>OV702295.1:364493769-366993769 GCA_916181665.1 Avena sativa
TTTACATTTAAATGATAATTCTTAAAGGAATTATTAAATAAATAAAATTCAAATAAAATGAAATAAAAAGGGGAATACAATATTCGATAAATATTAAATTAATATTTATAAATTCTTTATTACTAAAAAGAATTTTTGTAATTTAAATAATGGGGGAGAATATACAAATAAATAGTGCATTACATTACTTTGCATAATCATTTTGCTTCTTTAAATATTGTCCTTATCGGGCAATAATGATGTCTTGTAGACATAGAAGCTCAAGGTCCAGTGCAAGCATCTGACTTCACTATCTTGCAATCACAAGGCAAGTTCATCACTTGCTCATGTTTCTATCTGCAACAATAAAGGTAAAATTAGGGATTAATAACCCCTGACATCAGTGATTCTAGCGCCGTATATTACGCGTTAGCCATGATATTTGGAATGGGACGGAGAAGTCAGTTGTATCCTTTTCCTCTCGTATGGAGGCAAGACGACCTTAACGTGACATTGTGATTCCTTGTGCGGATCCAACATATGAGTGGGCACCCTTACGCCCCACACTTTTGGTGTCTAGATTATCTATGAATGGTGTTTAGGGATATAGTCCATTTAAATGGTACTATTCCGGGCATCACTAGGTCATAGAGTCTCCGGGAACTCATCAGGGTTTTAGCCTGCCCGAAAGGGGGCTTAACGGAGGTGAGCCGGCCTCGAAGGATCGTGCAGACATATGAGGTCGCGGAGAGGGCAGTGATTGGCTTAGACCAACTACTAGGCCCCACATCATGGAATTGTGGACAAGAAAGTACGCCCAGTTGTGCAACAAGGAAGTTGATCTCTCATGGGTAAAGTAACGCACCTCTACAGAGTGTAAGAACTATAACTTGTTACTCCCTGTTCCAGGAAGGAGCTACGAACGCGGTAGGAAAGGAACTCCGTGAAAGTTCTGGTCAACCTATGAAGGCTGATGGTCATAGATTTTCATAATAAAATCAATATTTGAAGAAAGATTTACGAAAACTTCATAGTGTTAAGGACTAATAGTCTGAGCATCAAACTTCCTACCTTGCATATAATGAACTTGCTAGGTAACGCTGTTACTCACCCTTTCCTTTGAATCCTTGCTTAGACTCTAAGAATCCCGAAGATACTCCAATGTATGCAACCGAGAGCCAGGAGGAGGTCTTCTATGAAGAGCCAAACCTATATGAAGCCGTAGAAGGGGAGGACTACGATATCGTCTACGGAGGAGAGTTCCAAGAGTCTGAATAATTACTATAGTTCTAGGAGCCACTTGAGACGAGCAACATGAACAATATATAGCAATAAGTTATTGAGCTCAATTTGGAGTTTAAGTTTTAAATTTGAAACTTCCGCTGAAACACTTATATTTTGGTTTGTAAGTTCAACATTTTGGAAGCCTTGAACTTCCGGTATTGTAATAATAATAATGTGTGTATGTTTGTAATATGGACCCGCAATGTTTCTGTTGTACCACTCTAAGGGATGTGATATTTACGGAACGGTGTTCTGTGGATGTCATGTCAACGACTATAGTGTACTACACATGTAGTGGTATGCTGGGTCACCGCACCCGTTCTCGCTGTGTTGTTTTGCAAATAAGTTGCTTGGTGTTGGAAAGGAGTAGTAAGTTCTTGCTTGAAGTGCAAGAGGAGCTTGCATTGACTGTGACTTAGACTTTAGCATGACATGCTAGCTGTTGTTTTAGCATTATGCTTAGTGATTATTGCTGTAGCATATCTTGTTCCAAACAATTGGGATTACTTAGTGTGCTTTGAAGAAATTATGCATTGTTTTAGCAGGCAAAAGCATAGTATGGTGGTATTATCCTTTGATGCTTTGCTTGGGTTGACTTGACACATGCTCACACCATGTTATGACTATGACAAGTCACCATTAGCATCTATGATCGTTTAGTCCTTGGCTTGTAGTACCACTCTATGCTTTGATTAGTAATGCTTTGTTGCTCTGCATGATTATGGCCATTATGCTCTCTTAGTTGGTTGCTCTTAGTATTTTGTTAGCCTCCACTTGTATGAGTAAGTTCTACTCATGCTTCCAACTCCCAAAAAACCAAGTTATTCCAAAGTGTCCACTATGAACTCCTATGCATGGTGTGTTACACCATTCCAAGTATATTATTGTTTTCAACTATCTTCCAATTAAAAACTATTTTGTTATGTGAAAACTTAGTGATTAAAGCCCTCACGAACTTGATGGCACACTTTATATTATTTGTCCCTAATAAACTTGAACCATTGTGACATCTTTGTTGTATATGCTTGCACTTATACGTTGTAATTAACAGAACCGTGCTGTCACGGGGAACGTTTTCAACATTGCACTTGTACTTTGTACTCAGTTTATATCATGCTCTTTTGTCTATGGATGTCACAGATGTGAAATAAAGAGGGAACTTGTAAGTCCATGGAGTTTGTATACTGTGTTAGAGAAACTCCTAGGCCGCTAGCCTAAGCCATGCTTAATCATTGTGGAAACTTGCAGCATCACCATAGTGAAATCTATGAAGTATTCTTCTTATAAAAAAGAGACACATTGAGAAAAGAGGAAAGAGAGAAAAAAGCACCATATTGCCATGGTACATAAGAAGATTGCTGAGATGCTCATTGTCTGCTTGCCTTGTCATTTTGGTTATGGGAAAGCTCCTGTACCATGTGCAAGGGGTACCCCGTTGGCGGTTCTCAATGATATGCAAATACTTACAATGACAAGAACTTACCTGGGCCCAAAGTTGAGTATGCATGAGGTGTGACCCTCGTATTCAAGGGACTTGAGATTGCCAACTTATACTTCGTCAAGCATATACTCCATCTTTGTCACTTTAACCTTAACCACTTCAAGATGCTTATGATAGGGGCAATGAGGGCTGAAAGCTAATAAGTATCATAATTTTTGGAAGCTCTTTTTGAAACTTGTAATCCCTGCTTCCTTTACAAAAAGGCCTTTCTTCCACCATTATTTAGTCTCCACCTTCTACCTTTAGGCAGCATTAAGAGAGCATAGTTGTCATTCTGTGTGCAGTGTTCCAAAGCTTATTGATTGATGCATATTATGATATTACTTGTTCTTGTGCTATTTGTTTCTAGTCACCCTTGTGAACTTTGAAGGTGTCCTATGCATCTATTTGCTACTCTATGAGGGACAAGCTGATTGCCACTATGCTATGTTTTATGTATGTGAAACAAACAAACGTTTTTCAATGCATGTTATTCATGATCTTTGTTTGTAGCTTGCTATGTTTCATCCATAGCTACTATGTCCTATTATTAGAACTCCATCTTTCATGCACATGTTTAGAGTTCTTTGATCCCAGATTTCAATGCTTGCAAATGGTTGGATCTTTATTGTGAGGGTGCATGTCACCTTAAAAATTATTCTTTTATCACTTACCTACTCGAGGACAAGCAGGAGTTAAGCTTGGGGATGCTTGTGAAGGGTTTTGCGGCATAGTAAATCAAAATTTTCTACGGATGCGAACAGAGGGAAGCCAATATCTAATCTAGGAGATGCAAACAACGAGAGAGATTGGATTAGATCTTCATACCCTTGAAGATTCACACAGCGGAACGTTCGTCGGAACATGGGTGATGTAGTCGTACTCGCTTCTTCTCCTCGCGATCCGATCCGATCTAGCACCGCAAGTGGCGATGCCTCCGAGAGATGCACACGTGTGGAACCTCGACGTCTCCTCCTTCCTCGGTCCAGCAAGTATGGTGGAGATACGGATTGGATCTACAACGCGACGGCGCGGTGCAAGTGGTGGAGAGTTTCTGCAGCAGGGCTTCGCCTACACGCAGTCGGGAGGGAGAGAGAGAGGAGGGCAGCAGGGCGACTAGGCTTGAGGGGAAGGTGTGGGGGGTGGTGTGCCCCAGCCCTCTATATATAGAGGGGTGGGCGCCTGCCCTAACCCCTCCCCCAAGCCCTAGGCTGGCGGCCAAAGGAGGAGGAGTGGGGGGGCAAGGAAACCCCCCCTTCTAGAAGCTCCAATTAGGGTTTCCCCTTGTTTGGCCGGCTGGGCCCTATGGGGCCTTGTGCCCCTGGCCCAATGCGGCCAGGGCACTCCCTCATAGGCCCATGCCCCCTCCCGACAGGTGGGACCACGTTGGTCCCCCTCCGGAAGGTTCTAGAAGCTTCCGGTACAATACCGATTAACCCGGAACAATTCTGAACTCCAAAAACTGCACTGCCTTATATGAATCTTATTCTCCGGACCATTCCGGAACCTCTCTTGATGTCCCGGATCCCATCCGAGACTCCGAAAAAAAACTCATAAACCAATTATCCAATCTATCCTAGCGTCGAGACACGTTAAGTGTGTGACCCTTCGGGTTCGAGAATATGCAGACATGATCTTATATCAATAATCAATAGCGGGGTCTGGAAACCCATATTGACTCCCACACATTCATCGATGATCATATCGGATGAACCATGATGCCAGGATTCAATCAATCCCATATATATATTCCCTTCGTCTCGCGATATTTTACTTGCCCGAGATTCGATCGTCGGTACCGTCATACCTAGTTCAATCTCGTTCACAGCAAGTACTTTACTCGTTCCGTAATCCGATATCACTTTGTGATTAACTCCTTAACCACATGCTTGCAAGCGGTGTTGATATCTATTACCGAGTGGGCCCGAAGTATATCTCTCTGACTTGGGAGGGACAAATCCCATCTCGATACATACAACCCAACAGGCACTTTCCGATCACCTGAGAGACACCTTTATGATCACCCTCTCATAGGATGACGTTTGATGACCTCAAAGCTTTCTTCCGATACCAGGGAGTTGTATTATCTCATGGTCTAAGGAATACAATATTTGACATAAGGAAAGCTTCGCAAAGATGAACACGATGACACAATCTAATTGCTCTGCTTAGTTTGGGTCTGTCCATCACATCATTCTCCTAATGATATGATCTCATTATTAATCGACAACTCATGTCTATGGTTAGGAAACCTTAACCATCATTAATCAATGAGCTAGTCCATAGAGGCATACTAGGGACACGGTGTTGTTCACAAACCACACAAGTATTAAAGTTTCCGCTTAATACAATTCTAGCATGGAATATAAACTTTATCATGAACAAGAATTATAATAATAACATTTTTATTATTGCCTCTAGGGCATAATTCCAACAGCTTGATACGTCGGAAACGTATCTATAATTTTTGATGTTCCATGGTTGTTAGTATCTACTTTGCTTTGCTTTGTCTACACTTTGTGGTACTTTTTACATGTTTTCTGGTACTAACCTATTAACAAGTTGCCATAGTGCCAGATGCCAATTTTCTGTTGTTTTTGGTTTTTGAAAAGTTAGTAAAGAAATATTCTTGGAATTGGATGGGACAAAAGCCAAAGTCGATTACTTTCTGTGGGGAACAAGAAGTCCAGAGGGGAGTCGAAGAGGAGGGCCAGGGTGCCCAGACCCCCCCTAGGCGCGGGTGGTCCCTTCCCCACGCCTGGGAGGGGTGTGGGGCCCCTGGCCGCCGCCTCGGCCTCCCCCTTTGCCTATAAGAAGCCCCCGATGCAGAAACCCTAAGAACCCGATTAAATATCCACGAAACCGTCTATAGCTGCCGCCACCATCGTCCCTAGATAAGGGGGGATCTGAAGTTCTTCCCGGCACCCTGCCGGAGGGGAGATCATCCCGGAGGCCTTCTCTCCGGTATGATGCGTGAGTAGTTCCTCCTTGGACTATGGGTCCATGTAGTAGCTAGATGGTTGTATCTCCTCCTTTGTGCTTTCATGTATAGATCTTGTGTGCTCCATGCTTGATCAAGATCTAATCTATGTGTAATCATACATGTTGTGTTTGCGGGGATCCGATGGATATTGAGATTATTATGTTGGTTTGATTAATGGTTTTGTCTTTATGATTCTATCATGTCTGTGTTGTTTGTGATCTTGCATGCTCTCCATTGTTAGTAGCTATATTGGCCAAGTAGTTGCTAGTGACTCCAAGAGGGGGTATTTATGCTCGATAGTGGGTTCATGCCTCTAGTTTCCAAGGGAAGTGACAATAATCTCTTCGGTTGTAGATGTGCTGTTGCTACTAGGGAGAAAACAACGGTCTCTTGTTCATGGAACATGTGGACTTTTTACCTTACACACTTTGCTTAAAGCAGTTGTCTGTTGCTTGCAACTTAATACTGAAGGGGGTTCAGATGATAACCTGAAGGTGGACTTCTAGTCATAGATGCAAATGGATGGCGGTCTATGTATCTTGTTGTATTGTCCAATCGAATCTCATAGGATATTTCTAACTAATCATTGCATTGTTATGCCTTGCTCAGTTCCTGTCAATTGCCCTGCTGTAATTTGTTTACCCTTCATGCCATATTGTTTATCTAAGAAGAGCACCTCTAGTGAACTATGGAGCCCGGTCCAATCTTTACCATTGATACATCTTCCATTGTTACTTGTTTACTTGCTGCAAACCATTACCTTCCGCACCATACGGTTAATTCTTTGTTACAGCAAACCGGTGAGCTTGACAACCTCACTGATTCGTTGCGACAAAGTCTTGAGTTTGTGTTGTATAGGTTTCCATGTTGCTTGCAACACCTTTGAGATGTTTCCTTCCTCCTTCAGGTTCGATAACCTTGGTCTCTACTGAGGGAAACTTGTTGTTGTGCTCATCACACCTTGCTCTTGGGGTTACAACGAAGTGTCCCACGTCAACACTGGGTACACGAATCAGTGTACTGAGAACTTCGATCTCAAAGTTGTAAGGAGGAGCTTCACCTTTCACAAGGCTTGAGAACAGTGGTGACATCGACAATACATTCAGATCATTAAGAGACTCAGGCAATCCAAAGAATGAATGCCATATCCATAGATCATGCGAGGCAACTACCTCAAGGATGATTGTTGCATCTTTGCAATGGCCTTTGTATTGGCCTTTCCAACCAGCTGGACAATCCTTCCAGGTCCAATGCATACAGTCAATTGAACCAAGCATCTCGTGCCATCCTATTTCTTCATTGTCAGCAGGAAGCCTCTCAGTGTCTTCCTCATTGGGTGCCCTCAAATATTCTGGCCCGAAGATAACAATCATAACTTTTGTAAACCTTTTCATGGACTCCAAAACTGTATCCTCCCCAATGCGAACATAGTCATCAATGGTTTCAGCCGAACAACCATATGCAAGTACCCTCATGGCTGCCACACACTTCATTATTGGGCTAGCACCTATATCTCCCGTAGCACTCCTCTGAAGATTGAACCAATCATCATGGTCTTCAACGACTCTTGTGATGGCGAGGAACAAGTTTTTTTACATCCGAAAACCGTGCCAGAATTGCTTGTCCATGTTGGTTGCATCGAGATTGAAATAATCTCTCGTGATCTTGGTATGACCCTCGACTCTGTTGCAGTTGATCCATGCACGACCGAACCGAGATCCCCTCCTCGGCACCCAAAAATATCTGTTCAAAACCATGATCATTGTCGTTTCCAAATATTTGTCTTCTTCCTCGGACGAACAATCGTCAAAAATCATCTCTCTCAACCTCTTCATCTATAGCCGAAGATGCTCTTGGTCAAGCTAGGCCGTGAACAAAGGCAAAAAATGAAACCAAAGGTCCTATGGGAATTCAGTCGAATACCTTGTGCGCGACGGTGGTGCAGATCGCGGCCGGGGCAGTTGCGTCGACAAAAAGGGGGGCTACGCGATAACCGGACGGCAACGAACCGCCGTCTCCGTCGTCGAGCAATGTTCATCGGAATCCGACCACGGACCTTGGTTTTGGCCGCGAACTGGTCGGCCGTGGTCGATCTACACCACCTTCATTCCCTCTGACGGCTTTTCCCGACCAAAATCGACCTCGCCGCGGCCGAAAACGAGCTTTCTATAGGTTTTGACCTGAGGTGGGATCCACCTCGATGAGGTCGCTCTAGGAGGCGATTCCGGAGAAGGCTAGCACCTGCGACTGGGCGAATGGGGGGAAATAGGGCGGCAGTGCTTCGGACAGTCGGCGGAGGCAACGCCGGCAGGAATGGTGCGGACGAGGCAGTGGAAGATAATAAATTTGCGAGTCGAAGCCCATGACGCATATATTCGCGAGCCGCGGAGGCCAACTCCTAAATTTTCTTCTTCTTTAGAACCGTTTGGGTTGGGTTAGAATCAATTCCGGCCGTTAAAGAAAAAATATATATTTCTCTAAGCGCCCGAAGAGAATGGGTTAGAGATGTTCTTGCTACTATGTTATACTACTAACTACTGGACTAACAAATAAAGAACTTAGAAGTTGATCGAAAGATGGCCACGGGACGGTGAACGAAGTAAACGACGGCTTTGAATGCGCTAATCAATCAGGACGGGAGAAAGCAGAGCCATGCCTGCGACAGATCCATTAAACTGCTTCTAGTTCTAGACTCGCACCAAATTATATTTCAGAAAACTCGTACGAGAGCGATTGCTTGCAAACCAGCTGTTGAGCTGACCTAAATGACAGTTTGACACCCTTCTCATCTAGCGGAATAACAATCCCTTATATATGTACCCGCATCACCGCCACCACGACCTGACGCGCTCTATTTCTTGTGGTTGGGAAGGTGCCATGCATGGACGTGAAAAAACCGTCCTGCTCGCGCGTAAACTAACACATCAGGTACGCACGGGCAAGATAAAGAGGTTCATTAAACAGCAATGCCCTTAAACGAATGCTTCAGAAACACAGAAAGGTTCCGCGCCATTCTTCTAGAGCATTCCATCTCTGAAGCGGTGACCAGCAAACGGCAAGTACACGAACGCAAGGCGTCAAAAGCCATCTGGTGGTCTGGTGCGCCAAAATCTCGATTAGCCTCGCATTTAGTTAAAGCCAACTGCTGACGCCCGGTACGTTAGGTGGACGAAGAATGGGAGCAAGCGCAGTGCAGGATCGCACCGATCTGCCACGTACGGCGCCACGCGCTACTGCCAGTGTGTGTGTCGAGCGCACGGCGCATGCTCGACACGACCGCACTGTCCCGTACCAACTGTGAGTAACACGCGGCCGGCGGGTGGGCGTGGGCACCGTCGTCGTCTTGTCTCGGCGACGACCTGTATGTAGCAAAAGCGGTCGTGCTTGGCCGGTATCGCGGCCGTGATCGTAAAAGCGGCAGCGGATCTGTCGAAACACCAGCGCGGTCCCTCGGCTGCTTCGGAAACCGCGACGTTCGGGGTTTTAGCCCAGAGGGGCCGATCGAGCGATCACGGGCCGCGGCGGCACAAAAGCGTCGACAAGACGAGCAGAACCTTTTGGGATGAATCCCCGCGGCGGCAGAATACAGACCGATGGGACGACGGGGGACTTAATTGGGATGGATCAGTGGAAAGGAAATCGCATCTGTAAAATCTTGCAATCTTGCGTGTTCATCTGCGTTCGGCTATTTCCCGGCCTAAAAAATGTTTGCAAGAATAGTATTTTATAAAAATATTTTATTATTTAAAGAGTTTTAAGCATTACTACGACGCACACAGCCAATCTAAACCAAAGTATGGGTATCCAAAGATAAAAGAAAACAATAAGCAAATTATACATATAAGTCGACTAAGACGATGATAGGCCAATCCGAAGATTATGTTGTGATCCATATCTAGTAATAAACCTCTCGATGTGTCCTTCAGCCGCGTAATAAAGAGGTCCTGAAACTCGGCACGATGTAGCAAGGACCATGTATGGAGCGTACCGATACACCAATAGATAACTTGCGAGAGAGAGAAAATTCTTATCGTTAAATAGTTATAGCAATCAAATTAATGCAATCCCTCCCATCCTAAAAAGAATTACATACTTGTGATCTATATCAAATAGCCAATTCTTAAAAAATATTGGCAACACTATTCAATGGATACAAGCCGAAAACTGCTTGGATGACTGACCATATAGAATAAGAAAAATTGTATTGGAAAAATAAGTGTTTGATTGTCTCATCATGACGGCAGAGAAGCATGTCTTACTCCCTTTCTAATTCTGCCAGGCAAGATTATCTTTACTAAGAATAATCACTCGACGAAAATACCAAGCAAAGATTTTGTTCTTCAAAGGTATCTTTATCTTTCAGATTTTCGTATTAGTATCTACTGCTAAGTCTGTTTGGATCAACATACTGTACATGAACACAATTGAGAATTCACCACTCTTAAGACGATTTCATCGGAATTCATCATGATAAGATGTTAATTGGAAGCCAAGCGTTGAAGCAAGGCATGCCAAGAAACAAGTCTAGGACCTAATAAATCTCTTATGAATGTCACATTCGACGCATAAGATCCCAACACTGCTGCGAGCGTTTCATCCGTATGATGTTCAAAGAACCCGGGATAACACTAATGAGCCAATATACATTCGTTTAAGGAGTGTATGCCAAACCTCATATTCAGTAACCAACTTGAAGATTCACTTACCAAGTAGGGTTATATTCTTGATCTTTAGGTCATGAATACCCAGCCCACGTTGGTATTTGGGACGGCAAATGATGTTTCACTTAGCCAGTGTATATTTATTTTCTTGTTGATGCCCTGCCAAAAAATCTTTATAGAAATCATTCAATCATTTTAAGATTCCTTTTGGTAGTTGGAAGAAAGATATCATATATACAGTATCATATAATTTGGACTTGAATTAATGAGGGCAACCTTTCTCCAATAGTTTATCTTTCCAACTGCTTAATATTAATTGCAATCTTTTCTAACACCCTAGCCACTTCGGTCCCGGTGACTGTAACCTCTGTTAACTCTTTAGGATCTCTAGACTAACCCCACAGATTAATACTAGTTTTTTCTGCACACCTTTTTCTCACTCGTGCATACCCAGGAACAAATTTCCGGTCGGTCACCTATACTGAAATTGCTTCAGGCCAATCACGCTTAACCTGAAGTTCTTTTGAAGATGAGAACCGAGAAAGAATTTGAAAATTGTTGGCATGGGTATCCTATTAAACCATGCGTCAGGATCTCACATACACCTACCCTTAGAAGATCGACGTCCTTGTCGATTAAACCCAATCCAGAAACGTCTCCTCTTGGCACACTGTTGTACATTCAATGTCGGCACATGTGCCACTACGGGCCACACACACTATGTGCCATATGTCTGTGCCACTGATCTGCACACGCTCGTGTAATCGTGAGGATCGGCTTTGATACCACTTGTAACACCCCCGCCACCTGATGGCGTGTTGTCAACGCCTCGTTGGGAGACCCCAAGAGCAAGGTGTGATGAGCACAGCAGCAAGTTTTCTCTCGGTAAGAAACCGAGGTTATCGAACCCTTAGGAGGAAGGAAACGACTCAAAGGTGTTGCTAGCAACTTGGAGACCTGCACAACACAAACTCAAAACTTTGCCCCAACGATCAGCGAGGTTTTCAATCTCACTGGTTTGCTGTAACAAAGGTTTAGTTGTATGGTGTGGAAGGTAATGATGGTTTGCAACAAGTAAACAGTGCAAGATGTATCAATGGTAAAGATTGGACCGACGTCCATAGTTCACTAGAGGTGTTCTCCTTAGATAAACAAACATAGCATATTGGGTAAACAAATTACATCAGGGCAATTGACAGGACTGAGCAAGGCATAACAATGCAATACTAGACATCAAGATCCTATGAGATTCGATTGGGCAATACAACAAGATACATAGACCGCCATCAACCTGCATCTATGACTCGAAGTCCACCTTTGGGTTATCATCCGAACCCCCTCCAGTATTAAGTTGCAAGCAACAGACAACTGCTTTAAGCAAAGTGTGTAAGGTAAACAATTCACTTGTTCCATGAATAAGAGACCGTTGTTTTCTCCCTAGTGGCAACAGCACATCTACAACCTTAGAGATTTCTATCACTTCCCTTAGATTAAATAGAGGTATGAACCCACTATCGAGCATAAATACCCCTCTTGGAGTCACTAGCAACTACTTGGGCAAGATAGCCACTAACAACGAAGAGCATGCAAGACCACAAACAATACAGACATGATAGAATCAAATAGACAAAACCATTAATCAATTTGACATAGTAATCTCAATATCCATCGAATCCCCTAATACGTCGGAAATGTATCTATATTTTTTGATGAACAATGCTTGTTTAGTATCTACTTTACTTTACTTGTCTACACTTTGAGGTGTTTTTTACATGTTTTCTAGTACTAACCTACTAACAAGTTGCAACAGTGCCAGATGCCTGTTTTGTGTTGTTTTTGGTTTCAGAAAAGTTAGTAAAGAAATATTCTCGGAATTGGACGGGACAAAAGCCAAAGTCAATTACTTTACATGGGGAACAAGAAGACCAGAGGGGAGCCGGAGGGGCCGGCCAGGCCGGCTAGACCCACCTCAAGCATGGGTGGGCCCCACCCCGCGCCTAGCTAGGGTTTGGCGCCCATGGCCGCCGCCTCGGCCTCCCCTTTTCCTATAAGAAGCCCCTGATGCAGAAACCCTAAGAACCTGATCAAATCTCCACGAAACCATCTGTAGCCACCGCCACCATCGTCCCTAGATCGGGAGGATCTGAACTTCTTCCTGACACCCTGCCGGAGGGGAGATCATCCCGGAGGCCTTCTCTCCGGTATGATGCGTGAGTAGTTCCACCTTGGACTATGGGTCCATGTAGTAGCTAGATAGTTGTATCTCCTCCTTTGTGCTTTCGTGTATAGATCTTGTGAGCTCTGTTCATGATCAAGATCTAATCTATTTGTAATCATGCATGTTGTGTTTGCGGGAATCCGATGGATATTGAGATTATTATGTTGGTTTGATTAATGGTTTTGTATTTATGATTCTATCATGTCTGTGTTTTTTGTGATATTGCATGCTATCCGTTGTTAGTAGCTATCTTGGGCAAGTAGTTTCTAGTGACTCCAAGAGGGGGTATTTATGCTCAATGGGGGGTTCATGCCTCTAGTTTCTAAGGGAAGTGACAAAAATCTCTTCGGTTGTAGATTTGTTGTTGCTACTAGGGAGAAAACAACGGTCTCTTGTTCATGGAACATGTGGACTGTTTACCTTACACACTTTGCTTAAAGCAGTTGTCTGTTGCTTGCAACTTAATACTAGAGGGGGTTCGGATGATAACCTGAAGGTGGACTTCTAGTCATAGATGCAACTGGATGGCGGTCTATGTATCTTGTTGTATTGCCTAATCGAATCCCATAGGATCTTTCTGACTAGTAATTGCATTGTTATGCCTTGCTCAGTTCCTGTCAATTGTCCTGCTGTAATTTGTTTACCCTTCATGCCATGTTGTTTATCTAAGGAGAGCACCTCTAGTGAACTATGGACCCCGGTCCAATATTTACCATTGATACATCTTCCACTATTACTTGTTTACTTGCTGCAAACCATTACCTTCTATACCATATGTTTAATCCTTTGTTATAACAAACCGGTGAGCTTGACAACCTCACTGATTCGTTGGGACAAAGTCTTGAGTTTGTGTTGTGCAGATCTTCGTGTTGCTTGCAACACCTGTGTGACGTTTCCTTCCTCCTTCTGTTTCGATAACCTCGGTCACACCTTGCTCTTGGGGTTGCTGAGGGAAGACTTGTTGTTGTGCTCATCACACCTTACTCTTGGGGTTTCCAACGAAGTGCTCCACATCAAGTTCTCTGGCGCCATCAAGGAGTCACCAACAAGTTTTCTGGCACCGTTTCCGAGGAGGCTAAGGACGTCTTCACAAGGGGAGTCCTTCACTTCCTTTCTCTTTACTTTGTTTTTAGTTTGCTTTGTTTCTTTTGCTTGGTTTTGTTTGCCTCTTTCCAAAAAACCCCAAAAAATTAGTCTAGTTTGGTTTGCTTTATTTATTCAAAAACACAGAAAATTAGTTCCTGCTCTAGTTGTTGGTCTGTCTTTGCCTTGCTTTGCCATGCTTTCTATCAATGGATGGTTTCTTTGAAACTAGTTCTTATTAGCAAGGTGGGTTCACAGAAGAACAAAAGTATTATTATAAGGAACACCGTTTGTCACAAAAAGGGAAACACTTATGGGAACAAATTGATAAGTGGAATACTATTGCTAGAGACGTGTGCTCTACTTATAATGTTACTTATTGCTTTGATAAGTCCTGCTACTGTAGGAGGTATAAACACCTGCCTTTTCAATGTGAGTATAATGATAATGTTACCATATCTTCTTATGTTTAGGGAAATTATGACTTTTATGATGTGGAACAAATTGAAGAATTTATTGCTTTCAAGGGTGCATTTGAACTTGCTAGTTTGCTTGAAAATATTGATGATGCACATTATGAATATGAGGTTTATGAGATACTTAAATTCCGCTTTGATAATTACAAGGAAGCAAATGTCTATATTCTTGAATATTTTAATAGATGCTTTCCACAAATGGAAGAGACTAATGCCTTGCAAGAAACTATGGAAGAAGAAAATGCTAAAACTGGAAGCTCATTAGATGAAAAAGAGGGGGAGAGTGATGAACAAAAGGAGGAAGAATGGATTATCTACCGATGCCTACTTTCTAATGAGAGTAACTCTTTATCCCTTACATTATTTGATTATCCCCCATGCTTACCAAGGGAGGATGAATGTTATGTTCCAGTGGATCCTTTTGAAATATCTACTTTGGATAAAACCTGTGGAGGTTTTAGTCCCACTGTTTTTGATCTTGATAGAGATTATGTGTGTGTAGATCATGAAAAGAATGCTTTATGTGATAGATATATTGTTGAGTTTATTCATGATGCTACTGAAAATTATTATGAGAGAGGAAAGTATGGTTGTAGAATTTTTCATGCTACTGAAACACCTCTCTATGTGCTGAAAGTTTTAAAGTTACTCTTGTTTTATCTTCCTATGCTTGTCACTTTGTTCTTTGTGAATTTATTTGTGTACAAGATTTCGATGCATAGGAAGAGGGTTAGACTTAAATGTGTTTTGAATTTGCTTCTTGATGCTCTCTTTTACTTCAATTCATATTTCTTATGTGAGCATCTTCTCAAACTATTGTGTCTAACTTAAAGGCGTTAAATAAAAGTACTTGTTGGGAGATAACCCAAGAGTTTCTTTGAGTCTTTGAAGTTATTACTTCTGTAATGACCTCTCCTTATCCTTTTTGTTTGTTTTTTGTGCCAAGAATGACCTCTAATGAGAGGAAAGTAAGATTTGGGGAGTTGCTGTCCCGAAACAGATTTCTGTCCTCCACCAAAAATATTCGTGAGGAGTCTATGTAACTCGTATTGAGCTGAAAATTTATGAATAAATCCCCCAGTATGTTATCTAACTTTAGTTATTTCAACACTTTTTGATTTGAGCAACAGAAGATGTTCTAAAAAATCGGTTTCTACCTGCTGGTCTGTTTTGACAGATTTCTGCCATTATTTGCATTTGCTTCTTATTGATTCCTTTTTGAGTTCTCTTTAGGTGAATTGGGATTTTTGAAGGAGTTACTACAGTAGCTTGTGTTTTTAGTGAAAAGCCTTGCTGTTTCAAAGCTTTGCCAGAGGTCTAATATCTTTTGAATACACTAATGTTGCTAATGAAGATTGTGTGAAGTTTTGTGTGAAGGAAAAATTTCAGGTGTAGAGAGAGAATAATGTAATGAGATGAAGAATGGACAAAAGCTCAAGCTTGGTGATGCCACCATGGTGTTACCCCAAGAAATATCCAAGAGGTACAAGCGTCAAAGCATGGAGATGCCCAAGGCATCCCCTTCTTCATCAATAAAAAGCTTAGGTCTGTCTAGACACTTCGTTTTTATTGTTTCATGCATAGTTGTGTTGTTCTTGGAGCGTCTTAGTTTTCGTTTGCTTTGCTTAGTTTTTTTAGTTTTCTTAAGTAGTTTGGACCCCCATTCTTGTTGTGTTGTTTTGCAAATAAGTTTGCTTGGTGTTTGGAAAGGAGTAGTAAGTTCTTGCTTAAAGTGCAAGAGGAGCTTGCATTGACTATGACTTAGACTTTAGCATGACATGATAGGTGTTGTTTTGACATTATGCTTAGTGATTATTGTTATATCATATCGTGTTCCAAACAATTGGGATTGCTTAGTGTGCCTTGAATAAATTATGCGTTGTTTTAGCATGCAAAAGCATAGTATTGTGGTATTCTTCTTTGATGTTTTTCTTGGGTTGACTTGGCACATACTCACACCATGTTATGACTATGACAAGTCACCATTAGACTCTATGATCATTTAGTCCTTGACTTGTATTACCACTCTTTGCTTTGATTAGTATGCTTTGTTGCACTGCATGATTATGGCCACTGTGCTCTCTTAGTTGGTTGCTCCCAGTCTTTTGCTAGCCTCCACTTGTATGAGTAAGTTCTACTCATGCTTCTCCCAAGAAACCAAGTTATTCCAAAGTTTGCACTATAAACTCCTATGCATGGTGTGTTACAGCATTCCAAGTATATTCTTGTTTTCAACTATCTTCCAATTAAAAACTATTTTGTTATGTGAAAACTTAGTGATTAAAGCCCTCACGAACTTGATGGTACACTTTATATTCTTTGCCCCTAATAAACTTGAACCATTGTGACAACTTTGTTGTATATGCTTGCACTTATAAGTTGGAATTAGCAGAACCGTGCTGTCACGGGGAACGTTTTCAACATTGCACTTGTACTTTGTACTCAGTTGATATCATGTTGTTTTGTCTATGGATGTCACCGGTGTGAAATAAAGAGGGAACTTGTAAGTCCATGGAGTTTATATCCTGTATTAAAAAAACACCTGGCCCGCTAGCCTAAGCCATGCCTAATCATGGTGGAAACTTGCAGCATCACCATAGTGACATCTATGAAGCATTCTTCTTATAAAAAAAGAGACACATTGAGAAAAGAGGAAAGAGAGAGAAAAAAGCACCATATTCCCATGGTAAATAAGAAGATTGCTGAGATGCTCATTGTCTGCTTGCCTTGTCATTTTGGTTATGGGAAAGCTCCTGTACCATGTGCAAGGGGTACCCCGTTGGCGATTCTCAATGATATGCAAATACTTATAGTGATAAGAACTTACCTGGACCCAAAGTTGAGTATGCATGAGGTGTGGCCCTTGTATTCAAGGGACTTGAGATTGCCAACTTATACTTCGTCAAGCATATACTCCATCTTTGCCACTTTAACCTTAACCACTTCAAGATGCTTATGATAGGGGTAATGAGGGCTGAAAGCTAACAAGTACCATAATTTTTAGAAGCTCTTTTTGAAACTTGTAATCCCTGCTTCCTTTACAAATAAAAGGCCTTTATTCCACCATTATTGAGTCTCCACCTTCTACCTTTAGGCACCATTAAGAGAGCATAGTTGTCATTCTGTGTGCAGTGTTCCAAATCTTATTAATTGATGCATATTGTGATATTACTTGTTCTTGTGTTATTTGTTTCTAGTCACCCTTGTGAACTTTGAAGGTGTCATATGCATCTATATTGCTACTCTATGAGGGACAAGCTGATTGCCATTATGCCATGTTTTCTGTATGTGAAACAAACAAACATTTTTTAATGCATGTTATTCATGATCTTTGTTTGTAACTTTCCATGTTGCATGCATAGTTACTATGTCCTATTGTTAGAACTCCATCTTTCATGCACATGTTTAGAGTTCTTTGATCCCATATTTCAATTCTTGTAAATGGTTGGATCTTTATTGTGAGGGTGCATGTCACCTCAAAAATTATTCTTTTTATCACTTACCTACTCGAGGACGAGCAAGAGTTAAGCTTGGGGATGCTTGATACGTCGGAAACGTATCTATAATTTTTGATGCTCCATGATTGTTTAGTATCTACTTTGCTTTACTTGTCTACACTTTGAGGTGCTTTTTACATGTTTTCTGGTACTAACCTACTAACAAGTTGCAACAGTGCCAGATGCTTGTTTTCTGTTGTTTTTGGTTTCAGAGAAGTTAGTAAAGAAATATTCTCGGAATTTGACGGGACAAATGCCAAAGTCAATTACTTTCCGTGGGGAACAATAAGACCAGAGGGGAGCCAAAGGGGCCGGCCAGGCCGGCTAGGCCCACCTCAGGCATGGGTGGGCCCCACCCCGCGCCTAGCTAGGGTTTGGCGCCCATGGCCGCCGCTTCGGCCTCCCCTTTGCCTATAAGAAGCCCCGATGCAGAAATCCTAAGCACCCGATCAAATCTCCACGAAACCATCTCTAGCCGCCGCCACCATCGTCCCTAGATCGGGGGATCTGAAGTTCTTCCCGACACCCTGCCAGAGGGTAGATCATCCCGGAGGCCTTCTCTCCGGTATGATGCGTGAGTAGTTCCACCTTGGACTATGGGTCCATGTAGTAGCTAGATGGTTGTATCTCCTCCTTTGTGCTTTCATGTATAGATCTTGTGAGCTCCGTTCATGATCAAGATCTAATCTATTTGTAATCATGCATGTTGTGTTTGCGGGGATCCGATGGATATTGAGATTATTATGTTGGTTTGATTAATGGTTTTCTCTTTATGATTCTATCATGTCTATGTTGTTTGTGATCTTGCATGATCTTCGTTGTTAGTAGCTATCTTGGCCAAGTAATTGCTAGTGACTCCAAGAGGGGGTATTTATGCTCGATAGTGGGTTCATGCCTGTAGGTTCCAAGGGAAGTGATAGAAATCTCTTCGGTTGTAGATGTGTTGTTTCTACTAGGGAGAAAACAACGGTCTCTTGTTCATGGAACATGTGGACTTTTTACCTTACACACTTTTCTTAAAGCAGTTGTCTGTTGCTTGCAACTTAATACTGGAGGGGGTTCGGATGATAACCTGTAGGTGGACTTCTAGTAATAGATGCAGTTGGATGGCGGTCTATGTATCTTGCTGTATTGCCGGAATCTCATAGGATCTTTCTGACTAGTAATTGCATTGTTATGCCTTGATCAGTTCCTGTCAATTGCCCTGCTATAATTTGTTTACCCTTCGTGCCATGTTGTTTATCTAAGGAGAGCACCTCTAGTGAACTATGGACACTGGTCCAATCTTTACCATCGGTACATCTTCCACTTTTACTTGTTTACTTGCTGCAAACCATTACCTTCCACACCATACGTTTAATCTTTTGTTATAGCAAACCGGTGAGCTTGACAACCTCACTGATTCGTTGGGACAAAGTCTAGAGTTTGTGTTGTGCAGATCTCTGTGTTGCTTGCAACACCTGTGTGAAGTTTCCTTCCTCCTTCTGGTTCAATAACCTCGGTCTCTACTGAGGGAAGACTTGCTGATGTGCTCATCACACCTTGCTCTTGGGGTTTCCAATGAAGTGATCCACGTCAAGTTCTCTGGCGCCATCATCCCCGCAAACACAACATGCATGATTACAAATAGATGAGATCTTGATCATGAACGGAGCTCACAAGATCTAGAGATGAAAGCACAAAGGAGGAGATACAACCATCTAGCTACTACATGGACCCGTAGTCCAAGGTGGAACTACTCACGCTTCATACCGGAGGCTGGCATGATGAAGAAGAAGGCCTCCGGGATGATCTCTGCTCCGGCGGGGTGCCGGGAAGAGCTTCAGATCTTCCCGATCTAGGGACGATGGTGGCAGCGTCTACAGATGGTTTCGTGGAATATTGATCGGGTCACTTAGGTTTTAGGCATCGGGGGCTTATTATAGGCAAAGAGGAGAGGCAGGAGGGCGGCTAGGGGGCCCACACCCTGCCCAGGCGCGACCTAGGGTGGTCCCACACCTAGGGGGTGCGGCCGCCCTGTGGCTCCCCTCCGTCTCTCCTCTGGACTCTGTGTTCTCCTTGGAGAAATATTGACTTTGGCTTTTGTCCCGTCCAATTCCGAGAATATTTCCTTACTAGCTTTTGTGAAACCAAAAAAAGCAGAAAACATGCAACTGGCACTCCGGCATCTTGTCAATAGGTTAGTTCCAGAAAGTGTATAAAAACACCTCAAAGTGTAGACAAAGCAAAGCAAAGTAGATACTAAAGAAGCATGGAATATAAAAAATTATAGATACGTTTCTGACGTATCACCACCTTAGGCCCGACAGGTGTCACCCATGGTAGCTCTCTAGGAGATCTAGACTAGCCTCATAGACCAACACTAGTCTTTTCAGAGCATTTTGTCCTCACTCATGCACACCCGGGAACAATTTGCCGGACGGTCACCCATCCTCAAATTATTCCATGCCAAGCATGCTTAACCTGAAATTCCTTTGAAGATGAGCCTTATAAAATAATGCAACTTGTTGGTATAGGTATCCTATCAATCTTATTAATCCATTGTGAGACTCTGGAGCAGCATGACTTAATAAGATTGATAGTATACTCATACCAACAAGTTGCAACTTCTTTTTCAGAAGCTTGTCTAAAAAAACTCCAAGGTTAAGCGTGCTTGGCCTAAAGCAATTTTATAGATGGGTGACCGACCGGGAAGTAGGTATTGGATGTGCATGAGTGAGAACAAAGTGCATATAAAATATTAGTGTTGGTCTGTGGGGTTAGTCTAGAGATCTTATTGAGCTGCCAGGAGTGACAGCCGCTGGTCCGAAGAGGTCGGGGTGTTCCAAGTGGTATTAGAACCAACGCTCGCGGTTACACGGGTGTGCGCGGGTCAGTGGCGGACATGTGGAGCATGGTGCGTGTGCCCCAGAGTGGACATAGCATGGCACATGTGCCAGCACCGAACGCACAGACGTATGTCAAGAGGGGACGTTCCTGGCTTGTGGTTAATCGATGAGGACGTCGATCTTCTAAGGGTGGGTTTATGTGAGACCCTGGTGTATGGATTAATAGAATTGATAGTATATCCATACTAACAAGTTGCAGCTTCTTTTTTGGAAGCTCATCTAAAAAGAACTCTCAGGTTAAACATGCTTGGCCTAGAGCAATTTGAAGATGGGTGACCGACCGGGAAGTGGGTACCGGGTGCGCATGAGTGAAGATAAAGTGGCATAGAAAAGACTAGTGTTGATCTGTGGGGATAGTCTAGAGATCCTATTGAGCTGCCAGGAGTGACAACCGCTGGTCCGAAGAGGTCGGGGTGTTACATCCATGCACCAGAATCTCACATATTTCCTCTATGAACTTCCATTCAATATTTGTAAGTTTTTGATAATATATCTAAATACCCAAGTAAATTAATAGAAAACTGGTATTGACCGTAGCCAAATAGCTCAACATATAGATTGACCTCAACCTAAGTCTCACCAAAACAAAACAAAAATCACTTTTATAGAAGTTAAGTTTCAGACCCGAAAGATACTTGAAAGTTAAAGGAATTAACTTCAAATTTCTCGCCTTTGCTTTATCGTGTTCCATGAAGAGAATTATATCGCCAGCGTATTGAAAGATTGATAACCCTCCATAGACCAGATGGGGAATCACTCTTTCAATTTGGTCATCGGACTTTACACGCTCAATCATCCACTATATTAAATAGCATTGGTGATAATGGATCGTCTTGCCTTAGTATTTTTTAGCTGGCACTAATGGCCAACATCAACATTGATTTTAATGGCCACACTATCACCCGACATAAAGCTATGGATGATAGCATGACACTTATTATAAAAACCTTTCATTCTGAGAGTTTGCTAGAGGAAAGTGTTGGGGTTCGTAGCATGGAAAACAAAAAATTTCTACCGCATGCACACAAACAAGCCAAGATCTATCTACTAGATTGTAGCAACGAGTCGATTAGAGTACTCACCCTCGAAGATTCCAAAGCGGTTAACGAGAGCAGATTCTCGTGGGTGATGTAGTCGTACACTTGCCGATCTCAAGATCGCGTAGACGATCCTTCCGGCACTGCGTTTCAGCAGCGCTTCCGCAGTCGGCCACACATTCGGTACTCTATGAATACCTTCCTCTCCCTTGTTCCAGTAGGTAGCGAAGATTGTAGTTCTCCCCTCGCGATTCCGGCAGCATGACGGCGTGGTGTCGGAAGTAGAGGGAAAATCCTGCAGGGTTTCGCCTAAGCCGGAGCAGGTTATGGTGGATCTAGGGTTTCTGGCAATCTAGGGTTTATAGGGCCGGAGAGGAGGAGGCGTGGCGGGCAGCGGCTAGGGCGGCGACGGCACGACGACGGCGGGCGGCGACAGTAGCGGCGGCGGCGACTTGGGTGGAGGGGTGGTGTTGTGTGTCTCTTGGGGCACCCCCTACCCTCTATTTATGAGAGGGAGGGCAGCTTGGGAGAGGGGAGTTTGAATCCTTCCCCAACTCCCTCTCCTTGTTGGCTTGTGGTGGAGGGAAAGAAGGATTCTTTCCTTCCTCCACTAGGAAACATTGTCCCAGTTTGACTTTTCAAACCTGCCTTTTGACTTTCAATTTGGAGCTTAATTTCTTTCTTTCTAATGCCCAACCAAGTGACCTAGGACATGATCCGATCATTCCACTTATCCATGACACATTCATGTAACCTTCCCCTTCCGGTCCGGTGAACCTTCTAGACCCTTCTAGAATCTCTCCGATGAAATCATTAGAATCATTCCCGAACTCCGGAATTGGACTTTCCTTATATGAATATTATTCTTCGGACCATTCCAGATCTCCTCGTGATATCCCAGATCCCATCCGAGACTCTGAACAACATTCGGTCTCCCTTCTTACATTCCATATCTACTAAACAACATTGAATCCTTAAGTGTGTCTCCCTACGGTTCGTGAATTATGCGGACATGACCGAGACACTTCTCCGATCAATAACCAATAGAGGAATCTAGAAATTCATATGGCTTCCACATATTTCTACGATTACTTTGTGATCGAATGAACCACTTACATACGACACCAATTTCCCTTTGTCTCGTGATAATTTACTTATCCGAGGTTTGATCGTCGGTATCTCTGCATACCTAGTTCAACCTCGTTATTGATAAGTACTCTTTTCTCGTTCCCGTGATATGTGATCCCTTGTGAGCCAGTCACATGCTTGCAAGCTAATTGGATGACATTCCACCAAGAGGGCCCAAAGTATATCTATCCATCATATGGATGGACAAATCCCACTCTTGATCCATGTGCCTCAACACATACTTTCTGAACACTCAATGCCACCTTTATAGCCATCTAGTTACGGTGTGGTGTTTGATGTCATCAAAGCATCCTTCCGGTGATGGTGATTAGCATGATCTCATGGTCGAAGGAATTGGGTTACTATGTATCATAAAGCTTATAGCAAATGAACTATTGAAACGACTTGATCTTTATGCTACGCTTATCTATAGGAGTATGTCCATCACACCATTCTCCTAATGATATGATCTTGTTGTTAATAACATCTCAATGTTCATGATCAGGAAACCATGATCATATATCAATCAAGAAGACAGTTTAACAAGAGGCTTTACTAGGGACTCTTTTATGTTTACAAATCACACAAGTATTAATGTTTCCGGTTAATACAATTATAGCATGGTATGTAAACATTTATCATAAACATGAAAATATGATAATAACCTCTTTATTATTTCCTCTTGGGCATATCTCCAACAGTCTCCCACTTGCACTAGAGATAATAATCTAGTTTCAAATCTTTGTGTATTCAACACCTATGGCTTTCCGGTGTTGTATTTACACGATTGCTAGTGGTCAACTGATCTTCGGATCCGAATCTTTCAGGTCCGTGTGTAATTGCATGTCTTTGCGTCTCTACGCATCACTCATTCTCTAATGAGATGGCTTTGTATAAATTTGGTCCTTTGGTGAGACCTTTGGTTCCTTAGGGTTAAAACATGTTGATAATATTGTCGTACAATATATCTTCATGGTACTATCCCGCTGTGAACCGCACCTAGTTTGATAACAAACTACTTAACACAAATGCCCTCTTTTGATGCTATAATAGCAGTCATATACTTCGCCTTTTTTTGTAGTATCTGTCACAATGTCTTAACTTTGGAACTCATACAAATCCATTATGGAACTTACTTTCCATTATATTGTGCCACCCTTAGTTTAGATTGAGATAAAATTAATTTGTACTTTGTGATAAAACTAGTATGAATGTAGTACTTTTACAATGAACTAATCATCTATTTGTCACATCTACAAAATAATATATTCTTAGTTCTTCAAAAAGATCATAA
This sequence comes from Avena sativa, assembly GCA_916181665.1. NCBI lineage: Eukaryota > Viridiplantae > Streptophyta > Magnoliopsida > Poales > Poaceae > Avena > Avena sativa. The sequence goes on from OV702295.1 coordinate 364,517,778, forward strand.
GAATATCCTTACTATCGTCCAATGATCATCTTATGAATCATTATGGTATATGCTCATAACTTTTAGAGCATAGGACATATCTGGATTTGTACATATCATAGTATGATTGATATAAATACTCTTTGTGATTTCATACATCAAGTATCAATCTATACTTGAATCTTTGTATCACTTACCAAGTGTCGATACACTTGAATTTTGATTTAATCCTTTGTGTGTGGCAAGAACCTTTCTTGTCATTTCCATATTGAACTCATTCAATATCTCATCTATGTACATTTGGCACAACAATATTAGCGTCTCAATCTATCTATATAGATATTGATGCCAAATATTCGGGTTTTGCCTAAGTCTTTCATCAAGATGAAATTCTTAACATGTGTTAATAAAAGACAATCAACAATATGTCTTCCACATAATGTATTAGAAATATGTCTTAGCGCTCCCACTTAATTTCTTGCAAATGCAAGCATCTTCATCATCTCTGATGAATTTAAACTCTTTTAATAGTTTCATCATGGTGAAGATTCCAACTCCTCGATGCTTACTTCAACCATTGAGGTTTGCATACGCTTTTAGCATCACTTGAATTAACAAAACCCTTTGGACCGTATTATGCACACGTCCTAGGTAACAATTCTATTAGAAGAACTTGTTTTGTTTATTCAACTACCACATAACAAAATTATATGTAGTGGTTGCTATATCAATCCGTCTAGACTAAACAAATGGAAGATCAAATCTTTTCATAGTCAACCTTTAAACATTGTTGTGAACTCTTTCCCAACATGTCGACTATTTCATAGATGTGAAACATCCATGTCTATTTCTTTATAGATCCAAACATGACTTTAAGGTCTTACACCTTAAAGAGGGTCTTTCAAGTTCAAAGCTTGATTTATCGTGTATGGAACTATCACGGATTTTATGGCTTCAAGCCATTTGACGGAGTCAGGGCCCATCATCGCTTTTTTGCATGTAGTCAGTCCCTCATTGTCAAACAACAAGATTTACTTTCAAATCCTAGTATTTGATTGTTTACCCGACCTACCAGGTTCAATAGGAACTTAGACCTCCGTGACCACAACCTTTGAGGCACGTGAGCCATGAGCATTGTTGCTGCCTCCGGAACACTTTTTGGCATTGCACAACTTTGCACATATAGCTAAGGTTCTATTAACCTTATCAAAGTTCTATTGTCCTCCCACTTAACTTTTCACGGAAAGTTCCTTTCTCAAAGAAACTTGACGTTCTAAGCGACAAACATTTTTGTCTTTGGTGTTATGGAGGAATACTCAACGATTATTCAAAATAACGTACAAAGATATGTTCATCCTATTTTGGTTGCAAACACCTTTCTTATGCATAGCATACCCATGTTCAAGAAAGGACAACTTGGGTTTTATCCCAAACCATAACTATATATGGTGTCATTTCAACGGATTATGATGGAGCTCTTTTAAGTGGAAAAACGGTAGTCTCTAAAGATTTAATCTTTAAAATATTGGTAGTTTTATAAATTACACCTTTGATCTTACCTTGTCAAACAAGGTTTCATTACATATCTCGAACACTCCATACTCATATGGTGTATCGGGAAACACAAATCCATGAGATGATTCCTCAAATCTTAGGTGTTTTGCTAAACTTGTAACTCAAATATATTCCTTTATGATCCTATCATAAATTCTTTATTTTCTTGTTACATTGATTTTGCACTTCATCTTGAAAGTCTTTGAACTTTTCAAATGTTTCACACTTCATCCTTATTAAGTAAATATTCATATATTCACTCAATTTTTCGGAGAAAGCATATGAAGTTGAAATCCATCGCTCTCGACTACAGGTAATGAACTTCATACAACAATATGTACAAATTCCAATAAGCTAGCCATCCGTTCCCATTGGCCTATGAACAGAGTTTTAATTATCTCTAGGAAAGTTTCACAAGCGTCATTTGATCAAAAATCAAAAGACTCCAAAATTCCATCCACATGGAGTTTCTTCATGTTTTCTTTCAAATATAATTTAAACGGCGATGTCACTTCCTAAGTGATGTTTCAATCAATTTGTCTTTCGATATTTTTAGCACTAGTTTTATGGATGTGATTTCTCCAACGTGATTTGTAAATCATCCATATTTTATGGATTACGTTAATTATTTGAACAACCCTTTTGTTCTCATAATACCTGATAAAACAAATCTTGAAGGCAAGCTTTGATTTCAACGAGCAACATGATGACTCCTTGATGGCACCAGAGAACTTGGTCCTTGATGTGGAGTCATGTTGGGAACCCCAAGAGCAAGGTGTGAAGATCACAACAGCAAGTCTTCCCTCAGTTGAGACCAAGGTTATCGAACGAGAAGGAGGAAGGAAACATCACACAGGTGTTGCAAGCAACGTAGAGACCTGCACAACACAAACTCAAGACTTTGCCCCAACGAATCATTGAGGTTGTCAAGCTCACCGGTTTGCTATAACAAAGGATTAAACGTATGGTATGGAAGGTAATGGTTTGCAGCAAGTAAACAAGTAACAGTGGAAGATGTATCAATGGTAAAGATTGGACCGGGGTCCATAGTTCACTAGAGGTGCTCTCCTTTGATAAACAATATGGCATGAAGGGTAAATAAATTACAGCGGGCCAATTGACAGGAACTGAGCAAGGCATAACAATGCAATTACTAGCCAGAAAGATCCTATGAGGTTGATTGGGCAATACAACAATATACATAGACCGCCATCCAGCTGCATCTATGACTAGAAGTCCACCTTCAGGTTATCATCCGAACCCCCTCTAGTATTAAGTTGCAAGCAACAGACAACTGCTTTAAGCAAAGTGTGTAAGGTAAACAGTCCACATGTTCCATGAACAAGAGACCGTTGTTTTCTCCCTAGTAGCAACATTGCATCTACAACCGAAGAGATTTCTGTCACTTCCCTTGGAAACTACAGGCATGAACCCGCTATCGAGCATAAATACCCCCTCTTGGAGTCACTAGCAACTACTTGGCAAAGATAACCACTAGCAACGGAGAGCATGCAAGATCACAAAAAACATAGACATGATAGAATCATAAAGACAAAACCATTAATCAAACCAACATAATAATCTCAATATCCATCGGATCCCCGCAAACACAACATGCATCATTACAAATAGATTAGATCTTGATCATGAACGGAGCTCACAAGATCTATACATGAAAGCACAAAGGAGGAGATACAACCATCTAGCTACTACGTGGACCCATAGTCCAAGGTGGAACTACTCACGCATCATACTGGAGAGAAGGCCTCCGGGATGATCTCCCCTCCGGCAGGGTGCCGGGAAGAACTTCAGATCCCCCGATCTTGGGATAATGGTGGCGACGGCTACAGACGGTTTCGTGGATTTGTGATCGGGTACTCAGGGTTTCTGCATCGGGGGCTTCTTATAGGCGAAGGGGCGAGACCGGGAGGCAGCCAGGGCCACCAAACCCTAACCATGCGCGGGTTCACCTGCCCCCGTGCCTGGGGTGGGTCTAGCCCCCCTGGCTAGCCCCTCCGGCTCTCTTCTGGACTTCTTGGTCCCCACGGAAAGTAATTGACTTTGACGCTTGTCCCGTCCAATTCCGAGAATATTTCTTTACTAACTTTTCTCAAACCAAAAACAGCAGAAAACAGGCATTTGGCACTGTTGCAACTTGTTAATAGGTTAGTACCGGAAAACATGTAAAAAGCACCTCAAAGTGTAGACAAGTAAAGCAAAGTAGATACTAAACAAGCATGGAGCATCAAAAATTATAGATACGTTTCCAACGTATCAGCATCCCCAAGCTTAACTCCTGCTCGTCCTCGAGTAGGTAAGTGATAAAAAGAATATTTTTTTAGGTGACATGCACCCTCAAAAAGATCCAACCATTTGCAAGCATTGAAAGCTGGGATCAAAGAAATCTAAACATGTGCAAGAAATATGGAGTTCTAACAACAGGACATAGTAACTATGCATGTAACATGACAAGCTACAAACAAAGATCATGAATAACATGCATTGAAAAACGTTTGTTTGTTTCACATACAGAAAACATAGCATAGTGGTAATCAGCTTGTCCCTCATAGAGTAGCAATATAATGCATAGGACACCTTCAAAGTTCACAAGGGTGACTAGAAACAAGTAGCACAAGAACAAGTAATATCACAACATGCATTAATTAATAAGCTTTGGAACATTGCACATAGAATGACAACTATGCTCTCTTAATGGTGCCTAAAGGTAGAAAGTGGAGACTCAAATAATGGTGGAAGAAAGGCCTTTTGTAAAGGAAGCAGTGATTAGAAGTGGTTAAGGCCTTTTGTAAAAGAGCTTCCAATAATTATGGTACTTGTTAGCTTTCATCCCTCATTGCCCCTATCATAAGCATCTTGAAGTGGTTAAGGTTAAAGTGGCAAAGCTGGAGTATATGCTTGACGAAGTATAAGTTGGCAATCTCATGCCCCTTGAATACGAGGGCCAAACCTCATGCATACTCAACTTTGGGTCCATGTAAGTTCTTGTCATTGTAAGTATTTGCATATCATTGAGAACCGCCAATGGGGTACCCCTTGCACATGGTACAAGAGCTTTCCCATAACCAAAATGACAAGGCAAGCAGACAATGAGCATCTCAGCAATTCTTCTTATGTACCATGGGAATATGGTGCTTTTTTCTCTCTTTCCTCTTTTCTCAATGTGTCTTTTTTTAAGAAGAATGCTTCATAGATGTCACTATGGTGATGCTGCAAGTTTCCACCATGATTAGGCATGGCCTAGGCTAGCGGCCCAGTCGTTTCTCTAACACAGGATACAAACTCCATGGACTTACAAGTTCCCTCTTTATTTCACACTGGTGACATCCATAGACAAAATAACATGATATCAACTGAGTACAACAATGTACAAGTGCAATGTTGAAAACGTTCTCCGTGACAGCACGGTTCTGCTAACTCCAACTTATAAGTGCAAGCATATACAACAAAGTTGTCACAATGGTTCAATTTTATTAGGGGCAAAGAATAAAGTGTGCCATCAAGTTCGTGAGGGCTTTAATCACTAAGTTTTCACATAACAAAATAGTTTTTAATTGGAAGATAGATGAAAACAAGAATATACTTGGAATGGTGTAACACACCATGCATAGGAGTTTATAGTGGAAACTTTGGAATAACTTGGTTTCTTGGAAGTTGGAGGCATGAGTAGAACTTACTCTTACAAATGGAGGCTAGCAAAAGACTGGGAGCAACCAACTAAGAGAGCAATAATGGCTAAAATCATGCAATGCAACAAACCATACTAATCAAAGCAAAGAGTGGTACTACAAGTCAAGGACTAAATGATCATAGAGGCTAATGGTGACTTGTCATAGTCATAACATGGTGTGAGCATGTGCCAAGTCAACCCAAGCAAAACATCAAAGGAGAATACCACAATACTATGCTTTTGCATGCTAAAACAACGCATAATTTCTTCAAGGCACACTAAGAAATCCCAATTGTTTGGAACAAGACATGCTACAACAATAATCACTAAGCATAAGGTCAAAACAACACCTAGCAGTCAATGCAAGCTCCTCTTGCACTTCAAGCAAGAACTAACTAATCCTTTCCAACACCAAGCAAACTTATTTGTAAAACAACACAGCAAGAACGGGGGTCCAAACTACTTAATAAAACTAAGCAAACTAAGCAAAGCAAACAAAAACTAAGACGCTCCAAAAACAACACAACAGTGCGTGAAACAATAAAAACGAAGTGTCTAGACAGACCTAAGCTTTTTATTGATGAAGAAGGGGATGCCTTGGGCATCCCCAAGCTTTGACGCTTGTACCTCTTGGATATTTATTGTGGTGACACCATGGTGGCATCCCCAAGCTTGAGCTTTTGTCCATTCTTCATCTCATTGCATCATTCTCTCTCTACACCTGAAATTTTTCCTTCATACAAAACTTCACACAATCTTCATTAGCAACATTAGCTTATTCAAAAGATATTATACCTCTGGCAAAGCTTTGGAACAGCAAGGATTTTCACTAAAAACACAAACTACTGTAGTAACTCCTTCAAAAAGCTCAATTTACCTGAAGAGAACTCAAAAAGTAATCAATAAGAAGCAAATGCAAATAATGGCAGAAATCTGTCAAAACAGACCAGCAGGTAGAAACGAATTTTTTCGAACAGCTTCTGTTGCTCAAATCAAAAAGTGTTGAACTAACGAAAGTTATCTAACATACTGGGGGATTTATTCATAAATTTTGAGCTCAATACGAGTTACAGAGCCTCCTCACGAATCTTTTTGGTGGAGGACAGAAATCTGTTTCGGGACAACAACTCCCCAAATCTTACTTCCCTCTCATTAGAGGTCATTCTTGGCACAAAAAGCTAACAAAAATGATAAGGGAGGTCATTACAGAAGTAATAACTTCCAATACTCAAGTAAACTCTTGGGTTATCTCCCAACAAGTACTTTTCTTTAACGCCTTTAAGTTAGGCACAAGAAGCAAGAAGAATTAAGTATTTTCAAATGAGGAAGCATTAACATAAAATCTTGCTTTCAAAGGGGGAGCAAAAAGAAACTTCTCTCTTCTTATTGGGAAGTGTTCAATACCTTTCTTGAATGGAAAATGATATTTAATGGTGCCTTCTTTTATATCAATGATAGCACCAACTGTTCTAAGAAAAGGTCTTCCCAAAGTGATAGGACAAGAAGCATTGTATTCAACATCCAAAACATAGAAATCAATAGGGACATAAGCATTGTTAACCATAATGAGAACATCATTAATACTCCCCATGAGTTTATTCTTAGCATTATCATTGAGTGGGACATCCAAATAACAATCTTCTAATGGTGGCAAATCAAGCATTTCATAAATCTTCCTAGGCATAATAGAGACACTAGAACCAAGATCACATGAAGCTTTGAGATCAAAGTTATTCACTTGCATATTAATAATGGGTTCCCAACTATCTTCTACTTTCCTAGGAATAGAAGCTTTGTTTTTTAGATTCTCTTCCTTAATCTTAACAAGAGCATCTGTAATATGTTTGGTAAAGGCAACATGCATATCACTAGCATCAGGACTTCTAGCAAGCTTTTGCAAGAACATAATCACTTCAGAAATATTGCAACCATCAATATCAAAGTCAAACTTAGCATCACTAGTAGTAGGCTCAATAGGCTTAGGCATAGTAGGAGGAATAGGGACTACTTGTGGTTTAGTGGTGATGGTGCACACACACTATTGTTTCTATCAGTTTAAGCTTCCTTTTCCCACTTAGCATGGAGTTGAGCTAACAGCCTAACATTTTCATCAATAGTAACTTGTATGGCATGAGCAGTAGCAAAGGTGTTTTCCATAGTTTCAGGTTTAGCAGCCATTTAATTAACCAAGGAAGTTTGATATTCAGACAAAGAGGATATATTTTTCTCAGCACTCAAAATTTTGACTGTAAACTAGGAATTTCTCTATTTAGATTCTCAAGTTGATGACTAATTTTTTTCAAGATAATAGATTGTTCCTCCATAGTTTTAGTGAAAATCTTATTTTTCTCATATTGAATTTGCATAAAGTTTTTAGTGGATCTCTCAACTTCTAGAATCCTCTCTTCACTAGGCATTCCAGATCTACCCTGATAAGCATTTCCACTAGGAGGATAAGGTCTATAATTGTTACCACAAAAATTACTCCTATAAGCATTGTTGTTGAAATTGTTGTTTCTAATGAAGTTCACATCAACTTGCTCTTCTTGAGCAACCAAAGAGGCTAAGGGAACACTATTAGGATCTAGAGGAGCTTTCCCATTAACAAGCATAGCCATAATAACATCAATCTTTTCACTCAAAGAGGAAGTTTCCTCAACAGAATTTACCTTCTTACCATGTGGAGCTCTCTCAACATGCCATTCAGAGTAGTTAACCATCATATTATCAAGGAGCCTTGTTGCAGCACCCAAAGTGAGGCCCATGAAGGTACCTCCAGCAGCAGAATCCAACATGTTTCTTGAGGAGAAGTTCAAACCGGCATAAAAAGTCTAGATAATCATCCAAGCAGTGAGTCCATGAGTAGGGCAATTTTAACCAAAGATTTCATTCTTTCCCAAGCAGGAGCAACATGTTCACTATCAAGTTGTTTAAATTTCATAATGTCACTTCTCATAGCCATAATCTTAGCAGGAGGATAGTACTTTCCAATAAAAGCATCTTTGCACTTAATCCAAGAATCAATACTATTTTTAGGCAAAGATAGCAACCATTATTTAGCTTTTCCCCTCAAGGAGAAAGGAAAAATCCTGATCTTAATAATATCTCCATCTACATCCTTATACTTTTGCATCTCACAAAGTTCAACAAAGCTATTAAGATGGGCATCAGGATCATCAGAACCAGTAGCAGAAAATTGCTCTCTCATCACAAGATTCAACAAAGCAGGCTTAATTTCATAAAAGGTAGTATCAGGAGCAGGTGGAACAATAGTAGTGCTTAGGAAATCATTGTTTTTGGTGCTAGTGAAGTCACACAACTTGGTGTTCTCAGCGGAGTTCATTTTGGAAAAGGTGGGAAAGCCAAAAATAGCAGCAACAGCTAGAGCAGAAACTAATTTTTTGTGTTTTTGAATAAGGCAAGCAAACCAAACTAGACTATTTTTTTGGGTTTTTTTGAAAAGAGGCAAACAAAACCAAGCAAAAGAAACAAAGCAAACTAAAAACAAAGTAAAGAGAAAGGAAGTGAAGGACTCCCTAGTGAAGACGTCCTTAGCCTCCCCGACAAAGGCGCCAGAAAACTTGTTGATGACTCCTTGATGGCACTAGAGAACTTGGTGCTTGATGTGGAGTCTTGTTGGGAACCCCAAGAGCAAGGTGTGAAGAGTACATCAGCAAGTCTTCCCTCAGTTGAGACCTAGGTTATCGAACCAGAAGGAGGAAGGAAACGTCACACAGGTGTTGCAAGCAACGCGGAAACCTGCAGAACACAAACTCAAGACTTTGCCCCAATGAATCAGTGAAGTTGTCAAGCTCACTGGTTTGCTGTAACAAGGATTAAACGTATGGTGTGGAAGGTAATGGTTTGAAGAAAGTAAACAAGTAACAGTGGAAGATGTATCAATGGTAAAGATTGGACCAGGGTCTATAGTTCACTAGAGGTGCTCTCCTTAGATAAACAACATGGCATGAAGGGTAAACAAATTATAGCGGGGCAATTGACAGGAACTGAGCAAGGCATAACAATGCAATTACTAGCCAGAAAGATCCTATGAGGTTGATTGGGTAATACAACAATATACATAGACCGCCATCCAGCTGCATCTATAACTAGAAGTCCACCTTCAGGTTATCATCCGAACCCCCTCCAGTATTAAGTTGCAAGCAACAGACAACTGCTTTAAGAAAAGTGTGTAAGGTAAACAGTCCACATGTTCCATGAACAAGAGACCGTTGTTTTCTCCCTAGTAGCAACAGCACATCTACAACCAAAGAGATTTTTGTCACTTCCCTTGGAAACTAGAGGCATGAACCACTATCAAGCATAAATACCCCCTCTTGGAGTCACTAGCAACTACTTGGGCAAGATAACCACTAGCAACGGAGAGCATGCAAGATCACAAACAACACATACATGATAGAATCATAAAGACAAAACCATTAATCAAACCAACATAATAATCTCAATATCCATCAGATCCCCGCAAACACAACATGCATGATTACAAATAGATTAGATCTTGATCATGAACGGAGCTCACAAGATCTATACATGAAAGCAAAAAGGAGGAGATACAATCATCTAGCTACTACATGGACCCATATTCCAAGGTGGAACTACTCACGCATCATACCGGAGAGAAGGCCTCCGGGATAATCTCTCCTCCGGCAGGGTGCCGGGAAGAACTTCAGATCCCTCTCGATCTAGGGATGATGGTGGCGGCGGCTACAGACGGTTTCGTGGATTTCTGATCGGGTACTCAGGGTTTCTGCATCGGGGGCTTCTTATAGGGGAAGGGGCGAGACCGGGAGGCGGCCAGGGCCACCAAACCCTAGCCAGGCACGAGCCCAATTGTCCCCGCGCCTGGGGTGGGTATGCCCCCTCTGGCTGGCCCCTCCGGCTCTCCTCTAGACTTCTTGTTCCCCACGGAAAGTAATTGACTTTGACGCTTGTCCCGTCCAATTCCGAGAATATTTCTTTACTAACTTTTCTAAAACCAAAAATAGCAGAAAACATGCATATGGCACTGTTGCAACTTGTTAATAGGTTCGTACCAGAAAACATGTAAAAAGCACCTCAAAGTGTGGACAAGTAAAGCAAAGTAGATACTAAACAATCATGGAGCATCAAAAATTATAGATACGTTTCCAACTATCACAACACAATAACCCTTTATTTGTTCTCGATACACATCATCACATATTCTTTTGCTGGTTACTTAGGCCATTGTAGTTCATGAATTGTGTTGTTTCGTATGACGACTCACACGAACAAAATCAGTATCTAATACTTAAGAACCACATTATTTAACAATCAAAGAATACAGCCATAACACGTATATCCTCTATATACCTAAGCGAAACAATTCTGGTCTTTTCTTTTCTGCCATATATTTATGAGATTCTCTTTCAGTATTTCCTTTTCTGTTTGAAAGAATCTATCAACATCAATAGTGGAGCCATACACATGACACATAGTCCAAAGCATGTATAGTTAAATACCAATGTATTTGGACTTGCACTTTGAAGTAGATCATCATCATCAAATGTTTGGTGTTCTTTCAAATTCCATTCTTTAGTGATCTCTTGGTGTAGTAAACATTTTACATTCAAAAGATGTATCACGTTCAAAAGATGTAGTAAACATTTTACATACATCTTTTGAACGTATAAAGATTCCATTCTTTATGACACGCAGGTCTTAACGAAATTAAAAGACAACCATAAGGCTCCTGCCGTTTGCCGACTTACAATAAGGAACATTGCATACATCATATATAATCACAATCATGGCCACATCACATCACATCACACCCCCTGCAAAACAAAGTTAGACGCCTCTTATTTTCTTTGCATGTTTTACGTGGTTTGGGGCTTTCATCAAGTGTTGTTCTAACTTATGAAAAAGAACCACAATGTTGATACTAGTATTGTCAATCACCCGTTGTAAATTGAATCTTCACTATGTTGGGAGAAACAGACACCCACAAAGCCACTTATGCAATACAAGTTGCATGTCAAGCATGGAGCAAGTCTCATGAACGATGTCATGTAAGGTTAGCCCGGCCGCTTCATCCCACCATCCCGCAAGATGCAAAGTACACAAGAAGAAACCGACAACAAAAGCATCAACGCCCATAATGACTGTGTTCTACTCGTGCAATTGATCTACATATAAACACGGCTCTGATACCACTGTTGGGGTTCGTAGCATGGAAAACAAAAAAATTCTACCGCATGCACACAAACAAGACAAGAGCTATCTACTAGATTGTAGCAACGAGTCGATTAGAGTACTCACCCTCGAAGATTCCAAAGCGGTTAACGAGAGCAGATTCTCGTGGGTGATATAGTCGTACACTTGCCGATCTCAAGATCGCGTAGACGATCCTTCCGGCGCTGCGTTCCGGCAGCGCTTCCGCAGTCGGTCACACGTTCGGTACTCGATGAAGACCTTCCTCTCCCTTGTTCCAGCAGGCAGCGGAGGTTGTAGTTCTCCCCTCGCGATTCCGACAGCACGATGACGGGGTGTCGGAAGTAGAGGGAAAATCCTGTAGGGCTTCGCCTAAGCCGGAGCAGGTTATGGTGGATCTAGGGTTTCCGGAAATCTAGGGTTTAGAGGGCCGGAGAGGAGGAGACATGGCCGGCGGCTAGGGAGGCGACGATGAGCCGACGCCGGCGCAAGGCTGTAACACCCCAGTTTTAGTTAAATAGTAATTAGAATTTGATTGTGCATTCTTGAGCATCATCATTTAAATTGTGCATTGAAGAAATATACAAAACCCTAAACCCTAGTTTCCTCTCTCTCTCTCTCTCTCTCAAAACAATTCAAAATGGTTTGAATTTAAAAAAAATCAAAATATTTGGAGCCCAAATGGAATACAAGGGTTCATAAGTATTTCTTATGTTCTATAAAATCCTCTGGTATTTTTGAATCACTCAAAACATAATTTGAAATGAAATACAAATAGAAAAGGATTACAGAAAATAGAAAAATGTTCTGCTAAAAAACTGGATCCAGACCACTCCAGGCCGCAGCCCAGCTTCCATCTCTTCTTTCCATATCGCCCTGCGCAGCCAGCAACTCCACCACCGGCCCAGCTTTAGCCCACCTGGCCCAATTCCCTGGCCCGGTACCCTTTCGCCTTTCTTCCTCTTTTCTTCAACCTCTGGCCAGAAGGACGCCGAGCAGGAGCTGCTGCGTGTCTTCGTCGTTGTCGTTCAACCACGCCAGGATCCCCGCCGGCGCCACGATGTGTGCTACCGCCTCTCTGAGCACCTATAAGATCCCATCGCACCTTTGGACGAACCCTAATCCCCTCTTTTGCCCCCAATTTCTCTTCGGCGGAACCCTAGCCCGTAGGTGCCGTGGTGTCCCTGACGCCTCCGGCCTCCCCGAGCCAAGCCGTGACGCCCAGGAGCACCGTCTCGTCGCCATTCCCTCCCTCGTCTAAGGAATCGAGCTTCCGAGCTTCAGTTTCCCCCAACGAGCTTGTCTTCCCCGATGTCGGTCGCCGTCGATTCGGCGCCCTCAAACCTTGCCAAGCTTCCCTGACCCCGCCAATCGCTTCTTGGTGAGCTTGCGGTTCTTCTCGACCCCTTTTCCCTATCTCTCTCGCTCTGGTTCGGTCCTGTGTCGTGCTCCGCCGTCCACCACCGCGTAGGCTCGTCGCCGGTCGCCCCCAGTGACCCGTAGCCAGTGGCGCCGCCACCTTATGGCTCCCCGTAGCCTCACGCGTCTAGCGCGCCCGCTCTCCCGGCTCAGCACGCGTCCCCGCAACCCTCCCGTGCTCAACCTGGGAGGCTCACCGTCGAGTGACGTCAGGGTGACGTCACTGTGACGCTAGTCCGTGGGTCTGACCCAGTCAACCAGCCCCCTGGTCCCTCTTGCTTGCGTGGCGTGCTGAGGTGGCCAGTGCCCCACTGGTCAGTCACAGTGGCTAGGCCCAGTAGCGGTGCAAAAAATTTAAATGCCTCTGCTGACATCATATTGATGCAATAAACCTATTTAATATGATTTAATAATTTCAGAATTTGAATAAAACTTGTAAATTTAATATCTAATTATTTATAAATCATAAAAATGTGTAATATATCAAAATGTTCAGAAAAATGAAACCTAGCTATTTAAGCTATAATCATGCATTGTTCAACAACTTAAATGACAAGTTTAATTAGAGAACTAATCAACCACTCTCATATGATTCCGGAGTTTCCCCGAGTTAGGGTTTTCACCCCTCGGAACCCCGATTAAGTTGTCGAGCATGCCTTAGGGTTTCAATTCAATGCAATTTAACTTGTCATATCATCATCCTTGCTTGAGCATTGCATCGATGCCATTGTTGATTGTTTCCCCTTTCTTTCTGGAATTTGGTTCTTTCTGGTAGAATACGATGTCGAGATCAAGATCGAAGTCTGAGTTCAACACCGTCGAAGATCAAATATCGAAAATCGACGAACATTACCTGACCAGTTGTAATCAAGTCAAGTACCAGATGGTCAAAGCCCTGCTTTCTGGTTATCAACAGGCAAAGGCAAGCATAGCCCCACCATGATATAATCCTATGATTTCGAAAGCATTTGTACTCTTGCCATGTTGCATGTGATTCTACTGTGGTCTTTTATCGATAGATAGAGTACCCTATCTATTGCATTACTCCCTTTTGACCTTATATTACCTGATCCACTTCTCCTAGCATAACTAAGTTTGGCTTGTGTGCACTGCTAGAGCTTATATATGTGTCTGCTTAGCCATGCATAGCTGTCAGTTTTGGTCCATCCAGATGATGTATCAGATGCAGATAATCTAGTATGACATGAGAACGTGATGATATGAGATCGGTGATATGAGTTAAACATGCTAAGGCTTGTATGGGAGGCCACGGTGGGATGTGGTTTTTCTAGTCCCATGCTCGCCACCACTAGGACCTGAGTTCTTGACTTTGGAACCAAGACGAGCGTGCAACCACACAGGGCCTGGACAACCTCACGAGCAACTAACTTGCCTAGTAGATTCCATGAGTCACATAGTTCGGGCGTTCCATTCGACATATGCATAGAAAATCTTTTAAAAGATTTGTCGGGTGAAGTTGGTGCATTCATAACAGGTAGGTAAGCGTGGACCGGGTTGCTTGGGGTCGATGGAGCCCTTGTTAACGAACCTCGCCTCACATCTTTAAGTACCGGCTTCGGAATTTGACCCGTTACGGCGGAACCATACTTATTGTGTGACTCATGGTCTCGGCGAAAGCAAGGTAAAGGTCATGTATACCACCCTCTGCCGGCCTTCCAAGGAAGAGGGCTAATCATGTGGCATTAAGAGAGGGTAATAATCTTTTCGAAAAGTCGTGTTCACGGTTATGAACGACTTGGCGACCGGACTCAAGATCATAGAGAACTTTAACCTAATCTTAAAAATTGGCAGATCAACGTGTGCTTAAGGATGCTTCCTCATGGGTACGAGGGGGTGATCCTAGTTGGTAGATGATGATGATGATTTGGTGGATATTAGAAGATGACGATCAATACTTTGGAGATGTCGCTCTCTTATCTCCTTTTAAAATACTCTGACTAGACGAGCTTCTTCTCCCTCTCTTGTTTTATAAAGAAAGATGGCTTTTCGCAAAACAACTCCACTAGCCAGAAGTCTTGCGGAGTACACCCTGTACTCACCCTTGCTTTCTTGACACTTTTGGCAGAGTAAGAGTTCCCGGAAGATCAGTTTGGTACTACATCGACATCGACGAGTAGCTTGGGGTTCCCGGCCGGCAGCCTGGAATCTATGGGCTAGGACGTCATCGTTATGCTTCAGGCCTCTTAGGCCATTTGTTAAGTTTGCTATACTTAATAGCATAATTTGCCTTCCGTTGTTTGATGTTTGTGGTCAGTGACCTCTGCTTGTAATAATTTGGTTCTCTTCTCAGTTATGATCTTGCTGTAATAAATTTTTGTGTCGTAGGGTCACTGCCGTGTTACCGATTCTTCACTGGATATTCTCGAGCTCTAGGTTAAGCTTATTTCAGACGGAGGTCTGGTATTTGTTTAGCCCTGATCCCGGGGGTGTCACAGTTCTTGGTATCAGAGCAGTACCAACCGTAGGAAAACCTTGCTATTGGCTGATGTTGAGTCTAGTGCTTGTGAAAAAACTATTTTAAAAGCTGAAAAGTATTTGCGAAAACTCTAGTATGCTTCTTTTTCTTCTTATCCAGTTTCGCTCCAACTCTGGGCTATCTTATCTGGTGTTGACTTTGGAAAAGTTTTGATATCTCTTCTAGTCTTTCAAAACTTAGGTGCCTTCTTGGCATGACGTTTCTTAGCCAGTTGACCTAGTGTTGAGTTCTCTATAGTTGTGTGTTGTGAATTCCTTGTTTCTCTTGCTCTTGTTCATCTGAGAGATTCCTTCCTATCATGATCTCTCTATCTTTTGGAACCACAATATTATATTGTTGGATCATCAGTTTTCTGTTCTAGGCCTCGAGGTTTCCTTTCGCCTCGTGTGCCTCCTTTTTGTTTGTTTGCGTACTTCAGAAGTCGTTTCTTCTTTTGGAAGCTACCTCGTGATTACTATCTTGCAGTGTACGTCGTGCCACTCAAGTAGTAGTTACTTCTTTCTCGGGTTTTAACCCTTGGACTTGAACTTAAGATCCCTGATTGTGCTGGATTCTGGTGTTGTGAATCTTGTACATGAAGCTGATCTTTAAACTAAGATTCATTCCTTTTAACCTTGTTGCTAATGTTCACACATTACCTCAGGATGGCTGGTATTACAATTCTAGCCTTCGGCTTGTGGTTATTTTCGCGATTAAATTGTGACAACTAAGGACTCCCCCTACCACTAGTCATGGCAGATGTTCTTTAATGGAACCAAATAGATCACGACAAGAGTACTCTTTGAGAGTCTCGCATCTATACTCGTGACTCTGCCACACTTTACCCCTTCTATGCATTGGTTTTCGGAAGATTGTTAAACTATGCATCCATATCTCAGGACTCTATCCTGAGCATGTTCCTTTCCCCTTGTTGTTTTCCGACCTTTGTCTACCAGTTGGTAGCCAAGTAGTAAATGTGCATCGGTGTCTTCCGAAGCAAGATACTCTTGAGGTCTGTCAAGACAAACCATTTCGGAATGTCTAGGAGAAACAAACTCCAGTACCTCGTCATATCTAGGACCAGGTCAAAGTGTTGTAATTCGCAGATCAAGAGGCATTGATTGTCTTCCATCTGTTCTACCTTAAAGTATCACACTCTTTTATACTAAGAGGCCGTGTCGATTTTCATGACCCCTTAATGAAGTGATGCTCCTACACATATCTACCCACCCTCCCTCGAGCTTTCACGCTCGTGAGTGATGCGTGTGCGTAACAATGTGGCCATCTGAGATTCTTAGCAATTATCATTGTTTTGAACTCTAAGGACATTTGAGTCATTCTTAGCTTGATTGGTTAACCCCGTCACTAAGCAAAGGATGATTGTGCTACCAAGTCCGTTATTTTGGTACACTCTCTTCGGTCAAAGAGTTAGGCTGTTGCCGAAGCTCTGAGACTACGTCTTCTTGCCTTACAAAGCAAGTTTCCTCTTGAATTAAGTGACATATCGGTGGTTCGTGATATTCTAGATGTCTACTAGAAGTATCGCCATGTTTCCACATGACCGTGTTGTCAAGTTCTTGAGCAAGCAAGTTCTCCGAACTGTTCCTATCTCCAAGGATCTGTACTGTATACCCCTGAACTAGTTGGTTGAGCTTAAACAACAACTTGGAGAGTTGTAAGACAAAAGTGTTATCCGAATCAGTTCTTTCTTAAAGGGATGTCTAGTTTTGTTTGTTTTGAAGAAAGATAGTAATTCCTTTGTGGATATGTTATCTTCCCCCACCTTTGATTTGATTTGGGTTATCGTCAAAACAAACTCAGTTCCAAGGACTATCTTGATGGTGTTTCTACTCGTGATGTTTCACTTGAGTACATCTTCATGTCCTTTGATCTGACTAGTATTTTTGTCTTGATTCACGCAACATATGAGTCCATCTTCTTGGAGTGTCTAGATAAGTTTGTTGTTGAGCCCATCAATGACATTCTTATCTTCCTCATACTAGACAAGATTCATATGGAACATTTGGCATTAATGTTGGAAAATTTCGAGAACCATCTTCGTGTTATCTCGAAGTATGAGTTCTGGATGTTAGAAGTGACCTTCTCCGATTCACATGCAAATGCTGAAAGATGTCGCCATGGATTCGAGAACAGTTAACTCCGTTCCTTAAGGACACATGTGTGTTTTGTTGTTAGCACCTTATGTGTGTGCAGCTGTCTCTCGACAAGTTGTAAATACATGGGTCTAGAAGTCTAGATCATATTTTGGAGCTTGACACCATAGTCCGTGTCTTGAGAATCTAGTAACTTTACCTTTGTGGTAAATGTTGCAAACTTTCTATTCGGACATGCTGAGTCTGAAATATCATTCCACCTAACCAAATCTGAATCTCAAGCAGCAATGATGGTTGGTGCTCCTCAAGGTTTTTACATAGGTCTCATTGCAAGTCTGGCAAAAATGATGTAATGGTTGACACACTTAGCCGGAAAGACCTATTGTTCTATTTCCTTGAAGTCAGCAATAACAACCACACTTCATGAGGCTTCTTCTATAATTAATTATAGGAGTTGTGCTTATGGTTTCCTTTGTATCCAAAGTCCGACCTTTACTTGATGGTTGATTTCTCGAACATCAAGGAGAACATTTATAGTAGTGTTGCTAAATGTCTCTCGGTCGATCCTCCAGACCATTTTATGTTGGCAATCATTTGGTTGTGCCAAGTAAATGAAGTCTGAGAACGAAGTTTCTTTCTTCTCGTGTCATCAGGAATCTTCTTAACTATTCATCTCAGTGGTGTAAAGTGATATCACGATCTTTGGCAAATATTTTGGTAGACCTGGATGAATAAAGAGTTTCCTTCGTTTTCTCAGCCATGTTTCAAGAGTGAATATGATTTTGGTAATCAAAAGTTTCTCTTGTCACATGTTTCTTGTGACTCTTATGAGTTCTCTCCGCCAAAATACCTTTCTGTCTTGACCTTCTGTTGGATGAAAGAGTCAACCTTCTGTGTCAAAAGTAGTTCAATAACTTGGTTCTGTTGATCCATATCTTTGCAACCTAAAATCTCTACTTAAGTCATTTAGTAGAGGTTCCCTATCGAAGTCTGTGGTCATGTTCTTTATGTTGGAAGCCTTCTTTCTTAGAAGCTTCAAAACTCTTCTGTAAGTTCCATGGTCTCAATCCTTATGAAGACCATCAATTTAACAACTTGAAACCATCTCCTCTTGTTTCCTCCTTTGCCTTGACGTGTTTCATGTTTGTCATCTCAGAGTTGTTTTTAAACACTCTATTCATGAGTTGACCATGAGATACTCTGTGTGTTGTTTAGTGTGTTTCCCCTCTTATCTTTAGAGTCACCCTGTTTCTTTCTCCCTCTGTCTCCTTTCCTACCTTTGGAATCTTGGGTCGAGATTCTCGTAAGGGGGATAGAGCTGTAACACCCCAGTTTTAGTTAAATACTAATTAGAATTTGATTGTGCATTCTTGAGCATCATCATTTAAATTGTGCATTGAAGAAATATACAAAACCCTAAACCCTAGTTTCCTATCTCTCTCAAAACAATTCAAAATGGTTTGAATTTAAAGAAAAATATCAAAATATTTGGAGCCCAAATGGAATACAAGGGTTCATAAGTATTTCTTATGTTTTATAAAATCCTCTGGTATTTTTGAATCACTCAAAACAGAATTTGAAATGAAATACAAAAAGAAAAGGATTACAGAAAATAGAAAAATGTTCTGCTAAAAAAAGTAGATCTAGACCACTCCAGGCCGCAGCCCAGCTTCCATCTCTTCTTTCCCTGTCGCCCTGCGCAGCCAGCAACTCCACCACCGGCCCAGCTTTAGCCCACCTGGCCCAATTCCCTGGCCCGGTACCCCTTCGCCTTTCTTTCTCTTTTCTTCAACCTCTGGCCAGAAGGACGCCGAGCAAGAGCTGCTGCGTGTCTTCATCGTCGTTGTTCAACCACGCGAGGATCCCCGCCGGCGCCACGATGCGTGCTACCGCCTCTCTGAGCACCTATAAGATCCCCTCGCACCTTTGGACGAACCCTAATCCCCTCTTTTGTCCCCAATTTCTCTCCGGCGGAACCCTAGCCTGCAGGTGTCGTGGTGTCCCCGACGCCTCCAGCCTCCCCGAGCCAAGCCGTGACGCCCAGGAGCTCCGTATCATCGCCATGCCTTCCCTCGTCTAAGGAATCGAGCTTCTGAGCCTCAGTTTCCCCCGGCGAGCTTGTCTTCCCTGACGTTGGTCACCGTCGATTCGGCGCTCTCAGACCTTGCCAAGCTTCCCCGACCCCGCCAATCGCTTCTTGGTGAGATTGCGGTTCTCCCCGACCCCTTTTCCCTCTCTCTCTCGCTCTGGTTCGGTCCAGTGTCGTGCTCCGCCGTCAACCGCCATGTAGGCTCGTCGCTGGTCGCCCCCAGTGACCCGTAGCCAGTGGCCCCGCCACCTTATGGCTCCCCGCAGCCTCGCGCGTATAGCGCGCCCGCTCTCCCGGCTCAGCGCGCGTCCCGGAACCCTCCCATGCTCAACCTGGGAGGCTCACTGTCGAGTGACGTCAGGGTGACGTCACTGTGATGCCATCCCGTGGGTCTGACCCAGTCAACCAGCCCCCTGGTCCCTCTTGCTTGCGTGGCGTGCTGAGGTGGCCAGTGCCCCACTGGTCAGTCACAGTGGCTAGGCCCAGTAGCGGTGCAAAAAGTTTAAATGCCTCTGCTGACATCATAATGACGCAATAAACCTATCTAATATGATTTAATAATTTTAGAATTTGAATACAACTTGTAAATTCAATATCTAATTATTTATAAATCAGAAAAATTTGTATAATATATCAAAATATTCAGAAAAATAAAACCTAGCTATTTAAGCTGTAATCATGCATTGTTCAACAACTTAAATGACAAGTTTAATTAGAGAACTAATCAACCCCTCTCATATGATTCCGGAGTTTTCCCGAGTTAGGGTTTTCACCCCTCTGAACCCCGATTAAATTGTCGAGCATGCCTTAGGGTTTCAATTCAATGCAATTTAACTTGTCATATCATCATCCTTGCTTGAGCATTGCATCGATGCCGTTGTTGATTGTTTCCCCTTTCTTTCCGGAATTTGGTTCTTTCCGGTAGAATATGATGTTGAGATCAAGATCGAAGTCAGAGATCAACACCGTCGAAGATCGAAGATCGACGAACATTACCTGACCAGTTGTAATCAACTCAAGTACCAGATGGTCGAAGCCCTGCTTTCTGGTTATCAACAGGCAAAGGGAAGCATAGCCCCACCATGATATAATCCTATGATTTAGAAAGCATTTCTACTCTTGCCATGTTGCATGCGATTCTACTGTGGTCTTTTATCGATAGATAGAGTATCCTATCTATTGCATTACTCCCTTTTGAGCTTATATTACCTAATCCACTGCTCCTAGCATAACTAAGTTTGGCTTGTGTGCACTGCTAGAGCTTATACATGTGTCTGCTTAGCCATGCATAGCTGTCAGTTTTGGTCCATCCAGATGATGTATCAGATGCAGATAATCTAGTATGACATGAGAACGTGATGAGATGAGATCGGTGATATGAGTTAAACATGCTAAGGCTTGTATGGGAGGCCACGGTGGGATGTGGTTTTTCTAGTCCCATGCTCGCCACCACTAGGACCTGAGTTCTTTCCTTTGGAACCAAGACGAGCGTGCAACCACACGGGGCCTGGACAACCTCACGAGCAACTAACTTGCCTAGTAGATTCCATGAGTCACATAGTTCGGGCGTTCCATTCGACATATGCATAGAAAATCTTTTGAAAGATTTGCCGGGTGAAGTTGGTGCATTCATAACAGGTAGGTAAGCGTGGACCGGGTTGCTTGGGGTTGATGGAGCCCTTGTTAACCAACCTCGCCTCACATCTTTAAGTACCGGCTTAGGGATTTGACCTGTTACAGCGGAACCATACTTATTGCGTGACTCATGGTCTCGGCGAAAGCAAGGTAAAGGTCGTGTCTAACCACCCTCTGTCGGCCTTCCAAGGAAGAGGGCTAATCATGTGGCATTAAGAGAAGGTTAGTACATGTGGGTAAAGTTGTGCACCCCTGTAGGGTAATAATCTTTTCAAAAAGCCGTGTTCACGGTTATGAACGACTTGGCGACTAGACTCAAGATCATAGAGAAGTTTAACCTAATCTTAAAAATTGGCAGATCAACGTGTGCTTAAGGATGCTTCCTCATGGGTACGAGGGGGTGATCCTAGTTGGTAGATGATGATGATTTGGTGGATATTAGAAAATGATTATCAATACTTTGGAGATGTCGCTCTCTTATACCCTTTTAAAATACTCTGACTAGACGAGCTTCTTCTCCCTCTCTTGTTTTATAAAGAAAGATGGCTTTTCGCAAAACAACTCCACTAGCCAGAAGTCTTGCGGAGTACACCCTGTACTCACCCTTGCTTTGTTGACACTTTTGGCAGAGTAAGAGTTCCCTAAAGATTAGTTTGGTACTACATCGACATCGACGAGTAGCTTGGGGTTCCCTGCCGGCAGCCTGGAATCTATGGGCTGGGACGTCATCGTTATGCTTCAGGCCTCTTAGGCCATTTGTTAAGTTTGATATACTTAATAGCATAATTTGCCTTCCGTTGTTTGATGTTTGTGGTCAGTGACCTCTGCTTGTAATAATTTGGTTCTCTACTTAGTTATGAGCTTGCTGTAATAAATTTTTGTGTCGTAGGGTCACTGTCGTGTTACCGATTCTTCACTGGATATTCTCGAGCTCTAGGTTAAGCTTATTTCAGATGGAGGTCTGGGATTTATTTAGCCCTAATCCCGGGGGGTGTCACAAAGGCGGTAGTGGCGGCGTGGCGGCGGTGACTTGGGTGGAGGGGTGGTGTTGTGTGTCTCTTGGGGCACCCCCTCCCCTCTATTTATGAGAGGGAGGGCATCTTGGGAGAGGGGAGTTTGAATCCTTCCCCAACTCCCTCTCCTTGTTGTCTTGTGGTGGAGGGAAAGAAGGATTCTTTCCTTCCTCCACTAGGAAACATTGTCCCAATTTGACTTTTCAAACCTGCCTTTTGACTTTTAATTTGGAGCTTAATTTCTTTCTTGCTAATGCCCAACCAAGTGACCTAGGACATGATCCAATCATTCCACTTATCCATGACACATTCATGTACCTTTTCACTTCCGGTCCGGTGAACCTTCTAGACCCTTCTAGAACCTCTCCGATGAAATCATCAGAATCATTCCCGAACTCCAGAATTGGACTTTCCTGATATGAATCTTATTCTTCGGACCATTCTGTATCTTCTCGTGATATACCGGATCCCATCCGAGACTTCGAACAACATTTGGTCTCCCTTATTACATTCCATATCTACTAAACAACATCGAATCCTTAAGTGTGTCTCCTTACGGTTCGTGAATTATGCGGACATGACCGAGACACTTCTCCGATCAATAACCAATAGAGGAATCTAGAAATTCATATGGCCCCCAAATATTTTTACGATTACTTTGCGATCGAATGAACCACTTACATACGACACCAATTTCCCTTTGTCTCGCGATAGTTTACTTATCCGAGGTTTGATCGTTGCTATCTCTGCATACCTAGTTCAACCTCGTTACCGATAAGTACTCTTTTCTCGTTCCCGTGATATGTGATCCCTTGTGATCCAGTCACATGCTTGCAAGCTAATTAGATGACATTCCACCGAGAGGGTCCAGAGTATATCTGTCTGTCATATGGATGGACAAATCCCACTCTTGATCCATGTGCCTCAACACATACTTTCCGAATACTCAATGCCACCTTTATAGCCATCCAGTTACGGTGTGGTGTTTGATGTCATCAAAGCATCCTTTCGGTGATGGTGATTAGCATGATCTCATGGTCGAAGGAATTAGGTTACTATGTATCAGAAAGCTTATAGAAAATGAACTATTAAAATAAATTGATCGTTATGCTATGCTTATCTATAGGAGTATGTCCATCACACCATTCTTCTAATGATATGATTTTGTTGTTAATAACATTTCAATGTTCATGATCAGGAAACCAAGATCATATATCAATCAACAAGCTAGTTTAACAAGAGGATTTACTAGGGACTCTTTTATGTTCACAAATCACACAAGTATTAATGTTTCCGGTTAATACAATTATATCATGGTATGTAAACATTTATCATAAACATGAAGATATGATAATAACCTCTTTATTATTGCCTCTTGGGCATATCTCCAACAGAAAGACCACCTGACTTTGTCATAGGCTTTCTCAAATTTTAAAATAACCACATTGAACTTTTCCTATGTAGTTCGTGGACTATTTTATAAAGAATAACCACCCCATCTAGGATGTTACGTCCTTGCATTAAAGAAAACTGAGAGGTGCAAAGTACATGATTATCCACAGAGTTCAACCCAATAGTTGGTGAATATTTTAAAACTAACATTAAAAGACAGATAGGCTTGTATTGTTGGATTCTTTCTGCTTCAATAATCTTAGGTAATAAAATAATCTTATCAAAATTTAGGCAAAACAGATCTAGTTGAACAATGTGGAGAAAACTGAACTGCTCAAGAAGATCTAGTTTAATGACATCCTCGAAATTCTGGTAGAACTCTATGGGGAAGCCATCGGGACCATGTTTTTTTGTTGTGTTCCATTTGGAAAATATCTTTGTTTACGTCCTCGGAATAGGGGGCGGTTATAAATTTATTTTCCTCAATTAACACTTGAGATATATCATCAGTTCAGGACTCATTCATGAAGAAGTTAACTTTTTTCGGAGCACCGAACAAATCTTTATAATAATGCATAATGGACTTTAGTTGTCCATGGATCTCAATCGTCCCCTCATCCTCAACAAAAGAATGAATAAGTTTTTTCATGTGTCTACCATTAGCAATACTATATAAGTATCTAGTATTCACATCACCTTCCAGTATTAATTGACTTTTGGACCATTGATACATTTGATCTTCTCCTCGCGTAGAAGTTTTAGAAGTTCTACAGGAATAGTTGACTGTTATTTTTCTTAAGCTTTGGTTGATTATCGATCTCTGTCTAAAGTTTATCAAGTACATTTATAATTAGACAGTGGCGGGGTACAAAAAAATATGAGGCAGGATAAACTCTATAATGATGCAAAGATCAAAATAGTCTTCAAAGATTTATAGTACATATGATTCTAACATAATCATTTAATAATATAACTAGAATCTGAAAAACTACCAATAATGAAGCTTTGATGACATATAGAAGTCATAGGAAATGGTAATGCTCTACACCAATTTCTTTTTGAAAATTATCCATAATTTTACCGATCAATACATTTGAATGTCTATCGCTCGATGTAGCAAATCAAAGTCATAAAGAAGTTGTCGAATATACCTTGTTACGCAACTTAGTCTTGATGCATGATTTTGTTGTTGAGAAAACCCTTTCAAATGTTGTCGTCGCCACCGATAAAAGCAATGTCATCTCAATGAGCCGATAAACTATAGAAAGATACAATATGATTTTGCAATATCAAGAAAATATCTAAAGTCTTCATTTCTTCATGTATGAATAATAAATATCTCAAAATTACGTTGTATATGCTCATGCTCATAATAAATGAAACCTCAATGATAAATATGTGTAAGTCGAGTAATATTATTCATGATTAACCTAGAAAATGAGTCTTTTGAATCAAGACAAGAGAAGTTCAAAGCAATTTTGAAGATAGCTCATTAAAATGATGGTCAAACTCAATGATCAAAATCATAAAGCAGAGACATCTGGACTAATACAGTAGGAATTGACTATCAATAAAATATACAATGCCAAAGTATGACTGTTCATATACCTTGATTTATTTCGGCCACACCCCATGTGATTGTAAAAATACCCTCAAGTGCTCTTTAAATAACTCACCTAGGACAACGTGTAGAGTCATGTTTTGTTAAGTTGGGATCTATATATTGCAAAGAGAAAGAGCTGGTTTCAGTCCAAACTAGATCAAATCTCTATTTTTGTTTGGAATTAGTTTTGCACAATGTTTAGTAAAGGAATCATAACTTTTATATATGTGGTCCGTTTTCGACTTATGACCACTCAAATTATTTAGAAAAATAGGTGCATATGAAATATTTCGCAAAAAATTAAGGGCGGCGGTACTGCCCTGCCCTACTAGGAGCTTCACCGCTAGAATTAGAACTCTGTCTATCTATTACTCCCTACATTTTTAACTTAATTGGAGTTCTTGCTTTGTGTTTATATAATAAAATCAAAGTATAAATGTTCTCTCGGACACTTGCCATGGTCTCTGAAACAAAATAAAACCATCTAAATTTTATTGTAGCCTCACATCCCAATTACTAACAACCAAAACTCAATTACAATGTATCAAACAAACATTAGTGTCATCTGGCAACACCAATATCAGACAATCCCTTGTTCAGAACTTCAATATTATCACTATAATCTCAAGATCTTACTTAAATATGTCACCTTTTCCTTTCTGCACATAATCTCAGTAAGTGGCTAAGACAGGTAAATCTAACTATAGAATAGGATATTTAGTAGTAAATCTACAAAAAAAAATAGGAATTTGATTGCCTTGCCACATACTACTAGTCTTTTAGTACTATCGCAAAAATTGCGTATGCACGAGCCATTGTGCAAAATTCATCGGCCTTATGTTTGCTATCTCACAACACACTGATCAAAGAAACAAAACACTGAAATTTACACACAATACCAATTTCATTGCATAAGGAATTACATCACACAGAAGGTTTGAGTTAACAATAAGTACAATTTGTAATTTTTATTGAGAATATAGTTCAGTTTACACTCTTAGTTTGTATTCAGCGAGGGAATAATTTAATCATTACATGAGGATTACAACATCTAGGAATTTCACTCAGCCACAACACGGTTCGGCAATGTACTACTCCGTCCATCCTGGTTTAAAAGGCATATATAGTAAATCTTTGGGCCCTAGACTTCTATTGATTGGGGCTAATTTGGCTCTTACTAATTCTCCGATTGGCCCTTTCTCTGAAATTAAATGCTTATGTACCTAAAAGGTGGAGGAAATATTGGGATTCCATGATTTTCAATATGTGTCCTTTAAATCGGGACGGGGAGTGGCCGTTATATATATATATATATATATATATATATATATATATATATATATATATATATATATATATATATATATATGACTCAGCAAAAATATAATTTAACTGAACTTAAAATAAATAGCATTGAATGAACTTAGCAGTGGTTAAAATCTGACTTTGTGGTCTCATTTAGCTGCAGTATGTTGTATGCTTTAAAGATGCAATATAGATGAATGTGTACTAGTATGACAAGTAGATGATACATGTTATAGTACTCTTTTTCTTTGAAATGCATGTTGTAGCACTCTTAATCCTAGGGCATGAAATGTATTTTGCTAAAAGTTGCTTCCCGTTCTGCACATGGCAACATCGTTGGTTTATACTGCATACATAATTAGCCAGGACCTCGACACAATCACACAATGGCTCTGATCCTAAAGTATTTGCATCGCATTTTGGACTATGCCAATTGCTGCCATCGTTCTGTGCATGAGCAGGGTATATTTTTATATCAACTTCATGGGCATTAATGTTGTGACCAATTCAGGAAATAAAGGAAACCAGTATGCAGATTTATGTTCTACTCTCTCTATCCGCAAATAAGTGTATATCTAGCTTTTTTCTAAACCAAACTTTATCAAATTTGACCAACTTTATAGATAAATATAGCAATATATATTATATGAAATTTACATATTATAAAACTAAATTTAAAAACATATCTAGTGATATCAATTTGGTGTCATAAATATTGCTACATTTTTCTATAAAGCGAGTCAAATTTTACTAACTTTGACTTATGACAAGGCTAGAAGTATATTCATTTGCGGACGAAGGGAATATGACATATTCAACCCGATTGAGGAAATATGAATATGCAACGAAAAAGGGCAGTCCTGTGATGGGTAACTCTTTCATTTTGGCGACAAACGTAACATAGGCACATAGCACGTGTGCGCGCAACAGGAGGCGCGATCACCTGAAATCCGGAAGGAACCGCGAGAGGGTCAAGATACGCAAGAGCACGGGAACAGCCACGGCAAACACATGCATTGCGTACTTGCGTACACTCCGCGCCGGCCGACTCACTCACGTAGCTAGACTAGAGCGGCGCAAGCCTTTGGACACGCGCCAGAAGCAGCCAGCGTACCAACTGCGCTCGTGAACCGTGCGTCGCTCCAGTCGTGCTTCGTCACTCCACTCCACAATTCCCTTCTGTTCTCTTCTCGCCCGTGATCGATCGGTCGATCTCCTTAAATTCCCCACCCTTTTCGCCTGCCTCCCTCACCAGAGACCCCGCCACGCCTCTCCAGCTACCCGATCATACCGTCCTTCAGTCACCACGCACGCCCTGCCGGCATCATCAGCCAGCCGGCCGTGGCATCGGCACGCTGCCGTCGCCACCGCGCGGTATGATGCCCGCGCCACGCGCCCGGCTCCGCCTGGCCTGCATTGCCGTGGCGGCCATGGCGGTGCTCGCCTTGCCGCCGCCGTGGCGTGGCGTGGCCGCGCACACGCGGGGCGTGCGGCCGGGGAAGGCCGCGGGGCAGCCGTTCCCGGAGAACGCGACGCGCGCGGAGGAGGCGGAGCGGCTGTTCATGCGGTGGGTGCGGTACGTGGGCGGGCTGGAGCACAGCACGTTCCAGCACGCCGTCGCCCGCGCGTTCCCCTCCTACTCGCTCGTCGTCGACAGGAACCCGGCCTCCGGCGACTTCACGTCCATCCAGGCCGCCGTCGACTCGCTCCCTTCCGTCAACCTCGTCCGCGTCGTCATCAAGGTCAACGCCGGCACATACACGTACGTGCATTGCTTGCTCCAGTCGCGTTCTGGTCGATGATGGTCGATGGCCCTGTATGTCATGCGTGCGTGGCCGGTTTGCTGCAGGGAGAAGGTGTCGATATCGCCTGCGCGCGCGTTCATCACGCTGGAGGGCGCCGGCGCGGACAAGACGGTGGTGCAGTGGGGCGACACCGCGGACACGCCGGCCGGGCCGAGGGGCCGCCCGCTCGGGACGTACGGCTCCGCGACGTTCGCCGTGAACGCGCAGTACTTCCTCGCCAGGAACATCACATTCAAGGTAACTCCTACCAGGCATGCAGTTTGGTGGCTCCATGGCGCACGCTGTCGTCCTAATTAAG
This sequence comes from Avena sativa, assembly GCA_916181665.1. Taxonomy (NCBI): domain Eukaryota; kingdom Viridiplantae; phylum Streptophyta; class Magnoliopsida; order Poales; family Poaceae; genus Avena; species Avena sativa. The sequence goes on from OV702295.1 coordinate 364,546,340, forward strand.
TTGGCGCGCGTGCGCACGGATATGGGTTTGACAGAACACGTCGCCGGTGCCGAATGCGGGGGCGACGGGGAAGCAGGCAGTGGCTCTGCGGGTGTCGGCGGACAACGCGGCGTTCGTGGGGTGCAGGATCCTGGGCGCGCAGGACACGCTGTACGACCACTCGGGACGGCACTACTACAAGGAATGCTACATCGAAGGCTCCATCGACTTCATCTTCGGCAACGCGCTCTCCCTCTACGAGGTACGTAGTACGTCTCTGCTCTCCTGGTCCATTGCTAACTGGCCCGTTCATGTTTCATCTACTGAGCCTGAGGTATACTCCAGTGAGGTGCGATACTGCGCCTGCTGAACTGAACACGAAGCAGAGCACCCAAAAAAACAGAGCATACCGTGCGCGCGTATGATGTCCTCGTCTCCTGGAGTATACTACCAACTATGGGTATAGTACGTACATACGCGTATCGACCATTATAAACACTCCTGAATACCTCAGCAACACAAGTCCTTTTACCTGCTGCTACGTGCCACGATAGGCCGCCTACGACCTGCTCGACGATCGTAAAATCGTTCTTTTCAAGACGGTTACTTTGTCCAAATGCACCTCTGTGGCAGATGATGGCAGTCGCCGTCTTGGCATCTTCGATCAGCTCGTGACGATCGAAGCACTGATGCTCCTGCACACGGCCTCTTGTATGCTGTCCGTTTGCGCTGCGACCGGCGCAACGGCGGCCCTACGCCCACGTGCAAGGTTAACGTCAAACGATTTGACCCTGATTGTGTCCCTTGCCTAAACATGCATGACCCCCCCATGACTTCTGTTTTTTTAACGATTGCGAACACGGTGGAACTGAAATCTACTGTAAGATTCGTGCATATACGCGACTGACTGCCATAGATTTCGTGGGTGTGCGAATGTGTGTGCAGGATTGCCACGTGCACGCGATCGCCCGGGACTACGGCGCGCTGACGGCGCAGAACCGGCAGAGCATCCTGGAGGACACGGGGTTCTCCTTCCTCAACTGCCGGGTGACGGGCTCCGGCGCGCTCTACCTCGGCCGCGCCTGGGGCACCTTCTCCCGGGTCGTCTTCGCCTATACCTACATGGACGACATCATCGTCCCGCGCGGATGGAACAACTGGGGCGACCCAAACCGCGAGCTGTAAGTTACTAATTTTTCCTTACGTTTTTTTCCCATGCCACTGTTTCTTAGTACTGGTATTTTTTTTTTTTGCGAAAAAGTATCTTCTTTTCTTTGACCGACCATACATACATGCATTGAAGTTCCATGTACACCTCCGCTGAACTGAAAACTAGTATCGCTGAATCTAGCGACGATGCCAGCTTTAGCGAGGCACCCCGAGACCTGTACACCGAAGAATCGCCATAGTATGAAGGTCCCTGATCAGTGGCTGAGTAGCTCCGCCACTGTCCCTGGTCAATAATGCAGCGGTGCCCAGACAAAGGGTGCACTTATTTGCTCCCATTCTTGGCGCACGGGCAGCTGGGCATGCATGGCGTTGCACACGGGTGCGCCTGGTCTGGCCTGGCCTGGCCTTTTTTGATCTCTTTCGAAACGAAGCAGCTTTTCCCAAGATTCGACGCCCATGGGGCCATGCCCATGCATGGCACGATACGACACAGGCAGTCCGGTGCACGGGCAAAAGCTACATACATACAGCAAGATCGCAAAAGGCAACGTACGCTAGGACAGACAGATACTGTCACAGTGTCATGCATGTCGCGTCACTCGACTTGTGATCGTGTGTCTGTTGCTACCTGTCTTTTTTTTGTCTGCCGAGAAGGCTGTTGGTATCTGACGCTAAGCTTGGTAGCATAGTATAAACCTGAGGTTGTATTTTTCTGATGGTGGCGTGTCGTTGATGGGTGCAGGACGGTGTTCTACGGGCAGTACAAGTGCACGGGTCCCGGCGCGAGCTACTCCGGCAGGGTGTCCTGGTCGCGCGAGCTCACCGACGAGGAGGCCAAGCCATTCATCTCCCTCAACTTCATCGACGGCACCGAGTGGATCAGGATATGAGGCCGGCCGGGTCACTGACACTTGTGTGACACGTAGTACGTACACACGGCGCGCACATGCGTGCATGCCTGTAACAAAAGAAACAAGACAGAGGGAAATTTATACAGATTCGTTTGCGATCGCCTGCCTTGGCGATTGTGTTTTTCTTCGCCTCGGTGTTAGTGATTCCGTGCATTTTGTCCTCCCTCGAAACAAATGACAGAGATGTGACGCTTCAAGCATCCATCGAGTGGGTACGGACTCGTACGGTGTTCGATCTCCACCGAAAGCGGCCGTGCGCTTATTAACACCGACTCGCTAATTGACGCCGTCCCTTGCCTAAAGCACGTTTACACACGTGCAAAGTCCTTTAAGAAATGACATCCCCGGCCCGCTAACCCACACAGGGCTGGAACGGAAAATTAGTTTTTCACCACGGGCCTGCCGTTGCAAATATGGGCTGTGCCTGGGCCTGCTGCAATCTAATAAGCCTTGCATTCGTACTGTATTAGCCTATCACTGCCATGCAACTTGTTGGATCTTCTTTTCGGTTACCCCATAGTTTTTTTTCGCTCACCGACAGCACCCCATTATTAAGCACTTCTGCAAGTAAGCATTGGTCAAAAGACTCAAAACCCCAACAATTTAAATCACGACTAATTCAAAGGTGGTAATATGAATTATTAAGGACTCACGTCAGCTCAGACAATCCAGAACGAGTAGATCTTTCAACCGAGGCTCCGCTTTCATTCTAGTTTCTCCCACTAACGATCGGCACGTATATATAGATGCTATGTACTCCTTCAGTTTCAAAATATAAGATGTTTTAGGTTTGTGAATCAAATGTATCTAGACTTGTTTTAGTATATAGGTTCACTTAACTTGGGGGTAAATCTACAAACTAAAAAAAGTCTAGATTCATTTTTTTCGCAAACCTAAAACATCTTATATTTTGAAACGGAGGGAGTACCCTAGATTAGGGTTTTTCTACTCTATAGTGACTCCAAGATGCCAGCGAGATTTTTATCCGATCGATGATCAGGTCTATGATCGACTCTCCACAAATACCTACAGTGAGCAATTACAAAGGCATATCTCGTCTGCATCATGGCCTCTCATGTTGCAGACCAAACCCAAACCTTGATGATGGTGAAAGCTTTGGTAACCCGTAACCGTGTAGTGTCGGCAACAGGAAAAAGCTCGAAGGTTGGGGCATCCATCTCCAGCAAATATGGGTGAAGCGAACGTGGTGCTTTGCAGACTACATATCAGCGAGAAGGATTTTAATGATCTCACTTTAGATGAGGATGTGACGATTGAAGTGGAGTTTTGTGGATCGCTATCGCCAGAGTACTCACAGACAAAATCTTCAACACGTCGATCTTTGAAGACGCGATGCGCTATGCATGGAGCCTGGCACAAGGGAGGCACAGATGGATGCATTTTAGGCAGTTTATTTGCGATGCAATTTGAGTGACTAGGAGACACTACGTGAATAGGATGCTACGCCGATGGCCGGTCGCTACGCCGACGGCCAAACGTCGGGGCCGTCGGCATAGCCATCGTTCAAGCCAGTCTCGCCAAGCAGCCGTCGGCGTAGAATTACCCTCGGCATATCCTATGCTACGCCGACGGCGGCCCTCGGCGTAGCATACGCCGACAGCTGTCCTCGGCGTAGCTATTTTTTATTTTACCTCATTAAACTTTGAAAAATTATAACTAAATCATTCTAATTCGAAAAAATACAAATAATATATCAAAATTTGCAGAAAAATAAGATCTATCTATCTACACTCAAATATTACACATCTGTAAATAAAAATTAAGTGAAACATAAAACATTATATATAGTTTAAAACATGCATAAAAATTTGAAAAACGATCGAAACAATGCGAAACCTTCGCGTGGTGTTATATTATGTAACATAGTTAGAAGGAAAAATATTAAACTTGGTATATTGATTATGTCTCAAAAAACCTTCACAAAATGACCTATCTCATTCGAGGTTTCTTGGATTTCGGGTCAAATGACCAATGTTATAGCTAGAATAAAGACATAGTTTGTGATAATGTTTCCATATTGTGCATACATGTGCATAATGGGATGACGAACAATGTTGCACGAGGAAGTTTTCATTTTTGTCGCACCAAAAAATCATTTTCTATTTTCCGAGCACAAAAAACGGACAGTTTTGTGAAGCAACCGCCAAATAGCTAATTCAAAATATTACCACCACATTTTACAAAAATACTAGACCACCTTATATGAACAATGTCCCAACAGGAGGATCTAAAACCTTTCCGTCCACCTATGGTGAAAAAGACAAATTCCTGCCGAATCGGTAGGAAGTGGGTTAGATATGAACTACATGTATATGATCCGATGCCCTTTTTTTTACAAAAATCATTTTTAGGTTTATAATATGTTATTTTATCAAAGATCCAATGCAAGTTTAGCGAGGCTCGGCCCCGAGCTAACAATCTTCATGCCCGTCGTTCGACAAAGTTTGACGATAGTTTAAAACGTGCATAAAAAATAAAAAACGATCAAAACAATGCGAAACCTTCGCGTGGTGTCATATTATGTGACATAGTTAGAAGGAAAAAATATCAAACTTGGTATATTTATTATGTCTTAAAAAAACCTTCACAAAATGACCTATCTCATTCGAGGTTTCTTGGTTTTCGGGTCAAATGACCAATGTTATAGCTAGAATCAAGACATAGTTTGTGATAATGTGCCTATATTGTACATACACGTGCACCATGAGATGGCGAACAATGTTGTAGAAGGAAGTTTTCCTTTTCGTCGCACCAAAAATCCATTTTCTATTTTCCGAGCACAAAAAACGGACGGTTTTGTGAAGCAACCACCAAATGGCTAATTTAAAATACTACCACCACATTTTACAAAAATACTAGACCACCTTATATGGACAATGTCCCAATAGGGGGGTTTGAAACCTTTCCGTCTACCTCTGATGAAAAAGACAAATTTCTGCCGAATCGGTAGGAAGTGGGTCAGATATGAACTACAGGTACATGATCCGATGCCCATGTTCTTTTATAAAAATCATTTTAGGTTCACAATAAGCTATTTTATCAAAGATCCAATGCAAGTTTAGCGAGGCTCGGCCTCGAACTAAGAACCTTCATGCTCCTCGTTCGACAAAGTTTGACGATAGTTTAAAACGGGCATAAAAAATTCAAAAATGATCGAAATTATACGAAACCTTCGCATGGTGTCATATTATGTGACATAGTTAGAAGGAAAAATATCAAACTTGGTATATTGATTATGTCTCAAAAAACCTTCACAAAATGACCTATCTTATTCGAGGTTTCTTGGCTTTCGGGTCAAATGACCAATGTTATGGCTAGAATCAAGGCATAGTTTGTGATAATATGCTCATATTGTGCATACATGTGCATAATGGGATGGCGAACAATGTTGCAGGAGGAAGTTTTCCTTTTTGTCGCACCAAAAAGCCATTTTTCATTTTCCGAGCACAAAAAACGGACGGTTTTGTGAAACAACCACCAAATAGCTAATTCAAAATAATACCACCACATTTTACAAAAATACTAGACCATCTTATATGGAAAATGTCCCAACAGGGGAATCTGAAACCTTTCCATCCACCTCTGATGAAAAAGACAAATTCCTGCCGAATCAGTAGGAAGTGGGTCAGATATGAACTACAGGTATATGATCCGATGCCCATGTTTTTTTACAAAAATCATTTTTAGGTTCATAATATGCTATTTTATCAAAAATCTAATGCAAGTTTAGCGAGGCTCGGCCCCGAGCTAAGAATCTTTATGTCCGTCGTTCGACAAAGTTTGACGATAGTTTAAAACAGACATAAAAAAATTTAAAAACGATCGAAACAATGCGAAACCTTCACGTGGTGTTATATTATGTGACATAGTTAGAAGGAAAAATATCAAACTTGGTATATTGATTATGTCTCAAAAAACCTTCACAAAATGATCTATCTCATTCGAGGTTTTTGGCTTTCGGGTCAAATGACCAATGTTATAGCTAGAATCAAGACATAGTTTGTGATAATGTGCCTATATTGTGCATACACGTGCATCATGGGATGGCGGACAATGTTGCAGGAGGAAGTTTTCCTTTTCGTCGCATCAAAAAGCCATTTTCCATTTTCCGAGCATAAAAAACGGACGTTTTTTGAAGCAACCACCAAATGGCTAATTCAAAATACTACCACCATATTTTACAAAAATACTAGACCACCTTATATGGACAATGTCCCAACAGGGGGTTTTGAAACCTTTCCGTTTATCTCCGATGAAAAAGACAAATTTCTGTCGAATCGGCAGGAAGTGGGTCAGATATGAACTACACGTACATGATCCGATGCTTATTTTTTTTATAAAAATCATTTTTAGGTTCACAATATGCTATTTTATCAAATATCCAATGCAAGTTTTCCTTTTCATCGCACACGAAAGACATTTTTCATTTTCCGAGCGCAAAAAGGGGGATTTTCTAAAGCAACCACCAAATAGCTAATTCAAAAACGGTGGGTTTGTGATTAGTTAATATGGATATAATATTTGGATTCCTCTCATTTTTCTGATCAATTTAGACATATTATTTGTCGAATTCCGATTTACGGATTTAAAGATACTAATTATTCCATATTAAATATATATAAAAAAGTAAAATTATTATATTTTTATTTGAATTCAATAATATTTTTACTTATTCATTAATATTTACTTAAATAATTGTTTGTAATTTCAAAAAATATAAACATATGACATGATGATATAAGAGTTAATAAGATTGATATCATAGTATTGACAACAATGTATGAATTACTTTGCGGAAACAGATTCTGAAGGAACGAGGAAGTTAAGCGTGCTGGAACTGGAGTAGTATTAGGATGTGTGACTGGCTGGGAAGTTTGACCAAGACTGCAATTTAATTAAATATTAAATATAATTAGTGTTTAAAATGTTCAAAGTGAGAGATTAACGAGTCAAACAATTCAAAAATTGAGAAAACAATAAAAAAAATCTTAATATATATATATATTTTTAAAAAATGTTTTTACAGACGGTATTTTGATACACCGACAGTCTCTATGTACTCCGCCGAGGGAGTCATTTGCCGAGGAGGTTACGCCGAGGGCAGCCGTCGGCGTACCATACGCCAAGAGCATTTTGGCCTACGCCGACGGCTTTTTGCCCTCGGCGTAGCGCGCGCGTCCTGTAGTGTGATTGGACATTTTGAGTGACTAGGAGATTGGAAAAACACAGTTGAAGACGGGACATGGTTGTTCATGAACTGGGGGATCGGATCATTATTCCGAAATAAGAACTTCCCTAAGCTTCCATCGTTGTTCTAGGACATGCTTCTAATTTGGATTCAGATTGTCTATCCGAAAAATAAGTTGATCCAGTCAACCGTAGGTGGGGTTGGAAAGTTTGCGCACCCAATTTCGTTCGCATCCGTTGGAACTAGATGCCACTAAACCCTTGACAAGGTTCATGTTGGTGATCCGCAAAGGAAATAACAACATATTTTGGTAAGTTGGATAAGGTGGCCAAATTCTGTGAAGCGTGTGAAATAATTGCTCACATATTCATGGAGTGTGGTGTGTGGAGATGGCATGTATGCTCATGAAAACATTGTTGAATATAAATACACCGTCTAGCCTTTTCCATCAGATCAGTCTTTTGAGATAATTGGCTAGTGCATAAATCTTTTATGGTATCAGAGCCAAAAGGTCTTGAGTTTAAGACCCTGCTCACGCAGAATTAAAAAAAAAGGAAAAAAAGATTCTGTGGCCTACTCCTATCCCACGCTAAGGACTAAAATAGCCTAGACGTGAGAGAGAATGTTGAATTGGCTATGACCATACACCGTCTAGCCTTTTTCATCAGATCGGTCTTTTAGAATAATTGGCTAGTGCATAAATCCTTTAAACATGTGTATATTGATTGGGTCATAGCTAAACCTTTTCCATATTGGGAATTGGACAATACATTGTATGGTCGAAGCGAGACACCGAGTGTGTGGTAATATTAGTTGAACATGAAATCACAAGAGCATCAGCCATCTAGGGCACATACCCCACTCTTTTATTGCACGAAAGGAAATGTTGCTATTTTGTGTGGATGATATAATTGCTGCAAACTCATCACAAGAAGTAACTCAAACGTTACTCCATGATATTCATGCATATTTTGCTCTGAAGATAATGAAGAGTTCCAGTTTTTTTCTGGTTATAGAGGTAGAAAAGCAGGTGAAGGATTATTCTTAGCTCAAGAAAAGCATGCATGTATATTTAAAACTTGTACGATTACAGGGTGCAAATTCTCTAGCACTACACTATTCACCTATGAGAAGCTCTTGGCTCAAGAGGGTGAACCTCGGGGACCGAGGTATCAAGCAAGAGAAGTGTGATTGGACCACATTTGTTACATGCGTCCACTGATCTGCATTGAACATCATTGTCAGATATAGATTAGACATGTCCACTTGTGGTCTTGTTGTGTTATGTGGTTCTAATTAACCTTATATCTTGAAATGCCAAAAAACAAACGACGGTCTCTAGGTCCATCAGAGAGGCTTATCGTACAAATCTATGGATAATTCTATGGCCGAAGTGATATGGCTTATAACATTTTTTTAATATAGGCTCCTGACGTTACTCACATAATTAGGAGTAGAGCATTCTGAGACTGTGTGGTTAGAGCATCTCTAACAGCTGCTGCAAAATACGACAGCAGCACAAATAACACGCTGGATGCGGCAGCGTGGGGCAAAACAACGCCTCCAACAACTGCCGCAAAACGGTTTGGTGTTGTAATGTTTTGCGGCAGCATAGTGTCATGCTGTAAATTTGCGGCAGCGCGGGCAGTGCCGCATTTCCTCTCCTCGCTCGCGCATGCAGTCAACCGCCCACTAAAAGTTCGTCCCCCCTCCCCCCACCGTTGTTGCCACATACCACTCCCGCCGCAGCTGCCAACCTCTCCATCACACCGCCACCCGCAAATCAGCCACCAAGAACCGTCGCGCCGCCGCCCAGGCCTCGCCTAGCCTAGCCTAGCGACCCCGCCGCAGCTTGTCCCCATTGCCGATCTGATTTTCGTCGTCGATTTGGACTCTCCTGCAGGTGCCCCCCGTCCCGCGGTCACCAGCACACCGCATCGAAGGTAGAAACTCGATTTTCTTCATTTTCTTGTTGTTTTATTTTAGAATGTTAAATCCATCGTAGATGGTTTCACTCTCGTATTCAACTTCCGATGAGGAGGAGTATGATTTGGATGAAGACGGGGTCATTGCAATGATTTTTATGATGCACAAGAACAAACGGCCGAAGCACGACGTCTCGGTGTTCGGTCAACAAGTGATTTATCTTGAGAGGATTGACGTGCACCGAAGGTAGAAACTCGATTTTGTTCATGTTGTTGCTCGATGATTTGTGTGGTACTTAAACTATTGGGTAAGCTATTTGTGTTCGCATATAATAATGAAGTATTGTTGTAATTTATATATTTTTACCATCATTTTGTTGCAAGTTTGTGTTTAGTATGTATCAAAAATATGTTAAAATGAGGTGGTGGCGCTGCAGCCATGCTGCATGTTGCGACAACTGCTGGAGTAGCCGATGTTGCATTTGCGGCAGCCGGTAAAGCTGCCGCTGAAATTGCTGCCGCAAAATGCACGGGCGAAAGCTACACATAGTACATCAAGATCGCAAAAGGCAACGTACGACAGATATTGTCATGTCGCGTCGCTTGGCTTGCGATCGTGTTCTGTTGTTACCTGTGTTTTTTCTTTTGCCGAGAAGTCTGTCTGTTGGTATCTGATGCTACCCGGGCGCTAAGCTTTGTGCCATATAAACCTGAGCATGCATTGCATTTTCTGACGGCGCGCTCGTTGATGGGTGCAGGACGGTGTTCTACGGGCAGTACAAGTGCACGGGTCCCGGCGCGAGCTACTCCGGCAGGGTGTCGTGGTCGCGCGAGCTCACCGACGAGGAGGCCAAGCCATTCATCTCGCTCAACTTCATCGACGGCACCGAGTGGATCAGGATCTGAGGGAGGGCATGCTGCATGAATCGATCGATGCAACAGGTAGTCCGTACACACGGCGCGCACGTGCGTGCATGTAACAGAAGAAACAAGATAAGAGGGAAATTTATACAGATTCGTCTAATTTACGGTTCTGTGTGTTTCGTCTTCTGCTCGGAGTTAGGGATTCCGTGCATTTTGTCCTCCCTCGAAACACATGGCAGGGAGAGATGTGACGCTTCAGGAATCAGGATCCATCGAGTGGGTACGGGCGTACGGTGTTCGATCTCCACCGAAAGAGGCCGTGGGTTTATTAAGTGTATGATTTCCGGTTTATTAACACCGACTCACTAATTCACGCCGTCCTTCTTTTGCCTAAGGAAAATGATACAATTTTCCCACGGGATGGATTCGTTCAATCCCCCTGGCCGCTCGCGCGTTCCGCTCTGAAGCCCACCAAACAGACTTTTAATCAGATCTTCGTTAACCTCCGTGCTAACCACGGTCTGCAACTCCGTACGTTGCTCCGTCGCGCAGCCGTAACTCTCGCTACCAGCCCCCAGCTTGCGCGCCACCACCGCAGCAGCTCGCGCCGTCCGCGGATCCCGCCGCCGCGCCGCCGTGGCCCCTTGCAGCTCGGGCTGCCAGAATGTCTGCATCCAGCGACGACGCCGTCTACAGTTCCATCGCACCGCCCAAAGCTCTAGCCACCGCGCGGCCATGACCCATGTAGCTCCCGCTGCTCGCGATGGCGTCGTCGCGCTGACGATGGGGGCTCGCCCGCCGTGTATGTTACAGGCGAAAGCCTTCGGTGAGTCTCCGACGAGGTCGGATTTGCTACCACGGGCCGACGACGATGTTATGTGCAGCCGGTGGTGGTGCTACATGCCGGCTAGCGGCAGCGCTTGCTACCATGACAACATCGCTTTTGCTATACATGGCGGCGGTGCTTGCTAAAATGACGAATTCGCTTTGCTACAAGAGGCAGCAGCGTTTGCTACCATGGGCGTGGGACTTGCTTCGAGGTGTCCGGCGAGGTCTTCCGGTGGAAGTCTCCGGCGAGGTCTTCTTTTTACTACATTAGCACATGTTTTTTGCTACCACCATTGTGTGGTTTTGCTACTCTAGCGCAAAGTTTTTGTTACAAGGTTTTCGATGAAAGTCTCCGACGAGGTCTTCGGCGAAAATCTCCGTCGAGTCTCCGGTGAGGTCGGATTTGCTACATTAAGACAACTTTTTTGCTACACGGTCATCGATAAGGTCTTCGGAAAAATATCCTGCGAGGTTTAAACTATTTTTCTATTTCTGAACCGAACCGTTTTCTGCTACATATAGCAAAAACGGACTATTTGTAGCAAAAGCAGGTATGTTTATAGCAAAAACGGAATTTTAAGAATTTTTTAGAAACACGTGTCATCAGGAGGACCCGACGGATTTTGGAAAAATATCCCCCAGACGCTACGGCCCTTAAGGCACGCTTTACACACGTGCAAAAGTCTTTTAAGAAAAAATTGAGTTCCCCGGCCCGTTAATACTCTAGTGGCTGGAACCGAAAATTAATTTTTCACCACGGGCCGCAGTTGCAAATATGGGCTGTGACTGGGCCTGCTGGAATCTAAGAAGCCTTGCATTCGTACTGTATTATCCCATCACTAAAAACCGCCATGCAACTTGTTAGATCTTCCACTCAAATAAAGAGGCCCATCGTTCAGCTAGGAGTGTGCACAAACTTATCCCCTTTTCCTTTCTAGCTTTATCTAACCTAAACCGTTTTTTTGACCTAGAGCTCTAGCGGCGCCAAGGCGACTAGGGTTTACTCTCCTTCCTTGCCGGACCAGTCTCCGGCATGAAGTCCAATCTTCCCCAAGTCGCTTCCCGTTGGTTGTTGATCGATAGGGAGATTGAATCCGGGTTCAGTTTTCTCTGGTTCTCTTTGAGGTGCGCTTGGTCGGGATTGAAGCTTTCCTGGGTATGGCAAGCCCAGTAATGAGTTTGACAAACCAGGCGGGAGGCTCTAGAACGAAGCAAGCGAAAGCTATTGATGATCTACTGCAGCGGCTAGGCATTAAAGAAGATCAAATCGATGATCTAATTTTTGAGGATGAAGAAACTGATGTCCCAAAGGAAGGAATTAAGTGGATGGCTCTGGCAAAAGTTCACACCACAAATTACTTCTCTCCGCAAACCTTCGAGCAACATATGAGGGTAGCCTGGAGCCTTGCAAAGGAGGTGAAGTTTCAACAAATTGAAGATAATATTTTATCGATTCAATACACCCCATCGACTCGCTGCCTAGCCGCCGAGCTCACCTCCATTGTACTCAAACAATAATACAATCTAGCAGGAGTAGGTTTTTACTCTCCGGGGGGACGAACCTGGGTAAATCCATGTGTCTTTGCCCTCATCTCGCATGGCAGATGGCTGGCCGCTCTTGCCTCAAATCCTACTACTCGCTACCCCTGGTAGCATCTGTCGTGGCCATTCCCACGACAGTGGCACCCACCATGGGGCATGTCCGGTCCGGCCTGAGTTCTGCAGCAAGACCCTATTCGCCAATCAACCGGTCGATCGCCACCGGCCGCATGATCGCGTGCGGCGAGATCCTTTAGATCTTGCCCAGCAGCTATGTCCCAGTGTCGCGCCCGGTCATGCACAATGCCATAATGCCGGTCGACACCATCAATCTATTCGTCGGCTTCACGGACGCCATCGCCTCCACGGAGATGGCAATCATCGGCGGATCGCCGCCACATGATCTGCTCTCGGAAGGCCAGATCCGGAACAGACGCTGCCGCGGACGATGTGTACCTCCACAACGACACCGACTCGGCGACCCCTGCCTCAGTCGCCAGATCCATCACCACCACATCACCTGAGGGATCCATCACATGAGTCTCCAACGCCGGAGATTTCGAGGGTTCATCCATCCTCGAGATCTTCGACTCCGACCCCGGGTCGGAATCCTCTGACGACCTCCATGCCAGATCCAGTCACGACCTACATGGCGGGCAGCACGAATGCCCCGCCAGACCCCTTCTCCACACCGATCCCGCCGACCGCAACGACAACGAAGGTCGAGGAAGCCCTCCTGCGACTGGAGGAGGCGACACGCAAGGAGCAAGCTGAGTGCGAGAAATTCCACCTCGAGCAAGAAACGGAGCAGGAGCTGTCGCTCTACCGCCAGCGTCGCATCAGGAGCCGCCTAAACTCCAACGTTCAAGGCCGCGCCCTGAACTTCAGCGACGGCAACGACCTCGCCCGTGCAGCCGATCGTGAGTTTTGCGAGAACGCGCCATCGAGAGGCAGCAGTCGCCCCCCACCCGGATCGCCAGTAACCGAGGTTCCCTCGCCACCCATGGGTCGCGCACCTTCCCCCCGACCAGCCAAGGGTCATCATCTCTCCACAAGCCCGCGATGCAAATTGGCTCCCACTATACTCCGCCTCGATGGACAATGTCTTCGCGAGGCAGGCAGCAGTTTCCAACCTCAACATTGAAGGGAATATGCCCTAAGAGGCAATAATAAAGTGTTTATTATGTATATTCCAAGTATATGATAGATGTTTATTTTGCATGATATAATTGTATTAATACAGAAACGTTAATACATGTGTGTTTAATAAACAAATAGAAAGTTCCTAGTTATGCCTCTCTCGTAAACTAGCTTGTTGATTAACAAGATGATCAAGGTTTCCTAATCATATACATTGGATGTTGTTAATAACGGGATCACAACATTAGTGTAATGGTGTGATGAACATTCATCAGAAGTATAGCATTATGATGAAAGTCATTGAGTTTATATTGCTATAACAACTTACGAAGTGATCCTAATCCTTAGACCATGAGACCATGTCAATCACTAACACCGGAAGAGTTTTTTGATAACATCAAACATCACACCATAATAGGGTGATTATAAAGATGGGTTCAGAACTAATAAAGTGTTATGTTGAGTCCCATGGATCGAGAGTGGAATTTGTTCATCCTGATGACGTATAGATATACTCTGGGCCCTCTCGGTGATATCACATTGGTTAGCTTGCAAGCAAGTGATTTGATCACTAGAATGTTATATCACGGGAACGAGAAAAGAGTGCATGTCAGTAACGAGATCAAACTAGGTATGGAGATACCGATGATCGAATCTCGGCCATGTAATATATCGCGAAACAAAGGGATTAAGATACTAGCGTAAAAGGTTCCAACGATCACAAGAAAGTCATCGTTGAATGTGTGGGAGTCAGTATGGGTCTCCAGATCCCGCTTCTGATTATCGATCCGAGAGGGGTCTCGATCATGTCCGCATTATTCACGAACCATAGGATGACACACTTAAGAGACACCGCCATCCAATTGGAGCAAAAGTTTCATGCCAGAAAGAATAACAAGCACAGGAATTTATTTCACTAGATACCGAAACAGGTTTTCAGGTGAAATTGCAGAAAGTGTTTTTGCATGTGAAATAGAATTCTAGCAAGGGGTTATATGTGAATGTTTGTCATTAAAGTAATTGACAAAATTCTGAATAAATAAAAAGAGTTTTATTTAATGAGAGTTTGCATTAAATTTGGTGGAAATTTAATGGCAAGTTTGAGTGGGATTTTGAGTGGAGGAAATTTAAAGGAATTTTGTGAGTGGAGTGTCCACCCACATGAAGAGGGGAGGGAAAGGGGGCAGCCCCATGCGCTGGCCACCCCCTTGGGGTCCCCCTCTCCTATAAAAGGCACCCCCTTCTCACTTCTCACTCACACCTCCTCGTGAAGGATCTCTCTCCCCCTCTAGAATTTATCCCCCATGGTCTCGGACTAGCGAGATACATGTTCCCGGTGTCTATTCGGCAAGAAAGAGTTATGCTTCCGCTGCATCGCTGGAGCGAGGAGGCGGAGGTTGCTTGGTGCCTTGGACGTGTGTGCGAGCACGGATGCGCTGCTGATTTGCGGCGCTAGGACTTCCTCTCGATCTTGAGATCAGCAAGAGATCGTCTACATCAACCACAAGTTTAACTCGTTAAGCTTTGTCGGTCTTCAAGGGTATGTTCTCTACGGATATACATCTGCCCGTTGTTTGTATGTAGTAGATAGATCTTGGTACATAGTTGTTCCCATCGTAGGAAATTTTTTGTTTTCTATGCTGCGAACCCTACAGTGGTATCAGAGCCGGATCTATGCGTAGATGCTTTACACGGGTAGTACACATATGAGTATGTGGGGGATGATGATCATGTTGTTGCTCCTTAGTTGTAATTTTTGTAGGGGTTCGTAGGATGGAAAACAAAAAAATTCTACCGCATGCACACAAACAAGCCAAGATCTATCTACTAGATTGTAGCAACGAGTCGATAGAAGCACTCACCCTCGAAGATTCCAAAGCGGTTAACGAGAGCAGATTCTCATGGATGATGTAGTCGTACACTTTCCGATCTCAAGATTGTGTAGACGATCCTTCCGGCGCTGCGTTCCGGCAGCGCTTCCGCAGTCAGTCACACGTTCGGTACTTGATGAAGACCTTCCTCTCCCTTGTTCCAGCAGGCAGCGGAGGTTGTAGTTCTCCCCTCGTGATTCTGGCAGCACGACGGCGTGGTGTCGGAAGTAGAGGGAATATCCCGCAGGGATTCGCCTAAGCCGGTGCGAGTTATGGTGGAATTAGGGTTTCCCGGTGATCTATGGTTTAGAAGACCGAGAGGAGGAAGAAGTGTCGGCGGTGGCTAGGGCGACAGCGATGAGCCGGCGGCGGCGAGCGGCGGCGGCGCGCGGCGGCGACGTGGCGGCGGGTCGGCGGCGTCTCGGGTGGAGAGGGGCTAGGGCTTGTGGTGTTGGGGCAGCCCTCCCCTTCTATTTATGACAGGGGGCAGCCTTGGGAGGGGTGGGTTTGAATCCAAACTCAAACCCAAGTTGGATTGAGAGAAGGACTTGTTTCTTCTCCCACTAGGAAACCATTGTTCCAGTTTGACTTTCAATTTAGAGCTTTAATTCTCTCTTGCAAATGACCACACCAAGTGACCTAGGATATGATCCAATCATTCCACTTACCCACGACACATTCAAGGACCGTTCTCCTTCCGGATCGATGATCCTTCTAGAACCTTCTAGAACCTCTCCGATGAAAACATTGAAATCTTTTCTGAACTCCGGAATCGGAATTTCCTCATATGAATCTTATTCTCCGGACCATTCTGGATCTCCTCGTGATATCCCGGATCCCATCCGAGACTCCGAACAACATTCGGTATCCCTACTAACATTCCATATCTACTAAATAACATCGAATTCTTAAGTGTGTCTCCCTACGGTTCGTGAATTATGCGGACATGACCGAGACACTTCTCTGATCAATAACCAATAGAGGAATCTAGAAATTAATATGGCTCCCACATATTTCTACGATTACTTTGCGATCGAATGAACCACTTACATACAATACCAATTTCCCTTTGTCTCACGATAGTTTACTTATCCGAGGTTTTGATCGTCGGTATCCCTGCATACCTAGTTCAAACTCGTTACCGATAAGTACTCTTTTCTCGTTCCCGTGATATGTGATCCCTTGTGAGCCAGTCACATGCTTGCAAGCTAATTGGATGACATTCCACCGAGAGGGCCTAGAGTATATCTATCTGTCATATGGATGGACAAATCCCACTCTTGATCCATGTGCCTCAACCCATACTTTCCAACACTCAATGCCACCTTTATAGCCACCCGGTTACGGTGTGGTGTTTGATGTCATCAAAGCATCCTTCTGGTGATGGTGATTAGCATGATCTCATGGTCGAAGGAATTAGGTTACTATGTATCAGAAAGCTTATAGCAAACAAACTATTGAAATGACTTGATCTTTATGCTACGCTTATCTATAGGAGTATGTCCATCATAACATTCTCCTAATGGTATGATCTTGTTATTAATAACATCTCAATGTTCATGATCGAGAAACCACGATCATCTATCAATCAACAAGCTAGTATTATAAAGAGGCTTTACTAGGGACTCTAATTTAGTTTACAAATCACACAAGTATTAATGTTTCCGGTTAATACTATTATGGCATGAATGTAAACATTTATCATAAACACAAAGATATAATAATAACCACTTTTATTATTGCCTCTAGGGCATATCTCCAACAGTTTCCCACTTGCACTAGAGTCAACTAATCTAGATTACATGGTAATATACCGAACACCCATGGCGGTTTGGTGCTGGTCATGTTTTGCCCTCAGGAGAGGTTTAGTCAATGGATCCGCCACATTCAGATCTGTGTGTACTTTGCAAATCTTTATGTCACCATCTTGGACATGCTCTCGAATAGCGTGAAAACGTAGCTTGATATGCTTCAGCTTCTTGTGTGACCTTGGTTCTTGCGCATTGGCTATGGAGCCCATGTTATTACAATAGATAGACATGGGGTCCAGCGCACTTGGAACCACACCGAGCTCTGTAATGAACTCCTTCATCCATATCGCCTCTTGTGAAGCCTCCTAAGCAGCTATGTATTCCGATTCAGTTGAAGATCTCGCCACAACGCTTTGCTTTGCACTCCTCCAGCTAACTGCTGCACCATTCAAAGTAAATACATATCCAGATTGTGATTTAGAAACATCCGGATCGGTGTTTCAACTAGCATTGGTGTCACCATTAACAACGAGCTGTTCATCACCTCCATAAGAAAGAACCATATCCTTAGTTCTTCTCAAGTACTTAAGGATGTTTTTGACCACTGTCCAATGATCTACTCCTGGATCATTTTGGTATCTGCTAGTCAAACTAACAGCATATGCAATGTCGGGTCTAGTACATAGCATGGCATACATAAGAGATCCTATGGCTGAGGCATAGGGAGTCTTACTCATTCTTTCTCTATCTTCTGCCGTTGCAGTACTTTGAGTTTTACTCAAGGTCGTATTGGGCAACATGGGCAAGAACCCTTTCTTTCTATCTTCCATTCCAAACCTCTTTAGAACTTTGTCCAAATATGTACTCTGTGACAATGATATTAGGCGTCTCGATATATCTCTATAAATCTTTATGCCTAATATGTAAGCTTCCTCGCCAAGATCTTTCATTGAAAAACTATTATTCAAATAATCCTTGACACTATTAAGAAGGTCTACATCATTCCCAATCAACAACATGTCATCTACATATAGTATTAAGAATGCTACAGAGCTCCCACTCACTTTCTTGTAAATACAAGCTTCTCCATAAGTTTGTATAAAACCAAAGCTTTTGATCACCTTATCAAAATGTTGATTCCAACTCCGAGATGCTTGCTTCAATCCATAAATGGACCTTTGAAGTTTGCATACCTTGTTAGCATCTTTAGGATCGACAAAACCTTTGGGTTGTACCATATACAACTCTTCATCAATGTCTCCATTGAGGAATGCCGTTTTGACATCCATCTACCATATCTCATAATCATAATATGCAGCGATTGCTAACATAATCCTCACAGACTTTAGCTTTGCTACCGGTGAGAAAGTCTCATCGTAGTCAACTCCTTGAATTTTTAGAAACCCTTTTGCGACAAGTCGCGCTTTATAGACAGTGACATTACCATCAACATTTGTTTTCTTCTTGAAAATCCATTTGTTCTCGACAGCCTTCCCGCCATCCGGTAAGTCTACCAAAGTCCATACTTGGTTTTCGTACATGGATCCAATCTCGGATTTCATGGGTTCTTGCCATTTATTGGAATCTGGGCTCATCATCACTTCCTCATATGTCGCAGGGTCATCGGTGTTGTCCACCAACATGACACTCATAACAGGATCATACCAATCGGTACGAGTTCTCGTTGACCTGCGAGGTTCTGTAGTAACTTCAACCGAAGTTTCATGATCAACATCATTAGCTTCCTCTCTTATTGGTGTAGGCGCCACAGGAACTACTTCCGGTGCTGCGCTACTCGCAAGTTCGAGAGAAGTTTCAACAACCTCGTGGAGTTCTACTTTCCTTCCAGTCACTTCTTTCGAGAGAAACTCCTTCTCTAGAAAGGATCCATTCTTGGCAACGAATACTTTTCCCTCGGATCTATGATAGAAGGTATACCCAATAGTTTCCTTCGAGTATCCTATGAAGACGCATTTTCCGCTTTGGGTTCAAGCTTGTCGGGTTGTAACTTCTTTACATAAGCTTCGCAACCCCAAACTTTAAGGAACGACAATTTAGGTTTCTTCCCAAACCATAATTCATACGATGTCGTTTCAACGGATTTAGATGGTGCCCTATTTAAAGTGAATGCGGATGTTTCTAATGCATTACCCCAAAATGATAGCGGTAAATCTGTAAGTGACATCATAGAACGAACCATATCTAAGAGAGTTTGATTACGACGTTCAGACACACCATTACGTTGTGGTGTTCCCAGCAGTGTCAATTGTGAAAGTATTCCGCATTTCTTCAAATGCTCGCCAAACTAGTAACTTAGATATTCACCTCCATGATCAGATCGTAGAAATTTAATCTTCTTGTTACGTTGATTCTCTACCTCACTTTGAAATTCCTTAAACTTCTCGAAAGTTTTGGACTTATGTTTCATGAAATAGATATACCCATATCTACTCAAGTCATCCGTGAAGGTAAGAACATAGCGATAACCACCGCGCGATGCTACACTCATTGGACCACATACATCGGTATGTATGATTTCCAATAAGTCTGTAGCTCGCTCCATCATACCAGAAAATGGAGTCTTAGTCATTTTACCCATCAGACATGGTTCGCATCTTTCAAGTGATTCGAAATCAAGTGATTCAAGAAGTCCATCGGAATGGAGTTTCTTCATACGCTTCACTCCAATATGACCAAGACTACAGTGCCACATATAGGTCGAGTTATCACTCAATTTCAAACATTTAGCTTCAATGTTATTAATGTGTGTATTACCATAATCGAGATTCAATAAGAATAGACCATCTATCAAAGGTGCATGTGCATAAAACATATTACTCATATAAATCGAACAACCATTATTCTCGGACTTAAACAAGTAACCGTCTCGCAATAAACATGATCCAGATATAATGTTCATGCTCAACGCAGGCACCAAATAACAATTATTTAAGTATAAAACTAATCCCGATGGTAGATGAAGAAGTAGCATGCCGACCGCGATCACATCAACCTTTGATCCATTTCCAACGCGCATCGTCACCTTGTTCTTCGCTAGCTTCTATTTATTCTGCAGCACCTGTTTCGAGTTACAAATATGAGCAACCGAACCAGTATCAAATACCCAGGCACTACTACGAGTACTAGTGAGATACACATCAATAACATGTATATCGGATATACCTTTCTTCTTGATGTTGCCGTTCTTCAAATCCGCCAAGTACTTAGGGCAATTCCGCTTCCAGTGACCCTCTCCCTTGCAGTAAAAGCACTCAGTATCAGGCTTAGGCCCAGCCTTGGTCTTCTTCGCCGGCGCGGTAACTTTCTTACCGCCCTTCTTGAAGTTTCCCTTTTTCTTAGACTTGCCTTGCTTCTTGAATTTGGTGGTCTTATTAACCAACAAAACTTGGTGCTCTTTCTTGATCTCCACTTCTGCAGACTTCAACATGGAGAAGAGTTCAGGTAACGACTTGTCCATGTTTTGCATATTGTAGTTCATCACAAAGTTCTTGTAACTTGGTGGTAGTGATTGGAGGACACGGTGAATCCCCAAAGCATTAGGAATCACTATACCTAAGCTTTGTGTTGGAATTATGCCCTAGAGGCAATAATAAAGATGTTATTATTATAATTCTTGTTCATGATAAAGTTTATATTCCATGCTAGAATTGTATTAAGCGGAAACTTTGATACTTGTGTGGTTTATGAACAACACCATGTCCCTAGTACGCCTCTATGGACTAGCTCATTGATTAATGATGGTTAAGGTTTCCTAACGATAGACATGAGTTGTCGATTAATAATGAGATCATGTCATTGGGAGAATGATATGATGGACAAACCCAAATTAAGCAGAACAATTAGATCTGGTCATCGTGTTCATCTTTGCGAAGCTTTTTCTTATGTCAAATATTGTATTCCTTAGACCATGAGATAATGCAACTCCCTGGTATCGGAAGAAAGCTTTGAGGTCATCAAATGTCATCCTATGAGAGGGTGATCATAAAGGTGTCTCTCAGGTGATTGGAAAGTACTTGTTGGGTTGTATGTATCGAGATGGGATTTGTCCCTCCCAAGTCGGAGAGATATACTTTGGGCTCACTCGGTAATCGATATCAACACCGCTTGCAAGCACGTGGTTAAGGAGTTAATCACAAAGTGATATCGGATTACGGAACGAGTAAAGTACTTGCTGTGAACGAGATTGAACTAGGTATGCCGATACCAACTATCGAATCTCGGGCAAGTAAAATATTGCGTGACGAAGGGAATATATATATGAGATTAATTGAATCCTGGCATCGTGGTTCATCCGATATGATCATCGATGAATATATGGGAGTCAATATGGGTTTCCATATCCCGCTATTGATTATTGATAGAATATCATGTCTGCATATTCTCGAACCCGTAGGGTCACACACTTAACGTGTCTCGACGCTAGGATAGAATGGATAATTGGTTTATGAGTTTTTGTTCGGAGTCTCGGATGAGATCCAGGACATCACGAGAGGTTACAGAATGGTCCGGAGAATAAGATTCATATAAAGGAAAGCAGTTTTTGGATTTCAGAATTGTTTCGGAATGTTCGGTATTGTACTAGAAGGTTCTAGAAGCTTCCGGAGTGGGACCAACGTGGCCCCACTTGTCGGAGGGGGGTGTGGGCCTACGAGGGAGTGTCCTGGCCGCATTAGGCCAGGGGCACAAGGCCCCATAGGCCCAGCCGGCCAAAACCTAGGGGAATCCCTAGGGGATCTTCTAGAAAGGGGGGGGGGGGAGACTTGCCCCCCACTCCACCCTTGTGGCCGCCGGCCCTAGGGCTTGGAGGAGGGGCAAGGGCAGCCGGCCAGCCCTCTATATAAAGAGGGTAGGGGGTGCACCCTCCTCCCACACCCCCAAAACCCTAGCCTCTATACTGCTGCCCTCCTCTCTCTCTCTCTCTCTCTCTCTCTCTCTCTCTCTCTCTCTCTCTCTCTCTCTCTCTCTCTCTCTCTCTCTCTCTCTCTCTCTCTTTCGACTGTGCGTAGGCGAAGCCCTGCCGCAGAAACTCTCCACCTTTGCACCACGCCGTCGTGCTATAGATACAACCTATCTCTCCACCCCACTTGCTAGACCGAGGAAGGAGGAGACGTCGTGGTGCCGTACGTGTGCATCTCTCGGAGGCGTCGCCACTTGCGGCGTTGGATCGGATCAGATCGCGAGGAGAAGGCTAGTACGACTACATCAACCACGTTCCATTGAACGTTCCGCTGTGCGATTTATTCAAGGGTATGAAGATCTCATATATCCCTCTTGTTGATTGCATCTCCTAGATTAGATCTTGGCTTTCCCGTTCGCATCCGTAGAATTTATTTGATTTACTATGCTGCGAAACCCTTCAGTGGTATCAGAGCTAGATCTATGCGTAGATGTGTTTCATGAGTAGAATGCAACATGCTTGTTGCGGGCGTTGATGTTTTCTGTTGCAAGCCTCTTGTTGTGTACCTATTATGATGCGGGATAGTGAGATCGAAGCGGTCCAGGCCAACTTTACGCGACCTCGTTCGTGAGACCGGCTCCGCACTTGACATGTGGCTTGTTCCACACATGCGGCTGGTGGATGCCAGTTTCTCTCACTATAGTTGTCATGGGATTTACACCGGATGTTGGCAACCATAATATCACCATTGTGGCTTTCCGCAGGTAAGAATCGTTCTTAGCTTGTTACTCCCATAAGCCACGTAAAACATGCAACAACAAAGTAGAGGCGTCTAACTTTTTTTTGCAGGGAGTGTTTCTGTGATATGGTATGGCCCAAGATATGATGTGTATGTTGTATGCCATGATCATGTTTTGTAATATTTCACGACTTGCATGTCGATGAGTACACAACCGACAGGAGCCATATGGTTGTCTTTATAATTGTGTATGACCTGTGTGTCAACTTCTTATATGCCATGTAATAGCTTTACTTTATCGCTAAGTAGTTAGCAATAGTTGTAGTTGCTATTCGTGGTGGAGGCAATCATGGTGAAGTGATGGAGATCATGCTGGCACACACAAGATGGAGATCATTGCGCGGAGATTGACTATACCATGTCACATAAAATTATATGCATGTGATGTTTATCCTTTATGTATCTTATTATGCTTAGATCACGACGGTAGCATTATAAGATGATTCCTCACTTAAAGATCAAGATAAAACCGTGTTCTCCCCATGTATGCACCGTTGTGAAAGTTCGTCGTGTTCAAGCACCACGTGATGATCGGGTGCTATAAACTCTACATTCACATACAACGGGTGCAAGCCAGTTTTTGCACACGCGGAAATACTTGGGTTTGACTTGACGAGCCTAGCATGTACAGACATGGCCTCGGAACACACGAACAGAAAGGTTAAGCATGAGTCATATGAATGATATGATCGACACTTTGTTGTCCACCATTGAAACCACATCTCTTCTCATGAAGATCGGATTAGGTGTGGTGAATTTGGATCATGTTTGCTAAACAACTTGAGGGATGTTGAATTTAGTGGGAGTTCATCTAGTAATTTGATTAAGTTGAACTAGTTATCATGAACATAGTCTAAATTGTACTTGCAAATTTTGTAGATCAAATGGCTAAGTCCAACTTCAAATTCAACTTCAACGTTTTTGCTGAGAAAGAAAATCTTAAGAACAATGGGTCTAACTTCACCAACTGGTTCCGCAATCTGAGAATCATTCTCGCTGGCGGACAAAAGGACTATGTCCTTGAGAAAGCGCTAGGTGACGCCCCTGCTATAGATGCGCCGGCTGATGAAAAAGTTGTTTATCAGTCGCGCAAAGATGATTATTGTGTGATTAAGAGCACCATGTTGTTTGCTATGGAATCAGACCTTCAAAATCGTTTTGAGGAGTTCTCCGGGCCCTTTGGGATTCTTGAGGAACTGAAAACCATGTTTCAGACTCAGGCCCGTTCTGAGAGATATGAGATCTCTGAGAAATTCTTTAACTGCAAGATGGAGGAAGGGAGTTCCGTTAGTGAGAACGCCATTAAGATGTCGGGATACACTCAACGTCTTGAGCAAATGGACTTCAAGATTCCAGAAGAGCTCAAGATTGACAGAGTTCTGCAATCACTCCCTCCTAGCTACAAAGGTTTTGTAGTTACTCACAATCAGATTGGTTCCACTGATACGATCACTGAGCTCTTCGCTAAGCTGAAAGCTGCGGAGGTGGTTATCAAGAAAGATAATAATGTGTTGATGGTCAACAAGCCCCCTAGCTTTAAGAAAGGTAAGGGTGCAAAGAAGTCCTTCAATAAAGGTAGCGGCAAGCGCGTTGCCCCTATTGAGAAGAAGCTCAAGTCTGGACCTAAGCCGGACACTGAGTGCTTCTATTGCAAGGACAAGGGTCACTGGAAGCGCAACTGTCCGAAGTACTTAGCGGACAAGAAGGCTGGCACCATTAAAGGTATATTTGATATACATGTTATTGATGTTTACCTTACTAGCGCTTGTTGTAGTGCCTGGGTAATAGATACTGGTTCAGTTGCTAATATTTGTAACTCGAAACAGGAGCTACGGAATAGACGACGGCTAGCAAGGGATGAGGTGACGATGCACGTTGGCAACGGATCAAGAGTTGATGTGATGGCCGTCGGCACGCTCTCCTTAGTTTTACCTTCGGGATTAGTTTTAAACCTTAATAAATGTTATTATGTGCCTGCGTTGAGCATGAACATTATATCTGGATCGTGTTTATTGCAAGACGGTTATTCATTTAAATCGGAGAATAATGGTTGTTATATTTATATGAGTAACATCTTTTATGGTCATGAACCTGCTATGAATGGTTTATTTCTTCTGAATCTCGAAAGCAATGAAACACACATCCATAACATTGAGGCTAAGAGATGCAAAGTAGATAGTGATAATTCAACTTATTTGTGGCACTGCCGTCTAGGTCATATTGGTGTAAAATGCATGAAGAAACTCCATTCTGATGGACTTTTGGAGTCTCTTGATTTTGAATCATTTGACACGTGCGAGCCGTGCCTCATGAGCAAGATGATCAAAACCCCGTTCTCAGGAATAATGGAGCGAGCAACGGACTTGTTGGAAATCATACATACCGATGTATGCGGACCAATGAGTGTTTCGACGCGCGGTGGATATCGCTATTTTCTCACTTTTACTGATGACTTAAGTAGATATGGGTATATCTATTTAATGAAACATAAATCTGAAATGCTTGAAAAGTTCAAAGAATTTCAGAACGAAGTGGAAAACCATCGTAACAGGAAAATTAAATTTCTACGATCTGATTGTGGAGGTGAATATTTGAGTTATGATTTTCTCACGCATCTTAAAGCAAGTGGAATCGTTTCGCAACTCACGCCACCCGGAACACCACAACGCAATGGTGTGTCTGAACGCCGGAATCGAACTTTATTAGATATGGTGCGATCGATGATGTCTCTTATAGATTTGCCGTTATCATTTTGGGGTTATGCATTAGAAACCGCTGCATTCACTTTAAATAGGGCACCATCTAAATCCGTTGAGACGACATCGTATGAACTGTGGTTTTGTGCTAAACCTAAGTTATCGTTTCTTAAAGTTTGGGGATGCGAAGCTTACGTCAAGAAGTTGATGCCGGACAAGCTCGAACCCAAAGCGGAGAAATGCGTCTTCATAGGATACCCTAAGGAAACTATTGGGTATACCTTCTATCATAGATCCGAAGGCAAAGTGTTTGTTGCAAAGAACGGATCCTTTCTTGAGAAGGAGTTTCTCTCGAAAGAAGTGAGTGGGAGGAAAGTAGAGCTAGACGAGGTTATTGAACCTTCTCTTGAGTTGGAGAGTAGCGCAGCACCTGAAATTGTTCCAGTGCCGTCTGCACCAACAATAGAGGAAGCTAATGACGAGGATCATGAAGCTTCGGACGATGCTACTACTGAAAAACGCAGGTCGACAAGATCACGTGCCCCTCCTGAGTGGTACGACAACCCTGTCTTAACTGTCTTGTTAGTAGACAACAGTGAACCTGCGAACTATGAGGAAGCAATGATGAGCCCAGACTCTGAGAAATGGCTAGAGGCCATGAAATCCGAATTGGGATCCATGAGCGAAAACCAAGTGTGGACTTTGGTGGACCCTCCTAGCGACCGAAAGGCCGTTGAGTGCAAATGGATTTCCAAGAAGAAAACGGACGCGGATCGTAATGTTACTGTCTATAAAGCACGGCTTGTTGCGAAAGGTTTTCGAC
The DNA here is from genome assembly GCA_916181665.1 of Avena sativa. NCBI lineage: Eukaryota > Viridiplantae > Streptophyta > Magnoliopsida > Poales > Poaceae > Avena > Avena sativa. Next base: position 364,572,763 of record OV702295.1, read on the forward strand.
AATTTCAAGGTGTTGACTACGATTAGACTTTCTCTCCCGTAGCGATGTTTAAGTCCATTCGGATTTTGTTAGCAATTGCTGCGTTTCATGATTATGAAATATGGAAGATGGATGTAAAGACTGCGTTCCTCAATGGCAACATTGATGAAGAGTTGTATATGATGCAACCCAAAGGTTTTGTCGATCCTAAGGATGCTGATAATGTGTGCAAACTTTAGCGTTCCATTTATGGACTGAAGCAAGCATCTCGGAGTTGGAACCTTCATTTTGATCAAGTGATCAAGAGCTTTGGATTTGTTCCAAATTGCTACGAAGCTTGTATCTACAAGAAAGTGAGTGGGAGCTCAGTGACATTTTTAGTACTATATGTGGATGACATATTGATTATTGGAAATGACATTGATATGCTTAACGATGTGAAGAGTTATTTGAACAAATGTTTTTCAATGAAAGACCTAGGAGAAGCTGCTTATATATTAGGCATCAAAATCTATAGAGATAGACAAAGACGCCTAATAGCTTTAAGCCAAAGTACATACCTAGACAAAGTTCTGAAAAGGTTCAGAATGGATAAGGCAAAGAAAGGTTCAGTGCCCATGTTGTCAGGTAAGATATTGAGCAAGGCTCAGTGTCCAGCAACGGTAAACGATAGAGAAGCTATGAGCAAAGTGCCTTATGCCTCGACCATAGGTTCTATCATGTATGCCTGCTGTGTACTAGACTGGATGTGTCCAATGCTCTTAGTTTGACGAGCAGATACCAAAGTGATCCAGGAGTGGAACACTGGACAGCCATAAAGAACATCCTAAAGTATTTAAATAGGACTAAAGAAATGTTCTTGGTCTATGGAGGTGATGAGCAGCTCGTCGTAAAAGGTTACGCCGATGCTAGTTTCAACACCGACAAGGATGATTCTAAATCTCAGACAGGATACGTTTATATTTTGAATGGAGGAGCTGTGAGCTGGAGAAGCTGCAAGCAAAGCGTGATCGCGGGATCTACAGTAGAAGCGGAATACATGGCTGCTGCAGAAGCGTCAAGTGAAGGAGTTTGGATCAGGAACTTCATCATTGAGCTTGGTGTGGTTCCAAGTGCCTTGGACCCACTGGAGATATTGTGTGACAACACTGGCGCCATAGCACTGGATAAGGAACCAAGATATCATCTAAATACCAAGCACATCAACCGCAAGTTTCATATAATTCAAGATTATATAACAGATGGAGATCTGAAGATTAGCAAAGTACATACGGATCTGAATGTCGCAGATCCGTTGACCAAACCTATTCCACGAGCAAAACATGATCAACACCTTAGTGCCATGGGTGTTAGATTATTGCCAGATGTAAACTGGATTACTGACTCTAGTGCAAGTGGGAGACTGTTGGAATTATGCCCTAGAGGCAATAATAAAGATGTTATTATTATAATTCTTGTTCATGATAAAGTTTATATTCCATGCTAGAATTGTATTAAGCGAAAACTTTGATACTTGTGTGGTTTATGAACAACACCGTGTCCCTAGTACGCCTCTATGGACTAGCTCATTGATTAATGATGGTTAATGTCACATCCCAAGATTTTCCAAATCTTGTAATGTGAAAAATAAATGAATAAAAATAAAACTTTGTTGAATTTCAGGGCCAGAAGAAACTTTTTGAATCCAATTGGAGACCTTCAAACCAATTTGGATCAAATAATCCTAAAGGGATTAAAAGGATAAAAATTTAATAAAGGAAAAATAAAAGTATTTTTTTACTACTTTGAAATCTTTTTATAAAAAGGTTTTGGTTCTCAAAATGAAATGAAAGGATTTTAAATAAAGACTATTTTTAAAAGCCAAATTAAACCTTGGCCAAGTTTTGAAACAAAAAGGTTTTGCTTGGATTAAAATAGTAGAGGGTTATTTAAAATAAAACTAGTAGGATTTAAGATCCAAACTTTATTAATAAAGGTTGTTACTATTTCTAAAACAACCAAAACTTGTTTAATCAATTCAAATGAGTTTTCCAAGTATTTTATATTCCCAAATAAAACCTACTAATTTGGGTTTGAAAATATTTAGTTTCAAAATGGAGTTTTAAATAAATCAAATTCTATTTTGTTTTATTAAATCAAGGTCCATTTATTTAATTAATAATAGACTCTATTATTAAAATTGTTATTTGTTTTTGGAATTGGTTTATGCTACTGAACAGAACCAAGTTCAAACTTACAAGGTCTGGTGTTTGTTTGATTTGATTTGAATGATGTTTGTTTGTTTGAATTTCAAAACAGAAATTGGTTTCAGAAAAAGAAAAGGTTTCAGTATAGGAAAAAAAATAAGGTTTTGGTCGACCCAATCCAGCAGCCCAACAAGCCCAGAACCAGCCCAGCTTCCCTCCCCGAAAGAAAACGGTTCGTACGTGGCAACTGACCCACTAAGCCAATGACTGGTGGACCTCTTCTCCCTCTCCTTCCTCGCTGATAGCAGGAACCCACACAGCCAGCTCACCCCTCTTCTTCCTCGCGACGACCACGCCGGCCGTTTCTGCCAGTGATTCCGCGAGTAAATTCGTAGTAAAGGCCGCGTTAACCTCGCCCCTGACCATGCGTACATAAGCACCTCTCCTCCCTCTGTCATTCCCCTCAAACGCCAACACCTCCTCGCCACCAGGCTGCTCGGAATCACCTCCAAACCGCCGCTGCTCCGACGAGCTTCCTCCTCCAATTCTGGCCGAGCCACACCGCCCCGTGCCTCCCTGATCCCACTAGGAGACTCCCCACTCCCTGGCGCATCTCCCAGTACCCTCAGTTCAACTGCGGGCGCCCCAGAACACCACCTTCGACAAGCACTAGCCTAGCCGCCGCGTCTGCAACTTCTCCGGCGACGTATCCAGGTAGTTTCAGACCACCCCGCGCCTTCTAGTTCACGCACGCGTCATCTCCTTGATCTTACGCGTCTGACCACACCCTCTGTTTGCCTCTGCGTGATCTGCAGCATCGTCCTCGACCTCGACCGCGTGCAACCGTCGCCAGACCTAACTCCGGCGAGGAATTACTGCTGTCCCTGAGCGCCCCTTGTCAAGCCAATCGTACCTTGAGCATCACCACATCCGTGCGACCTCGGTGAGCACTTTACCTCCCCTCTTTGCTTCCTGTAACCACCGTAGCGCCACCGCCTGGCCGTGCGCCGCCGCTAGCCACCGTCGGCGCCGCTCACTTTTGGTCTAGCGAACCAGTACCGTAGGATCTAGATCGGGCGAGTTGGATTAGATCACTTAACAGCGAAGGGGTACGCGTCCTGTGCCGCACGATTTGGTTAGATCCAACGCACCACAGCGCCAATCCGGCCGAACCGGTATCATCCAACCAGAACGCGACGCGTGGCCAGTTTTGTTTAAAACAGAAATTTGAAATCAGATTATAATGTGATTTTCAAACCTTTGTAACTTTGGATCCACACGTCCAAAAATTACAAACTTTATACCGTTGGAATCAGGAGAACAAGCCCTAGCCAACCATGCCCTTGGTTTAGTAAATAGTATCTGTTAGTTTGCTTGTTTTTGCAGATTCATTTGTGTGCTTGTTTAGATTAGAAAAATTGTTTAAAAATGTTTTTAGGGTTAAAACCTTTGCAAAATGGTTTGTTGATAAATTACTGACCCTAGGAACCAACCCTTGGTTTTGTAAATAGATTGGGTAAAGTTTTGAATGGATTAATTGATTTAGTCCATTTCTAGCCAAATAAAAATAATGGTTTTGTTATGAAAATGATTTTGGAGTAAAAACTTTGGGAAAATGTTTTGATTCAAACCTACTGACCCTAAACACCAAGTTTTGAGGAAACAACAACTTATTTGGTGATCCACCTAAAGTTGTTGCTTTGATAAAAATATTTTTCACCACATAAAATGATGAATGGATTTAAAAATGGTTTATGGACAAAACCCTTTTTTTCAAATGACTTTGCCACTTTGGAAAAATGACCTCCTCAAACCTTACTAAGTTAGAAGCCTAGTGGAGACCATTCTTTGCAAATAAAACTATCTTGTACATGCTCCCATGCAGGACATAGACTCCATTGTTTTGTATGTGTGAAATTGTTTGTTTGACTTTGGTTTGGAATACTAGTTGATATTGTGTTTGCTTGATTGATTGTAGAGAAGTTAGAAAGTGTGAGACTAACAAGATCAAGGAGTGAACCAACATTCCCTACCAAAAGAAAAGGCAAGTTACACTATCATTCAAAAGTCCTACTATTTTCATTATACCTAGTGGATTTTGAAACATGCATGAAAATGATTTGTACTTATGCTATGCTAAATCCTAATAGGATACCCCATACTTTCCTTAGTGAAAACATTGTAGTTGTACATGCTTAGCCATGCTATATGTTGAAAAGAGATACATGTTGAGATTTTACAAAAGTTGAGAAAAGGACTTGTGTTTTATATAATAAAACAAGGACTCAATGAACCACCTAGGTGGAGGATACTTTAAGTTTTGGAGAAGGTGGCAACAAAAGGAACCATGTCTATGGCAATCTCTTTGTGTTGTGCTCCAAAAGAAAACCACCTAGGAAACTTAGGGATTGAACATGTTTCTCCAATTGTGGCTTTCGTGTGCAACCACATGCTATTATGGCTCTGGCTTAGTCAACTACATTAGGAAGACCCATACATTGTCTTTAGTTACTAGACATGGGGATCTGGAATGCTTCATGGGTGCTGAAGACAAGCTAGCAATGGTGTATGGGAGGACCTTTTGGAAAGACTTCGTCACATTCTCAATCTGCCAGTACTCCATTATGGTGAGCACTAATCCAGTGTCCACTGGTGGCAACAAGATGGGATTGTGACATGTGGGTAAAGTGTACTACTTCTGCAGAAGATAATAAAATCTAAGTACTTAGCCGTGTCCCCGGTTATGGACAATACTGAGCAACTAAAGTTTGAACCATGGGAGATCTCGACATTCCAACTTCTAAAATAAAAACTTGATGCACTTGGGGTTACCAAGGTGCTCATGAGATTTTGCTAAACACTTGGTGCACTTGGGGTTACCAAGGTGCTCAAGAGACTTTGTTAAACACTTGATGTACTTGGGGTTACCAAGGAACTCAAGGGATTTGGATGAAAAACTTGGACACTTGGGGTTACCAAGGAGTTCAAGGAGTTTGATAATAACCTAAACACTTGGTCTCTACCAAGGAGTTTTCAAAGATTTGATCAAGGATCAAAACCCATTTGAAAAGATAGGATAAAATATTGCTTTATGCAAACGAGCCTAAACCCTACTTAACCAAATTGGCATGTAATGATAGGATCCACTCATATTCTACATAATAGTGAGACTTGCCAATACAATTCAAATGTATTGATCCTTTGTGGATGTAACTTGTACTGTTGCAGGTTTGATTGCCTTTAGTGAAGATTGATTGATTAGGATTATAAAGTCTACAACCAACATGTCTGCCTGTGGCATTTTGAAGATGAAGGACCCATACTTATAGTTATTCCTCTGCAATGTAATGTAATATCCAAATGAGCTATGTTTGATGTAATAAAAATTTGTTAATTCTGGTTATAAAGTTATATTATGACCTTTGTTTCTTGATATTACATCTTAACTGTGGATGCTAGATATTGATTCAGGGACTAGCATTGTAAACACAGGGGACTCTGCCTTATTTGAAGGTCACTCCCTCTACAGTTAAGGTTTCCTAACCATAGACATGAGTTGTCGATTAATAATGAGATCATGTCATTGGGAGAATGATATGATGGACAGACCCAAATTAAGCAGAGCAATTAGATCGTGTCATCGTGTTCATCTTTGCGAAGCTTTTTCTTATGTCAAATATTGTATTACTTAGACCATGAGATAATGTAACTCCCTGGTATCGGAAGAAAGCTTTGAGGTCATCAAACGTCATCCTATGAGAGGGTGATCATAAAGGTGTCTCTCAGGTGATCGGAAAGTACTTGTTGGGTTGTATGTATCGAGATGGGATTTGTCCCTCCCAAGTCGGAGAGTTATACTTCGGGCCCACTCGGTAATCGATATCAACACCGCTTGCAAGCACATGGTTAAGGAGTTAATCACAAAGTGATATCGGATTACGGAACGAGTAAAGTACTTGCTGTGAACGAGATTGAACTAGGTATGCCGATACCAACGATCGAATCTCGGGCAAGTAAAATATCGCGTGACGAAGGGAATATATATGGGATTAATTGAATCCTGGCATCATGGTTCATCCGATATGATCATCAATGAATATGTGGGAGTCAATATGGGTTTCCAGATCCCGCTGTTGATTATTGATAGAAGATCATGTCTACATATTCTCGAACCAGTAGGGTCACACACTTAACGTGTCTCGACGCTAGGATAGAATGGATAATTGGTTTATGAGTTTTTGTTCGGAGTCTCGGATGAGATCCAGGACATCATGAGAGGTTCCAGAATGGTCCGAAAAATAAGATTCATATAAAGGAAAGCAGTTTTTGGATTTCGGAATTGTTTCAGAATGTTCGGTATTGTACCGGAAGGTTCTAGAGGCTTCCATAGTGGGACCAACATGGCCCCATTTGTCGGAGGGGGGCGTGGGACTACGAGGGAGTGTCCTGGCCGCATTGGGCCAGGGGAACAAGGCCCCATAGGCCCAGCCGGCCAAACCCTAGGGGATCTTCTAGAAAGGGGGGGAGACATGCCCCCCACTCCACCCTTGTGGCCACCGCCCTAGGGCTTGGAGGAGGGGCAAGGGTAGCCGGCCAGCCCTCTATATAAAGAGGGCAGGGGGCGCACCCTCCTCCCACACCCCCAAAACCCTAGCCGCTATACTGCTGCCCCCCTCTCTCTCTCCTGACTGCGCGTAGGCGAAGCCCTGACGCAGAAACTCTCCACCTTTGCACCACGTCGTCGTGCTGTAGATCCAACCTATCTCTCACTTGCTGGACCGAGGAAGGAGGATACGTCGCGGTGCCGTACGTGTGCATCTCTCGGAGGCGTCGCCACTTGCAGCGTTGGATCGGATCGGATCGCGAGGAGGAGAAGGCTAGTACGACTACATCAACCATGTTCTGTTGAACGTTCCGCTGTGCGATTTCTTCAAGGGTATGAAGATCTCATCTATCCCTCTCATTGATTGCATCTCCTAGATTAGATCTTGGCTTTACTGTTCGCATCCGTAGAATTTTTTTGATTTACTATGCTGCGAAACCCTTCACTTTGAAGCTTGCTTGCGTGCCCAGACATCTTAAGCACGTGCTCACTGACGGAGCTGCCCTCTTCCATCTTGCAGTTAAAGAACTTTTCAGAAGCCTCATAACTCTTAACTGCCGCGTGAGCCTCAAATATCATTTTGAGTTCACGGACAATATCATGTGGGTCATGGTTCTCAAACCTTTTCTTAAGCTCTGATTCCAAACCATACAAGATAGCACACTGAACTATGGAGTACTGATTCTTCCGAGCGAGGAAAACATTCTTTACCTCATCGGTAGCATCAGCTGTAGGCGGGTTACCTAGCGGTGCATCCAACACATAGGTCCAATTACCAGCATTGAGGACAATCCTCAAATTGTGGAACTAATCCACGAAGTTGCTTCCATTGTTTTTCAACTTTTCTTTCTTTAGGAACACATTAAAATTGATGGTAGGGGCCGCCATTGATCTACAACATATTTGCAATAGTTTAGGATAAGTTTATGACAAATTGAGTTCTAATTAATAGTTAAATTAATCTAGGTGAACTCCCACTCAAAACAATATCCCTCACATAGTTTTAGTGATCACACGAACCAAATCCACCACATCAAAACCGATCATCACGTGAGTTGATGCAGCTTCAATGGCGAACAATCAACATGTTCATCATATCTACTATATGACTCATGCTTTACCTTTCGGTGATCCGTGTTCCGAGACCATGTATGTACATGCTAGGCTCGTCAAGATCAAACCTTATCTTCCGCATGAGCAAATCTGGCTTGCTCACGCTGTATACACTCGTAGAATCTAACACACCCGATCATCACGTGGTGCTTCGAAACAACGAGCTTTAGCAACGGTGCTTACTAAGGATGAACACTTCAAAACTTGAAATTGTGTGCTTGAGGGATCATCTTATAATGCTACCATCAAGAACTAAGCAATAAAAGATGCATAAAAGGATTAAAATCACATGCAATTCATAATATGTGATATGATATGGCCTTTCTTCTTGTGCTTCCGATCTCCATCTTAAAGCACAAACATGATCTCCATCATCACCGGTGTGGCCTCAAGGTCAATAGCGCCACTTCATGGTTGTCGTCCACCAGCATCAACTATTACAACTACTTTGAATAGACACGCAGGTCTTAACGGAATTTAAAAGACAACCATATGGCTCCTGCCGGTTGCCAACTTACAATAAGGATCATTGCATACATCATATATAATCACAATCATGGCCATATCACATCACAGCGCACCCCTGCAAAACAAAGTTAGACGCCTCTAATTTTCTTTGCACATTTTACGTGGTTTGGGGCTTTCAATAAGTGTCGTTCTAACTTATGAACAAGAACCACAACGTTGATGTTTGAACTATCAAGTGCCCGTTGTAAATTGAATCTATACTATGATGGGAGAGACAGACACCCGCAAAGCCACTTATGCAATACAAGTTGCATGTTAAGCGTGGAGCAAGTCTCATGAACAATGTCATGTAAGGTTAGCCCGGGCCGCTTCATCCCATCATACCGCAAGATGCAAAGTACACAAAAGCAATTGATAATAAAAGCACCACCGCCCACAATGACCATTGTGTTCTACTCGTGCAACAGATCTACATATAAACCTGGCTCTGATACCACTATAGGGGTTCGTAGCATGGAAAACAAAAATTTTCTACCGCATGCACACAAACAAGCCAAGATCTATCTACTAGATTGTAGCAACGAGTCGATAGAAGCACTCACCCTCGAAGATTCCAAAGCGGTTAACGAGAGAAGATTCTCGTGGATGATGTAGTTGTACACTTGCCAATCTCAAGATCGTGTAGACGATCCTTCCGGCGCTACATTCCGGCAGCGCTTCCGCAGTCGGTCACACGTTCGGTACTTGATGAAGACCTTCCTCTCCCTTGTTCCAGCAGGCAGCGAAGGTTGTAGTTATCCCCTCGTGATTCCGGCAGCACGACGGCGTGGTGTCGGAAGTAGAGGGAAGATCCCGCAGGGCTTCTCCTAAGATGGTGCGAGTTATGGTGGAATTAGGGTTTCCCAATGATCTAGGGTTTAGATGACCGGGAGGAGGAGGAAGTGTCGGCGGCGGCTCAGGTGGAGACGGGCTAGGGCTTGTGGTGTTGGGGCAACCCTTCCCTTCTATTTATGAGAGGGGGTAGCCTTGGGAGGGGTGGGTTTGAATCCAAACCCAAACCCAAGTTGGATTGAGAGAAGGACTTGTTTCTTCTCCCACTAGGAAACCATTGTTCCATTTTGACTTTTCAAACTTCCCGTTTGACTTTCAATTTAGAGCTTTAATTCTCTCTTGCAAATGCCCACACCAAGTGACCTAGGATATGATCCAATCATTCCACTTACCCATGACACATTCATGTACCATTCTCCTTCTAGATCGGTGAACCTTCTAGAATCTCTCCGATGAAAACATCGGAATCTTTCCCGAACTCCAGAATTGGACTTTCCTTATATGAATCTTATTCTCCGGACCATTCCGGATCTCCTCGTGATATCTCGGATCCCATCCGAGACTCCGAACAACATTCGGTATCCCTACTAACATTCCATATCTACTAAACAACATCGAATCCTTAAGTGTGTCTCCCTACGGTTCGTGAATTATGCGGACATGACCGAGACACTTCTCTGATCAATAACCAATAGAGCAATCTGAAAATTCATATGGCTCCCACATATTTCTATGATTACTTTGTGATCGAATGAACCACTTACATACGATACCAATTTCCCTTTGTCGCACGATAGTTTACTTATCCGAGATTTTGATCGTCGGTATCTCTGCATACCTAGTTCAACCTCGTTACCGATAAGTACTCTTTTCTCGTTCCCGTGATATGTGATCCCTTGTGATCCAGTCACATGCTTGCAAGCTAATTGGATGACATTCCACCGAGAGGGCCCAGAGTATATCTATCCGTCATATGGATGGACAAATCCCACTCTTGATCCATGTGCCTCAACCCATACTTTCCGAACACTCAATGCCACCTTTATAGCCACCCAGTTACGGTGTGGTGTTTGATGTCATCAAAGCATACTTACGGTGATGGTGATTAGCATGATCTCATGGTTGAAGGAATTAGGTTACTATGTATCAGAAAGCTTATAGCAAACGAACTATTGAAATGACTTGATCTTTATGCGACGCTTATCTATAGGAGTATGTCCATCATACCATTCTCCTAATGATATGATCTTGTTATTAATAACATCTCAATGTTCATGATCGAGAAACCACGATCATCTATCAATCAACAAGCTAGTATTATAAAGAGGCTTTACTAGGGACTCTAATTTAGTTTACAAATCACACAAGTATTAATGTTTCTGGTTAATACTATTATGGCATGAATGTAAACATTTATCATAAACACAAAGATATAATAATAACCACTTTTATTATTGCATCTAGGGCATATCTCCAACAATTTTGGATATTGATGACATAGTGGGATGAAGCGGCCTGGACAAACTTTACATGTCCTCGCACATGAGACCTGTTCCACACTTGACATGCAACTAGTTTGCATAAGTGGCTAGCGGGTGTCTGTCTCTCCTACTATAGTCAATATCTATTTTGCAACGAGTTGTCAACAATTTGATTATCCTCGTTGTGGTTCATGTTTGTAGGTAAGAATGGTTCTATCTCGAAAGCCCTAAGGCACATAAAAACTTGCAATGGATAAATTAGAGGCGTCTAGTTTAGATTGTTGCTGGGCTAGTGTTATGATATGGTGATGTTGTAAGTAGAAGTATGAGATGATACTCTTACAACACACATAACGTGTAAATTCCATAGACCTTGGCCTTACACATAAAGGTATGATAGTGATCATACCATGGTGCACATGATAGAGATCATATGCGGGAACCATATCATTCCACTAATAAACATGTGATGTTTGATAGCATCTTATATTGCTTGTTTGGCGTTTTATTAGCATAATAAAATGATCCCTCATTTAAATATCAAGATAAGAATGTGTTCTTCCTTTAGTATGCACCGATTATGTTTTCGTCGCTCCAAGACATCACGTGATGATCGGGTGTTCTTGGATCCACGACCATATTTCGGGTGTAAGACAGTTACACACGCGAATACTAAGGTTCTTACTTGGCGAGCCTAGCATGTACGGACATGGCCTTGGAACACGGACCGAAAGGTTAAGCATGAGTCATATAGTAGATATGATGCCCATTTGATGCTCGCCTTTGAAGCTACACCGACTCACGTGATGATCGGACTTGGTGTAGTGGATTTGGTTCATGTAATCACCAAAAAGACACGAGGGATGTCGTTTAGTTGAACTCAATCTATCATAAACTTAGTCTAAACATTAAAAATTATGTTGTAGATGGCACCACCTGCTTTTAATTTCAATGTGTTCATGGAGAAACAGAAACTTGCAACAAATGATAGCAACTTTACCGAATGGGCCATGAATTTGAGGATTCTCCTCTCTGCTGCACAAAAGCAATATGTGCTAGAAGCGCCGCTAGTCCCCCCACCTTTTGAGGATGCCCCTGACAAGGAGAAGAATGTCTATCAGACTCGTTAGGAGGACCACAACTTAGTTCATTGCAGCATATTGTATGGGCTAGAGCTAGAACTTCGAAAGTGTTTCGAAAAAGGCAATGCATTTGATACAATGGGTGAGTTGAAAATGATTTTCGACACACATGCTGCTGTAGAGAGCTACAATGCTTCAGAAAAGTTCTTTGGCTGCATGATGGAAGAGCACAGCTCCGTAAGTGAGCATGTACTCAAGATGTTAGGTTACGCCGATAAGCTTGTGTCCTTGGGAATATCGATTCCCATTGACTTAGGCATCCATCATGTTCTGCAGTCTCTACCATCTAGCTATAAGAGCTTTGTGATGAACTATAATATGCAAGGCATGAAGAAGTCTCTCCCCAAGCTTGTGTCAATGCTTAAAACTGCAGAAGTGGAGATCAAAAAGGAACATCAAGTGTTGATGATCAATAAGAACACTAGTTTCAAGAAAGACAAGAAGGGAAAACGAAGGGAAGTAAGGGCGGCAAGCCGATTGCCGTGCCTGAAAATAAACCCCGAGTTGGACCTAAGTCTGACACCGAGTGCTACTATTGTAAGGGGACTGTACACTAGAAGCGCAACTACCCCAAGTATTTGGCAGACAAGAAGGCCAGCAAGGCAAACAAAGGTATATATGATATACATGTTATTGATGTGTACTTGACTAGTGCTCGCAGTAGCACCTGGGTATTTGATACCGGTTCAGTTGCTAATATTTGTAACTCGAATCAGGGGCTGCGGAACTAGCGACCTCTAGCAAGGGGTGAGGTCAAGATGCGTGTCGACAATGGATCAAGCGTTGATGTGATCTCCGTCGGAACGCTACCTATCCACTTGCCGTCGGGATTAGTAATAAACTTGAATAATTGTTATGTGGTGTCTGCTCTGACCATGAACATTGTATCTGGATCGTGTTTGATGCGAAGTGGTTATTCATTTAAATCTGAGAACAATGGTTGTTCTATTTATATGAATGAAATATTTTATGGTCATGCACCGATGATGAATGGTTTATTTCTATTAGATCTCGATAATAATGTTACACATATTCATAATGTTGATGCTAAAAGGATTAAATTTAATGATGATATATCCGCATATATGTGGCACTGCCGTCTAGGTCATATTGGCGTTAAACACATGAAGAAGCTCCATTCGGATGGACTTTTGGAATCACTTGATTTTGAATCATTTGATACATGTGAGCCATGCCTTATGGGCAAGATGACTAGAACGCCGTTTTCCGGTTCAATGGAACGGGCGACAGATTTATTGGAAATCATACATTCTGATGTATGTGGTCCAATGAGTGTGTCGGCGCGAGGTGGATATCGTTATTTTGTTACTTCCACGGATGATTTGAGTAGATACGGTTATATCTACTTGATGAAACACAAGTCTGAAACCTTTGAAAAGTTCAAGGAATTTCAGAATGAAGTGGAAAATCATCATAATAGAAAGATCAAATTTCTACGGTCCGACCGTGGAGGTGAGTATCTAAGTTACGAGTTTAGCACTCACATGAAAGAGTGTGGAATTGTTTCACAACTCACATCTGCCGGAACACCACAAAGAAATGGTGTGTCGGAACATCGTAATCATACTTTATTGGATATGGTTCGATCTATGATATCTCTGACGGACTTGCCGTTGTCATTTTGGGGGTATGCACTAGAAACTGTTGCATTCACTTTAAATCGGGCACCATCTAAATCCGTTGAAAAGACACCTATGAATTGTGGTTTGGAAACAAACCTAAGCTGTCATTTCTTGAAGTTTGGGGATGCGATGTTTATGTGAAGAAACTTCCACCGGATAAACTCGAACCCAAAGAGGAAAAATGCGTCTTCATAGGATACCCTAAGGAAATAATTGGGTATTCCTTCTATCACAGATCTGAGGACAAGGTTTTTGTTGCCAAGAATGGATCCTTTCTAGAGAAAGAGTTTCTCGCGAAAGGTGTGAGTAGTCGGAAGGTAGAACTCGAAGAGGTTATTGAACCTTCTCTTCAAAGTATGGCGAGTAGCGCAGCGCTGAAAGTCGTTTCGGAGTTGGCTTCACCAGTTGAAGAGGGAACTAATGATAATGATCATGAAACTCTGAAACGGAGTACTACCGAACCTCGCAGGTCTAGCAGGACGCGTGCAACTCCCGAGCTGTACGTAAACCCTGTTATGAATTTCATGGTTGATGAAATTGATGACCCTGCGACGTATGAAGAAGCGATGATGATCCTGGATTCCAACAAATGGTTAGAAGCCATGAAATCCGAGATGGAATCCATGTATGAAAATCAAGTTTGGAACTTGGTGGAATTACCTCACGACCGAAAGGCCGTGGAGAACAAATGGATTTCCAAAAGGAAAACTGATGCTGATGGTAATGTGATCGTCTATAAAGCTCGACTTGTCGCAAAGGGGTTTTCGACAAATTCAAGGAGTTGACTACGATGAGACATTCTCTCCCGTAGTGATGCTAAAGTCGGTTAGGATTATGTTAGCAATTGCTGCATATTTCGATTATGAGATATGGCAGATGTATGTAAAAACTGCGTTTCTCAATGGTAATATTGAAGAAGAGTTGTATATGATACAACCAAAGGGTTTTGTCAATCCTAAGGATGCTAACAAGGTGTGCAAGCTTCAGCGATCCATCTATGGATTGAAGCAAGCATCACGAAGTTGGAATCTCCGCTTTGATGAGGTGATCAAAGAGTTTGGATTTGTCCAAACTTATGGAGAAGCTTGTATTTACAAGAAAGTGAGTGGGAGCAATGTGGCATTTCTGATATTATATGTGGATGACATATTATTGATCGGAAATGATATAGATCTTTTAAACAGTGTTAAAAGTTATCTAAACAGCAAATTTTCAATGAAGGACCTAGGTGAAGCGTCATACATATTAGGCATAAAGATCTATAGAGATAGATCTAGGCGCCTAATAGGGCTATCGCAAAGTACATACCTTGATAAGATTTTAAAGAAGTTTAAAATGGAAGATAGTAAGAAGGGGTTCTTACCTATGACACAAGGCACGACATTGAGTAAGACTCAAAGTCCGGCTTCGGCGGAAGAAAGAGAGATAATGGACAAGGTCCCCTATGCTTTAGCCATAGGCTCTATAATGTACGCCATGCTATGTACAAGACCGGATGTGGCACATGCTATTAGTTTGACTAGTAGGTACCAATCAGATCCAGGTTCGGAACACTGGATAGCGGTCAAGAATATCCTTAAGTACTTATGAAGAACTAAGGATATGTTTCTTGTGTACGGAGGTGAAGAAGAGCTCGTCACTAAGTGTTATGTTGACGCAAGCTTTGACACAGAGCCAGATGACTCTAAGTCTCAATCCAGATACGTATTTCTCATGAATGGTGGAGCGGTTAGTTGGAAGAGTTCCAAACAACCTGTGGTGGCGGGATCAACAACAGAGGCCGAATATGTTGCTGCTTCGGAAGCGGCTCAGGAAGCGGTTTGGATGAAGGAGTTCATATCCGAACTAGGTGTGGCTGCAAGACCGTTGGACCCAATGGCGATCTATTGTGACAACAATGGTGCCATTGCCAATGCCAAAGAACCAAGGTCTCACAAGAATTCTAAGCATATTAAGCGCCGGTTTCACTCCATCCGCGAGCATGTCAAGGATGGAGATATAAAGATTTGTAAAGTACACACGGATATCAATGTAGCAGATCCATTGACTAAAACTCTCCCTAGAGCAAAACATGATCAACACCAGAACTCCATGGGTGTTAGATTCATCACTATGTAACTAGATTATTGTCTCTAGTGCAAGTGGGAGACTGAAGGGAATATGCCATGAGAGGCAATAATAAAGTGTTTATTATGTATATTCCAAGTATATGATAGATGTTTATTTTGCATGCTATAATTGTATTAATACGGAAACGTTAATACATGTGTGTTTAATAAACAAACAAAAAGTTCCTAGTTATGCCTGTCTCGTAAACTAGCTCGTTGATTAACAAGATGATCAAGGTTTCCTGATCATAGACATTGGATGTTGTTAATAACGGGATCACAAAATTAGTGTAATGGTGTGATGAACATTCATCCGAAGTATAGCATTATGATCGAAGTCATTGAGTTTATATTGCTATAAAAACTTAAGAAGTGATCCTAATCCTTAGACCACGAGATCATGTCAATCACTAACACCGGAAGAGTTTCTTGATAACATCAAACGTCACACCGTAACAGGGTGATTATAAAGATGGGTTCAGAACTAATAAAGTGTTATGTTGAGGCCCATGGATCGAGATTGGAATTTGTTCATCCCGATGACAGATAGATATACTCTGGGCCCTCTCGGTGATATCACATTGGTTAGCTTGCAAGCAAGTGATTTGATCACTAGAATGTTATATCACGGGAACAAGAAAAGAGTGCATGTCGGTAACGAGATCAAACTAGGTATGGAGATACCGACGATCGAATCTCGGACATGTAATATATCACGAAACAAAGGGATTAAGATACTAGCATAAAAGGTTCCGACGATCACAAGAAAGTCATCGTTGAATGTGTTGGGAGTCAGTATGGGTCTCCAGATCCCGCTTCTGATTATTGATCCGAGAGGGGTCTCGATCATGTCCGCATTATTCATGAACCGTAGGGTGACACACTTAAGAGACACCGACATCCAATTGGAGTAAAAGTTTCATGCCGGAAAGAATAATAAGCGCAGGAATTTATTTCACTAGATACCGAAACAGGTTTTCGACTGAAATTGTAGAAAGTGTTTTTGCATGTGAAATAGAATTCTAGCAAGGGGTTATATGTGAATGTTTGTCATTAAAGTAATTGACAAAATTCTGAATAAATAAAAAGAGTTTTATTTAATGAGAGTTTGCATTAAATTTGGTGGAAATTTAATGGCAAGTTTGAGTGGGATTTTGAGTGGAGGGAATTTAAAGGAATTTTATGAGTGGAGTGTCCACACACATGAAGAGGGGAGGGCAAGGGGGCAGCCCCCATGCGCCGGCCACCCCCTTGGGGTTCTCCCCTCTCCTATAAAAGGCACCCCCTCCTCACTTCTCACTCACACCTCCTCATGAAGGATCTCTCTCCCCTCTAGAATTTATCCCCCATGGTCACGGACTAGCGAGATACATGTTCCCGGTGGCTATTTGGCAAGAAAGAGTTGTGCTTCCGCTGCATCGCTGGAGCGAGGAGGCGGAGGTTGCTCGGTGCCACGGACGTGTGTGCGAGCACGGATGCGCTGCTGATTTGCGGCGCTAGGACTTCCTCTCGATCTTGAGATCGGCAAGAGATCGTCTACATCAACCACGAGTTTAACTCGTTAAGCTTTGTCGGTCTTCAAGGGTATGTTCTCTACGGATATACATCCTCCCGTTGTTTGTATATAGTAGATAGATCTTGGTACATAGTTGTTCCCATCTAGGAATTTTTTTGTTTTCTATGCTGCGAACCCTACAAACATCACGGGAGAGGGCGCACTGCGGGTTAAGTACTCCCAGGCCCTACTCGCCAGGGTCGTCGAGCAGCAAGCTGCAGGAGTCGACATGCAGGGACGGATGTACTCCCACTCGTCTGGAAGCAGGGCAGCCTCGAGTGGCCGCCCAACGGTCGCCAACACTCGGGACTGCCCACCACCCGAGCCCCTGCAGCCACATCCACACGCAGCACACCCCGCACTCTCCAGCAACAAGCCGTGACCGGAAAACAACACGGCGACCGCTAACGGTCAGCCGATCGATGCACGAACGCACATCATCAACAACCAAACTTGGCGGGCATGCTAGCCCAATGATCTGAGGCACACCCTCACCAACCGCGGCGACCCCGAGCCAAGGGGCTCCCTCAGCCGAGTCGGGCCCCAATGCTTCAGACCTATGATTCGATGTGAAAAATATCCTGCCAACTTCAAGGCACCAAAGGAGATCGAGAAGTACGACCCCACATACGACCCAACGGTGTGGCTGGACACGTACCTCATGGTGATGGGAATCCCCGGCCACACCGACCTGCACACTGCTCGCTACATCCCCTGATGATGGAGGGGCAACCCGGCAATGGATCAACACCCTCCCTGCAGACAACATCGAATCGTGGGAGGACATGTGTGAGGCCTTCGTTAGGAACTTTGAAGGCTCCTACACCCGTACCACTATCAAAGACCTGAAACGATGCATCCAGGGACCGTGCGAGTCGACCCACCGCTGTGTATAGTGGTGGCAGGACCTATGGAGCAATGCCTCTGGCATCCACCCAGACACGAAAATCCACTGCTTCAAGAACACGTGCCGGTACAAACCCTTGGCCACCAAGATAAAGAGGGTCTACTGGACGCTCGACAACATCCTCGGCCTCCTCGAAATCACCAAGCGCTACATGGAGGAGGACCCCAACCAAGACTCCGATGACGAGTCGGGTGGAAGATGCCACGCAAGCGGCCATGACAACGGGAGGCAGAGAGAGATGCGATATGATGTCTACGCACTTCTATTCTTGTAGACAGTTGTTGGACCTCCAAGTGCAGAGGCTTGTAGAACAGCAGCAAGTTTCCCTTAAGTGTATTACCCAAGGTTTATCGAACTCAGGGAGGAAGTGGTCAAAGGTATTCCCTCTCAAACAATCCTGCAATCAAGATACAAGAAGTCTCTTGTGTCCCCAACACATATAATACACTTGTCAGGTGTATAGGTGCACTAGTTCGGCGAAGAGATAGTGAAATACAAGTGGTAACGGTGCCAGAAAATAGTTTGACGGTGAGGTAAAGACTAAAGCAAGCAAACATGCAACAGATCTAGATGCAAATGGTGTTTCAATGTTTATAAACAAGGCCTAGGGATCATACTTTCACTAGTGAACACTCTCTCATATAAATATACTCTCTTCATGATACTACTCTTAACTACTCTCTGGTTGGACACTCTAATCCATGGTAGGGCTATAAAATCACACCTCAAGTCTGCCTTCCCCAATCTAGATAACCCCACACTATCACCTTGAGCGCTAGATGGTTCCAACAAACACCACAATTTCATAGAGACATCCAACTCCAAATATAACTCATAACAAATATTCAATCTAGCCAAAGTGCCACACACAGTATGCACGCTGTCACTTTCACACACGTGGGGAAAAGCATAGATCTATTAAAGCACAAAGAGTATTTATGTAGACTCAAGCCTAAGTGCCACCATGGCGTGCACGCTATCACTTTCACACACATGGGGAGAGCAGAGATCTAATGAAGCACTTGAGTAGCAAGGTAGATCTACTTGATTACAACGCTCATGACCATAACAAGATCATGCATAGAGAGAGAGAGATGAACACATACCTACCGGTAGAGCCCTTATCCCTAAGGAAGAACTACTCCCTCCTCATCATGGGAATCAGCAATCGTGATGAAGATGGTGATGGAGATAGATGGAGATGGCTTCGGGGGCACTTCCCCGTCCCGGCAGGGTGCCGGAATAGAGACTTTTTGTCCCCCGAATCTTCCTTTTGGCGGCGGCGCTACAGAGGTTTTCGTGGATTTCTTCTGGATGCTTTTGGGTTTTGGGTCGGAGGCTTCTTATAGGCGAAGGGGGAGGCCGAGGAGGCGTCCAGAGGGCCCACACCCTCCCCAGGCGCGGGCCAGCTTGGCCGCGCCCAGGGGGTGTCTGGGCACCCTCTGGTGCCTCTCCGTCCCTCCTTCTGGATTCGTGTCCCTCACGGAAAGTTATTGACTTTGGCTTTTGTCCCGCCCAATTCCGAGAATATTGATTTTCTGCCTTTCTAGAACCAAAACAGAAGAAAACAAGCAACTGGCACTGTAGCAACTTGTTAATAGGTTAGTTCCAGAAAAGATATAAGAACACCTCAAAGTGTAGACAAAGAAAAGCAAAGTAGATACAAAACAAGCATGGAGCATAAAAAATTATAGATACGTTTCCGACGTATCAAGCATCCCCAAGCTTAACTCCTGCTCGTCCTCAAGTAGGTAAGTGATAAGAAGGATAATTTTTGAAGTGACATGCACCTTCACAATGAAGACCAAACCATTTGAAAGCATTGAAAGCTGGGATCAAAGAACACTAAACATGTGCATGAAAGATGGAGTTCTAGCAATAGGACATGCATGCAACACAAAAGGCTACAAACAAAGATCATGAATAACATGCATTGAAAAATGTTTGTTTGTTTCACATACATAAAACATGGCATAGTGGCAATCAGCTTGTCCCTCATAGAGTAGCAAATAGATGCATAGGACACCTTCAAAGTTCACATGGGTGACTAGAAACAAGTAGCACATGAACAAGTAATATCATAATATGCATCAATCAATTAGCTTTGGGACACTGCACACAGAATGCCAACTATGCTCTCTTAATGGTGCCTAAAGGTAGAAAGTGGAGACTCAAATATGGTGGAAGAAAGTCCTTTTATAAAGGAAGCAGGGATTTTTAGTTTCAAAAAGAGCTTCCAAAAATTATGGTACTTGTTAGCTTTCAGCCCTCATTGCCCCTATCATAAGCATCTTGAAGTGATTAACGTTAAAGTGAACAAAGATGGAGTATATGCTTGACGAAGTATAAGTTGGCAATCTCAAGTCCCTTGAATACGAGGGCCACACCTCATGCTACTCAACTTTAGTCACCTGTAAGTTCTTGTCATTGTAAGTACATGCATATCATAGAGAACCGCCAACGGGTTACCCCTTGCACGTGGTACATGAGCTTTCCCATAATCAAAATGACAAGGCAAGCAGACAATGAGCATCCCAACAATCTTCTTAGTGGTAAAATGACAAGGCAAGCAGACAAGGTAAGCAGACAATGATGTTCGGCCTCAAAAACACCGTCGCTACCTACCAGCAGTGCATGCAGGAGTGCCTCGCGAGCCAAATTGGCCGCAACATCCACGTCTACAGCAATGACGTAGTGGTAAAATCCACTCGCCAAAGTGACCTGCTCGTTGACCTGGTCGAAACCTTTGCAAACTTGTGGAGGTACAAGATCAAGATCAACCCAGGGAAGTGCACCTTTGGCGTGCCCACCGGATAGCTCCTAGGGTACATAGTCCCCAAGAGAGGCATCAAAGCAAACCCCACCAAGATCAACAACATCGCACGACTCGGGAAGCCCGAGTGTCTCCGCGACATCCAAAAAACTGGTCGGTCGAGTCACGGCCCTCAGCCGCTTCATCCCCCTGGCTAGGCGAGAATACAATGCCTCTCTACCGCCTGATGCGCAAGAACCCCACATTCCATTGGGACGAAGAGGCGGACGACGCGCTCAAAGCGCTCAAAGAAGTGCTACTCGCAGTACCGCTACTCACCACCCCGTCGACAAGGAGCCGATGCTCGTCTACGTCGCAGCCTCCACACGGGTCGTCAGTGCCAAGTTGGTCGTCAAACGACTAAAGGAGGGAAAGGAACACCCTGTATAGCGCCCGGTCTACTAAATCAGTGAAGTGCTCGTGGACTCCAGGCAGCGCTACCCGCAATACCAGAAACTAGTATACGCGGTCTTCCGAGCCCAGCGAAGGCTCCCACATTACCTCCAGAAGCACCCCATCATGGTCTTCTCCTCCGCGCCACTGCAGGATATCATCCGCAATCGTGAGGCGTCCGGGCGAGTCACCAAGTGGGCCATCGAAATTGGCGTCCACAACATCAAATATGAGCCACGCAAAGCGATCAAATCGCAAGCCCTGGCAGATTTCCTCGCTGACTGGGAGGATGCACAGCAGCCGGAGAAGCTGCCCTACCTCCACTATTGGCCGCTCCACTTCGACGGGTCCAAGAACACGGATGGGGCAGGGGCTGGGGTCATCCTCACCTCCCCAAAGGCGATAAGATCCGCTATGTTCTTCACCTCGACTTCACGCCCCGCACCGACAACATGGCCAAATATGAGGCCCTCCTTCATGACATGCGGTCCGCCAAGGAGATGAACGTCAACCTCTTATGGTGCTACGGCGACTCCGACCTTGTCGCCACACAAGTCGTCGATACTTGCGACGCCGTCTCCCCCACCATGGCAGCATATCGCCAAGCGGTGAACCAGCTGGGGGCCACTTCGCCGGCTACTCCGTCGAGTGGATCGATAGGCGCGAGAACGAGGAGGCCGACACCCTCTACCGCATTAGATCGGCTCGGCAAACACCACCCGCGGGCGTCTTCCTCGACACCATCCACAAGCCTTCGGTCTCCCCGCCGAAGGAGATTGACGTCGGGATACCGCTACAACCTGAGCCCGCCCTGGTCGCCATGGTTTTAGAATCCAACGACTAGACCGCGCCATACCTCGCCTGCCTCAAGAGTGGGACCCTGCCTCCGAACGAGATGGAGGCACGCATGATAGTGCGACGCTGCAAATCCTTCGTCATCATCAACGACGAACTCCACAAGCGCAGCGTGACCGGCATGTTCCAATGCTACGTGCAACCAGGGGAAGGACGCAAGATCCTCCAAGACATCCACGCAAGTGACCGCAGCCACCACGCCGGATCCTGGTCGCTAGTCTCCAAGGCCATGCGACACGGCTTCTACTGGCTCAGCACGCACGCCGACGCCACCGACATCATCCAACGTAGGTGCCAGAAATACGCCAACCAGATGCACATCCCTGGTTGAACCCTCAAGACAATCCCCATCAGCTAGCCATTCGCCGTATGGGGTATCGACATGGTAGTCCCTTTCAACAAGGCCCCTTCCGGATGCACCCACCTCCTGGCCGTAGTCGACAAATTCACCAAGTGGGTCTAGGCCAAGCCAGTCAGGAAGTGCGATGGGAAGGCCGCCACAAAGTTCCTCCACGAGCTCATCAATCGGTACGGGTACCCGCACAACATCATCATGGACAACGACACCAACTTCGCAAAAGGCGCCAAGGCCGAATTCTGCGAGGAGCACAACATACAGCTCAACCTCGCTTCAGTCGCCCACCCGGAGTCGAATGACCAAGCAGAGCATGCCAACCAGAGCATACTTCACGGCCTCAAGCCATGACTACAGGTTTCCCTCGAGCGAACTCCAGGATGCTAGGTCGAAGAGCTCCCTTTCGTGGTATGGGGCATGTGCACCTCCGTCCACCGGTCAACAAGTTGCACACTGTAGCATCCCAGCATCTAGGAACTAACGAAGGGTAGATTTAGGAATATGGAATGTTGCATGCATTCATTTGTGAAAATGTGGGTAAAATTTTCGCCAAATAAAAACCTTAAGTGATCAATGTTTCTTTCATACTTTGAGATTAGGTTTAGTCTTAAAGGGTGATTGCTATAGGTTTTGATATGATCTTTAAGGGATTATGTGTGTTTTAAAATGAATTTGAATTTTAAACTTGAGTGTTTGAATTATAATTCAAATAAATTAGGGATAAGTCTTTGAATCTTAATTTAATTAAGAAATAAGTATTATAACTTAAATTCTATCCAAAGAGAAACAATAATGAATATGAAACTTATTTCATATCATCAATATATAATCAAGTTACAAAATTATAACTTATTGAAATCATCCACACAATTTCACAAAAACAAATATATAAAGAATAAGAATATTCTTTATTAATAAAAATGTAATCTTTATTACAGCAGAATAAAATGAAGATTACAAAATAATAAAAAGAAAATTTACAAAAGAATAAGAAAATTACATTGGATTATTCTATAACTATTCTATATCTAAACCTAAACTAAATCTTCATCTTTATATATGTACATACAAAACAAATACTAAATAAAAACAAAAGAAGGTTAGAGTTAGTATTATTTTCTCTCAGACATGTCAGCGAAATGCACTTGACAAATTCATCATTGAGAAATTTATAAAAGGGGCAAGTTTCACCAATATGAAAGAATCCATCTTTCATAAATTTAAAGCCAGAAGTCAAATAATAGCCAAGAGGGATAAATCCACCAGCCAGGTGAAAGTAACCAGGTAATAGTAAGTTTCCAGATTCTAAACATATCCACAAGTGCATAGCAAGCACACAGGAGGACACACACCAGCATGCATGTGGTGTGTTGTCAACCTCATAGAACAGCCCAAACTCACAAAACCACAAGCACAGCCGTGGAGAGGCACTAGTGCATCTCTCCACTGCACAACACACAAGAATAACCAGTGTAGACAGCAGCTACACCAAGCACCACAGCCAGCAACCAAACCAACCAAAGCAAGATCACATCACCAGGATAGTGACATAAGGAGGGGGATGGATCAGGTGGACAACAAGATCAAGCCCAGGAGCTAGGAGGAGCAGATTAGCTCAAGATCAAGCACAAGAGTCCAGCAAAACCAGATCAAGATCATCACCAACTTACTCCACAAACATCAGAGCCTGTGGTGAGTTTCATAAAACCTTCACATGATCTAATCATCTTATTTAGAGAAAAGCATGTGTTGTTTTATAAAACAAACCCTCAGAAAGCACCCAAGTGGGGTGAATCCATCATAGGGATTTTTAAACTCTAAAAGCAAATAGCAAAGTACCAAGACCCAACCAGAGCTCAGAGCAACATCCTTGCTCTGGTTGTCCAACTATATTTTACAATTCAATCATACATATACCTATGATCTATTTCTAGGCACATCCCTAAAGGAAGGGTAGCACCTTAGAAACAAATCTTTGGGATCCATAGAATGATCAAGCTCACTATCATTTTTTCAAGCTTGGATTGAATAAAGAATAGCTGGTACCACTACCAGGACTACCTAGATGAACCAATTAGATAAGATCTGAATCCCTAAGCCTCAAACCAACACCATTGGTCTTAGGGAATTCATAGAAGAGCATCTCTATTTATCTTATAAAGCCAATTTTGTCTTAAGCCTAAAACAACCCAATCAATGGGTTGGAATCAAACTTGTGTGCCATACAATGATGGTGTCACAAGAACAATCCATTATGAATCAGGATAGACATTTAATCATCACAAATTCAAACAATCAACTTAACTAATCATTTTCCCGTTAACACAAGAATCATAACTAGGATATTCCTTATTAAACTTCACTGTTTGAGATCATGATGATCTCAAACCATACACTAGTTCTAAGCCAACAACACCAGGGCAATGATTTCATCATGTCATAATCATGATCATAAACCCAGAGATGACAGTGGAAACTTATCAAGTCAATGACTTAATCAAGCATGATTTCCAAGCAACTATATCATCTGAATCTAATGCAATCCAAGCATCAAATCATCTAGTAAGCCACCAGAAACATCATAGATCATCTTAAACAACAAGCCTAAGGCCAATAATCATTTAGCATGCACTACAAGAAAACCGGTCTATTGCGACATAATCTATCGCTACGGTTTTTTTCGTTGCGATGTAGTACAAAATTACCACAAATTCTCCGGTCGTGGTGATAGGCCGCTCATATTTCCACGACTATTCTTGGTCGCGATACATTGTCAAATTTGTTGCGGTAGAGGCCGCCTATTGCAACGATCTGCATCACGTTGGAATACAATCGCGTTTTAGCGACAAATAAGCTCCGTTGCGTGAGGTAGCAATTTTGTTGCCTTAGAGGCTAGTTCTTCCAATGTAATAAGTATGCGTGGTAAATATCATATGTTTTTCGCCTCAAATTTATCCTGCGGCAATAACTATTGTTTACTGCGACAATTTGGGCCGTATGGTAATAGGTTGACCATAATGCAACAATCACCAGCTGCTGCAAAAACGAACAAGTATTTTGGAACGAGAAAGTTCATAGCATAGCTAATGGGCCTCCTGGGCCGTGTCCCTTGATTAATATTGCAATTTTCTTAGGACAACAATTCATTTATGGTCCAGTATCACTAAATATTTGGTGAGCCGATATTTTTTGCAAGTTTACCTTAAACAGACCTCCTGGGCCTTGGCACCCGAGCCTAATTGAAATTTATTTAGGATACGTGTTCATGTATAGTCCAGTATATATGTTCATTTTTGTCACCTTTTTTTGACATGAAATTCACGTAAAACTGTTAGAGTTATTTACTATATCAACCAGCTGAATCTTTGTAGGTCCGAACAACTGTAATTCTGAAGCACTTCGCATTTACTTGTGTTGCAAAAAGTGACAGTACTGAATAATCAATCAAGAACTCATGTAAGACGCAAATTTCACTTGAACAGTTAGCATCGCAATTCATAATTACTTGGCACTGAAACTTTGGACCTTTTAAACTCAAAGTATATTATTACACGATCTTTCAAGCATATAAATGTGTCCATGATCATGGCAAAACCTTTAAGCCAAATAGTGCACAGACAACCTACTAAATGAATCCTAGGTCATCATCGGATTCATCTTGTACTAAAGGATCAACATGGCCATCATTTACGTAAGCCTCATCATCATCTGTATCAGCATCATATTCCACTTGATCTTCGTCAAACTCAGCAGGCCTTATACTTTGTATGACTAAAACATCAACGCTGGTTCCTTTATCATCATTTCTGCACCAACTAGTCATCTGGTTAGGTAGATTAAATTCTAGAACTGTAATTCCTGCATCGACGACATCCTGTACATCTGCTTCAGCATGTTCACTTCCTTCTGCAGCATCATCAACGATTGCACCATTTAAAACCGAAGGAGCAAACAAATTGCGTGGGTTCATTTTAATAGCACTTGCCCAATTAGGGTTCTTCACATATCTCACGTAGGAAACCTGTTCAGCTTGGATGCCTAGAATGTAAGGGTCTTCCTTGAATCGGTGTATAGTAGTGTCAAGGTCAATAATTCTATATCTGTCCTTCTTATATCCCTTACTTTGATTTCTATTGGCAGTAGGCACGTCGAACCAGTCACACTGCAATAGAACAACCTCCTTATCAGGAGGAAAGTCAAGAAATATGATTTTATTTATCACCCCATAGTGATCAGTACTGCCATTGCCTTCTTGCACATTGACTACGACACCACTATTCTGGATACTCAATTCCTGCTCTATATAGGCATTTCGAAAGTAATATCCATTCAGCACTGTACGGTTGTACACACGAGCAATTTGATCAGGCCCTTTAGCTAGTGCATACAACACTTTGCTCACCTTCCCATCTTTATGGAGTTGTGTGATCTGTTTCATGGAATAGAATATGTGTGAGCGTAATATAAACAATTTTTTTACTAGTATTTCCCCCGTGCTATCTGAAGTTATGAACATGAAGGAGAGGTAGATTTAAACCAAAATGTGAAAGTAAGTTACCCGTCTCTCGAACCAGCCAACAAATTCTTCCTTGTGTTTCTTTTTAGGATTAGGACAATTGTTCCTTTTGAGCTCCTCAATATGTTTCCTTCAAAAAATAATGATGGTTACTTCATGACCAAAGTATTAATGCATGTCATGAAATGAAACAAATACATAAGTGAGTGACTCAATCCATGGCTCGGTTTCCAAGCAGTTTGTTATGATGTAGTGCCTCATTTGATTAATACCATCCAAAGAGACTAATTCACGGGAAAAACCTTTCTTGGAGTAATCAACTGTACCCATTGTGGCAATCCCTGTTGGTGGTTCATCTGTACCTCCATCAGCATGGCGTTCGGACTGACTTAGTTTTGTAGGCATGCCTTGAACGAATCGACTGCAGAACGTCATGCACTCTTCAAGTATGTACCCCTCTGCAATCGAACCTTCTGGGTGAGCCTTGTTACGCATATATCCCTTCAGCGTACGCAGGTATCGCTCAACCGGATACATCCATCTGTACTGTACAGGCCCTCCCAACTTTGCTTATTTATCTAGATGAATTGGGAGATGCATCATAATATCAAAGAAAGCTGGTGGAAATATCATCTCTAGCTGACATAGAATTTCTGTGATTTGCTTGTCCAAATTCTCCAAATCTTCATCCCTTAACTCCTTGGAGCATAAATCAGAAAAGAATTTACTAAGCTGAAGCAATGGGATAAAGACATTCTCTGGCAGAAGCTTGCGCAACGTAATAGGAAGAAGTTTCTGTAATATAACATGGCAGTCATGAGTTTTGAGTCCAATAAACTTGCACTGCTCAAGGACCACACATCGCTTAATGTGTGAAGCATAGCCATCAGGCATCCATATGCTTTGTAGAAACCTGAGGAGCATCATCTTCTCTTCCTTTTTTAAAGCATACACGACTTTCTTAAAATTGTACTTACCCTTACCGGTGGGCCTTGCATGCTGATCCACCCTAATTTTCAAGTCCTCCAAATCAAGACGAGCCTTCGCACCATCCTTTGATTTCCCATCCATGTCAAGCAATGTCCCCAGAATGCTATCACAAATGTTCTTCTCTATGTGCATAACATTCAAATTGTGCCTCACGAGCAAGTGCCTCCAATACGACAGCTGAAAAAACACACTTTTCTTCCGCCAATTGTGCCAGGGATTAGTTTCCGGTCCCTTTCTCTTATTTGACCGCCCTAATGGTGCGTGCTGAATGCTATCTAGCTCCTGTAGAACTTCTATGCCCGTAAGTGGCACTGGGGCATCTCTAGTATCTGTGTTGTTGTTGAACATACACTTGTTTCGACGCCATTTGTGGTATTTATTTAGAAAACGTCGGTGTCCCATGTAGCAATGCTTTCTACCATAGTTGAGCCATAAGTAATCTGTATGCTTGTGGCAGTAAGGGCATGCTTGCTTGCCTTTTGTGCTCCAACCACTCAGCATTGTGTAAGCCGGGTAGTCATTGATGGTCCACAACACGCATGCATACAACGTGAAATTTTCCTCAGTTGCAGCATCATATGCTTCAGCACCATCCTCCCATAGACTAACAGTTCATCAATCAAAGGCTACAAGTACACATCAATGTTATTTCCTGCTGACTTTGGTCCTGGAATAATCATCGACATTATCCAGTTTTGTTGTTTCATACACATCCAGGGTGGCAAGTTATATGGGATCAGAATGACTGGCCATGTAGTGTGTGATATACTCATGAGCCCAAAGGGGTTTAATCCATCCGAAGCAAGGCCAAGCCGAACACTGCGAGCATCTTTTGTGAATTATTTTTCACTATATTTTTCATCAAGGTGTTTCCAGGCCTTCAAATCTGCAGGATGCCTCATTACGCCATCATCGATATGTTTCTCCTTATGCCATTTCATATCAGTTGACATATATTTTGTCATGTACAGCCTTTGCAGTCTTTTAATGAGTGGGAAATACCATAGAACTTTCCGTGGCACTAGATTCTTTGATTTACCGCTCGATGAATCGTCTTTGTCTACGGTACGACTAGGTTTCCATCGAGACGTATGATAGATAGGGCATTCTTGGGCATCAGCATGTTCATTATGGAATAGCACACAATCATTTTCACACGTGTGTATCTTCTTGTAATCCAGACCAAGCTCTCGGATGACCTTCCTTACTTCTGCAAGATTTTTAGGGATGTAGTGACCCTTTGGCATCAACTCCTTGAACAGCTGGAGCATTAAGTCACATGCTCTATTGGTCATCTCAGACACGCACTTGATTTGGTAAAGCTTCACAATGAAATATATCTTTGTGACCTCCTCACAACCTGGGTACAACCCTGTTTTTCCCTCTTCCAATAGTTGGTAGAACGCCTTGGCTGATGCATTTGGCTCCTGTTTATTTCCATCACTGCCGGTGTCTCCTGCATTATTTCCCACTTTTGTGCCCCTTACGAGAGTTTGGAGCATGTCACACATCCCAGCACCATCATCTGTAGCGTTTTCATCATCTGAATCTTGAGCCATGTTGTCCTCATCGGGTTGTTCACCATGGTATATCCAGTTAGTGTAGGTCGGATCCATCCCATTCCTAAGCAAGTGCATATGGACATCCTTTCTCTTTCTCTGAGCATTATTCAGACATTTCATACACGGGCAAGGGATTCTTGAGTCTGGGTGAGCACCATCGAAACAAAATTCCAAGAAACTCTTGATGCCACTTTGCCACTCCAGAGACTCTCTATCCTTTTTCATCCAGCTCTTGTCTCGTGAAATTATTCCTTATCTCCTTGCGGCCGGTCTTGTTAAGAATAAAATAGCAGTAGCATTAGTTTACAAGTAAGTATTTCCAAACAACAGATACATGAGAGCGACACTCATATGTGAACCTAAGCAGCTAGACTATCTGATAGCAATAGCAATCGCCATTGACTAATCTATACGTCCAGTTTTAATCGACGCGAGCTAACACAGAGCACGTGAGCAATTTGGCTGGTGCTGTCGTCAATTAAAGGGGAATAGAGGTAGTACATCTGTATTGGTGCAAACCTTGTAATTTTGTCTGACAAGCGGCGGAGGCAACAGAGATAGGTTGAGTACAAGTCGGCAGGGCAACCGTTTACGCTGATCCAATTCGGATGGCGGCGAGGTCGCGGTGGAGGATTGGTTGGTCGCGCATTGCCGATACGGCGGCGACGTCGTCTGGGGGCAGTGCCGATACGGCGGCGACGTCGTCTGGGGGGCAGTGCCGATACGGCGGCGGCGTCGTGTGGGGGCAGGGCAGTTTCGGCGGAGACCTGGCGGAGCTACGTAGGCCTTTCGCTCGGCCCATGGCCCACCCCAAGATTGGGCCCAAATTTGGTGGCGCGCGCGTAGCAGGCGATGTGGACGTGGAGATTAGTCCCACCTTGCTAACTGACTGGTAGATCGACCAGCTTATATACCCGGCTGAGAGTAAACCATCGAGCTCCTCTCAACTGATACCATATACATTGGCCGTTCTGCCCTGTGGGTCCAATCCTGGGGTCCCTCATATACTCCAGTGATTTGGCGGGCAACTTTTTTCTTCTTTCTTTTGTTATTTTTTAAATAAGTCTAATTTGCCTCAAGTTTGTGATACATGCCAACAACCAAGCAACATATGCCAACCTGGTGGTCGTCAGAACAATAGCTTCAGAGTCGTCATCACAGATGATGAATTCATGAATGGTCAAGTAAGTTTAATATTGCAAATTTTTAAGGTTTAATTTATCTTTAATGTTATGATTAACTTAATAACATCCTGCGGTATGTTGCAGGAACAATCGAGTTTGGCTGCAACTATGGGGGAGAAAGAGGGAAGCTGATCGGTTACAGTGACAGCGACATGGCCAGCGACGTGGACTCACGCAAGAGCACCACTGGAGTACTGTTCTTCCTCGGCAACAACCCCATCAGCTGGCAGTCCCAGAAACAGAAGGTGGTGGCGCTCTCAACCTGTGAAGCAGAATACATTGCAGCCACCACTGGAGCTTGTCAGGCGATCTGGCTGGCTAGGCTGCTGGGTGATCTCACCGGAGAAAAACCGAGAGTAACCACACTGAGGGTAGACAACAAGTCTGCTATCTCACTGATCAAGAACCCTGTGTTTCACGAGAGGAGCAAGCAAATTGATCTACGCTTTCACTTCATCCGTGAGTGTGTGGAGAAAGGGCAGATCTTCCTCGAGTTCACGAGGACAGAAGCACAGCTTGCTGACATTCTGACGAAGCCTCTTGGTCGAGTCAAGTTTCAGGAGATGCACGAGAAGATTGGAGTTACTAAAATAATGTAAGCATGACAGGGATTAGGGGGCGAATGTTAGCATAAATCCTGTCATTGCACTTTTCAGTTTCAGTTAGTTTTAGTGTACTGTAGCTGTTCAGACTGGTTTTCGACAACAGTCTGAATCTTGTCAAGTTTAGGTGTCCGTTTCTTTAGAGTAGTTAGATGGGCCTAGTCGTTGCTTGTTATGGATTCAATATTTTTTCAATATTATCCGTACTAGACACGGAATTTTAGGGCATTCGACAGCTATTTCTTCATTGTGGAATTTGTTCAGCAACGCGAGATGAACAACATCGCAGCTTCTATGTTCGAAGAATTACAACTAGCAGCACGATAATATCAGGGAATTCGACAATCTAATATAGAGTCTTAACACGTTTTTTTATTGTAGCAACGGGGCTGCATCCATAGTTGGACAGAGAAACCATCATCACTGGCTTCCTAGTTCAAACCAATTTCAGGCACATGGGTAGCATACAAGTAAAGCCCTTCAGTACCCAGGTAGAGCAAGAATAGCATCTTGTCACCAATCTTGAGATGATTTTCCTTCGTCATGAACTCTTTCCATCCGCTGACACACATACGACCATCAAGCTCAGAAATTGTATATGTAGATGTCACCTTTGTTTTCGGGTGACAACAAATTGTGATGGTACCAGATTTTTCCATTGTTTCAGGAATCAAACGGCTTGAGATTTTCTGTTGCATGCAAAGATTTAAAGTAAAGAGAACATTTAGCGGAAAATAAACATGTTAAAATACCGGAAAATAGAATTAGTGTACAATATATATATATGGCCTCACATAGTACTTTGTGCATAAGATAAGATGTGTTCTTAATGATTACCACATGTTTATTTAAGTTCATGCTGTTTGTCCAGTTTAGAGTATGCAGCACACCGAAAACCAATTCTCCTTCCTCATACTCTCCAGCTCTGTGGAACAGAACAAGGTAATCCAAGTTTTCAACTGTGTTGATCACCGTCTCCATCATCCTCCAATTAATCATGGTCCCATCAGTGCTAGAGAGTGAGTCAACAATGGGACGCCTTTCGGGGGACATCAGATAGTATGCTGTGTATAAATTTAATACAACTGAAATTAGTGGAGTACACATGTCGCAACCAATTAATATAGTCATGGTTATGTGCACAACATAAATTTGTTGAATTAAGTAGGAAACTTACATGGATGGATGATTGGGTCATTTCCAGTTATGACCTTAGTTTGCTTGGTACGTGTGTCAGTATTGAATATTAGCTCCATACCAACCTTAATTTGGTAAACTCTGTGTCGTGGTATTGTCGACGAGTATGCCATGGAGGGGTCCTCATAGTGCGTGTTTAGAGACGTGGGGTAAGGCGGACGGTTGACGGGTACGAGGTAACACAGCTTACCCAGGTTCAGATCCCACGACGGTGGCGGAATCCTACTCCTGCTATAAATCACTATAATGGCAATACGCCGAGTTACAGAGATAGGTTCGCTGTGCGAGGTGTGTGTAAAAATGATGCCCTAAAGGCTCCCATAGGTCCGACTTATATAGTCGTCAGATCCTAGGGTTACAGGGAAAAGTCCTAGACGGACAGGTTACAGAGTCCTACACCGTCTATCACTAGTCTTGTGTATCTTGCACTCCAAGGCTCCGGGTACGCTGGTGACTCCACCGTAGCCTTCCTTTATCTGGCATGGGCCTCCCTTCTGGATCCACCTAACTGGGCTGCCTAGCAGGCCATAGGCCATGATACCGACTATGGGCCACCTGGGTTAGTCGGATAAGAGACATGCTATGAGGATACCCATATAGCATATCCCTAACAGTAGCCCCCGGAGAACTCCGAGATCTTGCGCCGTCTTGCCTTTTCACGTGGAATATGGATGTCGGCAAATCGTCAAGCAATATCTTGTAGTCCTCCCATAGAACCCTGCAAAGGTTTCTCCGTCTTTGATTAGTAAGTCGGAGAAATGTTGAATATTCTATTGTACGTTTCCGTTAGTCGGATTAAATCCGTCCATGCCAGAATCTTTGATGCGACGGCTCATCTACCATGTCAGTTATGACGACGTAGGCCTAGGTCAGCGACGCCTCGTAACTCACACATGCAGAGAACGTAATCATAGTCGATTTTCCCGCGCAAGTAATGCAAACCGTTGGCGGCGACCGTTTGGAGACGTGCCGAAATTACCGCACACGTTCTCGACCACGTCGTCTACGCGGCAACCATCCGATTAACTGCACGAATCTTGACGCAGAGCAAGATAAATAGCAACCGTGGGACACTTGTTACTTTTTCACCCCATTCTCTCACGTCATCGTCTTCTTCATTCAGCCGCGCGTCTCCTCGAGCTCTCCGCGAAAACCTCGAGAAACCCTAGCCTTGCTCCCTGCACCAGTCGTGCTCTCTTCTTCCTCCATGGCTAGTAGCAGCTCATCCCCATCAATGGCGGCGTTGAGCGAAGCCGCGGCGAAGCCGGCGAGCTCCGTCGTCGTGCCCCCAGAGGGCCTGGTCATCCCCGCATCGGCGGTGATAGAGACCACCGGCGGCGACCATAATCTGGCGGCGCTGGAGCCCCTGGAAGAGGAGCCAGACTCGCACAAAGGCGATTGGCACGGCTCGGATATCACCGGCCGCGACATCCAAGAGATGGTCGCTGAGGGTTACCTTCCTGCGACGGAGGGGCTCGCCTGGTGGGCGGCGCCGGCCAGCGAGGTGACCCCCTCTCCCCAAGCCGGAGAGAAAGTATATCTCAAGGCGCAATTGGTACGCGGCGTTTCTCTGCCCATCTCCCACTTCTTCCTGTCCGTCTTGAATCACTTCAAGGTCCAACCCCACAACCTCTCACCCAATAGTATCTTAGTGCTTAGCAACTACGTGGCACTTTGTGAGGGTTACCTAGGGATTAGGCCTAGATTAGATTTGTTTGTATATTTCTTCACCGTCAAACGTGAAGCCGGACACAGTAGGGAAGAGCTTAGAAATCGCGGCACCATAAGCTTCAAGATCCGTCCTGGCCGGCGGTTCCTCGACATCGTCGGCCATGAGTCATGCAAGAACTGGCAACAGACGTACTTCTACGGCCTCGACATTCCTTTGGCGGGCCGAGAAGTAACGTACCCGGACTTCATGGATGGAGCCGCCGCCGAAGTCTCCACATGGCGGTCCCATGCCTCCCTTCCGTCCGACCTCGACGCTTCCTGCGCAATAAGGCGGATCGAGTGGTTCATAGATACGGGTCTGACCGGCTTGGACCTAGCCATGTGCTGGTTCATCAGGCGGATCCAACCTCTGCAGCACCGCACGAAGTTCATGCACGAGTACACCAGCGACCGAAGGGATACCCTCCGGATCTCCGAGGACAACTTCTCGAGCGACTCCGTGAAGTTCCGCCTCAAGGACATCGTCAAGGTGAAGGATAAGAAGCGTTTCACCCTCACCTACGATATGTTCGTAGAGGGAAAGTGCCCAAAGGTAGACATTTATTTTCCGTGTATGACATTGCTCCAGTTTTCCCGTCTTGCTAATACCATCTTTTCTAACACAATGATTTCTCACTTAACATCTTAGCGATCTAGAGGAGGGCAACCTGGCTGCCCAAATCTACGATCCCAAGATGAAGGAAGTCACGGTCGTGTCTGACGACGATGTCCCGTTGGCGCGAAAGCGGAAGGCCTCCACCTCTGATGCTGCCGACGGAGGCAAGAAAAAGAAGACGGAGGGTGGAGCCTCCAAAAAGAGTACTGCCGCCCTGGAGGCGGAAAAGAGAAAAGCTACCGGGTTGTTTGCCAAAGCGCCACCCCTAGTGTAAGCATCTCATTCTCCGACATTGTCTCATTTATCTGTCTCATTCCTGTACTTATGCATTTTGCACGTTTCAGGAAGAAAGCCACAACCAGCCTCAAGAAGTCCACCAAGACTCTTGGGGCTTCTAGAAATATTAAAGAGATGCTGCATCGCGACTCTTCCCCCGTCATCGCTCCTGCTATTCCTGCCGTCAAGCCCTCCTCCACTCCGACAAGCTCCCAAGTCCAGGAGGCACCAGGCCCTTCCGTCATGGAAGGGGACTCTGGCGCTTCAACCGAGCTTGCTGTTGTCGGCGAGCAGGCGACGCAGGAGAGTGCTGCTCTTCAAATGGTTGAAGCTCCGGCTAAGGATGCCATCGATAGCGGCAAGGCGGTGGTGGGAACTGGTACCTCTGCCGAAGGCGGCGCCTCTACTCCCCAAAAACCCTTCGAGTTCCCCAAGATAGTTTACCCGACGCTTCTGCCAAGTAACACTACTATGGTTGCAGGAGGAGTGCCGTCATCTCCGACGTGCGGTCTGGAGGAGCTACTCCGACAAGCAGATATCTTGCGGGGAAATAGCATTTCCTTCGGCAAGCTGCTAGCCCAGAGTGCTACAAACCTCAAGATCATCGCACTTGTAAGTTTTACTTTGCCTTCTATATTTCATATGAGTATCCCACTGTAGCCCCCGAGGATGTAGACGGAAAACCATAGGTTTTGCATCTATATGCTCTAAGAGTGGCTAAGCTAGAAAAAACTCTCACTGCAGCCCCCAAGCCTTTAGATGGAATGAAATATTCCGACTAGATGCTTTAAGAGTAGCACAACAGTGTTCATCATTTTCAATGCTATAGCCCCCAAGCCTCTAGTTGTAACTGAATTAGTTCCGACTAGATGCTTAAAGAAAAGCTATGCTTTTTCCAAGTTAAAACTTTATACTGTAGCCCCCAAGCCTCTAGTTGAGAACTGAACTAGCTCCGACTAGATGCTTAAAGAAAATCTAAGCATATTGCTAAGTTAAAAACTCTCGCTGTAGCCCCCGAGCATCTAGATGGAAAATCTCCGACTAGAAGCTCCAAGCGGACCAAACAACGATTTAATTTTATACTTTCTTTCACAGAACGAGAATGCTCGGAGGGGCATGGCCAACGACAAGTACCAGAAGATGCGAGCGGATCTCGAAGCCGAAAAGGGTAAAACCGCCTTCTTGAAGGAACAGATCATCAAAAATAAGAGTCTGTTTTCTTATTACGCATTTCCGTCTTCATGTTGTATCCTCAATCTCCGAGTACTTACTAAGTACTGTGTTTTCTCCGACTTGCAGAACATGTTGCCAAGGCTAAGGACATTGTCGAGCAGTCCAAGCACATCCAGCAGCTGGACAGCGAGAACAAGATCCTTAAGAAGGAGAGGGAAGAAATGCTGAAGATGCACGAGGATTCCATGAAAGTCCTGTAGGACTCCGCCTCCGTTGAGATCAATCGCTTGAAGGAGGAGCTTGCGATCCTAAAGGATCAGAAGCAAGCTGCCGATAAGCAAAACCTTCGCCATAGCGAGGCGTTTAAGCTCCTCCAACAAGAGAAGGACTCCTTGGCGGACGTCATCTGGCAGGCTAAGGCCAGCATCTTCAGTAAGTGTCCTCCGCCTTGTAGTTCTGTAATCTGGAATCGTTGTCGGAATTTTCAGCGCCCGCGGGTTTAACCCGCTCGCCTCCTTCGGACAAGGAATGCATGGTTCTTGCCGGCAACTTCATCAACACCACCATCGCCCAAGCCAAGGAGATCGCCAATCCCCTGCAGATTTATATCAAGCCCTCGGACTTCGTGGCGAAGTACTCGGAGATTCTGCGCCGAGCCCCCGAGCGTGTCATGAGAAGGAAAGCTTCTTGTGCACGGGCTGGCGCTGTCGATGGTGAAGGCACACTATGAAGATGCCGACATCGACACGGTGACATCTGGTATCCCTGACGCGGATGATGATGGCAAGGAGATCGATCACAATGCTATCCTGTCATCACTCGCGGGGTATGACACCAGGGTTGCCGAGTTGGTAGATGTTGACGTCTTCGTGCCCAGGAACTTTCTCGACAACGCCAACCCGGAATCCTCCGAGTCTCACCATAGCACCGATGCTGAGGGTGACACTCTGGATGGTGATGATGCGGCTTCCAAGTCCCCTGCGCCCATAGAGTGAAAACTCTATGTAATTCTAGTTTCACCTTTGATGCATGCATGGAAGAAACTTGGTGATGTAATCCTTAAGGTGGAAAACAGTAGTTGTCATATCTTGCTACTTAAGAACTTATTGCCAGTTTGTATATATTTTTAA
Organism: Avena sativa; assembly: GCA_916181665.1. Classification (NCBI taxonomy): domain Eukaryota; kingdom Viridiplantae; phylum Streptophyta; class Magnoliopsida; order Poales; family Poaceae; genus Avena; species Avena sativa. The sequence goes on from OV702295.1 coordinate 364,610,150, forward strand.
GCAAGTGCTGGCTTATCCATCACTTTGGTTTTTATGCTTGACTTTTCGTGAGTCGGAAGACTCGTTGTCGGAACCATGCGCTTAGGTGATGATGCCCAATGGCACCGTCAATAACCTGAGCACAAAATCGCCGACAATGAGTGCCAAAAGTCACTACTCCAGAATCCACATAAAAACAACAAAGAATGTGTAGACCAGAAAACTTAAGCTAACGCCCGTAGGCGGAATTTTCACAAGTGCAATCGCAAGACTTGTGCATAAAAGTTTTACATGATCCACAAATGAACACTAAAGGAGGTAAAAGACTCAGAAATATGAGTGAACCAAAGAGCTTTATTTCATTGATCATATAAGAGGTACACAATTAGATAAAAAGTGCTAAGTGTAGAAAGGACGTAGCTGTGCTATGTTCCATGGCCAATCAATCTCCGGGTAGTCATCATCCGGGTCACGTCGCTTACGCTTATGATCCTCGTTGGGTCTATCCTTGAGTTCACGATTATCGACAAGGTAGTAAGACCCATTGAGCAGCGCCTTGCTTATGATGAACGGTCCTTCCCATGGCGGGTATAATTTGTGTGACTTCTTCTGCTTAAGTCGGAGCACAAAATCCCCCTCTTTAAACGAGCGATGCCGAACGCAGCGACTATGGTAGCTGCGTAGCTTCTGCTGGTAGATGGCGGATCTTTGGCATGCCAAAATGCGCTCCTCCCCGAGAAGGTCCACATCTAGGCGTCTGGATTCTTCAGTGTCAACTTCGTCGTAGGCGGCAACTCTTGGTGCATCGTGGAGGATGTCGGAAGGTAGGATGGTTTCTGCTCCATATACCATGAAATAGGGGGTGTAGCCGGTGGATCTGTTAGGTGTAGTTCGTAAACTCCACAGCACAGACGGCAACTCTTCCGCCCAGGCTCCAGCTGCTCTATGTAGCGGTGCCTCAAGACGTGGCTTGATCCCCGGCATAATTAGTCCATTGGCTCGTTCAACCTGACCATTGGATTGTGGGTGTGCCACAGATGCTAGGTCAAGTCGGATGCCTTTGTCCCAACAATAGGCCTCCACTTCTCCAAGTGACAAGTTGCTTCCGTTGTCAGTAATGATGCTATGTGGGAGACCAAATCTCACCACTAAATCCCGGACAAACCTGAGGGCAGTTGCCCCATCAAGCTTTCTAATGGGTTTAGCTTCTATCCATTTGGTGCATTTGTCAACTGTGACGAGCATATGCGTAAATCCACATGGTGCCGTATGTAATGGTCCCACCATGTCTAGCCCCCATACTGCAAACGGCCAAGTTATTGGTATTGTTCGCAATTCTTTAGCAGGAACATGTGGTTGTCGGGCATAATACTGGCATCCTGTGCATGTCTCAACCAGCTTGTCAGCGTCCGCCTTCGCGGTCAGCCAGTAGAATCCTTGCCGGAAGGCTTTCGCGACCAAAGATCGAGGAGCGGCGTGATGCCCGCAATCTCCGAGATGGATTTCGCGTAGGATTTCCATACCTTCTAGCTGGGAAACACACTTTAGGTATACACCAGTAGTGCTCCTCTTGTAGAGTTTTCCATTGATTATGGTATAACCCTTTGCTCGTCGTACTATTTGCCGTCTTTCGACTTCATCGTCGGGCAAAGTTCTGTGTTCGATATACTCCATGAACGGTTTTGTCCAAGCCGGAGGGATCTTTGTCACCATGTTAACGAAAGATTCAGCTCTGTCCGGGTTGTCGATGTCGGCGCCCTTCACGGATGGTGTGCGTAGATGCTCTAGGAAAACTCCTGGTGGAATTTGCTTGCACCCTGATCCAAGTTTAGATAGTAGATCAGCCGCCTCGTTTTGCTCCCTAGGCACATATTTGACTTCGTATCCCAAGAAGCTCTTGGCTATCTCGTCCACTTCGTCTCGATATGCCGCCATCATAGGGTTCTGCGCATTCCAGGTGCCAGCCACCTGCTGGGCAACCAAGTCAGAATCTCCACAGCAAACTATGCGCTTGATGCCAATATCCTTGGCTACACGCAGTCCATGAATGAGTGCTTCATACTCCGCCATGTTGTTTGTATCCTCGAAGTGGATCTGCAGAATGTAGTGTAGCTTGTCTCCTTTTGGTGACTGTAGCAATACACCAGCCCTCGAGCCATTGAGCAACTTTGATCCGTCAAAGTGCATCACCCAGTACTCTGGTTATGGCAACGGAGTAGCATCTGGCATCTCCGTCCAATCTGCAATGAAATCCGCCAAGGCTTGTGACTTGATAGCGTCGCGTCTCTTGTAGGTGATCTCGAAGGCGGCAAGTTCAATGCCCCATTTCGTGACCCTTCCTGTAGCGTCGCTGTTGTTGATGATGTCGGACAGTGGAGTCTTGCTCACTACTGTGATTGGGTGCTCCTGAAAGTAGTGCCTTAACTTCCGAGAAGCAAGTAATACTCCATAAGCTATCTTTTGGTAGTGCGGGTAACGCTACTTGGACTCCGTCAAGACCTCGCTTACGTAGTAAATTGGTCGTTGAACTCCGTACTCATAGCCTGGTTCCTTCCGTTCTACCACAACGACGATGCTGATAACCCGGTTGGTTGCCGCCATGTAAATTAACAAGGGCTCTCCAGGCTCGGGTGCTGCAAGGATGGGCGCTGAGGAAAGAATCTCCTTGAGCTGCTTCAATGCTGCGTCTGCCTCGTCTATCCATGTGAATTTGTCCGCCTTCTTCAGCAACTTGTACAGTGGCAAAGCCTTCTCTCCAAGTCGGCTGACGAACCGACTAACTGCTGCAACACAACATGTTAGTCATTGAATGTCCTTTAGGCATGTCGGACGGTTTATGTTTAAGATGGCCTTGATTTTCTCCGGGTTGACCTCGATTCCCCGCTGGGAAACGATAAAACCCAACAATTTGCCGGCTGGAACCCCGAAGACGCACTTTCTAGGGTTGAGCATCATGTTGTATTTTCGGAGATTATCGAAGGTTTCTTTTAAGTCGAAGATTAAATCGTTTGATTTTTTAGACATCACCGTGATATCGTCCACATAGGCGTGAACGTTCCGACCAATTTGGTCGTGAAGGCAACATTGCATTGTCTGCTGGTAGGTAGCACCTGCGTTTTTCAGCCCAAAGGGCATTGTGACATAGCAAAACATGCCGTATGGGGTAGTGAACGAAGTGGCCAATTGGTCCGACTTCCTCATCTTGATCTGGTGGTATCCTGAGTATGCATCGAGAAAACACAAAAGTTCCGAGCCAGCCGTCGAGTCAATGACTTGGTCAATGCGAGGCAAAGCAAACGGATCTTTGGGACATGCTTTGTTCAAGCCGGTGTAATCAACGCACATTCTTAATTCATTGGTTCCCTTTTTGGGGACAAGTACAGGATTTGCCACCCATCGGGTGTGAAGGACTTCTCGGATAAACCCAGCCTTAAGTAACCTAGCTATCTCTTTGCCAATGGCGCGTCTCTTCTCATCTCCGAAGCGTCGTAGAGGTTGTTTCACTGGTTTGCATTTTCGATCTATGTTTAAGCTGTGCTCGGCAAGTTCCCTAGGTACACCTTTCATGTCGACAGGTTGTCAGGCAAAGATGTCCCTATTCTCACGGAGGAACTCGACGAGCGCTCTTTTCTATTTGGGATCCAGGTTCGTTCCAATGGCGACGGTCTTGGAGGGATCGCCTACCACAAGTTCCACCGGCTTGGTCTCGATGGCGGCCTTGAACGCAGGAGCGAGTCGGAGATTTGCTTCTTCGACGCGGGCATCTCTGAGTCATCGACCTTGCTCTGGATCTCCTTGAATTCTTCACTGTAGAGGACAGCTTCTGCAATGGCTGCTTCGTTGATCTCGCAGTCCCTTGCCTTGGTAAAGCTTCCGGATACAGTGATTACACCGTTTGTTCCGCGTATCTTGAGCTTGTTGTAGACGAAGCATGGCTTGGCCATGAACGTGTGGAATATGTCGCGGCCGAATATGAAGTGGTACACGCTCTTGAAGGGGACCACCTCGAAGGTCATGCGCTCTTGGCGGTAATTATTAACGTTGCCAAAGGCTACCTGAAGTGTGATGCACCCAAGGGACCGAGCCTCCCGACCAGGAACTACGCCATGGAACACGGTGTTGGTCCGCCTTAGGTTTGCCTCTGTCAAGTTCATCTTCTGCAGTGTATCCAGGTACATGATGTTGATGCTGCTTCCACTATCCACCATGCACTTGGTGAACTCCACGCCGTCAATCAATGGGTTGATGACCATGGCGTACTGGTTCTCCATGGGCACAAGGTCTGGGTGGTCCGTCCTGTCCCAAGTTATTGGAACCTCCGACCAGCACATGTATTGGGGAACTGGGGGGAGAGTAGCCATCAGGATCCTTAAAGAGGTCTTCTGTTGTCGGACGGTAGGGGTGCCAAGGAAAGTATGGTAGACTGGGGCCTTCTTTGCGAAGGGGTTCTTGCCCTTGTCGTCGCTTTTGGCGGCGTGCTTAGGGTCAACATCCTCATCCATTTCACTTGAATCCTTGGACTCCTCCTCCTTCTTCTTCCCCTTGCCCTTGCCTCGCGGCCTGTTCTTCCGACTTTGCTTGTAGCCGGACTCCGGGTCTTCCTTGAGGTCGTTGACGAACTTGCAGTGTCGATTGGTATGGGTGGCCTTGCCGTTGGCATCGAGGTGTACGAGGCACGGCATATCGCGGTACTCTTCGTAGGTTTGGGGAATGAGGAGCGGCGCCGAGTTGGTTTCACTTCCTCGCTGCTGCCCGCGGCCTGCTCCCCTTCCTCGGCCACGTTGTCCGCCTTCGCCTCGTCCTGCAAAAGTCATGGTGACCATGTTGGTAGATTGCTTTTCTTCTGGAGCGGTTTTCCGCTTTGTACTGCTATTCCTCCGCGCTTGAGTTGGAACGGCTGTTGCCGGCAAAGAGCCACGAGCGTCGTCGTCGGCAGCTGCGAACTCACTAGCTAACTGGATCATTTGATTCAAGTCAAGCTGATGATTGTCCTGCAAGCGCTTCAGCTTATGTCGGAGCAACGTGCCCCTTTCCAACCCATCGATGAAGGCGGCCATGGCGGTCTGAGCGTGCACTCATGCGTAGGAATTCTTCATATCTAGCCAGCGGGAGAGGTAGGCGCAAGATGTCTCGTGTTTCTCTTGCACGCACCGTTGTAGATCGCCCATAGTGCAGGGACGCTTGTATGTACCCTCAAAGTTCTTGGTGAATGCTTCTTGCATGTCCAGCCAGTTGTAGATAGATTTCTCTGGCAAGTCGTCGATCCATTGACGGGCCGTGCCCACCAACATTAATGGGAGGTACTTGACGGCGACGTTGGGGTTGCCTCCGGCAATCTCCACCGCGTTGCCGTAGTCCTGCAACCATGTGGCAGGTTTGGCTGTGTCGTCATAGGGCTTGATGGTCTTGTCAATCCGGAAACCTTTGGGGGTAAGTTGCGGACCGTATTCCAGGTCCAAAGCAACGTGGTCCCAGGTATGGTCCTTCCCGGGCCTCGTGGATCTTATCGATCCGTGAACGTGCATCGTATGGCTCCGGGTTCTTCTTCTTCTTGTCAACAGGGGATGGGCTGCGTGAACGATGCGGGCCTCCTCCGCCATGGTGACTGCTTGGTGGCGACGGAGGCGGAGGTGGCGGTGGGTTAGCTTTCTTGTTGTTACCCTCCTGCGATGCCTCACGCCTGTCGAGGTTGCTTGTCGGATGCGGAGGGTCGTGGCATGACCTGCTCCTATGTCCTTGGTTGCGCTCTCCGTCATGACGGGTCTTCTCCTCGTTGTCGCGGATGACGATGTTGCACTGCTTTGGTGGAGGCATATCCGTGTGATGGCGAGCCTTGTAGTCTTCCTGGCGCCGGGGGGATCGGGGCGGTGGCGATGGGTGGCGAGGTTGGGCTCTTTCTCCGTGGTCGGAGGATATGGGTATAGCATCCTTCCTATTGTGCGCATCCCTCCATCTTCGTTCTGATGAACCCGTCCGCGATCCGACATCCTGAGGAGATCTGTCCCTTGGCGGTTTGTACTGGCTAGATCGGCAGAGCGCTATGTCAGACTCCAGCCTCTGAGAGGTGGCCTTTTCCTGTAGCTTTACCGCCTTGGCCACTAGGTCATAGACCTGCTCTACTGCCTCAGGCGATCTATCCTGCTCCAGAAGGGTCTTGGCGACGGCGAGGTTAAGGAGTGGGGTGGGCATCACCTGTTTGCCTTCACTGTTAATGTATGGCTTAGCCTGTGCCGGCTTCGAGGGAGCCCATCCTAGGTTGCGTCGTACACCAGGATCGTTGATGACGCGAGCGGAAGCTTTCTTAGCCTTCTGCTGCTGAAACAGAGTCTTGTACTGGGCCTCCATTGCTCTAGCTTTTTCTATGGATTTCTGCGCGTTGACCAGATCTCGATCTAGTTTAGCGCCTTGCTCCGCGATGGCTTGCGCTTCCTCCAGCAGCTGCTGGCGCTTCTCGTCAAGCTGAGTCACGTTCCGGATATGATCAACCGTTAGTGGCTCAATGAGGAGGTTTCCGTACATCACTCTATCAGCTGGAGTAACATGGGTTGCTGCCGACGTGGATGCTGGAGGCGGAAAGTTTGCGGTGTTGTTGTTGCTCGGACCGGTGCCGAGTTCCTGTGGCTGTTGCACTGGGTTAGGCGGAGGAGGCATGGCTCTTGCGCGATCATCGTCAGCAGCAATAAGTGGCCCCTTCCCCTTATCCAGCGCCGTAGGCGGAGCTTGCCCGGGCTGGTCTTCATCCATCGTTGTCCCGATGGTGACAAACACCCCTCAAGACATGACAGTGTTATTAGCTTGTTCGTCTCGCGAGTACTCCTCCTCCATCTCCTCCATAGCGGAGTCTAGCTCTTCTGGACTGAAGTCTATCTCCTCTGAATCTGCACTGAAATCAGCATAAAGTGCGTCAATGACAGAGTCGGAGGGTGCCAGGATTTCCTCGATGGCGGGTGGTGGAGGTGCAACGGCCTCGACGATGACTGGAGGTGGTGGCGCTGCTACGACGATGGCGACCAGAGGCGGTGGTGGTGGCTGAATCGGAGGGGCTCCGTCGATGAGCGCAAGCGCTGTCTGAGCTGCCGCTTCGGCCTTCGCGTAGGTGTTGACGGTGTTCACCATGCCTTCGAAGGTAAGTCGGCATGCCGCCTGCTGCCGCCTTAGAGAATGCCGGAGAAGCGTGCCATGGTCCAGTCCTTCCACAAAGTGATAGATGGCATCATCATTGGGGTAGTTGGCTAGGTCGCTCCGTATACGGAGCCATCTGGCAAGGTAGTCGCGGGGTTTTCGCCCTCTCTCTGAATGCAGCGCGCCAGATCGAAGATGGTAACCACGCCGACGAACTTGGATCTTTGCTGTCCAGACGCACGGGCAAAGCCGGCGGATTTGCGGTGATCTTCCACCTTTATATCCTGCGCAGGGGCGGTTTGGGTGGGCCTTGAATTTTTCCGATCTTTGCCGGCAAACTCCAAGGAGAGATCCGACATCGATCCTTCCGCGAACGTATCCTGCCCGTAGGCGGTCCGTGCGGGTCTTGATGTTTTCCGATCTTTGCCAGCAAACTCTGAAGAGAGATCCGGCATCGATCCTTCCGCGAACGTATCCTGCCCGTAGGCGGTACGTGCGGGTCTTGATGCTCCTCCGACTCCCAGGGAACTAGTGCCTGAGTCGGTTTCGCCGATGAAGAGGTGGATGACTCCGATAGGAACGATCGAACACCGCATAGGGTTCGTCTTCTCCGGGATCCAGAACTCGTCAGGTGGGACGATCAGAACGTTGCCGGAGAAGAGAACACGGCCGATGGCTACGGTCTCGCCGATTCCTGCGAAGATCTTGGTCCTCGCCCGCTGAAGAGCCTGAAGAGCCTCTTGCCCCATGGTGGGCGCCAACTGTCGTGGTATTGCCGACGAGTACGCCATGGAGGGGTCCTCACAGTGCGTGTTTAGATATGTGGGGTAAGGCGGACGGTTGACGGGTAAGAGGTAATACAGCTTACCCAGGTTCAGATCCCACGACGGTGGCGGAATCCTACTCCTGCTATAAATCACTATAATGGCAAAACGCCGAGTTACAGAGATAGGTTCGCTGTGCGAGGTGTGTGTAAAAACGATGCCCTAAAGGCTCCCATAGGTCCGACTTATATAGTCTTCAGATCCTAGGGTTACAGGGAAAAGTCCTAGCCGGACAGGTTACAGAGTCCTACACCGTCTATCACTAGTCTTGTGTATCTTGCACTCCAAGGCTCCGGGTACACTGGTGACTCCACCGTAGCCTTCCTTTATCCGGCATGGGCCTCCCTTCTGGATCCACCTAACTGGGCCACCCAGCAGGCCATAGGCCATGCTACCGACTATGGGCCACCCGGGTTAGTATGAGGATACCCATATAGCATATCCCCAACACTCTGCCTAATCCTTTTCAAGATTCTCCATTTACATAGGTTATCCCATCAATACTAGTAAGCTCAACATGGAATGAAAAATCTTCCTTGGTTTTCAGAGTAGTTTGAAAACTTGTGTTCTCGAATGGCAGAACAGCATGCATGTCTAGGAAATATTTTCTCATGTAGCAAGGGATCACCTGATGAAGAGTATGCAATTTATTACATTATGAGCCAGCACAAAATTTGACTTACTATAAGTAGATACATATATATCCTAGCTAGAAGAGTAACTGTTTGTACTTATTCCTATAATTGGACACTGAAGCAACTGCCCTTTACTGCAAAAGACCTGAACATGCACTCATAGTTTCAGATAGGTACCTTGAAGTATCAAAATTACATGTTGGTACTGGAAAAAAACACACGTGCATGACTAATACAGATCACACTCACAACCTTTTTGATAGCTAGATCTGGTACATATATTACATGAATGATTAACACATGACACAATGAGTACTAACATTGTTAGATCTGATACGTATATTACATGTGAATAACCACAAATAAATCAAATCAGGCCCATGTGTAGTTGAGTATGTTAGATGCATTACCGTCTTCTCCTCAAATCCCTCTACAAGGGTTATCACGCAGTAATCATGTGTCATGGTCTTCGACACACTGCCACACATCCCGAGTTTGTCAAAACAAACTGGACAGTGGAAAAAAAATGAAAGTCATCACATCTAGATCTGATAATCACGATCATTGCTTATCAAGAGAAAAAGTGAGGCGTGGAGTAGGCACGAATTTGCTTGGCGCCATGGGTCCAAGAGTAGCATCAGACGACTCGCCGACAACGGGCGCTGCCTTCTGATCTGCCTCGGCGTCAAAGGATTCCCTTGATGTCGTCATGGCGGTTGGGTCGTAGGGGCGTGGAACCGTCTAGGGTTTGGATATTTGCGGAGACTGAGGAAGGAAGGACGTGGATTGGCGTCAGGCCGTCTATTTATATAGTTCCGTCACGTCTGAATCTAGGGTTTTCTTTTGTGGTTGTTTTTCCATATTATTTTCAGAAAATTAAATGGGGGAATTTAAGTACAAATGAAGTGAATGTCCCCAGTTGAGCTAGCTGAGCCAAGTCTAACTCGCTCGAACTCGACTCATTTGCAGCCCTAGTCACAACTTCCAAAAATAAACACAATCAGCAATAGTAGGTAATGAAGCTTGCATAAGCCATCACAGAACATGTCATCACAGTACCAAAAGAAGCACCAGAAACAACAGGTGCTAGTTAAACCTACTAAGTTTCCAGCTAACCATAATTTAACAAATTTATAGTAGCGCTAACATGCTACTATATTGTCCACATCCAACACAAACTGCAGAATGTACGATATTAAAACCAGAACACCCAATCATGGAGCAGCAGCACGATTCATCGCCCTCAGCAGAGCAGCATGCTGACCCCTAACACGCGCCGAGGCATCTTCTTTTGCTAGGGCTTCAGCATGCTGGATGAGGCTCTGCCTACTGCCATCCCTTGGATTGTGGATATGGTAGGGGCAGAAGTACCTCCCCATCCTCTTGAATGCGTGGGTGCCCTGTTGCTGCAGCTTCTTCGCCTCCTTGTCTGTAAAAGAGACAAGGTTGCTCTTCTGCACAGTCTCGATGGAGTCACTGGAGTCATACTACAATAGAGATTTGCAAATTTGTTAGCATGTGTATACTACAAAAAAAACACACAGCATATGTAAACACAATCAAGTTACACTCACTTCGGTCTGTTCGCCGTCGTCGTCGTGTGAGAGAAAATCATAACATGCAGCTTTTTCAAACATTTCATCAATTTCTGCATACATGCGCTTCTTCCTGTTCACAATCTGGGAACATATTTGACGTTAAGCTTTTTCAAACATTGACATTATATTACAAATACAAAAATTTACATGTGAAGCACCTCAAAGGTAACAGATTAACACATTTATAACTGCCATTACGATAACTATGAAAATGAGAATTTTAAATATTCTCCACTATACATGAAATAATGAACATTACTTTTGATGAAATAGATCTTCTATAACTTGAGTTAAGCTTAATATTTTATTAGTCAGAAATAGCCATATTCTATAACTTGAGTTAAACTATATCATATAAAGAGAAAAATGTGATTGGACATATTATAAATAGCTAGATTATATAACATGACCTAAGATCCTATATATGAACTTTATTATAAGTTATATTTTAGTACTCAGCACTAAATTGGTTAAGCAGAATCATCATAGATTTTTTTTAACAAATACCATGATTAACTAGTGCGGCAAGGATCTTTTCAACAATATGAAGGACTTGATCCCAAGTTATCCCTTCCTTCACTATATATGAGGATATGATAAGGAACATGATTACAGACTTAATACTAAAAGCCACTGCCACAAAGTTTTTGAATGAAATTAAAATGTTACATCATATTTAAATATAGAATAACCTACTCACAAGTAAACAACACTAGGATGATATTAGGAGTCATTAACAATTGAAATGCAAAGACAAGGTGAAACAACATGTCTTAATAAATATTTACAAGTCCACTATACTGAAACCATTGCCAGAAATAGTTTATCTGATTAATCCAAACAAAATAACAGCAGGTTTTATGTCCTGGTGCACAACAATAATAGTTTGCACAAATTAATTGGTCCGTAGTGCACAATAACAATAGTTTGCACAAATTAATTGGTCTGACTGAGATATTCTCTTTGCTTAGCAAATATGTTCATCAACATTGTGCACAAGAATGTCTATGAGACATTTAGCTCAAATGCTTGCCGATCACACTAACTCAGCAGCACCTAGCGTTTCTCAAGATCTCAGCACCACTCTCTGATCAATTCTGTCTCTGCCTCTGCTGGTGCATGTGCACCAGGCATAGCCTATGCAGCTCCTATGGTGATATCGCATTACAGTAAAAGGAACAAGGGTGAGGGATTTGAGGGATTTACCGCTTTAGGCGCCGGTGGGTTTGCGTCGACGGCATCGGCCACCGCGGCATCTGGGACGGCGGCATCAGCGACGGCGGCATCTGGGACGGCTTCTTCACCGCCATCGCCTCCCCCACCTCCGGTCGGATCCGCCAGCGCCAGATCCGGCCCCGCAGCGGTAGCCGCCTCCTCCTCTTCTACCGCTCCCACCACATCCGACACCTCCTCCTCCACCGCTTCCACCAGAGCCGCCGTGACCGTGGCCGCACCGCTCTCCGCCATGAGGTCGGCTGCGGTCTCCGCATCGCCCAAATCGGCCGCACCCGCCGCGGCCTCTACCGTCTCCTCCGCAACAGCCACAGCCGCGACCAAGGTGGCCATGACGCCTTCCGCCGTGAGCTCGGTCCCCTCCACATCCACCGCACCTACTGCGGCGGACGCATCTGCGCTCGAGCGACTCGACATTGCTTCTACCGGCCGCGAGGTTACCGGCCGCGAAGTGCACCGGCGGGGATGAGGTGGGATGGGATGGCTAGGGTTTCTCCACTTGCTCCGATTGGGGAAGAAAGCGGTGGGTGGGTGGGTGGGAGATCCTTTTATATCTCTGCCGCTTCGCACTCCCTGTCCTCTGCACTCCTTTTTGTACGTATACGTACAAAGGCTAGATTTATTCCAAGTACTTTACGGTACACACGTGCACGTACAATTATTCCTCGTACACGTACAAACTGACACCCACTGACGTGTGGGGCCATTTAGCAGTAGCAGTTCCATTATTTTAGTCTCGAACCGCAACCGCAATTGTTTTAATCTCTGCAACCACGCATTCACACCCGGACGCTTCTGCTTCTGCGTCCTCTGTTCTTCCCCCAAAAAACCCCATTCTTGCCTCATTCACCGGCCATTGATGCTTCTTCTTCCGCCGCCGCCGTCCGCCCGCCATTCTCCGCCGTCCGCCCATTATCCTCCTTCATTTGTCTCTCTATTGCCTCCTCCGCCATGGATACATCATCCTCTGCTAGCGCGGATCTGGGAAATATCGGTTTTACTAGAACCGAGACCTTCCGTGTCCATGGCGACAAGGAAATAAAGGTTGTATACACCAATGAGGAGGAGACGGTGATGAAAAACCTCCAGCTCTTCGAGGAGTGGTATGAGCAGGAAAAGGAGAATAAATTTGTTGGATTGGACCTCCAGTACACCAAGGAGGACCCCATCTACGAGAACTACCTCGCCGTCCTTCAACTCTGCATGAAGAACCGCGTCCTCGTCTACCACTTCTCCGCGTATAAATTTCTATACTCACTTGTGAAAATTTACTGATGTTGTAGTGCCTTTTTAATTTGCGACTGAACTTTACTGATGTTGTGGTGTGAATTTATGAATCCTCTGTACTTATTTTCAATGATTAGTTCCATGTTATGTTTAATTTGTGTCGTTTGTTATACACTGCCGTATGATATTTCATCTCAAGTGAGTGCACTAGTTTTAAGTTACTTGGTTTGTGCGAAAACAGCACCAAGAGTTACTTGTTTGTGCAATTTTCTCAGTACCAAATGAATTTCATTATGAGATTTTATTCAAGTTATGATATTCTAGACTGAATTTCATTATACTGAATTTGATTATAATAAACTTATGTAGTTTCAAATTTTATTCAAGTTATCAAATCGAATCTATCCATATGCTCATCTAGCATGTGTACTGAATTTCATTATACCTAATTAATTATCACAAGCAAATTTTCAGAGCCTTGTTCTTGCATTTAATAAACTTTTCTTAGTTTCAAATTATATGATGCAAAATGATATTTCAATGACTAAACAATTTCAGTTACACATTTCATGCAAGTGTTGGTCATGCATTCTTTGACAAACAAACTAAATATGCTTTCAGGACCGACAAGACCTGTCCAGCGCTTCGCTCATTCCTTCAACACAAAGGGATTGTCTTCTGCACCGTTGACAAAACACAAGATTTTTACAAGTTGATGTACGAGGGTATTACAATTCCTGAAGAAAACTGGATCGATATTCAGTCTCTTGTCAAGATCAAAGGACGGAATAAAAAGGATGGAATGGCTGATCTTGCACCTCGCATCATCGATGAGTATTACGGCAAGATGAAGAGTAAATTCCCTAGTATAAGGCATGATTACTGGGAAGAGGTGCCTTTGTTTGAAATAAACCTGGAATATGCTGCTAAATATGCATACGTGACCTACCAGCTGTACGTCAAGATACAGTTCTTCCTCCGGTACCTCGTGATTTGCTCCGGTTGCAAGAGGGCCGAAGGGTTTAGGGGAGTTCTGTGTCGGAAATGCAGGATACAAGAAATGGATGCAAAAACTGATTGTAAAAAACCTAGGCTTGACTAAATTTGAATCATGGTCAAACCTAGGCTAGTTAAAGTATTATCAGAATGCTAGAAGACCATTTTCTTAATCCTTTTATCAGACGACAGAGGTGCCACATGTTTGCAATCATGTGATAAGCGAGTTAAAGTATAGTAACTCATGTATTGTTGTTTTCTGTCCTTCTGTTTGATTCACATTGTTCACTGGATCATTCTTTGTTGTTTCCACCGAATTACTGTTGTGTACTCGTTTGCTGAACAGTCAACAATGAACTGTGAATCATGAAATGGACCAAACAGTTTGGTATAATAGCTTCATATTGGAGTAAATAAGAAGGATCCAAGCTTAGTTTTCCAACTTTCATGTTCTGAACAATGTTTGAATCATGGTCAAACCTAGGGTTGACTAAATTTGAAAGGTGGATAGACAATTCAAAAAAAATATGAAACCAGGTCTCATAGTCTTATAATGTCATCTACTAACCATATGAACTAATAAAGAAGGTGTAGGTACCATGGAACAAACAAAACCATGTGAGGACTCTCATATCTCAGACACCGCCGCATGAAATCCAAGGATCCAAGCCGTTTGCTATGAACTGTGAATCATGAAATGGACCAAACAGTTTGGTATAATAGCTTCATATTGGAGTAAATAAGAAGGATCCAAGCTTAGTGTTCCAACTTTCATGTTCTGAACAATGTTTGAATCATGGGCAAACCTAGGGTTGACTAAATTTGAAAGGTGGATAGACAATTCAAAAAAATATGAAACCAGGTCTCATAGTCTTATAATGTCATCTACTAACCATATGAACTAATAAAGAAGGTGTAGGTACCATGGAACAAACAAAACCATGTGAGGACTCTCATATCTCAGACACCGCCGCATGAAATCCAAGGATCCAAGCCATTTGCTATGAACTGTGAATCATGAAATGGACCAAACAGTTTGGTATAATAGCTTCATATTGGAGTAAATAAGAAGGATCCAAGCTTAGTTTTCCAACTTTCATGTTCTGAACAATGTTTGAATCATGGTCAAACCTAGGGTTGACTAAATTTGAAAGGTGGATAGACAATTCAAAAAAATATGAAACCAGATCTCATAGTCTTATAATGTCATCTACTAACCATATGAACTAATAAAGAAGGTGTAGGTACCATGGAACAAACAAAACCATGTGAGGACTCTCATATCTCAGACACCGCCGCATGAAATCCAAGGATCCAAGCCGTTTGCTATGAATTGTGAATCATGAAATGGACCAAAGAGTTTGGTATAATAGCTTCATATTGGAGTAAATAAGAAGGATCCAATCTTAGTTTTCCAACTTTCATGTCCTGAACAATGTTTGAATCATGGTCAAACCTAGGGTTGACTAAATTTGAAAGGTGGACAGACAATTCAAAAAAAATATGAAACCAGGTCTCATATTCTTATAATGTCATCTACTAACCAGATCAACTAATAAAGAAGGTGTAGGTACCATGGAACAAACAAAACCATGTGAGGACTCTCATATCTCAGACACCACCGCATGAAATCCAAAGATCCAAGCCGTTTGCTATGAACTGTGAATCATGAAATGAACCAAACAGTTTGGTATAATAGCTTCATATTGGAGTAAATAAGAAGGATCCAAGCTTAGTTTTCCAACTTTCATGTTCTGAACAATGTTTGAATCATGGTCAAACCTAGGGTTGACTAAATTTGAAAGGTGGATAGACAATTCAAATAAAATATGAAACCAGGTCTCATAGTCTTATAATGTCATCTACTAACCATATGAACTAATAAAGAAGGTGTAGGTACCATGGAACAAACAAAACCATGTGAGGACTCTCATATCTCAAACACCGCCGCATGAAATCCAAGGATCCAAGCCGTTTGCTATGAACTGTGAATCATGAAATGGACCAAACAATTTGGTATAATAGCTTCATATTGGAGTAAATAAGAAGGATCCAAGCTTAGTTTTCCAACTTTCATGTTCTGAACAATGTTTGAATCATGGTCAAAGCTAGGGTTGACTAAATTTGAAAGGTGGATAGACAATTCAAAAAAATATGAAACACGGTTTCATAGTCTTATAATGTCATCTACTAACCATGTGAACTAATAAAGAAGGTGTAGGTACCATGGAACAAACAAAACCATGTGAGGACTCTCATATCTCAGACACCGCCGCATGAAATCCAAGGATCCAAGCCATTTGCTATGAACTGTGAATCATGAAATGGACCAAACAGTTTGGTATAATAGCTTCATATTGGAGAAAATAAGAAGGATCCAACCTTAGTTTTCCAACTTTCATGTTCTGAACAATGTTTGAATCATGGTCAAACCTAGGGTTGACTAAATTTGAAAGGTGGATAGACAATTCTAAAAAATATGAAACCAGGTTTCATAGTCTTATAATGTCATCCACTAACCATATGAACTAATAAAGAAGGTGTAGGTACCATGGAACAAACAAAACCATGTGAGGACTCTCATATCTCAAACACCGCCTCATGAAATCCAAGGAACCAAGCCGTTTGCTATGAACTGTGAATCATGAAATGGACCAAATAGTTTGGTATAATACCTTCATATTGGAGTAAATAAGAAAGATCCAAGCTTAGTTTTCCAACTTTCATGTTCTGAACAATGTTTGAATCATGGTCAAACCTAGGGTTGACTAAATTTGAAAGGTGGATAGACAATTCTAAAAAATATGAAACCAAGTCTCATAGTCTTATAATGTCATATACTAACCATATGAACTAATAAATAAGGTATAGGTACCATGGAACAAACAAAACTATGTGAGGACTCTCATATCTCAGACACCGCCGCATGAAATCCAAGGATCCAAGCCGTTTGCTATGAACTGTGAATCATGAAATGGACCAAACAGTTTGGTATAATAGCTTCATATTGGAGTAAATAAGAAGGATCCAAGCTTAGTTTTCCAACTTTCATGTTCTGAACAATGTTTGAATCATGGTCAAACCTAGGGTTGACTAAATTTGAAAGGTGGATAGACAATTCTAAAAAATATGAAACCAAGTCTCATAGTCTTATAATGTCATATACTAACCATATGAACTAATAAAGAAGGTGTAGGTACCATGGAACAAACAAAACCATGTGAGGACTCTCATATCTTAGACACCGCCGCATGAAATCCAAGGATCCAAGCCGTCTGCTATGAACTGTGAATCATGAAATGGACCAAACAGTTTGGTATAATAGCTTCATATTGGAGTAAATAAGAATGATCCAAGCTTAGTTTTCCAACTTTCATGTTCTGAACAATGTTTGAATCATGGTCAGACCTAGGGTTGACTAAATTTGAAAGGTGGATAGACAATTCAAAAAAATATGAAACCAGGTCTCATAGTCTTATAATGTCATCTACTAACCATATCAACTAATAAAGAAGGTGTAGGTACCTTGGAACAAAGAAAACCATGTCAGGACAGTAATATTACTTTCAAATATTGCTTTCAAACATTAATCCGAACTAATTTATTTTTTATTAATTAAAAAAAAGTAAACAAATAATTACGTTTCCACCAATGTAGTTTTGGCCAAAAATTGAAAAACCTACCGCTAAAAGGCCCGTGCGTAGAGTCTGTGCGAAACTTTTTGTTCCCACCAAAACCTAAAACCATCCTTTAAACTTCCCGCTAAACTCTCTTCATATTTAGGTACCCACGACCCCCATGATCCAATCTAAACGCAATCACCTCAGCGAGTTTGTTCGCCATCGGATCTGAGCTCCCTCATCGTCCACACGCCGACATGACAACGTCGTCGCCGGAGTCAACGGTACGCCAATTCTCTCAGGTTACCCTAGATTGACATGCTGCCGTCGGCGATCCTTGCCACGTTAGGCGTCACCGCTGCTGCTTCGCCTAGGATGTAGCAGCCATCTTCTCTACCCCGTGATGCCCACCAGGCCGATGCGATCCGCATGTGATACACCGCCGTCCAACCGATTCAGCACGCCTCCGCCCCGCTCCTCCAGCGGTCGGATCTAGCTACACCCTGAGCTCCCGCCGGCATGTGATCAATGTTCATCGCGATCCCTAGGAGCAGGAGTCCAGGCAAACACGACCGAGTCCAGGAGCACCTCGCCAATGTGCACTAGGGTTTACGAGGAACTGCTAGTACATTATCTACCGATTGATTTTGCATTTGTGGCTGCATAGGTTTGGCCAATGATTTGATAGATTTAGATGTTATAACACATGCTCTGTGTTAATCTACTCTTTTGCAAGTTTTATTTGTTCAATATAGCATATTTTAGTACTAGTACTACTCCCCTCCGATCTAGGTAGTTTATGTTAAAATATGATCAAATCTCAGTGTCTTCGATTGTATTGATTTGTGGACTTTCAAGAACTGAACTAATTCGTTGATTTCATAATGTTGTTCCTGTGTTGATCTTTTGCCAACTTGTTTTTCTTATCGTGTATCGAACTGAGAATTTAATGATAAATGAATAATTCGTTCTACAAACTATTCATAAAATTTACATAGCTATGTAACATATTCTTTTATTTCAGAACTATGAATTGAATAATTATTTTGGTGCTCTTTTTTTTACTTCTATGTCAATGTAGACGCATGAGGATATTTGGAAACTTAACCTGTACTACGAAGATGAGGATAAAAACAGAAAGTTCTGGAAGCAACAATCGAGAGGATTGACATCTTCTATATGGAATTTATCGGTTTGATTGAAAGTGTTGGATTCTGTGGCGGGCGTCATTACCTCTACTGCAGGGTAAAAACTGCTGATGGCAGAGCAAAACTTATTCCCATCGAGCATGCACCAGAAGTGGAGACATTGGTATCCATGCATAGTAATGAGAATAAGATCAACATGTGTGTGTTTAGGGAGAAGCCCAATGTTGATATTGAAACACCAGGGTCTCATCTTGATGTTGAAAGTGGATCCTCCAGAAACAAGCGAAAAACTGTCTCAGGTATCCTTTCATCCAAAATCTCGAACGCACAACACCTTCAATACAGACTTTAATACATATTTTCCCGGTCACATTTTAATGCATGCTTTAACTAATAAATGATTTGGATGAACATGCAGTTAGGGATGCAAGAGCTGAGGATCAAGATTCAAACGAAACAGAAGAACCGGATTTTCACTTACCAATGGTACACAAGTACAGTAATTATTAATCAGGTTTCTGAATTGTGCACATTGCTAATTCTTTGTCCATTTATTGTTTACATGTTCAGTAAAAAAAGGATCTGTTACAATGTACAATGACAAGGGTTGAAATGTTACAAGCTTACAAAAGAAAACTTGGAAAACGTAGATATGGTAATTTATTTCTGACATTTAAGCTTTATCTAACATTTGCTATGTAATGCAGTAAAACCTTCATTGCTGATTCAGTACAAATGTTAACCCTGATACAGGAACTGTAGACCGATCTAACACTATAGTATCTGAAACTGACATGTTTGCCCTTGACGAATGGCCTTCCCATGCTCGCCACCACCGCCCGCAGCTAGAGGACGGTACTAGCTTATTTTTTTACATTTATGTCCTCATTTCTTACAATGTACTAGACAGTAAATTGCTTCTTTGTGTATGTTCTGGGCTCTAGGCGCTGACGGACCCAAGAAGAAAGGGCGAGGTGTAGTAAAATGTGTAAAAGCATCTAAAAAGCGTCATGCCAATGGATCTGCAAAGCTAAATATTGCATTCTCTGATAAATTGGGTGGCGCAGTAGGAATGAAAAATCGTTCATTCAAAGATGACTTGGTTATCATAATGAAAAAAATGTTACCCATTATTGGAGTGAGGAGATGGTCAGACATTTACCCTGACATCCATCGTCTCATATTTGTAGATATGTTGGTGAGTACAACCTTTCTCATCGTGGTTGTCTTATTTTTTCGATCGTAATGAACTACTAAAGTCTATCCGTTTGTTACGCATTACAGGACAGATATGATTTGGAGGATACACCAAAAACAGAAAAAGCAAAAATTGCGCAAGAGCGATACAGAGGCTGGCGAGCATCTCTAAGCTGCACTTACAAGGCATACAAAACAGATGATGCTAGAATGTCAAATGTACCGGAAGATTTACAACCAGAAGAGTGGGAATGGTTGATTAACTACTATGGCACTGATGAGAAATTCCTAGTTATTTTTATGCTCACAGTTTGTGAATTTTGTACTATCATGAAATGTCTTGTCTGACTCGTTCTTTTTTTATCACTGAATGTGTAGCAACTCAGCCAAAAGAACTCGGATAACCGTAAGAAACTCATCATAAAACACAGAGGTGGATCAAAATCGTTATCTCAACTGAGTTTTGAGAATGTATGTGCCTACTCACTATGCATGCTTCGCTGCTCACTGTGATTTATTGTTTGTAGCATCTAATTATTGCACTACTTGTAGAGAAATCCGGAAACTGGAGAAGAGCCAGACTGTATTTCTCTCTGGGAAATCGCCCACAACAACAATGGAGAATGGACTACCCCAGAGTCCAAAAAAATTTACGTGAGTATACTGACTTAGAAGCTATTCTCAAAACATATTTACTGTTATTCATCTTGGATGTTTTTTTCATCTGATGGGAGTGTTCTTTTCGTAATCAGGACAAAGCAAGTAAAGACATTGAAAACAGATTAAAGGAATCTGATGTTCCAATTTCAGTTGAACAAAGAGTCAATATTTTCAAGAAGGCTTATAAAGAATTCGTACCTTGCAAGTTAGCGCAGCCTCGTGGGTTGGGATACATGGCCAAACTGCCAACTAATTCTGAAAGGATTAAAATCCAGGTTGAAGAGCAAGCTCGTGCTACGATAGAGACCCAAAAAGAGAACTCTAAGCTCAGCCAGCACCTCACTGAATTACAACAGAAGTTTGATGTCGAGCGTGCTGAGAGGGAAAACCTTGAGGAGAGGTTACAGGAAAAACATGCTGAAAGGGAAAAAAATGGTGGAATTGGAGAGAACCTCAAGACAGGAATTTGAGAAAAACTTGATGGAACGGTTTAACTCACAGTTTCAGTCAAAGTTTCAAGAGTTCTCCCAACAGTTGGAAATACAGAAGATGCAAACACGTCAGGTGATGATAGTCATACGCTTGCAAACTCGTAAGATTTAGATGTTTACTTGCATTGCTAACAGTGCATGTCGTTCTTTCAGATGCTTAATAGGAAGACAATCCAGAAAGAAAATGTTAGTCCAAACCTGCAAACACCACTTTCATGGAGCCCTGCTAAGAATTTTTATCCCCCTCCGCACAGAATCCTTAAAGCAATGGTAAGTCACAAACTTTTACAAAACGGTACTAGTACCTACTGTTTTTGCTTCACCCACACTTTAGCCTTGCTGCACCACCTTCTTATGTTTCAATATGTGTTGTTTCTTCGTTGTCTTACAAGTATGTTTTTTTCTAAACCCACACTATAGCCTTGCTCCACCTGCTTCTTATGTTTCACCATGTATCTAGGATGCAAATGGACATGAACTAAACTTTATTTTATTTTTGATTCCAGGATGGAAATGCAAATGATAATGGAAAAAAATAGATGCAATGGATTCTATATCAAGTACATTAGGATAACTTCGATATTTTTGAGTTTCAAACAGATCCATATTGTATTGAAATTATTATTTGTATGAATTATAAATAGTTGTGAGAATTATGATTTGTATGAATTTACATATTATACGTACGGTTTTGAATATTTTAATTCAATGCCCGTATTTTTGTTTCGCTTTTTTTTCTTTTTCCCCCTTTAACGTGGCAATAGGTAATTAGCACGGCAAATGTATTGTTGCTTTAAGGCTCAGTCGCCACGACTACCTGTTGTGATAACTGCTTGACGCCACCAATAAAAGTTTGTTGAAATATACTTTCGCCACCAACAGTGGAGATCGTGGCAGTACTTTTTCTCCACAAACAATTTGGACGTTGCTTTACCTATTTCGTGCCACCAAACCTAATTTTGTTGAAATATAGAATCACCACGAAATTTTTTAATTTTCGCACTAGTTTCTCGCAACTAACAACTTGGACGTTGCAACTTGTACTTGTCGCCACCAAACTAAAATTTGTTGAAATAGAATGGCGCCACGAATAGTTTAAATTGTCGCACTTGTTTGTAGCTACTAATATTTAGGACGTTGCGATTACTATATGTCGCCACACAAATAAAATTTGTTGGAATAAACATCGCCACGAATAGTTTAAATCGTCGCACTTGTTTATAGCTACTAATATTTAGGCCGTTGCGATTACGGCATGTCGCCACACAAATAAAATTTGTTAGAATAAAACATCGCCACTAAAAGCTTGCACGTAGCGACTAGTATTTTGCGCCACCAAAATTATTTGTGTTTAAATAGAGGATCGCCACGGAATAATTGGACGTAGCGATAACCAGATAACTCGTGTTACCACGATTGAATTGTTTGTGGCAAATCGTTTTTTCCACGCGTGTAAGGTTTGTTGCCATAGTCTCTTGCGACAAAATTGAACGTGGCAAATAAATCGGACTATTCCAACGAAAGAGCATGCGCAACAAAACACTTGCCGTTGCCATATTGGTCACTCACCATGGTTCGGTATGTGTTGCCCTACAGTTATACCCATCAAAAATATAGGTTGCGTTAAGTGAGTGCCGCAACGGAAAAACGAGTGGCAATTGCTCGAATAAATGGTTGCAAATGGCAAAATTTGTAGCCATGAAAATCATTCCGTGGAACTAGCCTAACTCCACGCGTTTACTCGCAACGCTGCCCAACAAACGACTTTTGGATGCAACAGGTACCAATTGCGATGATTTGGCACTTGTTTCAACGATTTTTATCGTGGCAATAGACCGGATTTCTTGTAGTGATGTGTACAGACCATCCAAACATGATTCAATTCATCTAGTACATGATCAATCACATAACAGGAACCCTAAATGGATAATCATCCTAATCCGAATCAGACAGTAGCAAGAGAGAACACTGCCAGCATCTAGCATCGAATCAGCAAGCATAGAGAGCACCAGGGGAAAGGAATCAAACTCACCGTAGGTCCTCGCTGAAGAAATAAAAGAGGAAACAAATGGCGTCACGGGGAGCACCCCAGAGGGGGCGCTGCAACCCGCAGGGCGCCACATTAGCGACCTTGATCATGCCTGGAGGTGCAGAGCATCACCTCGACGCACGACGACCATAGTAGCACATGGATCCATGCCAACCCCCAAACCCTAGGGTTTGGGACGTCATCAATCCATTCTAGGAGAGCCCCAGGCTCGAATCCAATTGGATAGAACGAACGGGTGTTGCCGACAACCCCCTGTTGCACCATGGCGGTGACCAGAACGGCCTACGGCGGCGGGAATTGCCGGTGGCGGCATCGCCGGCCACAGGGTCAGGGTCAGAGGAGGAGAGGATAAGCTCGAGGGAGAGAGAGGTAGTGAGGAGTGGGCCGAGCTGGGCCAAACCCTTCGGGGTGGCACTTTTGTCTAGGACTAATGGCCACCAGGGCCCAATAAAAATAACCAGCCCAGAAACATTTCCAGGCCTGTTTGAATAAAAAGGAAAAGACCAAAATACCCCTAGAATTAATTAAATTCTAGAAAATAAAATAAAAGTCCAAAAATTATAAATAAAATATTTTTGGATTCACAATAATCAATATTATCCAAATAAGATAAAATATAAAATTTTAGACATTAATTTTTTTATAAGAATTTTGTAATTTATATATTCCTTATGGAATTTTTACAAAATTATTGAAAGATGATAAAAATAAATAAAAATCACTTTCATTATATATTAATATTATAGTATTTTTGAAAAATACTAAATAAATATTTAATAGCAATTTCTAATGTATAATTGATAATTCATAAAAGAATTATTAAATCAATAAAAGTCAAATAAAATAAAATAAAATAAAATAATATATGCTATAAAAATTTAAAAGTAATATTTGTATATGCTTAATCATCATTTAAGTCCACCTTATTTAGGGTAAATGCATATAGAATTAAATAATGAATTACATTACTTGCATAATCATTTTGCTTCTTTAAATATTGTACTTACCGGGCAATAATGATGTTTTTGTAGACATACAAGCTCAAGGTCCAGTGCAAGCATCACACTTCACTACCTTGCCATCACAAGGCAAGTTCATCACTTGCTCATGTCCTTTGAAGAGTCTTTATCAAAGTATTTGCAAATTGTGTGTTATCATATATGCTATAAAAGAAAGAAAATATTATTTTCACAAATAAAGAAATTTTAGATATCACCCTAAGTGGTGATATGATAGAGCAATAGAACTTAGAGTTCTAATTGCAACAATGATGATCAAGTAGGGACTTAATAACCCCTGGCATCAGTGATTCTAGCGCCGTATATTACGCGTTAGCCATGAGATTTGGAATGGGACAGAGAAGTCAGCTGTATCTTCTTCCTCTCGCATGAAGCAGGATGTGCAGGTCGTGGCTGTTATCCTTGTAGCGTGCATATTAATTGGTAATTCATAGAGGATATGCAGCATATGGGTGGGAACCCTCATCGCCCACAATAGTTCTGGCATCTAACGGTTTGTACAAACCATTGCCGTAATTCATTATGTGGGCATGGTGTACACCAAGGAGGCATGCGGAGTCGCGAAGGGGGCAGTGATTGGCTTGGACCAACTACTGGGCCCCACATCATGGAATTGTGGACGGGAAAGTATGCCCGGTTGTGCAACAACGAGTTGATCTCTCATGGGTAAAGTAACGCACCTCTGCAGAGTGTAAGAACTGTAACTTGTTACTCCCTGTTCCGGGAAGGATCTACGAACGCGGCAGGAAAGGAACTCCATGAAAGTTCTGGTCAACCTGTGAAGGCTGATGGTCATAGTTTTTCAGAATAAAATCAATCTTTGAAGAAAGATTTACAAAAACTGCATAGTGCCAAGGATTTATAATCCGAGGTGGTAGTTAGAGCATCAAACTTCCCACCTTGCATATAATGAACTTGTTGGGTAACGCTATTACTCATTCTTTCCTTTGATCCCTTGCTTAGACTCTGAGGATCCCGAAGACGTGCCAATGTATGCAGCTGAATGCCAAGAAGATGTGTTCTACGAGGAACCTGATCTATCCGGAGGTGTTGAAGGAGTGGATTACGAAATCCGCTACGGTGTCGATGATAACGAGTCCAACTAAGTAATCCTAGTTATTAGTAACCAATGGAGCCGAGCAGCATGAACTCTATAGAATAAGCTGCTGAGCTCAACTCCTAGACATAGTTGCTACTTTTAAATTCCGCTGAACACTTTATATTTTGGTTTGTAAGTTGGATCTTTTGGAAGTCTTGAACTTCCGGTATTGTAATAATAATAATGTGTGTACTTTTGTAATATGGACCCACAATGCTTCTGTTGTACCATTCCGAGGGATGTGATTTTTACGGAACGGTGTTCTGTGGATGTCATGTCAACGACTATAGTGTACTACACATGCAGTGGTATGATGGGTCACCGAACACACCCTTCTTCATGGTGTATGGCACCGAAGCCGTCATGCCAACCGATCTATAACATGACTCGCCTCGAGTCGTCAACTATGCGGAGGCCGACAACGAGATTTCCCGCCAAGACGAGATCGACCAGCTCGATGAAGCACGAGACCTAGCCCGCTCCCGCACCGCCATCTTGTTGTAGATATGCCCAAGAGGCAATAATAAAGTGGTTATTATCATATCTTTATGTTTATGATAAATGTTTACATCTCATGCTATAATTGTATTAATTGGAAACTTTAATACTTGTGTGATTTTTAAACATAAAAGAGTCCCTAGTAAAGCCTCTTGTTAAACTAGCTTGTTGATTGATTGATGATCATGGTTTCCTGATCATGAACATTGGATGTTATTAATAACAAGGTCATATCATTAGGAGAATGATGTGATGGACACACTCCTATAGTTAAGTGTACCATAAGATCAAGTCATTTAAATAGTTCACTTCCTATAAGCTTTCAAATACATAGTAACCTAAATCCTTTGACCATGAGATCATGTTAATCACCATCACCGGATGGATGCTTTGATGACATCAAACACCACTTCGTAACTGGGTGGTTATAAAGGTGGCATTGAATATTCTGAAAGTATGTGTTGAGGCACATGGATTAAGAGTGGTATATGTCCATTCATATGACGGATAGATATACTCTGGGCCCTCTCGTGGAATATCATCCAATTGGCTTGCAAGCATGTGACTAGCTCACAAGGGATCACATACTATAGGAACGAGTAAAGAGTACTTATCGGTAACGAGGTTGAACTAGGTATGCAGAGATACCGACGATCAAATCTCGAATAAGTAAAGTATCACGAGACAAAGGGAAATTGGTATCATATGTAAATGGTTCATTCAATCACAAAGTCATCATATAAATATGTGGGAGCCATATGAATTTCCAGGTTCCTCTATTGGTTATTGATCGGAGAAGAGTCTCAATCATGTGTGCATAATTCACGAACCGTAGGGAGACACACTTAAGGATTCGATGTTGTTTAGTAGATATGGAATGTGAGTAAGAGACCGAATATTGTTTGGAGTCTCAGATTGGATCCAGGACATCACAAGGAGATCCGAAATGGTCCGAAGAATAAGATTCATATAAGGAAAGTCCAATTCCGGAGTTCAGAAATGTTTTTTGTGTTTTCACTGGAATCTTCTAAAAGGGCCTAGAAGGTCCATCACTCCGGAGTGGGAAGGGTACATGGATGTGTAATACCAAAGTGGAATGGTTACATCATGTCCTAGGTCACTTGGCTGGGCAATGGGAAGAGGAAAGTCAAACTCTAGTTTGAAAGTCAAACGCCAGTTCGAAAAAGTCAAATCCCAACATGGTTGCCTAGTGGAGGGAGGAGAGGAAATCCACTTAGGGAAGGTTTCCTCCCTCCCCTTGCTGCCGGCTTGGAAGAGGAGTTGGGGGAGGACTCCGCTCCCCCTTTATGCCTCTCCCTCTCATAAAAGGAGGGGAGGCCCTCTTTGCCCCCCACTTGAAAACCCTAGGTCGGCCGCCACCCCTCTCTAGTTGCAGCCACCCTAGATCTCCTTTAAACTGCCGCCTAGCTAAAACCTAGCCGTCGGCCACCTCCACCCCCTTTGCCTCTAAACCCTAGTTGCCAAGGGCCCCCTCTACTCCACCAAATCTGCTCCGTCTTAGGCGATGTCGTGGGAATGGTCACGGCAGATGTTGCAATCTGCAGCGAGTAGTAGAACGAGGGGCAAGGGCGGCCAGCCATCTGCGGTGCGAGATGAGGGCGAAGACACAGGGTTTTACCCAGGTTCGGCCCCCCGGAGGGTAAAGACCTACTCCTGCTAGATTGTATTATGGTGGAAGTACAATGGGCGAGCTCGACGGCTGGGCGGCGAGTCGCTTGGGTGTATGATGGAACGTGCCTCTACACGCCCTATAGGGAGGTTTATATAGACACACCTCCCCCTAGGGTTTACATATCTCAACCGAATCAGTTAAGGCTTCGGTACTCGTTTAACCTAATCCGACTGGGCCTATCTACTCTCCTGGGCCTTCAGCCTCCAGTCGCTTGGATGCACGCTAGGGCTCGATCCAGTCGCCGTCTTGCAGGCCCACTCGCCAGTTCCTGGGCCAGTCGGAAACGTCCTGCTGGGTATACCCCGGTAGGAATATCCCCATCAGTAGTCCCCGAGGCCGTCGTTGATTGGGCGCAGGTGGTTGCTGGCAGTCGGAGCATACGGCTTCAAAGCAGACATCCAGTCGAATCGTCGGCGGGCTCCTGAATAAAGGAGAAAACTAGTCATTATGGTCGCAGCTTTGGCGAGTCGAGGCGGCGAAATATTCAGTCACCGTCGTAGTGATCAGGTCGGCGAGTCGAGTGGCTGAAGTTGGACCGTTAAACATGGTAAAACTAGCCGTTGGGGTAATCCAACGGTAACATTTGGCGTAATCACCGCGTAGTAACGGCTCCCTGATTTGGCGGGTAACAACCGCTATATAAGGGGAATGGTAGGCGATCGGAGAACCACCTCTTCGTCATTTCCTCCGATTGCGTGCTCCTTCGTTCTCCTCTGCATCACGATCCAGTCGAACCGAAATCCCCCGACCCCCACGAATCCTTCCGCCTATGGCCCCCTCCACCAAGCCATGGGGCAGATCCAAATGCACAAGAGCGCAGCTGGCATCCTTCGAGGAGGTCGGGATCCTACGGGCCGGTAGATGGCGCATCCCTGCGGCCGGAGAGGTGACTCCGGACCCGCGCGAGGGAGAGTTTGTCTGCTTCACCAGCCACCTAGAGCGAGGGCTGGGATTCCCAACATCTCTCTTCTTTCGGCGCTTCTGCGCTTTCTACGGGATCCAGCCGTCCGATTTGGGCCCGCACAACATCGATCAGCTCGCCATTTTCGTGGCGTTCTGCGAATGCTACCTGGGCTACAGGCCCTACTTCCCCCTATGGCAAGACCTGTTCCATGGGAGGATCAGTCACGAAGAAGCGGGCGGCCCAATGCTTGCTGCGGGCGGCCTGACATTTCAGTTGAAATCGAAGGCTTCCTTCTTCGATCTGATGCTACCCGCCAAGGCGGCGAGTGAATGGAAGAAATCTTGGTTTTACGTCACCGAGGCGACTCCGGACGGCGAGGTGGCGATTCCAAGATACTCCGTTGACCGGCCCGAGCCGCGCCGACTCCAAGTCGGCAAGCTTCCAACAGACCAGCGGATGGTCGTAATGAAATGCTTCAGACCATCCACGGCCTGAAGAAGAGAGGCCTCCAGCGCATCAACTTGTACAATTGTTGGCTCGGGTGGCGACTCGTCTCCCTGGCCCGCCGCGACCACTACATGTACGAGTACGCGGGCTAGGAGGACTCGACGAAGTCCTGTTTTGCCGAGTGGTAGCTCAAGGATTACCTCCTGGCGCTGAAGAAGATCACCCAGCCGGTGTACCTCGACGCAAAGGCCGGGGTCGCCCCCTACACCGCAAAGCATCCAGCCCCAACGGTGAGTCGTCTTTCTATCATTCGCAGTCGCAGTTAAATGGTCGCGGTTATACTGACATTGTCTTGTGCTTATTGTAGCTGTTTCAAGTGGTGGAAGGGTGGCTTCCGCTGGCGGACGAGGAGAATTCGAGCTCATCCGTCCAGGAGGTGAGCGACTCGCCTCCTGCAAGGGGCGGTGTCGAGAGCGACGAGAGTGGCGACGACGATGAGTCCGAGGAAGAGGTTGCCCCGCTGGTCCGGAAAACTCGAGGACAGCGGCAGCGTGAGCTCAAGGCGAGCAAAAGCCTCGAGCGTCATGATGACGACGAGGAGCTCCCCGAGCATACCTCGCATCGCGAGGCTACTCCATCGAAGAAAAAGAAGAAGGAGAAGAAGGAGAATAAGAAGGAGGCGAAGGCCCCTCCAACGAGGAAGACGAAGCCAGCGAAGCAGGCGTCTCCACCTCATTCGCCAAGCAGCTCCGACGCCACCAGCCTAGCCAAGGGTGAAGCTCCACAGGCAACGGCGGTGCCGGATATCACCGCCGTCCTGAGCGATGTGCCTCTAGCCTCGATGCCTCCGCTGTTCGCCCCAGTCTCTGGGTCGGGGGCCGCTCCGGTCGCGACAGCTTCGCCGCCCAGGGATGCTCCTGCCGAAAACGTTTTGGGAGCCCCAGTCGCGGCCTTGACGATGAAGAAACCGTCCGTGTCTTGGGCACGTGATGTCCTCGAGATGGGTCTCAGTCGACGGGTGGGCCCCGAGCTAGAGAAGCCGACCGACATTCGCACGGGGCTGTGGTTCCTACCGGTCGCCAAGTGAGTTTTATTCGCCTGTCTTTGTCTTTCTTCGTACTCGGAGTACTTTGCTCATGTGATCAATTTGCAGGACTGGAGCCAAGAAGATAGGCCATCCAACCGTGGCCAAGGTACCGCCAGTCGTCAGCGAGGAGGATCCCTCCCGGAAGAGGAAGGCGGACGAGGCCATTGGCCCCGCAGATAGCGCCAAGAAAACCAAGGGCGACGAGGTCATCACGGTGTCTGACGACACTGCGGTTGCTCCGAGTGAGCCCTTGGCGGGGGCGGCCTTGACGACCAAAGAAGGTGCTCCCTCGCCTAGGGTGGCCGAACCGGCCTCCTTTGGTGCTGGTGCATCCATCGCGACCTTCCCGCGCTTCACGACCAAAGCGGCTACAGCGAGTGGTACCTCACCCTCGAGCCGAGCACCTGGGGTCGCCGACACGGAGGTCGAGCAACGTCGCGGGCACACGCCGGCTCTCCTCGCATCCGTGGACGCGATACAGCTTCATGCTATGCTTGGCGCAGCCATCCAGGTATGTCCAGTCCCCGAGGATCGGGCCGCTGTATTGCAGCGGTCTGATTCTTTTAATATCTTGCTTTTATTTTCCGCGTCCAGTCCCCGAGTGCGCACTCGCTGAATTTCAGCGGGTGGGCACTTAGGATTTTTTGGTTGCCAGTCCCCGAGTACGCACTCGCTGAATTTCAATGGGTGGGCACTTAGGATTTTTGATTGCCAGTCCCCGAGTGTGCACTCGCTGAATTTCAGCGGGTGGGCACTTATGATTCCCTTAATGTTAACCGTTCGAATTGTGTGCAGGGTTTGTAGCATGAATCAACCGAGCGGCTTGCTGCGAAACACCGTGCAGAGAAGGAACTGGCCGCCATCCAAGAGGCGAACGAAGGGCTCGAAGCGATCGCCGCGAGGGCAGAGGAGGCCCGCCAGGGACTTGTCCCAGCGAGTGAATTGGCAGCAGCTCAATCGGCGTTGAGCTCGGCTGAGAAACGTATCGCCGACCTCGAGCGCATGCTGAGGGAAGAAAGGAGGAAGCGAGTTCGGCGGATGGGCGAGCCAAGGCCGCCGTTACAGCCGCCGCGAAGGAACGTAAGGTTTCTGACGCCCTTGTTGCTGGGCTTCAGGATGACTACACTTCTCTTCAGAGCTTCATCACGGATCTCTCCCGTCCCTTGATTGGTAAGTGTGTCTGCTTCTGCCCGTTGCATGTGCATTTTGTAATTTTTGATGTACTCACTGTTGTCTTCTATCCGCAGGTCGGATCCTTGATAGCGCGGAAGAGGCGGGCTCATTCGACGCACGGTAGTGTGTAGCCATGCTGGTCGATTCGGCGACGTTGTCGGCGACGTGCATACGGGCATACCTTCAGGAGATGTTGCCTATGGAAGTAATTCCCATCGACCTCGTCGAGGTGTGGCGATACTTGGAGAAGGCGCCATCGGTCGTCGAGTTCATGACGCGATCGGCATTCCGACGCAGAGCGGCGACGGCGCTTAGCCTTGGGCGCGCTCACTTCCCGGAGGACTTTGACCTGGACGACGTGACGAGTGGCTACCCGTCGTCGACTGGCTCGGTGGAGATCTCCGAGGTGCTCAAGTTGACGGGTCGTGCCGCGGTGTACTCCGAACGTGTCTGGGCGATGGGCGACCTCCTTCCTTACCAGGAGACGGTCGTCGCGCCCAACGACCCCGAGCCGCAGCACCGGGACTTCAAGATCGAGCAACCCTTCCATGCGGCGATGGCGGGTGAGCTGACGACGTACCCGTCGAACCCGTACACTCCCTTCATCCGCAATCGCAAGGGTGCTGGCGAGTCATCGTCGAAGCCTGCGGAGTAAAATAGTTTGCCCTGGGGCGTTAGTAGCAGTTCTGCCGTTGGGCATACTATGTATTTTGTGACGATTGCGACATGTTATTAATGAGATATCGTGTTGTTTTGCGAGTTGTCATGTGTTTTTTGATTGAGGGTTGAACGAGTCCCCGAGCGCGTCCGCCCTTTTTATGGGGTTTACCTCGTGTGTTATGTGTTTGCGGTTTTGAATGTTTTGTTATTGTGGTCGACTCGCCAGAACTCGGAGAGCCAGTCGCGAGGCGACTCCCATGAGTGCTCTGTACTTCACCGTTTTCCCTTGCGCGAACGAGGTCAGGTGGCCGAGTCCCCGAGCGTGGTACTTGGTTGTTCTAGGCGCGACTCGAGGGTGGGTGAGGACTTGGCGCGTTAGTTTGAGCGCATCACTCCTGCCTGGCCCGTTGGGTCAGTCGCATGGCGAGTCCTGGGCATGCTCTCATACTTGGCGTTTTCCCTAGTCGCTCGCGATGAACTGGTCGTCAGTCCCCGAGCATGGTACTTGGCCATTCGAGTCGCTATGCCGAGGATGCGGAGGATCATGGTCGCTGTGAGAAGCGAAGGCAGTTGTCTTGGCTCGTTGAGCCAGCCGAGCTAGGCGACTCCAATGGGGCTCCGGGTAGGCGTTTTTCATGGACGTTACAAGACCCGGGGTACCCCAGTGCCCTTGTAGCGCACTACTTGGCCATGCCGATCGCTGTACCAGAGGTTGACTTCTGCAGTTAGCTTGACGCTGCTATTACGAGTGCGAGTGTCACAAGACACGGAGAGTAGACGCAATTTGCGGTAACCAATATTTTTATTTCATAGCTACTGGAGGATACATATGTGGAGTTCTAGGAGTAGAACTTCCGTAGGAGGTTTACATTCCATGGTCGCTTGACGTCGAGTTTGCCGTCCCCGCGGACGTCGATGAGGTAGTAGGCGTTGTTGCCGAGTACTCGCCCTATGGCTAATGGTCCCTCCCACGGGGGGGATAGCTTGTGCATGACCTTCTAATCCTGGATGAGGCGCAGCACCAGGTCGCCTTCTTGGAAGGTGCGAGTTTTCACCCGCCGGCTGTGGTAGCGGCGGAGTCCTTGTTGGTAGGTGGCGGTGCGTGAGCGATCTAGGTCGCGTGCCTCGTCGAGTTGGTCGACTCCATCCTGTCATGCGAGTTCGTTCGCAGCCTCCATGTAGTGGACGACCCTCGGCGAGTCGTGCTCGAGGTCGGTGGGCATGACTGCCTCGGCACCGTACACCATGAAGAAGGGGGTGAACCCTGTTGACCTGTTGATTGAGGTGAGGATGCCCCAGATAACGGAGGGTAGCTCCTCGACCCAGCACCCGGCGGTGCGCTCGAGTGGTACTTGGAGCCGCGGCTTCAGGCCGTGGAGGATGCTCTGGTTGGCCCGTTCCGCTTGGCCGTTTGACTCCGGGTGGGCGACTAACGCCAGGTCGAGCCGGATGAGGTGTTCCTCGCAGAACTCGGCCATGGCTCCTTTGGCGAAATTGGTGACGTTGTCCGTGATGATGTTGTTTGGGAACCCGTAGCAATATATGAGCTCGCGTAAGCACTTGGTGGCGGTCTTTCCGTCGCATTTCCGGACTGGCTTGGCCTCCACCCACTTTGTGAATTTGTCGACCGCGACCAGAAGGTGGGTGTAGCCGGAGGGGGCCTTTCTGAAGGGGCCTACCATATCCATACCCCACACGGCGAATGGACAGGTGATGGGGATTGTCTTGAGCGCTAAGCTCGGCACGTGTGTCTGGTTGGCGTACTTCTGGCACCCGGCGCACCGCTGGACGATGTCGATG
The DNA here is from genome assembly GCA_916181665.1 of Avena sativa. Taxonomy (NCBI): domain Eukaryota; kingdom Viridiplantae; phylum Streptophyta; class Magnoliopsida; order Poales; family Poaceae; genus Avena; species Avena sativa. The sequence goes on from OV702295.1 coordinate 364,643,310, forward strand.
GCATCGGCGTGTGCAGTGGGCCAGTAGAAGCCGTGTCGCATAGCCTTGGCGACCAGAGAGCAGGCACCGGCGTGGTGGCCGCAGTCGCTGGAGTGGACGTCGTGGAGGATCTTGCGTCCCTCGGCGGGTTGGACGCAGCGTTGGAACACGCCGGTCACGCTGCGCTTGTGGAGCTTGCCGTCGATGATGATGAAGGATTTGCATCGGCGTGCAATCATCCGAGCGTCCGTCCGGCAAGGTGCCAGCCTCCAGGTAGGCGATGTAGGGCCTGGTCCAGTCGTCTGGCTCGGCGACGAGTGCGACCAGGGCCGCCTCTGGCTGCAGCGGGACTCTGATGTCGATCTCCCTTGGGGGTGAGACTGATGGCTTGGTGATCGTGTCGAGGAAGACGCCGGCGGGTGGCGCGAGTCGAGCCGACCCGATGCGAGAGAGTGCGTCAGCCTCCTCGTTCTTCCGCCTGTCGATCCACTCGACGGAGTAGCCTTCGAAGTGTCCCCCCAGCTTGTCTACTGCTTGGCGGTATGCCGCCATTGTGGGGGAGACAGCGTCGCAAGTGCCGGCGACTTGCCCCGCGATGAGGTCGGAGTCTCCGTAGCAGTGTAGGCGGTGGACGTTCATCTCCTTGGCGGCTCGCATGCCGTGGAGTAGTGCCTCGTACTCGGCCATGTTGTTGGTGCAGGGGGTGAAGTCAAGGCAGAGGACGCAGCGGAGTTTGTCACCCTTTGGTGAAGTCAGTACGATCCCTGCTCCTGCGCCGTCTGTGTTCTTGGAGCCGTCGAAGTGCAGGCTCCAGTAGTGGAGGTATGGCAGCTTTTCTGGCTACTGGGCCTCTTCCCAGTCGATGATGAAGTCCGCTAGAGCCTGCGACTTGATCGCTTTTCGTGGCTCGTACTTGATGTTATGGACACCGATTTCGACGGCCCACTTAGCGACTCGCCCAGTCGCCTCACGGTTGCGGATGATGTCCTGCAATGGTGCTGAGGAGACGACCATGATCGGGTGCTCCTAGAAGTAGTACGGCAGGTGCCGTTGTGCTCTGAAGACCGTGTATACCAGTTTCTGGTACTGCGGGTATCGCTGGCGCGACTCGGTGAGAACCTCGCTGATGTAGTACACCGGTCGCTGTACCGGGCCCTCCTTTCCTTCTTCCGGTCGCTCGACGACCATGACGGCGCTGACGACACGCTCGGAAGCCGCGACGTAGGCTGGGGCGGCGAGTAATGGTGCTGCGAGTAGCACCTTCTTGAGGTCGCGGAGTGCGTCGTCCGCCTCCTTGTCCCACTGGAAGGTGGGGTTCTTGCGCATCAGGCGGTATAGGGGCATCGCCTTTTCGCCCAGGCGGGGGATGAAGCGACTGAGAGCCGCTACTCGCCCGGCAAGCTTCTGGACGTCGCGCAGGCACTCGGGTTTGCCGAGTCGAGCGATCGTGTCGATCTTCGTGGGGTTCGCCTCGATCCCGCGCTTGGAGACGACGTACCCCAGTAGTTGCCCTGTTGGTACACCGAAGGTGCATTTGCCTGGGTCGAGTTTTATCTTGTATTTCCGCAGGTTGGAGAATGTTTCTGCCAGGTCGGCGAGTAGATCGCCCTGGCGAGCGGATTTCATGACCACGTCGTCGATATAGACATGGATGTTGCGGCCAATTTGGCTCGCGAGGCACTCCTGCATGCACCGCTGGTAGGTCGCCCCGATGTTCTTGAGGCCGAAGGTCATGGCGGTGTAGCAGAAGGCTCCGAATGGCGTGATGAACGCCGTCTTCTCCTCGTCCTCAATAGCCATTTTGATCTGGTTGTACCCAGAGTAGGCGTCGAGGAAACACAGCGACTCCGAGCCCGCGGTGGAGTCGATTATTTGGTCGATCCGCGGGAGGACGAACTGCTCCTTCGGGCAGGCGCTGTTCAAGTTTGTGTAGTCAATACACATCCTCCAGGTCCCGTTCTTCTTCTCGACCAGGACTGGGTTTGCCATCCACTTGGAGTACTTGATTGGCCGGATGAAGCTTGCAGCGAGTTGGCGCTGCACTTCCTCGGCGATAGCTCAGCGGCGCTCTTCATTGAAGGGCCACAGCGACTGTTTGACAGGTCGCACTTTGGGGTCGGTGTTTAGTTTGTGCTCAGCGAGCTCCCTAGGGACACCAGGCATGTCAGAGGGCTTCCATGCGAAGATGTCCCTGTTCTCACGGAGGAACTCGATGAGCGCGCCTTCCTAGGCTAGGCTCATCCCTGTTCCGATCGTCACCGTCTGGCTGGAGTCGCCTGGGACCAGCTCGACGGTGCGGGTGTGTGTCGTTGCCTCGAAGGCTGAGGTGTTTGCGCCCTCCGAATTGGGCTTCTTGAGTATGGTGGGGTCATCATTGTTTACCCCGCTCGCATACTTGGCGAGCTTGTCGGCGTGGTTGGCCTCTGCCGCGATGAAGGCGTCGGCGAGTTCGGCTCCTTTGGCCTCGCACTCGGCGGCCATGTCGGGGTCGCCGTTGATGGTGATGACGCCGCACGGCCCGGGGAGCTTCATCGCGTTGTACGCGTAGTGGGGCGCTGCCATGAACTTGGCGAACGCCTGGCGCCCTAGGACGTAGTGGTAGGGGCTGTCGAATGGTACCAGCTCGAAGACGATCCGCTCGGTGCGGAAGTTTGCTGGCGTGCCGAAGGTGACTGGCTGCGTGACCTTGCCGATCGGGTACGCCTTCTGACCGGGGACGATGCCGTGGAACATGGTGTGGGTCGTCTCGATCATCGACTGCGGGAGCCGCAGCCTCCTGAAGGTGTCCAGGTACAGGATGTTGATGGAGCTGCCGCCGTCCATCAATGTCTTGGGGAGCCAGTAGTCGCCCACCTTTGGCTTGACCACCAGGGCGACTCGGCCTGGGTACTCGATGCGCGGCGAGTGGTCCTGGCGGCTCCAGGTGATGGGTTGCTCCGACCAGTTGAGGAACTGGGGAACGTCCACCTGGGCCACCGCGTTGACGGCGACGGCGCGGGTGATGAACTTCTTCTCGCGCTTCGTGTTGAAGCCTGTGAAGGTATGGAGCGAGCCGGCCACGTTTCCGAATTTTCCGCCGTTTGGCGGGTTGTTGTCGGGGTCCTCCCGTGCTCGCCGTGCCTTCTCAATCTCCCTGAGGGTGTGGTAGTCGGCGGTCGTGTGCGTTGCGGGTTTCCCTTCCCTGCTATGAAACACACAAGGTTGGTTAAGGAGGGCCGCGGGGTCGAACCTTGGCTTGGCCTTGTAGTTGCCGCCATCGCGGCGTTGTCCTCCGTCGTGGCGGAAGCTCTTGGGATCGCGTTGTACGTGCCCGGCGTTGGCGACAAAGTCGAATCGCCCGTCACTGCGGCGGTTGCCAGTGAGGCGAGTGTTGCTGTAGCGTAGGTCGGACCGTCGTTCGTTGTCGTTGCCGCTTGTGCAGCGTTGGCCTCCCGACTCGTCGTCGGTTTCTTGGTTTGGATCTTCCTCCGCGTACCGTTTGGCGATCTCGAGGAGGTCCGGTATGTTGTCGAGTGTGCGAGAATGTCGCTTGAGCTTGTCGACCAAGGGCTCGTAGCGGCACGAGGTCTTGAAGCAATGGATCGCGGTGTCCGGGTGGATGCCGACCGCGTTGTACCAGAGTTCTTGCCACCGCTGGACCTAGTTGCGGGTCAACTCGCGGGGTCCCTAGACGCATCGCTCCAGGTCCTCGATGGTGGTGGCACGGGTGTAGGAGCACTCGAAGTGCCTGATGAAGGCGTCGCGCATCTCCTCCCAGGAGTCGATGCTATCCTGGGGGAGGGTGTTGATCCACTGCCTGCACGTCCCCTCCATCATCAAGGGGAGGTAACGGGCGGCTAGCAGGTCGGTGTGGCCTGCGATCACCATCGCCATGAGGTATGTATCGAGCCACACGGAGGGGTCGTACGAAGGGTCGTACTTTTCTATCTCCTTCGGCGCCTTGAAGTTCGCCGGGTACTTCTCGCCTCGGATCATCGGTCCGAAGCACCTGGGACCGAGTCGACTTAGCGACCCCATCGGCTCGCCGTCGCGGCGATTGGTTAGGGTGTGTCGCAGGTCGTCGGGCTGGCGTGCGCGCCAGCTTTGGTTGTTGATGATGTGGGTGCGGGCGTCGATGGGTTGACCGTTGGCGGCGACGAAGTTGGTCGCTGGCCTGGGGTCGTTTGTGGAGACTGTCGCGTTCGTGGGTCGGTGTTGGAGCTGCAGTGGCTCTGGTGGCGGGCAGTTGAGGGTGTTTGCCGCTGGTGGGCGGCCGCTTGAGGTCGCTCTGCTTCCCGAAGAACGCGATTACACTCGACCCTGCGAGTCGGCGCCTGCGTTTTGCTGCTCGACGACCTTCGCGAGCAGAGCCCTGACATACTGGATCTGTAGGGCACCGTCACTGGTGGCCGTGATGTTGTCAGCCGCTACTCGGCCCGCCACGAGGTTGTCCATCGGGGTGGAGAACAGTGGGAGGCCGTTCGCGTCTCGCTCCCGTGAGGAGACTACTATCCGCGGCTGATCCCTGGGGGGTGTGCGGTTGGGTGGAGGTGGGGCTCCCATCACCGTCGACCCTGGAGGGGGCCGGGCGCTTCCTCCTGGTGGCGCGTTCTTGCAGATCGCACGCTCGGCCGCGCGGGCCGGGTCGTTCTCGTCATCGAAGTTCAGGGCGCGCCCCTGAACGGTAGGGTTCAGGCGCGTCCTGATTCGCGGCGCGTTGTAACGCGACAGCTCCTGCGCTGTCACTTGCTCGAGGCGAAATTTTTCGCGCTCGGCCTGCTCCTTGCGGACTGCCTCCGCCAGCTTCAGGCGGAGTTCCTCGACCTCCGTTGCCGTGGCGTTGGGAGGGATCGGGGTGGAGAAGGGATCATCCGGCGGATCGGTGCCAGTCGCCATGTAGGTCGCGGCATGGTGACCGGTCCCGTCGCGGAGATCACCGGAGTTATCTGACCCGGAGTCGAAGTCGAAGATCCCAAGGATGGAGGGATCCTCGAAGTCTCCCACGTTGGAGACCTGGGTGATGGAGCCCGCGGGTGAAGCCGCGGTGATGGATCCGGCGAGTGATGCCGGGGTCGCCGAGTCGGTGTCGTTGTTAAGGGCCGCGTCTTCCGCGGTCGCGGAGTTTTTGGCCACGTCGCTGTGGGCCGAGTTGTACTCGGAGGCGAGGCGATGGATCGTGTGGACCTGGCTCTCAGAAAGCCGGTCGCGTGGCGGCGACTCGCGGATGCGAGCCGAGTCCTCCGAGACGATGACGTCGGTGAGGCCGACGAAGAGGCTGATCGTGCCAACCGGCAGGATCATGCTATGCGTGACGGGTCGCGCCGCCGGGACGTAGCTGCTCGGCAAGATCTAGAGCATCTCGCCGATCGCTATCATGCGGCCGGTGGCGACCGACTCGTTGATGGGCAGATTGGATCTCGCCACAGAACACCGGCCAGACCGGCCAGGCCCCACGGTGGGCGCCACTGTCGTGGGAATGGTCATGGCAGATGCTGCAATCGGCAGCGAGTAGTAGAACGAGGGGCAAGGGCGGCCAGCCATCTGCGGTGCGAGATGAGGGCGGAGACACAGGGTTTTACCCAGGTTCGGCCCCCCGGAGGGTAAAGACCTTCTCCTGCTAGATTGTATTATGGTGGAAGTACAATGGGCGAGCTCGACGGCTGGGCGGCGAGTCGCTTGGGTGTATGATGGAATGTGCCTCTACACGCCCTATAGGGAGGTTTATATAGACACACCTCCCCCTAGGGTTTACATATCTCAACCGAATCAGTTAAGGCTTCGGTACTCGTTTAACCTAATCCGACTGGGCCTATCTACTCTCTTGGGCCTCCAGCCTCCAATCGCTTGGATGCACGCCAGGGCTCGATCCAGTCGCCGTCTTGCAGGCCCACTCGCCAGTTCCTGGGCCAGTCGGAAACGTCCTGCTGGGTATACCCCGGTAGGCATATCCCCATCAGGCGAAGCCTTGCGGGATTTCCCCTCTACTTCGACCACCACACCATCATGCTGTTGGAATCGCGAGGAGAGATCTATGATGACCCACAAGTGTAGGGGATCGCAACAGTCTTCGTAGGTAGTATTACCCAATTTATTGATTCGACACAAGGGGATATAAAGAATACTTGCAAGCCTTAACAACTGAGTTGTCAATTCAGCTGCACCTGGAAATAGTTCTTGCTCACAGAAGTTTATCAGTAGCAACAGTTTGGTAGTAGCAACAGAAAAACAGGAGCAATAGTAATAGTAACAGTAAACAGTAGGATTCGAGTGCGGTAGGCATAGGGATGGATGGACGGGCGTTGTATGGATGAGTCTAAACATGTAACTTCAAGATCTAGGGCATTGCAGATAAATAATAAAAAGCATCCAAGTACTAAACAATACTAGGCATGTGCTCCAAATATAGTCATACGTGCTCGCAATGAGAACTTGCACAACATCTTCTGTCCAGCCAGCCCGTGGAAAAGGGGCCTCTAGGGAACTACTGGCAATTAAGGTGCTCCTTTTAATAGAGCACCGGAGCAAAGCATTAACACTCCGTGAACACATGTGATCCTCACACCACAGCCATCCCCTCCGGTTGTCCCAATTATTTTCACTTTGGGGCCTTTGGATCCGGTCAATGATATGTGTACACAACTTGCAGATAAGATCACAAACAATACTATCATAATGATTCAATAATAAGTTCAGATCTGAGATCATGGCACTTGGGCCCTAGTGACAAGCATTAAATTTGCAACAAAGTCAAATAGCACTAATAGAGATACTAGGCACTAAGCCCTAACAGATCTTATTCGATTACATGATAGAACTCATCCAATCCCTACCATCCCCAAGCCTACAACTAGGGATTACTCACTCATGGATGAGGGAAACATCGGTGGTTGATAGAGATGCGTTGGTGATGACGATGGTGATGATCCTCTCCAAATTCCCCGTCCCTGTAGGGTGCCAGAATGGAGTTTCAGGATCCGAATCTTGGTTTCTGGTGGCGGCGATGGAGCGGAACTCTTTCTGGAAAACTATCGACCCCTCCCCCGGTTTTTAGATCGAGAGGCAACTTATAGGTGTAGAGGGAGGCCGAGGGGGTGCCTGGGGTGGCTGCACCCCCTAGGCGCGACTAGAGGTGGGCCTACGCCTGACAAGGGTGTGGGCCTCCCAGGCCCCTTCTCTGTCTCGTCTTCTGGCTCCATGGGTCTTCTGGTGAAATATAATTTTTGGCATATTTTCCAGGATTTTTCCTGATAGTTCATTTTCTGCAAAAAAAAGACACTAAGGTAATTCTACTGAAAACAACGTCAGTCCATGTTAGTTGTATCCAAATCACACAATTTTAGAGGAGAAACTATATCAAAAGTGTTCGGGAAAGTAGATACGTTTTGGACGTATCAATCTATAACCTCCGCTGCCTGCTGGAACAAGGGAGAGGAAGGTCTTCACTGAGTACTAAATGTATGACTGACTGTGGGAGCACTGCCGGAACGCGGCGCCGGAATGATCATCTACGCGACCTTGAGATCGGCAAGTGAACGACTACATCAACCACGAGAATCTGATATCGTTAAACGCTTTGGATCTTCACGGGTTAGTACTCTATCAACTCGTTGCACCGATCTAGTAGATTAGATCTTGACTTGTGTGTGTGTGTTCATGTGATAGAATTTTTTTGTTTTCCATGCTACAAACCCCTACAGTGGTATCAGAGCCGTGTCTATGTGTAGATCTGTTGCACGAGTAAAACATAATGGTTGTTGTCGGAGTTGATGCTTTTCTTGTATTTTTCTTTTTGTGTACTTTGCATCTTGCGGGATGGTGGGATAAAGCGTCCCGGGATAACCTTACATGACATTGTTCATGAGACTTGCTCCATGCTCAACATACAACTTGTATTGCATAAGTGGCTTTGCGAGTGTTTGTCTCTCCCATCATAGTGAAGATTCAATTTACAATGGGCGATTGACATTACTAGTATCAACGTTGTGGTTCATGTTTGTAAGTTAGAACGGTTCTTATGCAAAAGCCCCAGTCACGTAAAACATGCAAAGAAAGATTAGAGGCATCTAACTTGTTTTTGCAGGGCTTGTATTGTGATGTGATATGGCCATGATTGTGATTATATATGATGTATGCAATGATCCTTACTGTAAGTTGGCAACCGGCAGGAGACTTAAGGTTGTCTTTTAATTTCATTAAGACCTGCGTGTCTATTATTCAATGTAGTTGTAATATTTGATGTTGGTGGACGATAACCATGGAGCGACGACATTGACCTTGACTCCACGCTGGTGATGATGGAGATCATGTTCATGCTTGGAGTTGGAGATCGAAGGCACAAGAAGAAAGGCCATATCATATCACATATTATGAATTGCATGTGATGTTAATCCTTTTATGCATCTTGTATTGCTTAGATCGTGATAGTAGCATTATAAGATGATCCCTCTCACAAAATATCAAGTAATAAAGTGTTCGTCCTTAGTAGGCACCATTGCTAAGACTCATCGTTCCGAAGCACCATGTGATGATTGGGTGTGATAAATTCTACGTGTGCATACAACAGGAGCAAGCCAGATTTACTCGTGCGGATAATAAGGTTAACCTTGATGAGCCTAGCATGTACAAACATGGTCTCGGAACACGGAATACCAAAATGTAAAGCATGAGTCATATAGATGATATGATGAACATGTTGATTGTTCACCTTTGAAACTACATCACCTCTCGTGATAATCGGACTTGGTGTAGTGGATTTGGTACGTGTGATCACTAAAACAATGTGAGGGATGTTGTTTTGAGTCGGAGTTCAACAATAATATGATTAAAAGTTGAACACTATTTATCATAAATTAAATCAAAGTGAATTTGCATAGTTGTTGTAGTCATTAGCATTCATTTACCACCTTACGTTTAGTTATAATTGAGATAATAGAACTATAGAATTCAGGATAATTACTTTACGAACTGGTATCATATTGTTTTGAATTGTTAATCTAAAGTTTAAAAGTCCTATTGCAAACTTTCAGCAAACTCTGTATTACTCCATGAAGTTTAATAACTGGTATTAAATCAAGAGTTAGTATCTAAGCATCATGTTTGTCTCCATGATTCATGATATTCAAAAATATTGTTTTAATATCAAGGTTATCTAGGAGCTGAAAGAATTTTTTAGAAACCATCATGTGTGGAAGATATTGCGATATCTGAAACGAAGTTTTGGTTGCAACATGATAGAGTATAATATGGAAAAATTTGTGTTCTCATATTTGATGAGAATTTGCAAAAGGTTGGAGACACCAGTCGTCCTAATCCTCCAAAAGGTTTTGGAGAAGAACATTATACTCACAATTCACCATTATAAGCTAAAGTAGCTTGATCATGAAAATTGCCATGATAAGTATGAATATAAGATGTAGGTAAAATGTTTACTACACTAAAAGATTACTAAAGAATGTAATTTGAAAGAACACCAAACATTTGATGATGGTGATCTACTTCAAAGTCCAAGTCCAAAGACATTGGTATTTAACTATACACGCTTTGGACTATGTGTCATGTGTATGGCTCCATTGTTGATGTTGATAGATTCTTTTAAAAGAAAAAGGAAATGCTAAAAGAGAAATCTAAGAAATATTTGGCAGAAGAGAAAAGACTAGAATTGTTCAGCTTAGTTACATAGATGATATACATGTTATGGTTGTATTCCTTGCTTGTTTAACAATGTGGTTCTTAAGTATTGGATACTGAATTTGTTGCTGTGAATTATCATATGAAACAACACAATTCATGAACTGTAATGGCCTAAGTAACTTGCAAGAAAATATGTGATGATGTTCATTGAGAACAAATAAAATTGTGTTTCTTGTTGACATCAACAATTGCCTTCAAGATTTGTTTTAATCGGGTATTATGAGAACTAAAGATTGTTCAAATAATTTTCGTATTCCATAATAGATGGATGATATACAAGTCTAGTTGGAGAAATCACATCCATAAAACTAATGCTAAAAATATCAAAAGACAAATGATTGAAAGATCACTTAGGAAGTGACATCACCATTTAAATTATAATGGAAAGAAAACATGAAGAAACTCCATGCTTGATGGAATTTTGGAGTCTTTTGATTTTTGATCAAATGATGCTTGTGAAACTTTCCTAGAGATAATTAAAACTCCGTTCATAGGCCAAAAGGGATCGAATGACTAGCTTATTGGAAATTTTACATATTAATGTATGAAGCCCATTAGGTGTAGCCGAGAGCGATGGACTTCAACTTCATATGCTTTCTCCAAAAAATTGAGTGAATATATGTATATTTACTTAATAAGGATTAAGTATGAAACATTTGAAAAATGTTCAAAGACTTTCAAGATGAAGTGGAAAATCATTGTAACAATAAAATAAATAATTTATGATAGGATCATAAAGGAAGATATTTGAGTTACAAGTTTAGCAAAACACCTAAAAATTTGAGGAATCGTTCCATAGATTTATGTTTCCCAAAAAACACCATAATAGTATGGAGCATTCAAGATATGTAATGAAACTTTGTTTGACATGGTAAGATAAAAGGTGTAATTTATAAAACTGCCATTATATTTTAAAGATTAAAGCTTTAGAGACTATCGCTTTTTCACTGAAAAGAGATCCACCATGATCCGTTGAAATGACACCATATAAAGTTATGGTTTGGGGTAAAACCCAAGTTGTTATTTCTTAAACATTGGTATGTTATGCATAAGTAAATGTTTACATCCAAAGTCGGATAAGCATGTCTTTATAGGTTATTTCGAATAATCGTTGATTATTCCTCCATAATACTGAAGATAAAGTGTTTGTCGCTTAGAACGTCAAGTTTCTTAAGAAGGAATTTTTCGTGAAAATTTAAGTGGGAGGATAATAGAACTTTGATAAGGTTAAAAGAACCTTAGCTCTATGTTCTGAGTTGCGTAGCATCGGAAAGTGTCCCGGATGCAGCAACAATGCTCATGGCTCACATTCCTCAAAGGTTGTGGTCATGGAGGTCTAAGTTCCTATTGAACCAAGTTGGTCAGGTAAACAATCAAATACCAAGATTTAAGAGAAATAATTATTTGACAATGATGAATCGACTACATGCAAAGAAGAGATTATGGGCCCTGAATCCGTCAAATTGGCTTGAACCATAAAATCCATGATAGTTCCATACACGAGAGATCACACTTTGAACTTGGAAGACCCTCTGGAAAGGTGTAAGACCTTATAGTCATATTTGGATCTATAATGAAATAGACATGGATGTTTTCACATCTATGAAATAGTCGACATGTCAGGAAAGAGTTCACGACAATGTTCAAAGAGTTGACTATGACAAGATCTGATCTTTCATAGCGATATTTAGTCTAGACGAATTAATGTAGCAACCACTACATATAAATTTGTTATATGGTAGTTGATCAAACAAAACAAAGTTTTTTAATAGAATTGTTACCTAGGACGTGTTCATGATACGATCAAAAGGGTTTTGTTAATTCAAAGTATGCTAAAGAGCATGCATACTACAATGGTTGAAGTAAGCATCGCGGAGTTGGAATCTTCACTATGATGAAACTGTTAAAAAGTTTAATTTCACCGGAGACGATGAAGATGCTTGCATTTGAAAGAAATTAAGTGGGAGCTCTAAGACATATTTCTAATACATTATGTGAAAGACATATTGTTGATTGGAAATGATGTATCTTTTATTGACACAAGTTAAGAATTTCATTTCGATGAAAGACTTAGGAAAAACCCGAATGTTTGGCATCAATGTCTATATGGATAGATAGAGACTCTAATATGGTTGTGCCAAATGTACATAGATGAGATATTGAATTAGTTCAATATGGAAATTACAAGAAAGGTTCTTGCCACACAGACAGGATTAAATCAAAATTCAAGTGTATCGACACTTGGTAAGTGAAACAAAGATTCAAGTATTTTTATACTTGATGAATGAAATCACAAAGAGTATTTTTCAACCATATTGTTATATGTACACATACATATATGTCCTATACTCTAAATGTTATGAGCATATACCAGAATGATTTATAAATATGATCATTGGACAATAGTAAGGATATTCTTATAATCTTTTGGAAGAACTAAGAATATGTTATTTTGTAAAGGTGACAAATAGATAGATATTTCATTATAAAGTATTATATTGATACTAGTTTTGTCACAAAGTACAAATTAAGTTTATCTCAATTTAAACTATGGGTGGCACAATGTAATGGAAAGGAGATTCCATAGCGGATTTGGATGAGTTCCAAAGTTAAGACATTATGACAGATACTACAACAAAACGCTAAGTATATGACTGTTATTGTAGCAGCAAAAGAGGGCATTTGAGTCAAGTAGTTTGTTATCAAACTAGGAGTGGTTCACAGCGGGCTAGTACTATGAAGATATATTGTGCAAACAATTATCGACATAGTTTAATTCCAAAGGAACTAAAGGTCTCACCAAAGGACTAAATTTATACAAAGCCATCTCATTAGATAATGAGTGATGCATAGAGACGCAAAGACATGCAATTACACACGGACCTGAAAGTGTCGGATCCAAAGATCAGTTAACCACTAGCAATCGTGTATATATAGCACCAGAAATCCATAGGTGTTGAATGCACAAAGGTTTGAAACTAGATTATTGTCTCTAGTGCAAGTGGCAGACTATTGGAGATATGCCCAAGAGGCAATAATAAAGTGGTTACTATCATAAATTTATGTTTATGATAAATTTTTACATCTCATGCTATAATTGTATTAATTGAAAACTTTAATACTTATGTGATTTGTAAACATAAAAGAGTTCCTAGTAAAGCCTCTTGTTAAACTAGCTTGTTGATTGATTGATGATCATGGTTTCCTGTCACGACCCGGGATCAGGGCTAGACAAATACCAGATCCTCATCTGATATAATCCTAACCTAAATTCCGAAACATGCAGGGAAAGATTGGTAACATTACAGAACATACAAACCATACATTAATAAGGTAAACTCTTAAGAGAGTTACAAACCAGTCATACTAGCCAGGGGTCATAGACCCATCATTACATCAAACAACGGAAGCAAACAAGTTTTTCTAAACAACAAACTTAGCAAAGGGCCTAAGAGGCCATAACAGAAGTAGCGACCCTTCCATAGATCCTAGGATGCTGCCCGGGAACCCCGACTACTCGTCGACTTCGAGGTAGAAACCACCTTTAGTTGGAGTAGCATCATCTATAGAAAAACATCAATGAAGCAAGGCTGAGTACAGGGTGTACTCCACAAGACTTATGGCTAGTGGAGTTATTTGTGCATAAAGCCATCTTTTGTTTTCAAAACAAGGGGGAGAAGAAAACTCGTCTAGTCAGATCATTTTCAAAAGGGGATAAGAAGACTTCAACTCTAGATCTTAAAATCATCTTTGATGTCCACCAAGAACCATCATCAATAGAACCTCTCTTCCCAGAATACCCCCTCAAACAACCCCGAGGAAGTACTCCGCAACTAACATTAGTTGACAAGTTTTAGCATTCATTTATAGTTCTCTATGATCTTCACGTCCGTTCCCAAGTCGTCCATAACCGTGGACACAGCTTTTCGAGAAGATTAATAACCCTGCAGGGGTGCACAACTTTACCCACACGTACCAACCGATTCTTAATGCCAATATATTAGCCCTCTTCCTCGGAAGGCCGACAGAGAGTGGTTGACCATGACCTTTACCTTGCTTTCGCCAAGACCACAAGTCACGCACTAGGGAGATGCCGCCATAACGGGTCAAGTCCCGAAGCCGGTCCCTAATGATGTGCGCAGGGTTCAAGATTATGGATGCCGGGCATCTCTTCTTCCTGGCCATGCTTACCTACCTGTTATGAATGTACCTCCTTTACCTCCATTCAAGAACAACCAAGATGCGTATGTCGAATGGAAAGCCCGAACTATGTGACTCATGGAATCTACTAGGCAAGTTAGTGAGTCGAGGGGGTTTCTAGGACCCCGTGTGGTTGTACGCTCGTCTTGGCTCAAGAGGCAAGAGACGGCGATGAGACAATGGACAGTGGCGGCGAGAGGAGGTGCACGGTGGGAAGGATGCCAGGGAGCAAGAGGGAGGAGACAGAGGGATCTGCGAGAACCAGTAGCTCACCCTGAGCGCGATGGTGGTGATGGCGACGCTGGGGGGGTCTGGAACCGTCGAAATCGACGAAGAAGGCGGTGGCCGGAGCTCGGGAAGGTGAAGTCAATGACGAGGATTCCGTGCGTCTCTGATCGATTCCTTTGGCAAGGATGATCAGCGTGGCAAGGAGAAGCTAGCAGTGGCCTCAGATGGAAAGGGGGTGGTCGGGAATGGCGGGGCACGGCGGAGCCCGAGGCTAGGGTTCCGTCGAGTTTGGGGAAAAGCTACAGAGTCCACGAGAGAGAGAGTGAGATGGGTATGGGGAGGGAGATCTCGACGCGGTGGTCCTTATCCTCATCCTCGCAGGCGGCGGCGCGCATCGCAGCGTCGGCGAGATCAACGGCAAGGGTGCTGCCAGGCAGCTGCTTCGCCGACAGCTCGGGGAAGAAGAAAAGAGAAGGACGGTGAAGGGGTATGGGCCAGATGGGCTGAGGTGGGCCGGCTCTTGGGCTGCTGCGTGCTGCACTTGGCTGCAGAGAGAGAGAAGACAGGTGGGTTGTGGCCCAGAGAGGGTTAGGGGTAGTTTTTATTTCAGAAACCTTTTCTATTTCTGTTTTTCTGATTTCTTTTGTAAATTCCATTTGAATTGATTCAAAGAGAGAGGGAAAGCTATTAGAGTTTAGGGTTTTGTTTGTTATTTCTTGATTAAACCATAGTGCAAATGTTATGCATGCATGCAATGCTCAAAACATGTCCTTATTTATATTACACAAAAGGGTGGTATGTTACATTTCCTGATCATGAACATTGGATGTTATTAATAAAAGGGCATATCATTGGGAGAATGATGTGATGGACACACTCCTAGTTAACCGTAGCATAAAATTAAGTCATTTAAATAGTTCACTTGCCATAAGCTTTCAAATACATAGTAACCTAAATCCTTCGACCAAGAGATCATGTTAATCACCATCACCGGATGGATGCTTTGATGACATCAAACACCACTTTGTAATTGGGTGGTTATAAAGGTGGCACTGAGTATTCTGAAAGTATGTGTTGAGGCACATGGATCAAGAATGGGATTTTTCCATCCATATGAAGGGTAGATATACTCTGGGCCCTCTCGGTGGAATGTCATCCAATTGGCTTGCAAGCATGTGACTATCTCACATGGGATCACATACCACAGGAACGAGTAAAGGGTACTTATCGGTAACGAGGTTGAACTAGGTATGCAGAGATACCGATGATCAAATGGTATCGCATGTAAATGGTTCATTCGATCACGAAGTCATCATAGAAATATGTGGGAGCCATATGAATTTCCAGATTCCTCTATTGGTTATTGATCGGAGAAGAGTCTCGATCATGTCTGCATAATTCATGAATCGTAGGGAGACACACTTAAGGATTCGATGTTGTTTAGTAGATATGAAATGTGAGTAACAGACCGAATGTTGTTCGGAGTCTCGTATTGGATCCAGGACATCATGAGAATATCTGGAACAGTTCGGGGAATAATATTCATATAAGGAAAGTCCAATTTCGGAGTTCAGAAATATTTTCGGTGTTTTCACCGGAATCTTCTAGAAGGGTCTAGAAGTTCAATCACTCCGGAGTGGGAAGGGTACATGGATGTGTCATACCAAAGTGGAATGGTTGCATCATATCCTAGGTCACTTGGCTGGGCAATGGGAAGATAAAAAATCAAACTCTAGTTTGAAAGTCAAATGCTAGTTTGAAAAAGTCAAATCCCAACATGGTTGCCTAGTGGATGGAGGAGAGGAAACCCTCTTAGGAAAGGTTTACTCCGTCCCCTTGCCGCCAGCCTTGGTAGAGGAGTTGGGGGAGGACTCCCCTCCCCCTTGCCGCCTCTCCCTCTCATAAAAGGAGGGGAGGGGCGCCCCCTTGCCCCCCACTTGAAAACCCTAGGTCGATCATGATACCTTCAATCCGGATTACGGATGTAGTATAGCTCTTTTTCCCTAGTAGACCTAGGTTTATCGAATCCTAGGGAAGCAGAAAGCAAAGTGAGAATACTTAAACGGACCTTCGAGAGTTTTAGAATTCCTAATGCGTTTTCACCGGACCAAGAATTTGTGATCTATTTGTTGTTGTTGACGATGGAGAGAGAAAGAGGTCCTAGGTCTTCGGTTTTCACCAGTAGCTATTGATGACCCACAAGTATAGGGAATCGCAACAGTCTTCGAGGGAAGTAAAGCCCAAATTTATTGATTAGACACAAGGGGAGCCAAAGAATATTTATAAGCCTTAACAAATGAGTTGTCAATTCAGCTGCACCTAGAAACAGTCTTGCTCGCAATAGTTTATCAGTAGCAACAGTTTTGTAATACCAGTAGCAAAATAACAGCAGTAGTAAAATAAGGACAACGGTATCAATTGTAATAAATAGCAAGATTAAAATGCGGTAGGCATAGGGATGGATGGACGGGCGTTGCATGGACAAGATAATTCATGTAATAATCAAGACAAAGGCATTTGCAGATAATGAAGATAAAGCATCCAAGTACTAAGTAACCATAGGCATGTGTTCCGTATATAGTCATGTGTGCTCGCAATGAGAACTTGCACAACAACTTTTGTCCTATCAGCCCGTTTGCAGCGGGGCCTCAAGGGAATCTATTGGAAATTAAGGTGCTCCTTTTAATAGAGCACCAGAGCAAAGGATTAACACTCCATGAACACACGTGATCCTCACATCACAACCATCCCCTCCGGTTATCCCAATTTCTATCACTTTGGGGCCTCGAGTTCCAGACAACAATATGTGTACACAACTTGCAGGTAAGATCACAAACAATAATATCATCATGAATCAATAACATGTTCAGATATGAGATCATGGCACTCGGGCCCTAGTAGCAAGCATTAAGCATAACAAGTTACAACAATGTCAAAAAGCACTAACAATAGATACTAGGCACCATGCCCTAACAATCTTATGCAATTACATGATAGATCTCATCCAATCCCTACCATCCCCATAGCCTATAGCGGGGAATTACTCACACATGGATGGGGGAATCATAGATGGTTGATGGAGAGGCATCGGTGATGATGATGGCGATGATCTCCTCCAATTCCCCATCTCGGAAGGGTGCCAGAACGAAGTTTCTGGTTCTGAATCGCGGTTTCTAGTGGTGGCGGTGCAGCGGAACTCTTCTCTGGAAATTGTCCACCCCCCCGGTGTTTTTAGGTCAAAGGGTGTATGTAGGCGAAAAGAGAGGTCGAGGCGAAGTCCGAGGTGGCCACACCATGCCCTGGCGCGGCTAGGGCTAGCCCGCGCTTGGGGGTTGTGTGGGCCCCTCTGGCCTTTTCTCCCCTCCGTCTTCTGGCTCCGTGAGTCTTCTGGAAAAATAGGATTTTTGGCATATTTTCTGGGATTTTTGCTGAAAGTTGATTTTCTGCACAAAAAAGAGACACCAAAGCAATTCTGCTGAAAACAGCGTCAGTCTGTGTTAGTTATATCCAACCACACAAATTAGAGGAGAAACAATAGCAAAATTGTTCGGGAAAGTAGATACGTTTTGGACGTATCAACTCCCCCAAGCTTAGCTTATTGCTTGTCCTCAAGCAATTCAGTTGAAAACTGAGTGCGATAAAAGAAACTTTCACGAACACATTTGCTTCGTAAGATGTATATATTCTCAGCATATGACCAAATACTTAGGCAATTCATAATAAGGAGTATGCAAATAAGTCTACCCAATAGTCATGCAATCTATGAAGAGATTCCAACACAATAATAATAAGCAACATGAAACATAAGCATATGCAAGATTGTAATGCTCATAAGAAGCTATGATAAAGTGGTATCTTGTTTGCCTTTCTTTTTGGAGAAAAACATAAATGCCAAGGCACCTCTGAAGTTAAAGTGAAGACTAGAAGTAAAAATATCAAAGATACAAGCGTCAAGGTTATGCACAATCAACCGTGTTCTGGGACAAGCACATTACACTAAGAATGATAGCTATTCTCTCAGGAAGGTGCTCATAGAAAATATGGTGACTCGACATAAAAGTGAAATAAAAGATTAAAAAATTTGAAAGGCTTCCAAATGTTGAAAGTATGGTACTCATTAGCTTTGAGCTCTCATTGCCCCTATCATAAGCATCTTTAAATGGTTAAGGTCAAAGTGAGGGAAAATATGAGTTATATGTTTGACAAATTATAAGTTGAAAATCTCACGCCCCTTGAGTACGAGTACCGAGACCTCATGCTACTCAACTTTGGTCCCAAGCAAGTTCTTGTCATTGTAAATATATGTGTATCATAGAGAACCACCAACGGGGTACCCCTTGCCCCATGACACAAGAGCTATCCCATATCAAAATAATAAGGAAATAGACAGTGAGCATCTCAGTGATCTTTTTATTTGCTATTTGCATAGTTTTTTATTGAGGATGCTTCATAGAATGCCACTATGGTTTTGCTGCAAGTTTCCACCATGATTAGGCATGGCTTAGGCTAGCCGCCCAGGCGTTTCTCTAACACATATACATACTACATGGACATACAAGCTCCCATCTTATTTCACACCGCTAGCATCCATAAGCAAAAAAACATGATATCAACTAAATAATTAAGTGCAATGTTGAAAGCGTGCCCCATGAAAACATGGTTTTGCTAATTCACAACTTACAACTTGCAAGCATAAAAGCATATAAAACAGTCACAATGGTTCAAATTTATTAAGTGCAATAGGTAAAATATGCCTTCAAGTTCGTGAGAGATTTACTAACTAATTTTCGCATAACAAGCAAACATTTTTATTTGGAAGAAAACAAAGCATAATAAATATGCAAGGAATAACAATGATGCTAATAGGTAGATATGGTGGACACTTTTTGACAACTTTGGCTTTGGGAGTTGGATGCACAAGTAGAGCTCATACTCGGTACAAGTGAAGCATAGCAATAGAAAGGGAGCGATAATTGAGAGAGCAGTAACTGTCATAATCATGCTGGCGACAAAACAAAATTAACAGTGGCATAAAAGTGACACAAGAACTCTGAGGAAAAATAAAACATTGAGGCTTAACTGACTTTTGTTTAGTCATATGCATGCGTGAGCATGTGCCAAGTCGATTCAAATAAAACATTCAGAGGATGATACCACAATGTCATACCATGTTATGAATAGAACAATGCAAGCAAACATTTATATGACATGCTACAAACTATTAGCAAATTGGAACTAATCATAAGAGAGCAAGAACTACTAAGCATCCATTAAATAACATATGTCTTACATGAATAGACTAAGCATGCCCACTTGGATGAGTATATGTACAAAAATGAAAACAAACAGAGTTCATACCAGCCTCTTACCACACCTCGAATTGTCATGAATCGTCATTATTGCCTTTCACTTGTGTGGCTTGAATAATAATATGAAAACCAAACTCCAAAGGAGTCACTAAGGACTGTTGAACCCTACAACGAACTTTACAAAACCAGAGAAGAACAACAAATATTTTTGGGTTTTCGATTTTTTTAAAGCAATAACTAAAGGAAAAAGCAAACAAAGAGAAACAACAAAAATATTTTTGGTCTTTTTGTGTTTTGGAAAGCAGAAACAAAACAAGAACAAAAATGAGAAAGAAATAAAGAGAAACATGGATATGCAAAGTACCGAAAAAATATGATATGCAGATGAGTGTGATGTCGTTATACCTCCCCCCAAGCTTAGGCTTTTGGCCTAAGTGGAGATCAATCCCAAGCTGGCCAAGAAGTGGCGCCTCCATAATATGGCAAAGAAGTACCTTCGTCCTGATACGAACTCGAGGACGCCCCGGTGTAGTGCGTAGAGTAGTCATAAGAGGGCGCGTCCCCCTCCTGGTGCTGCCTATGGAAACCAAGCAAGCGGAGATACTCGTCCAACTCCTCCTTGGACCACGACCACGACTTCCTGCAAATACTGAACAAACTAGGTTGTGGTAAGGAAATTTCCCTGTCATCTCCGTCAGTAAACAACATCCTGTAAACTAAACTCTTTGTACGAGAGTTAGCAGTAACAAAATGATGTGATTTCATAGCCGCAAGATCAAGTATCTATGGGGCCAGCACTGTATCATTAGGATCAACAGAAAGGCCCAAAGCAGCAACCATGCACGCAACAATAAATACCGCATAAATGGGTCCTCTAGCAGCTAGACGACGAGCAATTAGAGAACCAAGATTATACTTGGTTTCATTATTAAGCGCAACATCAAGAAAAGCTAAATGATAATTAGAAATATTACTAGTGTTCTCCCTACCAAGAATGCTAGTAGCAAGATAGTAAGCAAAGTATCTAAGAGCTGGGAGCTGAATGTTTCTTACCTTGCCGCGCTAGGATGTGCAGTCATCGTCATTTGTTACACCTCGGTAGATTTCTAGCAAATAAGCGGGTCGACCTTGGATCTTCTTTGTCGTCCCAGCCATGCCAATACCTATAATGCTGCAAAATCTTTCCAAGTTCATGGTAATAGGCATATCATAGATTTTGAATGAAATAGTTGGCCTATAAGAAGTGTTAGTGAAAGTGAAGCTCTCAACAAAAGTTTTGGTGAGCAAAGCATATTGCTCACTCTCATCCTGCATGTAAGTGGTTAGACCAACAAGAAGAAGCAAGAATTCATCAAGGATCCCCGTGTCTCTCAAAAAAAATCATAACAAGGGAAGGTAGATAGATGCGCATCTCCATCATCTTCCTCATTACCAAATTGTGGCACAATAAGATCTTCATTATATGATGGCCTAAATCGTGAAGTTGATCTCGAAGGCCTTGCCACACTTGGTGTCTCTCTCTCAAACACTCCTCCAAAAGTATGGTTGTCCATTTATCTATTTTCTGAAATTTTTAGACAAACCTCAAAAAAATAATTTCAAAGTGACTAAATGAAGGGAACTACTATGGGGACTTGCAAGAGGGCTAAACATGCATCAAAATAATTTCTCTAAGCATGCAAGCTCACATAACCTATCACTTACAGTAGCAAAATACTCAAGATATAATCCACTAATCAAAAATCTACTTGGACAAGCGGAGGAGTCACATACCGGAGAACAAATGCTCCAAAAATTAGCAGCAAAGAGCGGATGAGTAAGGAGATCGAAAATCCTGGTGAAGAATAGCAAGAACACGGGTTCGAGAAATTTTCCGGTGTTTTCTCGGGAGAGAGAGTGAAGTGGTAGGTGGCTAAGTAAGTGGAGGGACAGGTGGTGAGCCAGCCTGGTGGGTCCCCCTGGGTCACTCCAGGTGCCTCTCTGTCCCTTTTTGACGTAAAAATTAATAAGAATTTTCTGGAATTTTTTGAGAAACTTTATTTTAGAGAAATTTTTAGGACTTGATAAATGATTTTCTCGCAGAAAAATGATTTTGGAACGATGGAAAAACAAATCAAAACTAAAACTACAGAAGTTCTAAAACACTCTAATATGCAAGCAACTAGCAATACAGAGATGAACAAGGTAATAGCAAAGATTGAAATAAAGAGAATAAGAGTAAACAAGGATAATCATGGTGAAAATATTGTTTTGTTCATCAAATTCACTTTGTTAACAAGGTTGATCAGGTCTTGTTACCAAAACAGTTTGATATGAAGCAAAACTTTGCATTTCACTAAATGATTATGTTATGTTACCTCAACCTTGATAGCCATAGTCCCAATCATAATAGTTTCATAATGTTCTTATGGAATGGGACAATATATTTCTCCAACTTCGATGCCCTCAATATTTTCAATTGAATTTAGGCCATATTTATTATCAATCTTCTTTGGGAAATAAATAGTGTGCTTCTTGTCATTATCATTAAAAGTTACTTTTCCTTGATTACAATCAAAGACAACACCTAAAGTATTAAGAAAAGGTCTCCCAAGAATAATAGACATATTATCATCTTCAGGCATTTCAAGCACAACAAAGTCCGTTAATATCAAACAATTATTAGCCACTTGAACAGGAACATCCTCATATATACCAACAGGAATAGTAGTAGACTTATCAGCCATTTGCAAAGATATATTAGTTGGTATCAATTTTTCTAGGTGAAGTCTCTTGTAGAGAGAAAAAGGCATAACACTAACTCCTGCTCCCAAGTCACACAAAGCAATTCTAACATAATTATTTTTAATAGAGCAAGGAATAGTTGGAATCCCTGGATCTCCAAGTTTCTTTGGAACCTTACCATTCAAGGTATAATTAGCAAGAAAAGTGGAAATTTCCTCATTAGGAATCTTCCTTTTATTAGAAATAATATCCTTCATATACTTTGAATAAGGAGACAATTTAATAGCATCAGTCAAAGCAATTTGCAAAAACAAAGGTTTTATCCACTCACAAAACTTGTTATAGTGTTCTTCTTCCTTTGACTTGTGTTTCTTATCAGGAAAATGCATTGGTTTTTGCACCCAAGGCTCTCTTTCACTACCATGTTTATTAGCAACAAAATCTTCCTTAGTGTACTTAGTATTATTAGTGTGCCTTTCAGGTTCTTCTTCAATTTCTTATTTATCAAGAGCATCATTTTTATCGTTATGACTTTCAGTTTCAGCATCAGAGACAGATATACTATTAGGATCTTTAGCAGGTTCAGAAGATTGTACAACTGTTTTATGTCTCTTTTTCTTTTTCTTAGAAGGAGTACCACTATTTTTAGCTTGTTGAGAATCTTGCTCAATTCTTTTAGGATATCCCTCAGGATATAAAGGATCCTGAGTCGAAGCACCACTTCTAGTTCTAATTTCATAAGCATGTTTTTCTCTAGAAGCATTAACTAGCAGATCTTTTTGCACCTTAGTAAGCTGATCAATTTGAGTTTGAACCATTTGGAAATGTTTAACAATAATTTTAACATCATTGGAGGTTCTCTCCACAATATCTTGAAATTTATTAATAGCTCTAGAATTCTCCATTAAATGATTCTGCACTCTCATATTAAAATTATCTTGTTTAACAACATAAATATCAAATTCTTTGTAAGGTTCCCAACCTTTAATAAGGTAGAGTCCCCTGTGTTTACAATGCTAGTCCCTGGATCAATAGCTAGCATCCACAGTTAAGATGTAATATCAAGAAACAAAGGTCATAATACAACTTTATAACCAGGAATAACATAATTTTATTACATCTTACATAGCTCATTTGGCTATTACATTACATTGCATCAGAATATCTATAAGCATGGGGTCCTTCATCTTCAAAGTTCCATAGGCAGACATGTTGGTTGTAGACTTGTAATCCTAATCGTTAAACTTCACTAATATCAATCAAACCTACAACATAACAAGTTACAGCCACAAGGGTCAATACATTTGAATTGTATTGGCAAGTGATACTATGGTAGTATAGTGGAGTCTATCAACTTTATGCATTTGGCAAAGTGGAGTTGAGGCTTGCATTGCTCAAAATAGATTTTTCCTTATCATTTGAAAACACTAAGTTTTTGCTTGACAAAAATCACCCAAGGCATCTAACAATCAAAGATTGAAGATCCTTTAACCCTTGTTCAACCACAAGTTTTTAACTTAGAAATTTGGATGATGCGATTCTTGATAGCTTCCATGTCTTAATGCTCAAATTGTCCTTTACCAGGGACATGGCTAAGTACTTAGATTTTACACTCTGTAGAGGTGGTGCACTTTCCCCACAAGACTTGGTTTCCCAAGACAAGATCTTTCAGAAGCCTTCCCTTAGACCAAATGGACGCGCTCCAACCTATCATTCCCACTACCACCAACTGTCCAAATGGCTAAGTTCTAGCAACCTATATGATCTAGGCAGAGCCCATAATGCCAAGTGGCTGCACTTGAAGCTTCTCAACATTTGACATCTCAAATCTCTTTGTTCCTGGGTGGCAATCCACAAGTGTGATACACAAGGTAAACCATAGCCATGGGCATTGTGTAACCACTCAACTAAAAACCACCAAGCAATTACCATTCCACCCAGGTGATTCATTAACTTAGTTGTTTTATTAAACAAAAACACAAGTCCTCAGACTTTGAAATTTTTCCATAGTATGAATGTATATTCCACCCTTGTTTTCTATTAGCAAAGATAAGCTTGATAGTAGTAGGAATCTTAACTTAGGAAAATTCTACTAAGGTTTCATCTACTAGGTTTTCCCATAGCATGGTTTATACTTAGCAAAATTCCATGCAAGTCCTATACTTAGAAATATCACTAATGCATAGTGAAAATAATGGGACAAAAGTATGAAGCATCACTTGCCTTTTTGGTAGAGTATAGGTTCACTTCTTGATCTTTGCAACAATCACAATCTTCAAGTCACTACAATTCAATCAAGCAAAAAATAATTCAATCTACCAATCAAGCAAAACATCACATAAAATGATAAAGTCAAAGTAATGCATGCAAGCATGCCAAGCTTTGTTTTATTTTAAAAAGTGGTTCCTAATGGGTCATAAAAATTGGAACACACCTAATGGTCATTTTATAAAGTGGCAAAGTTATTTGCAAAAGATTTCACTTCATATACCATTTTCAAAATAAGGTATCATTTTATGTGGTGTAAAAATGTTTTCAATAAGGCATTAATCTATAGGATTCACAAAATGTGTTTTCAAACCATAAAACTTTGTGTTTAGGGTCAGAGAGTTTGAAACAAAACATTTCCCAAAGGTTTTCTTCCAAAACCATTTTTAATAAATAAACCATATTTTTATTTGACTAGAATTGGTTTTAAATCCAAGATTCATTCTTTTGTTTCACCAAATACATTTTTGAATCCACAAAGTGATTCCTATGGTCATTAAGTTCTAAACACACCATTTGCAAAAGATTTTATCCCCAAAATCATTTTTGAATAATTTTTATAACCTAAACAAGCAAACACAAGTTTCTGCAAAAACACACATATTAACAGAAACTTTTTACTAAACAAAAGGCATGGTTGGCTAGGGCTTGTTCCACTGATTCCATTGATATAAAATTTGCAAATTTTGGACGTGTAGAACTAAAGTTATGCAATTTACAAAATTTAATCTCTAATAGATTCAAATCTGTTTTAAAACGAAGCCTGGGCCACGTGGCGCCTTTCTATTTGCTGATACCGTTTCGTCTGGATCACTCACTGAGGATCGTTGGATCTAATGCGAATCGCACGGCTCAGATGCTCCCATACCCATTCGCTTAAGTCGTTCTGTCTATGCCGCAGGATGAGGATCCAACGGCCCACGCGTGTTTGACCAAAGGCTGGCGGCGCAGCGACGGTGGCTGGCGGCAGCGGTGCTGGTGAAGCAGGAAGCGAGAGAGGCTGGGAATATTCTCACCGGGATCGCAGGGCTGCGCTGATCCTCGACGTGGTCTTCACAAGGCCAGGGGTGCACAGGGGTAAGGACAATGGCTCGCCGGAGTTGCTCCTGGCGACGGGTATGCTCGGGCGTCGTCGAGGACGTTGCTACAGCGCACGCTAGGACAAATGGGAAGCATAGTTAAACGTGCAAGGTCACGGCGATGATGTGTGCGTGAAGGAGAAAGAGAGGCGCAGCCAGAAACTACCTGTGGAGCTCGTCGGAGTTGGAGCGGACGGCGGCGTCGTTCAGTCGAAGACGAAGTCGACGCTGCAGAGCACACGCGAGCAAGGAGAAGACACTGGAAGGTGCAGGAGATGATGGTGAGAAAGCTCGTGTGCTCTGGAAGCAGTGGGGCTGGCGGTGGTGGCCGGAATTTGAACGTGAGCTCGCCGGAGACAGTGGGGTTCGGGCTTGCGATTCGAGCAGCCTGGTGGCGATGAGGAGTTGGCGTTTGAGGGGAATAATAGAGGGAGGAGAGGCGCTTATGAGGGCGAGGTCGCGGCGAGATTAAAGCGAGGCATTTAGGAGAATTGATAGCGAGAATTCATTGGCAGTAAACGGCCAGGGCGACGCGGTCGTGCTTGAAGACGATGAACAGGGGGGTGGGGTCGGTTGGTCAGCGAGAGAGAGGAGAGGGGAGTTGGGTCCACCGGTCGGCGTCGCTACGGGTCCATAAGCAGGTGCGAAACGTTTTTCTTCGGGAGAGAGAGGAGCTGGGCTGCTGGGCTTAGTGGGCCAGGTTGGGTTGGGCCGTCCTTGCTCTATTTTTTTTTGTTCTGAATCTTTTTCTTTTTCCATTTCTTTTTCTGTTTTGAAATTCAATCAACCAATTCAAACATTCAAATCAATCAAATTTCTGCCACACTTTGTATTGAATTTTATTTCTGTTTAACAACACAAAACTAAAGTCCAAAATAAAATAATAATTGTATTCTTTTTAGGATCTATTTAATAATTAAATAAAATAGACCTTAATTATTAATTCAAATAGGTTTTGATTTATTTAATAAAATCTCCATTTGAAATCTAAATATTTTCAAAACCAAATCAGTAGGTTTTATTTGAAATTATAAAATACTTGGAAGACTTGTTTAAAATAATTTAACAAGTTTTGATGTTTAATAAAAATGGTAAAACCTTTATTTTTAATAAAATTGGATATTAATAAATCCTTATTATTTTATTTAAATAACCCTTTACTCCTTTAATCAAAACAAAATATTTTATTTCAAAAACTTGGCCAAGGTTTAATTTGGCTCTATAAAAATAGTCCTTATTTATATTTCGACCTTTTTATTTAAAAACCAAATCTTTTCATTAAAAGATCCAAAAATAGTTTTTCTATTTATTTAAAATTTTCTTTATTAATTGTTTATCTTTTTAAATCCCTTTAGGATTTGTTTGATCAAATAGGTTTGAAGGTTTCCAATTGGAATCAAAAAGTTTCTTCTCACCCTGAAAATCAACAAAGTTTTATTTTATTCATTTATTTTTCACATTACAAGATTTGGAAAATCTTGGGATGTGACAAGCTACCACCCTTAAAATAAATCTCGTCCCAGGATTTGGGAAGGCTAGGGGTTACAAGTTGGCTAAAACAACTAGGGTACTACCACCCTTAAAAAATTTTCAACTAGATTACATATTGGATTGCTTGGGATCTTGGTGTAACTTTCCTAGACAAAAGTTTGCATAGTGGCCTAGCTCTTTGAATTTGAAACATGTGATAAGGTTGAGGTATTGAGGTGGCTTCTCTGGACAATATGATGCATAATGTCGTAGCTCTTTGCAGTGGTTGCACATCACTCGGCTAATATCCTTCCTCATCTTGGGTTTCACTAGCTTTTGTTTGTCTTCTTGGCTCTTCTTCTTTTCTGGGCATTCATTGGCATAGTGTCCCATTTCTTTGCAATTGTAACATTGTACCTGGCTTTTGTCCTTCTTCTTCTTTTTGGGTCTCTCCAAATCTAGGAGTTCTTCTAGTTCATGTTCTTCATATCTCACCTCAAAGGTGGGAAATCTTTCTCTCTTCTTGGGGCATTGATCTTCAAGCTCCTTGGATGCATGATCCTTGTCTCCACAAATATTGCAAGCTTGGGTTCCTTCTAGAATAGCATCTTGGTCATCCTTGTTGTCATAAACTCCTTGGGAAGAGTTTTCTCTCATGTTAATCATTTGAGTAACCAATCCTTGCAACAATTGGGATTGAAGTTTCAAAATCCTTTGTATGGCTGGGTCTAGTCCATTGTTGTTGGTTAAAAGCTGAGTTGTCTCTTGGCTCAACTGGTTTTGGGTTGCTATGAGCTCTCTCATGTTGTCCTCTTGGTTGTTGTTGTTGTTGTTGTTGATGTCACCATCCTTGATGTTGGAGTTTCTTGGAGAAGTCATCTGTTTGGATTGGTTTGGGATTAGAGTAGGCAAAAGATTTCTAAGGAAATAATTCTAATCACACATATCACAATTCACACAAGGAATGTGCAAGCAATCATAAACAAATATTCCACTCAACAGCAAACACATTTTTAGGCAATCAAAAATATTTTTGTTACACCACATAAGTTGGTGTGTTTGACTTAACTAAATATGGTGGTCCATCTATATGGTTCACTTGAGATCTTTCCATCTTTCTTGGTTGATTCTTCTTGCATGAGATCATGGTTTCCTTGGGAAAACTCTTGGTCACAAAACTTCAAAGGTGGTGATGGTTCCTTCTATTTGTGTTTCCTTAGTCTCCAAATCTTGAGCAAGATTTCCTTGTCTCACTTGTAGTTCTTAGTGATATCCAAGGTTGAGGTCCTTGGTGAAAATGCTGAAGATGTTGAAGTCATTAGAGTTGAAGATGTTGAAGTCATTAGAGTTGAAGAAGTTAAAGTCATTAGAGTTGATGAAGTCCTTAGCTCATGGTGAAGTCTTTGGCCATGGGGTAGGCTTTATCCATCAAGTTGAAATAGAAGAGATGTAGAATCAAAACCAAAATGGTTGAGGAAAGAGTTTTACAAGATTGTTTGTAAATAAGTTTTGGAACAAATACAACTCCTATTTTTTTCTAAGGGTTTTTGTCCAATCCTAGGTTTACAAATCCTACAGGCAACACAATGCTCTGATACCATATGTAAGGTTCCCAACCTTTAATAAGGTAGAGTCCCCTGTGTTTACAATGCTAGTCCCTGGATCAATAGCTAGCATCCACAGTTAAGATGTAATATCAAGAAACAAAGGTCATAATACAACTTTATAACCAGGAATAACATAATTTTATTACATCTTACATAGCTCATTTGGCTATTACATTACATTGCAGCAGAATATCTATAAGCATGGGGTCCTTCATCTTCAAAGTGCCACAGGCAGACATGTTGGTTGTAGACTTGTAATCCTAATCATTAAACTTCACTAACATCAATCAAACCTGCAACATAACAAGTTACAGCCACAAGGGTCAATACATTTGAATTGTATTGGCAAGTGATACTATGGTAGTATAGTGGAGTCTATCAACTTTATGCATTTGGCAAAGTGGAGTTGAGGCTTGCATTGCTCAAAATAGATTTTTCCTTATCATTTGAAAACACTAAGTTTTTGCTTGACAAAAATCACCCAAGGCATCTACCAATCAAAGATTGAAGATCCTTTAACCCTTGTTCAACCACAAGTTTTTAACTTAGAAATTTGGATGATGAGATTCTTGATAGCTTCCATGTCTTGATGCTCAAATTGTCCTTTACCGGGGACATGGATAAGTACTTAGATTTTACACTCTATAGAGGTGGTGCACTTTCCCCACAAGACTTGGTTTCCCAAGACAAGATCTTTCAGAAGCCTTCCCTTAGACCAAATGGACGCACTCCAACCTATCATTCCCACTACCACCAACTGTCCAAATGGCTAAGTTCTAGCAACCTATATGATCTAGGCCGAGCCCATAATGCCAAGTGGCTGCACTTGAAGCTTCTCAACATTTGACATCTCAAATCTCTTTGTTCCTGGGTGGCAATCCACAAGTGTGATACACAAGGTAAACCATAGCCATGGGCCTTGTGTAACCACTCAACCAAAAACCACCAAGCAATTACCATTCCACCCAGGTGATTCATTAACTTAGTTGTTTTATTAAACAAAAACACAAGTCCTCAGACTTAGAAATTTTTCCATAGTATGAATGTATATTCCACCCTTGTTTTCTATTAGCTAAGCTAAGCTTGATAGTAGTAGGAATCTTAACTTAGGAAAATTCTACTAAGGTTTCATCTACTAGGTTTTCCCATAGCATGGTTTATACTTAGCAAAATTCCATGCAACTCCTACTTAGAAAAAATCACTAATGCATAGTGAAAATAATGGGACAAAGTATGAAGCATCACTTGCCTTTTTGGTAGAGGGTATATGTTCACTCCTTGATCTTTGCAATGTTCACACACTTCAAGTCACTACAAATCAATCAAGCAAACAATAATTCAATCTACCAATCAAGCAAAACATCACATAAAATGATAAAGTCAAAGTAATGCATGCAAACATGCCAAGCTTTGTTTTATTTTAAAAAGTGGTTCCTAATGGGTCATAAACATTTGAAAACACCTAATGGTCATTTTATAAAGTGGCAAAGTCATTTGCAAAAGATTTCACTTCATAAACCATTTTCAAAACAAGGTATCATTTTATGTGGTGTAGAAATGTTTTTACTAAGGCATTAATCTATAGGGTTCACCAAATATGTTTTCAAACCATAAAACTTTGTGTTTAGGGTCAGAGAGTTTGAAACAAGACATTTCCCAAAGGTTTTCTTCCAAAACCATTTTTAATAAATAAACCATATTTTTATTTGACTAGAATTGGTTTTAAATCCAAGATTCATTCTTTTGTTTCACCAAATACATTTTTGAATCCACAAAGTGAATCCTATGGTCAGTAAGTTCTAAACACACCATTTGCAAAAGATTTTATCCCCAAAATCATTTTTGAATAATTTTTATAACCTAAACAAGCAAACACAAGTTTCTGCAAAAACACACAAATTAACAGAAACTTTTTACTAAATAAAAGGCATGGTTGGCTAGGGCTTGTTCCACTGATTCCATTGATATAAAATTTGCAAATTTTGGACGTGTAGAACTAAAGTTATGCAATTTACAAAATTGAATCTCTAATAGATTCAAATCTGTTTTAAAACGAAGCCTGGGCCACGTGGCGCCTTTCTATTTGCTGATACCGTTTCGTCTGGATCACTCACTGAGGATCGTTGGATCTAATGTGAATCGCACGGCTCAGATGCTCCCATACCCATTCGCTTAAGTCGTTCTGTCTACGCCACAGGATGAGGATCCAACGGCCCACGCGTGTTTGACCAAAGGCTGGCGGCGCAGCGACGGTGGCTGGCGGCGGCGCGGTCAGATGGTGGCGGTGCTGGTGAAGCAGGAAGCGAGAGAGGCTGGGAATATTCTCACCGGGATCGCAGGGCTGCGCTGATTCTCGACGTGGTCTCCACAAGGCCAGGGGTGCACGGGGGTAAGGACAATGGCTCGCCGGAGTTGCTCCTGGCGACGGGTATGCTCGGGCGTCGTCGAGGATGTTGCTACAGCGCATGCTAGGACAAATGGGAAGCATAGTTAAACGCGCAAGGTCACGGCGATGATGTGTGCATGAAGGAGAAAGAGAGGCGCGGCCAGAAACTACCTGTGGAGCTCGTCGGAGTTGGAGCGGACGGCAGTGTCGTTCAGTCGAAGACGAAGTCGACGCTGCAGAGCATGCGCGAGCAATGAGAAGACACTGGAAGGTGCAGGATATGATGGCGAGCAAGCTCGTGTGCTCTGGAAGCAGTGGGGCTGGCGGTGGTGGCCGGAATTTGAACGTGAGCTCGCCGGAGACAGTGGGGTTTAGGCTTGCGATTCGAGCAGCCTGGTGGCGATGAGGAGTTGGCGTTTGAGGGGAATAATAGAGGGAGGAGAGGCGCTTATGAGGGCGAGGTCGCGGCGAGATTAAAGTGAGGCATTTAGGAGAATTGAGAGCGAGAATTCATCGGCAGTAAACGGCCAGGGCGACGGGGTCGTGCTTGAAGACAATGAACAGGGGGGTGGGGTCGGTTGGTCAGCAAGAGAGAGGAGAGGGGAGTTGGGTCCACCAGTCGGCGTCGCTGCGGGTCTGTAAGCAGGTGCGAAACGTTTTTCTTCGGGAGAGAGAGGAGCTGGGCTCCTGGGCTTAGTGGGCCAGGTTGGGTTGGGCCGTCCTTGCTCTATTTTTTTTGTTCTGAATCTTTTTCTTTTTCCATTTCTTTTTCTGTTTTGAAATTCAATCAACCAATTCAAACATTTAAATCAATCAAATTTCTACCACACTTTGTATTGAATTTTAGTTCTGTTTAACAACACAAAACTAAAGTCCAAAATAAAATAATAATTTTATTCTTTTTAGGATCTATTTAATAATTAAATAAAATAGACCTTAATTATTAATTCAAATAGGTTTTGATTTATTTAATAAAATCTCCATTTGAAATCTAAATATTTTCAAAACCAAATCAGTAGGTTTTATTTGAAATTATAAAATACTTGGAAGACTTGTTGAAAATAATTTAACAAGTTTTGATGTTTAATAAAAATGGTAAAACCTTTATTTTTAATAAAATTGGATATTAATAAATCCTTATTATTTTATTTAAATAACCCTTTACTCCTTTAATCAAAACAAAATATTTTATTTCAAAAACTTGGCCAAGGTTTAATTTGGCTCTATAAAAATAGTCCTTATTTATATTTCAACCTTTTTATTTAAAAACCAAATCTTTTCATTAAAAGATCCAAAAATAGTTTTTCTATTTATTTAAAATTTTCTTTATTAATTGTTTATCTTTTTAAATCCCTTTAGGATTTGTTTGATCAAATAGGTTTGAAGGTTTCCAATTGGAATCAAAAAGTTTCTTCTCACCCTGAAAATCAACAAAGTTTTATTTTATTCATTTATTTTTCACATTACAAGATTTGGAAAATCTTGGGATGTGACATTCTTCTAGGAATTTATCAGGAGGTTTAGAGTAAGGAATATCACCATTATCAAAATGTTGGAGAGAGTGTACCTCAATAATGGATGAGTGACATATTGGCTTACATAATTCTTCTATAGAGGTAAATGCTTCACATCTTAGCTTCCTTCATCACTTCATCATTTAATTCAAGCATTACCCTCTTCTTTTGTGTTGGGGTTGGCTCAGGTGTAGTTGACTCCGGTATAGTCCAATCATCATAATTCTTGCTTATTTTAGCCATTAATTCCTCAGCTTCATCGGGAGTTCTTTTCCTAAAAACACAACCAGCACAACTATCTAGGTATGTCCTAGATTCATTGGTCAGTCCATTATAATATATATCAAGAAGTTCATTTTTAGGTACTGTATATCCAGGTTGTGCTCTAATTAAAGAACAAAACCTTGCCCATGATTCGGGAAAGTTCTCTCCTTCTTCCTGCTTAAAATCAAAGAGTTTCTGCAAAATAGCATGTTGAGCACTAGCGGGGAAATATTTATGAAAGAAAGTATTAATCAAGCCAACGGGACTATCAATAGATCAAGGAGATAAATTAGTAAACCAAGCTTTAGCTTCACCTTTCAATGAAAAAGGGAAAATTTTATCAACAAAGTAGGTGTGTTTCTTAATATCATCGGAAAATAAGCCACTCAACATAGAGAACTCAGTCATATGTGCCACAACACTTTCATTTTCAGTTCCACAAAAAGGTTCTTTCTCAACAATAGTTATATAAGATAAATCAAGAGAGAAATCATAATCCTTATCTTTAATGTTTATGGAAGAAGTGGTAAACTTAGCATTAGGAGGCAATTTATATCTAACAGAACGTCTCTCAAGAAGACTCTTAATAGCACTTGCACCTCTAGTATTTTGACATTCCTCAATAAATTCATCACTAATTTCAATATAATCTTCATCAAAATGATCACTAGGATACTCTCTAGACTTAGGTGAACTAACAGGTGTAGCAATATTTTCATTAGGAGTTTTAGTGTTTCCCATTATAGTTCTAGAAATTGTAGCATCTAGGAAAGGACCTAATGAACCACTCTCATCAAGCATAGTAGAAGCAACATCAAAATTATCAGAAGCATTTTCAGATTCAGCAGAAGTAGCAGTACATGTAACATGTGTATGTGGTGGTGTAAGAAGCTTATTCATCACAGATGGTGAATCAAGAGCAAAAAAGGTGTTTAGAGTTGTACCTCTTCTTGTAGTGGATGGCAATATAGGAACATTTCCATCACGAGCTTTACCCATGATGACTGGATAGCAGTGAACAATAATTCCAAGTGAACTTATAAATAAAGCTATGCTCCCCGGCAACGAGCCAGAAAATAGTCTTGATGACCCACAAGTATAGGGGATCGCAATAGTCTTCGAGGGAAGTAAAGCCCATATTTATTGATTCGACACAAGGGGAGACAAATAATATTTATAAGCCTTAACAGATGAGTTGTCAATTCAGCTGCACCTGGAAATAGTCTTCTCGCAATAGTTTATTAGTAGCAATAGTTTTGTAATAACAGTAGCAAAATAACAGCAGTAGTAAAATAAGGACAACGGTAGAAATTGTAATAAATAGCAGGATTAAAATGCGATAGACATAGGGATTGATGGATGGGTGTTGCATGGACAAGATAATTCATGTAATAATCAAGACAAAGGCATTTGCAGATAATGAAGATAAAGCATCCAAGTACTAATTAACCATAGGCATGTGTTCCGTATATAGTTATGCGTACTCGCAATGAGAACTTGCACAACATCTTTTGTCCTACCAGCCCGTTTGCAGCGAGGCCTCAAGGGAATCTACTGGCAATTAAGGTGCTCATTTTAATAGAGCACCAGAGAAAAGCATTAACGCTCCATGAACACATGTGATCCTCACATCACAGCCATCCTGTAATAGCCCAAGTTTGTATATATGTAATTAGTACCTAAGCATTAAATGCATCTATTTAAATCAATAAAATGTATGCATAAGTTCAAGTGTGTTGAATTAAATGCAAACCCTAAGCCCTAGTTTCCCTTCCTCCCTCTCTTTGAAAATCATTCAAATGGTTTTGAAATTTTGGAAATCACAAAAATAGTGGAGCCCAAACTGAATAAAAGGGCCCCTCAGTATGTTCTATATTTTGCAAATCCCTTTGTATCTTCAAATGATTTCAAAACAGTAAGTGAATTTGAAAATACAAACAGGAAATAGAAAAAACAGAAAAGGAAAAGGTTTTGTTAAAAAAAAGAGCCAGAGCAAGCCAGGCCGCCGCAGCCCAGCAACCTTCCTCCCCTCTCTCCCTCTCCCGCGGCCTAGCTAAGGCCCAAGCGCATCCCATACCCCTTCACTCCTCTTTTCCCTTTCTTCTTCCCAGCGACAGAAGGACGACGACGCAAGCATAGCTGCTGCGTGTCACCGCCGACGCTGTTCCTGCCTCGCTGAGATGCCCGCCGCGCCAAGATCCTCTCTACCGACGCCGGTGACGCCTATAAGACCCCCTGCTGCCTCCGTACGAACCCTATCTTCTTCCTTCTCACCAATTTCTCCTCCAGCCGAACCCTAGCCCTCGGACTCCGTCGTGCCCTGCCGACCCGTGCTGCCCCGAGCTTCGCCAACACGCCCACGAGCTTTGCCTCCTTCCCAGCAACCTCCTTGCAGAAGTAATCGTCCGTGGCCGAGAAGAATCGAGCCCCCCACCTGTTTCCTCTCCGACACCGACCACCATCGGTGCCATCGATTACGGCGTCCTCTGTGATCGCCTCGCCTCCTCGACCCCTCTACAAGCTTCCCGGTAAGATCACGGTCCTCGTGACCCTCTTAGTTTTCCCTCTTCCTCTCTATATCATTGCCGTCGCAACCATCTGCATGCGCCGCCATCGGCCATCGTCGTGGATGTCGCTCCGGCGACCATTTCTTTGCGGTGCTGCCCTTGTTTGACTCAGCGCACCCGTCCGCGTCCAGCACACCCCACCTCGCCGTCCCGTTTGATCCCCAGCGCCGTGCTGATCCTCAACCTGGGAGGATCACCGTCGGTGACATCACTATGACGCCATCCGCGGGTCAGCCTGGTCAACCAGCCCCCCTCGGTCCCACTTTGCTTGCGTGTCTGTCGATGTGGACTCGGCCCCACTGGTCAGTCGGTGTGGGTAGGCTTAGCCCTAGTGAGAAAAGCCCCAGATCGCGTGGTGACGTCAGCTTGAGGTCTTAAATGTTTTAAATAAATTCCAGAAATGGTTTAAAATTTGTAAATTCAATATTTAATTCATTTTAAATCAGAAAAATACAAATAATATATAAAAATGTTCAGAAAAATGAGAGCTATCTATCTAAGCTATAATCATACATTGTTAACCAACTTTCATGACAAGTTTAATTAGAAGAACTAATTGAACCCCACAGGTGATTCCGAGGATCCCCTGTTCTAGGGTTTGTACCTCTCGGACCCCGTTTAAAATGACCAAGCATGTTCTAGAGTTCCTTTCATCACTATTTAACTTGTCATATCATCCACATTGATTGAGAATTGCACATGCCATGTATTGAATGTTGCTTTACCTTTTCCGGTATTGGTTCTTCGTGAATAGGAACTGAACCCAAAGTTGAAGTCAACAACACCGAAGATCCATACCTTTCTACTGAAGGACAAGGCAAGCGTAGCCTCTCATTCTGAACCTATGTTTTATAAAGTATATTACTTTCTCGCTATGATGCACACGATTCCAATATGGTCTTTTGTCAGTAGTTAGTGTTACCTATCTGCTGCATAGTTTCCCTGTTGTAGCCTTATACTCATGATCCACTGCTCCTAGCATACCTAGGTCTGGCATCTGAGCGTTGCTAGAGCTTCTGAGATCGGCAGCTTAGCCATGCATAGTATCAATGTCTGATCTATCCGAACGATCAATCAGAGATGCCTGAGAATCTAGAAAGGTAGGAGTTGGTGACATCCTCTAAGGAGTTAACTAAATATGCTAAGGCTTGTATGGGAGATCACGTTGGGTGTGGTTTTTGTAGTCCCATGCTCGCCACCACTAGGAACTGAGTTCTTACCTTTGGAACCAAGACGAGCGTACAACCACACGGGGCCTGGACAACCCCTCGATTAACTAACTTGCCTAGTAGATTCCATGAGTCACATAGTTCAGGATTTCCATTTGGCATACGCATTGAAAATGTTTTCGAAAGAGGAGGTGATGGAGGTGCATCATAATAGGTAGGGAAGCGTGGACCGGGTTACTTGGGATAGATAGAGCCCCTGGTAAACCAACCTCGCCTCACATCTTTAAGTACCGGCTTCGGGATTTGACCCGTTACAGCGGAATCATACTTATTGCGTGACTCATGGTTTCGGCGAAAACAAGGTAAAGGTCGTGGTCAACCAACCTCTGTCGGCCTTCCAAGGAAAAGGGATAATAATTTGGCATTAAGAGTCGGTTGGTACGTGTGGGTAAAGTTGTACACCCCTGCAGGATTAAATCTTTTCGAAAAGTCGTGTTCACGGTTATGAACGACTTGGCGACCGGACTTAAGATCGTAGATAACCTTAACCACTATAAAACTTGCTGATTCACGTGTGCTTAAGGATGCTTCCTCCGGGTTGAGGGGGTGATCCTAGATAGGAGGTTCTAATGAAGCTGGTGGTTATCGAGATGTGATGAACAAGATGAAGAAGTCGCTATCTTATCCCTTTTAAAAGATTCTGAGTAGACAAGCCTCTTCTTTCTCTTGTTTACAAATAAAGATTGCTTTCCGCAAAAGTAAATCCAGAGAAAGCCTTTCTAGCAAGAGCACGTAGATACTAGGTTATCTAAGTCTTGCG
Source organism: Avena sativa (assembly GCA_916181665.1). NCBI lineage: Eukaryota > Viridiplantae > Streptophyta > Magnoliopsida > Poales > Poaceae > Avena > Avena sativa. The sequence continues at coordinate 364,680,563 of OV702295.1, forward strand.
GACTACATTATCGTACTCAGTCTTGCGCCATTGTTGTTTTTCTACAGAGGATCTGGTTGCAACTGAAGGTGGCTTCTACGTTGTCATCGACAAGTAGTTGGGGGTCCTAGGTAGCAGCCTAAGGACTATGGGATGGACGTCGCTTTTGCTTATGGTCTCTTAGGCCCTTTGCTAAGTTGTTGTGTAGAACAACATAGTTTGCTTTCGTTGTGTGATGTAATGTTGGGTCTATGACCTCTGTTTTGTAATAACTCTAATATCTTACTCTGTTAAGAGTTTAAACTTATGTTGTTGAATCCCTGTGTTCTGTAATGTTACCGAATCATACTGTGATCTTCCGTGTTTGGAGTTGAACTTATCTTAGATGGTGATCTGAGGTTAGTTTAACCCTAATCCCGGGGGGTGCTACACATCCCCTCTGGTTATCCCAATTTCTGTCACTTCGGGGCCTTGGGTTCCAAACAACGATATGTGTACACAACTTGCAGGTAAGATCACAAACAATAATATCATCATGAATCAATAACATGTTCAGATCTGAGATCATGGCACTCGGGCCCTAGTGGCAAGCATTAATCACAACAAGTTTCAACAATGCAAAAAGCACTAACAATAGATACTAGGCACCATGCCCTAACAATCTTATGCAATTACATGATAGATCTCATTCAATCCCTACCATCCCCATATCCTACAACGGGGAATTACTCACACATGGATCGGGGAATCATGGATGGTTGATGGAGAGGTGTCAATAATGATGATGGCGATGATCTCCTCTAATTCCTCGTCCTGGCAGGGTGCCAGAATAGAGTTTCTGGTTCCAAATCGTGGTTTCTGGTGGTGGCGGTGCAGCGGAACTCTTCTCTGGAAATTGTCCAACCCCTCCGTGTTTTTAGGTTAGAGGGTATATGTAGGCTAAAGGAGAGGTCGAGGCAAAGTTCGAGGCGGCCACACCATGCCCTAGCGCGACCAGGGCTGGCCCGCGCCTGGGGTTGGTGTGGGGCCCTCCAGCCTTTTATCCCCTCCGTCTTCTGGCTCCGTGAGTCTCCTAGAAAAATAGGATTTTGGCATATTTTCTAGGATTTTTCCCTAAAAGTTGATTTTCTGCACAAAAACAAGACACCAAAGCAATTCTGCTGAAAACAGCGTCAGTTCGTGTTAGTTATATCCAAATCACATAAATTAGAGGAGAAACAATAGCAAAAGTGTTCGGTAAAGTAGATACATTTTGGACGTATCAGTTGTGTAAAACATCTAATGGGAATAAAATATAATAATAAAGTATGCATGTAATTGTTAGAGCAAGATAATCATATGTGGGCAGTGCATCCATAAATGTTATCGCCTCCGCAACCGCTTATAGAAATAACCTACTAGTCTCATCCATAGAAGAAAGAAAACTAATGATATGCATCGTGATGTCATCAGTAATCCCAAGTAAGTTCCTCACATACAACCATACTACCCCTTCTTTCACTGGGGTTCACATCCTGCAGATCAGTCATTACTCACACTCCCTTTACTTGGATCAATCCTCGGGGTCTTGGTGTCACATCCCAAGATTTTCCAAATCTTGTAATGTGAAAAATAAATGAATAAAATAAAACTTTGTTGATTTTCAGGGTGAGAAGAAACCTTTTGATTCCAATTGGAAACCTTCAAACCTTTTTGATCAAACAAATCCTAAAGGGATTTGAAAAGTTAAACAATTAATAAAGAAAATGTTTTGAATAAGTGGAGTTACTATTTTTGGATCTTTTAATAAAAAGATTTGGTTTTCAAAAGAAAAGGTAGATTTATAAATAAGGATTATTTTATAAAGCCAAAGTAAACCTTGGCCTAGTTTTTGAAATAAAATATTTTGTTTTGATTAAAAGGGTAAAAGTTTATTTAAATAAAATAATGAGGATTTATTAATACCCAAATTTATTAAAAAGAAAGGTTTTACCATTTTAATTAAACATCAAAAACTTGTTAAATTATTTTAAACAAGTCTTCCAAGTATTTTATATTTTCAAATAAAACCTACTGATTTGGTTTTGTTAATATTTAGATTTCAAATGGAGATTTTATTAAATAAATCAAAACCTATTTGAATAATTAAGGTCTATTTTATTTAATTATTAAATAGATCCTAAAAAGAATAAAAATATTATTTTATTTTGGGACTTTGATTTGTGTTGATTAAACAGAACTAAAACTCAATGCAAAGTTTGGTGAAAGTTTGAATTGATTTGAGTGTTTGAATTGTTGTTTGAAAAACAAAACAGAAAATCAATTAGAAAAAGAAAAAGACATTCAGAACAAAAAAAGGATCAGACCAAGCCCATCCCATCCCAGCCCAGCAGCCCACCTCTCTCCCCAGCAAACCGTTCTTTTCTCACTCAGGAACTTACCCGCACAGAGGATGACGACTGGACCCCACACTCACGATCTCTCTCTCGCAGACAACCAGGACCCACACACTGTTCATCGTCTCCACCCTGCGACCACTTCCTCACCCGTTTCTGCATTGATCTCGCGGGAGTAATTCTCATCAATGCGGCGAGTAATGTCTGTCATCAATCACGCTCGATAACTCGCCTACGTTCCCTCTATCTTTCCCCTCTCTCGCCCGACCCTCTCTGCCTCAGGGCTGTTCCAATTCGGAGCCACACCACCTCTGACTCCGGCGAGCTCCACGGGAAATTCCGGCCACACCTCGCCGCCCCAAAACTCCCTCTGCACGCGAGCTTGTTCTACATCGCCTGGCGTACCTCCCAGCGTCAACTGCTTGGCCGCGACCACTCTAGACGCTCGGCTTCGTCAACATCTGAGCACCACCGACGACGCGTCTACTCCGGCGAAATCTCCCTGGTAAGCCAGACCACCCCGAGCCCTCTCAATGACACTCCCTTACTCCCCATGCTCGTACACATTTAATGCTTCCTTCCACTTGCCTCAGCGCGACCTGCAACTCCGTCCCCGACAACCTCTAGAGGCACCCGCCGCTCGCAGCAACTCCGGCGAGAGATTAAAGACGAACCCGTGCGCCCTCGACGAGCTGCCACAACGTTGAGCTTTAGAGTCACTCCGCGAACCCGGTGAGCATCCTATATCTCTTCCTAGCATCCTACATCGCCGGCGAGCTTGCAGTCTGACCGCGCGCCGCCAGTCGCCACCGCCAGCACCACCAACCTATGGTCAAACGACTGTGAACCGTTAGATCTTCATCTGATGGCTTGAATAGGTTGACTAATCGAAGGGGTCAGGATGAACCTGAGCCGCGCGATTAAACTTAGATCCAACGCACCACACAGCACGATCCGCACGAACCGTTTTCGACGAATCAGAACAGCCCACGTGTCCAGTGCTTTGTTTTAAAAACAGAAATGTGTCTATTAGATATTCAAACTTGTAAAATTCATAACTTTCAAACCACACGTCCAAATTTTGCAAACTTTATATCAATGGATTCATAAAAGCAAGCCCTAGCCAACCATGCCATATGTTTAGTAAAAAGTTTCTGTTAAATTGTTTGTTTTTGCAGAAACTTATGTATGCTTGTTTAGGTTATAAAAATTGTTCAAAAATGATTTTGGGGATAAAATCTTTGGCAAATGGATTGTTTTGAACCTACTGACCATGGGAATCACTTTGTGGTTTCAAAAATGTATTTGGAGAAACAAAAGAATGAATCCTTGATTTAAAGCAATTCTAGTCAAATAAAAATAGGGTTTATTTATTAAAAATGGTTTTGAAGGAAAACCTTTGAGAAATGTTTTGTTTTAAACTCTCTGAACATAAACACAAAGTTTTATGGTTTGAAAACACATTTTGTGAATCCTATAGATTAATGCCTTATTGAAAACATTTTTACACCACATAAAATGATACCTTATTTTGAAAATGGTATATGAAGTGAAATCTTTTGCAAATAACTTTGCCACTTTATAAAATGACCATTAGGTGTGTTCCAATGTTTATGACCCATTAGGAACCACTTTTTCAAATAAAACAAAGCTTGGCATGCTTGCATGCATTACTTTGACTTTATCATTTTATGTGATGTTTTGCTTAATTGGTAGATTGAATTATTGTTTGCTTGATTGAATTGTAGTGACTTGAAGAGTGTGATTGTTGCAAAGATCAAGAAGTGAACCTATACTCTACCAAAAAGGCAAGTGATGCTTCATACTTTTGTCCCATTATTTTCACTATGCATTAGTGATATTTCTAAGTATAGGACCTGCATGGAATTTTGCTAAGTATAAACCATGCTATGGGAAAACCTAGTAGATGAAAACCTTAGTAGAATTTCCTAAGTTAAGATCCCTACTACAATCAATCTTAGCTTAGCTAATAGAAAACAAGGGCGGAATATACATTCATACTATGGAAAATTTCTAAGTTTGAGGACTTGTGTTTCTGTTTAATAAAACAACTAAGTTAATGAATCACCTGGGTGGAATGGTAATTGCTTGGTGGTTTTTGGTTGAGTGGTTACACAAGTCCCATGGCTATGGTTTACCTTGTGTATCACACTTGTGGATTGCCACCCAAGAACAAAGAGATTTGAGATGTCAAATGTTGAGAAGCTTCAAGTGCAGCCACTTGGCAATATGGGCTCTGCCTGGATCATATAGGTTGCAATAACTTAGCCAAATGGACAGTTGGTGGTAGAGGTTTGATAGGTTGGAGCGCGTCCATTCTGGTCTAAGGGAAGGCTTCTGAAAGATCTTGTCTTGGGAAACCAAGTCTTGTGGGGAAAGTGCACCACCTCTACAGAGTGTAAAATCTAAGTACTTAGCCATGTACCTGGTAAAGGACAATTTGAGCATCAAGACATGGAAGCTATCAAGAATCTCATCATCCAAATTTCAAAGTTAAAAACTTGTGGATTTAACAAGGGTTAAAGGATCTTCAATCTTTGATTGGTAGATGCCTTGGGTGATTTTTGTCAAGCAAAAACTTAGTGTTTTCAAATGATAAGGAAAAATCTATTTTGAGCAATGCAAGCCTCAACTCCACTTAGCCAAAAGCATATAGATGATAGACTCCACTATACTACCATAGTATCACTTGCCAATACAATTCAAATGTATTGACCCTTGTGGATGTAACTTGTTATGTTGCAGGTTTGTTTGATGTTAGTGAAGTTTCTTGATTAGGATTACAAGTCTACAACCAACATGTCTGCCTGTGGCACTTTGAAGATGAAGGACCCCATGCTTATAGATATTCTGCTGCAATGTAATGTAATAGCCAAATGAGCTATGTAAGATGTAATAAATTATGTTATTCCTGGTTATAAAGTTGTATTATGACCTTTGTTTCTTGATATTACATCTTAACTGTGGATGCTAGCTATTGATCCAGGGACTAGCATTGTAAACACAGGGATCTCTACCTTATTAAAGGTTGGGAACCTTACAGATGGTATCAGAGCATTGTGTTGCCTGTAGGATTTGTAAACCTAGGATTGGACAAAACCCTTAGAAAAATAGGAGTTGTATTTGTTCCAAAACTTATTTACAAACAATCTTGTAAACTCTTTCCTCAAACCATTTTGGTTTTGATTCTACATCTCTTCTATTTCAAACTTGATGGACAAAGCCTCAACCATGACCAAAGACTCCATCATGTGCAAAGGACTTCATGAACTCTAATGACTTCAACATCTTCAACTCTAATGACTTCAACATCTTCAACATTTTCACCAAGGACTTCAATCTTGGATATCACTAAGGACAAGTGAGACAAGAAATGTTGCTCAAAGACTTTAAGACTAAGGAAACACAACTTAGAAGGAGCCATCATCACCTTTGAAGTTTTGTGACCAAGGAATTTTCTCCAAGGATACAAAGACCTTGTTCAAAAAGAATCAACCAAGAAGAATGGAAAGATCACAAGTGAACCATATAGATGGACCACCATATTTTGTTTAAGTCAAACCCACCAACTTATGTGGTGTAACAAAAATATTTTTGGTTGCCTAAAAATATGCTTGAAACTTTGTTGTTTGAGTGAAATGTTTGTTTGTGTTTGCTTGCACATTTCTTGTGTGAATTGTGATGTGTGTGATTAGAATTACCTCCTTAGAAATCTTTTGCCTATTCTAATCTCAATTCAACCCAAACAGATGACTACTCCAAGAGACTCCAACATCAAGGTTGATGACAACAACCCCAACCAAGAGAACAACATGAGAGAACTTATAGCAACCCAAAACCAGTTGAGCCAAGAGACAACTCAGCTTTTAGCCAACAACAATGGACTAGACCCAGCCATACAAAGGATTTTGAAACTTCAATCCCAATTGTTGCAAGGATTGGTTACTCAAATGATCAACATGCGAGAAAACTTTTCCCAAGGAGCTAATGATAACAAGGATGACAAGGATGTTATTCTAGAAGGAACCCAAGCATACAATATTTGTGGAGACAAGGATCATAAATCCAAGGAGCATGAAGATCAATGCCCCAAGAAGAGAGAAAGATTTCCCACCTTTGAGGTGAGATATGAAGAACATGAACTAGAAGAACTCCTAGCTTTGGAGAGACCCAAAAAGAAGAAGAAGGACAAAATCCAGGTGCAATGTTACAATTGCAAAGAGATGGGACACTATGCCAATGAATGCCCAGAAAAGAAGAAGAGCCAAGAAGACAAACAAAAGCTAGTGAAACCCAAGATGAGGAAGGATATTAGCCAAGTGATGTGCAAGCACTGCAAAGAGTTAGAACATTATGCATCATATTGTCCAGAGAAGCCACCTCAAGACCTCAACCTTGTCACATGTTTCAAGTGTGAAAACAAAGGACACTATGCAAACTTCTATCCAGGAAAGTTACACCAAGATCCCAAGAAGGCCAAGGTGTAATCTAGTTGGAAAAATTTTAAGGGTGGTAGTACCCTAGATGCTTTTGGGCCAACTTGTAACCCTAGCCTCTCCAAATCTCAGGACGAGATTTATTTTAAGGGTGGTAGCTTGTCACATCCCAAGATTTTCCAAATCTTGTAATGTGAAAAATAAATGAATAAAATAAAACTTTGTTGATTTTCAGGGTGAGAAGAAACTTTTTGATTCCAATTGGAAACCTTCAAACCTTTTTAATCAAACAAATCCTAAAGGGATTTGAAAAGTTAAACAATTAATAAAGAAAATATTTTGAATAAGTGGAGTTACTATTTTTGGATCTTTTAATAAAAATATTTGGTTTTCAAAAGAAAAGGTAGATTTATAAATAAGGATTATTTTATAAAGCCAAAGTAAACCTTGGCCTAGTTTTTGAAATAAAATATTTTGTTTTGATTAAAAGGGTAAAAGTTTATTTAAATAAAATAATGAGGATTTATTAATACCCAAATTTATTAAAAAGAAAGGTTTTACCGTTTTAATTAAACATCAAAAACTTGTTAAATTATTTTAAACAAGTCTTCCAAGTATTTTATATTTTCAAATAAAACCTACTGATTTGGTTTTGTTAATATTTAGATTTCAAATGGAGATTTTATTAAATAAATCAAAACCTATTTGAATAATTAAGGTCTATTTTATTTAATTATTAAATAGATCCTAAAAAGAATAAAAATATTATTTTATTTTGGGACTTTGATTTGTGTTGATTAAACAGAACTAAAATTCAATGTAAAGTTTGGTGAAAGTTTGAATTGATTTGAGTGTTTGAATTGTTGTTTGAAAAACAAAACAGAAAATCAATTAGAAAAAGAAAAAGACATTCAGAACAAAAAAAAGGATCAGACCAAGCCCAGCCCATCCCAGCCCAGCAGCCCACCTCTATCCCCAGCAAACCGTTCTTTTCTCACTCAGGAACTTACCCACACAGAGGATGACGACTGGACCTCACACTCACGATCTCTCTCTCGCAGACAACCAGGACCCACACACTGTTCATCGTCTCCACCCTGCGACCACTTCCTCACCCGTTTCTGCATTGATCTCGCGGGAGTAATTCTCGTCAATGCGGCGAGTAATGTCTGTCATCAATCACGCTCGATAACTCGCATGCGTTCCCACTATCTTTCCCCTCTCTCGCCCGACCCTCTCTGCCTCAGGGCTGTTCCAATTCGGAGCCACACCACCTCTGACTCCGGCGAGCTCCACGGGAAATTCCGGCCACACCTCGCCGCCCCTCAACTCCCTCTGCATGCGAGCTTGTTCTACATCGCCTGGCGTACCTCCCAGCGTCAACTTCTTGGCCGCGACCACTCTAGACGCTCGGCTTTGTCAACATCTGAGCACCACCGACGACGCGTCTACTCCGGCGAAATCTCCCTGGTAAGCCAGACCACCCCGAGCCCTCTCAATGACACTCCCTTACTCCCCATGCTCATACGCATCTAATGCTTCCTTCCACTTGCCTCGGCGCGACCTGCAACTCCGTCCCCGACAACCTCCAGAGGCACCCGCCGCTCGCAGCAACTCCGGCGAGAGATTAAAGACGAACCTGTGCACCCCTCGACGAGCTGCCACAACGTTGAGCTTCAGAGTCACTCCGCGAACCCGGTGAGCATCCTATATCTCTTCCTAGCATCCTACATCGCCGGCGAGCTTGCAGTCTGACCACGCGCCGCCAGTCGCCGCCGCCAGCACCACCAACCTATGGTCAAATGACTGTGAACCGTTAGATCTTCATCTGATGGCTTGAATAGGTTGACTAATCGAAGGGGTCAGGATGAACCTGAGCCGCGCGATTAAACTTAGATCCAACACACCACACAGCATGATCCGCACGAACCGTTTTCGACGAATCAGAACAGCCCACGTGTCCAGTGCTTTGTTTTAAAAACAGAAATGTGTCTATTAGATATTCAAACTTGTAAAATTCATAACTTTCAAACCACACGTCCAAATTTTGCAAACTTTATATCAATGGATTCATAAAAGCAAGCCCTAGCCAACCATGCCATTTGTTTAGTAAAAAGTTTCTGTTAAATTGTTTGTTTTTGCAGAAACTTATGTATGCTTGTTTAGGTTATAAAAATTGTTCAAAAATGATTTTGGGGATAAAATCTTTGGCAAATGGATTGTTTTGAACCTACTGACCATGGGAATCACTTTGTGGTTTCAAAAATGTATTTGGAGAAACAAAAGAATGAATCCTTGATTTAAACCAATTCTAGTCAAATAAAAATAGGGTTTATTTATTAAAAATGGTTTTGAAGGAAAACCTTTGAGAAATGTTTTGTTTTAAACTCTCTGAACATAAACACAAAGTTTTATGGTTTGAAAACACATTTTGTGAATCCTATAGATTAATGCCTTATTGAAAACATTTTTACACCACATAAAATGATACCTTATTTTGAAAATGGTATATGAAGTGAAATCTTTTGCAAATAAATTTTCCACTTTATAAAATGACCTTTAGGTGTGTTCCAATGTTTATGACCCATTAGGAACCACTTTTTCAAATAAAACAAAGCTTGGCATGCTTGCATGCATTACTTTGACTTTATCATTTTATGTGATGTTTTGCTTGATTGGTAGATTGAATTATTGTTTGCTTGATTGAATTGTAGTGACTTGAAGAGTGTGATTGTTGCAAAGATCAAGAAGTGAACCTATACTCTACCAAAAAGGCAAGTGATGCTTCATACTTTTGTCCCATTATTTTCACTATGCATTAGTGATATTTCTAAGTATAGGACCTGCATGGAATTTTGCTAAGTATAAACCATGCTATGGGAAAACCTAGTAGATGAAAACCTTAGTAGAATTTCCTAAGTTAAGATCCCTACTACAATCATGCTTAGCTTAGCTAATAGAAAACAAGGGGGGAATATACATTCATACTATGGAAAATTTCTAAGTTTGAGGACTTGTGTTTCTGTTTAATAAAACAACTAAGTTAATGAATCACCTGGGTGGAATGGTAATTGCTTGGTGGTTTTTGGTTGAGTGGTTACACAAGGCCCATGGCTATGGTTTACCTTGTGTATCACACTTGTGGATTGCCACCCAGGAACAAAGAGATTTGAGATGTCAAATGTTGAGAAGCTTCAAGTGTAGCCACTTGGCAATATGGGCTCTGCCTGGATCATATAGGTTGCAATAACTTAGCCAAATGGACAGTTGGTGGTAGAGGTTTGATAGGTTGGAGCGCGTGCATTCTGGTCTAAGGGAAGGCTTCTGAAAGATCTTGTCTTGGGAAACCAAGTCTTGTGGGGAAAGTGCACCACCTCTACAGAGTGTAAAATCTAAGTACTTAGCCATGTCCCTGGTAAAGGACAATTTGAGCATCAAGACATGGAAGCTATCAAGAATCTCATCATCCAAATTTCAAAGTTAAAAACTTGTGGATTGAACAAGGGTTAAAGGATCTTCAATCTTTGATTGGTAGATGCCTTGGGTGATTTTTGTCAAGCAAAAACTTAGTGTTTTCAAATGATAAGGAAAAATCTATTTTGAGCAATGCAAGCCTCAACTCCACTTAGCCAAAAGCATATAGATGATAGACTCCACTATACTACCATAGTATCACTTGCGAATACAATTCAAATGTATTGACCCTTGTGGCTGTAACTTGTTATGTTGCAGGTTTGTTTGATGTTAGTGAAGTTTCTTGATTAGGATTACAAGTCTACAACCAACATGTCTGACTGTGGCACTTTGAAGATGAAGGACCCCATGCTTATAGATATTCTGCTGCAATGTAATGTAATAGCCAAATTAGCTATGTAAGATGTAATAAATTATGTTATTCCTGGTTATAAAGTTGTATTATGACCTTTGTTTCTTGATATTACATCTTAACTATGGATGCTAGCTATTGATCCAGGGACTAGCATTGTAAACACAGGGATCTCTACCTTATTAAAGGTTGGGAACCTTACACTTGGGGTACCTGACAAGTCCTTAGATTGAGGCAAGAGAGGGTACTACAATCATCATGTCATACAAACTAATACATGATCCCATCTATGATAAATAACATGCACAAAATCCACATGGCTAGGCCGAAGCCCTTAGCCCAAGGAGAATTACTCACACATAGAGATGAAATCGATAATCATAAACATTGTAATAGAGATCATAAGGTTGATAGCAAATAGTCTTACAATGTCGCCAAGATCTACTATTACAAGTGGTGGATGATGCCTATGGTGGTGGAGAAGGGTTCAGAGGTTTATATCTAGATCTATTCCTCTGGCGTGGCAGCTTCTGGTGGCAGGGAGAGTTGAGGTCAAGAATAAGCAGATGTTTCTCGTTGCTCGAAGCCTCTTTATATAGGGGTCCCTTCACGAATGTTTTGTTTAACCTAATGAGGTCGGTGCCAACTATATGTCTGGAACTATACGGCTGAAATAAAATTCCCGCCATATAGTTGGTCGTTAAAGCTTCAGCATTGACTTCACGGCTCCTGGTTTCTTTGATGTGTTGGAAATCTCGTATCTTTGACATTTATGTAGTGATTCCCATCATCATAAGTCATTATCTATGCAAGGAAAAATAGCAAGAAAGGATTGCATACCCCTTTGATAATTAGGCATTAGTGGAAGGTTTTAGAGAGATATTTCATCAAATATATGAATAATATCTAGTTTAAATGCAGACGTGGATGGCTATATTTCATAGCCATGAGGACGCCACCCCCTCTCTAGTTGTAGCCGCCCTAGATCTCCTCTAAACTTCCGCCTAGATAAAACCTAGATTCCGGTCTCCTCTACCCCCTTGGCCTATAAACCCTAGTTGCCAAGGGCCCTCTCTACTCCACCATATTCGCTTCGTCTTAGGTGAAGACCTGTGGGATTTCCCCTCTACTTCCACCACCACACTGTCGTGCTGTTGGAATCACGAGGAGAGATCTACAACCTCTGCTACTTGCTAGAACAAGGGAGAGGAAGGTCTTCGTCGAGTACCGAACGTGTGACCGACTGCGGGCGCGCTGCCTGAACACGACACCGAAAGGATCATCTACGTGATCTTGAGATTGGCAATTGAACAACTACATCAACCACGAGAATCCAATCTCGTTAAATGCTTTGGATCTTCAAGGGTTAGTACTCTGTCAACTCATTGCACCAATCTAGTAGATTAGATCTTGGCTTGTGTGTGTTCATGCGATAGAATTTTTTTGTTTTCCATGATACAAACCCCTACACATCTACCAGCAGGGACTCCGTCGCTACCAGAGCCCCCGAGTCCGGACTCACACCTTCCAGGAAGGCGACCTGGTCCTGTGACTCATCCAGCACAAGAAGGGCATGCACAAGCTCTCTCCCCCATGGGAGGGACCATTTGCCATAGGGCGAGTCCTCGGCAATGACGCCTACTACCTCGTCGATGTACGAGGCGACGGCCAGCTCAACGTCAAGCGACCATGGAATGTAAACCTCCTCCTAACATTCTACACATAGAACTACAATTTCTACCCAGCCACCATACAATGAAATATATTCGAATTGCACAAATTATGCCTACTCGCCAACCTCTTGTGCCAATCGCACTCGTACATTTATCAATACACTACCCACGAAAGTCAACCCTTGGTCGACCGACCGACACGGCTAAGTAGTGCGGCACATGGGCACCTAAAGTATTCGGGCCTTGCATCATCCACGAAAACGCCACCCCAGAGCCACCATCAGAGTCGCCTCGCTCGATTGGCCCATCGGGCCAAGACAACCGCACACGCTTCATACAACAACCGGTCCTCCACATCCTCGCACATAGCGACTCGAATGGTTAAGTACCACGCACGAGGACTTGCCCGAGTCTAAACCCACGCGGCTCGGGAACACACCAAGTATGAGAGTGTGCCCTAGACTCGCCACGCGACTGGCTTTCTGAGCCAGGTGGAGAGATGCGTTATGAACAACGCACCATGTCCTCACCTACCTTGGGCATGCGACTAGAATGCCTAACTACCACGCTTGGGGACTCGCCTAACCGACCCCGCTTGCATCCAGAAAACAGCCAAGTATAGAGCACCCCCTGGGGTCGCCAAGCGACTAGCTCTATGAGCCATGGCGAGTCAATTCTGACTAAAATAACAGTCTAACACAAACAAACTTACACACATGTGAGGTAAACCCCATTAAAGGGCGGGCGCGCTTGGGGACTCGCACAACAAATAGAAATCACAAAGCAATGCAAAACGATTCATGTTTTTCCTTTTCCTCAACAACAAAATACATTGTTCATTTTCGAGGTTCATACAAAAGCGGCCAGTCGCTACAACTAATATAACGCCCCAGGGCAATTCTCTACTCTGCAGGCTTCGAAGAGGATGTGCCGCCACCACCCCTAAACCGGACAAAGGGTTCCCAAGGGTTCGCCGGATACATCGTCAAGATCTTTGCAATCACCGACCGGAAAGGCTGCTCCGACTTTAGATCGTGATGCTGCGGTTTGGGGTCATTCGACGCCACCACCGTCTCCTGGTACGGAAGCAGATCACCCATCGCCAACACTCGCTCCGTGAAGGGAGTGGATTTGGCGGTCAGCTTCAGCACCTCCGCGATCTCCACTAAGCCAATCACCGAGGGATACCCGCTAGTGACATCGTCAAGATCGAAGTCGTTGGGGAAGTGCGCGAGTCTAAGACTCAGCGCAGTTGTGGCTCCACGGAGAAAGGCTAACCGCGCCATCCACTCAACCACGGCAGGCGCTTCCTCGAGGTAGCGCCACACCTCCGTCAACCCACAAGGGACCACCTCGGTGGGAGAGAGCCCTTGGAGGACGTCCTAGACGCACGTCGCCAAGAGGATGGCCGCGTCCACCACCGTGGTCACGCATTGCTTGGTGTTGTACGTCCGCACCTCCAGATTCCCCTGAAAAATCGCACCTGCAACATCAGAAGTTTAAGTCAACAAATAAGTGCACCCATGGGTCTCTCGCTCGGGGACTCTCTCGCTCGGGGTCTCCCCCGCTTGGGGACTCGCCCGCTCAAGGACTCGTCCGCCACTACCAAAAGAAAACATGGAAGGGACACTCACCAAGAAGCGGACGGCAGCGCTCCGTGATGAAATTATCCAGGGCCGACAGATGATCTTGCAAACCAGCAACGAGCATGTCGGAGACCATCCGCTCGCCCTCCTCTACGACGATCGCGGCCTTGGCCCTTTCCTCAGAAGAAAGCACCCCCGCCTTTGCAATCTCCAACTCCTTCGCCAACGAGGCGATCCGCCCCTCCGCCACAACCAGCACCGTCTTTGTAGTCTCTAGCTTGGTGGCCGGAACATTTCCCTCATAGGCCTTGGCGATCGCGGCGGAGCGATCCTCTGGCAAAATGAAGAATACAGTAAAAAATTTGCGCAATGACAAGAGTAGAATTTAATAGAAGTGACGTTAACTCACCTGTAGTCGCCTGCAATTGCCGATTGGCATCCCGCGCAACCTGTAGGTCATGCTCCAGACGCTCCTTCGCGACTTGCTGTTCGTCCGACTCCCGCTGAAGACCTTGAACAAAGAAAAACTACATATGAGCAAACGACTAAAGTTCTAAGCGTCTAGCCGCTGATATTCAGCGACTAGACACTTGGGGACTGGACGAATAAAGTTCTAAGCGTCTAGCCACTAAAATTCAGCGTCTAGACACTCGGGGACAAGACGAATAAAGTTCTAAGCGTCTAACCGCTGAAATTCAGCGACTAGACACTCGGGGACTGGACGACTAAAAGTACTAAGCGTCTAGCCACTGAAATTCAGCGACTAGATGCTCGGGGACTGGACATACCTGGATGGCAGCACCTAGCATGTCGTGAATCTCGATGGCATCGACCGACGGCAACACAAATGATGTATGCCCGCGTCGCTGCCCGGCTTCACCATCAACGACCTCAGGAACTTGAGGCGATTGCGTTCTAGCAGGCGCGGTGGAGGCCCTCGCCATGAAGCGAGGAAACGCCACGGTCGTTGTCGCTGGAGCACTGGCCACGGGCACCGACGCCTCTGCTAGCATGGTCGTCTCGCCCAGATGCAAGCCCACGACCGCTTCACCCTCCGGGACGATGGTGGATTCGATTGGCACCTCGACCAATGCTTTGACTGGCCCTTCCGTCGTAGCAGCGGAATCACCCTCCTTCTTCTTCTTCGTGCCTTTTATTAGCGCCTCAATTGTGTTGCCTTTCCTCTTCTTGGAAGGGTCGCCTTCCCCTCCGGGGGTGACTGGCGGAACCTTAGCCACCAAAGGGTGACCAATCTTCTTAACACCGGTCCTGCAAAACGACACGGTCAGCACTCTGAGAAACGACCCTGAAAACTACCGCGGACCACCCGGCGCGAACTTACTTGGCAACAGGGAGGAAGCACAGCCCGGGGCTGATATGAGCAGGCTTCTCTAGCTCTGAACCAAGATTGCGAGTAATCCCTCTCTCTAACACACTCACGGCCCATGACACCGCGAGTTTCTTCGAGGCTGAGGCCCCGGTCGCAGAAACTTACGGCCTAGGAGACACAGACGCCCCCCTCGGTGGCGAGGACTTCTCCCATGTGGATACGGCAGCGCCTGGTTCCGGAGTCGCCGAAAATTCATGCGGGAGCACCGCGAGTGGAACCGCGAACTCTACCACGACTGCGGCTTCTGAACCCTTCATCAGAACTGGATCCTCAGGGATCTTGGCTGAAGTTCTGGTCCCAGCATTGTCGGCCTCCTCGTCTGAATCAAAAATCGCCGCCGACCTAGGCGGTGACACTACCTTTGCTTTGGGCTTCCTCATGGGCGACTTCAGCTTCTGTGCAGGCTTCATCGGCGTAGCAGCTCGCCAATAGCTACGCTCCTGTGTGTTGTCTTCATCACTGTCGCGCTCTTCGAGGCTACGGCTTGCCTCGACTTCACGCTTCTTCTGCCCCCGGGTTTTCCGAGCCATGGGCGCAGGCGCGGGAACCTCCACCACCTCGTCCTCGCTATCAGAGGACTCACCCGAGTCTTCTCTGAGCTCCTTGGGGATCTCTTAATTGATATGAGGGAGCCAGTTCTCCAAACACTGAAATAACTGACAAAGACAGACGACATCAGAGAGTTGCGACTGCAAAACTATGCGACTGCGAGGTTAAGGAAGAGACTTACTGTTGGCGCTTGGCGCTTCCCCGTGGCGGTATACAGAGTGAGCCCGGCCTTCGGGTTGGTGTACTCTGCATCTGTAATCTTCTTCAGCGCGGCGACGTAGTCGTCGGCGTCCCAATTCACTGACCACGCCTTTGTGTCTTCGTCCTTACCGGTGTACTGGTACATCCAGTGCGACCCACTAACCAACGACACCAATCACCACCCGAGCTAGCAGTTGTATAGATTGATGGTTTCTAGGCCTTCCTTATTCAGTGTCTGTATCTGCGTTAACATCTCGTCCACGACCATCCTCTGATCATCGGGAAGCTTGGTCATCAACAGCCAGTGCAGCTCGCTCCTCTCGGCAGTATACATCGGGAGCGGCACTTCACCTTTCGGCGTCGACTCACTCATGTAGAACCAGCTCCTTTACCACTCGTTGACGGCTTTCTTCGGTAGCTGAAGCTCTAGGAATGTGGCCTTGGTCTTCAACTAAAAGGTAACGCCGCCCGCCGCCAAGATTGGTCCGCCTGCCCCTTCGCGGCTGACGCGGCCATGGAATAGATTGATCCATAGGGGAAAGTAGTTGCGACACCGCAGATAGCATTTGCAGAACGCCATGAAAATGGCGAGCTGCTCGATGCTGTGCGGCCCCAGATCCGAAAGTTTGATCATGTAATACGCGTAGAACCATCGGAAGAAGATCAACATGGGGAAGCCGAGCCCCCTCTCTAGGTGGCTCAAGAAACAGATGAACTCTCCGGGGCGGGCCTTGGGCCCCGTCTCCCCGGCCGCAGGGATTCGCCACTTTCCCTTGCAAAGAATCCCTGCTTCCTAGAAGGATTTCAGCGAGGCCGTGGTGCATTTGGATTTGCCCCACAGATCCTTTGGAGGCGCCATCAATAAGATCAAGACTCGCTCGGTTCAGAAATCCTGGATCGGGAGAAAGTGGAAGACTGAGGGTGCACGAGGTCGGAGGAATGCAAAGGAGGTTCGTAGCTCCCCCCGTCACTCTACTTATAAAGGGGCGCTTCCCGCCAATCTCGGAGGAGCCGTTACCTCGCAGTAATTACGCCAAAGTAACTGTTGGATTACCCAACGGCTAGGTTGAACAAGCTGGCGGTCCAACTTCATTCACTCGACTTGCCTGCCTACTCACCAAAGCTGCGATTCGACATGCTTGCCAAAGCTGTGATTCAACTTATTCGCCAATGCAGCGACTGAAGACATATGCAAGAGATTCTTCCTTCATTGAGGGAGTCCCTCGCCGATTCGACTGGGCGTCCAAATTGGACCTGCATACTCTGACTGCCAAAGAACACCTGCGCCGAACCAACGATGGCCTTGGGGACTACTGATGGGAATATGTCGAATGGGGTATGCCCAGTAGGACGTTTCCTACTGGACCAGTCCCTTTGCGAGTGGGGCTATAGGACGGCGACTAGATCACGACTGAAGACAGAACCTGGCGATTGGAAGCTGGAGGCCCAGAAGCATAGATAGTACCAGTCGGATTATTTCAAATCCTCCGAGTCCTCTACTGACCCTATTGTATATCTGTAAACCCTAGCGAGGTACCCCCTATATAATCCTCCCTATGGTGTTCTCTGTACTCACGTTCCATCATACACCTCATCGACTCGCTGCCTAGCCGCCGAGCTCGCCTCCATTGTACTCAAGCAATAATACAGTCTAGCAGGAGTAGGTCTTTACCCTCCGGGGGGCGAACCTAGGTAAATATGTTGGGTTTGCAACATAGAAAACAAAAAAGTCCTATGATGGGAACCACTAAGAACCAAGATCTATATCCTAGATACAAGCAACGGGTGGATATACATCCATAAACATACCCTTGTAGACCGACAAAGTTTAACGAGGTTGTACTCGTGGATGATGTAGACGAACGCTTGCTGATCTCAAGATCGAGAACAAGTCTATCGCCACAAATCTGCAGCGCATCCGTGATCGCACACACGTTCAAGGCACCGAACAACCTCTGCCTCCTTGATCCAGTGATGCAGCGGAAGTAGCAACTCCTTCCAGTCGAAAAGCCATCGGGAACATGTATCTCGCTAGTCCGAGACCATGGGGAAATAATTCTAGAGGGGGAGAGAGATACTTCACGAGGAGGTGTGAGTGAGAGAGAGGGAGTAGGGGGCCTTTTATAGGAGGAAGGGGCGCCCCAAGGGGTGTGGCGGCGTCCATGGTGACTTCCCCCACCCCTTTCTCCATTCATGTGAGTGGAGCTCCTACTCACCAAAAGTCCCTCCATATTCTCCACTCAAAAACCCACTCAAATTCCCATTAAATTTCCACCAAATTTAATGTAATCTCTCTTTAAATAAAACTCCTTTTATTTATTTATTAAGAATTTTGTAAATTACATTAATTAACAAACATTCACATAAAACCCCTTTTTACTATTCAATTCACATGCAGAAACAATTTCAGCAATTTTACCCGAAACAATTCCGGTGTCTAGTGAAATAATTCCTACACTTTGTAATTCTTTCGTCTATAACATATTTGATCCAAATGGTGTTGGTGTCTCTTAAGTGTGTCACCTTACGATTCATGAATAATGCGGACATGATCGAGACCCCTCTCGGATCAATAATCAGAAGCGGGGCCTGGAGATCCATACTGACTCGCATACATTCAACAATAACTTTTTGTGATCGTGAGAACCTTTTACGCTAGTAACTTAATCCCTTTGTCTTGCGATATATTACATATCCGGGATTCGATCATCGGTATCTCCATACCTAGTTTGATCTTGTTACCTACATGTACTCTTTTCTCGTTCCCGTGAGATAACATTCTAGTGATCACATCACTTGCTTGCAAGGTAACTAATGTGATATCACCGAGAGGGCCTAGAGTATATCTATCCGTCATAGGGATGGAAAATTTTCACTCTTGATCCATGAGCCTCTACATAACACCTTCGTAGCATGGAACCCATCTTTATAGTCACCCGTTTACGGTGTGATGTTTGATATTATCAAGATACTCTTTCAGTGTTAGTGATTGACATGATCTCATGGTCTAAGGACTAGGATTACTTCGTATGATGTTATAGCAATATAAACACAATTACTTGATCGTGATGCTATACTTCGGATGAATGTTCATCACATAATTCCAATAATGTTGTGACCTCGTTATTAACAACATTCAATGTCCATGATCAGGAAACCTTGATCATCTTGTTAATCAACGAGCTAGTTTATAAGATAGACATAACTAGGAACTTTATATTTGTTCATTAAACACACATGTATTAACGTTTCCGTATTAATACAATTATAGCATGCAAAATAAAAATCTATCATATACTTGTAATACTTATAATAACAACTTTATTATTGCCTCTCAGGACATATTCCGTTCAGTCTCCCACTTGCACTAGAGACAATAATCTAGTTACATAGTGATAAATTTAACACCCATGGAGTTCTGGTGTAGATCATGTTTTTCCCTAGGGAGAAATTTAGTCAATGGATCAAATACATTGAGATCCGTGTGTACTTTACAAATCTTTATCTCCATCCTTGACATGTTCGCGGATGGAGTGGAACCAGCACTTAATATGCTTGGAATTCTTGTGAGACCTTGGTTCCTTGGCATTAGCTATGGCTCCATTGTTGTCACAATAGATCACCATTGGTTCCAACGCACTAGGAACCACACCTAGATCGGTTATGAACTCCTTCATCCAAACTGCTTTCTGAGATGCTTCCGAAGCAGCAACATATTTGGCCTCCATTGTTGATCCCGCCACCACGGGTTGTTTGGAACTCCACCAACTAACTTCAGCTCCGTTCATGAGAAATACATATCCGGATTGAGACTTAGAGTCATCCGGATCGGTGTCGAAGCTAGCGTCGACATAACATTTAGCGATGATCTCTTCTTCACCTCCGTACACGAGAAACATTTCCTTAGTTCTTCTTAAGTACTTAAGGATATTCTTGACTGCTATCCAGTGTTCCGAACCTATATTAGATTGGTATCTACCAGTCAAACTAATAGCATGTTCCACATCCGGTCTTGTACATAGCATGGCGTACATTATAGAGCCTATGGCTGAAGCATAGGGGATCTTGTCCATTATCTCTCTTTCTTACGCCATAGCCGGACTTTGAGTCTTACTCAATTTCTTGCCTTGCAACATAGGTGAGAACCCCTTCTTACTTTCGTCCATTTTAAACTTATTTAAAATCTTATCCAGGTATGTACATGGTGATAGCCCTATTAGGCGTCTTGATCTATCTCTATAGATCTTTATGCCTCATATGTATGACGCTTCACCTAGGTCCTTCATTGAAAATTTTCTGTTTAAATAACTTTTAACACTGTTTAAAAGATCTATATCATTTCCAATCAGTAATATGTCATCCACGTATAATATAAGAAATGCCACATTTCTCCCACTCACTTTCTTGTAAATACAAGCCTCTCCATAAGTTTTGACCAATCCAAACTCTCTGGTCACCTCATCAAAGCGCATATTCCAACTCTGGGATGCTTGCTTCAGTCCATAGATGGATCGCTGAAGCTTGCATACCTTGTCATCATCCTTAGGATCGACAAAACCCTTTGGTTGTATCATATACAACTCTTCTTCAATGTTGCCATTAAGGAACATAGTTTTGATATCCATCTGCCATATCCCATAGTCAAAATATGCAACAATTGATAACATAATCCTAACTGACTTTAGCATCGCTATGGGAAAGAATGTATCATCGTAGTAAACTCCTTGAATTTGTTGAAACCCCTTTGCGACAAGTCGAGCTTTATAGATGGTTACATTACCATCAGCATCGGTTTTTCTTTTGAAAATCCATTTGTTCTCCACAACCTTTCGGTCGTGAGGTAAGTCCACCAAGATCCAAACTTGGTATTCGTACATGGATTCCATCTCGGATTTCATGGATTCTAGCCATTTGTTGGAATTTGGGCTCATCATTGCTTCTTCATACATCGCAGGGTCATCTATTTCATCAACCATGAAATTCATATTAGTATTTCTGTATAGTTCAGGAGCTGCACGCGTCCTGCTTGACCTGCGAGGTTTGGTAGTATTCTCTTTCAGAGTTTCATGATCATTATCATTAGTTCCCTCTTCATTCGGTGAAGTCAACTCCGGAACAACTTCCGGCGCTGCGCTACTCGCCATATTATGAAGAGAAGGTTCAATAACCTCTTTGAGTTCTACCTTCCGACTACACACACCTTTCACGAGAAACTCTTTCTCTAGAAAGGATCCATTCTTGGCAACGAAAACCTTGCCCTTGGATCTATGATAGAAGGAATACCCAATAGTTTTCTTAGGGTATCCTATGAAGATGCATTTTTTCGCTTTGGGTTCGAGTTTATCAGGCTGAAGTTTCTTCATATAAACATCGCATCCCCAAACTTTAAAAAATGATAGCTTAGGTTTCTTTCTAAACCATAATTCATAAGGTGTCTTTTCAACAGATTTAGATGGTGCCCGATTTAAAGTGAATGCATCGGTTTCTAGTGCATAACCCCAAAATGACAGTGGCAAGTCAGTCAAAGACATCATAGATCGAACCATATCTAATAAAGTATGATTACGACATTCCAACACACCATTATGTTGTGGTTTTCCGCAGGTGTGAATTGTGAAACTATTCCACATTCTTTCATATGTGCGCTAAACTCATAACTTAGATACTCACCTCCATGGTCGGACCGCAGAAATTTGATCTTTCTATTATGATGATTTTACACTTCACTCTGAAATTTCTTGAACTTTTAAAAGGTTTCAGACTTGTATTTGATCAAATAGATATACCCGTATCTACTCAAATCGTTCGTGAAAGTAACAAAATAACGATATCCACCTCGTGACGACACACTCATTGGACCACATACATCAGAATGTATGATTTCCAATAAATCTGTTGCCCGTTCCATTGAACTGGAAAACGGCGTTCTAGTCATCTTGCCCATAAGGCATGGCTCACATGTATCAAATTATTCGAAATCAAGTGATTCCAAAAGTCCATCTAAATGGAGTTTCTTCATGCATTTAACGCTAATATGACCTAGACGGCAGTGCCACATATATGCAGATATATCATCATCAAGTTTAATCCTTTTAGCATCAACATTATGAATATATGTAACACTATTATCGAGATCCAACATAAATAAACCATTTATCACAGGTGCATGACCATAAAAGATATCATTCATATAAATCGAACAACCATTGTTTTCAAATTTAAATGAATAACCACTTCGCATCAAACACGATCTGGATACAATGTTCATGCTCAGTGTAGGCACCAAATAATAATTATTTAGGTTTATAACTAATCCCGACGGTAAGTGGAGAGGCAGCGTTTCGACGGCGATCACATCAATGTTTGATCCATTGCTGACACACATCATGACCTCACCCCTTGCTAGCGGTCGCTTGTTCCCCCTGATTCGAGTTACATATATTGGCAACCGATCCAGTATCAAATACCCAGGTGCTACTACGAGTACTATTCAAGTACACATCAATAACATGTATATCATATATACCTTTGTTTGCCTTGCCGGCCTTTATATCAGCCAAATATTTGGGGCAGTTTCGTTTCCAGTGACCAGACTCTTTGCAATAAAAACATTCAGTATCAGGCTTAGGACCTCCCTTGACCTTTTTCTCAGGCGCAATAAATTTTCTGACCATCTTGAATTTTCCTTTGGGATCGTCCTTTTCTTCAGTGGATGTGATCTTATCGACCATCAACTCCCGGTGCCTATTCTTTATGTCTACTTTGATAGCCACCAAGATGGTAGCAAGTTCGGTGAGCGATCCAATCGCACCACTTTTCTTGTAATTCAGCACAGACTCTTTGTAATTGGGTGGGAGCGACTGCAGAACTCTATCCGTCACAAGGTCAACTAGGATATCATATCCCAGCGCCTTAAGACATTGAACATATCCCATCATCAACATGACGTGATCGTTCACAGAGTTGTGTTCCTTAATCTTTACACTAAAGAACTCGCTAGAGATCATATATCTCTCAACGTGGATTTGGCTTTCAAACATGAGTTCCTTCACCATAGCATTAGCGATACTAAGTTCAAAGCGTTCTAGGAGTTCATGTTCCATTTACAGAATGATTGCATATTTCACAAGAGTGTAGTCATCATGCTTTGTGTCATACACATTATGTAGTAGTTGCAGGAGCATCACCTATCGAACCATCCATCAAGCTTTTGTGCAGCATTGAGGGAAAACCTCAAATTCATGAACCAGTTGGTAAAGTTGCTACCATTCATCGCAAGTTTCTCTTTCTCCATGAACACATTGAAATTAAAGCAGGTGGTGCCATCTACAACATAATTTGTAAAGTTTAGACTAAGTTTATGATAGATCGAGTTTAACTAATCCAAATTACGAATGAACTCTCACTCAAAAACTACATCCCTCATGTATTTTTGGTGATTACATGAACCAAATCCACTACACCAAGTCCGATCATCACATGAGTCGGTGTATTTTCAAAGGCGAGCATCTATATGGGCATCATATCAAATATATGACTCATGCTTAACCTTTCGGTTTGTGTTCCGAGGCCATGTCTATACATGCTAGGCTCGCCAAGTAAGAACCTTAGTATTTGCGTGTGTAAAACTGTCTTACACCCAAAATATGATCATGGATTCAAGTACACCTGATCATCACGTGATGTCTTGAAGCGGCAAAACATAATCGGTGCATACTTAAGGGAGGACACATTTTTTATCTTGATATCTAAATGAGGGATCATCTTATAATGCTAAGAAAACACCAAATGAGCAATATAAGATGCAACAACATCATATGAAGTGAAATGATGTGGTTCTTGCACTTGATCATTATCATGTGCATCGTGGTATGATCTTTATCATTCCTTTGTGTGTAAGGCCAAGGTCTATGGAACTTATACGTTATGTGTGTTGTAAGAGTATCAACTATACATCAACTTACAACATTACCATATCATGACACTAGCCCAGCAACAATCTAAACTAGACGCTTCTAATTTATCCATTGCAAGTTTTACATGGCTTAGGGCTTTCAAAGATAGAACCGTTCTTACCTACGAACATGTAACCACAACGACGATAACCAAATTATTAGCAACTCGTTGTAAATCGGATATTGATTATAGTAGGAGAGACAGACACCCTCTAGCCACTTATGCAAAACTAGTTGCATGTCAAGCGTGGAACATGTCTCATGTACGAGGACATGTAAAGTTTGTCTGGGTCACTTCATCCCATTATGCCACCAATATCCAAAGTAAAAGCAAGAAGAAATAACATGATCATCATCGCCCACATACTTATATGTGTACTACCCGTGCAAAGCATCTACACATAGATCTGGTTCCGATCCACTGTTGGGTTCACAGCATAGAGAACAATTTTTTTCCTATGATGGGAACCACTAAGCACCAACATCTATCTACTAGATACAAGCAACGGGTTGATATACATACATAGAGAACATACCCTTGTAGACCAACAAAGTTTAACGAGGTTGTACTCGTGAATGATGTTGACACGTTCAAGCCACCGAACAACCTACGCCTCCTTGCTCCAGCGATGCAGCGGAAGCAGCAACTCCTTCCAAACGAAAAGCCACCGGGAACATGTATCTCGCTAGTCCGAGACCATGGGGAAATAATTCTAGAGGGGGAGAGAGATACTTCACGAGGAGGTGTGAGTGAGAGAGAGAGGGAGTAGGGGGCCTTTTATAGGATGAAGGGGGCGCCCCAAGGGGTGTGGCCGGCGTCCATGGTGACTTCCCCCACACCTTCCTCCATTCATGTGAGTGGAGCTCCCACTCACCGAAAGTCCCTCCATATTCTCCACTCAAAAACCCACTCAAATTCCCATTAAATTTCCACCAAATTTAATGTAATCCCTCTTTAAATAAAACTCCTTTTATTTATTTATTAAGAATTTTGTAAATTACATTAATTAACAAACATTCACATAAAACCCCTTTCTACTATTCAATTCACATGCAGAAACAATTTCAGCAATTTCATCCGAAACAATTCCGGTGTCTAGTGAAATAATTCCTACACTTTGTAATTCTTTCGTCTAGAACATATTTGATCCAAATGGTGTTGGTGTCTCTTAAGTGTGTCACCCTACGGTTCGCGAATAATGCGGACATGATCGAGACCCCTCTTGGATCAATAATCAGAAGCGGGGCCTGGAGATCCATACTGACTCGCATACATTCAACGATGAATTTTTGTGATCGTGAGAACCTTTTACGCTAGTAACTTAATACCTTTGTCTTGCGATATATTACATATCCGGGATTCGATCATCGGTATCTCCATACCTAGTTTGATCTTGTTACCTACATGTACTCTTTTCTCGTTCCCGTGAGATAACATTCTAGTGATCACATCACTTGCTTGCAAGGTAACTAATGTGATATCACCGAGAGGGTCTAGAGTATATCTATCCGTCATCGGGACGGAAAAAATCCACTCTTGATCCATGATCCTCTACATAACACCTTCGTAGCATTGAACCCATATTTATAGTCACTCGTTTACGTGTGACATTTGGTATTATCAAGATACTCTTCCAGTGTTAGTGATTGACATGATCTCATGGTCTAAGGACTAGGATTACTTTGTATGATGTTATAGCAATATAAACACAATTACTTGATTGTAATGCTATACTTCGGATGAATGTTCATCACATAATTCCAATAATGTTATGACCTCGTTATTAACAACATCCAATGTCCATGATCAGGAAACCTTGATCATCTTGTTAATCAATGAGCTAGTTTATAAGATAGGCATAACTAGGAACTTTATATTTGTTCATTAAACACACATGTATTAATGTTTCCGTATTAATACAATTATAGCATACAAAATAAACATTTATCATATACTTGGAATACTTATAATAACAACTTTATTATTGCCTCTCAGGGCATAGTCCCTTCAAAATCCCTGTCTCTTTGCCCCCATTTCGCACCGTAGATGGCTGGCCGCACTTATCCCAAATCCTACTACTCTCTACCCCTGGTAGCATCTGCCGTGGCCATTCCCACGCCATAGGGGATTGGTTAAAGGTGGAACATGGGGGTCCATGGTTGTTCCGACAAAACTTTGTGTGTATAGAGAAATATGATGGTCGTTTCTTAGCTGACACAATAGATCTGAATTTGTTTGCTGCATGGATCCAAATCCATAAGTTGCCAATCGGATATAGAGATCTAACTCTAATTAAAAACCTGACAGAGAAGAAGGTGGTCAAGGTGATATCGATTGAAATGGATGTTTAGGGTGCAGGGAATTTTGTTAGGGTGTAGCTGCGCCATGATGTGTGGAAACCATTGGCACAATTTGTCTCGATCTCGAGATCTGGTCAGCGAGAAGTCTATCATATTATGTATGAGAAGATTCCCAAGTTTTGTGGGGCGTGTGGTTTATTTGGCCACGTGCATCTAGAATGCGGATCAGGAGATCATGAGATCGACAAACTCAAATGGGGGGATTTTCTGAAGGTGGACTGGAGTACTTGGCAGGGGCGTGGCCGCGGTGGATTTTGTGGGGGGGGGGGACCAAGGCAGCCGTGGTAGCCGGGGAAGGGACCATACGGGCTCTGGTAGAGGATCAGATCAGTATGGTCGTGGACATGTTTTCTACATGCCTAGGCGCATTAACCGCTATTGTCCCTATTAAGAATAGCAATGGAAAAAACCCAGAGCTTGATGATACAACAACAAGCCATATGAAAGGTGTGGCGATGGAAACAGATGCAAAAACCACTCTTGACCACTCGGCAAAAAGGAGTCTTGATATGGGAGAAGGGGTACTTGGTAAGGATGGGGCGGTGGATGTTGAAAGAACAGGTGCTGATATGATTACTGATGAGGTTATTTTGGAAAATATCAACGCATCAATTGATATTGAAGTGATAGGTCTAAGCGACCAAAGAAGGACGGAGTTAACTCCTCTTCATTAGGATCGGCGGGCTCTTTGGAGCATGTCCGACCATAATGAGGACCCTAGTTTGGAACTGTCGCGTGTTGGTCAATACTGCGGCAGTCCTAGCGCTTATGGATGTAATGAGGCGTAATAACCCCGAGGCTGTGTTCTTGTCGGAGACACACCCCGATCGTTATCCGGCGGAATGCCTTAGGAGGCGGATGAAGATGGATGTTTGCATTATACAACCTAGTGATGGCAGGAAGGGTGGTATTGTGATGATGTGGAAAAGAGAAGTCAAGGTGTCCCAATTGTATGCTTGCCCCAATTACATCGATTTCAAGATCAAGGAGGAGGAGAATAAAATCTGGAGATTTACTGGCATGTATGGGGATTTTAAATGGGTGTACAAGTACAAAACTAGAACAGATTGAGGAATATATATATCAACAAAACAACTTACTCTGGCTGGTTATGGGAGATTTGAATGAAATTTTATATGCCCATGAAAAGGAAGAGGGGAGGATCAGACCAGAAAGATTTACAAAAGTTTTCCATGACTGTATGGAGGAATACAAATTGGAGGATGATATTGGTTATTGTGGGGGATCCTTTTACTTGGCATAAAGAGATAATGAGGGAAAGACTAGACAGAGGTCTAGCTAACTCTAATTGGATCCAAATGCATGCGAATGCGGCGGTGATACACCTGGAATACAACCACTCTGATCATAGACCTATCCTCTTGGATACAGAATTCTACGCTGCTGCTATGGCTCCTCCAAGCGAGAAGCCTTCAAATTTTGAGGCAAAGTGGCTAAAAGAGGAAGGATTCGGAGAAGAGGTAGAAAACTAATGGAATTCAGCTGCACCAGACCATCACACGATCGACGTTCTTTCACGTCTGAAACAGATTCATGCTGGGCTTCATGCATGGGATAGGTGTGTGCTAAAACAGCCCAAAACGCAGACCCGTAAGGCACAAAGGGAGTTAGAAATGCTAATGCGTGGACCTCTTTAGAGGCAAACAATCAACATAAATTTGAATTTGCAAAACATATAGAGAAACTGCTCGAACAAGAGGAAATTAAATGAAGTTAGAGGGCTCGTGCAAACTGGTTTCAACATGGAAACAAAAATACCGTGTACTTCCATAATTTTGCTTCTACGTGGAAAAAAATGTAATCTTTACTACTTATTAAAGGAGAAGAGGACATGATGGTGGTACATCGTTCTGCATTTACCCCATGTTTTCAAACTATTTACTTAAGAATACCACCGCCAAGTTAACTTACA
Organism: Avena sativa; assembly: GCA_916181665.1. Classification (NCBI taxonomy): domain Eukaryota; kingdom Viridiplantae; phylum Streptophyta; class Magnoliopsida; order Poales; family Poaceae; genus Avena; species Avena sativa. Next base: position 364,708,848 of record OV702295.1, read on the forward strand.
AATTTGTTTTTTTCCACATCCCTTGCGTCGCACGTTTTCTCCACTCTCCCGTCCCGACATAGCCTCCATAGCATATGGCAATTAGGGCAGGGCGCCGCTCCCATCTCCAGCACGGGGCCTCCCATCCCAGGCATGAAGCGCACTCCCCTCCGCCACCCACCTTCCCATATTCACCCGTCCTTCTCCCATCCGCCCCTCTGCTTCTCGTCCTGTCTTCGACCCATGGCCGGGAATAAACAACCACACGGATATTCCAATCACCGCATGCCGGTTCCATCTTGGAGGATAGGAGATACGAGCGTTATGGGGTGCCCCCATAGGTAGGAATGGAAGCCTCTTCTTCCTGCTGGACAATGCAATTCCCTCCGTAGGAGGGGCCCTCGGCACCATCTCTGCTCTCCATTTGTTGGAGATTCGTGTTGTGCATTTTACAAAATAACTCTCCCACCTCATCTTTTAGGTCTGCTGCAGTTTGTCTATCTAACCCCTAATGTTTTTGGATATTCTAAAAATTTTGTCGCTTGTTTGTCTCCTCACAATCGATGGTCTTCTACACGTTCCTGTTTCTTTTTCACCTCATTTTTTCTCGTACAATTTTAGGAATATTCAACAATTTTTATGTACATTTTTTTATTCTGAAAATGAAACATGCATAATTTATTTTTTCAACAATCTCTTTTGATAATTTTTATTTTTCTACTTTTTATTTAACAATATTTAGACACTCTTACTTTGTTTCATCTTAGATTCAAAAGTTTCATACAAGATTCACACGTTTTACAAACTTGTTTTTGCCAAGAGATATTCATATAATTTTTTCACAGAATACATGCATAATGTCTGTTTCTTTTTCACCACATTTTTTCTCGCAAAATTTCAGGGATAATTAACAACTTTTTATGTACATTTTTTATTCTGAAAATGAAACATGCCAGTATGCAGGTTGAATATTCTTGGATTATTTCTACAAAAGTATGGATATTTTCCAAATATTTGAAACCTTCCAACATAGATTCATTCAAGATTCATAGGCAATAATATTCATATAGGATACATACTAGGATATTTCAGGAATAATATTCTTGGATATATTCAGGAATAATATTCATCCAAGATTCATAGGAATAATATTCTAGGATATTTTAGGAATAATATTCATTCAAGATTCATAGGAATAGTATTCATATTCATATAGGATATTTCAGGAACAATATTCTTGGATTATTTCTACAAAAGTATGGACGTTTCATTCGGGATTGAAGCAATTTTCATACAAATTTAAAAGAATTTTTATCATTCACCGCGGATTTTCAAGTGTGTCGAGATTCATAGAAGATACATACAAGAATCCTAGAATATTCGTACTTCCAAATTTGGGGAAAGCAATTTGGATAAAATGGAATCAGTCCAAGATTATTTAATCAGAGAACTAAAACTATGTTTGATCTTGACTGATTCATACAAGATAATTTAGGTGCCAATATGATCGGTAGCAATATTTAACAATTTTTTATGTACATTTTTTATTCTTAAAATGAAACATGCATAATTTGTTTTTTCAACAATCTCATTTAATAATTTTTATTTTTGTACTTTTTATTTAACAATATTTAGTCACTCTTACTTTGTTTCATCCTAGATTCAGAAGTTTCATACAAGATTCACACGTTTTAGAAACTTGTTTCTGCCAAGAGATATTCATATAATTTTTCCACAGAATACTTGCATAGTGTCTGTTTCTTTTTTACCTCATTTTTTCTCGCAATTTTTCACGAATAATCAACAATTTTGTTATGTACATTTCAGGAATAAGATTAATAACAAGAACGTTTCACACAAGATACACACAAGATTCACGAGATTACTCACAATTTCTAATCTCATTCATATATTTTTTTCATAGAAAACAACATTTCCCTCAGATTCTTGACCGAAATCATTTTCATTTTCCCTCTTTTTTTGATGTTTCATACATAGATCCATAGAAGATTCATACCATGATCCATACAAAACAAATGAAGGATGTTTCATACAAAGATCAATCGAAATAAACTAACCTTAAAAAGACAAAATCTAGAAAAAATGGAAAAGAAAAGAGGGGCCTCGGATCATTACCATTACAGATTCAATCAATACTGAATTTGTAGCATACAAGATTTCATACATGTTTCTAATCAAAGTTCTATGAACATGAGAATCTGTTTTTGTACCGATCTGTTTTTGATGTTTCATACATAGATCCATAGAAGATTCATACCATGATCCATACAAAAAAAATTGAAGGATGTTTCATACAAAGATCAATCTAAATAAACTAACCTTAAAAAGAAAAAATCTAGAAAAAATGGAAAAGAAAAGAGGGGCCTCGGATCATTACCATCACAGATTCAATCAATACCGAATTTGTAGCATACAAGATTCATACATGTTTCTAATCAAAGTTCTATGAACATGAGAATCTGTTTTTGTACCGATCTGTTTTTGTATCCAGATCGAATCAAGTTCTATGAACATGAGAATCTCAAGACCAATAGAGAATCATAAAACCAAATCGACTGAAAACGAAACCAAATCGACTGAAAATATACCAAATCGACTAAAAAAACAAATCGATTGAAAAGGCTAAACACTGGGGCATGCAGCTAAGATCTGTGGCCGCCATGCCTAGCCAGAGGAGGAGGCGGGTCGGCCCCAGACTTGAGGAGGAGGAGGTTTGGGGAGGTGGAGGCGGGGCTAGGGTGGAGGAGGTGCATCGTCTTGGGAGGTGGAGGTGGAGGCGGGGCTGGGGAGGAGGAGGTCCGTCGGGGCTGGGGGAGGTGGAGGCGGAGGAGAGTTGGGGGCGAAGAGAGGTGGGGGCGACGGGGGTGGAGATATGCTCGCTCGGGGGCAGGGGACGGGTGGAACGGGGCATGTTGATTCTAACATTTGGGAAGGGTTAAATTGCAAAATATTTTGAGGCTTTGACTGAAAGACTTTTGCACGAATCTTCAATTAACTTGCGGTAGAGATGATGCCGGGACCCCTCCTAGATGTGGTAAATCCACTCTCTATTCCTACTCGTCATCCGCGGCCACCCCGACGCGTGCTAGCGACGGGGGCCTCCTCCTCGTGCTTGTCGGCACTGGCCTAGCGGAGCTATTCCTGCGCTAGAGACGGGCGCCTCCTTCTCGCGTCGGCATCAATGGCCCGGTAGAGTTTTTCCTGCCCTGGAGACAAGCGCTTCCTACTCGCACTCGTCAGCGGCAGCCTTGTGGAAACCTCCCGCGCTGGAGACCGGTGTCTCCTCCACACGGAAACTCTTTTTAGAATGCGCCTTTACATACATAAGTCACATCTACCACTCATTTTTTCTTTAAGATTGGTGAGGCAGTATTGGACAACACATGGGCTGACGTCATACTGACATCATATTGAGACATAACTGAAACTTTGCTGAGAAAGATTGAAAGATATGAAACATTTGTGAAACATTTTTAAACAGTAGAAGATGTTTCATAAGTTTCAGACATCTTTCACAAGTTTCATTTTATATTTCACAAATGTTTTCTGGGCACCACATGGAGCACTCCTCTATGTAGCAGCGCCTTTAGAAACGCCGGGTTCCTCCTCCAGACGCTTGTCGGCCTCGACACGATCTAGGGAGAGAAAATTTTGTGGTGAGTAATTATCCGGAGGAGATGGACAACAAGATCAGGTTAATTAAATTTCTTTTGAGAGCGGCGACCGGTTGTTGACCAAGGGGAGCGAGCCTTCCATGAATCTCAGCCCGCCGCATGGTAGAGACGCCTCTTGTAGAGTTTTTCTGTAACTTTGTCGAGGCTGAGTATGTGATATTTGGAGGAACCAGACGATTCTAAAGACGGCGGTACAGACCGGAGTGCCACGTTATGCTGATGTCAGCATGACTCACTCATGTGTTGACCCATATTTAAAAAAATTATAAAATAATATTAAAGCTTATGAAACATGTCAGAAACTTTTGAAATATTTTATACTATTCACGGGCTGTTTTACTGTTTCAATCATGTTTCGGTTTGGTTTCAATTCCGTTTCAGCTAGTGACATCATCCATGTACAGGTCAGAAAAAGTTCAAATAGCGCATCAATCTCAAAGCGGGAATAGGCGATAGATGGGACTCCTGCATGTAAAGACGTCTTAACTTTTTCTGCTATTTGTAGAGTGTTGTTTGTTTGAGATTCAGGAAAGAAGATGATCGTCGAATTCGAATTAAATATAGTTGGCAAACAGCTGCAATCCTAGCTAAACTGTGTTTTTCCCTAGTGCTGTTGTGCTGTAATCTACTAACTGATACTTCCTCATCTTACAATATAAGATGTTTTAACTTTGTCAGAGTGATGTATCTAGATATTTTATACTCCCTCCATTTGGAAATATAAGATGTTTTAGATTTGTGAAGGAGATATATCTAGACACATTTTAGTGTCTAGATTCATTTGAACCTATACATTAAAAGATGTCTAGATACATCTCCTTTACAAACCTAAAACATCTTATATTTCTAAACGGAGGAAGTAGTAAGTATGGAGAGACACTCTGAACTGCATACTATCTAAACCTACACACTAAATGGTGTATAAATGCATTATATTTACAAAACTAAAATATCTTATATTTTAAAACGGAGGGGAGTATTGTGTTGCTAAGAAAAAAATCCGGTCTTATCTCCATCTTGCATGCATATGCATGCACGGTGACAACACTGTGTTGATGGCTATCCAAATATCGTTGGTGGCCAAGACGACAAGCTCCACCCACTACCACACACCTCAGCGCCAAAAGAATCCATTCGCCACCTACACGCTCCCTTGCACGCACTCGCGTTGTGCATAGCTGAAAACTCGATCGCAACACTACCCGCCAAGTCACACTGAACCCCGGGGATGCGCGACGTGGGCTCGCTGCATGTCTCGCTGTTTCCACGTCGCCCCGCGCGTCTCCACGTCCCCCTCGTCGTCGCCCCGCGCATAAATACCGCACCACCTCGCCCTCCATATATAGCCATCCCATCGATCCTCCTGAGAGTTGTCTCAACGCAGCTAGCTAGCTAGCCATGGGTCTGAAGCGCAATGGTGGTGTGGTGTGGTGTCTCCTACTCGCCGGGCTCCTCCTGGTTGCCGCGGCAGCCGCGGAGGTGGAGACCAGGAGGGAGGATATCGGGCGGTGCGAGAAGGATTGCGAGTGGAAGGGTGGGAAGGTGATGCAGTGCAAGAAGCAGTGCCATCAGAGGTACGACCAGCAGGAAGATGAGGTCATGGAGGTGGAAGCCGGGCGTGAGCGTGACCCGAGAGAGGATCTCGGGCGGTGTAAGAAGTACTGCGAGTGGAAAGGCGGGCAGGTGACGCAGTGCAAGAAGCAGTGCCACGAGCGCTACGGACAGCAAATGGAAGAAGGCGCCATGGAGGTGGAGGCCGGGCGTGACCCGAGGATGGACCTCGGGAGGTGCAAGAAGGACTGCGAGTGGAAGCAGGGCGGGCAGGTGACGCAGTGCAGGAAGCAGTGCCATGAGCGGTACGGAGAACACAAGGATGGCGACAACCACGGCAGGCATGGAGACTGCAGCAGGCAGTGTGAGGGTCACGAGGACTGGTGGAGGAAGGAGCAGTGCATGAAGGAGTGCAGGCGCCAGCAGCAAGGGGAGGAGGATGGCGCCGACGTTGACAGCTACGCGGGCGGCCGCGGTGGCAGCTGCTACAGGCAGTGCCAGCACTACCATGACCAGTGGAAGAAGCACGCGTGCATGCAGGAGTGCGGGCGCCGCCAAGGTGACGACGTCGACAGCGGCCGCGGAGACAGGTGCAGCAGGCAGTGCCAGTACTACCATGGATGGAAGAAGCAAGAGTGCATGCAGTCCTGCATGCACCGGCAAGTGGAGGACGGCGCCCAGGAGGAGAACCGCGGAGGCGAGTGCGAGTCCCGCTGCCGCCAACGGTGCCAGCAGTATCGTCGAGGACAGGGGAAGGAGCAATGCATGCAGGACTGCAAGCGCCGCCAGGAGAAGGAGCAGGAGCAGAAGCAGAAGGGAGGCGGGAGCAGCCACGGATCTGCAGGCGACCGCTGCCAGAAGGAATGCCAGCGCCACGGCCCGGAGTACGAGAGGAAGCAGTGCGTCCGAGACTGCGAGACTCGCCAACGCGGTGGCGGTCGATCGCTCTCCGGCTGTGGAGAGCGCGCTCTTGTGAGTGAACTGGGACTGGGAGCTAAGCAGTCAACCTTGGCTTGTACATTAGGGACGTGTCATAAATAAAGTGAGCATGCTTTTCAAATAAGCCGTACAATGACTTTTGTTATCCGTACCTCATGAGCCACAAGATTGGTGCAGTAAGAGTTTGTGTAATTTCACATAAACACCAGCAACAAGAACAAGGAACAATTCGTTTTATGGCCCTGTTGCATTTAGCAATGACCTACTGGCTGGTAATACATTGTACACAAGCCTCCAAGCTCCCCCACCCACCCACCCAAAACATACACACGCACATGCAGACGTAAAAAAGACTGGTAGTACACACCAAATATATTTTGGGGGCGACCCTTCCGTCCAATTTAACAGTTTACACGGTAGGATGTACCGACAGTACTGTACATGAAAGTAGATTTGCCCACATATGTAACTGTTGTCCGCCTCCTTTTGAATCATGTTCGAGTTTGCACATTTTCCAAATTTACACGTAGCTACCGTACATCTCTGGCTATTACCGTATTATTAGTAATCAGCCGTTTGCCAACTACAGTTGACCTACACATCAGGTCATGTGTTGTTACTGTGGCAGCAACAAGCCCGTCTGGCCTGAAGCTCTGAAGATTGAAGTGCTTCTTCCATGAGAAGTTTGTGACACAGGCTTCAGCATTCATGGTCACTGTTTGAGTCCACCGAGGAGGACGAGGGCGACGAGTCTGGAGAAGCATGATAGTGCACTTGAGCATGTTTTCGCGTCTGGTTCCTGAAGCTCTGAGCATGGTGCGGCCCGGCTTGGCAAGATAGGTGCGAGGAATGCTTCTTGTTGTGGCTTATGTTGGCGATAGCCGTTACGATCTCCATGATAGTGGGGAGAAGACTTGACGAAATGGTGAGAAGTCCAGACACCTGCAAATGGTAGCATGGCAACTGGAAATTAAGCATGGCAACATTCGCCTGAAGCCAAAAAGTGCAACGGATTGTAGCTGTATAATGAAAAAATATAGTAAGAAATTGCTTGGTAGAAACAAATTCGATTTGGGGTAATCAAAGGAACTCTGTGCTCTAATATAAGTTAAAAGAGGCGCGTAGATAATTACAGTGCCGTGCCGGAAATAAGAAGTTAAGTCATACTGCAACCATAGAGCATAAGATAGTACAAAGGTGAGAAAGAGCCCCAGAATATATACAGGTTCCTGATAATGAACAAAAGAAATAACCTTGATTAGCCCACCAACATTACAAGTTAAAAAAGAGTTTTCAGATATTCAACCATAGAAATATTACTTCACCAATGAAATAATTACCTAACAAGAAACATAAATTCGTTGAAGCAAACACGATCTTTCCTTCAACACATGCCCTGCAAACACGATCTTTGGCAAAGAAAACATTTTCTTTTAGTCCAAGGATGTGGCCACCCTTATGAAGACTTTACAAAGTTCTCATATTGACATGGGCTAGACGGCGATGCCATAACCAGCCCGCGTCGGCCTTTCCAAATAGACACATCAGACCTGTAGTGGTTTTTCCCGAAAAGTCCACCACATACAGGTTATTTTCGACATGCCCAACAAAAGCGACCTTTAGAGACTTGCTCCACAAGAGTACCACTAAATCGTCATCAGTAAAAACTGCAAAGCCCATCTTACCAAGGGAACGAACATAAAGTAACTTGTAGCCGAGGGTCTCAACAAGCATGACGTCCACGAGGGAGATATCGTGGGCAACCACAACCTTTCCAAGACCCAATACCTTAGACTTCGATTTATCACCATAGGAGATGGTTGTTTGATCATGATGAGGCCTCATCTCCGTGATGATCTCTTTGCTTCCGGTCATATGACTTGTGCATACACTATCGAGCACCCATTTAGATCCACCGGAAGCATAGCCCTGCCAAAAAATTACTTCTTGGTTTTAGGTACCCATTTTTCAATGGGTCCTCTCATGTTAGTAAAAAGGGTCTTTGTAACCCAAATAGACCAAGAAATATGATCATCAAAATAACCAACATAAATAGCATAGATATCACCATAATAATCACAAAACAACTCATAATTAGGAGTGTTAGTCCCTGCAAAACCAATATAATCAGTTTTATCTTTTGTGATGTTCTTCTCAGTGGTGCTTGTCTTTGCTTGATCATTCCTGGTCTTTTTCTTCTTGTTTTTCTTCTTCTTGGACTTGGAGACATAGCCAAGTCCCGCTTTTCCATAATTTGTCCTTTGCTTGCTAAGGACCTCCTCTAGAACTTCCTTACCTTTGGGAGTAGATGCCTTGGCAACCTCATCTTTCAACCTAGAATTTTCTTCAAGAATTTATTCATGAGCACATGTTGATGTAGAAGTGCTAGGAATATCATATTTGGTCAATTGATTTTGGAGCTGATCATGAGACTCATTGAGAACAGAGTATACACTTTCCAAAGCCTTGTGAGCAATGTCAAGCTTCTCCAATTTCTCTAAGATTCTAGCATGAGTAGCCCCAAATTCAACTTTTTCCTTCTTTAATTTATTTGCCTTGGCTACTGCTGACATGGTTATACCCCACAGGTACACAACATTAGTATATCTGGTCCAGCCCAAGGAAGGCCCACAACAAGATATGTGGCCTGCGGAGATTTTGGGTGGACCAAGCCCATGACGTCTTTGGATCCTTGGAGAGCAAGACTAGAATAGATAGAATTTTAAAGGGAACAAACCCTAATTTGTAATCGAATCGACCTATGCCCGAGACCTGCCTATCTATATAAAGGCTAGGAGGACACGACGAGGACGGCGCTTCAACTCACCTCATACACACCTCACGCCAGATTGCATCTGCGCACCCCTGTAATCTTCGGTTCCGCCGTAATCAAGAGCAAACAAGCAGGAGTAGGGTTTTCCCTCCGGGGGCCTGAACCTGGGTAAACCTCGTGTCCCCGTGTTGCTTGTCTGTTAACCGTTTCGCAATCTCTAGCATCCCCATCTTCTCCAAAACCCAAGTCCATAACAATGGGCATTGACGAGATCGAACCTCGTCAATTGGCGCCGTTTGTGGGAATCTGTTGGAGATATGCCCTAGAGGCAATAATAAATATAGTTATTATTATATCTTTGTGTTTATGATAAATGTTTACATTCATGCTATAATAGTATTAACAAGGAAACATTAATACTTGTGTGATTTGTAAACTAAAATAGAGTCCCTAGTAAAGCCTCTTTATAATACTAGCTTGTTGGTTAATAAATGATTGTGGTTTCCCTATCATGAACATTGAGATGTTATTAACAACAAGATCATATCGTTAGGAGAATGATATGGTGGACATACTCCTATAGATAAGCGTAGCATTAAGATCAAGTCATTTTAATAGTTCAATTGATATATGCTTTCTCATACATAGTAACCTAATTCCTTCGACCATGAGATCATGCATATCACCTTCATCGGAAGGATGCTTTGATGACATCAAACACCACACCGTAACTGGGTGGCTAGAAAGGTGGCATTGAGTGTTTGGAAAGTATTGGTTGAGACACATGGATCAAGAGTGGGATTTGTCCATCCATATGACGGATAGATATACTTTGGGCCCTCTCGGTGGAATGTCATCCAATTAGCTTGCAAGCATGTGACTGGCTCACAAGGGATCACATATCACGGGAACGAGAAAAGAGTACTTATCAGTAATGAGGCTGAACTAGGTATGCAGAGATACCGATGATCATAACCTCGGATAAGTAAACTATCGTGAGACAAAAGGAAATTGGTATCGTATGTAAGTGGTTCATTCGATCGCAAAGTAATCGTAGAAATATGTGTGAGCCATATGAATTTCCAGATTCCTCTATTGGTTATTGTTTGGAGAAGTGTCTCGATCATGTCCGCATAATTCACGAACCGTAGGGAGACACACTTAAGGATTCGACGTTGTTTGAGTAGTTATGGAATGATGAGTAAGAGACCGAATGTTGTTTGGAGTCTCGGATGGGATCCGGGATATCACGAGGAGATCCGGAATGGTCCGGAGAATAAGATTCATATAAGGAAAGTCCTGTTTCGGGGTTGGAGAATGGTTCCGGTGTTTTCATTGGGAATGTTCTAGAAGGTTCTGGAATGTCCGGCACTCCGGAGAGGAAGGGTACATGAATGTGTCATAACAAGTTGGAATGATTGCATCATGTACTAGGTGTGATCGCTGAACAAAATAAAGGGTTAAATCAAATCCTAGTTTGAAAACGTCAAACGCCAATTTGAAAAGTCAAACGGCTATTTTGTGAGGTGGAGGGAGAGTAGGAAACCTACTTGGGGAGGAGTTCCCTCCCTCCACCGCCGGCCCACTTGGAGACCGAGTTGGGGAGGGACTCCCCTCCCCTTGGCGCGCCCCCTCCACCTATATAAGGAGGGGCAGGGCTGCCCCTCCAAGACACAACACCACGCCCCTCTAAACCCTAACCCTAGCCGCCGCCGCCCACCATAGCCGCCGCCTAGGGCAAGCCGTCGCCTAGGCAAACCCTAGCCGCCGGCCTTTCTCCTCCTTGGTGCATCTAAACCCTAGATCGCCGAGGCTCTCTCTCATAGTCCACCATACTCGCTCCGGCTTAAGGCGAATCCCTGCGAGATCTCCCCTCTACTTCCGGTACCACGCCGTTGTGCTGCCGGAATCGCGAGGAGAGTGCTACAACCTCCGCTGCCTGCTGGAACAAGGGAGAGGAAGGTCTTCGTCGAGTACTAAACGTGTGACCGACTACGGAAGCGCTGCCGGAACGCAGCGCCGGAAGGATCGTCTACGCGATCTTGAGATCGGGAAGAGTACGACTACATCACCCACGAGAATCCGCTCTCGTTAAACACTTTGGAATCTTCGAGGGTGAGTTATTCCATCGACTCATTGCTACAATCTAGTAGATAGATCTTGGCTTGTTTGTTTGTATGCGGTAGAAAATTTTTGTTTTCCATGCTACGAAACCCTACAGTGGTATCAGAGCCGTGTCTATATGTAGATATGTTGCATGAGTAGAACACAATAGTCATTGTGGGCGTTGATGCTTTTGTTGTCGATTGCTTCTTGTGTACTTTGCATCTTGCGGGATGGTGGGATGAAGCGGCCCGGGCTAACCTTACATGACATCGTTCATGAGACTTGCTCCACGCTTGACATGCAGCTTGTATTGCATAAGTGGCTTTGCAGGTGCCTGTTTCTCCCAACATAGTTAAGTTCAATTTACAACGGGTGATTGACAATACTAGTATCAATGTTGTGGTTCTTGTTCGTAAGTTAGAACGACACTTATTGAAAGCCCCAAACCACGTAAAACATGCAAAGAAAATAGAGGCGTCTAACTTTGTTTTGCAGTGGTGTGCTGTGATGTGATATGGCCATGATTGTGATTATATTTGATGTATGCAATGTTCCTTATTGTAAGTTGGCAACCGACAGGAGCCATATGGTTGTCTTTAATTTATGTTAAGACCCGCGTGTCTATTCAAAGTAGTTGTAATAGTTGAAGCTGGTGGACGACAACCATGAAGCGGCATCATTGACCTTGATGCAATGCCGGTGATGATGGAGATCATGTTCGTGCTTGAAGACGGAGATCGGAAGCACAAAGAAGAAAGGCCATATCATATCACATATTATGAATTGCATGTGATGTTAATCCTTTATGCATCTTGTATTGCTTAGTTAACGACGGTAGCATTATAAGATGATCCCTCATGCACATGAATTTCAAGTCCTAAAGTGTTCACCCTTAGTAAGCACCATTGCTAAAGCTTGTTGTTTCGAAGCACCACGTGATGATCGGGTGTGTTAGATTCCGCAAGTGTATACAACGTGAGCAAGCCATATTTCCTCATGCGGAAGCTAAGGTTTGATCTTGACGAGCCTAGCATGTACAGACATGGTATCGGAACACGGATCACCGAAAGGTAAAGCATGAATCATATAGTAGATATGATGAACATGTCGATTGTTCGCCATGGAAGCTACATCAACTCTCGTGATGATCGGTTTTGATGTGGTGGATTTGGTTCGTGTGATCACTAAAACAATGTGAGGGATATTGTTTTGAGTGGGAGTTCACCTAGATTAATTTAACTATTAATTACAACTCAATTTGTCATAAGCTTAGTCTAAACTATTGCAAATATGTTGTAGATCAATGGCGGAACCTACCATCAATTTTAATGCGTTCCTAGAGAAAGAAAAGTTGAAAAACAATGGAAGCAACTTCGCGGATTGGTTCCGCAATTTGAGGATTGTCCTCACAGCTGGTAATTTGACCTATGTGCTGGATGCACCGCTGGGTGACCCACCTGCAGCTACTTCTACCGATGAAGTAAAGAATGTTTACCTCACTCGGAAGACTCAGTACTCCATAGTTCAGTGTGATATCTTGTATGGTTTAGAATCGGAGCTTCAGAAAAGGTTTGAGAATTCAGACCCACATGATATTGTCTGTGATCTCAAATTGATATTTGAGACTCACGCGGCAATTGAGAGCTATGAGGCTTCTGAAAAGTTCTCTAACTGCAAGATGGAAGAGGGCAGCTCCGTCAGTGAGCATGTACTTAAGATGTCTGGGCACGCAAACAAACTCCAAAGCTTGGGTATAGTGATTCCTAATGCTTTGGGGATTTACCGTGTCCTCCAATCACTACCACCAAGTTACAAGAACTTTGTGATGAACTACAACATGCAAAACATGAACAAGACGTTGCCAGAACTCTTCGCCATGTTGAAATCTGCAGAAGTGGAGATCAAGAAAGAGCACCAAGTGTTGTTGGTCAATAAGACCACCAAATTCAAGAAAGGCAAGTCTAAGCAAAAGGGACACTTCAAGAAGGGTGGTAAGAAAGTTACCGCGCCGACGAAGAAGACCAAGGCTGGACCTAAGCCTGATACTGGGTGCTTTTACTACAAGGGAGAAGGTCATTGGAAGCGGAATTTCCCAAAGTACTTGGCGGATTTGAAGAACGGCAACATCAAGAAGAAAGGTATATCCGATATACATGTTATTGATGTGTATACCACTAGTACTCATAGTAGTGCCTGGGTATTTGATACTGGTTCGGTTACTCATATTTGTAACTCGAAACAGGTGTTGCAGAATAAACGGAAGCTAGCAAAGAACGAGGTGACGATGCGCGTGGGAAATGGATCAAAGGTTGATGTGATCGCGGTCGGCACGCTACCTCTTCATCTACCATCGGGATTAGTTTTATACTTAAATAATTGTTATTTGGTGCCTGCGTTAAGCATGAACATTATATCAGGATCTTGTTTATTGTGAGACGGTTACTTGTTTAAGTCTGAGAATAATGGTTGTTCGATTTATATGAGTAATATGTTTTATGCATATGCACCTTTGATAGATGGTCTATTCTTATTGAATCTCGATAGTGGAAATACACATATTAATAACATTGAAGCTAAACGTTTGAAATCGAGCGATAACTCGACCTATATGTGGCACTGTTGTCTTGGTCACATTGGAGTGAAGCGTATGAAGAAACTCCATTCCGATGGACTTCTTGAATCACTTGAAAGATGCGAAGCATGTCTGATGGGTAAAATGACTAAGACTCCATTTTCTGGTATGATGGAGCGAGCTATAGACTTATTGGAAATCATACATACCAATGTGTGTGGTCCAATGAGTGTAGCATCGCGCGGTGGTTATCGTTATGTTCTTACCTTCACGGATGACTTGAGTAGATATGGGTATATCTATTTCATGAAACATAAGTCCGAAACTTTCGAGAAGTTTAAGGAATTTCAAAGTGAGGTTGAGAATCAACATAACAAGAAGATTAAATTTCTACGTTCTGATCGTGGAGGTGAATATCTAAGTTACGAGTTTGGCGAGCATTTGAAGAAATGTGGAATACTTTCACAATTGACACCGCCAGGAACACCACAGCGTAATGGTGTGTCCGAACGTCGTAATCGAACTCTTTTAGATATGGTTCGTTCTATGATGTCACTTATAGATTTACCGCTATCATTTTTGGGGTTATGCATTAGAAACAACCGCATTTACTTTAAATAGGGCACCATCTAAATCCGTTGAAACGACACCGTATGAATTATGGTTTGGGAAGAAACCTAAATTGTCGTTCCTTAAAGTTTGGGGTTGCGAAGCCTATGTAAAGAAGTTACAGCCGGACAAGCTTGAACCCAAAGCAGAAAAATGCGTCTTCATAGGATACCCGAAGGAAACTATTGGGTATACCTTCTATCATAGATCCGAAGGCAAAATCTTTGTTGCCAAGAATGGATCCTTTCTAGAGAAGGAATTTCTCTCAGAAGAAGTGACTGGAAGGAAAGTAGAACACGACGAGGTTATCGAACCTTCTCTCGACCTTGCGAGTAGCGCAGCACCGGAAGAAGTTCCTGTGGTGCCTGCACCAGTAAGAGAGGAAGCTAATGATGATGATCATGAAACTTCGGTTGAAGTTGCTACAGAGCCTCGCAGGTCAACAAGAACTCGTACCACTCCTGATTGGTATGATCCCGTTATGAGTGTCATGTTGGTGGACAACACCGATGACCCTGCAACATATGAGGAAACGATGATGAGCCCAGATTCCAATAAATGGCAAGAAGCCATGAAATCCGAGATTGGATCGATGTACGAAAACCAAGTATGGACCTTGGTGGACTTACCAGATGGCCGGAAGGCTGTCGAGAACAAATGGATTTTCAAGAAGAAAACAGATGCTGATGGTAATGTTACTGTCTATAAAGCTCGACTTGTCGCAAAAGGGTTTCGACAAATTCAAGGAGTTGACTACGATGAGACTTTCTCACCTGTAGCGAAGCTAAAGTCTGTGAGGATTATGTTAGCAATCGCTGCATATTACGATTATGAAATATGGCAGATGGATGTCAAAACAGCGTTCCTCAATGGAGACATTGATGAAGAGTTGTATATGATGCAACCCAAAGGTTTTGTCGATCCTAAAGATGCTAACAAGGTATGCAAACTTCAACGGTCCATCTATGGATTGAAGCAAGCATCCCGAAGTTGGAATCAACGTTTTGATAAGGTAATCAAAAGTTTTGGTTTTATACAAACTTATGGAGAAGCTTGTATTTACAAGAAAGTGAGTGGGAGCTCTGTAGCATTCTTAATACTATATGTAGATGACATATTGTTGATTGGGAATGATGTAGACCTTCTTAATAGTGTCAAGGAATATTTGAATAATAGTTTTTCAATGAAGGATCTTGGCGAAGCAGCTTACATATTAGGCATAAAGATTTATAGAGATAGATCGAGACGCCTAATATCATTGTCACAAAGTACATATTTGGACAAAGTTCTAAAGAGGTTTGGAATGGAAGATAGCAAGAAAGGGTTCTTGCCTATGTTGCCCAATACGACCTTGAGTAAAACTCAAAGTCCGATAACAGCAGAAGATAGAGAAAGAATGAGTAAAACTCCCTATGCCTCAGCCATAGGATCTCTAATGTATGTCATGCTATGTACTAGACCCGATATTGCATATGCTGTTAGTTTAACTAGCAGATATCAAAGTGATCCAGGAGTGGATCATTGGACAGCGGTCAAAAACATCCTTAAGTACTTGAGAAGAACTAAGGATATGGTTCTTTCTTATGGAGGTGATGAACAGCTCGTTGTTAATGGTTACACCGATGCTAGTTGGAACACCAATCCGGATGATTCTAAATCACAATCTGGATACGTATTTACTTTGAATGGTGCAGCAGTTAGCTGGAGGAGTGCAAAGCAAAGCATTGTGGCGAGATCTTCAACTGAATCGGAATACATGGCTGCTTTGGAGGCTTCACAAGAAGCGATATGGATGAAGGAGTTCATTATAGAGCTCGGTGTGGTTCCTAGTGCGCTGGACCCAATGTCTATCTACTGTGATAACATGGGCGCCATAGCCAATGCGCAAGAACCAAGGTCACACAAGAAGCTGAAGCACATCAAGCTACGTTTTCACGCTATTCGAGAACATGTCCAAGATGGGGACATAAAGATTTTCAAAGTACACACAGATCTGAATGTGGCAGATCCGTTGACTAAACCTCTCCCGAGAGCAAAACATGACCAACACCAAACTGCCATGGGTGTTTGGTATATTACCATGTAATCTAGATTAGATGACTCTAGTGCAAGTGGGAGACTGTTGGAGATATGCCCTAGAGGCAATAATAAATATAGTTATTATTATATCTTTGTGTTTATGATAAATGTTTACATTCATGCTATAATAGTATTAACAAGGAAACATTAATACTTGTGTGATTTGTAAACTAAAATAGAGTCCCTAGTAAAGCCTCTTTATAATACTAGCTTGTTGGTTAATAAATGATTGTGGTTTCCCTATCATGAACATTGAGATGTTATTAACAACAAGATCATATCGTTAGGAGAATGATTTGGTGGACATACTCCTATAGATAAGCGTAGCATAAAGATCAAGTCATTTTAATAGTTCAATTGCTATATGCTTTCTGATACATAGTAACCTAATTCCTTCGACCATGAGATCATGCATATCACCTTCACCGGAAGGATGCTTTGATGACATCAAACACCACACCGTAACTGGGTGGCTATAATGGTGGCATTGAGTGTTTGGAAAGTATTGGTTGAGACACATGGATCAAGAGTGGGATTTGTCCATCCATATGACGGATAGATATACTCTGGGCCCTCTCGGTGGAATGTCATCCAATTAGCTTGCAAGCATGTGACTGGATCACAAGGGATCACATATCACGGGAACGAGAAAAGAGTACTTATCAGTAACGAGGTTGAACTAGGTATGCAGAGATACCGACGATCATAACCTCGGATAAGTAAACTATCGTGAGACAAAAGGAAATTGGTATCGTATGTAAGTGGTTCGTTCGATCTCAAAGTAATCATAGAAATATGTGGGAGCCATATGAATTTCCAGATTCCTCTGTTGGTTATTGTTCGGAGAAGTGTCTCGATCATGTCCGCATAATTCACGAACCGTAGGGAGACACACTTAAGGATTCGACGTTGTTTGAGTAGTTATGGAATGATGAGTAAGAGACCAAATGTTGTTCGGAGTCTCGGATGGGATCCGGGATATCACGAGGAGATCCGGAATGGTCCGGAGAATAAGATTCATATAAGGAAAGTCCTGTTTCGGGGTTGGAGAATGGTTCCGGTGTTTTCATCGGGAATGTTCTAGAAGGTTCCGGAATGTCCGGCACTCCGGAGAGGAAGGGTACATGAATGTGTCATAACAAGTTGGAATGATTGCATCATGTACTAGGTGTGATCGCTGAACAAAATAAAGGGTTAAATCAAATCCTAGTTTGAGAAAGTCAAACGCAATTTGAAAAGTCAAACGGCTATTTTGTGAGGTGGAGGGAGAGTAGGAAACCTACTTGGGGAGGAGTTCCCTCCCTCCACCGCCGGCCCACTTGGAGACCGAGTTGGGGAGGGACTCCCCTCCCCTTGGCGTGCCCCCTCCACCTATATAAGGAGGGGCAGGGCTGCCCCTCCAAGACACAACACCACGCCCCTCTAAACCCTAACCCTAGCCGCCGCCGCCCACCATAGCCGCTGCCTAGGGCAAGCCGCCGCCTAGGCAAACCCTAGCCGCCGGCCTTTCTCCTCCTTGGTGCATCTAAACCCTAGATCGCCGAGGCTCTCTCTCATAGTCCACCATACTCGCTCCGGCTTAAGGCGAAGCCCTGCGAGATCTCCCCTCTACTTCCGGTACCACGCTGTTGTGCTGCCAGAATTGCGAGGAGAGTTCTACAACCTCCGCTGCCTGCTGGAACAAGGGAGAGGAAGGTCTTCGTCGAGTACCGAACGTGTGACCGACTGCGGAAGCGCTGCCGGAATGCAGCGCCGGAAGGATCGTCTACGTGATCTTGAGATCGGCAAGAGTACGACTACATCACCCACGAGAATCCGCTCTTGTTAAACACTTTGGAATCTTCGAGGGTGAGTTATTCCATCGACTCGTTGCTACAATCTAGTAGATAGATCTTGGCTTGTTTGTTTGTATGCGGTAGAAATTTTTTGTTTTCCATTCTACGAAACCCTACAGAATCAGGGGCGCTGATTGTGCGATCGTGATGGTTCCATCCGAAGCGATCTACAACTCCTTGGCGACGGAGAGCCACCTCCACTTCAGCACCTTCGACTTCACCGCCCACTCGCCAGCCACCAGGAGGGATTTCGAGTCCGTCGGCGATGGGCTCGAGATGCTTTTCGGGAGTTTCTGCTTCCAAGTGGGGCAGACTGGCACTCTCTGCCTCCCAGAACGGGTGACACCGCCCTCCATCAGGCCCGCTTCATGGGTCCCACCCATCGGCGTGCTACGCGCGTCGACGCTGACATATGAGTCATACGACAGCAGTAGATCCAACTCAGATCTGTGTGGCCCTCCCTCGGATGAAGGAACCTACGGTTCCGGATCCAAAAGTTGTGGCAGCAGCAATCCAGTCCGTGGACGCTACCAATGTGTCGTGGCCATCCAGAACGAATCAGAGCTGCCACCAGGTTCGAGTGCAGCAAATCCACCGCCCAACCCACCCCTCAACCCGCAAGCCAGGAACGGAGGAAATGGTGGGGATCCGCCTCTCAGGACCAACGAAGGCGATGCTAACGCCTACCAGAAGATCAACCTCAACGAGGACGGATGGCGCTAGGCACGCGAAACCGTGGCGAGCAACATGATCCTACCCGTGAATGCTTCACAGGATCTGCTGATGGCATACCATCTCCTCCTCATCGATGAGCATAACCGGCAGGTAAAACTACAGGAGGAGCTCGACAAACGCAAGCAGGCGGCTGCGGAGTCTAGCGCACGGTGAGCTGCGCTCTCCGACACTGGTGGCTCCAGTTTGCACGGCAACCATGCCAACAAACATTGCTCTCGCACAAAGCACATGGACCCCGCCGCAGGACGCGAGGTCACCAGAACCCTCAACACATCCTTCATGGCGCTGGATGCCAACGGCAACGTGTAACATCCCAGCATTTAGGAACTAACGAAGGGTAGATTCATGAATTTGAAATGTTGCATCATTCATCTATGAAAATGTGGGTAAATTTTTCGCCAAATAAAAACCTAAAGTGATCAAGGTTTCTTTCATACTTTTTGATTAGGTATAGTCTTGAAGGATGATTGTTATAGACTTTGATATCATCTTTATGGACTTATGTGTTTTGGGAAATGAAATTTGAATTTAAAACTTGAGTGTTTGAATTATAGTTCAAAAGGATTTTGAATAATGTTTGAGTATTTGATTTAATTAAGAGTTAATCAATTATAACTCAAACTTTATATAAAGAAAGCAATTAAGAATAAGAATCTACATTCCATAATATTATTCAATAAATAAGTTACAAAAATGTAACTTATGAAAATCATCTACAATCTTTACAATAGCAAGTAAATAAAGAATAATATTTCTTTATTGATGATAGTACAATCTTTATACAAAATAATAAAATAAAGAGTACAAAGGAATAAATTAAAGATTACAATTGAATATGAGAGTTATTACAAGTGACTATTCTAAAAAATGAAAAAGAAAAACCTAAAATAAATCTTGATCTTCAAATCCGGTACCTGCAAAATAAACAAAAACTTAAAAGAAAAAGAAGGTTAGGATTAGAATTATTTTTACTCTCAGAAGTTGACAGTGAAGTGCACTGTTCACTTTTTCATCATTGAGTATATAAGGGGCAAGTTTCACCAATATGAAAGAATGTATCTTTCATAATTTTAAGCCATAAGTCAAATAACAGCAAGGAGGGGCAAGTTTCACCAGCCAAGTAGAAGTAACCAGATGAAAGTAACTTTCAAAATTCAGAACATATCCACAACTAAGTAGCTAGCACACAAGCAGCACACACACCAAACTGCATGGTGTGTGCTTTCAACACAATAGCAGCAGCACAACCAAACAAAACCATCAACACGGTCGTGGGAAACCAATCCCCACACCATTCCATTGCTCTTACACACCAAGCACAGCAGCCAGCAGCTAAACCAAGCACAACAGCCAGCAGCTAAACCAACCAAAGCCCAGGATCACATCACCAAGATGGTGACATAAGGAGTGGGTAGATCAGGTGGATAGCAAGACCAAGATCAAGCCATCAGGATCAGGAGATGATGGGCTAGATCAAGGACAAGCCAGGAGCTGGAAATACCAGGAGAGCACCAGATCAAGCTACCACAAGATCAACCACCAGCAACCACAACCTCAAGTAACAGTGGTGAGTAAACAGACCATCAAATGATCTATTTGTCTAAGATTAGACAAGCATGCATGATCTGTCTCTTATTCAAACTCTCAGAAAGCACCCAAGTGGGGTGAATCCATCACTGAGGTTTTAAACTTTAAAGGCAATCAGAAAAGTATAAGGATCCAACAAAATCTCAGAACAACATCATTGATTTAGTTTTCAAGCTATATTTCAATTCAAGAATGAACATAGCTAAGATTTAAACTTCTAGGCACATCTCTAAGACAAGAGTAGCACCTTAGAATTTAATCTTATGGATCTACATAAGTTATCAAGCTTACAAGCATTTTTCCCCAACTTTGATTCAAGCAATAGTAGCTGGTATCACTACCAGAACCACTCCACGTGAAACAATAAGACAGAGGTCTAAATCCCTAAACCTCAGACCAACACCATTGGTTCTAGGGATACAAGGAAAGAGGATTTTACTTATCTATCATGCCAAGCCAAATCTTAAGCTTGAACCAACCCAAACAATGAAATAGAATCTAATCTCATGTACCATACAAAGATGGTGTCACAAGAACAGTTCTACATTAATCAGGTTAAGCATTCAATCTTCACAAATTTAACCAACCAACTATAAATCATTTTCTTGTCATCACAGGAATCATAATTAAGAAAATCCCTATGTATATCTTCACTGTTTGGAACTATTTGATCTCAAACTACATATGAATTCTTATGCCAACAAGTATTAATACAGTGACTTCATCACACAACACTCATTGTCATTAACCAAGTAATGATAGTGGTGAGACAGTAAACCACAAGATTTCCTAAGTATTGCTTCTACAGAAACTTAATCCTCTGACCACATCAAAATTAATCCAAAGAATCATCTGATAAGTCACTAGCACCACCACAGTTCATCTTAAGCAACAAGCCACAGCTAACAATCATTTAGCATGCCTAAGGACCATCAAAACTTGATCCCAATTCATCCAGTATTTAATCAACAACAGGATATGAACCCTAAGTGGAACAAATCATCTTAATCAGAACAAGACAGTAACCAGAAAGGGTCACTACCAATAGATAGCATAGTATGACCTAGCACAGAGAGCACGAGGGGAGAGGAAAAACTTACAGTAGGTCCTCGATATAGACTAGAAGAGGACGTAGAGGGGCCGACGACCATGGCGGCACGGGGAGCACCCCAAGGGGGCGCTGCGACCCATACAGCACCACGGCGGCGACCTTAGCCACACCTAGAGGCGAGGAATATAAACACGGCGTATGACAGCAGCGGTGGCGTCAGGATCAACATCAACCCCAAACCCTAGGGTTCGGGACGGCATCGATCTGGCCACATGAGAGCTCCAAGTCCAAATCCAATTGGATAGAGGGGAAGAGCAGGGCCGACAACCTCATCCTGCACCATGGCAGCGGCCAGGATGGTCCACGATGGCGGGAATCGCCGGCGGCGACACCACTGACCACGGGGTCAGGGAAGGAGGAGGAGAAGGGTGAGCTCGAGAGTGAGACAGAGAGTGAATTGGGCTGGGTGGGCCGAACACCCTTCGGGGTGTTGTTTTGACCTTGCCCTACTGTGCCACAAGGGCCCAATAAACCCAAACAGACAGCCCAAACCATTTAGAGCCTATTTTTAATAAATAGGAAAAGACCAAAATGCCCCTGAATTTAAATAAATTCTAGAAAATAAAATAAAAGTTCAAAAATTATAAATAAAATATTTTTGGACTCACAATAATCCAAACTATCCAAATCAATTAAGAAATAAAATTTTAAACATATAAATTTTATTAATAATTTTGTAATTTAAATATTACTTATGGAATTTTACAAAATTATTGTAAGAAGATAAAAATAAATAAAAATCACTTTCATTATATATTAATATTGTAGTATTTTATAAAAATACTAAACAAATATTTTATAACATTTTTTATATCAAAGTGATAATTCTTAAAGGAATTATTAAATCAATAAAATTCAAATAAAAGGGAAATAAAATAAAAGAATACAATATTCTATTGTAAATATTAAAAAGTAATATTTATAAATCCTTTATTATTAAAAATATTTTTTATAATAATAGGGATAATGCATATCAAGTTAAATGATGCATTACATGACTTTGCATAATCATTTTGCTTCTTTAAATATTGTCCTGACCGGGCAATAATGATGTTTTTGTAGACATAGAAGCTCAAGGTACAATGCAAGCATCAGACTTCACTACCTTGCAATCACAAGGCAAGTTCATCACTTGCTCATATCCTTTGAAGAGTATTTATCAAAGTATTTGCAAATTGTGTGTTATCATATCTACTCCAAAAGAAAGAAAATATTATTTTCACAATTAAAGAAATCATAGATATCATCCTAAGTGATGATATAATGGAGCAATAGAACTTAGGGTTCTAATTGCAATAATGATGATCAATTAGGGACTTAATAACCCCTGACATCAGTGATTCTAGCGTTGTATATTACGCGTTAGCCATGAGATTTGGAATGGGACAGAGAAGTCAGCTGTATCTTCTTCCTCTCGCATGAAGCCGGATGTGCAGGTCATGGCTGTTATACTCATAGCGTGCATATTAATTGGTAATTCGTGGAGGATATGCAGCATATGGGTGGGAACCCTCATCGTCCCACGATAGTTCTGGCATCTAACAGTTTGTACAAACCAATGCCGTAATTCATTATGTGGGCATGGTGTACACCAAGGAGGCATGCGAGGTCGCGAAGGGGGCAGTGATTGGCTTGGACCTACTACTGGGCCCCACATCATGGGATTGTGGATGGGAAAGTACGCCCGATTGTGCAACAAGGAGTTGATCTCTCATGGGTAAAGTAACGCACCTCTGCAGAGTGTAAGAATTGTAACTTGTTACTCCCTGTTCCGGGAAGGAGCTACGAATGCGGCAGGAAAGGAACTCCATGAAAGTTCTGGTCAACCTGTGAAGGCTGATGGTCATAGATTTTTATAATAAAATCAATCTTTGAAGAAAGATTTACAAAAACTGCATAGTTCCAAGGATTTATAATCCAAGGTGGTAGTTAGAGCATCAAACTTCCCACCTTGCATATAATGAACTTGTTGGGTAACACGTTACTCATCCTTTCATTTGATCCCTTGCTTAGACTCTGAGGATCCCAAAGACGTGCCAATGTATGCAACTGAATGTCAAGAAGATGTGTTTTACGAGGAGCCTGGCCTGTCAGGAGGTGTTGAAGGAGCGGATTACGAAATCCGCTATGGTGTTGATGATAACGAGTCCACCTAAGTATCCTAGTTAGTAGTAACCAACGGAGCCGAGCAGCATGAACTCTATAGAATAAGCTGCTGAGCTTAACTCCTAGTTGGAGTTGCTACTTTTAAATTCTGCTGAAACACTTTATATTATGGTTTGTAAGTTGAAACCTTTTGAAGTCTAGCACTTCTGGTATTGTAATAATAATAATGTGTGAATGTTTGTAATATGGACCCGCAATGTTTCTGTTGTACCACTCTAAGGGGTGTGATATTTACAGAACGGTGTTCTGTGGATGTCATGTCAACGATTATAGTGTACTACACATGCAGTGGTATGCTGGGTCACCGCAGTTGGTATCAGAGCAAATTGCTTTGACCTTAGGTTGCAAACCTAGTAAAGGGTATTACCTATAGGAAAGTTTGGCAATGATAAAGAATTCTCTAAAAATAATATAATGGGTATTCAAATGAGAATATTCCATTATATATTTTAGTGCGATAATTCTTTGTTATGATGCAATATATAATTGGTTACTAATCAAAACTATTTTTTCTGATATACAGAGTTATGGCACCAAAGTTTCCAAAACCGACTTTGGTAAGGAAAGAGGAGACTCTTGATGATTATCAAGGATCATTCACATACCAACTTCGTCAACTTTTAAAGATTTTTAGTTGTCCAACTAGAATTCCAGTGAATACTATAACTTACCTTGATGGCCGGATGTTATCCAAGTATCGTGTGAGTATCCAACTTCCACAGGAGCTTGGATTATATCATGATCTACCTATAGGTGAAGGTAGGAGTCACTTAGCAGCATATCATGTTGCTGTTGTGGAGGCGATAGCTAATATCCTGGAGCATAAAGCCAAGGAGTTAGAAGGTAGCACATTCTCTGTGATACCTCATGATTCTATAAACTCGGAGCCTATACCGGATCATCTTACTTTAGTTAAGAAGCATGATAAGTTAGCTTCGAAGTTTATGGATAGATACCGAACACTCGTTGCATATTTTTATAAGACACATCAAGTGATTGACGAAGATAAAAATGACATGTTAGAGGATCTAACTGATCCAGAAAGGATAAAGCGGTTAGCATTCCAGTTGGAGAAGGAATCAAGTAGTAGTGCAACACCTATCTTTAAGGATATACCTATAGATCCTGAATCTTTTACACCATATCCTTATTCACCAAGTATTGAACCTATATATGATCCTACTATGGGTACGAGGTATGCAGTACCACAGGGTTCAGAGGATGGTTCTGATTCAGAACTTCCTATTGAGAATTCTGATGGTTGGAGAAGGGGATCATATGAAGGATCTCATGAACATCAGATGTCCACAGATGGTTCTGACAGTAATGTTGGACAATCTAGCTGGATGGGTGGAAGAATTAACCCTAGTAACAGTAGTAGAAATGCCATGTCGATAGATAATCAGGATGAAGAAGAAGATCCTGAGGAGAGAGTGTTTGAATCATCAACATCTTCTCAAAACCCAGGGAATATACATTATCCAGTGTTTAATTATCTTGCCCAAAGGAGCACCTGGGAAGAAGCAGGATCTGTGTATCCTGTTGACAACTCAAGGAATGAAGCTCAGGAGATGCAAGCGGGAGATAATGTTGAATATGTTTCTGAAGACTTTTCAGCTGAGCTGGAGGGAGTCAATGCACTCAGGTTGATTAATGACTCAAGTCCTGACACTTCAGATACTGAGTATGTTCCTTCTAGAAGGCCATTTGTTCCACAAACTGTGCAACGAACGACACGTCATCACGGTTGGACATCAGGCATGTATGATGAGCGTAGTTACTACTAGAAGTAGGCAACTATGTAGAGGTATCAAGTATCGTGTATTGTACTCTACGAAATAAGACAGTTAGATAAATAAGGTAGTGTTGTGATTATACCTATATGGTATATGTTGTAATGACTTTATATTATTATGATATTATGTATAATATGTGAAATGTATATTTGGATTTTCTTTGGATCTTTATTGTGTGACTGGTTCTGTGCGTAAAGTCGAGCTCAGAACACATGTGCATGATGTAATTACGATTATTCGCTTTATGTTGCAGGACTAGAGGGTCATGGATACGGGTGTAGAAATCGAAACGGAGCAGCAACGAATGGAACGAGAGGCCAAGGATAAGGCTGATGCAGATGCAACAAATCAGGGAGCATTTCCACCACCACCACCAATGAGGCCGTTGATGGAGCAGAATTTTATGCAGTGCATGCAAATGATACAAGAGACCCAGAACAAGTTCATGGAAGAGTTGTTGGGACGAGCAAATCAGAGGGCACTTGAAGGTGGAGGAGTAAGTCTTTCCGACTTCCAGAATGCAAGTCTGTTACCTTTTGCATCATCCCCTGAACCAATGGATGCAGAAGATTGGCTAGCAGATACAGAAAGAAAGCTGAAGACTGTAGGTTGCAATGATTAGGAGAAATTGAGGTATGCAACTCATCTTCTGACTGGACCTGCAGCATCATGGTGGGAGAATCAGTTGGCTATGCAAAAACTAGGAAGGGAGTTCACCTGGGAGGAGTTTCAGCAGAGATTCCGTGAATATCATGTTCTAGAGAGTGTTATTTAGTTAAAGAGGAGAGAATTTGAGGAGCTTGAGTAGGGATATACTAGTGTCATGAAGTATATCCGGGAGTTTAGTCAACTGTCTCGTTATGCTGAGGAGGATGTTAACATGGAAGAGAAGAGGAAGAAACATTTCATGCGTGGGTTAAACCCATTTGTGAAAATGCAGCTAAGGTTAGCTAATAAGCAAACTTATAAGTAGTTGCTGGATGCAGCCATTACTTTCGAAGATGATTATAAGAATGTCCAAGAGGATAGGAGGAAGAGAGCCAAGAAGGAAACCAAGAGAATTCAGGCAAGTAAACCTAAACCCAATCTGGAGTTCAAACCCCGGAACAAGAACTATGGCAACAATAACAATAACAAGGGCAGTGGTGGAAATCAATCCAATCCGAGAAGGAATGTTATTTGTAACAATTGTGGAATTCCAGGGCATTTCCAGAGAGAATGCAAAGAGCCTGTAGTGATCTGTTACGGTTGTGGTCAGAAGGGGCATATCAAGCCCGATTGTCTGAGCAAACCACCAGGAGGTTGGCCTACCAAGGGAGGAGGACAAACCAGTGGAGGAAATGGACAACCCAATAAAGGAGGAAATAATGGCAAGAACAACAATGGCAAGAGGAACAGACCTACTAGGAAACTAAACTATGCAACCCTCGAGGAGGTGGATAATTCGGAGCATGCAGTGATAGGTACGCTCAATATCCTTACCAATCCCGGCAAAGTTCTATTTGATACTGGTGCAACTACTTCATCCATTTCTGAAGAATTCTGTGATAAGTTTGGGATTAGAAGGGCAACATTAGAAAACCCTATGACCGTAGTTACGGTAGGGGGAAATGTGATTGTACGCCACATAAAACAAGATCAGATTATCTCGATCTGTGGTTGTACATACTTCGTAGACCTTTATGTGATTCCTTTGAAGGGAATTGCAGTAGTGTTGGGGATGGATTGGATGATGGAACACGGAGCTCATATAAATTGTGAGGAGAAAACTGTCTCAATCAAAACTCCAAGTGGAGCAAGGATAGTTTACCAAGCAGATAAGCACAGTCATATTATGGTGGATCTGCAGTTGAACTCAATGAAAGAGGTCAAATTGGAAGATATTCCTATAGTAAATGAATTTCAAGATGTTTTTCCAACAGAGCTACCGGGAATGCCACCAGATCGGGAGATAGAGTTCACTATTGATCTAATTCCTGGTACAGCACCAATAGCTCAAGCACCATACAAGATGGGACCCAGTGAGCTAAAATAACTCAAAGAGCAAATTGATGAGTTAGCCAGAAAAGGATTTATTCAGGAAAGTGTATCTCCATGGGGAAGACCAGTAATCTTTGTGGATAAGAGAGATGGTGGAAAAAGGATGTGTGGAGATTATAGAAATCTGAACAACGTTACTATCAAGAATAAGTATCCTTTACCAAGGATCCAAGATTTATTTGATCAAGTGAAAGGAGACGGAGTATTTTCAAAGATCGAC
Organism: Avena sativa; assembly: GCA_916181665.1. Taxonomy (NCBI): domain Eukaryota; kingdom Viridiplantae; phylum Streptophyta; class Magnoliopsida; order Poales; family Poaceae; genus Avena; species Avena sativa. The sequence goes on from OV702295.1 coordinate 364,736,641, forward strand.
CTAAGATTTGGATACCATCAAATAAAAATCAAACCGTAAGGTGTTCCAAAAACAACATTTGTCTCAAGATATGGACACCATGAGTATCTGGTAGTAGCATTTGGTTTGACCAATGCACCAGCAATATTCATGAATTTAATGAACAAAATCTTCATGCCATATTTGGACAAGTTCGTCATAGTCTTTATTGATGACATTCTGATATATTCCAAGGATAATGAAGAGCATGTTGATCATTTGAGAATAGCATTGCAGACTCTAAGGGAACACAAACTTTATGCTAAGTTTAGTAAGTGTGAATTTTGGCTAGATGAGGTAGAATTCCTCGGTCATGTGATCAGTAAAGATAGAATTGCTGTAAATCCATCTAAAGTTCAGTCAGTATTAGAGTGGACTGCACCAACCTATGTGAAGCAAATTCGAGGTTTCTTAGGGATGGCTGGTTATTATCAGAGATTAATTGAAGGTTTCACAAAAATAGCTGGACCAATGACCAAATTGTTAAGAAAGAATACACCATTCAATTGGGATGAGAAGTGTGAAGCAAGTTTTCAAGAGTTAAAGACCAGGTTAACCATAGCTTCAATCTTAGTAGTTCCTGAAACAGGGAAGGACTTCACAGTATACTATGATGCATCTAAAGAAGGTTTGGGTTGTGTATTAATGCAAGATCGGAAAGTCATTGCTTATGGTTCAAGACAACTGAAACCACATGAAGTCAATTATCCAACTCATGATTTAGAGTTAGCAGCAGTGGTTTTTGCGCTGAAAGGATAGAGGCATTTTCTTTATGGAGCCAGATGAGACAGAAGCGTTGGTTGGAACTAATCAAAGATTATGATTTAACAATCAACTATACTCTAGGGAAAGCAAATGTTGTAGTTGATGCTTTAAGAAGAAAGAGTGCAGATATTAAGTCTAGTAATAGGGATCTACCAAAAGATTTATAAATGGACTTGGAAAGATTAGAACTTCAATTCATCAGAACAGAGGTTCTTGGAGGATAAGCTACTATGCAGGTAGTTGCAGAGCAGGACAGTGATCTTAAACACGAGATTTTTAGACATCAAGCAGAAGATCCTTTTATTGCTGAGGAAATTTGGAAGATATCTTAAGGGCAAAAAATCAGTTTTTCGCCTCGAAGATTATGAGTCTTTATGGTTTCAAGACCGTCTATGTGTTCCAGATGTGACTGAGATTCGTGATGTCATACTCAGAGAAGCACATGAAACACCATATTCTATACATCCAGGAAGTGATAAGATGTATATGGATTTGAAAGAACTATTCTGGTGGAATCGCATGAAAAGGGACATTGCTAAATATGTATCAGAATGCCATACTTGCCAAAGGGTTCAGGTTGAACATCAAACTCCAGTAGGAGCATTACAACCTTTAGAAATTCCCGAGTGGAAGTGGGAGGAAATAGGTATGGACTTCACCACAGGATTGCCCATGACACCTAAACGGAAGGATATGATATGGGTAATTGTGGACATACTCACTAAAAGTGCACAATTTATTTCGGTAAATCAGAAAGATAATGTCGAGAAGTTAGTAGAAGTTTACACCAAAGAGATAGTAAGTAAGCATGGAGTAGCCAAAAAGATCGTAACTGATAGGGGATTAGTGTTTACTTCAGCATTTTGGAAGCAATTGCATGAAGCACTAGGTTCAAAATTAGATTTTAGCACAGCCTATCATCCTGAGACAGGAGGTCAAACAGAGAGAACAAATCAAATACTAGAAGATATGTTAAGAGCTTGTGAATTAGATTTTGGAGGTATATGGGAAGATCATCTACCATTGGCAGAATTTTCCTACAATAATAGCTATCAGAGTAGTCTGAAGGCAGCTCCATACCAAGTTCTGTATGGAAGGAAGTGTAGATCACCAATATGTTGGTATGAGCCTGGTAACAGCAAAGAATTTGCGCCAGACTATATCAAGGAAAGAAAAGATATCATTGATAAGATCAGGGATAGACTGAAAATAGCCCAAAGTAGGCAGAAAAGTTATGCTGATCAAAGTCGAAGATCATGGCATCCTGAAGTGGGAGACATGGTATACTTGAAAGTAAGTCCAATGAAAGGGGTGAAAAGGTTCGGAGTTAAAGGAAAATTGAGTCCAAGATACATCGGACCATTCAAGATATTGAGTCAGAACAGAACTATAGCTTATGCTTTAGAGTTACCACCAAGATTGTCTCAAGTGCACAATGTTTTCCATGTGTCACAACTTTGAAAATGTTTGAAAGTTCCAGATGATGCGATCACACATCAGGATATAGAACTACAAGAAGACTTGACCTATGTTGAAAATCCATGTAAAATTTTGGAAGAAAACTAGAAAAGGTTGAGGAATAGAGCAATCAAGTATTGCAAAGTACAGTGGGAACATCACCCTGAAAGAGAAGCCACTTGGGAGAAAGAAGAAGATTTAAGAAAAGCCTGTCCGGAGCTATTCACGTACACCTCAACAAACTTCGGGACGAAGTTTAATTTAAGGGGGAAGTCTGTAACATCCCAGCATTTAGGAACTAACGAAGGGTAGATTCAGGAATTTGAAATGTTGCATGCATTCATCTGTGAAAATGTGGGTAAATTTTTTTCCAAATAAAAACCTAAAGTGATCAAGGTTTCTTTCATACTTTGAGATTAGGTATAGTCTTGAAGGATGATTGTTATAGACTTTGATATGATCCTTGTGGACTTATGTGTTTTGGGAAATGAAATTTGAATTTAAAACTTGAGTGTTTGAATTATAATTCAAAAGGATTTTGAATAATGTTTAAGTATTTGATTTAATTAAGAGTTAATCAATAATAACTCAAACTTTATATAAAGAAAGCAATTAAGAATAAGAATCTACATTCCATAATATTATTCAATAAATAAGTTACAAAAATGTAACTTATGAAAATCATCCACAATCTTTACAATAGCAAGTAAATAAAGAATAATATTTCTTTATCGATGATAGTACAATCTTTATTAAAAATAATAAAATAAAGAGTACAAAGGAATAAATTAAAGATTACAATTGAATATGAGAGTTATTACAAGTGACTATTCTAAAAAAATGAAAAAGAAAAACCTAAACTAAAATCTTGATCTTCAAATCTGGTACCTACAGAATAAACAAAAACTTAAAAGAAAAAAAGGTTAGGATTAGAATTATTTTTACTCTCAGAAGTTGACAGTGAAGTGCACTGTTCACTTTTTCATCGTTGAGTATATAAGGGGCAAGTTTCACAATATATGAAAAAATGTATATTTCATAATTTTAAGCTATAAGTCAAATAACAGCAAGGAGGGGCAAGTTTCACTAGCCAAGTAGAAGTAACCAGATGAAAGTAACTTTCAAAATTCAGAACATATCCACAACTGAGTAGCTGGCACACAAGCAGTACACGCACCAAACTGCATGGTGTGTGCTGTCAACACCACAGCAGCAACATAACCAAACAAAACCATCAACACAGTCGTGGGAAACCAATCCCCACACCATTCCATTGCTCTTACACACCAAGCACAACAGCCAGCAGCTAAACCAAGCACAGCAGATAGCAGCTAAACCAACCAAAGCCCAGGATCACATCACCAAGATGGTGACATAAGGAGGGGGTAGATCACGTGGATAGCAAGACCAAGATCAAGTCATCAGGATTAGGAGATGATGGGCTAGATCAAGGACAAGCCAGGAGCTGGAAATACTAGGAGAGCACCAGATCAAGCTACCACAAGATCAACCACCAGCAACCACAACCTCAAGTAAAAGTGGTGAGTAAACACACCATCAAATGATCTATTTGTCTAATATTAGACAAGCATGCATGATATGTCTCTTATTCAAACTCTCAGAAAGCACCCAAGTGGGGTGAATCCATCACTGAGGTTTTAAACTTTAAAGGCAATCAAAAAAGTATAAGGATCCAACAAAATCTCAGAACAACATCATTGATTTAGTTTTCAAGCTATATTTCAATTCAAGAATGAACATAGCTAAGATTTAAACTTCTAGGCACATCTCTAAGACAAGAGTAGCACCTTAGAATTTAATCTTATGGATCTACATAAGTTATCAAGCTTACAAGCATTTTTCCCCAACTTTGATTCAAGCAATAGTAGCTGGTATCACTACCAGAACCACTCCATGTGAATCAATAAGACAGAGGTCTAAATCCCTAAACCTCAGACCAACACCATTGGTTCTAGGGATACAAGGAAAGAGGATTTTACTTATCTATCATGCCAAGCCAAATCTTAAGCTTGAACCAACCCAAACAATGAAATAGAATCTAATCTCGTGTACCATACGAAGATGGTGTCACAAGAACAGTTCTACATTAATCAGGTTAAGCATTCAATCTTCACAAATTTAACCAACCAACTGTAAATCATTTTCTTGTCATCACAGGAATCATAATTAAGAAAATCCCTATGTATATCTTCACTGTTTGGAACTATTTGATCTCAAACTACATATGAATTCTTATGCCAACAAGTATTAATACAGTGACTTCATCACACAACACTCATTGTCATTAACCAAGTAATGATAGTGGTGAGACAGTAAACCACAAGATTTCCTAAGTATTGCTTCTACAGAAACTTAATCCTCTGACCACATCAAAATTAATCCAAAGAATCATCTGATAAGTCACTAGCACCACCACAGTTCATCTTAAGCAACAAGCCACAACTAACAATCATTTAGCATGCCTAAGGACCATCAAAACTTGATCCCAATTCATCCAGTATTTAATCAACAACAGGATATGAACCCTAAGTGGAACAAATCATCTTAATCAGAACAAGACAGTAATCAGAAAGGGTCACTACCAATAGCTAGCATAGGATGACCTAGCACAGAGAGCACGAGGGGAGAGGAAAAACTTACAGTAGGTCCTCGATATAGACTAGAAGAGGAAGTAGAGGGGCGGACGACCATGGCGGCACGGGGAGCACCCCAAGGGGGCGCTGCGACCCATACAGCACCACGGCGGCGACCTTAGCCACACCTAGAGGCGAGGAATATCAACACGGCGTATGACAGCAGCGGTGGCGTCAGGATGAACATCAACCCCAAACCCTAGGGTTCGGGACGACATCGATCTGGCCACATGAGAGCTCCAAGTCCAAATCCAATTGGATAGAGGGGAAGAGCAGGGCCAACAACCTCATCCTGCACCATGGCAGTGGCTAGGATGGTCCATGATGGCGGGAATCGCCGGCGGCAACACCACTGACCATGGGGTCAGGGAAGGAGGAGGAGAAGGGTGAGCTCGAGAGTGAGACAGAGAGTGAATTGGGCTGGGTGGGCCGAACACCCTTTGGGGTGTTGTTTTGACCTTGCCCTACTGTGCCACAAGGGCCCAATAAACCCAAACAGACAGCCCAAACCATTTAGAGCCTGTTTTTAATAAATAGGAAAGACCAAAATGCCCCTGAATTTAAATAAATTCTAGAAAATAAAATAAAAGTTCAAAAATTATAAATAAAATATTTTTGGACTCACAATAATCCAAACTATCCAAATCAATTAAGAAATAAAATTTTAAACATATAAATTTTATTAAGAATTTTGTAATTTAAATATTACTTATGGAATTTTACAAAATTATTGTAAGAAGATAAAAATAAATAAAAATCACTTTCATTATATATTAATATTGTAGTATTTTATAAAAATACTAAACAAATATTTTATAACAATTTTTTATATCAAAGTGATAATTCTTAAAGGAATTATTAAATCAATAAAATTCAAATAAAAGGGAAATAAAATAAAAGAATACAATATTCTATTGTAAATATTAAAAAGTAATATTTATAAATCCTTTATTATTAAAAATATTTTTTATAATAATAGGGATAATGCATATCAAGTTAAATGATGCATTACATGACTTTGCATAATCATTTTGCTTCTTTAAATATTGTCCTGACCGGGCAATAATGATGTTTTTGTAGACATAGAAGCTCAAGGTACAGTGCAAGCATCAGACTTCACTACCTTGCAATCACAAGGCAAGTTCATCACTTGCTCATATCCTTTGAAGAGTATTTATCAAAGTATTTGCAAATTGTGTGTTATCATATCTACTCCAAAAGAAAGAAAATATTATTTTCACAATTAAAGAAATCATAGATATCATCCTAAGTGATGATATAATGGAGCAATAGAACTTAGGGTTCTAATTGCAATAATGATGATCAATTAGGGACTTAATAACCCCTGACATCAGTGATTCTAGCGCTGTATATTACGCGTTAGCCATGAGATTTGGAATGGGACAGAGAAGTCAGCTGTATCTTCTTCCTCTCGCATGAAGCCGGATGTGCAAGTCGTGGCTGTTATACTCATAGCATGCATATTAATTGGTAATTCGTAGAGGATATGCAGCATATGGGTGGGAACCCTCATCGTCCCACGATAGTTCTGGCATCTAACAGTTTGTACAAACTAATGCCGTAATTCATTATGTGGGCATGGTGTACACCAAGGAGGCATGAAAGGTCGCGAAGGGGGCAGTGATTGGCTTGGACCAACTACTGGGCCCCACATCATGGGATTGTGGATGGGAAAGTACACCCGATTGTGCAACAAGGAGTTGATCTCTCATGGGTAAAGCAACGCACCTCTGCAGAGTGTAAGAATTGTAACTTGTTACTCCCTGTTCCGAGAAGGAGCTACGAATGCGGCAGGAAAGGAACTCCATGAAAGTTCTGGTCAACCTGTGAAGGCTGATGGTCATAGATTTTTATAATAAAATCAATCTTTGAAGAAAGATTTACAAAAACTGCATAGTGCCAAGGATTTATAATCCAAGGTGGTAGTTAGAGCATCAAACTTCCCACCTTGCATATAATGAACTTGTTGGGTAACACGTTACTCATCCTTTCATTTGATCCCTTGCTTAGACTCTGAGGATCCCAAAGACGTGCCAATGTATGCAACTAAATGTCAAGAAGATGTGTTTTACGAGGAGCCTGGCCTGTCAGGAGGTGTTGAAGGAGTGGATTACGAAATCCGCTATGGTGTTGATGATAACGAGTCCAACTAAGTATCCTAGTTAGTAGTAACCAATGGAGCCGAGCAACATGAACTCTATAGAATAAGCTGCTGAGATCAACTCCTAGTTGGAGTTGCTACTTTTAAATTCCGCTGAAACACTTTATATTTTGGTTTGTAAGTTGAAACCTTTTGAAGTCTAGCACTTTTGGTATTGTAATAATAATAATGTGTGAATGTTTGTAATATGGACCCGCAATGTTTCTGTTGTACCACTCTAAGGGGTGTGATATTTACAGAACGGTGTTCTGTGGATGTCATGTCAACGATTATAGTGTACTACACATGCAGTGGTATGCTGGGTCACCGCAGTTGGTATCAGAGCAAATTGCTTTGACCTTAGGTTGCAAACCTAGTAAAGGGTATTACCTATAGGAAAGTTTGGCAATGATAAAGAATTCTCTAAAAATAATATAATGGGTATTCAAATGAGAATATTCCATTATATATTTTAGTGCGATAATTCTTTGTTATGATGCAATATATAATTGGTTACTAATCAAAACTATTTTTTCTGATATACAGAGTTATGGCACCAAAGTTTCCAAAACCGACTTTGGTAAGGAAAGAGGAGACTCTTGATGATTATCAAGGATCATTCACATACCAACTTCGTCAACTTTTAAAGATTTTTAGTTGTCCAACTAGAATTCTAGTGAATACTATAACTTACCTTGATGGCCGGATGTTATCCAAGTATCGTGTGAGTATCCAACTTCCACAGGAGCTTGGATTATATCATGATCTACCTATAGGTGAAGGTAGGAGTCACTTAGCAGCATATCATGTTGCTGTTGTGGAGGCGATAGCTAATATCCTGGAGCATAAAGCCAAGGAGTTAGAAGGTAGCACATTCTCTGTGATACCTCATGATTCTATAAACTCGGAGCCTATACCGGATCATCTTACTTTAGTTAAGAAGCATGATAAGTTAGCTTCGAAGTTTATGGATAGATACCGAACACTCGTTGCATATTTTTATAAGACACATCAAGTGATTGACGAAGATAAAAATGACATGTTAGAGGATCTAACTGATCCAGAAAGGATAAAGCGGATCCGCAATGTTTCTGTTGTACCACTCTGAGGGATGTGATATTTACAGAACGGTGTTCTATGGATGTCATGTCAACGACTATAGTGTACTACACATGCAGTGGTATGCTGGGTTACCGCACAACATCATGACAAAAATGCCACAGGCTGCAATCATGGCAGCCACCACCTATCTCGCGTCCCATCCGCCTCCGACGGATGACCCGAAGAGTGCCATGCACAAGTCCGCACTAGCAGGCCTCGGACTTGTCGGAGCTGCGCTCCACAACGAAGCTCCTGCGGAGACGATGAAGAAAGCTATGGTCAGGTTCAACTGTAGTCCTACTCCCTCATCCGAAGAAGATGAGCACGACCTGCCCCGACGTCGTAGGAGCCCGCGACGCTGCAGCGCGACTACGACGCTCGAAACGACCTCACCCAATGCAAGATCGACAAGGCACGCGCCAAGCGCATGTGCTTGACCGAATCTGATGAAGAAGACGATGGAGAACTATGCGGAGCCAGATGCTTCAGCAGATCCGTTCGGCAAACGTGGATGCCAAAAAATTTCAAGCTCCCTTCGGAAACTCCGAAGTTCGACGGGACGCAGGACCCGAAGTCCTGGCTCAGCGACCACCTCTCATCTGTCAAGCTGCACGGTGGCAACAGGAACACCGCCCTACAATGCCTTCAGGTGCAGCTGACAGGCGCAACTCGGATCTTGCTTAGCAACTTCTCCTCAGGGTCCATCCGAAGCTGGGAAGAGCTGACATATAGTTTCATCCGAAACTTCAAGGGCACCAGCAAGAGGCCAGCCTCGATCGAGGAACTGCGGGCCTGCACCTAGCAAATGGGCGAGTCCATTCGCTCATACATACTATACTGGTCCAACATCAAGAATTCCGCCGTGCACATCTTTGAGGAAAGAACAATCGATTCCTTCAAAGATGGCGTCAAGTGTCCGGACATCAAGGAAGAACTTGGGCGTGTAAAGCCCAAGACGCTCGACCACCTCATGGACATCACCAACCGATGGGCGGATGGCGAGGACTCCCTCCACCGAACGCATTCGAATGACGAGTACGATTACAGCCGAAAGCGAGAACGCCGCAGCAAACGAAGATCGCGAGTCTACGACGATCGCGATGGAGTTGATATGGCTGCGGATGGCTACGCCGACCGCCGCAACGATAATAACCGCAGGAGCGGATACCGCGGAGGCAACTTCTACGATGGAGGATGACCCACACAGACGTGGCAACGTCGCAACCGCGACCACGAGCCCTCGTCATACGACAAGTTGTCTGGTCCTTGCACCATCCACTTCTACATCGACAAGCAAGATGGCAAGAAGAAGGCCAGCCACATGCTAAAGGACTACCGCGAGTTTTAGAAGCTCAGCGAGGGCCTCACCCAGATGCGACGCCAGATCTTAAACCCTGGGTTTGGAACCGCACCTATAGCAGGTGACATCGCCCATGGAGCTCCTCCACCTCCACCCATTGGACCTTCGAATCCAGCAATCGCACCTGCGCCAAACAACGACATGGGAGGGTATCCGGCGCCAAAGGGGTCCCTGATGATCCAGAAGGGGCGCCCAACAAACAGGGTGCAAAGAAGATCACCCGCCAAGTTAGCCTGGCTGTGACCGACCCGCTTGCCATCCCTGAGTACCTCTGTGGCTTGGAGTCCTGCATCACGTTCGATCGTTCAGATCACCCCCGCCAGATCCCTTGCCCAGGTCATGCTGCCCTGGTGCTCGAGGCGCAGATCAGAGGGTTCAAAATGAGCCGCGTCTTCATGGACGGCGGCAGTGGCATCAACCTGATATTCGCCAGTACCCTCGCGTCAATGCAGATCCCGCTGTGCATCCTGGAACAATCCGACACAACGTTCCACGGCATAGTCCCAGGGAAGGGCATATATCCCCTGGGAAAGATATGGATTGGCGTCATCTTCAGCCAACCTGAAAACTTCAGGCGCGAGCATCTGGAGTTCGAAGTGGTGGACTGGCCATCATAATACCACGCCATCCTTGGGCGCGTCGCATTCACAATATTCCTGGAAGTACCACACTACGCGTACCTACTACTGAAGATACCAGGACCCAGGGGAGTCATCGCCATCCAGGGAAGCTTCACCCAATCCGATCACTATGACAGAGACTTCAACAGAATCTCCCAGTCGTTCGGCATGCAGGAGGAGCTCACGAGGCTTCGAGAGGTGACAGACAATGGGGCACCCCCATTCTCTAGGCAAAATGCACCCGACATGTCATTTGACTCCACGGTCAACACGAAAAAGGTGCAGGTCCACCCGACGGACGCCTCCAAGACGGTGATGATCGCCAACAACCTCAGCCCCGCATAGGAAAGCGCTCTCTTCGAATTCCTCTGTGAGAGCTAGGAAATCTTCGCCTGGTGTCCTACGGACATGCCAGGAGGTCCCAGGGAATTCGCCGAGCATGCACTCAACGTGTTTCCGGACACGAATCCCGTTAAACAGTCCATCTGATGATTGTCTGAACCAAGAGCCAAAGTCATTGGAATCAAAGTCAATAGACTGCTCGACGCCAACTTCATCCGGGGAATCAAGGAGAGTGAATGGCTGGCCAACACCGTGTTGGTACCCAAAAAGGACACGGATGTGCGTAGACTTCACGTCACTCAACAAATACTGTCCCAAGGACCACTTCCCTCTACTGCGAATCGATCAGATCATCGATTCGACTGCAGGATGCGAGAAACTCTCCTTCCTTGACGCCTACTTAGGCTACAACTAGATTTGACTAAAGGTCGAAGACCAGGAGAAAACAACGTTCATCACGCCGTTCGGAGTATTCTGTTACAACACCATGCCCTTCAGGCTGAAGAACGCAGGAGCCATTTACCATAGGTGCATGTAGGCGTGCCTGAAAAACCAGATCGGTCGTAACATTCAAGTCTATGTCAACGACATAGTAATCAAGACCAGGGAAGCCAAGACACTGATCGATGATCTCGGCGAGACGTTCGATAACCTTGATCACTATAAGATCAAGCTGAACCCAGAAAAGTGTTCCTTCGGCATCCCATCTGGCCAATTATTTGGCTACTTCATCTCCCAGCGAGGGATCGAGGTGAACCCAAAGGAAATCCGGGCCATACTGACCATAGAGAAGCCGAAGAACCTCAAGGGTGTCCAACAACTAGCTGGGCGCATCACGGCGCTGAGCAGGTTCATCAGTCGCATGGGTGAGAAGGCCCTGCCTTTCTACCATCTATTGTGCAAAGCGGACAAGTTCGAGTGGACACCCGAAGCAGACGACGCATTCGAAGACCTCAAGTGGCTGCTATCTACCTCGCCTGTCCTGGTCATGCCAAAGGAGCGCGAGCCTCTGCTACTATACATCGTAGCCACGCATCAGGTGGTAAGCACCATACTCGTGGTCGAACGACCCGAAGATGCCAAGACTCATGGGGTCCAACACCCAATTTACTAACTCAACGAGGTACTATTCCCAACAAAGCAGAGGTACCCTCACTACGAGAAGCTCGCCTACGGCCTATTCATGACGGCTCGTCAGCTGAGCCACTACTTCCAGGAGCATCAGATAATGGTCGTCAACGAGGCGCCACTGTCAAACATCCTGAAGAACCCTAAGGCCACGGTACGCGTAGCCCTGTGGGGCATTGAGCTATCCCCTCTAGACATAGTCTATGAGCGGCGTAAGGCCATCAAATCTTAGGTCCTCCCTGACTTCCTCGTCCACTGGCTGGAACTCCAGCTGCCGGACACTTCGTACATGACACAATCATGGACGATGCACTTCGACGGCTCCAAGCGCGAGGCCGAAGTAGGATCCGACGTCATACTGACGTCCTGCAGTGACCCAGCATACCACTACATGATGTAGTATACTATAGTCGTTGACATAACACCAATGAAACACCATTCACTAGTATTACATCCCTCAGAATGGCACAACAGAAACACAGCGGGTCCAATACATGGTTTAAATGTTACAACTCACTCTTCTACATAAAATCCAGAAAACAGTCTAGGTATAAGAGAGAGAAAGAACTTCTTACGAAGAAGAATCAAAGATAAATAACGCAAAGTTATTATACTATTTAAACTAGTACTTAACTAAGGAATTTGGCATTTGCTGCTATTGCAACACACTACAGAGATAGGTTCTTTGGTTAGAGATTTTATTTCTATCTAATCAGTAACCTTGTCTTTACTTGAGTGGAGTTATATGTTGGCTTTCTTGTCTTCATTGCTTTGGCTGTTTTTGATAAGTCTTGGAGCATATCTCGATGTGGTCTTCGTTTTAAGGCTTCAGAATCTAGCAAGGGTTAAGAAGATACTTTGAGTATGAGCGTACTCAGCAAATTTCACTAGAAAAGGAGTGTTTGATGCACTATATCTACAGCCACAGACCATAGGTCGTAGGCAATGCAAGTTTTCGTAAACATTTCTTTAAAGGTTGCTTTTATTCTGAAAAGCTATGTCCGTCAGCCTTCACGGGTTTACCAGAACCTTCATGGGGTTCCTTTCCCGCCGCGTTCGCAGCTCCTTCCCGGAACAGGGAGTAACAAGTTACAATTCTTACACTCTACAAAGGTGCGTCACTTTACCCATGAGAGATCAACTCTTTGTTGCACAACCGGGCAGCTTATTCCCGTCCACAATTCCATGATGTGGGGCCCAGAAGATGATCCAATCCAATCACTGCCCCCGCGCGCGACCCCGCATGCCTCCTTGGTGTACACCATGCCCACATAAAGAATTACGGCAATGGTTTGTACAAACCGTTAGATGTCAGAACTATCCTGGGATGTTGAGGGTTCCCACCCATATGCCGCATATCCTCTATGAATTACCAATTAAAATGCATGCTACAAGGATAACAGCCACGACCTGCACATCCGGCTTCATGCGAGAGGAAGAAGATACAGCTGACTTCTCCGTCCCATTCCAAATCTCATGGTCAACGCGTAATATACGGCGCAAGAATGTAAGATCCCACATTTATAAAGGTAAAGATCCCTGTGATTGCAATGCTAGTCCCTGGATCAATGCTAGCATCCATAGTTTAAGATGAAGTACACAGATACAAAGGTCATTATTACATATCATTCCAGAGACAAACATAGTCTTTTACAACTCCATGGCCACAGGACTAATACAAGAGTTCAAATATAGAATAATATAAATAAGTCTTCATCTTCATGTGCCACATGCAAGCATGTTGAGTGTAGACTCATAACCCCTAATCATCATCAGAATATCCTGCAACATCACAAGTTACAGCCATAGTGGGTCAATACATTTGGAATAGTATTGGCAAGTGATACCTTAGTAAAATATTAGCATCTAGATACTATATGCATTTGGCTAAGTGTAGCTTAGGCTTGCTTTGCTCAAAATAGGTTTTTCCTATTAGTTGAAAACACTAAGTTTTTCTTTGACAAAAACTTTCCCAAGGAATCACCAATAGAAATTGGTGAACCTTCACCCTTGTTCAACCACAAGTTTTAACTTAGAAAATTGGGATGAGGATATTCTTGATGGCTTCCATGTCTTGATGCTCAAGTTGTCCAATACCAGGGACATGGCTAAGTACTTAGATTCTTCCATCTGCAGAGGTTGTGCACTTTCCCTACAAGACTTGATTTTCACCAAGACAGGACCTTTCAGAAGGCTTCCCTTAGACCAAATGAACGCGTTCCAAACCTATCATCCCACTACCACCAACTATCCAAATGGCTAAGTTATTGCAACCTATATGATCCAGGCAGAGCCCATAATGCCATGTGGCTGCACTAGAAGCTTCTTACCATTTGGCATCTCAAATCCCTTTGTTCCTGGGTGGCTTTCCACAAGTGAGATACACAAGGTAAACCATAGAAATGGGCCCTGTGTAACCACTCAACACAAACCTACCCAGGTGTTTCATTCACTTAGTTGTTTTTATTAAGCAAAAACACATTCAAAGACTTAGAAATATTTCACATAGCATGAATATATAACCACCCTTGGTTGCTACTAGCTAGGCTAAGTATGGCAATGGTAAGCATCTTAACTTAGAGAAATTTCTAACAATTCTACAACTACTAGGATTTCCCAAGCATAGCATATAGATACTTAGCAAAATATTCATGCAAGTCCTATACAAAATATTTCTAATGCATAGGTGAAAAACATAGGGATAGCAATATGAAGCACCACTTGCCTTGGTAGTTTGGGGAGTAGCAACAATCTTCACAACCACAATCACTATTAGCACCAAAATCTACACATAAAATAATGGCACCAAAATCACATAACAAAAATATACAAAGAAAAATATATGAATGCATGCAAATGCCATGTGATGGTTTTTATACACCAAACAAGACAAGTGTACAGTACTGAAACATAAACAAGACCAAGATACTCAAAATAGACTTTATTTGATCTTTAAAACATTTTTCAAATCATTTATATATCCAAAAATAAGCCTACAAATGTTTCTGCAAAAACAACCATTTTTACAGAGGAAAAACTTTAAACACATTGCATAAACATATAGGATTTTTCCTCCTGATTCCAATGATATAAAATTTGCCAAATTTGAACGTGGGGATCAAAAGTTATGAATTTTACAAGTTTGAATCACTAATAGATCTAAATTCTGTTTTTAAATCTAAACCCTAGCCACGCGGCAGCTTCTGATTCGCTGATACCAATTCACACGGATCAATCGATGAGGGCTATTGGATCTAAATGAAAACACACGGTCAGATCTAACGCGTACCCCTTCGTTAAGTGAATCTATCGCATGCGTTAGATCTAGATCTAACGGCTACGGATCAAACGACCAAAGTCTGGCGGCGCCAGCGGCGGCGAGTGGAGGCGGCGGCGGCTCTATCAGAGAAGTTGCCGGCGATTTAGGTCGCGTGGGAAGGAGTGGAGATGCTTACTGGGTCTGCATGGTCGCTGCGATGCTCGAGGTGGTCGAGGAAGAGACAGGGCCGCGCGAATTCAACGGCAGGACCTCGTCGGAGTTGCTGGCGGCGTCGGGTGGTTGCGGATGGAGTCACTACCAACAATGTAGACCACCCTAGCACAAAGTAGTGGTGTCAGAGGATGCACAAGGCTGTGGCGAACACAACAGTGTCAAAGAGGAAGCAAGGGGCGCTCGGACATTACCGGTATTCCTCGTCGGAGTTGAGCGGCGGCTCTGTTGCTTGCAGGGATGGACGGAAATAGCTACCTGGGTCAAGCGCGGCCAAACGAGAGGAGTCAGGAGGTGCGAAAGGTTGCAAGGAACACGCTCGTTTGAATTAGAAGGGAAGGGGTGGTCTGGATCACCGGAATTTCGTCACCAGAGCTCGTCGGTACAGCGGCGTTGCAACGTGAAATTGTGGCAGCCTGGTGGCGGAGCGAGCGTGTGGTGTGAGGGGAAGACACGGGGTGAGGAGAGGGTTTTATAGCCGGAGCAGGGGCGAGGATCACGCGAGGAAACGCCGGCAATTAAGCCTGCTTCATTCGCGGCAGTGATGGAGGTAACGGCGGCGTCGACGGGGTCGTGGGGGTGCGTGGTTTAGGGACGATGCTCACGTGGCATTTGGGTCCACCAGTCAGCGAGCGCGGGGAAGTCTGCGCCGCGTGAGAGAGAGAGAGAGAGAGAGAGAGAGAGAGAGAGAGAGAGAGAGAGAGAGAGAGAGAGAGAGAGAGAGAGAGAGAGAGAGAGAGAGAGAGAGAGAGAGAGAGAGAGAGATAGAGAGAGAGAAACCTCGGGTGGGCTTGCTGGGCTGAGTTCGCTGTTGGGCTGAAAAGCTGGCGCCGGCTTTTTGCAATTCTTTATTCTTTTTCTTTTTCTAATTCTATTTTCAGGAAACCTTTTTAAATGAATTCAAATGCATTTGAATTCCAAATCTTTCTAGACTTTTATAAAGTGAAACCTACATAATTTTGAGCATAAAACCATGTTGTCTTGCTAGACTTGCTTGATCCTTTTGAAAATTCAAAATAAACAGTGCCTTAGCACAAGATTTAATGAAGATATGAATATGGTTTTAAAACCATATTTTGTTTTTCGGAATTTTGTATTCAAGCTTTGGAACTCATCCAACAATCCTATGAACACACAACAATGGTTTAAAACAATTATTCTCTCACTAGAGAGTAGCATTGGATCAAAGCTTGTCTACATGAAATAATAGCACTCAATGTTTCTGTTTCTTTGAAATGACTTTGAAAATGATCCCTAAATGATTATGCATGCATGGATGATATGCAATCTTTGAAAACATGATTTTAGGGATGTTACAAATCTAACCCCCTTAAGGTGAATCTCGCCCTCGAGATTCGGATTGGCTAGCAAATAGGTGAGGGTGGTCTTTCCGAAGATCATCTTCTCTTTCCCATGTTGCTTCTTCTTCGGAATAATGGTTCTATTGAACCTTGCAGAATTTGATAGTCTTAGTCCGAGTAACTCTTTCTACAGTCTCAAGAATCTTGATAGGTTTTTCCTCAAAAGTGAGATCAATTTCCAACTGAACCTCCTCCAAAGGTATAGTATCCTTCAAAGAAGTCTCTTCCATCTCTGGATGTCATTTCTTAAGTTGACTCACATGAAACACATTGTGAATGACAGACAATGATTCTGGCAATTCAATCTCATAAGCTACTTCTCCTTTACGACTCAGAATCTTGAATGGTCCAACATATCTTGGGGCCAATTTTCCTTTGACTCCAAATCTCTTCACTCCACGAAGTGGTGACACTCTAAGATAAGATCTATCACCCACTTCATAGGTGACTTTTCTATGCTTAGGATCTGCGTAGATCTTCTGTCGGGACTTTGTTATCTTCAATCTGTCCTTAACTAGTTTGACTTTCTCTTCAGCCTCTTTGATTAGTTCTGGTCCGAACAAATTCCTTTCACCCACACCATTCCATAATAATGGGGTGGTACACTGTAACATCCTCAAAATCATGTTTCAAGACTCATGCATATCATCCATGCATCCATGAACATTTAGGGTTTCATTTCAAAATCATTTCAAAATAGGAGCATCTCATGCTCATTATTTTACGTGAACAACTATTAGTCTAATGTCACTCTCAATTGAAGAGTTAGTTGTTCTAAACCAAGCATTGCTTGCTCTCTTGTTATTATGTTTGATTGTTGAAGTTTGGTGAAATTTTACAAAACAAATATGATTCAGAAACCATTTCCAAAACTTATTCAAATCCTGTGCTATAGCACTGCTTATTTTGTTTGATCAAAAGGACCAAGCTAATACAAAGAGACCACATGATTTTATGTCCAGAAAAATGAAGGTTACACTCTGCAAAAATCCTAAAAAGATTTGAATTCAAATAGAGTTTGAAATCATTTGAAATTCATTCCAGAAATTCAAAACAGAAATAGAAAAGGATTAAAGAAAAGGAAAAGGGTTGGCGCTGCTAATCTAGCCCAACAACGAATCCAGCCCAGTTAGCCCACCCGGGTTCCCCCTCTCTCTCTTTCACTCGCAGACGCACCCGCGGAGTCGCTGACGCCAGGACCCTACACCCCCTCTGTTTCTCTCGCAGACAACTGGGCCTCGTCCACGTCACCGTCGTCTTCCCCAAATCCCGCCCGCAGACCACGTCGTCGCTGCCGTTGATGCCGATAATGGCGCGGCGTAATTAGCCTTGATTCCACGAGCGTTTCCTGTCGCGCTTCGGCCTACTTAAACCACACCCCGCCGCGGTCATTTCCCCCCACACTGCACACTCTTCTCGCCACCAGGCTGCCTCTAATTCGTATTGCACCGCTGCAGTCAGAGCCAACTCCGGCGAGGTATTCTGGTAAGACCCCGTCGCCCCTTGCTGTCTAAGTTTGCCAGAATGATCACGTCAACCATGCGCATCTTCTCACCCTATTGGTGCATGCTAGGACCATCTGGAGACTCACCAACGACAACGACGACTGCAAGCACCTGACGCTTTCTTCTTCTCCGGCGATCGATTGCGGTAAGCATTGAGCGCCCCTTGACCTCTCTCGCATACGACTAGGTTCGCCTTGCCCTTGCGCAGCTACTGATGCCTCTGGTTGGTACTAGGAAGGCCCAGAGCGTCGGCAACAACCTCGTCTGCAACCACCTGACGCCGTACATGACTCCGACGAGCTCCAGTAGCCCGCACCGTGCGCCCCTTGCCAAGCCACCGCCACGTTGAGCTTCAGCACACCACCGCGGTTCTGGTGAGTATCCTCCCACCTCCCCGAACAACCTAGCTCGCCAGCTCCGCCACTGATAGAGGCGCCGCTGCCAGTCGCCGCCGCTAGCGCCGCTCATCTCTGGTCAAAGCATTCAGGAGCGTTGGATCTAGATCCAGAGGCTAGAATTAGATTAGAGGGCGAAGCGTTACGTTTTGATCTGAACCATGCATCGCCACTTAGATCCTGCGGCTTGTAAGCGTGATCCAACGCGAACCGGTACGCGCCAGTAAGATTAAGACGCGTGGCAGTGAGTTAGATTTAAAACAGAATTTGAATCTGATTATGGTTTGAATTTGATTTGGCTATAACTTTTGATCCCCACGTTAGAATTTGACAAATTTTATACCGTTGGAATCAGGAGAGCAAGCCCTTTATAAATATGCAATGTGTTTAATGTTTAGCTTCTGTTAAAAAGGTTTTATTTGCAGAAACTTGTGTAGGGATAATTTGAGTATAGGAAATGTTTAGGAAATGATTTAGGGTTTAAATAATTGATGTTTGGCAAGTTTTTGACTTGTTTATGAATCAGTACTGAATACTAGTTTTGTTGAGTTTTAAAAACCATCACATATCATTTTGCATGCATGCATGTATTTTTGATTGTATATGTTTGGTATGTGATTGTGGCTATGATGCTTTGTGTAGATTTTGGTGCTAGTGATTGTGATTGTGAGGAGTGCTACTCTCCAAACTACCAAGGCAAGTGGTACTTCATGAATATTTCTATCCCTATGTTTTATACTAAGCATTAGAAATATTTTGCAAATTCTTGCATGTTAATATTTTTGCCTATATGCCATGATGGGAAATCCTAAGTAGTTGTAGAATTGCTAGGAAATTTCTAAATTAAGTTACTATCTATGCCATGCTTATCCTAGCTAGTAGCAAACAAGGGTTGGTGAAATATACATGCTATGATGAAAATATTTCTAAGTCTTTGGACTTTTGTTTTGCTTAATAAAACAACTAAGTCAATGAATCACCTGGGTGGAAAGGGACTTGATTGGTGGTTTTGGTTGAGTGGTTACACAAGGCCCATGGCTATGGCTTACCTTGTGTATCTCACTTGTGGAAAGCCACCCAGGAACAAAGGGATTTAGAGGCCAAGTGTTGAGAAGCTTATAGTGCAACCACTTGGCAATATGGGCTCTGCTAGGATCATAGGTTGCTAGAACTTAGCCATTTGGACAGTTGGTGGTAGTGGGATGATAGGTTGGAGCGCGTCCATTTGGTCTAAGGGAAGGCTTCTGAAAGGTCCTGTCTTGGTGAAAATCAAGGCTTGTGGGGAAAGTGCACAACCTCTGCAGATGGAAAAATCTAAGTACTTAGCCAAGTCCATGGTAATGGACAACTTGAGCATCAAGACATGGAAGCTATCAAGAATCTCCTCATCCCAATTTCTAAGTAAAAACTTATGGGTGAACAAGGGTGAAGGACCTCAATGTCTATTGGTGGCTCCTTGGGAAAAGTTTTGACAAAGAAAAACTTAGTGATTTCAACTAATAGGCAAAACCTATTTTGAGCAAATCAAGCCAAGCTACACTTAGCCAAATTGCATATAGTATCTAGTCCACCTAAAACTATACTAAGGTATCACTTGCCAATACTATTCCAAAGTATTGACCCACTGTGGCTGTAACTTGTGATGTTGCAGGTTATTCTGATGAAGATTAGGAGTCATGAGTTTACACTCAACATGTTTGCCTGTGGCACATGAAGATGAAGACTTTTATATTTTACTTTTTCAAACTCTTGTATTAGGCTTGTGGCCTTGGAGTTGTAAAGACTATGTTTATCTCTGGAATGGATGTAATAATGACCTTTGTATCTGTGTACTTCATCTTAAACTGTGGATGCTAGCATTGATCCAGGGACTAGCATTGCAATCACAGGGATCCTTTTCCTTTATAAAGGAGGGATCTTACAGATGGTATCAGAGCACTGTGTTGCCTGTAGGATTATGACCCTAGGATTGGAAACCACTAAGGAAAAAAAATTCAACAACTTCTACACTTGTCTATTCTTCTCGTAAACTTTTCTAATCTTCTTTCTCATCTCTATTTGTAGATGAACTCCATCAACGAAGCCATAAGGAAAGGACCACTCATGACAATGACTTTGGAGTGTGAGACAGAGTTTCCCAAGGCTCTCAAGGACCTCATGGTGGCAATGGAAATACATGGTGCAGCTGTGTACAAAGGCTTTCCTGTGATGGATGAAGGAATTGAGTACTGGTGGGTGCAACTTCACTTGTACAAAAACAAGGAAGACAACCACAAGGAAACAGGATTCTGCATGTACACCAACACTATGGTGCACACCACATTCTTTGAGTCAGCAAGGGATGCAGCTTGGAGGACTATCAAAGAACTTAGTGCTAGAGTCAAGTGTAGAATGCTCAACCTCCAAAATGACCTAAAGAAAGAGAAGAAACATACCCAAGAGTTGGAGGCTACCAACCAAACCTTAAGAGGAGACATTATAGACTTAGTAATGGAGTCATGTGAACAAGAAAGGCTAATTGCTTCTAGAAATATTGTGTTAGCCAACAGATCCAGTGAGATAGGATTGTAAACGTACTTCGTTAGTTGGACCACCACTTATTACCTTATTTTCCAAATGTTGCTTTAAAAATAAGTTGAACCTTGATTGTTGTAATGGATCCGTGTATACCTTGACTTGTGTGTTTTAATATGTATGTGATGCTTTGCCTTATGTTTCATTTTAGATTGTGTTGTTCTAACTTTTTCTATCTTATAAATAGATGCCTAATGTTACTATCAGCACTGTTGAGGAGTTCTAGGGAACTCGCTTTGGTCCTCGTATTGTTGAGCTTACCACCTTGCTCAATCTTCGTCTTCCTACCATCATGGTGCTTCCCCTCACCAAGTTTGAGAGGAAAGACCTTTGGGGCTTCAAGGTCAATCAGCCCGGACGTCAGACAGAGCCTACCACGGAGGCCATCATCTTGAAGCTCATGCACGATGACAAGGAGAGAGGCCTTGAGGTAGTCATGCAGGATCTGATAGGACGTCTGTTAGGGAGACACTCTCGACAGGTTAGAGGTACTCACTTCCACGTCTTTGGTAGACGTGATGAGGATGGAGAGTCCATTGACTTCGAGGATGATTCGAGGGACACAGCAGAGCCAATTCGTCTATACCTCTAGGATTTAGAGTCTCTCATTAGGCACGTGGACACTGATAGGACCAACGTCATGCTTAGCAATGACGAACTCCAGGTGCAGCTTCATGAGAAGGACAAGCTCTTCGCAGAGCAAGATGAGATAGTCAAGGAGATGGAGACGAAGTTCGAGAGCCAGGACAGAAAGTTCAAGAGTCAGGAGAAGCGAGTCCAGGATAGGAACAAGAAGATCCGGGACATGACTAAAGAACTGCAGGCCAAGGACTTCGAGCTCGAGCATCAACAGACGGTGATTGAGAGGCTTCGTTCCTAGAAGAGGGCTCTCAAAGCCAAGATAGAGACCTTGACCACCAATGTCGAGGAATACAAGACCGCAATGGATAATGCAGGTCTTACATTTGTCGAGGAGGAGGTTGATGCCGAGAAGTAGATTTGACTACTCATTTACCGTTTATTATCATACTTGTTGTTTGAGAACTTGTTATTTGACCATCCGACATGTGGATGGCTTGTTATCTGTGTGTGTTTTACTTTGCGAACTTGTTGTCTTGTTGTTGAACGTTTATCCTTTTTGTTGCATGCTTTGAGATTGTTATGTGATGTATTATGCATAAAAGCATCTATGGGTATCTCATTCTTATCTCTATTGAACAAACCACAGATGCCTCCCCGTCGTGCAAACCCCAACCCCAACAGCAACAACAACATCACTTCAGAAATGCAACAAATGATGACAGCTCAGACTCAGCTGATGCAGATGATGACGATGTTCATCCAGAACCAAAACAACAACAACAACAACAATAACAACAACAATAACAACAACAACAACAACAATAACCCACCGGGCTTTGATATGCTTACCAGGTTCTTGAGGTTGAGGCCAGCAAAGTTCTCAGGAACAACTGATCCCATGGTGGCCAACGATTGGCTACGCTCAGTAAACAAGGACTTGGTAACTGTGGGTTGTACTGATGCTGAAAAGGTCAGATTTGCAGCACATTTGCTAGAAGGACCAACCGCCACTTGGTGGTACAACTTCCAGATCACCACTCCCATAGAAGATGTGACATGGGCAATCTTTGAGGATGGCTTTCGTACTGCTCACATCTCATCCGGAGTTATGAGTCTGAAAAAGAAGGAGTTCCATAACTTGAAGCAACGCCACCGCAGCGTGGCAGAGTATATTGAGGAGTTCAACAATCTGGCGCGTTATGCACCGGATGAAGTTGACACTGATGCTAAGAGAAGGGAGAAATTCCTTGAAGGCCTGAATGATGAACTGAATCTGCAGCTATCAGTGGCCTATGTTCCCACTTATCAGTCTCTTTGTGATAAGGCTGCTATTCTGGAGAACAAAATGAAACAAGTTGAGAGTAGAAAGAGAAAGCACTCCGACAAGCACAGCTCGGGATCGTCTCACAAACGTTCCCACTATGATGACAGTGGAAGCTCAGGATCCCACAAGCATGGGAAATTCAACAAGCATCACAACCACAACCGTCATGACAACAAGCATCACCGTAGTCATGACAATGACAAGTACAAGAACCACAAAAGTGGACATAAGAGCCACCACAGTGGTAATGGAAGTGGAAGTGGAAGCCAGACTGTTAAGAGAGACATTAGTCAGGTTGAATGCTTCAAGTGCAAGAAGATGGGGCATTATGCAAAAGACTGCCCAGAAAAGAAAGTTGAAGGACCCAACAAGCCCAACCCTTTTCAGAAGGGACAAGTAAACCACATCAATGTGGAGGAAGTCTATGAGGAACCTGATGCTGTTGCTGGTAAGTTCAGACTCAATTCTATTCCAGAATTTGTTCTTTTTGATACTAGAGCATCGCATTCATTCATATCAAAAGCATTTGTTGATAGAAATGGGTTTCCAACGGAAAACATTGGGTGTCCAATAAGAGTTAGTTCTCCGGGTGTAGATATGAGAGTAAGTCTTGGATGCCGGGATCTAGTAATAGAGTTTGGAAAATATAAGTTCCCAGTGAGTCTGATAATCCTAGATTCCCAAGGACTGGACGTAATATTGGGAATGGATTGGATGGCTAAGTATGAAGGAGTACTAGATTATGCTAATCGTACTGTTGCACTCACAACCCCGAAAAGAAAATGGATTAAATTCAGATCCAACTTTGAACCAAAAGGGAGTAAGCTAAATTCTCTTAAGGGGGTTAGCATAGACGGTGTGCCAATTGTCACTGAATATCCGGATGTGTTTCCGGAAGAATTGCCGGGAATGCCACCCGATAGAGATGTGGATTTTCTTATAGATTTGGTACCAGGGTCTGGACCAATAGCCAAGAGACCATATAAGATGTCAGTTGATGAACTGAAGGAACTCAAGAAACAACTTGGAGAACAGTTACAGAAAGGATTTATTCAACCAAGTTCTTCAACTTGGGGAGCCCCCGTCTTGTTTGTGGAGAAGAAAGATAGAAGTCAAAGGTTATGCATAGATTACCGTTCACTCAATGAAGTGACTATCAAGAACAAATACCCTTTGCCTAGAATCAATGACTTGTTTGATCAGTTAGAAGGAGCATGTGTGTTCTCAAAGATTGATCTCCGGTCAGGATATTTTCAACTCAAGATAAGGGAACAAGACATACCTAAAACAGCTTTCACTACAAGGTATGGATTGTATGAATATACCGTAATGCCTTTTTGGTTTGACCAATGATCCAACATACTTCATGAATATGATGAACAAGGTGTTCATGGAATTCCTTGACAAGTTTGTTGTCGTCTTCATCGATGACATTTTAGTCTACTCCAAGAGCAAAGAAGAGCATGAAGAACATTTGTGTTTGATACTTGAGATGTTAAGAGAGCATAAACTTTATGCCAAATTCAGCAAGTGTGAATTCTGGTTGAATGAAGTCGGTTTTCTTGGACATGTTATGACAAAGGATGGAGTAGCAGTTGATCCTGCTAAGGTTTCAGCCGTAACTGAATGGGAATCTCCCAAGTCAGTGAAAGAGGTTCGTAGTTTCCTTGGCTTAGCAGGTTACTACCGAAGGTTCATTGAAAATTTCTCCAAGGAGGCTAAGCCCATGACGGAATTGCTAAAGAAAGATAAGAAGTTTGCTTGGTCTGAAGGTTGTGAACTCAGCTTTCAGGAATTGAAGAAGAGACTTGTGACAGCACCAGTCTTGTGTCTGCCAGATTTGGAAAAGGATTTCCAAGTATATTGTGATGCATCTCATCAAGGTTTGGGTGCAGTACTTATGCAAGACGGTAAAGTTGTGGCTTATGCCTCGAGACAACTCAAAACTCATGAAGTGAACTATCCCAGTCATGATTTAGAGTTAGCCTCCGTTGTCCATGCACTCAAAACATGGAGGCACTATCTTTTGGGAAAGCGTTGTGAAGTGTTCACAGATCACAAGAGTTTGAAGTATATCTTCACCCAGAAGGAGATTAATATGAGACAAAGAAGATGGCTAGAACTCATCAAGGACTATGACTTAAGTTTGCAATACCACCCCGGTAAAGCGAATGTTGTAGCAGATGCTCTAAGTCGTAAGGTTTTTGTGAATGGCATTACCAAAGGAGAATTGCCAGATGATTTGTGTGCCCAATTCAGAAAACTCAGGTTGGAGATTGTGCCTGAAGGACATCTCATGTCTTTGGATGTTCAACCCACTTTGTTGGACAAGATCAAAGAAGCCCAGAAGATTGATAAGGAAATTTAAGAGATTAAAGAAAAGATTGGCAAGGGAAAAGCCAAATGATTCCATGAAGACGAACAGGGTACTTTATGGCATGGGAAACGTATCTATGTTCCACAAGATCTGGAGCTTCGGAAACTGATTTTGCAAGAAGCACACAACTCACCATATTCCATTCATCTGGGTAACACCAAAATGTACATGGACATGAAGGAAAGATTTTGGTGGAATAATCTCAAGAAGGACATCGCCGAACATATTGCTTTGTGTGATGTATGTAGTAGAGTGAAGGCGGAACATCAGAAACCAGCAGGTTTGCTTCAACCACTACCTATTCCTGATTGGAAATGGGACAAGATTGGTATGGATTTCATCACCGGATTACCAAGGAACAGGTCAGGATATGATTCTATTTGGGTAGTAGTGGATCGCCTAACTAAAGTGGCTCATTTCATACCCGTGAAGACAACCTACACAAGCGCTAAGTTGGCCAAAATCTATATGAGTAGGATTGTATGTCTACATGGAGTGCCCAAGAGTATTGTGTCAGATAGGGGAACTCAATTCACTTCCCACTTTTGGAGACAGCTACATGAATCATTGGGAACGAGGTTGGAATTCAGCACTGCTTTTCATCCTCAAACTGATGGACAAACCGAAAGGACTAATCAGATTCTTGAAGACATGTTGAGGGCATGTGCCCTAGACTAGGGAGCCAATTGGGATGAAAGTCTGCCTTACGCAGAGTTTTCTTATAACAATAGCTATCAAGCCAGCATTGAGATGTCACCATTTGAGTTTCTCTACAGAAGAAAGTGTACCACCCCATTGTTATGGAATGGTGTGGGAGAAAGAAGTTTATTCGGACCAGATCTTATCAAAGAAGCCGAAGAGAAGGTCAAGTTGGTTAGGGACAGGTTGAAGATAGCACAGTCCCGACAAAAAAGCTACGCAGATCCCAAACGTAGAGAAGTCACCTACGAAGTTGGTGGTAGAGCTTATCTTAGAGTATCACCACTTCATGGAGTGAAGAGGTTCGGAGTCAAAGGAAAATTGGCACCAAGGTATGTTGGACCATTCAAGATTCTGAGTCGTAAAGGAGAAGTTGCCTATGAAATTGAATTGCCAGAGTCTTTGTCAGCAGTTCATAATGTGTTTCATGTGAGTCAGCTTAAGAAATGTCATCCAGAAATGGAGGAAACCTCTTTGAAGGATACTATACCTTTGGAGGAGGTTCAATTGGAAAGTGACCTTACTTACGAGGAGAAGCCTATCAAGATTCTTGAGACTGCAGAAAGAGTCACACGGACTAAGACTATCAAGTTTTGCAAAGTTCAGTGGAACCATCACTCCGAAGAGGAAGCAACATGGGAAAAAGAAGATGATCTTCGGAAAGACCACCCTCACCTATTTGCTAGCCAATCCGAATCTCGAGGGCAAGATTCACCTTAAGGGGGTTACATTTGTAACATCCTCAAAATCATGTTTCAAGACTCATGCATATCATCCATGCATCCATGAACATTTAGGGTTTCATTTCAAAACCATTTCAAAACAGAAGCATCTGATGCTCATTATTTTATGTGAACAGCTATTAGTCTAATGTCACTCTCAATTGAAGAGTTAGTTGTTCTAAACCAAGCATTGCTTGCTCTCTTGTTATTATGTTTGATTGTTGAAGTTTGGTGAAATTTTACAAAACAAATATGATTCAGAAACCATTTCCAAAACTTATTCAAATCCTGTGCTATAGCACTGCTTATTTTGTTTGATCAAAAGGACCAAGCTAATACAAAGAGACCACATGATTTTATGTCCATAAACATGAAGGTTACACTCTGCAAAAATCCTGAAAAGATTTGAATTCAAATAGAGTTTGAAATCATTTGAAATTCATTCCAGAAATTCAAAACAGAAATAGAAAAGGATTAAAGAAAAGGAAAAGGGCTGGCGCTGCTAATCTAGCCCAACAACGAATCCAGCCCAGTTAGCCCACCCGGGTTCCCCCTCTCTCTCTTTCACTCGCAGACGCACCCGTGGAGTCACTGACGCCAGGACCCCACACCCCCTCTGTTTCTCTCGCAGACAACTGGGCCCCGTCCATGTCACCGTCGTCTTCCCCAAATCCCGCCCGCAGACCACGTCGTCGCTGCCGTTGATGCCGATAATGGCGCGGCGTAATTAGCCTTGATTCCACGAGCGTTTCCTGTCGCGCTTCGGCCTACTTAAACCACACCCCGCCGCTGTCATTTCCCCCCACACTGCACACTCTTCTCGCCACCAGGTTGCCTCTAATTCGTATTGCACCGCCGCAGTCAGAGCCAACTCCGGCGAGGTATTCCGGTAAGACCCCGTCGCCCCTTGTTGTCTAAGTTTGCCAGAATGATCACGTCAACCATGCGCATCTTCTCACCCTATTGGTGCATGCTAGGACCATCTGGAGACTCGCCAACGACGACGACTGCAAGCACCTGACGCTTTCTTCTTCTCCGGCGATCGTTTGCGGTAAGCACTGAGCGCCCCTTGACCTCTCTCGCATACGACTAGGTTCGCCTTGCCCTTGCGCAGCTACTGATGCCTCTGGTTGGTACTAGGAAGGCCTAGAGCGTCGGCAACAACCTCGTCTGCAACCACCTGACGCCGTGCACGACTCCGACGAGCTCCAGCAGCCCGCACCGTGCGCCCCTTGCCAAGCCACCGCCACGTTGAGCTTCAGCAAACCACCGCGGTTCTGGTGAGTATCCTCCCACCTCCCCGAACAACCTAGCTCGCCAGCTCCGCCACTGACAGAGGCGCCGCCGCCAGTCGCCGCCGCTAGCACCGCTCATCTCTAGTCAAAGCATTCAGGAGCGTTGGATCTAGATCTAGAGGCTAGAATTAGATTAGAGGGAGAAGCGTTACGTTTTGATCTGAACCGTGCATCGCCACTTAGATCCTGCGGCTCGTAAGCATGATCCAACACGAACCGGTACGCGCCAGTAAGATTAAGACGCGTGGCAGTGAGTTTTATTTAAAACAGAATTTGAATCTGATTATGGTTTGAATTTGATTTGGCTATAACTTTTGATCCCCACGTTAGAATTTGACAAATTTTATACCGTTGGAATCAGGAGAGCAAGCCCTTTCTAAATATGCAATGTGTTTAATGTTTAGCTTCTGTTAAAAAGGTTTTATTTGCAGAAACTTGTGTAGGGATAATTTGAGTATAGGAAATGTTTAGGAAATGATTTAGGGTTTAAATAATTGTTGTTTGGCAAGTTTTTGACTTTTTTATGAATCAGTACTGAATACTTGCTTTATTGAGTTTTAAAAACCATCACATATCATTTTGCATGCATGCATGTATTTTTGATTGTATATGTTTGGTATGTGATTGTGGCTATGATGCTTTGTGTAGATTTTGGTGCTAGTGATTGTGATTGTGAGGAGTGCTACTCTCCAAACTACCAAGGCAAGTCGTACTTCATGAATATTTCTATCCCTATGTTTTATACTAAGCATTAGAAATATTTTGCTAAGTCTTGCATGTTAATATTTTTGCCTATATGCCATGATGGGAAATCCTAAGTAGTTGTAGAATTGCTAGGAAATTTCTAAATTAAGTTACTATCTATGCCATGCTTATCCTAGCTAGTAGCAAACAAGGGTTGGTGAAATATACATGCTATGATGAAAATATTTCTAAGTCTTTGGACTTTTGTTTTGCTTAATAAAACAACTAAGTCAATGAATCACCTGGGTGGAAAGGGACTTGATTGGTGGTTTTGGTTGAGTGGTTACACAAGGCCCATGGCTATGGCTTACCTTGTGTATCTCACTTGTGGAAAGCCACCCAGGAACAAAGGGATTTAGAGGCCAAGTGTTGAGAAGCTTATAGTGCAACCACTTGGCAATATGGGCTCTGCCAGGATCATAGGTTGCTAGAACTTAGCCATTTGGATAGTTGGTGGTAGTGGGATGATAGGTTGGAGTGCGTCCATTTGGTCTAAGGGAAGGCTTCTGAAAGGTCCTGTCTTGGTGAAAATCAAGGCTTGTGGGGAAAGTGCACAACCTCTGCAGATGGAAAAATCTAAGTACTTAGCCAAGTCCATGGTAATGGACAACTTGAGCATCAAGACATGGAAGCTATCAAGAATCTCCTCATCCCAATTTCTAAGTAAAAACTTATGGGTGAACAAGGGTGAAGGACCTCAATGTCTATTGGTGGCTCCTTGGGAAACATTTTGACAAAGAAAAACTTAGTGATTTCAACTAATAGGCAAAACCTATTTTGAGCAAAGCAAGCCAAGCTACACTTAGCCAAATTGCATATAGTATCTAGTCCACCTAAAACTATACTAAGGTATCACTTGCCAATACTATTCCAAAGTATTGACCCACTGTGGCTATAACTTGTGATGTTGCAGGTTATTCTGATGAAGATTAGGAGTCTTGAGTCTACACTCAACATGTTTGCCTGTGGCACATGAAGATGAAGACTTTTATATTTTAATTTTTCAAACTCTTGTATTAGGCCTGTGGCCTTGGAGTTGTAAAGACTATGTTTATCTCTGGAATGGATGTAATAATGACCTTTGTATCTGTGTACTTCATCTTAAACTATGGATGCTCGCATTGATCCAGGGACTAGCATTGCAATCACAGGGATCCTTTTCCTTTATAAAGGAGGGATCTTACATACACTTTCTCCCATAGAGAAACACAAACGGTTCCATCTCAATACTAGCTTGATAGCTGTTATTGTAAGAGAATTCTGCGTAAGGCAGACTTTCATCCCAACTGGCTCCATAGTTTAGGGCACATGCCTTCAACATATCTTCAAGTATCTGGTTGGTCCTTTCTGTTTGTCCATCAGTCTGAGGATGAAAAGCAGTGCTGAATTCCAACCTCGTTCCCAATGACTCATGTAGTTGCCTCCAAAAATGAGAAGTGAATTGAGTTCCCCTATCAGACACAATACTCTTGGGTACTCCATGCAGGCATACAATCTTACTCATATAGATCCTGGCTAACTTAGCACTTGTATAAGTTGTCTTCACGGGTATGAAATGAGCCACTTTAGTTAGGCGATCCACTACTACCCAAATAGAGTCATATCCTGACCTGGTCCTTGGCAATCCGGTGATGAAATCCATGCCAATCTTGTCCCACTTCCAATCAGGAATAGGTAGTGGTTGTAGCAATCCTGCTGGTTTCTGGTGTTCCTCTTTCACTCTACTACATACATCACACAAAGCAATATGTTCGGCGATGTCCTTTTTGAGATTATTCTACCAAAATCTTTCTTTCATATCCATGTACATTTTGGTGTTACCCGGATGAATGGAATATGGTGAGTTGTGTGCTTCTTGCAAAATCAATTTCCGAAGCTCCGGATCTTGTGGAACACAGATACGTTTTCCATACCATAAAGTACCCTGTTCGTCTTCATGGAATCATTTGGCTTTTACTTTACCAATCTTTTCCTTGATCTCTTCAATTTCCTTGTCTATCTTTTGGGCTTCTTTGATTTTGTCCAACAAAGTGGGTTGAACATCCAATGACATGAGATGTCCTTCAGGTACAATCTCCAATCTGAGATCTCTAAATTGGGCACACAGATCATCTGGCAACTCTCCCTTAGTAAGGCCATTCACAAATACCTTACGGCTTAGAGCATCTGCTACAACATTTGCTTTACCGGGATGGTATTGCAAACTCAAGTCATAGTCCTTGATGAGTTCTAGCCATCTTCTTTGTCTCATGTTGATTTCTTTCTGGGTGAAGATATACTTCAAACTTTTGTGATCTGTGAACACTTCACATCGCTTTCCCAAATGATAATGTCTCCATGTTTTGAGTGCATGGACAACAGAGGCTAACTCTAAATCATGAGTAGGGTAATTTACCTCATGAGTTTTGAGTTGTCTCGAGGCATAAGCCAAAACTTTCCCTTCTTGCATTAGCACTGCACCTAATCCATGATGAGATGCATCACAATATACTTGGAAATCCTTCTCCAAATCTGGCAGACATAAGACTGGTGCTGTCACTAGTCTCTTCTTCAATTCTTGGAAACTGAGTTCACATCCTTCAGACCAAGCGAATTTCTTGTCTTTCTTTAGTAACTCTGTCATTGGTTTAGCTACCTTGGAGAAATTATCGATAAATCTTCTGTAGTATCCTGCCAAGCCAAGGAAACTACGAACCTCTTTTACTGACTTAGGAGATTCCCATTCAGTTACAGCTGACACTTTAGCAGGATCAACTGCTACACCATCTCCTGACACAACATGTCCAAGAAATCCAACTTCATTTAACCAAAATTCACACTTGGTGAATTTGGCATACAGCTTATGCTCTTTAAGCTTCTCAAGTATCAAACGCAAATGTCCTTCATGCTCTTCTTTGCTCTTGGATTAGATCAAAATGTCATCGATGAAAACGACAACAAACTTGTCAAGGAACTCCATGAACACCTTGTTCATCATATTCATGAAGTATGCTGGTGCGTTGGTCAAACCAAATGGCATCACGGTGTACTCATACAATCCATACCTAGTGGTGAAAGCTGTCTTAGGTATGTCTTGCTCCCTTATCTTGAGATGGAAATAACCTGATCAGAGATCAATCTTTGAGAACACACAGGCTCCTTCTAACTGATCAAACAAGTCATTGATTCTAGGCAAAGGGTATTTGTTCTTGATAGTCACCTCATTGAGTGAACGGTAATCTATGCATAACCTTTGACTTCTATCTTTCTTTTCCACAAACAAAACTGGTGCTCCCCAAGATGAAGAACTTGGTTGAATAAATCCTTTTTGCAACTGTTCTCCAAGTTGTTTCTTGAGTTCTTTCAATTCATCAACTGACATCTTGTAAGGTCTCTTTGCTATTGGTCCTGATCCTGGTAGCAAATCAATCAGAAATTCCACATATCTATCTGGTGGCATTCCTGGTAATTCTTCCGGAAACACATCCGGATATTCACTCATAATTGGCACACTGTCTATGCTAACCCCCTTAAGGGAATTTAGCTTACTCCCTTTTGGTTCAAAGTTAGTCTTGAATCTAATCCTTTTGTTTTCCGGAGTTGTGAGTGTGACAGTACGGTTGGCACAATCTAGCACTCCCTTATGCTTAGTCATCCAGTCCATTCCCAAAATGACATCCAATCCTTGGGAATTTAGGATTATCAGATTAACGAGAAACTTATACTTCCCAAACTCTATGACTAGATCATGACATCCTGAGTTCACTATCATTTCTCCGCCAGGAGAACTTACTTTTATAGGACACCCAATAGTTTCTACTGGTAGTTCATTTCTTTCAACAAATGCTCTTGATATGAATGAATGAGATGTACCAGTATCAAAGAGAACAAATGCTGGAACAGAATTGAGTTTGAACTTACCAGCAACAGCATCAGGTTCCTCATAGATTTCCTCCACATTGATGTGGTTCACTTGTCCCTTCTAGAAAGGGTTGGCCTTGTTGGGTCCTTCAACTTTCTTTTCTGGGCATTTATTTGCATAATGCCCCATCTTTTTGCACTTGAAACATTCAACCTGACCAAGGTCCTTCTTGACAGGCTAGCTTCCACTACTACTTCCACTTCCATTGTGGTGGCTTTTGTATCCACTCTTGTGATTCTTGTACTAGTCATTGTCATGACTACGGTGATGCTTGTTGTCATGATGACGGTTGTGTTTGTGGTGGCTGTTGTACTTTCCATGCTTGTGGGATCCAGAACTCCCAATATCATCATAATGGGAACGCTTGTGAGACGATCCCGAGCTGTGCTTGTCAGAGTTGTGTTTCCTCTTTCTGCTTTCAACCTGTTTCATCTTGCTCTCCAAGATGGCAGCCTTGTCACAAAGAGATTGATAGGTGGGGACATATGTCACAGATAGCTGCAGGTTCAGTTCATCGTTCAGTCCTTCGAGGAACTTCTCTTTCCTCTTGGCATCAGTGTCAACTTCATCCGGTGCATAACGCGCCAGATTGTTGAACTCCTCAATATATTCAGCCACGCTGCGGTGGCGCTGCTTCAAGTTATGAAATTCCTTCTTCTTCAAACTCATCACTCCGAATGAGATGTGAGCTGTACGAAAACCATCTTCAAAGATAGCCCATGTCACATCCTCAATGGGAGTGGTGATCTGGAAGTTATCCCACCATGTAGTTGCTGGTCCTTCCAACAAGTGTGATGCAAACCTGACTTTCTCCTCATCAGTACATACAACAGTTACCAAATCCTTGTTGATTGAGCGTAGACAATCATTGGCCACCATGGGATCAGTAGTTCCTGAGAACTTTGCAGGCCTCAGTCTTAGGAATTTGGTGAGCATGTCAAAACCTGGTGGGTTATTCTGATTGTTGTTGTTGTTATTGTTGTTATTCTAATTCTGCATGAAGGTAGTCATCATTTGCATCAGTTGTGCCTGTGCTGTCATCAGTTGCTGCATCTCGGGGGTGACATTGTTGTTGTTCGGGTTGGGGTTGGCACGTCGAGGAGGCATCTGTGGTTTTCAATAAGGATAAGAATGAGATACCCGTAGATGCTTTAACATGCACAATACATCACATAGACAATCACAAACAAGCATTAAAATAACAAAATTTCAACAACATAGACATCAGTTTTTGAAAAGCAAACACACCAATAGCAAGCCATCCACATGTTGGATGGTCATTGTGACTCAATAATCAAAAGCATGGTAAATAAATGATAAACGAGTAGTCATCACTACTCCTCTGCATCAACCTCCTCATCAACAAGTGTAAGACCCGCATTCTCCACAGCCGTCTTGTATTCCTCGACATTAGTAGTCAAGGCCTCTACTTTGGCTTTGAGAGCCCTCTTCTGTGAACGAAGCCTCTCAATCACACCCTGCTGATGCTCGAGCTCGAAGTCCTTGGCCTCTAGTTCTGCAGTCATCTCTCGAATCCTCTTGTTCCTATCTTGGACTCTTTTCTCTTGACTCTTGAACTTTCTATCCTGACTCTCAAACTTGGCCTCCATTTCCTTGACTATCTCATCTTTCTCAGCGAAGAGCTTATCCTTCTCATGAAGTTGCACCTGGAGTTCGTCATTGCTAAGCATGACGTTGGTCCTATCAGTATCTAGGTGCCTAAGAAGAACCTCTAAGTCCTGAAGGTACAGATGAATCGGCCCTGCCGTCTCTCTAGCAGTATCCTCGAACTCAATGGCCTCACCATCCTCATCACATCTACCGAAGGCGTGGAAGTGAGTACCTCTAATCTCCCGAGAGTGTCTCCCTAACAAACGTCCAAGCAAATTCTACATGACTACCTCTAGGCCTCTCTCCTTGTCGTCATGCATGAGCTTGAAAGTGATGGCCTCCGTGGCTGGCTCATTCTGGCGTCCTGGCTGAGTAACCTTGAAGCCCCAAAGGTCCTTCCTCTCAAACTTGGTGAGGGGAAGCATCATGATGCTAGGAAGCGGAAGATTGAGCACACTAGTGAGCTCAATAAGACGAGTGCCAAAACGAGTTCCCTTGAACTCTTCAGCCGTGCTGATAGTAACATTAGGCATCTATTTTATAAGATAGAGAAAAGTTAGAAACAACATCAATAGAAAAACAGGACAAGGTAGCACAAGCATATCAATTGCAAACCAAACACACAAGTCATGGCATACATGATTCCATTACAAGCTTCCAAGGTTCAACATAACTTAGACAAAATTTTGGAAATAAAATGATAAGTGTGGTGGTCCAACTAACGAAGTACGTTACAACTCTCACTCACTAGACAAAATGGCTATCAAAGCATCCTTAGTAGCCATCTGCCTATCTTGTTCACAAGATTCCCAAATCAAGTCTATGATGTCTTCCCTTAGTTGTTGGTTGGTAGTTTCCAACTCTTGGGTATGCTTCTTATCTTCCCTAAGGTCATTTTGGGTGTTGAGCATTCTGCACTTGAGTCTATCACCAAGCTCTTTGATGGCCTTCCAAGCTGCATCCCTTGCTGAATCAAAGAATGTGGTGTGCATCACTGAGTTAGTGACCATGCAGAATCCTGATTCTTTGTGGTTGTCTTCCTTGTTTTTGTACAAGTGAAGTTGCACCCACCAATATTCTTCTCCTTCATCCATCACAGGGAAACCTTTGTACACAGATGCACCATGTATCCCCATGGTAACCATAAGGTTCTTGAGGGCCTTTGGAAATTCAGTGTCACACTCTAGGGTCATAGTCATGAGTGGTCCTTTCCTTACAGATTCGTTGATGGACTTCATCTACAAATAGAGATGATAAGAAGAATTAGAGAAGTTTACGATAAGAAAAAGACAAGTGTGGAAATTGTTGAAAATTTTTCCTTAGTGGTTTCTAATCCAATCCTAGGGTCATAATCCTACAGGAAACACAGTGCTCTGATACCATCTATAAGATCCCACCTTTATAAAGGTAAAGATCCCTGTGATTGCAATGCTAATCCCTGGATCAATGCTAGCATCCACAGTTTAAGATGAAGTACACAGATACAAAGGTCATTATTACATATCATTCCAGAGACAAACATAGTCTTTTACAACTCATGGCCAGAGGCCTAATACAAGAGTTCAAATATAGAATAATATAAATAAGTCTTCATCTGCATGTGCCACAGGCAAGCATGTTGAGTGTAGACTCATAACCCCTAATCATCATCACAAGTTACAGCCACAGTGGGTCAATACATTTGGAATAGTATTGGCAAGTGATACCTTAGTAAAATATTAGCATCTAGATACTATATGCATTTGGCTAAGTGTAGCTTAGGCTTGCTTTGCTCAAAATAGGCTTTTCCTATTAGTTGAAAACACTAAGTTTTTCTTTGACAAAAACTTTCCCAAGGAATCACCAATAGAAATTGGTGAACCTTCACCCTTGTTCAACCACAAGTTTTAACTTAGAAAATTGGGATGAGGAGATTCTTGATGGCTTCCATGTCTTGATGCTCAAGTTGTCCAATACCAGGGACATGGCTAAGTACTTAGATTCTTCCATCTGCAGAGGTTGTGCACTTTCCCCACAAGACTTGATTTTAACCAAGACAGGACCTTTCAGAAGCCTTCCCTTAGACCAAATGGACGCGTTCCAAACCTATCATCCCACTACCACCAACTGTCGAAATGGCTAAGTTATTGCAACCTATATGATCCAGACAGAGCCCATAATGCCATGTGGCTGCACTAGAAGATTCTTAACATTTGGCATCTCAAATCCCTTTGTTCCTGGGTGGATTTCCATAAGTGAGATACACAAGATAAACCATAGAAATGGGCCTTGTGTAACCACTCAACACAAACCATTCTTTCCTTCCACCCAGGTGTTTCATTCACTTAGTTGTTTTTATTAAGCAAAAACACAAGTCAAAGACTTAGAAATATTTCACATAGCATGAATATATAACCACCCTTGGTTGCTACTAGCTAGGCTAAGCATGGCAATGGTAAGCATCTTAACTTAGAGAAATTTCTAACAATTCTACAACGACTAGGATTTCCCAAGCATATCATATAGATACTTAGCAAAATATTCATGCAAGTCCTACACAAAATATTTCTAATGCATAGGTGAAAAACATAGGGATAGCAATATGAAGCACCACTTTCCTTGGTAGTTTGGGGAGTAGCAACAATCTTCACAACCACAATCACTATTAGCACCAAAATCTACACATAAAATAATGGCACCAAAATCACATAATAAAAATATACAAACAAAAATATATGAATGCATGCAAATGCCATGTGATGGTTTTTCTACACCAAACAAGACAAGTGTATAGTACTATAACATAAACAAGACCAAGATACTCAAAATAGACTTTATTTGATATTTAAAACATTTTTCAAATCATTTCTATATCCAAAAATAAGCCTACAAATGTTTCTGCAAAAACAACCATTTTTATAGAGGCAAAACTTTAAAAACATTACATAAACAGATAGGATTTTCTCTCCTGATTCGAATGATATAAAATTTGCCAAATGTGAACGTGGGGATCAAAAGTTATGAATTTTACAAGTTTGAATCACTAATAGATCTAAATTCTGTTTTTAAATCTAAACCCTAGCCACGCGGCAGCTTCTGATTCGCTGATACCGATTCACACGGATCGATCGATGAGGGTCATTGGATCTAAATGAAAACACACGGTCAGATCTAACGCGTACCCCTTCGTTAAGTGAATCTATCGCATGCGTTAGGCTACGAATCAAACGACCAAAGTCTGGCGGCGCCAACGGTGGCGAGTGGCGGCGGCGGCTCCGTCAGAGAAGTTGCCAGCAATATAGGTCGCGCGGGGAGGAGTGGAGATGCTTACTGGGTTCGCGTGGTCGCTGCGATGCTCGAGGTGGTCGAGGAAGAGACAGGGGCGCACGGATTCAACGGCAGGACCTCGTCGGAGTTGCTGGCAGCGTCGGGTGGTTGCGGATGGAGTCGCTGCCGATGATGTAGACCACCCTAGCACAAACTAGTGGTGTCAGAGGATGCACAAGGCTATGGCGAACACGATAGTGTCAAAGAGGAAGCAAGGGGCGCTCGGACATTACCGGTATTCCTCGTCGGAGTTGAGCGGCGGCTCTGTTGCTTGCAGGGATGGACGGAAACAGCTACCTGGGTCAAGCGCGGCCAAACGAGAGGAGTCAGGAGGTGCGCAAGGTTGCAAGGAACATGCTCGTTTGAATTAGAAGGGAAGGGGTGGTCTAGCTCACCGGAATTTCGTCCCCAGAGCTCGTCGATACAGCGGCGTTGCAACGTGAAATTGTGGCAGCCTAGTGGCAGAGCGAGCGTGTGGTGTGAGGGGAAAGACGCGGGGTGAGGAGAGGCTTTTATAGCCGGAGCAGGGGCGAGGATCACGCGAGGAAATGCCGGCAATTAAGCCTGCTTCATTCACGGCAGTGATGGAGGTAACGGCAGCGTCGACGGGGTCGTGGGGGTGCGTGGTTTGGGGAGGATGCTCGCGTGGCATTTGGGTCCACCAGTCCGCGAGCGCGGGGTAAGTCTGCGCCACGTGAGAAAGAGAGAGAGATAAAAACCCCGGGTGGGCTTGCTGGGCTGAGTTCGCTGTTGGGCTGAAAAGCTGGCGCCGGCCTTTTTGCAATTCTTTATTCTTTTTCTTTTTCTAATTCTATTTTCAGGAAACCTTTTCAAATGAATTCAAATGCATTTGAATTCCAAATCTTTCCGGACTTCTATAAAGTTAAACCTGCATAATTTTGAGCATAAAACCATGATGTCTTGCTAGACTTGCTTGGTCCTTCTGAAAATTCAAAATAAACAGTGCCTTAGCACAAGATTAAATGAAGATATGAAAATGGTTTTAAAACCATATTTTGTTTTTGGAAATTTTTGTTCAAGCTTTGGAACTCATCCAACAATCCTATGAACACACAATAATGGTTTAAAACAACTATTCTCTCCCTAGAGAGTAGCATTGGATCAAAGCTTGTCTACATGAAATAATAGCACTCAATGTTTCTGTTTCTTTGAAATGACTTTGAAAATGATCCCTAAATGATTATGCATGCATGGATGATATGCAATCTTTGAAAACATGATTTTAGGGATGTTACAAATCTAACCCCCTTAAGGTGAATCTCGCCCTCGAGATTCGGATTGGCTAGCAAATAGGTGAGGGTGGTTGTTAAGCCCTAGGTGATATAGTTCTGAACAGTGGTATTCCAACTGTCAGATTTAATAGATTAATTGATCACCCTGAATCAATAATCAATAGTTCTCATTATCATTGGAAAATAGTGTTTTCTGACCTTTTTCAAATGCAGGTGAAGACAACACTGGATTTGTAAAATACTTTACATAAAATAAACAAAGGACATCAGCAAGTGTGAACTTTCCTTTTGTGATTGCAAGATTATGCACTCATGGTCTTCGAGTCGGTATAAGATCCAAAATCTAAAATCAGCATCATTGGTCCGGTAAGGACTAATGTTTAAAGAAGCAATATGCTTTTATGCATAAGTAGTGTGATGCACGTTCTAATCGCAAATCCCGGAATTAATGTTGTTCTAGGGTTTGGATTCCGAAAGTGGTTACTTTGGAATGTGTGGTCCTTTTGGATAAAGTTCGTAGTTATATTTTTATTCGAGTTTATGAGTGGTTGGATTCAACACATATGTAGGAATAAAATATAAATTCTTATGACATACTAGTTAGGACTATTTATACAAGATTTCTTATTTAAAGTGGCAAAAAATGATAACCTTCGAAGAAAAGGTTTCTCTTCTAAGGTCTAAATAACCTTGTGGTTAGCTAGTGATGGTTGATGTTATTTGTTTTAATCAAATGGCTTGAGTTTATGCTGCTTTATAGATTAACTACTTCAGACCAAAGTTAACTATAAAACATGTAGTCATGTGTATGGTATTATATTTGGATTCTTGGAGACTAAAGTTAACTTTAAAATATATATAGTTTTTGAAAGTATGATACTTACATCTTAGTATTTTGTATATCTAAAATGTTTTCTTTAAGAATGTTTGTTCCGTTACTTGAGATAATGGTTTCTTAATTCTATAATAGAGTAGTATTATTTATCTTTTATAGATAAGTGAGTAGAGTTTATAATTCTATCTATATTTTCATTTAACTATCCTTAAACTTTCTATAGTATTGAGGTAATTGTTGAAATTTGATAATTTAAAGTTAATGGAAAGGATCTGATTTATTCACAAGATGTTCTTTAAGGGTTTTTATCATGAATTGGAATCCTTTGAGAATATAATCTTCACTTAGAGTTGAAGATAGTTTAATATAAAGATGTTTATAATGTTTTTAAACCATTAGAGTTTCATTTCATTAATACTTAAGATTTGTACTATATATTAAACTTATTTTACTCATTTTAAGGATATTAATAAATGTTATTTATCCTTTTATGAATTATTAATGAAGTGATTGGGTTTAAATTTGGGTTATTAAAATATTTGAATTTTTATTTAATTCAAAGTATAATATGAGATTTTTATCATGTACAAATTATTTTTATGATCATTTTGGTATATTTTTTTTTGTGATTAATAAATAATAAATTATGATTCTTATTATTACTTTATAACTACTTAATAATAGATATTTAATTAAGTGAAATAATAATACATGATTATATTTTAAATTAGAATTCTTAGTTTTTTAAGATTTTTGGTATTTTACTTATATTATAAATATTTATCATTATAGGAATATGAATTATTAAGGTTTTATTACTAAATATTTATTTAGTATTTTTCATAAATACTATAACATTAATAAATAATAAAAATGATTTTTATTTATTTTCATCCTCTTTCAATAATCTTGTAAAATTCCATAAGGAATATATAAATTACAAAATTCTTATAAAAATTTAAATGTCCCAAAATTTGATCTCTTGTTTTATTTGGATAGAGTGGATTATTGCAAATCCAAAAATATTTTATTTATAATTTTTGGACTTTTATTTTATTTCCTATTCTTTTATTGAGGTCAGGGGTATTTTGGTCTTTTTTAATTGATCAAAGCTTTATTAAATAACTTGGGCTGGCCCCTTTGGGCTTATTGGGCCAAGGTGGCCCAATAGGGTAGGGTCTAATGACTACCCCGAAGGGTTTTTTGGCCCACCCAGCCCACTCTGCCTCCTTTCTCCCCCTCGACCTTATCTCCTCCTCCTTAGACTCGCCCCCATGGCCGATGATGCCGCCACCGTCGATTCTCGCCGTCGTCGGTCGTTCTGGCCGCCACCGTGGTGCGAGTTAGGGTTGTCGACAACGCTCGTTCGTTCTATCCACTTGGATTTGACTCTGGGGCTTCCCCGTGGTCAGTTCCACCCCATTCCCGAACCCTAGGGTTGGGAAAAGGTACTGTCGCCGCCGCCGCGATCCCGCCTGCGGTGGTGTGCTGGCTCGTGTGCTGTTGTGGCCAATGTCGTGGCAGGTGCAGGTTGCAGCGCCCTTCTGGGTGCTCCCTGTGCCACCGCGGTGCGTCGGCCCCTCTGCTCCCTCTTTGATTCATCAGCAAGGACCTCGGGTAAGTGGTCTCTGTGGTCCTTGTTCATGCTATTGTCATGATTCTCTCTATGTGTACCTAGTGGCTTCTGATGTTGAGTGATGATGTGCTGATTGGGTTCATCTTAGGATTAGGGTTCATCTTAGGATGCTTTCGATCTAGTGTTGATCATATTTGATCATGTGAAATGATTGCTTGTTGTGATTAAGGATTGATAGTAGCTTTGATGTTACTAGTTGCCTGTCAGATTTGTCCTAGTGGTAATCTATCATGATCTAGGCTAGTTGTTTCAATCAAATCCTTAATTGGATTATGTTGTTGGTCTGAGGCTTTACTTTACTGTCAGTGTGCTTATACTGACAGTGTTTGCTTACTGCAATTATACTGTTGGCTTGTCTGAGATTTTACTTGCTGAATCAAATCATTGCTTGCAATGATTTCTATGAATGTATAAATGAATTTAAGGTTGATTCCTGGCCTTTGGCTCAGGAAAATGATATGTAATGATTTGTCCCTTTTCCTGTGGGAACTAAGCAAAGATGATTTTAGCTCATTAAGAACTTGTCCTTGTGATACCATTGTATTTTGGCACACAAGTGATTAGGTTTTCTTTTATTTCTAGGCTTAGCTGGATCATGCTTGTGATTAAAACTGATAAAATGATATGGAAGCTTTCTTATCTTGCCTATGATGTTGGTCTGAGGCTTTAGGATGTAATTCCTAGTTAGTTGGGCAATAGTTTGTTTGAAACTTATAGGATTAGAGGTGCTACTCCTTTTTTAGAGATGTGCCCTGATCTGATGAGATCAAATGAATGATCTAAGTTGCAAAAGTAACACTGAACCCAGTGATGTTAGTCTGAGGGTTCAGTGTTCGTGGTTGAGCTTGATTTCTTATCTTATACTTGATATCTCTAGGATAGATTCACCTCCTCTGGGTGAGTATTGAGAGATTACTTCATAAAACAACACATGCTTTGGTTTAGATAATGTGATGAAATCATGTGATGGTTTTATGAGGCTCACCACAAGATTTGATGTTGGTGTAGTACATTGTTGATCTTGATCTTGGTCTGGATCTTGATCTGTTTTAACTGTGTTCCTGAGCTTGCTCTTGAGCTTGACTGCTCCTCCTAGCTCTTGGTATTGACCTTGCTATTCACCAGATCCATTCCCCCTCCTTATGTCACCATCTTGGTGATGTTTGGGTTGATCTGGTTGGTTGGTTTGGTTGCTGTTCTTGGTTAAACTGTTGTTCAACCTGGATGTGCTAGTGTGTTGTGTAATGGAGTGGTGCACTGAGGTGCTTCTCCTCGGCTGTGTTGTGGTTTTGTGATCCTGACTGTGCTTGTGTGGTTGACAACACACCATCTGCATGCTTGTGTGTGTGCAGTCTGTGTGTAGGGGTTCGTAGCATGGAAAACAAAAAATTTCTACTGCATGCAAACAAACAAGCCAAGATCTATCTACTAGATTGTAGCAACGAGTCGATAGTGAAACTCACCCTCGAAGATTCCAAAGCGGTTAACGAGATCGGATTCTTGTGGGTGATGTAGTCGTACTCTTGCCGATCTCAAGATCGTGTAGATGATCCTTCCGGCGCCGTGTTCCGGTAGTGCTCCCGCAGTCGGTCACACATTCGGTACTCGATGAAGACCTTCCTCTCCCTTGTTCCAGCAGGCAGTGGAGGTTGTAGCACTCTCCTCGCGATTCCAGCAGCATGACGACGTGGCACCGAAAGTAGAGGGGAGATCTTGTAGGGCTTCGCCTTAAGCCGGAGCGATTATGGTGGACTATGAGAGAGCCCTCGGTGATCTAGGGTTTAAACACACCAAGTAGAGGGAGCTAGGCCGGCGGCTAGGGCAAGTAGAAGCCCCAACTCGGTGGCTTGGGAGAAACCCTAGGGCGGCGGCGGCTATGGTGGGCGGCGGCGGCTAGGGTTAGGGTTTTTAGAGGGGCAAGTTGTGTGCTTGGAGGGGCAGCCATGCCCCTCCTTATATAGGTGGAGGGGGCGCTCCAAGGGCAGGGGAGTCCCTCCCCGACTCGGTCTCCATGGGCCGGAGGTGGAGGGAGAGGGACTTCCTCCCCAAGTAGGTTTCCTACTCTCCCTCCACCATGTTGGAGATATTCCCTAGAGGCAATAATAAATGTAGTTATTATTATATCTTTGTGTTTATGATAAATGTTTACATTCATGCTATAATAGTATTAACAAGGAAACATTGATACTTGTGTGAATTGTAAACTAAAATAGAGTCCCTAGTAAAGCCTCTTTATAATACTAGCTTGTTGGTTAATAAATGATTGTGGTTTCCCTATCATGAACATTGAGATGTTATTAACAACAAGATCATATCGTTAGGAGAATGATATGGCGGACATACTCCTATAGATAAGCATACATAAAGATCAAGCCATTTTAATAGTTCAATTGCTATGTGCTTTCTGATACATAGTAACCTAATTCCTTCGACCATGAGATCATGCATATCACCTTCACCGGAAGGATGCTTTGATGACATCAAACACCACACCGTAACTGGGTGGCTATAAAGGTGGCATTGAGTGTTCGGAAAGTATTGGTTGATACACATGGATCAAGAGTGGGATTTGTCCATCCATATGACGGATAGATATACTCT
Organism: Avena sativa; assembly: GCA_916181665.1. Lineage (NCBI taxonomy): Eukaryota > Viridiplantae > Streptophyta > Magnoliopsida > Poales > Poaceae > Avena > Avena sativa. The sequence continues at coordinate 364,780,459 of OV702295.1, forward strand.
GGGCCCTCTCGGTTGAATGTCATCCAATTAGCTTGGAAGCATGTGACTGGCTCACAAGGGATCACATATCACGGGAACGATAAAAGAGTACTTATCAGTAACGAGGTTGAACTAGGTATGCAGAGATACCGACGATCATAACCGTGGATAAGTAAACTATCGTGAGACAAAGGGAAATTGGTATCGTATGTAAGTGGTTCATTCGATCGCAAAGTAATCGTAGAAATATGTGGGAGCCATATGAATTTCCAGATTCCTCTATTGGTTATTGATCGGAGAAGTGTCTCGATCATGTCCGCATAATTCATAAACCGTAGGGAGACACACTTAAGGATTCGACGTTGTTTGAGTAGTTATGGAATGATGAGTAAGAGACCGAATGTTGTTCGGAGTCTCGGATGGGATCCGGGATATCACGAGGAGATCCGGAATGGTCCGGAGAATAAGATTCATATAAGGAAAGTCTTGTTTCGGAGTTGGAGAATGGTTCCGGTGTTTTCATCGGGAATGTTCTAGAAGGTTCCGGAATGTCCGGCACTCCGGAGGGGAAGGGTACATGAATGTGTTATATCAAGTTGGTATGATTGCATCATGTACTAGGTGTGATCGCTGAACAAAATAAAGGGTTTAATCAAATCCTAGTTTGAAAAGTCAAACGCCAATTTGAAAAGTCAAACGGCTATTTTGGGAAGTGGAGGGGAGGTGGAATCCGAGTTGGGGAGGAGTTCCTCCCCTCCACCGCCGGCCCCTTGGGAAACCGAGTAGGGGAGGGGAGTGGCGCGCCCCTCCACCTATATAAGGAGGGGCAGGGCTGCCCCTCCTAGCACCCTAACACCTCCACCTCTAAACCCTAGCCGCCGGCGCCGCCACCTCCTGCTGCTGCCGCTGCCGCCCTAGGGCAAACCGCTACCGCCGCCTAGCTAACCCTAGCCGCCGGACAAGCCTCCTCCTCGGCGTGTCTAATCCCTAGATCGTCGAGGGTCTCTCTCATACTCCACCATACTCGCTCCGGCTTAAGGCGAAGCCCTGCGAGATCTCCCCTCTACTTCCGGTACCACGCCGTTGTGCTGCCGGAATCGCGAGGAGAGTGCTACAACCTCCGCTGCCTGCTGGAACAAGGGAGAGGAAGGTCTTCGTCGAGTACCGAACGTGTGACCGACTGCGGGAGCGCTGCCGGAACGCAGCGCCGGAAGCATCGTCTACGCGATCTTGAGATCGGGAAGAGTACGACTACATCACCCACGAGAATCCGCTCTCGTTAAACACTTTGGAATCTTCGAGGGTGAGTTATTCCATCGACTCGTTGCTACAATCTAGTAGATAGATCTTGGCTTGTTTGTTTGTATGCGATAGAAATTTTTTGTTTTCCATGCTACGAAACCCTACAGTGGTATCAGAGCCGTGTCTATATGTAGATCTGTTGCACGAGTAGAACACAATGGTCATTGTGGGCGCTGATGCTTTTATTGTCGATTGCTTTTTGTGTACTTTGCATCTTGCGGGATGTTGGGATGAAGCGGCCCGGGCTAACCTTACATGACATCGTTCATGAGACTTGCTCCACGCTTGACATGCAACTTGTATTGCATAAGTGGCTTTGCGGGTGCCTGTTTCTCCCAGCATAGTTAAGATTCAATTTACAACGGGTGATTGTCAATACTAGTATCAATGTTGTGGTTCTTGTTCGTAAGTTAGACGACACTTATTGAAAGCCCCAAACCACGTAAAACATGCAAAGAAAGTAGAGGCGTCTAACTTTGTTTTGCAGGGGTGTGCTGTGATGTGATATGGCCATGATTGTGATTATATTTGATGTATGCAATGTTCCTTATTGTAAGTTGGCAACCGGCAGGAGCCATATGGTTGTCTTTAAATTCTGTTAAGACCCGCGTGTCTATTCAAGGTAGTTGTAATAGTTGAAGCCGGTGGACGACAACCATGGAGCAGCGTCATGGACCTTGATGCAATGCCGGTGATGATGGAGATCATGTTCGTGCTTGAAGATGGAGATCGGAAGCTCAAAGAAGAAAGGCCATATCATATCACATATTATGAATTGCATGTGATGTTAATCCTTTATGCATCTTGTATTGCTTAGTTAACGATGGTAGCATTATAAGATGATCCCTCATGCACATGAATTTCAAATCATAAAGTGTTCACCCTTAGTTAGCACCGTTGCTAAAGCTTGTTGTTTCGAAGCACCGCGTGATGATCGGGTGTGTTAGATTCCGCAAGTGTATACAACGTGAGCAAGCCAGATTTTCTCATGCGGAAGCTAATGTTTGATCTTGACGAGCCTAGCATGTACAGACATGGTCTCGGAACACGGATCACCGAAAGGTAAAGCATGAGTCATATAGAAGATATGATGAACATGACGATTGTTCGCCATTGAATCTACATCAACTCTCGTGATGATCGGTTTTGATGTGGTGGATTTGGTTCGTGTGATCACTAAAACAATGTGAGGGATGTTGTTTTGAGTGGGAGTTCACCTAGATTAATTTTACTATTAATTAGAACTCAATTTGTCATAAACTTAGTCGAAACTATTGCAAATATGTTGTAGATCAATGGCAGCCCCTACCATCAATTTTAATGCGTTCCTAGAGAAAAAAAAGTTGAAAAACAATGGAAGCAACTTCGCGGATTGGTTCCGCAATTTGAGGATTGTCCTCACAGCTGGTAATTTGACCTATGTGCTGGATGCACCGCTGGGTGACCCACCTGCAGCTACTGCTACCGATGAAGTAAAGAATGTTTACCTCACTCGGAAGACTCAGTACTCCACAGTTCAGTGTGCTATCTTGTATGGTTTAGAATCGGAGCTTCAGAAAAGGTTTGAGAATTCAGACCCACATGATATTGTCCGTGATCTCAAATTGATCTTTGAGACTCATGCGGCAATTGAGAGCTATGAGGCTTCTGAAAAGTTCTTTAACTGCAAGATGGAAGAGGGCAGCTCCGTTAGTGAGCATGTGCTTAAGATGTCTGGGCACGCAAACAAACTTCAAAGCTTGGGTATAGTGATTCCTAATGCTTTGGGGATTTACCGTGTCCTCCAATCACTACCACCAAGTTACAAGAACTTTGTGATGAACTACAACATGCAGAACATGAACAAGACGTTGCCATAACTCTTCGCCATGTTAAAATCTGCAGAAGTGGAGATCAAGAAAGAGCACCAAGTGTTGTTGGTCAATAAGACCACCAAATTCAAGAAAGGCAAGTCTAAGCAAAAGGGACACTTCAAGAAGGGTGGTAAGAAAGTTACCGCGCCGACAAAGAAGACCAAGGCTGGACTTAAGCCTGATACTGAGTGCTTTTACTGCAAGGGAGAAGGTCACTGGAAGCGGAATTGCCCAAAGTACTTGGGGGATTTGAAGAACGACAACATCAAGAAAAAAGGTATATCCGATATACATGTTATTGATGTGTATCTCACTAGTACTCGTAGTAGTGCCTGGGTATTTGATACTGGTTCGGTTGCTGATATTTGTAACTCGAAACAGGTGCTACAGAATAAACGGAAGCTAGCGAAGAACGAGGTGACGATGCGCGTGGGAAACGGATCAAAGGTTGATGTGATCGCGGTCGGCACGCTACCCCTTCATCTACCATCGGGATTAGTTTTATACTTAAATAATTGTTATTTGGTGCCTGCGTTAAGCATGAACATTATATCGGGATCTTGTTTATTGCGAGACGGTTACTTGTTTAAGTCCGAGAATAATGGTTGTTCGATTTATATGAGTAATATGTTTTATGCACATGCACCTTTGATAGATGGTCTATTCTTATTGAATCTCGATAGTGGAAATACACATATTAATAACATTGAGGCTAAACGGTTGAAATCGAGCAATAACTCGACCTATATGTGGCACTGTCGTCTTGGTCACATTGGAGTGAAGCGTATGAAGAAACTCCATTCCGATGGACTTCTTGAATCACTTGATTTTGAATCACTTGAAAGATGCGAAGCATGTCTGATGGGTAAAATGACTAAGACTCCATTTTCTGGTATGATGGAGCGAGCTACGGACTTATTGGAAATCATACATACTGATGTGTGTGGTCCAATGAGTGTAGCATCGCGCAGTGGTTATCGTTATGTTCTTACCTTCACGGATGACTTGAGTAGATATGGGTATATCTATTTCATGAAACATAAGTCCGAAACTTTCGAGAAGTTTAAGGAATTTCAAAGTGAGGGAGAGAATCAACGTAACAAGAAGATTAAATTTCTACGTTCTGATCGTGGAGGTGAATATCTGAGTTACGAGTTTGGCGAGCATTTGAAGAAATGCAGAATACTTTCACAATTGACACCGCCGGGAACACCACGGCGTAATGGTGTGTCCGAACATCGTAATCGAACTCTCTTAGATATGGTTCGTTCTATGATGTCACTTACAGATTTACCGCTATCATTTTGGGGTTATGCATTAGAAACAGCCGCATTCACTTTAAATAGGGCACCATCTAAATCCGTTGAAACGACACCGTATGAATTATGGTTTGGGAAGAAACCTAAATTGTCGTTCCTTAAAGTTTGGGGTTGCAAAGCCTATGTAAAGAAGTTACAGGCGGACAAGCTTGAACCCAAAGCGGAAAAATGCGTCTTCATAGGATACCCGAAGGAAACTATTGGGTATACCTTCTATCATAGATCCGAAGGCAAAATCTTCGTTGCCAAGAATGGATCCTTTCTAGAGAAGGAATTTCTCTCGAAAGAAGTGACTGGAAGGAAAGTAGAACTCGACGAGGTTGTCGAACCTTCTCTCAAAATTGCAAGCAGCGCAGCACCGGAAGAAGTTCCTGTGGTGCCTGCACCAATAAGAGAGGAAGCTAATGATGATGATCATGAAACTTTGGTTGAAGTTGCTACAGAGCCTCGCAGGTCAACGAGAACTCGTACCACACCTGATTGGTATGATCCCGTTATGAATGTCATGTTGGTGGACAACACCGATGACCCTGCGACATATGAGGAAGCAATGACGAGCCCAGATTCCAATAAATGGCAAGAAGCCATGAAATCTGAGATTGGATCCATGTACGAAAACCAAGTATGGACTTTGGTGGACTTACCGGATGGCCGGAAGGCCGTCGAGAACAAATGGATTTTCAAGAAGAAAACATATGCTGATGGTAATGTTACTGTCTATAAAGCTCGACTTGTCGCAAAAGGGTTTCGAAAAATTCAAGGAGTTGACTACGATGAGACTTTCTCACCAGTAGCGAAGCTAAAGTCTGTGAGGATTATGTTAGCAATCGTTGCATATTACGATTATGAAATATGGCAGATGGATGTCAAAACAGCGTTCCTCAATGGAGACATTGATGAAGAGTTGTATATGATGCAACCCAAAGGTTTTGTCGATCCTAAAGATGCTAACAAGGTATGCAAACTTCAACGGTCCATCTATGGATTGAAGCAAGCATCCCGAAGTTGGAATCAACATTTTGATAAGGTAATCAAAAGTTTTGGTTTTATACAAACTTATGGAGAAGCTTGTATTTACAAGAAAGTGAGTGGGAGCTCTGTAGCATTCTTAATACTATATGTAGATGACATATTGTTGATTGGGAATGATGTAGACCTTATTAATAGTGTCAAGGAATATTTTAATAATAGTTTTTCAATGAAGGATCTTGGCGAAGCAGCTTACATATTAGGCATAAAGATTTATAGAGATAGATCGAGACGCCTAATATCATTGTCACAAAGTACATATTTGGATAAAGTTCTAAAGAGGTTTGGAATGGAAGATAGCAAGAAAGGGTTCTTGCCCATGTTGCCCAATACGACGTTGAGTAAAACTCAAAGTCCGACAATGGCAGAAGATAGAGAAAGGATGAGTAAGACTCCCTATGCCTCAGCCATAGGATCTCTAATGTATGCCATGCTATGTACTAGACCCGACATTGCATATGCTGTTAGTTTAACTAGCAGATATCAAAGTGATCCAGGAGTGGATCATTGGACAGCGGTCAAAAACATCCTTAAGTACTTGAGAAGAACTAAGGATATGGTTCTTTCTTATGGAGGTGATGAACAGCTCATTGTTAATGGTTACACCGATGATAGTTGGAACACCGATCTGGATGATTCTAAATCACAATCTGGATACGTATTTATTTTGAATGGTGTAGAAGTTAGCTGGAGGAGTGCAAAGCAAAGCGTTGTGGCGAGATCTTCAACTGAATCGGAATACATGGCTGCTTCGGAGGCTTCATAAGAAGCGATATGGATGAAAGAGTTCATTACAGAGCTGGGTGTGGTTCCTAGTGCGCTGGACCTAATGTCTATCTACTGTGATAACATGGGTGCCATAGCCAATGCGCAAGAACAAAGGTCACACAAGAAGCTGAAGCACATCAAGCTACGTTTTCACGCTATTCGAGAACATGTCCAAGATGGGGACATAAAGATTTGCAAAGTACACACAGATCTGAATGTGGCGGATCCGTTGACTAAACCTCTCCCGAGGGCAAAACATGACCAATACCAAACTGCCATGGGTGTTCGGTATATTACCATGTAATCTAGATTAGATGACTCTAGTGCAAGTGGGAGACTGTTGGAGATATGCCCTATAGGCAATAATAAATGTAGTTATTATTATATCTTTGTGTTTATGATAAATGTTTACATTCATGCTATAATAGTATTAACAAGGAAACATTGATACTTGTGTGAATTGTAAACTAAAATAGAGTCCCTAGTAAAGCCTCTTTATAATACTAGCTTGTTGGTTAATAAATGATTGTGGTTTCCCTATCATGAACATTGAGATGTTATTAACAACAATATCATATCGTTAGGAGAATGATATGGTGGACATACTCCTATAGATAAGCGTAGCATAAAGATCAAGTCATTTTAATAGTTCAATTGCTATGTGCTTTCTGATACATAGTAACCTAATTCCTTCGACCATGAGATCATGCATATCACCTTCACCGGAAGGATGCTTTGATGACATCAAACACCACACCGTAACTGGGTGGCTATAAAGGTGGCATTGAGTGTTCGGAAAGTATTGGTTGAGACACATGGATCAAGAGTGGGATTTGTCCATCCATATGACGGATAGATATACTCTGGGCCCTCTCGGTGGAATGTCATACAATTAGCTTGCAAGCATGTGACTGGCTCACAAGGGATCACATATCACGGGAACGAGAAAAGAGTACTTATCAGTAACGAGGTTGAACTAGGTATGCAGAGATACCGACGATCATAACCTTGGATAAGTAAACTATCGTGAGACAAAGGGAAATTGGTATCGTATGTAAGTGGTTCATTCGATCACAAAGTAATCGTAGAAATATGTGGGAGCCATATGAATTTCCAGATTTCTCTATTGGTTATTGATCGGAGAAGTGTCTCGATCATGTCCGCATAATTCACGAACCGTAGGGAGACACACTTAAGGATTCGCCGTTGTTTGAGTAGTTATGGAATGATGAGTAAGAGACCGAATGTTGTTCGGAGTCTCGGATGGGATCCGGGATATCACGAGGAGATCCGGAATGGTCCGGAGAATAAGATTCATATAAGGAAAGTCCTGTTTCGGAGTTGGAGAATGGTTCCGGTGTTTTCATCGGGAATGTTCTAGAAGGTTCCGGAATGTCCGGCACTCCGGAGGGGAAGGGTACATGAATGTGTTATATCAAGTTGGTATGATTGCATCATGTACTAGGTGTCATCGCTGAACAAAATAAAGGGTTTAATCAAATCCTAGTTTGAAAAGTCAAACGCCAATTTGAAAAGTCAAACCGCTATTTTGGGAAGTGGAGGGGAGGTGGAATCCGAGTTGGGGAGGAGTTCCTCCCCTCCACCGCCGGCCCCTTGGGAAACCGAGTAGGGGAGGGACTCCCCTCCCCTGGCGCGTCCCTCCACCTATATAAGGAGGGGCAGGGCTGCCCCTCCTAGCACCCTAACACCTCCACCTCTAAACCCTAGCCGACGGCGCCGCCACCTCCTGCTGCCGCCGCCGCCCTAGGGTAAACCGCCGCCGCCTAGCTAACCCTAGCCGCCGGACAAGCCTCCTCCTCGGCGTGTCTAATCCCTAGATCGTCAAGGGTCTCTCTCATACTCCACTATACTCGCTCCGGCTTAAGGCGAAGCCCTGCGAGATCTCCCCTCTACTTCCGGTACCACGCCGTTGTGCTGCCGGAATCGCGAGGAGAGTGCGACAACCTCCGCTGCCTACTGGAACAAGGGAGAGGAAGGTCTTCGTCGAGTACCGAACGTGTGACCGACTACGGGAGCGCTGCCGGAACGCAGCGCCGGAAGCATCGTCTAAACACTTTGGTTCCGCTGCCTACTGGAACCATCTGTATTTTCATTTAACTATCCTTAAACTTTCTATAGTATTGAGGTAATTGTTGAAATCTGATAATTTAAAGTTAATGGAAAGGATCTGATTTATTCACAAGATGTTCTTTAAGGGTTTTTATCATGAATTGGAATCATGTGAGAATATAATCTTCACTTAGAGTTGAAGATAGTTTAATATAAAGATGTTTATAATGTTTTTAAACCATTAGAGTTTCATTTCATTAATACTTAAGATTTGTACTATATATTAAACTTATTTTACTCATTTTAAGGATATTAATAAATGTTATTTATCCTTTTGTGTATTATTAATGAAGTGATTGGGTTTAAATTTGGGTTATTAAAATATTTGAATTTTTATTTAATTCAAAGTATAATATGACATTTTTATCATGTACAAATTATTTTTATGATCATTTTGGTATATTTATTTTTGTGATTAATAAATAATAAATTATGACTCTTATTATTACTTTATAACTACTTAATAATAGATATTTAATTAAGTGAAATAATAATACATAATTATATTTTTAATTAGAATTCTTATTTTTTTAATATTTTTGGTATTTTACTTATATTATAAACATTTATCATTATAGGAATATGAATTATTAAGGTTTTATTACTAAATATTTATTTAGTATTTTTCATAAATACTATAACATTAATAAATAATAAAAAATATTTTTATTTATTTTCATCCTCTTTCAATAATCTTGTAAAATTCCATAAGGAATATATAAATTACAAAATTCTTATAAAAATTTAAATGTCCCAAAATTTGATCTCTTGTTTTATTTGGATAGAGTGGATTATTGCAAATCCAAAAATATTTTATTTATAATTTTTGGACTTATATTTTAGTTCCTATTCTTTTATTGAGGTCAGGGGTATTTTGGTCTTTTTTTAATTGATCAAAAGCTTTATTAAATAACTTGGGTTGGCCCCTTTGGGCTTATTGGGCCAAGGTGGCCCAATAGGGCAGGGTCAAATGACTACCCCGAAGGTTTTTTTGGCCCACCCAGCCCACTCTGCCTCATTTCTCCCCCTCGACCTTATCTCCTCCTCCTCAGACTCGCCCCCGTGGCCGACGATGCCGCCATTGTCGATTCTCGTCGTCGTCGGCCGTTCTGGTCGCCGCCGTGGTGCGAGTTGGGGTTGTCGACAATGCTCGTTTGTTCTATCCACTTGGATTTGACTCTGGGGCTTCCTCGTGGTCAAATCCACCCCATTCCCGAACCCTAGGGTTGGGAAAAGGTACTGTCGCCGCCACCGCGATCCCGCCTGCGGTGGTGTGCTGGCTCGTGTGCTGCTATGGCCGCCGTCGTGGCAGGTGCAGGTTGCAGCGCCCTTCTGGGTGCTCCCTGTGCCGCCGCGGTGCGTCGGCCCCTCTGCCCCCTCTTCGATTCATCAGCGAGGACCTCGGGTAAGTGGTCTCTATGGTCCTTGTTCATGCTATTGTCATGATTCTCTCTATGTGTACCTAGTGGCTTCTGATGTTGAGTGATGATGTGCTGATTGGGTTCATCTTAGGATTAGGGTTCATAACCCCTCTGTTGATCACATCTAGGATGCTTTCGATCTAGTGTTGATCATATTTGATCATGTGAAATGATTGCTTGTTGTGGTTAAGGATTGATAGTAGCTTTGATGTTACTAGTTGCCTGTCAGATTTGTCCTAGTGGTAATCTATCATGATCCAGGCTAGTTGTTTCAATCAAATCCTTAATTGGATTATGTTGTTGGTCTGAGGCTTTACTTTACTGTCAGTGTGCTTATACTGACAGTGTTTGCTTACTGCAATTATACTGTTGGCTTGTCTGAGATTTTACTTGCTGAATCAAATCATTGCTTGCAATGATTTCTATGAATGTATAAATGAATTTAAGGTTGATTCCTGGCCTTTGGCTCAGGAAAATGATATGTAATGATTTGTCCCTTTTCCTGTGGGAACTAAGCAAAGATGATTTTAGCTCATTAAGAACTTGTCCTTGTGATACCATTGTATTTTGGCACACAAGTGATTAGGTTTTCTTTTATTTCTAGGCTTAGATGGATCATGCTTGTGATTAAAACTGATAAAATGATATGGAAGCTTTCTTATCTTGCCTATGATGTTGGTCTGAGGCTTTAGGATGTAATTCCTAGTTAGTTGGGCAATAGTTTGTTTGAAACTTATAGGATTAGAGGTGCTACTCCTTTTTTAGAGATGTGCCCTGATCTGATGAGATCAAATGAATGATCTAAGTTGCAAAAGTAACACTGAACCCAGTGATGTTAGTCTGAGGGTTCAGTGTTCGTGGTTGAGCTTGATTTCTTATCTTATACTTGATATCTCTAGGATAGATTCACCTCCTCTGGGTGAGTATTGAGAGATTACTTCATAAAACAATACATGCTTTGGTTTAGATAATGTGATGAAATCATGTGATGGTTTTATGAGGCTCACCACAAGATTTGATGTTGGTGTAGTAGATTGTTGATCTTGATCTTGGTCTAGATCTTGATCTGCTTTAACTGTGTTCCTGAGCTTGCTCTTGAGCTTGCCTGCTCCTCCTAGCTCTTGGTCTTGACCATGTTATTCACCAGATCCATTCCCCCTCCTTATGTCACCATCGTGGTGATGTTTGGGTTGATCTGGTTGGTTGGTTTGGTTGTTGTTCTTGGTTAAACTGTTGTTCACCCTGGATGTGCTGGTGTGTTGTGTAATGGAGTGATGCACTGAGGTGCTTCTCCTCGGATGTGCTGTGGTTTTGTGATCCCGACTTTGCTTGTGTGGTCGACAACACACCATCTGCATGCTTGTGTGTGTGCAGTCTGTGTGCCTGCTATGCACATATGGATAAGTTCAGAAAATTTGAACTTACAATTACCAATCTACTTTTACTCTGGCTGGTGAACTGGTCCCCTTTGGCTGTCATTTACATTTTGGCTTTGAGTTTATGAAAGATGAAATCTTTCATATTGGTGAAACTTGCACCTTTATAACATTTCTCAATGATGAGATTGTCAAGTACACCTCACTGACACATCTGAGAGAAATATTCTAACATTGATCTTATCTTGTTTTCTATTTAATCTTTTCTTTGTAGGTACAAAGGATAAAGATGAAGATTTAGTGTAGTTTTAGATATAGGGTAGTTAGTAGAGATATACCAATGTACTTTTCTTAATCTTTTGTAATTTTTATTTTGTAATTCTTGTAATCTTTATTTGGTTCATTTGTAATAAAGATTATATATTTATTAATAAAGAATATTCTTATTCTTTACTCCTGTGTAAATGTGATGTTTGGAATAACTTCAGTAAGTTATTCTTTGTAGTTTGTTTCTGAATAATAAATGTAATTCATATACCATATTGCTTTTTAGATAAGATTTAAATTATCATACCTCTCTCATATTTAATTTAAGATTCAAATCTTATATCAAATTTATTTAAATTATAAAACACTTAAGTTTTAAAAATTCAAACTCATTTCAAAACACACATAACTGCTTTAAGTTCATATCAAAGTTTATAGCAATTATTCTTTAAGACTAATCCTATTCTCAAAGTAAGAAAGAAACATTGATCACTTAAGTTTTTATTTGGCAAAAAATTTACCCACATTTTTAGAAATAAATGCATGCAACAATTTATATTCCTAAATCTACCCTTCGTTAGGTCCTAAATATTGGGATGTTACACGTCCCCTCAAGGCGACAAGATGAAATACGTCCTTCAGATGAAATTTCGCGCCTCCAACAACGAGGGCGAATATGAGGACCTCATCCATGGTATGAGGATGGCCAAGATCTGTGGCGCAATGCGCTTAGTCATCTACGGTGACTCGAACCTTGTCGTCCAGCAGACGATGAACGAGTGCGACGCTCATAGCGCCAATATGATTGTGTACCGCGCGCTCTACAACTCACTCGAAGGGGACTTTGATGGATGCGAGCTTCGGCACATCGGAAGGGAAAGCAACTAGGAAGCCGATAGACTTGCCAACATCGGCTCCACCTACGCACGGGTGCCACCAGGTGTGTTCCTCGAACAAATCTATGTACCCTCTATCAAAAGGAAATTCCCCAAGGGATCACCCAAAGAATCAGAGCACTCGAGGGATGCGCCACCCGAAGGACATAAAGGACCCGAAAAGCGCAATACCGAGGCTGAGCTGGTCAGCCTAGTGCAGGTCATGGCGATTGAAGAGACATGGACACAGCCGTACCTTCGGTACCTGATAAACAAAGAACTGCCCGATGACCCGACAGATGCCCGGCGCATATCTCGTCGGTCCAAGGACTTCACCATCATCAATGGCGAGTTGTACAAGCGTAGCATTTCGGGTGTACTCCAACGGTGCGTCACCATCGGTGACGGCAAAACCATCCTTCAAGACATCCACGAGGGCATCTGCGGCCATCATGCAGGCAGCCGCGCACTAGTCGCCAGAGCTCTACGAGCTGGATTTTATTGGCCAACAGCCATGAACGATGCCAAAGACCTCGTCCAACGGTGCAACGCCTGCCAGAGGTACACGGACAAGCCACACACACCAGGATCCGAGCTAAGGCCCATACCATTGGACTGACCCTTCGCCCAATGGGGCCTCGACATGATTGGTAAACTGCCCAAATCATCAAAAGGAAGCAGCATCTACCTCCTGGTCGCAGTCAACAAGTTCACCAAGTGGATCGAGGCCATGCCCGTCACCAACCAAAGTGGGAAAACTGCTGTCAAATTCTTTGAGTCCATAGTGTACAGGTTCGGTGTGCCACACAACACCATCACGGACAACGGCTCGAACTTCATCTTGAAGGAATTCTAGGACTTCTGCGAGGGCCTCGGCATCAACATATCATACGCCTCTGTGGCGCACCCGCAGACCAACGGACAGGTCAAAAAGGCCAATGGCCTCATGGCAGCGGCATCAAGAAACGCCTGCTATGCCCACTCGAAAGGCTCGCGGGAGCCTAGGTGGAGGAACTAACCTCCATACTCTAGAGCTTGCATACAACGCCGAACAGTTCAACCGGCTACACACCCTTCTTTATGGTGCACGGAGCCGAAGCCATGCTACCTGTAGAAGTACGCCACAAGGCCCTGCGGGTCGTTGCCTACAGCAAAGCCGAATCATCGGCTGCACTCGAAGACGTTGTCAACACACTCGACGAAGCACACGACATCGTTGCGTCTCGCTCGGCGGTCTACCAGCAGAGCCTCCACAACTACCATAGCCGCCGGCTGCGCCCAAGGTCCTTCGTCGAAGGAGACCTCGTCCTACGACTCAAGCAAGAGCAGCCAAAGAATCTCAAATCACCCTGGGAATGACCCTACATCGTCACTGAAGTCATCCCAGGTGGCGCCTACCGCATCATGGACGTCAAGTCAGGAGTCGAATACTCCAACCCATGGAACATCGCAAAACTGTGACGCTTCTACCCCTAGCTACCTCTTTACTTTCAATAACGCTACTCAGCCGAACAATGTACCTCCTCGTTACAATATGAATAAAAGCTAAGTTCCTCGGCCGAAATTTCTTTTTACCCGCACTACTTTTTGCTATAACACGCTCGGGGGCTACGCCTCACCTCCCGACTTCGTCGACTGAGAACAACGCATGCAACCTGAGTAGCTGACCACGTCAGGCTAACGAAAAGTACATGCACATAACAAAGCACAATGTGCTAATACAAATATACTTTACAAAGGGCACAACAAGCCCACTCGAATATATACAAATTTTACATCAATCTATTTTCTTTACAGGGTCTGCCTATTCTGGAGAATCACTCTTGCCCGATGCTTGAAAAGATCCACGATCTCTTCGGCATACTGCCTAACAGCCGCATAATGTGGGCGCATATCCCAGAGACTACCATTTGGTCGAACGGGTGGCCCAGTCGCCACCGCCACGAGATCGACATCATGGCGATGCAGCCGAACAAGCAAAAGAGCAGCTTTCACCCCGGCGACTAGCTGACACCGCACCAACTCCTTGACGTGGCCCACATCCCGAAACTTTGCTAGCAGAGCCCAAAGGTTGGAAAGTACCTCATCCAGGGGAAACATGACGGCCCAAGTGGACGCCAGGGAAATCCCCGCCTGCCTTAGCACCCGAGAAACCTGATGCACGCGATCTTGCACCGTCGCAAGGAAGATGGCCCGATCACGGTCCATCCACAAGAAGCCGCCAGCCTCTAAGTCATGTTGGGTCAGGCAATTCATATGAAGTGCAACGCGCTCCTTCTCTTTCCTCGGAACAAGATTGATGCCTGCTCCAAGTACAGAATATGATGATACGCAAACAAGACGCATCCGAAAAGAACGGCAATTCGCGAAGACTTACATTGCAGTTGCTCGCTCATATGCCACAGCTCCCCCATCAAAACTCCTCCCTGGCATTGGCCCGCTTAGATTTCGACTTCCATACATCTGCGTGGCCGTGAAGGACAAGGATATCCTTCTCAAGGCTGCGAACACGGTCGCGAAGGAACGCGAGCAGCGACGCATCATCCAAAGATGGTCGTGGCGCAGGAGCAGTTGAAGTATCAACGGGAGTATCACCTGAAGGACCCTAAAGGAAAACAAGTAAGGACATGAACACCGCAAACATCTATGGCGATAGAACAAAATATAAATTATATACATCAAGGCCACCTCGTGGCATAAGTGAGGATTGTTCAACAGCAAAAGGTTACATCATAACGGCAAAAGGTAAACTATCCTAGCTACATCACTTGGTCTTAGGCACCCGCATCCGGAGTAGCCTCAAAGCCAGATTGCCTGCTCTTGGCCTCCTCCTGCTGCTTTGCCGCGTACTCCGCCAGCATATCAGTGAGTTTCAGCCCGTAACACTTACAACGAGAGGCGAAGAGAGCGAACGCTACCTCTGAGCCATTGGCACCCATTGGCATCTGGGAGCTGATGTGCGACAGATCCAGTTCGGCTCCGGATGCCATGGCCATCGCCAACCCCATGGAAGTGCCGATGCCCTTTTGCTTGCACTTGTATGCCGCTGGAGCATCCTCCGATAGGGCGTCCCCAAGAGCGTCGACATCCTCAAGAGCAGCACCCTTGGGGACGACCTCCCTGTAGAAGCGCCGGAGAACCTCCTTGGCCTTTGCTAGAGAGCCAGCAGCAGTACCGCAGCGATCTTCGACCGCTACGGTGGCATCGTCCAGAGAACTTCATGCTCCAATGCACCGCGATCAAACGCGATGCCTGAAGCATCTGAGACAAAAAAATAAAAGGACCCGAATAAGAACGACAAGGAACAATCGAAAAAACAGAAGACCCAAGCAAGTAAAGGACACTAACCGGAGAAAGCCTTGGCTGCAGCCATCAGCCTATCGGCCATCTCCTTCTCGCGAGTGACAGCCGCAGCAGCAAGCTGCTCCTCGTGATCCGCAGACTCCTTCCGCAGGCGCTCTTAAGCTTTAGTAGCGTCAGCTACCTCCTTTTGCAGGTGCTCTTTCGCCTCTGCAGCATCTGCAACTTTCTTCTCCGCTCGACCAAGGCTCTTTTCATGAGCGTCCAGCCGGTGGAGAGATGCATTATTTTCATCTACAAACATCAAGAACAAGAGGATCAACAGAAGCAAAGACGAAAGGGACACCCGAACCACAAAAGGATGATCAAAGCACGCACCTTGCAGCTACCGCATGTTGGCCTCCAGCGCCAGGTGCTGCTGGATAAGGAGATTAGCGCTATGCACGAAGGGCTGTAAAACAGAACACGAACAAAAACAACCATCAGAAAGGGCTCGAGGGCTACGCCCCACAAGAGCAAAATCGACCAACAGGTCATTAGAAAAAAGGGCTCGAGGGCTTCCCCAAAGAGACGAAGCAAAAAGACTTACGTGCTCAGGCGGGGACTCTGAAGTTCTGTATACGGTCTTCTGAGTGACGACCGCCCGATCCTCTCGCTTGGAGAGGTTAGGCTCATCGTCCTCAGAGTCAGCCACCACCTGAGGGGGGATCTATCGGCTTCGACTCCCCTACATCCTCCTGAGTGCCCTCACTAAGGGGCCCCTCCGAAGAATGGCTGCAAGAACAAATCTTGATCAGACAAAGATAAAAGACAAAAAACATTTTGGGTAACGATACTTACGAATCAATATCAGACAAGTTGAAGACGGGCGGTGCCTTCTCCTTCTTCTTCTTCTTGGCCGGCGGCTGCGGTGCCATCGCTCGAAGTGGCGCGGCAGGGAAAGGTACGGATGAGGCACCATCATCCTCGCCATGACGCTCAAGGAAGGACGGCGCCCTCGAAGTTGGCAGGGTAGATGCATCCAAAGATTTGCTCCGCGAGCGCTTTCGGGTATGTCCCTCGCTCGCCTCAGGAGCATCCGCAGTTAGCGACTGAGCTGGAGGAAGCTCAGACTCGGAGTCCACCTCCTCGTTTCCTGGCGCCTCCTTAAACTTCTCAGGCAAAGGAGGCATAGACCCCGTAACCTGGAGGCGCTGCAAGCAAAAAACGAAAACAACATGAGAAACTGCAACAAACAACAAACACCCGCAAAAGCGCAACGCGCATGAACAAACATCACCTTCGAAGCCCCTTTACTTGCGCTGAGAGGGGGAGTCAGCGACTCCCCCAAAAGTTCCTCACCAGCCTTGTACTTCAGTAGGGGACGGAGGACCCTATCAAGGTCACCCGAATACAACTCTTCGGATGACACCCTTGTCAGATCACTGGAGCCGCGTAGAGAAACATCGGGTTCGCCCTGGCCTGGAGCGGCTGCACCCAGCGTTTGAGGAATGTGCGGATGATGTCGACACCGTTGACCTCCTTGCCTGGCACCAGCTGAAGAGCCTCCACTCGCTGGTAGAGCCTCTCCACCTCCGCAACTTCGCTCTCCAAGATGTGGTTTTTCCACGATCTCTTAGGGACGATCTTCTGCTCGGAGTCAAAGGGGACAAGACTAAATTGCTGACCGTCCAGCTTGACATCGCGGATATAAAACCACTTACGACACCAATACTGGACGGACTCGCAAATAGATAAGGAGAAAAATTGGACAAAAGGACGAAGGGAGATGATGCAGCTGCCAAGTGGATAGACTCTGCCGGTGCCGGACTGCCTCTTCATGGAATAGAGCTTCCGAAAGAGGCCAAGGTGTGGCTCGATACCAGCCAACACTCGCAAAGCGTAATGAAGCAAGCGATGTTGAGAAGAGAATTGGGAGACAGATGATGAATCTGAATCCCATAGAAGAAAAGAAGTCCACGAAGGAAATCGTGGACGGGAAGGGAAATACCACAAAGAATGAAGGTAACAAACATCACCCAAAACCCTACGGGTGGGCAGGGGATTACCTCATCGCTAGGAATCTTGACGTCCTCCTTGTTTTGCGGGATCAACCCCGCATCATGCATCTTGCGCAGATCGGTGTCGCGCACCTCCGTGCGCCTCCACATGCCATCGGTGACACGAGTGGCAGCATTAGCTTTCTTGCCGCCGGCGGGGGTGCTAGAACCAGCTCCGATGGCGGTCTTTTTCGACTTGCCCATCACGCGGCGTCGAGAGCGGCGATGTGCACGGAGAAATGAAGAAGGAAACGACCGAAGAACGTCCAGTGCGCGTAAGAGAGGCAGTTCTCGTGAAAATGGAGGCAATGGCGAAAGCAAATGGCAAGGGGTGAAACAAAATCACTATTTTCCCATGGTTATAAAAGACGAGGACGATAAACAAGAGCCGTCGATCCAGAAGCCCTAACGCGCAAGCAAAATCTAACCCTACACATGTCAGCACGACAATAAACCGTTGCCAGCACGCCGTCCACTACGCATGGAAACCGAGGAGACGCTGTAATTCTCGCCACGCCGCGCATGACTAGTCAACTCCAAGTCAGGAAGTGGGACCCACATTCGTCCTGTCGCGTCATCTCTAGCACCGCAGACGGTTGAGATCACCGATTGTCAGCACTGACATCATCAAAACCAATCTAGCAATGGTTGGAAATCTTCGGCTGACAAATCAACTACTCACTCGAATCTACGATTCAAGCAACTACTCGGGGGCTACTCCTATCAGGAGTGCTGGCCGCGCACCTGAGAGATGATTAAGGTACTGTACCTCTAAACTATCTTCGAGTCCCACGTCGAGTCTACGACTCCACCAAGGACTCGGGGGCTACTCCCATAGGGAGGATTGATCAAGCATCTGAAAAAATTGTGTCCTTTGGACCAGAACTAAAAACAACTGAACTAAAGTCTCTGCTCGAGTCTGCGACTCGAACAGACACTCGGGGGCTACTCCCATAGAGAGTGCTGGTCGCGCACCCTATGAATTTTTCGACTAAGATCCTTCGGATCAAAATACAAACTTTTTCTGGCAACTTTGCCCAAACAAACGCTAAGTGAGAAACATTCTCCTTGGCCACCCGAAACACCTCCGCGGTGATAACATTTCAGATGTTGTGGTTGTGACGCAAGGATAAAACCTATAGATATCATCTGATGGCCTGGTAACGCACCTGACTGCGCTCCGCCAGTAAAATACCGTGTCAACATACACGATGAAAAATCCTGACGGACGCGTTGGGTACATCACTTGAAAACCACTGGGATTCGACTACTATAAGACCTTCAAACGGCCTGAGTCGAATTACGCCAGCATTCGTTCCAGATTCGAGTCCAGGGACTCGAGTCTGAAGAAGATCGTGTTGTTTTGTCCTATGACAGTTAACTGGCCCTGATCCGTCAGGAGAGTCAGGCACACGCATCAACAATCCCTACGAACAAAGTCATTTTCTCTTACAAATAGGTCCAACTGCACCTAAAAGATTGAAGAGTCCTCAGCCAAATCTATGATTCGACTGAACACTCGGGGGCTACTGACATGGTTATACCCCACGGGTACACAACATTGGCATATCTGGTCCAGCCCAAGGAAGGCCCACGACAAGATATGGGGCCTGCAGAGATTTCGAGTGGCCCAAGTCCATGACGTCTTCGGATCCTTGGAGAGCAAGACTAGAATAGATAGAATTTTGAAGGGAACAAACCCTAATCTGTAACCAACTCGACCTATGCACGAGATCTGCCTATCTATATAAAGGCTAGGAGGGCACGGCGAGGACGGCGCTTCAACTCACCTCATACACACCTCACGCCAGATTGCATCTGCGCACCCCTGTAATCTTCGGTTCTGCCGTAATCAAGATTAGACAAGCAGGAGTAGGGTTTTCCCTCCGGGGGCCTAAACCTGGGTAAACCTCGTGTCCCCGTGTTGCTTGTCTGTTAACCGTTCCGTGATCTCCAGCATCCCCATCTTCTCCAAAACCCAAGTCCATAACAATGGGCATTGACGAGATCGAACCTCGTCAACTGCATTTTCATGTTCATTTACTAGCTTGGACACAACTTCCTCATGTGACTCCTCGATTGACTGAATGCTCTCTTCTAGAGATACTCGAGCCTCTTCTTCTTCTAGAGCATCCTCCCTTTCAATTATGTCGTTTTCTTCAAGGAGCACTTCGTTTTGAGCAAGTTGATCCATAAGAGACTCAAAGTGTATTTTGTTCTCACCTTGCAAGTTAGTGATAAAATAATACAAAGCAATAATTTCCTCCTTAATCTTAAGACTAGTAGAATCATCCATGTCAATATTCAATGTAGTCTTAGGAAAGGAATTGTTGGAAGATGATACCTCGGAACCTCTTGCCATAAGGCAAATGACGTTCTTGGTGATGACATTCTTGTTTGGTGAGTCGAAGAGTGAAGTTGGTGTAGATGTGGTGGCTATGGCAACCACCTCTCATGATCTATCATCATCTTCTTCGTCTTCACTTGCGAATGAATACTACTCTTGAGCCACCAAAATAATCTTGGGTTGCTTCTTATATGGAACATTTTTCTTTACAAATTGCTTCTTCTGCAGTGCCTTTGACTTTTCCTTGAGAATGAGCCTTCCTCCATTATCTTATCTACTTTGATAAGGACATTCATCTACAAAGTGCAGCCGGTCTCCACAATTGAAACATGTTCTCAGTTTAGGACCGTTTTCCCTTTGTCCATTTGACCCATTCTTGCGTTCAAGTTCAGATTTGGCTTTGGCGGGGTCCTTCCAAAAATTCCTAGCATAGAAGAATATGTACTCACCATGTGCCCTCTTGACATCCTCGGGACAGTCCATAGCTTCAAAGTCATCATCATATTGTTCAACAACATTTGCCGTCAAGGCCACATTAACCCCTTTTTGCATTCCGATAGCTCAAGAATGAGCGTCTTCGGTGTTCTTGGCACCCACTTTGAAAGCATCCATTTATTGCATGACCTCATTGGAAGTCATTTGTTGGTAACTATGTCTACCTTGGATACTCTTCAAATCAGTTGGCTCAAATGGCATGAGAGCGCTTACGTACTTCCGCTTGATCCATGCATCATCAACATGAGTTGCCCCATGATTTTTGAATGTGGTGGCGATCGACTTGAGACTTCTATACATATCCTCGTGATCCTTGCCATCCATCATATAAAAACATTTAGCTTGATTACTCAGTGCATCATACATATTCCTTCTCATGCTTTCATTCCCAACGAAGAGTTTGGTGAGGGAATCCCAAGCTTCCTTTGCGATGCTAAGATGTTCTATGTGGGGGCATGTCCTTGGGACCCACACCGAGTTGTATCACGTGTAGAGCCATTGCATTGAGTTGGATGTACACAACTTCTCTTCTTGTCAAGTTGTTTGGATCTCCAACATGAAGACCATTTTTGATGATTTTCCATAACTCAATGGATGAGATGCACACATGAGACTTCATTAAGAATTGCCATTGATTAAAAGGAGATGCAGTAAGCTTGGGTGGACCACCCCTATTATTTATATAAGGGTGAGGGATAGGTGGATCAGGTGAATATACATGAGGAACCTCACAATATTCCTCCTTACCACTTGCCTTTTTCGAGGAGGAGCTCTTACTAGTGTCGTCACCCACCACACTGTCTTCCTTGGAGTTAGTGTTACCTTTATCCTTAGAGAGCAACATGACTTCTTTAGAGGTAAATGGAGGTGGGATTACGGACATGGAGAGACGCGCAATCATTTGGCGTATCTCTTCCATTCTAGTCTCCATAGAAATAATCAAGGTTGTTTCCAACGTCTTAAGATCATTCATGGTGACCATGTCAATAGTCTCACTCCCATCTCCCTTAGTACCCATACTTCTCTTAGGAGGTTAAGCCTGAATAAAGATCTAGGGCTCTGATACCAATTGAAATGGTTCGTATGAGCACCTAGACGGGGGTGAATAGGTGCTACTCCAAATTTTAGTGCTTATTTTAGGCTTGACACAAAGGTAAATTCTCTAGATATGCAACTACACAGATTGTTGTTGATGAAGATCGAGGCCTCCTTCTTCAATTCCCCAAAGATCGAAGCCTTTGGGTGGATGAAGATTGAGATCTCGGGTTGGAGCTTGAAGAACAGGAATAAACTTTTTCGAATGAATCAAGAGTTCTGGCAGGAGGGGTTGATGGGGAATATATACCCCTGCCAAAACTCAGCCGTTGGATCCCTCGGGTTTTGGATTATCCGGCCTAAGTGGGGGCCAGATTGTCCGTCCGGGGGAAAATTCTGCCCCAGAATCGGAATTTCTAGGGGAAATTCCGCCCCCATACCGGGTGACACGCCTTGGCTCCCTTTGCAAAAATCCTGGGGGGATTATCTGGCCCGGGCAAAAACTCCGGCCCTAGCCAGACAATCCGAGAGAAAGTACGCCCCCCATACAGGGCGACGCGCCTTGGCTGCTCTTGAAGATTGGGGTGGGCCGGATTATCCGGCCTTTGGCAGGGGCGAATAATCCACCCCAAACACACAATTTTGCTGCTTTTTGGATAGTCGATAATCTGCAGCACCTCAACACACATTAAATGATCCTTGGTATTATTATCTAACACACAAAACATTAGAGATCATGAAATGTTCTTTCACCATCAGATAACAGAACATCAAGTCTTAGTACAACTAGGAAGGGAAAGCTAAGGAAGAAAAGTTCGACCAGTTTTCAACCACAACTACAGGGGTGGATCCCACCATGACGACATAAAGTATATACTACCCAAAACAGCCTACTAAATACAACATCACACCTCAAGAGAACCCTTGAGAGAGAACTCCAAATTCGGCACAGACTACAATATCATCAGCCACTTTTTCCTAATCTCTAGTTACATCCACATCAGTATCTTCCTCGGCATGCTTGACTCTCGGTGTTGAAGCGTGATGTGTCATGTCGTGCACCTGGATGGCCATGTTCTGAAGCCGATCAGCACCTTCCACCATGATGTCCCGATCCCTTTCATTTTGCAGGCCTGCCCAATAGCGCAAAAAGGCACACATGCAACAAATTAGTCCCGAAGGGGAGGATGGAAGTTTTCCTTCAAACAAGCACGATTTTTGGACTTCCACAACGCCCAACAAAGAGAAGCAATACAAACAATGTGAAAGTTAAATCCAAAGGTAAAAGATTTCACAATCCATCAAAAGTATTGAGTAAAACAATATGACCTAGATCGTGCACCTATAGCACAGGCAACAGAGCTCCACATATAGACAGCAGCGGGACAAGTAAAAAACAAGTGATTGATAGTTTCATCCAAAGTATAAAAACGGAATACATAACTACCAACTCATTTTCTTCTCTTCATGTTATCTTTAGTAGCAATTGCATTATGCCATATTAACCAAAGCCAAAAAAAATTATTTTCAAGGGAGCTTAGCTTTTCACAAATGTCGAAAGGATTTATCAGGACCCACATCAGCTAATTTGTTGTATAAATATTTAACAGAGAAGACTCCAGATTTAGTGTACTTCCATCTAGGCTTATCAATCTCATCATTCAATTTGAGCAAAGATAATATGCCCCTAAGTTCCTGCCACTCATCAGCCAACCTGGGGGACAACCATCTCCTGAAAGTAAAGAACCATCCTAAATCATACATTTCTCTAACAACGCCAGTTTGTTGATTGCACACTTCATACAACTCAGGAAATTTCTCACAAAGGGAGAAGCTTCCCACCCACTGGTCATGCCAAAAATCAGTTTCTCCCCCCCCCCCCCCCCAAAAAACATCCATCTTCCTCCCGGAGAGATAAATTTGCCAGATTCTCATGAGATCTTTCGAAGCAGCAGAATCAGATTGCTTAATCTTAATTCTTTAGATACCATGAGATATTCCATATTTTGATTTAACTACTCTCTGCCACAACCCATCTCCCACTTCCAACATCCACCACCATATACACATAAGACAAATATTAAACAACTTCAAGTTTTAACTCCTAAACCTTCTTTTTCCTTTGGTCTACAAATCAAGGACCATTTGACCATGTAATATTTATTCTGATCACTCGATCCTTCCCAAAAGAACTTCCTAATTATTTTAGTATACTCTTTCAAATTAGTATCTGCCATGAGATATATAGACATGTGATATATGAGTAAACTGCTCAAGGAAGACCGAATCAGAGTAAGTCTCCCACCAATTGAGGATGAGTTACCGACCCAACCATCTAATTTTTCCTAAGTTTATCAGCCAAAGGTTGCAAATCTGCAACATGAAGCCTGGTGCCACAAAAAGGGACACTCAGATACTTAATGGGCCAGCTGCCAAGTTGACAACCAAACATATCAGTATACATTAGCTCTTTTTCACTCTCCTCCAAAACCATCATTATCTCACTTTTACTAAACATATAGATGGAACTAATATATACATGTATAAAGATTGGCAATTATTTGTACATGACTATGTAGCTTATAAGCTTCCTGATATCTTTTCATTCTCACATCAGATCAAGTGCCTGAACAAAACCTCTCTCAAACCAATAGCTAGAGAACTTCAAGACAATACCAAGTTAATAAAAACTTGGTTAAGGGGGACTACTAGACACATCTCTAGGTTGTTGTTTCGTGCGATATCTTGTTGATATTTATAATCATAATATACGGTATGACATAAACCATGTATAGTAGTTGTAGATCTGCCTTTATTCTTACGTTGGTTTGGTTGTATGGTAGGATTAGCTCCCTTTTGTGCTCTGCTTTGCTTGAGCGAGCAGAGTGGGCAGTGGACACATTGCAACAAGGGACTACTCTGTATGTTCAGTTCAGACTTGTATTACTAGATTTAGTGATGCGTCTTGGCGTATGATCCCGTTGAATTTAAGTCAATCTGGCAATTATAGGTGAGCGACAAATAGTATACGTTCTTTTGTATTTACCAAACCGATGGCCATATTATCCATGATCAAATTTGATAGGAGATTTCAAATTCGATTATTTTTCCAGTAGGGACATGATGCATCTATAGATTTAGGGATGTGGCTTGATACATGATATTGTAAAAGTCGTGTGATTAAAAAGCAATATCATGTCGAGATCATTACACAAAAAAGGTACTTTGAAGGATGTCTTGGAGGCTCGAATCATAGCTGGGCATTTCTTGGTCCAGGCCAGAAAAAACTCGACGAGACAGTCCTGGCCTGTGGCCCGGCCCGAGCGTTGGACCAGAAATGTTGTCCCTACAAAATCCCATCAGGCCTCGGGCCAGGCCGTCTCCTTAAATGGCCTATTGTGTATCCTAGGCCCGGCCCGCCCACTGCGTCAGGCCTAAATCTGTGGCCCAGGCTTGTCGCATGGCACTGTTTTGGCCTGTTCCGGCAGGACTTTTTTGGGCTGGGTCGGGCGGGCCGGTTGGGCTGGGCTGCCCGTGCCCAGGTATGCCGCCCTGAACTCATGGTTTTACAAAGCAGATAGATTTCTGTTGATCCTCAAAGCGCAAATATTTTTTACCAGGTAACCAGTCCTTCGAGCGAGTTCTACGACACTCTGGAAATAGGCTTTCGCCCCGCTGTATTAATATAGCAACCACACAATACAACTGCTGGGTAGCAGCACAATCAAGCCCAAAGCAAAAAAGGAGAGGAAGAAAGAGAAATGAAAGCCAACAATGGCAGATCGGCAAAACAAGGGTGACCCGCAATCGATGCGCCCTTCAACGATGTACCACCACAATCCTAGCATTCCAGAGCGCCGCGTACCAAGTAACACCTTCAAGAAGGGGGGCGACAACGACGACGCTGTTATCCGGACTAGTCCTAGGGGTTTATCCCGGTACTCAGAGGGGAGTGGAGAAGGGGTACATCCGACGCCCTCCAGGAAGGAACAATGACACCCTCAGACGTCACCGCGTCAGTGTCGGACGAGCCGACATGGATTTCTCCCGGGCCCCCCAAAAAACCACTCCCCCAGATGCTCCGACGTGCTCCACCACACTTTGCCGCCCACCAACATGCGCCACCACGATCGAGACGCCGCCCTTGTCTGTCTCCCTGAGATCACCAGCACGAGGCCTAGAGGAGTAGGACAGCACAGCAGGAATCGGAGGTGCTAGCAGCGCCGCCGACGGGAGAGAACTACCTCCATCGTGTCTTGGTAGCCGACCGGACGTGGTAGTAGGGTCACACCAGGCCCCGTCGGGCCCGACCGAACCCAAATCGGCCCCGCAAAGCCCCCACTGCCTCGCTGTAGCAAGCCAACAACACTGCCACCACCATCCAGATGCACACGCGAGCTAGACCTCCACCTCCGAGAACCACTGCAACAGCATGACGTCCGGCCCGCCTGGACCCAGATAGGGCCCGAAGGGCCTAGATCTGGGCCGAGCGGGCGCCGCCGCCAACCTCCGCAGAGCTCGCCACCAACGGCCGCGCCCCACGCCGGCGAGCTCCCAGCCGACGTCGAGCTACCCCGCCGCCATGCCGAACCACCGCCGCTGAGGGGCACCGCCGCCGGTCGACCCTCCCGAGCCGAGCCCCGTGCGCGCGGGGGAAGAAGAGCGCCCGCCGCCGCCGGCACCGCGCGGAAAACGCCCGGCGGCGACCGCCGGCGACGGCGGGGAGGGAGAGGTCGGGGAGGCGCTAGGGGAGGGGGATGTTGGGGTGTGCCGCTCCGGTCGCTCCCAGTGGGCCTGTTTTTTTTTACTAAGGAGAGGGAGAGGTCGGGGAGGCGCTCAGCGAGTTCTACGACTAACGCCTACCTCCTCATCCTCTTGTGTGTGTCGCTCTATTTCTTCTCTATTTCTTGTGCAGCTCTCCCGTCCCCCAAATTTCCCATGTATGCTAGTTCAGTCCAGCCAAAAAAATAGATCTTCCAGCATCAAGCATTGAACCAGACACTGGTCGTGGAGCATCTAACCAAGGTTAGTATGCAACAAATACAGTCATGGAGTGTTTAATCCACTTGCGACAGATTGAGACAATTAAATCACCTTAGGTAGTTGATTTTCTTGATGACACATTTGACTGATGTATGCTGATTGGGTTAGTTATAATTATATTTTATTTTGGCTACGCATACACATTAATTCATAGAACTGATCTATTAGTTTTTGTAATCCGTCAGATAGCTTTGGTTCAACTCTTTAAGATAAAATCATGGAGGCATATTAGAAAATAAAATGAGACCAAACGTGAACCATTGGCATTGGTTTAACCCTTCTTTTTTGCAAGACCCTTATGTGATTCTTTGGCATTACATACAATTAGCCCCCCCTTTGTTTTGTGTCACGCTTCGCCACTGCACATACATGAATTCATCGTGAAGCACTTCCTGATGTTCGGTCGGGTTCCATAGTACACATGGAATTGATCATCCTCACTAAAGCCAGATTCTGAAGAGTAGGTTCCACTGAACCCGAAGAGCATGATCGGCAGCGGCATTGGTTCTCACTATAGTGGAAGTCACGATTGCAAGGGTAGTAGATAAAATATCCCTCGTTTCGTAGCTCGGCAGAATCGCCAGGCAACCAAGGTGTGTGTTTGTCCTGAGAAGATACATCCAAAATACTCATATGATAAATTAATATGTCAATAACATAAGATAACCTAAGGTAAAATGCAAATTGTATCGTCTAAGTAAGTCACTGAAGGGGAAGAAAATGGCCGGTATCAGAGGTTGTTAACCAATGTCCAGTCTGGCTGTGTGGTGCTCGATAATCAAAGGTTTGCGTACACCTTATGGCTGATGCTGACAAATTTATTTTACCTGTGCAGAAAACAAATAGAACTTGTTATTGCAACACATAAGGCTTGAACTATAAACTGGTCGTAGGTACCTAGGAGTTTACCATTCCTGCTATTTTCCAAACCAGTAGATACTTCTGAAATACCTACATTTGGTATGGGGCAAGCTATACTATACAATAAGGAAATTTCAAATTATTAGTCACTAAACTAAATATATGATAAAGAGTTCACCATCTCTGTCATTTTTTGAAAGCATGAAACAGAACACCTAAGTAACTTTAAAATACCTATCTCTGAAGAAGGGTAAGGCATACTACACTCCAGGCCCCACCAATTACTTTTAATAATCTATTGGCTTGCAAATCCTGTTTAGTTATAAGCAAGGTTAATTATTTAAATAACATGATTATAGTACTAAGAATATGTATAGAGCTACACAGCATAGAAACAAAAAATATAACTTGAAAATATATTAACTTTTAGGAAATTGCTAACTCGCGACAAATCCTAACCAAAATCAAAAGCAAGTAATAGTATATCTAACATAGATGATAGTAAAGATAGTATTTCGACCTAGGGCTTGGACCATCAATCCAACCGTGGCACCTCTGTCCGCAACCGTGTTACCTGCCTGAAACAGTGTAAGACGACATTTATTTTAATTCCCAATACATGCAATGAATTCTGGTCTAAGATTTGATCTTCTTTGATGTTGTGTCTACAACTTGCAGCTATCTGTAACTTTAGTTCAGTACATTGATCAGCAAATGGACCATTAACAAAGTAGCTCTGAGAGGGGACTGGTTTCACACCCCGCAATTAACCAGGGTCAGTAATGCCCCATTAGATCTACGTCATAGAAACAACTTAACTAAAAGATACCAGGCATCAAGCATAATGTGTATATGCAGGTGACAGATAATCGAACTATATGCAGCCTCTCAATTATCAAACAAAGGTACGGTTAATCAAATAGGAAATGAAACATGCAGCACATACAGGTCTAAGAACACTACATGTACTGTTAGAAACTTGGGAGTGATATACTCATCGTGTTGATGTGAACAGTACTCCTATGACATATTCTACACATGCAATCAGCAGATAAGAATGATTCTAAGTTGGCCCTGATTTGTAACATCCAGATATCCACAAATGGTACAAATAGAATGGGACCACCAGAAGGTAATCGAATGGGAAATCTAGTACAACTTATGAGCATCGGAGACTACATTCCAACTGAAAATAGAAGCTAATAAATTTCTAAAGCAGGCATTTGATCTACCGAAAGTAGATAAGCTTATAAAATAGAACTTTCCCAACCTATATAACTTTGTCCTGACCTAGTAGTAAGGATTGCTTTGTCAAGGCAGGACCAAACAAAACCCAAACACCATCAATATTAATCAGTCAACTTCTACTGAATTAAAGTCTAAATAGAGAGCCTAGCAACATAATCAAGTCAAACAACCTAACCACAAAGCTCTAATAGAAACCATCCAAAGAACAAGCATCTAGCTAAGACATCAATAAGTAGTGGCACACTTTTTGCTCAAACTTTCTTGCCTAGCTGAAACAAACAAACAAAACACCTTTATTGTTAGTGAAAAGGGATAGGAATATAAATCTCTCTCCTTAACATCCTAGTACCTTAATTACAAGACATGGACAATGGAGGGCTGGTGGCTGCTTACCCTCGTTCATCGCTATCGTTGAGTAGAAGAAAGGCACGTCGGCGAGCCGTGCTACTTCAGCTGAGCGCCGGCGAAGATAAGTCAGAGAACAACAACAACAACAACAACAACTCGGTCAGCGGCCCATCCTACATAAATATACTTGATGTCTATAGCCAATAAAAAGAGTCAAGAAAAAACTATTTAGCCTAATGTAAATATCTGTTCTACTAAATATACTTGTGAACAAAATATTAACTTATGTTTAGCTTTCTTGTTGGGGTCAAACTAACAATGCACAAGAGAAATTGATGCCAAGAAACCAATTGAACATCAAAATACACAGGAAAATGGGAAATTTAGCACGGCTATTTTAGATGTTTACTGTCTACCACACGGAAACTGCCACTTCTAGGTAGCAAATTATTGTGGCCAATTGAATAAACACAGTGCAATATTTTCCAAATTAATTGGCCAGGAAAAATAGGTTCATGAGTTTCAAGTAATTGTACCAAAAATTCTTCTATAATCATACATAGCCATATCATTCTTTGTTGTTTCGGTTTTCCAATACATGATTTGGTAATTTTGGTATTTGCAACTACAGTCCTAGCACCGCTGCATTTTTTTACCTCTAGATTCATATGAAGGAGAATATAAAATTTACCTCAGATGAAGATTTTATCCACACCTGGTCATCTTCTTTCATAACACATATGAACCAAAATAAATAGAGAGAAATGCAACCCTGCACCAATAGACCAATATGTGTGAGAACATATACTACCTAATTTCATAGGAAGTATCGGTAGGTAATTTTATCCTTATTATTCATTCTTAGGACACAAAATTACAGATAATAGCCTGCTATTTCATATCCAAACACAAAATCAGAATGGATCTAGAAGAGCACATACCACCTTTTGGCTGGAAGACCTTCATCCTAGTAGTTCATCGAGACCATCATCATCTACACCAAAACAAGAAACCCAATATTCAGAAGCAGTCAAGTAACAAAACATGAGATCAATCTCTTAATCTTAATTAAGTATGAACAGTGCCTATTTCCCTTTTTCAACAATTAAAGATACTTGTTAGAAGAATTTAAATATTACCATGGGGGTTACAATTTCATTTGAATTATGGAACTACAAACATAACCAAGCACATAATAACAATTTCAGAAATAGCTTTAGATCCTTTTCACAAATTGAAGATGGCATTCAAGTATTAATTAACAGAAACAAAGATATATGTGCTTTAGATCCACCTAATGCGAGTAATGGCCGCTTGGTCTGCTCATTTGTGGCCATTGAAGGCAGAATACATGTAGATTAGGCAAAAATGGAGGAAAACAACAACATAAATCATATTTCTTAGAAATGCAATTACTTGCTCCTAAGAAAATTGACAATTAGGTGAGGCAAGAACTGAGAAAAATAACAAGCCTTGAGGATCTTTAGAAACAATAGAACAAAACGAAGAAATAGTACCATTCCAAACGCATATGAAAGAACATCTAACATAGTGCATATGAGAAGTTGCTGCATAAAAGGAAAACAAAAGGCCGAAGGGGAACTATTTCAAAGCATACCACAAAGAAGACTAGACCGCTCTTCTCAAAATTTGAAGATGCTTTTAGAAATAAATATTCCAATTGAGAAAGGCCAAGTACATGAGTAGATGCATGCCAGCGAGGCGGCAAAACATGATACATTCGCACCACGGAGAAACCCATAATGAAATTAGTTATATTATGTAAGTAATGGACTATATTCTAACGGTAAGACTTTCTTTTTCAATACATATTGAGCCAT
Organism: Avena sativa; assembly: GCA_916181665.1. Classification (NCBI taxonomy): domain Eukaryota; kingdom Viridiplantae; phylum Streptophyta; class Magnoliopsida; order Poales; family Poaceae; genus Avena; species Avena sativa. The sequence continues at coordinate 364,811,335 of OV702295.1, forward strand.
TCAGTATCCAAAACATATAATCCACTCCAATATTGCATTGATCTAATTGGATGGTTGAAGTTCATTGATGTGACATACAATTCTAAATTGAAGATTTCCACTTACGGGAGAAAACAATTTTATCACCATGAGCAGCTCTGTAGGTGGACACATCAAAACTGGCCTATATGGAATACAATTGAACAACGACATTAATCTAGAGGTGCACTTGTGAGGAGAGACAGATCAATTGTTCACCATCCAATGCTGAAAATGAAACAATCATCATATTAGTTTAGCAAAACATCGGAGGCAACCATGTAGGCATAAAAAAAGAATCTGGTATGAAAAATATATCTTTTGTATGGAACAATTGGTAGCTAGCACCAAGATCTTTGCAATCAATTAACTTCTAAATAAAAAAATTGCATGCATGACAAAGTCATGCTTTCATATATCAAATATATGGACTTCTAGCAAAAAATATTCTACCACTACCACATAAATTCAGACATATTTTTCATTGTCACCGTTTCATTCAGCAATAAAGGCAATCGCATAAGTAAAAGATTACCTCAGCAAAGTTACTGACTATGTGATCCAAGAACTTGTGCATCCAACCTGCACATATGTACATGTTATATAAACTGTGAAAGAGCATAGATGTTGATGTGATGCTAAGAGAAGAGAGCAGATACCTCTACTCCATTGAACAAAACTACAACTTCTGCTTATCTTGTCATCTTTCAAACAATTAGACCATGCTAGAACGACCTGAGAACCATCCATAGTTTCAGTTTAGACCATCATCAATGATTTGAAGCACACTATAAAATATAATGCTCACACTACATCATCCGATTTGCATGATATCTTTAAATCCTTGTGTTGGTTTGGCTTGATCAAAACGAGCAGAAAATGGACAACCGTAAGCTAACTGCATGATTGGGGGAGATATCCATATCAAACAAAGAAGGAAAATAATAGGTTTTCACATCCACGCTTGAAGTTTAAGCCACTATCTACTACAGCTAGCTTCACATGTATGAAAACTTCATGCAAAAAGAAGCATGGATCTTTACTAAATCCAAGAACCTCTTTATTTATGCTCAATCAATAGACTGAAAGATCCGCACATACAAACAAAACTTGTGGGGATTATCCAGAGAGAGGTGGGAGAGAGAAATCATAAAGGAAGAGTTTGAGACTATTGTACCTATGCTCCATGTCAAGTAGATGTGGCTACGGCCCCCTCCAGTACCTCCTCTTTGGCTTGCAGCAAAGGGGAGACGAGACAGATGAGAGCCATGGAGAGGCGAGCAGCTACCTCCCTGGGCCTGGCGGCGCCCTCCCACCAGCCGACACGAGGGGCAGAAGCACAGCCGTGCGATGGCGGCGGCGGCTCGGGATGGGGCAGAGGGGAGGGGATTGTGAGGAAGAGAGGATTGAGGGGATTGGGGAGGGCAACGCCTGGTCTTGAGCGGGGAAACCGTGGCAGCCCTGCCGGCAAGGACAAGCGGCGCATGGAGAAGGCACGTGGTGTGGCGGCTAGGCCGGTGGCGACGGGAGAGAGGAGGAGGATGACGGGGACGAGGAGGGAGCGTGACGGGAGGGAGGCGCAATGTGGGCTGGATGCGGGAGTCGGGAGAGACTGGCGGCTAGGGTTTGGGCAGCCCTTTTATATCACACGTACATCATCGCTGTTACATACCTTGCTCTAGTACCAACGGTTCAGATCCTGTTAGCGCCTCATCCAATGGCCTAGAAGTTGAAATCGCTGTGGTGAGCCTATGGGGGTGCACCAATTATACCTTTAGATTCTTTCCAAACAGCTCAGAGTCAGTGGAATGAGATATACCTGTATTCATCGGGCACGTAAATTGTTGGTATAAAGCAGCACTGGTGGAAAATTATACTGTACAATGTTCCCAAGCAGCGCCAACCTCTTATCTCATGAAATTCTCAAAAAGACAAAACTCTCATTTCATGAACATGGAAATGACTCTTATGTCTAAATGACCAATCCGTGCTCAGAAGCAGGCCGCTTTCCACTTTAAACATCCCCGCAAAACTACCCCACCAAACAGCGGTATTTCTGTCTGCAAGCATGGCTCCAAGGTCACATTCAAGAAATAAACGATTCAAGGTCTGGTGAGAAAAAAACATGCAGATTTGCGCTGACCTCATCGCAATCGGTTTACAAAATTGTTTCTATCTACTGCTAGGTTGAGGGAAACATATTCTACACGCTGGCACCCCTTGACAGAATCGTCACATTCAGTTGCTGACTTGGAGACATCGGCGACTGTTCTTCAGACTTTCCGTGCTTCGTGGTGTCGACAGTGCGTACTGATCCTAACCTTCCGGAACATAACTACGAAACTGACGCGTCGATGGTACCACGTACGGTTCTTATTAGGTGGCTGCATGCCACTGTCGGATCATGTGTCGATCTGGTTCCGCGCTTCAGGTCAGATCACCTCAGCATCGTTTTCATTGGAGCAAATAACTCCACTGTCGAACCAATCCTGCTGTCCTTTTGAAAAACAACACAACACGTAACTACAAGTTTGTCTTTTCGCAGGGCAGGACAGGAACATCGGTGTTGCCACTGGCGGACTTTTTTTTAAGGCCAAAAGGGCCATGACCTTCCTATTCAATTGCAATTCTTTTAAAATAGTCTTTCGCCCCGTTTTATAAATAAAGCCACATCGGCCGAATGACAAGGTGACGAAGAGACCCCTTACAAAGCAGATTCAGATAAAACAAGAAAACGCGAAAGACCAAACTTGCCACCAAAGACAACGGTCTGAGACAAGGATGAACCGGGGCTCCACGACGACGTTCCCAAGAGGGTAACGACGTGCCGCGCCGTTGCCGCCGAGACCGAGGGTCAAGGGTTTTCACCCGGAGCCCTATCGCGAAGAAGGTAGCCTCAGCGACACCCCCAAAAGGGTAACGATACCCGCAGGCATCGCCGCCATTGGTGCCAAAGCACAGGACTTTTGTCCGAAAAAACCTTCTTGTCGCTCCTCGTCATCCGCCCGTGCCCGTTGTCCCCGAGTTAAGCCTCCGACACACGATCCGGGAGATGCTGACGCCGAAACGCCGCCAACACCAAAGCCTCCCAACGTCCGCTCCTCGCCATCCACATGACCGAAGATAGGTACCATCACCACCGCCACGTCGCTCGCCGAAGAGTCGCCCGCGCAGTCCACCTTCCAGGCCACTGCCCCGGCATCCACGAACTCGAGCTGAAACTTCAACCAACGCCACATCGCACCACCGACAGGAAGGACAGGTAGGTCAAGCATGAAGTTACGGGCAGCGAGCCGCACGGCAGCCTAGGGGAGGGGAATTGCCCTCCATCACCCGCGGTGATTGCTAACCGGACGCCGTAGGAGTGCCAATTACCTAGATCAGGCCCAGATCAGGCCCCGCTAGACCCGGATCAGGCTCGGTCAGGTCCGGATCAGGCCCAGATCGGGTGAATCGGCTCCGCCGCCGCGCTACTGCAGCCACGCCGTCATCGCCGCCGTCCACCTGCACACCCGCGCTGCACCTACCTGATGCCGTTGTGCCGGCCGTGCAGCCATGCCCGCCGTCGTCGCTGCTCAGCCGAGCCGCCGCAGCAACACCCGCCCCCGAGCCGGCCGCCGGCCGAGGCCTGCGCGCCGCAACCGGGAAGGGCCCCACTGCGCGGGGACTTTTTTTTCGTTTTCGATCGAGTGCAGACCGTTCACTCAATTGCAATTTGCACTATACTATTTAGTATTTATTATTTTTGACCATAGAAAACAAAAAATATTTCAATTTGGTCCTCTCAACTATTATCTAATGTCTTTTGACCTCTTATATAATGATGATCAAGGTCGCCACTGGGTGTTGCTACTGCTAAGCCACTGTGTAACTCTGTACTTCACTTCATTTACCGTGTCCTATTGTCTGTGCGTTAGTTTTTTTTAACGAGTTAAAAGGCTTGTTAAGAAATTATTAGAGGTCTTATTACAAACCAAGTATTGGTCAAGGCTAAAATTTACAAATAAAAGCATACTCTCTTGGCATTATATTACTCAAGGCTTTTGTCCCTCAGTTAAAAAAAAAAGGCTTTTGCCCCCGCGAGGATAGCCATGAAGTCTCTAAAAAACGCCTTCTTTTCATTTCTAATGGTGATCTTTGTAGCCACGTCAAAGATGTTGCGGGGGTTCCAAGGCCAACCCATGGCTTAGCCTCGTCATTACATTCATGCCATAGCCATCTCAATCAGCATGCATAAACTAGTTTGGAGGGCTTGGGCACCGCCGAAGGTAAAGTTCTTTACTTGGCTTCTTACCCAAAATAGGATTTGGACCGCGGATCGTTTGGCCAAGAGGGGATGGCAAAACTGCGGTGCTTGTCCGCTTTGTAAGCAAACAACGGAGACGATTGCCCATCTTTTCGTGGAATGCCGGTTCACTAAACGAGTCTGGGCATCCATCAAAGATTGGATTGGCATTCCTGAATTAGACCAAACGCAATGGATGGGCCTCTCCACAAAGAATTGGTGGGAGATGATGACGGAGGGTCAGATCCCGAACCACAAAGCTATGGCGTCCCTCACCCTACTCGTCACTTGGGAGATTTGGAATGAGCGGAATGACAGGGTCTTCCGCAAAAAGCTTGCGCCACCGCTTATAGTGCTAGATAGGATTAAGCGCGAAGCCCGCTTGTGGGTGTGTGCGGGTGCAAAGCGGTTGGGTGAATTCATGCCGCGAGAGTAATTGTATTTTGTTAGTAGCCTCAAAACTTCTTCCTGTAAAACTCCTTCTTAATTAATCGATTGGAACAAAGCTTTTATCCCCTTTTCGGAAAAAAAAAAGATGCCATAGCCATCTCAATCAGAGAGCCGATGCAAATTTTGGGAGGTTAAGGATCGCAAGGTCTCTTTTTTCTTTTCTGTTTACACACCATCTCCAATGAACTTTGTGGCATGCCGTCCATAGAAAGATCCTTCTTATACTACTCCATCTATCTCAAAATAGACGTCTCGAATTTTTTAAAATTTGAATGAATCTAGACACTATTTAGAATAAATATTTATTCAAATTTTGACAAATCTAAGAATTTTGAAACGGAGGGAGTATCAATCTTTATGGGCACCTCTAACATCAGCAGGACGATGAAGTAGATGATAATGCTAGTGAGAGCAGAAGGTAGAAAAAAAATCATCATTTCCTATGCCACTGACCGTGCGATTCACATATATAATGCCTTGACCTTATAGTAACACTTTAGCAACTGACTATGTACAAAATATGGAGATCGATACACCATCTCTCTCTGATCTGGTCACCACATCCTGTCCAAGTAGTAATCTCTGGCCGCCTCCTCGCTGAGACCGGAGTAGCCCGCGCTTGTGGCTTCCGAGAAGTAGCCGCCCTGCATACGCGTGCACGTCGTCGACTTCCTTGACCCTGCCTGGGACGCCAGGCTCGCCCTCAGCACCTCGGCCGCCGGCTGCCTGGGCGCGCTCTGGCACCGCATCCTCGCCGCCGACGAGGCCGTGCCGGCCATGTAGCGCGGGCTGACGAGCAGGTCCCGGTGCCAGAACGGCCGCGGCGTCAGCCCGTCGACGCTCTTGGCAGGCGACTCGTACGCGTACGGTGTTGGGTCAGGCCCGCTGAAGCGGGGCGTGTTCTGCGCCGTCTTGGCGTGCCTGACGACAGGCTCACGCTCGTGGCATCGCTGGGTGGACAGCCGCGGGGGCTGCTTGACGGACAGCGGCGAGAACGTTGGCGCCAGGTCCGGGCAGGGGGCGAGGAGGCCGCGCGAGCGATCGGCGGTGTACCGGCCGCTCGCCATCCGGGTGGACCGGGACCGGAGGTGGCACGTGTCCATCTCCACGATCCGCGGGCTGCGCTCGTAGTTGGAGTCCGTGCTGTCGGACAGCCTCCGCCGGTGCGCTGGCTTCACCGACGACGGCGACTTCGTCCGGGCATCCTGCGCGACGATCCTCTCCTGCATTGCAAAAGAACAAATCAAACTCGAGATCAACTCGTCAGATCAACAGAAAGATTTTGGTATCGCGGTTGTAGTGTAAGAATGACAGACTTGTTCCATGGATTTCCTGTAGGTGTCTCGCTTGGCGGCGCGGGATTCGGCCTGCAGCCGGATGAGCGCCTGGAGCCTGTGCAGAGTGGTGGCTGCCTGCTTCCTGACGAGGTAGCCCCGGACCAGAGCCTGCAGCTTGACGAGTGATCGCAGAGCGCGAAGCGCCTTCCTGGCCTGAAGTCATCGAAGATTCATCAAAATTATAAAACCCAAACAACTTGTATTTGACGACGAAGAACTTAAAAAACTGTTGCTTAGGCAACTAGGCTTATGTCACGCTGCTGCGCAATCAGTATTCAGTAAACCACTACACTGACACCAAACGAGAAGTTTATTTATTGTTTATACACACAAGTCGCTGGCGAAGCAGAGTAATAAACAAACGTGCAGGTTTTGAACAGGGACAGAGGAAGAGTTAACAACTAAACCACTGTCCATCATGTGAAGAAGGACCAGCGATGACATCAGATACACAGCGATGTCTAGCCTACTTAGCCAAATGGAGTATAAAGTACAGAAAGGAACTGACGGATCTAGCATTAATATAGGGTGTCAGAGAGTGTGAAACTATCCGCTAAAATAGAAGACAGGACACTCAATCTGGAATTATGCATCGTTCTAACCAAAAAAAATTTGAAGCGCGGATTAGAACTGCTTAAACCGATTGATTAGGAAGAAACAGCGAGAAGATGATGAACATGTTGAAACGAGAAAGATCATACCAGGTAGCCTCTGAAGGCTTTCTGCACCACGACGGCCGCCTTCTCCTCCTCTCCACCACCACCACAGTGGCATGGCCTCACTGCCGCGGTGGAGGGAGGCTGCGCAGGCGGCGGCGGCGGCTTTGTCCCGCCGTCAGCCGCCCCACTCTTCCGCTGCTTAACGAAGCTCCACCTGCTGGTCTCCTTCTCCGGCGCGTCATGCCAGACGTCGGGCACGACGCCTCCGCCGTGCCCTTCCTTCCGCCCCGTCAAGAGCTTCCTGATCCATCTCATGGCGCGCCCCATGCCTGGCCTCAGCACGGGTGGAGGACGCACGGAACCGCGCCGCCTCCGAGTCGAGGGAGGAGGGGGGCTTTTGGTTGGAGACGATCGTCTCGTCAGAGGAGGAAGAAACGCAGACGGGGCTATATAGAGGATGTCAGCTCCGTACGCGACATCACCGGCTGGAGGCAATAAAAAGGGAGCGGCGATTTGTACGCGAAAATTAATCCAGGGAGAAATGAACGGGCTCAGGGAAGCAGAAAGTTTTCTGAGGGAGAAGAAAACGGAAGTCCACTCTTTGCTTCCACATAGGCACGGGATCACAGCGAGAAATCAAGTCTGCGGGGGCAGTGCAGGTAGGAGGTCCAAAAGACGGAAGCGCCGGCCGGTAGCTAGCGCGCGGCGAAGTTAACGTGAGATCCAGCCCAGAAGAGGAAAGAAAGGTGGAAAACTTTGCAGCGCATCAGCCTCGAACGGGTAACGCCCCCCAACGGCAACGGCGGCGAGCCGATTAGCAGCGAGAGGCCGCAGTAACTGTCGTACGCGTGGGTTCCCTGCCACCTCTTTTTTTTTTTGCGGGTTGGGGGAGTTCCCTACCACCTCACCAAAGATTCCCCCTTCTTGCTTGCACCTAATCCAAGACTCGAGTAGTCACCACCGAGCGAGCTCGGTCGGTCGCAGAAGCCAACAAACAAATGCGTGGGCCGGAACACCGCCGACTCACGTAGTGAGTACGAGAGTGCACGCATGCCTGCACGAGTAAAATGATGCGAGAGAGAGAAAGAAACCAGAGGCAGCGGTAGACCAGGGAGGGCGACTGGCAGTAGCACACGGCAAGGCACAATCAACGCTAGCACCTCGAAAGGCCGAGCTCAGGACCATGCACTCACTCGTGCAGATGCGGGTACGTACTATGAGCCGGTCGTGATCGATCGATTGGCCCGATCCCCGCTTGATCACACGCCAAGATCCGGCGATGCGCTATGCTCAGGCAGGTACAGACTACATGCGCCGGAGTACTCTGACTCTTCAGCCTTCCGGGTTAACACTTTCTCCCGCTACGTGTATGTATATACTACCGTGACATACGTCCAAATGATGGAGAACGGGACAAGGTTTTTTGGACGGGGAAGAGACACGGAGATTATTACCAGGTGGGTACGGACACCGGACGGTGTATGGATCACGGTGCTCGCTTGTGCTTTTTCACTGTTCGGGAGACAGAAGGGAGCAGAGATCCTCTCATGGGAACGGGGCGAGGGCTCTACAACAGTTGCCGTCAACGTCACTGCTCGATGATCTGGCTTCATCCTTGTATGGACCACATTTCCTGTACTTTCACACTCGATTCACTCCGAAGCGGCGGTGACTAGTAGCCCTCCTGCTCGATCTGGATTCATTCTTGGAACGGAACAGAGAGTGCCAGTAGTTAATTCCGTTACTATACCACTCGCTGCTGGGGACTCGTATGGCTATCAGCGCGCTAACGTTTTGCCCTGCCCTGCGCCCAACGACTTTAATCTGTGGCTGTAACTTGCGCGATGTAGCTCGTCTCGACGCCACGACGAAACGAACAATGCGGTGGACGTCGCTGCCGGCTAGTCGGTGTCATCGGAAGCCTCAGTCTCCGGACAGGCAGCGTGAGGATAGATAGACAGCGACCGTCGGGTTTCGTCCTGTGCGGCTTTGATTGTGAGATTGTTGCCAACATACGGCTAACCTCATAATAACTACCGTGAAGGACGGTTTACTGTTGCTTCACGCATATCGGTACACTGTGCCGCTGGCTGCGCAGCCAGGGTGCTAAGAGCAAGGACAATAACGTAGCCCGTTACCGGCTATATATATCTGCCATGTCACCAGCAGCCATTAGTACTAAGCATTTGTACAATAGTCTGGCTACATGGTTGCCTCTAGTAAATATTTTAATATTTAACTTTTGCTTTATTAAGCTTGCATGCAAGACTCACAAGCTTTGTATTTAATGCATGCATTCGATCTTAGCGGTAGCATTAGGCTGCATGCAGGCTCCAATTTCTTGGTTGTTGGACTACACCGGCGACAAGTGAAGCATCAGCTTTATTCTCTCTCATCCCTTCTCTCTCCTTCATCTTGGATTTTGCTGACATAGATTTTCTTATAGCGAGCTGACTAGAACCTATTGTACTTGCTTTAAGGTGATGATTTCACAAAGAAACCGGAAATGCAATCCCATGTAATCTTTGTCCTCTATTTATTGAAGATTCGTGATATTTCTTTTACAGAACAACCCCTTTATCTTACTTCCTGGGTCTATTATAGTTTCATTTCTTAGCTCTTGTGTTTTATATATATTTCCTCATTGATTGCCTCCCACTTGTTACACGGAGAAAATATTATTTTGTTGATTTAATTAGCCAAGATTAATTAGCCAGTTTTATGCATAATCTAGTTTCAAAAAATACATCTAAAAATAATAGTTTCAAAAAATCATATTAATTCTGTCAAGGGAAGTTTCATTAAGCATTTTGCAACTGTTAAATTCATGGACGTTTAATTCGGGATTGAAGCAATTTTTATACAAATTTAAAAGAATTTTTATCATACTATTTATTTAACAATGTAGATTTTGATAATATTTATTTTAACAGTACATTTTTTAATAAATGCAATCTGTATCACATGTTCCATTCATGCTTTATACACGATTCATAATTGAATATATTCACAAGTAGAAACCGACTCACCGGTCTTTATACAGAGAGAATGCATGCTTCATACACGATTGATGAGCTTGCTTTTCTACAGCTTATACAGAGAGAATACATGCTTCATACATGCTGGATGATGCGCCGTCGACGCTTTCTGGCCTGCTGTCGAAGTTTCGGAATGTGCATCATGTCAGGGAACTGGTGCGGCACTAGCTTGTCGCGGGGGTGAAGGCCGCGCTCTCCCTTGTGCGGTTACACCGTCCTGATGTAGATCTGCCTGTTGTAGCGGCTGGGCCGTCTCTTCGGCCAGATGACGGCGAGTGGGATATGCGTCCACATTATGCAGCTGTGAGGCAGTATGCCGAACAAATCGTAGATCTGTTTAAGATAGATGTAAAATAGATAGATATAAAATATGTATATATTTGACTGGGCGTGTTATGCCCTTGGTTGTAAAGGTTATCTTATTATGTGGCACGTAGTGCTTTGTTTGTATACGTGTCCTTTTCGTTAGCCTGACGTGGTCAGCTACTCAGGTGTACACGCGTTATCCTCAATCGACGAAGTCGTGAGGTGGGGGGAGCCCCCGAGTGCGTTGTAGCATGGAGTAAAATGCGAACAGTAAACAAAAATTTGGGGCGAGACACTTAGCTTTATTCATATCGTAATGGAGGAGGTACAATGTTCGGCTGAGCAGCCTTGGCTGAATGGCCTTATTGAGAGTAAAAAAAGGGAGGTAGCTAGGGGTAGAACTGTTGCAGCTGTGCGACGTTCCATGGGTTGGAGTATGCGACTCCAGACTCCACGTGCTTGAGGCGATAGGCGCCACCTGGGATGACTTCAGTGACGATGTAGGGTCCTTCTCATGGTGAATCGAATTTCTTCGGTCGCTCTTGCTTGAGTCGCAAGACGAGGTCTCCTTCGATGAAGGACCTTGGGCGCAGCCGTCGGCTGTGGTAGTTGCGGAGACTCTGTTGGTACATCGATGATCGAGCTGCTGCTATGTCACATGCTCCGTCGAGTGTGTCGACGGCGTCTTCAAGTGCGGCCGTCGATTCGGCTTCGCTGTAAGCGACGACCCGTGGGGCCTTGTGGCGTACCTCTGCTGGTAGCACGGCTTCGGCTCCGTGCACCATGAAGAACGGCGTGTAGCCGGTTGAGCTGTTTGGCGTTGTACGCAGGCTCCACGGGACAGAGGGCAGCTCTTTTGTCCAAGCTCCGGTGAGCCGCTCGAGTGGGCTCATTAGGCGCTTCTTGATGCCAGCGCCGACGAGGCCGTTGGCCTTCTCGACCTACCCATTCGTTTGCGGGTGCGCCACTGAGGCGTGTGTGATGTTGATTCCGAGGCCTTCGCAGAAGTCCTGGAATTCTTTGGAGATGAAGTTCGATCCATTGTCGGTGATGATGCTATGCGGCACGCCGAACCTGTAGACAATGGAGTCAAAGAACTTGACGGCAGTTTTGCCCTTTTGGTTAGTGACCGGCATGGCCTCAATCCACTTGGTGAATTTGTCGACTGCGACCAGGAGGTAGACGTGACCCCCTTTCGAGGACCTTGGCAGTTTGCCGATCATGTCGATGCCCCATTGGGCGAAGGGCCAGGCCAAAGGTATGGATCTGATCTCTGATCCGGGTGCGTGTGGTTTGTCGGCGAACCTTTGGCACCCATTGCATCTTCGGACGATGTCCTTGGCGTCGTTCATGGCCGTTGGCCAGTAGAATCCAGCTCGTATAGCTTTGGCGACAAGGGAGCAGCTGCCTGCATGATGGCCACAGATACCCTCGTGGATGTCTTGTAGGATGGTTTTTCCGTCGCCAATGGTAATGCACCTTTGTAGTACACCCGAAATGTTGCGCTTGTACAACTCGCCATTGATGATGGTGAAGGCCTTGGACCGGCGAGATATACGTCGGGCATCTGTCGGGCTATTAGGCAGCTCTCCGTCTATCAGGTATCGGAGGTATGGCTGCGTCCAGGTTTCTTCGACTGTCATGACCTGCATCAGGTTGACCACAGTGACTTCTATGTCGAGCTCTTCGGGTCCCTCCTGTCCTTCGGGTAGCGTAGCCCCCGAGTGTTCTGCTTCTTCGGGTGATCCTTTTGGGAATTTCCGTTTGATGGATGGCACGCAAATCTGTTCGAGGAACACACCTGGTGGCACCCGTGCGCAGGTGGAGCCGATGTTGGCGAGTCTGTCGGCCTCTTCGTTGCTTTCTCTCCCAACGTGCCAAAGCTCGCAGCCGTCGAAGCCTCCTTCGAGTGTGTTGTAGAGTGCACGATACGCGATCATGTTGGCAGCGTGCGCGTCGCACTCGTTCATCGTCTGTTGGACGACGAGGTTGGAGTCACCGTATATGATGAGGCGTGGTGCGCCGCAGATCTTGGCCATCCTCATGCCGTGGATGAGAGCCTCGTATTCGGCTTCGTTGTTGGAAGCTCGAAACTTCATCCGGAGGACATGCTTCATCTTGTCGCCTTGCGGGGAGGTCAGTATGACCCCGGCTCCTGCTCTGGCCTCGCGCTTGGAGCCATCGAAGTGCATAGTCCATGACTGCGTTATGTCTGGGGTGTCTGGCAGCTGTAGCTCCATCCAGTGTACGAGGAAGTCCGGGAGGACCTGAGACTTGATCGTGTGGCGCTTCTCATAGACGATGTCTAGAGGTGACAGCTCGATGCCCCACAGGGCTACACGTCCTGTGGCCTCCGGATTGTTCAGGATGTTGTTCAGGGGTGCTTCGTTGACGACCATCACCTGGTGATCCTAGAAGTAGTGGCTCAGCCGACGAGCTGTCATGAACATGCCGTAGGCGAGTTTCTGGTAGTGAGGGTACCTCTGATTTGTCGGCATCAATACCTCGCTGAGGTAGTAGATTGGGCGTTGGACCCCATGGGTCTTGCCCTCTTCGGGTCGCTCAACCACCAGTACGGTGCTTACCACCTGGTGTGTGGCTACTATGTACAGCAGCAAAGGATCGCGTTCCTTTGGAGTGACCACGACCGGCGAGGTAGAGAGCAGCCGCTTTAGATCTTCGAATGCATCGTTCGCCTCAGGCGTCCACTCGAATTTGTTTTCTTTGTGTAGCAGTTGGTAGAACGGCAGAGCCTTTTCGCCCATGCGGCTGATGAACCTGCTCAATATCGCGATTCGCCCGGCAAGCTGCTGGACGCCCTTGAGGTTCTTCGGTTTTTCGATGGCCATTATGGCCTGAATTTTCTTCGGGTTCGCCTCGATCCCTCGCTGGGAGATGAAGTAGCCAAGTAGTTGGCCAGATGGGACGCCGAAGGCGCACTTTTTAGGGTTGAGCTTGATCCTATAGCGATCGAGATTATCGAACGTCTCACGGAGATCGTCGATGAGTGTTCTCGCCTCCCTTGTTTTGATGACTATGTCATCGACATAGACTTGTATATTGCGGCCTATCTGGTCCTTCAGGCATGCCTGCATGCACCGTTGGTACGTGTCGCCCGCGTTCTTTAGCCCGAAGGGCATTGTGTTGTAGCAGAACACTTCGAATGGCATGATGAACGACATTTTCTCCTGATCTTCGACCTTCAGTCGAATCTGGTTGTAACCTGAGTAGGCGTCGAGGAAGGAGAGTTTCTCGCATCCTGCAGTTGAATCAATCATCTGATCGATCCGAGGGAGAGGGAAGTGGTCCTTCGGGCAGTGCTTATTCAGCGACGTGAAGTCCACGCACATTCGCAGTATGTATGTGTCCTTTTTGGCGACCATCACTATATTGGCGAGCCACTCGCTCTCCTTGATCTCCCTGATGAAGTTTCCAGCGAGTAGTCTGTTAACTTCGACTCCTATGGCTTCGGCCCGGGGTTGAGACAGTCGTCGGATGGACTGCTTGACGGGCTTGGCGTTTGTAAAGACGTTGAGTGCGTCCTCGGCGAATTCCCTGGGAACTCCTGGCATGTCCGCAAGACACCAGGCGAAGATTTCCCAGTGCTCACGGAGGAATTCGACGAGCGCAGTTTCCTATGCGGGGCTGAGGTCGTTGGTGATCAGCGCCTCCTGGAGGCATCCGTCGGGTGGATTTGCACCTTCTTTGTGTTGATGGTGGAGTCGAAGGACATGTCAAGTGCGTTCTGTCTTGCAACTGGGTGTGCCTCGTTGTCTGTCACTTCGCGGAGCCTTACGAGCTCCTCTTGTATGCCGAATGACTGGGAGATTCTGTTGAAGTCCCTGTCGCAGTGGTCCGATCAGGTGAAGCTCCCGTGGACCATGATGACGCCCCTGGGTCCTGGCATCTTGAGTAGCAGGTACGCGTAGTGCGGTACTGCCAGGAATCGTGTGAATGCCACGCGCCCGAGGATGGCATGGTATTGTGATGGCCAGTCCACCACTTCGAACTCGAGTCGCTCGCATCGGAAGTTATCTAGCTTGCCGAAGATGACGTCGAGCCATATATTTCCTAGGGGGAATATTCCCTTTCCTGGGACGATGCCATGGAACGTTGTGTCTGACTATTCCAGGATGCACAGCGGGATCCGCATTGCTGCTAGGGTGCTAGCGAACATCAGGTTGATGCCGCTGCCGCCGTCCATGAAGACGCGGCTCATATCGAACCCTCTGATCTGTGCCTCAAGCACCAGGGCAACATGACCTGGGCGAGGGACCTGGCAAGGGTGATCAGAACGGCTGAACGTGATGCAAGATTCCGATCTGCTGAGGTACTCAGGGATGGCGGGTGGTGCTGTCACGGCCAGGTTGATCTGACAGGTGATTTTCTTCTGCACCCTGTTCGTTGGGCGCCCTTTTTGGATCATCAGCGCTCCTTTCGGCGGGGGATACCCGTGCCCACCGTTATTCTGTGCAGGTGCGGCTGGGTGGTTCTGGCCTCCTGCAAGTGGTGGTGGAGGTGCTCCATGTGCGATCTTGCCAGGTGCGGGTGCGTTCCCGTATCTAGGGTTCGGGGCTTGCTGCCTCATCTGGGCCATGCTCTCGCTGAGTTTCCGGAACTCGCGGCAGTCCTTGAGCATGTGGCTTGCCTTCTTCTTACCATCCTGCTTGTCGATGTAGAAGTGGATGGTGCACGGACCCGATAGTTTTTCGTATGCTGACGGTCCATCGTCGCGGCCGCAGCGCTGCCACGACTGTGTTGGGCGTCCTCTATCGCGGAAGTTTCTTCCCCGGTATCCGCTGTTGTTGCGGTTGTCATCGCCGCGACGGTCGGCGTAGCCAGCCGCGACCATGTCGGGTCCATCGCGATCGTCGTAGACGCACGATCTTCTCTTTCTACGGCGTTCACGTCGCCGGCCGTAGTCATCTTCTTCCTCCGAGTGCGCTCGGTGGACGGAGTCCTCACAATCGTCCCACCTGTTGGCGATGTCCATGAGGTGGTCAAGTGTCTTGGGCTTGACGTGCCCAAGTTCTTCTTTGAAGTCCTGGTGTTTGACGCCGTCCTTGAAGGCGTCGATAGACCTCTCCTCAGAGATGTGTGCCGCGGAGTTCTTGGTGCTGGACCAGCGCAGTATGTACGAGCGAATGGATTCGCCCGTTCGTTGAGTGTAGGCCCATAGCTCCTCGATCGAGGCAGGCCTCTTGCTGGTGCCCTTGAAGTTTCGGACGAAACTATACGCCAGCTCCTCCCAGCTTCGGATGGATCCTGAGGACAGGCTACTAAGCCAGATCCGAGCTGCAGCTGAAGGCATTGCATGGTGGTTTCCTTGTTTCCACCGTGCAGCTTGACGGATGACAAGTGGTCGCTGAGCCACGCCTTGCGGTCCTGTGTGCCATCAAACTTCGGAGTGTCCGAAGGAAGCTTGAAGTTTCACGGCATCCTCGTCCGTCAAACAGATCTGCTGAAGCATCGGGCTCCACAGAGTTCTCCTTCGTCTTCATCCATCTTGGATTCAAGATGAGCATGCACGCTTGGTGCGCGCTTTGTCGATTTTGCGCTGGGTGAGCTCGCTTCGGGTGTCATAATCGCGGCTGCGATGACGCGAGCTCTTGTGCCTTCGAGGAAGGTTGTGCTCTTCATCTTCGGATGAAGGTGTGGGGCTACGGTTGAACTTGACCGTAGCCTTCTTCTTTGGCTCCGCGGGAGCTTCTTCGTGGAGCGCAGCTCCGACGAGTCCGAGTCCGGTAAGGGCGGACTTATGCATGGCCCTTTTCGGGTCCCCCTCCGGAGGTGGGTGAGACGCGAGGTACGCGGTGGCCGCCATGATTATGGCCTGGGGCGTCTTTGGGATGACGTTGCCGTCGGCATCCATCTCCATGAAGGACGCGTTGAGGGCCCGAGTCACCTCGCGACGCTCCTTGGGGTCCATGTTCTCCATCCGAGAACGGTGCTTGTTGACGTGCGAGCTGGAGCCAATGCCCATGGAGGAGAGCGCAACTCATCGCGCATTGGACTCCGAGGTTGCTTGCTTGCGTTTGTCAAGCACCTCCTGCATCTTTACCTGCTTCTTGTGCTCCTCGATTAGGAGCAGGTGGTATGCCATCAGCAGATCTCGTGAGGCATCGGCGGGCAGGATCTTGTTGCCTGCCACGGCTTCACGTGCTTGAGCCCAACCCTCCTCGCTGAGGTGGATGACCCGATCGGTGTTGTCCCTGTTGGTTGGGGGGACTGGCTTCTTATGTTCCCACCGTTTCTACCCTGCGGGTTGGGTGGTGGATTGTGTTCCTAGTCTTGGATGACCACGGCGCACTGGTAGCGCTCGTAGATCGGATTGCTGCTGCTGCAGCTTTCGGATCCGGAACCGTAGGTCCCTTCGTCCGATGGTGGATCGCACAGATCGGAGTTGTAGCTGTTGCTATCATAAGACTCGTCTGTCGATGATGATGTGCGTAGCACAGGGTGTGGAGCCCATGAAGTGGGCCTGATCGATGGTAGGGGCACCCGCTCTGGGAGGCGTAGAGTGCCGGTCTGCCCCACCTGGAAGCAGAAGCTCCCGAACAGGATCTCGAGTCCGTCGCCAACGGGCTCGAAGTCCTTCATGGTGGCCGGCGAGTGGGCGGTGAAGTCGAAGGCGCCAATGAGGAGATGACTCTCCGTCGGCGCGGAGTTGTAGATCGCTCGGGTTGGGACCATCACGATCGCACAATCAGCGTCCCCAGTTCCCACAGACGGCACCAATTGACGAGGTTTAATCTCGTCAGTGCCCATTGTTACGGACTTGGGTTTTGGAGAAGATGGGGATGCTGGAGATCACGGAACGGTTAGCAAACAAGCAACACGGGGACACGAGGTTTACCCAGGTTCAGGCCCCCGGAGGGAAAACCCTACTCCTACTTGTCTGCTCTTGATTACAGCAGAACCGAAGGTTACAGGGGTGTGCAGATGCAATCTGGCGTGGAGGTGTCTATGCGAAAGTATGAGGTGAGAGATCTAGGTTGTGCCCTCCTAGCCTTTATATAGAGTTAGGCAGGTCCCAGGCACAGATCGAGTCGGTTACAGGTTTTAGGGTTTACCCCTTTGAATTTTCTATCTACTCTTAGTCTTGCTCTCCAAGGATCCGAAGGCGTCATGGGCCCTGGCCACCCGAAAGTCTTCATGGGCCGACGTATATTTTTCGTGGGCTTTCCTTGGGATGGACTAGGTATGCTGAAGTCGTGTACCCGCGGGGTATAACCATGTCAATGCATGCGGTAGAAATTTTTTGTTTTCCATGCTACGAACCCCTATAGTGGTATCAGAGCCGTGTCTATATGTAGATCTGTTGCACGAGTAGAACACAATGGTCATTATGGGCGTTGATGCTTTTTTTGTCGATTGCTCCTTGTGTACTTTGCATCTTGCGGGATGGTGGGATGAAGCGGCCCGGGATAACCTTACATGACATCGTTCATGAGACTTGCTCCACGCTTGACATGCAACTTGTATTGCATAAGTGGTTTTTTGGGTGTCTGTTTCTCCCAACATAGTGAACATTCAATTTACAACGGGTAATTGACAATACTAGTATCAATGTTGTGGTTCTTATTCGTAAGTTAGAATGATACTTATTGAAAGCCCCAAACCACGTAAAATATGCAAAGAAAATTAGAGGCGTCTAACTTTGTTTTGCAGGGGTGTGCTGTGATGTGATATGGCCATGATTGTGATTATATATGATGTATACAATGTTCCTTATTGTAAGTTGGCAACCGGCAAAAGCCATATGGTTGTTTTTTTAATTTCGTTAAGACCTGCGTGTCTATTATTCAAATTAGTTGTAATAGTTGATGCTGGTGGATGACAACCATGAAGCGGCGTCATTGACCTTGACGCCATGCCGGTGATGATGGAGATCATGTTCGTGCTTGAAGATGGAGATCGGAAGCACAAGAAGAAAGGCCATATCATATCACATATTTTGAATTGCATGTGATGTTAATCCTTGTATGCATCTTGTATTGCTTAGTTCGTGACGGTAGCATTATAAGATGATCCCACTCACAAAATTTCAAGTTATAAAGTGTTCATCCTTAGTAAGCACCGTTGCTAAAGCTCGTTGTTTCGAAGCACCACGTGATGATCGGGTGTGTTAGATCCTGTGAGTGTATACAACGGGAGCAAGCTAGATTTGCTCATGCGGAAGCTAAGGTTGGATCTTGACGAGCCTAGCATGTATAGACATGGTCTCGGAACACGTATCACCGAAAGGTAAAGCATGAGTCATATAGTAGATATGATGAACATGTTGATTGTTCGCCATTGAAGCTACATCAACTCTCGTGGTGATCGGTTTTGATGTGGTGGATTTGGTTCGTGTGATCACTAAAACAATGTGAGGGATATTGTTTGGAGTGGGAGTTCACCTAGATTAATTTAAATATTAATTAGAACTCAATTTGTCATAAACTTAGTCTAAACTATTGCAAATATATTGTAGATCGATGGCGGCCCCTACTATCAATTTTAATGCGTTCCTAGAGAAAGAAAAGTTGAAAAACAATGGAAGCAACTTCGCGGATTGGTTCCGCAACTTTAGGATTGTCCTCAATGATGGTAATTTGACCTATGTGCTGGATGCACCGCTGGGTGACCCACCTACAGCTGATGCTACCGATGAGGTAAAGAATATTTTCCCCGTTTGGAAGAATCAATACTCCACAGTTCAGTGTGCTATCTTGTATGGTTTGGAATCGGAGCTTCAGAAAAGGTTTGAGAACCATGACCCACATGATATTGTCCGTGAACTCAAAATGATATTTGAGGCTCACGCGGCAGTTGAGAGTTATGAGGCTTCTGAAAAGTTCTTTAACTGCAAGATGGAAGAGGGCAACTCCGTTAGTGAGCACGTGCTTAAGATGTCTGGGTATGGAAACAAGCTTCAAAGCTTGGTATAGTGATTCCTAATGCTTTGGGGATTCACCGTGTCCTCTAATCACTACCACCAAGTTACAAGAACTTTGTGATGAACTACAATATGCAAAACATGGACAAGTCGTTGCTCGAACTCTTCTCCATGTTAAAGTCTGCGGAAGTGGAGATCAAGAAAGAGCACCAAGTGTTGATGGTCAATAAGACCACCAAATTCAAGAAGCAAGGCAAGTCTAAGAAAAAGGGAAACTTCAAGAAGGGCGGTAAGAAAGTTACCGCGTCGGCGAAGAAGACCAAGGCTAGGTCTAAGCCTGATACTGAGTGCTTTTATTGCAAGGGAAAGGGTCACTGGAAGTGGAATTGCCCTAAGTACTTGGCGGATTTGAAGAACGGCAACATCAAGAAGAAAGGTATATCCGATATACATGTTATTGATGTGTATCTCACTAGTAGTAGTAGTAGTAGTAGTAGTAGTAGTAGTAGTAGTAGTAGTAGTAGTAGTAGTAGTAGTAGTGCCTGGGTATTTGATACTGGTTCGGTTGCTCATATTTGTAACTCAAAACAGGTGCTGCAGAATAGACGGAAGCTAGCGAAGAACGAGGTAGCAATGCGCGTTGGAAATGGATCAAAGGTTGATGTGATCACGGTCGGCACGCTACCTCTTCATCTACCATCGGGATTAGTTTTATACTTAAATAATTGTTATTTGGTGCTTGCGTTGAGCATGAACATTATATCCGGATCATGTTTATTGCGAGACGGTTACTTGTTTAAGTCCGAGAATAATGGTTGTTCGATTTATATGAGTAATATGTTTTATGCACATGCACCTTTGATAGATGGTCTATTCTTATTGAATCTCGATTGTAGAAATACACACATTAATAACATTGAAGCTAAACGTTTGAAATTGATCGATAACTCGACCTATATATGGCACTATCATCTTGGTCATATTGGAGTGAAGCGTATGAAGAAACTCCATTCCGATGGACTTCTTGAATCACTTGATTTCGAATCACTTGAAAGATGTGAAGCATGTCTGATGGGTAAAATGACTAAGACTCCATTTTCTGGTATGATGGAGCAAGCTACGGACTTATTGGAAATCATACATACCGATTTATGTGGCCCAATGAGTGTAGCATCGCGCGATGGTTATCGTTATGTTCTTACCTTCACGGATGACTTGAGTAGATATGAGTATATCTATTTCATGAAACATAAGTCCGAAACTTTTGAGAAGTTTAAGGAATTTCAAAGTGAAGTAGAGAATCAACGTAATAAGAAGATTGAATTTTTACGATATGATCGTGGAGGTGAATATCTAAGTTATGAGTTCGGAGAGTGAAAAAACATTTCATAATCCCTAGTGTTTTATGTGTTAGATAACAATATCAAGGATTATTTAATATGTGTTGAAGTGTTGCAGCTCTCTCTAAGGAAAAAGGGAAAAGTATCTGCCTTTGGGGGGTGGATAATCTGCCCCTCCCTCTTCCCAGCTAGGCGCAAGCCCCATAAGGGGGGCGGAGTTTCGGCCGGATTTTCTGGCCCCGACGGATAATCCGCCCCTCAGGAGGGCCGGATAATCCACCTCTCCTGCTCTCGCCCAAGGCGCAAGCCCCAGAGAGGGGGCGGAGTTTTGGCCGGACTTTCCTGCGTGGCCGGATAATCCGCCCCAGGAGGGGGCCAGATTATCGCCCCCCCAAAGATCTTCATCAAGTGCGCAGGCGCAAGCCCTAGAGATGGGTGGACTTTCTCCTAGAGTATCCGCCCTTGGGGCAGAGTTTTCCTAGGGGGCGGATAATCCGCCCCCAAAGTTGCTCAACGGCCAGATCTGGGCAGGGGGTATTTAAGCCAGCCTTCCCCCTCCTGCCAGATCTCTTGATTCATTCGAAAAAAGGCAAGATCTGATCTGCAACCTTCATCCAAGAGAGCTCCACCTAGATCCACCCAAAGGCCCCGTCCCTTGGGGAATCGAAGGAGGAGAACTCGATCTTCATCTTCAACAATCAAGCGCTTCATCTCCTCTCCATTCAATTGGAGAATCACCGATCTAGTATTTCTTGCAAATACCTAGATCCTTGTTTTCTTTATATTGATAAACCTTGTTCTTGTGACATATTGTTGTCATCTCGGGAGCCCCCAATTCAGTTGTGGGTGTGTGCCCCGGTAGCGTTGTAAAAGGCACCGGTTCCTGCCTCGAAGGGATCCAATAGTGGAGAAGGTGGATCAGGCCTCTCGTGGCGACATCCATCGGAGAATAGGGTGAGGCCTATTGTGGCGTGGTGGTCTTAGAACCGCCCACCCCTCCAACGCAGATGTACTTCCCTTAACAAGGAAGGAACTGCGGTAAAACAAATCCCTGTGTCTCCGCGTGCTCCACTACGATTCCTTCGCTCCTCTCTTTACGTGCTTAGTAGCTAGGGTTGCATATAGGGAAATTCTCATAGTTAAATATCTATAGAATTTACTTTCTGTCAAGCCTAAAATTAAAAAAGTATTAAAAATTGGTTAGCACCTATTCAACCCCCCCTCTAGGTGCCCATACGATCCATTTCAATTGGTATCAGAGCCCCGTCTCTTATTTCGGGCTTAACCGCCTAAGAGAAGTATGGGTTCCAAGGTAGATGGGAGTGATGCTCCGGATATAGTCACCATGAACGATCTCAAGACTTTGGAAACAACCTTGGTGAGTTCAATGGAGGCGAAGATGGAAGAGATGAGTCAATTGATAATGCGTCTCTCCACATCCACAACATCACCTCCATCGATGAAAGAACCAAATGATGAAAGGTTTAACCTATCTATAAAAGACAAACCGGTAAAACGTCCAATATCGAAAACACAATAGAGAATGCATATGAAATCCGTTTTTGATGAACTTAAGCTTGTCATAGAGATTGACAAAATATATAAATCCTCTCATGGATAAGAACCAAATAAGAACCAAGAAATATGATGCCAAGTATGCAAAGGTTTGAGCTCTCACCGAGGGATATGATCAAGTTACTCACTTGAGAGCCCCTCTGGATAGTACGGTTATCTATCCTATAAACCGGTCTCTCCAACTAACAGCACGAAACCAGTTAGAAAGAAACCCTATCAATATCAAACCTTTTCCTTGAATATTCCAGACTTCGAGATGGAGCACCTTTCTTGATTGCACTAGCTCCCCCATACTCCACTATGGAAGAGCCTCTCTTTTAGGCATATCTTCACATATCCATGATCATCATAAGGATGGCAAGATACACTTGAGATCATCTTATTATTCAAGACACACTTGACATAGGCTCAACTTCTACTTGACCAATCTCCAGATCATTCCTTGAAACCTTGATCAACACTTGATGTTCTTCACTTTATTCTTATTCCAACCTTGAAGCCACCATATGGCTCAAGCATTGTCTATGGACAAATCCTACAAGTAAAACTCAATGCAAACATAAGTCCATAAAACATTGTCATTAATTACCAAAACCACACATGGGGGCACACATGTTCTGTCAATCTCCCCCATTTTGGTAATTGATGACAATCCTTTGAGAGGGTTTATATAATCAACTTAACAAATAAAAATGGTTGTGCCAACATCAAATACTACACAAGTATGTGATGTTGGTACGCCCATAATATATAGAGCAAGATCCCCCGCAATATATGCGTGTGTGATGAACCATTACCGTTGGTGGAGTTTCCTCTATATATTCAACGTGCAAAGCAACAAAAAAGATGCGAGAGCATGAGAGGCAAATGCTTAAGAACAAACTCCATGTGACACTGTCCGGATAATCCGGATAATCCCTCAGTATAGGCCCAATTTTTTGTTCTTATGCCAGGGCCTGGAGATTCAACTTCTGGTCTGGTTTGGTCCTAACTCCTGCACTGCACATCATTGGTTTATGGATTGCTTTTCTACTATTTCTATTGTTTCTCCTAGAATTGTGTGTGTGCTTATCTCCATGCTATCCCTCTAATGCTTTTCACAAGTGGCTCCAAGCCGACCAAGACCTTCTCCCGTCATTCCCGTGCCCGTTATCTCAAGCCCACTACAGATGGGAAGTTCATTGACGAAACTGAGGTCAGCAGAGCAGCAAGAGAGGCTGAACGGATGGCAGAGGCAGGAAAGGAAACTAAGAGGACCGCATCTCGCAAGGGCAAACAGTCTCGGCCCAACTACAAGGCTATGGACAGTCTTCAGTATGCCTCCATTCGCCAGACTGATTACTATGATGAGGCTGACAGTGATGGCCCGCCCCCCCGAGGACTCTTTGTTTTGGAATGCCCACTTTCGGGCTATTCATGATGATGTATATGCTACCCTCAAGCTTCGCACCATGCATCCTATCAATTTGACTGAGGCTCAATCCAAGGCAAGGCTTAGTGAGGCATTAGATGTGACCAACAAGATGGGGCTTCACCACCTTATGAATATCCAATGCAACTATGATTCCTCCGTGGTGAGGCAGTTTTTCTCAACACTTGTGATTTGCGGTGATGAGCACCGTACTATGAAGTGGATGAACAAGACAACCATGATTCAGTCGGACTTCTGCATCTTTGGGCAGGTTCTTGGTTATGCATTCCATGGCCGTGACACTCCTTCTGGCCACCGTATCACTTCTCCTCTGAAGCCATCCAAGGATACTGTGCTTGCTGCTTGCCTTACTCCCGATGGTGTTGCTGGTACTTTTGCTGGTCTCTCTCCCTTGTATGCCTCCCTTGTTGGCATATTTAGGGATTGCATTTCTCTGAGTGGTGGCAACAATGACAGGATCCGTGGCCATCTCGTTCCTCTCCTTGCTTTTGCCCATGAATGTGCCACCAACTCTGGTTCAGCTACAGGTTACAAACTGGATGTCATGGACTACATATATCATGAGATGACGGATGCTATGATCAACAGGCTCTCTATTCCTTATGCTCCTTTCATTATTATGCTCATCAAGCATATGTTGCCCCTTGAGGATTTTGGCACTGCTTTGGATGGAGTTCACAAGTCCAAGAAAATCTACAACAAGGCTCAGAAGACCCATCACCCTTCCACTGCCCCTGAGTCCTTCATGCGTGATGCACGGGCTAGTGGTCGTCGTTCCGCGGTGTCCCCAATGGCACGCGAGGTTAAGCAGCTCACTTAGTTCCAGCGGAACATCCTTTGCATGGTCATTAACACACACAAGGGCCAATATGAGGCATACCGCAGGGATCATGAGAGGGATCACACTCAGCAGCTTATTCTTCACCATGTCTCAGGTGCCACTGGCCATCCACCTCCTCCCACTGCTCCGGAACCGTGTGCTCAGTGGAACACTTTAGGGATCAACTACGGCGAGCTCGAGAGTTACCTCTTTCCTCCACCACCGAGGGCACCCACTCCTCCAGCTGATGACGATGATGATGAGTATGATGAAGAGGAAGGGGATGGGAATGACTACGACGAGGATGAGGAGGAGTGATCTTCAGGGGCGTTAGCATCGCTCTTCTTCCTTTTTGGCATTTCGATGCCAAAGGGGAAGAAGTAGTTCTATTAGGTCTCGTGGATTTGCAAGGGTCGGGCGCAAGCACCTATATTTCAGTCGTTTTATTTGCTTGCTTGTGACTTTTTAGCGTGAACTTATTTGCTATTTGTGTTTGGTTATGTAAGACTATGTCGTGCTTTACTCTGCGTTCTTGGTATTCTGGAATTCCGGAATTATATTGTGGATCTCTTGGAATTCTGGATTTATCTATGGAGTTTGTTTGATGGCATATGGAATCATGGGATTATCTAATGTATGCATCAATATTGTTGGGATGTGCTTGGAGGCTATCAATCTCATTATTTTCTTTGACTATAGTCACATCCCGGTGGTATGACCTTGTTTCCCTACCCACCTTGTTTCAATTATCTTTGCTATGAAAGTTGTGTTCTCTCTAGTGTGTGTATTTCAAATGCAAATTGTAAATATGCACACATCTAGGGGGAGCGTCTTTCATATTTAAGGTGGCGTTAGCCAGTTTCATTGCAAATCCTAGTATTGTCATCTAACACTAAAAAGGGGGAGATTGAACGAACATTTCATAATCCCTAGTGTTTCGTGTGTTAGATAACAATATCAAGGATTATTTAATGTGTGTTGAAGTGTTGCAACTCTCTCTAAGGAAAAAAGGGAAAAGTATTTGCCTTTGGGGGGTGGATAATCCGCCCCCACCAGGGGCGGATAATCCTCCCCTCCCTCTTCCCAGCTAGGCGCTAGCCCCAGAAGGGGGCGGAGTTTCGGCCGGATTTTTCGGCCTCGACGGATAATCCGCCCCTCCTGCTCTCGCCCAAGGCACAAGCCCCAGAGAGGGGGTGGAGTTTTGGCCGGACTTTCTGGCGTGGCTGGATAATCCGCCCCAGAAGGTGGCCGGATTATCCCCCCCCCAGATCTTCATCAAGTGCGCAGGAGCAAGCCTAGAGATGGGGCAGACTTTCTCCCGGAGTATCCGCCCTTGGGGCGGAGTTTTCCCAGGGGGCGGATAATCCGCCCTAAGTGGGGGGTGGATAATCCGCCCCCAAAGTTGCTCAACGGCCAGATCTGGGCAGGGGGTATTTAATCCAGCCTTCCCCCTCCTGCCAGATCTCTTGATTCATTGGAAAAAGACAAGATCTGATCTGCAGCCTTCATCCAAGAGAGCTCCATCTAGATCCACCCAAAGGCCCCATCCCTTGGGGAATCGAAGGAGGAGAACTCGGTCTTCATCTTCAGCAATCAAGCGCTTCATCTCCTCTCCATTCAATTGGAGAATCACCGATCTAGTATTTCTTGCAAATACCTAGATCCTTGTTTTGTTTATATTGATAAACCTTGTTCTTGTGATAGCTTGTTGTCATCTCAGGAGCCCCCAATTCAGTTGTGGGTGTGTGCCACGATAGCGTTGTAAAAGGCACCGGTTTCCGCCTCGAAGGGATCCAATAGTGGAGAAGGTGGATCAGGCATCTCGTGGCGAGATCCATCGGAGAATAGGGTGAGGCCTATTGTGGAGTGGTGGTCTTAGAACCGCCCACCCCTCCAACGCAGATGTACTTCCCTTAAACCCTCCAAAACATCTCCCCCATTGACATCGATTGCCAAAATGGGTGAATAGTTCTAGATGACCAATATAGTAATAATTCCTCCAAAGGTGTGTCTTCACACATATACAATGATGAATACTTGGGAGGGAGTAGAACTATATCGAGGATCCGAAGATTGCCAAAGGAATAAAATAAAAGACGCAAGCAATCACAAGATCCGACAAACCAATTTGAAAACAACAAATGAGTCCAAATGGAAACTACAAGATATTATGATATAAGCAAAAGAGTGTTTTAAATAACAAATAGAGAAGCTCCCCAATATTTGTGCACAATTTTAAAATAAATGCATTGGAATACATAATGCACAAATATGGAATCCTTGTTCCCCCATAATATTTTAAAACACAACACATGAAAGATCAAATAAATGCTTAAATAAAATAGAGAAGCTCCCCAAGATTTGTGCATACTTTAAAATGGTGTATTTCAATACAAAAATGCACAAATATGGAATCCTCACTCCCCCATAAAAATTTAAGGCACAATAAATGAGACAGAAGATAAGTGAGCATTATTAAATGAATTAGATGAGCTCCCCAAAGATAATGCACCAATTATGATAATTGCATTTGGGAACAAGGTGCATAATCATGGAATCCTCACTCATCAAAGTTCATTGAACAATACAAGGCATGAGAGAACAAATATGAGTGCCCAAAGATGCAAACAAAAGGAACAAGCACCCATAGGCAATTAAATTTGGAAGCCACCGAAGAATCAAAAGGAATAGAAAGGTGGTCTCCAAGGATTAAAAATCAACTAACATTATCTTCGCATATGTGTGTATGTTTATAAATGGATAACATCACAAAGACATGTGCCCATAAAGAAACAAGCACACACAAGGAAGATATACAATAAATCACATAAAAGGACAAACCAACTCCGAAAAAGAGTAAGGTTCCAACAAGTAAACCAAACTCTCCAAACTTTTCATGATGGCACAAAATACCAAAACGAATAGATCTAACTTCCAAGCACATAAAACCCGATATGGATCAAACAAGGAAGCATAAAAGGATTGTTCTAGATAATATAGGAGAGCTCACCCATAAGTAGTACATTATATAGAATTTTCTTTTGAATGCAAAATGCACGCAAATGGGATCATCACTACTATCTACAATAAGTAAAACACAAGAGGATATCAATAAAATAAGAAGATCCGAAAGAAGCAAGGAAGGCTTGGGAAACAACACAAAACATTTTCTTGGCCAAAGATAGGATAAAATTAAACGAAGGCCAAAGTGAATATGATCAATAAATTCTACCATAAATTGAGTACTCATTGTCCAAGGACAAGAAATATTGGGAATAATTTTCCCAAGGTAGATTGCATGGATATCTAAGATCATAGTCACAATAAGAAGCATATAACAAAATATAAGAATTAAGCATGATACTTCGAACAAGATTCTTGGTATCTTCCAATAGTCACACAATCGCTAGTGATTAGAGTAACTTGAAGCAAATGGTTTCCATGATGATATAGAGATCTAAATATGAGGAAACACATACCAAGAACCACTCTCATATACAAGATCCAAAATATGATCAATAAAGGCATTCAAGCAAATTGGAACTTGTATGAGCAAATGTGTCACATAGGCGCTAGATAATTATAAATATCAATTCTAAGTGACACAACCTCGAATATTCACAATTTCTAGGATTGTAATATGCACTAAGCATATGACTCCCCCATAATGTGATACTAACATAAACCAACATGAGTCAAAAGGCCTCACCCTATTCTCCTGTGAACCTCGCCACAAGAGGCCTGGTTCACTTCTTCATTATCGGTGCACTTGTCGGTGACAATCCGTAACCTCTCACAAAGGTTGGGGCACTTATCCACAACTCAATTGGAGGCTCCCAACAAACAAGCTTGGGGAAAGCTCCACAACTTAATTGGAGGCCCCAAGTAGTTCACAGACCTGCAAAACAACTAAACCGTCTAGGGTTCCAAGAACCCAAGAGTAAAAAGATTCTCACCTTTCACCCAATCGAATCCTCACCGAGAACTCAAACCGATGCACCAAATGCAATGGCAAGAACACATGAAGTGCTCAATTCCTTCTCTCCCAAATTCCAGCAAAGCTACAAAAGCTAGTGGGAGAATAAGAGAGGAAGAACACAAGAGGAAATCCACAAAAGAAACCCCAAAAATCTACATCCCAATATGTTCCCCTCATATAGAGGAGAGATGGATTGGTGGAGTTGTAGATCTAGATCTCCCCTTTCAAATCCCCCAAAAAGATTCAAGAAATATGGAAGGGATTGAGAGTATTTGCAAGCTCTTGAAGGTCAAAACAATGGAGGAGAGAGAGAATGCAAGCCACCAGCCTAAGGAGGAAGAAGGGGTCTATTTATACCCCTCCCCAACGAAATATGACCGTTTGGGACCTTCCAGGCCGGATAATACGCCCCTCCCCTGGATATTCCGGGTTCCCCGGGCCAAAAAAATGGGTAAGGACTTCGCGGCGCGTCCCTCAGTATAGGGGCAGATATTTTTCCCTTTTTCATGCGGATAATCCAGCCGGATAATCCGGATCATCCCAATAGGGGCAAATGCTTAAGAAAAATTGTTCCACATGAAGTAATTCCAAGATCCTCTTTCAAGACACAATAGTCTTCCTCTTGTGGGGAGATTCATGCATTTTTTCTTCAACACAAGCCCTGCAAACATGATCTTTGGCAAAGGAGACATTGTCTTTTAGTCCAAGGATGTGGCCACCCTTGTGGAGACTTTGCAAAGTTCTCATGTTGACATGGGCTAAACGGCGATGCCACAACCAGCCCACGTCGACCTTTCCGAATAGACACATCGAACCCGAAGTGGTTTTCCTCGAAAAGTCCACCACATACAGGTCATTTTCGACGTACCCAACGAAAGCGACCTTTAGAGACTTGCTCCACAAGAGTACCACCAAATCATCATCGATAAAAACAGCAAAACCCATCTTGCCAAGGGCACGAACGGAAAGAAGGTTGTAACCGAGGGTCTCAACAAGCATGACATCCACGAGAGAGATATCGTGGGCAATCACAACCTTGCCAAGACCCAATACCTAAGATTTAGACTTATCACCGTAGGAGACTCTAATATTATCATGATTTGGACACATCTGCGTGATGATCTCCTTGCTTCCGGTCATATGACTAGTGCATCCACTATCCAGCATCCATTTTGACCCACCGGAAGCATAGCCCTGCAAGAGAATTACTTCTTGGTTTTAGGTACCCATTTTTCAATGGGTTCTTTCATGTTAGTAACAATGGTCTTTGGGACCCAAATAGACCAAGCAATATATTCATCAAAGGGACCGACATAATAAGCATAAACATCGCCATAATCATCACAAAAGAGTTCATAATTTGGATTGTGAGACCCTGCAAAACCAATATTGTTAGTCTTGTCTTTTGTGACATTCTTCTCAGCGGTGCTTGTCTTTGATTGCACATTCTTGGTCTTGTTCTTCTTGTTTTTATTTTTCTTAGACTTGGTGACATACCCAAGTCCCTCCTTACCATGATTGGACCTTTGCTTGCCAAGAACTTCATCAAGCACACCCTTATCCTTGGGAGTGATGTCCTTGACCACTTCTTTTTCCACACTAGCATTTTCTATGTGACTATATGTTGTGTTGGATGAGGTAGGAACATCATATTTGGCCAATCGACTTTGAAGCTGATCATGTGACTCATTGAGGATGGAGAAATCATTTTTCAACGCCTTGTGAGCATTGTCAAGTTTCTCCAATTCCTTGGAGAGTCTATCATGACCAACCCCAAAGTCAATCTTTTCCTTCTTTAACTTCTTTGCTTTGGTGACTGCATTGTCACGTTCCTTAACAAGTTTATCCACAATTTCTTCATGTGACTCTTCAATGGACTCAAGCCTCTCTTCAAGAGAGACCCGAGCTACTTCTTCTTCCTCAAGAGCATTTTTTAAGGATGCAATTTCCATTGCATCCTCCCTTTCAATTCTGCCCTTTTCTTCAAGGAGAGCTTCGTTTTGGGCCAGCTGATCCATAAGGGCTTCAAAACGTATTTTGTGCTCACCTTGCAAGTTAGTGTAGAAGTAATCCAAAGCAATAATATCTTCTTTAACCTTAAGACTAGTAGGATCATCCATGTCAATCATAGCCTTAGGAATAGAAGAGTTAGAAGTCGTTACCTCGGAGCTTCTTGCCATGAGACAAGTAGCATTCTTGTTGATGATGTTTTTGTTCGGAGAGTCGAAGCGAGATGTTGATGTATATGTGGTGGCTATAGCAGCCACCTCTTGAGATCTATCGTCCTCGTCCTCATCTTCACTTCCCGAAGAATATTCTTCTTGAGCCACTAGAACAATCTTTGGTTGCTTCTTGAAGGGAGCATTCTTCTTTACAAACTATTTCTTGCGTGGAGCCTTTGACTTGTCTTTGAAAATAAGTCTTCTTCCATTATCTTCCCTACTTTGATATGGACACTCAGCTACAAAGTGCAGCCGGTCACCACAGTTGAAACATGTTCTCAGCTTGGGACTATTTTCTTTTCTTCCATAGGCTCCACTCTTGCGTTCTAGTTCAGCTTTAGCCTTGGCTGGATCTTTCCAAAAATTTCTAGCATAAAGAGCCAAGTATTGTCCGTGGATCCTTTTTATATCCTCGGGACAGTCCAGAACTTCTATGGCATATTCATCATGATCAATCACACTAGTCTTCAAGGCCATGTTGACCCCCTTTTGCATCCCCATAGCTCGAGCACGAGCATCTTCGGCATTCTTGGCAGCCACTTTGAAAGCAACCATTTCTTGCATTACCTCATTGGATGTAATGAGGTGATAGTTATGCCTACCTTGGAGACTTTTCAAATCTGTGGGCTCAAATGGCATAAGAGCACTGACATACTTGCGCTTGATCCATGCATCATCGACATGGGCTGCACCGTGGTTTATGAAAGTTGTGGCCATTGCCTTGAGCCTCCTATACATGTCCTCGTGGTCTTCTCCATCCAACATATAGAATCCTTCAGCTTCGTTGCTCAAATCATCATATCTATTCCTTCTCATACTTTCATTTCCGATGAAGAGCTCGGTGAGGGCATCCCAAGCTTCCTTAGTTGTGCTAAGATGCTGAATGTGTGGCATGTCTTTGTCACCCACACCAAGCTGTATCATGTGTAGAGATGTAGCGTTGAGTTGGCTATCGACAACTTCTCTTCTTGTGAGATTGTTGGGGTTTCCAACATGAAGACCCTTTTCTATGATTTTCCACAACTCAATGGAGGAACTGCACACATGAGACTTCATCAAAAATTGCCATTGAGTAAAAGTAGATGCAGAAAGTTTGGAAGCTCGTAGAGAAACCCAAGGACTGCCGCAATGTTCTCGGCACCAAGTGAATCTTCAAGAACAAACAAGATGAAAATGGCATTGTTGTGAGGAATAAAGCAAGACACGTGGCTCAAGGATTCTCTCAAGTGGAAGGAATTGATTTTGCCGAGAATTATGCTCCTCTGGCTCGTCTTGAGTCCATCTGTATCCTTCTTGCATATGCAGCCCATCATAATTTTAAATTACAGCAAATGGATGTTAAGAGTGCATTTCTTAATGGTCCTCAACATGAGTTAGTATACGTCAAGCATCCCCCGGGTTTTGAGGACCCCAAATTTCCGAACCATGTCTACAAACTCGATAAGGCGCTCTATGGCCTTAAACAAGCACCACGTGCGTGGTATGAGCACCTTAAAGAGCTTTTGTTAGACCGTGGATTCGAAGTTGGGCAAATCGATCCCAATCTTTTTACTAAGAAGGTTAATGGGGAGCTTTTTGAATGCCAAC
The DNA here is from genome assembly GCA_916181665.1 of Avena sativa. Lineage (NCBI taxonomy): Eukaryota > Viridiplantae > Streptophyta > Magnoliopsida > Poales > Poaceae > Avena > Avena sativa. The sequence continues at coordinate 364,843,264 of OV702295.1, forward strand.
TTTATGTAGATGACATTATTTTTGGCTCTACTAACCAAGATTTTAACGATGAATTTTCAAAGCTTATGACTGACAGGTTTGAGATGTCAATGATGGGTGAGTTGAGGTTCTTTCTTGGATTCGAGATCAAACAACTTAGAGAGGGAACCTTTATTAATCAAGCTAAGTACATCCAAGACATGCTCAAAAGGTTCAAGATGACGGATCTCAATGGTGTTGCTACTCCAATGCAAACAAAGTGTCATCTTGAACTCAATCCCAAGGGTAAAGACATGGACCAAAAGGTATACCGATCCATGATCGTCTCTCTCCTTTACCTTTGCGCATCTAGGCCCGATATCGTGTTAAGTGTAGGAGTGTGTGCAAGGTACCCAGCCGCTCCTAAAGAAAGCCACTTAGTGGCGTTCAAACGAATCTTCAGATATTTGGTTCATTCCCCGAATTTTGGGTTATGGTATCCCAAGGGTTCAAGTTTCTCTCTATGTGGTTACACTGATTCAGATTGGGCTGGTGACAAATATGATAGAAAATCAACTTCTGGTGCATGTTAATTCTTGGGCAAGTCTCTAGTGTGTTGGTCTTCAAAGAAACATAATTGTATTTCACTCTCAACCGCCGAAGCTGAATATGTTGCTAGTGCTAGTGCTTGTACACAATTATTATGGATGAGGCAAACTTTAAAGGAATATGGTGTCAATTGTGACAAAGTGCCTCTATTATGTGACAATGAAAGTGCTATCAAAATTGCTTACAATCCCGTGCAGCATACAAGAACAAAACATATTGAGATTCACAATCACTTCATTCGGGATCATGTTGCTCGTGGTTATATTGCCCTATCCTTTGTGATCACGAAGAACCAACTTGCTGATATTTTCACGAAGCCCCTTGATGAAGCAGGATTTTGTTATTTGAGGAATGAGCTAAATATCATAGATTTAAGGAGCTTGGCTTGACTACCCTTGCACACTCACTTGCTCTTATTCATGTATTTGGTTTAGATGCAGGCATAGACATAGGGGGAGTGTGGTCCTAATTGATTGGGATAACCCTCCCCCCATAATGCCAAAAGCAAGTAAAATCATTTCCCTCAATATCATTTTGTGATATGTGGGTCATCGATGAGCATTGGTTTTGAACTCAAGATACATCTTCGTGGTGTCATGCCATGCGCTCCAACATGGTGGCTTCGTCCATCGCCCTCTTCCTTGAGAAGAGTTGGTTTCTAATGGTTCTCTTTGGATTTTCTTGCATATCTCTTGTTCTTATGGAAAACACACTCAACTTTGGCTTTTGTTTGATTTGATTCTTGCAAATTCGGGTGTGTAGTACCATCTCAGTTTGTTGCTCTAAACCCAAGCCTTTCTTTCCTTCCTTGAACCATCTATTCTTACACACAAGTCCTCTATACACCAGCGAGGGGTTTTGCAAGGTTGCTCCGGCCTGAATCTGTACTTAACAGAATTTTCAGAGGAGGGCGGACTATCCGCCCTAAGTGGGGGCGGATTATCCGTCCCGGGCGAAATCTGCCCTTTAAAGGCTGGGTCGAGGAGGGCAGGCTCAAACAGAGCAGCCAGTCCTCCCCCAACCCTACCTCAGCCCCCAGCCGCTGCCGCAGCCTTCGCCCCTCCCGGAGTCGATTTGACCACCAGATTCTCCGGGATCTCCCCGGATCTTCTTCACCTTGCCTCCGGGTATCCTCTCCTCCACGATTTTCCTCCAATGAGTGAGGGTAACTCCCTCATCTCTCCTTTTGTATGGGATGCATTTTATTTGGTGGAAATCTCATTGTAGAAGATTCTTGGTGTTGTCCCTTACATGCTAGAATCAGTAGAATTGCAACCCTAGTGCCCGATATGTTTTTCCATGGTAGATCTGGGCCATTCCAGAAAATTTCTACGGGGGGCGGATTATCCGCCCCTGCCAGGGCCGGATAATCCGGCCTGGAGATTCAACTTCTGGTCTGGTTTGGTCCTGACTCCTGCACTGCACATCATTGGTTTATGGATTGCTTTTCTACTCTTTTTATTGTTTCTCCTGGACTTGTGTGTGCTTATCTCCATGCTATCCCTCTAATGCTTTTCATAGGTGGTTCCAAGCCGACCAAGACCTTCTCCCGTCGTTCCTGTGCCTGTTATCTCAAGACCACTGCAGACGGGAAGTTCATTGACGAATCCGAGGTCAGCAGAGCAGCAAGAGAGGCTGAACGGATGGCAGAGGAAGGAAAGAAAACAAAGAGGACCGCATCTCGCAAGGGCAAACAGTCTCGGCCCAATTACAAGGATATGGACAGTCTTCAGTATGCGTCCATTCGCCAGACTGATTACTATGATGAGGCTGACAGTGATGGCCCCCCCGAGGACTCTTTGTTTTGGAATGCCCACTTTCGGGCTATTCATGATGATGTATATGCTACCATCAAGCTTCGCCCCATGCATCCTATCAATTTGACCGAGGCTCAATCCAAGGCAAGGCTTAGTGAGGCATTAGATGTGACAAACAAGATGGGGCTTCACCACCTTACGACTATCCAATGCAACTATGATTCCTCCGTGGTGAGGAAGTTTTTCTCGACACTTGTGATTTGCGGTGATGAGCGCCGTACTATGAAGTGGATGACCGGGACAACCATGATTCAGTCGTACTTCCGCATCTTTTGGCAGGTTCTTGGTTATGCATTCCATGGCCGTGACACTACTTCTGGCCATCGTATCATTTCTCCTCTGAAGCCATCCAAGGATACTGTGCTTGCTCCTTGCCTTACTCCTGATGGTGTTGCTGGTACTTTTGTTGGACTCTCTCCCTTGTATGCCTCCCTTGTTGGCATATTTAGGGATTGCATTTCTCTGAGTGGTGGCAACAATGTCAGGATTCGTGGCCATCTGGTTCCTCTCCTTGCTTTTGCCCATGAATGCGCCACCAACTCTGGTTCAGCTATAGGTTACAAACTGGATGTCATGGACTACATATATCATGAGATGACGAATGCTATGATCAACAGGCTCTTTATTCCTTATGCTCCTTTAATTATGATGCTCATCAAGCATATGTTGCCCCTTGAGGATTTTGGCACTGCTTTGGATGGAGTTCACAAGTCCAAGAAAATCTACAACAAGGCTCAGAAGACCCATCTGTCAACACCCGGATTTTTAATCCCAGATGCCTGTTATGCCATACATCGCAATCCCAGGATTACCATTTTTGCGAGACATAACAGAATTGGATACCACAGTACATCATCCATTACAAACCATACATAAGGTCTTACACAAATAAGGATCTCATGATCTAGTTCTTAATATAACTCAGGCAGCGGAATAACGTAATAATAAAAGTAGCGTAGGCGAAGCTCCATCTTCGGGGTCACAGGCAATGCTGACGATGGGAGATGATCCTAGTTGTCGTAACCTTCCTGGGGTCCTTCATCCTGGTACTCCTCTTCATAGTCTGGCCACGGGAATAGCCAGGGACAAAGCCATGAGTACTCTTTAAGTACTCGCAAACTAATACTAACAAGTGAAGGGTTGTTTGTAGTAGGACATTAAGCTCTAGGGTTGTTTTGCAAAAAGCCAGATTTACCTCTACTAAGTTCAGAAGCAAGAAAAGCTAGTTGAAATTTTATAACACCTAAGTGGGAACTTGTATCTCATATCACAACTCTGTTGTGGTCAAGTCAAATTCTCAATTCATTTCACAAGTCATTTTGAAAACATCTGACGGGGGAACAGTATGGCCACTCCAACTGTCCATAACCGCAGACGCGGCTATTCGAATAGTTTGACACTCTGCAGAGATTGTACACTTTCACCACAACATTCGATACATCCGTTAGGAACAAATCCTGAATTCACCATACTCAGTATGCGGATAATCAATCCTAACCTTTCAATTACACGCCCTAGTATAGGCACCTCTCCTGTGAGTTTGGCCTCCCAACCATGACCAACTGTCATCATGGGTACTGCACAGGTGGACAATCTTCACAAGGTAGCCTCATCTCAAACCTTGGCCGGGAGGGGACCCATACTAAAGTATATAAGTTTCCAGTCAAACCCTACCCAATTTTCGGGTATTGTGGTTGTACGATAAAATTGGAATGGTATTGCATCCAAACAACCATCAGTTTTATAAAGGGATAAGGCTCATGCCTCAACATTTTCATCATCAAAATCATCTGGTGTTCGGAAACATATGTCAAAACATCTCGGTAGAATGACTCATCATTCTAAGGTTTTCATAACCATTTTCCACCAAGTATTCCCATCTAAAGTTGATCAAGTTGTATGCTTAGCACTAGCATCTACAAATGAGGGGAGTACTAATGAGGGGTGGTAAACAAGTTGAGTTTAACTAAGTTCAATCCCATGACTTGGGATGAAATCAAGATTATCTAGCTTAGGCCAAATTTAATGCTCTTTATGCAACCTTCAATTATCTTTCTAGAATCTACAAGTCACTTAAATAAACTCTAAGAAGTAGCTTTGATAAAGAAATAAAGTGAAAAGCTTGTAAGTAAAACTAGGAGGGGTATCATCAAAGATGTCTAACCCAACATGCTTAGTGCATTGCATAGGTTATCTAACTTTCATAATTTCAAGTGTTAGATTGCTCAATCAACTAGTAGTATTAGGCTTGCCTTGTGTAGAGCAGTGGTTGAAGTTCTCCTCGACTTCTTCTTTGTAGTATCCTCCTTACTCCTCGTATCCTTGGTCGGTACTAGCGTCTATGAATAAATACGAGGTACACAATCGCCAAACAATACTTAACTATTTTCAATCATCACACAAATGTGTTCTATAGATGATCTAGCATCATCACTAATATCACAAGAATAAAGCATTGGTCTTATCTATTTTATTTTTAGAAAAGTAATTTCTACTCATTGAAAAACTACTTAAGATTTAATATTATCCAACTCAAACATGGGATCATGTTGACACATGTCATCACCACATATTTCAGTACATGATAATGTGATTTAAAGTGGTGTCACAATTTAATAAGGTTTAACCTTTTTATTTTAAATAAAATAAATGACTAGAAATGCCTATGTGGCATCCTTTTATTACTTGAACATTATCTCTGTAAATAAACCCATATGTTTTTATATATTCTGAAAGGTATGATCAAATGTGATTTTTGAGAGTTGGAATCAACTCAAAAGCTATTATGGTTTAAATTTCAAAAATGTTTAAATGCAGAAAATCTTCTACCTTGTTATTTTTACCAAGGTTGATCTATAGATCCAATTGATTTGAATCCAACGGGCTTGGATTCAGCATTTCAATATCTTTCTAACAAAATTGGTTTCATGCAATTTGGTTCACTGAATCGAGCTGGGTTCATTTTTGAAACTAGGTACAAAACTGAGTTTGAATATAAATAGAAAAAGCTAAATTCAAACGAGTGGGCTGCGCGGGAAGGGTTATTCGGCCGGCCCAGTGTCACTCCGCAGCGCGGGGCGCAACTGACAGGGGGTTCTACTGGTCAGTGGCTCATAAAACGTGAAGCGGTACGGGGCGATGTGGTGCGTTGGATTAGAACCGAGATCAACGGCTGAGGGTCGTCGTCGACGATAAACAAGTCACCGGCGAGCTCGAACCCTAGCGGCTCGGTGGGGGTGCATAGGGGGCATACCGGGGCTCCAGTGACGACGGCGAGGCGGGCAAACAACAAAGTCGACGACGGCAAACTCAGGGTGGTCGCGACAGCTCCGGGGGTGGACGAAATCAACGGCTCCCTTCTTCTCCAGAGGCGGCCTGCTCCGGCGCAATTCAGTGAACTGCTGCTCCTCGTGCTCCAGCTAAGGGATGGAATGATCAGTGAGGTGAGGGGAGTGAGATGGTGTGAAGAAATCAAGCGGGGGTCATCTCCTTTTATAGGCTTGACGGCGAGACCGTGAGGGATGGGCAGGCGACGGTGGCGACACGGCTACGGGCGGCTAGAGGCATGGCCGAGGTTGGCGATCGACAGGTGGTCTCCTGGCGATGCTCTAAAGCTTAAATGCGCGTGTAGGGGCGGTGGCAAATGGTCGGGAACGCGCGGTGCTCTGCGAGGCAGAGGCGGCGAACTCCTCGGCGAGAAGTGGCTACGGGGTATGGACGGTGAAACGAGCATGTCTGGTGGTCTCCTGGGACGATGGGGTGCATGCTGGCAGGCAACAAGGGTGCGAGGTGGTCGGGTTGCGTGGGAACGACGCGTGCTCTGCGGTGCGCGTCGGCATGGTCGACAGAGGCACGGGCGCGGCGTTCCTGGCGGTTCTGGTCGCTGTCTTCTAGCTAGGGCTCATCAAGAGGGGGTGGTGAGGCATGGGCTGCATGCTAGACAAGGTTAGCACGGCTAGTTCTTCTCCTAGCTTGCTGTCCACACTGGGGTTACATGGGTGCTCTCGGCCTGCTCACCATTGATGGAATTGGCAAGCTCACAGTGGTGCTAGAGATTAGTTAAGGTTGCTAGATGATCTACTAAGGTTAGTGTAACCAGAGAGGGAACAAGGTTGGCCCAAAACACTGCTCAACATAGTGTTTTTGATTTTGTTGATTTGAATCTGCAACATGTTTGATGAAATGGCCGCATGAACTTGAGTTTTGAATTTTGAAAAGATTTTTGGTGGGTGTGCTAGGCATGTGTTGAGGATTCTGTGGATGCTTGGGTTTTGAAAATTGAGCTTGTTTGAGTGGTTTTTGAAATAGTGGGATCTTCTCATATGAAATAGATTCAATTTTAAACTGTCATTTAAACTAAGCATTTAAATGTTTTTGCATGATCACAAAGTGGGCCTTGGTACCTTATTATGAGTACTATCAAGGGGTGCAAAGATCCATACATGTTTCTGTTAAGTTCTGAAAGTTAGAGATAGCCAAAGTAGGCATGGGAGTTAATTTGGCCAAAGTGACCATTCACTTAATTTTTTTGTTTTGACTTGGTTGTCTTTGGGAAAAGTTTGGAGATTGTTTAGATGATTATTATTTCACCTAAGAATCATTTTACAAGCTCAAGCATTATTTCACCTAAGAATCATTACACAGAACTAAGGCAATTCAAAAGAATCCAAAATTTTAATACACACACATATGAATGCTTTCAAGCATATGTTGCCCCTTGAAGATTTTGGCACTACTTTGGATGGAGTTCACAAGTCCAAGAAAATCTACAACAAGGCTCAGAAGACCCATCACCCTTCCACTGCCCCTGAGTCCTTCATGCGTGATGCACGGGCTAGTGGTCATCGTTCTGCGGTGTCCCCAATGGCACGCGAGGTTAAGCAGCTCACTTGGTTCCAGCGGCACATCCTTTGCATGGGCATTGACACACACAGGGCCAATATGAGGCGTACCGCAGGGATCATGAGAGGGATCACACTCAGCAGCTTATTCTTCACCATGTATCAGGTTCCACTGGCCATCCACCTCCTCCCACTTCTCTGGAACCGTATGCTCAGTGGAACACTTTAGGGATCAACTACGGCGAGCTCGAGAGTTACCTCTTTCCTCCACCACTGAGGGCACCCACTCCTCCAGCTGATGACGATGACGATGAGTATGATGAAGAGGAAGGGGATGGGAATGACTACGACGAGGATGAGGAGGAGTGATCTTCAGGGGCGTTAGTATCGCTCTTCTTCCTCTTTGGCGTTTCGATGCCAAAGGGGGAGAAGTAGTTATATTAGGTCTCGTGGATTTACAAGGGTCTAGCGCAAGCACCTATCTTTCAGTCGTTTTATTTGCTTGCTTGTGCCTTTTTAGCGTGAACTTATTTGCTATTTGTGTTTGGTTATGTAAGACTATGTCGTGCTTTACTCTGCGTGCTTGGTATTCTGGAATTCCGGAATTATATTGTGGATCTCTTAAAATTCTGGACTTATCTATGGAGTTTGTTTGATAGCATATGGAATCATGGGATTATCTAATGTATGCATCAATATTGTTGGGATGTGCTTGGAGGCTATCAATCTCATTATTTTCTTTGACTATAGTCACATCCCGGTGGTATGACCTTGTTTCCCTACCCACCTTGTTTCAATTATCTTTGCTATAAAAGTTGTGTTCTCTCTAGTGTGTGTATTTGTATTCAAATGCAAATTGTAAATATGCACACATCTAGGGGGAGCGTCTTTCATTTTTAAGGTGGCGTTAGCCGGTTTCATTGCAAATCCTAGTATTGTCATCTAACACCAAAAAGGGGGAGATTGAAAGAACATTTTATAATCCCTAGTGTTTTGTGTGTTAGATAACAATATCAAGGATTATTTAATGTGTGTTGAAGTGTTGCAGCTCTCTCTAAGGAAAAAGGGAAAAGTATTTTCCTTTGGGGGCGGACAATCTGCCCCCACCAGGGGCGGATAATCCGCCCCTCCCTCTTCCCAGCTAGGCGCAAGCCCCAGAAGGGGGGCGGAGTTTCGACTGGATTTTCCGGCCCCGCCGGATAATCCGCCCCTCAGGGGGGCGGATAATCCGCCCCTCCTGCTCTCGCCCAAGGCGCAAGCCCCAGAGAGGGGACGGAGTTTTGTCCAGACTTTCCGGCATGGCCGGATAATCCGCCCCAGGAGGGGGCCGGATTATCCGCCCCCCCCAAAAGATCTTCATCAAGTGCGCATGCGCAAGCCCTAGAGATGGGGCGGACTTTCTCCCGGAGTATCCGCCCTTGGGACGGAGTTTTCCCAGGGGGCGGATAATCCGCCCCCAAAGTTGCTCAACGGCCAGATCTGGGCAGAGGGTATTTAAGCCAGCCTTCCCCCTCCTGATAGACCTCTTGATTCATTCGAAAAAGGAAAGATCTGATTTGCAACCTTCATCCAAGAGAGCTCCACCTAGATCCACCCAAAGGCCCCGTCCCTTGGGGAGTCGAAGGAGGAGAACTCGATCTTCATCTTTAGCGATCAAGCGCTTCATCTCCTCTCCATTCAATTGGAGAATCACCGATCTAGTATTTCTTGCAAATACCTAGATCCTTGTTTTGTTTATATTGATAAACCTTGTTCTTGTGACAGCTTGTTGTCATCTCGGGAGCCCCCAATTCAGTTGTGGGTGTGTGCCCCGGTAGCATTGTAAAAGGCACCAGTTCCCGCCTCGAAGGGATCCAATAGTGGAGAAGGTGGATCAGGCCTCTCGTGGCGAGATCCATCGGAGAATAGGGTGAGGCCTATTGTGGCGTGGTGGTCTTAGAACCGCCCACCCCTCCAATGCATATGTACTTCCCTTAACAAGGAAGGAACTGCGGTAAAACAAATCCCTGTGTCTTCGCGTGCTCCACTATGGTTCCTTCGCTCCTCTCTTTATGTGCTTAGTAGCTAGGGTTGCATATAGGGAAATTCTCATAGTTACATATCTAGAGAATTTACTTTCTGTCAAGCCTAAAATTGAAAAAGTATTAAAAATTGGTTAGCACCTATTCACCCCCCTCTAGGTGCCCATACGATCCATTTCAGCGAGCATTTGAAGAAATGCGGAATACTTTCACAATTGACACCGTCGGGAACACCACAACATAATGGTGTGTTCGAACATTGTAATCGAACTCTCTTAGATATGGTTCGTTCTATGATGTCACTTATAGATTTACTGCTATCGTTTTGGGGTTATCCATTAGAAACAACCACATTCACTTTAAATAGGGCACCATCTAAATCCGTTGAAACGACACCGTATGAATTATGGTTTGGGAAGAAACCTAAATTATCGTTCCTTAAAGTTTGGGGTTGCGAAGCTTATGTAAAGAAGTTACAGCCAGACAAGCTTGAACCCAAAGCGGAAAAATGCATCCTCGTAGGATACCCGAAGGAAACTATTGGGTATACCTTCTATCATAGATCCGAGGGAAAAATCTTCGTTGCCAAGAATGTATCCTTTCTAGAGAAGGAGTTTCTCTCGAAAGAAGTGACTGGAAGGAAAGTAGAACTCGATGAGGTTGTTGAACCTTCTCTCGAACTTGAGAGTAGCGCAACACCGGAAGTGGTTCCTGTGGCGCCTACACCAATAAGAGAGGAAGCTAATGATGTTGATCATGAAACTTCGGTTGAAGTAACTACGGAACCTCGCAGGTCAACGAGAAATCATACCACTCCTGATTGGTATGATCCTGTTATGAGTGTCATGTTGGTGGATAACACCGATGACCCTGCAACATATGATGAAGCGACGATGAGCCCATATTCCAATAAATGGCAAGAAGCTATGAAATCCGAGAATGGATCCATGTACGAAAACCAAGTATGGACTTTGGTGGACTTATCGGATTGCCGGAAGGCTGTCGAGAACAAATGGATTTTCAAGAAGAAAACATATGCTGATGGTAATGTTACTGTCTATAAAGCTCGACTTGTCGCAAAAGGGTTACGAAAAATTCAAGGAATTTACTATGATGAGACTTTCTCACTGGTGGCAAAGCTAAAGTCTGTGAGGATTTTATTAGCAATCGCTCCATATTATGATTATGAGATATGGCAGATGGATGTCAAGACGGCATTCCTCAATGGAGACATTGATGAAGAGTTGTATATGGTATGACCCCAAAGGTTTTGTCGATCCTAAAGATGCTAACAAGGTATGCAAACTTCAATGGTCCATTTATGGATTGAAGCAAGCATCCCGGAGTTGGAATCAACGTTTTGATAAGGTGATCAAAAGTTTTGGTTGTATACAAACTTATGGAGAAGCTTGTATTTACAAGAAAATGAGTGGGACCTCTGTAGCATTCCTAATACTATATGTAGATGACATATTGTTGAATGGGAATGATGTAGACCTTCTTAATAGTGTCAAGGATTATTTGAATAATAGTTTTTCAATGAAAGATCTTGGCGAAGCAGCTTACATATTAGGCATAAAGATTTATAGATATAGATCGAGACGCCTAATATCATTGTCACAGAGTACATATTTGGACAAAGTTCTAAAGAGGTTTGGAATGGAAGATAGCAAGAAAGGTTTCTTTCCCATGTTGCCCAATACGACCTTGAGTAAAACTCAAAGTCCTACAACAGCAGAAGATAGAGAAAGGATGAGTAAAACTCCCTATGCCTCAGCCATAGGATCTCTTATGTATGCCATGCTATATACTAGACCCGACAATGCATATGTTGTTAGTTTGACTAGCAGATATCAAAGTGATCTAGGAGTGGATCATTGGACAGCAGTCAAAAACATTCTTAAGTACTTGAGAAGAACTAAGGATATGGTTCTTTCTTATGGAGGTGATGAACAGCTCGTTGTTAATGGTTACACCGATGCTAGTTGGAACATCGATCCGGATGATTCTAAATCTCAATCTGGATACGTATTTACTTTGAATGGTGCAGCAGTTAGCTGGAGGAGTGCAAAGCAAAGCGTTGTGGCGAGATCTTCAGCTGAATCAGAATACATAGCTGCTTCGGAGGATTCACAAGAGGCGATATGGATGAAGGAGTTCATTACAGAGCTCGGTGTGGTTCCAAGTGCGTTGGACCCAATGTCTATCTATTGTGATAACATGGGCACCATAGCCAATGCGCAAGAACCAAGGTCACACAAGAAGCTGAAGCACATCAAGCTACATTTTCACGCTATTCGAGAGCATGTCCAAGATGGTGACATAAAGATTTGCAAAGTACATACAGATCTGAATGTGGCGGATCCGTTGACTAAACCTCTCCCGAGGGCAAAACATGACCAGCAACAAACCGCCATGGGTGATCGGTATATTACCATGTAATCTAGATTAGTTGACTCTAGTGCAAGTGGGAGACTGTTGGAGATATGCCCTAGAAGCAATAATAAAAATGGTTATTATTATATCTTTGTGTTTATGATAAATGTTTACATTCATGCAATAATAATATTAATCGGAAACATTAATACTTGTGTGATTTGTAAACTAAATTAGAGTCCCTGGTAAAGCCTCTTTATAATACTAGCTTGTTGGTTAATAGATGATCGTGGTTTCTCGATCATGAACATTGAGATGTTATTAACAACAAGATCATATCATTAGGAGAATGGTATGATGGACATACTCCTATAGATAAGCGTAGCATAAAGATCAAGTCATTTAAAAAGTTCATTTGCTATAAGCTTTCTGATACATAGTAATCTAATTCCTTCGACCATGAGATCATGCTAATCACCATCACCGGAAGGATGCTTTGATGACATCAAACACTACACCGTAATTGGGTGGCTATAAAGGTGGAATTGAGTGTTCGGAAAGTATGTGTTGAGGCACATGGATCAAGATTGGGATTTGTCCATCCATATGACGGATAGATATGCTCTGGGCCCTCTCGGTGGAATGTTATCCAATTAGCTTGCAAGCATGTGACTGGTTCACAAGGGATCACATATCATGGGAACGAGAAAAGAGTACTTATCGGTAACAAGGTTGAACTAGGTATGCAGAGATACCGACGATCAAACCTCGGATAAGTAAACTACCGCGAGACAAAGGGAAATTGGTATCGTATGTAAGTGGTTCATTCGATCGCAAAGTAATCGTAGAAATATGTGGGAGCCATATGAATTTCCAGATTCCTCTATTGGTTATTGATAGGAGAAGTGTCTCGGTCATGTCCACATAATTCACGAACCGTAGGGAGACACACTTACGGATTCGATGTTGTTTATTAGATATGGAATGTAAGTAGGGAAACCGAATGTTTTTCGGAGTCTCGGATGGGATCCGAGATATCACGAGGAGATCTGGAATGGTCAGGAGAATAAGATTCATATAAGGAAAGTCCGATTCCGGAGTTCGGGTAAGATTCCAATGTTTTCATCGGAGAGGTTCTAGAAGGGTCTAGAAGGTTCACCGGACCGGAAGGGGAATGGTCCATGAATGTGTCATGGTTAAGTGGAATGATTGGACCATGTCCTAGGTCACTTTGGTTGGGCATTTGCGAGAGAGAAATAAAGCTCTAAATTGAAAGTCAAAAGGGATGTTTGAAAAGTCAAACTGGAACAATAGTTTCCTAGTGGAAGAAGGAAAGAGTCCTTCCTTCTATCCAACTTGGGTTTGAGTATGGATTCAAACTCCCCTCTCCCAAGCTGCCCTCCCTCTCATAAATAGAGGGGGAGGGATGCCCCAAAGCACACAACACCAGCCCTTCCCACCCGTGCGTCGCCACCGCCGCCGCACGCCGCCTCGCGCCGCCGCCAGGCCGTTGCCATCGCCCTAGCCGCCGACACCTCCTCCTCATCTCCGGCCTTCTAAACTAGATCGTTGGAAACCCTAGATCCACCACAACTCGCAACGGCTTAGGCGAAGCCCTGCGGGATCTTCCCTCTACTTCCGACACCACGTCGTCGTGCTGCCAGAATCGCGAGGGCAAAACTACAACCTCCGCTGCCTGCTGGAACAAGGGAGAGAAAGGTCTTCATCGAGTACTGAACGTGTGATCGACTGCGGAAGCGCTGCCGGATCGCAACGCCGAAAGGATCGTCTACGCGATCTTGAGATCGACGAGTGTACGACTACATCACCCACGAGAATATGCTCTCGTCAACCGCTTTGGAATCTTCGAGGATGAGTACTCTAATCGACTCGTTGCTTCAATCTAGTAGATAGATCTTGGCTTGTTTGTATGCATGCGGTAGAATTTTTTTGTTTTCCATGCTACGAACCCCTACAAGAGGCGGCGCTGGAGCAGGGCGTGCACGAGGACTTCACTCTGACGGGTCGTGTTGGACGCCGACAAGGTGGGAAGGAGCTGCGGGAAGTGGTGGCCTCCTCTCGCTTGCCGGTCATCAATCTGGAGGAGGTGGTCGAGCTTCGCGGCGAGGTGCAGGAGAGTGGGGGCGACGTCGGACTAGTGGGCGGTGACACTGGGAGTTTGGGGGCGCAGGGATGTTGCGGCGCTGGGAAGGAGGCAGGGGCGGCGGCGGTTGGAGAGAGAGAGGGGTGTGGGAAGAGATGCGGTAGTAGGTGGGATCGGGGGGGCGCAAGTACGCGGCGACGGTGGGAGTGGTGGGTCGTAGGGACACTGCATGCGACCAGCAGGATTAAATCAACTTTTCCCAAGGGCTAAATGTCAACACCCGGATATTTCAATCCTAGATGCCTGTTATGCCATACATCGCAATCCCAGGATTACCATTTTTGCGAGACATAACAGAATTGGATACCATAGTACTTCATCCATTACAAACGATACATAAGTTCTTACACAAATAGGGATCTCATGATCCAGTTCTCAATACAACATCAAGCAGCGGAATACGTAATAATAATGGTAGCGTAGGCGAAGCTCCATCTTCAGGGTCACAGGCAATGCTGACGATGGGAGATGATCCTAGTTGTCGTAACCTTCCTAGGGTCCATCCTCCAGGTACTCCTCTTCATAGTCTGGCCATGGGAATAGCCAGGGACAAAGCCATGAGTACTCTTTAAGTACTCGCAAACTAATACTAACAGGTAAGGGGTTTTTGGATAATAGGACACTAGGCTCTAGGGATGTTTTGCAAAAAGCCAGGTTTATCTTTACTAAGTTCCAAAGCTAGTCACAATTTTATAACTCCTAAGTGGGATCTTGTAATTCAGGTCACAACTCTGTTGTGGTCAAGTCAAAGTCTCACTTCATTTCACAAGTCATTTTCAAAAGGGTCTGACGGGGGAACAGTATGGCCACTCCAACTGTCCATAACCGCGGACGCGGCTATTCGAATAGTTTGACACTCTGCAAAGATTGTACACTTTCACCACAACATTCGATACACCCGTCAGGAACGAATCCTGAATTCACCATACTCAGTATGCGGATAATCAATCCTAACCTTTCGATTACACACCCTAGTATAAGCACCTCCCCTGTGAGTTTGGCCTCCCAACCATGACCAACTGTCATCTTGGGTACTGCACAGGTGTACAATCTTCACAAGGTAGCCTCAGCTCAGACCTTGGCCGTGAGGGAACTAATACTAAGGAACATAAGTTTCCAGTCAAGCCCTACCCAAAATTCGGGTATTGTGGTTGTACGATAAAATTGGAATGGTATCGCATCCAGACAACCATCAGTTTTATAAAGGGCTAAGGCTCATGCCTCATCATTTTCATCACCAAAATCATCAAGGGTTTGGAAACACATGTCCTAAACATTTCAATAGAATGATCCATCATTCCAAGGTTTTCATAACCATTTTTCCACCAAGTATTCCCATCTAAGGTTGATTAAGTTTTATGCTTAGCACTAGCATCTATAAGTGGGGGTAGTAATGGTGAGGGGTGGTACTAGGGGAGTTTCACTAAGTCCGACATTATATCTTAGACTGAGATCAAGGTTTCTAGCTTAGGCCAAATTTTATGCTCTTTAAGCAACTTTCAGCACAACTGTCTAGTCTCTACCAAACTCTTAGGTAGACTCTAAGTAAGCTTTGATAAAGAAATAAAGTAAGAAGCTTGCCATAAAACTAGGATTGGTTTAGCAAGTAGGTATGATCACTTATGCTTAAGGCATATAGTATTCATATCACAAGTATGGGTTTGTGGTAACAATAGGGTATTTTGCAAGGGTTAGCTTGCATCAATGTCAATATAAGCTTGCATAGGTATAGTATCTTGCAAGTGTTAGCTTGCATAGGTATAGTATCTTGCAAGTGTTAGCTTGCCTTGTGCAGAGCAGTGGTTGAAGTTCTCCTCGGCTTCCTCTTCGTAGTATCCTCCTTCTTCCTCGTAGTATCCTTGGTCGGTACTAGCATCTATGAATAAATACGAGGTACACAATCACCAAACAATACTTAACTACTTGCAATCATTACACACAAGGGTCCTATAGATGATCTAGCATCATCTCTAACATTACAAGGTTAAGGCTTGGTTTAAATCTTTTTATTTTAGAAAAGTAATTTCTACTCATTGAAAAACTACTTAAGATTTAATATTCTCCAAACTAAACATGGGATCATCTTGACACATGTCATCACCACATATTGTAGTCCATGGGAATGTGTTTTAAAGTGGTGTCACAATTTAATAAGGTTTAACCTTTTTATTTTAATTAATTAAAGTGACTAGAAATGCCTATGGGGCATTCTTTTATTGCTTGAACAATATTTTTGTAAGTAAACCTAGATATTTTTATATATTCTGAAAGGTCTTGTAAAATGTGATTTTTGAGAGTTGGAAACAACTCAAAAGATTTTATGGTTTAAATTTGAAAAATGTTTGAATGCAGAAAAGCTTCTGCCTTGTTATTTTTGCTATGGTTGATCTACTGATCCAAATGACTTGAATCCAACGGGCTTGGATTAACATTCACAGATCTTTACAACAAAATTGGTTTCATCCAATTTGGTGCACTGAATCGATCTGGGTTGATTTTTTGAAGTTGGGTGCTGAAGTGGGTTCGAAAAGAAATAGAAAAAGGTTTAATTTGAATTGCTAGGCTGCGCGGGAAATTCTAACGGGCCGGCCTGCTAAGCGCAGTGTTCCCGCGGGCTGCGTAAGTGGGTGTCCCCACTCGTCAGTGACACGGGGCTAGGCGAAGCGGTATGGGGTGATGTGGATCGTTCGATCTAGCTCTAATCCAACGGCTGTGGGTCATCGTCGATGCGAGACAGCTCCGGCGAGAACTAAACCTAGCGCGGCGAGTGGGGGGTGCTGGGGGCTCACCGGGGTACGGGCGAGGGTCGGCGAGGCGGGCGAACGACGAAGTCGACGACGGCGAACCTCCTGGTACCAGTGGCTTCTCCTAGGGCGGCTCCAATCGCTGGCTCCTTTCTTCTCCGGCAGCGGCAGGCTCCAGTGAAATTCCGGCGAGGTGGTGCGCGCCTTGCTCTGAGGATGGTGTGGCACGGTCAGTGGGGAGAGGGGAGTGAGATGGTGTGATGAATTCGTGCGGGGGTGGCCTCTATTTATAGTCGAGCGAGGGGACCGTCGGGGCGCAAGGTGAGCTCGTCGGGGGCGACGTTACAGGCGGCTAACGGCATGGGCAAGGGTAGGGGACGGTGCTGTGTCTCCTGGCGATGCTCAACGGCATGGTCGCGAGGCATGGGGTGGTGTGGTTTGGTCTAGAACGGGCGGTGCTCTGCGTGGCAGAGGCGGCGTCTTCGACGGTGGGCGGTGGCTATATGGCACGGGGCGGCAAACAGGGGTGTCTGGCGGTGTCCTGGGTCGGTGGTGATTGTGTGTGCGCGCGGTGAGGGCAGCGCGCGGTCTGTGGACATTGGTCGCGGGTGGCGCTCTGGCGCACGCTCGGCAAGGTCTGGGCGTGTCTCGTGCGTGTGGTCCAGGGCTTGGCAACGCTCGCGGCTGGGACAGGCAGTGGCGGTGGACGGTGGGCTGCCTCCCAGACAAGGTCGGCACGGCTAGTTCTTCCTCTAGCCTGCTGTCCACAATGGGGTGACATGGGGTTGCTCGGCTGTTCACCATTAATGGCAATGGAAAGCTCACAGGGGTGCTAGTGTTGGGCTAAACTTTCTAGATGATCTACTGAGCTGTGTGTGAGCTAACTAGGGAACAAGTTAGGCAAGAATCACTACACACTATAGTGTTTGATGTTTTGTTTGATTTGTGCCTGCAACCTGTTTGATGAAATGGCCGCATGAAATCAAGTTTTGAATTTTGAAATGATTTTTGGTGGGTTTGCTAGATTGGTTCTGGTGAGTCTGCAGATGCTTGGGTTTTGAAAATTGAGCTTGTTTGAGTGGGTTTTGAAAAAGTGGGATCTTCCCATATGAAGAAGATTCAATTCTGAAATGTCATTTAAACTATGCATTTGAAAGTTTCTGGATGATCACAAAGTGGGCCTTGATACTCTGTTATGAGTACATTCAAGGGGTGCAAAGATCCAGAAAAGTTTCTGTTAGGTTCTGAAAGTTTGAGACAGCCAAAGTAGGCATGGGAGTTAAATTGGTCAAAATGACCATTCACTTAATATATTTGTTTTGATTTACTTGTCTTTAGGAAAAGTGTGGGAAATGTTTTAGATGATGTTATTTTCACCTTAGAAACATTTTACAAGCAATGGATCACACAAACAAAGTGGTTTTTAAAGAAATTTAAAATCCATGCTTACACACATGCATGCATTCATGAGTTGGTTTAGAAAAGTTTTTGTTAACCCTAAACTTGATGATTAGTGTTTGTTGATCTAAGTTGGTATTTTTGGGATGTTACAAACCTTCCCCCCTTAAACAAAATCTCGTCCCGAGATTTGAAAAAGGACGAAAAGATTACCTAGGATTTGAAGAGATCGGGAAACTCCGTCCTGATGTGATCTTCGCGTTCCCAGGTAGCTTCCTCTTCTGTGTGATTGCTCCATTGAATCTTGAGAAACTTGATGCTCCGGGTTCTGGTGGTTCGAAAGGCTTCCTCCAATATACGGATGGGCACTTTGGGATAGGTCAGGTCATCGTTGATCTCTATGGTCCGGTGGTCGATATTCTTGAACACTTCGGTCTTATCGGGGACTTCGAGACATTTGCGAAGTAACGAGATATGGAACACATTGTGCACCGCTGACATCTCTTCAGGTAGTTCCAGTTGATACGATACTTCTCCTCGACGGTTCAAAATTTTGAAAGGTCCGATATATCTGGGGGCTAACTTTCCTTTGAGTTGGAAACGTTGCATTCCCTTCAATGGCGACACTTTCAGATAAACAAAATCTCCGATGTTGAAGGCGAGGTCTCGACGTCTCTTGTCAGCGTAACTCTTTTGTCG
Organism: Avena sativa; assembly: GCA_916181665.1. Lineage (NCBI taxonomy): Eukaryota > Viridiplantae > Streptophyta > Magnoliopsida > Poales > Poaceae > Avena > Avena sativa. Next base: position 364,861,891 of record OV702295.1, read on the forward strand.
GGATTGGGCTGTCTTGAGGTGTTCACGAATCTTGTGAACCTTCTCTTCCGCTTCTCGTAGGATGTCGGGTCCGAAAATCTGACTCTCTCCTACTTCCGACCAGTTCAAAGGGGTGCGACACTTTCTCCCGTACATAAACTCAAATGGGGCCATTTGCAAAGTGGCTTGGTAACTATTGCTGTAAGAAAATTCTGCAAACGGCAGACAGTCTTCCCACTTGGATCCATATTCTAGCACACATGCTCTAAGCATATCTTCGAGTATTTGATTTACTCGCTCCGTTTGTCCATCGGTCTGAGGGTGATACGCGGTACTGAAATCTAGGCGGGTTCCTAAACCTTCTTGGACTTTCTTCCAGAATCTCGAGGTAAACTGAGTTCCTCGATCCGAGACTATGTTCTTGGGGACTTAGTGCAAACTAACGATCCTAGCGATGTATAACTCCGCTAGCTTCAAACTCTGATAGGTGGTTTTGACGGGCAAGAAATGGGCTACTTTGGACAATCTGTCCACTATGACCCAAATAGAGTCATTTCCCCTACTAGAAGTAGGTAGTCCAGTGATAAAGTCCATTCCTACAGAATCCCATTTCCATTCCGGAATTTGCAAAGGTTGCAACAATCCAGCGGGTCTTTGATGTCCTGCCTTGACTCGTTGACATATGTCACACTTGGCGATATAGCTTCCGATTTCTCTCTTCATCTTATGCCACCAAAATTGCTCTTTCAAATCTTGATACATCTTAGTTCCTCCGGGGTGGATAGAATAAAGAGTATCATGAGCCTCCTTCAAGATAACTTCTTTCAACTCCGAATCTGCTGGTACACAAAGGCGTCCTTTGTACCACAAAACTCCTTCTTCGTCCTCGGTGAATCCGGGTACTTTGCCTGTACCGATACGACGCTTGATTCCGTCGATACTAGCATTTCCTTTATGCGCCTCTTTGATCTGACTAATCAAAGTGGGCTGAAGTTCGATGCTAGCCAAAAATCCTTCACTTACTAATTCCACTCGAAAATCTTCCATCTCTTTGTGCAAACTTGGTTGCTCCTTTAAAATCATGGAGTTCAAGCGGCACAGCAATCTGCTAAGGGCATCGGCTACCACATTGTCTTTTCTAGGATGATAGTGAATGTCCAGGTCGTAATCCTTGATTAGCTCAATCCATCGTCTCTGCCTCATATTCAACTCCTTCTGAGTGAATATATACTTTAGGCTCTTGTGATCCGAATAAATCTCACAACGGTTTCCCATTAGGTAATGTCTCCATGTATTTAGGGCTAGGACTACAGCTGCGAGTTCGAGGTCATGGGTTGGGTAATTTTGTTCATGTTGCTTCAATTGTCGCGATAGATAAGATATAACTTTGCCCTCTTGCATTAGCACACATCCGAGACCAATCTTGGATGCGTCACAATACACATCGAAGGGCTTCGTGATATCCGGCATGATCAAGATTGGGGCTGAGATTAATCTCCTCTTGAGTTCTTGAAAACTCGCTTCACATTTGTCTGTCCATTCAAACTTCTTGTCCTTCTTCAGCAATTGGGTCATGGGTCGGGCTATACTTGAGAATCCTTCTACGAATTTGCGGTAATATCCCGCCAATCCGAGAAAAGCACGAACTTGGGTTTGAGTGGTTGGGGCTTGCCAATCTTCTACATCTTTCACTTTGGCAGGGTCAACGGCAATTCCTCCGGCTGATACAATGTGACCGAGGAATCCTACCTCATGTAACCATAAATTCACATTTGCTAAACTTTGCATACAACTGATGCTCTTTAAGGGTTCCAAGAATGGTCCTTAGGTGTAGCTCATGTTCTTCTTCTAATTTGGAATAAATCAGAATGTCATCGATGAAAACAACGACAAACTTATCCAGGAAGTCCATAAAAATCTTATTCATGAGATTCATGAAATAAGCGGGGGCATTGGTTAATCCAAAAGACATGACTGTATACTCGTACAATCCATATCGGGTGGTAAAGGCAGTCTTTGGAATATCCTCTGCACGAATTTTGAGTTGATGATAGCCAGTTCTAAGATCAATCTTAGAAAACACTTGGGCACCAGTCAACTGATCAAACAAATCTTCTATCTTGGGCAAGGGGTACTTGTTCTTGATGGTGACATCATTCAACTTCCGATAATCCGTACACAGACGGTTACCTCCATCTTTCTTGTCCACAAACAAGACAGGTGATCTCCATGGTGATGCACTTGGTTGAATCAATCCAATTTCCAACATGGAATCCAGTTGCTTCTTCAGTTCTTCTAGTTCCGACGGGTTCATACTATAGGGTCTCTAGGCTATGGGTCCTGTTCCGGGGATTAGTTCGATGATAAACTCGATATCCCGATCTGGGGGCATACCGGGCAAAACATCTAGAAATACGTCGGGGTATTCACAGACTATCCGAACTTGGTCAATGGTAGGTTGGGCTAGACTCTTGTTACACTTGAATTGGCGAGGTAAGGTTTCAGATATATGTTCGACTGATATTCCGGTGGTACTGGTCATGGTGATGGCTTTCTTGGCACAGTCAATCAATCCTTTATGTTTGGACATCCAATCCATTCCTAGTACTACTTCCAAACCTTTAGTTCCGAGTACTATTAGGTTAGCATAAAAATCTATGCCATGGATTCGGATAGGGACGGCTTTGCAAATTTGCCTAGCCTTGGTGGTTGATCTGGGAATTTGTACAATCATCACATGCTTCAATTTGGTTGGTTGAATTTTACTAGTGCAGACAAATTCTTCGGTGACAAATGAATGTGATGCACCAGAATCAAACAACACTCTTGCAAGTACTGAATTAACAGAAAACATACCCAGCACGACATCTGGCGCTTCCTGAGCTTCTTCAGCATGCATGAGAAAAAGACGGCCATTGCGGTTGAGTGAATTCCCTGGGGCAAATCTTCTCCCTGGCTGGACACGACGCTGCTGCTGAGCTGGGACATTGGTATTAGGGGTTGTAGCATTCTTCTTGTTGGGACACTCGTTGGAATAGTGGCCTTTGTTTCCACAGTCATAACAGGTCACTTGTGACTTGTCCTTGGCTGCGATAGGCACAGCATTGCTTCCAGTCCTTGGGGCAGTGTTGGGGTTGGTGGTAGTATTGTTGGTGTTGGACTTGGGTGGGGCACGGGTGAAATTGCTAGAGTTGCTGGGGTTGTTGTGATTTCCTCCGGGTCTAGGGTTTCCACGGTTGGGATAGGTCGGACGGGTCATAGGGGGTCTGTTGGTTCTTGGGGCAAATCCTGGAGATGGGTTGGGGCGATACTTTGGGGTTTGATGGGTTCCTGGTTGATGCATCATGCGACGCTTGCGGTTCTCATTGGCTTGGTTGATCTTTCCTTCCATTTGGATAGCAGAGTCGACAAGGGCTTCAATATCAACAAAGGGGATATTGACTAATACCGTCTGCATCTCGTCATGCAGACCATTCAGGAATCTTTCTTTCTTCTTGGCTTCGGTGTCTATCTCGTCCGAGGCATACCTAGCTAATGACAAAAATTTGTCATAGTATTCCACTACAGTCATCCTTCCTTGTTTCAACTCTCTGAACTCGTCTCTCATTCTCTTGATTAAACCTGGTGGCACATGGGTTCTGCTAAACTTGACCTTGAATTCCTCCCAGGTCATCATCTGGCCTCCGGTCATTGCACGAACACTGTTCCACCATGCCCTGGCATCTCCGGCTAGATAATGGGTGGCGAACAAGACTTTCTCATTGGCTTCCACTCCGGCTACTTCTAAGTTATTTTCCATGGTTTGCAGCCAATCATCGGCATCTAGGGGTTCTTCTGACTTGGTGAAAACGGGTGGGTTGGTATTCTGGAAATTCTTGAGCTTAGATCCGTGGTTATCCTGGTTTCCATGGCCGTGGTTGTTATGGGCTAGCTGGGCTATCTGTTGCAGAGTGGCTAGGTTGGCTTGACGTTCCGCTCTTTCAGCTTCGCGGTCAGAAGTCAACATTTGCAGGATTTGCAACATTGGGTCCGTGGCTGAACCACTTCCTCCACGTGGCATCTGAAGATTTAGATAGATCATGAGAAAAGAGGGAAATTGCTAAGGTTTTGGGTCTTTGAAAAGTTTTTGGAGTTTGACTCAAGTTTTTTTTTTGCAACTTGCTTTTTCATTCATTCACTCATAGCACACAGTATAACACACACCACAACAAGGAAAAACAGATGGTTTTAAGAACCATTCTGGAATCTATGATACAGTGGGACAGACTACTACTCACTACGCTAGTGCTCAGTGCTACTACTCCTCGGAGTCTATGGCTTCATCATCTTCAGGATCATCGATGAAGGCGAAATCATCCTCATCGGTGAAGAAGTCCATGGCCTGATCCTCCAGAAAATCATCGTCATCGCTGAGATAGGAGTAAGGGTCTCCACGAAGATCTTCTCCGGCATTCTCCCTTTCCTCCAACTGCATGTCCCTCTCGTGGATGGTCTCTTCCAGAGATGAGATGCGATGGCGAAGACGGGCAATAATGCGCTCCTTCTTGTCGAGCTGACGGCGGCGAGACTTGCGATCCTTTGCTAGCATGGCGATGGTCTGATCCTTCGTCTTGATGATGGCAGACTTGTGGTTGCAATAGTCACGGCAGTTGTCCAACTCTTGCTGACGATCATACATCATGAAGCTAAGGTGGTCCAATTGAGTCTTCAGCTCGGGGTGGTATGGGGCTTCCAGTGGTTGTCCATTTGTATCACGTCTTGGGAAAAACTCAAAGCGAGTACCCTTGATCTGATTGATGCTCTGCCCACACAGACGGGAAAGAGATTCCTGCATTGCTCTGGCAAGTCCATCGAGCCATTTGTTCTCTCTTAAGGTGAACTGAATTCCCTCCGCTGTGGGAGGTTCAATCTTTCCTCGGAGACTTGCAACAATTAGCCACTGCAGATCTTCTCATCCTTGATCATTGAGCTGAGCTCCGAAGAACTCGGGGTGCGGACGCTCCAGAAGTTCCGAAAGCTGATCCAGATCCCTCTCAAAGATAAGGTCTCCTCCATTCCCGAGTTGATAAAACTTGCTGTACTTCACGTCCATCTATAAAAATAGAGGATGAGTAGATTAGCAGAGTGATCAAGTGTGTCAAAATTTTATCTATTTTGCAAGAGTTTTGGGGGGACATGAAGTTTTATTAAAGAATTAAAGAGGTAAGAATGAGAATAAGTTTTTGAAAATATTTGTTTTCTTTGGTTTTTGAAACTAAGTTTTTGGTTCAACGTCCAACCTAACTAGGGTCTCCTATGGTCAGGATGGCTCTGATACCAACTTGTCAACACCCAGATTTTTCAATCCTAGATGCCTGTTATGCCATACATCGCAATCCCAGGATTACCATTTTTGCGAGACATAACAGAATTGGATACCATAGTACTTCATCCATTACAAACGATACATAAGTTCTTACACAAATAGGGATCTCATGATCCAGTTCTCAATACAACATCAAGCAGCGGAATACGTAATAATAACGGTAGCGTAGGCGAAGCTCCATCTTCAGGGTCACAGGCAATGCTGACGATGGGAGATGATCCTAGTTGTCGTAACCTTCCTGGGGTCCATCCTCCAGGTACTCCTCTTCATAGTCTGGACATGGGATTGTACACTTTCACCACAACATTCGATACATCCGTCAGGAACAAATCCTGAATTCACCATACTCAGTATGCGGATAATCAATCCTAACCTTTCAATTACACACCCTAGTATAAGCACCTCTCCTGTGAGTTTGGCCTCCCAACCATGACCAACTGTCATCTTGGGTACTGCACAGGTGGACAATCTTCACAAGGTAGCCTCAGCTCAGACCTTGGCCGTGAGGGAACTAATACTAAGGAACATAAGTTTCCAGTCAAGCCCTACCCAAAATTCGGGTATTGTGGTTGTACGATAAAATTGGAATGGTATCACATCCAGACAACCATCAGTTTTATAAAGGGCTAAGGCTCATGCCTCATCATTTTCATCACCAAAATCATCAAGGGTTTGGAAACACATGTCCAAAACATTTCAATAGAATGATCCATCATTCCAAGGTTTTCATAACCATTTTTCCACCAAGTATTCCCATCTAAGGTTGATTAAGTTTTATGCTTTGCACTAGCATCTATAAGTGGGGGTAGTAATGGTGAGGGGTGGTACTAGGGGAGTTTCACTAAGTCCGACATTATATCTTAGACTGAGATCAAGGTTTCTAGATTAGGCCAAATTTTATGCTCTTTAAGCAACTTTCAACACAACTGTCTAGTCTCTACCAAACTCTTAGGTAGACTCTAAGTAAGCTTTGATAAAGAAATAAAGTAAGAAGCTTGCCATAAAACTAGGATTGGTTTAGCAAGTAGGTATGATCACTTATGCTTAAGGCATATAGTATTCATATCACAAGTATGGGTTTGTGGTAACAATAGGGTATTTTGCAAGGGTTAGCTTGCATCAATGTCAATATAAGCTTGCATAGGTATAGTATCTTGCAAGTGTTAGCTTGCATAGGTATAGTATCTTGCAAGTGTTAGCTTGCCTTGTGCAGAGCAGTGGTTGAAGTTCTCCTCGGCTTCCTCTTCGTAGTATCCTCCTTCTTCCTCGTAGTATCCTTGGTCGGTACTAGCATCTATGAATAAATACGAGATACACAATCACCAAACAATACTTAACTACTTGCAATCATTACACACAAGGGTCCTATAGATGATCTAGCATCATCTCTAACATTACAAGGTTAAGGCTTGGTTTAAATCTTTTTATTTTAGAAAAGTAATTTCTACTCATTGAAAAACTACTTAAGATTTAATATTCTCCAAACTAAACATGGGATCATCTTGACACATGTCATCACCACATATTATAGTCCATGGGAATGTGTTTTAAAGTGGTGTCACAATTTAATAAGGTTTAACCTTTTTATTTTAATTAATTAAAGTGACTAGAAATGCCTATGGGGCATTCTTTTATGGGTTTTTATCATTTCTGCCACTATGATCAACCCAAAACTCAGTTTTGCCATTTGACCGATCAAAACTCCAATTTTGCCACTACTCCGTTACAACACTCCTCAGTTTTGCCATTCCGTCATCTTTCTACCGTTAGTCTATAATCATTTTTGCCATTATATTACCATGACTTGCCACATCGACAATAAACATCTGCGCGATCATCCCAGTAGCACCACTTTACCATTTAGAATATATTAGCATTGCTAGTCTGTGTGGAGCAGCCTAGCAGTACACCAAATCCATCTCGACTGTACGTAGATGCATGACAGGCTAGTTGAGAGCGCGTAGTCATGATGTATATCCGATTACTCTGTTAGTGTTCGATAAGGAGCAACAGATGACAAACATCCTGATACGGTCCACGTGATCCTCCATGAGCCGTAGTTTCCCAAGATCATCGGCGACCTTGTGCCAAACGTTTTAAGACGAGGGCAGAGGCCATGCTTGGTGCTCGGTCAAACAAGTCCTAGGCGCTTCTCGTTCTACCGCCGATTGAACTTATTAGTCTTACTGTATGACGGGGACGGAACTGTAAATACTATAATGACGTTTGATGCGGATACGTCGAGATCACACTTCATAGAACATGTAAAATTTTAGAATGGGTAAAACCGTCATAAGTTTTACTAAATGGGAAAATATAAGTAATTTCTACTATGTAGGATAAATATTGTTAGAAGCATATACATGTTAGAAATGAAATTAACTCTAAATAAAAAGGGGTGGAAAAACTAAAATGGCAAAACTGATTACAGATTAAGATAGAAAGATGACGGAATGGCAAAACTGAGGAGTGTTGTAACGGAGTAGTGATAAAATTGGAGTTTCGATCGGTCAAATGGCAAAACTGAGTTTTGGGTTGGTCATAGTGGAAGAAATAATAAAAACCCTTCTTTTATTGCTTGAACAATATTTTTGTAAGTAAACCTAGATATTTTTATATATTCTGAAAGGTCTTGTAAAATGTGATTTTTGAGAGTTGGAAACAACTCAAAAGCTTTTATGGTTTAAATTTGAAAAATGTTTGAATGCAGAAAAGCTTCTGCCTTGTTATTTTTGCTATGGTTGATCTACTGATCCAAATGACTTGAATCCAACGGGCTTGGATTAAGCATTCACAGATCTTTACAACAAAATTGGTTTCATCAAATTTGGTGCACTGAATCGATCTGGGTTGATTTTTGAAGTTGGGTGCTGAAGTGGGTTCGAAAAGAAATAGAAAAAGGTTTAATTTGAATTGCTGGGCTGTGCGGGAAATTCTAACGGGCTGGCCTGCTAAGCGCAGTGCTCCCGCGGGCTGCGTAAGTGGGTGTCCCCACTCGTCAGTGACACGGGGCTGGGCGAAGCGGTATGGGGTGATGTGGATCGTTCGATCTAGCTCTAATCCAACGGCTGTGGGTCATCGTCGACGCGAGACAGCTCCGGCGAGAACTAAACCTAGCGCGGCCAGGGGGGTGCTGGGGGCTCACCGGGGTACGGGCGAGGGTCGGCGAGGCGGGCGAACGACGAAGTCGACGACGGCGAACCTCCTGGTACCAGTGGCTTCTCCTGGGGCGGCTCCAATCGCTGGCTCCTTTCTTCTCCGGCAGCGGCAGGCTCCAGTGAAATTCCGGCGAGGTGGTGCGCGCCTTGCTCTGAGGATGGTGTGGCACGGTCAGTGGGGAGAGGGGAGTGAGATGGTGTGATGAATTCGTGCGGGGGTGGCCTCTATTTATAGTCGAGCGAGGGGACCGTCGGGGCGCAAGGTGAGCTCGTCGGGGGCGACGTTACAGGCGGCTAATGGCATGGGCAAGGGTAGGGGACGGTGCTGTGTCTCCTGGCGATGCTCAACGGCATGGTCGTGAGGCATGGGGCGGTGTGGTTTGGTCTGGAACGGGCGGTGCTCTGCGCGGCAGAGGCGGCGTCTTCGACGGCGGGCGGTGGCTATATGGCACGGGGCGGCAAACGGGGGTGTCTGGCGGTGTCCTGGGTCGGTGGTGATTATGTGTGCGCGCGGTGAGGGCAGCGCGCGGTCTGTGGACGCTGGTCGCGGGTGGCGCTCTGGCGCACGCTCGGCAAGGTCTGGTCGTGTCTCGTGCGCGTGGTCCAGGGTTTGGCAACGCTCGTGGCTGGGACAGGCAGTGGCGATGGACGGTAGGCTGCCTCCTAGACAAGGTTGGCACGGCTAGTTCTTCCTCTAGCCTGCTGTCCACAATGGGGTGACATGGGGTTGCTCGGCTGTTCACCATTAATGGCAATGGCAAGCTCACAGGGGTGCTAGTGTTGGGCTAAACTTTCTAGATGATCTACTGAGCTGTGTGTGAGCTAACTAGGGAACAAGTTAGACAAGAATCACTGCACACTATAGTGTTTGATGTTTTGTTTGATTTGTGCCTGCAACCTGTTTGATGAAATGGCCGCATGAAATCAAGTTTTGAATTTTGAAATGATTTTTGGTGGGTTTGCTAGATTGGTTCTGGTGAGTCTGCAGATGCTTGGGTTTTGAAAATTGAGCTTGTTTGAGTGGGTTTTGAAAAAGTGGGATCTTCCCATATGAAGAAGATTTAATTCTGAAATGTCATTTAAACTATGCATTTAAAAGTTTCTGGATGATCACAAAGTGGGCCTTGATACTCTGTTATGAGTACATTTAAGGGGTGCAAAGATCCAGAAAAGTTTCTGTTAGGTTCTGAAAGTTTAAGACAGCCAAAGTAGGCATGGGAGTTTAATTGGTCAAAATGACCATTCACTTAATATATTTGTTTTGATTTACTTGTCTTTAGGAAAAGTGTGGGAAATGTTTTAGATGATGTTATTTTCACCTTAGAAACATTTTACAAGCAATGGATCACACAAACAAAGTGGTTTTTAAAGAAATTTAAAATCCATGCTTACACACATGCATGCATTCATGAGTTGGTTTAGAAAAGTTTTTGTTAACCCTAAACTTGATGATTAGTGTTTGTTGATCTAAGTTGGTATTTTTGGGATGTTACACTAAAATATAAAAAGATTGGACCTTTTGATTAGTAGACTTTTGCACGAATCTTAAACTAACCGATGCCTATGATGATGTCGGACGTCCAACTTACGCTAGGGAAATCCGCGTTGCAAAGAAACTCGCACATCACAACGAACTGCCGACTGTTCCAACTTTCAACTGCCAACCTAGATGACGACAAAAACATGAACAACTTATAGCAAAAATAAGTATAGTATAGTACTTCCTCTATTCTATAATATAAGCTTTTTTAGAAAACTAAAGACTTACATTATTTAACGACGTACTTCCTTAGTCCTAAAATAAATGTTTTATATTTCTAAAAATTTGAATAAATTTATATATTAAATAATATCTAGATTCATTTAAATTTTAATAAATTTAAGACATCTTTCTTGGAACGAATGGAGTTCTATATATTACGGTGCAAACACCTCCGGATTACGAGCTGCTACACCGAAACTGCGTGCCTATCTTTATAGCATGTCACTGTGTGAGAGTTTGCCCTGTGTGTTGACTTGCAGTCACCGCCTATTTGTTTTCTCAGTACGGAAACGTGCTGTCAGTGCTGAAAACAACGATCGACTGTTGTCAGATCGCGGTACAGACTGATGACTGACTAGAACAGTACCGGTACGTGGATTTTTTACAAATATGATCCTCTGCAATTCGTCATTCTCAAAAATACCCCTCCTGCATCGCAAAAGCCAAAAATGTCCTGGCGGGATGCTGAAAAGGCGACACGTGTCACCTCCCGCCACGGGGGGTGGCGGGATGTTCCTCCCGCCACAGGGGGTGGCGGGATGTTCCTTCCGCCGGGAGGAATGGCGGGATGAGATGGGCCCCACGGCCGGACCAGTGGGGAGGTTCGACTTGGCGCTGGCGGGAGGTTCGACTTCGCGCTCGCGCTGGTGGGCCCCACAGCGTCATTCTGCCACCGTCAAAGACGGAAGGAACATCCCGCCACCCCCCGTGGCGGGAGGTGACACGTGTTGCCTTTTCAGCCTCCCACCAGGGCATTTTTGGCTTTTGCGGCACGAGGAAGATATTTTTGAAGATGGCAAATTACAGAGGGTCATATTTGTAAAAAAATCCGGGTACGTGTACTACGCCTAGCTGGCTAGCTAGCTAGCTAGCGTGGGAGCATCTTCGGTTCAGAGCAAAGAGTTGTGCAGCAATTTACCACCACGTCGATGTTTTCGGCGTTAAATTAACTGACCGTAGTATTTGCGAGGCAATAGTACTAGGACTCCTGCGAAGCTTCCATCTCAGGAAAATGATGAAGCAAGCACCGTAGTGGTACTAGTTAGCTGCTGATGAGAAGAGATAAAAAAAAACTAAGTTACTTACCAATTGGTTGCATTTTGTGTTCTAGTATATATCGTCTTGTCCGTCCATTTTACTACCTAACTTAGTACTTTATCTGATCATGAATAATTGCAATTACCTTTGGTCTCATGGTGGTGACATTTTAATTTGCAGAAATTGACTTTGGATCTGAGCATATGTTCCCTTTACCTCCATAAAAAACATTTCGACCTTGTCAAAAAAATAGACAAAATTTCTTTGCTAGAGGTGGCTGATATGTAAGAAAACAGTCAAGACAACGAGTGGACCAGATGAGATTCACATGTAAAAAAACGAGTCGAACAAACGACAAGTTAGCCATGCCAAACGGCAACAAGCGTCAAACGGATCCATGGTATAGACAAAACGATTTCGGGAAAACCAGTGGCAATTTTCCAATTTCCCAAATAGCAGTTACACGGCCATGATTTTGGCCAGACTTGTGAAAACAACCGTAATAAATCCTATTTCAAACGGTCCAAGTCGTCAAAAAAATCACTAGTAGTAATTTGTAAAATCTGTGGTATATTTGTAACGTGCTACATTCCCCTTTCTCTCGTCCCTTCCTGACCCTTCCTTGAGAGTCGTCTTTCTCCCTCCTCCGCCGCCCCTCTCCTCTCTCCCCATCGGTGGCCACGGCGACCGGCGTCGAGATGGAGCAGGTGGTTGGCTTTTACTGTTTTTAGTAGTTGTAGATCTTGCTTTTATGTCTTGTGCCTTTGTGTCGTCTGAGGGTAGGTTGGAGGATCTCAGCGCCCAGATCCTCCACGCCTCGATCTCTCTCCTCCTCGCGGCTAGTCGTCGGTGGCAGGCGGCGATGCCTGGGAGGTGGCGGGAGTCTTGCATCCCTCCCAATAAGGTGCGCATCTGGGAGTGGATCCGGCCTACTGACCAGGCTTGGTCCGGTGTGGAGGGGCTCTTCTCCAAGCCAGAGATTCCATGGAGGAACCCAACGCTGGCGACGAGCTCTCCCACAACTCCTTTGTTGAATAAGGTCAGTGTCTTAGCCTTTTGCTGCTGCGATTCTTCTCCTGGCCCGTCTCCTCCGGTTCGTGGCGGGATCTCGGAGTTTGACGGCGGGCTCACAATCTCGGCGCGACAGCTTCAGGCTCGTGTCCGTCGCCGATGGAGCTCCCTTGCCATGCTCTCCTCTTCTTCTCTCCTTGGTGGAGTTGATGATTCCAGGAGGGTTGCTGGGCTCCGTCGGCTGGGGAATCGAGAAGCCATCAATCCCCCGAGCCTCTTCTTGGTCCAAGGTGACCTCATCCTGCTGGTGAGCTGCAGCCTCTACTCAACCTCCATCGGGAGGCTCTCTCTGAAGCCCGCTGTTTCTGCGGTCCTCGTCGGCATCGACGCAAGTGGCGTAGTCCCCGCGGCGGTGTACGGCAACGGCAGGCGTGGCTTCCTCTGCTCGGCAATGGGGAAAGAGGAGGACTTGATTGTAATTGCCTTTTACATTGTAAGGTCCTTTCTGCATTTGCCAAGGGCCCATGTACTAATCTTTGTTCTTATGGGGTTCTCTGTAAAAACATTTATACACCCATTGATTGGTTTAATAAAATGGCTTCTTGCCCCTTCGGGGGCACCCTGTGTTTCAAAAAAAAATATTTGTAACGTGCTAATGGAGCTGTTTATTACCTCCGTTACTCGAGACGTGGGCCAGATTTGGCGTATGAATAAAAATGAAAAGGGAGCGGGAGAACGCACAGGATTTCTACGAAATCCGCGTAGCAGGGGTATGGTAGGCACGTGCGGCCTCATGTCGTCTGTATGGCACGGCGTGTATCCGCGTATGGACCGGACCTGGTAGACGCATGGTTGACATGAGGTCTGTCATCCCGTGGCGTGTGCATGGGGGAATTGCTGTACGCCTGCTAAACAGAGTGCTAGGGTAAGGCTAGTACCGTGCTACAGTTTGTTAAACGCCTGAGCCCAGAGCGCATGGAGTACACGCTAGCTAGGGTGTGGTCACCACCAGGCACACTACCGCGGTGTGAGAATACATGGCTTCCATTTAGAGTACATGCCTACTGCCTGGTCCAGTACGTGACTGGAGTTCTTGTCTGCCGCGCGCCGATCGATCGAGGAGCTAGCTAGCGGAAAACGGTGGAAGAGCAGCGAAGTACTCCATTAAATGGAAGTAGACGTGGACGCACCACTTCGCAGTCGCACCTTTGCCAGCCTCGATCGAGCCTATAGTGGTGGTGACAGTACTCCTAGCTTCTGCGGTATACTGCTGTACCCAACGACGGACAACCAGGTCCAGGCATCGATTGGGCCCTACAGCTCGAAGAAGCTGACTGACATGCAGCAGATGCAGATGTGGAGTCCAAAACAATCACCTTCGGAAACAGGCTGATCGATGGGATCTCCACGTACGTGCCTTGCGGTGCAGGTTAAATTTCCCCTGCAGCTCGTGCACGGGCCAGTGCGGGCTAGCTGCGTCGTCCTCGGCTCCACAGGCCACCGTCGCACATGCACAGTACGACATAGCCAACTGTAGAGATATCGGCAACCACCACCGCTTTTCGTTTGTTCCGGCGCGGCGGCCGCGTGCTGCCGAACCGGGACGTGCAAGAGACAGAAACAGGAGCGGCATTCCAGTAGTGGGACCGAAAGGCCGCAATCAATCGTGCGACGCGACCGCCATAGCCCATAGCCAGCCAGTATAGGTTGCGGCCTAGCCGGCTAGCTGCGGCGACGTGCACGCGACCCAGCGTCGCACGTACCGTGCGTGCGTATGCCGGCGGTGGCAGAGGCAGCCGGGGCAGCAACACGTACGTACACCCCACGGTTTTGTTCGGACCTCTATACTACAGGCTAGTCAGCCGTCAGCGCGCGGCGCACGCCACGCGCAGCCTGCAGCAGCCATGCCCTGGACCGCTGCACGTACGTGCCGTTCTCTCCGTGCTCAGCTCCATCTGACCCGGCCATGCATGCATGCATGCCCAAGGAAGAGAATTGATGCATGTTTCGAGTCAAACTGGGCCGCTGCGATAGTAGTAGGCGCAGCCAGAGCGGGGAATACCTTGTCAGGACACGGGGTTGTGTAAAGCAAGATACGATGTACTCTTTCCGTTTTAAATTAGATGTCTTAAATTTTTAAAATTACATAACTCTGACGAAGGGAGTGGTTTGATCCAAGAAAAAGATACGATGTCAAGACATCACAACTTTGTGATTATTATATTTTGAATCTTTTGAGTTCTAGACAGAAATTTTCTAGGTATTGCATGTCATAGACATTTTAAAGCATTGACATCACACAAACTTTTATGCTCGCCTGTATTCGGACAATGTAAAACTTCTTCTAATTTAATGAGACGGTACAAAGTATTTGTTAGAAATAATGGTTAAATCATTAGATCCATGCGTGATTTTAGATTTTTTCTAAATCTTAAAGCCCATTAATGTGAAAGTCCACATATGATTTGGCTTAAGTTGGTGGCAGCTCACATGTGTATGGCAAGAGCAGTGAGAGCAAAAGTTTAGTTTCACATGGAAAGTTGAAGGAGAGTTTCATCACCTTATAAGGTGGAATGTTGCACGACTTTGTAAGTGCGTGACAATAAGAGAGCTACACACGCGCTCCTCCTTCGACGACGCCGCTTCTCGCACGCACGCCGCCTCATCATGACGTGTGAACCACGGGTTGCGGGAATCTTGCTGAGCCGAGCTTTATTTTGCTACTCAGAAAAATGTGTGCGGTTAGACAGACGTGTCAACAGTTAGTGGATTCGAGTCGCTCCCGGATCGTGGGCTATCTGTAACCGACCCGAACATGTGTGATATGGGCTTGGTCCACTTCGTGTCATGTACGGGATTTCCGAGCCGCTCTATATAAACGTCTGTGCGTACAACACCGAATCAATCTAGGGTCTTGCCATTCTCTCTGCTTGCGTCGTCACCATAGTCTACTCCATCCCGCTTACCGGTGTGCACCGGCGGTCGGAAAAGCAGGTATCCGGAACCTTTGTGATCCTGTACGGAAGAGGGCGAATAAGATTTTTCGGAAGCGCTCAGCGCGACTGCTCAAGTTCGTCATCACGGCGCGTCTTTCTGGTCGTCAAGTCGAACCTACTGCACGCCGACTTCTTCGACAGTCTACTGCACCAACGTTGACTACATCGACAATCGATCAGTACGTATACCGTTATCAGATATGTTGTTTTACTATGGTTGTTAGTGCGTATAATATGCTACTGTTCATATTGATCAATACATCTAGTTTGTTAGAGGTTCACGTGATTGTAGTTGTTGCTATCATGATTTATATTATGGAATTAATCGTGAAAATTATGCCTAATATTCCAACAATCCAAAAACATTATTATAGGCAATTTCCTAAATTAAACATGGGACACTTGGTCGATGCTATGAAGCCGAAAAAATTTATCGATGTTCATTTTAAGAGGTGGCATTATATAAGACCACTTTGTGGCTGCAAGCTCTGAAAGTATTTGAGGCTACTGAGGGTTTACCTGAAGGAACTACATCTGACGAGATTTAGAACAAGTTCAAGGAAACCAATCTAGCATTTGTGGGATGCGTTCCGAGTGTTCTTGACAACAAGCTGTTTGATGTGTATATGCACATCAAAGATGGAAAAGAGCTCTGGGAGGCACTGAACGCTAAGTTCGGTGTAGCAGATGCTAGCAATGAGCTATACATCATTGAGAACTTTCATGATTACAGGATGGTTAGCAACCGTTCTGTAGTTGAGCAAGCTCATGAGATATAGTGGTTTGCCAAGGAGCTTGAAATCTTCAAGTGTATCTTACCCGACAGGTTTGTGGTTGGGTGCATTATTGCAAAGTTGTCTTCTTCATGGAGGAACTTCGTCACAACTCTCAAACACAAGAGATAGGATATATCGGTTAAAAACCTGATAGCGTCCCCTGATATTGAGGAGAAGGCTCGGGCTAAGGACACTATTCAGAAAGGAGAGGGTCATGCTACTGCTAACTATGTGCAGAAAGGCAGATCCTTCGGCAAGAACAAAGGGAACTATAAGCCCTCTTTCAACAAGCCTGAAAATACTACAACCTTCAAGAAGAAGAAGAAGCCGAACAAGGCCGAGCTATATTGTTATTCATGTGGAGAGCTTGGCCACTTTTCCAAGGACTGCCCAGAACGTGCAGATCGTAGAGGGAAAGGTGGGAAGACATCGTGACCGCTAGCAGCACTGATGTGATGGGTATGGTAATTTATTTACTGTTCTTTCAGTATTTCAATCACCATGTTGGTGGATTGATACGGGTGCTAAAGTTCATGTGTGTTCTGACATCTCTATGTTTGCTTCTTATCAGGTCGCTCGGGATTTATCCGTCCTAATGGGGAATGGTCACATGCTTCTATTCATGGTGTTGGCACGGTGGATCTGAAGATTACTTCCGGAAAGATCGTGCAGCTGAGGAACGTGCAGCATGTCCCTACTATGAACAAGAATCTCGTTAGTGGCTCCCTTCTATACAGAGATGAGTTTAAGGTTGTGTTAGAGTCCAATAAAGTCGTTGTTTCAAAACATGGACAATTTATTGGTAAAGGTTATGAGTTCAGAGACTTGTTTCGGTTTTCACTTTTAGAGTTTTGTAATAAATCCGTGAATCATATTTGTGGTGGTGTTAATGATGATACTAGTGTTTGACATTCTTGTTTATGTCATATTAATTTTGGTTTGATGTCTCGGATGTCCAGTATGAGTTTAATTCTGAATTTCACTATTACCAAAGGTTCTAAGTGCCATAGTTGTGCGCAATCAAAGCAACCTCGAAAGCCTCACAAGGTTGCCGAGGAGAGAAACTTGGCACCTCTAGAACTCATACATTCTGATCTATGCGAGATGAATGGTGTGTTGACAAAAGGTGGAAAGATATATTTCACGACGTTGATAGATGATGCTAATAAATTCTGCTATGTTTACTTGTTGCAAACTAAATATAAGGATTTAGAGTACTTTAAAATTTATAAGGCCGAATTTGAAAATCAACTAGAGAGAAAGATCAAGCGTCTTAGGTCGGATCGTGGTGGTGAGTATTTTTCCAAAATATTTGACGAATTCTGTGAGGAACACGGAATTATTCATGAGAGGACGCCTCCCTACTCTCCCCAATCGAACGGGGTTGCCGAAAACCGCATGCCGACTGACTTGGCGAATTCCATTTTAGCCACTGCTGGTTTATCAAAGGCATGGTGGGGGGAGGCTTTGTTGACTTCATGTCATGTCTTGAATAGAGTTCCTAACAAGAATAAAGAGAGGACCCCTTATGAGGAGTGGGCTGGGAGAAAACCATCACTTTCGTATTTGCGCACTTGGGGGTGTTTGGCAAAGGTCAACATACCGATTCCCAAGAAACACAAGCTCGGACCCAAGACAGTGGATTGTGTCTTTCTAGGATATGATCCACGGCGTGTAGGCTATAAAAATTTAATGATTAAATCCGAGGTACCTGATATGCATGTTGATACTATAATGGAATCTCGTGATGCAACATTCTTTGAAAATATTTTTCCTATGAAAGATATGCATAGCATTGGTAGAATTTATTATGAAATACTTCCTGAATCTAGTGCATCTATTGAGAATTCTGAACAACCACATGAGGAAGTCCTTGAGAAGGATGACGATGAACCTCTCACGAGAAGTAAGACACAGAGGATTGCAAAATCTTTTGGTAATGATTTCATCGTGTACCTTGTGCACGATACTCCCAGATCCATTGCAGAGGCATATGCATCTCCTGATGCAGATGATTGGAAAGAAGCTGTCCAAAATGAGATGGACTCGATTCTTTCTAATAGAACTTGGAAATTATCAGAACGACCCTATGGTTGCAAACCTGTGGGCTGTAAGTGGGTGTTCAAGAAGAAGCTAAGGCCTGATGGTACTATTGAGAAGTACAAGGCACAGCTTGTAGCTAAGGGCTATACATAGAAAGAAGTCGAAGATTACTTTGACATATATTCACTTGTCGCTAGACTGACCACCATTCGAGTACTACTGTCCCCGGCTGCCTCTTATGGTCTTCTCGTTCATCAAATGGATGTGAAGACAGCTTTCCTTAATGGAGAGTTGGAAGAGGAGATCTATATGGATCAGCCGGATGGGTTTGTGGTAAAAGGTGAAGAGACAAAGGTGTGCAAGTTATTAAAATCTTTATATGGCCTGAAACAAGCACCAAAGCAATGGCATGAGAAGTTTGACATAACTCTGCTTTCTGTTGGCTTTGTCATTAATGAGGCTGATAGGTGTGTTTACTATCACCATGGTGGGGGCGATAGTGTTATATTATATTTGTACGTGGATGACATTTTGATCTTTGGTACAAACATGAAAGTGTAATACGTCCAATTTGCATCACCATTCTATATTATAATTTGCCTCTGTTCATTGATATATTTCTTATTAAGAGGTGTTACTTATGTCTTTTCATCTATTTTTGCATGTTGGATGATTTTTGGAGGATGAACTGCCGGAGTCAGGATTCTGATGGAAAAAGAGGTGTTTTGATGCAATTTCACGAAGATCAGAAAAATACCAGTAAAACTACGGAAAATCATATTTTTCTAGAAGACGAAGAAAGCTATAAGGAGAGGCGGAGATGGGCCACAAGGGGGCCACACCCCCAGGCGCGGGCCACCCCTAGGCCGCGTCTACAGGGTGTGTGGCCCACCTGGCCCGCCTCCGGCTCCGCCTCCGGCTTCGCCCTCTCGCCTATATCTTCTCCTCGAAACCCTAAAACACGAGGAGCGACCACAGAAAGATTTCGCCGCCTCTGCGGGGCGGAAAACACCGAGAGAGAAAGAGCTCTCCAGCAGACAGATTTCTGCCAGGGAAATTCCTTCCCAGAGAGGGGAGATCTTCGCCATCAACACCATCATCAAGCTAGACTTCATCGGGATCATCATCATCCACACCATCATCTCCACCAGCACCATCATCCCCACTCCATCCTGTTGTAACAATTGTGTTGAATCTTGCATAGTTCTTAGGGGAAAATTTCCCAATGTTGATTACTATTGTAGTTGATGCTTGTGAGTGGAACCATTGGATTATTGTTTATGTTCAGATTGTTATTTATCACCATATCATCTTTGATGTTGATCCATATGATGTCTTGTGAGTAGTTTGTTTAGTTCTTGTGGACATGGGAGAAATCATGTTGTTAGTAGTGGATTTGTGTTGAGATATTATTCAATGGTTTAGTATTTAAGTTGTGGTGTTATTCTTCTAGTGGTGTCATGTGAACGTCGACTACATGATACTTCACCATTTATGGGCCTAGGGGAATGCATTGTGTATTTGGCTACTAATTATGGGGTTGCCAGAGTGACAGAAACCTGAACCCCCGTTAGGACAACATTGCACAAGGGAGCATAGGATCTCAGATTTTAAGGATGTGGTTAGGTTTATATCTTAATTGCTTTCCTGTAGTTGCGGATGCTTGCAGGAGGTTTAATCACAAGTATGTATTAGTCCAAGTAAGGTCGGTACATTAGCATAGGTTCACCCACACAACACTTACAACACCAAAAAAGACTACTCAGCTATTTGAAGCGAAAGCACTTGACAGAATTCCCATGTGTCTTCGAGAACGTTTGGTCCTCATAAGTATTTCCACCGGCTTGTCCTTTGCTAAGAAAGGATTAGGCCAGTTGCTGCAATTGTTCGTTGTCTTTATTACTTCTACTTTGTTTATTTGCTTTATCAGAAAACCACTAAAAATCCATTTGCTAAGTATTTACAGAGATTTCCTGCTCCATACCACTAGTCAACACATTCTGCTCCTCGTTGGGATCGACACTCCTATTTATCGAAAGTACTACGATACACCCCCTATACTTGTGGGTCATCAAAGTGATAAATGAAGTCAAGTCTTTCCTATCAAAGAGCTTTGATATGAAAGATCTAGGAGAGGCTGATGGATTTTGAACATCAAGCTTATTAAAAACGAGAATGGGATTACTTTAACGCAATATCATTATGTTTAGAAGGTCTTGAGCCGATTTGGCTTTAATGATGGAAAGACTTCTCCAACACCTTATGATTCCAATTTGACATTACGAAAGAATAAGAAGAAACCAACAGATCAACTGAAATATTCACAAATTGTTGGTTCTCTCATGTACTTAGCAAGCACTACAAGACCCGATATATCTTTTATTGTGAGCAAGTTAAGTAGGTTCATGTCTAACCCGAGTATTGATCATTGTCATGCACTTTGAAAGGGCATTTATTGTCATAATCACTTTTGGTGTTCGTTAACAACAAGTAGATCATTTTACAGTTTGTTATTGTCCACAGGTTGGTATTATCATAGATAAACAACACCCTCCTCTTGGGAAAAGACCACATTCATATGCCACTGTTCTAGAAACTTCAGACCGGAGTCTCTGGTGTGTCCGGAGTTTCCGGTTCTGGCTCTGGTGGTGCCTCCCAGGATCTGGCTGGGACATTCTGACTAGGGGTCCGGAGGCTGCACCGGAGGTTACTCCGGAGTCTCCGGACTTTGGTCAGTCTGGAGTCTCCGGTGTTGGAAGGTCGGAGTCTCCGGTGTTGCTGGTGGAGAATTGGTCTGGGTCAGTCAGAAGGGCAGTCCGGAGGCTGGTCCGGAGATTGGCCGGAGTCTCCGGTCTACACACCGGAGTCTCCGGTCTGACTTTTCTACAACGGTCAGAAAATGGTTCGTGGAGGGGGGCTTCCTATAAAAAGGGACCCTTATCTTCTTCCTCCAGTGGCTCGAGCTGCTCAAGAACACCAACCCCATTAGAGCCACCAAATCTATAAGATCTCTTCATCCAACCATCCAAATTCATTGATCTTAGGAGAATCGAAGGAGGAGGCCTTGATTTACATCTTCACCAAGAGAGATCTTCATTTCCCCTCATTCACTTGAGGGCCCCCAAGCTCTAGAGTTTCATTGGAAACCCTAACTTTGATTTGGTTCTTACAAGCTTGTCTTTGATTTGTCTTGACAGCTTGCTTGTATTTGGGAGCCTCCAATTTAGTTGTGGATGCGTGCCCCAAACTTGTTGTAAAGGTGCCGGCTTCCACCTCGAAGGTTGCCGATATAGTGGAAGGTGAATCGAGCCCGTTGGGGTGAGGTTCATCGGAGAACAAGGGAGGCCTCTCGTGGCGTTGGTGGTTTGAAACCACCCCCTCTCCAAATGTAGACGTACTTTCCCTCAAAAAGAAGGAACTACGGGAAACAAATCCTTGTGTCTCCGCGTCCACTCCTTTGGTTACTTCTATCCTTTACCGCACTTTACTTACTTGTTCTTGCTTAGTGTTGTGCTAGTTTGTGCATGGTTGACATATAGGTAAATTCACCATAGTTGCATATTCTAGAGAATTTACCTTTCTTGTCAAACCCTAACTTGAAAAAGAATAAAATTTGAAGTAGCACCTATTCACCCCCCCCTCTAGGTGCCCATACGATCCTTTCAATTGGTATCAGAGCCTCGGCTCTTTATTTGGGCTTTACCGCCTAAGAGAATATGTGTAGCAAAGAAGGGGATGGTAGTAGTGAGCCGGCCCCGGTGACCATGGAAGATCTCAAAAACTTGGAAACAAGATTGAGCTCTTCCTTGGTCAACTAAGTCAAGAAGGTGCTTGAGCAACTTCTTAAAGACAAAGAAGGCTCATCACCTCCATCTCCTCAAGAGGATCAACCATCCATTTTACCTAAGGGGAATACGTCAGTATCCCCCGAGGGTATGATGGTGGGGGGTAAACCAGACAATGCTAATTCCTCCACACAACTTGATGGGGGAAGGGTGAGCACCGTGATTCTTGGTACTCTCCCGATCCTCCCGTCCCACACCCTCATGTGTACAATAGGGGTGACCCACCTAAGCTTGAAGAGTCAGCTACTTTTGCTCAATGGCAATCACTAATGAGAACTCATGTGCGCAACTCTTGCATTGAACTATGGAACATCATCGAGCATGGACTCTTTATTGGGGATCCAAACAACTTGACAAGAAGAGAGGTTGTCAATAGTCAACTCAATGCCACTGCTTTGCATATGATTCAACAAGGTTTGGGGACAAAGGATTATCCACACATTGAGCACTTTAGCATTGCCAAGGAAGCTTGGGATGCTCTCACTGTGTTGTTTGTTGGAAATGAGAGTATGAGGAGGAACCGATATGATGCTCTAAGCAATGAAGCCGAAGGCTTCTACATGAAAGAAGGTGAAGATCACGAAGACATGTATCGAAGGCTCAAGACCACCGCCACCGCTTTTAGAAATGTGGGTGCCTCACATGTGGATGATGCATGGATAAAAAGGAAATATGTGAGTGCACTCATGCCTTTTGAGCCCACCGACTTGAAGAGCCTTCAAGGAAGACACAACTACCATCTCATGACCTCCAATGAAGTTATGCAAGAGATGGCCGCTTTCAAGGTTGTCGCCAAGAATGCCAAAGATGCCCGTGCTCGTGCCCTTGGTATGAGCAATGTGGTCAATGTTGCTTTGAAGGCCAAAGTTGTGGACCTTGGGTATGAAGATGATAGTGATGAAGGGCTTTCCATGGACCACCCCGATGAAGTCAAGATTGCTCATGGTCAATATATGGCTTTCTATGCAAAGAACTTTTGGAAGAACCCCGCCAAGGCCAAGATGGAAATGCAACGGAGAAGCAATCCAAATGGGAAAAGAGAGAATACCACTAGGTTGAGAACTTGCTTCAATTGTGGTGACCGCTATCACTTTGTGGCAAGCTGCCCCTATGAGAAGAGAGAAGATCATGGTGGTAAGCTTGTGTTGAAGAAGACTCTCAAGGCACCTTACAAGAAACCTTTCATCAAAAAGAATCCCGTCAACAAGAAGTCGGGAGAAATTGTCTTAATCACTCATGAAGAATACTCCTCCGACAATGAAGATGAGGAAGAATAAACTTCTCATGGTGTGGCTGCTCTAGCCACTACCTCTACTCCGACATTCTCACTCTTCGATTCTCCAAATGAGAACTCTTCCACCAAGAACGTCACTTGCCTTATGGCAAGAAGAACGGAGGTATCCTCATCATCCCGCTCTACTCACTTAGATAATGATGAAAGTGATGATGAAATGTCTCTTGATGTTAAAAAGGAGTTAATTGCCTTTTGATGAGTTTATGACTAACCTAGAAGGTGATGCTAAGCTACATTTTGGGAACATCTTAGATCAACTCTCACATACTCAAGAGCTTCTAGATGTAAGATGTAAACTTGGGCATGAACATATGATTTCAAACAATGCTCTAGAAGAAGAACAAGAAACTAGGTTGTCACTTGAATTAAAACTTGAAGGGCTTGATGAGGCCAATGACATTATTGTTAACAAACTCATCAAAGAGTGTGATCATGCTATTGCTAAATACAAAAGGGCTAAAAAGGACAAGATTGAGTTTAGTGTGGTTCATGAAAAACTTGCCGAGGACTTTAGTTTGCTTAACAAGGCTCACAAGGCCTTGGAGAGTGAACTCTTGTCACTCACAAAGTCCCATGAAACGCTTCAAACTCAATTGGCCAATATACCTTCACCTAGTAACTTCATACCATCTAGTAGCACAACTATTCTTGAAGAGAATGCTAGGTTGAAGGGGGAGCTTGCTAAGGCCACATTTCCACAAGGCAACAAGTCCATTGATGATCTATTGAGCAAGCAAAGGCATAGTGGTGATAAAGGGGGCATTGGTTTTGTTTCCAAAACTAAGAAGAAGAACAATAAGAAGAAGAAGGCCAAGCCCGCACAAGAGACCAACAAGACCATTGTGGAGAGTAAGACCACAAATGGTAAAACTATGTCTTATGATGACTTTGCGGGAAGTGCTAACCCTCACTATGTTCTAATGCGTGATTGTTATGGTGATGTTTATGCACAATATGTTGTCCCTTATGATGGTTACATTGCTTGGTCTATTTGGGTTCCCAAGACCCTTGTTGCTAACAAAAGAGGACCCATTGAAAAATGGGTACCTAAAAATTAGCTTGATCTTTTGCAGACTTATGCTTCCGGAGGGTCAAAGTGGGTGCTTGATAGTGGTTGCACAAGTCATATGACCGGAAGCTCGTCTATTGTCAAGGAGTTAAAGTCAAATGATGATCAAATCACTATGACATATGCCGACAAATCAAAATCTAAGGTAATGGGTTTCAGCAAGGTTGTGGTTGCTCACGACATCACACTCATGAACGTCATGCTTGTTGAGACCCTTGGATACAACCTACTTTCAATCCTTGCTCTTGGTAAGATGGGCTTTGCCGTCTTTATTGATGTTGATATTGTGGTTCTCTTGTGGAACAAGTCTCTCAAGGTCGCTTTTGTTGGGCACGTCGAACATGACTTGTATGTGGTGGACTTTTTGGAGCAAACCACTATAGGTCCGATGTGTTTATTCGGAAAGGCCGATGTGGGTTGGCTATGGCATCGCCGACTACCTCATGTCAATATGAGAACTTTGCAAAGTCTCCATAAAGAGGGCCATATTGTGGGACTAAAAGAAAAAGTTTCCTTTGCCAAAGATCGTGTTTGCAGGGCATGTGTTCTAGGAAGATGCATGACGCTCCTCACAAGCCTAACAACCGAATCAATTCTACCAAGATCTTGGAACTTCTCCATGTGGACCTATTTGGTCCTCCATCTCATGCAAGTCTTGGTGGGAAGAAATATTGTTTGGTGATTGTTGACGACTTTTCAAGATACTCTTGGGTTTATTTCTTCAAGTTGAAGAGTGAGACTCAAAAGACTTTTATCGACTTCATCAACTTGGTTCAACGATAATACAATGTTCCCGTGCTGATTATAAGAAGTGACAACGGCACCGAGTTCAAGAACTACACCTTGAATGATTTCCTTAGTGATGAGGGGATTAAACATCAATATTCCGCTGCATACACCCCTCAACAAAATGGTGT
This sequence comes from Avena sativa, assembly GCA_916181665.1. Lineage (NCBI taxonomy): Eukaryota > Viridiplantae > Streptophyta > Magnoliopsida > Poales > Poaceae > Avena > Avena sativa. Next base: position 364,887,144 of record OV702295.1, read on the forward strand.
GGCCGAAAGGAAGAACCGGACTCTTATTGAGATGGCTAGGACCATGTTGGCGGAGTTTAAATCTCCATACAACTTCTGGGCCGAAGCCATATCCACTGCTTGCCATGCTTCAAACCGGCTCTACCTCCACAAAGAAATCAACAAGACTCCGTATGAAATACTTACCGGTAACAAGCCCAACGTATCTTACTTCCGGGTGTTTGGTTGTAAGTGTTTCTATCTCATAAAAGGTGTTCGTTTGTCTAAATTCGAGTCTAAAGCATTAGAGGGTATTTTTGTTGGCTATGGTCTCGAATCTCACACTTATAGAATCTATGATAAGCTCTCCGGAGCCGTCATAGAATCTTGTAGTGTGACCTTCGAAGAATATGATGGTCCCCAAGGGGGGCGTGTTGATGCTTGTGATGCAGATGATGAAATGTCTCAGGATGCCATATGAAGAATGGGTGTGGGATATATCCGCCCCGTTGAGGAACCCCTTATGGCGGATCAAGAAGAACTATGCTCCACTCATGTGGAGCCCTCATATTCACAACCTCAACATGCTCCATCCACCGAAGAGGACATTGACTCAAGCCAAAGACAAGATGTGGACCCTCAACATGGTGATCAATGTGACAACTCTAGTCAAAGGGTGCTTGGTCCGTTCGACGGGCTGTCAAGTGGTGCCAAGTCAATTTGTCAAGGAAGATCCATACAAACTATTTTGAGACAAGCTCAAATTGACGCTAGAAGAGCACTTGATCAAGACCAAGGTCAATCCTTACCTCCCAATGTAGAGGATGATTCTAATGATTATCAAGGTCAAGATGATGGTCAAGACGATGATCAAAATGATGAAGAGGGTCCTCCAAGAAACAACACGGAGATCCACGCTTGTCGCGAAGCTAGAAAGGAAAGAATGTTGGAATTAAGAGACCACTCTCTACAAAATGTGGTTGGTGATCTAAGGAAAGGTATTTCCACAAGAGCACAATTGAAGAGGTTCAGTGAACACCAAGCACACATCTCCATGATTGAACCAAAGAAAGTGTGGGAAGCTCTTGAAGATTCGGATTGGTTAGAAGCTATGCACAAAGAACTCAACAATTTTGAGAGAAACAAAGTGTGGAAGTTAGTAGAGAAGCCAAAGGATTGCCGCAATGTTATTGGAACAAAGTGGATATTCAAGAACAAGCAAGATGAGCATGGAATCATAGTAAGGAACAAGGCTAGGTTGGTTGCACAAGGGTTCTCTCAAATTGAAGGCATTGACTATGGAGAGACATATGCACCTGTGGCTCGTCTTGAGTCCATTCGTATCCTTCTTGCTTATGCGGCACATCATAACTTTAAGTTGCAACAAATGGATGTAGAAAGTGCATTTCTTTATGGTCCATTAAATGAGTTGGTATATGTTAAGCAACCCCCGGGATTTGAGGACCCCAACTTCCCAAACCATGTCTACAAACTTGATAAGGCGCTCTATGGGCTCAAGCAAGCCCCACACACGTGGTATGAGCACCTTAGAGAGTTATTGTTTGACCGTGGATTTGAGGTTGGGAAAATCAATCCCACTCTTTTTACTAAGAGGGTCAACGGGAGCTTTTTGTATGCCAAATATATGTTGATGATATTATCTTTGGCTCATCTAACAAAGCTTTTAATGATGAATTCTCAAAGCTTATGACTAGTAGGTTCCGAATGTCTTTGATGGGAGAGTTGAGAGTATTTCTTGGCTTTGAGATCAAGCAAGTTAGAGGAGGGACATTCTTCAATCAAGCCAAGTATACTCAAGATATGCTCAAGAGATTCAAAATGCAAGATTTGAATGGAGCACCTACTCCCATGGCTACAAAGACTCATCTAGAACAAAATCCAAATGGTAAAGATGTGGATCAAAAGGTATACCGGTCTATGATTGGTTCTTTGCTTTACCTTTGTCCATCTAGACCCGATATTGTGTTGAGTGTAGGTGTGTGTGCAAGATATCAAGCGGCTCCTAAGGAAAGCCATTTAATGGCGGTCAAGAGAATCTTTCGATATTTAGTTCATACCCCATTTTATGGTCTTTGGTATCCTTGAGGCTCAACATTTTCTCTTTGTGGATACACAGATTCGGATTGGGTGGGGGACAAGGATGATAGAAAATCAACATCAGGGGCTTGCCAATTCCTTGGTAGGTCATTGGTATGTTGGTCTTCCAAGAAGCAAAATTGCATATCTCTCTCCATCGCCGAAGCCGAGTATGTGGCTGATGCTAGTGCTTGCACTCAATTGCTATGGATGAGGCAAACTTTAAAGGAATACGGTGTCCATTGTGACAAAGTGCCTCTTCTATGTGACAATGAAAGTGCCATCAAGATTGCCTATAACCCCGTGGATCACACAAGGACAAAGCATATTGAGATTCACCATCACTTCATTAGAGATCATGTTGCTCGAGGTGATATTGATCTATCATATGTATCAACCAAAGATCAACTTGCCGATATCTTCACGAAGCCACTTGATGAAACAAGGTTTTTCTACTTGAGGAATGAACTAAATGTCGTAGATTCAAGGAGCTTGACTTGATTTTCTTGCATTCTCACCTATGTTTTATATCATATTTGGTTTAGGTGCAGGCATGGATATAGGGGGAGTGCGGTCCTAACTGATTGGACCATCCCTCCCCCCATTATGCCCAAAGAAATCAAAATCATTCCTCTTAATATCATTCAGTGATATGTGAGCTTAATGATGAGTATTGGTAATGGACCCAAGATATATCTTCGTGGTGCCAAGCCAAGTATACTCAAATATGGTGGCCTAGGCCACCGCCCTCTCTCATTTGAGAGGTTGGCACTTACTCATGTTTGTCATTTGCTTGATTTTAGTCTCTTGGAGCTTTTCTGATTATTTTCGAACTTCTATGGCTCTTGTTGGTTCTTCACAGTTTTATGTCTCAACCCAAGCCCTATCCCTATCTTAAAAGACCATCTATCTCTCATATATGTCCCCAAACACCTTTTCTAGAACTTTTGGTCGAGGAGGACCGGAGTCTCTGGTGTACACACACCAGAGTCTCCGGTGTAGACCGGAGACTCCGGTCTGGACGGTTTCTGTCACTTAAAGAAAGGGTGTAACGCCCCCAAATCGGGTCTATGCAGATCTCAGCATTTCTCGCCAAAACCCGCATAGAAGCGATTCAAAGACGCCCACCAGACACTTTCGTGTGGGTGGGATTTGAGTACAAGTAGTTACATCACAGTAGTTTACAATAGAGTCCATAAGAACTTATATATACAACAACGACTCAACGAGTCAAGAATACAAAAGGTAAAATACGAAGATACAACTCAAGAAGAAAGCAAAATAGTATCCGAGTACGGACAAGATCCAAATGGGACTAAGAGTCCTGAAGAATAACCAAGCGGTGTCCAACCCGGCCCAGGCCAAGCCTGAAGGGTAACCTTGCTAACGTCGCCAATCACATACCTGTCAAGCCAAAAAGGGTGCCGGCAAAGGGCAAAGGAAAACAGAAAGAGAGCGGTCAGTACTGAGGCCAGTACACGGCGAGACTAGAATTCGGCGGTCCTCGCCTACATAGGTATGGTGGGCTCAGCGGCAGCAAATCTTGCACTATCTAACTTATAGAGACACGCTACAACTTCGGCTATTAGAGCGAGATAAGAGAGCACTATACGATAACAATATATAACACCAAACATAACCCATCCGAAGATTTCCCCCTCGAAGACCAGTCGAGGAAGTCCCCTTGCGGAACACACACGGTGGCAATTTTAATTAAGAAGGTGTTTAGTTGATAAGGCTAATTACTAATCATATTATTAAAGGCAAAACATTAGTGGCGTTGTCTATGATCATGACACTGTACTCCCGAGGCGTCCATAACCGTGGACACACGGCTTCTCGAAAAGATTTACCCTGCAGGGGTGCACTACTGTACCCAAACGCATGCTCAACCTTTCAGGCAACATATAATGCGTGCCTTCCGAATCTCACAACAAGAACTGTCCCATAACTACGCGCATATCCAGAGGCATCACCTACTGTGTTTTACCCACGCAAGAGATACAACTGATTCTCCAGGTGGCACAGCGTTTGAGTCTACGGTCGGGCGATGATCGGAAGATAACTTGTAAAGCTCCATCCCACCTCCGACACGATATCCCGATTTTATGCAATGCAAGCCATGGCAGTCCACCAAAACATCAAGTCCGAAAACATATCAACCCACCCATGTCCAAGGACATATTATGCGTATGCACCAAATGGAAAACCAATTTTGTAACCCTCTGGATATACGAATAGCGCCGATAGTTGAGGGGAGGATCCCAGAGGCCCCCACGTTTGGTTAGCGCGATCAACTCAGAACTGGTATCGTAGCACGAACGGGTCCTAGGTCGGCTCAAGCAGTTCCCAAAGGTGGTCCCTGCCGGGGCCTTATCATTAGGTGAAACCATAACCATAACCAACATCAGATTAATTATCTTATCACCAACCATATCCGGGTATCATGTTCCACCTGTATGAGAGCGGTACTAAGCATGCCTACGACTCGCAAGGACAAAGCTAGCTAATCAAACAAGGCAATAGGATATCCAAGGTAATATAGTGGAGTAGGTATTTAAAGGTACGGTACTAAAGCATCGACAATAAGGATAGCAATAGATCAAAGGAAGAAAGTAAAGACTATAAATGCAAAATAGGTAGAAGGGGGAGAATGCTTGTCTGAGAAGATCATCCGAAGGCTCGTCGTATCTCACATCGACTCATCGTCCTATCCGGTGAAGAAGCAAAACACTAGAAAGAGCAACCGGTATAATATTTAATACTAGTGCGAAAGATCCAGCATGCTTATGATATGATGCATGACATGGCAATATGCGGTCCCACTTAGCAATATTAAGCGGAATCGGGATTCCGGCAACTATTATTGGGTTCAAGTTATTTAACTACCCGCATATTAGATATTGAGTTAACAAGGCAAACCATGACAACGGTTCGCTACACAAATTTAAATGGAGCCAATATTAGACTAGATTCGCCCGTATATGGGCTCCATATTTAATTATGAGATGAACTGACAAAGTACCCCAGACAAATAAATATATATGCGAGTATGAATGATTTAGTATGTAACAAGTTATATTGTATTTATCAAAATAGGGTATCGGGAAGGGATCACACATTGGCTTCGCCATCGAGGATCTAGGGGTCGACGGGGTTCGGGTTCGGTCTTTAGATCCGTAAAGGTGGTCTTGGCGTTCCGTGACGGAGAGCTTGAGGTTCCGTGTAGAAGATCTTGTCGAAGTTTCCGTCAATCTTGTCAATCACGAGGATCTTGAACAATCGAGCCAACATCACCACATCTTCACGCAACAACATCACCACATCTGAACACCACATCCACGTCACACATACTCCCCATCAACACTTCACATTAACAGAGAACTAGGTCGATAGGAGGCCTTGTCCCGGTCGGTCATTACCTCGAACACCTAGCGGTCGGGATACAGCAGGAGGGCGACGAGCTCGCGCGGCGGCCAAGGGAAGCAGCAGGACACGAGGGCCTGCTGCCGGAGGCAGAGGGAGGTCGAGGGGCGAGGCCTAGGCTGCACGGGTCGAGCTCCGGGTTGAGGAAGCGCAGGCGGACATGGCGCTGACAAGGCGCGATCGGTGGCGGAGCTCGACGATGGGGAAGGGAACCATGCTGGCGGCAGCGGCGATGGGCGCTCCTGCTAGCGGCGGCTCGGGGAGGCCGGCAAGGGAGGCGACGGCGCTGCACGAGATCGTGCGCTTGGGAGGCCGGCGGCGCTCCGCTCGGGAAGGAGAGAGAACCTGCGATATTGGAGGGGCTCGATAGGAGCGTGCGTGGCTTCGCGTGAGTGCGCTGCGGACCCGCGTGTGTGGTGGGTTCTGGGTGCGTTCGTGCTATGCGTGTGGGGTCGTGCGTGCAGGGGGTGCGTGTGTGTTGCCTGTGTGCTGGGTGCGCTGCGTGCAAGGGACGTGGCCTGTGTGTAACGTGCGGGTTTGTGTGCGTGAGTTGCAAAAGAATTGGATTTTCTCACTGATGTTTCGCATGTGGACCAAGGGAAAGCAACAACGGCAGATCGAGGTTGGCTGATATCTCACGCGGCAAAAGAAATAGGAGACGGCGGCGGAGAGGATCGCCGAGCGAGGAATTTCTGACAATGTATATCTCAGATTTGTGGGCTAGGGTTTGAAGTGGAAGGAAAGAGAAATAGATTATTTATCTAGTCTAAATTAGACTAGATGAGGCTAGTTTTAGACCAAAACTTTAGACAGGCTTTTGGGCCTAGTTTTATTTATAAAACAAGAGAAACCTTTTGCAGTCTTATAACAGACTAAAATTATTGTTTTACTTTAATTTAAAAATAAGAAAGAAGGACGGGCTTAATAAAACCACGGGGATATTTTAGAAAAACGAAAATAGGTTTTTAACAAAATAGTTTACGGTCAAAAATTGTGAATAAAATATGCATGATGATGCATAAAATAAAATAACAATCAATTCCTAATTTTTAATATTTTCCGGGAATTACAACTCGACACCACTAACAAGGGATCTCGTCCTGAGATCCTAGCAAAGACACCGGGAGGGAAGAGGTTGATGATTGGATATTCTTGAGTTAGGATGATGGTCGCGACACCACTAACAAGAGTTCTTGCTCCGTCTTAAATTCGTCGACACCACCAACAAGGGTTGGTCGCTCACATTCTTCGGAAGAACACTCCAGAGAAGCAAAGTCGGAAGTAAAGGTCTCAAAGATAAGGCCACCTTTAACTTCCGTGGAAGGAGTAAAATTGCATAGTTCCACCAATTAATGTACAAGGGCGAATAATAAGAGTAGTGGTATGGTAGTTACTCCATCACGCACTCAAAGCATTACTTGTACATGAATAGAAGGATCGTGCAACTAGACTCTCGGAATTTAGATTGAAGATCTTGACTTTCGGTATTAACAAAGATTCAGGTAGATGATGTCATTACAGAAGTTGCAGGACACCAGAAAAACATTTGAAGAGGGATCAAATAGAATGAAATCCAGATGTAGATCCACCGTTTCAAAAGGAGGAAAAGCGGAATCCTAAAGATGCGACGAAAGACCCAACCACGAGAATCCTAGACTTGAAGAAGGTAAGAGACCAGATTAAAACACGCAAATATAATAGGAGAAAGAATAGAGATAAGGAGTAAAGTCAGACCTACTCAGATCTATCCAACGCATTTATAGCAAAATAGTTTTGACACTAGACATCGGTCGTTAGCTAGGTTATCCTACAGGCTGGACTAGTGGGGTATCGTAAACCTTTGCTCTGATACCACTTGTAACGCCCCCGAATCGGGTCTATGCAGATCTCAGCATTTCCCGCCAAAACCCGCATAGAAGCGATTCAAAGACGCCCACCAGACACTTTTCTGTGGGTGGGATTTGAGTACAAGTAGTTATATCACAGTAGTTTACAATAGAGTCCACAAGAACTTATATATACAACAACGGCTCAACGAGTCAAGAATACAAAAGGTACAATACGAAGATACAACTCAAGAAGAAAGCAAAATAGTATCCGAGTACGGACAAGATCCAAATGGGACTAAGAGTCCTGAAGAATAACCAAGCGGTGTCCAACCCGGCCCAGGCCAAGCCTGAAGGGTAATCTTTCTAACGTCGTCAATCACATACCTGTCAAGCCAAAAAGGGTGCCGACAAAGGGCAAAGGAAAACAGAAAGAGAGCGGTCAGTACTGAGGCCAGTACACGGCGAGACTAGAATTCGGCGGTCCTCGCCTACATAGGTATGGTGGGCTCAGCGGCAGCAAATCTTGCACTATCTAACTTATAGAGACACGCTACAACTTCGGCTATTAGAGCGAGATAAGAGAGCACTATACGATAACAATATATAACACCAAACATAACCCATCCGAAGATTTCCCCCTCGAAGACCAGTCGAGGAAGTCCCCTTGCGGAACACACACTGTGGCAATTTTAATTAAGAAGGTGTTTAGTTGATAAGGCTAATTACTAATCATATTATTAAAGGCAAAACATTAGTGGTGTTGTCTATGATCATGACACTGTACTCCTGAGGCGTCCATAACCGTGGACACACGACTTCTCGAAAAGATTTACCCTGCAGGGGTGCACTACTATACCCAAACGCATGCTCAACCCTTCAGGCAACATATAACGCGTGCCTTCCGAATCTCACAACAAGAACTGTCCCATAACTACGCGCATATCCAGAGGCATCACCTACTGTGTTTTATCCACGCAAGAGATACAACTGATTCTCCAGGTGGCACAGCATTTGAGTCTACGGCCGGGCGATGATCGGAAGATAACTTGTAGAGCTCCATCCCACCTCCGACACGATATCCCGATTTTATGCAATGCAAGCCATGGCAGTCCACCAAAACATCAAGTCCGAAGACATATCAACTCACCCATGTCCAAGGACATATTATGCGTATGCACCAAATGGAAAACCAATTTTGTAACCCTCTGGATATACGAATAGCGCCGATAGTTGAGGGGAGGATCCCAGAGGCCCCCACGTTTGGTTAGAGCGATCAACTCAGAACTGGTATCGTAGCACGAACGGGTTCTAGGTCGGCTCAAGCAGTTCCCAAAGGTGGTCCCTGCCGGGGCCTTATCATTAGGTGAAACCATAACCATAACCAACATCAGATTAATTATCTTATCACCAACCATATCCGGGTATCATGTTCCACCTGTATGAGAGCGGTACTAAGCATGCCTACGACTCGCAAGGACAAAGCTAGCTAATCAAACAAGGCAATAGGATATCCAAGGTAATATAGTGGAGTAGGTATTTAAAGGTACGGTACTAAAGCATCGACAATAAGGATAGCAATAGATCAAAGGAAGAAAGTAAAGACTATAAATGCAAAATAGGTAGAAGGGGGAGAATGCTCGTCTGAGAAGATCATCCGAAGGCTCGTCGTATCTCACATCGACTCATCGTCCTATCCGGTGAAGAAGTAAAACACTAGAAAGAGCAACCGGTACAATATTTAATACTAGTGCGGAAGATCCAGCATGCTTATGATATGATGCATGGCATGGCAATATGCGGCCCCACTTAGCAATATTAAGCGGAATCGGGATTCCGACAACTATTATTGGGTTCAAGTTATTTAACTACCCGCATATTAGATATTGAGTTAACAAGGCAAACCATGACAACGGTTCGCTACACAAATTTAAATGGAGCCAATATTAGACTAGATTCGCCCGCATATGGGCTCCATATTTAATTATGAGATGAATCGATAGAGTACTCCAGACAAATAAATATATATGCGAGTATGAATGATTTAGTATGCAACAAGTTATATTGTATTTATCAAAATAGGGTATCGGGAAGGGATCACACATTGGCTTCGCCATCGAGGATCTAGGGGTCAACGGGGTTCGGGTTCGGTCTTCAGATCCGTGAAGGTGGTCTTGGTGTTCCGTGACGGAGAGCTTGAGGTTCCGTGTAGAAGATCTTGTCGAAGTTTCCGTCAATCTTGTCAATCGCGAGGATCTTGAACAACCGAGCCAACATCACCACATCTTCACGCAACAACATCACCACATCTGAACACCATATCCACGTCACACATACTCCCCATCACAACTTCACATTAACAGAGAACTAGGTCGATAGGAGGCCTTGTCCCGGCCGGTCATTACCTCAAACACCTAGCGGTCGGGATACAGCAGGAGGGCGACGAGCTCGCGCGGCGGTCAAGGGAAGCAGCAGGACACGAGGGCCTGCTGCCGGAGGCAGAGGGAGGTCGAGGGGCGAGGCCTAGGCTGCACGGGTCGAGCTCCGGGTCGAGGAAGCGCAGGCGGACATGGCGCTGACAAGGCGCGGTCGATGGCGGAGCTCGACGATGGGGAAGGGAACCATGCTGGCGGCAGCGGCGATGGGCGCTCCTGCTAGCGGCGGATCGGGGAGGCCGGCATGGGAGGCGACGGCGCTGCACGAGATCATGCGCTTGGGAGGCCGGCGGCGCTCCGCTCGGGAAGGAGAGAGAACCTGCGATATTGGAGGGGCTCGATAGGAGCGTGCGTGGCTTCGCGTGAGTGCGCTGCGGACCCGCGTGTGTGGTGGGTTCTAGGTGAGTTCGTGCTGTGCGTGTGGGGTCGTGCGTGTAGGGGGTGCGTGTGTGTTGCCTGTGTGCTGGGTGCGCTGCGTGCAAGGGACGCGGCCTGTGTGTAACGTGCGGGTTTGTGTGCGTGAGTTGCAAAAGAATTGGATTTGCTCACTAATGTTTCGCATGTGGACCAAGGGAAAGCAACAACGGCAGATCGAGGTTGGCTGATATCTCACGCGGCAAAAGAAATAGGAGACGGCGGCGGAGAGGATCGCCGAGCGAGGAATTTCTGACAATGTATATCTCAGATTTGTGGGCTAGGGTTTGAAGTGGAAGGAAAGAGAAATAGATTATTTATCTAGTCTAAATTAGACTAGATGAGGCTAGTTTTAGACCAAAACTTGAGACAGGCTTTTGGGCCTAGTTTTATTTATAAAACAAGAGAAACCTTTTGCAGTCTTATAACAGACCAAAATTATTGTTTTACTTTAATTTAAAAATAAGAAAGAAGGACGGGCTTAATAAAACCACGGGGATATTTTAGAAAAACGAAAATAGGTTTTTAACAAAATAGTTTACGGTCAAAAATTGCGAATAAAATATGCATGATGATGTCATGATGATGCATAAAATAAAATAACAATCAATTCCTAATTTTTAATATTTTCCGGGCATTACAAGGGGCACGGGGTGAACTGGTACAGCAGTTCCTCATTCTTCACCCCGTCCCCTACCTCTAAACCCGTCGCCTTCTCCCCCAAATATCCTCCCCGGAGGTCAAGAAGCCCCCGGGATCCACCGTGCCGCCGGCCAACCTTCCCCTCTCCTCCATTGGGTCATTCCCACCGAAGGAATTGATCCCATGGACAAATCTGGTACCTGTCCTCTCCTTTTTCTCCTAGGGTTCATCCCTAGATGTGTTTTTGAGGATTGTTGCTGATTTGCCCATTAGAATCACTTGTTTGCGTGCACTCTAGTACTTTAGCCTTGTTGCATTGCCCGATCTACTAGATTCACCCTCACCAGCATCTCCCCATCTCATACCCGACCTCCTGACCGGAGATTCCGGACTTAGGTCCGGAGACTCCGGTCCATGCCGGAGACTCCGGTCCCCAGGACCGGAGACTCCGGTATATGGTGCGGAGACTCCGGTGTTGGGTGAATCAAAATAGTCCAAAAATGCATCAAAGCTCTTGTACTCCATCATTAGGACATATATACTCATCTCCATGCTATCTCCCTCACTGCTGTTCACAGGTGATGGCTCGAGTCGTCCTCGTCGTACCAAGGCCAAGTCCCAAAGGGGCAATCCTCTCTATGATGAAGCTCAGGGTCAGTTCATTGTACCTCCGTCCAACCAGAAACAGCGGGCACGTGATGCAGCTTACATGAAGAGGAATCAAGAGAGGGCTGAACGGGAGGACCGTGCCAAGAGGGCCAAGTATGACAACCTGCAGTCATTAGCCAAAATGTCCAAAGAGGAGTAACGTGAGCTGAGGAAGACAAATTTCTATGCGTTGCCTCGTACCAGTGAGGACCCTCGTTACTGGAGGAAAGAACAGGCTGTGTTCATGAAGGATGTATATGGTGTACTCACCAGATCACCTGTCTGCCCCCAGAAGTTCATGAGTGTTGAGCAAATGCGCCAGAGCCCTTACTTCAATGATGCCCTATGGATCTGTGAGAAGCTGGGTCTCTACAACTTGATGGAGCTGCGCGAAGACTACAGTGTGCACCTTGTTCAGCAATTTTATGCCACAGTTGTGTTTGGGTCTGATCTTGACAGGACCATGGTGTGGATGACTGGCACTACTCGCTGCACGGCTACCTTTCATGACTTTGCCAATGTCATCTTTGAGACCTTCCATGGAGTATCCACTCCCGTGGGACTGCGCATGCACTCAGCTTCTTTGGGTGAGAACAAGTTGAAGCTGGCACCTCTGTATGATGAAGGTGTTGTGGGGGTTCCAAGGGACTCAAAACCCTCTACAACCTTATGTTGAGGATCTTCCGTCACACTATTGCTCCTAGTGCTGGCAATAATGATGCTATTAGGGGTGGGCTTGTCAACCTCTTGTACCATACTCACCGGACCTTCAATGCTGAACCTGAGGCTGAGGCTGCACCTATTGATGTGATGGACTTCATTTTCGAGGAGATGTTCCATGCCATTCTGTACAAGAAATCTCCTCCATATGCACCCTTGGTGATGAGGCTCATCAACTCCCAGGCACATGATTCTCCACTTGGCATACCACCACACCTCATTGAGCACACTCTGGTCTCTCTGCAGCAGAAGGGGCGCATGGGGCCTGCTCCAAGGCGTTGCTATGGGGATGATGATGATGAGGAGATTGAGACGGAGAGGGCTCCCTCTCCACCTAGAGTTTGGAGGAAGAATGCCTCCAATGCCCCTTTGCCTACTATGACTCGAGACTATGTGCATGAGAGGGTCAAGAAGGCCAGCTTTTGGGAGAGGACCCTTTGTTGCATGAATGTCGACATACGCAAGCAGCAGCATGCATCCTATCAAAGCAACCGCGCATTGAGAAGCTCCTCAAAGAGATCAAGGAACAGGGGGCCGAGGAAGGTGAGGATGAATACAATGATGAGCATGGGGCTCAGCCGTCCACAGAGTTTGATCATACCCTCTCATTTGGGGCATGGAATGCCCAACAGGATAGTCTGGTGGACTGGAAGACGTTTGCTGATGTCACCTCAGGGTTTGGATACCAGGGTTCCTCCTCTTCTCGCCCTCACGGCAAAGGGCCTGCTGTCCCTGAAAACGATGATGATGACTATGATCAGGATGATGGTGACCAGGAGGAGGATGAGGATGCCGAGGATGACGATGACTACTGAGTCGTTGGGGCGCTAGTGTAGGTCTTTTCCCTTTTTCGGCGTTTCGATGCCAAAGGGGGAGAAGACATTCTCATCAGTTTGCATGGGATTTGGGATTTGCGACTATCTGCCTTTATTTGCCTTTTATTTGGATATTCGAACTTGAACTTTATGTGTGTTATCTGCTGTTCTTATGTGTGTCTATGACTATGTGCTTGTGTGCAACACCTATTGTAACTCATGTGAGATCTATGTGTGATATCGTGTTATCATTGATATTATCTTCCTTACATGATTTACTTCATTATCTTGCTGCACATAGTCAGGGGGAGCCACATTTATATGTTATTCCATGCAAATAACTTGTTGCCATCGAACACCAAAAAGGGGGAGATTGAAAGGGCATTTATTGTCATAATCACTTTTGGTGTTCGTTAACAACAAGTAGATCATTTTACAGTTTGTTATTGTCCACAGGTTGGTATTATCATAGATAAACAACACCCTCCTCCTGGGAAAAGACCACATTCATATGCCACTGTTCTGGAAACTTCAGACCGGAGTCTCCGGTCTGCCAAGACCGGAGTCTCCGGTGTGGTCCGGAGTTTCCGGTTCTGGCTCCGGTGGTGCCTCCCAGGATCTGGCTGGGACATTTTTACTAGGGGTCCGGAGGCTGCACCGGAGGTTACTCCGGAGTCTTCGGACTTTGGTCAGTCCGGAGTCTTCGGTGTTGGAAGGCCAAAGTCTCCGGTGTTGCTGGTGGAGAATTGGTTTGGGTTAGTCAGAAGGGCAGTCCGGAGGCTGGTCCGGAGATTCGCCGGAGTCTCCGGTGTAGACCGGAGTCTCCGGTCTGACTTTTCTACAACGGTCAGAAAACGGTTCGTGGAGGGGGGCTGCCTATAAAAAGGGACCCTTATGTTCTTCCTCCACTGGCTCGAGCTGCTCAAGAACACCAACCCCATTAGAGCCACCAAATCTACAAGATCTCTTCATCCAACCATCAAAAGTCATTGATCTTTGGAGAATCGAAGGAGGAGGCCTTGATTTACATCTTCACCAAGAGAGATCTTCATTTCCCCCTCATTCACTTGAGGGCCCCCAAGCTCTAGAGTTTCATTGGAAACCCTAACTTTGATTTGGTTCTTACAAGCTTGTCTTTGATTTGTCTTGACAGCTTGCTTGTATTTGGGAGCCTCTAATTCAGTTGTGGATGCGTGCCCCAAACTTGTTGTAAAGGTGTCGGCTTCCACCTCGAAGGTTGCCGATATAGTGGAAGGTGAATCGAGCCCGTTGGGGTGAGGTTCATCGGAGAACAAGGGAGGCTTCTTGTGGCATTGGTGGTTTGAAACCACCCCCTCTCCAAACGTAGACGTACTTCCCCTCAAAAGGAAGGAACTACAGGAAACAAATCCTTGTGTCTCCGCGTCCACTCCTTTGGTTACTTCTATCCTTTACCGCACTTTACTTACTTGTTCTTGCTTAGTGTTGTGTTAGTTTGTGCATGGTTGACATATATGTAAATTCACCATAGTTGCATATTCTAGAGAATTTACCTTTCTTGTCAAACCCTAACTTGAAAAAGAATAAAATTTGAAGTAGCACCTATTCACCCCCCCCTTGTAGGTGCCCATACGATCCTTTCACACTTTAAAGGGTCATGCGTTATCTATGTGGTACAATGAGCTATGAGATTTACTATTTAGGGCACCCTGCTGTGCTTGAAGGATATAGTGATTCGAAGTGGATCTCTGACGTTGATGAACTCTACGCCACGAGTGGGTGTGTGTTTACCCTTGGAGGTGGCGCGGTTTCATGGAGATCCCGTAGACATACCATATTGACGAGGTCAACTATGGAAGCAGAGCTTACTGCTTTAGACACAACCACTGTTGAGTCAGAATGACTGCGTGAGCTCTTGATGAACTTGCCTATGGTTGAGAAACCTGTGCCGGCAAACCTTTTGAATTGTTACAACCAAAATTTTATCGTCAAAGTGAACAATTCTAAGGATAACGTGAATTCATCAAGACACATGAAGAGACGTTTGAAATCTGTTAGGAAATACAGAAACTCCAGAGTAATAACTGTTACATATATTCAAACAGACAAAAACCTGGCAGATCCCTTTACAAAGAGACTATCATGAAATGTGATAGAAAATGCATCGAGGAAGATGGGGTTGATACCCATGGATGTCACACCTAGTGGTAATCCAACCTATGTGATCGAAGATCCCGTGAATTAGGACCTAAGAAGAACAAGCTAGTGGTTTGACTGAGGAGAGTATTTTGTAACCCTCTCTATGTGAAGATGCATAACTCTCATAATCTGTAAGACAGGTTGGCAACATTCCTTAATATGTTTATATTGGCTTTAACTAGCAAAGATGCCGTTCTACAGGGCATTCTTGAAAGAACACACCTACATGAGCTCGACTGTAAACGTTGCAGTCTATGAGACTTGGGTGATCTCTAGTAAACTCATGAAGAGACCAGGGAGTATGACGCATATGCTCCAACCCGCGGGCTAGGCTACTGGCAGCCAAGTACTAGTTATGATTTTGAATAAAATCTATTGGCACCAAACTTGCAATTCAAGGTTTATCCATTGTTCAAGTTGTTGATAGACGTAGTTCAAGATTTTAGGCGGAAGTTCAACTTAATAGTCTCTGCTGAAACACTGGTATATAAACAAGTAGCGAGGATTGGCAAATCTTCAAATGAGCATTTAAGATCTGGTGGGAGATTGCTAGAAAATAATGGGCTAAATCATTAGACCCATGTGTGATTTTAGATTTTCCCTAAATCTTAAAGCCCATGTATGTGGAAGCCCATATATGATTTGGTCCAAGTTGGTGGCAGCTCACATGTGTGTGACAAGAGTAGTGGGAGCTAAAGTTTAGTCCCACATGGAAAGTTGAAGGAGAGTTTCATCACCTTATAAGGTGAAGTGTTGCACCACTTTGTAAGTGAGTGACAATATGAGAGCTACACACGCGCTCCTCCTCCGATAACGCTGCCGCTTGCACGCACGCTCGCCTCGTCACGTCACATCACGACCCGCGCGTACCGCGGGTTGCGAGAATCTCGCCGAGCCGAGCTTTATTTTGCTGCTCAGGAAAATATATGCGGTTAGACAGACGTGTCAACAGTTATTGGATTCGGGTCGCTCCCGGATCGTGGGCTATCTATAATCGACGCGAACGTGCGCGACGTGGGCTTGATCTACTTCGTGTCTTGTATGGGATTTCCGAACCGCTCTATATAAACGCATATGCGGCTACCATAACGTACAACACCGAACCAATCTAGGGTTTTATCATCTTTTCTGCTTGCGCCGTCACCGTAGTCTACTCCATCCCGCTTGCCGGTGTGCACCGGCGGTCGAAATAGCATGTCTCCGGAACCACTCGCCTTTGTGATCCTGTATGGAAGATGGCGAATAAGGTTTTTCCGAAGCGCTCCGCGCGATGGCTCAAGTTCGTCATCACGGTGCGTCTTCCCAGTCGTCAAGCCGGACCTACTGCACGTCGACTTCTTCGACAGTCTACTGCACCAACGTCGACTATATCGACAACCGATCAGTATGTACACCGTCATCAGGTCTGTTGTTTTAATATGGTTGTTAGTGCGTATAATGTGCTACTGTTCATGTTGATCAATACATCTAGTATGTTAGAGGTTTACGTGATTGTAGCTGTTGCTATTATAATTTATATTCTGAAATTAATCATAAAATTATGCCTAATATTCCAATAGTATTTGCCTCTATTTTTTTTAAAAAAACATCACATAAACATGGAAGGCCACGCATGGTAGCTGCTGCCTTTAGTTTTGCGTGTGCTCATGAATCGTCATCCATCAGCTATACCGCTATACGGCCGGGCGCTCAGCTGTACATAACGATAAAAGTGAAGCGGAAAAATTCTGTCCTTTTCACGGAAAAACAAAAATGTATAAAAATACAGAAATAGAGATGGAACTTTGTAAAACAAACGGAAACACAAATAGAACATCTTTTTCTGGCAGAACAGACGTGGAGTTTATGTTTCCGTATAATATGAAATTTTTATTTTACGATTAATGTGCATGGTCAAATCCAATCGATCCATTTCATAACCTGGCAAAACTTGCAAAGCATCTCATTCAAAAGAATCGGCGATAATGTAATCCCTGTATGAATTCGAGAAGGCTTTCACAATTTGAGCTTTCTCTTATTTCCTTGTAAACCTAGAAATGTGCTAATATCTGGAAACGATTTTGTTGGTTTGCTTGAATGCTTGCGATTTTTTGCATGATTTCAGGATTCTTTTGATTCCGGGTAAATCTGCATCGCTCTGTGTTCGTATCATATTTTATTTGTATTTTTTTCGAGAGTATCTTTTTTTCGATGTTTTTATATTTGTATTCGCTTCTAAAAAAATATGAAAACAAATATAGCACCCCTCAGTTCTATCCGTTTTCGCTCTGTTTTCATCCCTAGCATTACAAAAAGTAAATATTTTCTTCTAAGACATTTTCCGCCCTAACACTCTAGCTCCTGGTATTTTTTTTAGGGGAATCAGTTTATGTGAGATTTTCAGCTGTGAATCCTTCAAAAAATAATTTCTTTAGGAAATAATGCCCTAAGAAGTGTTACTGCGCCCTGGTGATGAAATGGCAACTTCCAAGGCCCAGTGGCCACAATCCGGCTCAACCCGGAGGCCGGAGCCCTGCAGGTCCGGCGTTTCGGCCTGACAATACCAAACAAGTATCTGTGGGCTCAGGCCTGTAATCCTACAGAAAAGACGCGGCATGGCGGCGGAGGGATCGGAGCTTGGTTCCCCGGCGACGGCGCAGCCGCCGGCACCGAAGCGGCGGAAGATCGAGCCGTCTCGGAGGTACCAACCGTTTCCCTCTTCCTCGCGCCCCTTCCAATTATGTTCAGTCTGATTGCTGCCTGCTTGCAACTCTCCAGTTTGGTGGATGTTTCGCCTAATCTCTCACGGTCGGGCTGCGGCGTCCTTCCTAGTTTCGAGAAGAAATCCCAAAGGTTCCGACCTCGGTTGTAGGGGTGTGCCAGTGGTGGGGAGTGGCTACAGGTGTAGGGTTCTTTTAGGTAAAGATTCCGGACTGGCCTGCCGACTAGCTGATTCCGTGACTCCGCACATCTAGATATGTTAGATTTTGGTGTTCCTTGAAAGGGGCTTTGGAATGTGGCAGTGTAGCTGTTTATCTATATTTCGGTAGAAGTTTCCATATTCCCTTGGGATCCTGATGATTGGTACGAATATCGGCCCCTTTTGCATTTCTGTCCCAAACGGATAATATTCAGGCAATGTATGGGCTGTGGTGTCGACCACAATTGAGTGGGGCAGTGAGTAATTTGATAACAGAAAGAGTAGCTCAGCGGTGAATGCTTTGGGATGCGTGACCCCAAGGAATCAACTGAGGGTGTTGTCTATCACTCTTTTGCTCATGGTTCTGTTCATCCAACCCCTCCAACCATGCACGACTTGTAGCTCATAATCTCTTAATTAGAAACTTGGTGCAGTCTATCTAACGTTCTATAGATCCTATGTGGATGGCTATGAAAAGTCATTACCACCATTAAATCATTGAACCAAATTAGCTATTCTGTTGGTTAACTTTACACTGTGTGTCTATATCTGATTGTCAGTATTAGGTTTAATGGCATTATAGGCCTGAATGACTCGAAGGGGATCTCCTAAGTTTCCTGAATTAGTGAATTGAGAATGACACTAACCACACTAATTGATGGCTTGATGCACTGATAGTTGCCATGAAATCTACAGTACCTTGCAGAAAATTGTGCATTTGAGCTCCCACTCCCTCCATTTCGCTGCCACCGTGCACTTACTAGCTACTAAAAGAGCAGAGCTTTTGTTGCTGTTGACTACAGCAGCCATGCCTTGCTGCTGATTTTAAGTTTTTCACCAAACTACTTTCTCGACTATTAAAATTTTCTCGTCGTGCTTTTGAACACAGGACTAGGCCTCCTCCTTCTCAAGCTGATCCTGATAAGGACAAGGTGGCGGCATCATCCAATTCATCGGTATGCTCTAATTCCTGATCTCGTTGATTGGTAATTGATACCTTCTCTCTTCTTTTTTGATTTCTCCTAACATCCTTTCTTTGATGTGAACACCCACTTTTCCAGGTTTCAGGTACACCGCTGGTGAGAGTGGATCTCAACAAAGTTAGAGAGGCAAAGAGATTTGCTGTCCTTCAAGCACAGCACGAGGGATGCCTTGGAAGCTTCAAAAGCTTTGATTCTCTGTTTGGAAACTATCTTGTTCCTGTTACCCCAAGCGATGACTTCTTCGAGCAGATAGTGAAAAATTGATCTAACAGATTTAACAGCTGCGAAGAGGTAGGACGATGATTCTGCTCTATCCTGCTAGATGTATCAACATACTTCTTCGTGCTAGATTTATACTAACGGAGTACTTGTAGTAGTTAGGACTTCAAGATAAAACTGTATAGTACTATTTTAGAAATTTAGGTTCTGTTCTTCAAAGGAGAAAGTGAATTTGATGTACTGCTGGAGATACTCCTACCTTGTAAGATCTCCATGGTACCGAAATGTAGAACTACTCATCATTGTACAAGTGGTGCACGAGCGTTGCTTTCTGGCAAGCATTTTGTAGTGCCACCTTTTACTTCTCAGTGGGAATTTTTTCCCAGTCTAGGCTATCCTTGCAGCTCCCATGAGGATGCATATCTGGACGGGTATCGATTTATTCTCGTAGCCTTCCATCACCTAACCATCTTTCCAATTATGGATGTGGTTCTCTCTACCACTTCTTTCCTTACAGCCAGTTCAACAAATATCTTAAGCAGCATATGGAGAGTTTCAGAGGAAATCGTCTAAAATCCTAAAGAAACCAGGAACAGTAAGCATGTCAAACAAGGCACATTCGGTTTTGGACCCCACATTTCCCGGTGTGGATCATACCCCCTCTGTCCAAATTACTTTTTGGTCAAAGCCAAACATATTAAAATTTGTCCAAGCATATTCTACAAAATACCAATATTTATATACATACAATATAAAATGTTTTATGGTGAGTCTAATTATATTTATTTTATATTTTAGATGTTGATATTTTTTTTGATATCCATAGTCAAAGTTTATAAAGTTTAACTTTAACTAAACCCAAAACGCAGAGTAAATTGAGACGGAAAGAGTAGAAGCACTCAGGGAGACTATTGTAGTACTCGCTTTTAAGACACTCTTTTCGCAAGATCTCAATAGCTAAACTCTTTGAGGGTGTCTTTGATTCACACACACAACCCCCCCCCCCCCCCCCCCCACACACACACACACCCACACCCATCCACACACACAAAAAAAAGTGTGAAAGTTAGTAGAAAACAAGTACGAACGTAAACACGAAATAGAAATTTTTGTGCCAGTATTTATCCATTTAATTTAAAACAATGTAGTAAAGAACAAAAAGAAAGAACCAATCGGGTTCGGGTAGGATGGTCTAAGAGCATCTCCAGCACCCCTCTCCAAATGGCCATGGGGGGGGGGGAGGGGGCGAAAATCTCGCCAGCTGTCCCGCGATAGCCCATTTTGGTTGGTCGGCGCAAGCTGTTTTTCCATCTGGCTACCTAGGCCGAACCCAACCCACATGAGGGCTAACGGGGGCGCTGGATGTAGCAAAAATGCGGGTGTGCTAGCTCTATTGGAGAGAGAGAGGGTGGGTGGGGGGAGGGGGAGGGGAGGGAGAGATCAAACTTTCTCTCCACCATTCCATTTTCGCTCCCTTTTCTCAGATATTCCCTCAATCCCGCCACCGAGTCCCGCCATCCCCCCTCCCAACCAGCTGATCTGCTCACTGCCAAGGCTAAATCCAAAGTGATAATGGTACCTATGGAGGGAGTACATCGCCTCATGTCGGCCAGTACTGCCCTGGCCTTTGGGGGAGCCAAGGGAGAGTCTCGTCGCCGAAAAGCCTCTCGCCGTCCACCCTAGCGGTGCTCCATGAGGGACAGGGGCACGCAACACCGCTGCTGAGGTTCTCCTCGCCCGAGTACCTCGACAGTGATCCGCTTCGGGGTTAAACCCTAACCACCTCTTCCCATCGCCAAGAGGCAATAAGCGCATCACTGATCCTCCACGTTGCGCCGGGTTCAACATCGATCTCAACCTCTACAATGGCTTTCCTGCTTTGCGGCACGGGCCTCTCCTGTTCGGCCTAATCGGATACGCCCAAGGTGCCAGCTCTTCCAGCAATTCGTTGGTGGCAGCCAGGATGCCCGCAACGTGTTCGACGGACTGACGCAGGGCGATTCCTTCATGTATGATCTCATACAAACCGGTTCAAACTTTCTCTCCACCATTCCATTTTCGCGCCCAAGGGGGAGGGGAGGGAGAGATCAAACTTTCTCTCCACCATTCCATTTTCGCTCCCTTTTCTCAGATATTCCCTCAATCCCGCCACCGAGTCCCGCCATCCCCCCTCCCAACCAGCTGATCTGCTCACTGCCAAGGCTAAATCCAAAGTGATAATGGTACCTATGGAGGGAGTACATCGCCTCATGTCGGCCCTGCCCTGGCCTTTGGGGGAGCCAAGGGAGAGTCTCGTCGCCGAAAAGCCTCTCGCCGTCCACCCTAGCGGTGCTCCATGAGGGCCAGGGGCACGCAACACCGCTGCTGAGGTTCTCCTCGCCTGAGTACCTCGACAGTGATCCGCTTCGTGGGTTAAACCCTAACCACCTCTTCCTGTCGCCAAGAGGCAATAAGCGCATCACTGATCCTCCACGTTGCGCCGGGTTCAACATCGATCTCAACCTCTACAATGGCTTTCCTGCTTTGCGGCGCGGGCCTCTCCTGTTCGGCCTAATCGGATACGCCCAAGGTGCCGGCTCTTCCAGCAATTCGTTGGTGGCAGCCAGGATGCCCGCAACGTGTTCGACGGACTGACGCAGGGCGATTCCTTCATGTATGATCTCATACAAACCGGTTCCTAGGACGCCGCCGGCGGCTAGACACAAGAGGAAACCAAAGCCTTATCGAAGATGAGCAAGAGGAGCAGCGAGAAGATGAGTAGGATAAGTCGAGGCACCCCAGACCATCGGGAAGAAGAAAGCGGCGAAGCCACGCAAAAATCGGCTTTGGAGACTAAGCCCCCAAGTGGACGTCCAAGGAGGACGAGTGTGTCGCTAAAGCTTGAAAGGTGGTAAACGTGGATCCTCTCACCGATGCGAATCAAAATTCTGACACCTATTGGGCTAGGGTGAAGGTGGCATTCGATGAGCGCAAGCTTGTGGATCCCGAGTTCAACATGTTGCACATGGATCACAACGAGTCGGGCATGTCATACCATTGGGACAATGTCAACCATGCTTGCAACAAGTGGCACATAATTTAAGAGGAGATCACCAGCCGGACAGATAGTGGCACCAACATCGTCGATCAAGTAAGCCACACTTCGCCGTTTGGCATGTTACATGTGTCCCCATTGGCATGCTACATTTGTGACAACGTTGTGCCCATTTCTTTGGTAGATGATACAATTTTTTCTCACCTACTGAGCAGGCTATGACAACGTCAAATTCAAGTGCATCCATGTCTTCAAAAGGATCGAGACTTGCAACAAGTGGAAAGAGACTCGAGTGGCTCTCTCCAAGGCCAATGCCACCTCCTTCGACCCAAAAGCGGCGACACCGGCGGCCTCGGAGGAACGTCCCATTGGGAACGAGAAGGCGAAGTTGGCAAGGGATGCGGTATCGGCCTCAAAGAGGTCGAAATCATCTATCTAGAAGTGCATCGCCAACACCGCATCAAACACCCTCTTGAGGGAAGATAAGTATGATATAAGGTGGGTGGTGATGTTGGAGAAACAAGACATCAAGATTGATCTCCAAAAGACCAAGATTGCATCTAAGAAGAAAAAGGACGACTTGGATCTCTTGGTGGCCGACATGTCTATGATGGATGACGAGTAAAGGCGTGGTATAAGGACAACACAACCTCAACTTACAAGAAATGAGGGCGTTGACGCCGGCGAGGTCTACCCTGACGATGACATCAGCTACACCGGAGGGGCCTTCTACCCCTGCCGAGGACGATCCTACCATTGAGTTTTGTGGCTATGTAATATGTGGCACGGATTGTGGCTATTTTTCTCGCCGAGACGGTTAACCCGTGACGATTTGGGTGAGGTAGTGATGAACTTGCACGATTTAGACGAGGCAGTGAGCTTCTGATTTTTTTGTGGCATGAATAAGTATTTTCAAATAATGTTGGTGATGTGGGGCCAACAATATCATTTATGGGTGATGTTTGGAGTTAAAATACTATTAAGAGAAAAAATAGTATTTGGATAGGACAATCTGTTTGAAGTTAAAATTCTACCTATTAATAATCATCAACGATAGTTAAAATGAGCTATACAAGTAATAAAAATACAAATACATTTTTAGATCACCTAGCGACAATTATAAATATTAGTGCAAGCTAAAGGTGTGTTACCGTCCTCGTCACTCTATCATGAGAGCCTGGTAAATATTATCGTAGTAGAGCTTGTTGTAGTAAACAGACGATTAGTCTTCGTGCTAAGTCACATAAGCACCAACACACCATAGCAACAACCATTGGCGATGATGACAACCGCATATCAGAAGAGATTGACCAAAAACTACATCAATGAACACAAAAAACCACCGGATCCCAAGAGATCCTTCAGACACACGACTCCACGCGTTCTTCGCTGCGCTAGATACTCCACTAGAGTATTGAGGATAGGACTAAGAGGACCTTATTCTGACTTCTAGTTATAATCGCCGTCTCAATATAGACACTGCAAAACAAGCTAAATAAAAACATAAATCACGCCGACGAGGGGTCGTGATCCTCCACACCTCCTATGCCACCGGAGGTGGAGCAGAACACTGTCGGCTGGTTTATCTGTTGTTGTAGAATCACTACAGGAATAACAAGCAACGCTGACGACCTTCCTTTACGCTGACGGCTAAAGGTTGGGCCCGTTGGCGCATCTGTGCGGGCTCGTCAGCTGGGCCAGGTGTCTGTCGGCGTAGGGCCAAAAACCCCGACGGCCACCGTCGGCGTAGAATAAATCGTCAGCGTAGAGTAAAACATGCTGACGGTGACTGTCGGCGTAGGAGGCCACGTGGCCCTGCCAACCGTCCCACCTGACGGGCGCGGTTGAATGTGTTAGGCGCATAGGTACGTCGACGGCCAGGCCGTCGGCCTAGCTAGGGCAGCAAGTATACGCCAACGGCAATGCCGTCGGCCTAGGTAGTCTTTTCCTTTTTTTTCTCCAAAGTATAAAATTCAGATAGTTGATTAATTTATTTCCCACTAAAATTTTAATGTAGATGTAATTTATAAATAACTTGGTGATTGTAAAATAACCACGCAAATCTTCACGTATTCCGCCACCCGCATAGAATAATGACGCGAATCTTCCGAAACCCGGTGCTAAAGCATAAATGTGAAACATAAAAAACAAAATACACATATAATGCACAACTACAGGAAAAATATTAAAGATATAGCTCATTTTTTATGGACCACGAGGAACCGAAACCTCTCTATTGGGGAAACCCTAGAAACCCCTCTCTTTTGGGGACACTCGAGCATCAAACCCACTTTTTAGAGAAACTCTACACCGTGTGAAGTTTATCGCATGCACGCTTGTAAAGGCCAACAAAAGTACATTGGTCAACCCTCGTACGGAGAATGCTGTGGCGGTAGACCTGCGGGGCCCTCGGATTAGGGTTTTGTCGGAAAAGGAGAGCCCGAGGGCCGGGATGCCACGAGAACATGCGTGTGGCCCTAGCATACATTCACAAGGGTGGTGGATTGCTCCTAGATGGAAAACCTAGCTCCCGAGTGTGACCGTCCACTGTTACATGCAATAACACTTAGAGAAGTGTGTTGGACATGTAGGAGGAAACTCCCGCCGCGGGTCAAACGTAGGTAAACCGGTAGAACCTTGGGTCTATCCTTGGTTTTCCATATAGATATGACCTAAACAAATCTAAACCACCAAAAAAGTACATTGGTCAACCCTTGTATGGAGTGTGCTACGGGTAGACCCACGGGGCCCTCGGATTAGGGTTTTGTCGGAAAAGGAGCGCCCGAAGGCCGGGATGCCACGAGAACATGCGTGTGGCCCTAGCATACATGCACAAGGGTGGTGGATTGGTACTAGATGGAAAACCTAGCTCCCGTGTGTGACCGTCCACTGTTGCATGCGATAACACTTAGAGAAGTGTGCTGGACATGTAGGAGGAAACTCCCGCCACAGGTCAAATATAAGGAAACCGGTGGAAAAGGAGCGCCCGATCATCGGGATGCCACGAGACCACGAGAAGTTTAGGAGGGTCAATCCGTGGGGCCCACGTGTAGGGTTTACCTGGGAAACTAGCACCAGAGCACCAGGATGTCTCCAGAACTTGCGTAAGACAACCACACACAAAAATATAGATATAAGTTTAATACTTTTAGAATATAATAAAAATAATCATTTTTTAAAATTTAGCTACGTCGACGGCAATCCCGTCGGCCTAGAGTTGTCGATTTTTCCATATAGTCTACGCCGCCGGCCTTGCCGTCGGCCTAGACTTCTAGTGGATAAGGCCAATCGAGCGCACCCATCCACCCATCCCGACCCATCCTGCCCAATCGTGCGCACCCGCCCCTCCCCTTTCGAGCTCGCACCAGCCCATCGCCACCCCGCTGTCGTGCCCTCCCTCCCCCCGAGCTACCACCGTCGGCCCCTCCTCCTCCTTCTCCCGCCCGCACGCCTGCCCCCGAGCTTCTCCTTCTCCTCGCTGGTCCCTACTCCCCTGCATCCCCTCCTCCCTGCCACCCCCGAGCTCCTCCTCCCTATCGGTCCTCCTCCCCACCGCCCCTCCCCTCTGCATCC
Organism: Avena sativa; assembly: GCA_916181665.1. Taxonomy (NCBI): domain Eukaryota; kingdom Viridiplantae; phylum Streptophyta; class Magnoliopsida; order Poales; family Poaceae; genus Avena; species Avena sativa. The sequence goes on from OV702295.1 coordinate 364,913,011, forward strand.
CCTCCTCCCCGTCACCCCTGAGCTCACATGCATCCCCTCCTCCCCCCTGCTCCCCGCTGCTCCTCCCTAGCGCCCATCCTCCCCGCAGCTCCTCCTCCCTACATCCCCTCCTCCCCGATGCCCCTCCTCTTCCGCAAAGTTAATATACGGTAGATTATTTGTTAGTTGGTTTTATTTTGCATATTTGTTAGTTGTAGTCTAGGGTTAGTTAGCTAGTGTTACATGTAGTCTAGGGTTAGTTTTTAGTTATAGTTTAGAGTGTAGTCATGGATGTAATTGTTGGGTATAATCTTGATATGGTGCATGGTAGATGAATATGAAGAAATTGACAGTAATAGTTGAGTTTGCTATATTTATTCTTTTTTACACTAGGCTCCGTCATAAGCACGTTGCTAGCTCTTATCGCCGTCCTGGAGGTCGACATCCCGGAGGTCGTCGTCCCGAAGTTCGCCTACTTCCTCTACCGCCGAGGGTGAGTTAGAACTCCGTCTCCTCCCCTGCATTTTTTATGTCAGTAGATTCCATTTCCACGTCAAGTCGCGTCACCTAGGTGTCATTTCCCTCCTGCGAGCGTTACACGGATAAATATGCATTACAGGTCGGCATATTATGAACCGTAAAGCTTGCGGAATTTACGGGACAGTCGGTGGATGGGTAGTTGGGAAAGTTCTCCATGCTCTGCCCTGGTCCGAGTCAGGATTTCGGCAGCACCTCCCCATTGTTATCCGGATGCACATTGTTGGGGGGAGAACCCCCGGGTGGGGAAAGCCAGACACAAGTAGGCCGACTCCAGAAGGTGCAGGCCGCCTGGCCTCCAGGAAAGACAACTCTAGTCGACTGGAGAAAACGTCCGGCTGGGCTTATAACCTTCCCGTCTGGCCCGTCTAGCCGGTGGCCAGAAGAACCGGTCGGGTGACCATTTCCACCCGGCTTACCTCGGATTCGATGGAGAGCACGGAAGGGCTGACACTTCGTGCGGGGTACGCTTCTGGTTCTCCCTCGTCATCAAGGAAGCTGGCATGCCGTCATGACCAGCGCTACCCGATGAAGATAAAGCAAGATGGTCGGCTGGACTGGCGAAAGCGGTCCGGGTGACCGTTGAAGAAAGGATGATGCCCCAAAGGAAGCCCGAGTGACCACTAAAGAGAAGGGTGACGCTAAAAGAAGGGCGGACTGGGTCCCGGCCCACCGGCTGGGCCCCCACAGCCAGCCCTGTCCTGTAAACCCATATCCAAATAGTAAACCCTAGGACCTGATTTGTAATCTGCCCCCCAGACCAGTATATAAGGGAGGGCAGCGCTAGGGTTCTAGGTAGGCAACAATAGAAGGATAGAAGTGTTAGCATCATTGCATCAAGTTACCATCTTCCTCTAGCTTTCGATAGTAACCAAGGAAACAACTCAAGGAGCATCTGTACTAAGCATCAACTCCCATACATAGTTCATCTTGCAGGAGTAGGGGTGTTACCTCGCCAAGAGGGCCCCGATCCTGGGTATGTCCCTGTATTTGCAGTGTACCGTGCCCAACCTGTTGCGTGAGCCACCGAATGCATCCGTGTGTCCCTTCTTTGCCATCCCCGATGGCACTGCCGTGTTCCACACCACGACAGTTGGCGCCCACCATAGGGCACAACGCTTCGGCTAGGATCATCTTCCGCACGGGACTTCCGCTCGTCGCCGGCGAACGTGTGGCCTCTAGACTTGTTGTCACGCTTGGTTCCTTCGACTGCATCATCGACAACGCAGCGTGTTTTGCCGGGAACACCTTCCCCGCCAATGGCTCCATCATGCATTTTGGAGACGCCCGCGTCTACGTCACCACTGTCGCTGAGGGTTTCCCCAGCGTGGTCACCCCTGTCCTCGACGTGCCCCTCACCCGTGTCCCAGCCGTAGGGAGTGGTCGCGTCGAAGTCATGATGGTAAACGCTCGCGAAAACCATCGGCAACCTCAAGAACATCGGGCAGGAGGAGAAAACTCCGCGCTCGAGCAAGAGCAAGACCCTCTCACCGCCTCCATCTAGCACTTGCACGCTCTGGTCGTCGTCAAGATGGATCCAGCGACTGCAGCGGCAGCGCTTGAAGCTACGCGCCAAAAACTCCTGGAGGAAGCCATCAAGGTCGCGGCTAACCAGCGTCGGCTGAACGCCACCATGCACGAGTACAACACGGCTCACGGCTTCGCCAGGAAGATCCAACACTGGGGGAATGACCTAGCGTCGTAACTGGACCGCGCCGCTGACTCACATGTAGGTGTGGCGCGGCCCGTCTACAGCACTCCTGCCAAGAACATGAGCGCAGCCGTGGAGCGAAAGCACCTTGAGGGCGAGGAACTTTGTCGCCAGCAGGAGCGCGTGCAGCTCCTCGTGGCCACTGCGAACAAGCAGCAAGCTGAGGGTGTCCCCAGCCAGGTAGGCAACTCCCGCGACATCGTCGTCCGTAAAGGCGCGGACCACACGGCGCATGGAGGAAGCAAGCATCAACAGGCCTCTTCTCTAGGAGGGGTTGGACAAAACAGCCGCCCGCGTGGCGAATCTGGCAATCGCAGTCATCACAACCGAGATGCCGCCGCCTCCAGCGTAAGCCGCGCAGGCAGAGCATCCTAGGGGAAAAATACGCGAGCGTCGGAGGAGGAAGCAGACGTGAACAAGGACCCGCCTGCATCGCGCTTGAAGGGCCGGCTCGGTCCCCGAGAACCGGCTGACGCGCGAGAGTGCATCGACCTCCTGGTGCAGTCACGCACCTTGAGGAGGAAAGCCTGGCTGGCCCGAAATGTTTCGGCCCGCGCATCCGGAACGAGCCGTTTCCAAAGGGATTTTCGCTCCCAAGGGACACGCCAAAGTACAACGGAACCGTCAATCCGGAGGATTGGTTGGTCGATTACACCACCACGGTGGGAATCGCCAATGGCAACCTCCGCCTGGCTGTCCGCTACGTCCCCCTCATGCTCGTCGACTTGGCAATAACATGGCTTAATAGCCTCCCCGACAACAGCATCAACGCATGGCTGGACTTCGAAGAAGCATTCATCCGCAACTTCATCGGAACATACAAGCAGCCGGGTCGGCCTCGCGAGCTTGCCCTCTGTGTACAAGGCAAGGACAAGTCGGATCACGCCTACCTCACCCGGTGGACCAGCATGCACAATTTGTGCGAAGGGGTGCGTGAGCACCAAGTGATAGACTTCTTCACCAACGGCTTCCGAGACGGCACCATGCTAAAGCACAAGCTCAGCCGAGCAGACCCGCAAACCATGGCCCAGGTCATGTCCATCGCGGACAAGTACGCCACCGCGAACGCAACAATGAAGAAGCCCATCGTGGTGGACGACCAAGGCCAAATCGTCACGGACGAGCAGGCGGAGCGACGCCAGCCGGGTGACCATCATCCCAGGTGGCACGGTCACGACAACCGCAACGGCAAGAGGAAAGATGACCATCCGGATAGCCGGTATGGCACCAAACAAGTAGCCGCGGTGCATGAAGATCCGATTGCAGGAGGCAGCCGGAGGCAGAGGCCGAACGACAGGCTGCCTCGGCCTAAGTACACCATGGAGTCCATGCTCGACGGACCGTGCAAGTTTCACAGTGGCGGCAACAAGACCGTGAATCACATGACGCGCCAATGCAGCTGGACAAAGAAAATGGCCGAAGCTGGTGGACTCCCACCATCACCTCCACCACCAGCCGGAGGCCCACCGGATGGTTACCTGCGGCATGTGGGTAATTACCACATATTCCTGGCGGAGCCGGAAACAAAGCATGCCAAGCAGAGACGCGAGGCGGAGGTGAACGCAATCGTCCCACCCGTCCCCCAGTACCTGCACTGGTCTGACTAGGCGATCACCTGGAGCAAGGAGGATCAGCCAGCCGTGTTGCGAAGCCCTGGTAGCTACGCGTTGGTCCTGAACCCCATCATCATCTCCAAGAAGCACTCATGCTGCTTCTCTCGGGTACTGATCGATGGAGGAAGCAGCATCAACCTCCTTTACCGAAGCAGCCTCGAGAGGCTAGGCATCAACGAGTCCTAGCTGGAACCCTCAAGCACTTCATTCCACGGAGCAGTACCAGGGCCATCACACTCCCCAATCGGCAAGATCCGGCTGGACGTCATCTTTGGCAGCGAGAACAACTTCCGCCGTGAACCAATTTGGTTCGAGGTCATGAACCTCTCCAGTTCCTACGACGCCATACTAGGGCGCCCAGCCCTGACCAAGTTCTTGGGAGTACCGCACTACGCATACCTCAAAATGAAGCTGCCAGGCCCAAAGGGAGTGATCACTGTCAATGGATGCTACAAGCGTTTGATCGAATGTGCTTCAGACGGCTCCAAGCTGGCCGAAGCAATGATCATTGCAGAAGAGAAGCGCGTCATAATGCAAAATGTGGCGGCTCTGCAGAAGGACATGCCGGCTGGAGAGCCCAAACCGGCTGGAGAATCACAGTTCAAGCCCTCGCAGGGGACAAGGAAGATCCTGCTAAACGAGGAAGACCCAAGCAAGTTCGTCCTGTTCGGAGATGGCCTGGACAACAAATAGGAAAGTGCGCTCGTCGATTTCCTACGTGAGAATCAGGACATTTTTGCATGGTGCCCCAAAGACATGCCAGGTGTCCTGAGGGAAATCGCCGAGCACTCCCTTCATGTTCGACCAGACGCGAAGCCGGTCAAACAATCTTTATGCCGCTTCGCAGAAGAAAAAAAGAAGAACCATTGGTGAGGAGATCACTCGGCTGCTTGCAGCTGGCTTTATCATGGAAGTTTTCCACCCGGAATGGCTCGCCAATCCGGTGCTAGTGCTGAAGAAGAACAAGACATGGCGCATGTGCATCGACTATACCAGTCTCAACAAAGCTTGCCCCAAAGATCCTTTCGCTCTGCCGTAGATTGATCAAGTCATCGACTCCACCGTCGAGTGCGATTTGTTGTCTTTTTTGGACGCTTACTCGGGCTACCATCAAATCAAGCTCAATGTAACCGATCAAATAAAGACATCATTCATAACCCCGTATGGAGCTTACTACTACACCACCATGCCCTTCGGGTTGAAGAACGCAGGCGCAACCTATCAGCTCTGCATGCAGAAATGCCTGCAGACACAGATCGGAAAGAACGTGCACGCCTACGTCGACGACGTCATCATCAAGACCAAGGAGCAGCACACACTCCTCGAGGATCTGAAGGAAACATTCGACAACCTCCGCCATTTCCAGATCAAGCTGAACCCGGAGAAATGCGTGTTCGGCGTCCCAGCTGGCAAGCTCCTGGGCTTTCTCGTCTGTGAGCGAGGAATCGAGGTGAACCCGAAAAAGATCAGAGCCATCGAGCGCATGGAGCTGCCACAGAACCTGCGATGTGCAGAAGTTCACCAGATGCCTCGCTTCCCTCAGCCGGTTCGTGAGCCGGCTGGGAGAGAAGGCCCTTCCCCTATATCAGCTAATGAAGAAAACGGACAAATTCGTCTGGACAGCCCAGGCGGACGAAGCTTTCCGAGACCTCAAGAGTATGCTCACCTTGCCACCCGTCCTGGCAGCGCCAGCAGCAAAGGAGCCCATGCTGATGTACATCACTGCCACAAATAGAGTGGTTAGCATGGTATTGGTAGTGGAACGACCAGAGGAAGGAAAGGCTCAGATGGTCCAGCGCCCCGTATACTACCTGAGTGAGGCGCTCTCGCTATCCAAGCAGAACTACCCCCACTATCAGAAGCTGGTGTACGACGTGTACATGGCCGCCAAGAAGCTCAAGCACTACTTCCAGGAGCATTCCATCCGGGTTGTATCATTGGCCCCACTCGTGGAAATCATTGGCAACAAAGACGCCACTGGCCGCATAGCAAAATGGGCCATCGAGCTCGCCGCGCATAACATCCAGTACGAGCCGCGGACCGCAATCAAGTCGCAAGCATTGGCTAATTTCATCGTCGATTGGGCGGAGACACAATACATGCCCCCAGTGCCAGATTCAACTTACTGGAAGCTACACTTCGACAGATCGAAAATGAGGAGAGGACTTGGAGCCGGAATCGTGATAACCTCGCCCAAAGGCGACCGACTAGAGTACGTTCTCCAGATCCACTTCAAAGCTTCCAACAACGTCGCCGAGTACGAAGCACTCATCCATGGGCTCAAGATGGCCAAGCAGATAGGCATCCAGAGGGTGCTATGCTTCGGAGATCCGGACTTGGTGGTGCAACAAGTATCTGGCGAATGGGATGCCAGGGACACGAACATGGCCCTTTACCGCTTCTTCGTCTAGCAGTTGTGCCTATTTTGAAGGATGTGAGTTTCACGATGTGCCCAGAGCCAACAACGAAGCTGCTGACGCCTTGGCCAGGGTCGGGTCAACAAGACAAGCCATACCGCCTGGGGTCTCCCTCGAGCACTTGTGCAAGCGCTCCATCACCCTCTCACCAGAGTTCGACTCCATCATGCTCAGCGTGGACCCAGGAACAGACGGTGCCGCGGCACACCCAGGGACTGCCGCGCCGCACCCGGGGACTGTTGCACCCCACCCGGGGACTTCTTCGCTGCACTCGGGAGCTACCGCGACACGGACCATGGTCGACATCAGCATGTTTCCATCCGGCAGGCCTCCCGACATTTCGGAGCCGGCCATCCGCGAGGAGATCAAGCTCATCATACAGATGGTGCACACCATACGGGAGGCACCCGACTGGCCAAATCCGTAAATGGATTTCCTGGCCAAGGGCGAACTCCCGACAGAAGAGTTGGCAGCACGACAAGTGCGACGAAGGGCAAGCGCCTACACCATCATCAACAACGATCTGTACAAGCGCAGCGTCGGAGGCATCTATCAACGATGCATCAGTCAGGAGGAAGGAACCAAGCTTCTAACGGACATACACCAGGACGAGTGTGTGAAGGGTTTCGCGGCATAGTAAATCAAAATTTTCTACGGATGCGAACAGAGGGAAGCCAAGATCTAATCTAGGAGATGCAAACAACGAGAGAGATTGGATTAGATCTTCATACCCTTGAAGATTCGCACAGCGGAACGTTCGTCGGAACATGGGTGATGTAGTCGTACTCGCTTCTCCTCCTCGCGATCCGATCCGATCTAGCACCACAAGTGGCGATGCCTCCGTGAGATGCACACGTGCGACACCTCGACGTCTCCTCCTTCCTTGGTCCAGCAAGTATGGTGGAGAGACGGATTGGATCTACAACACGACGGCGTGGTGTATATGGTGGAGAATTTCTGCAGCAGGACTTCGCCTACAAGCAGTCGGGAGGGAGAGAGGAGGGAAGCAGGGTGGCTAGGGTTGGAGGGGAAGGTGTGTGGGGGTGGTGCGCCCCCACCCCTCTTTATATAGAGGGGGGGCGCATCCCTAGCCCCTCCCCCAAGCCCAAACCGGCGGCCCCAAGGAGGAAGAGTGGGGGGCAAGGAAACCCCCCTTCTAGAAGGTCTATCTAGGGTTTAAACCCTCTTTGGCCGGCTGGGCCCTATGGGGCCTTGTGCCCCTGGCCCAATGCGGCCAGGGCACTCCCTCATAGGCCCATTCCCCCTCCCGGAAGGTGGGGCCACGTTGGTCCCCTTCCGGAAGGTTCTAGAAGCTTCCGGTACAATACCGATTAACCCGGAACAATTCCGAACTCCAAAAACCGCACTGCCTTATATGAATCTTATTCTCCGGACCATTCCGGAACCTCTCGTGATGTCCTGGATCCCATCCGAGACTCCGAACAAAAACTCATAAACCAATTATCCAATCTATCCTAGCGTTGAGACACGTTAAGTGTGTGACCCTGCGGGTTCGAGAATATGCGGACATGATCTTCTATCAATAATCAACAGCGGGGTCTGGAAACCCATATTGACTCCCACACATTCATCGATGATCATATCGGATGAACCACGATGCCAGGATTCAATCAATCCCATATATATTCCCTTCGTCTCGCGATATTTTACTTGCCCGAGATTCGATCGTCGGTACCGTCATACCTAGTTCAATCTCGTTCACAGCAAGTACTTTACTCGTTCCGTAATCCGATATCACTTTGTGATTAACTCCTTAACCACATGCTTGCAAGCGGTGTTGATATCGATTACCGAGTGGGTCCGAAGTATATCTCTACGACTTGGGATGGACAAATCCCATCTCGATACATACAACCCAACAGATACTTTCCGATCACCTGAGAGACACCTTTATGATCACCCTCTCATAGGATGATGTTTGATGACCTCAAAGCTTTCTTCCGATACCAGGGAGTTGTATTATCTCATGGTCTAAGGAATACAATATTTGACATAAGAAAAGCTTCGCAATGATGAACACGATGACACGATCTAATTGCTTCGCTTAGTTTGGGTCTGTCCACCATATCATTCTCCCAATGATATGATCTCATTATTAATCGACAACTCATGTCCATGGTTAGGAAACCTTAACCATCATTAATCAATGAGCTATTCCATAGAGGCGTACTAGGGACACGGTGTTGTTTACAAACCACACAAGTATTAATGTTTCCGCTTAATACAATTCTAGCATGGAATATAAACATTATCATGAACAAGAATTATAATAATAACATCTTTATTATTGCCTCTAGGGCATAATTCCAACAGTCTCCCACTTGCACTAGAGTCAATAATCTAGTTTACATTTGGCAACAATCTCACACCCATGGCACTGAGGTGCTGATCATGTTTTACACGTGGAAGAGGTTTAGTCAATGGATCTGCGACATTCAGATCTGTATGTACTTTGCTAATCTTCAGATCTCCATCTGCTATATAATCTCGGATTATATGAAACTTGCGGTTGATATGCTTGGTCTTTGGATGATATCTTGGTTCCTTAGCGAGTGCTATGGCGCTAGTGTTGTCACACAATATCTCCAGTGGGTCCAATGCACTTGGAACCACACCAAGCTCAGTGATGAAGTTTCTGATCCAAACTCCTTCACTTGACGCTTCTGCAGCAGCCATGTATTCCGCTTCTACTGTAGATCCCGCGATCACGCTTTGCTTGCAGCTTCTCCAGCTCACAGCTCCTCCATTCAAAATATAAACGTATCCTGTCTGAGATTTAGAATCATCCTTGTTGGTGTCGAAACTAGCATCGACGTAACCTTTTACGACGAGCTGTTCATCACCCCCATAGACTAAGAACATTTCTTTAGTCCTATTTAGGTACTTTAGGATGTTCTTCACGGCTGTCCAGGGTTCCACTCCTGGATCACTTTGATATCTGCTCGTCAAACTAAGAGCATTGGACACATCCGGTCTAGTACACAGCATGGCATACATGATCGAACCTATGGCCGAGGCATAAGGCACTTTTCTCATAGCTTCCCTATCATTTACCGTAGCTGGACACTGAGCCTTGCTCAATATCTTACCTGACAACATAGGCACTGAACCTTTCTTTGCCTTATCCATTCTGAACCTTTTCAGAACTTTGTCTAGGTATGCACTCGGGCTTAAAGCTATCAGGCGTCTTTGTCTATCTCTATAGATTTTGATGCCCAATATATAAGCAGCTTCACCTAGGTCTTTCATTGAAAAACAAATGTTCAAATAACTCTTCACATCGTTAAGCATGTTGATGTCATTTCCAATAATCAATATGTCATCCACATATAGTACCAGAAACGTCACCGAGCTCCCACTCACTTTCTTGTAGATGCAAGCTTCGTAGCTATTTGGAACAAATCCAAAGCTCTTGATCACTTGATCAAAACGAAGGTTCCAACTCCGAGATGCTTGCTTCAGTCCATAAATGGAACGCTGAAGTTTGCATACTTTATCAGCATCCTTAGGATCGACAAAACCTTCGGGTTGCATCATATACAACTCTTCATCAATGTTGCCATTGAGGAACGTAGTCTTGACATCCATCTGCCATATTTCATAATCATGAAACGCAGCAATTGCTAATAAAATCCGAATGGACTTAAACATCGCTACGGGAGAGAAAGTCTCATCGTAGTCAACACCTTGAACTTGTCGAAAACCTTTCGCGACAAGCCGTGCTTTATAGATGGTAACATTACCATCCGCGTCCGTTTTCTTCTTGAAAATCCATTTGCACTCAACGACCTTTCGGTCGCTAGGAGGGTCCACCAAAGTCCATACTTGGTTTTCGCTCATGGATCCCAATTCGGATTTCATGGCTTCTAGCCATTTCTCAGAGTCTGGGCTCATCATCGCTTCCTCATAGTTCGTAGGTTCACTGTCTTCTACTAACAAGACAGTTAAGACAGGGTTGCCGTACCACTCAGGAGGGGCACGCGACCTTGTCGACCTGCGACGTTCAGTAGCAGCATCTTCCGAAGCTTCATGATCCTTATCATTAGCTTCCTCTATTATTGGTGCAGGCGGCACTGGAACAATTTCAGGTGCTGCGCTACTCTCCAATTCAAGAGAAGGTTCAATAACCTCGTCTAACTCTACTTTCCTCCCACTCACTTCTTTCGAGAGAAACTCCTTCTCAAGAAAGGAACCGTTCTTTGCGACAAACACTTTGCCTTCGGTTCTGTGATAGAAGGTATACCCAATAGTTTCCTTAGGGTATCCTATGAAGACGCATTTCTCCGCTTTGGGTTCGAGCTTGTCCGGCATCAACTTCTTGACGTAAGCTTCGCATCCCCAAACTTTAAGAAACGACAACTTAGGTTTAGCACCAAACCACAGTTCATACGGTGTCGTCTCAACGGATTTAGATGGTGCCCTATTTAAAGTGAATGCAGCGGTTTCTAATGCATAACCCCAAAATGATAACGGCAAATCAGTAAGAGACATCATCGATCGGACCATATCTAATAGGGTTCGATTCCGGCGTTCAGACACACCATTGCGCTGTGGTGTTCCGGGTGGCGTGAGTTGCGAAACAATTCCACTTGCTTTAAGATGCGTGAGAAAATCATAACTCAAATATTCACCTCCACGATCGGATCGTAGAAACTTAATCTTTCTGTTACGATGGTTCTCCACTTCATTCTGAAATTCCTTGAACTTTTCAAATATTTCAGATTTATGTTTCATTAAAAAGATATACCCATATCTACTTAAGTCATCGGTAAAAGTGAGAAAATAGCGATATCCACCGCGCGTCGAAACACTCATCGGTCCGCATACATCGGTATGTATGATTTCCAACAAGTCGGTTGCTCGCTCCATCATTCCGGAGAACGGTGTTTTGATCATCTTGCCCATGAGGCATGGTTCGCATGTGTCAAATGATTCAAAATCAAGAGACTCCAAAAGTCCATCAGAATGGAGTTTCTTCATGCGCTTTACACCAATATGACCTAGGCGACAGTGCCACAAATAAGTAGTATTATCACTATCTACTTTGCATCTCTTAGCCTCAATGTTATGGATGTGTGTTTCATCCCTTTCGAGATTTAGAAGAAATAAACCATTCAAAAGAGGTGCATGACCATAAAAGATGTTACTCATATAAATAGAACAACCATTATTCTCCGATTTAAATGAATAACCGTCTTGCAATAAACACGATCCAGAAATAATGTTCATGCTCAACGCAGGCACATAATAACATTTATTAAGGTTTAAAACTAATCCCGAAGGTAAAACTAAGGAGAGCATGCCGACGGCCATCACATCAACTCTTGATCCGTTGCCAACGCGCATCGTCACCTCATCCCTCGCAAGCCGCCGTCTATTCCGTAGCTCCTGTTTCGACTTACAAATATTAGCAACTGAACCAGTATCAAATACCCAGGCACTACAACGAGGGCTAGTAAGGAAAACATCAATAACATGTATATCAAATATACCTTTGATGGTGCCAGCCTTCTTGTCCGCTAAGTACTTCAGACAGTTGCGCTTCCAGTGACCCTTGTCCTTGCAATAGAAGCACTCAGTGTCCGGCTTAGGACCAGACTTGAGCTTCTTCTCAGCAGGGGCAACGCGCTTGCCGCCGCCTTTCTTGAAGGGCTTCTTTGCACCTTTACCTTTCTTAAAGGAGGGCTTGTTGACCATCAACACATGATTATCCTTCTTGATGTCCACCTCCGCAGCCTTCAGCTTTGCGAAGAGCTCGATGATCGTATCAGTGGAACCAATCTGATTATGAGTCACTACAAAACTTTTGTAGCTGGGAGGGAGTGATTGCAGAACCCTGTCAATCTTGAGCTCCTCTGGAATCTTGCAGTCCAGTTGCTCAAGGCGTTGAGTGTAGCCCGTCATCTCAATGGCATGCTCACTAACGAAACTCCCTTCCTCCATCTTGTAGTTAAAGAACTTCTTAGAGATCTCATATCTCTCAGAACGGGCCTGAGTCTGAAACATGGTTTTCAGCTCCTCGAGAATCTCAAAGGGCTCGGCGAACTCCTCAAAACGATTTTGAAGATCCGATTCCATAGAATACAACATGGCGATCTTAATCAAATCATAATCATCCTTGCGCGACTGATAAACAGCTTTTTCATCAGCTGGCGCATCTATAGCAGGGGCGTCACCTAGCGCTTTCTCAAGGACATAGTCCTTTTGTCCGCCAGCGAGAATGATTCTCAGAATGCGGAACCATTTGGTGAAGTTAGACCCATTGTTTCTAAGCTTTTCTTTCTCAGCAAAAACGTTGAAGTTGAAGTTGGACTTGGCCATGTGATCTACAGTATTTGCAAGTACAATTTAGACTATGTTCATGATAAATAGTTCAACTTAATCAAATTACTAGATGAACTCCCACTAAATTCAACATCCCTCAAGTTGTTTAGTGAACACGATCCAAATTCACCACACCTAATCTGATCATCACGAGAAGAGATGTGGTTTCAATGGTGGACAACGAAGTGTCGATCATATCATTCATATGACTCATGCTTAACCTTTCGGTTCTTGTGTTCCGAGGCCATGTCTGTACATGCTAGGCTCGTCAAGTTAGACCCAAGTATTTCCGCGTGTGCAAAACTGGCTTGCACCCGTTGTATGTGAGTGTAGAGTCTATAGCACCCGATCATCACGTGATGCTTGGACACGACGAACTTTCGCAACGGTGCATACTTGGGGAGAACACAGTTTTTATCTTGATCTTTAAGTGAGGAATCATCTTATAATGCTACCGTCGCGATCTAAGCATAATAAGATACATAAAAGGATAAACATCACATGCATATAACTTTATGTGACATGGTATAGCCAATCTTCGCGCAATGATCTCCATCTTGTGCGTTCCGGCATGATCTCCATCACTCCACCATGATTGCCTCCACCATGAATAGCAACTACAACTATTGCTAACTACTTAGCGATAAAGTAAAGCTATTACATGGCGTATAAGAAGTTGACTCGCAGGTCATACACAATTATAAAGACAACCATATGGCTCCTGCCGGTTGTGTACTCATCGACATGCAAGTCGTGAAACATTACAAAACATGATCATCGCATACAATATACACATCACATCTTGGGCCATACCATATCACAGAAAACACTCCCTGCAAAAACAAGTTAGACGCCTCTACTTTGTTGTTGCATGTTTTACGTGGCTTATGGGAGTAGATGCTAAGAACGATTCTTACCTACGGAAAGCCACAACGGTGATATTATGGTTGCCAAACTCCGTTGTTAATTCCATGACAACTATAGTGAGAGAAACGGGCATCCACCAGCCGCATGTGTGGAACAAGCCACACGTCAAGTGCGGAGCCGGTCTCGCGAACGACGTCGCGTAAGGTTGGCCTGGACCGCTTCAATCTCACTATCCCGCGTCATAAGAAGAACACAAACAAGAGGCTTGCAATAGAAAACATCAACGCCCGCAACAACCATGTTGCGTTCTACTCGTGAATCACATCTACGCATAGATCTAGCTCTGATACCACTGAAGGGTTTCGCGGCATAGTAAATCAAAATTTTCTATGGATGCGAACAGAGGGAAGCCAAGATCTAATCTAGGAGATGCAAACAACGAGAGAGATTGGATTAGATCTTCATACCCTTGAAGATTCGCACAGCGGAACGTTCGTCGGAACGTGGGTGATGTAGTCGTACTCGCTTCTCCTCCTCATGATCCGATCCGATCTAGCATCACAAGTGGCGATGCCTCCGTGAGATGCACACGTGCGGCACCTCGACATATCCTCCTTACTTGGTCCAGCAAGTATGGTGGAGAGACGGATTGGATCTACAACACGACGGCGTGGTGTATATGGTGGAGAATTTCTGCAGCAGGACTTCGCCTACAAGCAGTCGGGAGGGAGAGAGGAGGGCAGCAGGGCGGATAGGGTTGGAGGGGAAGGTGTGTGGGGGTGGTGCGCCCCCACCCCTCTTTATATAGAGGGGGGGCGCAGCCCTAGCCCCTCCCCCAAGCCCAAACCGGCGGCCCCAAGGAGGAAGAGTGGGGGGCAAGGAAACCCCCCCCTTCTAGAAGGTCTATCTAGGGTTTAAACCCTCTTTGGCCGGCTGGGCCCTATGGGGCCTTGTGCCCCTGGCCCAATGCGGCCAGGGCACTCCCTCATAGGCCCATGCCCCCTCCCAGAAGGTGGGGCCACGTTGGTCCCCTTCCGGAAGGTTCTAGAAGCTTCTGGTACAATACCGATTAACCCGGAACAATTCCGAACTCCAAAAACTGCACTGCCTTATATGAATCTTATTCTCTGGACCATTCCGGAACCTCTCGTGATGTCCCGGATCCCATCCAAGTCTCCAAACAAAAACTCATAAACCAATTATCCAATCTATCCTAGCGTCGATACACGTTAAGTGTGTGACCCTGCGGGTTCGAGAATATGCGGACATGATCTTCTATCAATAATCAGCAGCGGGGTCTGGAAACCCATATTGACTCCCACACATTCATCGATGATCATATCGGATGAACCACGATGCCAGGATTCAATCAATCCCATATATATATATTCCCTTCGTCTCGTGATATTTTACTTGCCCGAGATTCGATCGTCGGTACCGTCATACCTAGTTCAATCTCGTTCACAGCAAGTACTTTACTCGTTCCGTAATCCGATATCACTTTGTGATTAACTCCTTAACCACATGCTTACAAGCGGTGTTGATATCGATTACCGAGTGGGCCCGAAGTATATCTCTCCGACTTGGGAGGGACAAATCCCATCTCGATACATACAACCCAACAGATACTTTCCGATCACCTGAGAGACACCTTTATGATCACCCTCTCATAGGATGACGTTTGATGACCTCAAAGCTTTCTTCCGATACCAGGGAGTTGTATTATCTCATGGTCTAAGGAATACAATATTTGACATAAGAAAAGCTTCGCAAAGATGAACACGATGACACAATCTAATTGCTTCGCTTAGTTTGGGTCTGTCCACCATATCATTCTCCCAATGATATGATCTCATTATTAATCGACAACTCATGTCCATGGTTAGGAAACCTTAACCATCATTAATCAATGAGCTAGTCCATAGAGGCGTACTAGGGACACGGTGTTGTTTACAAACCACACAAGTATTAATGTTTCCGCTTAATACAATTCTAGCATGGAATATAAACATTATCATGAACAAGAATTATAATAATAACATCTTTATTATTGCCTCTAGGGCATAATTCCAACAGTGTGGTCACCACGCATCATCAAGGGCAATAGCAGCCAAGGCCCTTCGGCATGGTTTCTACTGGCCGACGGCGCTGAAGGACGCCGAAGAAATAGTCAAGACATGCAACGGCTGTGAGCAATTCAGCCAGCTGAAGCACACACCGTCTGCGGTACTCAAGACAATACCAATCACCTGGCCATTCGCGGTCTGGGGCCTAGACATGGTTGGGCCATTCAAGACAGCTCGATCCAGTATGACACACCTGCTCGTAGCCGTGGACAAGTTCACCAAGTGGAATGAGGCGAAGCTAATCAAGAAGCTGGACGGAGCGACGGTGATCAAGTTCTTCACAAACATCATCATCCGGTTCGGATACCCGCACAACATCATTACTGACAATGGAACCAACTTTGTGAAAGGAGTCTTCGCTCGTTTCTGCGGGGAAAAAGGGATCCGTTTGGATCTGGCATCAGTCGCACATCCACAGTCCAACAGACAGTGTGAGTGTGCTAACTGTCTGGTTCTAGCCGAAATCAAGCCAAGGCTTATCTAACCGCTTGTCAGATCTCCCGGATACTGGATAGAGGAGCTGCCTGCAGTGCTCTGGAGCCTACGCACCGCACCCAATCGCTCAACCGGCTTCACGCTGTTCTTCCTCGTCTATGGGGCAGAGGCCATTCTCCCCACAGACATCCAGTTCGACGCACCCTGCAAGAAGCTCTACACGGAGCAGGAAGCCAAGGAGGCAAGGGAGGACAACATGGACTTGCTCGAGGAGGCACGCGAGTTGGCTCTGTCCAGATCAGCAATCTTCCAGCAAGAGTTGCGCCGATACCACGCCAGCCGGATCCGGGCCACCTCTTTCCGCGAGGGAGACCTAGTGCTGCGCTTGGTCCAGAGCATCAAAGGAATGCACAAGCTATTCCTGCCATGGGAAGGACCATTCATCGTCAGCCGAGCGCTCCACAACAATTCATACTATCTGATCGACACGCAGCAGCCGATGAAGAACAAGGCAGATCGCTCAGACAAGGAGACAGAGCGCCCATGGAATGTAAGCCTGCTCCGGCCATTTTACACTTAGAAAAGTTTATGTATCTTCCCTTTTTATGTAACAAGTGAACAAGATTGAAAGCCTTGGCGCAGCGCTAAGGACTTTGTCCCAATTTGCTAGATGATCTCCATGATGCCGACATGCCAAAACCCCACCTTCACATGAACCAGATGAACCGCCAGAACCAAAGGAACCTCGTGAACCAGAGGAACAGGAGCCAAGCGTGAAGGCCTTCTATGATATGATGGCCTCGGCTAAGAGTCCTCTGTACGAGGGTTCAAGATTTCTCAGCTTGATGCCATCTTGCAAGCACTAGCCAAAAAGCTGTAGTACGGCAACACCCGTTCATGTTTTGAAGATCATCTGCGAACGTATGGTATCATGTTGCCCAAAGGGCATTCTCTGCCTAAAACAATGTATGAAGTGAATAAAATCATGCGAGCGCTCAGCATGTGACATGGTTATACCCCACGGGTACACGATCTCAGCATACCTGGTCCAGCCCAAGGAAGGCCCACGGCAAATATACGCCGGCCCATGAAGACTTTCGGGTGGCCAAGGCCCATGACGTCTTCGGATCCTTGGAGAGCAAGACTAGAGTAGATAGGAAATTCAAAGGGGTAAACCCTAAAAACGGTAACCGACTAGGTCTGTGCCTGGGACCTGCCTAAGTCTATATAAAGGCTAGGAGGGCACGACCTAGATCTCTCGACTCATACTTCCGCATACACACCTCCACGCCAGATTGCATCTGCGCTCCCCTGTAATCACCGGTTCCGTCGTAATCAAGAGCAGACAAGCAGGAGTAGGGTTTTCCCTCCGGGGGCCTGAACCTGGGTAAACCTCGTGTCCCGTGTTGCTTGTTTGCTAACCGTTCTGCGATCTCCAGCATCCCCATCTTCTCCAAAATCCAAGTCCATAACAATGGGCATTGACGAGATTAAACCTCGTCAATTGGCGCCGTCTGTGGGAACTGGGGACGCTGATTGTGCGATTGTGACGGTCCCAACCCGAGCGATCTACAACTCTGCGGCAACGGAGAGTCACCTCCTCTTCGGCGCTTTCGACTTCACCGCCCACTCACCGGCCACCATGAAGGACTTCGAGCCTGTAGGCGACGGACTCGAGATCCTATTCGGGAGCTTCTGCTTCCAGGTGGGGCAAACCGGCACTCTCCGCCTCCCAGAGCGGGTGCCCCTGCCATCGATTAGGCCCGCTTCGTGGGCACCCCACCCTGTGCTACGCACATCATCATCAACAGATGAATCATACGACAACAGCACCTGCAACTCCGATCTGTGCGATCCGCCATCGGATGAAGGGACCTACGGTTCTGGATCCGAAAGCTGCGGCAGCAGCGGACCAATCTACGAGCGCTACCAATGCGCCGTAGTCATCCAGAGTGACATGGACCAGCGAGCGCCCAACCCACCGCCATACCCGCCACCTAACCCGCAGAATAGAAACGCTGAGAACAGAAGAAGCCAGTCCCCCCCACCCGAAGGGGACGACCCCGGCCAGGTCATCCGCCTTAGCAAAGAAGGATGGGCCCAGGCACGCGCCGCCGTAGCGGATAACACTATCCTGCCTGCAGACGCCTCACGGGACCTGCTGATGGCATACCACTTACTCCTCATCGAGGAGCACAAGAAGCATGTCAAGATGCAAGAGATGCTTGACAAACGCAAGCAAGCAGCCTCAGAGTCCAGCGCGCGACGAGCTGCGTTCTCCGCCATGGGCATCGGCTCTAGCTCGAATGGCAACCACGGCAACAAGTATCGCTCCAGGATGGAGAACATGGATCCCAAGGAGCGCCGTGAGGTGACCCGAACCCTCCATGCATCCTTCATGGAGACGGATGCCGACGACAACATCATCCCGAAAACACCGCAGGCTGCGATCATGGCAGCCACCGCGTACCTAGCATTCCACCCACCTCCGGAGGGGGACCCGAAAAGAGCCATGCACAAGACCGCACTTACCGGACTCAGACTCGTCGGAGCAGTGCTCCATCAGGAAGCTCCTACGGAGCCAAAGAAGAAACCTTTGGTCAGGTTCGACCGCAACCCCACTCCTTCATCCGAAGAGGAGGACCATGATCTTCCCCAAAGGCACAAGAGTTCGCGCCATCGCAACCGCGATTACGACGCCAGAGACGCGCTCACACAGCGCAAAATCGACAAAGCGTGAGCCAAGCGCGCATGCTCGTCTGAATCCGAGATGGACGAAGACGAAGGAGAACTCTGCGGAGCCCAATGCTTCAGCAAATCTGTTCGACGAACACGGATGCCGCGAAATTTCAAACTTCCTTCGGATACTCCGAAGTTCGACGGCACACAAGACCCAAAGGCGTGGCTCAGTGACCACCTGTCATCCGTCAAGCTGCACGACGGAAACAAGGAAACCGCCATGCAATGCCTTCAGCTCCAGCTGACAGGTGCAGCCCGGATCTGGCTTAGCAGCCTATCTTCAGGGTCCATCCGAAGCTGGGAGGAGCTAGCTTACAGCTTCATCCGAAACTTCAAAGGCACCAGCAAGAGGCCCGCCTCAATCGAGGAGTTGCGGGCCTGCACTCAACGAACGGGCGAATCCATTCGCTCGTACATACTATGCTGGTCCAACACCAAGAACTCCGCAGTGCACATCTCCGAAGAGAGGGCCATCGATGCCTTCAAGGACGGCGTCAAGTGCCAGGACTTCAAGGAGGAACTTGGGCGCGTCAAACCCAAGACACTTGACCACCTCATGGACATCACCAACAGGTGGGCTGACAGCAAAGATTCTGTCCACCGGGCGCACCCGAAGGAAGAGGACGACTACGGTCGACGACGAGAACGCCGTAGCAAGAGGAGATCGTGCGTCTACGACGATCGCGATGGACCCGACATGGTCGCGGCCGGCTACGCCGATCGCCGCAACAACGCCAACCGCAACAGCGGAGGATACCACGGAGGAAATTTCCGCGATGGAGGACGCCCAGCACAGTCGTGGCAGCGCCGCGATCGCGATAACAGACCCTCAGCATACGAAAAACTTTCGGGTCCATGCAACATCCACTTCTACATCGACAAGCAGGATGGCAAAAAGAAGGCGAGCCACATGCTCAAGGACTGCCATGAGTTCCATAAGCTCAGCGAAAGCATGGTTCAGATGAGGCAGCAAGCTCCACCCCTGGATTCGGGAAAGCACCTGCACCTGGTGAAATAGCGCATGGAGCTCCTCCACCGCCACCTGTAGGAGGCCCGAACCAACCATTCGCACCAGCACAGAACAAGGCTAGGCACGAGTATCCCCCGCCAAAAGGAGCACTGATGATCCAGAAGGGACGCCCAACGAATAGGGTGCAGAAGAAAATCACCCGTCAGATCAACCTGGCCGTGACAACTCCACCTGCCATCCCTGAGTACCTCAGCGGATCAGAGTCCTGCATCACGTTCAACCGTTCGGACCACCCTTGCCAGGTCCCTCGCCCAGGTCATGCTGCCCTGGTGCTCGAGGCGCAGATCGGAGGTGTCGAGATGAGCCGCGTCTTCATGGATGGCAGCAGCGGCATCAACCTGATGTTCGCAAGCACCCTAGCAGCAATGCGGATCCCGCTATGCAGCCTGGAAAAGTCAGACACAATGTTCCACGGCATCGTTCTAGGAAAGGGCATATTCCCCCTGGGAAAGATATGGCTCGACGTCATCTTCGGCAAGCCCGACAACTTCCGATACGAGTGGCTCGAGTTCGAAGTGGTGGACTGGCCATCACAATACCACGCCATCCTCGGGCGTGTAGCATTCGCAAGATTCCTGGCAGTACCACACTACGCATACCTGCTACTCAAGATGCCAGGACCCAGAGGCGTCATCACAGTCCACGGGAGCTTCACCCGATCGGACCACTGCGACAGGGACTTCAACAGAATCTCCTAGTCATTCGGCATGCAGGAGGAGCTTGTAAGGCTCCGCGAGGTGACGGACAATGGGGCACCCCCAGTCGCACGACAAAACGCACCTGACATGTCTTTCGACTCCACCGTCAACACAAAAAAGGTGCAGGTCCACCCGACAGATGCCTCCAAGACGGCGCTGATCGCCAACGACCTCAGCCCGACATAGGAAAGCGCGCTCGTCGAATTCCTCCGTGAGCGCTGGGAAATCTTCGCCTGGTGTCCTGCGGACATGCCAGGAGTTCCCAGGGAATTCGCCGAGCATGCACTCAACATCTTTCCAGACACCAAGCCCGTCAAGCAGTCCATCCAGAGACTGTCCGAGCCACGGGCCGAAGCCATTGGAATGGAAATCAACAGGCTACTCGCTGCAGACTTCATCAGGGAGAAAGCGAGTGGCTCGCAAATACAGTGATGGTCCCCAAGAAGGACACGGACATCCTACGGATGTGCGTGGACTTCACGTCGCTGAACAAGCACTGCCCAAAGGACCACTTCCCTCTTCCTCGGATCGACCAGATCATCGATTCGACTGCAGGATGCGAGAAACTCTCCTTCCTCGACGCCTACTCAGGCTACAACCAGATTCGACTCAAGGTCGAAGATCAAGAGAAAACAACATTTATCACACCGTTCGGAGTGTTCTGCTACAACACAATGCCCTTCGGGCTAAAGAACACAGGTGGCACATACCAGCGATGCATGTAGGCATGTCTGAAGGACCAGATCGGTGAAAACGTCCAAGTCTATGTTGACGACATAGTCATCAAAACCAAGGAGGCAAGAATGCTCATCGACGATCTCTGCGAGACGTTTGACAACCTCGATCACTACAGGATCAATCTGAATCCCGAAAAATGCGCCTTCGGCGTCCCATCGGGTCAGCTACTTGGATACTTCATCTCCCAACGAGGGATCGAGGCGAACCCGAAGAAAATCCGGGAAATCATGGCGATGGAGAAGCCGAAGAACCTCAAGGGCGTCCAGCAGCTCGCAGGGCGAATAGCGGCATTGAGCAGGTTCATTAGCCGCATGGGCGAGAAAGCCCTGCCATTCTACCAGCTGCTACGCAAGGCAGATAAATTCGAGTGGACGCCCGAAGCGGACGACACATTCGAAGATCTCAAGCGACTGCTCTCCACCTCGCCCGTTTTGGTCACACCAAAGGAGCGCGAACCCCTGCTACTGTACATAGCAGCCACACACCAGGTGGTCAGCACCGTGCTAGTGGTCGAGCGACCCGAAGAAGGCAAGACCCATGGGGTCCAACGCCCAATTTACTACCTCAGCGAGGTATTGACGCCAACAAAACAGAGGTATCCTCACGACCAAAAACTCGCCTACGGCGTGTTCATGACGGCTCGTCGGTTGAGGCACTACTTCCAGGAGCACCAGGTGATGGTCGTCAATGAGGCATCCCTGAACAACATCCTAAATAACCCAGAGGCCACAGGACGCGTGGCCCTGTGGGGCATCGAGCTATCACCTCTTGACATCATCTACGAGAAGCACCACTCGATCAAGTCTCAAGTCCTCCCGGACTTCCTCGTACACTGGATGGAGCTGCAGCTGCCAGACACCCCAGACATGATGCAGTCATGGACGATGCACTTCGATGGCTCCAAGCGTGAAGCCGGAGCAGGAGCCGGGGTCATACTGACCTCCCCGCAGGGCGACAAGATGAAGTACGTCCTCCGGATGAAGTTTCGAGCCTCCAACAACAAGGCATAATACGAGGCCCTCATCCACGGCAAAAGGATGGAAAAAATCTGCGGCGCAACACGCCTGGTCATCTACGGTGACTCCAACCTCGTTGTCCAACAGACGATGAACGAGTGCAACGCACACGCTGAAAACATGATCGCGTATCGCGCACTCTACAACACACTCGATGGAAGCTTCGATGGCTGCGAGCTTCGGCACATTGGAAGAGAAAGCAACGAAGAGGCCGACAGACTCGCCAACATCGGCTCCACCTGCGCAAGGGTGCCACCAGGTGTGTTCCTCGAATAGATCTGCGTGCCATCCATTAAGCAAAAATTTCCCAAGGGATCACCCGAAGAGGCAAAACACTGGGGAGCCACGCGACCCGAAGGTCACGAAGGACCAGAAAAACTAGACACAGAGGTCGCCGTAGTCAACCTGATGCAGGTCATGGCAGTCAAAGAAACCTGGACGCGACCATACCTCCAGTTCTTGATAGACGGAGAATTGCCTGACAGCCTGACGGATGACCGGCGCATATCTCGCCGGTCAAAAGCTTTCACCATCATCAATGGTGAGCTGTACAAGCGTAGCATTATGGGTGTACTACAAATGTGCGTCACCATCGGTGACGGGAAAACCATACTCCAAGACATCCACGAGGGCATCTGCGACCACCATGCAGGCAGCCGCTCCCTTGTCGCTAAAGCTCTACGAGCTGGATTCTACTGGCCCACGACCATGAACGACGCAAAAGACATCGTCCGAAGATGCAAGGGGTGCCAAAGGTTCGCCAACAAACCACACGCACCCGGGTCAGAGCTCAGGCCCATACCTCTAGCCTAGCCTTTTGCTCAATGGGGCCTCGACATGATCGGAAACTGCCAAGATCCTCGAAAGGGGGGCACGTATACCTCCTGGTTGCAGTCGACAAATTCACCAAGTGGATCGAGGCCATGCCGGTCACTAACCAAAAGGGCAAGACTACCGTCAAGTTCTTTGAATCCATTGTCTACAGGTTCGGCGTACCGCATAGCATCATTACCGACAATGGATCGAACTTTATCTCCAAAGCATTCCAAGACTTCTGCGAAGGCCTCGGAATCAACATCACATACGCCTCGGTGGCGCACCCGCAAACGAACGGGCAGGTGGAAAAGGCCAATGGCCTAATAGGCGCCGGCATCAAGAAGCACCTCATGAGCCCACTCGAGCGACTCGCCGGAGCCTGGACGAAAGAGATACCCTCCGTCCTATGGAGCCTGTGTACCATGCCAAACAGCTCAACAGGATACACGCCATTCTTCATGGTGCATGGAGCCAAAGCCGTGCTACCATCCGAAGTACGCCACCAGGCCCCCCGGGTCGTCGCTTACAGCGAAGCCGAATCCACGGCTGCACTCGAAGACGCCGTCGACACACTCGACGAGGCAAGAGACATAGCAGCAACTCGGTCAGCGGTATACCAGCAGAGTCTCCGCAACTACCACAGCCGACGGCTGCGCCCAAGGTCCTTCTTCGAAGGAGACCTCGTCTTGCGACTAAAGCAAGAGCGACCGAAGAAATTCGAGTCACCATGGGAAGGACCCTACCTTGTCACCGAAGTCATCCCAGGTGGCGCCTATCGCCTCAAGCATGTGGAATCTGGAGTCGCATACTCCAATCCATGGAACGTCGCACAGCTGCGACGATTCTACCCCTAGCTACCCTCCTCTTTACTTTCAATAAGGCTATTCAGCCAAGGCTACTCAGTCGAACAATGTACCTCCTCCATTACGATATAAATAAAGCTAAGTGTCTCACCCCAAAAACTTTCGTTTACTATTCGCACTCTTATGATACAAACGCACTCGGGGGCTCCACCCACCTCACGATTTCGTCGACTGGGGATAAGACGTGTACACCTGCGTAGCTAACCACGTCAGGCTAACGAAAAGGACACGTATGCAAACAAAGCACTACGTGCTCAAATAGCAACCAAATCTTTATAACAAAGGGCGAAACATGCCCAGACAAATACATACAAATTTTACATCCGTCCTTTTTACAGGTACTACCTATTCTGAAGAATAACTTGAGCACGATGCTCAAACAAATCTACGACCTGCTCGGCATACTGCCTTACAGCCGCATAATGTGGACGCATATCCCACTCGCCACCATTCGGCCGAAGAGGCAGCCTAGCCACAACAACAGACAGATCTACGTCAGGGCGATGTAGCCTCACAAGGGACAGCGCAGCCTTCACCCCTGTGACGAGTTGATGCCGCACCAATTCCTTGAAATGATGCACGTTTCGAAACTTCGATAGAAGACCAGAAAGGGTTGGTGGTACAACATCCAGTGGAAACATCACATGCAGAACCGACGCGAATGAAGTCTGCACTTGACGAAGCACCCGCGATACTTGGTGAACGCGATCCTGCACCGTCGCCAGAGCCATGGCACGGTCACGATCCATCCAGAAGAACCCGCCGGCTTCCATGTCCTGTTGAGTCAAGAAATTGACCCGAACAGCAACACGCTCCTTCTCCTCCCTTGGAGCAAGGTTAGCACCTGTGATACTCGGACAAAAGTAAGACGCAAGGCCAGCAGGCGCATCCGAAGAAATGAGCAGCAGCTCGAAAAACTTACACTGAAGCTGCTCAGATAATCGAAGCAATTCCACCATCAAGTACTCCTCTCTGGCAGCACCGCGATCCTCTTTGGACTTCCAGACGTCGGCATGGCCACGCATCCCAAGCAATTCTTTTTCGAGACTGCGAATACGGTCTCGAAGAAACGCAAGCTGCGACGAATCATCCAACGATGGCCGCAGCCGCGTGGCAGGCGAGGTGTCCACGGGATCACCACCCGAAGGGACCTAGATCAACAGAAAGGCAAGGACATGAACACGCAGATAAAGGAGCACACAACTCAGCAAATTCATTAAGTGCAGCAAAAGCCACTACGTGGCACTAAGATTGTTCATCTAAATATTTACAACAAAAGAAGCTACAACTATCCTACAGCTACAACGCCTATGACGCGGCACCCTGAGTCGACTCGGAGCCGGATTGCCTCGCCTTGGCTTCCCCCTGCTGCCGTAGCGCGTACTCGGCCAGCAGATCAATCAGCTTCGGCCCATAACGCTTACAGCGAGCAACATAGGTAGCGAAGGCTACCTCGGACCCATCAGTAATCGTCGGCATCCGGGATGTGACCTAGGGAAGGTCCAGCTCCGCTCCAGTCGCCAAGGCCATCGCCAGCCCGACGGATGCACCGATGCCCTTCTGCTTGCGCTTGTACGCCGTAGGTGCTTCGGCTGACAGTGCCTCCACTAGAGCATCAACATCATCAAGGGTCGCGCCCTTGGGGATAAGCTCCTTGTAGAAGCGACCAAGGACCTCCTTGGCCTTCGCGAGCGAGTTGACGACGATGCTGCAGCAATCTTCGACCGCTACAGTAGCATCATCCAGAGCACTCCCGTGCTCCAGTGCACCACGGTCAAACTCGATGCCCGCAGCATCTGAGACAATAAAGATGAGGAATGAAGAAACAACCACAAAAGAAAGTCAAGAAAACCAAAAATGACGCAGGTGAAGATACTCACCCGAAACAGCCTTGGCAGCCGCCATAAGCTTGCCAGCCACCTCTCTTTCACACGCAGACGCGGCAGTGGCAAGCTGCTCCTCGCGGTCCGTAGCCTCCTGCTGCAGGCGCTCCTTCGCCTCGGCCGCCAGGGCTAACTCCTGCTCGAGGCGCTCCCTGGCACCAACGGCGACCTCAGCCTTCTTCTCCGATTGACCGAGGCTCTTTTTGAGAGCATCAATCTCACGAAGAGAAGTGTTGTGATCCTCTGCATCAAACCGAAACAAGTGTCGAATAACAAGACAAGAATACAAGATGCAACAAAGACCAAGGCATAAGAAGTACCTTGCAGATGTTTGAGGTTGGCCTCCAACGCTAGGTGCTGTTGCACCAGTCGATTGGCATCTTGCACAAAAGGCTGCAGAAAGAAGAACTACTAGTCAAAAGAAGGGCTCAGGGGCTACGCCCAAAAGAACGAGCAGAAGCAAGTTACACATATGAAAGTGCTCGGGGGCTCCCCTCGAGACTCGAAAGAAAAACGACAAAGCAAACTACCCTACAGATGCCCGGGGGCTCCCCCCGAGGTAAGGACAAAAGAGATAATCACAGGATCATCCAAAAAAGGCTTGGGGGCTCCCCCTGTGGCAGGAAGCAGAGTTACTTACATGATTCGACGGCGACTCCGAAGGTCCGCTTACAGCCTTCTTAGGCGCAACCACCCGAACCTCCTGCGGAGAAGGGTCTGGAGCAGCGCCTTCAGAGGTGGCCACCGTCTGAGGTGGAGGAAGCACGACTTTCGACTCCCCCATCATCTCCCGAGCACCATCACTGGAAGAATCGTTGGAGGAGTGGCTGCACAAAGACAAATTAGCACAAGTACAAACGAAACAAGCGAAAAAGACAACACAGGACTAAAGAAACTTACAAGTCAAGCTCGCTCAAGTCCAAGACGGGAGGAGTCCTACGGACCTTTTTCTCCTCTTTCTTCTCTTCCTTCTTTTCTTCCTTCTTCCGCTTCGCTGGCGGGTGTGGTGCCACAACCCGCACAGGAACGACAAGAATCAGAGAGGAAGATCCCCCATGCCCATCACTATGACGGTCAAGGCACAGTGGGTTCCTAGGAGTCGGAGGAGTCGAGGCACCCGAAGACTCGCTGGAGCTCCGTGTCCGCTTGCGAGTGTGGTCCTCGCTCGACTCGTTGGCCTCTTCAGCCGGAGATCGTGCCGATGGTAGCTCGGACATGGAATCCACTACCTCATTGTCCGGTGCAGCCGGAAACAATTTGGGAAGCGGTGGCGACATGCCCGCCACCTTGAACTCTTGCACAGAAGAATAAAATATGTTAGCAAACAAATACAAAAACAATGCAATCGAAAATAGCGCTACGCGCATGACCTGGATCTACACCCATGGAACAGGACGCGAAGCAGAGAACGGAGAAGTCAGCGACTTCCCCGGGATATCCTCTCTAGCCTTGAACTTCAGTAGCGGACGAAGAACACCGTCGATATCTCCCTTAGAGAACTCTTCAGCCGAAACCCTCGTTGGGTCACGATGCCTAGCGTAAAGGAACATTGGGTGCGCCCTAGCTTGGAGTGGTTGCACCCGACGTTTCAGGAAGGTGCGTATGATATCCACATCGTTCACCTCCTTATCAGGAATCAGCTGGAGATCCTTCACCCGACGATAGAGAGACTCTATATCCGCTACCTCGCCATCCAAGATCTGGTTTTTCCAGGACCTTTTCGGCTTGATCTTTTGTGAAGGGTCGAAAGGAACAAGACCAAATTCCTGCCCAGCCACTGTGGAGTCGCGGATATAAAACCATCGCCTCCGCCAGTACTGGACATATTCGGACATGGAAAAAGAAAAGAAAAGCAGATTGGGTTTGAGGGAAATGATGGAACCCCCAATGGGATAAACACCATCCGAACCAGATTGCCTCTTCACGGAATAGAGTTTCCGGAAGAGGCCAAAGTGCGGCTCGATACCGACCCAGCACTCGCAGAAAGTGATGAAACAACCATTGTGCAGAAGAGAATTGGAAGAAAGATGGTGCAGCTGGATTCCATAAAGAAAAAGCAGTCCACGAAGGAAGTCGTGGACTGGGAAGGAGAAGCCACGAAGGACAAAGGCAACGAACATAACCCGAAACCCAACGGGAGGGAATTACCTCGTTGCCTGGGAGATGGACGGCCTCCCTATCCTGCGGGATCAAGCCCCGCTCACGAAGCTTGCGGAGATCACTCTTCCGCGTCTCCGATTGCCGCCACCCACCGTTAGTGACACGGGTGGCGGCGGTACTCTTCTTCCCCCCAGCAGTGCTGGTACCAACCGCAAAACAAGATTTCTTCGCCTTCCCCATTGCGGTACGAAGGCCTCGGCGGCGAGAACATAGGATGGATGAAGGAAATGTCCGAGGATATTCCAGGGCACAGCAAGAACTATCAGAAGAACAAGGAAGCAGTGAAACGAGAATAGTTGCGGTGAAAACAAACTAATGTTTTCCCCCAATGATTATAAAGACGAAGACGATGCACGACAACCGTCCATCAGGAAGACCTAGCGCCAACGGCAGGATCTGGCCATACACGTGTCAGCATCGTAACGAACCGTCGCTAACACGCCGTCCACTACGCACGGAAATCGAGGCGACGCCGTAATTATCTCCACGCCGCGCGTGACCGATCAATTCAATGTCAGAAAGTGGGACCCATATTTGTTTAGTCAAGTCAACTCTGGCGCAGCAGACGCTTGAGGTCATCGATCGTCAGCACTGACGTCATCAAAAACCATACTGGCAACAGTCAAAATTTCTTCGGCTCCAAAAGTTAAGAGTACTCACTTGAATCTACGATTCGACTAATTACTCGGGGGCTACTCCTATCAGGAGCGCTGGCCGCACACCCGAAAAATGAACAACCCATTATAGCATTGAACTATTCTTTGAGTCCTACGTCGAGTCTGCGACTCCACTACAGACTCGAGAGCTACTCCCATTGGGAGGACGGATTTCAAGCATCCGAAAAATTCGTGTCCTACGGACCTGAAGCCAAACAACGGCTGAGTTAAAGTCTCCGCTCGAGTCTACGACTCAAACGGACACTCGGGGGCTACTCCCATAGGGAGCGTTGGCCGCGCACCCTATGAACTTTTCGGCTGCGATCCTTCGGATCGGCATGTAACATTTTTTCGGCAACTTTGCCCCAATTAAATACTAAGTGAGCTACATTTTCTCCTTGGCCACCCGAAACACCTCCGCGGTGATAAAAATTCGGATGTTGTGTCTGCGACGCAAAGATAAGACCTACAGATAACATCTGATGGCCTGGTAACGCACATGACTGCGCTCTACTAGTGTAAATCCGTGTCAACAGACGTGATGAAAAGTCCCGACGGACGCGTTGGGTACAACATCTAATTCACTGGAATTCCACTCCTGTAAGTCCTCTGCGGCCTGAGTCGAATTACGCCAGCATATGTTCCGGGTTCGAGTCGAGGGACTCGAATCTGAAGAAGATCGTGTTGTTTCGTCCTAAGATAGTTAACTGATCCTGATCCGTTGGGTGAGTCAGGCACACGCATCAACAATCCCTACACATTCTCTTGAAAGACAGAGTTGCACCCGAAGGATTGAAGAGTCCTTAGCCGAATCTACGATTCGACTGAACACTCGGGGGCTACTGACATGGTTATACCCCGCGGGTACACGATCTCAGCATACCTGGTCCAGCCCAAGGAAGGCCCACGACAAATATACGCTGGCCCATGAATACTTTCGGGTGGCCAAGGCCCATGACGTCTTCGGATCCTTGGAGAGCAAGACTAGAGTAGATAGGAAATTCAAAGGGGTAAACCCTAAAAACTGTAACCGACTAGGTCTGTGCCTAGGACCTGCCTAACTCTATATAAAGGCTAGGAGGGCACGACCTAGATCTCTCGACTCATACTTCCGCATACACACCTCCACGCCAGATTGCATCTGCGCACCCCTGTAATCACCGGTTCCGCCGTAATCAAGAGCAGACAAGCAGGAGTAGGGTTTTCCCTCCGGGGGCCAGAACCTGGGTAAACCTCGTGTCCCGTGTTGCTTGTTTGCTAACCGTTCTGCGATCTCCAGCATCCCCATCTTCTCCAAAACCCAAGTCCATAACAATGGGCATTGACGAGATTAAACCTCGTCAGCATGGAATACCAAAAGATAGATTGTTGTCTAAAAGGTTGCCTCTTGTTTTGGAAACAATTTGCGGATGAAAAGTACTGTAGCAAGTGTGGGGCCTCTAGGTATCATGAGGTACAGGGAGACGATAGTCAGAAGACACAGACAAAAGTCGCCGTGAAGATTCTTCGTTATCTCCCATTCATAAAAAGAATCCAGCGGCTTTACATGACCAAGGAGTCCGCCACATAGATGACGTGACACAAGACTGGGAAGAGATACGAGGATGAGCACCGACGGGTAAAGATGGGACATCAATCTGATGGTAAGGCATGGAAGAACTTTGATGGAGACCATCCCGATGAGGCAGGAGAGGATCGGAACATCAGAATTGCTATAACAACAGATGGATTCAATCCATTTGGTATGTCGACTGCCTCGTATAGCTGCTGGCCCATGTTTGTTATTCCGCTCAATCTCCCTCCCGGAGCCCTAATGCAAAGGAAGACCATATTCTTGTCACTGATCATTCTAGGGCCTGAATACCCGGAGAAGAATTTGAGTGTGTACATGCAACCACTTGTGGAAGATCTGAACCACTCTTGACACCACAGGATGTTGACATACGACCGTGCATAAAAAACAAACTTCTACACGAAATTTTGGTTCCACTATTCCATGCACGACATGCCCGGGTACACCCTATTATGTGGATGGTGTACAACTGGTAAGTGTCCATGCCCAGTATGTAGGCATCTACTTGAGTTCCTTTGGCTAAAGGCGGGTAAAAAGTATTCCGCATTTGACACACAATGACCGTACCTCAAAAGAGACCATCAGTTCAGACAAGATAAAAAGAACTTCATCAAGGGCAAGTTGTGCTTGAAGAAAAAGAGATCCCAACGTTCGATGGTGCAGCTGTTGATGCCGAGTTACGTGCTCTCGTGCATACCGTGTCCGGTGTCCCACAATTTCAGGGATATGGTGTAACACACAACTGGACACACGAGGCAGGCATAACGAAGCTCGAGTATTACAAGGACTGCGAACTTCCCCATAACTTCGATGTGATGCACATTGAAAAGAATGTCGTAGAGTCTCTCTTTTACGCAGTTCTAAACATTCCTGAGAAGTCAAAGGATAATTTCAAGGCTAGAGTCGATGTTGAGGAGCTATGTGATAGGAAGATACCATGCATGCAACCTCCTGATCGCAATCGAAAAAATTGGGTCAAGCCGCATGCCTACTTCTGCCTTGATAGCCTCCAAAAGGAGTCATTCCGGTGGCTCAAATTCGTCGTGATGTTCCCCGGTGGTTATTGTTCAAATAAGAGCAACGGAGTCAATCTAGCAACTGGAAAAGTCACTGGGCTCAAGAGTCACGACTATCATATATGGATTGAGCGGCTGATGCCGGTGATGGTTCGAGGGTATCTCCCTGAGCATATCTAGTGAGTGCTTATGGAGTTGAGCCATTTCTTCTGCATGCTTTGTGCTAAGCAAATACATCCCTTGATGATTGAGAAGCTGCATGATCTAGTGCCAGAGTTGCTATGCAAGTTAGAGGCGATCTTTCTGCCAGGCTTCTTTACTCTGATGTTACATCTCATTGCGCACCTCGCGAATGAGGCACTCTTGGGGTGGACCGATGAAGTTTCATTGGCAGTTTTGTATTGAGAGAGAGAGTTTAAGTATATTTGAACCAAATGTGGAAACAAAAGTAAGATTGAAGCATGCATAGCTAAGGCAACTCTCCTCTAGGAGATAACAGACGCCACAGCAACATACTTGGCGATGATGTTGCCACTATGCATAACCAGGTCTATTGGTACAATGTAGACGAGCCCAAACATGACCCCAAGCTCCTCCTCTTCCAGTGTCCCGGTGGCAAGGTCGGTGGTGTAACAAGTTATACCTTGAAAAAGGAAGAGAATGATTGCTAATGCTTTATGTGCTTATGAACATGAAGGAAGTGGTACGCAGTGAGAATGAAGAGGAGGAAGAAAATGAAGTGCCCAGTTTCCTTAGGTAAAATGGTGAACAAATTCATTTGCAACTAGTAATCAATTTAGATCTAATATGTATTTTCTCCTTTTATCCAATTCACGAATGAAATGTGGTCGGGAACGATGGATCCCGATGATGCGGAGTTAGAAACCTTCTGAAAGTGGGAGCCCCCGGAAAGGAAAAATTCCACATCTTGGTTCTATGAAAAGGTAACTTATAACCTGTCCCTCTTACCTGGCAATCCGTGACTTGTCCCTTTATTACACGTAACTAATGCATAATTTGTACGCAACTTGTAGGGAGTTGATACCAATGTTGAGATGTCAGATGAGTTGATATGTGTCTCCTAGGGTTGTAACCGTAAAGTCAAGATGTATGAGAAGTATGATGTGAATGGTTATCGCTTCCATATAGAGTCTTACTAAAACCGTCGGACTAATGCAAAAAACTATAAATACTGGGGTCTTCACCAAAGGAGCTGATAACTTTAATTACTACAGAAGGTCACAAAATGTATACGAGTTGACCTTCAATAATACGCCCCTAGAACTCATGCTCGGTGTGTTCAAATGCCACTGATTTGACCCACACAGTGGATATAGAAGTACCCCTTCCATTGGGTTAGTTGAAGTTAGGCCTTCCACCACCTATAGTGGATCCGATGTCTTTATTATGGCTCACCAAGCCAAAAAAGTTTATTATTTACCCTACCCATGTCAGAAAGAGGAACTCAAGGGCTAGGAAGTCGTGTTCCAGGTACCGCCACATGGTAAGCTACCCATGCCCTCTGACAATGATTACAACAATATTGAACCTAAAACATACGAGGGGGGTTTCTATCAAGAACAAGAGAACTTTGGGGACTTTGACTTACAAGGTCTCGAGGACCTTAAGAATAATGCACAGACTCGTGGTGAGGTAGTCATGGATATAAAGGACATTGATATGCTCACCAAGTTACATCCGGACAATGACAACGATGAGCCTCCACCGTGCGATAAGCCTCCAGCTTACTTCTCACGTGATAGTGATGTTGATAGTGCTGATGACAACCCAAGACATACACATGAGAGTGATGATAATGAGTGGTGAGGGTCTTTTATGTCTTTTATGCCTTTACTATGCTTATTATATTTATTATGCTTGGTATTTATGCTTCTTAATTGGATCATGTCTTCATACTAAATTGTTTACCTCTTCTCAATGCAGGTGATTGACCAATATGAGCCAAGGCAAGGAATCATCGTACTCTTTGCTTAAGTCGATGAGGCATAAAAAGGTTACCAAAAGTGGAAGAGCACCCATTCCCAACTCGTGTTACAATGATGGCAGTGAGGGAGGAGGAGGACTAGGTGAGGGAGGAGGAGGGTGTCGTGGTATTGCCGACGAGTACGCCATGGAGGGGTCCTCACAAAGCATGTTTAGAGACATGGGGTAAAGCGGGAGGTTGGCGGGTATGAGGTAACACAGCTTACCCAGGTTCAGATCCCACGATGATGGCGGAATCCTACTCCTGCTATAAATCACTATAATGGCAATACGCCGAGTTACAGGGATTGGTTCGCTGTGCGCGATATGAGTTGAGTTATCTGATTGTTGCCCTAAAGGCTCCCGCAGGTCCGGCTTATATAGTTTCCAGATCCTAGGGTTATAGGCAAAGTCCTAGCCGGACAGGTTACAGAGTCATACACAGTACACAACTAGTCTAACGTGTCTTGCACTCCAAGGCTCCGGGTATGCTGGTGACTCCTCCGTAGCCTTCCTTTATCCGACATGGGCCTCCCTTCTGGATCCATCTAACTGTTCCTCCCAGCAGGCCATGGGCCTTGCTACCAACTGTGGGCCACCCGGGTTATCCGGATTAGAGACATGCTATGGTGATACCCATTTAGCATATCCCCAACAGTATCCCCTGGAGAACTCTGAGATCTTGCGGCATATTGCCTCTTCAGGTTGGATGCTCTGTCTAGATGAATGTCGGCAAATCGTCAAGCAATATCTTATAGACCTCCCAAGAACCCTGCAATGTTCTCCGTCTTCAACACGTAAGTCATAGAGTTTGCTGAATCTTCCATCGTACTCTTCTCATAGCCGGACTAAATCCGTCCATGTAGAGCAACATAGACCATAGGTCAGCGACGCCTCGTAACTCAAACACGCAGAGAACACAATCATAGCCGTTTTTCCTGCGCAAAGGATGTGAAACGTTGGCGGCAGCGGTGGGAACATGGCGAAATTTCCGTGCACGCCCATGCACGCGCTGTCCACGCAACAACCATTCGATCAACTTGCACGAATCTTGATGCTGAGTACTATAAATTATAACCGTGGTAATTCTTATTATTTCACCGCATTCTTCCTTGCATCGTGTTCTTCCTCCAGCAAACACCTCCTCGATCTCTCCGCGCGCACGAAGGAAAAAACCCTAGCTTTTCCCATGTCTCTGTCAGTCTCCTTCCATGCCAATGGCCAGTAGCAGCACCACACCATCCATGGCGGAGACGAGCGAAGCCATGGCGAAGCCGTCGGGCTCCGTCTACGTGCCTCTAGAGGGCGTGGTGGTGCCACGCACCACGGTGACCGTATTCCAGCGGGGCTGGAACTGCTGGAAGAGGAGGACGATTCCCATAAGGGAGAGTGGTGGGGCTCCGATATCACCGAGAGCGATCTCAAGGATATGCTCGCCAAGGGGTACCTCCCTACGACAGAGGGGTTGGTCTGTCAGGCGGCGCCGGCCGGCGAGGTCATCCCTTCTCCCCAAGCAGGAGAAAAGGTGTACCTCAAATCCCAACTGGTACGTGGAGTCTCCCTCCCAATCTCGGACTTCTTCATAGAGGTCCTTAGTCACTACCGGGTTCAACCTCAGAACCTTTCTCCGAATAGCATCCTCGCGCTTAGCAACTACGCGGCGCTTTGTGAGGGCTACCTAGGAATTAGGCCTAGGTTAGATCTGTTTATATATTTCTTCACCGTCAAGAGGGAAGCCAGAGTGAGCAAGGACGAGCTCAGAAATTATGGAACCATTAGCTTCAAGAGCCGACCTGGCCGACGGTTCCCTGACATTGTAGGCCACGAGTCCTGCAAGAACTGGTAGAGGACGTACTTCTACGGCCTAGATATCCATTTAGATGGCCGAGAAGGAGCGTACCCCGACTTTGTCAATGGCGCCACCGCTGAAGCCTCGGCATGGAGATCCCAAGCCCTCCTTCCCTCCGACGATGAAGCCTCCCGTGCCGTAAGGCGGATCGAGTGGTTCGTAGACATGGGTCTGACCGGGTTGGACCTAGCTGTGCTGGTTCATCGGCGGATCTAGCCTCTGCAGCACCGCGCAAAGATCATGCACCAGTATACCAAGGATAGGAAGGATAGCCTCCGCATCTCCGAGGACAACTTCTCGAGTGACTCCATCAAGCTCCGCCTCAAAGACATCGTCAAGGTGAAGGACAGGAAGCATGGCTTCACCATCACCTACGACATGTTCGAGGGCGGCACATGCCTAGAGGTACCTGTTTATTTTCCGTGTATGACATATACGCTAGTTCTTCCGTCTAGCCATTACCATTGCATCTACCGCTTTGGGATTCACTTAACAGCTGAAGGAACTAGATGAAGGTAGCATGGCTTCCCAAGACTACGACCCCAAGATGAAGGAAGTCACCGTCGTGTCCGACGACAATGTTCTGTTTGCACGAACACGGAAGATCTCCACCTCTGACGCTGCCGACGGAGGCAAGAAGAAGAAGACGGAGGGTGGAGCCTCCAAGAAGTCCACCGCCTCCCTGGAGGCAGAGAAAAGAAGAATGATTGGTATTCCGATGACCAAAGCACCAGCCATTGTGTAAGATTCTTACCATTCGGATGTTGTCCCTTGCTCGTCTTGTTCATGTACTTATACTTTTGCATGTTTTAGGAAGAAGGCCAGTATGAGTTTGAAGAAGACCTCCAAAACATCGGGGGCTTCTAAAAAAATCAAGGAAATGTTTCACCAAGCATATCCCGCCATCGCCCCTACAACTCCGACCGTCCAGCCTGCTACCGCACCGACAAGCTCTCCAGCCAAGGTAACGTCTGAACCTACCGCCATGGAAGTGGACCCAGGCATTGCCATGGAACTTGCTGTTGTCGGCGAGCAGGCGACACAAGAAAGCACCGCATCCAAAGTGGTTGAAGCTCCGGCTAAGGATGCCACTGGTAGCGGTAAGGCGATGGTGAAAGGCGGATCTTCTGTCGAAGGCGGCGCCACTGCACCCAAGACACCAGCAGAGTTTCCGAAGATCGTCTATCCGGTGCTTACACCGAGTATCTCAGCTCTGGTTCCTGGTGCAGCGCCGACTTCTCTGACATGCGGTCTTGAGGAGCTGCTCATGCAAGCGGATATCCTGCACAGAAAATAGCCTTTCCTTCAGCAAAATATTTGCCGAGAGAGCCACCAACCTCAAGATCATTGCACTTGTAAGTTTTATATGCCTTTTGCATTTCATATATAGTATCCCACAGTAGCCCCCGAGGATTTAGACGGAAAACCATAGGTCTTTGTGTCTGAATGCTCTAAGAGTGACTAAGCTAGAAAACTTCGCACTGTAGCCCCCAAGTATTTAGTTTGAATGAATTATTCTGACTAGATACTTTTAGAGTAGCATACACAGTGTTTGTAAATTTAAATACTGTAGCCCCCAAGCCTCTAGTTGAAACAAAATTAGTTCCGACTAGATGCTTAAAGAAAGACTAAGCATTTTGTCGAGTTAAAAACTCTCATTGTAGCCCCCAAGCCTCTAGGTGGATATTTATCTAGCTAGATTCTCCAAGTAGACTAAGTAATATTTATCTTTTTCGCAGAATGAGAATGCTCGAAGAGGCGTCGCCAACGAGAAGTTCCACAAGATGCGTGCTGACCTGGAAGCTGAAAAGGGTAAAACTGCCTTCTTGAAGGATCAAATCACCAAGAGCAAGAGTCTGTTTTTCTTTTCAATTTCGTACTCAAACTTGGTCTTGTGCCATCACTCTCCGACTACTCATTGTGTGCTGTTATTTCTTCGACATGCAGAATCTATTGCCAAGGCGAAGGACATTGTCGAGCAATCCAAGCACATAGATCTGTTGGATAGCGAGAACAAGATCCTTAAGCAGGAAAGGGATGACACTCTGAAGATGCATGAAGCGTCTATGAAGGCCGTGCAGGAGTCTGTCAACACAGAGATCAACCGACTGAAGGAGGAAATTGCGATCCTCAAGGAGCAGAATAAGGCCGCCAAAGAGCAGAATAAACGCAACCTTGAGGCTTACAAGGTCCTTCGACAAGAACAGGACTCCATGGAGGAGACGCTCCAACAAGCTGATACAAGCATCTTTGGTAAGCAATCTCCGTCTTATACTTCTGTATGCCAGATACTCTGAACTTTTTTTATTGTTGAATTCACGTATTCCATTGCTTGGTCGGAAATACAGCTCCTATTGGTTTAATCAATACTCCTCCTCCGCCAAAGGAATGCATGGTCCTTGCCGGCAACTTCATCAGCACCGCCATCAAGCAAGCAAAGGAAATTGCCAAGCCCCTGAACATCAACATCAAGGCGGTGGATTTCGTCATGAAGTACTCGGAGATTTTGCGCCAAGCCCCCAGCGTATCATAAGCTGGAAATCTTCATGTACCCGGGCTGGTGCAAAAATGTCGCTAACGATGGTCAAGGCCCACTACTAGAATGCCGACATCGACACGGTGACCTCGGGTCTTCCCGACGTAGACGATGACGGCCAGAAGATTGATCACAAAGCTATCTAGTCATTGCTCGCCAGCTATGACACCAGGGTCATCGATTTGGTCGATCCAAACTCCTTTGTGCCTCTCGAGATCATTGATGGCGACCAGCCCAGCTCCTTTGAGTCCCTTAAGACCAACGACTTTGTTGATGATCAGGATGACTCTCCTGCCGCCGACGACGTTACTTCAAAGTCTCTTGTGCCAGAGGAATGAAAAACACTTATGTAATATTTGTTTCCTCTGGATGTATGTATGCGGAAAAACTACAGTTTTAATCTTAAGGCGGAAAACAATAGCTACATGTTTTCCTGCTACTTAAGACTAGTTCCAGCATGTATATATTTTTAAAGCAAGTGCTGGCTTATCCATTACTTTGGTTTTTATGCTTGACCTTTTGTGAATCGGAAGACTCGTAGTCGGAACTATGCGCTCAGACGATGATGCCCAATGACACCGTCAAAAACCTAAGCACAAAATTGCCGACTTCGAGTGCCAAAAGTCACTACTCCAGAATCCACATAAAAATGACAAAGAACGTGTAGACCAGAAAACTTAAGCTAACGCCCGTATGCAGAATTTTCACAAGTGCAAATACAAAACTTGCGTATAAAGGTTTTATATGATCCAAAAATAAACACTAAAGGAGGTAAAATACTCAAGCATACGAGTGAAACAAAAAGCTTTATTTCATTGATCATATAAGAGGTACACAGTAGATAAAAAATATGCTAAGTGTAAAAAGGATGTAGCTGTGCTATGTTCCATGGCCAATCAAGCTCTGGGTAGTCATCATCCGGGTCATGTCGCTTACGCTTATGATCCTCGTTTGGTCTATCCTCAAGTTCACGATTGTCAACAAGGTAGTAAGACTCATTGAGTAGCGCCTTGCTTATGATAAATGGTCCTTCCCATGGCGGGGATAATTTGTGTGACTTCTTCTGCTTAAGTCAGAGCACCTGATCCCCCTCTTTAAACGAGCGATGCCAGACCTAGCGACTATGGTAGCTGCGTAGCTTCTGCTGGTAGATGGCGGATCTTTGGCATGCCAATACGCACTCTTCCTCGAGAAGGTCCATATCTAGGCGTCTGGATTCTTCAGCGTCATATTCGTCGTAGGCGACAACTCTTGGTGAATCGTGAAGGATGTCGGAAGGCAGGATGGCTTCTGCTCCATATACCATGAAATAAGGGGTGTAGCCGGTAGACCTGTTTTGTGTAGTTCGTAAACTCCACAGAACAGATGGTAACTCTTCTGCCCAGGCTCCAGCTGCTCTATGTAGCAGTGCCTCGAGACGTGGCTTGATTCCCTACAGAATTAATCCATTGGCTCTCTCAACTTGCCCATTAGACTGTGGATGTGCCACAGACGCTAAGTCAAGTCGGATGCCCTTCTCCCAACAATAAGATTCCACCTCTCTGAGTGACAAGTTGCTGCCATTGTCGGTGATAATGCTATGTGGGAGACCAAATCTCACCACTAAATCTCGGACAAACCTAAGGGCAGCTGCCCCATCAAGCTTTCTAATGGGTTTATCTTCCATCCATTTGGTGAATTTATCAACTGCTACTAGCAGATGCGTAAACCCACATGGTGCCGTCTGTAATGGACCAGCCATGTCTAGTCTCCAGACTGCAAACGGCCAAGTTATTGGTATTGTTCGCAATTCTTGAGTTGGAACATGTGGTTTTCGGGCATAGTGCTGGCATCCCATGCATGTCTCAACCAGCTTGTCAGCGTCTGCCTTGGTGGTCAACCAGTAGAGTCCTTGCTAGAAGGCTTTGGAGACCAACGATCGAGGAGCGGCGTGATGCCCGCAATCTCCAAGATGGATCTCACGAAAGATTTCAATACCCTCTTGCTGGGAAACACACTTGAGGTATCAGTGGTGCTTCTTTTATAGAGTTGTCCATTGATTATGGTATAGCCCTTTGCTCGACGTACTATTTTCCGACTTTCGACCTCGTCGATGGGCAAAATTCTGTGTACGAGGTACTCCATGAACAGTTTTGTCCAAGCCGGAGGGACCTTTGTCACTGTGTGAACAAAAGAGTCAACTCTATCCGGGTTCTCGGGGTCCGCTCCCTTCACGGATGGTGTCCGTAGATGCTCCAGAAAAACGCCAGGCAGAATTTGTTTGTGCCCTGATCCAAGCTTTGTCAGCAGATCAGTCGCCTCATTTTCCTCCCTTTTGACATATTTGACTTTGTAGCCCAAGAAGCTTTTGGCTATCTCATCTACTTATTCTCGATATGCCGCCATCATAGGGTTCCGCGCGTTCTAGGTGCCAGCCACCTGTTAGGCAACCATGTTGGAATCTCCACAACAAACTATGCGCTTGATGCCAATATCCTTGGCTACACAAAGTCCATGAATGAGTGCTTCATATTCCGCCATGTTATTTGTAGCCTCAAAGTGGATCTGCAGAACATAGTGCAGCTTTTCCCCTATTGGTGAATGTAACAGTACACCAGCCCCCGAGCCGTTGAGTAGCTTTGATCCGTCAAAGTGCATCACCCAGTATTCTGGCTCTAGTACAGGGGTAGCATCTGGCATCTCTGTCCAATCTGCAATGAAATCCGCCAAGACTTGTGATTTGATAGCATCACGTCTCTTGTAGGTGATCTCAAAGGTGGCAAGCTCAATGCCCCACTTCACGACCCTTCCTATAGCGTTGTTGTTGTTGATAATGTCGGACAGTGGAGCTTTGCTCACAACTGTGATAGGGTGCTCCTGGAAATAGTGCCTTAACTTCCGAGAAGCAAGGAACACTCCATAAGCTAGCTTCTGGTAGTGCGGCTAATGCTGCTTGGACTCTGTCAAGACCTTGCTCACATAGTAAAATGGTCGTTGCACTCCGTACTCATGTGTTGGTTCTTTCCACTCTACCACGGCGACGATGTTGATTACCCGGTTGGAGGCCGCCATGTAAATCAACATAGGCTCCATAGGCTCGGGTGCTGCAAGTATAGGTGCCGAGGAGAGTATCTCCTTTAGCTTCTTAAGTGTAGCATCTGCTTCG
This sequence comes from Avena sativa, assembly GCA_916181665.1. Classification (NCBI taxonomy): domain Eukaryota; kingdom Viridiplantae; phylum Streptophyta; class Magnoliopsida; order Poales; family Poaceae; genus Avena; species Avena sativa. The sequence goes on from OV702295.1 coordinate 364,953,742, forward strand.
TCCGTCCACGTAAATTTGTAAACCTTCTTCAACAATTTGTACAGCGGCAGAGCCTTCTCTCCAAGTCGGCTGACGAACGGACTTACTGCTGCAATGTTGGATGTACTTTAGGCATGTCAGACGGTTTATGTTTAGAATGGCCTTGATCTTCTCCGGGTTGACCTTGATTCCACGCTAGGAAACGATGAAGCCCAACAATTTGCCGACTGGAACCCCAAAGACGCACTTCTTTGGGTTAAGCATCATGTTGTATTTCCAGAGATTATCAAAGGTTTCTTTTAAGTCGAATATTAAGTCATTTGAATTTTTATACATCACCGATATATTGTCCACATAGGCGTGAATGCTCCGACCAATTTGATCGTGTAGGCAAAGCTGCATAGTCCGCTGGTACGTAGCACCTGCATTTTTTAGCCCAAAGGGCATCGTGACATAGCAAAACGTGTCGTAAGCTATGGTGAACAAAGTGGCCAATTGGTCTGACTTCCTCATCTTTATCTGGTGGTATCCTGAGTATGCATCGAGAAAAACACAAAAGTTCCGAGCCAGATGTCGAGTCAATGACTTGGTCAATGCGAGGCAAAGCAAATGGATCTTTCGGGCACGCTTTGTTCAAGCCGGTGTAATCAACGCATATTCTTAATTCTTTTGTTCCCTTTTTGGGGACAAGTTCATGATTGGCCATCCATCGGGTGTGAAGGACTTCTCGGATAAAACTAGGCTTAAGTAATCTAGCTATCTCTTTGCCTATGGCGCGTCTCTTCTCGTCTCTGAAGCATCGTAGAGGTTGTTTCACCGGTTTACATTTTGGATCAATATTCAAGCTATGCTCGGCAAGTTCCCTAGGTACACCTTTCATGTCGGCGGGTTGCCAGGCAAAGATGTCCCTATTCTCACGGAGGAACTCGACGAGCGTGCTTTCCTATTTAGGGTCCAGGTTCGTCTCAATGGCGGTGGTCTTGGAGGCATCGCCTACCACAAGTTCCACCGGCTTGATCTCGAGGGCGGCCTTGAAGGAGGGATCGGACTCACAAATCTACTTCTTCGATGCCGGCATCTCCGTGACATCGACCTTGCTCTGGATCTCCTTGAATTCTTCGTTGTAGACGACAGCTTCTACAAAGGCTACTTCTCCAATCTCGTAGTCCCTTGCCTTGGTAAAGCTTCCGGATACGGTGATGACGCCGTTTGGTCCGGGTATCTTGAGCTTGTTGTAGACGAAGCATGGCTTGGCCATGAAGGCGTGGAAGATGTCGCGTCCAAATATGACGTGGTACACGCTCTTGAAGGGGACCACCTCAAAGGTCATGCATTCTTGGCGGTAATTATTAACATCACCAAAAGCGGCCTGAAGCATGATGCACCCAAGGGATCGAGCCTCCCGTCTAGGAACTACGCCATGGAACACGGTGCTGGTCCGCCTTAGGTTGGCCTCCGTCAAGTTCATCTTGTGCAGTGTATCCAGGTACATAATGTTAATGCTGCTTCCACTGTCCACCATGCATTTGGTGAACTTGTTGCCGTCAATCAAAGGGTTGATGACCATGGCGTACTAGTTCTCCGTAGGGATGAGGTCTGGGTGATCCTTCTTGTCCCAAGTGATTGGAATCTCCGACCAGCGCAGGTATTGGGGAACTGGGGGTAGGGTGGCCATCAGTATCCTCATCGAGGTTGAAAGGATACGGATGTCGCCTAGAGGGGGGGTGAATAGGCGATAAAAACTTTTCCTAGAGTGGCTCAACAAAGACGGAATAAAACTAGCATTTTACTTTGTCAAGCACAACCTAGAACAACTAGGGTTCACCTATGTGCACCAACAACTTATGCTAAGCAATACAAGCAACAAAGCGATAGCAATATATAGATTACTTCAAGCACGAAGGCTATCACAATGTAAAGTGCATAAGTAAAAGCTCGGGTATAGAGATAACCGAGGCACGCGGGGACGACGAAATTTTACCGAGTTCCTCCCAACATGGAGTACGTCTCGTTTGGAGAGGGGGTGGTATCAAACCACCAACGCCACAAAAGGCCTCCCTTATTCTCCGGTGAATCTCACCCCAATGGGATCGATTCACGCTTCCACTATCGGTGCACTTGTCGGTGGCAATCGGAACCTCTCACAAGGTTGGAGCACTTCTCCACAACTTAATTGGAGGCTCCCAAAAAACGCCACAAAAGGCCTCAACAAATGCCACCAAGGCCACAATGCCACCAAGGCCACAATGCCACCAAGGCCACAAAACCGTCTAGGGTTCCAAGAACCCAAGAGGGACAAGCTCCAATGAGCAACTCAAACCAAATCCTCCGAGGAGAACTCAAACCGATACACCAAATGCAAATGGCAAGAACACCACAAAGATGCTCAAATCCCTCACTCTCAAGTTCCAACAAAGCTACTAAAGCTATTGGGGAACAAGAGAGGAGGAATCAAAGAGAGACACAAAAACCCCCAAAATCTAGATCCCCAAAGATGTACTCACAAAGAGATGAATCGGTTAGGTGAAAACGTGGGTCTAGATCCCATCTCTCTTCCACTCAAATATGGGCAAGAATCATCGGAGGGAAAAGATTAGGCAAGCTTCAAGATCTAGAGCAAGTGTGGACAAAGTTTAGCCTAATAGATAAGAGAGGAGGTAACTAAACTGAAAATAGGCAAGATGGTTAAATAGTAGCCCCAGAAAATCTAGCCGTTGGGGCACTATTTTGGTCAGGACCGGTAGTACCGGAATGGACTGGTACTACCGGACCGACAAACCACACAGCAAGCGAGCGAGCGCGGAAATTGAAACCAGCTAGCAGCGGCCCACAGCAGCAGCAGCGCGCATGCAGGTGAGCAGCAGCGCGCATGAAGGCGAGCAGCTGTGCGCATGCAAGTGAGCAGCAGCGCGCATGCAGGCGAGCAGCAGCGGTGCAGCACAGCATAGCGGCAGCAGCTAGCGTGCGCGCGGGGGTGGGGCCAGCGCGGGCAGCAGTTCGCGCAGCAAGCGGGCGAGCCGGACGCGGGTCAACGCGCGGGCAACAGCGCGAGCGAGCGGACCTGCGGGCCAGGCGGGGGGAGCAGCTGGCGGCAGCGGCGCGCGCAGCAGCAAAGGAGAAAAACGGGCCAGGACAAACGCAGCAGGAGATCTGGCGCAAGGGAGCTGGGCCGAGATGCAGGGCAGATCTTACCTGGGCCGGCCGGTAGTACAGGCCCACCCGGACGGTACTACCGGGCCGGTCCGGTAGGACCGGAAGCCACAACCGGGCTGCATTGAGAGCTGGGCCGCGCACTGGGTCGACCGGTACTGGGCTGCGGTAGTACCAGTCGGCCCAGAAAAATAAAAGGCCCTTCTTTTTTTCTTTTTCAAATCAAATAGGCAATTATTCAAACGCTTATAATTTTTGATTGGTGACTCCGATTGATCCGATTCCAATTGCGTTGGATAGAGGACAACAAGGACATTCCAATAAAAAGTGGAAATATTGATTATCACCAAGTGGGAGTGTATCAATTAATATAATGTGAGATACCTCACTTGGTGAGAAACCGAACAGCCGCATAAATCAAAATCGCAACAAGATACATATGGGAGATCCGATTTTGATGAACAAGAGCTTGTTATGGAGATTACCACAAGCTCTATATCCTCACATGGATAAGACCAAATAGCAACCAAATATGATGATGCAAGTATGCAAAGGTTTGAGCTCTCTCCTAACGATGTGACCGAATTACTCATACGAGAGCCCCTCTTGATAGTACGGTTATCTATCCTAAACCCGGTCTCCCACACACAACATGAGACCGGCAAAAGGGAAAACCTATCAAGATTATACCTTTGCCTTGAGAATTCCACTTGAGCTCGATGTAGACGATTTTGCCCTTCTCAAGATAGAACGCCTTTCTTAATTCCTCATCATCGACCTCGCATATTGAGCTTGCACAACATATCTTCTTTGCATTTCATCGACCTTGAAGCCAACACATGCTCCAAGTGATGCCAATGGACAAATCATACAAGTATAACTTAATACACACATAGTCCATAAAGATTGTCATTAATTACCAAAACCACACATGGGGGCCCAACATGTTCTTTCAATCTCCCCCATTTTGGTAATTGATGACAATCCCTTTAAGAGGGTTTATATAAGGAATATTAATGAATAAAATGGTAATACCAATATCAAATACTATAAAAGTATGTGATATTGGTACCACCACCATATATAGAGCAAACTCCCCCATAATCTATGCATGTGTGATGAACTTGAATTTCATTGCATATATAAGCAACAACAAAGATGCAAGAGCATGAAAGGCAAATGCACAAGAACAAACTCAATGCATAAACCAACTTCCCTTAAACCCTCTAAAACTTCTCCCCCATTGGCATCGATTGCCAAAATGGGTGACAAGTTCTAGAAGGCAAATATAGTAATAATTCCTCCAAAGGTGTGCTTTCGCACATATCCAATGATGAATACTTGGGAGGGAGTAGAACTATATCGAGGACCCGAAGATTTCCAAAACAAAGTCAAATGATGCAAGCAACTACAAGGTCCGACAAACCAATTTGAAAACAACAAATGAGTCCAAATGGAAACTATAAGATATTATGATATGAGCAAAAGAGTGTTTTAAATCAAATAGAGAAGCTCCCCAAGATTTGTGCACCATTCAAAATAAATGCATTAGAATGCATATTGCACAAATATGGAATCCTCGCTCCCCCATAAGCATTTAAAACACAATAAATGAGAAAGAAGACAAATGAGAATTATTAAATGAATTAGATGAGCTCCCCAAAGATAATGCACCAATTATGATAATTGCATTTGGAAACAAGGTGAATAATCATGGAATCCTCACTCATCCAAGCTCATTTAACGATACAAGGCATGAGAGAACAAATACGAGGCAAATAAATTTGGAAGCCACCAAAAAAAGGTGGTATCCAAGGAATAAAATCTCAACTAAAGTTATCTTCTCATATGTGTATATGTTTCTAAGAGGATAATATCACAAAGACATAGGCCCATAAAGAAACAAGCACACACAAAGAAGATATACAATAAATCACATAAGAGGCTAAAATGAAGTCATAACATATATCAATAAGATTTTTGATTCAAAGCATGGCCAAAGGCTCAAATATATCTTATTGTACATTAATGAACTTCAAACACCAACACACTACATATATTACAACTATCACCAAGGGAAAAAGGAGAAAGTTGGCATATTTGGAGAAAGGCAACAAGTATCACAAGAAAAAATAAACTAGGAAAATCTCACTATTGCACATGAGAGAAGTTGAGGAAAGGATATGCAATAAAATTGCTAGATTGACATATTTGGGATTGGAGGATCATATGCATGATTTTGTATAGTCCCAACTATATGTACTCATCTCAACTTATACACATTTACAATAGAGAGTTCTATTAAAACCATGGCTAGAACTACAACAATTACAAATACATGAATTCATGCTAGAAGGCAACCGACAAACGATTGGAATCAAGATATGTGAGCATGATAAAGAGATACTTGTTACCGAGATATAATTGGTAGGATGTAGAGTATATGAATTCGTTGATCATCCTATAGCCTGACTCAACTTTTCATGTATGCACCACTTCTTCAAAAATGAAAGACAAGCATCCAAGATATCTCTAGTGTACCTAAAACACAATTAAGTACAAAATGGTCCCCAAACTTATTGGGTCCAAAGTAGTTAGAGAAACTACAATACATAGGAGAGACTCCACATAATTATGTGCACATTGATATGAAATTGAATTTCATGCACAACTTAGCCGATGGGAATTGGTGGAGTTTCCCCTATATATTGGATCAAAGAAAGCAAGCATGCCATAATATAATCATATAGTAAATATGCATGCATAAAGCTTTCAAGAACCAAAAAGAAGATACAATTTGAACAAAACACCAAGTAAATCGAGATTGCACACACAAGAGTGTGACATGACAAACGATGTTCAAATTGTATCAAAGAACCAATTCAACACATGAAAGATCACAAGTTCAACAAATTAACTAGGATAAAACCAAAAGGAGCAAAAGATAGATAGAAATAAAGATGCTCAAGGATTTATCTCATTCTAAAATGGTCAAATCATGAAACAAGGAATGAGACAAAACCAACTCCCAACAAAAAGCAAGGTTCCAACAAGAAACCAAACTCCCCAAACTTCTCATGATGGCACAAAATACAAAAACGAAAGAATTGAGCTTCCAAGCACATAAAACCCGATATGGATCAAACAATGAAGCATAAATATGAGTGTTCTAAATAATATAGGAGAGCTCCCCCATAGATAGTGCATTATATAGGATTTTCCTTTTAAATTCAAAATGCACACAAATGGGATCATCACTTGTACCTACAATAAGTAAAACACAAGAGGATATCAATAAAATAAGAAGATCCACAAGAAGCAAGGAAGGCTTGGGAGACAACACAAAACATTTTCTTGGCCAAAGATAGGATAATATTAAGCAAGGGCCAAAGTGAATATGATCAATAAATTCTACCATAAATTGAGTACTCATTGTCCAAGGACAAGAAATATTGGGAATAATTTTCCCAAGGTAGCTAGCATGGATATCCAAGATCATAGATACAACAAGGAGCATATAACAAAAGATAAGAATTAAGCATGATACTTCGAACAAGATTCTTGGTAGCTTCCAATAGTCAAACAATCACTAGTGATTAGAGTAACTTGAAGCAAATGGTTTCCATGAGGATATATATATCTAAATATGAGGAAACACATACCAAGAAACACTCTCATATACAAGATCCAAAATATGATCAACAACAACATTCAAGAAAATTGGAACTTGTATGAGCAAATGTGTCACATAGGCGCTAGATAATTATCAATATCAATTCTAAGTGACACAACCTCGAATATTCACATTTTTAGGATTGTAATATGAACTAAGCATATGACTCCCCCATAATGTGATACTACCATAAAACCAACGCGAGGCAAATGGATACAAATAGAGATAATTAATGGACATTATAAACTTAAATTCCTCATGAGACTTGTACCACATAGAGACTTGACAATAATCCAATATAAACACTAGGTGGTATTCCTCATGTACACACAATTTTAGGATTGTGGAATGCCCAAGCATAACACTCCCCCAAAATGGGATAATCCATTAATCTCTCACAAGAGCCAAATAAGATATCAAATATAATCAATTAAGGCTCCAATACAAGAAACACGCATACATGGTGTGCCACCTAATCATACACAAATATGCTTGATACCTCAAGATAATTAAGTGGAAACACAACATATACAAAAGCATGGAAGATACAAAACCAACACATGCACAAGGGGGCGAGTAACTTTCAATGAAATGAGTTAAGCATATGTTACCGCAAGGAGGAACATTGGAAATATAATATAATCAAGATAATCCAAATGGCTTGGCTTGACAATAATAATTGATGAAGATCCCTCAATTCTTCATATTGTAGCCAAAACTCCAATGCCCTACAATACACACCTATTGATCAAGTTTTGGCTTGTTGGTCCCCAACCAAGTTGGGTCCTAAGAAGTTAGTCACAATAGGCTTGGCAACCCAAATGGTTCTTTTCTTAACACCACATTGAGCACCAACGAATTTGGCAAACACATTGCCAACCTCATCCTTACGAAGTGAATAAGCATCATCAATCAAGATAGGATGGGATGAGGAGATACCAATAGTGCATGAGGAAGAAATGTGCCCTTCTCGCGACATATGTAGCAAGTTCTACTCTTGCCATCTTTCTTTTTGGATGAAGAAAAAACTTGAGGAAGAGCTTGAGTCTTCTTGGGAGGAGGCCCATCTCTAACAATATGTAGAGCTTGAGGCCGCTTCCCTTGTTGCTTCTTGCCAAGGGACTTCTTATTTAATGGGCAATGTTTGACATGATGCCCTTCTTCCTTGCACTTGAAGCAAACAATGTTGGCCGGATTCTTGACTTGATCTAGGCCATTCTTCTTGTTATCCTTGTGCTTCAACTTGATAGTGGACTTGTTCTTGACATTTGAGTTGAATCCAAGCCCACTCTTGTCATTGGGGGATTTTTGCACACTCAAGATTTTGTTGAGTGCGGCCTTCCCTTGATGACCCTTTTTCAAGTCATTATTCAAAGAAGTGACTTGAGACTTGAGCTCTTTGATTTCCTCTACATGGTTAGTTTCAACAAGAGTACTAGAGGAAGTACATGCTACATTGTTAGAGCAACAAGGCATGGAATGTAATTCATCACGAGATATATCATGGTTGTGATAGGATGAATTACAAGGACTAGCACATGGCAATATAACATTTGAAGTAGATATAGTGCTAATGTCCACATGAGGCCCACTAGATGTTACCTTTGACATGATGGCCTCATGAGCTACATTTAGCCTACCATGGGAGACTAGAAGATCCTCATGCAAGCTCGAGAGCTTAACATGACTTTCTTCTAATTTCCCATAGTTGCTAGTTAGCAAAGCAAGTTGAGCCTTTAGCTCAACATTCTCCTTCAAAATAGATGCTTCACAAGAAATAGAGTTAGTAGCACAAGCATCATTATTATTAGCAAGAGGTGAGGGCAACTTGTCAAGCTCTTTTAAATATGAAGCTTTAAGTTGCTCATGTGACTCGGTGAGTTTGATGAGCTCCCTTTTAACGACCCGGGAGCCATTTTTGAGGTGCTTAAAATCCTCAACAAGTTTAGCATAAGCAACTTCAAGATCATCATTTTTAATCTTTAAGGAGTTAGCCACCGCAAGTTCTCTATCATGGTATTCCTTTACTCTAGATAATTCTAGAGTAAAAGTATCCTCAAGAGATTCTTTGGTGGTTTGTTCTTCTTCAAGGGAGTCCTTTACTTGAGCAAGTTCATTAGCATACTCACGCTCAAGCACAAACTTTTCATCAATTATGTTTTCTTGCTCCTCAATAAGATCATTGCCTTCTATAGCATAATTCAAGATTTCAAGAAGGTTGGAGGAAGCAATTTTATTTTTGTAGAGAGCACTATAGACAACCTCTCCCATTTTCTTAATAGAGGTAATATCATAGTTACCTCTATAATCATCATTATCATTCTCAAACTCATCATCATCATGAGATACAATGGGATTCAAAGAGGTTACCTTTGTTCCCTTAGCCATAAGGCACATGTGAGAACCGGAGGAAGGTGATGATGAGATTGCACTTGTAGCTCTCTTCAAGACCTTGTCTTGGCCCATAGAATCTTCATTTTCCTCTACATGGTTAGCAACACAAGCACTAGAGGAAATAGAAGCATTTTTATCATGGCAACAAGACAACATGAGCATATCATCATGAGATTTGTTCAAGTCATTTCTACATGATACGCAAGGACTATTAACACAAGCATGTGAGGAATTTTGAGTGCTAGAAGTGTTAAGGTCCAAAGATAGATCATTGCAACTAGATAGATATGAGGGATTACAAATAGTGAACACACTATCCATATTGCAATTCTATCACCACTCACCATATCATTACCTTGTGAAACATCACATGTTGGTGAAGTGGTAGACGATGAGAACTCATCTCGACCGGAAGTGGAAGCAACACAATCATCCTCAATAATGTTGGACTTGCTATATTTATCTTGAAGCTTGGTCCATATCTCACGAGCGCTTGAATAAGGCATGATAGACGAAAGAACTACATTGCTCACAACATGCAAAAGAATTTTAGTAGCTAGAGCATCTATATGAGAGTTCAACTTCTCCTCTAAAGATTCGTTTTGGGTATCCATAGGAGAAGAGAAACCCACATATAGATAGCCCTCGATAATTGGGTGAATTTCCCAAAATAAATTAAGCATGCGAATTTTCCAAACATCATAATTTGTGCCATCGAATGTGAGTGTGTCCATGTGCACTAATACCCTAGCCGACATCTTTACTCTCAAGGCGGTGAAGCCTAAAATGAGAGACCGTGCTCTGATACCAATTGAAAGGATACGGATGTCGCCTAGAGGGGGGTGAATAGGCGATAAAAACTTTTCCTAGAGTGGCTCAACAAAGGCAGAATAAAACTACCGTTTTACTTTGTCAAGCACAACCTAGAACAACTAGGGTTCACCTATGTGCACCAACAACTTATGCTAAGCAATACAAGCAACAAAGTGATAGCAAGATATAGATTACTTCAAGCACGAAGGCTATCACAATGTAAAGTGCATAAGTAAAAGCTCGGGTATAGAGATAACCGAGGCACGCGGGGACGACGAAATTTTACCGAGTTCCTCCCAACATGGAGTACGTCTCGTTTGGAGAGGGGGTGGTATGAAACCACCAACGCCACAAAAGGCCTCCCTTATTCTCCGGTGAATCTCACCCCAATGGGATCGATTCACGCTTCCACTATCGGTGCACTTGTCGGTGGCAACCGGAACCTCTCACAAGGTTGGGGAACTTCTCCACAACTTAATTGGAGGCTCCCAACAAATGTCACAAAAGGCCTCAACAAATGCCACCAAGGCCACAATGCCACCAAGGCCACAAAACTGTCTAGGGTTCCAAGAACCCAAGAGGGACAAGCTCCAATAAGCAACTCAAACCAAATCCTCCAAGGAGAACTCAAATCGATGCACCAAATGCAAATGGCAAGAACACCACAAAGATGCTCAAATCCCTCACTCTCAAGTTCCAACAAAGCTACTAAAGCTATTGGGGGAACAAGAGAGGAGGAATCAAAGAGAGACACAAAAAACCCCAAAATCTAGATCCCCAAAGATGTACTCACAAAGAGATGAATCGGTTAGGTCAAAACGTGGGTCTAGATCCCCTCTCTCTTCCACTCAAATATGGGTAAGAATCATCGGAGGGAAAAGATTAGGCAAGCTTCAAGATCTAGAGCAAGTGTGGACAAAGTTTAGCCTAATAGATAAGAGAGGAGGTAACTAAACTGAAAATGGGCAAGATGGTTAAATAGTAGCCCCAAAAAATCTAGCCGTTGGGGCACTATTTCGGTCAGGACCGGTAGTACCGGAACGGACCGGTACTACCGGACCAAGAAACCACACAGCAAGCGAGCGAGCGCGGAAATTGGAACCAGCTAGCAGCGGCCCACGGCAGCAGCTGCGCGCATGCAGGCGAGCAGCTGTGCGCATGCAGGCGAGCAGCAGCGGTGCAGCGCAGCATAGCGGCAGCAGCTAGCGCGCGGGGAGGGGGGCCAGCGCGGGCAGCAGTTCGCGCAGCAAGCGGGTGAGCCGGACGCGGGTCAACGCGCGCGCATGTGCGCCTCGCGAGGCAGCAACGCGAGCGAGCGGGCCAGCGGGCCAGGCGGGGGGATCAGCTGGCGGCGGCGGCGCGCGCAGCAGCAAAGGAGAAAAACGTGCCAGGACAAACGCAACAGGAGATCTGGCGCAAGGGAGCTGGGTCGTGATGCAGGGCAGATCTTACCTGGGCCGGCCGGTAGTACAGGCCCACCCGGGCGGTACTACCGGGCCGGTCCGGTAGGACCGGAAGCCACAGCCGGGCTGCACTGAGAGCTGGGTCACGCACTGGGTTGACCGGTACTGGGCTGCGGTAGTACCGGTCGGCCCAGAAAAATAAAAGGCCCTTCTTTTTTTCTTTTTCAAATCAAATAGGCAAATATTCAAACGCTTATAATTTTTGATTGGTGACTCCGATTGACCCGATTCCAATTGCGTTGGATAGAGGACAACAAGAACATTCCAATAAAAAGTGGAAATATTGATTATCACCAAGTGGGAGTGTATAAATTAATATAATGTGAGATACCTCACTTGGTGAGAAACCGAAAAGCCGCATAAATCAAAATCGCAACAAGATACATATGGGAGATCCGATTTTGATGAACAAGAGCTTGTTATGGAGATTACCACAGGCTCTATATCCTCACATGGATAATACCAAATAGCAACCAAATATGATGATGCAAGTATGCAAAGGTTTGAGCTGTCTCCTAACGATGTGACGAAATTACTCATACGAGAGCCCCTCTAGATAGTACGGTTATCTATCCTAAACCCGGTCTCCCACACACAACATGAGACCGGCAAAAGGGAAAACCTATCAAGATTATACCTTTTCCTTGAGCATTCCACTTGAGCTCGATGTAGACGGTCTTGCCCTTCTCAAGATAGAACGCCTTTCTTAATTCCTCATCATCGACCTCGCATATTGAGCTTGCACAACATATCTTCTTTGCATTTCATCGACCTTGAAGCCAACACATGCTCCAAGTGATGCCAATGGACAAATCCTACAAGTATAACTTAATACACACATTAGTCCATAAAGATTGTCATTAATTACCAAAACCACACATGGGGGCCCAACATGTTCTTTCAGAGGTTTTCTGTGCCCGGATAGTAGGGGTGCCAAGGAAAGTATGGTAGACGGCAACCTTCTTCTCGAAGGGGTTCTTGCCTTTACCATCGCCCTTGTGGATGTGCTTGGGGTCAACATCCTCGTCCATGTCACTTGAATCCTTGGACTCCTCTTCCTTCTTCTTCCCTTTGCCCTTGCCTCGCGGTCTGTTCTTCCGACTTCGCTTGTAACCAGACTCCGGGTCCTCCTTGAGGTTGTTGACGAACTTGCAATGGCGATTAGTGTGAGTGGATTTGTTGTTGGCCTCAAGGTGTACAAGGCATGGCATATCACGGTACTCCTCGTATGTTTGGGGAATGCGGAGTGCTGCCGGGGTAGTTTCGCTACCTCGCTGCTGCCAACGACAAGCCCCCCGTCCTCGGCCACGTTGTCCGCCATCACCTCGTCCTGCAAACGTCATGGTGACCATGTCGGAGGTTTGCTTTTATTCTGGCGGGCTCTTCCGCTTGGTGATGTTGTTCCTCTTAGGTTGGGTTGGAACGGCTATTGCCGGCAAGGAGCCGCGAGCATGGTCATCGGCAGCCGCGAACTCACTGGCCAGCTTGATCATCTGGTTGAGATCGAGCCTGTGATTGTCCTGCAGGCGCTTCAACTTGTGTCGGAGGAACGTACCTTTTTCCAACCCATCGATGAAGGCGGCCATGGCGATCTGATCGTGCAATCCTGCGTAAGAATTCTTCGTATCCAGCCAGCAGAAGAGGTAGGCACGAGATGACTCGTCTTTCTCTTGCACGCATTGCTGTAGATCGCCAACAGTACAGGGACGCTTATATGTACCCTCAAAGTTTTGTGTGAACGCTTCTTGCATGTCCAACCAGTTGCAGATGGACTTCTCTGGCAAGTCATCAATCCATTAGCAGGCCGTGCCCGTCAACATGAGTGTGAGGTACTTGACGTCAATGTTGGTGTTACCCCCGGCGATTTCCACCGCATTGTCGTAATCCTACAACCACGTGGCTGGTTTGGCGGTGCCATCATACGGCTTGATCATCTTGTTAATCCAGAAACCCTTGGGGTAAGTTGCGGTCTGTATTACAAGTCCAAAGCAACATGGTCACAGGTATGATCCTTCTCGGGCCTCGTGAATCTTGTGCAGGAGTGAACGTACATTGTATGGCTCCGGGCTTGATCTTTTCTTCTTGCCGCCAGGGGATGGGCTGCGTGAACGACACAGGCCCCCTCCACCAGGGTGGCTGCTCGGTGGCGACGGAGTCATAGGTGGTGGTGGGTTAGCCTTCTTGCTGTTACCCTTCTGTGATGCCTCACGCTTGTCGTGGTTGCTTGTCGGACACGGAGGGTCATGACATGACCTGCTCTTATGTCCTTGGTTGCACTCTCCATCGTGACGGGGTTGCTCCGTGTTGTCGCAAATGACGATGCCACCTTGCCTTGGCGGAGGCATGCTCGTACAATGGTGAGCCCTTGATTCTTCACGATGTCAGGGAGATTGGGACGGTGGATATGGGTGACGAGGATGATCCTTGCCTCCATGGTCGGAGGATATGGGGATAGCGTCCTTCCTGTTACGTGCATCCCTCCGTCTTCGCTCCGATGAACCCATCTGGGACCCGACATCCTGAGGAGATCGGTCCCTTGGCGGTTTAGGATTGCTAGACTAGCAATATGCTGGGTCAGACTCAAGCCTCTGAGAGGTGGCATTTTCCTATTGTTTGACCGCCTTTGCTACAAGGTCATAGACCTGTTCCACATCTGCGGGTGATCTATCCTGCTCCAGAAGGGTCTTGGCGACGGCTAGGGTTAGAATAGGAGTGGCATGACCTACCTGCCCTTGCTGTCAATGTATGGCTTGGCTTGTGGCGTCTTAGGGGGAGCCCATCCTAGGTTTCGCCATACACCAGGATCGTTGATGACGTGAGCTGGAGCTTTCTTAGCCTTCTACTGCTTGAGCAGAGACTTGTACTCGGACTCCATGGCTCTAGCTTTCTCGATTGACTTCCGTGCCTTGGCCAGATCTTGATCTAGCTTTGTGCCTTGCTCCGCGATGGCCTGTGCTTCCTCCAGCAGTTGCTGGCGCTTCTCATCAAGCTGGACTATTTTCCTTATGTGGGCCACAGTCATGGGCTCAATGAGCAAATTGCCGTACATCACTCTATCAGCTAGAGTGATTTGGGAAGCTGCAGACATAGATGCCGGCGGCGACGGGTTTGCGGTGTTTTTGTTACTCGGACCGACGTTGAGTTCCTACGGCTGCTGCACTGGGTTAGGCAGAGGGTGCATGGCCTTTGCGCAATCATTTTCAGCAGCAACAGGTGGTCCCTTCCCATTGTCCAACGCTTTAGGCGGAGCTTGTTCGGATTGATCTTACTCCATCATAGTCCCAATGGCGACGAACACCTCTCGGTATGTGATGGCCTTGTCGGCCTGCTCGTCGCGTCTGATGTCCTCCTCCATCTCCTGCATAACAGAGTCGAGTTCCTCTGGGCTGAAGTCTATCTCCTCCGAGTCCATGCTGATATTGGCGTAGAGCGTCCAAGATGGAGTCGGAGGGTGCCGAGGCCTCCTCGATGATGGGTGGTGGTGGTGCGGCTGCAGGGACATTGACTGGAGGCGGTGGAGGCAGCGACTGAGGCGGAGGGGTGCCAGCTACGACCGTGAGCGCTGCTTGAGCTTCTGCATTAGCGACAGCAAAGTTGTTGACGGTGTGCAACATGCCGACGAACTTGGATCTCTGCTTTCCAGACACACGGGCGAAGCCAGCGGATTTGTAGTGATCTTCCACCATATATCCTACACAGGGGCAGTTTGGGTGGGCCTTGAATTTTTCCGATCTAAGCCAGAAAACTCCAAAGAGAGATTCAACTTTGATCCTTTCGTGAACGTGTCCTGCCCGTAGGCGGTCCGTGCGGGCCTTGACGATCCTATGACTACCAGGGAACTAGCGTCCGAGTCGGTTTCGCCGATGAAGCGGTGGATGTCCCCGATTGGGACGATCGAGCAGCGGGTGGGGTTCGTCTTCGCCGGGATCCAGAACTCGTCGGGAGGGACGATCGGAACGTTGCCGGAGAAGAGAACACGGTCGATGGCTACTGATGACCCACAAGTATAGGGGGTGTATCGTAGTACTTTTGATGAATAGGAGTGTCGATCCCAACGAGGAGCGGAAGGTGTTGACTAGTGGTATGGAGCAGGAAATCTCTTTAAATACTTAGCAAACTGATTTTTAGGGGTTTTCTGATAAAGGAAAGAAATAAAGTGCAAGTAATAAAGACAACAAACAATTGCAACAAGTGTCTCAATCCTTTCTCAGCAAAGGACAAGCCGGTGGAAATACTTATAAAGGACCAAACATTCTTGAGGACACATGGGAATTCTGTCAAGTGCTTTCGCTTCAAATAGCTGAGTACCCTTCTTTGGTGTTGTAAGTGTTGTGTGGGTGAACCTGTGCTAATGTACCGACCTTACTTGTACTAATACATACTTGTGATTAAACCCCCTACACGCATCCGCAACTACAGGAAAGCAATTAAGGTATAAACCTAACCACAGCCTTAAACTATGAGATCCTACGCTCCCCTGTGCAATGGTGTCCTAATGGGGGTTCAGGTTTCTATCACTCCGGCAACCCCGCAATTAGTAGCCAAATACACAATGCATTCCCCTAGGCCCATAAATGGTGAAGTATCATGTAGTCGACGTTCACATGACACCACTAGAAGAATAACACCACAACTTAAATACTAAACCATTGAATAATATCTCAACACAAATCCACTACTAACAATATGACTTCTCCCATGTCCTCAAGAAATAAACGAACTACTCATGATACATCATATGGATCAAGATCAAAGATGATATGGTGATGGATAACAATCTGAACATAAACAATAATCCAAAGGTTCCACTCACAAGCATCAACTACAATAGTAATCAACACCGAGAAAGTTCCCCCCTACGAACTATGCAAGTATTCAACACAACTATTATAGTGGGATGGAGTGGTGATGATGGTGCTGGTGGAGATGATGGTGTGGATGATGATGATGATCCTGATGAAGTCTATCTTGACGATGGTGTTGATTGGCTAAGTTAAAAACTCTCGCTGTAGCCCCCGAGCGTCTAGGTGCAATTTTTCCGGCTAGATGCTCATAGTAGACTAAACAACATTTAATTTTTCTTTTTTCCATAGAACGAGAATGCTCGGAGGGTCATGGCCAACGACAAGTACCAGAAGATGCGTGCGGACTTGGAAGCCCAAAAGGGTAAAACTGCCTTCTTGAAGGAACAGATCATCAAGAGCAAGCGTCTGTTTTTCCTTTCTTTTTCGTATTTCGACTTGAACTTGTGTATTCTCCGAGTACTCACTATGTACTTTGCTTTCTCCGACTTGCAGAAACCATTGCCAAGGCTAAGGAAATTGTCGAGCAATCCAAGCACATTCAAGAGCTGGATAGCGAGAACAAGATCCTTAAGCAGGAGAGGAAGGACATGCTGAAGATGCATGAAGAATCAATGAAAGCCCTGTAGGACTCCGCCACCAAGGAAATCAACCGCTTGAAGGAGGAGATATCGATCTTAAGAGATCAGAAGAAAGCTACCGACGAGCAGAATCAACGCCATCATGAGGCGTACAAGCTCCTCCAACAAGAATGGGACTTCTTGGCGAATACCCACTAGCAAGCTGAGGCTAGCATCTCCAGTAAGTGATTCTCCTGTCTTGGATTTTTGTAGTCTAGATACTTGGAATTTTTGAACTCATGAACTCTCTTGTCGGGAATTCGCAGCTCCTATGGGTTCAACCCGGTCGCCTCCTCCGGCAAAGGAATGCATGGTTCTTGTCGGCAACTTCATCAACACCGCCATCGCGCAAGCCAAAGAGATTGCCAATCCCCTCCAGATCAACATCAAGGCATTGGACTCTATGGTGAAGTTCTCGGAGATCTTGCATTGAGCCCCTGAGCGTATCACAAGCTGGAAAGCTTCATGTGCACGGATCGGTGCAAGGATGGCGCTGTCCATGGTAAAGGCACACTACGAGGATGCCGACATCGACACGGTAACCTCTGGAATTTCCAACGTAGATGATGATGGCAAAGAGATTAATCACGAATCCATCTTGTTGTCACTCACGGGTTATGACACCAGAGTTGCCGAGTTAGTCGACGTCAACGTCTTCGTGCCGATGAATACCATCGATGGCGGCAACCAAAGCTCCTCCGAGTCTCTTCACACTGCCGACTTCGAGGGTGACTCTCCTGCTGCCGATGACGCTGCTTCCAAGTCGCCTACGCCAAAGGAATGAAAAACAATTTGTAATATTTGTTTCCTCTGTGATGCGTATGCGGAAAAAACTATGTATTAACTTAAGGTGGAAAACAATGATGTATGTCCTGCTACTTAAGAACTAGTTCCAGCATGTATATATTTTTTAAGAAAGTGTTGGCTTATCCATTACTTTGGTTCTTATGCTTGACTTTTCGTGAGTCGGAAGACTCGTTGTCCGAACCATGCGCTTACGTGATGATGCCCAATGGAACCGTCAATAACATAAGCACAAAATCGCCGACAATAAGTGCCAAAAGTCACTACTCCTGAATCCACATAAAAATGACAAAGAACGTGTAGACTAGAAAACTTAAGCTAACGCCCGTAGGCAGAATTTTCACAAGTGCAATCGCAAAACTTGTGCATAAATGTTTTATATGATCCAAAAATGAACACTAAAGGAGGTAAAAGACTCAGAAATATGAGTGAACCAGAGAGCTTTATTTCATTGATCATATAAGAGGTACACAATTAGATAAAAAATGCTAAGTGTAAAAAGGACGTAGCTGTGCTATGTTCCATGGACGATCAAGCTCCGGGTAGTCATCATCCAGGTCACGTCGCTTACGCTTATGATCCTTGTTGGGTCTATCCTTCAGTTCACGATTGTCAATGAGGTAGTAAGACCCATTGAGTAGCGCCTTGCTTATGATGAACGGTCCTTCCCATGGCAGGGATAATTTGTGCAACTTCTTCTGCTTAAGTCGGAGCACCAGATCCCCCTCTTTAAATGAGCGATGCCGAACGCGGCGACTATGGTAGCTGTGTAGCTGCGTAGCTTCTGCTGGTAGATGGCGGATCTTTGGCATGCAAAAACGCGCTCCTCCTAGAGAAGGTCCACATCTAGGAATCTGGATTCTTCAGCGTCATCTTCGTCGTAGGCAGCAACCCTTGGTGCATCGTGAAGTATGTCAGAAGGTAGGATGACTTCTTCTCCATATACCATGAAGTAAGGGGTGTAGCCGGTGGATCCGTTGGGTGTAGTTCGTAAACTCCACAACACATATGGCAATTCTTCCGCACAGGCTCTAGCTGCTCTATGTAGCGGTGCCTCAATACGTGGCTTGATTCCCTGCAGAATTAATCCATTGGCTCGCTCAACCTGACCATTGGATTGTGGATGTGCCACAGATGCAAGGTCAAGTCGGATGCCTTTCTCCCAACAATAGGCCTCCACTTCTCTGAGTGACAAGTTGCTACCGTTGTCGGTGATAATGCTATGTGGGAGACCAAACCTCACCACTAGATCCTGGACAAACCTGAGGGCAGTTGCCCCATCAAGATTTCTAATGGGTTTAGCTTCTATCCATTTAGTGAATTTATCAACTGCTACTAGGAGATGCGTAAACCCACATGGTGCCGTCTGTAACGGTCCCAGACTGCAAACGGCCAAGTTATTGGTATTGTTCGCAATTCTTCAGCAGGAACATGTGGTTATCGGGCATAATACTGGCATCACATGCATGTATCAACTAGCTTGTCGGCATCTGCCTTTGCGGTCAGCCAGTAGAATCCTTGCCGGAACGCTTTCGTGACCAACGATCGAGGAGCGGCATGATGCCAGCAATCTCCGAGATGGATTTTGCGTCGGATTTCCATAACTTCTAGCTGGGAAACAAACTTCAGGTATACACCAGTAGTACTCCTTTTCTAGAGCTATCCACTGATTATGGTATAGCCTTTCGCTCGACGTACTATTTGCCGTCTTTCAACTTTGTCGTCGGGCAAAGTTTCGTGTTCGAGATATTCCATGAACGGTTTTGTCCAAGCCGGAGGGACCTTTTCCACCATGTGGATGAAAGAGTCAACTCTATCCGGGTTGTCGATGTCTGCTCCCTTAATGGACGGTGTCTGTAGATGCTCTAGGAAAACTCCTGGCGGAATTAGTTTGCACCATGATCCAAGCTTAGACAGCAGATCAGCCGCCTCATTTTGCTCCCTAGTCACATACTTGACTTCGTAGCCCAAGAAGCTCTTGGCTATCTCGTCCACTTCCTCTTGATATGCTGCCATCATAGGGTTCCGCGCATTCTAGGTGCCAGCCACCTGCTGGGCAACCAAGTTGGAATCTACACACCAAACTATGCGCTTGATGCCAATATCCTTGGCTACGCGTAATCCGTGAATGAGTGCTTCATACTCCGCCATGTTGTTCGTAGCCTCGAAGTGGATCTGCAGAACGTAGTGTAGCTTGTCCCAGTTGGTGACTGTAGCAATACACCAGCCCCCGAGCCGTTGAGCAGCTTTGATCCATCAAAGTGCATCACCCAATACTCTAGTTCCGGCAACGGAGTAGCATCCGGCATCTTCGTCCAATCTGCGATAAAATCCGCCAAGGCTTGTGACTTGATAGCGTCGAGTCTCTTGTAGGTGATCTCGAAGGCGGCAAGCTCAATGCCCCACTTTGCGACCCTTCCTGTAGCGTCGTTGTTGTTGATAATGTCGGACAGTGGAGTCTTGCTCACCACTGTGATTGGGTGCTCCTGAAAGTAATGCCTCAGCTTCCAAGAATCAAGGAATACTCCATAAGCTATCTTCTGGTAGTGCGGGTAACGCTGCTTGGACTCCGTCAAGACCTCGCTTACATAGTAAACTGGTCGTTGAACTCCGTGCTCATAGCCTGGTTCCTTCCGCTCTACCACGACGATGATGCTGATTACCCGGTTGGTTGCCGCCATGTAAATTAACATGGGCTCTCTAGGCTCGGGTGCTGCAAGGATGGGCGCTGAGGAAAGAATCTCCTTGAGCTGCTTCAATGATGCGTCTGCTTCATCCGTCCACGTGAATTTGTCTTCCTTCTTCAACAACTTGTACAGCGGCAGGGCCTTCTCTCCAAGTCGGCTGACAAACCGACTAACTGCTGCAACATAACCTGTTAGTCGTTGAATGTCCTTTAGGAATGTCGAACGGTTTATGTTTAATATGGCCTTGATTTTCTCCGGGTTGACCTCGATTCCACGCTGGGAAACGATGAATCCCAACAATTTGTCGGCTGGAACCCCGAAGACGCACTTCTTAGGGTTAAGCATCATGTTGTATTTCTAGAGATTATCAAAGGTTTCTTTTAAGTCGGAGATTAAGTCATTTGGATTTTTAGACATCTCCGTGATATCGTCCATGTAGGCGTGAACGTGTCGACCAATTTTGTCATGAAGGCAACGTTGCATTGTCCGCTGGTATGTGGCACCTGCGTTTTTCATCCCAAAGGGCATTGTAACATAGCAAAACGTGTTGTATGGGGTAGTGAACTAAGTGGCCAGTTGGTCCGACTTCCTCATCTTGATCTGGTGGTATCCTGAGTATGCATCGAGAAAACACAAAAGCTCTGAGCCAGCCGTCGAGTCAATGACTTGGTCAATGCGAGGCAAAGCAAATGGATCTTTGGGGCAAGCCTTGTTCAAGCCGGTGTAATCAACACACATTCTTAATTCTTTGGTTCCCTTTTTGGGGACAAGTACAGGATTGGCCACCCATTGGGTGTGAAGGACTTCTCAGCTAAAACTAGCCTTAAGTAACCTAGCTATCTCTTTGCCTATGGCGTGTCTCTTCTCATCTCCAAAGCGTCGTAGAGGTTGCTTCACTGTTTTGCATTTTGGGTCAATGTTTAAGCTGTGCTCAGCAAGTTCCCTAGGTACACATTTCATGTCGGCAGGTTGCCAGGCAAAGATGTCCCTATTCTCACAGAGGAACTCGACGAGCGTGCTTTCCTATTTGGGATCCAGGTTCGTCCCAATGGCGGTGGTCTTGGAGGCATCGCCTACCACAAGTTCCACCGGCTTGGTCTCGATGGTGGCCTTGTATGCAGGAGCGGAGTCGGAAATCTTCTTCTTCGACGTGGGCATCTCTGAGTCATCGACCTTGCTCTGGATCTCTTTGAATTCTTCGTTGTAGAGGACAGCTTACGCGAAGGATGCTTCATTAATCTCGCAGTCCCTTGCCTTGGTAAAGCTTCCGGATACGGTGATGACACCGTTTGGTCCGGGTATCTTGAGTTTGTTGTAGACGAAGCATGGCTTGGCCATGAAGGTGTGGAATATGTCGCGGCCGAATATGACGTGGTACACGCTCTTGAAGGGGACCACCTCAAAGGTCATGCGCTCTTGGCGGTAATTATTATCATCGCCAAAGGCAACCTGAAGTGTGATAAACCCAAGGGACCGAGCCTCCCGACCAGGAACTACACCGTGGAAGATGGTTTTGGTCCGCCTTAGGTTTGCCTCCGTCAAGTTCATCTTCTGCAGTGTATCCAGGTACATGATGTTGATGTTGCTTCCACTATCCACCATACACTTGGTGAACTCCAGGCCGTCAATCAAAGGGTTGATGACCATGGCATATTGATTATCCGTAGGGATGAGGTCTAGGTGATCCTTCCTGTCCCAAGTAATTGGAAACTCTAACCAGCATAGTTACTGGGGAACTGGGGGTAGAGTGGCCATCAGTAGCCTCATAGAGGTCTTCTGTTGTCGGACGGTGGGGGTGCCAAGGAAAGTGTGGTAGACTGGTGCCTTCTTCACGAAGGGGTTCTTGCCCTTGTCGTCGCTCCTGGCGGCGTGCTTGGGGTCAACATCCTCGTCCGCATGTCACTTGAATCCTTGGACTCCTCCTCCTTCTTCCCCTTGCCCTTGCCTCGCGATCTATTCTTTCGACTTTGCTTGTAACCGGACTCCGGGTCCTCCTTGAGGTTGTTGACGAACTTGTAGTGTTGATTGGTATGGGTGGCCTTGCCGTTGACATCGAGGTGTACGAGGCACGTCATATCGTGGTACTCTTTGTAGGTTTGGGGAACACGGAGCGGTGCCGAGGTAGTTTCACCTCCTCGTTGCTGCCCACGACCAGCTCCCCGTCCTCGGCCACGTTGTCTGCCATCACCTCGTCCTGCAAAGGTCATGGCAACCATGTCCGGAGTTTGCTTTTCTTCTGGAGCGGTTTTCTACTTTGTACTGCTGTTCCTTCGAGCTTGAGTTGGAATGGCCATTGCCGGCAGAGAGCCGCGAGCATCGGCGGCGGCTGCGAACTCACTAGCCAACTGAATCATCTGTTTCAAGTCAAGCTGGTGATTGTCCTGCAAGCGCTTCAGCTTATGTCGGAGCAACGTTCCCCTTTCCAACCCATCGATGAAGGCGGCCATGGCGGTCTGAGCGTGTACTCCTGCGCAGGAATTCTTCATATCCAGCCAGTGGGAGAGGTAGGCGCGAGATGTATCATCTTTCTCTTACACGCACCGCTGTAGATCGCCAACAGTGCAGGGACGTTTGTACATACACTCGAAGTTCTTGGTGAATGCCTCTTGCATGTCCAACCAATTGCAGATGGATTTCTCCGGCAAGTCGTCAATCCATTGACGGGGTGTGTCCGCCAACATCAATGGGAGGTACTTGACGGCAACATTGGGGTTACCCCCGGCAATCTCTACCGCGTTGCCGTAGTCCTGCAACCATGTAGCTGTCTTAGCGGTGTCGTCATAGGGTTTGATGGTCTTGTCAATCCGGAAACCTTTGGGGTAAGTTGCGGACCGTATCGCAGGTCCAAAGCAACGTGGTCCTAGGTATGGTCCTTCCCGGGCCTCGTGGATCTTATCGATCCGCGAACATGCATCGTACGGCTCCGGGTTTTCTTCTTCTTGTCAACAGGGGATGGGCTGCATGAACGACGCGGGCCTCCTCCGCCATGGTGACTGCTAGGTGGCGACGGAGGTGGAGGTGGCGGTGGGTTAGCCTTTTTGCTATTACCCTCCTGCGATGCCTCACGCTTGTCGCGATTGCTTGCCGGATGCAGAGGGTCATGGCGCGACCTGTTCTTGTGTCCTTGGTTGTGCTCTCCGTCATGACGGGTCTGCTCCGTGTTGTCACGGATGACGATGCCGCTCTGCCTTGGCGGGGGAATATCCGTACGATGGTGAGCTTTGGGGTCTTCACGATGTCGGGGGAGCGGGTCGGTGGCGATGGGCGACGAGGTCGGGCCTTTTCTCCATGGTCGGAGGATATGGGGATAGCATCCTTCCTGTTGCGTGCATCCCTCCGTCTTCGTTCTAATGAACCCGTCTGAGACCCGACATCAAGAGGAGATCTGTCCCTTGGTGGCTTATGCTGGCTAGACTGGCAAAACACTGGGTCAGACTCAAGCCTCTGAGAGGTGGCCTTTTCCTGCTGCTTTACCGGCTTGGCCACTAGGTCATAGACCTGCTCCACTACCTTGGGTGATCTATCCTACTCCAGAAGGGTCTTGGCGACGACGAGGTTGAGGAGTGGAGTGGGCATCACCTGTCTACCTTCACTGTCAATGTATGGCTTAGCTTGTGCCGGCTTCGGGGGAGCCCATCCTAGGTTTCTCCGTACACCAGGATCGTTGATGACGCAAGCTGGAGCTTTCTTGGCCTTCTGCTGCTGCAGCAGAGTCTTGTACTTGGCCTCCATTGCTCTAGCTTTCTCTATGGATTTCTGTGTGTTGACCAGATCTCGATCTAGCTTAGCGCCTTGCTCCACGATGGCCTGCGCCTCCTCCAGTAGCTGCTGGCGCTTCTCGTCAAGCTGGGTCACGTTCCGGATATGAGCTACGGCCAGTGGCTCGACGAGGAGGTTGTCGTACGTCACTCTATCAGCTGGAGTAACTTGGGCAGCAGCAAACGTAGATGCCGGAGGCGGCAGGTTTGCAGTGTTATTGTTGCTCGGGCCGGTTCCAAGTTCTTGCGGCTGTTGCACTGGATTAGGCGGAGGAGGCATGACCTTTGCGCGATCAATGTCGTCAGCAACAGGTGATCCCTTCCCTTTGTCCAGAGTTGTAAGCGGAGATCGTCCGGGTTGATCTTCATCCATCGCCGTCCCAATGGTGACGAACACCTCTCGAGACGTGACGGCATTATTGGCTTGCTCGTCGCGCATGTAATCCTCCTCCATCTTCTGCATGGCGGAGTCTAGTTCCTCTGTACTGAAATCTATCTCCTCTGAATCTGCACTGAAGTCGGCGTATAGTGCGTCAATCATAGAGTCTGAGGGTGACAGGACTTCCTCGATGACGGGGGGGGGGGGGGGAGGTGTAACAGCAGCGACGACAACTGGAGGTGGCGGCGCAGCTGCGGCAATGGCGGCCGGAGGTGGTGGTGGCGGTGGCTGAATCAGAGGGGCTCTGTCGATGAGCGCAAGCGCTGTCTGAGCTGCCGCTTCAGCCTCCGCGTAGTTGTTGACGGTGTTCACCATGTCTTCGAAGGTAAGGCATCCCGACGCCTATTGCCGTTTTAGAGAATGCCGGGGAAGCGTGCCATGGTCCAGTCCTTCCACAAAGTGATACATAGCATCATCATTGGGGTAGTGGGCCAGATCGGCTCGTATACGGAGCCACCTGGCCAGGTAGTCGCGGGGATTTTCGCCCTCTCTCTGAATGCAACGCGCTAGATCAAGGATGGTAACCACGCCAACGAACTTGGATCTCTGTTGTCTAGATGCACGGGCGAAGCCAGCGGACTTGTAGCGATCTTCCACCGTTATATCCTGCACAGGGGCGGTTTGGGTGGGCCTTGAATTTTTCCGATCTTTGCCGGCAAACTCCGAAGAGAGATCCGACATCGATCCTTTCGCGAACGTATCCTGCCCGTAGGCAGTCCGTGCGGGTCTTGATGCTCCTCCGACTCCCAGGGAACTAGTGCCCGAGTCGGTTTCGCCAATAAAGAGGTGGATGTCTCCGATAGGAACAATCGAACACCGCATAGGGTTCGTCTTCACCGGGATCTAGAACTCGTCGGGAGGGACGATCGGAATGTTGCCGGAGAAGAGAACGTGACCGATGGCTACGGTTTCGCCGATTCCCGCGAAGATCTTGGTCCTCGCCCGCTGAAGAGCCTGAAGCGCCTCTTGCCCCACGGTGGGTCAACTACACGGAGGCCGCCAACGAGCTCGCACGCCAGGACGGAGTCGATCAGCTCGACGAAGCGCGTGACCTAGCTCGCTCCCGCACCGCCATCTACCAGCAAGGGATTCGTTGCTACCACAGCTGGCGAGTACGAACTTGCACCTTCCAGGAAGGCGACCTGGTACTACGTCTGATCCAGGACAAGAAGGGCATGCACAAGCTCTCTCTCCCCCTTTGGAGGGACCATTCGCCATCAGGCGAGTCCTGGGCAACGACGCCTACTACCTCACCGACGTCCGAGGCAATGGAAAACTCGACGTCAAGTGGCCATGGAATGTAAACCTCCTACGGAAGTTCTACTCTTAGAACTCCAGACATGTACCCCCTACCCGCTATGAAATAAAGAAGATCGATTCGCACAAATTGCGTTCACTCTCCGTACCTTGTGCCACTCGTACAAACAGAAACTCGCCTACAGCGTGTTCATGATGGTTCGTCGGTTGAGCCACTACTTCCAGGAGCATCAGGTGGTGGTCGTCAACGAGGCACCCTTGAACAGCATCCTGAACAACCTGGAGGCCACAAGACGTGTGGCCCTGTGGGGCATCGAGCTGTCCCCTCTAGACATAGTCTACAAGAAGCACCATGCGATCAAGTCGCAGGTCCTACCAGACTTTATCGTCCACTGGATGGAGCTGCAGCTGCCAGACACCCCGGACATGACACAATCATGGACGATGCACTTTGATGGCTCCAAGCGCGAGGCAGGAGCAGGAGCCGTGGTCATACTGACATCCCCGCAGGGTGACAAGATGAAGTACGCCCTCCGGATGAAATTTCGAGCTTCCAACAACGAAGCCGAATAGGAGGCCCTCATCCACGGCATGAGGATGGCCAATATCTGCGGCGCAACACGCCTGGTCATCTACGGTGACTCAAATCTAGTCGTCCAGCAGACGATGAACGAGTGCGACGCGCACGCCGCCAACATGATCGCGTACCGCGCACTCTACAACTCACTTGAAGGAGACTTTGACGGTTGCGAGCTTCGGCACGTTGGAATAGAAAGCAACGAAGAGGCCGATAGACTCGCCAACATCAGCTCCACCTACGCGCGGGTGCCACCAGGTGTGTTCCTTGAACAGATCTGCGTGCCATCCATCAAAAGGAAATTCCCCAAGGGATCACCCAAAGAAGCAGAGCACTTAGGGGATGCACTACCCGAAGGACAGGAAGGACCAGAAAAACTTGACACAGAGGTCGTAGTGGTCAACCTGATGCAGGTCATGGCAGTCGAAGAAACATGGACACAACCATACCTCTGATAGCTAACAGACAGGGAACTGCCTGATGACTCGACAGATGCCCGGCGCATATCTCACCGGTCCAAGGCCTTCACCATCATCAATGGCGAGTTGTATAAGCGCAACATTTTGGGTGTACTCCAAAGGTGCGTCACCATCGGTGACGGCAAAACTATTCTCCAAGACATCCACGTGGGCATCTGCGGCCATCATGCGGGCAGCCGCGCCCTCGTCGCCAAAGCTCTGCGAGCTGGGTTTTACTGGCCAACGGCCATGAACGACGCCAAGGACATCGTCCGAAAGTGTAACGGGTGCCAGAGGTTCGCAGATAAACCGCACGCACCCGGATCGGAGCTCAGACCCATACCCCTAGCCTGGCCCTTCGCCCAATGGGGCCTCGACATGATCGGCAAACTACCCAAGTCCTCGAAAGGAGGCCACGTCTACCTCCTGGTCGCAGTCGACAAATTCACCAAGTGGATTGAGGCCATGCCCGTTACTAATCAAAAGGGTAAACGACCATGAAATTCTTCGAATCCATAGTCTACAGGTTCGGTGTACCGCACAACATCATCACCGACAACGGCTCAAACTTCATCTCTAAAGAATTCCAGGACTTCTGCGAAGGCCTCAGGATCAACATAACATACGCCTCAGTGGCGCACCCGCAAACGGACGGGCAGGTAGAAAAGGCCAACGGCCTCGTCGGCGGCGGCATCAAGAAACACCTGATGAGCCCGCTCTAGCGACTCGCGGGAGCCTGGCCAGAAGAGCTACCCTCCGTCCTTTGGAGCCTGCGCACAACGCCAAATAGCTCAACTGGCTACACACCTTTCTTCATGGTGCACGGAGCCAAAGCCGTGTTGCCTGCAGAAGTACGCCACAAGGCCCCGCGGGTCATTGCCTACAGCAAAGCCGAATCGACGACCGCACTCGAAGATGCCGTTGACACACTCGACGAGGCACGCGACATTGCCGCAGCCCGCTGGGCGGTCTACCAGCAGAGCCTACGCAACTATCATAGCCGCCGGCTGCGCCCAAGGTCCTTCGTCGAAGGAGACCTAGTCTTACGACTCAAGCAAGAGCGATCTAAGAACCTCGACTCACCTTGGGAAGAACCCTACGTCGTCATCGAAGTCATCCCAGGTGGCGCCTATCGCCTCAAGCATGTGGAGTCTGGAGTCGCATACTCCAACCCATGGAACGTCGCACACCTGCGACGCTTCTACCCCTAGTTATCTCCCCTCTACTTTCAATAAGGCTATTCAGCCAAGGCTACTCAGTGAAACAATGTACCTCCTCATTACGATATGAATAAAAGCTAAGTGTCTCGCCCCAAAATTCATCTTTCACTCGCACTTCTTTATGCTACAACACACTCGGGGGCTCCCCCTCACCTCACGACTTCGTCGATTAAGGATAACGCATATACACCTGAGTAGCTGATCACGTCAGGCTAATAAAAAGGGCATGCATACAAATAAAGCACCACGTGCTAAAAACAATCAACCTTTACATCAAAGGGCATAACACGCCCAGTCGAATATATATACAAATTTTACATGTATCTTTTTACAGGTCCTACCTATTCTGAAGAATCACCTGCGCACGATGCTCAAAGATATCTACAACTTGTTCGGCATACTGCCTTACAGCCGCATAGTGCGGACGCATGTCCCACATGCCACAATCTGGCCGAGGAGGCGGCCCAGCCGCAACAGCAGCAAGATCTACATCAGGGCGATGCAGCCGCACGAGGGAAAGTGCGGCCTTCACCCCCGCAACCTACTGATGCCGCACCAGCTCCCTGACATGATGCACATCTCGAAACTTTGCCAGCAAGCCCCGGAGAGTCGATGTCACCTCATCCAGGGGAAACATTACGTGCAAAATTGACGCCAAGGAAGTCTTCGCTTGCCGCAGCACCCGTGACACCTGGTGAACACGATCCTACACAGTCGCAAGGACCATGGCACGATCGCGGTCCATCCAAAAAAGCCACTGGCTTCCATATCTTGCTGCGTTAAGCAATTAATCCGAATAGCAACGCGCTCCTTTTCCTCCCTAGGAACAAGGTTAGCACCTGCAACACCTACAAAGTAAGATGACAAGCCAACAAGCGCATCCGAAAATGAGCAGCAGCTCGAAGAAACTCACACTGAATCTGTTCGGCCAAATGCCACAACTCCCCCATCAGATACTCCTCTCTAGCGGCGCCTTGCTCCGCCTTCGACTTCCAAACATCCGCGTTGCCTCGGATGCCAAGCAACTCCTTCTCAAGACTACGGACGCGGTCACGAAGAAATACAAGTTGCGATGCATCATCCAAGGATGGTCGCAGCTGCGGAGTAGACGAAGTATCGACGGGATCATCACCCGAAGGTTCCTAGAGGAAAAGAGACAAGGATATGAACAAACACATGAATGGGCAACAGCTCAAGGATTCATTATATACAACAAAAGCCACTGCGTGGCACAAGCAGTGTTTGTAAATACATTACAACAAAAGCAGACGAAAACTATCCTACAACTACAAGGCCTAAGCAGCTGCATCCTGAGTGGCCTCGGAGCCAGATTGCCTGCTCTTGGCCTCTCCCTGCTGCCTCACCGCGTACTCCGCCAGCAGGTCAATCAGCTTCGGCCCATAGCATTTACAGCGGACAGCATAGAGGGCAAAAGCTACCTCGGATCCGTCGGGAGCCGTTGGCATCTGGGAGGTGACCTGATGAAGATCTAGCTCCGCTCCAGACGCCATGGCCATCGCCAGCCCCATGGACGTGCCAATGCCCTTCTGCTTGCGCTTGTACGCTGCGGGCGTCTCGGCTGACAGCGCATCGGCCAACAAGTCGACATCCTCTAGGGAAACGCCCTTGCGGACGAGCTCCTTGTAGAAGTGCCCGAGAACCTCCTTGGCTTTGGCAAGAGAGCCAACCACAGTGCTGCAGCGGTCTTCGACCGCCGCAGTAGCATCATCCAGAGCACTTCCGTGCTCCAGAGCACTGCGGTCAAACTCAATGCCCGCTGCATCTAGATAAACGGAAAAGGCAAAGTGAGAATCAAACAAAACCAGAGAGACAGGAAGCCGAAACGGAACAAGTAACAGACGAAATTACTCACCCGATATAGCCTTGGCAACAACCATCAGCTTGTCGGCTACCTCCTTATCGCGCGAAGCCGCAGCAGTGGCGAGCTGCTCCTCGCGGTCTGTAGCCTCCTGCTACAGGCGCTCCTTGGTCGCAGCTGCGTCGTCTAGCTCCTGCTCGAGGAGCTCCTTAGCGCCAACGGCGTCCTCAGCTTTTTTCTCCGCTCACCCGAGGCTCTTTTTGAGAGCATCAAGCTCGCGGAGGGTAGTATTATTTTCATCTGCAAAAAGCAACAAGAACATGTGTGAGCTTTGTAAGATAGCAAGCATACGAAGAAGTAGAAGACCTAGTTAAGAATGTACCTTGAAGCCGCTGGAGGCTGGCCTCCAATGCCAGATGCTGCTTCACCAGCTGGTTGACGCCTTGCACAAAAGGCTGGGAGAAGAAGCAACTTATCAGGAAAAGGGCTCGGGGGATACGCCCAAGAAGCGAGCAAAACAAAATCAAGCACACAAAAAGCGCTTGGGGGCTCCCCCCGAGACAGGCACAAACAGAAGCACTGATCAGCAGATCATACGAAAATCGCTCGGGGGCTCCCCCCACGGCAAGAACAAAAACACTTACATGATCAGACGGAGACTCCGAAGGTCCGGCTGTAGTCTTTTGGGAGACGATCACCCGAGCCTCCTGCGGAGAGGGGTTCGGAGCAATGCCCCCAGAGGTGGCCACCGTCTGAGAAGGTGGAGACGTAATCTTCGACTTCCCCATCATCTCCTGAGTGCCATCGCTAAACGATCCATCAGAGGAGTGGCTACAAAAGAAAACACCAGTCAAATACAAGCAAGCAACAATGAAAGATAACAAAAGGCAACCGAAGGTACTTACGAATCCATATCGCTCAAGTTGAAGACAGACAAGGTCCTCTTGCCCTTCTTCTCTTCCTTCTTCTCTTCCTTCTTATGCTTCGCCGGCGGCTGTGGCGCTACAGCCCGCACAGGCACGACCGGAATAGGGGAGGAAGAACCACCATCACCTCCGCTCTGACGCACAAGGCATGGCGGGTTCCTAGGCATCGGCAGAGTTGAAGCATCCGACGATTCACTCAAGCTCCGTGTCCGCTTTCGGGTCTGCTCCTCGCTCGACTCAAAGGTTTCTTCAACCGGTGATCGCACCGAGGGAAGCTCAGACATGGAGTCCACTACCTCATTGTCTGGTGCATTCGGAAAACATTCGGGTAGTGGAGGCACCATGTCAGGTACCTTGAACTCCTACACAAAGGAAACAAACTTTTAGAACAAAGAAGTAAAAGAAAACGCAGTCCGAAAAAGCGCTACGCGCACGTCCCAGATCTACACCCGCGGCACCTGTCGAGAGGCGCTGAACGGAGGGGTCAGCGATCTCCCGGGAAGGTCCTCTTCAGCTTTGAACTTCAGCAGCGACCAAATTGACTCTGTCGAGGTCCCCCTTGGAGAGCTCCTTAGCCGCAACACTCGTCGGGTCGTGGCGACCAGTATAAAGGAACATCGGGTGCGCCCTAGCCTGGAGCGGTTGCACCCGACATTTGAGGAAGGTGCAGATAATATCCACACCGATAACCTCTTTCTCCAGAATCACCTGGAGGTCCTCCACCCGACGGTAGAGCTCCTCTATCTCCTCCACCTCACCCTCCAGGATGTGGTTCTTCCAGGACCTCTTTGGCTGGATTGTCTGGGTGGAGTCGAAAGGGGCAAGGCCAAAGTTTTTCCCGTCCACTGTGGAGTCGCGGATATAAAACCACCTCCTCCGCCAGTATTGGACGGACTCAGACATCGAAAAGGAAAAGAAGAGAAAATTGTATCGAAGGGAAATAATGCAGCCACCGATCGGATAAACTCCGTCGGAGCCGGATTGCCTCTTCACGGAATAGAGCTTCCGAAAGAGGCCAAAGTGTGGCTCGATACCGAGCTAGCACTCGCAGAAGGTGATGAAACAGGCGATGTCGATAAGAGAATTTGGGGAGAGATGATGGAGTTGCATGCCATAGAAAAAAGCAGTCCACAGATAAAATCGTGGACTGGGATAGAGAGGCCCCGAAGGACAAAAGCAACAAACATGAACCGAAACCCTACAGGTGGACGGGGAATTACCTCGTCGTCGGGAATATTGACGACCTCCTTGTCCTACGGGATCATACCCCGCTCATGAAGCTTGCGCAGGTCGCCCCCGCGCGTCTCCGACCGTCGCCAGCAACCGTCGGTGACGCGAATGGCGACGGTGCCCTTCTTTCCGCCGGCAGCAGCGTTGGTGCCCACTGCGGTGGAGGCCCTCTTCAGTTTCCCCATTGCAGTACGACGATGGCGGCGGTGTGAGCGCAGAAAAGAGGATGGGAAGGATCAAAGAACTTAGAACGCGCGGCGAGAAAAACTCAAGAAAGTGGAAGCAGTGAAAAGCGAATGGCTGCGGTGAAAACAAACAAAAAATTTCCCACAGATTATAAGGACGAAGACGATAAACAGGGACCGTTCATCGGGAAGCCCTAGAGCCAGCATCAAATCCAAGCCATCCACGTGTCAGCACAGCAGCGAACCGTCGCTCGCACGCCGTCCACTAAGCACAGAAACCGAGGAGACGCCGTAATTATAGCCACGTCGCGCATGACTAGTCAACTCCAAGTCAGAAAGTGGGATCCACGTTCGTCCAGTCGCGTCACCTCTGGCGCTGTAGACGCTTGAGGTCACCGATCGTCAGCACTGACGTCATCCAAGCTATACTAGCAACGGTTACAAATTTTCGGCTCAACAGCTAAAGTACTCACTCGAATCTACGATTCGAGCAACTACTCAGGGGATACTCCCATCAGGAGCGCTGGTCGCGCACCTGAAACATGAATAGTATACTACGTCAATGAGCTATTCTTCGAGTCCTACGTCGAGTCTACGACTCCACTACGGACTCGGGGGCTACTCCCATAGGGAGGATCAATTCAAGCACCCGAAAAAATTGTGTCCTACGGACCTGAAGCAAACAAAGGCTGAATTAAATTCTCTGCTCGAGTCTACGACTCGAACAGACACTCGGGGGCTACTCCCATAAGGAGCGCTGGTCACGCACCTATGAATTCTTCGAGTGCGATCCTTCGGATCAGAATGCAAAAACTTTTCGGCAACTTTGCCCCGATTAACGCTAAGTGAGAAGCATCCTCCTTGGCCACCCGAAACACCTCCACGGTGATAAAATTTCGGATGCCGTGTCTGCGACGCAAAGATAAGACCTACAGATACCATCTGATGGCCTAGCAACACACACGATTGTTCTCTGCTAGTAATAATCCATGCCAGTAGGTGCGATAAAAATCCCGATGGACGCATTGGGTACATCATTCGAAAATACTGGAATTCTACTCCTGTAAGTCCTCAACGGCCTGAGTTGAATTACGCCAGCATTTGTTCCGGGTTCGAGTCGATGGACTCGAATATGAAGAAGATCGTGTTGTTTTGTCCTAAGACAGTTAACTGGCCCTGATCCATCGGGAGAGTCAGGCACACGCATCAACAATCCCTACACCCTAAAATCATTCTCTGATGAACAGAAAACAGCTGCACCTGAAAAATTGAAGAGTCCTCAGCCGAATATACGATTCGACTGAACAGTCGGGGGCTACTGACATGGTTATACCCTACGGGTACACGATATCAGCATACCTGGTCCAGCCCAAGGAAGACCCATGGAAATATGCATGGCCCATGACGACTTTCGGGTGGCCCAAGCCCATGACGTCTTCGGATCCTTGGAGAGCAAGACTAGATTAGATAGAATATTCAAAGGGGCAAACCCTAAACCTGTAACCGACTCGATCTATGCCCAGGACCTACCTACCTCTATATAAAGGCTAGGAGGGCACGACGAGGAGGGCACCTCGCATACCACCGCATACACACCTCTACGCCAGATTGCATCTGCGCACCCCTGTAACTTTCGGTTCCGCCGTAATCAAGAGTAGACAAGCAGGAGTAGGGTTTTCCCTCTAGGGGCCTGAACCTGGATAAATCTCGTGTCCCCTGGTTGCTTGTCTGTTAACCGTTCCGCGATCTCCAGCACCCCCATCTTCTCCAAAACCCAAGCTCATAACAATGGGCATTGACGAGATTAAACCTCGTCAGCTGAGGGTGGCGGTGCTTCTCCTTCTACCGGTGGTGATGGTCATGGCGGCACTTCTCCTTCTTCCGGTGCTGGTTCGACGGCGGCTACTCGACATCAACCTTCCCCTTTCTTGACGCAGGGAGACATGGGTCTCTCGAGCAGCTCTCTGGAGGTGTAGGGATGTGCATGTGTTAGGATGCACTTAGAGATGTACCTATGTGTGGATGTACTAGCTATGTTGTTTGGATGATGATGTACCTATGTGTGGATGATCTAGTTATGTTCTTTTGATGATGATGATCTTATGTTCGCGTCGATGTGCATGTGTTGTATACTGTGTCTGGAAATGCGGGAATTTAAAATTTGCAGGGAACGAACAAACAAAAACACAAAAAACCAAAAACTGGCGGGGCCTATGCCGATGGCATTGCTGTTGGCGTAGACATGACCATATGGCACGAGTTCTAGCTAGGCCGACGGGTAAGCCGTCGGCGTATATTTTCTACGGCCCAGCTAGCACAGTTTGGCCGATGGCATCGGCGTATAGGTCCTCATAGAGCTACACAGGATGGCACGTGACAGGTTAGGCCGATGGCATAGCCGTATAGCTCCCAGAGCTAACGACCATTAGCTGCGCCAGGTGGGCCCCGCGGTGCCTAGGCTGACGGCTCCATATAACCGTCGGGCCAGTGTCTACGCCGACGGGGATTTATACGCCGATGGGTATGCCGCATATGCCTATGGCCCGGTACGTCGACGCGTATACGCCGACGGGCCCTAGCCGTCGGCCCAATGATCGTTTCCTGTAGTGAATGACGGTTAAGTTTTACACTACCTCCATTTTGACATAGATGTCTCAAACTTTTTTAAATTTGGATGCACCTAGTATTAAATAGTGTCTAGATATATTTAAATTTAGACAAATTTTCGTTTTCTATTTTAAGACTGAGGGCGTAGAATGTTTGGTGCTTTCTACTTTTGTGCTTTATGATCGTATTTCCGTGGTTCTATATTTTCGTATTTTTAGAACGTTGCGCTGAAAAAGAAAATCTCAATCGTTGAATGCGTGGTCGTAGCATGTGTACGTGAACGGAAAGCGTTGTCTCGAAAAAAAAAAGAACGGAAAGCGGCGCGACGCAACGGTATGCCTGATCGTAGCCTGCTGAGTGCTCTTTGCGGCAGCGCATCCACCGATCCGTCCACCGCCGGGCAGCCCCATGCCCCGTTCGGCCGCGGTCGCCGTCGCCGTCTCGCGTATCGGCCACGCTGCTCCCAGCGATAGGGTGCGATCACCGAGGCGCAGTGGTTGCGTTGGCTGCCTCTGTTGACCCGACCCCACGCCGGAGGGTGACGCATTCTCCAGCCGCCGTTGCTGCGTCGACACGTCTACCCGTGCCGTCATCGTGGCGTCAGCTGCGCCCCGCTGCCGGCCCTACGGCGCGCGTGACCCGTATCCTGCCGTCGCTTGATCACTCACTTTCTGCTGAGCCGTGGGCCTCATTACGTCACTTCTGACAGAAACAATCAGCCGCAGACCTGGGAAAAATTGCAGGCACGCCCTTGTTCTCTCGCGCACACGCAGTATGGCACCTGCTACTTGTATCGTGTTTCGTGTGAGGGCATCCACCGTGTGCAAAAAACCACACCTTAAGTCCTATGTGGTAATGCTTGTAGTCTACTTTATACATAGTGGAAGAAATAAGGGTTGTAGGTGACCTTAAGCTTATAGGTTGTCCACAAGCAATAGAAAATAATTTACTCTCTCTTTCCTCTCATGCATGAGTATATAGGATAAGACATGTGGGTCCCAGCTTATAGCTAAAGTTCATCTTATACATAACGGAAGATTTTACGAGAAGGTGGGTCTCATCTTATGGCTAAAGTTCCCGTCCGTCAGCCTGTTGCATATTTTGACAGACAGGACCCCGTAAAAGGCTAGATATTACGCCCCGGGGCTCCACAGACCCAGGCACAGGCAGGCATGCAGCAGCGCCACCCCATATCCCGCTGGGGCAATCCAGCCCGTCCAGTTGTACGTACCCGCACACAAATCACGTCCGTTCGTGCGCAAGACAGTTCCAAAAGGCGAGGGGATTTATTCGCCTGCAAAACTGCCAGTTCGTGGCCCTCGTCCCACTCCCCACTCTCCCAGGCTTGCGCAAGCAGGGAAAGAGTAGGCCAGAGCGAGAGAGCAGGGGAGGGAGAGGCTGTAGTGGTGGTGCACGCAGGCCCCGATTCGGAAGCCGGCCTGGTCTGGTGTCCGTGCACGAGGCTCGGCTCGGCTCGGCTCGGTCGTGGGGGCGCGCGATGGCGAAGGGCGTGGTCGTGGGGACGGCGGTGGTGGTGTGCGCTGCCGCTGCCGCCGCGGTCGGGGTGGCGGTGGTGGTGTCGCGGAGGAGGAAGAGGATCCGTGTCGCGGAGGCGGGCTGGCGGAAGAAGGCGTCCGACGTGATCGAGGAGGTGGAGCAGGCCTTCGCGACGCCCACGCCGCTGCTGCGCGGCATCGCGGACGACATGGTGGAGGAGATGGAGCGCGGCCTGCGCGCCGACCCGCACGCCCCGCTCAAGATGCTCATCAGCTACGTCGACAATCTACCCACCGGGTAAGGCCAAGGCCCTCCTCCTCTGCTTCTTCGGATTTATCGTCGTTTTGAGAGAGACACCAACGGTACGATTGTTTCGTGTCTGTCAGTCAGTGTGTGTGCCCGCGCGTCAGTCTTGCGGTTCTTTGGTAGCTTGACGTGTGATTCCGATAGAAATGTAGCATGCTCCACTGTTTGAAGCGGAATTGGGGAAGTAATAAGGTCGGATTTGTTTGAACTTGATATGATTCATACTGATTCTGGAAGGAGGATGAGGTGCTTATCCCCCCCCCCCCTCTCTCTCTCTCTCGCGATTTTGGACCATATATTGTGCCTGCAAGATTCACTAGGTGGGTCAGGTTTGGATGTTCATCTGTAATTTGTGCAGAGTACAAACAGACATGTGGTCCCACGCGTTGAGTCCTTTGAATTGAATAAAAAAACACGAACGTGTAGTACAAATTGCTTTGTCGAGCAGCATGAAAAACGTACTCCCCAGTTAGGTGCATGCCATGGTTATCATTGGAACAGTTGAAAAATTCGTGTGGAATTGTATGCAAAGTGCCTTCTAGTCCTACAAATCAAATATGCTTGCTCTACATGAAAAATTCCTACTACCTCCTTCACGGTTTGCAGGACGCCTAATTAAATTTGGGTTTTTCCAAAACTGCAACGTTTCTAGGCGTATAAGAATCAATTGTTAATTAATGTGACACCTTTCCTCCCAACTTTCTATGCATGCAACAGTCTTCCACCAATGCATGCGTCTTAACCGCTCACTAATAGGCCTAATTTTCAGCCAATACGTACACGCCTAGGTCCGTGAGAGTTTTGTAGAGCGCCCTGCAAACCGTGAAGGAGGAAGTAGTACTAGTAACAAATTAGAAACCCAATGAATGGACCATCAATAGTTTGCACCTACAGTCAAGCTTACCTTTAATGATCAAGTCATCAAGGTAGTATGATTTTTCGTTTTCTTTCCTGCAAGGTGGGATCCGGGTATAGCATTTTATGCGCCATGTTCTTTTATTAGCTAGCATGGAGAATCATTATATGGCTCATTCCAAATGATCACTTAATACTATTTTTAGTATCTTATACTTCCCTAAACAGGCGTACTAATTTTCTAACTACCTAGATTAGCCACATATAAATGATTATTTTCTGAAGATATTTTGATAGTATTATACTTACTTTTTGTTTTCACAATATGTTGGAGACTGAAAAATCTAGAGCGTGAAGAGTTGTAACAGATGGATATTATGAAAATCCCATGAACTACTTAGAGAGCGAAAATATCTCAGACTTACTTAGAAGACATGTTTCAACCATGACTCTGTTAACTCTAATTGTGTATGCATGCACGTGTCTAAAAATGAAATACATTGTGCATACCTGTTTCTAAAATGTTCTGTCCTTGTTTCCCCTGTTATCATTTTGCTAGTCAATGATTTGTCTCACTTTCTACAGGGATGAGCATGGACTGTTTTATGCACTGGATCTTGGTGGGACCAACTTCCGTGTTCTACGGGTTCAGCTTGGAGGAAAGGAAAAGCGTGCTACCCAACAATATGAAGAGGTGGCAATTCCACCTCATCTGATGGTTGGGACTTCTGCCGTAAGTGCTTATGATTTGCTCTTTTCAAGTCCTCTGTATTAGACTTATTTTCATTTTTACATGGTTTACTCACATTTTAAAGCACAAATACAGGAACTATTTGATTTCATTGCGGCTGAGCTGGAAAGGTTTGTGGGCACTGAAGGAGATGATTTCCACTTGCCTGAGGGTAGGCACAGAGAACTGGGTTTCACCTTCTCTTTCCCAGTACACCAAACCTCTATATCGTCAGGCACTCTTATTAAGTGGACAAAGGGATTTTGCATCAATGGCACGGTAAAAATCAAATGATCTTAGTACATAGTTCTCTGGCAGAATGATATA
Source organism: Avena sativa (assembly GCA_916181665.1). Lineage (NCBI taxonomy): Eukaryota > Viridiplantae > Streptophyta > Magnoliopsida > Poales > Poaceae > Avena > Avena sativa. The sequence goes on from OV702295.1 coordinate 364,992,318, forward strand.
CTAGTAATCCTTTTCTATTACTTTGATGATAAAGGAGTTTCTTTTGATTCCTCTGAACAAACTTATTAATTGGACAAAGAACTAGCTTTTAGCATTAGCACTCTGCTTTCTTTTGACTTCTTGGTACTCTCCCTGACAACTAGCCTCCACCATCCTGAATTGTTGAGAATATTAGTAGTGTTTTTAGTCGAATGTCAGTATATACTTTATTTTGTTTTTATTTTGAACATATATAGTACAAACTTAGAACATGTTCAGAAAGATTAATATTGATGGTGATGTATATACTTCTCAGGACTAGTGGTATTTCTGTCGACTGCCAAGTATCCTATAACTAGTCATAAATCTCACGCAATAGCATGACTAACTGTTACGACTTACGACACATAATTTTATGTTTAAATGTAGATTTTACTTTATTAGGTAACTCAAATATGTATCGTAAAGTAGGGTTATATTTTCTTATACAACTGTAGTATACTAATAGGGCTAACAGCTATACCATCATGTGCACTCTTGTAGTGTGAAGCCTGGGCTCTGGACCAGACAAAATAAGTTTTCTCTCCGTTTCCTCCCAACTCATTGCGTGTTACAGCAAACCTGTTACGCTACACTGTTTTAACTATTCAATTAGCTAAATTGACATCTCTGTTGTACTACTAAGACAATTAAATGTATACATGTACCCATGAAACTAAAATTATATTTGATATATGACTAACAGTTATGCTGTGTTCAACTGCACCATTCGCTGCTTATTCATTTTCTTATTTCCCTTGTATCTGCTTAATTTGTGGATTTATATCTTCTTGGTGAAGAGGCTCCTTTTAACCTTGTTTTGGTAATATAACTAGCTGAATTGCCCGCATAATTGTGTGGCTGGATACTAAAAACACATACATCAATGCTTGAAACACATACATTTTTATTTATCATTAGGCACATGTTTTTGTTATACAATTGTAAGTCGTAAACACTTCTTATTTATATTTGATTAACCTGTATCCCTATAATATAGACACACCAAAATAAGCCGTATTAATCTTTCTGTTTTTTCTCCGACAAATGTGGGAAGTTCTAGCATCTTAGAATGAACATGGAAGCTCGTTTTAACCTTGTTTTAGTAAGATACTACTGATAGATAATAGATGACGTTCTCTATGATTGATTGCTGTGAGCTCAGGTTGGGGAAGATGTTGTAGCTGAATTGAGCATGGCGATGGAGAGGCAGGGGCTTGATATGAAAGTCACAGCTTTGGTAAGTAAGCTCATCTGTTCCTTAAATTATTTAGCACCTTAAACATTTCCGTGCCACGCTTTCGGACGTTGCCAGGTCCTATACATTCTGATGCTGGCACTGATTATGAGATTCTATGTGTTGGTGTAACACAAATGTTTTGTACTCCCTCCATTCACTAATGTAAGACGTTTTAGCCAACTAACTTGGTTTGCCAAAACGCCTTATATTAGTAAACAGAGGAAGTGCTTAATTTATTACCAGATAGTTTCAACATCTTGAAATCTGACAGCATGTTTGAGCAGGTCAATGATACTGTAGGCACATTGGCTGGCGGAATATATGCTGATAATGATGTTGTTGCTGCTGTAATATTGGGCACTGGCACAAATGCAGCGTACGTGGAGCACGCAACTGCAATTCCGAAATGGAATGGACTACTACCTAAATCAGGAAATATGGTTAGTGTCTGGATTCATTTGTATGCTTGGAATATTGAAGGTCTTTGGACCTTTTCTAATCGTATATCAACTATGAGTTTTATGGTGTATGATATTTACTTCAGGTAATAATACAACAATTCGATTTTGATCTTTGGTATTCTGCAGGTAATCAGCATGGAATGGGGAAACTTTAAGTCACATAAGCTTCCTCGCTCTGACTACGATATAGCCTTGGATTTTGAAAGTTTGAACCCTGGCGAGCAGGTATTGTTTATCTATTCTGGTTATTTTCAATTATCACTGGATATGTCATCTTGTCCCATTCTCTTTCAGATATATGAAAAGATGATTTCTGGCATGTATCTTGGAGAGGTTGTTCGAAGAATTTTGCTTAGGCTGGCTCATGATGCTTCACTATTTGGAGATGTTGTTCCGCCAAAATTGGAGCAACTATTTGTACTGAGGTGCACTTCCATATCCCACCTACTGAACTCTAGTTTTTTTTAGAACACAACACGGAACCAGCAGATCTTATTACTGACCCTGAGAAAATCACAAGTACTTAAGATGCCATTCTTTTGTACAAACCTGTGGAAAATCACATGAGGTAAGATGTCGCGCAGCCGGGAAGCCCGACCAGCTGCTTAGGCAGGAGGGAACGCCAAAACTGCCCCTGGACATTAACTAACGATATCGAGTTAATTTTTTGCTTCAATAGCTTAAAGGCCCAACAAATAGATTATCCAACGATATCCTGAATTTGTGACCTGTAGAAGCTTTCTTAAGTGGTGACTCCCAGTTGCGGTGTTGCAGGACTCCGGATATGTCAGCCATGCATCATGACACCTCACATGATCTGAAACACCTGGGGGCTAAGCTGAAGGATATCCTGGGGGTATGATGATACACATGCTCAAAACAGGAGCCTCTATTGTTAAATCCTAGCACTCACTGGCAACAACTAATGGTTCCTTATGTTATGCTTGAATTTATACTTAGGTTGCCAACACTACCTTGGAAGCAAGGTACATTACTCTTCATGTCTGCGACAAGGTAGCAGAGAGAGGTGCACGCTTGGCTGCTGCTGGTATATACGGCATTCTGAAGAAGCTGGGCAGGGACAGAGTGCCGAGTGACGGTAGTCCGAAGCAAAGGACCGTGGTCGCTGTAGACGGTGGTCTGTTCGAGCACTACAAGAAGTTCAGCGCCTGCGTGGAAGCGACGCTCGCGGACCTGCTCGGGGAGGAGGCTGCCCCATCCGTTGTCATCAAGATGGCCAACGATGGCTCTGGCATCGGCGCCGCACTTCTTGCAGCTTCACACTCCCAGTATACTGTTGCCGAGTGATCCTAGCGCAGCTTGTGGTTTTTCCACACTTATTTGCGATTTCTCTCTATGGCAGTTCCCCTTGCGCGACCCACGTCTCCCTTTTCTATTCTGCAAACACATGATGAGTGCCTGTGCAGCGGGATATAGCTAGTATTGCGCCAATGAGTTTCAGTATTTGGATTTTGCCACATGGAACAGGCGTTTGCAGCCACAGGGAAGAGGAAGTGCGCGGAGGTTAGAATGATGATTCCGTTCCTTTCCGGATTCTTCACCGCTAAACCTGTAAGTTTCTATTGCGATGCGATGTTGCAAACCAAACGGAGCTATATGCATGCTGTAATTCAGAATAAGGAGGGTGATGCAATCATATAATCGAAACATTTACAGAGTTCTTATGTTCAAAATTCCCCTTAAACATGTAATGTAGCACTATATACATATTTAAGTTGTCTAAACTTAAAATGGTTCGTTGATTTCTCTTACTCCGTAATGGAAATCGGGGGCATCCCTTTCCTTAATTTTTTTTTTAAATGGTTCAGTCGTCCATGAGCAGCTAGTCCATGAACAGCTAGCAAGGGAGGTAAGTAGTGTAGAATCAAGAATGTGGAGTCAAATTCAGACTTGTATTATTTAGATGTTAATATTTTTTTCTTAAAACTTGCTCAAACATGTTGCTTAATTTTTGGAAAAATTTACGCCTTGCTTTATGGAATGGAGGTAGTAGTATGCTAAATGTGACCTGGAGTACAAATATACAGTCCCGGGTCATATTTTCCTGCCTATAGCTTGTCGTCCTAACGAAAGTTTCAGTTACTTGGCCACTTAATAATTCAGACAATGCTGTCAAAGTCGCTCTTCTCCTCTCTGTCGGATCCTCTGGAGTTGGAAAGCTGTTTGCGCCAGCTGCCGCAGCGCGGCAGCAAGAGCGGGGCCGCCTCGTACTCCCGTCCTGGCTCCGTCTTGCCTTTCTGGTGCGTCTGCTCGGAGCACCTGAGCAGGATCTGCAGCACGTCCTTCATGGCCGGCCGCGACGACGGCGACGCGGCGGTGCACATCACGCCTAGCCTGAACACGGCCTCGATCTCTTCCGAGCACCCCGCGTATCTGATACGGCTGTCCGTGGCGTCGGGGATGCTTCCTCCCGATTGATACCGGTGGCGCGCCCATTCCGGCAGGGATCCCTGCTCGCCGCCGTCGTTGGCCGCCCTGCCGGTCGTGAGCTCCAGGAGCACCACGCCGAAGCTGTACACGTCCACCTTCTCGGTCACCTTCCTCGTGTAACCGCACTCTGCACGAACACAGGCATATTATGACGGTGTCAGACATTTGAATCCACTAAAAATTGTTACCGACGGTCGACATGGATGGTTGATTCCTTACCAGGAGCCATGTAGCCGAATGATCCGGCGACGGCGGACATGGTTTCCGGCGTGCCGGCCTGCACCAGCATCCTGGCCAGCCCGAAATCCGCGATCTTGGCCCGGAACTCGGAGTCCAGCAAGATGTTGCTGGTCTTGACGTCCCGGTGAACGATGGGAGGGGAGCACTCGTGGTGCATGTAGCAGAGCCCCTGCGCCGCGCCCACGGCGACTCTGATCCTCGTCGGCCAGTCCAAACCAGCCTCGCGCCGCCCGGACCGGGCCCTCGCCATAGATGGCATGGTTTGCCCCGCGCCGGCGCCGTGGAGCCACTCGTCGAGGCTGCCGTTGTCCATGTAGTCGTACACGAGGAGCTTGGCGCTGGAGTCGGCGCGGGAGAGGCAGCATAGCAGCCTGACGATGTTCTTGTGCCGGACGCCGCCGAGGATGCTCGCCTCTGACTCGAACTCGCGCTCCAGCTTGTCGTCCACCTTCCCGGCGCTCCGTAACTGCTTCACGGCCACGGCGCCGGCGTTGCCGTTGTACCGGTTGGTGTACGTGGCGCGGTACACGCGCCCTGACCCGCCGCTGCCGACGAGATTCTCTTCGGTTAGCGCGCGGAGTATGGCCGCCTCCCCGAATCCCAGATCGGTCTGGAAAGGCGTGATCTTCCAGCCACCGTCCCGTGCCGCGCGCTTCCGTTTCCTCTTGTCACGGACGACGAAGTAGGCGAAGGCCACGATGGCGACGAGGAGCGCGCCGGAAGCGGCCAGGAGGCCCGTACGGAGCGCCGGCGAGACGCCGCCGGAGGAAGCGCCGACTGCTTGTGAACTCGCGGAGCAGGAGCGCACGCCGGCGAGGTAACTGGGCCCCAGACCGGCGTGGCAGAGGCCGGGGTTGTCGAGGAAGCTGCGATCGTAGGCGGCGATGGCGAGCGCTGCAGGTACCTGTCCACCGAGCTGGTTGGATGACAGGTTGAGGGAGCTGAGTGGCAGGCCGGCAAGCGGCGGCGGTATGTCGCCGGAGAGCTTGTTCGACGACAGGTCAAGTGCATTGAGCACCCGCATGGCGCCCAATTCTGCCGGTATCTCCCCGGTGATCTGGTTTTTGCTCAGGTCCAGCTGCGTCAGGTATCCGAGCTTGGCCAAGCTCTTTGGGATGCTGCCAGAGAGCTGGTTACCGGACAGGTCCATGTTCTGCAGCAGCGGCATGCCATCACCAAGATTGGCTGGCATGTCCCCGGAAAAATTGTTGTTCCCGGCGGTGAACACTTGGAGCGCAGCCGCCGCCGCTGGGACGTTCCCACCAAACTGATTTTTCTCGATGTTTAAAGTAGTGAGGTTGACGTACATGGTGACCGGCAGAATCCCGCTGAGCCGGTTATTCCGCAGGAGCACATACCTAAGCTGTGTCGCCGTCCACAGTGCTTCAGGGACATCGCCGGAGAGCTGGTTATTGTCGAGCCGCAGGTCGTTGAGCGTGGCACAACCGGCGAGGCCTGCCGGGATGGAGCCGGTCAACCGGTTGTTGATGGCGGTGAGCGACTGGAAGTTGCCGTTGCTGCACAGCCCCTCTGGTATCGCGCCAGTGATCTCGTTGTAATCGACATAAATAGACATCAACGGATACGACGAGTTCTTGCCGAGGTCCGGAGGGAGCGTGCCGTTGAGACGATTGCTGAACAGAGACAGCGTCACCAATGAAGGCAACCGGCCGATGCTCGCCGGTATCTCACCGGAGAAGTTGTTCTGGTAGAGTCTCAGTGTTGCAAGTTTCGGGAGGTGACCGAAGGCTTCCGGAATGGACCCAGTCAGCCTGTGATTCGAGGTCAGATCGATCATCACCAAATTCACCGCCCCGATAGCACCGTCTACGACGACGCGGCCGGTGAGGTTGTTTGCGTATAGAGTGAGAGTCTGCAGCTTAGTGAGGTTCCAGATCCCTGGAGGTATGTTTCCGTTGAAGGCGTTGACCGAGAGGTCGAGCAACTCCAGCTCCGGCATCTCCGCCACATAGGCCGGGATATCCCCTTTGAGGCTGCAATTCGACACCCCGAAGGACTTGAGCTTGGTCAGGTTCTTGAACGACGCCGGCAGCTCGCCCGCGGCAAACGTGTTTTGGGCGAGCCACAGCGTCTGAAGGCCCGTCAGCTCGCCGAGCTCCTCCGGGATCGTGCCGACGAAGCTGTTGATGTCCAGCGCGAGCGTCTGCAGGTTGGTTAACCGTGACAAGGAGGTGGGAATTGTACCGCTGAAGTAGTTGCCGCTGAGGATCAGGGAGGTGAGGTTCTTCCCGAGCTTGGTGCCGATGTCCGCCGGGAGCTCGCCGCCGAGGTAGTTCTGGGACAGGTCGAGGTACCGGAGGGAAGCGCAGCGGTACATGCTGGTGGGGAAGGTTCCGTTGATTGCGTTGTTGGAGATGTCGAGGCTCGTCAGGGCGGAGAAGTTGCCGATTGCGTCGGGCACCGGGCCGGCGACGTTGGTGTTGGGGAGGGAGAGGTTGGTGACGAGCCCCGACGAGGCGTCGCAGGTCACGTAGGGCCAGGTGCAGTGGTCGCCCGAGCCGCTCCATGCCGCGAGCACGGACGGGTCGCCCCACGCGCTCTTGATCTGGATGAGCACCTGTTTCTCCTCCGCTGCGGTGGAAGGCTGGGCGGCCGCGCGGTGCAGGAGGCAGCCTGGGAGCACGAGCAGCATCAGGAGGAGGGCGAACGCACGGCATGGCACGGACGCCATTGTTCCGGCCGGGTTGGTCTTTGGTGTGCTGCGTTTCCCGCCACCGCGGTTGACGCAGACAGAGGAGCTGGTTTTGTATTAGTAGCACGTGGTAAGCGAAGGCGGGGAAGCTTCGAAGGACATGGATTTGGCTTGATAATACGTAAGTGGTTTCCTTGTTACTAATGATGATGATGATTCTAGCGGATTGGGCTTGTTCGGAGAAAATGCGGAGGAAGAAACTGAGCTGGACCCGAGAGATTCAATGGTTTTGCTTTTGCATTGACTCGACCGGTCAAAGTAAGCGAGGCGCTAGTCGTCGCTTTCCGCCACTGATCCTCTCTCTCTAGCGGTCTGCTTCGTCACTGTGGACGGATCGCAAAAGGTTAGCTGCCTTCACGGCTTCACACACAAGTCACAAGTGGCCCACCGATCGGTGCATGTGCATTGGTAGGTCTCGTTGGGTTGGGTGCGGACGGTCAAGCCGGTTGAACGGAGAAAGGTCCCGGATAAAGATGAGAGACTGTACCCGTGCACACGACTAGGTCCAACTTCTAGTTGGTCAACGGTCATACACCAGCAAGCTAAAGCAAAATGAAGTGCGACGTATCACACTTTGGCTTTGCACGTGTGGTGGGCTCACCAGCTCGCGATATATATACAACATGGACGTGTCTAGCGAGCGCCCGAGCGCCAAACGAACGAGTTGAGCGTGCCAGGTTTGCCGGCTGGATAGCTCTATTTTTTAGAAAGTTTCCCTGATCTTTTTGACTGCTTTTCTCGGTTCCTGCGAGGGGTACGCTCGTCTGCCTTTATCTGGCGTCCCCCACTGCGCCCAACTCGTGATCCCCGCGTCCCGCGCCAGCCTGTCCATCCTCCTGTCCTCTCTCTAACCCTACTGCCCTAGATCTCATCCCCTAGATCGTTGTCGTGGTGGTGGCACGGCAGATGCCATGGGTAGGCTAAAGTATGGGGCCAATAGATGCTAGAGGGATCTGGGAAGGGAAGATGTAGTTGATTCTATACACAGAAGACTAAGGTAAAGATCTTTATTTCTCCTTCCTTGAGCTACAAGTGCTCCTTGAGCTGTGTACAAGTAGAGAGGAAGAACTTTACCAACCTAACGGTACTAAATGAGCCGATGCCCTCCTCAGAGTCCAAGCCTCTCCTTATAAAGGAGAGCCCAGGGCTCCTCTAGGGCTGACGTGGCAAGCATATTCGAGGAATATGTTTGTCCCAATATAGTAACTCGGCGGCCTCCTTTCCGCGTCGCCCTTCTAACGATGGCAAGGTTCCAGAGGACCCCACCTGCATGCCTCGGGCTTCAGGACTATCACCTCCGTGACCTCCTTCTGCCCCTCTATCGCTCTGCCCCTTGTCCTTTGTGCTTGGCTCTGCTCAGATTCTCCCTAGCCTGCGACTAGAGTTTGACTATAGGCATCTTCTTCTCCTGCAAGCTTCATATCATTCGGCCCTGTCTCGCATAACTCGGCTTGGCCTTCACCTGCATTCAGATTATTCGGGCTGATCCGGCCGACTTACACGGTATCTCGGCCGGGTAATGCCTTGCTCTTCTCATAAGGGTCCTGCTCTTTCATATCTCGGCCGACCTTTACAGGATTCGGCCGACTTACATTGTAACTCGGAAACTGGACGGGGAACCTCCTTCCGTCTTTCCCCGTCTTTACCCTATCCGGGGTCACCTCCCCAACATTAGTCCCCGAAGCTGGTATGGCCCCGCCTATAACTTCGGTCGGGCCGTATCAGTTTCACGATATTCGTTTCCCATTGTTTCCGAGTTATCTTTTTCTCGTTCGAGGTATCAGCATATCTTCTCGCGTACGCCTCGTCCTACGTGTCATACTCATCATTGTTTCTCTAGTTTTTTGTTTCTTTACAGTGTCCACTGACAGGCTACAGTAATTACTGCGCCTGTCGCGTCGACGCTGCGACGCCTCGCGTACCGTTTCCGTCAGGGATCTTGACCTTTTCTATCATCGTGTGGTAGTTGGCGCGGTTCCACTTAGCGGCGTGCGGTTGTGCCGCGTACACGATCTACACAGCTAACCGCCACACCCACGATCCCACTACTTCTCAGGCGGCACGGTTATAAAGAGGGGCACGGGGCTAGGGGATTCACTTTCCCCCTCCGCTTACCGGTGCCCTTCTTCTTCCTCTCGCCTCCGCGCCCGTTCGCGCTTCCGCTGCCGTGCGCCCATCTGGGTCTTCGACGGCAAGGCTCCCACCGCGCTGCTTCGTCGACCTCGTCCCCGTTTGCTTGCTCTGGCGTCGTCGCCGGTGAGTTCATCCGGTCTTATTGCCTAGGCTTTCCTCTAGACACCTCTGCTTTTCTTTAGTTCTCGCGCGATGGTTCCTTCTCTGCTCCGCCGCCGTTTTCGCGTAGAATCACGACGGGGCCTTGCAGTTCTAGGCTTCCCTCCGCCACTATTTCTTCCTCCATAAGTTCCTCCAGCGACCTCATGTCGAGCTCCATCAGCGGTGCGCTCATTGAGGACGACGATGCTGCGTCTGGGCCCGAGCGGGGCTCATGGCAGGGCTCTTCCGTCACCCGCCGAGAGGTTGAGTGGCTAATCCGAACTCGCCGGATTCCTGCCGAGGTAGCCTGTCGCTTACCTGACAGTGAATCCTCTTCAGTTCTTAGGGAGGGCGAGTACGTCATCTTCATGTCACATTTCGCTCGCGGGTTTGGTCTCCCCCTCAGCGATTTTGCTAGGGAGTTCCTCGATTACTTCGGCCTGCAGCCGCATCATCTTCCTGCTAATGCCATTGCCTCTCTTCCTGCCTTCATCTCTGCCTCGGAGGGATACTTCGGCCTATGGCCGTCTGGGCACGTTTGGTCAAAGTTTTTCCAGATTCGATCCAACGTCGTCCCAGACAAATCTCTTCAACCCTCCGAGAAGTTGCTCACCCAATGTGGAGCCGCGTCAATCACACCTCGGAGGAAATCCGAATTTCCTCGCGTTGCAGGTTTAGAATCATGCAAGAAGTGGCATAAGTCGTTCTTTTATGTCAAGAACTCTGGGAATGAGGATAGGATTCGGCTCCTTGCCTTTTCCATTGGCCCTCCTTCCAAGAAGAACTGGACCTATAATCCAAGGAAGAGTCATGCTCTGGCCGAGGCTTTTGATATTCGGCTGAAGGAACTGATCCGCTCCGGGCTACGCGGCGAGGATCTAATGACTACCTTCGTCAGTAGCCGGATCTGCCCATTCCAGAAACACACACACAAGCTCTGCTATATGAGCGGTCCTCTCGATCCCAATCGAGTCTCGACGGTGGAGCTGGACAATTACCTTATCTTCAAGCGCGTCCGGGCTATCTTTAAGACGGAGATGCCGGAGGACTGGGCCTGGGGATTGAAGCCGTTCACCCGCGAGCATCCCCCTCCCAGAGTAAGTTCTTGCAGTCATGTTTTACCTTTTAATCGCATCTGTGTTTTCTCTTGTTAATTTTTCTCTTTCTTGTCCTGCAGAGGTTTGAGGAGCAGAAGATTGAGGATGCCGAGGTTTTGTCCCTCCTGTGGCCCGCGGATCGGAACACTCCGGACAGCAGGGAGTCGGACTCGGAAGAGTTCGTTCCCAAGTCGGATCTTGCTCCGGCTCGTGCCCGCGGCAAGACCCCGGCCCACGAGGAGGAAGGTGATTCGGACGAGGTCCAAGTTCTAGAGGTAGTTGTCGCAATGCCAATTTCTTATGCATTTCCGGCTTCTACTTTCTCAGCTAATCCGGCCGGTCAGGTTCACAATGCCGAGCCTCTCGCCTCCCGGCCTCCTGTTACCTCGGGGAAACGTAGCGCTCCCGCTGGTGCCTCAGAAGCGGCTCCCAAGAAACGAATGAAGAAGTCAGCCCAACACCCTCCGAAGCGCAAAACTATGCTCGGGGTTACTGGGTGAGTTGCTTTTGTTTTTATTTCTTGTTTCTCTCTTTCTGCTTTTTGACTTGATCTTTTTTGTCTTTGCAGGGATCCTCTTTCTGTTAAGCCCAGCGGTCCTAGCATGACGAGTCGTACGACTCGGCCGCCTTCTCCTCCGCCTCCTGAGGATACCAGAGTTCCGAGTCTTGCTCGCGTTGCTTCTCCTCCCGCTCCGAATCAGACGCCACCTCGCCAGGATGCGCCTGAGATTTCTCCTGTTGATGCCGATACAACTCGGCCAGTAGATATTCCTACTGAGCCTGCTGCCTCCTCCGTAAACCCTGACGTTTCTGCTGAGATTCCTTCGACCCCCACAGTCTTTACTGCGACACCGACTCCAGCCGAGGATACCAATATCTCGGTGCCCTCTGGAACCGTAATCCCTCCGGCTCCCAAAGATGCCACTCCAAATGTCGAGGTACCGTCTCCTGCCGATGCCTCTTCTAAAGCAAAAAAGGTCGTCGTCACCAGGCCTCCCTCATCTCAGAAAGGTCTTGCCGGCTCTTCTCAGCCTACCATTGCCGATGTGCTGCGCAAAGGGGTTACTTCTGCCAAGACCATTGTTACCCCGGCTGCCGATACACAACTCGCTCTTCACAAGAGTCCTGCAGCGGCGGTGGCTACACAACACGTCCGAGGTAAAGTTCTGACTCGTACAGAGAGTGGGAACAGCCTCGGCTCATTGGTTGAGTATGCCAACAATTGGAATGCTGCTGATCAGCTCGAGGGCAATCCGAGCAGCCAGCCTTTTCAACTCTCCGACATCAGCAGTCGCCTACATCTGGCTGCTAAGATCGTTCTTGACAGCGACAAGATGAACGAGGTAATTGTTTTTTTATCGACGTTCGATTAATCCTTCGAATGATACTATATACCCTCTAGTCCCCGAAGCTTGCAACCGAATAATTTGTTATTCGTTTGGAAGTTTTATTAGGCTTTGCCTGGTTTAGTTTTGTCTTAGTGTTCGAATATCTATCCACCTAGGTCCAAATCAAGCTTTGCTTGATTTGGATCTGCCTGAGTGTTTAATATCCAGCCACCTAGATCCGGGTTAAGTTTTGCTTGACTCGGATCTGTCTTAGGTTCGAATATCCAGCCATCTAGATCCGGGTTACACTTTGCTTGACTCGGATCTGTCTTAGGTTCGAATATCCAGCCACCTAGATCCGGGTTACACATTGCTTGACTCGGATCTGTCTTAGGTTCGAATATCCAGCCACCTAGATCCGGGGTACGCTTTGCTTGACTCGGATCTGTCTTAGGTTCGAATATCCAGCCACCTAGATCCGAGCTAAGCTTTGCTTGACTCGGATTTGTCTTAGGTTCGAATATCCAGCCACCTAGATCTGAGTTACGCTTTGCTTAACTCGGATCTGTCTTAGGTTCGAATATCCAGCCACCTAGATCCGAGTTACGCTTTGCTTGACTCGAATCTGTCTTAGGTTCGAATATCTTATTGCTATTTGTTTTGTTGCTAAGGTTGCGCATGATCGGCGGACCGCCGAATTTCAAAGGCTGCTTTTTGCGCATAAAAAATTGCAAGATAAGTATGAGAAGGTCATTCCTGTGGTGAAGAAAGCTGGTAAGTCAACAAACTCTTGCATTATCCCTAAAGGTCTTATTGTTTTGTACATGAGGCGTTGGCTCACTTTGCTGGTAAATAGGTAACATCAACAATCTTAACATCTGTCTTGAGAAGAAAGTCAAGGCCCTGGAAGGTTAGTTACTCTTTTACTTTACATACTCCCATTTGAAATGTGCACTAGGTTTCTTTTAACTCTTTTGGCTTTGGTAAAGTCGAGTTACGAATTTTTGCAGCGTCTCATCAAGATTGCATGCCCATGCCTGATATGATGCTGCATTTTTTAGAACAAGCCGCTACTCACTCGGCGCAGCTGAAAGATAAAGACGACGAGATAATTCGCTTGCGTGCCGAGGTGGAATCCCTCAAGCTCTCTCAGAAGTCTGAGCTAGAGAAGGTTGACCATGAATTCTCCGAGGAGAAGAATCGGCTAGATCTGCAATTGCAGAAAGATAAAGAACTCCTCAAGGCTGCCGAACTTAAGACACGGACGATGAGCGAGGAGATCACTGGCTTTGAGAAAACCAAGGGTGACTGGGCGCAAGATCTTCAAAAAATGCTGACCTATATTCACCGTAAGTCTCTGACCGTGGCCGAGTTATCTTTTTCCCTTTCTTATTGTTGATCGACGTATTTTTCTTTTATGCAGACCATTTTCCAGAAGCTAAGCCTGTGAGTTCCAAAGCGGTGGTAAATGCTCGTGCGCGCCGAGGTGTTCCTGCTGATGCGAGCCCAGAGTACTCGATGGAAGATTTCTTGGTTGCTGTTGGCGCTGCTATTGGTCCGATGAAGATTATGGGCAGGGACTTGGTGCAGGCAGCCATCCGGGCCTATCATGCTCTCTGGCCGAGTACTTCTGGGACTCCTGATATTGATGAGGTCAAAGTATTGGTGGATAGATTGATGGCATCTGAGAACCAGTTAAATCTTTGGAGGGAATCCGCCAAACGAGCTGGTGCTGACATGGCTCTCACAGTCATTATGTCATGGTATGAGGATATTTCCCTTGATACCTTGATAAATTTGCGCACTGGTTCCCGTTGGGTTGAGGACCCAGAATTTGCCGCTCGCTGGCAAGCTCGTGCCTTCCAGCTTGTTGAGTATGCGGACGTGCATAACTGGATTGAAGGGCCGAGTTTCCTTCCTAACCCGGCATACGAGGTCAAAGTTGAAGATGCCTCTGATGATAACTCAGCCGAGCAGGGCGAAGATGAGGGTGACTCGGCTACTTCTGGTGATTCCAGCTCGAGCTCGGATGGTAATGGCGACGCGCGATCCTCCTCCAAAGGTACTGGGCATTCCACAGCTCAAGCTGACGTTCCTCAACAGCCTCGGGCTTCCCCCGAAGTCGCTCCTGGATCTGTGGAGGGCGAGGCAACTTCGGCCGAAGTGCCACCTACCTCGGAGTGCCTAGCTCCTGATCAAGTCGCTGCCCCTTCAGTTAAAAAACTCTAAGTCATTTCTTATCCCTGGTATGCCGGGCGTATGATGTGTGTCAAACATTTGTCCGTCTTTTTGTGCGGTATGAACCTCTTTTGCCTTTTGCCGCTGAGGCACATGTGGTTGTAATCGTTATCACTTTGTTTAAACTGATCCTGTGTGTCTGAATCTTTGCTTTGGCAGCCTTCAATTTCTTGAGTTTGGAATGTATATTTGCCTTTGCCCTACCGTAGTTCGGCGTTCAATATTGCCTGACTTTGATAAGCTTCACAACGTGACCGCTGTGTTTTGGACTGTTAACCAGTGTGTAAATTTCGAAGGCCATATTTGGGGAGAGCGAAATAATATCACTCTGGGTGCCGAAGTTTGATACCCACTCCTGCAACAAGGGATAACCGTGGGGCAATTCCTGCTGCTCTAGAGACCTAGACTTACCGCATCACTAAAAATGCGAAACAACACTGTGCATTCCTTGAGTCATTGCTCGAGGTGCCGAGGTTTAAGATATAACCCAAAATAAAAATGACACATGGCAGTCCCCGAGTCACTGCTCAAGGTGCCGAGGTTTGATACATAACCCCAACTTAAAAACAGCATAGGACAGTCCCTGGGTCACTGCTCAAGGTGCCGAGGTTTAATACATAAATCAAACTCAAAAACAACATAGGACAGTCCCTGGGTCACTGCTCAAGGTGCCGAGGTTTAATACATAAGCCAAACTTAGAAACAATACAGGGCAGTCCTCGAGTCATTGCTCAAGGTGCCGAGGTTTAATACATAGCATAAAATCAAAAACAACATATGGCAGTCCCCGAGCCACTGCTCTGGGCGCCGAGGTTCAATACATAGTTGATGCTCCGTCCTGAAGCGTCACTTTACAATGTGTTGTAGATGACTCCTACGAGTAAAATGGACGAAGTAAAGCTACGTTCCATGGTATTTTCGATTCTTCGCCGGCTTTGTCTGCCTTGTTCTTTCCTGGTGGCTGAGCATCGATTAGGTAATACGCATCATTGTGCAATGCTTTGCTCATGATGAATGGTCCTTCCCATGGGGGCGATAGTTTGTGCATGCCGGCCGTGCGTTGCACCAGTCGGAGAACTAGATCTCCTTCTTTAAACACTCTTGGATTTACCTTCTTGCTGTGATATCGTCGCAAGTCCTGCTGATAAATAGCTGATCTCGATAGCGCCAGCTCCCTGGCTTCTTCTAGCAGATCGATATCATCTTGCTGAGCTAGTTCATTTACCTCAGCGGTTGTATACTGGGTAACCCTTGGCGAGTCATGTATTATGTCGGCTGGAAGCACAGCTTCTGCCCCATATACTAGAAAAAATGGTGTATAGCCTGTTGATCTGTTTGGGGTAGTCCTGAGGCTCCATAGTACTGTTGGTAGTTCCTCGATCCAACACCCTGCCGACCTTTGCAGCGGTTCGACGAGTCGTGGTTTTATTCCGGACAACACTAGTCCATTAGATTTTTCTACTTGCCCATTAGATGCTGGGTGAGCCATCGATGCGACATCTAGTCTTATGTGCTTCTCTTGACAGAATCTAGTGAAGGCTCCTTCGGCAAAGTTTGTACCGTTGTATGTAATAACACTGTGTGGGTAACCATATCTTAAGATAATATCTTTGAGGAATTTCACTGCTGTGGGCCCATCACACTTCTTTATTGGTTTTACTTCAATCCATTTTGTGAATTTGTCCACCATGACTAAGATGTGGGTCATCCCGCCTCGGGCCGGCTTGAATGGTCCCACCATATCTAAGCACCATACAGAAAATGGCCAAGTAATTAGTATCGTTTTTAACTCGGACGATGGCATATGTATCTTGCTGGCATATCTCTGGCAACCATTACATTTTTCGACCAGTTATTTGGCCTCTTTCAACGTTGTTGGCCAATAAAACCCATGCCTGAATGCTTTGGCCACTAAAGCTCTGGACGAGGCGTGATGCCCACATTCTCCTTGATGTATATCTAGGAGGATCTCCTGGCCTTCCGCCGAGCTCACACATCTTTGCAACACGCTTGTGACGCTCCTTTTATACAGCTCATTGTTTATGATTGTATAAGCTTTAGCTCTTCTTACTGCTTGTCTTGCCAATATCTCGTTATTCGGCAGAATCGCATCTTTAAGGAAAGAGAATATGGGTTGCGCCCATGTTGGTGTGATTTTTTCTGGTGTAATCTCACTCTCTATTTCCATATTTTCTGCCGACATAACTACCTCGGATTTCTCCATATCCATCCTTGCATCAGCCGGCTTCATTTTTGGAAATTCCGAGTTACATTGCTTGTCAATTTCCATCGGCACACTATCCTATCTTGATTTTGCCGGAATGAAGATGGATTCGGACTCTGGCGACGGTGTTATTGATGGCTTCCTCAAGTGCTCTAGGGCAATACCTGGGGGAATTGACTGTGTGGTTGATCCGAGTTTTGACAATGTGTCTGCGGCGTCGTTTTTTGCCCGAGGTATATGATGAAATTCACATCCATCGAAGTATCCACTGAGTTTTTGCACATGGAACCTGTATAAGGCCATATTGGCATCTAACGCATCCCAATTGCCTGAGACTTGTTGTACTACTAGATCTGAATCTTCGTAGCACAAGATTCGGCGTATGCCAGTCTCTTTCGCCACCTTCAATCCATGGACGAGTGCTTCATATTCGGCGACATTGTTTGACGCGACAAAATGTATTTGCAACACATATCTTAGCTGATCTCTTTTTGGCGAGGTTAACACTATTCCTGCCCCCAAACCATTTCTTAGTTTGGAACCGTCGAAGTGCATCGTCCAATAATTCGGATCTGGCAATGGTGGCTCATACTGTACCTCGGCCCAATCCACGAAGAAGTCGGCCACAGCCTGAGATTTGGTTGCATCTCGCATATCGAATTGTGGAGCATAAGGTAACAATTCAATTGCCCATTTTGCTATTCGGCCACTTGCATCTCTGTTGCTCAATATGTCGGCTATGGGTGCTTCACAGATCACTTTGATGGGGTGCTCTTCGAAGTAATGTTTAAGTTTCTTTGCTGACATGTACACCCCATATGCCATCTTCTGATAATGTGGGTAATTTTGTTTTGAGGCTGATAGTACCTCGCTTAGGTAATACACGGGCCTTTGTACTGATTTATCATCTTTAATTCGCTCCACCACGATCACAACGCTCACTACTCTGTTCGTGGCGGCTATGTAAAGTAACATAGGCTCTTTCGACAATGGAGAAGCCAAGACTGGCGCTGTGACCAACATCTTTTTCAATTCATGGAATGCATTGTCTGCTTGTGGTGTCCAAATGAACTTATCATATTTTTTCATCAATTGATAAAGTGGTAGTGCTTTCTCTCCCAGCCGACATACAAATCGGCTAAGCAACCTGTGAACTTCTGTACGTCATTTAGACATCTCGGCAATTCCATCCTTTCCACTGCTTTTATCTTAGTTGGGTTGGCCTCTATACCTCGGCTAGATACGAGAAAACCGAGTAGTTTTCCCGCCGGCACACCGAAAGTGCATTTTTCCGGGTTAAGCTTCATTCAGAACCTTCTCAGGTTCGCGAAAGTCTGCCGGATATCATCCAGTAGCGTTTTGCTTTCTTTGGTTTTGATAACCACATCATTTACATACACTTGTACATTCTTTCCTATCTGGTCATGTAGACATTTTTGCATACATCTCTGATACGTTTCCCCCGTGTTACGCAGGCCGAATGGCATGGTGCGATAGCAATAAGCCCCGTACGGGGTAATAAATGCAGTCTTTATTTGATCGGCCGGATTTAATGGTATCTGGTGAAAACCAGAATATGCGTCTACAAATGACAATAGTTCACAACCAGCGGTCGAATCAATGACTTGGTCTATTCTAGGTAAGGGAAAGGGATCCTTTGGACACGCCTTGTTTAGGTTCGTGTAATCAATACACATTCACCATACAATGGCTACATTTGGATCATCCTTCTTCTTTTCCACTAGCACCGGGTTCGATAGCCAATCCGGATACAACACCTTCATGATGAACCCGGCCGCAAGGAGCCGAGCTATTTCATCCCCTATTATTTTTCTCCTGTCTTCGGCGAAGCGGTGGAGAGGTTGCTTCACCGGCCTTGCTCCTGGCCTTACATTCAGAGAGTGCTCAGCCAACTCCCTCGGCACACCTTGCAGATACTGAGTTGACCATGCAAAGATATCCTGATTCTCACGGAGGAAGTTGGTGAGCTCGCTTTCCTATTTAGCATCTAGGCCGGCACCAATGGTGACAGTGCGCTTTGGGAACTGCTCATCTATCTGGAACTTTTTTGTTTCTTTAGTCGGCTGGAAAGAGACACTTCCATGCGGATTGGCCAATGCCGGCATATTCAGTTGTGCCGACTGAGCGAGGGCCGCTACCTCCTGAACCCTTCTTTTTTCTCTTGCTATTACCAATGACTCGGCCAGATTTGATCCGGCTGAAGCACATTCCATTGACTTCCTGTAATCTCCTGCTACTGTTATCACCCCTTGTGGTCCGGGTAACTTCATTTTTAGGTAAGTTATGTGGCAACTGCCCATGAATTTGGCCAATGCTGGCCGTCCGAGCAGAGCATGATAGCAACTCTCTAGATCCACCACTTCAAACTCCAAATTTTCTGCTCTGCAATTATCTCTTGTGCCGAATAACACATCCGCTCGAACCTTTCCAATGGTTTCGCATGAAATCCCTGGTACTATCCCATGGAATGTGGTCTTCGTGGATTGCAGCATGTTCTGCGATATTCCGAGTTTATGCATTGTATCTTTGTACATGATATTGATACTGCTCCCATTGTCAATGAGTACTTTTGAAAATTTCACATTAATGCTTGGCCCGACAAATGTCGGATCTAGCACGAGTGCATACGACCCCGGACTCGGCATTATTTTGGGGTGATCCTTTATGCTCCAAGTTATTTCTTGATCTGACCAAGGCACATATCTTGGTACTGCCGGCATAACTGCATTTACTTCCATATGCCGGCGCTGTACACTTTGCCTGTCTTGCTGTTCTGTTGTGAACACGCAATATGATTGATGATGTTCTCTGTAATCATTGCGTCCATTACTTCCTGGATTTGTCCTTCCATCCGGACCCTGGTTTATCACTTGATGCACTGCATCTCTCCGGTCCGAGTTTTCATACCTCGGGAGAGGAGGCGGTAACATCAGTTGTTGTGCATTTGCTCCAGTAAACTGTGGCTGATGCTGCTGATGTGCCTAGAGGGATGTTTCTTGCATGCCTGCGGGGTTACCCATTGCATTTTTCATCCAGGCACACTGGCGAGTAGATCATTGGCCGGCCTGGCGGGGTTTGATGTGTGAAATTTACACTGTTGATCTAACATAGAATCAAACGTGTACTTCGGCCTCTCCTGCCATTGCTTCTTCTGCTCTGGTGTCCACTATATTTTCCCTTCATTCCTTGGTGTCCATTGCTGAGGACCATTCTTTTGTCGCTTACTGTTCCCGTGACTCGGCTGATCTTGCACTACCGCTGCCACCTGATTTGAACCATATCTATAATCCGGTCTTTCTTCTCTTCTTCTTCCTCTGAATTCATTGCGCCTAGTTGACCCGGACACATCTCTTGCATATTGATCTTGATGTTCCCTATGATCTGCCGACATTAGTTCCGGCTGCATCGGGTCTCCCAATGCATAGGAATCCGCTATCCTGATGGTTTCTGCCAAAGTGGTTGGCATATCGCTTTGCAATCGTTGCCATAATACACTAGCATAGCGGCATCCTTGAGCGAACCAAGCTATCGCCTGTGATTCTATTACTCCCTCGCATGAATTCCTGAGATTACACCACCGAGTTAAGAATTCTCTGTCTGTTTCATTCGGCCTCTGTTTGCACATGGCTAGCTGCTGCGACCTGTTTGGCCTTTTGTAAGTACTGGTGAAGTTGCTAACGAACATTTCTTCAAAATCCAACCAACAGTTGATGCTGCCTGCTGGCAGGTTATTCAGCCATACTCTAGCCGGTCCTTCCAGCATTTGCGGGACATATCGTACTGCCCATCTCAAGTTTCCGCCAGCTATTTTTACAGCAGTGGCATAATCGATCAACCAATCCTGTGGTTTGGTGCTCCCATTATATGTTTTTGTGCCTCTTGCCAGCTGAAAGTTCAGCACTGGCGGCTCACCCATGTTCCGTGGTCCGAAGCATGCCGGACCTGGTGGACCCTGTTCTTCTAGCAACTCGGACCGGTATAGCCGGTCCAGTTTACTCTGGCGTCACTTGACGACAAATCTCTGTACAGAACTCTCTCCTGCATTCCATAGTGATTATTTCCACCATGAAACGCATATTCCATCTCGGAATAACCATCATTATACCTCTCATTCACCTGATTGTGGCAAGCTGGTCTCACCTCTCTTTCCTGCCGAGGTTCATGTCTCGGTTGTGGATTGGGTGGCGGTTCTCTCCTTCCTTCGGCCGGGATATTGTTCTCGTGATTCCCTCTTCCGAGTTCTCCTCTTCCGAGATCTCCATTGCCTCGGCTTCCGCTGCCTTTCTCGGCAGGGCCGGGGTTTCTCTCGCCACTGTTACCTTGGCTTCCATTGTCTCTATTCTCATTTGCTTTTCCGGCTATCGCCGGATCATATGGAACAATTTGCTTATTCCTCTTTCCCGAAGTTACCGCTCTGTCCTTTCGTGCATTTTTTCCGGGTGAAGATGCTGCTGCCACAGATAAGGCAGGTGCTGCACCAGCCGAATGAACCATTCGCGAGGCACCTGGCCTTGCCGGGTCTGCCCTGAGCATTTCTTCATTCTGCTGGTTCGCAATGCGCACCAGCTCATTCACTCTTTCTTGTTGTTTTTGCCGGGCTTCACCGGTCAATCCTTCTAACTCTAATGCAGCGGCATTTGCCGCCCTCAGGTTCTTTGCCGGGGTACTGTACCTCGGCAAGCCTAGATCAACTGATTCTGCCCTATGAGCATCATGCTCCTTGTTGATATCATCTATGAGGTTCTTTCCTCTTAATCTCAACTCGTCAACCCGCTCGGGGGCGACGTCAAGCTTGTTTGCCCTGGCATATTCTCGCAGGGTCCTGTTTAAGGACTCCCGCAAGGCTGACACCTTTTTTGCCTCTACCAGCACTTTCTGCCTGGTCTCTTCTAACTCTGCCTGAGCATTAGCCGGATCAAGTATCGGCGCTATAGGTGTAGTCAGATTATCTATAGTTTCCTGGAGAATGTTTTCTGGTCTTTCCAGAGGTGGTCCTCTTACCCTTGGTGCCCTTGGGGTTGTCTCCTGCATCTCGGCCTGGTTGGCCGCTGAAAGAATTACCTCGGTGGGCTGTGGAGCTATCCGCGTGGGGGCCGCCTGCACACCCGTTGTCGGATCCTTGCTTGATCCGGCGCCTGCTGTTCCCGCCTGCACCCCGGCTGCAACCATCACCTCAACGCTGCTAACAGGGCGCACTCCGTGCGGACTGTTTGCGGCACTAAGAGGAGGTTCTCCTGCAACAACAACCTGGTGAGGATAAACTCCGGAGGTGTCGACGCCGGCGTAGATCTGGTGCATGTCCAAGTTGATGAAGACGCTGTTGCGCGGAGGAGTTTTTCCCTTGAAGCTGCCTGCATTGTCGCTGACGTAGTCATAGAGATCAAATCTCCGGACTAAGCCAGAGACAATGCGCTCGCCTGTGTGGGTGAAGTTTCCCGTCCGGATCATGACTCCAGCTAGCACCGCTGCTGGCCCCACGGTGGGCGCCAACTGTCGTGGTGGTGGCACGGCAGATGCCATGGGTAGGCTAAAGTATGGGGCCAATGGATGATAGAGGGATCTGGGAAGGGAAGATGTAGTTGATTCTACACACATAAGACTAAGGTAAAGATCTTTATTTATCCTTCCTTGGGCTACAAGTGCTCCTTGAGCTGTGTACAAGTAGAGAGGAAGAACTTTACCAGCCTAACGGTACTAAATGAGCCGATGCCCTTCTCAGAGTCCAAGCCTCTCCTTATAAAGGAGAGCCTAGGGCTCCTCTAGGGCTGACGTGGCAAGCATATTCGAGGAATATGCTTGTCCCAATATAGTAACTCGGCGGCCTCCTTTCCGTGTCGCCCTTCTAACGACGGCATGGTTCCAGAGGACCCCACCTGCATGCCTCGGGCTTCAGGACTGTCACCTCCGTGACCTCCTTCTGCCCCTCTGTCACTCTGCCCCTTGTCCTTTGTGCTTGGATCTGCTCAGATTCTCCCTAGCCTGTGACTAGAGTTTGACTATAGGCATCTCCTTCTCCTGCAAGCTTCATATCATTTGGCCCTGTCTCGCATAACTCGGCTTGGCCTTCACCTGCATTCAGATTATTCGGGCTGATCCGGCCGACTTACACGGTATCTCGGCCGGGTAATGCCTTGCTCTTCTCATAAGGGTCCTGCTCTTTCATATCTCGGCCGACCTTTACAGGATTCGGCCGACTTAGATTGTAACTCGGAAACTGGACGGGGAACCTCCTTCCGTCTTTCCCCGTCTTTACCCTATCCGGGGTCACCTCCCCAACAATCGTCTTCTTCCTCCAGCCCCAGCCGCCATTGCTTCCTCTTTGCTGGCTCCATGAACCCACCACAACATGTCAACTACCTGATCCTCAACCATACGAACATGTTCCATGCGGAGAGCAGGTCAAGGAACACACCTGCATCTGGAATTAATCTCTCAGATTCAACACAGGTACTCATCTATCTTTTTCTATCTGTTATTTCTCTTGTTGCTTTCTTTTTTACAGGAGTTAACTTTGTGCCAAACACAAGCAACTTGGCTATGCTTCTTAATAACTTCCCCAGCTCGTAGACAACCTATATTGCCATGTCCTTCTAGGTTTTTTTATCTATTTCTTGCAATTCAGATGAAAGTTGCAACTTTGTGATGTTCTTAGCAACTTTTCTCTGCCTTGTAGCAACTTCTATCATATCCCAAGCAACTTATTTTTCGTAGATTGCAGTTTAGATGGAGAAAATTGCAACTTTTCATATTTTTACGTAGCAACTTTTATGTGGTTAGAGGAAAATTTATCTAGTTTCTTAGCAACTATTTCTAATGCTGGATGCAATTTTTCCCTGTTTTGTAGCAACTTTTCTGAGGGGGTTGGCAATTAGTCCCTGTTTCCTAGCAACTTCTATCACATCGCAGCCAACTTTTATGTCTGAGGCAATTTTTGCAACTTGCATCTTAGATGAGCCAACTTTTGTGTCTGAGGCAACTTTTGTTCATGGCAACTACATAGAGTACCAACATGTCAAAAATATGCTACTTTTTATGCATAGAATCATCATGTGAACAGAGAGTACCAACATTAGTTTTTGAATTCACAGAATCATCATGTGAACAGTAGGCAACTAATTGACATAAGTAGGCAACTTGGTAGCATCTGTAAGCAACTTTCTTACATAAGTAGTAAACTTAGTTTCACACATTTGTCATGCAACTTGGTATCATCAAACAGTAGATACTTGCACCGAAAATAACAGAAAACTATAACAGAGTTTGCAACATACTAATCCTAATTACAACACATGTAACACATGACTTGAAACATTTTTTGCCTTCATTTCTTTGCATCTGGTCATCGCTTCCTCATCTTTTCCCCACATGAAGTAGCTCTTGTCCAGTACCTACATGTCAAAAACAGCAATAAAAATGTGAGAATTTGTGAGGCTAAAAATAGAATTAGAAGTACTGTTTAGCCAACAATGCATAGTTTTTTGCCTATATATACTTTGGAAGTTGCCTTTTTCCCTTGTTTGTTTTTTGATTCATTTTTGTTGTGCAACCAATGGGTATCCTTGACCTCAATGAGGGGTCGTTTGACCTCAATGAGCAGGCTGGTTTACTACCGCCTAATTACTTCACGCATCTTCTGATGGAAGAAGCTATTGACAAGACTCCAGAGTTGCAAGTTGACACCGACGCCCCTGCTGTTGATGTACATACAGTACCAACTGACAGTGAAACTGGACCGTTTGTTGCCGGTACAAACACAACATTGCTTGCCCAAGACGATGTAGATGACAACAAGGCTTCATCTCAGCCTATAGACCCACATATTGGAATGCGTTATGACACGCTGCAGGGTGCTAAGGAACACTACAACGCATATGCTGGTAGGAATGGATTTTCAATCAAGGTCAATAGGAACAGAAAGTCAGCGTGCACCAATGGGCTTGCTAAACAGCAATTTGTATACAACAAATTCAGGAAACCTAGGAATGATGATGGCGGAGGTGACAAACCAGATGTAGTTGGGCCAGTACCATCCTCAGAATCATTGGATGAGGAGGACCGGCAGAACGCAGAACTTGCGTCAGTTGTTGTTGGGATTGCTAAAAATAAAGGCCAAAAAAAGAATCCGAAGAAGCGGAAAAGGGAGAAAATAATATCAACTAATTGCAAGGAGGATATGGTGGTGAAGCTAAAGGATGGTAGATGGGAAGTTATTGCTTTTACAGCGGGGCATAATCATCCTCTTGTCCACAAGCCATCGCTGAACAAGTATCTTAGGTCACACCAAGGTATACCAGCAGAGAAAAAAGATTCTGTGAAGAATTTGCACATCACAAACCTGACTGCTGGTATGTTACTAAATCTATTCCTGTGTTTTTTTAGCTGTACCCATAGTTGCTGGAAGACCAGATGAAGTTGCTAGTTGCAGTATACATAGTTGCTGGTGTAACATATTAAGTTGCTAGTACTGTATGATTATTTGCGAGTCCTAACTATCTGTATGGTTTGAAGGAAACAAAAAGTTGCTTGGTATTGATAACTAGTTGTATGTTAGTGCATTACTAGTTGCCTCCTTAAAGTTGCTACATTTTCAAACATGTAATCAGGAAAAAGTTGCCAGAACGGTATGTATTAGTTGCTAGCTAGTAATATAAATCTTGGCAGAAATCAGTATGTTAGTTGCTAGTAGCTACTATAAAAATAAAGTTTTCCTCACTCGTTTGCTTTCTACAATTTTTTTTGCAGGGAGGATGATGGATATAATGTCAGAGTTCTATGGCTCAGAGTTGCTAGCCCCGTACATTGCGAAAACTATCACCAACTACTGTGCAACTTTGACTGCAGAAGAAACAAAAGATGGTGACATGACCGAAGTGATCAATCATTTTCAAGAGCAAAAAGAGAAGGATTCTGATTTTTACTTCAGATTAGATTGTGATGAGGAGGACAGGGTGAAAAACATCTTCTGGGTTGATGGGCCTGCTAGGAGAACATATGCTGAGGCTTACCATGACTGTGTATCCTTTGACAACACGTACTTGATGAACAAGTACAATATGCCCTTTGCACCGTTCATCGGGACATCAAGCATGTGCAATCTATCATGTTGGGCTGTGGGTTTGTGAGGCAAGAGTTGGCAACCAGTTTTGATTGGTTGTTTGAGAGTTTCCTTATCGCGATGAATGGTCGAGCACCGGACAACATGATCACTAACCAAGACGTTGCTATGAAGATGTCAATTGACAGAATGTTCCTAGCAACTATCCACCATTTTTGCCACTGGAACATCATGCAGAAAGCACAGACTAAGTGTGGTACTGTTCTGGGCAGAAACCCTGGTCTAGCAGAAGATTTCAACACCTGCTTAGACTTCACCTTTTCGCCAGAGGTGTTTGAGGCAAAATGGGCTCTATTTTTAGGCAAGTGGCCTGCTGCTGGACACTCTCACTTTAGGGAGCTGTATGAAATTAGGGACAAGTGGGTTCCTTGCTACTTCCTACACCGGTTTTTTCCTTTCCTCCAGTCCACGCAGCACAGTGAGGGTTTTAATGCGGTGCTGAAACGCTATGTGAACCCACACAAGTCACTGCTAAACTTTGTGAAATAGTATGAGAAGATCCAGGTGCATGTGCTTGTGAATGAGGGTGGCAACGACTAACGTACATAATTTCTTGAGGTCCAGAGATGGTCGCCATATCCCATTGAGGAACATGCGTTCAATGTGTACTACAGAGACATATATTTGAAGTTTCGGCATGAGTTTGAGCTTATTTCCAGGTAAAATGTGAGTCACTTTGGTGGTTTTTACTACAGGCTTGATCCAAATAGGACATGGTGTGCCAAGTATGGGGCAAGGACCTACATAGTTACATCGAACAAGGATGAAGGCATCTACTCATGCGAGTGTTCAAATTTTGATAGGGATGGCATGCTTTGTTGCCACATATTGAAGGTTTTCACCCACCTTGCTGTTGATGTGATACCTGAGAGGTGCATCCTAAAAAGGTGGACGCCACAAGAAGTCTCTAGTGGACAGGAAGCCGAAGTTGTGGAGCAGCCAGATGTGATGCCACCACAGTCGCAGCAGCTAGTGCGACATGCAAACCTGAACATGTCGTTTCAGAAACTTGCTCGTGTGGCTTGCACAATGGATGAAGCTACTGCGATTGTGAACAAACACATGCGAGTTGCAGCGACGGAAATCACTCAACTGAACAAGTCGCGGAAGAAAAATAAGAAATCTACTGCTACTAAACCGTCGGCAAGCGCCCCTGTTGATCCTACTATTCTAAGGGACCCACCAAAGTCAACTACCAAAGGGCGAACGAAGGCACATCGGACAAAATATGTCCTTGAACTTCATCCAAAACAGAAAAACTAGTGCAGGACGTGTGGTTCGTTTGAGCACAATTCTGCAACATATGCAGAGAGGCTGGTGTAGGCAGGAACAAATTTTCTAGGCTAGGCAACTTTTATTAGTTTCGTGGCAACTTTGTCTTTTCATCCTTTTTATCTTTTTATTGTAGTTCTGGCAACTAGTACCATTATTCCTGGCAAGTTTTATTAGATAAGCAACTTTTTTTTGTCTCTGGAAACTCTGTGACCATGAAAATCAACTTTTAGCATTTGAAGTGCAACTAGGTACTATTAAATCCACATAAACAAGAACAATCAAGCAAAAAATATAAAAAATAAAACAATTTGTATGTAATCTTGAGCAACTATAGACATTTGATATGAACAATAAAAACACAAATGGAGATCAGAGTTTGTGCGTGGCATGCCTTCATTGCTTAAAGCTTGAGGACTTTCTTCCAGTCGCTTTGTTGTCCTCTGATGTCACCCAACTATTTCTCATTATCTTCCTAATGTCTAGGATATCTTTTGATGAGTACTTCTGAGATGCTCTACCATCCCAATTTATGTTCATTAAAGTGAAAACCCCGCAGTCATCGCTGTAAAACACAAGAAAAAATTCAGTATGGCTGTATTCGAACAAACATAGGCAATAAACATGTTGGGCAAAGCAACTACTTATGCATGTAACTTCTAGTGTTGTGTAGGCAACAAAATGTCAGGTCCAAGAATTAATAAATGCTAGTTAAAAGCAACTTTTAGTCAAAAACAACATGACAGGTAAACAAAAATGCTAGTGTCAAAAAACTCCTGGTGTGAGGGGTAAATAACAGGTTGGTTTGAGCAACTAACATTGTCACACAAGCAACTAACAGGTTGGTTTGAGCAACTAATAGTGTGAGGAAAGCAACTAATAGGTTGATCAACTAACATTGAACAGGAAAAAAGTATGCATGTGGGAAAGTTGCTCGCTGAGATTGCTTACTTGTTTTTCTGCTTTGGAACTTGGATTTCTTGAACATGGAAATTGTCAAATTTGACTTGGGATGCACTGTAGTTATTATCCCAGTGAATGCGTAGAGATGCGATGATGGCTTGGTAACTTCTTTACAGAAGCTTATCCTCAATTGTCCTCCACGAGTCAAGGATCTAAAATTGCTTGTCTCTGATGTTTAAGTTGTATAACCAATAATGGTTGACAACATCCTTTGCTTTTGGGTTAAGGGCTTGGATAATTGGGAACATAACCTGTGCAGTTAGGCAATTAGTTAACTGCAGGGAAGCAACTATTTACATTGTGCAGGCAACTAGTGAGCTTGATGAAGAAACTAGAAAATAGACCGACATAGATAGTATTCCTTATTTTTTTGTAGGAAAAAAGCTATAGCTAGGCAAGTTGTTGTATAGTCAGAAGCAAGTACTAAAATATATAAAGCAACTACTGAGATAGTGGGAGTAAATTTTTAAATGTTGCACAGTAAAAAACTCATTGAGGCAACTTTTATTTCTAGTTAGGCAACTAGTGTCATATTGAAAAGCAACAAAGTAAGCTGAACTAAGCAACTAGAGGCCTAAAAAAAGAAAGCAAGTAGTAAGCAGTGGTGTGTGTGTGTGGGGAGGGGGGTATTGGGTGTTCTGTTCATGTGTGAAAGTGTACACACCATATCTTGTCCGTCCAAACGTCTTGAATTGCTGAACAGTACCTTCAGTTTTTCCGATTAAACTCTAAATCCTGCAGCCATGTCTTTGAAAAAAAATCGAAAAGTAGTGATTGTGATTAGCGAAACAAGTTTTTTTTCGAAAAAAGTAAACAAGGTTGGTTCGAGCCATGATTTCACTTATAGATATCCTCAAAGGCATGACTATCTTCTTTGCAGATTCAGGATTGTTTTTCGCAATCGCCATGATTCCAATTTCCATGACCGAAGTGTGGATCCATCCTCCTGGTTTCATAGAAGTTGCAAGATCCCATGCTGTAACATGGTAGGTGCCAAAGTTGACGACTACCGGGCTGCACAAAGTAGTTTTCATGAGACACATAGTCATGTTGGCAACAAAACACATGTATTCTAACAACTTTTCGTATCAGTAAGAAACTATGCATCCTGTATAAGCACCTTGTACTGTAACTAAAAAGTGATGAAGAGAAGTTTGTAAAAAAAACAATGGCAAAAAAATAAAGACCACCTTTCAACAATTTTCTGCTGGTTTGTTCTGATGCTTCCACCGTGCTGAATTACTTTTGCGTATAGCTTGTTAGAACTTTCCGTGCTTGTGAACTGTTTCTTGCTGTCTACATTGACATACGACGATAGTTGGCAAGGGGGAGTCTTGATTAATCTTCTCACATACTGTTGAGGAGTTGTGGAGCTGCCTGAACCATCAGTGCTTGCATCTGGTGCTGTGGGGGTAGGGGCTTTGTCGGGCGTTTGCAACACGCCATGTGATTATTCATTGTCTCCAATGTTTGCTGCCTAAGCCACTGCCCTCCGAGAGATTTCTGCTTCAACACACACTCTCTCAATCTCTTTAGGATCGATGTTCGCTAAAACGTTGAGCTCAACAGATTTAGCAGCTTGAACTTTCTGAGCAACTTCATCATCATCATCAACTTCTGGACCATCGTCATCATCAAAATCTAGACCTAGGCTGAAAGATGGACATTCCATATCGATAGAAGACCCGGCCCTTGGAAGCGACATCTTGTATGTGTGTTGTTCCTGCAATTGGGGATCAGGCAACTTGTTTGCTTTTTTCCCTCGGATGGGTGATGGTGGCGGGCAAGTTTGTCTAGTTGGTGGTGGGCTAAAGTGCACTCTTTTTGCCATTGCTGGGCTGTTCAGCGGTTGTTTTTCCTGTGCTATTGCCTTTGAGTGTACTATAGTTGCCTTGGTCTGTACACTAGTTATCTGTATAGCTGGAGAAGTTGCCTGTAGAGCTGGAAAACTTGCCTGCAGAACAGCAGAAGCTGCCTGCTTATTCTCTAAAGTTGCTTGTTTCATAGGAATTCTCTCTGGTTGGATATGCACTCTAGTTGCTTGAGGCAAAGAAGAAGTTGTGTGTTCTTGTGCAGAAGTTGCCTGAGGAACCCTTGAACTTGCTGGTTCCTTCAGTTTCGCAGGCTCCCCTTTGCTGGACTGCATATTCGTCTTCTTTTCCATGTCAACTGAATCAAGATACCCCTTGAAAGTCCCTGGACTACATTGTACTCCACCATCGATCCATTCCAAACTAGTGTCTTGTGAGTCACCTGATTTTTTAATCTCTTCTTGCAAAATAGACTTCAACTCACTTTGTGAATTCATTTCAAAGATGGCGGGTTCTTTGATGAGATGAATTTCTGGCAACTTCTTCTTCCCGACGTTCATCTTGCACAAATCCAACAAAGACATTTTTGCATAGTGTTGGGGATGTGCTATATGGGTATCCTCATAGCATGTCACCTATCCGGATAACCCGGGTGGCCCATGGTTGGTAGCATGGCCTGTGGCCTGCTGGGCGGCCCAGTTAGACGGATCCAGAAGGGAGGCCCATGCCGGATAAAGGAAGGCTATGATGGAGTCACCACCGTACCCGGAGCCTTGGAGTGCAAGATACACAAGACTAGTAATAGACGGTGTAGGACTCTATAACCTGTCCGGCTAGGACTTTTCCCTGTAACCCTAGGACCTGGCGACTATATAAGTCGGGCCTATGGGAGCCTTTAGGGCACAACCTAGCATCGATTCATACAACCTCGCACAGCGAACCAATCCCTGTAACTCGGCGTATTGCCCTTATAGCGATTTATAGCAGGAGTAGGATTCCGCCACCATCGCGGGATCTAAACTTGGGTAAGCTGTGTTACCTCGTACCCGTCAACCGTCCTCCTTCCCCCACGTCTCTAAACACGCACTGTGAGGACCCCTCCATGGCGTACTTGTCGGCAATACCACGACAGTTGGCGCCCACTGTGGGGCAGGAGGCGCTTCAGGCTCTTCAGCGGGCGAGGACCAAGATCTTCGCGGGAATCGGCGAAACCGTAGCCATCAGTCGTGTTATTTTCTCCGGCAACATTCTGATCGTCCCTCCTGACGAGTTCTAGATCCCGGTGAAGACGAACCCTACGCGGTGTTCGATCGTTCCTATCGGAGACATCCACCTCTTCATCGGTGAAACCGACTCGGGCACTAGTCCCCGGGGAGTCGGAGGAGCATAAAGGCCCGCAGGGACCGCCTACAGGCAGGATACGTTCGCGGAAGGATCAATGTCGGATCTCTCTTTGGAGTTTTCCGGCAAAGATCGGAAAAATTCAAGGCCCGCACGGACCGCCTACGGGCAGGATACGTTCGCGGAAGGATCGATGTCGGATCTCTCTTCGGAGTTTGCCGACAAAGATCGAAAAAACTCAAGGCCCACCCAAACCGCCCCTGTGCAGGATATAAAGGTGAAAGATCACTGCAAATCCGCCGGCTTCGCCCGCGCGTCTAGAAAACAGAGATCCAAGTTCGTCGGCGTGGTCACCATCTTTGATCTGGCACGCTCCATTCAGAGAGAAGGCGAAAACCCCCGCGATTACCTGGCCAGGTGGCTCCGTATACGAGCCGATCTGGCCCACTACCCCGATGATAACGCTTTGTATCACTTCGTGGAAGGACTAGACCATGGCACGCTTCTCCGGCATTCTTTAAGACGGCAGCAGGCAACATGACGTCTTACCCTCGAACAGATGGTGAGCATCGTCAACAACTACGCGGAGGCTGACGCGGAAAGCCCAGAAAGCTCTCGCACTCATCAACGAAGAACCTCCAATTCAGCCACCGCCACCACCGCCTACGGCCGCCATCGCCGCAGCGGCACCACCACCTCCAGTCATCGTCGCTGCCATTGCACCTCCACCGCCCGTAATCGAGGAAGTCCTAGCACCCTCCGACTCTATCATTGACGCGCTTTATGCTGATTTCAGTGCATATTCAGAGGAGATAGATTTCAGTCCAGAAGATCTAGACTCCGCTATGCAGGAGATGGAGGAGGAGTACTCACGCGACGAGCAAGCCAACAACACCGTCACGTCTCGAGGGGTGTTCGTCATCATTGGGATGGCGATGGAAGAAGATCAACCCGGACGAGCTCCGCCTACAGCGCTGGAAAAGGGAAAGGGGCCACTTATTGCTGCTGACGATGATCGCGCAAAAGTCATGCCTCCTCCGCCTAACCCAGTGCAGCAGCCGCAGGGACTCAGCACCGGCCCGAGCAGCAACAACACCGCAAACTTGCCGCCTCCAGCATCCACGTCTGCAGCATCCCAAGTTACTCCAGCTGATAGAGTGATGTACGACAATCTCCTCGCCGAGCCACTGACCATTGCTCATATCCGAAACGTGACCCAGCTTGACGAGAAGCGCCAGCAGCTGCTGGAGGAAGCGCAGGCCATCGCGGAGCAAGGCGCCAAGCTAGATCGAGATCTGGTCAACGCGCAGAAGTCTATAGAGAAAGCTAGATCAATGGAGGCCGAGTACAAGACTTTACTGCAGCAGCAGAAGGCTAAGAAAGCTCCGGCTCGCGTCATCAACAATCCTGGTGTACGGCGCAACCTACGACGGGCTCCCTCGAAGCTGGCACAAGCCAAGCCATACATTGACAGTGAAGGCAAGCAGGTGATGCCCACCCCACTCCTTAACCTCGCCGCCGCCAAGACCCTTCTGGAGCAGGATAGATCGCCCAAAGCAGTGGAACAAGGCTACGACCTAGTGGCCAAGGCGGTGAAGCAGCATGAAAAGGCCACCTCTCAGAGGCTCTAGTCCGACCCAGCGCTTTGCCGGTCTAGTCAGTACAAACCGCCAAGGGACAGATCTCCTCTTGATGTCGGGTCCCAGACGGGTTCATTAGAACAAAGACGGAGGGGCGCACGCAAAAGGAAGGATGCCATCCCTATATCCTCCAACCACAGAGAAAAGGCCCGACCTCGTCGCCCGTCGCCACCGCCCTGATCTCCCCGACATCGCGAAGATTACAAGGCTCACCATCGTATGGATATGCCCCCACCAAAGCAGTGCGGCATCATCATCCGCAACAACACGGAGCAGACCCGTCATGACGGAGAGCGCAACCAAGGGCACAGGAGCAGGTCGCACCACGACCCTCCATGTCCGACAAGCAACCGTAACAAGCGTGAGGCATCGCAGGAGGGTAACAGCAAGAAGGCTAACCCACCGCCACCTCCGCCTCCGTCACCACCAAGCAGCCACCATGGCGGAGGAGGCCCGCGTCTTTCACGCAGCCCATCCCCTGTTGACAAGAAGAAAAAGAACCCGGAGCCGTACGATGCGTGTTCACGGATCGATAAGATCCACGAGGCCCGGGAAGGAACATACCTGGGACCACGTTGCTTTGGACCTGTGATACGGTCCGCAACTTACCCTAAAGGTTTCCGGACCGACATGAACATCAAGCCCTATGACGGAACCGCCAAGTCAACCACATGGTTGCAGGACTACGACAACGTGGTGGAGATTGCTGGAGGCAACCCCAACGTCGCCGTCAAGTACCTCCCGTTAATGTTGGCAGGCACGACCCGTTAATGGATCGACGACTTGCCGGAGAAATCTATCTACAATTGGTTGGACATGCAAGAAGCGTTCACCAAGAACTTTGAGGGTACATACAAGCGTCCTTGCACTGTGGGCAATCTATAGCGGTGCGTGCAAGAGAAAGACGAGACATCTTGCGCTTACCTCTCTCGCTGGCTAGACATGAAGAATTCCTGCACAGGAGTGCACGCTCAGACCGCCATGGCCGCCTTCATCGACGGGTTGGAAAGGGGCACGTTGCTCCAGCATAAGCTGAAGTGCTTGTAGGACAATCACCAGCTTGACTTGAACCATATGATTCAGTTGGCTAGTGAGTTCGTAGCTGCCGACGACGATGCTCGCGGCTCCTTGCCGCCAACAGCCGTTCCAAATCAAGCTCGGAGGAACAGCAATACAAAGCGGAAAACCACTCCAGAAGAAAAGCAATCTACCGACATGGTCGTTATGACTTTTACAGGACGAGGTGAAGGCGGACAACGTGGCCGAGGAAGGGGAGCTGGTCGTGGGAAGTAACGAGGAAATGAAACCACCTCGGCGCCACTCCGCGTTCCCCAAACCTACGAGGAGTACCGTGATATTCCGTGCCTCATACACCTTGATGCCAATGGTAAAGCCACTCATACCAATCGACACTGCAAGTTCGTCAACAACCTCAAGGAAGACCCGGAGTCCGGCTACAAGCAAAGTCAAAAGAACAGACCGCGAGGCAAGAGCAAGGGGAAGAAGAAGGTGAGGAGTCCAAAGATTCAAGTGATATGGACGAAGACGTTGACCCCAAGCACGCCGCCAAGAGTGACGACAAGAGCAAGAACCCCTTCGCAAAGAAGGCTCCAGTCTACCACACTTTCCTTGGCACCCCCACCGTCCGACAACAGAAGACCTCTTTGAGGATCCTGATGGCCACTCTCCCCCAGTTCCCCAGTACCTGCGCTGGTCAGAGGTTCCAATAACTTGGGACAGGACGGACCACCCAAACCTTATACCTACGGAGAACCAGTACGCCATGGTCATCAACCCCTTGATTGATGGCGTGGAGTTCACCAAGTGTATGGTGGATAGTGGAAGCAACATCAACATCATGTACCTAGATACACTACAGAAGATGAACTTGATGGAGGCAAGCCTAAGGCGGACCAATACCATCTTCCACGGCATAGTTCCTGGTCGAGAGGCTCGGTCCCTTGGGTGCATTACACTTTAGGTTGCCTTTGGCGATGTTAACAATTACCGCCAAGAGCGCATGACCTTCGAGGTGGTCCCCTTCAAGAGCGTGTACCACGTCATATTCGGCCGCGACATATTCCACACGTTCATGGCCAACCCATGCTTCGTCTACAACAAACTCAAGATACCCGGACCAAACGGTGTCATCATCGTATCTAGAAGCTTTACCAAGGCAAGGGACTGCGAGATCAATGAAGCAGCCGTTGTAGAAGCTGTCCTCTACAGTGAAGAATTCAAAGAGATCCAGAGCAAGGTCGATGACTCAGAGATGCCCGCGTCGAAGAAGCAGATCTCCGACTCTGCTCCTGCGTTCAAGGCCGCCATCGAGACCAAGCCGGTGGAACTTGTGGTAGGCGATACCTCGAAGACCACCGCCATTGGTACGATCCTGGATCCCAAATAGGAAAGCGCGCTCGTCGAGTTCCTCCGTGAGAATAGGGACATCTTTGCCTGGCAACTTGCCGACATGAAAGGTGTACCTAGGGAACTTGCCGAGCACAGCTTAAACATTGATCCAAAGTGCAAACCAGTGAAACAACCTCTACGATGCTTTGGAGATGAGAAGAGATGCACCATTGGCAAAGAGATAGCTAGGTTACTTAAGGCTAGATTTATCCGAGAAGTCCTTCACACCCGATGGGTGGCCAATCCTGTACTTGTCCCCAAAAAGGGAACCAATGAATTAAGAATGTGCGTTGATTACACCGGCTTGAACAAAGCATGTCCCAAAGATCCGTTTGCTTTGCCTCGCATTGACCAAGTCATTGACTCGACGGCTGGCTCGGAGCTTTTGTGTTTACTCGATGCATACTCAGGATACCACCAGATCAAGATGAGGAAGTTAGACCAATTGGCCACTTCGTTCACTACCCCGTACGCCACGTTTTGCTATGTTACGATGCCCTTTGGGATGAAAAACGCGGGTGCTACGTACCAGCGGACAATGCAACGTTGCCTTCACGATCAAATTGGTCGGAATGTTCATGCCTACATGGACGATATCACGGTGATGTCTAAAAAGTCAAACGACTTAATCTCCGACTTAAAAGAAACCTTTGATAATCTCCGGAAATACAACATGATGCTTAACCCTAAGAAGTGCGTCTTCGGGGTTCCAGCCGGCAAATTGTTGGGTTTCATCGTTTCCCAACGTGGAATCGAGGTCAACCCGGAGAAAATCAAGGCCATCTTAAACATAAACCGTCCGACATGCCTAAAGGACATTCAACGACTAACAGGTTGTGTTGCAGCAGTTAGTCGGTTCGTCAGCCGACTTGGAGAGAAGGCTCTGCCGCTATACAAGTTGCTGAAGAAGGCGGACAAATTCACATGGACAGACAAAGCAGATGCATCATTGAAGCAGCTCAAGGAGATTCTTTCCTCAGTGCCCATCCTTGCAGCACCCGAGCCTAGAGTGCCCCTGTTAATCTACATGGCGGCAACCAACCGGGTAATCAGCATCGTCGTCATGGTAGAGCGGAAGGAACCAGGCTATGAGCACGGAGTTCAACGACCAGTTTACTATGTGAGCGAGGTCTTGACGGAGTCCAAGAAGCGTTACACGCACTACCAAAAGATAGCTTATGGAGTATTCCTTGCTTCCCGGAAGCTGAGGCATTACTTTCAGGAGCACCCAATCACAGTGGTGAGCAAGACTCCACTGTCCGACATTATCAACAACAGCGACGCTACGAGAAGGGTCGCAAAGTGGGGCATTGAACTTGCCACCTTCGAGATCACCTACAAGAGACGCGATGCTATCAAGTCACAAGCCTTGGCGGATTTTGTTGAAGATTGGACGGAGATGCCAGATGCTACTCTGTTGCCAGAACCAGAGTACTAGGTGATGCACTTTGACGGATCAAAGCTGCTCAACGGCTCGGGGGCTGGTGTATTGCTACAGTCACCAACAGGAGACAAGCTACACTATGTTCTGCAGATCCACTTCGAGGCTAAAAATAACATGGCGGAGTATGAAGCACTCATTCACGGACTACGTGTAGCCAAGGATATTGGCATCAAGCACATAGTTTGCTGTGGAGATTCCGACTTGGTTGCCCAGCAGGTGGCTGGCACTTGGAATGCGCGGAACCTTATGATGGCGGCATATCGAGACGAAGTGGACAAGATAGCCAAGAGCTTCTTGGGCTACGAAGTCAAGTATGTACCTAGGGAGCAAAACAAGGCGGCTGATCTGCTGTCTAAACTTGGATCAGGGCGCAAGCAAATTCCGCCAGGTGTTTTCCTAGAGCATCTATGCGCACCATCTGTGAAGGGAGCCGACATCGACAACCCAGATAGAGCTGACTCTTTCGTCAACATGGTGACTAAGGTCCCTCCTGCTTGGACAAAACCGTTCATGGAATATCTCGAACACAGAACTTTGCCTGATGACAAAGTCAAAAGACGGCAAATAGTACGACGAGAAAAGGGTTATACCATAATCATTGGGCAACTCTACAAAAGGAGCACTACTGGTGTATACCTAAAGTGTGTTTCCCAGCTAGAAGGTATGGAAATCCTACGCGAAATCAATCTCGAAGATTGCGGGCATCACGCCGCTCCTCGAGCGTTGGTCGCGAAAGCCTTCCGGCAAGGATTCTACTGGCTGACCATGAAGGAGGACACCGACAAGCTGGTTGAAACATGCATGGGATGCCAGTATTATGCCCGACAACAACATGTTCCTGCTGAAGAACTGCGAACAATACCAATAACTTGGCTGTTTGCAGTCTAGGGGCTAGACATGGTGGGACCGTTACAGACGGCACCTTGTGGGTTTACGCATCTGCTTGTAGCAGTTGATAAATTCACTAAATGGATAGAAGCTAAACCCATTAGAAAGCTTGATGGGGCAACTGCCCTCAGGTTTGTCCGGGATCTAGTGGTGAGATTTGGTCTCCCACACAGCATTATCACCGACAACGGCAGCAATTTGTCACTCAGAGAAGTGGAGGCTTATTGTTGGGAGAAAGGCATCCGACTTGATCTTCCATCTGTGGCACACCCACAATCCAACGGTTAGGTTGAGCGAGCCAATGGATTAATTCTGCAGGGAATCAAGCCACGTCTTGAGGCACCGCTACAGAGAGCAGCTGGGGCCTGGGCGGAAGAATTGCCATCTGTGCTGTGGAGTTTACGAACTACACCCAACTGATCGACCGGCTACACCCCTTACTTCATGGTATATGGAGCAGAAGCCATCCTGCCTTCCGACATCCTTCACGATTCACCAAGAGTTGCCGCCTACGACGAAGATGACGCTGAAGAATCCAGACGCCTAGATGTGGACCTTATCGAGGAGGAGCGTGTTTTGGCATGCCAAAGATCCTCCATCTACCAGCAGAAGCTACGCAGCTACCATAGTCGCCGTGTTCGGCATCGCTCGTTTAAAGAGGGGGATTTGGTGCTCCGACTTAAGCAGAAGAAGTCACACAAACTATCCCCGCCATGGGAAGGACCGTTCATCATAAGCAAGGCGCTACTCAATGGGTCTTACTACCTCGTTGACAATCGTGAACTGAAGGATAGACCCAACGAGGATCATAAGCGTAAGAGACGTGACCCGGATGATGACTACCCGGAGCTTGATTGGCCATGGAACATAGCACAGCTACGTCCTTTTTACACTTAGCATTTTTTATCTAAATTGTGTACCTCTTATATGATCAATGAAATAAATCTCTCTAGTTCACTCATATTTCTGAGTCTTTTACCTCCTTTAGTATTCATTTTTGGATCATGTAAAACCTTTATGCACAAGCTTTGCAATTGCACTTGTGAAAATTCCGCTTAAGGGCGTTAGCTTAAGTTTTCTGGTCTACACGTTCTTTGTCGTTTTTATGTGGATTTTGGAGTAGTGAATTTTGGCACTTATTGTCGGCGATTTTGTGCTTAGGTTATTGACGGTGCCATTGGGCATCATCACCTAAGTGCATGGTTCCGGCAGCGAGTCTTCCGACTCACGAAAAGTCAAGCATAAGAACCAAAGTAATGGATAAGCCAGCACTTGCTTAAAAAATATATACATGCTGGAAACTAGTTCTTGAGCAGCAGGAAATAACAACCATTGTTTTCCGCCTTAAGTTACATACGCAAAGTTTTTCTTCCGCATACACACCAAAGGAGAAACAAATATTACAAAGTTGTTCTTCACTCCTTTGGCGCAGGTGACTTGGAGGCAACATCATCACCAGCTAGAGAGCCACCCTCGAAGTCGGCGCTGTGGTGGGACTCAGAGGAACCTTGGTCGCCGCTGTCAATAATGTTCATAGGCACGAAGACGTCGACGTCCACCAAATCGGCAACTCTGGTGTCATAGCTTGCGAGCGATGACAAGATGGCTTCATGATTAATCTCTTTGCCATCATCGTCTACGTCGGGAATGCCAGAGGTCACCGTGTCGATGTCGACATCTTCATAGTGTGCTTTCACCATTGACATCGCCATCCTTGCGCCAACCCGTGCACAAGAAGCTTTCCAGCTCGTGATATGCTCGGGGGCTCGGCGCAGAATCTCCGAGTACTTCACCACAGAGTTCGATGCCTTGATGTTTATCTGGAGGGGCTTGGTGATTTCCTTGGCTTGCGTGATGGCGGTGTTGATGAAGTTGACGGCAAGAACCATGCATTCCTTGGCTAGAGGAGGCGATCGGGTTAAACCCATAGGAGCTGCAAATTCCGACATGGAGCGCATGAGTTCAACAATTCAAAGTATCCAGACTACAGAAATCCAAGACGGAGAAAACTTACTGAAGATGCTGGCCTCAGCTTGCCAGAGGATGTCCGCCAAGGATTCTTTCTCTTGTTGGAGGAGCTTATACGTCTCGCTATGGCATTGATTTTTCTCATCGGCAGCTTGCTTCTGATCTTTGAAGATTGCAGTCTCCTCCTTCAAGCGAGTGATTTCCGCGGTGGCGGAGTCCTGCAGGGCCTTCATTGAATCCTCATGCATTTTCGGCATGTCTTTCCTCTCCTCCTTAAGGATCTTGTTCTCGCTGTCTAGCTGCTGGATGTGCTTGGACTGCTCGACAATGTCCTTGGCCTTGGCAACATGTTCTGCAAAGTCGGAGAAAGCAAAGTACACAGTGAGTACTCGGAGAATGTAGGCACAAAACCAAGACAGAATGCGCAAAAAGAAAACAGACTCTTGTTTTTGATGATCTGTTCCTTCAAGATGGCAGTTTTACCCTTTTCGGCTTCAAGATCTGCGCGCATCTTCTGGTACTTGTCATTGGACATGCCCCTCCGAGCATTCTCGTTCTATGGAAGAAAGGACAAAGCTAAAACATTGCTTAGTCTGCTTGGAGCATCTAGCCGGAAATCCTCCACCTAGACGCTCGGGGGCTACAGTGAGAGTTTTAACCTAGCAACATGCTTATCTTTCTTTAAGCAACTAGTCGGAACTAATTCAGTTGCAACTAGAAGCTTGGGGGCTACAATACTGAAATTTATAAACACTGCGTATGCTACTATTAAAGCATCTAGTCGGAATAATTCATTCCATCTACATGCTTGGGGGCTACAGTGAGAAGTTTTCTGGCTTAGTCACTCTTAGAGCATCTAGACGCAAAAGCCTATGGTTTTTTGTCTACATCC
Source organism: Avena sativa (assembly GCA_916181665.1). Taxonomy (NCBI): domain Eukaryota; kingdom Viridiplantae; phylum Streptophyta; class Magnoliopsida; order Poales; family Poaceae; genus Avena; species Avena sativa. The sequence continues at coordinate 365,032,366 of OV702295.1, forward strand.
TCAGGGGCTATAGTGGGAAACTCATATGAAATGCAAAAGGCAAATAAAACTTACAAGTGCAATGATCTTGAGGTTTGTAGCGCTCTCGGCCAGCAGCTTGCCAAAGGAGATGTTGTTTCCCTGCAAGAGTCTGCTTGTCGGAGGAGCTCCTCGAGACCGCACGTCGGAGATGTCGGTGCTGCTCCAGGAACCAGAGTTGTGCTACTCGGCGTAAGCGCCGGGTAGACTATCTTTGGGAACTCAAAAGGTTTCTGGGGAGCAAGGGCGCCGCCTTCGGCAGAAGTACCAGCTTCCACCACCGCCTTGGCGCCACCGATGGCATCCTTAGCTAAATGTTTACATTCATGCTATAACAGTATTAACAAGGAAACATTAATACTTGTGTGATTTGTAAACTAAATTAGAGTCCCTAGTAAAGCCTCTTCATAATACTAGCTTGTTGGTTAATAGATGATTGTGGTTTCCCTATCATGAACATTGAGATGTTATTAACAACAAGATCATATCATTAGGAGAATGGTATGATGGACATACTCCTATAGATGAGCGTAGCATAAAGATCAAGTCATTTTAATAGTTCAATTGCTATATGCTTTCTGATACATAGTAACCTAATTCCTTCGACCATGAGATCATGTTTATCACCATTACCGGAAGGATGCTTTGATGACATCAAACACCACACCGTAACTGGGTGGTTATAAAGGTGGCATTGAGTGTTTGGAAAGTATGGGTTGAGACACATGAATCAAGAGTGGGATTTGTCCATCCATATGACGGATAGATATACTCTGGGCCCTCTCGGTGGAATGTCATCCAATTATCTTGCAAGCATGTGACTGGCTCACAAGGGATCACATACCACGGGAACGAGAAAAGAGTACTTATCGGTAACGAGGTTGAACTAGGTATGCAGAGATACCGATGATCAAAACCTCGGATAAGTAAACTATCGTGAGACAAAGGGAAATTGGTATCGTATGTAAGTTGTTCATTCGATCGCAAAGTAATCGTAGAAATATGTGGGAGCCATATGAATTTCCAGATTCCTCTATTGGTTATTGTTCAGAGAAGTGTCTCGATCATGTCCGCATAATTCACGAACCGTAGGGAGACACACTTAAGGATTCGATGTTGTTTGAGTAGTTATGGAATGATGAGTAAGAGACCGAATGTTGTTCGGAGTCTCGGATGGGATCCGGGATATCACGAGGAGATCTGGAATGGTCCGGAGAATAAGATTCATATAAGGAAAGTCCTGTTTCGGGGTTGGAGAATGGTTCCGGTGTTTTCATCGGGAATGTTCTAGAAGGTTCCAGAATGTCCGGCACTCCGGAGGGGAAGGGTACATGAATGTGTCATTACAAGTTGGAATGGTTGCATCATGTACTAGGTGTCATCGCTGAACAAAATAAAGGGATAAATCAAATCCTAGTTTGAAAAGTCAAACGCCAATTTGAAAACGTCAAACGGCTATTTTGTTTGGTGGAGGGAGAGTAGGTGTAAGATCCCTCCTTTATAAAGGAAAAGGATCCCTGTGATTGCAATGCTAGTCCCTGGATCAATGCTAGCATCCACAGTTTAAGATGAAGTACACAGAAACAAAGGTCATTATTACAGTCATTCCAGAGACAAACATAGTCTTTACAACTCCATGGCCACAGGCCTAATACAAGAGTTTAAATAAGTAAATAGATAAAAGTCTTCATCTTCATGTTCCACAGGCAAACATGTTGAGTGTAGACTCATGACTCCTAATCCTCATCAGAATAACCTGCAACATCACAAGTTACAGCCACAGTGGGTCAATACATTGGAATAGTATTGGTAAGCGATACCTTAGTATAATATTGGTGGACTAAATACTATATGCAATTTGGCTAAGTGTAGCTTAGGCTTGCTTTGCACAAAATAGGTTTTGCCTATTAGTTGAAATCACTAAGTTTTCTTTGTCAAAACTTTACCCAAGGAACCACCAATAGACATTGAGGTCCTTCACCCTTGTTCAACCACAAGTTTTACTTAGAAATTGGGATGAGGAGATTCTTGATAGCTTCCATGTCTTGATGCTCAAATTGTCCAATACCAGGGACATGGCTAAGTACTTAGATTCTTCCATCTGCAGAGGTTATGCACTTTCTCCACTAGACTTGATTTTCACCAAGACAGGACCTTTCAGAAGCCTTCCCTTAGACCAAATGGACGCGTTCCAACCTATCATCCCACTACCACCAACTGTCCAAATGGCTAAGTTCTAGCAACCTATGTGATCCAGGAAGAGCCCATATTGCCAAGTGGCTGCACTAGAAGCTTCTTAACATTTGACCTCTCAAATCCCTTTGTTCCTGGGTGGCCTTCCACAAGTGAGATACACAAGGTAGACCATAGAAATGGGCCTTGTGTAACCACTCAACATAAACCATTCCTTCCATTCCACCCAGGTGTTTCATTCACTTAGTTGTTTTATTAGACAAAACACAAGTCCAAAAAGGACTTAGAAATATTTTAACATAGCATGAATATTTCACCACCCTTGGTTGCTACTAGCTAGGCTAAGCATGGCATAGATAAGCATCTTAACTTAGAAATTTTCTAGCAATTCTACAACTACTAGGATTTCCCAAGCATAGCATATAAGCAAAATATAACTATGCAAGACTAGCAAAATATATCTAATGCATAGTATAAAACATAGGTGTATAATCATGAAGCACCACTTGCCTTGGTAGTTTGGAGAGTAGCTACACTCCTCACAATCACAATCACTATTAGCACCAAAATCTACACATAAAATCATAGCAACAAATCACATACAAATAAAATACAAGAACAAATATATGGATGCATGCAATATGATATGTGGTGATTTTCTAAACTCAACAAGACAAGTGCACAGTACTGGTTCATAAACAAGTTCAAAACTTGCCAAACAACATTTATTTAAACACCAAAACATTTATCAAATAATTTATATACACAAAATAGGCCTACACATGTTTCTGTAAGTAAAACCATTTTAACAGAAACAAAACATTAAACACATTGCATATTAGGAAAGGGCTTGCTCTCCTGATTCCATTGATATAAAATTCATCAAATTTGGACGTGGGAATCAAAAGTTATGGCTAAAACAAATTCAAACAACTAATAGATTCAAATCCTGTTTTTAAACCTAAACTCTAGCCACGCGTCATGTTCTGATTGGTGCGTACCGGTTCGCTCAGGATCATGCACACAAGCCGTTAGAACTAACTTAATCTGCACGGTCCAGATCTATTCATACCGTTTCGCTAAATGATCTATTTCTACGCGCTGGATCTAGATCCAACGGTCATTGATCAAGCGACCATGGATGGGCGGCGCTAGCGGTGGCAACTGGCGGCGGCAAGCTCTGTCTACAGCGGCGCGGTGCTACAGGGGGTTCTGGGGTCGTCGGAGACGCTTACCAGATTCGTAGCGATGCACTGATGCTGTAAGGTTCCCAACCTTTAATAAGGTAGAGATCCCTGTGTTTACAATGCTAGTCCCTGGATCAATAGCTAGCATCCACAGTTAAGATGTAATATCAAGAAACAAAGGTCATAATACAACTTTATAACCAGGAATTAAAATAATTCATTACATCTTACATAGCTCATTTGGCTATTACATTACATTGCAGCAGAATATCTATAAGCATGGGGTCCTTCATCTTCAAAGTGCCACAGGCAGACATGTTGGTTGTAGACCTGTAATCCTATTCAACACACTTCACTAAAAACAAACAAACCTGCAACATAACAAGTTACAGCCACAAGGGTCAATACATTTGAATTGTATTGGCAAGTTTCACTACAATGTAGAAATAAGTGGATCCTATCATTACATGCATATTTGGCTAGGTAGAGTTTAGGCTCATTTGCAGAAAGCAATAATGTTTATCCTATCTTTTCAAAATAGTTTTGATCCTTTGTCAAATCTTTCTGAACTCCTTGGTAAACCCCAAGTGCTTCAAGTCTCTTGTTGTCACTTTCAAGTTTTTCTTTTAGAAATTGGAATGTCGAGATCTTCCATAGCTTCAGGCCTTAGTTGCTCAGTATTGTCCATAACCGGGGACACGGCTAAGTACTTAGATTTTTATCTTCTGCAGAAGTTGTACACTTTACCCACATGACACAATCTCATCTTGTTGCCACCAGTAGCCGCTGGATAAGTACTCACCAAGATGGAGTACTGGCAGATTGAGAATGTGACGAAGTCTTTCCAAATGGTCCTCCCAATACACAATGCTAGCTTGTCTTCAGGCACCAATGTGGGGTTCCTAGTTCGCTCATTCCAGTTAACCTGAAGAGGCCAATGCATGGGTCTTCCACTATGTAGTTGACTAAGCCAGTGCCCATTTAGCATGTGGTTGTACACGGAAGACACTGTACGAGAAACATGTTCAATCTCTAAGTCCTTGGGTGGTTTTCTTCTGGTGCACAACAAAAAGAGATGGCCATTTAAACATGGTTCCTTTTGATGCCACCTCATCCAAAACTTGAGTATCCTTGTCCAACCAGGTGGTTCATTGAGTACTTGTTTTATTATATAAAATACAAGTCTTTTCAATTCTTCATATAATCTCAACATGTATCTCTTCTCAATATATATAGCAGGGCTAAGCATATTACAACTACATTGTTTTCACTAAGGAATATATAAGTGTATCCTATTAGGATTTAGCATAGCAAAATATAGTATATCTTATCATGCATGTTTCAAAATCCACTAAGTATAATGAAAATAGTAGGACATTGGATGATAGTGTCACTTGCCTTTTTGGTAGAGAGTGTTGGTTCACTTCTTGACCTTGCAAATATCACACTCTTCTAACTTCACTACAAATCAATCAAGCAAACATAGATTGAACTAGCATTCCAACTAATATTCTATCAAACAAATTAATCACACATAAAATAATAGAAACAAAGCCATGCATGCAAGCATGCAAAGATAGTTTTATTTGCAAAGGTAGTTTCTACTAGGCTCTAAACATTGCAAGGTTCAAAGTGGTCATTTTCCAAAGTGGTAAACCATTTGCAAAAGGGTTTTATCTATAAGCCATTTCTTAAATCAAATCATTATTTCATGTGGTTGAAAATGCTTTTAGCAAGGCAACAATTTTATATTGTTCACCAAATAAGTTGTTAATTCACAAAACTTGGTGTTTAGGGTCAGTAGGTTTGAATCAAATCCTTTCCCAAAAGGTTTTACTCAAAAATCATTTCCATAATAAAATCAATGTTTTTATTTGACTAGAAATGAGCTAATTCAATTATTCAATCCTAATCTTCACAAAATACATTTTAAATCCATAAGTTGGTTCCTAGGGTCAGTAGGTTCACAACAAACCATTTTGCAAAGATTTCATCCCCAAAATCATTTTAGAACAAATTTTATATTCTAAACAAGCATACACAAGTTTCTGCAAAAACAAACATTTTAACAGAAACTTTTTACTAAACAAGGCGCATGGTTGGCTATGGCTTGTCTTGCTGATTCCATTGATATAAAATTTGCAAATTTTGGACGTGTGGAACTAAAGTTATGCAATTTACAAGTTTGCATATAAATCAGATTCAGAGTTTTGTTTTAAATCAAAACCAGTCCACGTGGCGCAACCTTATTGGCCGGTACCGCTTCGGGTGGATCGACTGATGCGGTGCGTTAGATCTCACTTAAATCGTACAGCGTAGATCGTTTCGTACCCCTTTGTTATAATCTAATCTTAACCAGACGATCTCGATCTAACGGCTACAGCGAGGCTACCAGGAACTGGCGGCGCTGGCGGCGACTGGTGGTGGCGGAGCCGTCAGACGGCGGCGGAGTCGACGCTACAGGAAGCAAGGGAAGAAACGTGGGTGCTCACCGTGCTTGCGAGGTCGAGGTTAAGCTCAACGCGTGGTCGGCTTGGCAAGGGGCGCTCAGGGACGGCGGCAATTCCTCGCCGGAGATCTTGCTGGCGTCGGGTACGGTCAGACGTCGACGGGGGCGAGGCTACAACGCGTGCTAGGACAAGTGGAAGGCATGGTCAGATGCGCACGGTCCTGGCGATGATGCGTGTGTGAAGGGGAATGAAAGGCGCGGTCAGGTTCTTACCAGAAGCTTCGCCGGAGAGGAAGCAGACGGTGGCGACGGTGGTCGTCGTTGTTGCCGAGTGTTCTAGGTGCGCGGGGACGAGTTAATGCCTCTGGGAGGTTCGCCAGGGAGTGGGGAGCAGGTGAGGGTGGTTGAGGAGGCAAGGGGCGGCAGGGTCCGGCCGGAATTCACTGGAGAAGCTCGCCGGAGCAGTGGCGGTGCAATGCAGATCCATTGACGCGAATTGATCGCTGCAATCAAGACAGAAATGGCGAGGAGGAATTGTCGCGGGCTTGAAGACGATGCACAGTGGTGTGGGGTCCTGGCGTCAGTGAGTGAGAGAGATAGGGAGAGGGTCCACTCGTCTGTGACTGCGTGGGTGGGTTTTTCGATGGAAAACGATTCGCGCGTGGTGGGTTTTAGTTGGGCTGGAGCTGGGCTTGCTGGGCTGGCCAGATGGGTTGGGCCTGATTCTATTTTTTTATTCAGTAATCTTTTTCTTTTTCTATTTGATTTTCTGTTTTGAAATTCAATCAAACAATTCAAACAACAAATGATTTCAAATCTTTGCCAAACTTTGCATTGATTTTTGTTCTGTTTAACAACACAATCAAAGTCCAAAAATGAATAATATTTTTATTCTTTTTAGGGTCTATTTAATCATTAAATCAAATAGACCTTAGTTATTAAATCAAATAAGATTTGTTTTATTAAAAACTCCATTTGAAATCCAAAATAGTACCAAAATCATTTCAGTAGTGTTTATTCAAATTGGGAAAACCTTTACTTTAATAAAATTTGATAATAATAAACCCTTATTATTTTATTTAAATAGACCTTTATTCTTTTAATTCAAAACAAAATATTTTATTTCAAAAACTTGGCCAAGGTTTAATTTGGCTCTTTAAAATAGTCCTTATTTATATTTCTACCTTTTCATTTGAAAACCAAATCTCTTTAATAAAAGATCCAAAATAGTAATTCCAATTATTTAAATTTTCCTTTATTAATTGTTTATCTTTTTAAATCCCCTTTAGGATTTATTTGATCAAAATAGGTTTGAAAGTTTCCAATTGGAATCAAAAAGTTTCTTCTCACCCTGAAAATCAACAAAGTTTTATTTTATTCATTTATTTTTCACATAACAAGATTTGGAAAATCTTGGGATGTGACAGGCTACCACCCTTAAAATAAATCTCGTCCCGAGATTTGGGAAGTCTAGGGTTACAAGTTGGCTCAACGCATCTAGGGTACTACCACCCTTAAAATTTTTCCAACTAGATTACATCTTGGCTTGCTTGGGATCTTGGGGAAACTTCTCTGGGCAAACATATGCATAGTGTCCCTTGTTTCCACACTTGAAACATGTGACAAGGCTGAGATCCTTCATAGGCTTGTTTATCTTGTGTTTCATCTTTTCTGGACAGTTGCTTGCATAATGTCCTTGGTTACCACAATTGTAACATGTGATAAGATTGAGTTCATCACGTATCTTCTGTGGACAGGTTGCTACATAATGGCCTAGCTCTTTGCAGTTGTTGCACCATACTTGGACAATCTCCTTATACTTCTGCTTCTCTGGACATTCACTGGCATAGTGTCCCATTTCTTTACAATGATTACATTGCACATGGCTTTTGTCCTTATTTTTCTTGGGTTTCTCCAAAGCTAGGAGTGCTTCTAGTTGTAGGATCCCTCCTTTGTAAAGGAAAAGGATCCCTGTGATTGCAATGCTAGTCCCTGGATCATTGCTAGCATCCACAGTTTAAGATGAAGTACACAGATACAAAGGTCATTTATTACATCCATTCCAGAGATAAAACATAGTCTTTTACAACTCAAGGCCACAGGCCTAATACATGAGTTTGGAATAAGTAAATAAACATAAGTCTTCATCTTCATGTGCCACAGGCAAGCATGTTGAGTGTAGAATCATGACACCTAATCATCATCAGAATAACCTGCAACATCACAAGTTACAGCCACAGTGGGTCAATACTTTGGAATAGTATTGGCAAGTGATACCTTAGTAAATTCTAAGTGGACTCTATTACTATATGCAATTTGGCTAAGTGTAGATTGGCTTGCTTTCTCAAAATATGTTTTTCCTATTAGTTGAAATCACTAAGTTTTTCTTAGTCAAAACTTTTCCCAAGAAACCATCAATAGACATTGAGGTCCTTCACCCTTGTTCACCCACAAGTTTTACTTAGAAGTTGGAATGATGAGATTCTTGATAGCTTCCATGCCTTGATGCTCAAGTTGTCCATTGCCATGGACTTGGCTAAGTACTTAGATTTTTCCATCTGCAGAGGTTGTGCACTTTCCCCACCAGACTTGGTTTCCTAAGACAGGACCTTTCAGAAGCCTTTCCTTAGATCAAATGGACGCGCTCCAACCTATCAATCCCACTACCACCAACTGTCCAAATGGCTAAGTTCTAGCAACCTATATGATCATGGCAGAGCCCATATTGCCAAGTGGCTGCACTATAAGCTTCTCAACACTTGGCCTCTAAAATCCCTTTGTGCCTTGGTGGCATACCACAAGTGAGATACACAAGGTAAACCATGTCCATGGGCCTTGTGTAACCACTCAACCAAAAACCACCATTCAAGTCCCATTCCACCCAGGAGATTCATTGACTTAGTTGTTTTATTAAGGAAAACATAAGTCCATAGACTTAGAAATATTTTCATCATAGCATGTATATACTTTACCAACCCTTGTTTGCTACTAGCTAGGCTAAGCATGGCATAGTAACTTAACTTAGGAAGTTTCTAGCATTGCTTCAACTACTTAGGATTTCCCCAACATGGCACTTGGTAAAAAAATATTAACACATGCAAGACTTAGCAAAAATACTTCTAGTGCTTGTATGAAATATAGGGATGGAAATATTCATGAAGTACCACTTGCCTTGGTAATGGGGAGAGTAGCACTCTTCACAATCACAGTCACTAGCACCAAAGTCTACACAAAAATGGTAGCACACATTTTACACACAATTCATATACAAACATAAATATATGCATGCATGCAAAGAAAATGCTAAGTGATGATTTTTGAAACCCAACCAAGCAAATGCATAGTACTGAACTATAAACAAGTCAAAAACTTGCTAAACCAAGTTTATTTTACACTTAAACAATTTTCCAAACAATAACTATACTCAAAATAGCCTTAAACAAGTTACTGCAATTAAAGTCATTTTAACAGAAACTTTTCACTAAACACATTGCATAAACAGAAAGGGCTTGTCTCCTTGATTCCAACGGTATAAAATTTTGCAAAAATCTAACGTGGGAATCAAAAGTTATAGCTATTTCAAAATTGAACCTAAATCTGATTTCAAATCTGTTTTTGATTCAAACCCTAGCCACGCGTCATGTTCTTACTGGCGCGTACCTCTTCACTCCGGATCACGCTCGCGAGCCGTAGGATCTATCTAACGCGCACCGCACAGATCTAACGTAACGATTCGATAAGTGGACTAATCCTACGCGCTGGATCTGGATTTGACGGCTACAATTCATCTAACCAAAATCGAGCGGCGCTAGCGGCGGCGGCTGGCGGCGGCGCGTCAGTCAGCGGCGGCGCTGGCGTTGTAGGTCGTGCATGAGAGGGGGAAGGGTCTTACCAGAACCGCGGTGGCGTGCTGAAGCTCAACGTGGCGCTGGTTTGGGAAGGGGCACACGGGTACAGTTGCTGGGGCTCGTCGGAGTTGCGGGCGGCGTCGGGAGGTTGTAGTCGAGGTTGTTGCCGAGGTTTGGCGTCGCCCTAGCACGAACCAGAGGGATCAGGAGATGCACAAGACGCGGGCGAACATTCTCGTATGAAAGAGGGGGCAAGGGGCGCTCGGGTTTTACCTCAATTGGTCGCCGGAGTCTAGCGGCGGCGCAGGTGGTTGCAGGCGTGAATGGAAACAACGACCTGGGTCACGAGCAAGGAAACTGGAGGCGTCAGCAGATGCACAGGATCATGCTGGTTGCAGTGGTTTGAACGAGAGAGAGGGGGGCGGTCGAGGCTCACCGGAATTAGTCGCCGGAGTCGTCAGTACTGCGAGGCTTCGAGGTCAAATGCGCGCAGCCTGGTGGCGGAGTGAGCGAGGAGAGTGGGGGGAAATGACCGCGATGCAGAGGGGATTAAGTAGGCCCAAGCACGACAGGAAACGCTTGCGGCATCAATGCTAATTACGCCGCGCCATTACCGACATCAACAGCAGCGGCGACGTGGTCTGCGGGCGCGTTTTGGGGAAGACGAGGGTGACGTGGAGAGGGCCACTAGTCAGCGAGTGATACGGAGAGGGGGTGGGGTCCGAGTGTCAACGTCTGTGTGGGTGCGTCCGCGCGTGCGAGCGAGCGAGAGAGTGGCCGGGTGGGCTAGTTGGGCTGGTTCTGCTGCTGGGCTAGATTAGGAGCGCTTGGCCCTTTTCTTTTGTTTATTCCTTTTCTTTTTCTGTTTTGATTTTCAGGAATTGTTTTGATATGAATTCAAACTCTTTTTGAATTCAAATCTTTCTGGGGTTTTTGCAGTGTGCCACAATCTCAAAACTAGGCATAAAACCATGTGGTTACTTTGTAAAGGCTTGGTCAATCTTGGAGAAACAAAATAACAGGGGCTTGCATCTGATTTGCAAATGTTTGAAAAATGGTTTTTGAAACCATTCTCATTTTTTAAAACTTGGTGCAAAAACCACACTCAATCCTTTCAATAAGGAAGACAAACAAACTAGGTTTAAAATATTCAAACTCTCAAATGGGGATGGCCATTTGATTTAAGTTTGTTCACATAAAATGATAGCACTATGTGCTTCTGTTTTTCTGAAATGAGTTTTGAATTTGATCTCAATTCTATATGCATGCATGAATGATATGCAATCTTTGAAATCATGATTTTAGGGATGTTACACTAGTTCATGTTCTTCATATGTTATCTTATAGGTAGGAATGTCTACTGGTTTCTTTGACCTTCTATTGCTCCTTGGAAAATTCATATGTCTCCTCTTGGGTCCTTTAAATTGGGTCGTATTGCATGGAGGTACAAGTGGAGATTTTCCTTTGTCCTCATCCTTCTTGGTAGACTTGGCTCCCTCATGATAGTCTGCAATCAGTTGTTGCACTCCACCTTGTTTCCTTTGTTCAACTATGGAATAGATGGGGCATTGGATAGGGACATGATTATTTCCTTCACATAGGTAACAAGTAACTTGAGATGTGGGGCATTGGTCAGTTGGATGTTTCTCTTCACAATTGGGGCATTGATCTCCATGCTCCTTGGAAGTGTGATCCTTGTCTCCACAAATATTGCAAGCTTGGGTTCCTTCTAGAATAACATCTTTGTCATCTTTGTTGTCACAAACTCCTTTGTAAGAGTTGCCTTCCATGTTGATCATTTGATCTGTCACCTTATGCAACAATTGGGCTTGGGTTTCCAAAAACCCTTGCATGGTTGGATCTTCTCCACTGGTGTTGGCTATGAATTGAGCTGTCATTTGGTTCAACTGGTTTTGGGTTGCTATGAGTTCTCTCATGTTGTCCTCTTGGTTGTTGTTGTTTTCATCAACCTTGATATTGGAGTCTCTTGGAGTAGTCATCTGTTTGGATTGGGTTGAGATTAGAACAGGAAAGATATTTCTAAGGAAATAATTCTAATCACACACTTCACAATTCACTCAAGCAATGTGCAAGCAATCACAAATAAACACTCCTTTCAAACAACAAGTTTTCAAGCATCTTAAAACATTTTTGTTACACCACACTAAGTTGGTGGGTTTGACTTAACTAAATATGGTGGTCCATCTATATGGTTCACTTGTGATCTTTCCATCCTTCTTGGTTGATTCTTCTTGCATGAGATCATGGTTTCCTTGGGGAAAAACTCTTGGTCACAAAACTTCAAAGGTGATGATGGCTCCTTCTAAGTTGTGTTTCCTTAGTCTTCAAATCTTGAGCAAGATTTCTTGTCTCCCTTGTCCTTAGAGATATCCAAGGTTGAAGTCCTTGGGGAAAATGTTGAAGGTGTTGAAGTCATTAGAGTTGAAGATGTTGAAGTCATTAGAGTTGAAGAAGTCCTTAGCACATGGTGAAGTCTTTGGCCATGGGGTAGGCTTTGTCCATCAAGTTTGAGATAGAAGAGGTGTAGAATCAAAACCAAAAATGGTTGAGGAAAGAGTTTACAAGATTGTTTGTAAATAAGTTTTGGAACAAATATAACTCCTATTTTTCTAAGGGGTTTTGTCCAATCCTAGGGTTACAATCTACAGGCAACACAATGCTCTGATACCATCTGTAAGGTTCCCAACCTTTAATAAGGTAGAGATCCCTGTGTTTACAATGCTAGTCCCTGGATCAATAGCTAGCATCCACAGTTAAGATGTAATATCAAGAAACAAAGGTCATAATACAACTTTATAACCAGGAATTAAAATAATTCATTACATCTTACATAGCTCATTTGGCTATTACATTACATTGCAGCAGAATATCTATAAGCATGGGGTCCTTCATCTTCAAAGTGCCACAGGCAGACATGTTGGTTGTAGACTTGTAATCCTATTCAACACACTTCACTAAAAACAAACAAACCTGCAACATAACAAGTTACAGCCACAAGGGTTAATACATTTGAATTGTATTGGCAAGTTTCACTACTATGTAGAAATAAGTGGATCCTATCATTACATGCATATTTGGCTAGGTAGAGTTTAGGCTCATTTGCAGAAAGCAATAATGTTTATCCTATCTTTTCAAAATAGTTTTGATCCTTTGTCAAATCTTTCTGAACTCCTTGGTAAACCCCAAGTGCTTCAAGTCTCTTGTTGTCACTTTCAAGTTTTTCTTTTAGAAATTGGAATGTCGAGATCTTCCATAGCTTCAGGCCTTAGTTGCTCAGTATTGTCCATAACCGGGGACACGGCTAAGTACTTAGATTTTTATCTTCTGCAGAAGTTGTACACTTTACCCACATGACACAATATCATCTTGTTGCCACCAGTGGCCGCTGGATAAGTACTCACCAAGATGGAGTACTGGCAGATTGAGAATGTGACAAAGTCTTTCCAAAGGGTCCTCCCAATACACAATGCTATAGCTTGTCTTCAGGAACCAATGTAGGGTTCCTAGTTCCCTCATTCCAGTTAACCTGAAGAGGCCAATGCATGGATCTTCCACTATGTAGTTGACTAAGCCAGTGCCCATTTAGCATGTGACTGTACACGGAAGCCACTGTACGAGAAACATGTTCAATCTCTAAGTCCCTGGGTGGTTTTCTTCTGGTGCACAACAAAAAGAGATTGCCATTTAAACATGGTTCCTTTTGATGCCACCTCATCCAAAACTTGAGTATCCTTGTCCACCTAGGTGGTTCATTGAGTACTTGTTTTATTATATAAAATACAAGTCTTTTCAATTCTTCATATAATCTCAACATGTATCTCTTCTCAATATATATAGCAGGGCTAAGCATATTACAACTACATTGTTTTCACTATGGAATATATAAGGGTATCCTATTAGGATTTAGCATAGCAAAATATAGTATATCTTATCATGCATGTTTCAAAATCCACTAAGTATAATGAAAATAGTAGGACATTGGATGATAGTGTCACTTGCCTTTTTGGTAGAGAGTGTTGGTTCACTTCTTGACCTTGCAAATATCACACTCTTCTAACTTCACTACAAATCAATCAAGCAAACATAGATTCAACTAGCATTCCAACCAATATTCTATCAAACAAATTAATCACACATAAAATAATAGAAACAAAGTCATGCATGCAAGCATGCAAAGATAGTTTTATTTGCAAAGGTAGTTTCTACTAGGCTCTAAACATTGCAAGGTTCAAAGTGGTCATTTTCCAAAGTGGTAAACCATTTGCAAAAGGGTTTTATCTATAAGCCATTTCTTAAATCAAATCATTATTTCATGTGGTTGAAAATGCTTTTAGCAAGGCAACAATTTTATATTGTTCACCAAATAAGTTGTTAATTCACAAAACTTGGTGTTTAGGGTCAGTAGTTTTGAATCAAATCCTTGCCCAAAAGGTTTTACTCAAAAATCATTTCCATAATAAAATCAATGTTTTTATTTGACTAGAAATGAGCTAATTCAATTATTCAATCCTAATCTTCACAAAATATATTTTTAAATCCATAAGTTGGTTCCTAGGGTCAGTAGGTTCACAACAAACCATTTTGCAAAGATTTCATCCCCAAAATCATTTTAGAACAAATTTTATATTCTAAACAAGCATACACAAGTTTCTGCAAAAACAAACATTTTAACAGAAACTTTTTACTAAACAAGGTGCATGGTTGGCTAGGGCTTGTCTTGCTGATTCCATTTATATAAAATTTGCAAATTTTGGACGTGTGGAACTAAAGTTATGCAATTTACAAGTTTGCATATAAATCAGATTCAGAGTTTTGTTTTAAATCAAAACCAGTCCACGTGGCGCAACCTTATTGGCCGGTACCGCTTCGGGTGGATCGACTGATGCGGTGCGTTAGATCTCACTTAAATCATACGGCATAGATCGTTTCGTACCCCTTCGTTATAATCTAATCTTAACCAGACGATCTCGATCTAACGGCTACAATGAGGCTACCAGGAACTGGCGGCGCTGGCGGCGGCTGGTGGTGGCGGAGCGGTCAGATGGCGGTGGAGTCGACGCTACAGGAAGCAAGGGAAGAAACGGGGGTGCTCACCGTGCTCGCGAGGTCGAGGTGAAGCTCAACGCGTGGTCGGCTTGGCAAGGGGCGCTCAGGGACGGCGGCAATTCCTCGCCGGAGATCTTGCTGGCGTCGGGTACGGTCAGACGTCGACGGGGGCGAGGCTACAGCGCGTGCTTGGACAAGTGGAAGGCATGGTCAGATGCGCACGGTCATGGCGATGATGCGTGTGTGAAGGGGAATGAAAGGAGCGGTCAGGTTCTTACCAGAAGCTTCGCCGGAGAGGAAGCAGACGGTGGCGACGGTGGTCGTCGTTGTTGCCGAGTGTTCTAGGCGCGCGGGGACGAGTTGATGCTTCTGGGAGGTTCGCCAGGGAGTGGGGAGCAGGTGAGGGTGGTCGAGGAGGTAAGGGGCGGCAGGGTCCGGCCGGAATTCACTGGAGAAGCTCGCCGGAGCAGTGGCGGTGCAATGCAGATTCAAGGCAGCCTGGTGGCTCCCGTGCAGTGGCTTCTGAGGGGAAATGGCGAGGAGTGTCAGGCGATTAAGAGGGCGTAGACGTTGGAGAGATTAACGCCCCCATTGACGCGAATTGATCGCTGCAATCAAGACAGAAACGGCGAGGAGGAATTGCCGCGGGCTTGAAGACGATGCACAGTGGTGTGGGGTCCTGGCGTCAGTGAGTGAGAGAGATAGGGAGAGGGTCCACTCGTCTGTGACTGCGCGGGTGGGTTTTTCGGTGGAAAACGATTCGCGCGTGGGGGGTTTTAGTTGGGCTGGAGCTGGGCTTGCTGGGCTGGCCAGATGGGTTGGGCCTGATTCTATTTTTTTTATTCAGTAGTCTTTTTCTTTTTCTATTTGATTTTCTGTTTTGAAAGTTAATCAAACAATTCAAACAACAAATGATTTCAAATCTTTGCCAAACTTTGCATTGATTTTTGTTCTGTTTAACAACACAATCAAAGTCCAAAAATGAATAATATTTTTATTCTTTTTAGGGTTTATTTAATCATTAAATCAAATAGACCTTAGTTATTAAATCAAATAAGATTTGTTTTATTAAAAACTCCATCTGAAATCCAAAATAGTACCAAAATCATTTCAGTAGGTTTTATTTGAAAATATAAAACACTTGGAAAACTTATTTAAAATAATTTATTAAGTTTTAGTGTTTATTCAAATTGGGAAAACCTTTACTTTAATAAAATTTGATAATAATAAACCCTTATTATTTTATTTAAATAGACCTTTATTCTTTTAATTCAAAACAAAATATTTTATTTCAAAAACTTGGCCAAGGTTTAATTTGGCTCTTTAAAATAGTCCTTATTTATATTTCTACCTTTTCATTTGAAAACCAAATCTCTTTAATAAAAGATCCAAAATAGTAATTCCAATTATTTAAATTTTCCTTTATTAATTGTTTATCTTTTTAAATCCCCTTTAGGATTTATTTGATCAAAATAGGTTTGAAAGTTTTCAATTGGAATCAAAAAGTTTCTTCTCACCCTGAAAATCAACAAAGTTTTATTTTATTCATTTATTTTTCACATAACAAGATTTGGAAAATCTTGGGATGTGACAGATGCTCAACGTGGCGACGGCTTGGCATGGGGCGCACGGACACGGCAGCACGAGCTCGTCGGAGTTGTTGACAGCATCGGGTGTTCGGTGACGCAGACATTGGCGGCGCTCCTGGTCACCCTAGCACGAATCAAAGGCATCAGGGGGTGCGCAATGCTATGGCGAACATGCTCGTGTGAATCAGAAGCGAAGGGGAACACGGGGCTCACTGAATTTAGTCGCCGGAGTTGAAGACGTCGTCGGGAGCTTGCAGTGCTTGATGAAGACGACGACCTGGGGCAGTATAGGACGAACCAAAGACATCAGGAGGAGCGCAAGGAGGTTGTGAAGATGTTCGCATGAACCAGAGAGGAAGGGGCGCACGGAACTCACCGGGATTGGTCGCCAGAGAGGGTTCTGCCTACGGCGGTGCAAGGGCGATTGCGGGCAGCCTGGGGGCACTCTGTTCTCGGGGTCTGGGGGAAAACGGAGAGGGGGCAGAGGCGGTTTAAGTAGCATGGTCGCGAGCGTGATTTACTCCGACATTCAACGTGAATTGACGCCGCAAATCAATACAAAGAACGACCGACGTAATTTGGGGATTGAGCTGTTAGCGGGGTGGAGACGATGATGCCGTGTGGGCCGCGGTTGTCAGCGAGAGGAACATAGAGGGAGTGGGTCCAGACTGTCAGCGACCTTGTGGGTGCGGGTGTGAGTAAAGAAAACGCTTCGCGGGGTGGGGTTGCTGGGCTAGTTGGGCTGGTTGGGCCAGATTCGACAGTTTGCTTATTTTTTTCTCTTTTAAACTTTTCCTTTTCTGTTTGCTTTTCTAAAAAGGATTTTCAAACTCCAATTCAAATCTGTTTGATTTCAAAACTTTTCTGGACTTTTGTACAATAAATCTTGTACTCAAATAAGTGTCAAACACATCTGTACACCCAAACCTACTTGAGTCAATTGAAAAATAAAATAAAAACAAGCCTTTTGGAGATATAATAAAAGGCATAAACTTTGGTTTTATTTCATACTTGTTTTGAAACTTGGCTCAAACCATTGGAATCACTTAAATTAGGATTCAAAACAATACTGATTGAATATAAGCGCCTTTCTCAATAGTGTTGTAACCTCCCTAAAATCATGGTTTCAAAGTTTGCATATCACTCATGCATACATATAGATTTGAGATCATTTTCAAACTCATATCAGAAAAACAGAAGCACTTGATGCTATGATTTTATGTGAGTAGGTTTAATTCAAATGGCCATCACCATTTGAAAGTTTGAAAATTTAGGAACTTGATTGCTTGCCTTCATTGTTGAAAGGATTGTGTGAAGATTTTAGACCAAAGTTTACAACTTAGAAATAATTTCAAAAACTCTTTTTCAAACTTTCTGCAAATCAGAAGCAAGTCCCTGATTATTTTATACCCAAGCTTGACCAAGCTCTTGCAAAGCAACCATGCTTAATACCTATATTGGAGACTACTGTACCCTGCAAAATCCCCAGAAAAGTTTGAATTCAAAAAGAGTTTGAATTCATAACAAAACCATTTCAGAAATTCGTATCAGAAAAAGAAAAGAAGCAAAACAAAAGAAAAGGGCCGAGCGCCAGGAATCTAGCCCAGCATCGAAACAAGCCCAATTAGCCCACCCGGGCCATTTCTTTTCCTTCTGCACACGCGAGCACACCCACTCAGCCGCTGACAGCCAGACCCCACACCCCCTCTGCTGATTTCACTGCCAAGCGGGCCCCGACCACGTCAGCTTCGTCTTCCCCTGATTCCGTGCACGACCTCCGCTGCTGCCCGTTGCTGCACTGATTTTGCGAGCTTAATTGGCATTGATACAGCAAGCGTTTCCTATCGAGCCTCTGGCTATAAAATCCCCACATCCTCACGACCATTTCCCCCAATCAATTTTGCCTTCACGCCACCAGGCTGCCCATGATTCGCACGCCGCCGCCGCTGTTCCGACAACTGCACCGGCGAATTCCGGTGAGTTCCGAGCTCCCCTCTGTCTCTCGTTCATGCTATCAAGATCAGCGAGTCCTTGCGCACCTACTGACACTTTCCTTTTGACCTCGCATGACCCATAGCTCCAGCAACGTTGACGACCGGCCGCCATCGTTCTCTGCACGAACTCCGGCGACTCCCCTCTGTAAGTAGCCAACGCCCCTTGCCCTCTGACTTGTACACCTAGAATCTACGTCAATGTGCGAATCTAACGGTACCCTTATCTTGGCTTAGTGCGACGAGGAACCTCGCCAACGACGACGACTGACCGTGCCCGATGTCTGCCCCTACTCCGACGAGAAATCATCGCCGTATCCGCACGCCCCTCGACAAACCAAAGCCACCTCGAGCTTCAGCATGCCACTGCGGTCCTGGTAAGCGCCTTCTTGCTTCCCCGGGTGACCTAGAGCACTAGCACCGCCGCAGTCAGACGCACCGCTGCCTGTCACCGCCGCTAGCGCCGCTCGTTTCTGGTTAGGAGATTTTAACCGTCAGATCTGGATCCTACGCGTAGAGATAGTTCACTTATCGAAGGGGTATGGACAGATCTGAGCCGTGCAGCGTTAGTTAGATCCAACGGCACAGAAGGGTGATCCGGTGTGAACCGGTACGCGCCAGTAATATCGCGACGCGTGGCTAGGATTAGATCTAAAAACAGAATTCAAACCAGATTTTGATCCAAATTTCAAATGACTATAACTTGAGATTCCCACGTTAGATTTTTGCAAATTTCATACCGTTGGAATCAGTGAATCAAGGCCTTTCTGAATCTGCAATGTGTTTAACAAATAGTATCTGTTAAAATGAATTTGTATGTAGAAACATGTTTAGGTCCATTTTGGGTATAGTTTTTGTTTAGCATTTTGTTTTGGGGCTAAATAAGTTCAGTTGGCAAACTTTGTGACTTGTTATGTTTCTGTACCATACACTTGCTTGGTAGAGTTTTCAAATTCATCACTTAGTAATTCTTGCATGCATGCATTCATATTATTTTTGATTGTATATAAATTGTGTGTAATTGTATGCTACAATTTTTTGTGTAGATTTTGCTAGTGACTGTGATTGTGAAGAGTGCTACTCTCCCCATTACCAAGGCAAGTGGTATTTCATGAATATTTCATTCCTATATTTTGTATTAGCATTAGATATTTTGCTAAGTCTTGCATGCTACTTTTACTAAAAGCTTTGATGGGAAATCCTAAGTAGTTATAGGTTATTAGAATTGCTAGGAAAATTCCTAAGTGAAAGTTACTATACCTTGCTTAGCCTAGCTAGTAGCAAACAAGGGTTGGTAAAAATCTATACTTACTATGGTGAAAATATTTCTAAGTCATGAGGCTTATGCTTTCCTAATAAAAAAACTAAGTCAAATGAACCTCCTGGGTGGAATGGAAAGATTGGTTTGTGTTGAGTGGTTACACAAGGCCATGGATTTGGCTTGTGTATCACACTTGTGGTATGCCACCCAGGCACAAAGGGATTTGGAGGCCAAGTGTTGAGAAAGCTTACAGTGCAACCACTTGGCAATATGGGCTCTGCCATGATCATATAGGTTGCTAGAACTTAGTCACTTGGACAGTAGGTGGTATTGGGAATGATAGGTTGGAGCACGTCCATTTGACTAAGGAAAGGCTTCTGAAAGGTCCTGTCTTGGGAAACCAAGTCTGGTGGGGAAAGTGCACAACCTCTGCAGATGGAAAACCTAAGTACTTAGCCAAGTCCATGGCAATGGACAACTTGAGCATCAAGACATGGAAGCTACAAGAATCTCATCACTCCAACTTCTAAGTAAAACTTGTGAGTGAACAAGGGAAAAAGGACCCCAATGTCTATTGGTGGTTTCTTGGGAAAGTTTTTGACAAAGAAAAACTTAGTGATTTCAACTAATAGGAAAAACCTATTTTGAAGCAAAGCAAGCCAAGCTACACTTAGCCAAATTGCATATAGTAATATAGTCCACTTAAAATTTACTAAGGTATCACTTGCCAATACTATTCCAAAGTATTGACCCACTGTGGCTGTAACTTGTGATGTTGCAGGTTACTCAGATGATGATTAGTTGTCATAAGTCTACACTCAACATGCTTGCCTGTGGCACATGAAGATGAAGACTTGTGTTATTTACTTATTCCAAAACTCTTGTATTAGGCCTATGGCCCTGAGATGTAAAAGACTATGTTTAATCTCTGGAATGGATGTAATAAATGACCTTTGTTTCTGTGTACTTCATCTTAAACTGTGGATGCTAGCAATGATCCAGGGACTAGCATTGCAATCACAGGGATCCTTTTCCTTTACAAAGGAGGGGTCTAACAGATGGTATCAGAGCACTGTGTTGCCTGTAGGATTATGACCCTAGGATTGGAAACCACTAAGGAAAAATTTTCAACTACTTCTACACTTGTCTATTCTTCTCGTAAACTTTTCTAATCTTCTCATTCTCATCTCTATTTGTAGATGAACTCCATCAACGAAGCCGTGAAGAAAGGACCACTCATGACCATGACCTTGGAGTGTGAAACTGAGTTTCCCAAAATTCTCAAGGACCTCATGGTGGCAATGGAAGCACATGGTGCAGCTGTATACAAAGGCTTTCCAGTGATGGATGAAGGAGTGGAGTATTGGTGGGTGCAACTTCACTTGTACAAAAACAAGGAAGACAACCACAAAGAAAGAGGATTCTGCATGTACACCAACACTGTGATGCACACCACATTCTTTGAGTCAGCAAGAGAAGCAGCTTGGAGGACCATCAAAGAACTAAGTGCAAGAGTCAAGTGCAGAATGCTCAACCTCCAAAAAGACTTAGAGAAAGAGAAGGAACTTACCCAAGAGTTGGAAGCCACCAACCAAACCTTAAGGGGAGATATTATAGACTTAGTGATGGAATCTTGTGAACAAGATAGGTGGATTGCCTCTAGGAACATTGTGTTAGCCACCAGATCCAGTGAGATAGGATTGTGAGCGCACTTCGTTAGTTGGACCACCATCTATCACCTTATTTTCCAAAATAATACCTTAGAGTAAGAGTGAACCTTGATTGATGTAATGGATTCATGTATGCATGACTTGTGTGATTTTATGCTCGAATGATATGTATGAAGTGTTTGTCTTGTTATATCATAAATTGTGTTGTCCTAACATTTCTATCTTATAAATAGATGCCAATTACCATCAGCACTGTTGAGGAGTTCCAGGTTACCCGTTTTGGTCCTCGTATTGTTGAGCTTACCACTTTGCTCGATCTCCCTCTTCCCACTATCATGGTGCACCCACTCACCAAGTTCGAGAGGAAGGACCTCTAGGGCTTCAAGGTGAACCAGCCAGGACGCTAGACAGAGCCTACTACGGAGGCCATCGTATTCAAGCTTATGCACGATGACAGGGAGAGAGGCATGGAGGTCGTCATGCAGGACCTGATAGGACGTCTGTTAGGCCGTCACTCCCGACAGGTTAGAGGCACTCACTTTCACGTCTTCGGAAGACGTGATGATGATGGGGAGTCCATTGACTTCGAGGACGACTCGAGGGACGCAGCAGAGCCGATACGTCTCTATCTCTAGGACTTAGAGTCTCTTATTAGGCACGTGGACACTGACAGGACCAACGTCATGCTCAGCAATGACGAGCTCCAGGTGCAGCTTCGCGAGAAGGACAAACTTTTCGCTCAGCAGGACGAGATAGTCAAGGAAATGGAGGCGAAGTTCGAGACCCAAGACAGGAAGTTCAAGAGTCAGGAGAAGCTTGTCCAGGATAGAAACAAGAGGATACGGGAAATGACCGAGGAACTGAAGTCCAAGGATTTCGAGCTAGAGCAGCAGCAGATGGTTATTGAGAGGCTTCGCTCCCAGAAGAGGGCTCTCAAGACCAAGATCGAGACCTTGACCACTACTATTGAGGAGAACAAGACCGCGATGGAGAACGCAGGTCTTACCTTTGTCGAGGAGGAGATTGATGCTGAAGAGTAGACTTGACTACTCGGTTATCTTTTATTATCGTACTTGTCATTTGTGAACTTGTTTTTGGACCATCCGACATGTGGATGGCTTGTGTGGCGCCCCGCTAAATCCACTACTAGAAAATCGCTGTGTTTTTGTGCATCGCATCATCAGGACCGTATGCTCATGTCATCAGGCCACATTGCATTTGAGCATCGTCATCATCATGCATTTGTTTGACTGAAACTATTTTCGAAAAAACATATTTTGTTTTCTAAATACCCCGCCTTTATTTCAAATCCAAAACCCGGGTCTCCGGATTATTTCGTTTCGTCTACCAACGGTTTTCAAAAGCCCCTTTTTAAATATTAAAATATTTATTTTATTTTTAGGGGCAGCCGTACCGGGCCGATCCGACCCAGTCGGCCACCCCCAGTACAAAAACCGGACTACCTAAATCTTTTCCTACCCCAACCTAATCTACCCACCCTGCCTCCACCTCATCCCACCCAATAGGTGCTCGCCACCTCAGCTAGCATCCCTCCAACCAGCCAACCACCATCCTCCACTTAATCCCCTGCCCACACACGCACTCACACACACCCCACACACGCACTCACACACAGCCGCCCACCTGCCCTCCAGTCATTTCCGTCCACCAACCGCCCAACCCCTAGCCCAGCCCGACACGCCCCAGCCTCGGGATCCCCGCCTGGGCCCCACCATCTCGCGTCCTCTCTCCCGCAGACGCGCCCCGGCGCCCTTCTCTCTCCTCCCTCCTCTCGCCGCCCCGCTTCCCCGCCTCCACCTTCCTCTCTGGCACCGCCGGCCGCCGCTGGGCCTTCCCCTGCCCCACGCCCTCCACCTTGTGTTCTCCGCCGCCACCTACCCTCCCCGCTCGCCCGTCTCTCTCTCTCTGCTCGCAAGTCGCCGCCACCGTCGGTCCCTCCTCTCCTCGTCGGAAGCCGTCCGCGTCGTTGCCTGGTTCTCCTCCGGCAGCGCCACCCCGGCCCTGCCGCTCGCCGCCCTTCTCGCCCGCCTCCGCCTCGCCGGACCCGAGGTCCCCTATCGCGAGCGTCCGCCTCCGCTCAGGCCGCCCCTCTCACGGTGCTCCACCACCTCCTCGTAGCCGCCGTCGCCAGCGGAACTCTCCTTCGCCTCCTCCACCGGCTCCCAGTGTGCCTCCCTCCCAGCCGCGAGCACGCGCTTGCTCGGACCTCCTCCTGTCTAATCGAGCCGCCGCCGGCCCCGCCCGGCCTCGACCCTGGCCGCGACCTCCCTGGGCCTCATCGCCGAGCACCGTCCGGCCCCGGGTCTGCGACCTCGCAGAAGCTCCATCGCCCCGGCTCGGTACAGCCTCGCGCCGCCTCCCTCGTGTGCCTCGCCGACCCGCGTCGCCTTCCCCTCGAGCCCCTCGAGCCTCCTCCGCACCTCGGCACCGCCCTGCGCGTCCGCCGCCGGCCAGCGAGCTCTCCGTCCTCGGTCTGTCTCGAGCACGCCGCGCCGACGGGGCCTCCTCGGTCCCCTCCGTCCTCGCATGCTCCTGTTTTCTATCCGGCGCAGAGCACGAGTATTTTCCACGGTTGCTACAGATGATATCCAAGTTGGTGTCGTTGCTGCATATGTGGTGACGCGAGAGGAAGTGTAGCAGTAGTTGCGGGATTGTGTTCATATTCCCTCGAGATGTGGTGATGCCATCCTATAGTATTGAAACCCCGCAGAATTGCTATTCTTCTAGCTCGTCAAGATCTTTCGTCGACAAAATTTCGATGCGTCAAGATGTTCTCTTTGACAAGGCCACCGATGTCGAGAAAGTTTACCCTCGACAATCGAAGTCGGGAATCCACAAGAGCTTCCTCATGCAAAACCGAAGACCCCTGTTCCTAGAGATTCGAAGACCGATCCCCGAGACCGAACCCTCGGCACGCCAAGATCTTCTCCTCGAAACGCCATGACCGTCTACACGGACCCGAAGACCCCGGTGCGACAAGTACTCCTACCCGGATGCCAAGGTCGCCGACACGGAACGACAAGACCTCCTTCCCGCACCGATGCCGACGACGTCGCACGCCAAGTTCTTCTTCCTGAACGCCAAGACCGACCCGATATGAGGACCCGACAAGATCTTCGTGACGACAAGATCGGCACCGACCAGGGCGGATCCGATGTGCCCCCGACGCCAACCAAGTTCTTCTTCTCGGATGCGACAAGATCGACTTCCGTTGTCCGAGACCGATCTCGTCGAGCCGTTCTCCCGTCGAACCCTGAGACCGACCCCGAACCCCTCGGAGCCCAAGTCCGCCGAACCCCAAAGTGCGACCCTCTTTTCTGTGACCTATATTTTATAAATAATATTACTTGTTGCATATAAAGGTGCCATGCTTGCATACATATTGTCATGTGGGTTGGGGGGGCCTTATGTTAATTCACCTAAATTAAATATGGGATCCATATGCGGGCAAATCTAGTCTTATATTGGTCCCATTTAAATTTGTGTAGCGAATCGGTAACTTATCTTGCCCTGTTAATACAACATTTAAATTGCGGGGTATCTAAATAACTTGAACCATATAATTAATTATCGGGGCTCCGGTTCCGCTTAATATGATCTAATTGCATCGCACCTTTGCCATGCCATACATCATACATGCATCATGCCCGATCTTCTGCCGTAGTATTAAATAGTGCATCCGGTGTTTATTCTAGTGTTTTGCTTCTCCGCGAATAAGGCCGTTGAGTTGATGTGAGCTTCGCCCCGACCTTTGGATGAACCTTCGGCAATGTTTTCAGGCGAGCATCTCCCCCTTTCTACCTATCTTACTTTTATAGTATTTATTCCCTCCTTTTGATCTATTGCTATTTGTGTTGCGATGCTCTAGTTTTCGTGCCCGTGATATCCCTTGCAGCCTTATATTGCCTTGGACACATCCTATTACCTATTGTTTGGTAGATAGTTGGACTTGCGCGTCGTAGTCGCTTGCTCAAGTGCTGTTGCGTGTCGTCAAGTACCACAGTTGTTGGAGTTTTGCCGCATGTTTAATGTGGGAGATGATCATGGCTTTAATTGTTGTTTAATAATTAAAATTGAAGTAGGTAAATAATGCAGAGGCACAGGTGGGCAATAGATGTTATTTGGTTATTAACCGTCCACTTGTGTCCCGTAGGACCCCGAGTTCTTGACACCTGTTCCGAGATCGAGCGCGCTAACCACAGGTGGGGTGTGTGGGCACCCCCATCGATTAGTACCTGATTTCAAAGTACTGTACTGGGGGCCACAAAGTAGTTTGGGGCTTTATTACTATTCTGTACTTATGCCATGCTTTACTGCTTTATTTAAGATTGTGCGAGGTACTGCACCTGTACTGTTTAGGTAAGCGGAGTGTTTTCGCGGTATCAACAAGCCCAGTCACATTTTTTCGGGTTCCCAGTCGTTTACAGCCACTGACGCAAACCCTGAGTCCGTCTCGGAGACCGGCCGACTTCGTTGCGGGTAGCTTAGTGGGGTGGCCCCCATGTACTTGCTTTGGATCTGGGAAACGTCATGACTTAGGCCCCGCCGACATACCGATGGGTGTATGTTAACTGATCTGGCAAAAAGGGTCGAAGTGCGTGTGGATACTTTGGTGCACCCCTGCAGGGTTAAATCTTTTCGAAAAGCCGTGTCCGCGGTTATGGACAACTTGGAGCACAGTTCTCGATCATAGACAACTATAACTAAAGTTTACTGTTATAATTTGACTTGTATCCGATATGACTAGTAATCCGCTTCACTGCAACGGAATGGCTAAATAAAAGTACCAACAACTGCTGGGTTTGGGATATCTCATGCTAATTGTATCTGACTAGTAAGTGTTGCAACTACAACGGAATGGTTAACTAAAACTGCCCACTGCTTATTATATCAGGATGACTATCTATACCTGACTAGTAATTGCTGCAACGGTAACTGAATAAATAAAACTGCCAACTGTGTGAGTTCCTCGGTTGACTTCCTCATTTCGTCTCGAGGGGGAAATGCAAGGATGGGTATGTTTGGTGGTAGTATCAGGATGGTTCCGAATAGTTCTTTCTTACCCCTCTCTGATAGCCGCTATTTGTATCGAGTCTCTATAGGTTGTTTAGTGCATGCCGCGCTGCCGCTTCAATCCACCATACCTATGTAGGCGAGGACCGCCGAATTCTAGTCTCGCCGTGTACTGGCCTCAGTACTGACCGCTCTCTCTTTTTTCCTTTGCCCTCTGTCAGCACCCCTTTTGTTTAAGCAGGTTCTGAGATCGACGTCGTTAGCAGGGTTACCCTTCCGGCTTGGCCTGGGCAGGGTTATGGACGCCATTGGTTATTCTTCAGGGTTCTTAGCCCCATTTGCATCTTGTCCGTAGTCGGACGCTCTACCGTTTTCAAGGTGATTGGATCTTTGTACTGTATATTTGTATTCTTGACTCATGGAGTCGTGTTGTATATATATATATGTTTTGTGGGTTCCATCGAGGACTATTGTGTAATGATATTACTTCGTTTTCCACCCGCACGCAAGTGCCTGGTGGGCACCTGTGAATCGTTTCTATGCGGGTTTGGCGGGAAGTGCTGAAACTTGCATAGGGCCGATTCTGAGGGTGTTACAGAGTGGTATCAGAGCACAACAGTTGCGATACCCCACAAGTCTAGCCTGTAGGATAACCCAGCTAACGGCCGAAGTAGAGTGTCAAAACTATTTTTGCAAAATCGGTTGGATAGTTCTGATTAGGTCTGATTTTACTCCTTACCCCTCTGCTGCTCTCCTCTCACCTCTGCGTGTTTTGGATCCGCTCTCTTCTCTCTCTTCGAGTCCAGGATTTCTCGTGGTTGGGTTCCGTCGTACCTTCAGGGTTTCGCTTCCTCCTTTGATAACGGTGTTCTACCATCCGGTGTTCATGCTATCCGAGGAATCCTTCGTCTGGTGGACTTCTCTTTGTTCCTTCTCGTGCCTTCCGGAGTTTTCTGACGCGACGACATCATCTACGCCAGGTCCGATGCAGAGTCTGCATCACTCCTTTGTTTCTGAACCTCGATTGTCGAGATCTTCAGTCTGATTCCGAGAACGGTTGCACGCTTTTCTACTGATTGTGCAGAGTAATAGTTTGGGTGCGTGATGGATTGGCCCCCATGCCGACTACTCACTCTATTTGCTCGTGTACATTGAAGTGGATGAGAATGCATCGATTCTCTCTTTCTATCGAAGCTAGAGGTGGCTTTATTTGTTGATACCTCTGCCTTCGACCTTTTGTTCCCGGAGAGTTCTCTCGACGATCACGGACAACGACCTCTTGTTAGTGGTGTCGCGAGGATCTACACGAAGCGAGAAGACGCAGGTCGCCGACCTTCCTTCCGGTACCATGAGGCGGATCTCGAGGGCGAGATCCATTGTTAGTGGTGTCGAATTGTGGCGCCCCGCTAAATCCACTACTAGAAAATCGCTGTGTTTTTGTGCATCGCATCATCAGGACCGTATGCTCATGTCATCAGGCCACATTGCATTTGAGCATCGTCATCATCATGCATTTGTTTGACTGAAACTATTTTCGAAAAAACATATTTTGTTTTCTAAATACCCCGCCTTTATTTCAAATCCAAAACCCGGGTCTCCGGATTATTTCGTTTCGTCTACCAACGGTTTTCAAAAGCCCCTTTTTAAATATTAAAATATTTATTTTATTTTTAGGGGCAGCCGTACCGGGCCGATCCGACCCAGTCGGCCACCCCCAGTACAAAAACCGGACTACCTAAATCTTTTCCTACCCCAACCTAATCTACCCACCCTGCCTCCACCTCATCCCACCCAATCGGTGCTCGCCACCTCAGCTAGCATCCCTCCAACCAGCCAACCACCATCCTCCACTTAATCCCCTGTCCACACACGCACTCACACACACCCCACACACGCACTCACACACAGCCGCCCACCTGCCCTCCACTCATTTCCGTCCACCAACCGCCCAACCCCTAGCCTAGCCCGACACGCCCCAGCCTCGGGATCCCCGCCTGGGCCCCACCATCTCGCGTCCTCTCTCCCGTAGACGCGCCCCGACGCCCTTCTCTCTCCTCCCTCCTCTCGTCGCCCCGCTTCCCCGCCTCCACCTTCCTCTCTGGCGCCGCCGGCCGCCGCTGGGCCTTCCCCTGCCCCGCGCCCTCCACCTCGTGTTCTCTGCCGCCACCTACCCTCCCCGCTCGCCCGTCTCTCTCTCTCTGCTCGCAAGCCGCCGCCACCGTCGGTCCCTCCTCTCCTTGCCGGAAGCCGTCCGCGTCGTCGCCTGGTTCTCCTTCGGCAGCGCCACCCCGGCCCTACCGCTCGCCGCCCTTCTCGCCCGCCTCCAACTCGCCGGACCCGAGGTCCCCTATCGCGAGCGTCCGCCTCCGCTCAGGCCGCCCCTCTCACGGTGCTCCACCACCTCCTCATAGCCGCCGTCGCCAGCGGAACTCTCCTTCGCCTCCTCCACCGGCTCCCAGTGCGCCTCCCTCCCAGCCGCGAGCACGCGCTTGCTCGGACCTCCTCCTGTCTGCTCGAGCCGCCGCCCGGCCTCGACCCTGGCCGCGACCTCCCTGGGCCTCATCGCCGAGCACCGTCCGGCCCCGGTTCTGCGACCTCGCAGAAGCTCCATCGCCCCGGCTTGGTACAGCCTCGCGCCGCCTCCCTCGTGTGCCTCGCCGACCCGCGTCGCCTTCCCCTCGAGCCCCTCGAGCCTCCTCCGCACCCCGGCACCGCCCTGCGCGTCCGCCGCCGGCCAGCGAGCTCTCCGTCCTCGGTCTGTCTCGAGCACGCCGCGCCGACGGGGCCTCCTCGGTCCCCTCCGTCCTCGCATGCCCCTGTTTTCTATCCGGCGCAGAGCACGAGTATTTTCCACGGTTGCTACAGATGATATCCAAGTTGGTGTTGTTGCTGCATATGTGGTGACGCGAGAGGAAGTGTAGCAGTAGTTGCGGGATTGTGTTCATATTCCCTCGAGATGTGGTGATGCCATCCTATAGTACTGAAACCCCGCATAATTGCTATTCTTCTAGCTCGTCAAGATCTTTCGTCGACAAAATTTCGATGCGTCAAGATCTTCTCTTTGACAAGGCCACCGATGTCGAGAAAGTTTACCCTCGACAATCGAAGTCGGGAATCCACAAGAGCTTCCTCATGGAAAACCGAAGACCCCTGTTCCTGGAGATTCGAAGACCGATCCCCGTGACCGAACCCTCGGCACGCCAAGATCTTCTCCTCGGAACGCCATGACCGTCTACACGGACCCGAAGACCCCGGTGCGACAAGTACTCCTACCCGGATGCCAAGGTCGCCGACACGGAACGACAAGACCTCCTTCCCGCACCGATGCTGACGACGTCGCACGCCAAGTTCTTCTTCCCGAACGCCAAGACCGACCCGATACGAGGACCCGACAAGATCTTCGTGACGACAAGATCGGCACCGACCAGGGCGGATCCGATGTGCCCCCGACGCCAACCAAGTTCTTCTTCTCGGATGCGACAAGATCGACTTCCGTTGTCCGAGACCGATCTCGTTGAGCCGTTCTCCCGTCGAACCCTGAGACCGACCCCGAACCCCTCGGAGCCCAAGTCCGCCGAACCCCAAAGTGCGACCCTCTTTTCCGTGACCTATATTTTATAAATAATATTACTTGTTGCATATAAAGGTGCCATGCTTGCATACATATTGTCATGTGGGTTGGGGGGGGGCCTTATGTCAATTCACCTAAATTAAATATGGGATCCATATACGGGCAAATCTAGTCTTATATTGGTCCCATTTAAATTTGTGTAGCGAATCGGTAACTTATCTTGCCCTGTTAATACAACATTTAAATTGCGGGGTATCTAAATAACTTGAACCATATAATTAATTATCGGGGCTCCGGTTCCGCTTAATATGATCTAATTGCATCGCACCTTTGCCATGCCATACATCATACATGCATCATGCCCGATCTTCTGCCGTAGTATTAAATAGTGCATCCGGTGTTTATTCTAGTGTTTTGCTTCTCCGCGGATAAGGCCGTTGAGTTGATGTGAGCTTCGCCCCAACCTTTGGATGAACCTTCGGCAATGTTTTCAGGCGAGCATCTCCCCCTTTCTACCTATCTTACTTTTATAGTATTTATTCCCTCCTTTGGATCTATTGCTATTTGTGTTGCGATGCTCTAGTTTTCGTGCCCGTGATATCCCTTGCAGCCTTATATTGCCTTGGACACATCCTATTACCTGTTGTTTGGTAGATAGTTGGACTTGCGCGTCGTAGTCGCTTGCTCAAGTGTTGTTGCGTGTCGTCAAGTACCACAGTTGTTGGAGTTTTGCCGCATGTTTAATGTGGGAGATGATCATGGCTTTAATTGTTGTTTAATAATTAAAATTGAAGTAGGTAAATAATGCAGAGGCACAGGTGGGCAATAGATGTTATTTGGTTGTTAACCGTCCACTTGTGTCCCGTAGGACCCCGAGTTCTTGACACCTGTTCCGAGATCGAGCGCGCTAACCACAGGTGGGGTGTGTGGGCACCCCCATCAATTAGTACCTGATTTCAAAGTACTGTACTGGGGGCCACAAAGTAGTTTGGGGCTTTATTACTATTCTGTACTTATGCCATGCTTTATTGCTTTATTTAAGATTGTGCGAGGTACTGCACCTATACTGTTTAGGTAAGCGGAGTGTTTTCGCGGTATCGACAAGCCCAGTCACATTTTTTCGGGTTCCCAGTCGTTTACAGCCACTGACGCAAACCCTGAGTCCGTCTCGGAGACCGGCCGACTTCGTTGCGGGTAGCTTAGTGGGGTGGCCCCCATGTACTTGCCTTGGATCTGGGAAACGTCATGACTTAGGCCCCGCCGACATACCGATGGGTGTATGTTAACTGATCTGGCAAAAAGGGTCGAAGTGCGTGTGGATACTTTGGTGCACCCCTGCAGGGTTAAATCTTTTTGAAAAGCCGTGTCCGCGGTTATGGACGACTTGGAGCACAGTTCTCGATCATAGACAACTATAACTAAAGTTTACTGTTATAATTTGACTTGTATCCGATATGACTAGTAATCCGCTTCACTGCAACGGAATGGCTAAATAAAAGTACCAACAACTGCTGGGTTTGGGATATCTCATGCTAATTGTATCTGACTAGTAAGTGTTGCAACTACAACGGAATGGTTAACTAAAACTGCCCACTGCTTATTATATCAGGATGACTATCTATACCTGACTAGTAATTGCTGCAACGATAACTGAATAAATAAAACTACCAACTGTGTGAGTTCCTCGGTTGACTTCCTCGTTTGGTCTCGAGGGGGAAATGCCAGGATGGGTATGTTTGGTGGTAGTATCAGGATGGTTCCGAATAGTTCTTTCTTACCCCTCTCTGATAGCCGCTATTTGTATCGAGTCTCTATAGGTTGTTTAGTGCATGCCGCGCTGCCGCTTCAGTCCACCATACCTATGTAGGCGAGGACCGCCGAATTCTAGTCTCGCCGTGTACTGGCCTCAGTACTGACCACTCTCTCTTTTTCCTTTGCCCTCTGTCGGCACCCCTTTTGTTTAAGAAGGTTCTGAGATCGACGTCGTTAGCAGGGTTACCCTTCCGGCTTGGCCTGGGCAGGGTTATGGACGCCATTGGTTATTCTTCAGGGCTCTTAGCCCCATTTGCATCTTGTCCGTAGTCGGACGCTCTGCCGTTTTCAAGGTGATTGGATCTTTGTACTGTATATTTGTATTCTTGACTCATGGAGTCGTGTTGTATATATATATGTTTTGTGGGTTCCATCGAGGACTATCATGTAATGATATTACTTCGTTTTCCACCCGCACGCAAGTGCCTGGTGGGCACCTTTGAATCGTTTCTATGCGGGTTTGGCGGGAAGTGCTGAAACTTGCATAGGGCCGATTCTGAGGGTGTTACAGCTTGCCACTTGTGTGTTTTACTTGGAGAACTTGTTATCTTGTTGTTGAACTTTTATCTTTGTGTTGCATGCTATGTGATTGCGTATGTGATGTAGTGTGCATAAAACATCTATGGGTATCTCATTCTTATCTCTAATTGAACAAACCACAGATGCCTCCCCGTCGCGCAAACCCCAACCCCAACAACATCACCCCGGAAATGCAGCAAATGATGAATGCACAAACACAGCTTATGCAAATGATGACGACATTCATCCAAAACCAGAACAACAACAACAACCCCAATAACAACAACAACAACCCTCCGGGCTTTGATATGCTCACCAGATTTTTGCGTTTGAGGCCAGCTAAGTTCTCGGGGACGACTGATCCCATGGTAGCCCATGATTGGCTACGTTCTGTAAACAAGGACTTAGTGACCGTGGGCTGCACGGATGCTGAAAAAGTCAGATTTGCAGCGCATCTGCTGGAAGGGCCAACCGCCACATGGTGGGACAACTTCCAAATCACCACTCCAATTGATGAGGTGACTTGGGCTATCTTTGAAGATGGTTTTCGCACTGCTCATATCTCATCAGGCATGATGAGCCTGAAAAAGAAAGAGTTCCACAATCTGAGGCAGCGCCACCGAAGCGTGGCTGAATACATAGAAGAGTTCAACAATCTGGCGCGTTATGCACTGGATGAGGTTGACACAGATGCCAAGAGGAAGGAAAAATTTCTTGAGGGGTTGAATGATGAGCTAAACTTACAGTTGTCTGTGGCATATGTTCCAACTTATCAGTCTCTGTGTGACAAGGCTGCTATTTTGGAGAATAAAATGAAGCAAGTGGAGAGTAGGAAAAGAAAGCACCCCGACAAGCACAGCTCGGGATCGTCTCACAAACGATCTCATATTGATGACAGTGGAAGCTCAGGATCCCACAAGCATGGGAAATTCAACAAGCACCATAACCACAACCGTCATGACAACAAGCACCATCACAGTCATGACAATGATAAGTACAAGAACCACAAGAGTGGACATAAGAGCCACCATGGTGGGAGTGGAAGTGGAAACCAGCCTAAAAAGGACATCAGTCAGGTAGAATGCTTCAAATGCAAGAAGCTGGGGCATTATGCTAATGAGTGCCCTGAGAAGAAAGCTGAAGGACCTAACAGGCCAAATCCTTTTCAGAAGGGACAGGTTAACCACATCAGTGTGGAGGAGGTCTATGAGGAGCCTGATGCTGTTGCTGGTAAGTTCAGACTCAATTCAATTCCAGCATTTGTACTCTTTGATACCGGTGCATCTCTGTAGAGGCCTCAACCTGATAATAAGGTTGATCCCTCCTGTGTTTGCAATGCTAGTCCCTGGATCAATAGCTAGCATCCACAGTTAAGATGTAATATCAAGAAACAAGGTCATAATACAACTTTCTAACCTGGAATAAAATATTATATTACATCTTACATAGCTCATTTGCTATTACAATACATTGCAGCGGAATAACTATAAGCATGGGGTCCTTCATCTTCAAAGTGCCACAGGTAGACATGTTGGTTGTAGACTTTGTAATCCTAATCAACACACATCACTAAATCAATCAAACCTGCAACATACAAGTTACAGCCACAAAGGGTCAATACATTTGAATTGTATTGGCAAGTGATACTATGGTGGTATAGTGGAGTCTATCATCTACATGCATTTGGCTAAGTGGAGTTGAGGCTTGCATTGCTCAAAATAGATTTTTCTTATCATTTTGAAAATACTAAGTTTTTGTTTTGACAAAATCTTTTCCAAAGCATCTCCCAATCAAAGATTGAAGAATCCAATAACCCTTGTTCAAACCACAAGTTTTACTTAGAAGTTGGAGTGATGAGATTCTTGATTGCTTCCATGTCTTGATGCTCAAATTGTCCTTTACCAGGGACATGGCTAAGTACTTAGGTTTTACACTCTGCAGAGGTGGTGCACTTTTCCCACAAGACTTGGTTTCCCAAGACAAGATCTTTCAGAAGCCTTCCCTTAGACCAAAATGGACGCGCTCCAACCTATCAAACACTACCACCCACTGTCCATATGGCTAAGTTCTTGCAACCTATATGATCCAAGCAGAGCCCATAATGCCAAGTGGCTGCACTTGAAGCTTCTCAACATTTGACATCTCAAATCTCTTTGTTCCTGGGTGGCCATCCACAAGTGTGATACACAAGGTTCACCAGTCCTCTGGCCTTGTGTAACCACTCAACACAAACCATTCCTTCCATTCCACCCAGGTGATTCATTAACTTAGTTGTTTTATTAAACAAAACACAAGTCCTTAGACTTAGGAATTTTTCCATAGTGTGAATATATAGTCCACCCATGTTTTCTATTAGCTAGGCTAAGCTTGATAGGAATCTTAACTTAGGAATTTTCTACTAAGGTTCCATCTACTAGGTTTTCCTATAGCAAGGTTTATACTTAGCAAAAATTCCATGCAAGTTTTACTTAGAGAAATCACTAATGCATAGTGAAAGTAATGGGACAAAAGTATGAAGCATCACTTGCCTTTTTGGTAGAGGGTATAGATTCACTCCTTGTCCTTGCAACAATCACACTCTTCAAGTCACTACAATTCAATCAAGCAAGGTACAACTCAATCTACCAATCAAGCAAAACAACACATAAAATGACAAAGTCAAAGTAATGCATGCAAGCATGCCAAGCTTTGTTTTGTTTGAAGGAGTGGTTCCTAATGGGTCATAAACATTTGGAAACACCTATTGGTCATTTTGTAAGGTGGTAAAGTTATTTGCAAAAGGTTTCACTTCATAAACCATTTTCAAAACAAAGTATCATTTTATGTGGTGTAGAAATATTTCTACTAAAGCATTAATCCATAGAGTTTACCAAATATGTTTTCAAACCATAAAACTTGGTATTTGGGGTTAGAGAGTTTAAAACAAAACATTTCCCAAAGGTTTTCTTCCAAAATCATTTTTAATACATAAACCACATTTCTATTTGACTAGAAATAGTTTTAAATCAAATAATCATTCTTTTGTTTCACCAAATTCATTTTTGAAACCACAAAGTGTTTCCTAGGGTCAGTAGGTTCAAATTACACCATTTGCCCAAGATTTTATCCCCAAATTCATTTTTAAACAATTTCCACACCCTTAACAAGCATACAAATGTTTCTGCAAAAACAAACATTTTAACAGAAGCTTTTTGCTAATCAAAGGGCATGGTTGGCTAGGGCTTGTTCCACTGAATCCATTGATATAAAATTTGTAAAATTTGGACGTGCGGTTTGAAAGTTACAAGGGTTTCAAAATGGCATTTAAATCTGGTTTCAAAATCTGTTTTAATCAGAAACTGGCCACGCGTCGCGCCGTGATTGGCCGGTACCGCTCGTGCGGATCGATTGCTGTGGAGCGTTAGATCAAAGTGGGATCGCACGGCACAGGTCGCTCGATACCCCTTCGCTCACTTTCTTTCCTAAACGTCAGATCCAAATCTAACGGTCCTAACTACTCCGACTAAAAATTGGCGGCGCTGGCGGCGGCGCTCAGGCGGCAGCACTCAGATGGTGTGGTCGCCGGTGGTTTAGGAGGAGAGGGAAGCAGAGGGGTAGCTCACCAGAATCGCTGAAGCCTGATGATGCTCAACGTCGTGGCATCTCATCGAGGGGCGCGCGGAACTGTCCTTGATTGCTCGCCGGAGATGAGCTGGGCTTCGAGCGGTTCAGGAGGTCGTCGAGGGCGAGGATAGGGGGCACCCTAGGACAAACGGGAGACACTGTTAGGTTCACGAGAGCC
This sequence comes from Avena sativa, assembly GCA_916181665.1. Classification (NCBI taxonomy): domain Eukaryota; kingdom Viridiplantae; phylum Streptophyta; class Magnoliopsida; order Poales; family Poaceae; genus Avena; species Avena sativa. The sequence continues at coordinate 365,068,356 of OV702295.1, forward strand.
TGGCGATCATCATCGTGTCTATGGGAAAGAGAGGGGAGGTCTGTTTTACCGGGGAGACGTTGCCGTAGTTGGAGCAGACGGCGGTGCTCAGTGGTTTGTTGGAGTCGGGGTTATGGGGCGCCCGCAGTCGAATGGAAGGTGCAGGGAGATGCTCCTGGGAGTGGGGAAGGTGTGAGCTTGGTCGGGGAGGCAAGGGCTGGCGAGTACTGGCCGGAATCGGCGCGGAGGGTCGTCGGAGACAGGGGTGCTCGGGGAGGAATTGAGGCGGCCTGGAGGCGCACTTGGGGGAGGAGACAGAGGGGAAATGGAGAGGATGTCAGGGCGATTAAATGGGCTTGATCACCGTGAGGAATAAACGCGGCGTTACGACGAATTAAGCCGGAGAAATCAACGGCAGAACAGGGAAGAACTGGTCGCTGCGGTGAGGACGATGGCTAGCGAAGTGGGGCCGTTGCGTCAGTGGGAAAAAGAGTGAGAGGGAGGTCCACCAGTCATTCACTGCACGGGTGTGGGTCTGAGTGAGAAAAGAACGGTTCGCTGGGGAAGAGAGGTGGGCTGTTGCTGGGTTAGTTGGGCCGGCTGGGCTGGGTCGACTTGTTCTTATTTTTTTCTGTCTGATTGTTTTATCTTCAATTAACCAAATCAATTCAAACAAACACCACACTTCACAACTTTTGAACTTGGTTCTGTTCAGTAGCATAAACCAAAATCCCATAATAAAATAATATTTTTATTCATTTTAGGATCCATTCATTATTTAAATAAAATGGACCTTTTGTTATTTAATCAAATAGGGTTTGATTTATTTAATAAAATCTTCATTTGAAACCCAAATACTTTCAAAACCAAATCAGTAGGTTTTTAATTGAAAGTAAAGAATACTTGGGAAGCTTGTTTAGAATAAAATAACATTTTTGTTATAGGGTCCATTAATAATTAAATAAAATGGACCTTAGTTAATAATTCAAATAGGATTTGTTTATTTAAATTCTTTATTTTGGAATCTAAAATAGTACCAAAACCATTCAGTAGGTTTTATTTGAGAATACAAAATACTTGGAAAACTTATTTAAAACAAATAAACAAGTTTTGATGGTTTAGAAATAATAAAACCTTTATTAATAAAACTTGGATATTAAATCCTTATTACTTTATCTAAATAAACCTTTACTATTTTTAATCAAAGCAAAACCTTTTGTTTCAAAATCTTGGCCAAGGTTTAATTTGGCTTTTATAAAGTAATCTTTATTTAAAATATTTCTTTTCCCTTTGAAAACCAAAACCTTTATAAATTTTTTTTCAAAGTAGTAGTAAAATATATTTTTTTTATTTTTCCTTTATTAAATATTTATCTTTTTAATCCCTTTAGGATTTATTTGACCCAAATTGGTTTGAAGGTTTCCAATTGGATTCAAAAGTTTTCTTCTGGCTCTGAAAATCAACAAAGTTTTATTTTATTCATTTGTTTTTCACATTACAAGATTTGGAAAATCTTGGGATGTGACAGGCTACCACCCTTAAAATAAATCTCGTCCCGAGATTTGGGGAGGCTAGGGTTACATGTTGGCTCAAAACATCTAGGGTACTACCACCCTTAAAATTTTTCCAACTAAACTACATGTCGGCTTGCTTGGGATCCTGGGGAAACTTTTCTGGGCAATCCTTCTGCATAGTGTCCTTTATTTCCACACTTGACTCATGGGCCAAGGTTGAGATCCTTCATAGACTTGTTTAACTTGTTCTTCATCTTTTCTGGACAATTGTTTACATAGTGGCCTAGTTCCTTGCATTTGAAACACATCACTTGGCTGATATCTTTCTTTTCCTTTGGTATTATTTTCTCTTGTTTGTTTCTTTGATTCTTCTTCTTTTCTGGGCATTCATAGTGTCCCATCTCTTTGCAATGGAAACATTGTACTTGAGTAATATCTTCCTTGCTAGGGTTGGGGCATTTCTTCTTCTTCTTCTTTTTGGGTCTCTCCAAAGCTAGGAGTTCTTCTAGTTCATGTTCTTCATAGGTGGGAGATCTTTCTCTCTTCTTGGGGCATTGATCTTTATGCTCTTTGGATGCATGATCCTTGTCTCCACAAGTATTGTTAGCTTGGGTTCCTTCTAGAATAGCATCTTTGTCATCCTTGTTGTCATTAGCTCTTTGGGAATAGTTTCCTCTCATGTTGATCATTTGAGTAACCAATCCTTGCAACAATTTGGATTGAAGTTTCAAAATCCTTTGTATGGCTGGGTCTAGTCCATTGTTGTTGGCTAATAGCTGAGTTGTCTCTTGGCTCAACTGGTTTTGGGTTGCTATTAGTTCTCTCATGTTGTCCTCTTGGTTGTTGTTGTTGTTGTCATCAACCTTGATGTTGGAGTCTCTTGGAGAAGTCATCTGGTTGGGTTGAAGGGATTAGAATAGGCAAGATATTTTTATGGATTAATTCTAATCACACACATCACAATTCACTCAAGCAATGTGCAAGCAATCACAATCAAACATTCCACTCAAACAACCAAGTTCAAGCACATACTTAGGCAACAAAATAATTTTGTTACACCACATAAGTTGGTGTGTTAGACTTAACTAAAATATGGTGGTTCATCTATATGGTTCATTTGTGATCTTTCCATCCTTCTTGGTTGGTTCTCCTTGCATGAAATCATGGCTTCCTTTGAAAACAACTCTTATTCACAAAAACTTCATGGGAAGTGAATTCCTTCTAATTTTACATTCCCTTAGTCTCCATATCCTAAATAAGATTTCCTTGTCTATCTTGTAGTCCTTAGTGGTATCCAAGTTGGAGGTCCTTGGTGAATATGCTGAAGATGTTGAAGTCATTAGAGTTGAAGATGTTGAAGTCATTAGAGTTGAAGATGTTGATGAAGTCCTTTGCTCATGGTGAAGTCTTTGGCCATGGTTAGGTTTTTCCATCAAGTTGAGGTAGGAGAGAGGTAGAGTTGAACAAAAAGGGTTGAGGAAAGAGTTTACAAGATTGTTTTGTAAATAAGTTTTGGAACGAATACAACTCCTATTTCTCTAAGGGGTTTTGTCCAATCCTAGGGTTACAAATCCTACAGGCAACACAATGCTCTGATACCATCTGTAGAGGCCTCAACCTGATAATAAGGTTGATCCCTCCTGTGTTTGCAATGCTAGTCCCTGGATCAATAGCTAGCATCCACAGTTAAGATGTAATATCAAGAAACAAGGTCATAATACAACTTTCTAACCAGGAATAAAATATTATATTACATCTTACATAGCTCATTTGCTATTACAATACATTGCAGCGGAATAACTATAAGCATGGGGTCCTTCATCTTCAAAGTGCCACAGGTAGACATGTTGGTTGTAGACTTTGTAATCCTAATCAACACACTTCACTAAATCAATCAAACCTGCAACATACAAGTTACAGCCACAAAGGGTCAATACATTTGAATTGTATTGGCAAGTGATACTATGGTGGTATAGTGGAGTCTATCATCTACATGCATTTGGCTAAGTGGAGTTGAGGCTTGCATTGCTCAAAATAGATTTTTCTTATCATTTTGAAAATACTAAGTTTTTGTTTTGACAAAATCATTTCCAAAGCATCTCCCAATAAAAGATTGAAGAATCCAATAACCCTTGTTCAAACCACAAGTTTTACTTAGAAGTTGGAGTGATGAGATTCTTGATTGCTTCCATGTCTTGATGCTCAAATTGTCCTTTACCAGGGACATGGCTAAGTACTTAGGTTTTACACTCTGCAGAGGTGGTGCACTTTTCCCACAAGACTTGGTTTCCCAAGACAAGATCTTTCAGAAGCCTTCCCTTAGACCAAAATGGACGCGCTCCAACCTATCAAACACTACCACCCACTGTCCATATGGCTAAGTTCTTGCAACCTATATGATCCAAGCAGAGCCCATAATGCCAAGTGGCTGCACTTGAAGCTTCTCAACATTTGACATCTCAAATCTCTTTGTTCCTGGGTGGCCATCCACAAGTGTGATACACAAGGTTCACCAGTCCTCTGGCCTTGTGTAACCACTCAGCACAAACCATTCCTTCCATTCCACCCAGGTGATTCATTAACTTAGTTGTTTTATTAAACAAAACACAAGTCCTTAGACTTAGGAATTTTTCCATAGTGTGAATATATAGTCCACCCATGTTTTCTATTAGCTAGGCTAAGCTTGATAGGAATCTTAACTTAGGAATTTTCTACTAAGGTTCCATCTACTAGGTTTTCCTATAGCAAGGTTTATACTTAGCAAAAATTCCATGCAAGTTTTACTTAGAGAAATCACTAATGCATAGTGAAAGTAATGGGACAAAAGTATGAAGCATCACTTGCCTTTTTGGTAGAGGGTATAGATTCACTCCTTGTCCTTGCAACAATCACACTCTTCAAGTCACTACAATTCAATCAAGCAAGGTACAACTCAATCTACCAATCAAGCAAAACAACACATAAAATGACAAAGTCAAAGTAATGCATGCAAGCATGCCAAGCTTTGTTTTGTTTGAAGGAGTGGTTCCTAATGGGTCATAAACATTTGGAAACACCTATTGGTCATTTTGTAAGGTGGTAAAGTTATTTGCAAAAGGTTTCACTTCATAAACCATTTTCAAAACAAAGTATCATTTTATGTGGTGTAGAAATATTTCTACTAAAGCATTAATCCATAGAGTTTACCAAATATGTTTTCAAACCATAAAACTTGGTATTTGGGGTTAGAGAGTTTAAAACAAAACATTTCCCAAAGGTCTTCTTCCAAAATCATTTTTAATACATAAACCACATTTCTATTTGACTAGAAATAGTTTTAAATCAAATAATCATTCTTTTGTTTCACCAAATTCATTTTTGAAACCACAAAGTGTTTCCTAGGGTCAGTAGGTTCAAATTACACCATTTGCCCAAGATTTTATCCCCAAATTCATTTTTAAACAATTTCCACACCCTTAACAAGCATACAAATGTTTCTGCAAAAACAAACATTTTAACAGAAGCTTTTTGCTAATCAAAGGGCATGGTTGGCTAGGGCTTGTTCCACTGAATCCATTGATATAAAATTTGTAAAATTTGGACGTGCGGTTTGAAAGTTACAAGGGTTTCAAAATGGCATTTAAATTTGGTTTCAAAATCTGTTTTAATCAGAAACTGGCCACGCGTCGCGCCGTGATTGGCCGGTACCGCTCGTGCGGATCGATTGCTGTGGAGCGTTAGATCAAAGTGGGATCGCACGGCACAGGTCGCTCGATACCCCTTCGCTCACTTTCTTTCCTAAACGTCAGATCCAAATCTAACGGTCCTAACTACTCCGACTAAAAATTGGTGGCGCTGGCGGCGGCGCTCAGGCGGTAGCACTGAGACGGTGTGGTCGCCGGTGGTTTAGGAGGAGAGGGAAGCAGAGGGGTAGCTCACCAGAATCGCTGAAGCCTGATGATGCTCAACGTCGTGGCATCTCATCGAGGGGCGCGCGGAACTGTCCTTGATTGCTCGCCGGAGATGAGCTGGGCTTCGAGCGGTTCAGGAGGTCGTCGAGGGCGAGGATAGGGGGCACCCTAGGACAAACGGGAGACACTGTTAGGTTCACGAGAGCCTGGCGATCATCATCGTGTCTACGGGAAAGAGAGGGGAGGTCTGTTTTACCGGGGAGACGTTGCCGTAGTTGGAGCAGACGGCGGTGCTCAGTGGTTTGTTGGAGTCGGGGTTATGGGGCGCCCGCAGTCGAATGGAAGGTGCAGGGAGATGCTCCTGGGAGTGGGGAAGGTGTGAGCTTGGTCGGGGAGGCAAGGGCTAGCGAGTACTGGCCGGAATCGGCGCGGAGGGTCGTCGGAGACAGGGGTGCTCGGGGAGGAATTGAGGCGGCCTGGAGGCGCACTTGGGGGAGGAGACAGAGGGGAAATGGAGAGGATGTCAGGGCGATTAAATGGGCTTGATCACCGTGAGGAATAAACGCGGCGTTACGACGAATTAAGCCGGAGAAATCAACGGCAGAACAGGGAAGAACTGGTCGCTGCGGTGAGGACGATGGCTAGCGAAGTGGGGCCGTTGCGTCAGTGGGAAAAAGAGTGAGAGGGAGGTCCACCAGTCATTCACTGCACGGGTGTGGGTCTAAGTGAGAAAAGAACGGTTCGCTGGGGAAGAGAGGTGGGCTGTTGCTGGGTTAGTTGGGCCGGCTGGGCTGGGTCGACTTGTTCTTATTTTTTTCTGTCTGATTGTTTTATCTTCAATTAACCAAATCAATTCAAACAAACACCACACTTCACAACTTTTGAACTTGGTTCTGTTCAGTAGCATAAACCAAAATCCCATAATAAAATAATATTTTTATTCATTTTAGGATCCATTCATTATTTAAATAAAATGGACCTTTTGTTATTTAATCAAATAGGGTTTGATTTATTTAATAAAATCTTCATTTGAAACCCAAATACTTTCAAAACCAAATCAGTAGGTTTTTAATTGAAAGTAAAGAATACTTGGGAAGCTTGTTTAGAATAAAATAACATTTTTGTTATAGGGTCCATTAATAATTAAATAAAATGGACCTTAGTTAATAATTCAAATAGGATTTGTTTATTTAAATTCTTTATTTTGGAATCTAAAATAGTACCAAAACCATTCAGTAGGTTTTATTTGAGAATACAAAATACTTGGAAAACTTATTTAAAACAAATAAACAAGTTTTGATGGTTTAGAAATAATAAAACCTTTATTAATAAAACTTGGATATTAAATCCTTATTACTTTATCTAAATAAATCTTTACTATTTTTAATCAAAGCAAAACCTTTTGTTTCAAAATCTTGGCCAAGGTTTAATTTGGCTTTTATAAAGTAATCTTTATTTAAAATATTTCTTTTCCCTTTGAAAACCAAAACCTTTATAAAAAGATTTTCAAAGTAGTAGTAAAATATTTTTTTTTATTTTTCCTTTATTAAATATTTATCTTTTTAATCCCTTTAGGATTTATTTGACCCAAATTGGTTTGAAGGTTTCCAATTGGATTCAAAAGTTTTCTTCTGGCTCTGAAAATCAACAAAGTTTTATTTTATTCATTTGTTTTTCACATTACAAGATTTGGAAAATCTTGGGATGTGACAGGCTACCACCCTTAAAATAAATCTCGTCCCGAGATTTGGGGAGGCTAGGGTTACATGTTGGCTCAAAACATCTAGGGTACTACCACCCTTAAAATTTTTCCAACTAAACTACATGTCGGCTTGCTTGGGATCCTGGGGAAACTTTTCTGGGCAATCCTTCTGCATAGTGTCCTTTATTTCCACACTTGACTCATGGGCCAAGGTTGAGATCCTTCATAGACTTGTTTAACTTGTTCTTCATCTTTTCTGGACAATTGTTTACATAGTGGCCTAGTTCCTTGCATTTGAAACACATCACTTGGCTGATATCTTTCTTTTCCTTTGGTATTATTTTCTCTTGTTTGTTTCTTTGATTCTTCTTCTTTTCTGGGCATTCATAGTGTCCCATCTCTTTGCAATGGAAACATTGTACTTGAGTAATATCTTCCTTGCTAGGGTTGGGGCATTTCTTCTTCTTCTTCTTTTTGGGTCTCTCCAAAGCTAGGAGTTCTTCTAGTTCATGTTCTTCATAGGTGGGAGATCTTTCTCTCTTCTTGGGGCATTGATCTTTATGCTCTTTGGATGCATGATGCTTGTCTCCACAAGTATTGTTAGCTTGGGTTCCTTCTAGATTAGCATCTTTGTCATCCTTGTTGTCATTAGCTCTTTGGGAATAGTTTCCTCTCATGTTGATCATTTGAGTAACCAATCCTTGCAACAATTTGGATTGAAGTTTCAAAATCCTTTGTATGGCTGGGTCTAGTCCATTGTTGTTGGCTAATAGCTGAGTTGTCTCTTGGCTCAACTGGTTTTGGGTTGCTATAAGTTCTCTCATGTTGTCCTCTTGGTTGTTGTTGTTGTTGTTGTTGTCATCAACCTTGATGTTGGAGTCTCTTGGAGAAGTCATCTGGTTGGGTTGAAGGGATTAGAATAGGCAAGATATTTTTATGGATTAATTCTAATCACACACATCACAATTCACTCAAGCAATGTGCAAGCAATCACAATCAAACATTCCACTCAAACAACCAAGTTCAAGCACATACTTAGGCAACAAAATAATTTTGTTACACCACATAAGTTGGTGTGTTAGACTTAACTAAAATATGGTGGTTCATCTATATGGTTCATTTGTGATCTTTCCATCCTTCTTGGTTGGTTCTCCTTGCATGAAATCATGGCTTCCTTTGAAAACAACTCTTATTCACAAAAACTTCATGGGAAGTGAATTCCTTCTAATTTTACATTCCCTTAGTCTCCATATCCTAAATAAGATTTCCTTGTCTATCTTGTAGTCCTTAGTGGTATCCAAGTTGGAGGTCCTTGGTGAATATGCTGAAGATGTTGAAGTCATTAGAGTTGAAGATGTTGAAGTCATTAGAGTTGAAGATGTTGATGAAGTCCTTTGCTCATGGTGAAGTCTTTGGCCATGGTTAGGTTTTTCCATCAAGTTGAGGTAGGAGAGAGGTAGAGTTGAACAAAAAGGGTTGAGGAAAGAGTTTACAAGATTGTTTTGTAAATAAGTTTTGGAACGAATACAACTCCTATTTCTCTAAGGGGTTTTGTCCAATCCTAGGGTTACAAATCCTACAGGCAACACAATGCTCTGATACCATCTGTAGAGGCCTCAACCTGATAATAAGGTTGATCCCTCCTGTGTTTGCAATGCTAGTCCCTGGATCAATAGCTAGCATCCACAGTTAAGATGTAATATCAAGAAACAAGGTCATAATACAACTTTCTAACCAGGAATAAAATATTATATTACATCTTACATAGCTCATTTGCTATTACAATACATTGCAGCGGAATAACTATAAGCATGGGGTCCTTCATCTTCAAAGTGCCACAGGTAGACATGTTGGTTGTAGACTTTGTAATCCTAATCAACACACTTCACTAAATCAATCAAACCTGCAACATACAAGTTACAGCCACAAAGGGTCAATACATTTGAATTGTATTGGCAAGTGATACTATGGTGGTATAGTGGAGTCTATCATCTACATGCATTTGGCTAAGTGGAGTTGAGGCTTGCATTGCTCAAAATAGATTTTTCTTATCATTTTGAAAATACTAAGTTTTTGTTTTGACAAAATCTTTTCCAAAGCATCTCCCAATAAAAGATTGAAGAATCCAATAACCCTTGTTCAAACCACAAGTTTTACTTAGAAGTTGGAGTGATGAGATTCTTGATTGCTTCCATGTCTTGATGCTCAAATTGTCCTTTACCAGGGACATGGCTAAGTACTTAGGTTTTACACTCTGCAGAGGTGGTGCACTTTTCCCACAAGACTTGGTTTCCCAAGACAAGATCTTTCAGAAGCCTTCCCTTAGACCAAAATGGACGCGCTCCAACCTATCAAACACTACCACCCACTGTCCATATGGCTAAGTTCTTGCAACCTATATGATCCAAGCAGAGCCCATAATGCCAAGTGGCTGCACTTGAAGCTTCTCAACATTTGACATCTCAAATCTCTTTGTTCCTAGGTGGCCATCCACAAGTGTGATACACAAGGTTCACCACCTTGTGTAACCACTCAACACAAACCATTCCTTCCATTCCACCCAGGTGATTCATTAACTTAGTTGTTTTATTAAACAAAACACAAGTCCTTAGACTTAGGAATTTTTCCATAGTGTGAATATATAGTCCACCCATGTTTTCTATTAGCTAGGCTAAGCTTGATAGGAATCTTAACTTAGGAATTTTCTACTAAGGTTCCATCTACTAGGTTTTCCTATAGCAAGGTTTATACTTAGCAAAAATTCCATGCAAGTTTTACTTAGAGAAATCACTAATGCATAGTGAAAGTAATGGGACAAAAGTATGAAGCATCACTTGCCTTTTTGGTAGAGGGTATAGATTCACTCCTTGTCCTTGCAACAATCACACTCTTCAAGTCACTACAATTCAATCAAGCAAGGTACAACTCAATCTACCAATCAAGCAAAACAACACATAAAATGACAAAGTCAAAGTAATGCATGCAAGCATGCCAAGCTTTGTTTTGTTTGAAGGAGTGGTTCCTAATGGGTCATAAACATTTGGAAACACCTATTGGTCATTTTGTAAGGTGGTAAAGTTATTTGCAAAAGGTTTCACTTCATAAACCATTTTCAAAACAAAGTATCATTTTATGTGGTGTAGAAATATTTCTACTAAAGCATTAATCCATAGAGTTTACCAAATATGTTTTCAAACCATAAAACTTGGTATTTGGGGTTAGAGAGTTTAAAACAAAACATTTCCCAAAGGTTTTCTTCCAAAATCATTTTTAATACATAAACCACATTTCTATTTGACTAGAAATAGTTTTAAATCAAATAATCATTCTTTTGTTTCACCAAATTCATTTTTGAAACCACAAAGTGTTTCCTAGGGTCAGTAGGTTCAAATTACACCATTTGCCCAAGATTTTATCCCCAAATTCATTTTTAAACAATTTCCACACCCTTAACAAGCATACAAATGTTTCTGCAAAAACAAACATTTTAACAGAAGCTTTTTGCTAATCAAAGGGCATGGTTGGCTAGGGCTTGTTCCACTGAATCCATTGATATAAAATTTGTAAAATTTGGACGTGTGGTTTGAAAGTTACAAGGGTTTCAAAATGGCATTTAAATCTGGTTTCAAAATCTGTTTTAATCAGAAACTGGCCACGCGTCGCGCCGTGATTGGCCGGTACCGCTCGTGCGGATCGATTGCTGTGGAGCGTTAGATCAAAGTGGGATCGCACGGCACAGGTCGCTCGATACCCCTTCGCTCACTTTCTTTCCTAAACGTCAGATCCAAATCTAACGGTCCTAACTACTCTGACTAAAAATTGGCGGCGCTGGCGGCGGCGCTCAGGCGGCAGCACTCAGACGGTGTGGTCGCCGGTGGTTTAGGAGGAGAGGGAAGCAGAGGGGTAGCTCACCAGAATCGCTGAAGCCTGATGATGCTCAACGTCGTGGCATCTCATCGAGGGGCGCGCGGAACTGTCCTTGATTGCTCGCCGGAGATGAGCTGGGCTTCGAGCGGTTCAGGAGGTCGTCGAGGGCGAGGATAGGGGGCACCCTAGGACAAACGGGAGACACTGTTAGGTTCACGAGAGCCTGGCGATCATCATCGTGTCTACGGGAAAGAGAGGGGAGGTCTGTTTTACCGGGGAGACGTTGCCGTAGTTGGAGCAGACGGCGGTGCTCAGTGGTTTGTTGGAGTCGGGGTTATGGGGCGCCCGCAGTCGAATGGAAGGTGCAGGGAGATGCTCCTGGGAGTGGGGAAGGTGTGAGCTTGGTCGGGGAGGCAAGGGCTAGCGAGTACTGGCCGGAATCGGTGCGGAGGGTCGTCGGAGACAGGGGTGCTCGGGGAGGAATTGAGGCGGCCTGGAGGCGCACTTGGGGGAGGAGACAGAGGGGAAATGGAGAGGATGTCAGGGCGATTAAATGGGCTTGATCACCGTGAGGAATAAACGCGGCGTTACGACGAATTAAGCCGGAGAAATCAACGGCAGAACAGGGAAGAACTGGTCGCTGCGGTGAGGACGATGGCTAGCGAAGTGGGGCCGTTGCGTCAGTGGGAAAAAGAGTGAGAGGGAGGTCCACCAGTCATTCACTGCACGGGTGTGGGTCTAAGTGAGAAAAGAACGGTTCGCTGGGGAAGAGAGGTGGGCTGTTGCTGGGTTAGTTGGGCCGGCTGGGCTGGGTCGACTTGTTCTTATTTTTTTCTGTCTGATTGTTTTATCTTCAATTAACCAAATCAATTCAAACAAACACCACACTTCACAACTTTTGAACTTGGTTCTGTTCAGTAGCATAAACCAAAATCCCATAATAAAATAATATTTTTATTCATTTTAGGATCCATTCATTATTTAAATAAAATGGACCTTTTGTTATTTAATCAAATAGGGTTTGATTTATTTAATAAAATCTTCATTTGAAACCCAAATACTTTCAAAACCAAATCAGTAGGTTTTTAATTGAAAGTAAAGAATACTTGGTAAGCTTGTTTAGAATAAAATAACATTTTTGTTATAGGGTCCATTAATAATTAAATAAAATGGACCTTAGTTAATAATTCAAATAGGATTTGTTTATTTAAATTCTTTATTTTGGAATCTAAAATAGTACCAAAACCATTCAGTAGGTTTTATTTGAGAATACAAAATACTTGGAAAACTTATTTAAAACAAATAAACAAGTTTTGATGGTTTAGAAATAATAAAACCTTTATTAATAAAACTTGGATATTAAATCCTTATTACTTTATCTAAATAAATCTTTACTATTTTTAATCAAAGCAAAACCTTTTGTTTCAAAATCTTGGCCAAGGTTTAATTTGGCTTTTATAAAGTAATCTTTATTTAAAATATTTCTTTTCCCTTTGAAAACCAAAACCTTTATAAAAAGATTTTCAAAGTAGTAGTAAATTTTTTTTTCCTTTATTAAATATTTATCTTTTTAATCCCTTTAGGATTTATTTGACCCAAATTGGTTTGAAGGTTTCCAATTGGATTCAAAAGTTTTCTTCTGGCTCTGAAAATCAACAAAGTTTTATTTTATTCATTTGTTTTTCACATTACAAGATTTAGAAAATCTTGGGATGTGATAGGCTACCACCCTTAAAATAAATCTCGTCCCGAGATTTGGGGAGGCTAGGGTTACATGTTGGCTCAAAACATCTAGGGTACTACCACCCTTAAAATTTTTCCAACTAAACTACATGTCGGCTTGCTTGGGATCCTGGGGAAACTTTTCTGGGCAATCCTTCTGCATAGTGTCCTTTATTTCCACACTTGACTCATGGGCCAAGGTTGAGATCCTTCATAGACTTGTTTAACTTGTTCTTCATCTTTTCTGGACAATTGTTTACATAGTGGCCTAGTTCCTTGCATTTGAAACACATCACTTGGCTGATATCTTTCTTTTCCTTTGGTATTATTTTCTCTTGTTTGTTTCTTTGATTCTTCTTATTTTCTGGGCATTCATAGTGTCCCATCTCTTTGCAATGGAAACATTGTACTTGAGTAATATCTTCCTTGCTAGGGTTGGGGCATTTCTTCTTCTTCTTCTTTTTGGGTCTCTCCAAAGCTAGGAGTTCTTCTAGTTCATGTTCTTCATAGGTGGGAGATCTTTCTCTCTTCTTGGGGCATTGATCTTTATGCTCTTTGGATGCATGATGCTTGTCTCCACAAGTATTGTTAGCTTGGGTTCCTTCTAGATTAGCATCTTTGTCATCCTTGTTGTCATTAGCTCTTTGGGAATAGTTTCCTCTCATGTTGATCATTTGAGTAACCAATCCTTGCAACAATTTGGATTGAAGTTTCAAAATCCTTTGTATGGCTGGGTCTAGTCCATTGTTGTTGGCTAATAGCTGAGTTGTCTCTTGGCTCAACTGGTTTTGGGTTGCTATAAGTTCTCTCATGTTGTCCTCTTGGTTGTTGTTGTTGTTGTTGTTGTTGTTGTCATCAACCTTGATGTTGGAGTCTCTTGGAGAAGTCATCTGGTTGGGTTGAAGGGATTAGAATAGGCAAGATATTTTTATGGATTAATTCTAATCACACACATCACAATTCACTCAAGCAATGTGCAAGCAATCACAATCAAACATTCCACTCAAACAACCAAGTTCAAGCACATACTTAGGCAACAAAATAATTTTGTTACACCACATAAGTTGGTGTGTTAGACTTAACTAAAATATGGTGGTCCATCTATATGGTTCATTTGTGATCTTTCCATCCTTCTTGGTTGGTTCTCCTTGCATGAAATCATGGCTTCCTTTGAAAACAACTCTTATTCACAAAAACTTCATGGGAAGTGAATTCCTTCTAATTTTACATTCCCTTAGTCTCCATATCCTAAATAAGATTTCCTTGTCTATCTTGTAGTCCTTAGTGGTATCCAAGTTGGAGGTCCTTGGTGAATATGCTGAAGATGTTGAAGTCATTAGAGTTGAAGATGTTGAAGTCATTAGAGTTGAAGATGTTGATGAAGTCCTTTGCTCATGGTGAAGTCTTTGGCCATGGTTAGGTTTTTCCATCAAGTTGAGGTAGGAGAGAGGTAGAGTTGAACAAAAAGGGTTGAGGAAAGAGTTTACAAGATTGTTTTGTAAATAAGTTTTGGAACAAATACAACTCCTATTTCTCTAAGGGGTTTTGTCCAATCCTAGGGTTACAAATCCTACAGGAAACACAATGCTCTGATACCATCTGTAGAGGCCTCAACCTGATAATAAGGTTGATCCCTCCTGTGTTTGCAATGCTAGTCCCTGGATCAATAGCTAGCATCCACAGTTAAGATGTAATATCAAGAAACAAGGTCATAATACAACTTTCTAACCAGGAATAAAATATTATATTACATCTTACATAGCTCATTTGCTATTACAATACATTGCAGCGGAATAACTATAAGCATGGGGTCCTTCATCTTCAAAGTGCCACAGGTAGACATGTTGGTTGCAGACTTTGTAATCCTAATCAACACACTTCACTAAATCAATCAAACCTGCAACATACAAGTTACAGCCACAAAGGGTCAATACATTTGAATTGTATTGGCAAGTGATACTATGGTGGTATAGTGGAGTCTATCATTTACATGCATTTGGCTAAGTGGAGTTGAGGCTTGCATTGCTCAAAATAGATTTTTCTTATCATTTTGAAAATACTAAGTTTTTGTTTTGACAAAATCTTTTCCAAAGCATCTCCCAATCAAAGATTGAAGAATCCAATAACCCTTGATCAAACCACAAGTTTTACTTAGAAGTTGGAGTGATGAGATTCTTGATTGCTTCCATGTCTTGATGCTCAAATTGTCCTTTACCAGGGACATGGCTAAGTACTTAGGTTTTACACTCTGCAGAGGTGGTGCACTTTTCCCACAAGACTTGGTTTCCCAAGACAAGATCTTTCAGAAGCCTTCCCTTAGACCAAAATGGACGCGCTCCAACCTATCAAACACTACCACCCACTGTCCATATGGCTAAGTTCTTGCAACCTATATGATCCAAGCAGAGCCCATAATGCCAAGTGGCTGCACTTGAAGCTTCTCAACATTTGACATCTCAAATCTCTTTGTTCCTAGGTGGCCATCCACAAGTGTGATACACAAGGTTCACCACCTTGTGTAACCACTCAACACAAACCATTCCTTCCATTCCACCCAGGTGATTCATTAACTTAGTTGTTTTATTAAACAAAACACAAGTCCTTAGACTTAGGAATTTTTCCATAGTGTGAATATATAGTCCACCCATGTTTTCTATTAGCTAGGCTAAGCTTGATAGGAATCTTAACATAGGAATTTTCTACTAAGGTTCCATCTACTAGGTTTTCCTATATCAAGGTTTATACTTAGCAAAAATTCCATGCAAGTTTTACTTAGAGAAATCACTAATGCATAGTGAAAGTAATGGGACAAAAGTATGAAGCATCACTTGCCTTTTTGGTAGAGGGTATAGATTCACTCCTTGTCCTTGCAACAATCACACTCTTCAAGTCACTACAATTCAATCAAGCAAGGTACAACTCAGTCTACCAATCAAGCAAGACAACACATAAAATGACAAAGTCAAAGTAATGCATGCAAGCATGCCAAGCTTTGTTTTGTTTGAAGGAGTGGTTCCTAATGGGTCATAAACATTTGGAAACACCTATTGGTCATTTTGTAAGGTGGTAAAGTTATTTGCAAAAGGTTTCACTTCATAAACCATTTTCAAAACAAAGTATCATTTTATGTGGTGTAGAAATATTTCTACTAAAGCATTAATCCATAGAGTTTACCAAATATGTTTTCAAACCATTAAACTTGGTATTTGGGGTCAGAGAGTTTAAAACAAAACATTTCCCAAAGGTTTTCTTCCAAAATCATTTTTAATACATAAACCACATTTCTATTTGACTAGAAATAGTTTTAAATCAAAGAATCATTCTTTTGTTTCACCAAATTCATTTTTGAAACCACAAAGTGTTTCCTAGGGTCAGTAGGTTCAAATTACACCATTTGCCCAAGATTTTATCCCCAAATTCATTTTTAAACAATTTCCACACCCTTAACAATCATACAAATGTTTCTGCAAAAACAAACATTTTAACAGAAGCTTTTTGCTAATCAAAGGGCATGGTTGGCTAGGGCTTGTTCCACTGAATCCATTGATATAAAATTTGTAAAATTTGGACGTGTGGTTTGAAAGTTACAAGGGTTTCAAAATGGCATTTAAATCTGGTTTCAAAATCTGTTTTAATCAGAAACTAGCCACGCGTCGCGCCGTGATTGGCCGGTACCGCTTCGTGCGGATCGATTGCTGTGGAGCGTTAGATCAAAGTGGGATCGCACGGCACAGGTCGCTCGATACCCCTTCGTTCACTTTCTTTCCTAAACGTCAGATCCAAATCTAACGGTCCTAACTACTCTAACTAAAAATCAGCGGCGCTGGCGGCGGCGCTCTGGCGGCAGCGCTCAGACGGTGTGGTCGCCGGTGGTTTAGGAGGAGAGGGAAGCAGAGGGGTAGCTCATCAGAATTGCTGAAGCCTGCTGATGCTCAACGTCGTGGCATCTCATCGAGGGGCGCGCGGAACTGTCCTTGATTGCTCGCCGGAGATGAGCTGGGCTTCGGGCGGTTCAGGAGGTCGTCGAGGGCGAGGATAGGGGGCACCCTAGGACAAACGGGAGACACTGTTAGGTTCACGAGAGCCTGGCGATCATCATCGTGTCTACGGGAAAGAGAGGGGAGGTCTGTTTTACCGGGGAGACGTTGCCGTAGTTGGAGCAGACGGCGGTGCTCAGTGGTTTGTTGGAGTCGGGGTTCTGGGGCGCCCGCAGTCGAATGGAAGGTGCAGGGAGATGCTCCTGGGAGTGGGGAAGGTGTGAGCTTGGTCGGGGAGGCAAGGGCTGGCGAGTACTGGCCGGAATCGGCGCGGAGGGTCGTCGGAGATAGGGGTGCTCGGGGAGGAATTGAGGCGGCCTAGAGGCGCACTTGGGGGAGGAGACAGAGGGGAAATGGAGAGGATGTCAGGGCGATTAAATGGGCTTGATCACCGCGAGGAATAAACGCGGCGTTACAACGAATTAAGCCGGAGAAATCAACGGCATAACAGGGAAGAACTGGTCGCTGCGGTGAGGACGATGGCTAGCGAAGTGGGGCCGTTGCGTCAGTGGGAAAAAGTGTGAGAGGGAGGTCCACCAGTCATTCACTGCACGGGTGTGGGTCTGAGTGAGAAAAGAACGGTTCGCTGGGGAAGAGAGGTGGGCTGTTGCTGGGTTAGTTGGGCCGGCTGGGCTGGGTCGACTTGTTCTTATTTTTTTCTGTCTGATTGTTTTATCTTCAATTAACCAAATCAATTCAAACAAACACCACACTTCACAACTTTTGAACTTGGTTCTGTTCAGTAGCATAAACCAAAATCCCATAATAAAATAATATTTTTATTCATTTTAGGATCCATTCATTATTTAAATAAAATGGACCTTTTGTTATTTAATCAAATAGGGTTTGATTTATTTAATAAAATCTTCATTTGAAACCCAAATACTTTCAAAACCAAATCAGTAGGTTTTTAATTGAAAGTAAAGAATACTTGGGAAGCTTGTTTAGAATAAAATAACATTTTTGTTATAGGGTCCATTAATAATTAAATAAAATGGACCTTAGTTAATAATTCAAATAGGATTTGTTTATTTAAATTCTTTATTTTGGAATCTAAAATAGTACCAAAACCATTCAGTAGGTTTTATTTGAGAATACAAAATACTTGGAAAACTTATTTAAAACAAATAAACAAGTTTTGATGGTTTAGAAATAATAAAACCTTTATTAATAAAACTTGGATATTAAATCCTTATTACTTTATCTAAATAAACCTTTACTATTTTTAATCAAAGCAAAACCTTTTGTTTCAAAATCTTGGCCAAGGTTTAATTTGGCTTTTATAAAGTAATCTTTATTTAAAATATTTCTTTTCCCTTTGAAAACCAAAACCTTTATAAAAGATTTTCAAAGTAGTAGTAAATTTTTTTTTCCTTTATTAAATATTTATCTTTTTAATCCCTTTAGGATTTATTTGACCCAAATTGGTTTGAAGGTTTCCAATTGGATTCAAAAGTTTTCTTCTGGCTCTGAAAATCAACAAAGTTTTATTTTATTCATTTGTTTTTCACATTACAAGATTTGGAAAATCTTGGGATGTGACAAATTCATTCATTCATATCAAAAGCATTTGTTGATAGAAATGGGTTTGCATCTGAAAACATTGGGTGTCCGATAAGAGTTATTTCTCCGGGAGGAGATATGATAGTAAGTCTTGGATGCCGGGATCTAGTCATAGAGTTTGGAAAACATAAGTTTCCAGTGAACCTGATAATCCTGAATTCCCAAGGATTGGATGTAATTTTGGGAATGGATTGGATGGCTAAGTATGAAGGGGTACTAGATTGTGCAAATCGTACAGTTACACTCACAACCCCTGAAGGAAAGAGGATAAAATTCAAATCCAACTTTGAATCTAAAGGAAATAAGCTAAATTCTCTTAAGGGGGTTAGCATGGACACTGTGCCAATTGTGTGTGAGTATCCAGATGTGTTTCCGGAAGAGTTACCGGGAATGCCACCAGATAGAGACGTGGAGTTTATAATAGATTTGGTACCAGGTTCTGGACCAAGAGCAAAGAGATCTTATAAAATGTCAGTTGACAAACTAAAGGAACTCAAGAAACAACTCGGAGAACAATTGCAGAAAGGATTCATCCAGCCAAGTTCTTCATCTTGGGGAGCTCCAGTTTTATTCGTGGAAAAGAAGGATAGAACACAAAGATTGTGCATTGATTACCGATCACTCAACGAGGTAACCATCAAGAACAAATACCCTTTGCCTAGAATCAATGACTTGTTTGATCAGCTAGAAGGAGCATGTGTGTTCTCGAAGATTGATCTCCGATCCGGCTATTTTCAACTCAAGATAAGAGAGCAAGACATACCTAAAACAACATTCACCACCAGGTATGGATTGTATGAATACACCGTGATGCCATTTGGTTTAACCAACGCTCCAGCATACTTCATGAATATGATGAACAAGGTGTTCATGGAATTTCTTGACAAGTTTGTTGTCGTTTTCATCGATGACATCGTAGTCTACTCCAAGAGCAAAGAAGAACATGAAGGACACTTACGCTTGATACTTGAGAAACCGAGGGAGCATAAACTATATGCCAAATTCAGCAAGTGTGAGTTCTGGTTAGAAGAGGTTGGTTTTCTTGGTCATGTTATGACAAAGGATGGCGTAGCAGTTGATCCTGCCAAAGTTTCAGCTGTAACTGAATGGGAATCTCCCAAGAACATGAAAGAGATTCATAGTTTCCTCGGCTTAGCAGGTTACTACAGAAGATTCATTGAAAATTTCTCAAAGGTTGCTAAGCCAATGACAGAATTGTTAAAGAAAGACAAGAAGTTTTCTTGGTCTGAAGGTTGTGAACTCAGCTTCCAAGAATTGAAGAAGAGACTTGTGTCAGCACCAGTTCTGTGCCTGCCAGATTTGGAAAAAGACTTCCAAGTATATTGTGATGCTTCGTACCAAGGATTAGGTGCTGTACTTATGCAAGGCGGAAAAGTTGTGGCTTATGCCTCGAGACAACTCAAAACTCATGAAGTAAACTATCCTACTCATGATTTAGAGTTAGCCGCTGTTGTCCATGCACTCAAAACATGGAGACACTACCTTTTGGGAAAGCGCTGTGAAGTATTCACAGATCACAAGAGTTTGAAGTATATCTTCACCCAGAAGGAAATCAATATGAGACAAAGGAGATGGCTAGAACTTATCAAGGATTACGACTTAAGTTTGCAATAACACCCCGGTAAAGCAAATGTTGTAGCAGATGCTCTAAGTCGTAAGGTGTTTGTGAATGGCCTTACCAAAGGTGAATTGCCAGATGACTTGTGTAAGCAATTCAAAGAACTCAGATTGGAGATTGTGCCAGAAGGACATCTCATGTATTTGGATGTTCAACCCACTCTGTTGGATAAGATTAAAGAAGCCCAGAAGACTGATAAAGAAATCGAAGAGATTAAGGAAAGGATTAGTCAAGGGAAAGCTAAAAGTTTCCATATAGACGAACAAGGTACTTTATGGCACGGGAAACGTATTTGTGTTCCACAAGATCCGGAGTTGCGGAAACTGATTCTACAAGAAGCCCACAACTCACCGTATTCTATTCACCCGGGAAACACCAAGATGTACATGGATATGAAAGAAAGATTTTGGTGGAACAATCTCAAAAGGGACATCGCCGAACATATTGCTTTGTGTGATGTGTGTAGTAGAGTGAAAGCGGAGCATCAGAAACCAGCAGGTTTGCTTCAACCACTGCCTATTCCTGAATGGAAGTGGGAAAATATCGGTATGGATTTCATTACCGGATTACCAAGGACCAGGTCAGGGTATGATTCCATATGGGTAATAGTGGATCGCCTAACTAAAGTGGCTCATTTTATACCCGTGAAAACAACTTATACAAGTGCCAAGTTAGCCAAAATCTACATGAGCAGAATTGTATGCCTTCACGGTGTGCCTACGAGTATTGTGTCTGATAGAGGAACTCAGTTCACTTCTCACTTTTGGAGACAGCTTCATGAATCTTTGGGAACGAGGTTGGAATTCAGTACTGCTTTTCATCCTCAAACTGATGGACAAACGGAAAGGACTAATCAAATTCTTGAAGACATGTTGAGGGCATGTGCCCTAGACTATGGAGCAAGTTGGGATGAAAGTCTACCTTACGCAGAGTTCTCTTACAATAACAGTTACCAATCTAGTATTGGGATGGCACCATTTGAGTTTCTCTACGGAAGGAAATGTACCACCCCACTGCTATGGAATGGTGTGGGAGAAAGAAGCTTATTTGGACCTGATCTTATCAAAGACGCCGAAGAGAAAGTCAAATTAGTTAAGGACAGGTTGATGATAGCACAGTCCCGACAGAAAAGCTACGCGGATTCTAAGCATAGAGAAGTCACCTACGAAGTTGGGGATAGAGCTTATCTTAGAGTATCACCACTTCGTGGAGTGAAAAGATTTGGATTCAAAGGAAAGTTGGCGCCAAGATATGTTGGGCCATTCAAAATTCTAAGTCGCAAGGGAGAAGTGGCATATGAAGTCGAATTACCAGAATCTCTATCAGCAGTCCATAATGTGTTTCATGTGAGTCATCTTAAGAAATGTCAACCAGAAATGGAAGAATCTTCTTTGAAGGATACCATACCTTTGGAAGAAGTTCAACTAGAAAGTGACCTCACCTATGAAGAAAAGCCTGTCAAGATTCTTGAGACCGCAGAAAGAGTCACAAGGACAAAAACTATCAAGTTTTGCAAAGTGCAATGGAATCATCATTCCGAAGAGGAAGCAACATGGGAAAGAGAAGATGTTCTTCGGAAAGACCACCCTCACCTATTTGCTAGCCAATCCGAATCTCGAGGGCGAGATTCACCTTAAGGGGGTTAGATTTGTAACATCCCTAAAATCATGGTTTCAAAGTTTGCATATCACTCATGCATACATATAGATTTGAGATCATTTTCAAACTCATATCAGAAAAACAGAAGCACTTGGTGCTATGATTTTATGTGAGTAGGTTTAATTCAAATGGCCATCACCATTTGAAAGTTTGAAAATTTAGGAACTTGATTGCTTGCCTTCATTGTTGAAAGGATTGTGTGAAGATTTTAGACCAAAGTTTACAACTTAGAAATAATTTCAAAAACTCTTTTTCAAACTTTCTGCAAATCAGAAGCAAGTCCCTGATTATTTTATACCCAAGCTTGACCAAGCTCTTGCAAAGCAACCATGCTTAATACCTATATTGGAGACTACTGTACCCTGCAAAATCCCCAGAAAATTTTGAATTCAAAAAGAGTTTGAATTCATAACAAAACCATTTCAGAAATTCGTATCAGAAAAAGAAAAGAAGCAAACAAAAGAAAAGGGCCGAGCGCCAGGAATCTAGCCCAGCATCGAAACAAGCCCAGTTAGCCCACCCGGGCCATTTCTTTTCCTTCTGCACACGCGAGCACACCCACTCAGCCGCTGACAGCCAGACCCCACACCCCCTCTGCTTATTTCACTAACAAGCGGGCCCCGACCACGTCAGCTTCGTCTTCCCCTGATTCCGCGCACGACCTCCGCCGCTGCCTGTTGCTGCACTGATTTCGCGAGCTTAATTGGCATTGATACAGCGAGCGTTTCCTGTCGAGCCTCTGGCTATAAAATCCCCACATCCTCACGACCATTTCCCCCCAATCAATTTTGCCTTCACGCCACTAGGCTGCCCATGATTCGCACGACGCCGCCGCTATTCCGACAACTGCGCCGGCGAATTCTGGTGAGTTCCGAGCTCCCCTCTGTCTCTCGTTCATGCTATCAAGATCAGCGAGTCCTTGCGCACCTACTGACACTTTCCTTTTGACCTTGCATGACCCATAGCTCCAGCAACGTTGACGACCGGCCGCCACCGTTCTCTGCACGAACTCCGGCGACTCCCCTCTGTAAGTAGCCAACGCCCCTTGCCCTCTGACTTGTACACCTAGAATCTACGTCGATGTGCGCATCTAACGGTACCCTTATCTTGGCTTAGCGCGACGAGGAACCTCGCCAACGACGACGACTGACCGTGCCCGACGTCTGCCCCTACTCCGACTAGAAATCATCGCCGTATCCGCACGCCCCCCGATAAACCAAAGCCACCTCGAGCTTCAGCACGCCACTGCGGTTCTGGTAAGCGCCTTCTTGCTTCCCGGGCGACCTAGAGCACTAGCACCACCGCAGTAAGACGCGCCGCCGCCTGTCACCGCCGCTAGCGCCGCTCATTTCTGGTTAGGAGATTTTAACCGTTAGATCTGGATCCTACGCGTAGAGATAGTTCACTTATCGAAGGGGTATGGACAGATCTGAGCCGCGTAGCGTTAGTTAGATCCAACGGCACAGAAGGGTGATCCGGTGTGAACTGGTACGCGCCAGTAATATCGCGACGCGTGGCTAGGATTAGATCTAAAAACAGAATTCAAACCAGATTTTGATCCAAATTTCAAATGACTATAACTTGAGATTCCCACGTTAGATTTTTGCAAATTTCATACCGTTGGAATCAGTGAATCAAGGCCTTTCTGAATCTGCAATGTGTTTAACAAATAGTATCTGTTAAAATGAATTTGTATGCAGAAACATGTTTAGGTCCATTTTGGGTATAGTTTTTGTTTAGCATTTTGTTTTGGGGCTAAATAAGTTCAGTTGGCAAACTTTGTGACTTGTTATGTTTCTGTACCATACACTTGCTTGGTAGAGTTTTCAAATTCATCACTTAGTAATTCTTGCATGCATGCATTCATATTATTTTTGATTGTATATAAATTGTGTGTAATTGTATGCTACAATTTTTTGTGTAGATTTTGCTAGTGACTGTGATTGTGAAGAGTGCTACTCTCCCCATTACCAAGGCAAGTGGTATTTCATGAATATTTCATTCCTATATTTTGTATTAGCATTAGATATTTTGCTAAGTCTTGCATGCTACTTTTACTAAAAGCTTTGATGGGAAATCCTAAGTAGTTATAGGTTATTAGAATTGCTAGGAAAATTCCTAAGTGAAAGTTACTATACCTTGCTTAGCCTAGCTAGTAGCAAACAAGGGTTGGTAAAAATCTATACTTACTATGGTGAAAATATTTCTAAGTCATGAGGCTTATGCTTTCCTAATAAAACAACTAAGTCAAATGAACCTCCTGGGTGGAATGGAAAGATTGGTTTGTGTTGAGTGGTTACACAAGGCCATGGATTTGGCTTGTGTATCACACTTGTGGTATGCCACCCAGGCACAAAGGGATTTGGAGGCCAAGTGTTGAGAAAGCTTACAGTGCAACCACTTGGCAATATGGGCTCTGCCATGATCATATAGGTTGCTAGAACTTAGTCACTTGGACAGTAGGTGGTAGTGGGAATGATAGGTTGGAGCGCGTCCATTTGACTAAGGAAAGGCTTCTGAAAGGTCCTGTCTTGGGAAACCAAGTCTGGTGGGGAAAGTGCACAACCTCTGCAGATGGAAAACCTAAGTACTTAGCCAAGTCCATGGCAATGGACAACTTGAGCATCAAGACATGGAAGCTACAAGAATCTCATCACTCTAACTTCTAAGTAAAACTTGTGGGTGAACAAGGGAAAAAGGACCCCAATGTCTATTGGTGGTTTCTTGGGAAAGTTTTTGACAAAGAAAAACTTAGTGATTTCAACTAATAGGAAAAACCTATTTTGAAGCAAAGCAAGCCAAGCTACACTTAGCCAAATTGCATATAGTAATATAGTCCACTTAAAATTTACTAAGGTATCACTTGCCAATACTATTCCAAAGTATTGACCCACTGTGGCTGTAACTTGTGATGTTGCAGGTTACTCAGATGATGATTAGGTGTCATAAGTCTACACTCAACATGCTTGCCTATGGCACATGAAGATGAAGACTTGTGTTATTTACTTATTCCAAAACTCTTGTATTAGGCCTATGGCCCTGAGATGTAAAAGACTATGTTTAATCTCTGGAATGGATGTAATAAATGACCTTTGTTTCTGTGTACTTCATCTTAAACTGTGGATGCTAGCAATGATCTAGGGACTAGCATTGCAATCACAGGGATCCTTTTCCTTTACAAAGGAGGGGTCTAACAAGTGTGTAGCACTAAGGCTAGAACATTCATACAGAAAATAATGAGCATATATGCTCCTGTTTTGAAATGATCTTTGAAAATGGGATCTTACATGATCATGGATGCATGGATGATATGCATGAGTTTGAAACATGATTTTAGGGATGTTACAAATCTAACCCCCTTAAGGTGAATCTCGCCCTCGAGATTCGGATTGGCTAGCAAATAGGTGAGGGTGGTCTTTTTGAAGATCATCTTCTCTTTCCCATGTTGCTTCTTCTTCAGAATGGTGGTTCCATTGAACTTTGCAGAACTTCATGGTTTTAGTCCGAGTAACTCTTTCTGCAGTCTCAAGAATCTTGATAGGTTTTTCCTCATAAGTGAGGTCACTCTCCAATTGAACCTCTTCCAAAGGTATAGTATCCTTCAAAGATGTTTCCTCCATTTCTGGATGACATTTCTTAAGCTGACTCACATGAAACACATTATGAACAGCTGACAAAGACTCTGGCAATTCAATCTCATAGGCTACTTCTCCTTTACGACTTAGAATCTTGAATGGCCCAACATATCTTCGGGCCAATTTACTTTTGACACCAAATCTCTTCACTCCACGAAGTGGTGACACTCTAAGATAAGCTCTATCCCCAACTTCATAGGTGACTTCTCTACGCTTAGGATCTGCGTAGCTCTTCTGTCGAGACTGTGCTATCTTCAATCTGTCCTTAACCAACTTGACTTTCTCTTCGGTTTCTTTGATTAGTTCTGGTCCGAACAGACTTCTTTCTCCCACACCATTCCATAGTAATGGGGTGGTACACTTTCTCCCATAGAGAAACTCAAATGGTGCCATCTCAATACTGGCTTGATAGCTGTTGTTATAGGAAAATTCTGCGTAAGGCAGACTTTCATCCCAACTGGCTGCCCTCAACATATCTTCAAGAATCTGATTAGTCCTTTCTGTTTGTCCATTAGTTTGAGGATGAAAAGCAGTGCTTAATTCCAACCCCGTTCCCAATGACTCATGTAATTGCCTCCAAAAATGAGAAGTGAATTGGGTTCCTCTATCAGACACAATACTCTTGGGTACTCCATGTAGACATACAATTCTACTCATATAGATCTTATCCAACTTAGCACTTGTGTAAGTTGTCTTCACGGGTATGAAATGAGCCACTTTAGTTAGGCGTTCCAATACTACCCAAATAGAATCATATCCTGACCGGGTCCTTGGCAATCCGGTAATGAAGTCCATACCAATCTTGTCCCACTTCCAATCAGGAATAGGTAGTGGTTGAAGCAAACCTGCTGGTTTCTGATGTTCCGCTTTCACTCTACTACACACATCACACAAAGCAATATGTTCGGTGATGTCCTTCTTGAGATTATTCCACCAAAATCTTTCCTTCATATCCATGTACATCTTGGTGTTACCCGGATGAATAGAATATGGTGAGTTGTGTGCTTCTTGCAAAATCAGTTTCCGAAGTTCCGGATCCTGTGGAACACAGATACGTTTTCCATGCCATAAAGTACCCTGTTCGTCTTCATGGAATCCTTTGGCTTTTCCTTTGCCAATCTTTTCCTTAATTTCTTCAATTTCCTGATCAATTTTCTGGGCTTCTTTGATGTTGTCCAACAATGTGGGTTGAACATCCAAAGACATGAGATGTCCTTCAGGCACAATCTCTAATCGGAGATCTCTAAATTGGGCAGACAAATCATCTGGCAATTCTCCCTTAGTAAGGCCATTCACAAAAACCTTACGGCTTAGAGCATCTGCTACAACATTTGCTTTACCGGGGTGGTATTGCAAACTTAAGTCATAGTCCTTGATGAGTTCTAGCCATCTTCTTTGTCTCATGTTAATTTCCTTCTGGGGGAAGATGTACTTCAAACTCTTGTGATCTGTGAACACTTCA
The DNA here is from genome assembly GCA_916181665.1 of Avena sativa. Taxonomy (NCBI): domain Eukaryota; kingdom Viridiplantae; phylum Streptophyta; class Magnoliopsida; order Poales; family Poaceae; genus Avena; species Avena sativa. The sequence continues at coordinate 365,095,025 of OV702295.1, forward strand.
CAACGCTTTCCCAAAAGATAATGTCTCCATGTTTTGAGTGCATGGACAACAGAGGCTAACTCTCGATCATGAGTAGGGTAGTTCACTTCATGGGTTTTGAGTTGTCTCGAGGCATAAGCCACAACTTTTCCTTCTTGCATAAGTACTGCACCCAAACCATGATGAGATGCATCACAATACACTTGGAAATCCTTCTCCAAATCTGGCAGACATAAGACTGGTGCTGTCACTAGTCTCTTCTTCAATTCTTGAAAGCTGAGTTCACAACCTTCAGACCAAGCAAATTTCTTGTCTTTCTTTAGCAATTCTGTCATAGGCTTAGCTACTTTGGAGAAATTTTCAATGAACCTTCTGTAGTAAGCTGCTAAGCCAAGGAAACTACGAACTTCTTTCACTGACTTGGGAGATTCCCATTCAGTTACAGCTGAAACTTTAGCAGGATCAACTGCAACACCATCTCCTGACACAATGTGTCCAAGAAATCCAACTTCATTCAACCAGAATTCACACTTGCTGAATTTGGCATATAGTTTATGCTCTCTAAGCTTCTCAAGTATCAAACGCAAATGTCCTTCATGTTCTTCTTTGCTCTTGGAGTAGATCAAAATTTCATCGATGAAAACGACAACAAACTTATCAATAAATTCCATGAACACCTTGTTCATCATATTCATAAAGTATGCTGGTGCATTGGTCAAACCAAATGGCATCACGGTATACTCATACAATCCATACCTTGTGGTGAAAGCTGTTTTAGGTATGTCTTGATCTCTTATCTTGAGTTGGAAATAACCTGACCGAAGATCAATCTTTGAGAACACACAAGCTCCTTCTAACTGATCAAACAGGTCATTGATTCTAGGCAAAGGATATTTGTTCTTGATAGTCACCTCATTGAGTGAACGGTAATCTATACATAACCTTTGACTTCTATCCTTCTTTTCCACAAACAAAACTGGGCCCCCCCAAGATGAAGAACTTGGTTGAATAAATCCTTTCTGCAACTGCTCTCCAAGTTGTTTCTTGAGTTCTTTCAGTTCATCAACTGACATCTTGTATGGTCTCTTTGCTATTGGTCCAGATCCTGGTAGCAAATCAATAAGGAACTCCACATCTCTATCTGGTGGCATTCCAGGCAATTCTTCCGGAAACACATCCGGATATTCACTCACAATTGGCACACTGTCCATGCTAACCCCCTTAAGAGAATTTAGCTTACTCCTTTTTTGCTTCAAAGTTGGTCTTGAATCTGATCCTTTTATTTTCTGGAGTTGTGAGTGAGACAGTATGGTTGGCACAATCTATCACTCCCTTGTGCTTAGTCATCCAATCCATTCCCAAAATGACATCCAATCCTTGGGAGTTTAGGATTATCAAGTTAACGGGAAACTTATACTTCCCAAACTCTATGACTAGGTCATGACATCCTGAATTCACTATCATTTCTCCACCAGGAGAACTTACTTTTATAGGACACCCAATAGTTTCTACCGGTAGTTCATTTCTTTCAACAAATGCTCTTGATATGAATGAATGAGATGCACCAGTATCAAAGAGAACAAATGCTGGAACAGAATTGAGTTTGAACTTACCAGCAACAACATCAGGTTCCTCATATATTTCCTCCACATTGATGTGGTTCACTTGTCCCTTCTGAAAAGGGTTAGGCTTGTTGGGTCCTTCAACTTTCTTTTCCGGGCATTCATTTGCATAATGCCCCATCTTCTTGCACTTGAAACACTCAAACTGACTAATATCCTTCTTGACAGGCTGGCTTCCACTGCCACTTCCACTACCACTATGGTGGCTCTTATATCCTCCCTTGTGGTTCTTGTACTTGTCATTGTCATGACTACGCTGATGCTTGTTGTCATGATGATGGTTGTGGTTGTGGTGCTTGTTGAATTTCCCATGCTTGTGGGATCCTGAGCTTCCACTATCATCATAATGGGAACGCTTGTGAGACGATCCCGAGCTGTGCTTGTCCGAGTGCTTTCTCTTCCTACTCTCAACTTGTTTCATTTTGTTCTCCAAAATAGCAGCCTTATCACAAAGAGACTGGTATGTGGGAACATAGGCCACTGACAGCTGTAAGTTCAGTTCATCATTCAGGAATTCAAGAAACTTCTCTCTTCTTTTAGCATCAGTGTCAACTTCATCCGGTGCATAGCGCGCCAGATTGTTGAACTCCTCAATATATTCAGCCACGCTGCGGTGGCGCTGCTTCAGATTATGGAACTCTTTCTTCTTCAGACTCATCACTCCGGATGAGATATGAGTAGTACGAAAGCCATCTTCAAAGATAGCCCATGTCACATCTGCAATGGGAGTGGTGATCTGGAAGTTATCCCACCAAGTGGCTGCTGGTCCTTCCAACAAGTGAGCTGCAAATCTGACTTTCTCTTCATCAGTACAGCCAACTGTTACCATGTCCTTATTCACAGAGCGTAGCCAATCATTGGCCACCATAGGATCAGTTGTTCCTGTGAACTTTGCTAGCCTCAATCTCAAGAACCTGGTAAGCATGTCAAAACCCGGTGGGTTGTTATTGTTGTTGTTGTTATTGTTGTTGTTGTTGTTGTTGTTGTTGTTGTTCTGGTTCTGGATGAACATAGTCATCATATGCATCAGCTGAGTCTGAGCTGTCATCATTTTCTGCATCTCAGGGGTGATGTTGTTGTTGTTGTTGGGGTTGGGATTGGCACGACGGGGAGGCATCTGTGGTTTGTTCAATAGAGATAAGAATGAGATACCCATAGATGCTTTCATGCACAATACATCACATAAACAATCATCAAGCATGCATCACAATAATAAAGGTTCAACAACAAAATAACAAGTTTGCAAAGTAAACACACCAATAGCAAGCCATCCACATGTTGGATGGTCATTGCGACTCAAATAAAGCATGGTAAGTAAATGATAAATGAGTAGTCAACACTACTCCTCGGCATCAACCTCCTCCTCAACAAATGTAAGACCTGCATTCTCCATAGCGGTCTTGTATTCCTCGACATTGGTGGTCAAGGTCTCTACTTTGGCTTTGAGAGCCCTCTTCTGAGAACGAAGCCTCTCTATCACAGTCTGCTGATGCTCGAGCTCGAAGTCCTTGGCCTCCAGTTCTGCGGTCATGTCTCGAATCCTCTTGTTCCTATCTTGGACTCGCTTCTCTTGACTCTTGAACTTTCTGTCCTGACTCTCAAACTTGGCCTCCATCTCCTTGACTATCTCATCTTGCTCCTCGAAGAGCTTGTCCTTCTCACGAAGCTACACCTGAAGTTCGTCATTGCTGAGCATGACGTTGGTCCTATCAGTGTCCACATGCCTAAGAAGAACCTCTAAGTCCTAGAGGTATAGACGAATCGGCTCTGCTGACTCCCTCGAAGTGTCCTCGAAGTCAATGGCCTCACCATCCTCATCACGTCTACCAAAGGTGTTGAAATGAGTACCTCTAACCTCACGAGAGTGTCTCCCTAGTAGACGTCCTATCAGATCCTGCATGACTACCTCAAGGCCTCTCTCCTTGTCATCATGCATAAGCTTGAAGATGATGGCCTCCGTGGCTGGCTCAGTCTGGCGTCCTGGCTGATTGACCTTGAAGCCCCAAAGGTCTTTCCTCTCGAACTTGGTGAGGGGAAGCATCATGATAGAAGGAAGTGGGAGATTGAGCAGGCTAGTGAGCTCAATAATACGAGTGCCAAAGCGAGTTCCCTTGAACTCATCAACCGTGCTGATAATAACATTAGGCATCTATTTATAAGATAGAAAAAGTTAGAATCAACACACATAAGAATGAATCACAAAACAAAGCAACACATGTATAACTTTGGAAATCAAATCACACAAGTCATGGCATACATGCAACCATTACAACATCCAAGGTTCAACTTATTTCAAGCAGCATTTGGAAAATAAGGTGATAAGTGGTGGTTCAACTAACGAAGTATGTCACAATCCGAACTCACTAGACATGTTGGATAACATAATATTTCTAGAAGCAATCAGTCTATCTTGAGCACATGACTCCATCACTAAGTCTATAATATCTCCTCTTAAGGTTTAGTTGGTAGCCTCCAACTCTTGGGTATGTTTATTCTCTTCCTTTAGGTCATTCTGGATGTTGAGCATTCTGCACTTGACTCTATCACCAAGTTCTTTGATGGTCTTCCAAGCTGCATCCCGTGCTAAATCAAAGAATATAGTGTGCACCACTGAATTGGTGAACATGCAGAATCCTGATTCTTTGTGGTTGTCTTCCTTGTTTTTATACAAGTGAAGTTGCACCCACCAGTATTCAACTCCTTCATCCATCACAGGAAAACCTTTGTACACAGCTGCACCATGTATTTCCATGGCAACCATGAGGTCCTTGAGAGCCTTGGGAAATTCTGTCTCACACTCCAAAGTCATTGTCATGAGTGGTCCCTTCCTTACGGCTTCGTTGATGGAGTTCATCTACAAATAGAGATGAGAAAGAAGATTAGAAAAGTTTACGAGAAGAATAGACAAGTGCGGAAGTTGTGGAATTTTTTTTCCTTAGTGGTTTCCAATCCTAGGGTCATAATCCTACAGGCAACACAGTGCTCTGATACCATCTGTAAGATCCCTCCTTTATAAAGGAAAAGGATCCCTGTGATTGCAATGCTAGTCCCTAGATCAATGCTAGCATCCACAGTTTAAGATGAAGTACACAGAAACAAAGGTCATTATTATAGTCATTCCAGAGACAAACATAGTCTTTCCAACTCCATGGCCATAGGCCTAATACAAGAGTTTAAATAAGTAAATAGATAAAAGTCTTCATCTTCATGTGCCACAGGCAAACATGTTGAGTGTAGACTCATGACTCCTAATCCTCATCAGAATAACCTGCAACATCACTAGTTACAGCCACAGTGGGTCAATACATTGGAATAGTATTGGCAAGTGATACCTTAGTATAATATTGGTGGACTAAATACTATATGCAATTTGTCTAAGTGTAGCTTAGGCTTGCTTTGCACAAAATAGGTTTTGCCTATTAGTTGAAATCACTAAGTTTTCTTTGTCAAAACTTTACCCAAGGAACCACCAATAGACATTGAGGTCCTTCACCCTTGTTCAACCACAAGTTTTACTTAGAAATTGGGATGAGGAGATTCTTGATAGCTTCCATGTCTTGATGCTCAAATTGTCCAATACCAGGGACATGGCTAAGTACTTAGATTCTTCCATCTGCAGAGGTTGTGCACTTTCCCCACTAGACTTGATTTTCACCAAGACAGGACCTTTCAGAAGCCTTCCCTTAGACGAAATGGACGCGTTCCAACCTATCATCCCACTACCACCAACTGTCCAAATGGCTAAGTTCTAGCAACCTATGTGATCCAGGCAGAGCCCATATTGCCAAGTGGCTGCACTAGAAGCTTCTTAACATTTGGCCTCTCAAATCCCTTTGTTCCTGGGTGGCTTTCCACAAGTGAGATAGACAAGGTAGACCATAGAAATGGTCCTTGTGTAACCACTCAACATAAACCATTCCTTCCATTCCACCCAGGTGTTTCATTCACTTAGTTGTTTTATTAGACAAAACACAAGTCCAAAAAGGACTTAGAAATATTTTAACATAGCATGAATATTCCACCACCCTTGGTTGCTACTAGCTAGGCTAAGCATGGCATAGATAAGCATCTTAACTTAGAAATTTTCTAGCAATTCTACAACTACTAGGATTTCCCAAGCATAGCATATAAGCAAAATATAACTATGCAAGACTAGCAAAATATATCTAATGCATAGTATAAAACATAGGGGTAGAATCATGAAGCACCACTTGCCTTGGTAGTTTGGAGAGTAGCTACACTCCTCACAATCACAATCACTATTGGCACCAAAATCTACACATAAAATCATAGTAACAAATCACATACAAATAAAATACAAGCACAAATATATGGATGCATGCAATATGATATGTGATGATTTTCTAAACTCAACAAGACAAGTGCACAGTACTGGTTCATAAACAAGTTCAAAACTTGCCAAACAACATTTATTTAAACACCAAAACATTTCTCAAATAATTTATATACACAAAATAGGCCTACACATGTTTCTGTAAATAAAACCATTTTAACAGAAACAAAACATTAAAAACATTGCATATTTGGAAAGGGCTTGCTCTCCTGATTCCATTGATATAAAATTCATCAAATTTGGACGTGGGAATCAAAAGTTATGGCTAAAACAAATTCAAACAACTAATAGATTCAAATCCTGTTTTTAAACCTAAACTCTAGCCACGCGTCATGTTCTGATTGGTGCGTACCGGTTCGCTCAGTATCACGCACACAAGCCGTTAGATCTAACTTAATCTGCACGGTCCAGATCTATTCATACCGTTTCGTTAAATGATCTATTTCTACGCGCTGGATCTAGATCCAACGGTCATCGATCAAGCGACCACGGATGGGCGGCGCTAGCGGTGGCAACTGGCGGCGGCGAGCTCTGTCTACGGCGGCGTGGCGCTACAGGGGGTTCTGGGGTCGTCGGAGACGCTTACCAGATTGGTAGCGATGCACTGATGCTGAACGTGGCGACGGGTTGGCAAGGGGCGCACGGACACGGCAACACGAGCTCGTCGGAGTTGTTGACAGCGTCGGGTGTTCGGTGACGCAGACGTTGGCGGCGCTCCTGGTCACCCTAGCATGAATCAAAGGCATCAGGGGGTGCGCAAGGCTACGGCGAACACACTCGTGTGAATCAGAAGCGAAGGGGAACACGGGGCTCACCGAATTTAGACGCCAGAGCTGAAGACGTCGTCGGGAGCTTGCAGTGCTTGATGAAGACGACGACCTGGGGCAGTATAGGACGAACCAAAGACATCAGAAGGAGCACAAGGAGGTTGTGAAGATGTTCGCATGAACCAGAGAGGAAGGGGTGCACGGAACTCACCGGGATTGGTCGCCGGAGAGGGTTCTGCCTGCGGCGGTGCAAGGGAGATTGCGGGCAGCCTGGGGGCGCTCTATGCTCGGGGTCTGGGGGAAAACGGAGAGGGGGTAGAGGCGGTTTAAGTAGCATGGTCGCGAGCATGATTTACTCCGGCATTCAACATGAATTGACGCCGTGAATCAATATAGAGAACGGCCGGCGTAATTTGGGGATTGAGCTGTTAGCGGGGTGGAGACGATGACGCCGTGTGGGCCGTGGTTGTCAGCGAGAGGAACAGAGAGGGAGTGGGTCCAGACTGTCAGCGACCTTGTGGGTGCGGGTGTGAGTAAAGAAAACGCTTCGCGGGGTGGGGTTGCTGGGCTAGTTGGGCTGGTTGGGCCAGATTCGACTGTTTGCTTATTTTTTTCTCTTTTAAACTTTTTTCCTTTTCTGTTTGCTTTTCTAAAAAGGATTTTCAAACTCCAATTCAAATCTGTTTGATTTCAAAACTTTTCTGGACTTTTGTACAATAAATCTTGTACTCAAATAAGTGTCAAACACATCTGTTCACCCAAACCTACTTGAGTCAATTGAAAAATAAAATAAAAACAAGCCTTTTGGAGATATAATAAAAGGCATAAACTTTGGTTTTATTTCATACTTGTTTTGAAACTTGGCTCAAACCTTTGGAATCACTTAAATAAGGATTCAAAACAATACTAATTGAATATAAGTGCCTTTCTCAATAGTGTGTAGCACCAAGGCTAGAACATTCATACATAAAATAATGAGCATATATGCTCCTGTTTTGAAATGATCTTTGAAAATGGGATCTTACATGATCACGGATGCATGGATGATATGCATGAGTTTGAAACATGATTTTAGGGATGTTATAGTAGGAAACCTACTTGGGGAGGAAGTCCCTCTCCCTCCACCGCCGGCCCTTGGAGACCGAGTTGGGGAGGGACTCCCCTCCCCTTGGCGCGCCCCCTCCACCTATATAAGGAGGGGCAGGGCTGCCCCTCCAAGCACACACCTTGCCCCTCTAAACCTAACCCTAGCCGCCGCCGGCCACCATAGCCGCCGCCCTAGGGTTTCTCCCAAGCCGCCGAGTTGGGGCATCCCCTTGCCCTAGCCGCCGGCCTAGCTCCCTCTACTTGGTGCCTCTAAACCCTAGATCGCCAAGACTCTCTCATAGTCCACCATACTCGCTCCGGCTTAAGGCGAAGCCCTGCGAGATCTCCCCTCTACCTCTGGTACCACGCCGTCGTGCTGCCGGAATCGCGAGGAGAGTGCTACAACCTCCGCTGCCTGCTGGAACAAGGGAGAGGAAGGTCTTCATCGAGTACCGAACGTGTGACCGACTGCGGGAGCGCTGCCGGAACGCGGCGCCGGAAGGATCATCTGCACGATCTTGAGATCGGGAAGAGTACGACTACATCACCCACAAGAATCCGCTCTTGTTAACCGCTTTGGAATCTTCAAGGGTGAGTTCATCTATCGACTCGTTGCTACAATCTAGTAGATAGATCTTGGCTTGTTTGTTTGCATGCGGTAGAATTTTTTTGTTTTCCATGCTACGAAACCCTACAGTGGTATCAGAGCCGTGTCTATATGTAGATCTGTTGCACGAGTAGAACACAATGGTCATTGTGGGCGGTGGTGCTTTTATTATCAATTGCTTCTTGTGTACTTTGCATCTTGCGGTATGATGGGATGAAACGGCCCGGGCTAACCTTACATGACATCGTTCATGAGACTTGCTCCACGCTAAACATGCAACTTGTATTGCATAAGTGGCTTTGCGGCTGTCTGTCTCTCCCATTATAGTAAGATCCAATTTACAACGGGCACTTGATAGTTCTAGCATCAACGTTGTGGTTCTTGTTCGTAAGTTAGAGCGACACTTATTGAAAGCCCCAAGCCACGTAAAATATGCAAAGAAAATTAGAGGCGTCTAACTTTGTTTTGCAGGGGTGTGTGTGATGTGATATGACCATGATTGTGATTATATTTGATGTATGCAATGTTCCTTATTGTAAGTTGGCAACCGGCAGGAGCCATATGGTTGTCTTTAATTTCTGTTAAGACCCGCGTGTCTATTCAAAGTAGTTGTAATAGTTGAAGCTGGTGGACGACAACCATGGAGCGGCGTCATTGACCTTGATGCAATGCCGGTGATGATGGAGATCATGTTCGTGCTTGAAGATGGAGATCGGAAGCACAAAGAAGAAATGCCATATCATATAACATATTATGAATTGCATGTGATGTTAATCCTTTATGCATCTTGTATTGCTTAGTTAACGACGGTAGCATTATAAGATGATCCCTCAAGCACACAAATTTCAAGTTTTAAAGTGTTCATCCTTAGTTAGCACCATTGCTAAAGCTTGTTGTTTCGAAGCACCACGTGATGATTGGGTGTGTTAGATTCTGCAAGTGTATACAACGTGAGCAAGCCAGTTTTTCTCATGCGGAAGCTAAGGTATGATCTTGAAGAGCCTAGCATGTACAGACATGGTCTCGGAACACGGATCACCAAAAGGTAAAGCATGAATCATATAGTAGATATGATGAACATGTCGATTGTTCGCCATTGAAGCTACATCAACTCTCGTGATGATCGGTTTTGATGTGGTGGATTTGGTTCGTGTGATCACTAAAACAATGTGAGGGATATTGTTTTGAGTGGGAGTTCACCTAGATTAATTTAACTATTAATTAGAACTCAATTTGTCATAAACTTAGTCTAAACTATTGCAAATATGTTGTAGATCAATGGCGGCCCCTACCATCAATTTTAATGCGTTCCTAGAGAAAGAAAAGTTGAAAAACAATGGAAGCAACTTCGCGGATTGGTTCCGCAATTTGAGGATTGTCCTCAATGCTGGTAATTTGACCTATGTGCTAGATGCACCGCTAGGTGACCCGCCTGCAGCTGATGCTACCGATGAGGTAAAGAATGTTTTCCTCGCTCGGAAGAATCAGTACTCCACAGTTCAGTGTGCTATCTTGTATGGTTTGGAATCGGAGCTTCAGAAAAGGTTTGAGAATTCAGACCCACATGATATTGTCCGTGAACTCAAAATGATATTTGAGGCTCACGCGGCAGTTGAGAGTTATGAGGCTTCTGAAAAGTTCTTTAACTGCAAGATGGAAGAGGGCAGCTCCGTCAGTGAGCATGTGCTTAAGATGTCTGGGCACGCAAACAAACTCCAAAGTTTGGGTATAGTGATTCCTAATTCTTTGGGGATACATCGTGTCCTCCAATCATTACCACCAAGTTACAAGAACTTTGTGATGAACTACAATATGCAAAACATGGACAAGGCGTTGCCAGAACTCTTCTCCATGTTGAAATCTGCAGAAGTGGAGATCAAGAAAGAGCATCAAGTGTTGTTGGTCAATAAGACCACCAAATTCAAGAAAGGCAAGTCTAAGGGACACTTCAAGAAGGGTGGTAAGAAAGTTACCGCACCGACAAATAAGACCAAGGCTGGACCTAAGCCTGATACTGAGTGCTTTTACTACAAGCAAGAGGGTCACTGGAAGCGGAATTTCCCAAAGTACTTGGTGGATTTGAAGAACGGCAACATCAAGAAGAAAGGTATATCCGATATACATGTTATTGATGTGTATCTCACTAGTACTCGTAGTAGTGCCTGGGTATTTGATACTGGTTCGGTTGCTCATATTTGTAACTCGAAACAGGTGCTGCAGAATAAACGGAAGCTAGCGAAGAACGAGGTGACGATGCGCGTTGGAAACGGATCAAAGGTTGATGTGATCGCGGTCGGCATGCTACCTCTTCATCTACCATCGAGATTAGTTTTATACTTAAATAATTGTTATTTGGTGCCTGCGTTGAGCATGAACATTATATCGGGATCTTGTTTATTGTGAGACGGTTACTTGTTTAAGTCCGAGAATAATGGTTGTTCAATTTATATGAGTAATATGTTTTATGCACATGCACCTTTGATAAATGGTCTATTCTTATTGAATCTCGATAGTGGAAATACACATATTAATAACATTGAGGCTAAACGTTTGAAATTGAGCGATAACTCGACCTATATGTGGCACTGTCGTCTTGGTCATATCGGAGTGAAGCGTATGAAGAAACTCCATTCCGATGGACTTCTTGAATCACTTGATTTTGAATCACTTGAAATATGCGAAGCATGTCTGATGGGTAAAATGACTAAGACTCCATTTCCTGGTATGATGGAGCGAGCTACAGACTTATTGGAAATCATACATACCGATGTGTGTGGACCAATGAGTGTAGCATCACGCGGTGGTTATCGTTATGTTCTTACCTTCACGGATGACTTGAGTAGATATGGGTATATATATTTCATGAAACATAAGTCCAAAACTTTTAAGAAGTTTAAGGAGTTTCAAAGTGAGGTAGAGAATCAACGTAACAAGAAGATTAAATTTCTACGTTCTGATCGTGGAGGTGAATATCTGAGTTACGAGTTTGGCGAGCATTTGAAGAAATGCGGAATACTTTCACAATTGACACCACCGGGAACACCACAACGTAATGGTGTGTCCGAATGTTGTAATCGAACTCTCTTAGATATGGTTCATTCTATGATGTCACTTACAGATTTACCGCTATCATTTTGGGGTTATGCATTAGAAACAGCCGCATTCACTTTAAATAGGGCACCATCTAAATCCGTTGAAACGACACCGTATGAATTATGGTTTGGGAAGAAACCTAAATTGTCGTTCCTTAAAGTTTGGGGTTGCGAAGCCTATGTAAAGAAGTTACAGCCGGACAAGCTTGAACCCAAAGCAGAAAAATGCATCTTCATAGGATACCCAAAGGAAACTATTGGGTATACCTTCTATCATAGATCCGAAGGCAAAATCTTTGTTGCTAAGAATGGATCCTTTCTAGAGAAGGAATTTCTCTCGAAAGAAGTGACTGGAAGGAAGGTAGAACTCGATGAGGTTGTTGAACCTTCTCTCGAACATCAGAGTAGCGCAGCACCGAAAGAAGTTCCTGTGGTGCCTGCACCAATAAGAGAGGAAGCTAATGATGATGATCATGAAAATTCGGTTGAAGTTGCTACAGAGCCTCACAGGTCAACGAGAACTCGTACTACTCCTGATTGGTATGATCCTGTTATGAGTGTCATGTTGGTGGACAACATCGATGAACCTGAGACATATGAGGAAGCGATGATGAGCCCAGATTCCAATAAATGGCAAGAAGCCATGAAATCCGAGATTGGATCCATGTACGAAAACCAAGTATGGACTTTGGTGGACTTACCAGATGGCCGGAAGGCTGTCGAGAATAAATGGATTTTCAAGAAGAAAACAGATGCTGATGGTAATGTAACCGTCTATAAAGCTTGACTTGTCGCAAAAGGGTTTCGACAAATTCAAGGAGTGGACTACGATGATACTTTCTCACCAGTAGCGAAGCTAAAGTCTATGAGGATTATGTTAGCTATCGCTGCATATTACGATTATGAAATATGGCCGATGGATGTCAAAACAACGTTCCTCAATGGAGACATTGATGAAGAGTTGTATATGATGCAACCCAAAGGTTTTGTCGATCCTAAAGATGCTAACATGGTATGCAAACTTCAAAGGTCCATATATGGATTGAAGCAAGCATCCCGAAGTTGGAATCAACATTTTGATAAGGTAATCAAAAGTTTTGGTTTTATACAAACTTATGGAGAAGCTTGTATTTACAAGAAAGTGAGTGGGAGCTCTGTAGCATTCTTAATACTATATGTAGATGACATATTGTTGATTGGGAATGATGTAGACCTTCTAAATAGTGTCAATGAATATTTAAATAATAGTTTTTCAATGAAAGATCTTGGCGAAGCAGCTTACATATTAGGCATAAAGATTTATAGAGATAGATCGAGACGCCTAATATCATTGTCACAAAGTACATATTTGGACAAAGTTCTAAAGAGGTTTGGAATGGAAGATAGCAAGAAAGGGTTCTTGCCCATGTTGCCCAATACGACCTTGAGTAAAACTCAGAGTCCAGCAACGACAGAAGATAGAGAAAGGATGAGTAAGACTCCCTATGCCTCAGCCATAGGATCTCTAATGTATGCCATGCTATGTACTAGACCCGACATTGCATATGTTGTTAGTTTAACTAGCAGATATCAAAGTTATCTAGGAGTGGATCATTGGACAGCGGTCAAAAACATCCTTAAGTACTTGAGAAGAACTAAGGATATGGTTCTTTCTTATGGAGGTGATGAACAGCTCGTTGTTAATGGTTACACCGATGCTAGTTGGAACACCGATCCGGATGATTCTAAATCACAATCTGGATACGTGTTTTTTTGAATGGTGCAGCAATTAGCTGGAGGAGTGCAAAGCAAAGCGTTGTGGCGAGATCTTCAACTGAATCGGGATACATAGCTGCTTCGGAGGCTTCACAAGAAGCGATATGGATGAAGGAGTTCATTATAGAGCTCGGTGTGGTTCCAAGTGCGCTGGACCCAATGTCTATCTACTGTGATAACATGGGCCCATAGCCAATGCACAAGAACCAAGGTCACACAAGAAGCTAAAGCACATCAAGCTACGTTTTCACGCTATTCGAGAACATGTCCAAGATGGAGACATAAAGATTTGCAAAGTACACACAGATCTGAATGTGGCGGATCCGTTGACTAAACCTCTCCCGAGGGCAAAACATGACCAACACCAAACTACCATAGGTGTTCGGTATATTACCATGTAATCTAGATTAGTTGACTCTAGTGCAAGTGGGAGACTGTTTGTCACATCCCAAGATTTTCCAAATCTTGTAATGTGAAAAACAAATGAATGAAATAAAACTTTGTTGATTTTCAGGGCCAGAAGAAACTTTTGAATCCAATTGGAAACCTTCAAACCAATTTGGATCAAAAGTAATCCTAAAGGGATTTAAAAAGATGAAATATTTGATAAAGGAAAAATAAAAGTATTTGTTTACTACTTTGAAATCTTTTTATAAAAGGATTTGGTTTTCAAAGGAAAAAGAAATATTTTAAATAAGGATTATTTTATAAGCCAAATTAAACCTTGGCCAAGCTTTTGAAATAAAACATTTTGTTTTGACAAAATTAGTAAAGGTTTATTTGAATAAAATATAATAAGGATTTAATATCCAAGTTTTATTAAATAAAAGATTTGCTATTTCCAAATCATCAAAACTTGTTTATTTGTTTCAAATAAGTTTTCCAAATATTTTATATTCTTAAATAAAACCTACTGATTTGGTTTTTGAAAATATTCAGATTTTAAAATGGAGTTTTAAATAAATCAATTCTATTTTGTTTTATTAAAATAAGGTCTATTTATTTAATTAATAATGGACCCTAAAAATAAAATTATTATTTTAGTTTTAGTTTTGGAATTTTGGATTATGTTACTGAACAGAACCAAATTCATAGTTGCAAAGTTTGGTGAAAGTTTGAATTGTTTTGAATGTTTGAATGGTTGTTTGAATTTCAAAACAGAAATAGGAATTAGAAAAAGAAAAGCTTGCTGTACAAAAAAAATATATGAGAAGGAACCAGCCCAGTCGACCCAACCCAGCAGCCCACAAGGCCCAACCAGCCAGCTTCTCTCCCTCCCGAAGAAAACGGTTGGCACCAACTTACTGACCCACGTAGACACTGACTGGTGGCCCCAATCCCCTCTCTCCCTCACTGCCAGGAAGGCCCCACAACGCTGTCATCGTTTCCACCCGCGCGACTCCTTCTCCCCAAACCTCGCCGCCGTTCTCTGCCATTCAATCCGCGAGTAAATTCACGAGTAATGGCCGCGTTAATCTCGCCCCTGACCACGAGTACATAAGCTCCCACCTCTTCCCCTCATTTCCCCTCAAAGCCCGCAGCTAGAGAGCCACCAGGCTGCCTCGAATTAGCCCTGCACCGCCGCTGTTCCGGCGAGCTTCTCCGGTGAATTCCGACAAACCGCAGCCGCGCCTCACCTCCCTCTGCACGCAAGCTTGCTCTCCAGTCCCAGGCGCACCTGCCCGTGTGCTCCACTTGCCCGCGCGCGTCCCCTAGCGTCGACAAGCACGACACAGAGCGTCGCCGCCGTCTGTCTCGTCTCCGTCGAGCCCCTCCGGTAAACCTCGACCGCCGCCGCGCGCCACCGTCGTCGCGCCGCCAGTCCTTGTCCAGGCATTAGCAGCCGTCCGATCCAGATCCGAGGCACGCGATTGATTGACTTATCGAAGGGGTAAGATAGATCCTGTGCCGCACGTTTCACTTTAGATCCTGCGGTCCACGTTGCTGATCGGAACGAACCGGTACCATCCAATCAAAACGCACCACGTGGCCAGGCTTCGTTTTAAAAACAGATTTGAATCTGTTGTAGATTCAATTTTGAAACTCTTGTAACTTTTGATCCCCACGTCCAAAAATTGCAAACTTTATATCGTTGGAATCAGTGGAACAAACCCTGGCCAACCATGCCTATTGTTTAGTAAATAGTATCTGTTAGATTGTTTGTTTTTGCAGAAACATTTGTGAGCTTGTTTAGATTAGGAAAAATTTTCCAAAATGTTTTTAGGGTTAAAACCTTTGCAAAATGTTTTGTTGGGAACTTACTGACCCTAGGAACCAACCCATGGTTTTGAAAATGGATTTGGTAAAGTTTAGGATGGATTAATTGATTTAGCCCATTTCTAGCCAAATAAAAATAATGGTTTTGTTATGAAAAAGATTTTGGGGTAAAAACTTTGGTAAAATGTTTTAGATCAAACCTACTGACCCAAAACACCAAGTTTTAAGAGCTAGTAACTTATTTGGTGAAAGACCTAAAGTTTTGTTTTGATAAAAACATTTTTCTACCACATAAAATGATGAATGGATTTAAAAATGGTTTTTGGACAAAACCCTTTTACAAATGACTTTGCCACTTTGGAAAATGACCACTTTAGACCTTATAAAGTTTAGAAACCTAGTGGAGACCATCTTTGCAAATAAAACTAACTCTTGCATGCTCCCATGCATGACTTAGTTTCTCTTGTTTTATGTGTGCGAAATTGTTTGATTGATTATTGGTTTGGAATGCTAGTTGATATTGTGTTTGCTTGATTGATTGTAGTGAAGTTAGAAAGTGTGAGACTAGCAAGATCAAGAAGTGAACCACCATTCCCTACCAAAAAGGCAAGTTACACTATCATCTAAAGTCCTACTATTTTCATTATACTTAGTGGATTTTCAAACATGCATGAAAATGATCTTATACTTATGCTATGCTAAATCCTAATAGGATACCCTTTACATTCCTTAGTGAAAACAATATAGTTGTACATGCTTAGCCATGCTATATTTTGAAAAGAGATACATGTTGAGATTTTATAAAGTTGAGAAAGGACTTGTGTTTTATATAATAAAACAAGGACTCAATGAACCATCTGGGTGGCCAAGGATACTTTGAGTTTTGGAGAAGGTGGCAACAAAAGGAACCATGTCTATGGCAATCTCTTTGTGTTGTGCTCCAAAGGAAACCACCCAGGAAACTTAGAGCTTGAACATGTTTCTCCAATTGTGGCTTTCGTGTGCAACCACATGCTATTATGGCTCTGGCTTAGTCAACTACATTGGGAAGGCCCATGCATTGTCTTCAGTTTACTGGACATGGGGACCTGGAATCCTACATGGGTACTGAAGACAAGCTAGCAATGGTGTATGGGAGGACCTTTTGGAAAGACTTCGTCACTTTCTCAATCTACCAGTACTCCATCTTGGTGAGCACTAATCCAGTGGCCACTGGTGGCAACAGGATGGGATTGTGACATGTGGGTAAAGTGTACTACTTCTGTAGAAGATAATAAAATCTAAGTACTTAGCCGTGTCCCCGGTTATGGACAATACTGAGCAACTAAAGTTTGAAGCTATGGGAAATCTCGACATTCCAATTTCTAAAAAGAAAAACTTGATGTACTTGGGGGTACCAAGGAACTCAAGAGATTTTGATAAAACTTGATGTACTTGGGGGTACCAAGGAACTCAAGAGATTTTGATAAAACTTGATGTACTTGGGGGTACCAAGGAACTCAAGAGATTTTGTTAAACACTTGATGCACTTGGGGTTACCAAGGTGCTCAAGAGATTTTGATGAAAACTTGAACACTTGGGGTTACCAAGGGGTTCAAGGAGTTTGATAATAACTCAAAACACTTGGTCTTTACCAAGGAGTTTTCAAAGATTTGATCAAAGACCAAAAAACCATTTTGAAAGATAGGATAAATTATTGCTTTCTGCAAATAAGCCTAAAACCCTACTTAGCCAAATTTGCATGTAATGATAGGATCCACTCACATTCGACATAGTAGTGAGACTTGCCAATACAATTCAAATGTATTGACCCTTGTGGCTGTAACTTGAAATGTTGCAGGTTTGATTGCTTTTAGAGAAGATTGATTGATTAATTAGGATTACAAAGTCTACAACCAACATGTCTGCCTGTGGCACTTTGAAGATGAAGGCCCCATGCTTATAGATATTCCGCTGCAATGTAATGTAATAGCCAAATGACCTATGTATGATGTAATAAAATTATGTTATTCCTGGTTATAAATTTATATTATGACCTTTGTTTCTTGATGTTACATCTTAACTGTGGATGCTAGCTATTGATCCAGGGACTAGCATTGTAAACACAGGGGACACCACCTTATGTTAATAAAGGTTGGGACACTCCCTCTTACAGATGGTATCAGAGCATTGTGTTGCCTGTAGGATTTGTAAACCTAGGATTGGACAAAAACCCTTAGAAAAATAGGAGTTGTATTTGTTCCAAAACTTATTTACAAACAATCTTGTAAACTCTTTCCTTAACCATTTTTGTTTTCAACTCTACATCTCTTCCACTTCAACTTGATGGAAAAACCTACCCCATGGCCAAAGACTTCACCATGAGCTAAGGACATCTTCAACTCTAATGACTTCAACATCTTCAGCATATTCACCAAGGACCTCAACTTGGATACCACTAAGGACTACAAGTGATACAAGGAGATCTTGCTCAAGATATGGAGACTGAGGAAATGCAAAATTAGAAGGAGTTCACTTCACATGAAGTTTTGTGACCAAGAGTTTTCTCAAGGAAACCTTGATCTCATGAAAAGAAGAATCAACCAAGAATGATGGAAAGATCACAAGTAAACCATATAGAAGGACCACCATATTTTAGCTAAGTCAAACCCACCAACTTATGTGGTGTATCAAAAATATTTTGTTGCCTAAGTATGTGCTAGAACCTTGTGTTTGAGTGAAATGTTTTGTTTGAGAATGCTTGCACATTGCTTGTGTGAATTGTGATGTGTGTAAATAGAATCATTACTTAGAAAATATTTTGTCTATCCTAACCTCCCTTCAACTCAAAAACAGATGACTACTCCAAGAGAATCCAACATCAAGGTTGATGACACCAACACCAACCAAGAGGATAGCATGAAAGAGCTCATAGCAACCCAACACCAGTTGAACCAAATGACAGCTCAGTTCATAGCCAACACTAATGACAAAGATCCATCCCTGCAAAAGTTTTTGGAAGACCAATCCCAACTGATGCTTAAGGTGACTGATCAAATGATCAAAATGGAAGAAAGCTACTCCAAAAGAGTTTGTGACAACAAGGATGACAGAAATATTATTCTAGATGGAGCCCCAGCTTGCATTATTTGTGGAGACAAGGATCATACTTCCAAGGAGCATGAAGATCAATGCCCCAATTGTGAAGAGAAACATCCTGTTGGACAATGTCCTACCTCCCAAGCTACTTGCTACCTATGTGAAGGAAACAACCATGTTCCTATTCAATGCCCCATCTACTCCATTGTTGAACAAAGGAAACAAGGTGGAGTGCAACAAATGATTACAAACCATCCAGAAGGATCCAAGTCTATCAAGAAGGTTGATGACAAAGGAAAAGGACCACTTATACCTCCAAACAAAACAACCCAATTCAAAGGATCAAATAAGAGGAATGTGAGTTTTCTGAAGAACAATAAAAGGTCCAAGAAGCATGTAGACATTCCTACCTACCAGATAACATATGAACAACATGAACTAGATGCACTCCTAGCTTTGGAGAAACCCAAGAAGCAAAAGAAGGACAAAAGCCATGTGCAATGTCATAAATGTAAAGAAATGGGACACTATTCCAATGAATGCCTAGAGAACCAGAAGAATAAGGAGATTGACCAAGTATGGTGCAACAACTGCAAAGAGCTAGGCCATTATGTAGCAACTTGTCCACAAGAACCACGTAAAGAACTCAAGGACATCAACTATTTCAATTGCAAGAACCCAGGACATTATGCAAGCAATTGTCCAGAAAATATGAAGAACAAGTTGACCAAGCCTATGGAGAAACTCAAACTTGGCCCATGAGTCAAGTGTGGAAACCAATGACACCATGCAGATGGTTGCCCAGAGAAGTTTTCCCAGGACCACAAGAAAGCCAATATGTAATTTTTGTTTGAAATATTTTAAGGGTGGTAGTACCCTAGTTGTTTTGAGCCTACTTGTAACCCTAGCCTTCCCAAATCTCGGGACGAGATTTATTTTAAGGGTGGTAGCCTGTCACATCCCAAGATTTTCCAAATCTTGTAATGTGAAAAACAAATGAATGAAATAAAACTTTGTTGATTTTCAGGGCCAGAAGAAACTTTTGAATCCAATTGGAAACCTTCAAACCAATTTGGATCAAAAGTAATCCTAAAGGGATTTAAAAAGATGAAATATTTGATAAAGGAAAAATAAAAGTATTTGTTTACTACTTTGAAATCTTTTTATAAAAGGATTTGGTTTTCAAAGGAAAAAGAAATATTTTAAATAAGGATTATTTTATAAGACAAATTAAACCTTGGCCAAGCTTTTGAAATAAAACATTTTGTTTTGACAAAATTAGTAAAGGTTTATTTGAATAAAATATAATAAGGATTTAATATCCAAGTTTTATTAAATAAAAGATTTGCTATTTCCAAATCATCAAAACTTGTTTATTTGTTTCAAATAAGTTTTCCAAATATTTTATATTCTTAAATAAAACCTACTGATTTGGTTTTTGAAAATATTCAGATTTTAAAATGGAGTTTTAAATAAATCAATTCTATTTTGTTTTATTAAAATAAGGTCTATTTATTTAATTAATAATGGACCCTAAAAATAAAATTATTATTTTAGTTTTAGTTTTAGAATTTTGGATTATGTTACTGAACAGAACCAAATTCATAGTTGCAAAGTTTGGTGAAAGTTTGAATTGTTTTGAATGTTTGAATGGTTGTTTGAATTTCAAAACAGAAATAGGAAATAGAAAAAGAAAAGCTTGCTGTACAAAAAAAATATATGAGAAGGAACCAGCCCAGTCGACCCAACCCAGCAGCCCACAAGGCCCAACAAGCCAGCTTCTCTCCCTCCTGAAGAAAACGGTTGGCACCAACTTACTGACCCACGTAGACACTGACTGGTGGCCCCAATCCCCTCTCTCTCCCTCACTGCCAGGAAGGCCCCACAACGTTGTCATCGTTTCCACCCGCGCGACACCTTCTCCCCAAACCTCGCTGCCGTTCTCTGCCATTCAATCCGCGAGTAAATTCACCAGTAATGGCCGCGTTAATCTCGCCCCTGACCACGAGTACATAAGCGCCCACCTCTTCCCCTCATTTCCCCTCAAAGCCCGCAGCTAGAGAGCCACCAGGCTGCCTCGAATTGGCCCTGCACCACCGCTGTTCCGGCGAGCTTCTCCGGTGAATTCCGACAAACCGCAGCCGCGCCTCACCTCCCTCTGCACGCAAGCTTGCTCTCCAGTCACAGGCGCACCTGCCCGTGTGCTCCACTTGCCCGCACGCGTCCCCTAGCATCGACAAGCACGACACAGAGTGTCGCCGCCGTCTGTCTCGTCTCCGTCGAGCTCCTCCGGTAAGCCTCGACCGCCCCTAGCCTTCCTATGGATGCTCACATCATCTCCAGTTTGGTCCGCGTCTAACCGTACCATCCTTTTGCCTTGGGGTGAATGGCAGCATCGCCCCGTCGTCAACCAGAGCCGCCAGACGCCGTTGCAAACTCCGGCGAGGAATTGCTGCAGACCCAGAGCGCCCCTTGCCACGCCGACCACACGTCAAGCATCACCACGACCTCACGATTCTGGTGAGCATATCCTCTACTCCTCTCGCTTCCTGTTCTCGCCATTACGCCATAGCCAGAGCACCGCCGCCGCGCGCCACCGTCGTCGCGCCGCCAGTCCTTGTCCAGGCATTAGCAGCCGTCCGATCCAGATCCGAGGCACGCGATTGATTGACTTATCGAAGGGGTAAGATAGATCCTGTGCCGCACGTTTCACTTTAGATCCTGCGGTCCACGTTGCTGATCCGAATGAACCGGTACCATCCAATCAAAACGCACCACGTGGCCAGGCTTCGTTTTAAAAACAGATTTGAATCTGTTGTAGATTCAATTTTGAAACTCTTGTAACTTTTGATCCCCACGTCCAAAAATTGCAAACTTTATATCGTTGGAATCAGTGGAACAAACCCTAGCCAACCATGCCTTTTGTTTAGTAAATAGTATCTGTTAGATTGTTTGTTTTTGCAGAAACATTTGTGAGCTTGTTTAGATTAGGAAAATTTTTCCAAAATGTTTTTAGGGTTAAAACCTTTGCAAAATGTTTTGTTGGGAACTTACTGACCCTAGGAACCAACCCATGGTTTTGAAAATGGATTTGGTAAAGTTTAGGATGGATTAATTGATTTAGCCCATTTCTAGCCAAATAAAAATAATGGTTTTGTTATGAAAAAGATTTTGGGGTAAAAACTTTGGTAAAATGTTTTAGATCAAACCTACTGACCCAAAACACCAAGTTTTAAGAGCTAGTAACTTATTTGGTGAAAGACCTAAAGTTTTGTTTTGATAAAAACATTTTTCTACCACATAAAATGATGAATGGATTTAAAAATGGTTTTTGGACAAAACCCTTTTACAAATGACTTTGCCACTTTGGAAAATGACCACTTTAGACCTTATAAAGTTTAGAAACCTAGTGGAGACCATCTTTGCAAATAAAACTAACTCTTGCATGCTCCCATGCATGACTTAGTTTCTCTTGTTTTATGTGTGTGAAATTGTTTGATTGATTATTGGTTTGGAATGCTAGTTGATATTGTGTTTGCTTGATTGATTGTAGTGAAGTTAGAAAGTGTGAGACTAGCAAGATCAAGAAGTGAACCACCATTCCCTACCAAAAAGGCAAGTTACACTATCATCTAAAGTCCTACTATTTTCATTATACTTAGTGGATTTTCAAACATGCATGAAAATGATCTTATACTTATGCTATGCTAAATCCTAATAGGATACCCTTTACATTCCTTAGTGAAAACAATATAGTTGTACATGCTTAGCCATGCTATATTTTGAAAAGAGATACATGTTGAGATTTTATAAAGTTGAGAAAGGACTTGTGTTTTATATAATAAAACAAGGACTCAATGAACCATCTGGGTGGCCAAGGATACTTTGAGTTTTGGAGAAGGTGGCAACAAAAGGAACCATGTCTATGGCAATCTCTTTGTGTTGTGCTCCAAAAGAAACCACCCAGGAAACTTAGAGCTTGAACATGTTTCTCCAATTGTGGCTTTCGTGTGCAACCACATGCTATTATGGCTCTGGCTTAGTCAACTACATTGGGAAGACCCATGCATTGTCTTCAGTTTACTGGACATGGGGACCTGGAATCCTACATGGGTACTGAAGACAAGCTAGCAATGGTGTATGGGAGGACCTTTTGGAAAGACTTCGTCACTTTCTCAATCTGCCAGTACTCCATCTTGGTGAGCACTAATCCAGTGGCCACTGGTGGCAACAAGATGGGATTGTGACATGTGGGTAAAGTGTACTACTTCTGCTGAAGATAATAAAATCTAAGTACTTAGCCGTGTCCCCAGTTATGGATAATACTGAGCAACTAAAGTTTGAAGCTATGGGAAATCTCGACATTCCAATTTCTAAAAAGAAAAACTTGATGTACTTGGGGGTACCAAGGAACTCAAGAGATTTTGATAAAACTTGATGTACTTGGGGGTACCAAGGAACTCAAGAGATTTTGATAAAACTTGATGTACTTGGGGGTACCAAGGAACTCAAGAGATTTTATTAAACACTTGATGCACTTGGGGTTACCAAGGTGCTCAAGAGATTTTGATGAAAACTTGAACACTTGGGGTTACCAAGGGGTTCAAGGAGTTTGATAATAACTCAAAACACTTGGTCTTTACCAAGGAGTTTTCAAAGATTTGATCAAAGACCAAAAAACCATTTTGAAAGATAGGATAAATTATTGCTTTCTGCAAATAAGCCTAAAACCATACTTAGCCAAATTTGCATGTAATGATAGGATCCACTCACATTTGACATAGTAGTGAGACTTGCCAATACAATTCAAATGTATTGACCCTTGTGGCTGGAACTTGAAATGTTGCAGGTTTGATTGCTTTTAGAGAAGATTGATTGATTGATTAGGATTACAAAGTCTACAACCAACATGTCTGCCTGTGGCACTTTGAAGATGAAGGCCCCATGCTTATAGATATTCCGCTGCAATGTAATGTAATAGCCAAATGAGCTATGTATGATGTAATAAAATTATGTTATTCCTGGTTATAAAGTTATATTATGACCTTTGTTTCTTGATGTTACATCTTAACTGTGGATGCTAGCTATTGATCCAGGGACTAGCATTGTAAACACAGGGGACACCACCTTATGTTAATAAAGGTTGGGACACTCCCTCTTACACTGTTGGAGATATGCCCTAGAGGCAATAATAAATGTAGTTATTATTATATCTTTGTGTTTATGATAAATGTTTACATTCATGCTATAACAGTGTTAACAAGGAAACATTAATACTTGTGTGATTTGTAAACTAAATTAGAGTCCCTAGTAAAGCCTCTTCATAATACTAGCTTGTTGGTTAATAGATGATTGTGGTTTCCCTATCATGAACATTGAGATGTTATTAACAACAAGATCATATCATTAGGAGAATGGTATGATGGACATACTCCTATAGATGAGCGTAGCATAAAGATCAAGTCATTTTAATAGTTCAATTGCTATATGCTTTTTGATACATAGTAACCTAATTCCTTCGACCATGAGATCATGTTTATCACCATTACCGGAAGGATGCTTTGATGACATCAAACACCACACCGTAACTGGGTGGTTATAAAGGTGGCATTGAGTGTTTGGAAAGTATGGGTTGAGACACATGAATCAAGAGTGGGATTTGTCCATCCATATGACGGATAGATATACTCTGGGCCCTCTCGGTGGAATGTCACCCAATTAGCTTGCAAGCATGTGACTGGCTCACAAGGGATCACATACCACGGGAACGAGAAAAGAGTACTTATCGGTAACGAGGTTGAACTAGGTATGCAGAGATACCGACGATCAAAACCTCGGATAAGTAAACTATCGTGAGACAAAGGGAAATTGGTATCGTATGTAAGTGGTTCATTTGATCGCAAAGTAATCGTAGAAATATGTGGGAGCCATATGAATTTCCAGATTCCTCTATTGGTTATTGTTCGGAGAAGTGTCTCGATCATGTTCGCATAATTCACGAACTGTAGGGAGACACACTTAAGGAATCGATGTTGTTTGAGTAGTTATGGAATGATGAGTAAGAGACCGAATGTTGTTAGGAGTCGCGGATGGGATCCGGGATATCACGAGGAGATCCGGATGGTCCGGAGAATAAGATTCATATAAGGAAAGTCCCGTTTCGGGGTTGGAGAATGGTTCCGGTGTTTTCATCGGGAATGTTCTAGAACAGAATGTCCGGCAATCCGGAGGGGAAGGGTACATGAATGTGTCATTACAAGTTGGAATGGTTGCATCATGTACTAGGTGTCATCGCTGAACAAAATAAAGGGATAAATCAAATCCTAGTTTGAAAAGTCAAACGCCAATTTGAAAAAGTCAAACGGCTATTTTGTTTGGTGGAGGGAGAGTAGGAAACCTACTTGGGGAGGAAGTCCCTCTCCCTCCACCGCCGACCCTTGGAGACCGAGTTGGGGAGGGACTCCCCTCCCCTTGGCGCGCCCCCTCCACCTATATAAGGAGGGGCAGGGCTGCCCCTCCAAGCACACACCTTGCCCCTCTAAACCTAACCCTAGCCACCGCCGGCCACCATAGCCGCCGCCACCCTAGGGTTTCTCCCAAGCCGCCGAGTTGGGGCATCCCCTTTCCCTAGCCGCCAGCCTAGCTCCCTCTACTTGGTGCCTCTAAACCCTAGATCGCCAAGCCTCTCTCATAGTCCACCATACTCGCTCCGGCCTAAGGCGAAGCCCTGCAAGATCTCCCCTCTACCTTCGGTACCACGCTGTCGTGCTGCCGGAATCGCGAGGAGAGTGCTATAACCTCCGCTGCCTGCTGGAACAAGGGAGAGGAAGGTCTTCATCGAGTACCGAATGTGTGACCGACTGCAGGAGTGCTGCCGGAACGCAGCTCCGGAAGGATCTTCTACACGACCTTGAGATCGGGAAGAGTACGACTACATCACCCACGAGAATCCGCTCTCGTTAACCGCTTTGGAATCTTCGAGGGTGAGTTCATCTATCGACTCATTGCTACAATCTAGTAGATAGATCTTGGCTTGTTTGTTTGCATGCGGTAGAATTTTTTTGTTTTCCATGCTACGAAACCCTACACCTTAGCCAGAGCTGCAGCCATTTGATGGGCGGTACTCTCCTGCGTCGCCTGCTCGCCGACAACAGCAAGCTCGGTAGAGGCACCAGAATCCACTTCCATGGCGGAAGGGCCTGATGCCTCCTTATCTTGTGATCTTGTCGAGGCAGACGAGGGCTTGACAACAGGAGTGGTAGGGGCGATGGCGGGGGAGGAGTCGCGATGTACCATGTCCTTAATATTTCAAGAAGCCCCTGATGTTTTGGAGGTCTTCTTGAGGCTGGTCGTGGCTTTCTTCCTGAAACGTGAAAAATGCATAAGTACAGGAGCAAGACAGATAAATAGGCAATGTCGGAGAATGAGAAGCTTACACAAGTGGGGGTGCTTTGGCAAAGGGGATCCCGGTAACTCTTCTCTTTTCCGCCTCTAGTGAGGCGATATTCTTTTTGGAGGTTCCACCCTCCGTATTCTTCTTCTTGCCTCCGTCTGCAGCGTCAGAGGTGGAGCTCTTCCGCTTCCACACCAACGGAGCTTCGTCGTTGGACACGACCGTGACTTCCTTCATCTTTGGATCGTAGATTTGGGCAGCTAGGTTGCCCTCCTCTAGATCGCTAAGTTGTTAAGTGAGAAATCACCGTGTTAGATAAGATAACATTTGCAAGACGGAAGAACTGGAGTATATGTCATATACGGAAAATAAATACTTACCTTTGGGCACTTGCCGTCTACGAACATGTCGTAGGTGATGGTTAAGCCATGCTTCTTATCCTTCACCTTGACGATGTCCTTAAGGTGGAGCTTGATGGAGTCGCTCGAGAAGTTGTCCACAGAGATGCGGAGACTATCCCTTCTGTCACTGGTATACTCGTGCATGAGCTTCTCACGGTGCTGCAGAGGTTGGATTCGCCTGATGAACCAGCACATGGCTAGGTCCAAGCCGGTCAAACCCGTATCTATGAACCATTCGATCCGCCTTATGGCACGAGAAGCATAGAGGTCGGAGGGAAGGGAGGCATGGGATCTCCATGACGAGGCTTCAGCGGCAGCTCCATCAACGAAGTCCGGGTACGTAACTTGTCGGCCAGCCAGAGGAATGTCTGGGCCGTAAAAGTATGTCCGTTGCTAATTTTTGCAGGACTCATGGCCGACGATGTCGGGGAACCGCCGGCCAGGTCGAATCTTGAAGCTTATGGTGCCGCAGTTCCTAAGCTCTTCCTTGCTATGTCCGGCTTCACGTTTGACGGTGAAGAAGTACACAAAGAGGTCTAACCTAGGCCTTATCCCTAAGTATCCCTCGCAGAGCGCCGTGTAGTTGCTAAGCACTAAGATACTATTGGGGAAAGGTTCTGGGGATGGACCCTATAGTGATTCAAGACTGAGAGGAAGAAGTTGGATATGGGCAGGGAGACACCGCGTACCAGTTGAGCTTTGAGGTACACCTTTTCTTCGGCTTGGGGAGAAGGTGTCACCTCTCTGGCCGGCGCCGCCCGCCAGGCGAGCCCCTCCGTCGCAGGAAGGTAGCCTTCGGCGATCATCTCTTGGATATCACGGTCTGTGATATCCGAGCCACGCCAGTCACCCTTGTGCGAGTCTGGTTCCTCCTCCAACGGATCCAGCGCCGCCAGATTAAGGTCGCCGCCGGTGGACTCGATAACCGCCGATGCGGGGATGACTAAGCCCTCTGGAGGCACGACGATGGAGCTCGCCGGCTTCGCCGTGGTTTCGTTTGACGCCGCCATGGAAGGAGAAGCGTTGCTGCTGGCCATGGAGTGAGGCTGGGTGCGACTGGTGCAGATTGGAAGCTAGGGTTTTTTCGCGAGTTAGGCGCGGAGAGCTCGAAGGGGCGTGCGCTGGAGGAAGAAGATGATGCGAGGAGAATGAGGTAAAAATTGGAAAATTCCACCGCGGTTACTATTTATCATCTCCAAGCGTCAAGATTCGTGCAGCTTGATCGGACGGTTTCCGCGTAGACGACATGTTCGCGAACGTGCGCGGAAATTTCGCCACGTCTCCAACCGTCGCTGCCAACGGTTCGTATTGCTCGCGCGGGAAAATCAGACATGATTGCGTTCTCTGCATGTGTGAGTTATAGGCGTCGCTGACCTAAGCCTACGTCGTCCTAGCTGGCATGGGCAGATGAGCCGTCACATCGAAGATTCCGGCATGGACGGATCCAGTCCGACTACGGAAGAGTATGATGGAAGATTCAACATTTCTCCGACTTACAAGCTGAAGACGGAGAAAGCCTTGCAGGGTTCTTTGGGAGGACAAAAAGATATTGCTTGATGATTTGCCAACATCCAACTAGACGGAACATTCATCTGAAGAGGCAAGACGGCGCAAGATCTCGGAGTTCTCCGGGGGCTACTGTTGGGGATGTGCTATATGGGTATCCTCATAGCATGTCACCTATCCGGATAACCCGGGTGTCCCATGGTTGGTAGCATGGCCTGTGGCCTGCTGGGCGGCCCAGTTAGACGGATCCAGAAGGGAGGCCCATGATGGATAAAGGAAGGCTACGGTGGAGTCACGAGCGTACCCGGAGCCTTGGAGTGCAAGATATACAAGACTAGTAATAGACGGTGTAGGACTCTGTAACCTTTCTGGCTAGGACTTTTCCCTATAACCCTAGGACCTGGCGACTATATAAGTCGGGCCTATGGGAGCCTTTAGGGCACAACCTAGCATCGATTCATACAACCTCGCACAATGAACCAATCCCTGTAACTCGGCGTATTTCCCTTATAGTGATTTATAGCAGGAGTAGGATTCCGCCACCGTCGTAGGATCTGAACCTGGGTAAGCTGTGTTTACCTCGTACCCATCAACCATCCGCCTTCCCCCACGGCTCTAAACACGCACTTTGAGGACCCCTCCATGGCTTACTCGTCGGTAATACCACGACACATAGTGTTGTTCTTGGCTTCTCCCAGCATCGCCATGCTGTCCAAGAGTAACTTCCTCTCTATCCTAAGCAACTATCTTATTGTCTTCCCTGGACTGTGCATCAGATCCAACTATCTTAGTGTTCTACTCAATATCCAGAGCAACGACGCCTCCAACGGTGCCTCCAAGTGCATCAGGACCAGTTTTCAAAGTATCCAAAACAGTGGTGCCAAACAAAACTAATGGGATGCCAGCGGGGCAAGACAATTTTCCATCGCGATCCACCAATTTAGCCTTCTTGATAACTGTGACTTCTCTAGTTGGTATTTGCTGCTAGGCAGGTTGTCCATGCTTTTCCATGGCCTCAGCAAGTTTCCCACTGGCCTGATCAACTTTCCCACTGGCTTGAGCAACTTTACCACTGGTCTCAACAACTTTACCTTTAGGATCAGTAACTTTCCCCCTGGTATCCTGTTGTACAACATGTTTCATGGTCTGTGGTACACTTGTATGCATTGTCTGTTGGACAAAATCAATCTTGCTTTGTTGAACTACTTCTTGCACAGTAGGGGCAACTTATTCCCTGGTTTGTGAATTTTGATCCATGCTTTTCTGTTCAACAACTGGTTCAGTAGTTCTTTGGGTACTTTCAGCAACTTCCTTCCTAGCAGCAACAACTTCCTTCCTGGTATAAACAACTTTCTCCCTGGTATCAATAATTTTCTCCCATGGTGTGTTGCATAGATTCCTCCCGGGTTTCAGCAACTTTTGTACTGGTATGGGCAACTTGCTCCCTGGTACTAGCAACTTGCCCCCTTGGATATTGAGCAACTACCTCAAATGTTTTCCCAGCAAAATCCTTGTTGACCTGATGAGCAACTTCCTTGTTGGTCTGAACAACTTCCTTGCTGGTCTGAGCAACTTGCTTACTTGTTTGAGCAACTTCAACCCTGGTCTGCACCAGTGATTTTCCAATAGGCTGACTAAATTGTTCTATAGCCTGGGCAAGTTCTTCTTGAGTCTGTTCAGCATCGCCTTTGACTGCCCTCTTCCTTTTTGCCCCCGACCTTGCGGCGAACCTTGTTTCCCTGTCTTCAACATAGTACTAATCTGTGCAACTATCATCCATTCTCTTGTCATTGTCGCTGCCATCGTCTCCATCTTCTCCTCTGCCAGATCCTATGTTCCTAGTGCCACCATCGTCATCATCACCATCGTTGCTGCTATTGTCATCCCTATCCTCTTCATCCTCATCATTTTTTCGCTGGTCGGACTCATCATCGTCGTCATCGTCGTTGTCGATGTATTCTTTGCTATGTACAACAAAAAAGGGCCAAAAAAGTAAAAGTAAGGTAGTGGTAAAAAAGAGTAATTTGAAATAAAGAATGACAAACTACAACGATAAACCACATGATCGTAGTCTTGCCTGCTGTTTTCCTCATCAGAGTTGTCAGAGTCCTCATCAGGCAACACCGGTTCTTCGAACACCGGTTCTTTGTCTTTCTTGTTGTTTCTTCGTCTCTTCGTAGGTCTTGGTTGACCTCTACCAGTTTGTAAGATCCCTCCTTTATAAAGGAAAAGGATCCCTATGATTGCAATGCTAGTCCCTGGATCAATGCTAGCATCCACAGTTTAAGATGAAGTACACAGATACAAAGGTCATTATTACAGCCATTCCAGAGATAAACATAGTCTTTACAACTCCAAGGCCACAGGCCTAATACAAGAGTTTGAATAAGTAAATAAATAAAAGTCTTCATCTTCATGTGCCACAGGCAAACATGTTGAGTGTAGACTCATGACTCCTAATCCTCATCAGAGTAACCTGCAACATCACAAGTTACAGCCACAGTGGGTCAATACATTGGAATAGTATTGGCAAGTGATACCTTAGTATAATTTCGCTGGACTAGATACTATATGCTATTTTGGCTAAGTGTAGCTTGGCTTGCTTTGCTCAAAATAGGTTTTGCCTATTAGTTGAAATCACTAAGTTTTTCTTTGTCAAAACTTTCCCAAGGAACCACCAATAGACATTGAGGTCCTTCACCCTTGTTCACCCACAAATTTTTACTTAGAAATTGGGATGAGGAGATTCTTGATAGCTTCCATGTCTTGATGCTCAAGTTGTCCATTGCCATGGACTTGGCTAAGTACTTAGATTTTCCATCTGCAGAGGTTGTGCACTTTCCCCACAAGCCTTGATTTTCACCAAGACAGGACCTTTCAGAAGCCTTCCCTTAGACCAAATGGACGCGCTCCAACCTATCATTCCCACTATCACCAACTGTCAAAATGGCTAAGTTCTAGCAACTTATGTGATCCAGGCAGAGCCCATATTGCCAAGTGGCTGCACTAGAAGCTTCTTAACACTTGGCCTCTAAAATCTCTTTGTTCCTGGGTGGCTTTCCACAAGTGAGATATACAAGGTAGACCATAGAAATGGGCCTTGTGTAACCACTCAACATAAACCTTTCCTTTCATTCCACCCAGGTGTTTCATTAACTTAGTTGTTTTATTACGTAAAACACAAGTCCAAAGACTTAGAAATATTTTCATAATACCATGTATAATT
Organism: Avena sativa; assembly: GCA_916181665.1. Classification (NCBI taxonomy): domain Eukaryota; kingdom Viridiplantae; phylum Streptophyta; class Magnoliopsida; order Poales; family Poaceae; genus Avena; species Avena sativa. The sequence goes on from OV702295.1 coordinate 365,126,108, forward strand.
TCACCAACCCTTGGTTGCTACTAGCTAGGCTAAGCATGGTATAGATAAGCATATTAACTTAGAAAATTTCCTAGCAATTCTACAACTACTAGGATTTCCCAACATGGCATATAAGCAAAATATAGCATGCAAGTCTAACAAAATATTTCTAATGCTTAGTAGAAAACATAAGGATAAAATATTCATGAAGCACCACTTGCCTTGGTAGTTTGGAGAGTAGATACACTCCTCACAATCACAATCACTAGCACCAAAATCTACACAAAGAATTGTAGCAACAAATCACACACAAAACATATACAATCAAAAATATATGCATGGATGCAAAATGATATGTGATGATTTTTAAAACTCAACCAAGCAAGTGTATAGTACTGGTTCATAAACAAGTTAAAAACTTGCCAAACAACATTTATTTAAACCCTAAAACATTTCCTAAACAATTCATATACTCTAATTAGCCCTACACAAGTTTATGCAAATAAAACCATTTTAACAGAAGCAAAACTTTAAACACATTGTATAAACAGAAAGGGCTTGCTCTCCTGATTCCAGTGATATAAAATTTGTCAAATTCTAACGCGGGAATCAAAAGGTACAGCTAAAACAAATTCAAACATCTAATAGATTTAAAACCTGATTTTAAATCTAAATTCCAGCCACGCGGCGTGTTTCTATTGGCTGATACCGCTTCGGGCGGATCACGATTACGAGCCACAAGATCTAAGTGATCATGCACGGCTCAGATTAAAACATAACGTTTCGCCCTCTAATCTAATCCTAGCCTCTGGACCTGGATCCAACGATCCTAGATGCTCTGACCAAAGATGAGCGGCGCAATGGCTGCTGGCGGCGGCGACAAATCTGTCGGCGATGGATCGGCGATTCTAGCGAGGGCTGGGGACAGTGGGGTGGCTTACCAGTGTCGCAAGGTCGCGAGGAAGCTCGAGGTGTTGCTGGCGCGGTCAGGGGCGCGTTGATGTGGTCGTAGGAGCTCATCAGAGTTGAGCGTAGCGTCGGGTGCTCGGTGACGAAGACGTTGGCGACTCTCTGGATCTCCCTGGCATGAACTAGTCGTATCAGGGGGTGCGCAAGGTTACATCGAACACTACTGGGTCAAAGAGAAGTCGAGGGGCAGTTAGGTTTTACCTCAATCGCTCGTCGGAGTCGGGCGACGATTCTGTCGTTTGCGGGCACGAACGGTGACGGCAACCTGGGCCATGAGAAAGCGAACAAAAGGCATCAGTGGATGCGCAAGGTCACGCTAGTCATGCTGGTTTGAACTAGAGAAAGGGGGGGCGGTCGGAGCTCACCGTGATTAGTCGCCGAAGTGCTTCTGTCTGTGACGAGGCAATGGCAATTACTGGCAGCCTGGGGGCGCTTCGGGTTGGCTTTGTTGGGGGAAATGGCCGTGAGGGGGAGAGGTTTAAGTAGCCAGGAGGGGCGAGGGAATCACGCTGCAGATCAATGCCCATTAAGCGCGGAATCAACACGGCGTTTCTGGAGGAAACGGCGGAGGCGACGGGGTCTGTGCGCGTGGGGTGGAGAAGAAGGGGTGAGCTGGCGAGGTCCACCGGTCAGCGAGTGAAATAGAGATGGGGTGGGGTCGTGCAGTCAGTGATCTAGGGGGTGTGTCTGCGGGTGAGCGAGAGATAGGGAGACCCCGGGTGGGCTTAGTGGGCTGGATTAGCCGTTGGGCCAGATAGGTAGCGCTGGCCCTTTTCTATTTTTTTCTCCTTTTCCTTTTCTGTTTTGATTTTCTGGAATGATTTTCAAATCCAAATCAAATGAGCTTGAATTCAAATCTTCCTTAGGTTTTTATACTGCAAACTTTCCACTCAAATGTGTGCCAAACACTACTGTCCAAACCAAACACTATGATCAAATGAAAATTAAAATAAAACCAAGCCTTTGTGATATATATTCAATAGGCAAGATATTGGTTTTATTTACCTATTTTGTTTTGAAACTTGTTCAAACTTTGGATGGTGCCTAAGTTTGAATTTCAAACTTTTACTGAATCACACCCAGTATTCTTATCACTGGAGGATAGCTCTGAGGCTAGAACAAACTTACATAAAATAATAAGCACAAATGCTTCTGTTTTGAAATGTTTTGTTTGAAATGAAATTCATATGATCATGGATGCATGGGTGATATGCATGAGTTTGAAACATGTTTTTAGGGATGTAACATATCTAACCCCCTTAAGGTGAATCTCGCCCTCGAGATTCGGATTGGCTAGCAAATAGGTGAGGGTGGTCTTTCCGAAGATCATCTTCTCTTTCCCATGTTGCTTCTTCTTCGGAATGATGATTCCACTGCACTTTGCAAAACTTAATAGTCTTAGTCCGTGTGACTCTTTCTGCAGTCTCAAGAATCTTGATAGGCTTCTCCTCATAAGTGAGATCACTTTCCAACTGAACCTCTTCCAAAGTTATGGTATCCTTCAAAGAAGTTTCTTCCATTTCTGGATGACATTTCTTAAGCTGACTCACATGAAACACATTATGAACAGCTGACAAAGACTCCAGCAATTCAATTTCATAAGCAACTTCTCCTTTGCGACTCAGAATCTTGAATGGTCCAACATATCTTGGAGCCAACTTTCCTTTGACTCCCAACCTCTTCACTCCACGAAGTGGTGACACTCTAAGATAAGCTCTATCACCAACTTCGTAGGTGACTTCTCTACGCTTAGGATCTGCGTAGCTTTTCTGTTGGGACTGTGCTATCTTCAATCTGTCCTTAACCAACTTGACTTTCTCTTCGGCTTCTTTGATAAGTTCTGGTCCGAACAAACTTCTTTCTCCCACACCAATCCATAACAATGGGGTGGTACACTTTCTCCCGTAGAGAAACTCAAATGGTGCCATCTCAATGCTGGCTTGATAGCTGTTGTTATAAGAAAATTCTGCGTAAGGCATACTTTCATCCCAACTGGCTCCGTAGTCTAGGGCACATGCCCTCAACATGTATTCAAGAATCTGATTAGTTCTTTCTGTCTGTTCATCGGTTTGAGGATGAAAAGCAGTACTGAATTCCAACCTCGTTCCCAATGACTCATGTAGCTGTCTCCAAAAATGGGAAGTGAATTGAGTTCCCCTATCAGACACAATACTCTTGGGCACTCCATGTAGACATACAATTCTACTCATATAGATTTTGGCCAACTTAGCACTTGTATAGGTTGTCTTCACGGGTATGAAATGAGCCACTTTAGTTAGGCGATCCACTACTACCCAAATAGAATCATATCCTGACCTGGTCCTTGGTAATCCGGTAATGAAATCCATACCAATCTTGTCCCACTTCCAATCAGGAATAGGTAGTGGTTGAAGTAAACCTGCTGGCTTCTGATGTTCCGCTTTCACTCTACTACACACATCACACAAAGCAATGTGTTCGGCGATGTCCTTCTTGAGATTATTCCACCAAAATCTTTCCTTCATGTCCATGTACATTTTGGTGTTGCCCGGATGAATGGAATACGGTGAGTTGTGTGCTTCTTGCAAAATCAGTTTCCGAAGCTCCGGATCTTGTGGAACACAGATACGTTTCCCATGCCATAAAGTACCCTGTTCGTTTTCATGGAATCCTTTGGCTTTTCCTTTGCCAATATTTTCTTTAATTTCTTCAATTTCCTTATCAATCTTCTGGGCTTCTTTGATCTTGTCCAATAGAGTGGGTTGAATATCCAAAGACATAAGATGTCCTTCAGGCACAATCTCCAATCTGAGATCTCTAAATTGGGCACACAAGTCATCGGGCAATTCTCCCTTGGTAAGGCCATTCACAAAAACCTTACGTCTTAAAGCATCCGCTACAACATTTGCTTTACTGGGATGGTATTGCAAACTTAAGTCATAGTCCTTGATGAGCTCTAGCCATCTTCTTTGTCTCATATTAATTTCTTTCTGAGTGAAGATATACTTCAAACTCTTGTGATCTGTGAACACTTCACATCGCTTTCCCAAAAGATAATGCCTCCATGTCTTGAGGGCATGGAGAACAGAGGCTAACTCCAAATCATGAGTAGGATAGTTCACTTCATGAGTTTTGAGTTGTATCGAGGCATAAGCCACAACTTTTCCTTCTTGCATAAGTAGTGCACCCAAACCATGATGAGATGCATCACAATATACTTGGAAATCTTTTTCTAAGTCTGGCAAACACAAGACTGGTGCTGTCACAAGTCTCTTCTTCAGTTCCTGAAAACTGAGTTCACAACCTTCAGACCAAGCAAATTTCTTGTCTTTCTTTAGCAATTCAGTCATAGGCTTAGCTACCTTGGAAAAATTCTCAATGAACCTTCTGTAGTAACCTGCTAAGCCAAGGAAATTGCGAACTTCTTTCACTGACTTGGGAGATTCCCATTCAGTTACAGCTGAAACCTTAGCAGGATCAACTGCTACACCATCCTTTGTTATAACATGTCCAAGAAAACCAACTTCATTCAACCAGAATTCACACTTGCTGAATTTGGCACAAAGTTTATGCTCTCTAAGCTTCTGAAGTATTAGACGCAAATGTCCTTCATGCTCTTCTTTGCTCTTGGAGTAGATTAAAATGTCATCGATGAAAATGACAACAAACTTATCCAGGAATTCCATGAACACCTTGTTCATCATATTCATAAAGTATGCTGGAGCATTGGTTAAACCAAATGGCATAACGGTATACTCATACAATCCATACCTTGTAGTGAAAGTTGTTTTAGGTATGTCTTGTTCTCTTATTTTGAGTTGAAAATAACCTGACCGGAGATCAATCTTTGAGAACACACAAGCTCCTTCTAGCTGATCAAACAAGTCATTGATTCTAGGCAAAGGGTATTTGTTCTTAATAGTTACCTCATTGAGTGATCGGTAATCTATGCATAACCTTTGACTTCTATCTTTCATCTCCACAAACAAAACTGGGGCTCCCCAAGATGAAGAACTTGGTTGAATAAATCCTTTCTGCAACTGTTCTCCAAGTTGTTTCTTGAGCTCTTTCAGTTCATCTACTGACATCTTATATGGTCTCTTTGCTATTGGTACAGATCCTGGTAGCAAATCAATAAGGAATTCCACATCTCTATCTGGTGGCATTCCCGGCAATTCTTCCAGAAACACATCCAGATATTCACTCACAATTGGCACACTGTCTATGCTAACCCCCTTAAGAGAATTTAGCTTACTCCCTTTTGGTTCAAAGTTGGACTTGAATTTAATATGTTTTCTTTCTGGGGTTGTGAGTGCAACAGTATGATTAGCACAATCTAGTACTCCTTCATACTTAGCCATCCAATCCATTCCCAATATTATGTCCAGTACTTGGGAATCTAGGATTATCAGACTCACTAGGAACTTATGCTTTCCAATCTCTATTACTAGATCCCGGCATCCAAGACTTACTATCATATCTCCACCCGGAGAACTAACTTTTATTGGACACCCAATGTTTTCAGTTGGAAACCCATTTCTATCAACAAATGCTTTTGATATGAATGAATGCGATGCTCCAGTATCAAATAGAACAAATGCTGGAATAGAATTGAGTCTGAACTTACCAGCAACGGCATCAGGCTCCTCATAGACTTCCTCCATACTGATGTGGTTAACTTGCCCTTTCTGAAAAGGGTTGGGCTTGTTGGGTCCCTCAACTTTCTTTTCTGGGCATTCATTTGCATAATGCCCCATCTTCTTGCACTTGAAGCATTCAACCTGACTGATGTCCCTCTTAACAGGCTGGCTTCCACTTCCACTTCCATTACCACTGTGGTGGCTCTTATACCCACCCTTGTGGTTCTTGTACTTGTCATTGTCATGACTACGGTGATGCTTATTGTCATGACGGTTGTGGTTGTGGTGTTTGTTGAATTTCCCATGCTGGTGGGATCCTGAGCTTCCACTGTCATCATAGTGGGAACGCTTGTGAGACGATCCCGAGTTGTGCTTGTCTAAGTGCTTTCTCTTTCTGCTTTCAACTTGCTTCATTTTTTTCTCCAAAATAGCAGCCTTGTCGCAAAGAGACTAGTATGTGGGAACATAGGCCACAGATAGCTGCAGATTCAGTTCATCATTCAGGCCCTCGAGAAATTTCTCCCTTCTCTTAGCATCGGTGTCAACTTCATCCGGTGCATAACGCGCCAGATTGTTGAACTCCTCAATATACTCTGCCATGCTGCGGTGGCGCTGCTTCAAGTTATGAAACTCCTTTTTCAGACTCATCAATCCAGATGAGATATGAGCAGTGCGAAAACCATCCTCAAAGATATCCCATGTCACATCTTATATGGGATTGGTGATCTGGAAGTTATCCCACCAAGTGGCGGCTGGTCCTTCCAGCAAATGTGCTGCAAATCTGACCTTTTCTGCATCAGTACAACCCACAGTTACCAAGTCCTTGTTCACGGAGCGTAGCCAATCGTTGGCCACCATGGGATCAGTTGTTCCTGAGAACTTTGCTGGCCTCAATCTTAAGAACCTGGTAAGCATATCAAAACCCGGTGGGTTGTTGTTGTTGTTATTGTTGTTGTTGTTATTGTTGTTATTGTTGTTGTTTTGGTTCTGGATGAACGTCGTCATCATCTGCATCAGCTGAGTCTGAGTTGTCATCATTTGCTGCATTTCTGGAGTGATGTTGTTGTTATTGGGGTTGGGATTTGCACGACGGGGAGGCATCTGTGGTTTGTTCAATAAAGATAAGAATGACATACCCATAGATGCTATCATGCACAATACATCACATAAACAACCACAAAGCATGCAACCAAAAGATAGAGGTTCAACCACAAGATAACAAGTTCGTAAAGTAAAACACACACAAATAACAAGCCATCCACATGTCGGATGGTCTAATAACAAGTTCCCAACAACAAGTATGATAATAAATGATAAATGAGTAGTCAAGTCTACTCCTCAGCATCAACCTCCTCCTCAACAAGGGTAAGACCTGCATTCTCCATTGCGGTCTTGTATTCCTCGGCGTTGGCGGTCAAGGTCTCTATTTTGGCTTTGAGAGCCCTCTTCTGGGAACGAAGCCTCTCAATCACCGTCTGCTGATGCTCGAGCTCGAAGTCCTTGGCCTGCAGTTCTTCAGTCATGTCCCGGATCTTCTTGTTCCTATACTGGACTCGCTTCTCCTGACTCTTGAATTTTCTGTCCTGGCTCTCGAACTTCGTCTCCATCTCCTTGACTATCTCATCTTGCTCCGCGAAGAGCTTGTCCTTCTCATGAAGCTGCACCTGGAGTTCGTCATTGTTGAGCATGACGTTGGTCCTGTCGGTGTCCACGTGCCTAATGAGAGCCTCTAAGTCCTGGAGGTATAGACGAATCGGCTCTGCTATGTCCCTCGAATCGTCCTCGAAGTCGATAGCCTCTCCATCCTCATCACGTCTACCGAAGACGTGGAAATGAGTACCTCTAACCTGTCTAGAGTGTATGACTACCTCAAGGCCTCTCTCCTTGTCATCATGCATGAGCTTGAAGATGATGGCCTCTGTGGTAGGCTCCGTCTGACGTCCGGGCTGGTTGACCTTGAAGCCCCAAAGGTCTTTCCTCTCAAACTTGGTGAGGGGAAGCACCATGATGGTAGGAAGAGGGAGATTGAGCAAAGTAGTGAGCTCAACAATACGAGGACCAAAGCAAGTTCCCTGGAACTCCTCAACAGTGCTGATGGTAACATTAGGCATCTATTTATAAGATATAAAAAGTTAGAACAACACAATTTAAGATAAAACACAAGGCAAAGCATCACATACACATCCTTGGAATTCAAAACACACAAGTCATGGCATACATGGATCCATTACAACAATCAAGGTTCAACTTATTTTAGGCAACATTTGGAAAATAAGGTGATAAGTGGTGGTCCAACTAACGAAGTACGTTTACAATCCTATCTCACTGGATCTGTTGGCTAACACAATGTTTCTAGAAGCAATTAGTCTATCTTGTTCACATGACTCCATCACTAAGTCTATAATGTCTCCTCTTAAAGTTTGGTTGGTAGCCTCCAACTCTTGGGTATGTTTCTTCTCTTCCTTTAGGTCATTTTGGAGGTTGAGCATTCTGCACTTGACTCTATCACTAAGTTCCTTGATAATCCTCCAAGCTGCATCCCTTGCTCACTCAAAGAATGTGGTGTGCACCACAGTGTTGGTGAACATGCAGAATCCTGATTCCTTGTGGTTGTCTTCCTTGTTTTTGTACAAGTGAAGTTGCACCCACCAGTACTCAACTCCTTCATCCATCACAGGAAAGCCTTTGTACATAGTTGCACCATGTATTTCCATTGCAACCATGAGGTCCTTGAGAGCCTTGGGGAATTCTGTCTCACACTCCAAAGTCATTGTCATGAGTGGTCCTTTTCTTATGGCTTCGTTGATGGAGTTCATCTACAAATAGAGATGAGAAAGAAGATTAGAAAAGTTTACGAGAACAATAGACAAGTGTAGAAGTTGTTGGAATTTTTTCCTTTGTGGTTTCCAATCCTAGGGTCATAATCCTACACGCAACACAGTGCTCTGATACCATCTGTAAGATCCCTCCTTTATAAAGGAAAAGGATCCCTGTGATTGCAATGCTAGTCCCTGGATCAATGCTAGCATCCACAGTTTAAGATGAAGTACACAGATACAAAGGTCATTATTACAGCCATTCCAGAGATAAACATAGTCTTTACAACTCCAAGGCCACAGGCCTAATACAAGAGTTTGAATAAGTAAATAAATAAAAGTCTTCATCTTCATGTGCCACAGGCAAACATGTTGAGTGTAGACTCATGACTCCTAATCCTCATCAGAGTAACCTGCAACATCACAAGTTATAGCCACAGTGGGTCAATACATTGGAATAGTATTGGCAAGTGATACCTTAGTATAATTTAGGTGGACTAGATACTATATGCTATTTTGGCTAAGTGTAGCTTGGCTTGCTTTGCTCAAAATAGGTTTTGCCTATTAGTTGAAATCACTAAGTTTTTCTTTGTCAAAACATTCCCAAGGAACCACCAATAGACATTGAGGTCCTTCACCCTTGTTCACCCACAAATTTTTACTTAGAAATTGGGATGAGGAGATTCTTGATAGCTTCCATGTCTTGATGCTCAAGTTGTCAATTGCCATGGACTTGGCTAAGTACTTAGATTTTCCATCTGCAGAGGTTGTGCACTTTCCCCACAAGCCTTGATTTTCACCAAGACAGGACCTTTCAGAAGCCTTCCCTTAGACCAAATGGACGCGCTCCAACCTATCATCCCACTACCACCAACTGTCCAAATGGCTAAGTTCTAGCAACTTATGTGATCCAGGCAGAGCCCATATTGCCAAGTGGCTGCACTAGAAGCTTCTTAACACTTGGCCTCTAAAATCTCTTTGTTCCTAGGTGGCTTTCCACAAGTGAGATACAGAAGGTAGACCATAGAAATGGGCCTTGTGTAACCACTCAACATAAACCTTTCCTTCCATTCCACCCAGGTGTTTCATTAACTTAGTTATTTTATTACGTAAAACACAAGTTCAAAGACTTAGAAATATTTTCATAATAGCATGTATAATTTCACCAACCCTTGGTTGCTACTAGCTAGGCTAAGCATGGTATAGATAAGCATGTTAACTTAGAAAATTTCCTAGCAATTTTACAACTACTAGGATTTCCCAACATGGCATATAAGCAAAATATAGCATGCAAGTCTAACAAAATATTTCTAATGCTTAGTAGAAAACATAGGGATAAAATATTCATGAAGCACCACTTGCCTTGGTAGTTTGGAGAGTAGCTACACTCCTCACAATCACAATCACTAGCACCAAAATCTACACAAAGAATTGTAGCAACAAATCACACACAAAACATATACAATCAAAAATATATGCATGCATGCAAAATGATATGTGATGATTTTTAAAACTCAACCAAGCAAGTGTACAGTACTGGTTCATAAACAAGTTAAAAACTTGCCAAACAACATTTATTTAAACCCTAAAACATTTCCTAAACAATTCATATACTCTAATTAGCCCTACACAAGTTTCTTCAAATAAAACCATTTTAACAGAAGCAAAACTTTAAACACATTGTATAAACAGAAAGTTCTTGCTCTCCTGATTCCATTGATATTAAATTTGTCAAATTCTAACGTGGGAATCAAAAGTTACAACTAAAACAAATTCAAACATCTAATAGATTTAAAACCTGATTTTAAATCTAAATTCCAGCCACGCGGCGTGTTTCTATTGGCTGATACCGCTTCGGGCGGATCACGCTTACGAGCCGCAAGATCTAAGTGATCATGCATGGCTCAGATTAAAACATAACGTTTCGCCCTCTAATCTAATCCTAGTATCTGGACCTGGATCCAACGATCCTAGATGCTCTGACCAAAGATGAGCGGCGCAATGGCTGCTGGCGGCGGCGACGGTTCTGCCGGCGATGGATCGGCGATTCTAGCGATGGCTGGGGACAGTGGGGTGGCTTACCAGTGTCGCAAGGTCGCGAGGAAGCTCGAGGTGTTGCTGGCGTGGTCAGTGGCGCGTTGATGTGGCCGTTGGAGCTCGTCCGAGTTGAGCGTAGCGTCGGGTGCTCGGTGACGAAGACGTTGGCGACTCTCTGGATCTCCCTGGCATGAACTAGTGGTATCAGGGGGTGCGCAAGGTTACAGCGAACACTACTGGGTCAAATAGAAGTCGAGGGGCGGTCAGGTTTTACCTCAATCGCTCGTCGGAGTCGGGCGACGATTCTGTCGTTTGCGGGCACGAACGGTGACGGCAACCTGGGCCATGAGAAAGCGAACAAAAGGCATCAGTGGATGCGCAAGGTCACGCTGGTTTGAACTAGAGAAAGGGGGCGGTCGGAGCTCACCGTGATTAGTCGCCGGAGTGCTTCTGTCTGCAGCGAGGCAATGGCAATTGCTGGCAGCCTGGGGGCGCTTCGGGTTGGCTTTGTTGGGGGAAATGGCCGTGAGGGGGAGAGGTTTAAGTAGCCAGGAGGGGCGAGGGAATCATGTTGCAGATCAATGCCCATTAAGCGCGGAATCAACGCGGCGTTTTTGGAGGAAACGGCGGAGGCGACGGGGTCTGCGCGCGTGGGGTGGAGAAGAAGGGGTGAGCTGGCGAGGTCCACTGGTCAGCGAGTGAAATAGAGAGGGGGTGGGGTCATGCAGTCAGTGACCTTGGGGGTGTGTCTGCGGGTGAGCGAGAGAGAGGGAGACCCCGGGTGGGCTTAGTGGGCTGGATTAGCAGTTGGGCCAGATAGGTAGCGCTGGCCCTTTTCTATTTCTTTTCTCCTTTTCCTTTTCTGTTTTGATTTTCTGGAATGATTTTCAAATCCAAATCAAATGAGTTTGAATTCAAATCTTCCTTAGGTTTTTATACTGCAAACTTTGCACTCAAATGTGTGCCAAACACTACTGTCCAAACCAAACACTATGATCAAATGAAAATAAAAATAAAACCAAGCCTTTGTGATATATATTCAATAGGAAAAATATTGGTTCTATTTACCTATTTTGTTTTGAAACTTGTTCAAACTTTGGATGGTGCCTAAGTTTGAATTTCAAACTTTTACTGAATCACACCCAGTATTCTTCTCACTAGAGGATAGCTCTATGGCTAGAACAAACTTACATAAAATAATAAGCACAAATGCTTCTGTTTTGAAATGTTTTGTTTGAAATGAAATTCATATGATCATGGATGCATGGGTGATATGCATGAGTTTGAAACATGTTTTTAGGGATGTTACACAGTTACAATAGTTTCTTCTATTTCGCCAATGCCATTGACAAACTTTGGCATGATATCTTCAAAATCTGAGCATGCTACATGGACCAAAGCAGAAAGTTTCTTTTTGCTCTACCAGTTTGTTATTAAGAATGAATAAGAACACAAGTTAGTTGTCATGCTGAGCAACTAATAGTGTAAGACAAGCAACTTATATTTTCATGCAGGCAACAAACTTGTCAGGTTGAGCAACTAAAAAAATGAGGTACTCACACACTCGTCGTAATTTGGCGACAAATTTGCGGTGACGAACTGTTCAGCCTTTAGCAATCCGCCGAAAAGTCCTCCATGCTGTGTGTCTCTGTATTTTTCTTTGAGCTGTTTTTTGACAAAGTAGGTCACTCAAACGAGATTGATATAGGAACGTAGGCATAGAAGGAGAGTAAAATTTAAAAAAACAAACATATCACGCTTACTTGCAGTTTCCCCAAAACCCCTGGTTTGATCATGTCTTTATTCTTGACCTTATTTATCAAGGCGCTGTCCCAAGCGTCTACTTGAGAGTAACACTGACTGATGAGTTCGTCAACCTCTATGGAATCTAGGTACAATAACTGCGTGGCATGGAAAAACAAGGGAATAAATATTAATTAAATGCAAAACATATTCTATAAGGGGCTGCAATGAAAACATGGTTATTAGCAATTCATGGTATCATATAGGTAACTAAACATGATTTAGGGTAAACATGCTTTAGAGGTGCTACAAAAAACATGTTCTAGCAACTTTTAGTTGTATATAAGCAACAAACAAGCCGTGTTGAACAACTAGATGAGTCATAAAAGCAACTTCTATTATCATGTAGCCAACAAACTTGCCAGGTTGAGCAACTAAAAAGTGTAAAAAAGAACTACACAAAAAAGATAAACATGCTTCAGAGGTGCTACAAAAAGAACATGACCTAGCACAAACAAGCTGTGTTGATCAACTAGATGAGTCATAAAATCAACTACATATAACATATGTCTATGATTAAACAGATGAGTCATCAAAGAAACTAAATGTCGTTGAACAACTAGATGAGTCATAAAAGAAACTTCTATTATCATGTAGCCAACAAACTTGCCAGGTTGAGCAACTAAAAAGTGTAAAAAAGAACTACACAAAAGAGATAAACATGCTTCAGAGGTGCTACAAAAAGAACATGGCATAGCAACTTTTAGTTGTATATAAGTGTCACATCCCAAGATTTTCCAAATCTTGTTATGTGAAAAATAAATAAATAAAATAAAACTTTGTTGATTTTCAGGGTAAGAAGAAACTTTTTGATTCCAATTAGAAACCTTCAAACCTATTTTGATCAAATAAATCCTAAAGGGATTTAAAAAGATAAACAATCAATAAAGAAAGTTTTAACAATTGAAATCACTATTTTTGGGATCTGTAAATAAAAAGATATGGTTTTTATAAAGCAAAGGTAGAAATAAAAACAAAGATTATTTTATAGAGCCAAATTAAACCTTGGCCAAACTTTTGAAATAAAATATTTTGTTTAAATTAAAAGAATAAAAGTCTATTTAAATAAAATAATGAGGATTTATCAATAACCAATTTTATTAAAGAAAAGGCTTTGCCATTTTAATTAAACATTAAAACTTGTTAAATTATTTTAAACAAGTTTTCCAAGTGTTTTGTTTATTCAAATAAAACCTACTGAATTGATTTTGGTGTTGTTTAGATTTCAAATGAAGTTTTAAAAATAAATTAAACCCTATTTGAATTAATAACTAAAGACTATTTTATTTAATTATTAATGGATCCTAAAAAGATTAAAAAGTATTCTATTTTGGTCCTTGGATGATGTTGTTAAACAGAAATAAAATATACCCAAAGTTTGGTGGTAGTTTGAACTGATTTGGAGTTTGAATTGTTTGAAATAAAATCAAAACAGAAATTCAAATTGGAAAAAGAAAAACATTCAGTACAAAAAAAAACCAAACCCAACCCATCAGCCAGCCCAGCAGGCCCAGCAGGCCCAGCAGCGCAGCCCACCTACTCACCCCACGCGTGAAACGTTTTCCACCTAGAAATCAACCCGCGAAGTCACTGAACGCTCGGACCCACTCCCTCTTCCTCTCTCTCGCAGACAGCGCGGCCCCACGCCACCTCAGCATCATCTCCACCACGACCCCGTCGCCCCTGCCGCTGCAGCCGAGTAACTCCGGCGTTGATTACGCGTTGATGGCGGCCTTGATTCCTCCCAGTAACCATGCCAATTTAATCGCCCGTGCCTTCCCTCTCTTTCCCCTCACTCTCCTATCCCTCTCTGCCACCGGGTTGTTGCCAATTCGAGCCGCGCCCTCACTGCTGCGACGAACCTCTGCTCCGATTCTGGCCAGCACCCTCACCCCCGCAAGCACTGCTTGACGCGAGAGTGATCCCCAGCCTCTGGCGCTTCTCCCTGTGCTTTCCGTTCAACTTCGCGAGCACCGTGAGATCGGCAACGTCTTCCCAAAGCCAGCGCCGCCGTCTGTCTCCAACTGCGGTGACGTCTCCTCGGTAAACCCGACCGCCCCTCTCTTTCCTGTGGACACTCCAATGATCATCGTGCCCTTGCGAACCTAACGGTGTCTTCCTTTTGTCCTAGGGTTCCCTCCATCCTCTCCTCCGACGACAAACAGAACGTGCCTGACGCTGCGACAACTCCGGCGAGCGATTGCCGTCCACACAGAGCGCCCCTCGACAAGCGACGACCATGTTGAGCATCAGCGAAGCAAGGCGAACTTGGTAAAGCCCTTCCCCATCGCCCTTGCCTCCTAAATCGCCGGCACCGCCCACATCTGACCACGCCGCCGCCAACCACCGTCGCTGCGCCGCCAGTCCTTGGTCAAAGCAGCTGAGCCCGTTGGATCTGGATCCTGTGGCTAAGATTAGAATTTAAGCGAAAGGGTATGAACGCATCTGAGCCACGAGATCTAACTTAAATCCTACGGTTCGCAGAGGCTGATCCGCACGAAGCGATACCGTCCAATAGAATTGCGCCGCGTGGCACTAGTTTAGTTTAAAAACAGAAATAGAATCTAATTGAGTTGCAAATTTGAAAAATTCATAACTTTAGTTCTACACGTCCAAATTTTGCAAATTTTATATCAATGGAATCAGTAGAACAAGTACTTTGCAACCATGCACTTTGTTTAATGTTTTGCTTCTGGAAAATTGGTTGAATTTGCAGAAACTTGTGTAGGCTTGTTATGAATATAAAAAAATGTTCTAGTTATGATTTGGAGATGAAATCTTTGAAAAATGGTTTGTTGTGAACCTACTGACCTTAAGAACCAACTCATGGATTTAAAAATGAATTTTGTGAAGTTTAGGAGTAAATACTTGAATTAACTCATTTCTAGCCAAATAGAAATATTGATTTTGATATGGAAATGATTTTTGAGTAAAAACCTTTGGAAAATGTTTTGATTCAAACCTATTGACCCTAAACACCAAGTTTTGTGAATTAACAACTTATTTGGTGAGCAATATAAAATTGTTGCTTTGCTAAAAGCATTTTCAACCACATAAAATAATGATTTGATTAAAAAATGATTTATAGATAAAACCCTTTTGCAAATGGTTTTACCACTTTAGAAAATGACCACTTTGAACCTTGCAATGTTTAGAACCTAGTATAAACCACCTTTGCAAATAAAACTATCTTTTGCATGCTTGCATGCATGACCTTGTTTCTATTATTTTATGTGTGATTAATTTGTTTGATTGTTAGTTGGAATGCTAGTTGATATTGTGTTTGCTTGATTGATTTGTAGTGAAATTAGAAGTGTGTGATATTAGCAAGATCAAGAAGTGAACCAACATTCTCTACCAAAAAGGCAAGTGACACTATCATCCAAGTCCTACTATTTTCATTACACTTAGTGGATTTTGGAACATGCATGATAAGGTCTACTATATTTTGCTATGCTAAATCCTAATAGGATACCCTTATATATATTCCTTAGTGAAAACAATGTAGTTTTAATATGCTTAGCCCTGCTATATATATTGAGAAGAGATACATGTTAAGATTATATGAAGTATTGAAAAGACTTGTGTTTTATATAATAAAACAAGTACTCAATGAACCACCTGGGTGGACAAGGATACTCAAGTTTTGGACAAGGTGGCAACAAAAGGAACCATGTTTATATGGCAATCTCTTTTTGTTGTGCACCAGAAGAAAACCACCCAGGGACTTAGAGATTGAACATGTTTCTCGTACAGTGGCTTCCGTGTACAACCACATGCTAAATGGGCATTGGCTTAGTCAACTACATAGTGTAAGACCCATGCATTGGCCTCTTCAGGTTAACTAGAATGAGGGAACTTGAAACCCTACATTGGTGCCTGGTAGACAAGCTAGCATTGTGTATTGGGAGGACTCCTATGGAAAGACTTTGTCACATTCTCAATCTGCCAGTACTCCATCTTGGTGAGTACTTATCCAGCGGCCACTGGTGGCAACAAGATAAGATTGTGTCATGTGGGTAAAGTGTACAACTTCTGCAGAAGATAAAAATCTAAGTACTTAGCCGTGTCCCCGGTTATGGACAATACTGAGCAACTAAGGCCTGAAGCTATGGAAGATCTCGACATTCCAATTTCTAAAAGTAAAACTTGAAGGTGACAACAAGAGACTTGAAGCACTTGGAGTTTTCCAAGGAGTTCAGAAAGATTTGACAAGAGATCAAAACTATTATGAAAAGATAGGATAAATTATATTGCTTTCTGCAAATGAGCCTAAACCCTACTTAGCCAAATATGCATGTAATGATAGGATCCACTTATTTCTACATAGTAGTGAAACTTTCCAATACAATTCAAATGTATTGACCCTTGTGGCTATAACTTGTAATGTTGCAGGTTTGTTTGATGTTAGAGAAGTTTAATGAATAGGATTACAAGTCTACAACCAACATGTTTGCCTGTGGCACTTTGAAGATGAAGGACCCCATGCCATTGTTATATTCTGCTGCATTGTAATGAGATAGCCAAATGAGCTATGTAAGATGTAATAAATTATTTTATTCCTGGTTATAAAGTTGTATTATGACCCTTGTTTCTTGATATTACATCTTAACTGTGGATGCTAGCTATTGATCCAGGGACTAGCATTGTAAACACAGGGATCTCTACCTTATTAAAGGTTTGGACCTCTACAGATGGTATCAGAGCACTGTGTTGCCTGTAGATTGTAACCCTAGGGTTGGACAAAAACCCTTAGAAAAATAGGAGTTGTATTGTTCCAAAACTTATTTACAAACAATCTTGTAAACTCTTTCCTCAACCATTTTGGTTTTGATTCTACATCTCTTCTATTTCAAACTTGATGGAAAAAACCTACCCCATGGCCAAAGACTTCACCAAGTGCAAAGGACTTCATCAACTCTAATGAATTCAACATCTTCAACTCTAATGACTTCAACATCTTCAACATTTTCACCAAGGACTTCAACCTTGGATATCACTAAGGACTACAATTGAGACAAGAAATGTTTCTCAAGACTTGAAGATTAAGAGAATACAACTTAGAAGGAATCATCAACACCTTTGGAGTTTTTGTGACCAAGAATTTTTCCCAAGGAAAACATGATCTCTTTCAAGAACAATCAACCTAGAAGGAAGGAATGATCTCAAGTGAACCATATAGATGGACCACCATATTAAGTATAGATCAAACACACCAACTTATGTGGTGTAACAAAAATATTTTTGGTTGCCTAAAAATATGCTTGGAAACTTGTTGTTTGAAAGGAGTGTTTGTTTGTGATTGCTTGCACCTTGCTTATGTGAATTGTGATGTGTGTGATTAGAATTATTTCCTTAGAAATATCTTACTTATTCTAAATCTCAATTCAACCCAAACAGATGACTACTCCAAGAGACTCCAACATCAAGGTTGATGACAACAACAACAACCAAGAGGACAACATGAGAGAACTCATAGCAACCCAAAACCAGTTGAACCAAATGACAGCTCAATTCATAGCCAACACCAGTGGGGAAGATCCAACCATGCAAAGGTTTTTGGAAACCCAAGCCCAATTGTTGCATAAGGTGACAGATCAAATGATCAACATGGAAGGCAACTCTTCCAAAGGAGTTTGTGACAACAAAGATGACAAAGATGTTATTCTAGAAGGAACCCAAGCTTGCAATATTTGTGGAGACAGGGATCACACTTCCAAGGAGCATGGAGATCAATGCCCCAACTGTGAAGAGAAACACCCAGCTGACCAATGCCCCACATCTCAAGCTACTTGCTACCCGTGTGAAGGAAATAATCATGTCCCTATCCAATGCCCCATCTATTCCATAGTTGAACAAAGGAAACAAGGTGGAGTGCAACAACTGATTGCGGACTATCATGAGAGAGCTAAGTCTACCAAGAAGGATGAGGACAAAGGAAAATCTCCACTTGTACCTCTATGCAATACGCCCCAATTTAAAGGACCAAAGAGGAGACATATGAATTATCCAAGGAGCAATAGAAGGTCAAAGAAACCAGTAGACATTCCTACCTATGAGATAACATATGAAGAACATGAACTAGAAGCACTCCTAGCTTTGGAGAAACCCAAGAAAAAGAAGGACAAAAACCATGTGTAATGTAATCATTGTAAAGAAATGGGACACTATGCCAGTGAATGTCCAGAGAAGAATAAGTATAAGGAGATTGGCCAAGTATGGTGCAACAACTGCAAAGAGCTAGGCCATTATGTAGCAACCTGTCCACATAAGATACGTGATGAACTCAATCTTATCACATGTTACAACTGTGGTAACCAAGGACATTATGCAAGCAACCGTCTAGAAAAGATGAAGCACAAGATAAACAAGCCTATGAAGGATCTCAGCCTTGTCACATGTTTCAAGTGTGGAAACAAAGGACACTATACAGATGTTTGCCCAGAGAAGTTTCCCCAAGATCCCAAGCAGGCCAAAATATAATTTAGTTGGAAATTTTTTTAAGGGTGGTAGTACCCTAGTTGCTTTGAGCCAACTTGTAACCACTAGCCTCCCCAAATCTAGGGACGAGATTTATTTTAAGGGTGGTAGCCTGTCACATCCCAAGATTTTCCAAATCTTGTTATGTGAAAAATAAATAAATAAAATAAAACTTTGTTGATTTTTAGGGTAAGAAGAAACTTTTTAATTCCAATTAGAAACCTTCAAACCTATTTCGATCAAATAAATCCTAAAGGGATTTAAAAAGATAAACAATCAATAAAGAAAGTTTTAACAATTGAAATCACTATTTTTGGGATCTGTAATAAAAAGATATGGTTTTTATAAAGCAAAGGTAGAAATAAAAACAAAGTTTATTTTACAGAGCCAAATTAAACCTTGTCCAAACTTTTGAAATAAAATATTTTGTTTAAATTAAAAGAATAAAAGTCTATTTAAATAAAATAATGAGGATTTATTAATAACCAATTTTATTAAAGAAAAGTGACATGGTTGTACCCTACGGGTGCGTGACCTCAGCATACCTGGTCCAGCCCAAGGAAGGCCCACGGCAGACGTACGCCGGCCCATGAAGATTTTCGGGTGGCCAAGGCCCATGACGCCTTCGGATCCTTGGAGAGCAAGACTAGCGTAGATAGGAAATTCAAAGGGGTAAAACCCTAGAACTTGTAACCGACTAGGTCTTTGCCCGAGACCTGCCTAAATCTATATAAAGGCTAGGAGGGCACGACCTAGATCTCTCGACTCGTACTTTCGCATACACACCTCCACGCCAGATCGAATCTGCGCACTCCTGTAACCTTCGGTTCCGCCGTAATGAAGAGCAGACAAGCAGGAGTAGGGTTTTCCCTCCAGGGGCCTGAACCTGGGTAAACCTCGTGTCCCCGTGTTGCTTGTTTTCTAACCGTTCCACGATCTCCAGCATCCCCATCTTCTCCAAAACCCAAGTCCATAACAATGGGCATTGATGAGATTAAACCTCGTCAATTGGCGCCGTCTATGGGAACTGGGGCTGCTGATTGTGCGGTCGTGACGGTCCCAACCTGATCGATCTACAACTCTGCGGCGACGGAGAGTCACCTCCTCTTCGGCGCTTTCGACTTCACCGCCCACTCGCCGGCCACCATGAAAGATTTCGAGCCCGTAGGCGACGGACTCGAGATTCTGTTCGGGAGTTTCTACTTCCAGGTGGGCCAGACTGGCACCCTCCGCCTTCCTGAGCGGGTGCCCCTACCATCAATCAGGCCCGCCTCGTGGGCTCCACACCCTGTGCTACGCACATCATCATCAACAGATGAGTTCTACGACAGCAACAACTGCAACTCCGATCTGTGCAATCCACCTTCGGATGAAGGGACCTACGGTTACGGATCCGAAAGTTGCGGCAGTAGCGGACCACTTTACGAGCGCTACCAATGCGCCGTAGTCATCCAGAGCGACGTGGAACAGCAAACACCTAACCCGCCGCCCAACCCGAACCCCAACCCACATGACAGAAACGGCGGAAACGGCGGGAACAGAAGAAGCCAGTCCCCCCACCCGACGAGGAAAACAACGGCCACGTCATCCGACTTAGCAAAGAAGGATGGGTCCAGGCACGCCACGCCGTAGCAGGCGACATAGTCCTGCCTGCAGACGCCTCACGTGAACTACCGATGGCATACCACTTCCTCCTCATCGAGGAGCACAAGAAGCAAGTCAAGATGCAAGAAACACTTGACAAACACAAGCAAGCAGCCTCTGAGTCCAGCGCGCGACGAGCTGCGCTCTCCGCCATGGCCCCCGGCTCTAGCACGAATGGAAACCAAGGAAACAAGCACCACTCTCGGGTGGAGAACATGGATCCCAAGGAGCGTCGTGATGTGACCCAAACTCTCCACACATCGTTCATGGAGATGGATGCCGACGGCAACGTCATCCCGAAGACGCCGCAAGCTGCAATCATGGCAGCCACTGCATATCTCGCGGCCCACCCACCTCCGGAGGGGGACCCGAAAAGATCCATGCATAAGTCCGCACTCACCGGACTCAGACTTGTCGGAGCTGCGCTCCACCAAGACGCTCCTGCGGAGCCGAAGAAGAAAGCTCCAGCCAGGCACGACCGGAGCCCCACCCCTTCATCCGAAGAGGAAGAGGAACACGACCTTCCTCGAAGGAATAAGAGCTCGTGTCACCATAAACGCGACTACGACGCCAGAGACGCGCTTACACAGCGCAAAATCGACAAAGCGCGAGCCAAACGTGCATGCTCGTCTGAATCCGAGATGGACGAAGACGAAGGAGAACTCTATGGAGCCCGATGCTTCAGCAGATCTGTTTGGCGAACACGGATGCCATGCAATTTCAAGCTTCCTTCGGATACTCCGAAGTTCAACGGCACGCAAGATCCAAAAGCCTGGCTCAGTGACCATCTGTCATCCGTCAAGCTGCACGGCGGTAACAAAGAAACCGCCATGCAATGCCTTCAGCTGCAGCTGACAGGCGCGGCACGGATCTGGCTCAGCAGCCTATCATCAGGATCCATCCGAAGCTAGGAGGAGCTAGCTTACAGCTTCATTCGAAATTTCAAGTGCACCAGCAAGAGGCCCGCCTCAATCGAAGAGTTGCGAGCCTGCACTTGGAGAACGGGCGAATCTATTCACTCGTACATACTATGCTGGTCTAACACCAAGAACTCCGCAGCACACATCTCCGAAGAGAGGGACATCAATGCCTTCAGGGACGGCGTCAAACGCCAAGATTTCAAGGAGGAACTTGGGCGCGTCAAGCCCAAAACACTCGACCACCTCATGGACATCGCCAACAGGTGGGCCCACGGTGAAGATTCCATTCACCGAGCGCAATCGGATGAAGAGGACGACTACGGCCGAAGACGGGAACGCCGTAGCAAGAGGAGATCGCGCGTCTACGACGATCGCGACGGACCCGACATGGTCGCGGCCGGCTACGCCGACCGTCGCAACGACAACAACCGCAACAGCGGAGGATACCGCGGAGGAAACTTCCGCGACGGTAGACGCCCAGCGCAGTCGTGGCAGCGCCGCGAACGCGACAACGGACCCTCAGCATACGACAAACTTTCGGGTCCATGCACCATCCACTTCTACATCGACAAGCAGGACGACAAGAAAGCCAGCCATATGCTCAAGGACTGCCTCGAGTTCTAGAAACTCAGCGAAAGCATGGTGCAGATGAGGAAGCAAGCCCCAATCCCTGCGTTCGGCAACGCACCTGCGCCAGGTGAAATAGCGCATGGAGCTCCCCCACCGCCGCCTATTGGAGGCCCAAACCAACTAGTTGCACTAGCACAGAACAACGCTGGGAACGGGTACCCCCCACCGAAAGGAGCACTGATGATCCAGAAGGGACTCCCAACAAACAGGGTGCAGAAGAAAATCACTCGCCAGATCAACTTGGCCGTAGCAACTCCACCCGCCATCCCTGAGTACCTCAGTGGATCGGAGTCATGCATCACGTTCAGCCGTTCGGATCACCCCCGCCAGATCCCTCGCCCAGGTCATGCTGCCCTGGTGCTTGAGGCACAAATAGGAGGCTTCGAGATGAGCCGTGTCTTCATGGACGGCGGCAGCGGCATCAACCTGATGTTCGCAAGCACCCTCACAGCAATGCGGATCCCGCAGTGCAGCCTGGAGCAATCAGACACTACGTTCCACGACATCGTCCCAGGAAAAGGCATATTCCCTCTGGGCAAAATTTGGCTTGATGTCATCTTCGGCAGTCCTGATAACTTCCGACTGGAGCGGCTCGAATTCAAAGTGGTGGACTGGCCATCGCAGTACCACTCCATCCTCGGACGTGTGGCATTCACAAGGTTCCTGGCAGTCCCACACTACGCATACTTACTACTGAAGATGCCAGGACCAAAGGGCGTCATCACAGTCCACGGGAGCTTCACCCGATCGGACCAATGCGACAGGGATTTCAACAAAATCTCCCAGTCTTTCGGCATGCAAGACGAGCTCGTAAGGCTCCGTGAGGTGATGGACAATGGGGCACCCCAGTCACAAGGCAAAACGCACCTGACATGTCCTTCGACTCCACGGTCAACACCAAAAAGGTCCAAGTCCATCCGACGGACGCATCCAAGACGGCGCTGATCGCCAACGACATCAGCCCCGCATAGGAAAGCGCGCTCGTCGAATTCCTCCGTGAGCGCTGGGAAACCTTCGCCTGGTGTCCTGCGGACATGCCAAGAGTTACCAGGGAATTCGCCGAGCACGCACTCAATGTCTTTCCAGACACCAAGCCCGTCAAGCAGTCCATCCGGAGACTGTCCGAGCCACGGGCCGAAGCCATCGGGAAGGAAATCAACAGACTACTCGCTGCAGACTTCATCAGGGAGATCAAAGAAAGCGAGTGGCTTGCAAATACAGCGATGGTCCCAAAGAAGGACACGGACATCCTGCGGATGTGTGTGGATTTCACGTCACTGAACAAGCAATGCCCAAATGTCAACACCCGGATTTTCAATCCTGGATGCCTGTTATGCCATACATCGCAATCCCAGGATTACCATTTTTGCGAGACATAATAGAATTGGATACCATAGTACTTCATCCATTACAAACGATACATAAGTTCTTACACAAATAGGGATCTCATGATCCAGTTTTTAGTACAACATCAAGCAGCGGAATACGTAGTAATAACGGTAGCGTGGGCGAAGCTCCATCTTCGGGGTCACAGGCAATGCTGACGATGGGAGATGATCCTAGTTGTCGTAACCTTCCTGGGGTCCATCCTCCAGGTACTCCTCTTCATAGTCTGGCCATGGGAATAGCCAGGGACAAATCCATGAGTACTCTTTAAGTACTCACAAACTAATACTAATAAGCAAGGGGGTTTTGGATAATAGGACACTAGGCTCTAGGGTTGTTTTGCAAAAAGCCAGGTTTATCTCTACTCCGTTCTGAGCTATTCACAATTTTATAACTCCTAAATGGGATCTTGTAATTCAGATCACAACTCTGTTGTGGTCAAGTCAAAGTCTCACTTCATTTCACGAGTCATTTTTCAAAAGGGTCTGACGGGGGAACAGTATGGCCACTCCAACTGTCCATAACCGCGGACGCGGCTATTCAAATAGTTTGACACTCTGCAGAGATTGTACACTTTCACCACAACATTCGATACATCCGTCAGGAACAAATCCTGAATTCACCATACTCAGTATGCGGATAATCAATCCTAACCTTTCGATTACACCCCCTAGTATAAACACCTCTCCTGTGAGTTTGGCCTCCCAACCATGACTCACTGTCATCTTGGGTACTGCACAGGTGGACAATCTTCACAAGGTAGCCTCAGCTCAGACCTTGGCCGTGAGGGAACTAATACTAAGGTATATAAGTTTCCAGTCAAGCCCTACCCTATTCGGGTATTGTGGTTGTACGATAAAATTGGAATGGTATCGCATCCAGACAACCATCAGTTTTATAAAGGGCTAAGGCTCATGCCTCAACATTTTCATCACCAAAATCATCAAGGGTTTGGAAACACATGTCCAAAACATTTCAATAGAATGATCCATCATTCCAAGGTTTTCATAACCATTTTTCCTCCAAGTAATCCCATCTAAGGTTGATCAAGGTCTATGCTTAGCACTAGCATCTATAGGTGGGGGTAGTAATGATGAGGGGTGGTACTAGTGGAGTTTTACTAAGTCCAACATTATATCTTAGACTGAGATCAAGGTTTCTAGCTTAGGCCAAATTTTATGCTCTTTGAGCAACATTTAGCACAACTGTCTAGTATCTACCAAACTCTTAGGTAGACTCTAAGTCAACTTTGATAAAGAAATAAAGAAAGAAGCTTGCCATAAAACTGGGTTTGGTTTAGCAAGTAGATATGATCACATATGCGTAAGGCATATCATATTCATATCACAAGTATGGGTTTATGGCAACAATAGGGTACTTTGCAAGGGTTAGCTTGCATCAATGTCAATATAAGCTTGCATAGGTATAGTATCTTGCAAGTGTTAGCTTGCCTTGTGCAGAGCAGTGGTTGAAGTTCTCCTCGGCTTCCTCTTCGTAGTATCCTCCTTCTTCCTCGTATCCTTGGTCGGTACTAGCGTCTAGGAATAAATACGAGGTACACAATCACCAAACAATACTTAACTACTTGCAATCATTACACACAAGGGTCCTATAGATGATCTAGCATCATCTCTAACATTACAAGGTTAAGGCTTGGTTTAAAACTTTTTATTTTGGAAAAGTAATTTCTACTCATTGAAAAACTACTTAAGATTTAATATTCTCCAAACTAAACATGGGATCATGTTGACACATTTCATCACCACATATTGTAGTTTATGAGAATGTGATTTAAAGTGGTGTCACAATTTAATAAGGTTTTACCCTTTTATTTTAATTAATTAAAGTGGCTAGAAATGCTTATGAAGCATTCTTTTATTCCTTGAACAAGATTTCTGCAAGAAAACCTATATATTTTTATATATTCTGAAAGGTATGGTTGAATGTGATTTTTGAGAGTTGGAATCAACTCAAAAGCTTTTATGGTTTAAATTTGAAAAATGTTTGAATGCAGAAAAGCTTCTGCCTTGTTATTTTTCTATGGTTGATCTACTGATCCAAATGACTTGAATCCAACGGGCTTGGATTAAGCATTCACAGACCTTTCCAACAAAATTGGTTTCATCCAATTTGGTGCACTGAATCGATCTGGATTGATTTTTGAAGTTGGGTGCTGAAGTGTGATTGAAAAGAAAAAGAAAGGGTTTAATTTGAATTGCTGGGCTGCGCGGGAAATTCTAACGGGCCGGCCTGCTAAGCGCAGTGCTTCCGCGGGCTGCGTAAGTGGGTGTCCCCATGTAACTACCTCGGTGAATTACGCTCCTAGTTACAAGCCTGGATGAGCGGAAATGGTTAAAATAGTACGGTGGGGCCCAAATGCCACTCACAGGTAGACCTTTCGGCCGTCCTAACCATTTCCAAACATCGGGACAAGAACGGGCGGCGTAATCGGCAGGCGAAGGGATCAACTACATACACAAATGAGTATGTATGCAAGCCACCATACAATGGTTCTCAGAGTCATTCCATCTAAAAAGAAAGGAAATATAGCAACGCCATACGGCAAGATCCAAATATCCTAGATAGATATAATAGTTTAGGATATCTCCTCATACATCAAACATCAGAGTATCAAGCGGAAGCGGAAAACAAGATCCGAGTACGGATAAGAAGCAAATCGGCATAAGATGCCCCATAAATAAACACATCCCGCCCACAGATCTCGCGGATCCCCGTTCCCGGAATCTCTACACCGAATGATCGTTGCCCACATCGTCCGTCTCCTCCTCACGGTATCCATCTTGTGAGTGTACCTGTTCGTCTGAACCAAATAATTTATCGTGTGAGACCCTAGGGGTACTCAGCAAGTCTTTATGCCTCTAAAGGGGACACAACCTGGGGTGACGCAATTGCAGCAAAAGATAAACCCTAACAATTCTAGAGATACTCGCTAACCATCCGCCTAACCAAAGATAGACGGATGTCCGTTAATTAATAACAACAGTTATAACAGTAATCTTAACAGATCCATCCTCCTCCTCGCTTACCGACGAGGAAGCGGACGAACAACCCCCCATCCGTTGGCAGTTTTATTTTCCATTCCATGAGTGTTACACTATTTACTAGTCCGGTACCTAGTCTAGTCAAATTAAAAGCGGTACTTTAGTTATAGTTGTCTATGATCGAGAAACTGTGCTCCAAGTCGTCCATAACCGCGGACACGGCTTTCAGAAAGTTTTACCCTGCAGGGGTGCACAAATAGCAACACACACTCGATAAACCTCGGAAAAACCCAAATCAAAACCCAACGAGGCAGTCACGACAAAGCGATCACAGGATTCAGAAATATTTCAGGGGTCCACCCCATTAAGCTACCCGCGACAAAGTTGGCCGACTCCGAGACGGACTCAAGGTTTGCACCAATGGCTGTAAACGACTGGGAACCCGAAAATGTGGCTGGGCTTGTCGATACCGCGAAAACACTCCGCTTTCCTAAACAGTACAGGTGCAGTACCTCGCACAATTTTAAATAAAGCAGTAAAGCATGGCATAAGTACAGGATAGTAAATAAAACCTCAAACTAGTTTGTGGCCCCAAGAAATAAGAATGAATCAAGCTCTGGCTCAGGGGGGTTCATAAGCCTCCCGGATGTGGATAGCGCAAATATTCAAGGAACAGGAATCAAGTACTCGGGGTCCTACGGGACACAAGTGAGCCTGAAAAACCAAATAACAAATATGGCCCACCGATGCCACTTTCATTAGTTATCCCATTACTACTCAGGTTAAGTTGTTTAGGTACCTCGTTATCCATCAGACACTCACATACCCTACACATGCTGTTCTATGACTCGCATGGCTCAAACAACTCATGTAGTAATGGCTCATGGGATGGAGGAACAAGCTTCGGTGGGGTTTAAAAGTAAAGGCTATGCAATACTTGGGATTCAATTTAATGCAATCGCGACTCAATGATGCAAGAATAAGATAGAGGCAATAGGTACTATATGTATGCAAGCATGTGGTAGTGCTTGCCTGACAGCTCAGTTGAAGCGAGAGAAGGATCTGGGTAGTGCTCCTGGTTTTCTTGATATATCCCCTGCTCAGCGTCTATTCGAAGAAGAACCAAACAAACAAGGGCCAACATAAATAAAGTGCACAAGCATATGAATAAATGCGACAAGCAAACAATCATGCCATGATGAATGATGCACAATTTGCATGGCAATAAAGTAGCATGGCATAGGTGAGGTGTGGAATACAAGAATAAATCATTTTATTGAGTTTTGGCCACATTTTATCCTCATGTTAGTTGCTGTATACTTTATATTTATATGATGCATGCTGCAAAACAGAACATGGAATGCATAAACAGAAAGGTCTCGTCGAGCTAATCATTTTATACATATTATTTGTTAAATTTGGAGTTATAAAACAAAAGTTATTAATTAATTAAGGTAAAAGGGCATTTTGTTGTAATTTTAATCAACTTGGAAAATAAAGTGTCCAAAATATATTTTGAAGGGCATATTTGAATTCCTCATATTTTTCTGATTTGAAAACATATATTATTTGTAATATTTGGAATTATATTTTAAAAGTTATTTAAAACAGAAATTAAATCATTTATAAAAACATTTTCTGAAATTGTTTTATTTAAACAGAAATCATACAGACTTTTTGTACTCAGAGGTTCTTAGCCCGGGTCACTGACGAGCGGGCCAGGCGCTGACTGGGGCCACGCGCGCGAGTACGAACTTCTGCTACCGCGGCTTAGCCAGCCCAGGCGCTGACATGCGGGCCCGATGGTGAAGCAGGTCCCACGTGACAGCGAGGGGCGCGGGTGAACCACAGCGCGCAGCGGGGAAGGAGTGCGGAGTGAGGGCCTGGGACGCTGGGGGTTTTTCTGCCAAAAGTCGGGCGGCTGACAGGTGGGGGCACTGGGCTGCTAGGGACCTGGGCGTGATCGACCAAAGCACGGGGGTTCTATTCGCAAAACTACCACGCGAGCTCTGAACTGAACTAACGCTGCTCTCTGAATCGCGACGACGACTGACGACGGCGAGATTTTCCGGCGAGGGTGGCATCGCAACCGCGGAGAGATAGATCTTGCCGTGAAAACGAAAAAGAGAGAGGGTAGCTCCAACTACGGATATCGTTCAGGGGAAAACGTCGGCGGCGGCTGCACTGGACGGGGCACGTCGGGGAACAGAGGGGAAAACGCAGGCTTGGCTGCTCGACGGCGGGGCAGATCACCGGCGGGGGTCCAAACGGGCGGCGCTAGGCACGCGGAGTGGGGGGGGGGGTAAAACGGGAGAGGATCGAGGGGTGCTCACCTTGATCGATTCCCACTGGAATCAGGGCATGAGGTGGTCAGAGCGGAGGGGAACGGCGGGGCTGCTGCGGTGGTGCTGGCGGCTCTCTGACGTGGGGCAGCTGCGGCGATCTTGGCGTCTCCCAGCGGGCGGGATCGACTCCACGGTCTGCGGCGACGCTCCCTGGCGTGTTTCCGGCTACCGGCGATGGCGGCAACGGCGACGTGGCCCTCAGCCTGGCGGCGGCACGCGGAGGAGAGAAAGAGGGGAACGGAGAAGGTAGCTAGGGTTAGGGAGAAAGGCGGCTCGGCGCGAGGATAAGGAGGAGGAGCTGGCGCGCGGGAGGCGTGGGCTGACGCGGCAGACGGCGGGTAACGGCCACCTGCTCCTCTCCGTCAGAGCAGAGGAGAGAGGAGGGGCGAGACGGCGACAGACGGAGGGGGAAGAAGAACAGAGCGAGGCGACGGCGCTGTTCGGCTCGAACCGGTACGGGCTGGGAAGGCGAGCTGGGCCGCGGCTGGGGAAGGCTCCGTCGGTGGGCTGCTGCTCTGGTACTGCTACTGGGCTGCAGGTAAGGTTTTTCCTCTCTTTAACTCTTTTTTTTATTTTAACCAAAAATTGTTTTGATTTGTTTTGTTTTGTTGCAGGTTAAACAAACCTAAGAAATACCTCTTTTTGGAAGCTTTTTGCAAAATTTTGATATAGAACAGAGATAGCTATGGAGTGAGGGGAGGGCTCGGCTAGGTAGAGAGAAAAGAGAAGAGGGTTTAGGGTAGGGTAAGGTGGTAGGTTAGGGTTTTGGTTTGGAGAAAGAGGGGTTAGAGAGAGAGGTTAGGGTTTTGGGGTGATCCACTAAGATCAAGCAAGGGTGGAGGATGTGATGATGGATAAGGAGAGTGAGATGAGAGAAGAGGTGGTGTGAGGGTTTTAACATGATCCAAACACAAGATCAAGATGAGGGGGTTTAGGGTTTGAACATGATCCACTCAAAAACCAAAGAAAAACCAAAGGAGATCAAAAGATGGTGATGGTTGCATGGCCCATGCAAATGCATTAAATGCCATGTTTTAATCTTGTGAAAACAAAATAGTTATTCATGGCATTTATACACATGCATTCCAACATATGGGGTAAAGCCAAGCTAAAAGAATTAAAAGGATGCCCCATGTGGAGTAGATGGAGATGACCATATTTGAATATAATTGGGACTTGCTAGTGTGTATATTCCACTAGATGCCTACTAGTCCCAAAAATATTCCCACATGAGCATAAATCCATAATAATCCATATGGAAGCTAGGAAAAAGGTTCCACTCACAAGGCATGCAAATGTGGCCATGTGGCTCTCATATATCAATAATGTGAAAACAACATGATGCTAAAATGAGAGCATGTGGAAATAGAATTGGATCCATCCCAACCCACATGAGCTAGAGGTAAAACCCAATAAAGTGCAAAGCTCATATTTGGTTGGATGGTGGAATTATAAGGTGGTGACAGAGAAAGGTGATGGAGTTGGATAAAAGATATGCCCCCAACTCAACTTGGGCATTAAACAATATATCAAGAACCAAGTACAATATCAAGAGGCAAATACAATTAACAATGCATATGAGAGAAGAACCAGAGCAAAAGGGTTTTATATGATGCTCAAATGCAAGGTGGCATGATGACATGAGCATGATATAATTATGATGCAACAATTATATATATAAAGTAGCCATTATATAGACTAGGCTAGTAGCATTGCAATTGTTAGACAATTGGGATGCTACAACTCTCCCCCACTAAACAAGAATCTCGCCCCGAGATTCCTAGGAAAAAGAAAGCAACACAAGGAGAGGCGGGTGTTCGAACGAAGGTGACCCTCACGTTCCCAAGTTGATGAACAACGGAATGGTGCGACCACTACACCTTGCAAAACTTGCTAGACTTGTTGCGAGTCTTGCGTTTTGCTACAAGAGCAACGGGTTAGAAGAGTTGAAGGCTTGTCGTGAGACAAGAAGGATAGGATGGACATAGCTCCGGTTTTCTCAGGAAACAAGATAAAAGAATAGAACCACTTGTGAAAGAATAGGAAAAGATGATGTATTATGGATAAAGAAAGACACACCGCTAAGATTAACGATTTACCGATACTAGAGAGGATGGATCTTTATCTCTCCTGAAGAAAGAGCTAGATTGGAGAGGTTTCAACCACTATGACAATAGCGTTGTATCTTCTCTCGGATTAGAGAAATGAAGTACGGAAACAATATTGCCTTCAAACAATAGAGTCCCTTGATATCAACAGAAAGATTTAGTTAGACATCGTCGGATTAGATTCTTGTTGTGCCGGTAAGAAACCAAAGGATCACGCAATTGAGGTGCGCGGATATAACTTCCAGAGACGGATGTGAAGCCAGATCATGGTGGAATCCCGAGAAGCAAAGAATATGGAGGATCTGGAGTTTATTGTAGAGATACTTATTGCTTTCTTTAGCCTTGAGGCTAACGCAATAGATTTGCGGCTGATGGCATCAACCATAATTGGCTTTACCACAGAAAAAGAATTGATGAAACAAAGAGAGATAGTTTCCTTTCATCTTGTTTGGGGATGCCGAGCAACGGTAGAAAGACGAGGACAGAAAAGAGTTTGCGTTTGTTTCCACCAGATAATTGAAGATTTTGCTCCATCTAGAATAGACAGACCACCAACAAGAGATTATTGATTACTTTCTTCGAGAGAACACTCCGGAAAAACAAAGACGGAAGTAAAAGTATCGAGGGATAAAGGCCACTTCTAATTTCCGTGGAATGAGTGAGATCGCATTAATTCACCAATTCAATGTACAAGAGAGAATGATAAGAGTAGTGGTATGGTAGCTACTCCATCCCGCACTCAGAGCATTACTCCGCACATGAATAAGAAAACCATGCAACCCACTACCGAAACAGACTGAAGGTATTGACAAAAACTCATGGAACTTCGTTAGAAAACAAGGATAGATGCAAACGATTCACCGGATCCAAGATAGATAAGGGTGATGATGTTGTCGTCATGTCTGAAGTACCAAGCCACCGGAAAGATATGAAGGAAGACTGCGGAGACAACTGCAAGATTCAACAGCTACAGAAAAGATAGCACCACTTGAACAGAAGGAATACAAGATCTGGAAGGTCTTCATGGCCTCCGGTGGATTGGGCATAGACGATAGAGCGAGAGGGTTTCAAGAGATTACTTAACGAGATAGAGGTGAAAAGAACTCCATGTTCTTCTTGAAATGATTGAGAGAGGTTTAGCGGTCTTGAGGAAAACCTACGGCGGAACGACGATGATAACTTGCCAACAAGGAAAACTCCGGGTTTTGATTGAAGATGGAGGATGGAATTAACAATGAACTTTCTGATTCCAGAATTGAAGCGATCTTTTTAGCAGAAGGACGTGGTCGAGATAGGTGACTTCAAGAAGCCAGAATTTCCACTTTGAGACTTTGCACACAGGCAGTGTCC
Organism: Avena sativa; assembly: GCA_916181665.1. Lineage (NCBI taxonomy): Eukaryota > Viridiplantae > Streptophyta > Magnoliopsida > Poales > Poaceae > Avena > Avena sativa. The sequence goes on from OV702295.1 coordinate 365,158,196, forward strand.
TCGAAGCTTGAGAGAAAGATACATAGATGATCTTCCATGTTCTTCCATTGACATCGAATAGGCAAGCATATTATCAACATATACCACCATGGATTAACAAGATATTCCCGGAATACCAAGTTCAAAAGGCGAGAGAAACGAACAAATGCTCGAACACTTCCTGAGCTCAACGCTCTTAGAAAGATCAATATTAAGAGCACGGGTTCGTGTTGAAGAAGATGCACTGGAAGAATAGATTATCTGGTCCTTCGGAAGAAAAAGAGATGTCACCTGGTTCACATTGTCGATCGGATCACCGGTTACAAAGATAAAGAGATCTTGGATAAAGAAACGATGATAGCTCATGCCTCAAGCAAAGCTACCAGAGACGAAAAGATGCAATTCCCTCGTCTCAAAGAGAATTTTGCAGATATGGAGTTCAAAAAGATGTGCAGCATGATAAACAGATGATAGACCGCCGTATTGCCTTGAGAAACTCTGGATTGCCAAAGATGCTTGAATATGCGTAGATATGATAACGGTGTACTCAAAATCACAGGAGATAACCGTCACCATTTGGAGGATAGTGTTGATAGCATTTTCCATATTCCACTCATGATAAGTGTCATATAGTTATGCCGAGAGCCAAATTACAATCACCAGCATCGGATCGACACATGATATGTAATTAGCCCAAGAGAATTGGAGATGATATGAAACTCTAGGATTAAGCGCAGGTGACAAAAGAATGAGTTAGCATGGACATGCTGATAAAATGAAGATAGATAATGTTTCACACACGACTGAAAAGAAGTGTGGAAACACAGATGTATCAAAGAAAAATTTTCCGCATTTTTCGGCATTAAAATACCAATAGATGCGCAAAATCACTTATCAGGTAGAGATTAGCAACTGATGCTTGCACAGAATGTGGAGTTGCTAGAAGGAAGGACACTCTTAAGAAGATGGCACCGGTTAACAAGGAGTCAGATAGATCGCGCCGGTTTTCAAAAGCCTGTCAATATGGAATGTACCAACAGTTGATAACCAAAGGCAGATAAAGATAACAAGTTGGATGCAACAGATAGACAAGGAATTACGCACACACACACACACACTTTCTATGGTACTACGGAAACCCAGAACACGTGAATCCTAGTTTGAATTTAAGAAGAGGATGGAAAACGTTACACTTCCTTACCAGAAAAGGGTGGTGGTTGGGAAAGAAGAAAAGTGGAAGCAGTCCTACTCTCGCGTTTTGTTTTTCCCTAGTATACATAGCTACCAAAATATTTGCTAGACTGACAACGACCATTTGGCTGAGACCCTGAAGGGCGGGATGGCTCTGATACCAATTGTAACTACCTCGGTGAATTACGCTCCTAGTTACAAGCCTGGATGAGCGGAAATGGTTAAAATAGTACGGTGGGGCCCAAATGTCACTCACAGGTAGACCTTTCGGCCGTCCTAACCATTTCCAAACATCGGGACAAGAACGGGCGGCGTAATCGGCAGGCGAAGGGATCAACTACATACACAAATGAGTATGTATGCAAGCCACCATACAATGGTTCTCAGAGTCATTCCATCTAAAAAGAAAGGAAATATAGCAACGCCATACGGCAAGATCCAAATATCCTAGATAGATATAATAGTTTAGGATATCTCCTCATACATCAAACATCAGAGTATCAAGCGGAAGCAGAAAACAAGATCCGAGTACGGATAAGAAGCAAATCGGCATAAGATGCCCCATAAATAAACACATCCCGCCCACAGATCTCGCGGATCCCTGTTCCCGGAATCTCTACACCGAATGATCGTTGCCCACATCGTCCGTCTCCTCCTCACGGTATCCATCTTGTGAGTGTACCTGTTCGTCTGAACCAAATAATTTATCGTGTGAGACCCTAGGGGTACTCAGCAAGTCTTTATGCCTCTAAAGGGGACACAACCTGGGGTGACGCAATTGCAGCAAAAGATAAACCCTAACAATTCTAGAGATACTCGCTAACCATCCGCCTAACCAAAGATAGACGGATGTCCGTTAATTAATAACAACAGTTATAACGGTAATCTTAACAGATCCATCCTCCTCCTCGCTTACCGACGAGGAAGCGGACGAACCACCCCCCATCCGTTGGCAGTTTTATTTTCCATTCCATGAGTGTTACACTATTTACTAGTCAGGTACCTAGTCTAGTCAAATTAAAAGCGGTACTTTAGTTATAGTTGTCTATGATCGAGAAACTGTGCTCCAAGTCGTCCATAACCGCGGACACGGCTTTCAGAAAGTTTTACCCTGCAGGGGGGCACAAATAGCAACACACACTCGATCAACCTCGGAAAAACCCAAATCAAAACCCAACGAGGCAGTCACGACAAAGCGATCACAGGATTCAGAAATATTTTAGGGGGCCACCCCATTAAGCTACCCGCGACGAAGTTGGCCGACTCCGAGACGGACTCAAGGTTTGCGCCAATGGCTGTAAACGACTGGGAACCCGAAAATGTGACTGGGCTTGTCGATACCGCGAAAACACTCCGCTTTCCTAAACAGTACAGGTGCAGTACCTCGCACAATTTTAAATAAAGCAGTAAAGCATGGCATAAGTACAGGATAGTAAATAAAACCTCAAACTAGTTTGTGGCCCCAAGAAATAAGAATGAATCAAGCTCTGGCTCAGGGGGGTTCATAAGCCTCCCGGATGTGGATAGCGCGAATATTCAAGGAACAGGAATCAAGTACTCGGGGTCCTACGGGACACAAGTGAGCCTGAAAAACCAAATAACAAATATGGCCCACCGATGCCACTTTCATTAGTTATCCCATTACTACTCAGGTTAAGTTGTTTAGGTACCTCGTTATCCATCAGACACTCACATACCCTACACATGCTGTTCTACGACTCGCATGGCTCAAACAACTCCTGTAGTAATGGCTCATGGGATGGAGGAACAAGCTTCGGTGGGGTTTAAAAGTAAAGGCTATGCAATACTTGGGATTCAATTTAATGCAATCGCGACTCAATGATGCAAGAATAAGATAGAGGCAATAGGTACTATATGTATGCAAGCATGTGGTAGTGCTTGCCTGGCAGCTCAGTTGAAGCGAGAGAAGGATCTGGGTAGTGCTCCTGGTTTTCTTGATATATCCCCTGCTCAGCGTCTATTCGAAGAAGAACCAAACAAACAAGGGCCAACATAAATAAAGTGCACAAGCATATGAATAAATGCGACAAGCAAACAATCATGCCATGATGAATGATGCACAATTTGCATGGCAATAAAGTAGCATGGCATAGGTGAGGTGTGGAATACAAGAATAAATCATTTTATTGAGTTTTGGCCACATTTTATCCTCATGTTAGTTGCTGTATACTTTATATTTATATGATGCATGCTGCAAAACAGAACATGGAATGCATAAACAGAAAGGTCTCGTCGAGCTAATCATTTTAGACATATTATTTGTTAAATTTGGAGTTATAAAACAAAAGTTATTAATTAATTAAGGTAAAAGGGCATTTTGTTGTAATTTTAATCAACTTGGAAAATAAAGTGTCCAAAATATATTTTGAAGGGCATATTTGAATTCCTCATATTTTTCTGATTTGAAAACATATATTATTTGTAATATTTGGAATTATATTTTAAAAGTTATTTAAAACAGAAATTAAATCATTTATAAAAACATTTTCTGAAATTGTTTTATTTAAACATAAATCATACAGACTTTTTGTACTCAGAGGTTCTTAGCCCGGGTCACTGACGAGCGGGCCAGGCGCTGACTGGGGCCACGCGCGCGAGTACGAACTTCTGCTACCGCGGCTTAGCCAGCCCAGGCGCTGACATGCGGGCCCGATGGTGAAGCAGGTCCCACGTGACAGCGAGGGGGCGCGGGTGAACCACGGCGCGCAGCGGGGAAGGAGTACGGAGTGAGGGCCTGGGACGCTGGGGGTTTTTCTGCCAAAAGTCGGGCGGCTGACAGGTGGGGGCACTAGGCTGCTAGGGACCTGGGCGTGATCGACCAAAGCGCGGGGGTTCTATTCGCAAAACTACCACGCGAGCTCTGAACTGAACTAACGCTGCTCTCTGAATCGCGACGAAGACTGACGACGGCGAGATTTTCCGGCGAGGGTGGCATCGCAACCGCGGCGAGATAGATCTTGCCGTGAAAACGAAAAAGAGAGAGGGTAGCTCCAACTATGGATATCGTTCAGGGGAAAACGTCGGCGGCGGCTGCACTGGACGGGGCACGTCGGGGAACAGAGGGGAAAACGCAGGCTTGGCTGCTCGACGGCGGGGCAGATCACCGGCGGGGGTCCAAACGGGCGGCGCTAGGCACGCGGAGTGGGGGGGGGGTAAAATGGGAGAGGATCGAGGGGTGCTCACCTTGATCGATTCCCACTGGAATCAGGGCATGAGGTGGTCGGAGCGGAGGGGAACGGCGGGGCTGCTGCGGTGGTGCTGGCGGCTCTCTGACGTGGGGCAGCTGCGGCGATCTTGGCGTCTCCCAGCGGGTGGGATCGACTCCACGGTCTGCGGCGACGCTCCCTGGCGTGTTCCCGGCTACCGGCGATGGCGGCAACGGCGACGTGGCCCTCAGCCTGGCGGCGACACGCGGAGGAGAGAAAGAGGGGAACGGAGAAGGTAGCTAGGGTTAGGGAGAAAGGCGGCTCGGCGTGAGGATAAGGAGGAGGAGCTGGCGCGCGGGAGGCGTGGGCTGACGCGGCAGACGGCGGGTAAAGGCCACCTGCTCCTCTCCATCAGAGCAGAGGAGAGAGGAGGGGCGAGACGGCGACAGACGGAGGGGGAAGAAGAACAGAGCGAGGCGACGGCGCTGTTCGGCTCGAACCGGTACGGGCTAGGAAGGCGAGCTGGGCCGCGGCTAGGGAAGGCTCCGTCGGTGGGCTGCTGCTCTGGTACTGCTACTGGGCTACAGGTAAGGTTTTTCCTCTCTTTAACTCTTTTTTTTATTTTAACCAAAAACTGTTTTGATTTGTTTTGTTTTGTTGCAGGTTAAACAAACCTAAGAAATACCTCTTTTTGGAAGCTTTTTGCAAAATTTTGATATAGAACAGAGATAGCTATGGAGTGAGGGGAGGGCTCGGCTAGGTAGAGAGAAAAGAGAAGAGGGTTTAGGGTAGGGTAAGGTGGTAGGTTAGGGTTTTGGTTTGGAGAAAGAGGGGTTAGAGAGAGAGGTTAGGGTTTTGGGGTGATCCACTAAGATCAAGCAAGGGTGGAGGATGTGATGATGGATAAGGAGAGTGAGATGAGAGAAGAGGTGGTGTGAGGGTTTTAACATGATCCAAACACAAGATCAAGATGAGGGGGTTTAGGGTTTGAACATGATCCACTCAAAAACCAAAGAAAAACCAAAGGAGATCAAAAGATGGTGATGGTTGCATGGCCCATGCAAATGCATTAAATGCCATGTTTTAATCTTGTGAAAACAAAATAGTTATTCATGGCATTTATACACATGCATTCCAACATATGGGGTAAAGCCAAGCTAAAAGAATTAAAAGGATGCCCCATGTGGAGTAGATGGAGATGACCATATTTGAATATAATTGGGACTTGCTAGTGTGTATATTCCACTAGATGCCTACTAGTCCCAAAAATATTCCCACATGAGCATAAATCCATAATAATCCATATGGAAGCTAGGAAAAAGGTTCCACTCACAAGGCATGCAAAGGTGGCCATGTGGCTCTCATATATCAATAATGTGAAAACAACATGATGCTAAAATGAGAGCATGTGGAAATAGAATTGGATCCATCCCAACCCACATGAGCTAGAGGTAAAACCCAATAAAGTGCAAAGCTCATATTTGGTTGGATGGTGGAATTATAAGGTGGTGACAGAGAAAGGTGATGGAGTTGGATAAAAGATATGCCCCCAACTCAACTTGGGCATTAAACAATATATCAAGAACCAAGTACAATATCAAGAGGAAAATACAATTAACAATGCATATGAGAGAAGAACTAGAGCAAAAGGGTTTTATATGATGCTCAAATGCAAGGTGGCATGATGACATGAGCATGATATAATTATGATGCAACAATTATATATATAAAGTAGCCATTATATAGACTAGGCTAGTAGCATTGCAATTGTTAGACAATTGGGATGCTACAACTCTCCCCCACTAAACAAGAATCTCGCCCCGAGATTCCTAGGAAAAAGAAAGCAACACAAGGAGAGGCGGGTGTTCGAACGAAGGTGACCCTCACGTTCCCAAGTTGATGAACAACGGAATGGTGCGACCACTACACCTTGCAAAACTTGCTAGACTTGTTGCGAGTCTTGCGTTTTGCTACAAGAGCAACGGGTTAGAAGAGTTGAAGGCTTGTCGTGAGACAAGAAGGATAGGATGGACATAGCTCCGGTTTTCTCAGGAAACAAGATAAAAGAATAGAACCACTTGTGAAAGAATAGGAAAAGATGATGTATTATGGATAAAGAAAGACACACCGCTAAGATTAACGATTTACCGATACTAGATAGGATGGATCTTTATCTCGCCTGAAGAAAGAGCTAGATTGGAGAGGTTTCAACCACTATGACAATAGCGTTGTATCTTCTCTCGGATTAGAGAAATGAAGTACGGAAACAATATTGCCTTCAAACAATAGAGTCCCTTGATATCAACAGAAAGATTTAGTTAGACATCGTCGGATTAGATTCTTGTTGTGCCGGTAAGAAACCAAAGGATCACGCAATTGAGGTGCGCGGATATAACTTCCAGAGACGGATGTGAAGCCAGATCATGGTGGAATCCCGAGAAGCAAAGAATATGGAGGATCTGGAGTTTATTGTAGAGATACTTATTGCTTTCTTTAGCCTTGAGGCTAACGCAATAGATTTGCGGCTGATGGCATCAACCATAATTGGATTTACCACAGAAAAAGAATTGATGAAACAAAGAGAGATAGTTTCCTTTCATCTTGTTTGGGGATGCCGAGCAACGGTAGAAAGACGAGGACAGAAAAGAGTTTGCGTTTGTTTCCACCAGATAATTGAAGATTTTGCTCCATCTAGAATAGACAGACCACCAACAAGAGATTATTGATTACTTTCTTCGAGAGAACACTCCGAAAAAACAAATACGGAAGTAAAAGTATCGAGGGATAAAGGCCACTTCTAATTTCCGTGGAATGAGTGAGATCACATTAATTCACCAATTCAATATACAAGAGAGAATGATAAGAGTAGTGGTATGGTAGCTACTCCATCCCGCACTCAGAGCATTACTCCGCACATGAATAAGAAAACCATGCAACCCACTACCGAAACAGACTGAAGGTATTGACAAAAACTCATGGAACTTCGTTAGAAAACAAGGATAGATGCAAACGATTCACCGGATCCAAGATAGATAAGGGTGATGATGTTGTCGTCATGTCTGAAGTACCAAGCCACCGGAAAGATATGAAGGAAGACTGCGGAGACAACTGCAAGATTCAACAGCTACAGAAAAGATAGCACCACTTGAACAGAAGGAATACAAGATCTGGAAGGTCTTCATGGCCTCCGGTGGATTGGGCATAGACGATAGAGCGAGAGGGTTTCAAGAGATTACTTAACGAGATAGAGGTGAAAAGAACTCCATGTTCTTCTTGAAATGATTGAGAGAGGTTTAGCGGTCTTGAGGAAAACCTACGGCGGAACGACGATGATAACTTGCCAACAAGGAAAACTCTGGGTTTTGATTGAAGATGGAGGATGGAATTAACAATGAACTTTCTGATTCCAGAATTGAAGCGATCTTTTTAGCAGAAGGACGTGGTCGAGATAGGTGACTTCAAGAAGCCAGAATTTCCACTTTGAGACTTTGCACACAGGCAGTGTCCTCGAAGCTTGAGAGAAAGATACATAGATGATCTCCCATGTTCTTCCATTGACATCGAATAGGCAAGCATATTATCAACATATACCACCATGGATTAACAAGATATTCCCGGAATACCAAGTTCAAAAGGCGAGAGAAACGAACAAATGCTCGAACACTTCCTGAGCTCAACGCTCTTAGAAAGATCAATATTAAGAGCACGGGTTCGTGTTGAAGAAGATGCACTGGAAGAATAGATTATCTGGTCCTTCAGAAGAAAAAGAGATGTCACCTGGTTCACATTGTCGATCAGATCACCGGTTACAAAGATAAAGAGATCTTGGATAAAGAAACGATGATAGCTCATGCCTCAAGCAAAGCTACCAGAGACGAAAAGATGCAATTCCCTCGTCTCAAAGAGAATTTTGCAGATATGGAGTTCAAAAAGATGTGCAGCATGATAAACAGATGATAGACCGCCGTATTGCCTTGAGAAACTCCGGATTGCCAAAGATGCTTGAATATGCGTAGATATGATAACGGTGTACTCAAAATCACAGGAGATAACCGTCACCATTTGGAGGATAGTGTTGATAGCATTTTCCATATTCCACTCATGATAAGTGTCATATAGTTATGCCGAGAGCCAAATTACAATCACCAGCATCGGATCGACACATGATATGTAATTAGCCCAAGAGAATTGGAGATGATATGAAACTCTAGGATTAAGCGCAGGTGACAAAAGAATGAGTTAGCATGGACATGCTGATAAAATGAAGATAGATAATGTTTCACACACGACTGAAAAGAAGTGTGGAAACACAGATGTATCAAAGAAAAATTTTCCGCATTTTTCGGCATTAAAATACCAATAGATGCGCAAAATCACTTATCAGGTAGAGATTAGCAACTGATGCTTGCACAGAATGTGGAGTTGCTAGAAGGAAGGACACTCTTAAGAAGATGGCACCGGTTAACAAGGAGTCAGATAGATCGCGCCGGTTTTCAAAAGCCTGTCAATATGGAATGTACCAACAGTTGATAACCAAAGGCAGATAAAGATAACAAGTTGGATGCAACAGATAGACAAGGAATTACGCACACACACACACACACACTTTCTATGGTACTACGGAAACCCAGAACACGTGAATCCTAGTTTGAATTTAAGAAGAGGATGGAAAACGTTACACTTCCTTACCAGAAAAGGGTGGTGGTTGGGAAAGAAGAAAAGTGGAAGCAGTCCTACTCTCGCGTTTTGTTTTTCCCTAGTATACATAGCTACCAAAATATTTGCTAGACTGACAACGACCATTTGGCTGAGACCCTGAAGGGCGGGATGGCTCTGATACCAATTGTAACTACCTCGGTGAATTACGCTCCTAGTTACAAGCCTGGATGAGCGGAAATGGTTAAAATAGTACGGTGGGGCCCAAATGTCACTCACAGGTAGACCTTTCGGCCGTCCTAACCATTTCCAAACATCGGGACAAGAACGGGCGGCGTAATCGGCAGGCGAAGGGATCAACTACATACACAAATGAGTATGTATGCAAGCCACCATACAATGGTTCTCAGAGTCATTCCATCTAAAAAGAAAGGAAATATAGCAACGCCATACGGGAAGATCCAAATATCCTAGATAGATATAATAGTTTAGGATATCTCCTCATACATCAAACATCAGAGTATCAAGCGGAAGCGGAAAACAAGATCCGAGTACGGATAAGAAGCAAATCGGCATAAGATGCCCCATAAATAAACACATCCCGCCCACAGATCTCGCGGATCCCTGTTCCCGGAATCTCTACACCGAATGATCGTTGCCCACATCGTCCGTCTCCTCCTCACGGTATCCATCTTGTGAGTGTACCTGTTCGTCTGAACCAAATAATTTATCATGTGAGACCCTAGGGGTACTCAGCAAGTCTTTATGCCTCTAAAGGGGACACAACCTGGGGTGACGCAATTGCAGCAAAAGATAAACCCTAACAATTCTAGAGATACTCGCTAACCATCCGCCTAACCAAAGATAGACGGATGTCCGTTAATTAATAACAACAGTTATAACGGTAATCTTAACAGATCCATCCTCCTCCTCGCTTACCGACGAGGAAGCGGACGAACAACCCCCCATCCGTTGGCAGTTTTATTTTCCATTCCATGAGTGTTACACTATTTACTAGTCAGGTACCTAGTCTAGTCAAATTAAAAGCGGTACTTTAGTTATAATTGTCTATGATCGAGAAACTGTGCTCCAAGTCGTCCATAACCGCGGACACGGCTTTCAGAAAGTTTTACCCTGCAGGGGTGCACAAATAGCAACACACACTCGATCAACCTCGGAAAAACCCAAATCAAAACCCAACGAGGCAGTCACGACAAAGCGATCACAGGATTCAGAAATATTTTAGGGGGCCACCCCATTAAGCTACCCGCGACGAAGTTGGCCGACTCCGAGACGGACTCAAGGTTTGCGCCAATGGCTGTAAACGACTGGGAACCCGAAAATGTGACTGGGCTTGTCGATACCGCGAAAACACTCCGCTTTCCTAAACAGTACAGGTGCAGTACCTCGCACAATTTTAAATAAAGCAGTAAAGCATGGCATAAGTACAGGATAGTAAATAAAACCTCAAACTAGTTTGTGGCCCCAAGAAATAAGAATGAATCAAGCTCTGGCTCAGGGGGGTTCATAAGCCTCCCGGATGTGGATAGCGCGAATATTCAAGGAACAGGAATCAAGTACTCGGGGTCCTACGGGACACAAGTGAGCCTGAAAAACCAAATAACAAATATGGCCCACCGATGCCACTTTCATTAGTTATCCCATTACTACTCAGGTTAAGTTGTTTAGGTACCTCGTTATCCATCAGACACTCACATACCCTACACATGCTGTTCTACGACTCGCATGGCTCAAACAACTCCTGTAGTAATGGCTCATGGGATGGAGGAACAAGCTTCGGTGGGGTTTAAAAGTAAAGGCCATGCAATACTTGGGATTCAATTTAATGCAATCGCGACTCAATGATGCAAGAATAAGATAGAGGCAATAGGTACTATATGTATGCAAGCATGTGGTAGTGCTTGCCTGGCAGCTCAGTTGAAGCGAGAGAAGGATCTGGGTAGTGCTCCTGGTTTTCTTGATATATCCCCTGCTCAGCGTCTATTCGAAGAAGAACCAAACAAACAAGGGCCAACATAAATAAAGTGCACAAGCATATGAATAAATGCGACAAGCAAACAATCATGCCATGATGAATGATGCACAATTTGCATGGCAATAAAGTAGCATGGCATAGGTGAGGTGTGGAAGACAAGAATAAATCATTTTATTGAGTTTTGGCCACATTTTATCCTCATGTTAGTTGCTGTATACTTTATATTTATATGATGCATGCTGCAAAACAGAACATGGAATGCATAAACAGAAAGGTATCGTCGAGCTAATCATTTTAGACATATTATTTGTTAAATTTGGAGTTATAAAACAAAAGTTATTAATTAATTAAGGTAAAAGGGCATTTTGTTGTAATTTTAATCAACTTGGAAAATAAAGTGTCCAAAATATATTTTGAAGGGCATATTTGAATTCCTCATATTTTTCTGATTTGAAAACATATATTATTTGTAATATTTGGAATTATATTTTAAAAGTTATTTAAAACAGAAATTAAATCATTTATAAAAACATTTTCTGAAATTGTTTTATTTAAACATAAATCATACAGACTTTTTGTACTCAGAGGTTCTTAGCCCGGGTCACTGACGAGCGGGCCAGGCGCTGACTGGGGCCACGGGCGCGAGTACGAACTTCTGCTACCGCGGCTTAGCCAGCCCAGGCGCTGACATGCGGGCCCGATGGTGAAGCAGGTCCCACGTGACAGCGAGGGGGCGCGGGTGAACCACGGCGCGCAGCGGGGAAGGAGTGCGGAGTGAGGGCCTGGGACGCTGGGGGTTTTTCTGCCAAAAGTCGGGCGGCTGACAGGTGGGGGCACTAGGCTGCTAGGGACCTGGGCGTGATCGACCAAAGCGCGGGGGTTCTATTCGCAAAACTACCACGCGAGCTCTGAACTGAACTAACGCTGCTCTCTGAATCGCGATGACGACTGACGACGGCGAGATTTTCCGGCGAGGGTGGCATCGCAACCGCGGCGAGATAGATCTTGCCGTGAAAACGAAAAAGAGAGAGGGTAGCTCCAACTATGGATATCGTTCAGGGGAAAACGTCGGCGGCGGCTGCACTGGACGGGGCACGTCGGGGAACAGAGGGGAAAACGCAGGCTTGGCTGCTCGACGGCGGGGCAGATCACCGGCGGGGGTCCAAACGGGCGGCGCTAGGCACGCGGAGTGGGGGGGGGGTAAAACGGGAGAGGATCGAGGGGTGCTCACCTTGATCGATTCCCACTGGAATCAGGGCATGAGGTGGTCGGAGCGGAGGGGAACGGCGGGGCTGCTGCGGTGGTGCTGGCGGCTCTCTGACGTGGGGCAGCTGCGGCGATCTTGGCGTCTCCCAACGGGTGGGATCGACTCCACGGTCTGCGGCGACGCTCCCTGGCGTGTTCCCGGCTACCGGCGATGGCGGCAACGGCGACGTGGCCCTCAGCCTGGCGGCGACACGCGGAGGAGAGAAAGAGGGGAACAGAGAAGGTAGCTAGGGTTAGGGAGAAAGGCGGCTCGGCGCGAGGATAAGGAGGAGGAGCTGGCGCGCGGGAGGCGTGGGCTGACGCGGCAGACGGCGGGTAACGGCCACCTCCTCCTCTCCATCAGAGTAGAGGAGAGAGGAGGGGCGAGACGGCGACAGACGGAGGGGGAAGAAGAACAGAGCGAGGCGACGGCGCTGTTCGGCTCGAACCGGTACGGGCTAGGAAGGCGAGCTGGGCCGCGGCTAGGGAAGGCTCCGTCGGTGGGCTGCTGCTCTGGTACTGCTACTGGGCTACAGGTAAGGTTTTTCCTCTCTTTAACTCTTTTTTTTATTTTAACCAAAAACTGTTTTGATTTGTTTTGTTTTGTTGCAGGTTAAACAAACCTAAGAAATACCTCTTTTTGGAAGCTTTTTGCAAAATTTTGATATAGAACAGAGATAGCTATGGAGTGAGGGGAGGGCTCGGCTAGGTAGAGAGAAAAGAGAAGAGGGTTTAGGGTAGGGTAAGGTGGTAGGTTAGGGTTTTGGTTTGGAGAAAGAGGGGTTAGAGAGAGAGGTTAGGGTTTTGGGGTGATCCACTAAGATCAAGCAAGGGTGGAGGATGTGATGATGGATAAGGAGAGTGAGATGAGAGAAGAGGTGGTGTGAGGGTTTTAACATGATCCAAACACAAGATCAAGATGAGGGGGTTTAGGGTTTGAACATGATCCACTCAAAAACCAAAGAAAAACCAAAGGAGATCAAAAGATGGTGATGGTTGCATGGCCCATGCAAATGCATTAAATGCCATGTTTTAATCTTGTGAAAACAAAATAGTTATTCATGGCATTTATACACATGCATTCCAACATATGGGGTAAAGCCAAGCTAAAAGAATTAAAAGGATGCCCCATGTGGAGTAGATGGAGATGACCATATTTGAATATAATTGGGACTTGCTAGTGTGTATATTCCACTAGATGCCTACTAGTCCCAAAAATATTCCCACATGAGCATAAATCCATAATAATCCATATGGAAGCTAGGAAAAAGGTTCCACTCACAAGGCATGCAAAGGTGGCCATGTGGCTCTCATATATCAATAATGTGAAAACAACATGATGCTAAAATGAGAGCATGTGGAAATAGAATTGGATCCATCCCAACCCACATGAGCTAGAGGTAAAACCCAATAAAGTGCAAAGCTCATATTTGGTTGGATGGTGGAATTATAAGGTGGTGACAGAGAAAGGTGATGGAGTTGGATAAAAGATATGCCCCCAACTCAACTTGGGCATTAAACAATATATCAAGAACCAAGTACAATATCAAGAGGCAAATACAATTAACAATGCATATGAGAGAAGAACCAGAGCAAAAGGGTTTTATATGATGCTCAAATGCAAGGTGGCATGATGACATGAGCATGATATAATTATGATGCAACAATTATATATATAAAGTAGCCATTATATAGACTAGGCTAGTAGCATTGCAATTGTTAGACAATTGGGATGCTACAACTCTCCCCCACTAAACAAGAATCTCGCCCCGAGATTCCTAGGAAAAAGAAAGCAACACAAGGAGAGGCGGGTGTTCGAACGAAGGTGACCCTCACGTTCCCAAGTTGATGAACAACGGAATGGTGCGACCACTACACCTTGCAAAACTTGCTAGACTTGTTGCGAGTCTTGCGTTTTGCTACAAGAGCAACAGGTTAGAAGAGTTGAAGGCTTGTCGTGAGACAAGAAGGATAGGATGGACATAGCTCCGGTTTTCTCAGGAAACAAGATAAAAGAATAGAACCACTTGTGAAAGAATAGGAAAAGATGATGTATTATGGATAAAGAAAGACACACCGCTAAGATTAACGATTTACCGATACTAGAGAGGATGGATCTTTATCTCGCCTGAAGAAAGAGCTAGATTGGAGAGGTTTCAACCACTATGACAATAGCGTTGTATCTTCTCTCGGATTAGAGAAATGAAGTACGGAAACAATATTGCCTTCAAACAATAGAGTCCCTTGATATCAACAGAAAGATTTAGTTAGACATCGTCGGATTAGATTCTTGTTGTGCCGGTAAGAAACCAAAGGATCACGCAATTGAGGTGCGCGGATATAACTTCCAGAGACGGATGTGAAGCCAGATCATGGTGGAATCCCGAGAAGCAAAGAATATGGAGGATCTGGAGTTTATTGTAGAGATACTTATTGCTTTCTTTAGCCTTGAGGCTAACGCAATAGATTTGCGGCTGATGGCATCAACCATAATTGGCTTTACCACAGAAAAAGAATTGATGAAACAAAGAGAGATAGTTTCCTTTCATCTTGTTTGGGGATGCCGAGCAACGGTAGAAAGACGAGGACAAAAAAGAGTTTGCGTTTTTTTCCACCAGATAATTGAAGATTTTGCTCCATCTAGAATAGACAGACCACCAACAAGAGATTATTGATTACTTTCTTCGAGAGAACACTCCGGAAAAACAAAGACGGAAGTAAAAGTATCGAGGGATAAAGGCCACTTCTAATTTCCGTGGAATGAGTGAGATCGCATTAATTCACCAATTCAATGTACAAGAGAGAATGATAAGAGTAGTGGTATGGTAGCTACTCCATCCCGCACTCAGAGCATTACTCCGCACATGAATAAGAAAACCATGCAACCCACTACCGAAACAGACTGAAGGTATTGACAAAAACTCATGGAACTTCGTTAGAAAACAAGGATAGATGCAAACGATTCACCGGATCCAAGATAGATAAGGGTGATGATGTTGTCGTCATGTCTGAAGTACCAAGCCACCAGAAAGATATGAAGGAAGACTGCGGAGACAACTGCAAGATTCAACAGCTACAGAAAAGATAGCACCACTTGAACAGAAGGAATACAAGATCTGGAAGGTCTTCATGGCCTCCGGTGGATTGGGCATAGACGATAGAGCGAGAGGGTTTCAAGAGATTACTTAACGAGATAGAGGTGAAAAGAACTCCATGTTCTTCTTGAAATGATTGAGAGAGGTTTAGCGGTCTTGAGGAAAACCTACGGCGGAACGACGATGATAACTTGCCAACAAGGAAAACTCCGGGTTTTGATTGAAGATGGAGGATGGAAAGTCGATATTTCTCCAAATGACCACGAAATCTCTAGTTGGAGAAGTCGCTTGCAATGCCGGGAGGGAGCTAGGTGCCGAGTTTGGGCCCAATCCATAGAGTGGTTCCATGTTCTGAGCAGCAAGGGGGGAATCTAGGGTTGGAAGCCATGTCAACTCATCTCAATAGACATCCTGGTGGTGCCTTGGGTGCCAAAGGACCTAGTATGCCTTGCCTATGATTTTATGAGGGCAGTGGGTCACATGCAAGGGATCCAGGAGCTGTTTTCACATTTTTTTAGATTTCGTTTGGTGCTGCCCAAAAAAAGGCGAAACCTGCTGGCGTCCGCGGCAATGTGATGGTCGGTGCAATCTTGGACCCAGGCATGCATCCAGCCTAGGTACCCCATGGGGCACCCCAAACCATTTTTTCCTGAAAATTGAGAGTGTCTTATAGGGTACATACAGTTAGAAACCACATTTATCGGGCCGTAACTCAAAAGCATACAGTATATGCTTGCACCACGAGATAAATACCCACCTCCCGGAAATGGCCATGCACCATGGTGTAGCATGCATGGAAATTTCCTCAAGCCCATGGGCGCGCCCTAATCTTGCACCTCCTTTGGCAAAACACCGGTTTTTCGGGTTTAGAAAATGGAAAGTCGATATTTCTCCAAATGACCACGAAATCTCTAGTTGGAGAAGTCACTTGCGATGACGAGAGGGAGCTATGTGCCGTATTTGGGCTTAATCCATGGAGTGGTTCCATGTTTCTGGCAGTGAGGGGGGAATCTAGGGTTGGAAGCCATCATAACTCACACTCGATAGACATCGTGGTGGTGCCTTGGGTGCCAAAGTACGTGGTATGCATTTCCTATGATTTTATGAGGGAAGTGGGCCACATGAAAGGGCACCAGGAGCTATTTTCGATTTTTTTAGATTTTGTTTGGTGCTTCCCAAAAAAATGGCGAAACCCGTCGGCGGCCGCGGCAACTCGACGGTCGGTGCAATCTTGGACCCAGGCATGCATCCAACCTAGGTACCCCATGGGGCACCCCAAACCATTTTTCCCTAAAAATTGAGAGTGACTTATAGGGTACATACAGTTAGAAACCGCATTTATCGGGCCGTAACTCCAAAAATACAGTATATGCTTGCACCACGAGATAAATACCCACCTCCCAGGAATGGCCATGCACCATGGTGTAGCATGTGTGGAAATTGCCTCGGGCCCATGGGAGCGCCCTAATATTACACCTCCTTTGGGAAAACACCGGTTTTTCGGGTTCAGAAAATGGAAAGTCAAGATTTCTCCAAATGACCACGAAATCTCTAGTTGGAGAAGTCTCTTGCGATGCTAAGAGGGATCTAGGTGTCGGGTTTGGACTCAATCCATGGAGTGGTTCCATGTTCTGGGCAGCGAGGGGGGGGGGAATCTAGGGTTGGAAGCCATGTTAACTCATATTTTCCCTCTATGCTAGTCACGAATTCTCAGAAAAGCCCTTACTATAGCTCACCCAGAAACCAACACGCCTTGATTGGTCAGATAGTTGTCACGCGGATCGTGCCAGGAAACCTTTGATCCTTTTTGATCTAACGGCCACACGAAATTGTTATAGTAGCAACATCCCAATATTATTACACACGACATGGTAGTTACAACAATCACAATGCATGACATGGCAGTTAAATATGTAATAACAATACTAATAACAAAACATTACTCGTCGTCGTCGTCGTCCTCGTCGTCATCGTTGGTGGCGGTTGCGGTGTCCTCCGATGACTCGTCGGCAAATCCCTCCTCGTATATACGCGCTCTCTCCTCATCGGAGTCCTCCTCCTCCTCGTAGTCCCACAGGTCGATGTCACTCTCCTCCACTTCTGCCTCCAACTGCTCCATGAACGCCTCCTCATTTCCTGATTCGGAGTCGTCCTCGTCGCTGGCTCCTCTATTCCTATTGCCCTTCTTCATGGTGGTCTCGCATGCTTTCCTCCAGCGCTCCTCTGTCTTGGATGCTGCTTGGCACTCCTCCGTCTCTGCCGGTGCAATACGCTTCTCGGGTTCGGTGGGTACGACAAGATTTGACGTCGCGGTGTCATCGAGCACCGATGTCGATGGATCCATGCGCGGTTGGACACGTCATGGTGCCTCAGATGGCTGTTGTCGGGCATGAACGATGCCGCTACGAGCAGGTGACGCAGGACAGTCATCCACTAGGAAGGATCTGCTGAAGGAAATATGCCCTAGAGGCAATCATAGAGATGAATATTTCTTATGTATCCATGAGTTATTGTAATGTTCGATGAATATCCATATCAGGCAACTTGTATTGATTGGCAATTATGTGAATTGTTTCTGAAACTGTATACTTGTATGGTTATCTAATAGTTGTCCCTAGTCGGAGTTCATGTGAGGACACACGTGAATATTAGACTAGCACATCGATTGGTTGATGACTATGTTTCGCAAGTCATAGACATGGAGATGTCAAACCAATGATGTGGACACATGTTATGAATATGGGTTTGGACTGACCCAACTTGAGACTGGCAATTAGACTTGCAGCTCTCTCTACACATCATGTACGTTTTGTCCTTAGATCTAGGATGTCACATGTTCTTGTGATATGGATCGACCTACTTTGGGGCTATCAGACGCTACTACGTAACTTGGTAGTTGTAAAGGTAGCTTTCGGGTTTGTCCTGAAGCATGCTGCAAGGCATGGTCAATCAAGATGGTATTTTCCCCTCTCTACTTGAGAGAGATATCTCTGGGCCCCTCGAGTGATCCGATCCAGAAATGCATGGTCGTGCTACATATGGTTAAGAATTAACCTAGTAAAAGGATTCCAAATCACAGTATCGAGAAAGGGAGGTCAGTTTGGAGCTAGACCAAATATCGTGAGGCAAAGGGAAAGACATGTTCTAAACCTTGTGATGGTTCGTCCGATATGATCTTTGTATACGTTTAGGAGTTGGCACGTCTTGCTAGAGGCCGCTACCAACTATTGACAGAATAAGTGTATTCGTGTCATGTCTATACGTATATGAACCTATAGGGTCACACACTTAAGGGGTTGGAAGCCTAATGAGGATTAGATCCGAATTAGACCAAGCTTAGGCTACTAATGGGCTGCTAATGTAGAAGCCCACTAGGGACGCCTATATAAGAGAGGGTGGGGCAAGCTGACCAGGGTTAGACCATTCCACATCGGCCACTCCTCACGCATGTGTTTAACGCGTGGACCTAGCAGTTCGGCGTCTGACGCTTCCACCCCGCACGTGTGGATACCTCGGAGGTGCTACAGAAGTAGCACTTGGACGAGCCGCGCAAGGGGAGCTGCTCGTGGGACGAGGACAAGGAGGAGACGTAGAACGTCTATACTGCCTCGACGCGCTTCATCAAGTTTTGCAATTGCGCATCTAGTGGTAATCCCGTGATCTATGACAACAGTAATCCTGGTTTACGCGATAGAAATTTTTGATTTGCGCTAGTGTAGCCTACCCATATCCCTTCAGTGGTATCAGAGCCGATGATGTTCAGTTATAGGTTCAGGATGTTTGCATATGGTGATATGCAGATTGATATGAATGATGTGATCGTTTGTATTGCGATGGTTTATGATTGATCTATGATCTTGCTTTCCGTGATCGTGATTCTGAGGTCGTCGAACGACTTACCCCTACCCGTCGGTTTCCGCCATGGGGGTAGACATTGAAACATAAATCCTGTTGAATCACACGAAGATCAATATGATTGATTGAATCCGAATCTAGATCTAAAATCGATGTACCGTGATCAAAGGAGTTTGATTGAATCGGAACAAGAGTCGTTTTATGGTAAAATGGATTTCCTGATCAAAATCCTTAAAGAAAATTGTATAGATACCATGAGGGGCGCTACCCCTTCGAACCCCGCAGGGGGAGACCCCCCTTTATCGTAGCCCCTTTTGTATCTCGTTAAGGTAGCTAGGTGATGCTATTTCTGTAATATCCCTCCTTTATAAAGGAAAAGATCCCTGTGATTGCAATGCTAGTCCCTGGATCAATGCTAGCATCCACAGTTTAAGATGAAGTACCCAGAAACAAAGGTCATTATTACAAGTCATTCTAGAGACAAACATAGTCTTTTACAAACTCCATGGCCACAGGCCTAGTACAAGAGTTTAAATATGTAATAAGATAAATAAGTCTTCATCTTCATGTGCCACAGGCAAGCATGTTGAGTGTAGACTCATAACCCCTAATCACCATCAGAATAACCTGCAACATCACAAGTTACATCCACAGTGGGTCAATACATTGGAATAGTATTGGCAAGTGATACCTTAGAATAATATTGGTAACTAGATACTATATGCATTTGGCTAAGTGTAGCTTAGGCTTGCTTTGCTCAAAATAGGTTTTGCCTATTAGTTGAAAACACTAAGTTTTTCTTTGACAAAAACATTCCCAAGGAAACACCAATAGAATTTGGTGTACCTTCACCCTTGTTCAACCACAAGTTTTTACTTAGAAATTGGGATGAGGAGATTCTTGATAGCTTCCATGTCTTGATGCTCAAATTGTCCAATACTAGGGACATTGCTAAGTACTTAGATTCTTCCATCTGCAGAGGTTGTGCACTTTCCCCAAAAGACTTGATTTTCACCAAGACAAGACCTTTCAGAAGCCTTCCCTTAGACCAAATGGACGCGTTCCAACCTATCATCCCACTACCACCTGTAGGGGTTCGTAGCATGGAAAACAAAAAATTTCTACCGCATGAACACACAATCAAGATATAATCTATGATCAAGCCAAGATCTATCTACTAGCTTGTAGCAACGAGTCGATGGAATACTAACCCTCGAAGATCCAAAGCGGTTAACGAGAGCAGATTCTCGTGGGTGATGTAGTCGTACTCTTTCCAATCTCAAGATCGTGTAGACGATCCTTCCGGCGCTGCGTTCCGGCAGCGCTTCCGCAGTCGGTCACACGTTCGGTACTCGATGAAGACCTTCCTCTCCCTTGTTCCAGCAGGCAGCGGAGGTTGTAGCACTATCCTCGCGATTCCGGCAGCACGACGGCGTGGTACCGGAAGTAGAGGGGAGATCTCGCAGGGCTTCGCCTTAAGCCGGAGCGAGTATGGTGGACTATGAGAGAGGCTTGGCGATCTAGGGTTTAGACACACCAAGTAGAGGGAGCTAGGCCGGCGGCTAGGGAAAGGGGATGCCCCAAGTCAGCGGCTAGGGTTTAGCCCTAGGCGGCGGCAGCAGGAGGTGGCGGCGCCGGCGGCTTGGAGCTAGGGTTTGCGGGGTGCAAGTTGTGTGCTTGGAGGGGCAGCCCTGCCCCTCCTTATATAGGTGGAGGGGGCGCGCTAAGGGGAGGGGAGTCCCTCCCCAACTCGGTCTCCAAGGTCCGGCGATGGAGGGAGAAGGACTTCCTCCCCAAGTAGGTTTCCTACTCTCCCTCCACAAAACAAAATAGCCGTTTGACTTTTTCAAATTGGCGTTTGACTTTTCAAACTAGGATTTGATTTATCCCTTTATTTTGTTCAGCGATGACACCTAGTACATGATGCAACCATTCGAACTTGTAATGACACATTCATGTACCCTTCCCCTCCGGAGTGCCGGACATTCTGGAACCTTCTAGAACATTCCCGATGAAAACACCGGAACCATTCTCCAACCCCGAAACAGGACTTTCCTTATATGAATCTAATTCTCCGGACCATTCCGGATCTCCTCGTGATATCCCGGATCCCATCCGAGACTTTGAACAACATTCGGTCTCTTACTCATCATTCCATAACTACTCAACAACATCGAATCCTTAAGTGTGTCTCCCTACGGTTCGTGAATTATGCGGACATGATCGAGACACTTCTCCGATTCTACGATTACTTTGCGATCGAATGAACCACTTACATATGATACCAATTTCCCTTTGTCTCACGATAGTTTACTTATCCGAGGTTTTGATCGTCGGTATCTCTGCATACCTAGTTCAACCTCGTTACCGATAAGTACTCTTTTCTCGTTCCCGTGGTATGTGATCCCTTGTGAGCCAGTCACATGCTTGCAAGCTAATTGGATGACATTCCACCGAGAGGGCCTAGAGTATATCTATCCGTCATATGGATGGACAAATCCCACTCTTGATCCATGTGTTTCAACCCATACTTTCCGAACACTCAATGCCACCTTTATAGCCACCCAGTTACGGTGTGGTGTTTGATGTTATCAAAGCATCCTTCCGGTGATGGTGATAAGCATGATCTCATAGTCGAAGGAATTAGGTTACTATGTTTCAGAAAGCTTATAGCAATTGAACTATATTAAATGACTTGATCTTTATGCTACGCTTAACTATAGGAGTATGTCCATCACATCATTCCCCTAATGATATGACCCTGTTGTTAATAACATCTCTATGTTCATGATCAGGAAACCATGATCATATATTAACCAACAAGCTAGTTTAATAAGAGGCTTTACTAGGGACTCTTTTATGTTTACAAATCACACAAGTATTAATGTTTCCGGTTAATACAATTATAGCATGGTATATAAACATTTATCATAAGTATGAAGATATGGTAATAACCACTTTATTATTGCCTCTTGGGCATATCTCCAATAGTCTCCCACTTGCACTAGAGTCAATAATCTAGTTTCAAACCTTTGTTTATTCAACACCTATGGCTTTCTGGTGTCATATGTACACGATTGCTAGTGGTCGACTGATCTCCGGATCTGACACTTCCAGGTCCGTGTGTAATTGCATGTCTTTGCGTCTCTACGCATCACTCATTTTCTAATGAGATGGCTTTGTACAAATTTGGTCCTTTGGTGTGACCTTTAGTTCTTTGGGGTTAAAACATGTTGATAATATTGTCGTACAATATATCTTCATAGCATTATCCCTGCTTTGAACTACACCTAGTTTGATAACAAACTACTTGACACAAATGCCCTCTTTTGCAGCTATAATAGCAGTTATATACTTAGCCCTTTTGTTGTAGTATCTGTCACAATGTCTTAACTTTGGAACTCATCCAAATCCATTATGGAACTTACTTTCCATCACATTGTGCCACCCTTAGTTTAGATTGAGATAAACTTAATTTGTACTTCGTGACAAAACTAGTATCAATGTAGGACATATCACAGCAATGCTAGTCCCTGGATCAATGCTAGCATCCACAGTTTAAGATGAAGTACACAGATACAAAGGTCTTTTATTACATCCATTCCAGAGATAAAACATAGTCTTGTACAACTCAGGGCCATAGGCCTAATACAAGAGTTTTGGAATAAGTAAATAAACACAAGTCTTCATCTTCATGTGCCATAGGAAAGCATGTTGAGTGTAGACTCATGACACCTAATCATCATCTGAATAACCTGCAACATCACAAGTTACAGCCACAGTGGGTCAATACTTTGGAATAGTATTGGCAAGTGATACCTTAGTAAATTTTTAAGTGGACTATAATACTATATGCAATTTGGCTAAGTGTAGCTTGGCTTGCTTTGCTTCAAAATAGGTTTTTCCTATTATTTGAAAATCACTAAGTTTTTCTTTGTCAAAAACTTTCCCATGAAACCACCAATAGACATTGGGGTCTTTTACCCTTGTTCACCCACAAGTTTTACTTAGAAATTGGAGTGATGAGATTCTTGTAGCTTCCATGTCTTGATGCTCAAGTTGTCCATTGCCATGGACTTGGCTAAGTACTTAGGTTTTCCATCTGCAGAGGTTGTGCACTTTCCCCACCAGACTTGGTTTCCCAAGACAGGACCTTTCAGAAGCCTTTCCTTAGTCAAATGGACGCGCTCCAACCTATCATTCCCACTACCACCTTCTGTCCAAGTGACTAAGTTCTAGCATCCTATATGATCATGGCAGAGCCCATATTGCCAAGTGGTTGCACTGTAAGCTTTCTCAACACTTGGCCTCCAAATCCCTTTGTGCCTGGGTGGCATACCACAAGTGAGATACACAAGCCAAATCCATGGCCTTGTGTAACCACTCAACATAAACCATTCTTTCCATTCCACCCAGGAGGTTTATTGACTTAGTGGTTTTATTAAGAAAACATAAGTCTCATGACTTAGAAATATAGTCAATATAGCATGAATAGATTATACCAACCCTTGTTTGCTAATAGCTAGGCTAAGCATGGCATGGTAACTTAACTTAGGAAAATTTCCTAGCAATTCTACCATTCTAAACTACATAGGATTTCCCAATCTTTCATTTGGCAAGAGTAGCATGCAAGACTTAGCAAAATATCTAATGCTAGTACAAAATATAGGAATGAATATTCATGAAATATCACTTGCCTTGGTAATGGGGAGAGTAGCACTCTTCACAGTCACAGTCACTAGCAAAATCTACACATAAAATTTGTAGCACACAATTACACACAATTTAAATACAAACAAAATTATGTATGCATGCATGCAAGAAATTACTAAGTGATGATTTTTGAAAACCCTACCAAGCAACTGCATGATACAGAAACATAACAAGACACAAAGTTTGCCAATCAAACTTATTTGGCACTAATACAAATTACTAAACTAAATCTATACTCAAAATAGCCTTAAACATGTTTCTGCATAAAAAGTCATTTTCACTGAAACATTTTGTTAAACACATTGGATATTCAGAAAGGTCTTGACTCACTGAATCCAACGGTATAAAGTTTGCAAAATTCCAACGTGGAAATCAAAAGTTATAGCCAATTGAAAATTTGATCTAAATCTGATTTGAAATTCTATTTTTGAATCAGACCTAGCCACGCGTCGCGATATAACTGGTGCCAACCGGTTTGCACCGGATCACCCTCCCATGCCGTTAGATCTAACTATCGCTGCACGGCTCAGATCTATCGAAAACGATTCGCTAAGTGATCTAATTCTACGCGTAGGATTCAGATCTGACGGCCAACAACCTCCTAACCAGAAACGAGCGGCGCTAGCGGCGTTGACTAGCGGCGGCGCGTCTGACTACGGCGGTGCCGGCGCTCTAGGTCGCCCGGGGAGGAAAGGAGACGCTTACCGGAATCGCAGTGGCGTGCTGAAGCTCGACGTGGTGTTGGTTTGCGAAGGGGCGCGCGGAAACGGTCCCTGGAGCTCGTCGGAGTTGCAGGCGGCGTCAGTAGCTTGCAGACGTGGTCCTTGCCGAGGTCTGGCGTCGCCCTAGCACGAACCAGTGGCATCAGAATTTGCTCAAGACATAGGCGAACTAGCTCGTGTGAAAGAGGGGGCAAGGGGCGCTCGGGATTTACCTTAATTGGTCGCCGGAGTTTATCGGCGGCGCAGGTGGTTTCGGTTGCGAACGGAGACGATGACCTAGGTCACGAGCAGGCAAAAGGAAGGATTCAGCGGATGCGCAAGATCATTCTGAACCTCCCCGTTTGAACCAGAGAGAGAGGGTGGTCGAGGCTCACCGTATTCGGTCGCCGGAGTTCTCGGTACTGTGGGGCTTCGAGAGCAATTGCGCGCAGCCTGGCAGCGGAGTGAGCGAGGAGAATGGGGGGAATTGCTCGCGAGTCAGAGAGGCTTAAGTAGGCTCAGGTGCGACAGGAAACGCTCACGGAATAATGGCCAATTACGCCGCGCCATTACCGGCCTTGACTGCAGCAGCGACGTGGTCGCGGGCGTGGTTTGGGGAAGACGAGGACGACGTGGACGGGGCCCGTTTGGCAGTGAAATAAGCAAAGGGGTGTGGGGTCTGACTGTCAGCGTCTGGGTGGGTGTGCTCGCGCGTGCAGAAGGAAATGGAATGACCCGGGTGGGATTGATGGGCTTGATTCGTTGCTGGGCTAGATTCCTGGCGCGCGGCCTTTTTCTTTTGTTTATTCCTTTTCCTTTTCTATTTCGATTTTCAGGAATGGTTTTGCTATGAATTCAAACTCTTTTTGAATTCAAACTTTTCTAGGGGTTTTTGCAGGGTACAGTGGTCTCAAAAACAAGTATTAAGCATGTGGTTACTCTGCAAGGGCTTGGTCAAGCTTAGGGTACAAAATAATCAGAGACTTTGCACCTGATTTGCAAATGTTTTGAAATAGGGGTTTTGAAATTACTTCTAAGTTGAAAACTTTGGTCTAAATTTTACACACAAACTTTCCAAAAATGGATACAAGCAACCTAGTTCCTAAACTTCCAACTTTCAAATGGTGATGGCCATTTGAATTAAATCTGCTCACATAAAATCATAGCACCATGCTTCTGTTTTTTCTGAAATGAGTTTGAATAATGATCTAAATCTATATGCATGCATGAATGATATGCAAACTTTGAAATCATGATTTTTGGGATGTTACAAATCTAACCCCCTTAAGGTGAATCTCGCCCTCGATATTCGGATTGGCTAGCAAATAGGTGAGGGTGGTCTTTCTGAAGATCATCTTCTCTTTCCCATGTTGCTTCCTCTTCGGAATGATGATTCCATTGCACTTTGCAAAACTTGATAGTTTTTGTCCTTGTGACTCTTTCTACGGTCTCAAGAATCTTGACAGGCTTTTCTTCATAGGTGAGGTCATTTTCTAGTTGAACTTGTTCCAAAGGTATGGTATCCTTCAAAGAAGATTCTTCCATTTCCGGGTGACATTTCTTGAGCTGAGTCACATGAAACACATTATGGACAGCTGACAGAGATTCTGGCAATTCGACTTCATATGCAACTTCTCCCTTGCGACTTAGAATTTTGAATGGCCCAACATATCTTGGTGCCAACTTTCCTTTGACTCCAAATCTTTTCACTCCACGAAGTGGTGATACTCTAAGATAAGCTCTATCCCCAACTTCGTAGGTGACATCTCTACGCTTAGAATCCGCGTAGCTTTTCTGTCGGGACTGTGCTATTTTCAACATGTCCTTAACCAATTTGACTTTCTCTTCGGCGTCTTTGATAAGATCAGGTCCAAACAAACTCCTTTCTCCCACACCATTCCATAGAAATGGGGTGGTACACTTCCTTCCGTAGAGAAAATCAAATGGTGCCATCCCAATACTAGATTGATAACTGTTATTGTAAGAGAACTCTGCGTAAGGCAGACTTTCATCCCAACTTGCTCCATAGTCTAGGGCACATGCCCTCAACATGTCTTCAAGAATTTGATTAGTCCTTTCTGTTTGTCCATCAGTTTGAGGATGAAAGGCAGTGCTGAATTCCAACCTCGTTCCTAAGGATTCATGGAGCTGTCTCCAAAAGTGAGAAGTGAACTGAGTTCCTCTATCTGACACAATACTCTTAGGCACACCATGAAGGCATACAATTCTGCTCATGTAGATTTTGGCTAACTTGGCACTTGTATAGGTTGTCTTCACGGGTATAAAATGAGCCACTTTAGTTAGGCGATCCACTACTACCCATATGGAATCATACCCTGACCTGGTCCTTGGTAGTCCGGTAATGAAATCCATACCAATATTTTCCCACTTCCACTCAGGAATAGGCAGTGGTTGAAGCAAACCTGCTGGTTTCTGATGCTCCGCTTTCACTCTACTCCACACATCACACAAAGCAATATGTTCGGCGATGTCCCTTTTGAGATTGTTCCACCAAAATCTTTCTTTCATATCCATGTACATCTTGGTGTTTCCCAGGTGAATAGAATATGGAGAGTTGTGGGCTTCTTGTAGAATCAGTTTCCGCAACTCCGGATTTTTCGGAACACAAATACGTTTCCCATGCCATAAAGTACCTTGTTCGTCTATATGGAAACTTTTAGCTTTCCCCTGACTAATCCTTTCCTTAATCTCTTCGATTTCTTTATCAGTCTTCTGGGCTTCTTTAATCTTATCCAACAGAGTGGGTTGAACCTCCAAAGACATGAGATGTCCTTCTGGCACAATCTCCAATCTAAGTTCTTTGAATTGCTTACACAAGTCATCTGGCAATTCACCTTTGGTAAGGCCATTTACAAACACCTTACGACTTAGAGCATCTGCTACAACGTTTGCTTTATCGGGGTGGTATTGCAAACTTAAGTCGTAATCCTTGATAAGTTCTAACCATCTCCTTTGTCTCATATTGATTTCCTTCTGGGTGAAGATATACTTCAAACTCTTGTGATCGGTGAATACTTCACAGCGTTTTCCCAAAAGGTAGTGTCTCCATGTTTTGAGTGCATGGACAATAGCGGCTAAATATAAATCATGGGTAGGATAGTTTACTTCATGAGGTTTGAGTTGTCTCGAGGCATAAGCCACAACTTTTCCACCTTGCATAAGTACGGCACCTAATCCTTGATGCGAAGCATCACAATATACTTGGAAATCCTTTTCTAAATCTGGTAGGCACAGAACTGGTGCTGACACAAGTCTCTTTTTCAACTCTTGAAAGCTGAGTTCACAACCTTCAGTCCAAGCAATCTTTTTGTCTTTCTTTAACAATTCTGTCATTGGCTTAGCAATCTTTGAGAAATTTTCAATGAATCTTCTGTAGTAACCTGCTAAGCCAAGGAAACTACGAACCTCTTTTACGTTCTTAGGAGATTCCCATTCGGTCACAGCTGAAACTTTAGCAGGATCAACTGCCACACCATCCTTTGTCATAACATGACCAAGAAAACCAACTTCTTCTAACCAGAACTCGCACTTGCTGAATTTGGCATAAAGTTTATGCTCCCTCAGTTTCTCAAGTATCAAGCGTAAGTGTCCTTCATGTTCTTCTTTGCTCTTGGAGTAGACTAAGATGTCATCGATGAAACCGACAACAAACTTGTCAAGAAATTCCATGAACACTTTGTTCATCATATTCATGAAGTATGCTAGAGCGTTGGTTAAACCAAAAGGCATCACAGTGTACTCATACAATCCATACCTTGTGGTGAATGCTGTTTTGGGTATGTCTTGCTCTCTTATCTTGAGTTGAAAATAACCTGACCGGAGATCAATTTTCGAGAACACACATGCTCCTTCTAGCTGATCAAACAAGTCATTGATTCTTGGCAAAGGATATTTGTTCTTGATAGTTACCTCGTTGAGAGAACGGTAATCTATACATAGCCTTTGACTTCTATCCTTCTTTTCCACAAATAGAACTGGAGCTCCCCAAGATGACGAACTTGGCTGGATGAATCCTTTCTGCAACTGTTCTCCAAGTTGTTTCTTGAGTTCCTTTAGTTCATCAACTGACATTTTATAAGGCCTCTTTGCTCTTGGTCCAGAACCTGGTACCAAATCTATTAAAAACTCCACATCTCTGTCTGGTGGCATTCCCGGTAACTCTTCCGGAAATACGTCCGGATACTCACACACAATTGGCACAGTGTCCATGCTAACCCCCTTAATAGAATTTAGCTTACTTCCTTTAGATTCAAAGTTGGATTTGAATTTTATCCGCTCTGCTTCAGGGGTTGTGAGTGTAACTGTACGATTGGCACAATCTAGTACTCCCTCATACTTAGCCATCCAATCCATTCCCAAAATCACAAACAATCCTTGGGAATTCAGGATTATTAGGTTTACTGGAAACTTATGTTTTCCAAACTCTATGACTAGATCCCGGCATCCAAGACTTACTATCATCTCTCCTCCCAGAGAACTAACTCTTATCAGACACCCAATGTTTTCAGATGCGAACCCATTTCTATCAACAAATGCTTTTGATATGAATGAATGAGATGCACCGGTATCAAAGAGTACAAATGCTAGAATTGAATTGAGTCTGAACTTACCAGCAACAGCATCAGGCTCCTCATAGACCTCCTCCACATTCATGTGGTTAACCTGTCCTTTCTGAAAAGGATTTGGCTTGTTAGGTCCTTCAACTTTCTTCTCAGGGCATTCATTAGCATAATGCCCCAGCTTCTTGCATTTGAAGCATTCAACCTGACTGATGTCCTTTTTAGGCTGGTTTCCACTTCCACTTCCACTGTGGTGGCTCTTATGTCCACTCTTGTGGTTCTTGTACTTATCATTGTCATGACTGCGATGATGCTTGTTGTCATAACGGTTGTGGTTGTGGTGCTTGTTGAATTTCCCATGCTTGTGGGATCCTGAGCTTCCACTGTCATCAATATGAGATCGTTTGTGAGACGATCCCGAGCTGTGCTTGTCGGAGTGCTTTCTCTTCCTACTCTCAACTTGCTTCATTTTATTCTCCAAAATAGCAGCCTTGTCACACAGAGACTGATAAGTTGGAACATATGCCACAGACAACTGTAAGTTTAGCTCATCATTCAACCCTTCAAGAAACTTTTCCTTTCTCTTGGCATCTGTATCAACCTCATCCGGTGCATAACGCGCCAGATTGTTGAATTCTTCTATGTATTCAGCCACGCTTCGGTGGCGCTGCCTCAGATTGTGGAATTCCTTCTTTTTCAGGCTCATCATTCCTGATGAGATATGAGCAGTGCGGAAGCCATCTTCAAAGATAGCCCAAGTCGCCTCATCAATAGGAGTGGTGATTTGGAAGTTGTCCCACCAAGTGGCGGCTGGCCCTTCCAACAGATGCGCTGCGAATCTGACTTTTTCAGCATCCGGGCAGCCCACGGTCACTAAGTCCTTGTTCACAGAACATAGCCAATCATTGGCCACCATGGGATCAGTCATTCCCGAGAACTTAGCTGGCCTCAAGCGCAAAAACCTGGTGAGCATGTCAAAGCCCGGAGGGTTGTTGTTGTTATTGGGGTTGTTGTTGTTGTTGTTCTGGTTTTGGATGAATGTCGTCATCATTTGCATAAGCTGTGTTTGTGCATTCATCATTTGTTGCATTTCCGGGGTGATGTTGTTGGGGTTGGGGTTTGCGCGACGGGGAGGCATATGTGGTTTGTTTAATTAGAGATAAGAATGAGATACCCATACATGATTCATGCACAATACATCACATAAACAACCACATAGCATGCAACACAAGAATAAAAGCTCAACAACAAAATAACGAAGTCTCAAAGTAAAACACACAAGTGGCAAGCCATCCACATGTCGGATGGTCCAATAACAAGTTCACAAATAACAAGTACGATAAATAAAGGTAACCGAGTAGTCAAATCTACTCATCAGCATCAATCTCCTCCTCGACAAAGGTAAGACCTGCGTTCTCCATCGCGGTCTTGTTCTCCTCAATAGTAGTGGTCAAGGTCTCGATCTTGGTCTTGAGAGCCCTCTTCTGGGAACGAAGCCTCTCAATCACTGTCTGCTGCTGCTCTAACTCGAAATCTTTGGATTGCAGTTCCTCGGTCATATCCCGGATCCTCTTGTTCCTTTCCTGGACACGTTTCTCCTGACTCTTGAACTTTCTGTCCTAGGTCTCGAACTTTGCCTCCATCTCCTTGACAATCTCGTCCTGCTGCGCGAAGAGCTTGTCCTTCTCGCGAAGCTGCACCTGGAGCTCGTCATTACTGAGCATGACATTGGTCCTGTCAGTATCCACGTGTCTAACAAGAGACTCTAAGTCCTGGAGGTACAGGCGTATCGGCTCTGCTGCGTCCCGCGAGTCATCCTCGAAGTCAATGGACTCTCCGTCATCATCACGCCTTCCGAAGACGTGGAAGTGAGTGCCTCTAACCTGTCGGGAGTGACGACCTAACAGACGTCCTATCAAGTCCTGCATGACTACCTCCATGCCTCTCTCTCTGTCATCGTGCATAAGCTTGAAGACGATGGCCTCCGTAGTAGGCTCTGTCTGGCGTCCTGGCTGGTTCACCTTGAAGCCCCAGAGATCCTTCCTCTCGAACTTGGTGAGTGGATGCACCATGATGGTGGGAAGAGGGAGATCGAGCAAAGTAGTAAGCTCTACGATACGAGGACCAAAACGGGTAGCCCTGAACTCCTCAACAGTGCTGATGGTAATAGGCATCTATTTATAAGATAGAAATGTTAGAACAACACAATTTTAAGATAAATATAAGGCAAAACATCCCATACATAGTCATAGAAACAAAACACACAAGTCATGCATTCATCAAGTCATTACATCAATCAAAGTTCACTCTTATTCTAAGACAACATTTTGGAAAATAAGGTGATAGATGGTGGTCCAACTAACGAGGTGTGCTCACAGTCCTATCTCACTGGATATGTTGACTAACACAATGTTCCTAGAGACAACCCACCTATCTTGTTCACTTGATTCCATCACTAAGTCTATAATATCTCCCCTTAATTCTTGGTTGGTGGCTTCCAACTCTTGGGTAAGCTCCTTCTCTTTCTCTAAGTCTCTTTGGAGGTTGAGCATTCTGCACTTGACTCTGGCACTTAGTTCTTTGATAGTCCTCCAAGCTGCTTCTCTTGCTGACTCAAAGAATGTGGTGTGCAACACAGTATTGGTGTACATGCAGAATCCTCTTTCTTTGTGGTTGTCTTCCTTGTTTTTATACAAGTGAAGTTGCACCCACCAGTACTCCACTCCTTCATCCATTACTGGGAAGCCTTTGTATATATCTGCACCATGTGCTTCCATTGCCTCCATGAGGTCCTTGAGAATTTTGGGAAACTCAGTTTCACACTCCAAGGTCATGGTCATGAGTGGTCCTTTCTTCACGGCTTCGTTGATGGAGTTCATCTACAAATAGAGATGAGAATGAGAAGATTAGAAAAGTTTACGAGAAGAATAGACAAGTGTAGAAGTAGTTGAAATTTTTTCCTTAGTGGTTTCCAATTCTAGGGTCATAATCCTACAGGCAACACAGTGCTCTGATACCATCTGTTAGACCCCTCCTTTATAAAGGAAAAAGGATCCCTGTGATTGTAATGCTAGTCCCTGGATCATTGCTAGCATCCACAGTTTAAGATGAAGTACACAGATACAAAGGTCATTTATTACATTCATTCTAGAGATAAAACATAGTCTCTTACAACATAAGGCCACAGGCCTATTACAAGAGTTTTTGGAATAAGTAAATAAACACAAGTCTTCATCTTCATGTGCCACAGGCAAGCATGTTGAGTGTAGACTCATGACACCTAATCCTCATCTGAATAACCTGCAACATCATAAGTTACAGCCACAGTGGGTCAATACTTTGGAATAGTATTGGCAAGTGATACCTTAGTAAATTTTAAGTGGACTATATTACTATATGCAATTTGGCTAAGTGTAGCTTGGCTTGCTTTGCTTCAAAATAGGTTTTCCTATTAGTTGAAAACACTAAGTTTTCCTTTGTCAAAAACTTTCCCAAGAAACCTCCAATAGACATTGGGGTTCTTTACCCTTGTTCACCCACAAGTTTTACTTAGAAGTTGGAGTGATGAGATTCTTGTAGCTTCCATGTCTTGATGCTCAAGTTGTCCATTACCATGGACTTGGCTAAGTACTTAGGTTTTCCATCTGCAGAGGTTGTGCACTTTCCCCACCAGACTTGTTTCCCAAGACAGGACCTTTCAGAAGCCTTTCCTTAATCAAATGGACGCGCTCCAACCTATCATTCCCACTACCACCTACTGTCCAAGTGACTAAGTTCTAGCTACCTATATGATCATGGCAGAGCCCATATTGCCAAGTGGTTGCACTGTAAGCTTTCTCAACACTTGGCCTCCAAATCCCTTTGTGCCTGGGTGGCATACCACAAGTGTGATACACAAGCCAAATCCATGGCCTTGTGTAACCACTCAACACAAACCAATCTTTCCATTCCACCCATGAGGTTTATTGACTTAGTGGTTTTATTAAGAAAACATGAGTCTCATGACTTAGAAATATAGTCAATATGGCATGAATAGATTATACCAACCCTTGTTTGCTATTAGCTAGGCTAAGCATGGCATGGTAACTTAACTTAGGAAAAATTCCTAGCAATTCTACCATTCTAAACTACATAGGATTTCCCAACCTTTCATTTGGCAAAAAGTAGCATGCAAGACTTAGCAAAATATCTAATGCTAGTACAAAATATAGGAAGAATTATTCATGGAATATCACTTGCCTTGGTAATGGGGAGAGTAGCACTCTTCACAGTCACAGTCACTAGCAAAATCTACACAAAATTTGTAGCATACAATTACACACCATTTATATACAAGCAAAAATATGAATGCATGCATGCAAGAAACTACTAAGTGGTGATTTTGTAAACTCTACCAAGCAAGTGTATGATGCAGAAACATAACAAGTCACAAAGTTTGCCAATCAAACTTATTTGGCACTAATACAAATTACCAAACTAAATCTATACTCAAAATAGCCTTAAACATGTTTCTGTATAAAAAGCCATTTTAACAGTTACTATTTGTTAAACACATTGGATATTCAGAAAGGTCTTGACTCACTGAATCCAACGGTATAAAGTTTGCAAAAATCCAACGTGTGAATCAAAAGTTATAGCTAGTTGAAATTTAGATCTAAATCAAATTTGAAATTCTAATTTTGATTCAGACCAAGCCACGTGTCGCTAAACTACTGGCGCGTACCGATTCGGTTGGATCGAGCTCTGCGGACCGCAGGATCTAAATGAGATCTGGCGGCTCAGACGCGCGCTTACCCCTTCGTTTAAAATCTATCCTAGCCCTACGATACAGATCCAACGGACTCAATCATCCAGCCATTAACTGGCGGTGCTTAACGGCTGCGCGCGGCGGCGACGGTCAGACGGTGGTGGCGCCGGCGATACAGGACGCTAGGAGGGTAGGGGAGGTACTCACCGAGACCGCAAAGACATGGGGATGCTCAACGTGTGGTCAGCTCGGCAAGGGGCGCTCGGTAGTGGCTGAGGGAGCTCGTCGGAGTCGTGCCCGGCGTCAGGTGGTTGTTGTCGGAGTCGTTGCCGAGGTTCCGCGTCGCCCTAACACAAGCCAGAGGGTTTAGGAGATGCGCAAGACCGTGGCGAACAATCTCGTGTGAGTCAGAAGTGAAGGGGCGCAAAGGACTTACGGAATTTGGTCGCCGGAGTCGTGGTTATCGTCAGGTGCTTGCGGTGTCGAGCGGAAACGGCGACCTGGGGCAGTACAGGATAAACTAGTGGGGTCAGGAGGTGCGCAAGGAGGTTGCGAAGCGGCTCGAATGAACCAGAGAGGAAGGGGCGCACGGGGCTCACCGGAATCGATCGCCGGAGTGAGCTCTGTTTGCGGCGGTGTGGGGTTGATTGAGGGCAGCCTGGTGGCGGAGGGGTGGTGCTAAGTGAGGGGAAAGGGTCGCAGAGAGGTGGGGGTTAAGTAGGCGGAGAAGGGGCGAGAATCTCGCGAGCAATCAACGCCAATTAAGTGCATTTGCGTCGGGGAGGAAACGGCCACGGCGAGCAGTTCTTCAGCGCGAGATTGACGACGAGTCTGATGTGGCAGTGGGTCTACCTGTCAGCGAATAGAACAGAGAGGGGGTGGGGTCCTGGCGCCAGTCTCTCTGCGGGTTCATCTGCGAGTGAGAAGGAGAGAGGGGAGACCCGGGTGGGCTAGTTGGGCCTGTTCTGAAGCTGGGCTGGAAACCTGGCGCGCGGCCTTTTTCTTTTGTTTATTCCTTTTCCTTTTCTAATTCGATTTTCTGGATAGGTTTTCAAATGGTTTCAAATTCAATTTGAATTCAAATCTTCCTGAGGTTTTGTAGTGGTGAATTGGTCTCAGAAATAGATCAAAACCCATGGGGTTACTTTGCAAGGGTTTGGTCAAACTTGGATTTCAAACAAACAGAGACTTTGCATCTAATTTGCAAATGTTTGAAATAGGGGTTTTGAAATTATTTCTAAATTAAAAAATTTGGTCTAAATTTTTCACACACACTTTCCAACAATGGAGGCAAGCAACCAAGTTCCTAAACTTCCAACTTTCAAATGGTGTTGGCCATTTGAATTAAATCTGCTCACATGAAATCATAGCACCATATGCTTCTGTTTTCTGAAATGAGTTTGAAAATGATCTCAAATCTATATGCATGCATGAGTGATATGCAAACTTTGAAACTTATGATTTTAGGGATGTTACAAATCTAACCCCCTTAAGATGAATCTCGCCCTCGAGATTCGGATTGGCTAGCAAATAGGTGAGGGTTGTCTTTCCGAAGATCATCTTCTCTTTTCTATGTTGCTTCCTCTTCGGAATGATGGTTCCATTGCACTTTGCAAAACTTGATAGTTTTTGTCCTTGTGGCTCTTTCTTTGGTCTCAAGAATCTTGACAGGCTTTTCCTCATAGGTGAGATCACTTTCTAGTTGAACTTCTTCCAAAGGTATGGTATCCTTCAAAGAAGATTCTTCCATTTCTGGGTGACATTTCTTGAGCTGACTCACATGAAACACATTATGGACAGCTGACAGAGATTCTGGCAATTCGACTTCATATGCAACTTCTCCCTTGCGACTTAGAATTTTGAATGGCCCAACATATCTTGGTGCCAACTTTCCTTTGACTCCAAATCTTTTCACTCCACGAAGTGGTGATACTCTAAGATAAGCTCTATCCCCAACTTCGTAGGTAACTTCTCTACGCTTAGAATCCGCGTAGCTTTTCTGTCGGGACTGTGCTATCTTCAACCTGTCCTTAACTAATTTGACCTTCTCTTCAGCGTCTTTGATAAGATCAGGTCCAAACAAACTTCTTTCTCCCACACCATTCCATAGCAATGGGGTGGTACACTTCCTTCCGTAGAGAAACTCAAATGGTGCCATCCCAATGCTAGATTGGTAACTGTTATTGTAAGAGAACTCTGCGTAAGGCAGACTTTCATCCCAACTTGCTCCATAGTCTAGGGCACATGCCCTCAACATGTCTTCAAGAATTTGATTTGTCCTTTCTGTTTGTCCATCAGTTTGAGGATGAAAAGCAGTGCTGAATTCCAACCTCGTTCCCAAAGATTCATGAAGCTGTCTCCAAAAGTGAGAAGTGAACTGAGTTCCTCTATCAGACACAATACTCTTAGGCACACCGTGAAGGCATACAATTTTGCTCATGTAGATTTTGGCTAACTTGGCACTTGTATAAGTTGTCTTCACGGGTATAAAATGAGCCACTTTAGTTAGGCGATCCACTACTACCCATATGGAATCATATCCTGACCTGGTCCTCGGTAGTCCGGTAATGAAATCCATACCGATATTTTCCCACTTCCATTCAGGAATAGGTAGTGGTTGAAGCAAACCTGCTGGTTTCTGATGCTCCGCTTTCACTCTACTACACACATCACATAAAGCAATATGTTCGGCTATGTCCCTTTTGAGATTGTTCCACCAAAATCTTTCTTTCATGTCCATGTACATCTTGGTGTTTCCCGGGTGAATAGAATACGGTGAGTTGTGGGCTTCTTGTAGAATCAGTTTCCGTAACTCTAGATCTTGTGGAACACAAATACGTTTCCCGTGCCATAAAGTACCTTGTTCGTCTACACGGAAACTTTTGGCTTTTCCTTGGTTAATCCTTTCCTTAATCTCTTCGATTTCTTTATCCACCTTCTGGGCTTCTTTGATTTTATCCAACAGAGTGGGTTGAACATCCAAAGACATGAGATGTCCTTCTGGCACAATCTCCAATCTGAGTTCTTTGAATTGCTTACACAAGTCATCTGGCAATTCACCTTTGGTAAGGCCATTTACAAACACCTTACGGCTTAGAGCATCTACTACAACATTTGCTTTACCGAGGTGGTATTGCAAACTTAAGTCGTAATCTTTGATAAGTTCTAGCCATCTCCTTTGTCTCATATTGATTTCCTTCTGGGTGAAGATATACTTCAAACTCTTGTGATCAGTGAATACTTCACAACGCTTTCCCAAAAGGTAGTGTCTCCATGTTTTGAGTGCATGGACAACAGCGGCTAACTCTAAATCATGAGTAGGATAGTTTACTTCATGAGTTTTGAGTTGTCTCGAGGCATAAGCCACAACTTTTCTGCCTTGCATAAGTACGGCACCTAATCCTTGGTGCGAAGCATCACAATATACTTGGAAATCCTTTTCCAAATCTGGTAGGCACAGAACTGGTGCTGACACAAGTCTCTTCTTCAACTCTTGAAAGCTGAGTTCACAACCTTCAGACCAAGCAAACTTCTTGTCTTTCTGTTTAGTGACCACACGAACCAAATCCACCACATGTCTAACTCCCACTCAAAACAATATCCCTCACATTGTTTTAGTCACCACACGAACCAAATCCACCACATCAAAACCGATCATCATGAGAGTTGATGTAGCTTCGATGGCGAACAATCAACATGTTCATCATATCTACTATATGACTCATGCTTTACCTTTCGGTGATCCGTGTTCCGAGACCATGTCTGTACATGCTAGGCTCGTCAAGATCAAACCTTAGCTTCCGCATGAGAAAATCTGGCTTGCTCACGTTGTATACACTCGCAGAATCTAACACACCCGATCATCACGTGATGCTTCGAAACAACGAGCTTTAGCAACGGTGCTTACTAAGGATGAACACTTTAAAACTTGAAATTGTGTGCTTTAGGGATCATCTTATAATGCTACCGTCGTGAACTAAGAAATACAAGATGCATAAAAGGATTAACATCACATGCAATTCATAATATGTGATATGATATGGCCTTTCTTCTTTGTGCTTCCGATCTCCATCTTCAAGCACGAACATGATCTCCATCATCACCGGCATTGCATCAAGGTCAATGACGCCGCTCCATGGTTGTCGTCCACCAGCTTCAACTATTTCAACTACTTTGAATAGACACGCGGGTCTTAACAGAATTTAAAGACAACCATATGGCTCCTACCGGTTGTCAACTTACAATAAGGAACATTGCATACATCAAAGATAATCACAATCATGGCCATATCACATCACAGCACACCCCTGCAAAACAAAGTTAGACGCCTCTAATTTTCTTTGCATGTTTTACGTGGTTTGGGGCTTTCAATAAGTGTCGCTCTAACTTACGAACAGGAACCACAACGTTGATGCTTGAACTATCAAGTGCCCGTTGTAAATTGGATCTATACTATGATGGGAGAGACAGACACCCGCAAAGCCACTTATGCAATACAAGTTGCATGTTGAGCGTGGAGCAAGTCTCATGAACGATGTCATGTAAGGTTAGCCCGGGCCGCTTCATCCCATCATACCGCAAGATGCAAAGTACACAAGAATCAAATGATAATAAAAGCACCACCGCCCACAATGACCATTGTGTTCTACTCGTGCAACAGATCTACATATAGACACGGCTCTGATACCACTATAGGGGTTCGTAGCATGGAAAACAAAAAATTTCTACCGCATGAACACACAATCAAGATCTAATCTATGATCAAGCCAAGATCTATCTACTAGATTGTAGCAACGAGTCGATGGAATACTAACCCTCGAAGATCCAAAGTGGTTAACGAGAGCAGATTCTCGTGGGTGATGTAGTCGTACTCTTTCCGATCTCAAGATCGCGTAGACGATCCTTCCGGCATGCGTTCTGGCAGCGCTTCCGCAGTAGGTCACACGTTCGGTACTCGATGAAGACCTTCCCCTCCTTTGTTCCAGCAGCCAGCGGAGGTTGTAGCACTCTCCTCGTGATTCCGGCAGCACGACGGCGTGGTACCGGAAGTAGAGGGGAGATCTCGCAGGGCTTCACCTTAAGCCGGAGCGAGTATGGTGGACTATGAGAGAGGCTTGGCGATCTAGGGTTTAGACACACCAAGTAGAGGGAGCTAGGACGAAGGCTAGGGCAAGGGGATGCCCCAAGTCGGCGGCTAGGGTTTAGCCCTAGGCGGCGGCAGCAGGAGGTGGCGGCGCCGGCGGCTTGGATCTAGGGTTTGCGGGGTGCAAGTTGTGTGCTTGGAGGGGCAGCCCTGCCCCTCCTTATATAGGTGGAGGGGGCGCGCCAAGGGGAGGGGAGTCCCTCCCCAACTCGGTCTCCAAGGGCCGGCGGTGGAGGGAGAAGGACTTCCTCCCCAAGTAGGTTTCCTACTCTCCCTCCACCAAACAAAATAGCCGTTTGACTTTTTCAAATTGGCGTTTGACTTTTCAAACTAGGATTTGATTTATCCCTTTATTTTGTTCAGAGATGACACCTAGTACATGATGCAACCATTCCAACTTGTAATGACACATTCATGTACCCTTCCCCTCCGGAGTGCCGGACATTCCGGAACCTTCTAGAACATTCCCAATGAAAACACCAGAACCATTCTCCAACCCCGAAACAGGACTTTCCTTATATGAATCTTATTCTCCGGACCATTCCAGATCTCCTCGTGATATCCCGGATCCCATCCGAGACTCTGAGCAACATTCGGTCTCTTACTCATCATTCCATAACTACTCAACAACATCGAATCCTTAAGTGTGTCTCCCGACGGTTCGTGAATTATGCGGACATGATCGAGACACTTCTCCGATTCTACGATTACTTTGCGATCGAATGAACCACTTACATACGATACCAATTTCCCTTTGTCTCATGATAGTTTACTTATCCGAGGTTTTGATCGTCGGTATCTCTGCATACCTAGTTCAACCTCGTTACCGATAAGTACTCTTTTCTCGTTCCCATGGTATGTGATCCCTTGTGAGCCAGTCACATGCTTGCAAGCTAATTGGATGACATTCCACCGAGAGGGCCCAGAGTATATCTATCCGTCATATGTATGGACAAATCCCACTCTTGATCCATGTGTTTCAACCCATACTTTCCGAACACTCAATGCCACCTTTATAGCCACCCAGTTACGGTGTGGTTTTTGATGTCATCAAAGCATCCTTCCGGTGATGGTGATAAGCATGATCTCATGGTCGAAGGAATTAGGTTACTATGTATCAAAAAGCTTATAGCAAATGAACTATATTAAATGACTTGATCTTTATGCTACGCTTAACTATAGGAGTATGTCCATCACATCATTCCCCTAATGATATGACCCTGTTGTTAATAACATCTCTATGTTCATGATCAGGAAACCATGATCATATATTAACCAACAAGCTAGTTTAACAAGAGGCTTTACTAGGGACTCTTTTATGTTTACAAATCACACAAGTATTAATGTTTCCGGTTAATACAATTATAGCATGGTATGTAAACATTTATCATAAGTATGAAGATATGATAATAACCACTTTATTATTGCCTCTTGGGCATATCTCCAACACCACCAACTGTCCAAATGGCTAAGTTATTGCAACCTATGTGATCCAGGCAGAGCCCATATTGCCAAGTGGCTGCACTAGAAGCTTCTTAACATATGGCATCTCAAATCCCTTTGTTCCTGGGTGGCTTTCCACAAGTGAGATACATAAGGTAAACCATAGAAATGGGCCTTGTGTAACCACTCAACACAAACCATTCTTTCCATTCCACCCAGGTGTTTCATTCACTTAG
Source organism: Avena sativa (assembly GCA_916181665.1). NCBI lineage: Eukaryota > Viridiplantae > Streptophyta > Magnoliopsida > Poales > Poaceae > Avena > Avena sativa. The sequence goes on from OV702295.1 coordinate 365,198,943, forward strand.
TTGTTTTATTAACAAAACACAAGTCCAAAGACTTAGAAATATTTTCTCATAGCATGAATATATAACCACCCTTGGTTGTTACTAGCTATACTAAGCATGGCATTAACAAGAATCATAACTTAGAATCATATCTTGGGGCCAATTTACCTTTGACACCAAATCTCTTTACTCCACGAAGTGGTGACACTCTAAGATAAGCTCTATCACCTACTTCATAGGTGACTTCTCTATGCTTAGGATCTGTGTAACTCTTCTGTCGGGACTGTGCTATCTTCAATCTGTCCTTAACTAGCTTGACTTTACCTTCAGCCTCTTTGATTAGTTCTGGTCCGAACAGACTTCTTTCTCCCACACCATTCCATAGTAATGGGGTGGTACACTTTCTCCCATAGAGAAACTCAAATGGTGCCATCTCAATACTGGCTTGATAGCTGTTATTATAAGAGAATTCTGCGTAAGGCAGACTTTCATCCCAACTGGCTCCATAGTCTAGAGCACATGCTCTCAACATATCTTCAAGAATCTGATTGGTCCTTTCTGTTTGTCCATCAGTTTGAGGGTGAAAAGCAGTGGTGAATTCCAACCTTGTTCCCAATGACTCATGTAGTTGCCTCCAGAAATGAGAAGTGAATTGTGTTCCCCTATCAGACACAATACTCTTGGGTACTCCATGTAGACATACAATTCTACTCATATAGATCTTGGCTAACTTAGCACTTGTGTAGGTTGTCTTCACGGGTATGAAATGAGACACTTTAGTTAGGCGGTCCACTACTACCCAAATAGAATCATATCCTGACCGGGTCCTTGGCAATCCGGTGATAAAATCCATGCCAATCTTGTCCCACTTCCAATCAGGAATAGGTAGTGGTTGTAACAATCCTGCTGGTTTCTGATGTTCGGCTTTCACTCTGCTACACACATCACACAAAGCAATATGTTCGGCGATGTCTTTCTTGAGATTATTCCACCAAAATATTTCCTTCATATCCATGTACATTTTGGTGTTACCCGAATGAATGGAATATGGTGAGTTGTGTGCTTCTTGTAATATCAGTTTCCGAAGCTCCGAATCTTGTGGAACACAGATACGTTTTCCATACCACAAAGTACCCTGTTCATCTTCATGGAATCCTTTGGCTTTTCCCTTGCCAATCTTTTCCTTAATCTCTTCAATTTCCTTATCTGTCTTTTGGGCTTCTTTGATCTTGTCCAACAAAGTGGGTTGAACATCCAAACACATGAGATGTCCCTCAGGCACAATCTCCAATCTGAGATCTCAGAATTGGGCACACGGATCATCTGGCAATTCTCCCTTAGTAAGGCCATTCACAAAAACCTTATGGCTTAGAGCATCCGATACAACATTTGCTTTACCGGGGTGGTATTGCAAACTCAAATCATAGTCCTTGACGAGTTCTAGCCATCTTCTTTGTCTCATGTTAATTTCTTTCTGGGTGAAGATATACTTCAAACTTTTGTGATCTGTGAACACTTCGCATCGTTTTCCCAAAAGATAATGTCTCCATGTTTTGAGTGCATGGACAACAGAGGCTAACTCCAAATCATGTGTAGGGTAGTTTACTTCATGAGTTTTGAGTTGTCTCGAGGCATAAGCCACAACTTTCCCTTCTTGCATAAGTACTGCACCTAATCCATGATGAGATGCATCACAATATACTTGGAAATCTTTTTCCAAATCTGGCAAACATAAGACTGGTGCTGTCACTAGTCTCTTCTTCAATTCTTGAAAACTGAGTTCACATCCATCAGACCAAGCAAATTTCTTGTCTTTCTTTAGCAATTCTGTCATAGGCTTAGTTACCTTGGAGAAATTCTCGATAAATCTTCTATAGTATCCTGCCAAGCCAAGGAAACTACGAACCTCTTTCACTGACTTAGGAGATTCCCATTCAGTTACAGCTAAAACTTTAGTAGGATCAACTGCTACACCATCTCCTGACACGTGTCCAAGAAATCCAACTTTATTCAACCAAAATTCACACTTGCTGAATCCAACATACAACTTATGCTCTCTAAGCTTCTCAAGTATCAAACGTAGATGTCCTTCATGCTCTTCTTTGATCTTGGAGTAGATCAAAATGTCATCGATGAAAACGACAACAAACTTATCAAGGAACTCCATGAACACCTTGTTCATCATATTCATGAATTATGCTGGTGCATTGGTCAAACCGAATGGCATCACGATATACTCACACAATCCATACCTTATGGTGAAAGTTGTCTTAGGTATGTCTTGTTCTCTTATCTTGAGCTGGAAATAACCTGACCGGAGATCAATCTTTGAGAACACACAAGCTCCTTCTAACTGATCAAACAAGTCATTGATTCTAGGCAAAGGGTATTTGTTCTTGATAGTCACCTCATTGAGTGAACGGTAATCTATGCATAACCTTTGAATTCTATCTTTCTTTTCCACAAACAAAACTGGTGCTCCCCAAGATGAAGAACTTGGTTGGATAAATCCTTTCTGCAACTGTTCTCCAAGTTGTTTCTTGAGTTCTTTCAGTTCATCAACTGACATCTTGTACGGTCTCTTTGCTATCGGTCCAGATCTTGGTAGAAAATCAATAAGAAATTCCACATCTCTATCTAGTGGCATTCCCGGCAATTCTTCCGGAAATACATCAGGATATTCACTCACAATTGGCACACTGTCCATGCTAACCCCCTTAAGAGAATTTAGCTTACTCCTTTTCGATTCAAAGTTGGCCTTGAATCTGATCCTTTTGTTTTCTGGAGTTGTGAGTGAGACAGTATGGTTGGCACAATCTATCACTCCCTTGTGCTTAGTCATCCAGTCCATTCCCAAAATAACATCCAATCCTTGGGAGTTTAGGATTATCAGGTTAACGGGAAACTTATACTTCCCAAACTCTATGACTAGATCATGACATCCTGAATTCACTATCATTTCTCCGCCAGGAGAACTTACTTTTATAGGACACCCAATAGTTTCTACCGGTAGTTCATTTATTTCAACAAATGCTCTTGATATAAATGAATGAGATATACCAGTATCAAAGAGAACAAATGCTGGAACAGAATTGAGTTTGAACTTACCAGCAACAGCATCAGGTTCCTCATAGATTTCTTCCACATTGATGTGGTTCACTTGTCCCTTCTGAAAAGGGTTGGGCTTGTTGGGTCCTTCAACTTTCTTTTCTGGGCATTCATTTGCATAATGCCCCATCTTCTTGCACTTGAAACATTCAACCTGACTAAGATCCTTCTTGACAGGCTGACTTCCACTACCACTTCCACTTCCATTGTGGTGGCTCTTATATCCACTCTTGTGATTTTTGTATATGGCATTGTCATGACTACGGTGATGCTTGTTGTCATGATGACGGTTGTGGTTGTGGTGGTTGTTGTACTTTCCATGCTTGTGGGATCCAGAACTCCCACTATCATCATAATGGGAACGCTTGTGAAACGATCCCGAGCTGTGCTTGTCAGAGTTGTGCTTTCTCTTCCTGCTTTCAACTTGCTTCATCTTGCTTTCCAAGATGGCAGTCTTGTCACAAAGCGACTGGTATGTGGGGACATAGGCCACTGATAGCTGCAGGTTCAGTTCATCGTTCAATCCTTCAAGGAACTTATCTTTCCTCTTAGCATCAGTGTCAACTTCATCCGGTGCATAACGCGCCAGATTGTTGAACTCCTCAATATACTCTGCCATGCTGCGGTGGCGCTGCTTCAGATTATGAAACTCTTTCTTCTTCAAACTCATCACTCCAGATGAGATGTGAGCGGTACGGAAACCATCTTCAAAGATAGCCCATGTCACATCCGCAATGGGAGTGGTGATCTAGAAGTTATCCCACCAAGTGGCTGCTGGTCCTTCCAACAAGTGTGCTGCAAATCTGACCTAATCTTCATTAGTACATCCAACGGTTACCAAGTCCTTGTTCACAGAGCGTAGCCAATCATTGGCCACCATAGGATCAGTATTTCCTGAGAACTTTGTTGGCCTCAGTCTTATGAACCTGGTAAGCATGTCAAAACCCGGTGGGTTGTTATGATTGTTGTTGTTGTTATTATTATTATTATTATTATTATTGTTGTTGTTGTTCTAATTCTGGATGAACGTGGTCATCATTTGCATCAACTGCGTCTGAGCTGTCATCATCTGCTGCATCTCAGGGGTGATGTTGTTGTTGTTGGGGTTGGGATTGGCACGTCGGGGAGGCATCTGTGGTTTTCAATAAGGATAAGAATGAGATACCCATAGATGCTAACATGCACAATACATTACATAACAAACCACAAACATGCATCATAGTAGTAAAAGTTCAACAACCTAGACAACAAGTTTTTGAAAAGGTAAACACACCAATAGCAAGCCATCCACATGTTGGATGGTCATTGCGACTCAATAATCAAAAGCATGGTAAATAAATGGTAAATGAGTAGTCATCACTACTCCTCTGCATCAACCTCCTCATCAACAAGTGTAAGACCTGCATTCTCCATCGCGGTCTTGTATTCCTCGACATTGGTGGTCAAGGACTCTACTTTGGCTTTGAGAGCCCTCGTCTGTGCACGAAGTCTCCCAATCACACCTTGTTGATGCTCGATCTCTAAGTCCTTGGCCTCTAGTTCTGCAGTCATGTCTCGAATCCTCTTGTTCCTATCTTGGACTCTCTTCTCTTGACTCTTGAACTTTCTATCCTGACTCTCAAACTTGGTCTCCATCTCCTTGACTATCTCATCTTGCTCCACGAAGAGCTTGTACTTCTCACGAAGCTGCACCTGGAGTTCGTCATTGCTAAGCATGACGTTGGTCCTATCAGTGTCTAGGTGCCTAAGAAGAACCTCTAAGTCCTGGAGGTATAGACGAATCAGCTCTGCTATCTCTCTAGCAGTATCCTCGAAGTTAATGGCCTCACCATCCTCGTCACGTCTGCCGAAGGCGTGGAAGTGAGTACCTCTAACCTCTCGAGAGTGTCTCCCTAACAAGCGTCCAAGCAAATCCTACATGACTACCTCTAGGACTCTCTCCTTGTCATCATGCATGAGCTTGAAGGTGATGGCCTCCGTGGCTAGCTCAGTCTGGCGTCCTGGCTGAATAACCTTGAAGCCCCAAAGGTCCTTCCTCTCGAACTTGGTGAGGGGAAGCATCATGATGGAAGGAAGTGGGAGATTGAGCAAACTAGTGAGCTCAATGAGACTAGTTCCAAAGCGAGTTCCCTTGAACTCTTTAGCCGTGCTGATAATAACATTAGGCATCTATTTTATAAGATAGAAAAAAGTTAGAATCAACATACATAGAGATGAATCACAAGACAAAACATCACATGCATAACTTTAGAAATCAAAACACACAGTCATGGCATACATAAAACCATTACAAGCATCCAGGGTTCAACTTATTTTAAACAACATTTGGAAATAAATGAAAGTGGTGGTATAACTAACGAAGTACGTTACAACCCCATCTCACTTGCCAAGTTGGCTAACAGGGCATCCCTAGAGGCAATCTGTCTATCTAGATCACATGACTCCATTGCTAAGTCTATGATGTCCTCCCTTAAAATTTGGTTGGTAGCCTCTAACTCTTGGGTATGCTTCTTTTCTTCCTTAAGGTCATTCTGGGTGTTGAGCATTCTGCACTTGATTCTATCACCAAACTCTTTGATGGCCTTCCAAGCTGCATCCCTTGCTAAATCAAAGAATGTGGTGTGCATCACTGAGTTGGTGACCATGCAGAATCCTGATTCCTTGTGGTTGTCTTCCTTGTTTTTATACAAGTGAAGTTGCACCCACCAATATTCAACTCCTTCATCCATCATAGGAAAACCTTTGTACACAGTTGCACCATGTATTCCCATGGCAACCATGAGGTCCTTGAGAGCCTTGGGAATTCTGTCTCACATTCCAAAGTCATAGTCATGAGTGGTCCCTTCTTCATGGCTTCGTTGATGGAGTTCATCTACAAATAGAGATGAGAAAGAAGATTAGAAAAGTTTACGAGAAGAAAAGACAAGTGTGGAAGTTGTTAAAAACATTCTTAGTGGTTTTCCAATCCTAGGGTCATAATCCTACAGGCAACACAGTGCTCTGATACCATCTGTAAGATCCCTCCTTTATAAAGGAAAATATCCCTGTGATTGCAATGCTAGTCCCTGGATCAATGCTAGCATCCACAGTTTAAGATGAAGTACCCAAAAACAAAGGTAATTATTACAAGTCATTCCAGAGACAAACATAGTCTTTTACAAACTCCATGGCCACAGGCCTAGTACAAGAGTTTAAATATGTAATAAGATAAATAAGTCTTCATCTTCATGTGCCACAGGCAAGCATGTTGAGTGTAGACTCATAACCCCTAATCACCATCAGAATAACCTGCAACATCACAAGTTACAGCCATAGTGGGTCAATACATTGGAATAGTATTGGCAAGTGATACCTTAGAATAATATTGGTAACTAGATACTATATGCATTTGGCTAAGTGTAGCTTAGGCTTGCTTTGCTCAAAATAGGTTTTGCCTATTAGTTGAAAACACTAAGTTTTTCTTTGACAAAAACTTTCCCAAGGAAACACCAATAGAATTTGGTGTACCTTCACCCTTGTTCAACCACAAGTTTTTACTTAGAAATTGGGATGAGGAGATTCTTGATAGCTTCCATGTCTTGATGCTCAAATTGTCCAATACCAGGGACATGGCTAAGTACTTAGATTCTTCCATCTGCAGAGGTTGTGCACTTTCCCCACAAGACTTGATTTTCACCAAGAAAAGACCTTTCAGAAGCCTTCCCTTAGACCAAATGGACGCGTTCCAACCTATCATCCCACTACCACCAACTGTCCAAATGGCTAAGTTATTGCAACCTATGTGATCCAGGCAGAGCCCATATTGCCAAGTGGCTGCACTAGAAGCTTCTTAACATATGGCATCTCAAATCCCTTTGTTCCTGGGTGGCTTTCCACAAGTGAGATACACAAGGTAAACCATAGAAATGGGCCTTGTGTAACCACTCAACACAAACCATTCTTTCCATTCCACCCAGGTGTTTCATTCACTTAGTTGTTTTATTAACAAAACACAAGTCCAAAGACTTAGAAATATTTTCTCATAACATGAATATATAACCACCCTTGGTTGCTACTAGCTAGACTAAGCATGGCATTAACAAGAATCATAACTTAGAAATTTCTAGCAATTCTACAACTACTAGGATTTCCCAAGCATAGCATATAGATCAAAAATATTCATGCAAGTCTAGCAAAATATTTCTAGTCCATAGTTGAAAACATAGGAATAAAATCATGAAGTACCACTTGACTTGGTAGTTTGGGGAGTAGCAACAATCCTCACAATCACAATCACTATTTGCACCAAAATCTACACATAGAATAATGGCACAAAATCACATACACAATATATAAAAGCAAAAATACATGAATGTATGCAAAATTCCATGTGATGATTTTTATACACCAAACAACACAAGTGCACAGTACTAAATCATAAACAAGTACAAAACAAGCCAAAATAACTTTATTTGAAAAACAAAACATTTTCCAAATAATTGATATACATAATTTAGGCCTACACATGTTTCTGTAAAAACAACCATTTTAACAGAGGCAAAACTTTAAACACATTGCATAAACAGAAAGGATTCTCTCTCCTGATTCCAATGATATAAAATTTGTCAAATTTGGACGTGGGAATCAAAAGTTATTGAATTTACAAGTTTGAACATTTAATAGATGAAAATTCTGGTTTTTATTAAACAGACAGGCCACGTAGCTGCTTCCTATTGGTCCATACCATTTCAGTTGGATCGGCTAACACAGACCATAGGATCTCATTTAGATCTCACGGTGCAGATGCTTCCATACCGCTTTGGTGTTTGAATCTATCGCGTCCAGTGGATCAAGATCTAACGGCCCTAAGGAGCTAACCCTAAACGGGCGGCGCTAGCGGCGGTGACAGGCGGCGGCGTGCTCTGGCAGTGAAGTTGCCGGAGTTATAGGAGGTGAGAGGAGTAGGGGAGAAGCTCACCAGAATCGCCGTGGCGAGGGGATGCTCGACGTGTGCTCGGTTGGCGGAGGGACGTACGGAGTCGATGTTGATTGCTCGTCGGAGATCGAGACGGCGTCGGTTGCTCTCGATTGGCGAAAAAGGCGATGTTATGGGCCACACTAAGAAGAGAAAAAGGTTGCGTTAGGTGCGCATGATGCTGGGAATCACACACGTATCAAATAGAGAGAGAGAGGAAGATGGGGCTTACGGGGAATGGTCGCCGGAGTTCGAGCAGACGGTGGCGGAGCTCAGTCGATGCTGCTGCTGAGGATATAGAGCATGCACGGGCGAGAGGGGGGTACCGAGATATGCGCCTGGTGATGGGGAGTGTACTCGTGTGGTCGAGGAGGCGAGGGGCGACGGGGTTTGGCCAGAATCGTCGCCGGAAGGCGTCAGAGTAGAGGGGTGTCTCGAGAAGATTCCGAGCAGCCTGGGGGCTCTCTGTGGGTGTGGCGTGAGGGGAAAAGAGCGGAAGGAGGAGGGGATTAAGTAGAGGGTATCGGGGGAGGAAATTATTCGCCGAATCAATGCAATTAAGCATGGCATTAGTGGGGGAAACAGTTGCGGCGAGGTGGTCGTCGGCGTTGATTGAGGACGAAGGGGGTGACGTGGCAGTGAGGCCCAGTCGTCAGCGAGTGGGTGCGCGTGTGCGGGGTAGGAAACAAGGGGAGAGGGGGAAACGGACCGGGTGGGCTTGTGGGCTGTTAGTGGTGCTGGTCCGAAAGGCTGGCGCCAGGTTTTATTTTTTCCTTTTTCTTTTTCTTTTTCTGTTTGGTTTTTAGAAATGATTTTCAAACCCTAATTCAAATAAGTTTGATTTCAAATCTTCTCTAGATTTTTATACAGTGAACTTTGTACTCAAATGTGTGTCAAACACTTCTGTTTACTCAAATACACTTTGATCATTTGAAAAAAATAAAAATAAAAACATTCCTTAATGAGATATAAATAATAGGCATAAAATTGGTTTTATATTCATACTTTGTTTTGAAAACTTTGCCCAAGCTTTGGAAAACACTTAAGTTTGAACTCAAAACATTACTGATTAAAATAAGTACCTCTCTCATTAGAAGGTAGTACTAAGGCTAGAGCATACTTACATAAAATAATGAGCATCAGATGCTCCTGTTTTTGAAATGGTTTCGAAAAGGAACCCTAATTGATCATGGATGCATAGATGATGTGCATGAGTTTTGAAACATGATTTTAGGGATGTTACAATTTCACATGATCCGGTAGAATGTGATTCTATGCATAACTTATTTTTGCAGGATGTATGTGATCAGTATGGCCCATATATGTATGTGATGCATGTATAAAGTTTATCATGACATGCGTGTCGTAAGTAGGGCAACACGGCTGGAGCCATATGTGTTGTCAATTACTGTAATGGCTTGCGTGTCAACTTGTGATGATCCCAATACTATGCAATTTTGATTACTAGCTATTAGGAGTAATACCTTGTATTAGTTCTTGGAGGACTCATCACTTGGAGGATGGCTCGCATGGAACATGAAGATGGAGATCATCATGGTGGACAGGTTCTATGGCGATAGAGATCACCATGAGAAAATGGGCCATACTGTGTCACAACTATGTGAATGCTATTCTTATGCGTTTTACTACTATACATGCTTAGATGATAGAAGTAGAATGATCCCTCACAAAGTTTAAGTTAAACCATGCCCTCCCAACCAAACCTTGCACCATCTTATGCCCTGTACAATCATTGCCGCGGTTTTCCTTGGCTGTATGGGTTTGTATCGGATACCTACACGCATAAGGGTTGGTGAGCTTGACAAGGTCATCTTAACAGTTAAGGACCTTGGGGCATAAAGGTTGGGCGCCTAGTTTTGACATAGAGATGTCACCCAACAACAAGAGTCATATGTGATATGATTAGCAAGTGTTGCTTACCGATTTACCTTGTCTTCTAGCAGTGATGCTAAAGCTCACGAGTCGACTTGTTAATTGTGGATCTTGAATCACTTGGTATCAATAGAGGGATTTTGATTTAAGTGGGAGTATATGCTATTAAATTGTTTAATATGTTTTACTCTTTCATGGTTACATGGTTTAGTATTTTGCATGTTTTCTGTTGTAGATCAATGGCACCGAACACTGAATCACCTTTTTCTTTGCGTTTGATTCTTGACAAAGATAAACTAAATGGAACAAACTATTTGGACTGGGTCTGTAACCTGAGAATTGTTCTTAGGTCTGATAAAAAGGAAACGGTTCTAGATACCCCAATCCCCGATGAACCTGCTGATAATGCAACTGCGGGGATGCTTCGACAAGTGATGCTATTGTAGCAGAACAAGTTGAGGAACCCATGGCAATAGAAGCACCACAACCACGAAGGTCAGCGAGGCTCCACGAAACGCAGGAATTATTATTGTTAAACAATGATGAGCCTGCGACCTATGTAGATGCGATGGTGGACCCAGACTCTGAGAAATGGCTGATCGCCATGAGATTCGAGATAGAGTCCATGGGAGACAATCAAGTTTGGAACTTGGTTGACCTGCCTGATGGTTTTAAAGCCATCGAGTGCAAATGGATCTATAAAAATAAGATTGATATGGATGGAAATGTTCACATCCATAAAGCTCGACTTGTTGCAGAAGGTTTTCGACAAGTTCAAGGAGTTGACTCCGACGATACTTTCTCGCCCATAGAGATGCTTAAATCTATACAGATCATTCTAGCCATTGTTGCACATTTCAACTATGAAATATGGCATATGGATGTCAAGACGGCTTTCCTAAATGGAATCCTTACTGGGGACGTGTATATGATGCAGCCCGAAGGTTTTGTCGATGCAAACAATGTTGGAAAGGTATGCAAACTTCTAAAGTCTATTTATGGGCTGAAGCATGCATCTCGGAGTTGGAACATTCGATTTTATGAAGTTGTAAAGGAGTTTGGCTTCATCAAAAATGAACAAGAACCTTGTGTTTACAAGAAGGAAAGTGGGAGAGCGTTGGTATTTCTAATCTTATATGTAGATGACATATTGCTGATTGGAAATGACATTCCTATGCTCGAGTCTGTTAATACCTCGTTGAAAAATAGTTTTTCAATGAAGGACTTAGGAGAAGTGGCATATATTCTGGGCATCAAGATCTATAGAGATAGATCAAGGAGTCTAGTTGGATTAAGCCAGAGCACATACATTGACAAATTGTTGAAATGGTTCAGCATGGAAGAGGCTAAGAAGGGGTTCTTTCCCATGTCTCACGGCATAAAAATCAGCAAGACTCAGTGTCCTTCGACTACTGATGAGCGTGAGCGCATGAGCAAGATTCCATATGCTTCGGCTATTGGATCCATCATGTATGCAATGATATGTACTCGCTCAAATGTTTCCTATGCTCTAAGTGTTACGAGCAGATACCAAGCTGATCCAGGTGAAGGTCACTAGAGAGCGGTAAAGAATATCCTTAAGTACTTGAGAAGGAATAAGGATGTGTTCCTAGTTTATGGAGGTGAGGATGAACTTAGTGCAAGGGGTTACACAGATGCGAGTTACCTTAACGACTCAGATGACTCCAGATTGTAATATGGTTATGTGTTTGTCATGAATGGTGGTGCTATGGGTTAGAAAAGTTCCAAGCAATAGACGGTGGCCTCCTATTCAATAGAAGCTAAATATATTGCCGCCTCGGAGGCTGCAAAGAAGTCTGTTTGGATTAGGAATTTCCTGATTGCTCTTGGTGTGGTTCAGGGCGCGTCCGATCCCATGGACGTTTATTGTGACAACAATGGTGCTATTGCACAAGCTAAGGAGCCTAGGCAGCACCAGAAGAACAAACATATTCCCATGCGTTACCATCAGATTCGCGAGTTCATTGAGGATGTTAGTGTCATGATATGCAAAATACATACGGAATCAAATGTTGCTGATCCTTTTACAAAGCCACTCCCACAGCCTGCACATGAGGCGCACACAAGAGAAATAGGTATTAGATACAATCTAGATTGATGTCGTGGTATTGCCGACGAGTACGCCATGGAGTGTTCCTCACAGTGCGTGTTTAGAGACGTGGGGGAAGGAAGACGGTTGACGGGTACGAGGTAACACAACTTACCCAGGTTCAGATCCCACGACGGTGGCGGAATCCTACTCCTGCTATAAATCACTATAAGGGCAATACGCCGAGTTACAGGGATTGGTTCGCTGTGCGAGTTATGTGCTAATCGCTACTTGATCGTCTGAGATCATTGAGGTTGTGCCCTAAAGGCTCCCATAGGCCCGACTTATATAGTCACCAGGTCCTAGGGTTACAGGGAAAAGTCCTAGCCGGACAGGTTATAGAGTCCTTGTAACATCCCTAAAATCATAAGTTTCAAAGTTTGCATATCACTCATGCATGCATATGGATTTGAGTTCATATTCAAACTCATTTCATGAAAACAGAAGCACATGGTGCTATGATTTTATGTGGGCAGATTTAATTCAAATGGCCATCACCATTTGAAAGTTTGAAAGTTTAGGAACCTAGATGCTTGTCTTCATTGTTGGAAAGTTTGTGTGTAGAATTTAGACCAAAGTTTTCAACTTAGAAATAATTTCAAAACCCCTTTTCAAACATTTGCAAATCAGATGCAAAGTATCTGATTATTCTATACTCCAAGCTTGACCAAGCCCTTGCAAAGCAACCACATGCTTAATATCTATATTGGAGACTACTGTACCCTGCAAAAACCTCAGAATAGTTTGAATTCAAAAGGAGTTTGAAATCATTTCAAAACCATTCCTGAAAATCGAAATAGAAAAAGAAAAAGGGTAAACAAAAGAAAAGGGCCGAGCGCCAGGAATCTAGCCCAGCATCGGAATAGGCCCAGTTAGCCCACCGGGTCATTCCTTTTCCTTCTGCACGCGCGAGTGCACTCATTCAGCCGCTGACAGCCAGACCCCACGCCCCCTCTGTTTATTTCACTGACCAGCGGGCCCCGTCCACGTCATCCTCGTCTTCCCCAAACCGCGCCCGCGACCACGTCGCTGCTGCAGTCAAGGCCGGTAATGGCGCGACGTAATTGGCCATTATTCCGCGAGCGTTTCCTGTCGCACCTGAGCCTACTTAAACCTCTCTGCCTCGCGAGCAATTCCCCCCATTCTCCTCACTCACTTCGCCGCCAGGCTGCGCGCAATTGCTCTCGAAGCCCCGCAGAACCGAGAACTCCGGCGACCTAATACGGTGAGCCTCGACCACCCCTCTCTCTCTGGTTCAAACGAGGATGTTCAGAATGTTCTTGCGCATCCTATGATACCTTCCTTTTGCCTGCTCGTGACCCAGGTCGTTGTCTCCGTTCGCAACCGAAACCACCTGCGCCGCCGATAAACTCCGGTGACCAATTAAGGTAAATCCCGAGCGCCCCTTGCCCCCTCCTTCACACGAGCTTGTTCGCCTGTGTCATGCGCAAATCCTGATGCCACTGACTCGTGCTAGGGCGACGCCAAACCTCGGCAAGGACCACGTCTGCAAGCTACTGACGCCGCCCGCAACTCCGACGAGCTCCAGAGACCGTTTCCGCGCGCCCCTTCGCAAACCAACACCACGTCGAGCTTCAGCACGCCACTGCGATTCCGGTAAGCGCCTCCCTTCCTCCCCGGGCGACCTAGAGCGTCGGCACCGCCGCAGTCAGACGCGCCGCCGCCAGTCAACGCCGCTAGCGCCGCTCGTTTCTGGTTAGAAGATTTTAGCCGTCAGATCTAGATCCTACGCATAGAAACAGTTCACTTAACGAAGGGGTATGGACAGATCTGAGCCGCGCAGCGTTAGTTAGATCCAACGGCACAGAAGGGTGATCCGGTGAGAACCAGTATGCGCCTGTAATATCGCGACGCGTGGCTAGGGTTAGATCTAAAAACAGAATTCAAACCAGATTTTGATCCAAATTTCAAATGGCTATAACTTGAGTTTTCCACGTTAGATTTTTGCAAACTTTATACCATTGAAATCAGTGAATCAAGCCCTTTCTGAATCTACCATGTGTTTACCAAATAGTATCTGATAAAATGACTTTTTATACAGAAACATGTTTAGGTCCAATTTGAGTATAGTTTTAGTTTAGCAAATTGTTTTAGGGCTAAATAAATTTAGTTAGCAAACTTTTTGACTTAGTTATGTTCTGTATATTGTACTTGCTGGATGGGTTTTTTTTACAAAACATCATTTAGCACTTTCTTGCATGCATGCATACATAATTTTGTTTGTATATAATTTGTGTGTAATTGTGTGCTACAAATTTTATGTGTAGATTTTGCTAGTGACTGTGATTGTGAAGAGTGCTACTCTCCCCATTACCAAGGCAAGTGATATTTCATGAATATTTCATTCCTATATTTTGTACTAGCACTAGATATTTTGCTAAGTCCTGCATGCTACTCTTACCAAATGAAATGTTGGGAAATCCTATGTAGTATAGAATGGTAGAATTGCTAGGGAATCTTTCCTAAGTTAAAGTTACCATGCCATGCTTAGCCTAGCTATTAGCAAACAAGGGTTGGTATAATCTATTCATGCTATATTGACTATATTCTAAGTCATGAGACTTATGTTTTCTTAATAAAACCACTAAGTCAATAAACCTCCTGGGTGGAATGGAAAGAATGGTTTGTGTTGAGTGGTTACACAAGGCCATGGATTTGGCTTGTGTATCTCACTTGTGGTATGCCACCCAGGCACAAAGGGATTTGGAGGCCAAGTGTTGAGAAAGCTTACAGTGCAACCACTTGGCAATATGGGCTCTGCCATGATCATATAGGTTGCTAGAACTTAGTCACTTGGACAGTAGGTGGTAGTGGGAATGATAGGTTGGAGCGCGTCCATTTGACTAAGGAAAGGCTTCTGAAAGGTCCTGTCTTGGGAAACCAAGTCTGGTGGGGAAAGTGCACAACCTCTGCAGATGGAAAAACCTAAGTACTTAGCCAAGTCCATGGCAATGGACAACTTGAGCATCAAGACATGGAAGCTACAAGAATCTCATCACTCCAACTTCTGAGTAAAACTTGTGGGTGAACAAGGGTAAAGAACCCCAATATCTATTGGAGGTTTCTTGGGAAGTTTTGACAAAGAAAAACTTAGTGATTTCAACTAGTAGGAAAAACCTATTTTGAAGCAAAGCAAGCCAAGCTACACTTAGCCAAATTGCATATAGTAATATAGTCCACATAAAAATTTACTAAGGTATCACTTGCCAATACTATTCCAAAGTATTGACCCACTGTGGCTGTAACTTGTGATGTTGCAGGTTATTCAGATGATGATTAGGTGTCATGAGTCTACACTCAACATGCTTGCCTGTGGCACATGAAGATGAAGACTTGTGTTTATTTACTTATTCCAAAACTCTTGTATTAGGCCTATGGCCCTGAGTTGTAAAAGACTATGTTTTATCTCTGGAATGGATGTAATAAAAGACCTTTGTATCTGTGTACTTCATCCTAAACTGTGGATGCTAGCAATGATCCAGGGACTAGCATTGCAATCACGGGGATCCTTTTCCTTTACAAAGGAGGGGTCTAACAGTCCTACACCGTTTATTACTAGTCTTATGTATCTTGCACTCTAAGGCTCCGGGTACGTCGGTGACTCCAACCGTAGCCTTCCTTTTTCTGGCATGGACCTCCCTTCTAGATCCATCTAACTAGGCTGCCCAGCAGTCCATGGGCCATGCTACCAACTGTGGGACACCCGGGTTAGCCGGATAAGAGACATGCTATGAGGATACCCATATAGAATATCCCCAATAGTAGCCCCCGGAGAACTCCGAGATCTTGTGTCGTCTCGCCTCTTCCCGTGGAATGCTCCGTCTAGATGGATGTCGGCAAATCATCAAGCAACATCTTGTAGTCCTCCCAAAGAACCCTGCAAAGTTTTCTCCGTCTTGAACTTGTAAGTCGGAGGAATGTTGAATCTTCCATCGTACTCCTCCGTAGCCGGACTGGATCCGTCCATGCCGGAATCTTTGATGTGACGGCTCATCTGCCCATGTCAGCTAGGGCGTCGTAGGTTTAGGTCAGCGACGCCTCGTAACTCACACATGCAGAGAACACAATCATGTCCGATATTCCCGCGCGAGCGATACGAACCGTTGGCAGCGATGGTTGGAGACGTGGCGAAATTTCCGCGCACGTTCACGAACACGTTGTCTACGCGGCAACCGTCCGATCAAGCTGCACGAATCTCGACGCTGGAGATGATAAATAGTAACTGCGGTGGAATTTACACCTTTTACCTCATTCTCTCCCCGTATCGTCTTCTTCCTCTAGCGTGTGCCTCCTCGAGCTCTCCGCGCAAAACTCGAGAAAAAACCCTAGCCCCAATCCGCACCAGTCACTTCCATACTCACTCCATGGCTAGCAGCATCACTTCCCCTTCCATGGCGGCGTCGAGCGAGCTCTGTCGTTGTCACATCCCAAAATTTTCCAAATTTTGAAATGTGAAAATAAATAAACAAATAAAACTTTGTTGAAATTTAGGGTGAGAAGAAACTTTTTGAATCCAATTGGAAACCTTCAAACCTATTTTGATCAAATAAATCCTAAAGGGATTTAAAAAGATAAACAATCAATAAAGAAAGTTTTAATAATTGGAATCACTATTTTTGGATCTTTAAATAAAAAGATATGGTTTTTATAAAGCAAATGTAGAATTATAAATAAGGATTATTTTATAGAGCCAAATTAAATCTTGGCCAAGCTTTTGAAATAAAATATTTCTATTTGATAAAAAGAGTAAAGGTCTATTTAAATAAAATAATGAGGATTTATTAATATCCAATTTTATTAAAGTAAAGGCTTTTCCATTTTAATTAAACAGTAAAACTTGTTAAATTATTTTAAACAAGTTTTCCAAGTGTTTTACATTTTCAAATAAAACCTACTGAAATGACTTTGGTATTATTTAGATTTCAAATGGAGATTTTAAATAAAAAAAATCCTATTTGAATTAATAACTAAGGTCTATTTTATTTAATTATTAATGGACCCTAAAAAAAGAATAAAAAATTATTTTATTTTGGACCTTGGTTTGTGTTGTTAAACAGAACTAAAAATTATGCAAAGTTTGGTGGTGGTTTGATTTGAATTGGAGTTTGAATTAATTGTTTGAAAATCAAAACAGAAAATCAAATGGAAAAAGAAAAAGCACTCTGTATAAAAGAAAATGAAACAGACTCAGCTCAGCAAACAGGCCCAGCAGCCCACTCGCAGCCCAACTATCCCCCAGCGAAATGTTTTCTTTCACTCATTCTTGCACCCGCCGAGTCACAGACAGCAGGACCCCACTCCCTCCTTCCCCACCTCACTGACGAGCGGACCCCACTGCCCCGTCACCATCGTCTCCATCGCGCCGGCCGTTTTCCCCTTTCTCAACGGAGTTCTGCCGCGAATGAATTCGTGTAATTACGCGTTATTGCCGAAGTTATTCCCTGCAGTGATCACGCCCCCTTAAGCCCCCCTGTCCCCTCTATCTTTCCCCCAGACAGCGCCTCCCCTCTGCCCCAGGGCTGCCCAGATTTTCCCTTGCACCGCCGCGGACTCCGACGAGCTTCGCGATCAATTTCGGCGCCGTCCAGCCTCGCCTCGACTCCCACTGCACACTAGCCTGTTCCGCACCTCCTGGCGCATCTCCTCGTGCCACCCGTTCGCCCGCGCTTGCCCCAGAACGTCGGCAAGGACAAGCTCGACTCACCACCGTCGTCTGCCATTGCTCCGTCGAGCTTCCCAGGTGAACTCCGACCGCCCTAAGCTCTCTCGATGATACACCTATATTCCCCAGATCAGTGCACGTCTAACCATACCCCTACCTTGCCTTAGGGTGAACTGCAGCGTCGCCCTCGACGACCTCTAGAGCCGCCTGACGCCGCCACCCACTCCGGCGAGCAATCGTCGCTGTTCCTGAGCGCCCCTCGTCAAGCCAATGCCACCTTGAGCTTCAGCATCTTCCTGCGAGCACGGTGAGCCGCTTCCCCCTCTTCCCTGCTCCCTGCATCGTTGGCAAGCTCGCCGCCCGAGCGTGCGCCGCCGCTAGCGCCGCTCGCTTTTGGTCAATGCGTTGTAGTCCGTAGGATGTAGATCCAAAGGATAAGATTAGATCATAGGCGAAAGGGTATGCGTCAATCTGAGCCATGCGATTTAAGTGGAATCCGACGGTTCACAGAGGCCGATCCGCACAAAACGGTACCGGCCAATAGAATTGCGCCACGTGGCACTGGTTTTGTTTAAAATAGAATTTTGAATCTGATTGATATGCAAACTTGTAAAATTCATAACTTCAATTCTACACGTCCAAATTTTGCAAATTTTATATCAATGGAATCAGTAGAACAAGTACTTTGCAACCATGCACTTTGTTTAATGTTTTGCTTATGGAAAATTGGTTGAATTTGCAGAAACTTGTGTAGGCTTGTTATGAATATAAAAAATGTTCTAGTTATGTTTTTGAGATGAAATCATTGCAAAATGGATCAGTGTGAACCTACTGACCTTAGGAACCAACTCATGGATTTAAAAAAGAATTTTGTGAAGTTTAGGAGTAAATACTTGAATTAGCTCATTTCTAGTCAAATAAAAATATTGATTTTGATATGGAAATGATTTTTGAGTAAAACCTTTGGGAAATGTTTTGATTAAAACCTTATGACCCTAAACACCAAGTTTTGAGAATTAAGACATATTTGGGGAACTCTTTAAATAATATTGCTTTGATAGAAGTATTTTCAACCACATAAAATATTGTTTTGATTTAAAAACGGTTTATAGATAAAACCTTTTGCAAAAGGTTTTACCACTTTAGTAAATGACCACTTTTGAAACTTACAATGTTTAGAGCCTAGTAGAAACCACTTTTGCAAATGAAACTATCTGTTGCATGCTTGCATGCACGACCTTGTTTCTATTATTGTATGTGTGATACGTTGTTTGAATATTGGTTGGAATGCTAGTTGAATTGTTTGCTTGATTGAATTGTAGTGGAATTAGAAGAGTGTGGTATTTGCAAGATCAATAAGTGAACCAACATTCTCTACTAAAAAGGCAAGTGACACTATCATCCAAGTCCTACTATTTTCATTACACTTAGTGGATTTTTGTAACATGCATGAAAAGGATTTCTATATTTTATGCTATGCTAAATCCTATTAGGATATCATTATATCTCCATTAGTGGAAACAATGTAGTTGTAGTATTCTTAGCCCAGCTATATATTTGGGATGGGATACATGTTATGACTATATGAAGAGTTGAAAATCTATATGTTTTATATAATAAAACAAGTACTCAATGAACCACCTGGGTGGACAAGGATACTCAAGCTTGGATAAGGTGGCAACAAAAGGAACCATGTTTATATGGCTATCTCTTTTTGTATGTGCACTAGAAGAAAACCACCCAGGGACTTAGAGATTGAACATGTTTCTCATACAGTGGCTTCCGTGTACTGCCACATGCTAAATGGGCTCTGGCTTAGTCAACTACATAGTGGAAGACCCATGCATTGGCATCTTTAGGTTAACTAGAATTGTGTAAGGGAACTTGAAACCCTACATTGGTGCCTGGTAGACAAGCTAGCATTGTGTAATGGGAGGACTCCTATGGAAAGACTTTGTCACATTCTCAATCTGCCAGTACTCCATCTTGGTGAGTACTTACCCAGCGGCCACTGGTGGCATCAAGATGAGATTGTGTCATGTGGGTAAAGTGTACAACTTCTGCAGAAGATCAGAATTCTAAGTACTTAGCCGTGTCCCCGGTTATGGACAATACTGAGTAACTAAGGCCTGAAGCTATGGAAGATCTCGACATTCCAATTTCTAAAAGTAAAACTTGAAGGTGACAACAAGGGATTTGAAACACTTGGAGTTTTCCAAGAAGTTTAGAAAGATTTGACAAAAGATCAAAACTATTTTGAAAAGATAGGACAAAACTATATTGCTTTCTGCAAATGAGCCTAAACCCTACTTAGCCAAATATGCATGTAAATGATAGGATCCACTTATTTCTACATAGTAGTGAAACTTGCCAATACAATTCAAATGTATTGACCTTTGTGGCTGCAACTTATTATGTTGCAGGTTTGTTTGATGTTAGTGAAGTGTGTTAAATAGGATTACAACTCTACAACCAACATGACTGCCTGTGGCACTTTGAAGATGAAGGACCCCATGCTTAAAGATATTCTGCTGCAATGTAATGTAATAGCCAAATGAGCTATGTAAGATGTAATGAATTATTTTACTCCTGGTTATAAAGTTGTATTATGACCTTTGTTTCTTGATATTACATCTTAACTGTGGATGCTAGCTATTGATCCAGGGACTAGCATTGTAAACACAGGGATCTCTACCTTATTAAAGGATGGGAACCTTACAGATGGTATCAGAGCACTGTGTTGCCTGTAGGATTTGTAACCCTAGGATTGGACAAAACCCCTTAGAAAAATAGGAGTTATATTTGTTCCAAATTTATTTATAAACAATCTTGTAAACTCTTTCCTCAACCTTTTTGGTTTTGATTCTACACCTCTTCCTTTCAACTTGATGGATAAAGCGTTCACCATGAAAAATGACTTCAACTTTAGTTTCACCAAGGACTTTATCAACTCTAATGACTTCAACATCTTCAAGTAATCTCAACCTTAATCTCAACAAGGACTTCAACCTTAGACATCACTAAGGACTACAAGTGAGAACCAAGAGACATTAGATTGCCTACCAAAGACATTGATATCAAGTTAGAGTATGGATCATATTGACCTATGAGGTATGACTATACTAAGTTATTATTCCAAGAAAACTTGTTGTTCCCCTCAACTTATGAGTTAAACCCATAAGTTGATAAGTGAATAGTTTCTTGTTGATTGATTGATTGATTGTTTGATTGAACTTGGTTGGTTTTGAGTTGTGTATTAGACCTTCTTAAAACCTATCCACCAATACTTATCCCTATCAAACCAACAGATGCCTCCTCGTCGTGCCAACCCCAACCAAAACAACAACATTCCCCCTGAGATACAGCAGATGTTGGCAGTTCAGACACAGTTGATGCAGGAGATGACCACACTCATACAGAATCAGAACAACAACAACAACAACAACAACAAAAACAATAACAACAACAACAACAATAACAACAACAACAATCAGAATAATCCTCCAGCACTTGATATGCTCACCAAGTTCCTGAAACTTAGGCCTGCAAGGTTCTCTGGAACAACTGATCCAATGGAAGCCAATGATTGGTTACGTTCAGTGAACAAAGACTTAGTGACTGTTGGCTGCACCGATGAAGAAAAAGTAAGGTTTGCAGCATTCCTACTTGAAGGACCAGCAGCAACATGGTGGGACAACTTTCAAATCACCACTCCCCTTGAAGATGTGACTTGGGCTATTTTTGAGGATGGTTTCCGTACCACTCATATCTCACCTGGAGTGATGTACTTGAAGAAAAAGGAGTTTCACAATCTAAAACAGCGTCACCTCAGTGTGGCTGAGTATATTGAAGAATTCAACAATCTGGCACGCTATGCACCGGATGAAGTTGATACAGATGCTAAGAGGAAAGAAAAATTTCTTGAAGGACTTAATGATGAGTTGAACCTGCAGCTCGCTGTTGCCTATGTCCCAACTTATCAATCACTCTATGACAAAGCCACTATTTTGGAAAACAAGATGAATCAAGTTGAGAACAGAAAGAGGAAACATAAACTCAAGAATCACTCAGGATCATCAAAAAAGAAGCATTCATTTAAAAAGAGCAAGGAAGATTTTGAACCACATCAGTATCACCACAACAACAATGGAAGTGATAATAATGGAAATGATGCTGGCAATGGAGATGACCTTGGTCAGAACCAACATGACAACACTTCCAAGAAGAAAGACATTAGCCAGTTGCAGTGCTATAATTGTAAGGAACTTGGACACTATGCATCAGACTGTCCTGAGAAGGAAAAGAATAAGGATGCTAGAAGAGCCAATGGAAATGACTCCAATGTGACCCAGAAAGGACATGTGAACCACATTGACATGAATGGAAACTTTGAAGATATAGAAGAAGTGGATGTCAGAAACTAGTTAACTCAGAAGAGTCAAATAAGGATTCCTTGTCTGGATATTAAGTGTTGAACCCATAGTCAAGTGAACCATCAATGTAACCCTATGAGACTTTATTTTAAGGGTGGTAGAACCCTAGTTGCCTTGAAACCAACTTGTAACCCTAGCCTTCCCAAATCTCGGGACGAGATTTATTTTAAGGGTGGTAGCCTGTCACATCCCAAAATTTTCCAAATTTTGAAATGTGAAAATAAATAAACAAAATAAAACTTTGTTGAAATTTAGGGTGAGAAGAAACTTTTTGAATCCAATTGGAAACCTTCAAACCTATTTTGATCAAATAAATCCTAAAGGGATTTAAAAAGATAAACAATTAATAAAGAAAGTTTTAATAATTGGAATCACTATTTTTGGATCTTTAAATAAAAAGATATGGTTTTTATAAAGCAAAGGTAGAATTATAAATAAGGATTATTTTATAGAGCCAAATTAAATCTTGGCCAAGCTTTTGAAATAAAATATTTCTATTTGATAAAAAGAGTAAAGGTCTATTTAAATAAAATAATGAGGATTTATTAATATCCAATTTTATTAAAGTAAAGGCTTTTCCATTTTAATTAAACACTAAAACTTGTTAAATTATTTTAAACAAGTTTTCCAAGTGTTTTACATTTTCAAATAAAACCTACTGAAATGACTTTGGTATTATTTAGATTTCAAATGGAGATTTTAAATAAAACAAATCCTATTTGAATTAATAACTAAGGTCTATTTTATTTAATTATTAATGGACCCTAAAAAAAGAATAAAAAAATTATTTTATTTTGGACCTTGGTTTGTGTTGTTAAACAGAACTAAAAATTATGCAAAGTTTGGTGGTGGTTTGATTTGAATTGGAGTTTGAATTAATTGTTTGAAAATCAAAACAGAAAATCAAATGGAAAAAGAAAAAGCAATCTGTATAAAAGAAAATGAAACAGACCCAGCTCAGCAAACAGGCCTAGCAGCCCACTCGCAGCCCAACTATCCCCCAGCGAAACATTTTCTTTCACTCATTCTCGCATCCGCCGAGTCACAGACAGCAGGACCCCACTCCCTCCTTCCCCACCTCACTGACGAGCGGACCCCACTGCCCCGTCACCATCTTCTCCACCGCGCCGGCCGTTTTCCCCTTTCTCAACAGCGTTCTGCCGCGAATGAATTCGTGTAATTAAGCGTTATTGCCGAAGTTATTCCCTGCAGTGATCACGCCCCCTTAAGCGCCCCCTCCCCTCTATCTTTCCCCTAGACAGCGCCTCCCCTCTGCCCCAGGGCTGCCCAGATTTTCCCTTGCACTGCCGCGGACTCTGACGAGCTTCGCGATCAATTCCGGCGCCGTCCAGCCTCGCCTCGACTCCCACTGCACACTAGCCTGTTCCCCAACTCCTGGCGCATCTCCTCGTGCCACCCGTTATGTCACATCCCAAGATTTTCCAAATCTTGTAATGTGAAAAATAAAGGAATAAAATAAAACTTTGTTGATTTTCAGGGTGAGAAGAAACTTTTTGAATTCCAATGGGAATCTTCAAACCTATTTTGAACAAAGAAATCCTAAAGGGATTAAAAAGATAAGCTTTGAATAAAGGAAAAATAAAAATATTTAGATTTACTATTTTGTTTCTTTTAATAAAAGGATTTGGTTTTCCAAAAGAAAAGGTGGAATTATAAATAAAGATTATTTTATAGAGCCAAATTAAACCTTGGCCAAGCTTTTGAAACAAAAGTTTTTGTTTTGATTAAAAAGAGTAAAAGTTTATTTAAATAAAATAATAAGGATTTAATATCCAATTTTATTTAAGTAAAGGTTTTACCATTTTAAATAAACACTAAAACTTATTTATTTACTTTAAATAAGTTTTCCAAGTATTTTATATTCTCAAGTAAAACCTACTGAAGTGTTTTGGTTTTATTTTAGATTTCAAAATAAAGTTTTTAATAAAACAAATCCTAATTGATTTAATAACTTAGGTCCATTTTATTTAATTATTAATGGAACCTAAAAATAAAAATGTTATTTTGTTTTAAACAAGTTTTCCAAGTATCTTTTATTTTCAAATAAAACCTACTGATTTGTTTTGATAATATTTAGTTTTCAATGGAGATTTTATTAAATAAATCAAAACCTATTTGAATTAATAATTAAAGGTCTGTTTTATTTAAATTATCAAATAGATCCTAAAAAGAATAAAATTATTATTATTTTATTTTGGGATTTGGTTTATGTTGATAAACAGAACCAAAAACTCATTTCAAGTGTGGTGATTGTTTGAATTGTTTGAATGTTTGATTAGTTGATTGAAATTCAAAACAGAAATTGATTTGGAAAAAGAAAAAGATTCAGGCAGAAAAAAAATATGAAACGGCCAGCCCAACTATCCTAGCCCAGCAGCCCAGCTCCTCTTCCGCCCCCCCCCCCGAAACGTTTTCTTTCACCCAGCAACTCACCCACTCAGCGACTGACTACTGGCCCCCACCTCCACTCCCTCTCTTTCGCTGACGAGCAGGCCCCACCGCCAGCTCACCTCGTCTTCAACCCACGACCTGTTCTTCCACCCCCTCTCTCCCGTTTCTGCGTTGAATTCACGGGCTTAATTCTCGTTTAATGGCGCAATAACCCCGCCCTGCGACCACGCAGTGATAAACGCCCGCGTCTCCTCTCTGGTTCCCCTCTGTCGCCCCTCCTCGGCACGCCCCCAGGCTGTCGAATTTTTCTCCAACACCGCCACTATCCGAAGACGCTCCGGCGAGAATTCCGGCCGTGTCCTGCCACCCCTCGCCTCCTTAAGCATACTCACATACTCCCCTAGCCCTGGCGCTTCTCCCGGCGCTTTCCATTCACCCGCGGGCGCCCCAGCACGTCGACAACGACAACAACCGCCGCTGCCACCGTCTGGTTTTTCTCCGACGACCTCTTCCCCGGTAAGCCAGACCACCCCCTTTCCTCTCGTTGATGCTTGCATGTCAGTGAACCGCGTACGAAGCTAACCACAACCTTTGTTCCCTCTCCCGTGCTCTGTAGCAGCTTCCCCAGCGACGCCTGAACACCCCCGACGCCGAGCAAACTCCAGCGAGCGATTAGTTCCGCCCCAGTGCACCCCTCGCCTCCTCGCAACCACGTCGAGCTTCCCCACGACCCTGCGATCATGGTGAGCCTCTCCTCCTCTTCTCTCGCTTCCTAGAACGGTCAGACCACCTCGGACAGAGCGTGCGTCGCCAGTCGTCGCCGCCGGCGCCGCCAGCTTTTGGTCAACCTCCTGTGAGCCGTTAGATCATCATCCAGCGGCTAGGAAAGAAAGTGAGCGAAGGGGTATCGAGCGATCTGTGTCGTGCGATCAAGTTGGATCCTGCGGTCTGTGTCTGTCGATCCGAGCGAAGCGGTATAGACGAATCAGGAACAGCCACGTGGCCTCTGTTTGATTTAAAAGACATAAAACTTTCTATTAGCTTTCCAATTTTGTAAATTGCACAACTTTTGATCCACACGTCCAAAATTTGCAAACTTTATATCATTGGAATCAGTGGAACAAGCCCTAGCCAACCATGTAGTTTGTTTAGTAAAAAGCCTCTGGTAAAATGTTTGTTTTTGCAGAAACTTTTGTATGCTTGTTAAGGATGTAAAATTTATTCAAAAATGATTTTGGGGATAAAATCTTTGGCAAATGGTGTGCTTTGAACCTACTGACCTTAGGAAACACTTTGTGGTTTCAAAAATGTATTTGGTGAAGCAAAAGAATGATTCTTTGATTTAAAACCATTTCTAGTCAAATAAAAATTTGGTTTATTTATTAAAAATGGTTTTGGAAGAAAACTTTTGGGAAATGTTTTATTTTAAACTCCCTGACCCCAAACACCAAGTTTTATGGTTTGAAAACATATTTGGTGAACCCTATAGATTAATTCCCTAGTAAAAATATTTCTACACCACATAAAATGATACCTTGTTTTGAAAATGGTTTATGAAGTGAAATCTTTTGCAAAAGACTTTGCCACTTTATAAAATGACCATTAGGTGATTTCAAATGTTTATGACCCATTAGGAACCACTTTTTAAAATAAAACAAAGCTTGGCATGTTTGCATGCATTACTTTGACTTTATCATTTTATGTGATGTTTTGCTTGATTGGTAGATTGAGTTTGTGCCTTGCTTGACTGAATTGTAGTGACTTGAAGAGTGTGATTGTTGCAAGGACAAGGAGTGAACTTATACCCTCTACCAAAAAGGCAAGTGATGCTTCATACTTTTGTTCCATTATTTTCTCTATGCATCAGTAATTTTCTCTAAGTAAAACTTGCATGGAATTTTGCTAAGTATAAACCTTGCTATAGGAAAACCTAGTAGATGAAACCTTAGTAGAAATTTTCCTAAGTTAAGATTCCTACTACTTTCAAGCTTAGCCTAGCTAATAGAAAACAAGGGTGGAACATATATCCATACTATGAAAAACTTCTAAGTCTGAGGACTTGTGTTTTTGTTTAATAAATTAACTAAGTTAATGAATCACCTGGGTGGAATGGTAATTGCTTGGTGGTTTTTGGTTGAGTGGTTCACAAGGCCCATGTCTATGGTTGACCTTGTGTATCTCACTTGTGGATGGCCACCCAGGAACAAAGAGATTTGAGATGTCAAATGTTGAGAAGCTTCAAGTGCAGCCACTTGGCATTATGGGCTCTGCCTGGATCATATAGGTTGCAAGAACTTAGCCATATGGACAGTTGGTGGTAGAGTTTGATAGGTTGGAACGCGTCCATTTTGGTCTAAGGGAAGGCTTCTGAAAGATCTTGTCTTGGTGAAACCAAGTCTTGTGGGGAAAGTGCACCACCTCTGCAGAGTGTAAAATCTAAGTACTTAGCCATGTCCCTGGTAAAGGACAATTTGAGCATCAAGACATGAAGCAATCAAGAATCTCATCATTCAAATTTCTAAGTTAAATTTTGTGCTTTGAACAAAGGTTAAAGGATCTTCAATCTTTGAATGAGGAAAATGATTTTGTCAAGCAAAAACTTAGTATTTTCAAATGATAAGGAAAACTCTATTTTGAGCAATGCAAGCCTCAACTCCACTTAGACAAATGCATATAGATGATAGACTCCACTATACCACCATAGTATCACTTGCCAATACAATTCAATTGTATTGACCCTTGTGGCTGTAACTTGTTATGTTGCAGGTTTGATTAATTAGTGAAGTGTGTTGATTAGGATTACAAAGTCTACAACCAACATGTCTGCCTGTGACACTTTGAAGATGAAGGACCCCATGCTTAGATATTCTGCTGCAATGTAATGTAATAGCCAAATGAGCTATGTAAGATGTACTAAATTTATGTTATTCCTGGTTATAAAGTTGTATTATGACCTTTGTTTCTTGATATTACATCTTAACTGTGATGCTAGCTATTGATCCAGGGACTAGCATTGTAAACACAGGGGACTCTACCTTATTTGAAGGTCACTTCTTCTACACGTTCGCCCGTGCTTGCCCCACAACATCGGCAAGGACAAGCTCGACTCACCACCGCCGTCTGCCATTGCTCCGTCGAGCTTCCCAGGTGAACTCCGACCGCTCTAAGCTCTCTCGATGGTGCACCTATCTTCCCCAGATCAGTGCACGTCTAACCATACCCCAACCTTGCCTTAGGGTGAACTGCAGCGTCGCCCTCGACGACCTCCAGAGCCGCCTGACGCTGCCACCCACTCCGGCGAGCAATCGTCGCTGTTCCTGAGCGCCCTCGTCAAGCCAACGCCACCTTGAGCTTTAGCATCTTCCTGCGAGCACGGTGAGCCGCTTCCCCCTCTTCCCCGCTCCCTGCATCATCGGCAAGCTCGCCGCCCGAGCGTGCGCTGCCGCCAACCGCCGCTAGCGCCGCTCGCTTTTGGTCAATGCGTTGTAGTCCGTAGGATGTAGATCCAAAGGACAAGATTAGATCATAGGTGAAAGGGTATGCGTCAATCTGAGCCATGCGATTTAAGTGGAATCCTACGGTTCACAGAGGCTAATCCGCACAAAACGGTACCGGCCAATAGAATTGCGCCGCGTGGCACTGGTTTTGTTTAAAACAGAATTTTGAATCTGATTGATATGCAAACTTGTAAAATTCATAACTTCAATTCTACAGGTCCAAATTTTGCAAATTTTATATCAACGGAATCAGTAGAACAAGTACTTTGCAACCATGCACTTTGTTTAATGTTCTGCTTCTAGAAAATTGGTTGAATTTGCAGAAACTTGTGTAGGCTTGTTATGAATATAAAAAATGTTCTAGTTATGTTTTTGAGATGAAATCTTTGCAAAATGGATTGGTGTGAACCTACTGACCTTAGGAACCAACTCATGGATTTAAAAATGAATTTTGTGAAGTTTAGGAGTAAATACTTGAATTAGCTCATTTCTAGTCAAATAAAAATATTGATTTTGATATGGAAATGATTTTTGAGTAAAACCTTTGGGAAATGTTTTGATTCAAACCTTCTGACCCTAAACACCAAGTTTTGAGAATTAAGACATATTTGGGGAACTCTTTAAAGAATATTGCTTTGATAGAAGCATTTTCAACCACATAAAATATTGTTTTGATTTAAAAATGGTTTATAGATAAAACCTTTTGCAAAAGGTTTTACCACTTTAGTAAATGACCACTTTTGAACCTTACAATGTTTAGAGACTAGTAGAAACCACTTTTGCAAATGAAACTATCTTTTGCATGCTTGCATGCATGACCTTGTTTCTATTATTGTATGTGTGATACGTTGTTTGAATATTGGTTGGAATGCTAGTTGAATTGTTTGCTTGATTGAATTGTAGTGGAATTAGAAGAGTGTGGTATTTGCAAGATCAAGAAGTGAACCAACATTCTCTACTAAAAAGGCAAGTGACACTATCATCCAAGTCCTACTATTTTCATTACACTTAGTGGATTTTTGTAACATGCATGAAAAGGATTTCTATATTTTATGCTATGCTAAATCCTATTAGGATATCATTATATCTCCATTAGTGGAAACAATGTAGTTGTAGTATTCTTAGCCCAGCTATATATTTGGGATGGGATACATGTTATGACTATATGAAGAGTTGAAAATCTATATGTTTTATATAATAAAACAAGTACTCAATGAACCACCTGGGTGGACAAGGATACTCAAGCTTGGATAAGGTGGCAACAAAAGGAACCATGTTTATATGGCTATCTCTTTTTGTATGTGCACTAGAAGAAAACCACCCAGGGACTTAGAGATTGAACATGTTTCTTGTACAGTGGCTTCCGCGTACTGCCACATGCTAAATGGGCTCTGGCTTAGTCAACTACATAGTGGAAGACCCATGCATTGGCATCTTCAGGTTAACTAGAATTGTGTAAGGGAACTTGAAACCCTACATTGGTGCCTGGTAGACAAGCTAGCATTGTGTAATGGGAGGACTCCTATGGAAAGACTCTGTCACATTCTCAATCTGCCAGTACTCCATCTTGGTGAGTACTTACCCAGCGGCCACTGGTGGCATCAAGATGAGATTGTGTCATGCGGGTAAAGTGTACAACTTCTGCAGAAGATCAAAATTCTAAGTACTTAGCCGTGTCCCCGGTTATGGACAATACTGAGCAACTAAGGCCTGAAGCTATGGAAGATCTCGACATTCCAATTCCTAAAAGTAAAACTTGAAGGTGACAAAAAGGGATTTGAAACACTTGGGGTTTTCCAAGAAGTTTAGAAAGATTTGACAAAAGATCAAAACTATTTTGAAAAGATAGGACAAAACTATATTGCTTTCTGCAAATGAGCCTAAACCCTACTTAGCCAAATATGCATGTAAATGATAGGATCCACTTATTTCTACATAGTAGTGAAACTTGCCAATACAATTCAAATGTATTGACCTTTGTGGCTGCAACTTATTATGTTGAAGGTTTGTTTGATGTTAGTGAAGTGTGTTAAATAGGATTACAACTCTACAACCAACATGACTGCCTGTGGCACTTTGAAGATGAAGGACCCCATGCTTAAAGATATTCTGCTGCAATGTAATGTAATAGCCAAATGAGCTATGTAAGATGTAATGAATTATTTTACTCCTGGTTATAAAGTTGTATTATGACCTTTGTTTCTTGATATTACATCTTAACTGTGGATGCTAGCTATTGATCCAGGGACTAGCATTGTAAACACAGGGATCTCTACCTTATTAAAGGATGGGAACCTTACAGTCGTCGTGCCTCCAGAGGGCTTGGTCATCCCCGTCTCGGCGGTGGTTGAGTCCATCGGCGGCGACCATAATCTAGCGGCGCTAGAGCCATTGGAGGAGGAGCTTGATTCGCACAAGGGCGACTAGCGCGCTCAGACATCACCAATCGTGATATCCAGGAGCTGATCAACGAGGGCTACCTCCCTACAATGGAGGGGCTCGCCTGGCGGGCAGCGCCGGCCAACGAGGTGACACCTTCTCCCCAAGCCAGAGAAAAGGTGTACCTCAAAGCCCAACTGGTACGCGACGTCTCCCTGCCCATCTCCAACTTCTTCCTCTCCGTCTTGAACCACTATAGAGTCCAGCCCCAAAACCTTTCCCCCAACTGCATCCTAGTGCTTAGCAATTACGCGGCGCTCTGCGAGGGTTACTTAGGGATAAGGCCTAGGCTAGATCTCTTCATGTACTTCTTAACCGTCAAGCGTGAAGCCAGAGCTAGCAAGGATGAACTTAGGAATTGTGGCACCATAAGCTTCAAGATCCGTCCTGGATGGCGGTTCCCCGACATTGTCGGCCATGAGTCCTGCAAGAATTGGCAGCGTACTTACTTCTACAGCCCAGATATCCCTCTGGCTGACCAAGAAGTAACATACCCAGAATTCGTAGACGGAGCCGCCGCTGAATCCTCGTCATGGATATCCCAGGCCTCCCTTCCCTCCGACCTCGATGCTTCTCGCGCCATAAAGCGGATAGAATGGTTCGTAGAGACAGGTTTGACCGGCTTGGACCTAGCCATGTGCTGGTTCATCAGGCGAATCCAACCTCTGCAGCACCGCATGAAGCTCATGCACGAGTATACCAGCGATAGAAGGGATAGCCTCCGCATCTCCGTGGACAACTTCTCGAGCGACTCCTTCAAGCTCCGTCTTAAGGACATCATCAAGGTGAAGGACAAGAAGCGTGGCTTCGCCATCACCTACGACATGTTCGTAGACGGCAAGTGCCCAAAGGTAACTGTTTATTTTCCGTGTATGACATATACTCTAGTTCTTCCGTCAAGCAACTGTCATCTCATTTAACACAATGGTTCTTCACTCAACAGCTTTGCGACATAGATGAGGACAGCATGGCTCCCAAAATCTATGGACCAAAGATGAAGGAAGTCACCGTTGTGTCCGACGATGATGCTCTGGTGGTGCGAAAGCAGAAGATCTCCACCTCTAACGCTGCCGACGGAGGCAAGAAGAAGAAGACGGAGGGTGGAGCCTCCAAAAAGACTACCGCCGCCCTGGAGGCGGAGAAAATAAAAACCATCAGGATCCCTTTTGCCAAAGCACCCCCACTTGTGTAAGCTTCTTTTCTTCCGACATTGTCTATTTATCCGTCTTCCTCCTGTACTTATGCACTTTGCACGTTTCAGGAAGAAAGCCACGGCCAGCCTGAAGAAGACCTCCAAATCATTGGGGGCTTCTAAAACCATTAAGGACATGCTGCATCGCGATGCATCTCCCGCCATTGCCCCTGCTACTCCCTCCGTCAAGCCCTCATCTGCTCCGACAAGCTCACAAGCTAAGGAGGCATCGGGCCCTTCCGCCATGGAAGTGGACTTAGGTGCCTCTACCGAGGTCGCTATTGTCGGAGAGCAGGCGACGCAAGAGAGTGTCGCCAACCAAATGGTTGAAGCTTCGGCTAAGGATGCCATGGGTAGCGGTAAGGCGGTGGTGGAAGAAGGTACTTCTATCAAAGGCGGCAGCCTCGCCCCCCAGAAACCCATAGAGTTCCCGAAGATAGTCTATACGGCACTTACGCCGGGTAGCACTTCTTTGGTTCCTGGTGTGGCGCCGACATCTCCGACGTGCGGTCTTGAGGAGCTTCTCGGACAAGCAGATATCTTGCGAGGAAACAACATATCCTTTGGCAAGCTGTTGGCCGAGAACGCTACCAATCTCAAGATCATTGCACTTGTAAGTTTTATTGGCCTTTTTTATTTCATACGAGTATTCCACTGTAGCCCCCGAGGATTTAGACGGAAAACCAAAGGCCTTTGCACCTGAATGCTCTAAGAGTAACCATAGTAGAAAACTTCTCACTGCAGCCCCCAAGCATATAGGTGGAATGAATTTTTTCGGCTAGATGCTTTTAGAGTAGCATACACAGTCTTTATAAATTTCAACACTGTAGCCCCCAAGCCTCTAGTTGTAACAGAATAATTTTCGACTAGATGCTTAAAGAAAAGCTAAGCATATATCCGAGTTAAAAAACTTTATACTGTAGACCCCAAGCTTCTAGTTGTAACTGAATTAGTTTCGACTAGATGCTTAAAGAAAAGCTAAGCATATTGCTAAGTTAAAAACTCTCGCTGTAGCCCCCGAGCTTCTAGGTGGAAAATTTCCGACTAGATGCTACAAGTAGACCAAACAACGTTTAACTTTTACCTTGTTTCCACAGAACGAGAAGTCTCGGAGAGGCATGTCCAATGACAAGTATCAGAAGATGGACGCAGACTTGGAAGCTGAAAAGGGTAAAACTGCCTTCTTGAAGGAACAGATCACCAAGAGCAAGTGTCTGTTTTCTTTTTCACATTCCGACTTGGTTTTGTGCCCTTATTCTCCGAGTACTCACTGTGTACTTTGTTTTCTCCGACTTGTAGAATATCTTGCCAAGGCCAAGGACATTGTCGAGCAATCCAAGCACATTCAGCAGCTGGATAGTGAGAACAAAATCCTTAAGGAGGAGAGGAAGGACATGTTGAAAATGCATGAGGAGTCAATGAAGGTCCTGCAGGACTCCGCCTCCAAGGAGATCAACCGCTTGAAGGAGGAGATCTCGATATTAAAAGATCAGAAGAAAGCTGCCGATGAGCAGAATGAACACCATCATGAGGCATATAAGCTCCTCCAACAAGAACAGGACTCCTTGGCAGATACCCTTTGGCAAGCTGAGTCCAGCATCTTCAGTAAGTTCTCTCCGCCTTGGATACTTCTAGTCTGGATACTTTGAACTTTTGAACTCATGTGCTCCTTGTCGGAATTTGCAGCTCCTATGGGTTTAACTCGTTCGCCTCCTCCAGCCAAGGAATGCATGGTTCTTGCCGGCAACTTCATCAACACCGCCATCGCGCAAGCAAAAGAGATCACCAAGCCCCTCCAGATCAATATCAAGGCATCAGACTCTATGGCGAAGTACTCTGAGATCTTGCACCGAGCCCCCGAGCGTATCTCAAGCTAGAAAGCTTCATGTGCACGGACTGGAGCAAGCATGGCGCTGTCAATGGTGAAGGCACATTATGAAGATGCCGACATCGACACGGTGACCTCTGGCATTCCTGACGTGGATGACGATGGCAAGGCGATTAATCACGATTCCATCTTGTCGTCACTCACGGGCTATGACACCAGAGTTGCTGAGTTAGTCGATGTCAACGTCTTCGTGCCGGGGAATACCATCGATGGCGGCAACCAAAGCTCCTCTGAGTCTCTTCACACTGCCGACTTCGAGGGTGGTTCTCCTGCTGCTGATGATGCTGCTTCCAAGTCACCTGCGCCAAAGGAATGAAAAACAATCTTGTAATATTTGTTTCACCTTTGATGCGTATGCGGAAAAAACTTATTTATGTAACTTAAGGCGGAAAACAATGTTGTATGTCCTGCTACTTAAGAACCATTTTCCAGCATGTAAATATTGTTTTAAGCAAGTACTGGCTTATTCATTACTCTGGTTCTTATGCTTGACCTTTCGTGAGTCGGAAGACTCGTTGTCGGAACCATGCGCTCAGGTGATGATGCCCAATGGCATCGTCAATAACTTAGGCACAAAATTGCCGACAATAAGTGCTGAAAGTCACTACTCCATAACCCACATAAAAACATCAAAGAACGTGTAGACCATAAAACTTAAGCTAACGCCCGTAGGTGGAATTTTCACAAGTGCGATTGCAAAAACTTGTGCATAAAGGTTTTACGTGATCCAAAAATGAACACTAAAGGAGGTAAAAGACTCAGAAATATGAGTGAACCAGAGAGCTTTATTTCATTGATCATATAATAGATATACAATTAGATAAAAAATGCTAAGTGTAAAAAGGACGTAGTTGTGCTATGTTCCATGGCCGATCAAGCTCTGGGTAGTCATCATCCGGGTCACATCGCTTACTCTTATGATCCTCGTTGGGTCTATCCTTCAGTTCATGATTGTCAACGAGGTAGTAAGACCCATTGAGCAGCGCCTTGCTTATGATGAACGGTCCTTCCCATGGCGGGGATAATTTGTGTGACTTTTTCTGCTTAAGTCGGAGCACCAAATCCCCCTCCTTAAATGAGCGATGCCGAACGCGGCGACTATGATAGTTGCGTAGTTTCTGCTGGTAGATGGCGGATCTTTGGCATGCCAAAACACGCTCCTCCTCGAGAAGGTCCACATCTAGGAATCTGGATTCTTCAACGTCATCTTCGTCATAGGCGGCAACTCTTGGTGCATCGTGAAGTATGTCGAAAGGTAGGACGCTTCTGCTCCATATACCATGAAATAGGGGGTGTAGCCGGTGGATCTGTTGGGTGTCGTTCGTAAACTCCACAACACAGATGGCAATTCTTCCGCCCAGGCCCCAGCTGCTCTATGTAGTGGTGCCTCAAGACGTGGCTTGATCCCTTGCAGAATTAATCCATTGGCTCGCTCAACCTGACCATTGGATTGTGGGTGTGCCATAGATGCAAGGTCAAGGCGGATGCCCTGCTCCCAAAAATAAGCCTCCACTTCTTCAAGTGACAAATTTCTACCGTTGTCGGTGATAATGCTATGTGGGAGACCAAATCTCACCACTAGATCCCGGACAAACCTGAGGCCAGTTGCCCCATCAAGCTTTCTAATGGGTTTAGCTTCTATCCATTTAGTGAATTTATCAACTGCTACTAGCAGATGTGTAAACCCACATGATGCCGTTTGTAACGGTCCAACCATGTCTAGCCCCCAGACTGCAAACGGACAAGTTATTGGTATTGTTTGCAATTCTTCAGCAGGAACATGTGGTTGTCGGGCATAATATTGGCATCCCATGCATGTCTCAACCAGCTTGTCGGCGTCCGCCTTTGTGGTCAGCCAGTAGAATCCTTGCCGAAAGGCTTTCGCGACCAACGATCGAGGAGCGGCGTGATGCCCGCAATCTCTGAGATGGATTTTGCGCAGGATTTCCATACCTTCTAGCTGGGAAACACACTTCAGGTATACACCAGTAGTGCTCTTTTTGTAGAGTTGTCCATTGATTATGGTATAACCCTTTGCTCGTCGTACTATTTGCCGTCTTTTGACCTTGTCGTCGGGCAAAGTTCCGTGTTCGAGATATTCCATGAACGATTTTGTCCAAGCCGGAGGGACCTTTGTCACCATGTTGACAAAAGAGTCAGCTCTATCTGGGTTGTCGATGTCGGCCCCTTTTACGGATGGTGTGCGCAGATGCTCTAGGAAAACTCCTGGCGGAATTCGCTTGCGACCTGATCCAAGCTTAGACAGCAGATCAGCCACCTTGTTTTGCTCCCTAGGTACATACTTGACTTCGTATCCCAATAAACTCTTGGCTATCTCGTCCACTTCGTCTCGATATGCCGCCATCATAGTGTTCCGCGCATTCCAGGTGCCAGCCACCTGCTGGGCAACCAAGTCGGAATCTCCACAACAAACTATGCGCTCGATGCCAATATCCTTGGCTACACGTAGTCCGTGAATGAGTGCTTCATACTCCGCCATGCTGTTTGTAGCCTCGAAGTGGATCTGCAGAACGTAGTGTAGCTTGTCACTAGTTGGTGACTGTAGCAATACACCAGCCCCCGAGCCGTTGAGCAGCTTTGATCCGTCAAAGTGCATCACCCAGTACTCTAGTTCCGGCAACAGAGTAGCATCTGGCATCTCCGTCCAATCTGCAACAAAATTCGCCAAGGCTTGTGACTTAATAGAGTCGCGTCTCTTGTAGGTGATCTCGAAGGCGGCAAGTTCGATGCCCCACTTCGCGACCGTTCCTGTAGTGTTGCTATTGTTGATAATGTTGGATAGTGGAGTCTTACTCACCACTGTGATTGGGTGCTCCTGAAAGTAGTGCCTCAGCTTCCGAGAAGCGAGGAATACTCCATAAGCTATCTTTTGGTAGTGCGGGTAACGCTGCTTGGACTCCGTCAAGACCTCGCTTACATAGTAAACTGGTCGCTGAACTCCGTACTCATAGCCTGGTTCCTTCCGCTCTACCACGACGACGATGCTGATTACCCGGTTGGTTGCTGCCATGTAAATTAATAGGGGCTCGCCACGCTCGGGTGCTACAAGGATAGGCGCTGAGGAAAGAGTTTCCTTGAGCTGCTTCAATGCTGCATCTGCCTCGTCCGTCCACGTGAATTTGTCCGCCTTCTTCAGCTACTTGTACAGCGCAGAGCCTTCTCTCCAAGTCTCTGACGAACCGACTAACTGCTGCAACACAACATGTTAGTCGTTGAATGTCCTTTAGGCATGTCGGACGGTTTATGTTTAAGATGGCCTTGATTTTCTCCGGGTTGACCTCGATTCCGTGCTGGGAAACGATGAACCCCAACAATTTGCCAGCTGGGACCTCGAAGACGCACTTCTTAGGGTTAAGCATCATGTTGTATTTCCGGAGATTATCAAAGGTTTCTTTTAAGTCGGAGATTAAGTCATGTGACTTTTTAGACATCACCGCGATATCGTCCACGTAGGCGTGAACGTTCCGACCAATTTGGTCATGAAGGCAATGTTGCATTGTCCGCTGGTACGTAGCACCTGCATTTTTTAGCCCAAAGGGCATCGTAACATAGCAAAACGTGCCATATGGGGTAGTGAACAAAGTAGCCAATTGGTCCGACTTCCTCATCTTGATCTGGTGGTATCCTGAGTATGCATCGAGAAAACAAAAAAGTTCCGAGCCATCCGTCGAGTCAATGACTTGGTCAATGCGAGGCAAAGCAAACGGATCTTTGGGACACGCTTTGTTCAAGACGGTGTAGTCAACGCACATTATTAATTCATTGGTTCCCTTTTTGGGGACAAGTATAGGATTGGCCACCCATTGGGTGTGAAGGACGTCTTGGATAAAACTAGCCTTAAGTAACCTAGCTATCTCTTTGCCAATGGCGCGTCTCTTCTCATCTCCAAAGCGTCGTAGAGGTTGTTTCACTGGCTTGGATTTTGGATCAATGTTTAAGCTGTGCTCAGCAAGTTCCCTAGGCACACCTTTCATGTCGGCAGGCTGCCAGGCAAAGATGTCCCTATTCTCACGGAGGAACTCGACGAGCGCGCTTTCCTATTTGGGATCCAGGTTCGTCCTAATGGCGGTGGTCTTGGAGGCATCGCCTACCACAAGTTCCACCGGCTTGGTCTCGATGGCGTCCTTGAATGCAGGAGCGGAGTCAGAGATCTATTTCTTCAACGCGGGCATCTCTGAGTCATCGACCTTGCTCTGGATCTCTTTGAATTCTTCACTATAGAGGACAGCTTTCGTGAAGGCTGCTTCGTTAATCTCGCAGTCCCTTGCCTAGGTAAAGCTTCCGGATACGGTGA
This sequence comes from Avena sativa, assembly GCA_916181665.1. Taxonomy (NCBI): domain Eukaryota; kingdom Viridiplantae; phylum Streptophyta; class Magnoliopsida; order Poales; family Poaceae; genus Avena; species Avena sativa. The sequence goes on from OV702295.1 coordinate 365,236,846, forward strand.
TGACACTGTTCGGTCCGGGTATCTTGAGTTTGTTGTAGATGAAGCATGTCTTGGCCATGAACGTGTGGAATATGTCGCGGCCGAATATGACGTGGTACACACTCTTGAAGGGGACCACCTCGAAGGTCATGCGTTCTTGGCGGTAATTATTAACGTCACCAAAAGTAACCTGAAGCGTAATGAACCCAAGGGACCGAGCCTCCCGGCCAGGAACTACGCCGTGGAAGATGGTGTTGGTCCGCCTTAGGTTTGCCTCTGTCAAATTCATCTTCTGCAGTATATCCAGGTACATAATGTTGATGCTGCTTCCACTATCCACCATGCACTTGGTGAACTCCGCGCCGTCAATCAAGGGGTTGATGACCATGGCGTATTGGTTCTCCGTAGGGATAAGGTCTGGGTGGTCCATCTTTTCCCAAGTTATTGGAACCTCCGACCAGCACAGGTACTGGGGAACTGGGGGTAGAGTATCCATCAGGATCCTCAGAGAGGTCTTCTGTTGTCGAACGGTGGGGGTGCCAAGGAAAGTGTGGTAGACTAGTGCCTTTTTTGCGAAGGGGTTCTTGCCCTTGTCGTCGCTCTTGGCGGCGTGCTTGGGGTCAACGTCCTCGTCCATGTCACCTGAATCCTTGGATTCCTCCTCCTTCTTCTTCCCCTTGCCCTTGCCTCATGGTCTGTTCTTCCGACTTTGCTTGTAGCCGGACTCCGGGTCTTCCTTGAGGTTGTTGACGAACTTGCAGTGTTGATTGGTATGGGTGGCCTTGTCGTTGACATCGAGGTGTACGAGGCACGGCATATCGCAATACTCCTCGTAGGTTTGGGGAACGCAGATCGGCGCCGAGGTAGTTTCACTTCCTCGTCGCTGCCCACGACCATCTCCCCGTCCTCGGTCACGTTGTCTGCCATCACCTCGTCCTGCAAAAGTCATGGCGACCATGTCGGTAGATTGCTTTTCTTCTGGAGCGGTTTTCCGCTTTGTACTGTTGTTCCTCCGAGCTTGAGTTGGAACGGCCGTTGCCGGCAAAGAGCCGCGAGCATCATCGTCGGCAGCTGCGAACTCACTGGCCAACTAGATCATCTGATTCAAGTCGAGCTGGTGGTTGTCCTGCAAGCGCTTCATCTTATGTCGGAGCAATGTGCCCCTTTCCAACCCATCGATGAAGGCAGCCATGGCGGTCTGAGCGTGCACTCCTGCGTAGGAATTCTTCATGTCCAGCCAGCGGGAGAGGTAGGCGCGAGATGTCTCGTCTTTCTCTTGCACGCACCGCTGTAGATCGTCAACAGTGCAGGGACGCTTGTATGTACCCTCAAAGTTCTCGGTGAACGCTTCTTGCATGTCCAACCAATTATAGATGGATTTCTTCGGCAAGTCGTCGATCCATTGACGGGCCGTGCCCGCCAACATTAACGGGAGGTACTTGACGGAGATGTTGGGGTTGCCTCCGGCAATCTCCACCGCGTTGCCGTAGTCCTACAACCATGTGACTGGCTTGGTGGTGCCGTCATAGGGCTTGATGGTCTTGTCTATCCGGAAACCTTTGGGGTAAGTTGCGGACCGTATTGCAGGTCCAAAGCAATGTGGTCCTAGGTATGGTCCTTCCCGGGCCTCGTGGATCTTATCGATCCGTGAACGTGCATCGTATGGCTCCCGGTTCTCCTTGTTCTTGTCAACAGGGATGGGCTGCATGAACGACGCGGGCCTCCTCTGCCATGGTGACTGCTTGGTGGTGACGGAGGCGGAGGTGGCGGTGGGTTAGCCTTCTTGCTATTACCCTCCTGCTATGCCTTGCGCCTGTCACGGTTGCTTGCCGGACGTGGAGGGTCATGGCGTGACCTGGTCTTGTGTCCTTGGTTGCGCTCTCCGTCATGACGGGTCTTCTCCGTGTTGTCGCGGATGACGATGCCGCACTGCTTTGGTGGGGGAATATCCGTACGATGGTGAGCCTTGTGATCTTCGCGATGTCGGGGGGACCGGGGCGGTGGTGATGGGCGACGAGGTCAGGCCTTTTCTTCGTGGTTGGAGGATATAGGAATAGCATCCTTCCTGTTGCGAGCATCCCTCCGTCTTCGTTACGATGAACCCGTCTGGGACCCGACATCAAGAGGAGATTTGTCCCTTGGCGGCTTGTATTGGCTAGACTGGCAAAGCGCTGGGTCGGACTCAAGCCTCTGAGAGGTGGCCTTTTCCTGCTGCTTTACCCCCTTGGCCACTAGGTCATAGACCTGTTCCACTGCCTCGGGATCCTTCTCCAGAAGGGTATTGGCGACAGCGAGGTTAAGGAGTGGGGTGGGCATCACCTGCTTGCCTTCACTGTCAATGTATGGATTGGCCTGTGCCGGCTTCGAGGCAGCCCATCCTAGGTTTTGTCGTACACCAGGATCGTTGATGACGCAAGCTAGAGCTTTCTAGGCCTTCTGCTATTGCAGCATGGTCTTGTATTCGGCCTCCATTGATCTAGCTTTCTCTATGGACTTCTGCGCGTTGACCAGATCTCGATCTAGCTTAGCGCCTTGTTCCACGATGGCCTGCGCTTCATCCAGCAGCTACTGGCGCTTCTCGTCAAGCTGAGTCACGTTCTAGATATGAGCTACAGTCAGTGGCTCAACGAGGAGATTACTGTACATCACTCTATCAGCTGGAGTAACTTGGGCTGCAGCAGAAGTAGATGCCGGAGGCGGCAAGTTTGCGGTGTTGTTGTTGCTCGGGCCGGTGCCGAGTTCCTATGGATGCTGCGTTGGGTTAGGCGGAGGGGGCATGACCTTTGCGCGATCATCCTCAGCAGCAATAAGTGGCCCCTTCCCCTTGTCCAGCACTGGAGGCGGATCTTGTCTAGGCTTATCTTCATCCATCGTCGTACCAATGGTGATGAACACCTCTCGAGATACAACAATGTTGTTGGCTTGCTCGTCGCGCGTGTACTCCTCCTCCATCTCCTTCATGGCGGAGTCTAGCTCTTCTGGACTGATATCTATCTCCTCTGAATCTGCACTGAAGTCAACATAAAGCGCGTCAATAACAGAGTCGGAGGGTGCCAGGACTTCCTCGATGACGGGCGGTGGAGGTGCATCGGCAGCGATGATGACTGGAGGTGGCGGCGCTGCTGCGACGATGGCTGCCGGAGGCGGTGGTGGTGGTGGCTGAATCGGAGGGGCTCCATCAGCGAGCGAAAGCGCTGTCTGAGCTGCCGCGTCAGCCTCCGCGTAGTTGTTGACGGTGTTCACCATGCCTTCGAGGGTAAGGCGGCCTGATGCCTACTGCCGCCTTAGAGCATGTCGGAGAAGCGTGCCATGGTCCAGTCCTTCCACGAAGTGATACATAGCGTTATCATCAGGGTAGTGGGCCATATCGGCTCGTACACGGAGCCACTTGGCCAAGTAATCGCGGGGGTTTTCGCCCTCTCTCTGAACGCAACACGCCAGGTCAAAGATGGTAACCACGCCGACGAACTTGGATCTCTGCTGTCCAGACGCACGGGCGAAGCCAGCGGACTTGTAGTGATCTTCCACCTTTATATCCTGCACATTCCGATCTTTGCTGGCAAACTCCGAAGAGAGATCCGACATCGATCCTTCCGTGAATGTATCCTGCCCGTCGGTGGTCCATGCGAGCCTTGATGCTCCTCCGACTCCCAGGGAACTAGTGCCCGAGTTGGTTTCGCCTACGAAGATGTGGATGTCTCCGACAGGAACGATCGAGCACCGTGTAGGGTTCGTCTTCGCCGGGATCTAGAACTCGTCGGGAGGGACGATCAGAACGTTGCCGGAGAAGAGAACGCGACCGTTGGCTATGGTTTTGCCGATTCCCACGAAGATCTTGGTCCTTGCCCGCTAAAGAGCCTGAAGCGCCTCTTGCCCCACGGTGGGCATCAACTGTCGTGGTATTGCCGACGAGTACGCCATGGAGGGGTCCTCACAGTGCATGTTTAGAGATGTGGGGGAAGGAGGACGGTTGAGGGGTACGAGGTAACACAGCTTACCCAGGTTCATATCCCACGATGGTGGCGGAATCCTACTCCTGCTATAAATCACTATAAGGGCAATACGACGAGTTACAGGGATTGGTTCGCTGTGCGAGTTATGTGCTAATCGCTACTTGATCGTCTGAGATCGTTGAGGTTGTGCCCTAAAGGCTCCCATAGGCCCGACTTATATAGTCACCAGGTCCTAGGGTTATAGGGAAAAGTCCTAGCCGGCCAGGTTATAGAGTCCTACACCGTCTATTACTAGTCTTGTGTATCTTGCACTCCAAGGCTCCAGGTACGTCGGTGACTCCAACCGTAGCCTTCCTTTTTCCGGCATGGGCCTCCCTTCTGGATCCATCTAACTGGGCTGCCCAGCAGGCCATGGTCCATGCTACCAACTGTGGGCCACCCGGGTTAGCCGGATAAGAGACATGCTATGAGGATACCCATATAGCATATCCCCAACAATTGACTCTAGTGCAAGTGGGAGACTGAAGGAAATATGCTCTAGAGGCAATCATAGAGATGAATATTTCTTATGTATCCATGAGTTATTGTAATGTTCCATGAATATCCATATCAAGCAACTTGTATTGATTGGCAATTATGTGAATTGTTTGTGAAACTCTATACTTGTATGGTTATCTAATAGTTGTCCCTAGTCGGAGTTCATGTAAGGACACACGTGAATATTAGACTAGCACATCGATTAGTTGATGACTATGTTTGGCAAGTCATAAACATGGAGATGTCAGACCAATGATGTGGACACATGTTATGAACATGGGGTTGGACTGACCCAACTTGAGACTGACAATTAGACTTCCAGCTCTCTCTACACATCGTGTACATTTTGTCCTTAGACCTGAGATTGTCGCATGTTCTTGAGATGTGGATCGACCTACTTTGGGGCTATCAGACGCTTACTCTGTAACTGGGTAGTTATAAAGGTAGCTTTCGGGTTTGTCTTGAAGCATGTTGCAAGGCATGGTCAATCAAGATGAGATTTTCCCCTCTCTACTTGAGAGAGATATCTCTAGGCCCCTCGAGTGATCGGATCTAGAAATGCATGGCCATGCTACATATGGTTAAGATTTAACCTAGTAAAAGGATTCCAAATCATAGTATCGAGAAAGGGATGTCATCTTGGAGCTAGACCAAATATCGTGAGGCAAATGGAAAGACATGTTCTAAACCTTGTGATGGTTCGTCCTATATGATCTTTGTATACGTTTAGGAGTTGGCACATCTTGCTAGAGGCCGCTACCAACTATTGACAGAATAAGTGTATTCGTGTCATGTCTATACGTATATGAACCTATATGGTCACACACTTAAGGGGTTGGAAGCCTAATGAGGATTATATCCGAATTAGACCAGGCTTAGGCTACTAATGGGCTGCTAATGTAGAAGCCCACTAGGGACGCCTATATAAGAGAGGGTGGGGCGAGCTGACCAGGGTTAGACCATTCCACCCAGCCGCACTCCTCACGACTGTGTTGCATGCGTGGACTTAGCAGTCCGGCGTCTGACACTTCCACCCCGCACGTGTGGATACCTCGGAGGTGCTGCAGAAGTAGCACTTGGACGAGCCGTGCAAGGGGAGCTGCTCGTGGGACGAGGACAAGGAGGAGACGTAGAACGTCTACACTGCCTCGACGCGCTTCATCAAGTTCCGCAACTACGCGTCTAGTGGTAATCCCGTGATCTATGACAACAGTAATCCTGGTTTACGCGGTAGAAATTTTTGATTTGCGCTAGTGTAGCCTACCCGTATCCCTTCATCTACCACTGCAACGACACGGTTCCATCCTGCGCGAGGAAGTTGTTCGGAAATGCGCGATGGCGGGTACGCAGAGTTGGTGCCGATCCTATCTTGGGCGCCATGAGCATCTCATAGTCTAGTCACGTAAAAATTGCGCTACATCGTAAAATATTTACATACTGGGAGTGTTGTCACGTAAAAAATCCCAAAATGCGCTGTGTGGCAGCGTCGGGAAGTTTCCAGTGCATGCATGTTGACGTGGAGTTGAATGTTTCAGCATGTTGTGTCCGTGCAGCAGTTGCGCGTGTCATGACAACCCCTTGAGCACGCACGGACGCTGGACGTGCAGCCCGTAATTACTTCCTCCCTCGTAGTCCCACCCCGGCCCCTTTATCCACGGGATACTAGGTGCCGCGCGCCGAAGCCCCCGCTGAACCATCCATCTCATTAAACTCAGTCCAATCGAGTCCCATCGTGTGGACTGTGGGGATTTATTCCCTGGTTCTGCTAGTCACACTTCTTTGAGAAGGAAGCAACATTGGCCATTGATTAACAAATGAACGGTGGATGTAGGTTGACATAGCACTGGAGTAAACGGAGGTCTTATATAAGGATGTACCACGGAATGGACTCTTTGACCATTCTCCCCCGCCCATCACTCTCTTATTCCTCCTTACCCACCTTCCTCCATCTGCATTAGCCATGGCTCCCCGGAGGAGGGGCGAATCGAACATGTGTGCGGAGTGAAAGGAGAGAGCTCACCTCCTTGGACTTCCTGCTCAACTAGCTGCTCATTCCCCCCTCACATAGAGACCCAATCTCTCTTAGCAATAGAGTTGAATGTTCTAGCAGGCTGGGGCTCCTCCCGCTCCTGGTATAGTCTTCTTCTTATTCTCTGTTTTCTTCTTCTTCTATGTCTACTTCTTATTCTTCTTCTTACTACTATGCTATATATTCCAGGGCGGTCATGGACCCTGAAAGTAGCACGATGGCGGTGGCGGCACTGAATGTTCCAGCAGGCCTGGGCTTCTCCCAGTACAGTCTTATTCTTCTATGTCTACTTCTTATTCTTCTTATTATTACTATGCTACATATTCCAGGGCGGACATGGACCCTAAAAGCAGCACGATAGCGTTGGCGGCGCTGAATGTTCCAGCGGGCCAGGGCTCCTCCCGATACAGTCTTCTTCTTCTTCTCTTTTTTCTTCTTCTTCTTCTATGTCTTCTTGTTACTCTGCTACATATTCCAGGGCGGCCATGGATGCTGAAACAAGCATGATGCCGGCGCCAGTGATGAGTGTTCTAGCAGGCCAGGGCTCCTCCCGATACAGTCTTCTTCTTCTTTGATTTCTTCTTCTTATGTTATGTCTACTTCTTCTTCTTCTTACTCTACTACATATTTCAGGGTGATCGTGGATCCAGAAACTAGCACGATGGCGACGGCATCGCAGGACCCGTTCGGCCATGTTCCCCGGCTCAGCGAGGTAGGAAATCCCAACATGCATTTGGTTTTAGTTTTGAGATTCTAAATGTGGAAATATTAGATCATGTCTGCCCACAAGTATCCTCCAAGTAGGGACCACTCTCAATCTTCGTAGACACATTTGGGGTTTTTGTGACTTGAATATTGTGCTTCACTGGAACATGCAGTATAATTATAGAGTACCTATTTTAAATAACATGAACGATGCAGCAAGTGAAGGCCGATTGTCGTGACAAGGTAGCCGCGATCAATGCCAAGATAGACAACCAACTACAGGGTGCACGCTCCCTAACCCAGGCTAATGATTGCCTTCGAAGGCGTTTGTCTCTGCAGAAGGAGATCACGCTTGATTTTTCACTTAACATCAAGAGGCTCGAAGTAGAGCGCGACGAGCTGCAGAGGGTGATCGACGAGTTGCGGAAGTTGATTGCACACAGCTTGTCCAAACAAGACCTGTCCATCAAGTTAATTACGAATCTCTTGTGTGACAAGAATAATCTCCAGAATAGATGTGCCCTCCTGCTGGACGAAGCCACCGAGACACACAGAGAACACATCATCGAAGCAAAGGCTGCCATCGAAGCCTACAATGATAGGGACCATTTTCTGGATGCATTGATATGGATGAAGGAGGACATGGGCCGAGGTCTCACCGTTCCCAAGAGTCCAAACAAGGAGAACAGGGAGCTAACGGCAATGCCCAATTCAAATTTCTGAGTAGAGGGGGCAGGAATCTCAGTTCATGCTCCACTGCTTTTGTAATTTATATATGTCGTGCAATTAAGGAATCTTGGAGCAACTCCTTATTTCTCTATTTATCTCACTTGCCTATCAACTGAATTATGGGTTTGTGTTCTTATGAATGGTCGTCATCCTATCTTTCCATTATGTATCTGAGCTTGGAATTAGATTATGACTATGCCACTACTATTTGGTTACATTAGAAAAACCCACAACACCCTTAGTTGGGTATAGTCCCACGTTGCTTTGAAATTGAAATTAGGACTATGCCACTACTTTATCCTATTGAATTGGGAAAAAAGCTATATTACTCTGAAATTGAAATTAGGACTATGCCACCACTTTATCATGTTGAATTGGGAAAAAGTCTATATTGCTCTGACATAGAAATTAGAAATATGCCACTATTTTATCGTGTTGAATTGGGAAAAGCCTATATTGCTCCGACATTAGAATTAGGACTATGGCACTAGTTGATTCTATTAAATTTTGAACAATCCTTGATTGCTCTGTCCTTCAAATTATGACTTTGATACTAGTTAATTGTTTAAATTATGGAAACTAACCACATATTTTTGTTGCAGAAGAAGAAGTGAAAGCTCAACCCAGAACTACCGACCTGGCTAAAGGATAAGATGGCTTATCCAAATGGAGAAGCGGAATTTTTAGAAAGGTGTCCCATGACCGCCTGAGAGAAGAAGTCACCATCCTTTATGACAAGTAGTGTCCCATGACCGCCTGAGAGAAAAAGTCACCATCCTTTATGACAAGTGCCACAATCTAAAGGTGGACATCGCCGGCTGGAAGGAACTTCACGAGAAAGGTATCGCCTCGGCGCGTGTGAAGGAGGAGATCATCAAGGATCTCTTTGTGGATAATCTTAATCTTAATGATAAGCTTGTCGCTTCCCAAACGGAGCGCTTGAACCAGCAGGAGGTGCACGTACAAGTATTGACGGAGCAGGTAAAAACCAAAGTGGACCTGATCGAACGAACCCTCAAACTGGAGCTTCTCAAGAAGGAAAACAAGCATCTCCGTGCCAGGCTCAGTGCAAACTATAAGTTCCTCTGAAATTAGTTTGCAAACTATGTGTTCTGACGGACCAAAACATGTTTTATCCATGTAGTAGTGATTTTATAAACGTGTACCTCTCTCTATGCAAACTATGTTTTCTTCTAAAAGGTTATTTTTCTCAAGGATTGAGTTTGGATTAGTCAAGATATCACAATTGCAAGTCTTACAGTTAACTAGTTTCAGATATTGCCACGGCACAAATTATTCATCTAAAATTTCCTTGATCGTATGTAGCTTGTCCTTGTTCACCTCGTGCTCCTTCTTCAGATCCTTCAACAAATCCACAATTCAGTACTCTAGCTTCTTATTCTCTTCCATGAGCGGGTCCCTCTCCTTTTCCGCCTTCTGAATCTTCTATACAGTTCCCACCACCAAGCTCCCATTGATTGTGTCATTTAGTTCTGACTGCAAATGCTTGATTTCCTGTTCCAGCTCCTTATTTCCTACCAAGAGCTTGTAATTTTTTGCAGCTGCATCACGGGCATCTATAAATCTCCCCGACTTTTCGAGCTCATACATATCCCACAATTGGGCCAAACATTTCTTAAGTGTGTTTGGCCACTCAAGATCCACCCACTCTACTGCTTTACACATCGGGCCAACCTTAAATAATGGGACCTAATTATCAACATAACACTACACAATTTTCTTCATGTCGCCATTGTACATAACGAAAGCAAACCTGATTTGTACAGCCCAAAAACCTTCTTCCAGTGTTACTGCCTTCAAATGCAACATATTTCCTCAGTTTTAGCCCATGGTCACATGGTACTTCCCAATCGAGATCTAGGCCCTCCCAATCAGGGTCGTAGATCGTGAGTGGTACCTATAAGGGAACGAAAAGCTAGAAATAAAAACGATTGCATGCACATTTCAAGTCTTGGGTCGAGGAAATTACCAATGCCTAACCATTACCGAGAAAACAGAGGAACTCACATCGGTGAGGGAAGACTCGATGTCAGAGGGAAAGTTGTCGCTGCTCGATTGGTGGTCCTCGTCGTTCCAGGGCGGCATGGAGAATGCGGCTGCGGCGATGCGTCGACTGAAGGGTTTCGCGGCATAGTAAATCAAAATTTTCTACGGATGCGAACAGAGGGAAGCCAAGATCTAATCTAGGAGATGCAAACAACGAGAGAGATTGGATTAGATCTTCATACCCTTGAAGATTCGCACAGCGGAACGTTCGTCGGAACGTGGGTGATGTAGTCGTACTCGCTTCTCCTCCTCGCGATCCGATCCGATCTAGCACCACAAGTGGTGATGCCTCCGTGAGATGCACACACCTCGACGTCTCCTCCTTCCTTGGTCCAGCAAGTATGGTGGAGAGATGGGTTGGATCTACAACACGACGGCGCGGTGCAATTGGTGGAGAATTTCTGCAGCAGGGCTTCGCCTACAAGCAGTCGGGAGGGAGAGAGGAGGGCAGCAGGGCGGCTAGGGTTGGAGGGGAAGGTGTAGGGGGTTTGGTGCGCCCCCACCCCTCTTTATATAGAGGGGGGAGCAGCCCTAGCCCCTCCCCCAAGCCCAAACCGGCGGCCCCAAGGAGGAAGAGTGGGGGGCAAGGAAACCCCCCTTCTAGAAGGTCTATCTAGGGTTTAAACCCTCTTTGGCCGGCTGGGCCCTATGGGGCTTTGTGCCCCTGGCCCAATGCGGCCAGGGCACTCCCTCATAGGCCCATGCCCCCTCCCGGAAGGTGGTGCCACATTGGTCCCCCTCCGGAAGGTTCTAGAAGCTTCCGGTACAATACCGATTAACCCGGAACAATTCCGAACTCCAAAAACTGCACTGCCTTATATGAATCTTATTCTCCGGACCATTCCAGAACCTCTCGTGATGTCCCGGATCCCATCCAAGACTCCGAACAAAAACTCATAAACCAATTATCCAATCTATCCTAGCGTCGAGACACGTTAAGTGTGTGACCCTGCAGGTTCGAGAATATGCGGACATGATCTTCTATCAATAATCAACAGCGGGGTCTGGAAACCCATATTCACTCCCACACATTCATCGATGATCATATCGGATGAACCACGATGCCAGGATTCAATCAATCCCATATATATATTCCCTTCGTCTCGCGATATTTTACTTGCCCGAGATTCGATCGTCGGTATCGTCATACCTAGTTCAATCTCGTTCACAGCAAGTACTTTACTCGTTCCGTAATCCGATATCACTTTGTGATTAACTCCTTAACCACATGCTTGCAAGCGGTGTTGATATCGATTACCGAGTGGGCCCGGAGTATATCTCTCCGACTTGGGAGGGACAAATCCCATCTCGATACATACAACCCAACAGGTACTTTCCGATCACCTGAGAGACACCTTTATGATCACCCTCTCATAGGATGACGTTTGATGACCTCAAAGCTTTCTTCCGATACCAGGGAGTTGTATTATCTCATGGTCTAAGGAATACAATATTTGACATAGGAAAAGCTTCGCAAAGATGAACACGATGACACGATCTAATTGCTCTGCTTAGTTTGGGTCTGTCCATCACATCATTCTCCCAATGATATGATCTCATTATTAATCAACAACTCATGTCCATGGTTAGGAAACCTTAACCATCATTAATCAATGAGCTAGTCCATAGAGGCGTACTAGGGACACGGTGTTGTTCACAAACCACACAAGTATTAAAGTTTCCGCTTAATACAATTCTAGCATGGAATATAAACATTATCATGAACAGGAATTATAATAATAACATCTTTATTATTCCCTCTAGGGCATAATTCCAACAGTCTCCCACTTGCACTAGAGTCAATAATCTAGTTTACATTTGGCAACAATCTCACACCCATGGCACTGAGGTGCTGATCATGTTTTACACGTGGAAGGGGTTTAGTCAATGGATCTGCGACATTCAGATCTGTATGTACTTTGCTAATCTTCAGATCTCCATCTGCTATATAATCTCGGATTATATGAAACTTGCGGTTGATATGCTTGGTCTTTGGATAATATCTTGGTTCCTTAGCGAGTGCTATGGCGCCAGTGTTGTCACACAATATCTCCAGTGGGTCCAATGCACTTGGAACCACGCCAAGCTCAGTGATGAAGTTTCTGATCCAAACTCCTTCACTTGACGCTTCTGCAGCAGCCATGTATTCCGCTTCTACTGTAGATCCCACGATCACGCTTTGCTTGCAGCTTCTCCAGCTCACAGCTCCTCCATTCAAAATATAAACGTATCTTGTCTGAGATTTAGAATCATCCTTGTCCATATCAAAACTAGCATCGACGTAACCCTTTACGACGAGCTGTTCATCACCTCCATAGACTAAGAACATTTCTTTAGTCCTATTTCGGTACTTTAGGATGTTCTTCACGGTTGTCCAGTGTTCCACTCCTGGATCACTTTGATATCTTCTCGTCAAACTAAGAGCATTGGACACATCCGGTCTAGTACATAGCATGGCATACATGATAGAACCTATGGCCGAGGCATAAGGCACTTTGCTCGTAGCTTCCCTATCATTTACCGTAGCTGGACACTGAGCCTTGCTCAATGTCTTACCTGACAACATAGGCACTGAAACTTTCTTTGCCTTATCCATTCTGAACCTTTTCAGAACTTTGTCTAGGTATGTACTCTGGCTTAAAGCTATCAGGCGTCTTTGTCTATCTCTATAGATTTTGATGCCCAATATATAAGCAGCTTCACCTAGGTCTTTCATTGAAAAACACTTGTTCAAATAACTCTTCACATCGTTAAGCATGTTAATGTCATTTCCAATAATCAATATGTCATCCACATATAGTACCAGAAATGTCACCGAGCTCCCACTCACTTTCTTGTAGATACAAGCTTCGTAGCAATTTGGAACAAATCCAAAGCTCTTGATCACTTGATCAAAACGAAGGTTCCAACTCCGAGATGCTTGCTTCAGTCCATAAATGGAACGCTCAATCTTGCATACTTTATCAGCATCCTTAGGATCGACAAAACCTTCGGGTTGCATCATATACAACTCTTCATCAATGTTGCCATTGAGGAACGCAGTCTTGACATCCATCTGCCATATTTCATAATCATGAAACGCAGCAATTGCTAATAAAATCCGAATGGACTTAAACATCGCTACGGGAGAGAAAGTCTCATCGTAGTCAACACCTTGAACTTGTCGAAAACCTTTCGCGACAAGCTGTGCTTTATAGATGGTAACATTACCATCCGCATATGTTTTCTTCTTGAAAATCCATTTGCACTCAACGGCCTTTCGGTCGCTAGGAGGGTCCACCAAAGTCCATACTTGGTTTTCGCTCATGGATCCCAATTCGGATTTCATGGCTTCTAGCCATTTCTCAGAGTCTGGGCTCATCATTGCTTCCTCATAGTTCGCAGGCTCACTGTCATCTACTAACAAGACAGTTAAGACAGGGTTGCCGTACCACTCAGGAGGGGCACGCGACCTCGTTGACCTGCGACGTTCTGTAGCAGCATCGTCCGAAGCTTCATGATCCTTATCATTAGCTTCCTCTATTATTGGTGCAGGCGGCACTGGAACAATTTCAGGTGCTGCGCTACTCTCCAAATCAAGAGAAGGTTCAACAACCTCGTCTAGCTCTACTTTCCTCCCACTCACTTCTTTCGAGAGAAACTCCTTCTCAAGAAAGGAACCGTTCTTTGCGACAAACACTTTGCCTTCGGTTCTGTGATAGAAGGTATACCCAATAGTTTTCTTAGGGTATCCTATGAAGACGCATTTCTCCGCTTTGGGTTCGAGCTTGTCCGGCATCAACTTCTTGACGTAAGCTTCGCATCCCCAAACTTTAAGAAACGACAACTTAGGTTTAGCACCAAACCACAGTTCATACGGTGTCGTCTCAACGGATTTAGATGGTGCCCTATTTAAAGTGAATGCAGCGGTTTCTAATGCATAACCCCAAAATGATAACGGCAAATCAGTAAGAGACATCATCGATCGGACCATATCTAATAGGGTTCGATTCCGGCGTTCAGACACACCATTGCGCTGTGGTGTTCCGGGTGGCGTGAGTTGCGAAACAATTCCGCTTGTTTTAAGATGCGTGAGAAAATCATAACTCAAATACTCGCCCCCACGATCGGATCGTAGAAACTTAATCTTTCTGTTACGATGGTTCTCCACTTCATTCTGAAATTCCTTGAACTTTTCAAATGTTTCAGATTTATGTTTCATTAAATAGATATACCCATATCTACTTAAGTCATCGGTAAAAGTGAGAAAATACCGATATCCACCGCGCGTCGAAACACTTATTGGTCCGCATACATCGGTATGTATGATTTCCAACAAGTCCGTTGCTCGCTCCATCATTCCGGAGAACGGTGTTTTGATCATCTTGCCCATGAGGCATGGTTCGCATGTGTCAAATGATTCAAAATCAAGAGACTCCAAAAGTCCATCAGAATGGAGTTTCTTCATGCGCTTTACACCAATATGACCTAGACGACAGTGCCACAAATAAGTAGTATTATCACTATCTACTTTGCATCTCTTAGCCTCAATGTTATGGATGTGTGTTTCATCCCTTTCGAGATTTAGAAGAAATAAACCATTCACAAGAGGTGCATGACCATAAAAGATGTTACTCATATAAATAGAACAACCATTATTCTCCGATTTAAATGAATAACCGTCTTGCAATAAACACGATCCAGAAATAATGTTCATGTTCAACGCAGGCACATAATAACATTTATTAAGGTTTAAAACTAATCCCGAAGGTAAAACTAAGGAGAGTGTGCCGACGGCCATCACATCAACTCTTAATCCGTTGCCAACGCGCATCGTCACCTCATCCCTTGCAAGCCGCTGTCTATTCCGTAGCTCCTGTTTCGAGTTACAAATATTAGCAACTGAACCAGTATCAAATACCCAGGCACTACAACAAGGGCTAGTAAGGAAAACATCAATAACATGTATATCAAATATACCTTTGATGGTGCCAGCCTTCTTGTCCGCTAAGTACTTCGGACAGTTGCGCTTCTAGTGGCCCTTGTCCTTGCAATAGAAGCACTCAGTGTCCGGCTTAGTACCAGACTTGAGCTTCTTCTCAGCAGGGGCAACGCGCTTGCCGCCGCCTTTCTTGAAGGGCTTCTTTGCACCCTTACCTTTCTTAAAGGAGGGCTTGTTGACCATCAACACATGATTATCCTTTTTGATGTCCACCTCCGCAGCCTTCAGCTTTGCAAAGAGCTCGGTGATCGTATCAGTGGAACCAATCTGATTATGAGTCACTACAAAACTTTTGTAGCTGGGAGGGAGTGATTGCAGAACTCTGTCAATCTTGAGCTCCTCTGGAATCTTGCAGTCCAGTTGCTCAAGGCGTTGAGTGTAGCCCGACATCTTTATGGCGTGCTCACTAACGGAACTCCCTTACTCCATCTTGCAGTTAAAGAACTTCTCAGAGATATCATATCTCTCAGAACGGTCCTGAGTCTGAAACATGGTTTTCAGCTCCTCAAGAATCTCAAAGGGCCCGGGATAGTCTTCAAAACGATTTTGAAGGTCCGATTCCATAGCAAACAACATGGTGCTCTTAATCACACCATAATCATCTTTGCGTGACTGATAGACAACTTTCTCATCAGCCGGCGCATTTAGAGCAGGGGCGTCACCTAGCGCACTTTCAAGGACATAGTCCTTTTGACCGCCAGAGAGAATGATTCTCAGATTGCGGAACCAATTGGTGAAGTTAGACCCATTGTTTCTAAGCTTTTCTTTCTCAGCAAAAACGTTGAAGTTGAAGTAGGACTTAGCCATGTGATCTACAATATTTGCAAGTACAAATTAGACTATGTTCATGATAACTAGTTCAACTTTTAATCAAATTACTAGATGAACTCCCACTAAAATCAACATCCCTCAAGTTGTTTAGTGAACATGATCCAAATTCACCACACCTAATCCGATCTTCACGAGAAGATATGTGGTTTCAATGGTGGACAACAAAGTGTCGATCATATCATTCATATGACTCATGCTTAACCTTTCGGTTCATGTGTTCCGAGGCCATGTCTGTACATGCTAGGCTCGTCAAGCTAGACCCAAGTATTTCCGCGTGTGCAAAACTGGCTTGCACCCGTTGTATGTGAGCGTAGAGTCTATAGCACCCGATCATCACGTGATGCTTGGACACGACAAACTTTCGCAACAGTGCATACTTGGGGAGAACACAGTTTTTAACTGGATCTTTAAGTGAGGAATCATCTTATAATGCTACCGTCGCGATCTAAGCATAATAAGATACATAAAAGGATAAACATCACATGCATATAACTTTATGTGACATGGTATAGCCAATCTTCTCACAATGATCTCCATCTTGTGCGTGCCGGCATGATCTCCATCACTCCACCATGATTGCCTCCACCACGAATAGCAACTACAACTATTGCTAACTACTTAGCGATAAAGTAAAGCTATTACATGGCGTATAAGAAGTTGACTCGTAGGTCATACACAATTATAAAGACAACCATATGGCTCCTGCCGGTTGTGTACTCATCGACATGCAAGTCGTGAAACATTACAAAACATGATCATCGCATACATTATACACATCACATCTTGGGCCATACTATATCACAGAAAACACTCCCTGCAAAAACAAGTTAGACGCCTCTACTTTGTTGTTGCATGTTTTACGTGGCTTATGGGAGTAGATGCTAAGAACGATTCTTACCTATGGAAAGCCACAACGGTGATATTATGGTTGCCAAACTCCGTTGTAGATCCCATGACAACTATAGTGAGAGAAACTGACATCCACCAGCCGCATGTGTGGAACAAGCCACACGTCAAGTGCGGAGCCGGTCTCGCGAACGATGTCGCGTAAGGTTGGCCTGGACCGCTTCAATCTCACTATCCCGCGTCATAAGAAGAACACAAACAAGAGGCTTGCAACAAAAAACATCAACGCCCGCAACAACCATGTTGCGTTCTACTCGTGAATCACATCTACACATAGATCTAGCTCTGATACCACTGAAGGGTTTTGCGGCATAGTAAATCAAAATTTTCTATGGATGCGAACAGAGGGAAGCCAAGATCTAATCTAGGAGATGCAAACAACGAGAGAGATTGGATTAGATCTTCATACCCTTGAAGATTCGCACAGCGGAACATTCGTCGGAACGTGGGTGATGTAGTCGTACTCGCTTCTCCTCCTCGCGATCCGATCCTGCGGGTTAAGTGTGTGACCCTGCGGGTTCGAGAATATGCGGACATGATCTTCTATCAATAATCAACAGCGGGGTCTGGAAACCCATATTCACTCCCACACATTCATCGATGATCATATCGGATGAACCACGATGCTAGGATTCAATCAATCCCATATATATATTCCCTTCGTCCTGCGATATTTTACTTGCCCGAGATTCGATCGTCGGTATCGTCATACCTAGTTCAATCTCGTTCACAGCAAGTACTTTACTCGTTCCGTAATCCGATATCACTTTGTGATTAACTCCTTAACCACATGCTTGCAAGCGGTGTTGATATCGATTACCGAGTGGGCCCGAAGTATATCTCTCCGACTTGGGAGGGACAAATCCCATCTCGATACATACAACCCAACAGGTACTTTCCGATCACCTGAGAGACACCTTTATGATCACCCTCTCATAGGATGACGTTTGATGACCTCAAAGCTTTCTTCCGATACCAGGGAGTTGTATTATCTCATGGTCTAAGGAATACAATATTTGACATAGGAAAAGCTTCACAAAGATGAACACGATGACACGATCTAATTGCTCTGCTTAGTTTGGGTCTGTCCATCACATCATTCTCCCAATGATATGATCTCATTATTAATCGACAACTCATGTCCATGGTTAGGAAACCTTAACCATCATTAATCAATGAGCTAGTCCATAGAGGCGTACTAGGGACACAGTGTTGTTCACAAACCACACAAGTATTAAAGTTTCCGCTTAATACAATTCTAGCATGGAATATAAACATTATCATGAACAAGAATTATAATAATAACATCTTTATTATTGCCTCTAGGGCATAATTCCAACATCGACGACAGTGATGAGAGAGAGGAGGGTAGTGAGTGGAGAGAGAAGGAGTGGGGAAAGTGAAGTGCGTCAACATCGCAACATTCACGAAATTGGCATGCTATAATGGTTTAATTGATACAATGTCCCGTGGCTGGATTACTATCTCATATCTAATAGTTTTACTCTTCCTTCATTTTAATTTGTAATATTGATCATGTACTCCCTCCTTCCCAATTTGTTTGACTTATAGCAACATACAAAATCTTATGTACCGAACAATATAGGATTATGGTTTATGGTTTATGGTCTAATGAACTTTTTATTGTACTAACCCCTTAACCCTTATTCCTAAATCCTAGACTTGTCCGTCCAATAGATCACTGTCTCCTACTTAGTAAGTTTTTTTCCTAAACCCTACGCTCGTTCATCCATAATAGTACTTCCTTCAAAGTAACAGATAGTTATCCAGCGATTAGTCAAATTCCTGATCTCACAAAGCATTATATTACATCATAATCATGTCAACTACAAGGTACTTATATATCACCTTGTCCAGTGATGGTTTCAATGAATGATATGTCCCAAAATCCCAATAGCTCATAGCACATTACATTACAATCTCTCAACATCATAATCTCAGAAACAAATATATCACATCATCTCAGTAAACATAATCATGTCAACTACAATGTACTTGTGTCTTATTACAACAACGATGCTTTGATCGAGTGATATGTCCGAAAATCTCAATAGCTCATAGAACATCGGATTGCAATATCTGAACAAACACGACCACATCAACATAGTTTCAAAGCAACAACAATCTTTGTTACAAATACAGGCAGGGGAACCCTGCGGTCTATCTGACAAGCCCTGGTAGCAGCTCTCATCAGATCTAGTCAATGTTTATTGCCTCGTTCTGTTCAGCCGCAATAGGGGCCTCTACATCCACTACAACATGCCCAACAACATCAGAAATGGCAGCCAGGAAGAACACCTTCTTGGTTTGCTTCTTTCGTTGCATAATCTGCATCAGATCATCGGTATCCAAAACCTCTATGAACTCCTGCTTCTTATGATGCCACCACCGGAGTCGTGCCATCTGCTTATGGCCAATAATGATTTCCTTACCTATCATCTCTCTCATTTCAACAAGAGTTATGTTTTTGGAATCGACGGCTATCTCCACAGTACATGACGAAATTGTCTTATTAACTCCGCCATCAAGTTTTGCTGTGTATGAATCCACCTCTAGGTGTATATTGAACTTAGCTTGATCAGCATCTGGTGGTCCATAAACTCGATCAGCAGAAGCTCGGGCAGCAAGATCTCCAGTATCTGCATACATATCATCAATCATCGCTTCAACTTTGACCTGACGATTAGCTGCACAACACTCCCAAAGCATCTGAAGCTCGTGGGAGTGCTCAATTTGCACATAGGTATCACTCATGTTACGCCACACCATTTGTGCCCTCTGTATGGATCCCCAAGGAATTCTAGAATGAAGCATATCTATCAGCTACGAAACATACACAACCTCTTAGTAGTTGACAAGCAGACGCACATCCTGCCCGAACACAACCCTCTCGCAACCAAAATCTAGTTTTGTAGTGTACTGGCGGACATGAACCGTGAACTCATATAGGTCTGCTGCATCGACGTTGTTCCTAATTTGATTAAAAAGGGGACCTTTTAGTTCATTCGACACTACTTTGCAGTAACTAATCTACTTGCAAGACAAGGCACAGAAAACAAAATTCACCTCTCGTTCTTCTCTCGGGTGGTTTTCTTCGAGATCTGGGTTGCACGACCCCGCACTGCAGCTGAACACTCCACTGCCGGCCTAGCTTTTCTCTTCAACCCGCTGCTCATAGGTACCCTGTTAGCAGACTTCTGGCTGACCTCCTCGCTAACCTGGGCTGCAGACCCTGCTGCTGCTTCACTTGTCTAGCGTTGTTCCCGAGACGCTGGCTCCGACGAAGCCGAATCAGTCGCCGACGTAGATACCACCTTGGCCTCGCTTGACATGTCACCTCCGGATTTAGTGTGTGTGTGGGTGGGGAGGGGAGGGGGTGGGGAGAAAATGACCATCACTTCCGCCAAACCGGATTCAGTGTAGGGGGAGAAAAAGGACGGCCGCCGCCGGATTCAGTGTCGGGGGTTAGGAAAGTAAAGAAATGGATTTTCCCGTGCGACACATGGACGGTGACTTAGAAGGGGCACAACAGGGGCATGGCAGGTACTAATGTAATGGAATATACTGACATAACGGCTAAGATTACAAAAAATGCTTGCAACATTGAAGAAATCTCTTTGTAGCAAAAGCCTAGAACTAGTTACAATATTTTACTTGTGGGTACCTAACTGAAAGGATCGTATGAGCACCTAGAGGGGGGGTGAATAGGTGCTACTTCAAATTTTACTCTTTTTCAATTTAGGGTTGACACAAAAGGTAAATTCTCTAGATTATGCAACTAAGGTGAATTTACCTATATGCCACACAACCTCAAATAACTAAGCAAGAACTAGATAAGTAAAGTGCGGTAAAGGATAGACGTAACCAAAGTGGAGGACGCGGAGACACAATGATTATTTCCCACAATTCCTTCCTTTTGAGGGGAAGTACGTCTAAGTTTGGAGAGGGGGTGGTTCAAACCACCAATGCCACGAGAGGCCTCCCTTATTCTCCGGTGAACCTCGCCCCAAAGGGTTCGATTCACTTCTTCCACTATATCTGCAACCTTCGAGGTGGGAGCCAACACCTTTACAACAAGTTTGAGGCACACATCCACAACTGGATTGGAGGCTCCTGAATGCAAGCAAGTTGTCACAACAATCAAAGACAAGCTTGTAAATACCAAATCAACAACTAGGGTTTCCAATGAAACACTAGATCAAGGGGCCCTCAAATGAATGAGGGGGAAATGAAGATCTCTTTTTGTGAAGATGTAGATCAAGGTTTCTCCTTCGATTCTCCAAAAATCAAGAGCTTTGGATGGTTGGAGAGGGAGATATCTTTGATTTGGTGGCTCAGCTTTAGGGTTCTTGAGAGTGGGGAATGAGCAACATCCAAAGGTAGAAGAACAGAACTTTATATAGGCCCCCTGGATATGTAGCCGATGGGTTCACTTAACCCGGACAGTCCGATAGAAATGGTCCGGATAGTTCGGCTTGGCCGGTCACTCCGGTCACAGCACGTCAGACACTCTGGCCTGACAAAGAATCCGGCCAGTGTCCGGCTAGTGTTCGGGTAGTGTACGATCTGGGATATAGTCTGTCCGCGTGCTTCATTGAAACTCGATGAAATCCCTGGGCCAGACACTCTGGCTGAACCCCTCTGGCTGATATCAGTCGGACAGTCCGGCGAAATCTTGATTTGCTAATAATAAATTTCTTGGGAACCTCTTTTCCCTTAGACAGCAATAACAATATTCAGCTGATAATATAAACATATCCTGAAACATTTAGCAGCTGATTAAACCATCTTAGTGTTGTCAACAAACATCAAAACAATTATTAAGGGCATAAATGCCCTTTCAATCTCCCACTTTTTGGTGTTTGATGACAACCCAAGGATTTGTATGGATGCTACACAATAAGCAATAATTATAGCAACAAATGGTTTATAAAATATAGGAATACAAGATCATTTTTAAATTTGCATTTTTGAATGAAAGATCACACAACCTAGGATCAATACCCTCACTGAATTTTATAAGCACAACATGATAAGACATGTTATCAATATAAAGACTAGACAAATAAGCTAGGCATAACATAGTCTTCCATGAAACCGGGTACGCATGTCTTACCACACACAATGGAGTTCAACACAACATAGTTCATATCCGAATAAAATAAAGACACAAAGCTTCAAAGATGCAAATCAAAATAATGTGAAGCTTGTGTACCCATGCAAATACCCGGTAGCAACCTAATAAAGACACAAAGCTTCAAAGAGGCAAATCAAAATAACATGAAGCTTGTGTACCCATGCAAATCCCCGATAGCAACCTAATATGGGGCTACTTCTCCCCCTTTGGCATCGAGACGCCAAAAGGGAAAAGAGCACTACGAAAGTGTCCCAAACTAAATCTAGCCACTATAGTCGTCATCCTCCTCATCCTTATCGTCATCCTCATCCTCATTGATGTCCTCGTCCTCATCATCATAATCATCCTGAGCATAACTCTTGTCGTGAGGGCGAGAATAGGAAGACACATCCTCAAACATAGACCAATCCACACGCCTTGACTCAAGTGACCATAAGAGAGCGTCATATCTAAGGCATGCTGTGAGGGGTCAATATCCATGGGTTGGTTGATTATCTTGAGCTCCTTCATGACATTCCTGTTGGCCTAGTAGGCGTCTTACTGTCCATGGAGAATTTCAATGTTCTAACATAGAAGAATATTCTTCCACCAAGAAGCCTTATTCACCTTCTTATGCACTTCCTCTCTAGAGGTGTCAAAACAATATGTGTTTCTATCATGCTTCATGTGAGGGCCCTGAGACACAACTTCCTACACCTCCTCGGAATCATCATCATCACTATCACCATCATCTTCATCCTCATCCACATCCTCAAAGATATCATGGGACGGAGGATAGCCACGAGGTACCTTGGAGGAAGGGGATCCCTTTCTCTGAAGATTGGCTGGAAGGTGATAAACAAGCTCGTGGTATAGCAAAGAGGTTTCTGGAGTGTGGGCATCAATGAGCTTCATCACATAAGGGGCATATAGTGGACACTTCTTGTCCACAATGCACTTGTACAAGTCTTGGTAAATAAAGTCCATGATATCAATAGCACCACCTTCATGGTCTGGACTATGAGTATAAATTGAGTGAGCATGAGCCATGAGATTGATTTCTGCCCCTCTCATCTCATCCTTGTTACCCGCCTTGGGAGTAGGAGTGTGGTAGAGCATGCAAAGCAAGATGTTGTAGATGAGCTTGATAATGGTGGTTTTCCCAACTACACCATGATGTGAATATATAGGAGCCAACCTATTCTTGTCATAGGCCTGACCATGTACATGCATCCTGGTACCACTGGGAGCATTGGGGTTGAAAGGCAAGCGAAGAATGTGTGAAAACTGTACCATGTTGGACTGACACCTTGTAGTACTAGACATCCACTCAAGAGGAATATCCATAGTTACGCCAAAGACCACCGTGGCATAGAACTGCTTGACCAACTCAATATTGTAATCTTCTTTTACCTCAAAGATGGTGTGCATGCCCATCTTATCGGTCACCCAAAGATCATCCTGAAATTAGTCGTGAGCATGTAGCTTCTCAATATCCTACCACTACATGGGGCACACATGTGTCCTAAACCCACCAAACACCTTGGTATATAGAAGGAATTGTTCATTCCTCCAGAAACAATCATCCGGAGAGGTGCGAGGCAGAGAATAGAACGGTTGGATTCTCATCTCCAGAAACTCTTCAATGCCCAAATCTGCCAAGGTAGTCAAGGTTTCAAACTTCACACGCTTGGCTTCATCCCTTTTAAGTTTTCTGATATTTTCTTGCTTTGCTGCAACATGACCATGTGCTTACTTCCTGACCACAAAAGGATCGACATGAACATCTCTCTCTTCATCATATCTGAGCTTACAAGGACGAGGGTTTTGACTAGACCGAGACCGGCGAGGACAAGAATCACCAACATCCATGATGGTCTTCACCGAAGGGGAATGGGTCCCAATGGCGAAGGGAAGGAGATGGCTGGTGGCAACGACTAGATACGGGGTGGGGAAGCCCTCCTGGTGGTGCTCTTGGTCGAGGGCAGCAGTTGGGGAGGAAGAGGGAGTCGGGGAGGAGATGGAGGACTGAACCGTCCACTTCTCCTCGGCCCCCTTTACCGAGTTTGATACTGTTCGGACCGGAGTGTCCAGCCCGGTCAGATAGTCCGGGGTAAACCAATCAGAGTGTCCTGTCCAGCCGGATACTATGGTGTGTTCAGAGCAGACTGTCCGACCCTTTTGACCAGAAACACCAGGAACAAATTGATGGACAAATGTGTGGCAACATGAGCATGTTTTAAGATGAGAATAGGCCTGGTATTTGAGAATGCACACTAGGGATAGCAAAATTTCATAAAAATCCAAATAAATATCCAATAAAACTCCGATAAGATCATACCAAGAACCAACTCTTCCTAAAGAAGAGGGTGGTGGCCAAGGCCACCATGTAATATTTTGAGGCATGACACCGCGAAGAATTATCTCCGGGTTCATAGCCACTACTCATCAATGAAGCTCACGTATCACAAAATGATATTAATAGAATTGATTTTCTTAATGTTGGCATTATCCGGGGAGTGATAGCCTAATGTATTAGGACCGCACTCCCCCTATCTCCATGCCTGCACCTAAACCAAATAAGGATCAAGACATAGGTGAGTATGCAAGGTGATCACATCAAGCTCCTTGAATCTATGATATTTAGTTCATTCCTCAAATAAAAAAATCTTGCTTCCTCAAGTGGCTTCGTGAATATATCGGCAAGTTGATCTTTGGTTGAAACATAATATAGCTTAATATCTCCCCGGGCAACATGATCCCTAATGAAATGATGACGAATCTCAATATGCTTTGTCCTTCTATGATCCACCGGGTTATAGGAAATATTGATAGCACTTTCATTGTCACATAAAAGAGGCACTTTGTCACAATGGAAACCATATTCCTTTAAATTTTGCCTCATCCATAACAATTGAGGGCATGCACTAGCAGTTGCCATATATTCGGCATCAGCCGTGGATAGACATATACAATTTTGCTTCTTAGAATACCAACACACCAAGGACCTACCAAGAAATTGGCAAGCCCGGCAGGTTGATTTCCTATCATCCTTATCACCAGCCCAATCCGAATCCGTGTACCCACAAAGAGAGAATGTTGAGCCCCTAGGATACCATATACCATTGTTTGGGGTATGAATCAAATATCGAAAGATTATTTCGACCACAATCAAGTGGATTTCTTTAGGAGCTGCTTCATATATTGCACACACTCCTACACTTAACACAATATTGGGTCTAGATGCACAAAGGTAAATCAAAGAACCAATCATAGACCGGTATACCTTTTGATCCACATCTTTACCATTTGGATTTAGTTCAAGATGAGTCTTGGTTGCCATGGGAGTAAGAGCTCCATTTAGATATTTCATGTTGAACCTCTTGAGCATGTCTTGGGTATACTTGGATTGATTGAAGAAGGTTCCTCCTCTTACTTGCTTGATCTCAAAACCAAGGAATACCCTCAACTCTCCCATCATAGACATCCTGAACCTATTAGTTATAATCTTTGAGAATTCATCATTAAAAGCCTTGTTAGATGAGCCAAAGATAATATCATCAACATATATTTGGCATACGAAAATCTCCCCATTAACCTTCTTAGTAAAAAGAGTGGGATAAATTTTCCCAACCTCAAACCCACGGTCTAACAATGTAAGATCCCTCCTTATTAAAGGAAAAGATCCCTGTGATTGCAATGCTAGTCCCTGGATCAATGCTAGCATCCACAGTTTAAGATGAAGTACACAGATACAAAGGTCGTTTATTACAGTCATTCCAGAGATAAAACATAGTCTTTACAACTCATGGCCAAAGGCCTATTACAAGAGTTTATGGAATATGTAAATAAACATAAGTCTTCATCTTCATGTGCCACAGGCAAGCATGTTGAGTGTAGACTCATGACTCCTATTCATCATCAGAGTAACCTGCAACATCATAAGTTACAGCCACAGAGGGTCAATACTTTGGAATAGTATTGGCAAGTGATACCTTAGTATATATAAAGTGGACTATAATACTATATGCATTTGGCTGGTGGAGCTTAGGCTTGCATTGCTCAAAATAGATTTTTCCTTAACTTTTGAAAACACTAAGTTTTTGCTTGGCACAAAACACCCAAGGAATCAATCAATCAAAGACTCCAGATCCCCTCAGGGCATCTACCAATCAATGACTGAAGATCCTTTTAACCCTTGTTCACCCACAAATTTTATTTAGAAATTGGAGTGATGAGATTCTTGAAGTTTCCATGTCTTGATGCTCAAATTGTCCTTTACCAGGGACATGGCTAAGTACTTAGGTTTTTTTACACTCTGCAGAGGTGGTGCACTTTCCCCACAAGCCTTGGTTTCCCAAGGATGATCCTTCAGTAGCTTTTCCTTAGTCAAATGGACGCGTTCCAACCTATCAACCCATCTACCACCCACTGTCCAAAAGACTAAGTTCCAGCATCCTAAGATCATGGCAGAGCCCATAATGCCAAGTGGTTGCACTTGAAGCTTCTCAACATTTGACATCTCAAATCTCTTTGTTTCCTGGGTGGCCATCCACAAGTGAGATACACTAAGGTAAACCATAGACATGGGCCTTGTGAACCACTCAACCAAAAACCACCAAGCAAGTCCCATTCCACCCAGGAGATTCATTAACTTAGTTGTTTTGTTAAATAAAAACAAGTCCTTAGACTTAGAGTATTTTCCATAGTGTGAATATATAAACCACCCTTGTTTTCTAGTAGCTAGGCTAAGCATGGCATGGCAACTTATCCTTAGGGAATTTTCCTAGCAATTCTAGCATTCTATTCTAAATAGGATTTCCCATCATCAATTGACAAAGTAACATGCAAGTCCTAACAAAATATATCTAATGCATGTATAAAATATAGGTATGGAATATTCATGAAGATATCACTTGCCTTGGTAGTGTGGAGAGTAGCATTGGTCACAATCACAATCACTAGCAGAATCTACACACAAAGTTGTAGCACACATTTACACACCGATATATACAAATAAATATATTATGAATGCATGCATGCATGAATCTACCAAGTGATGATTTTTGAAAACTCAACCAAGCAAGTGCATGAATACAGAACTAAAACAAGTCACAAAGTATCCAAGACAAACTTAAATAACCCTAAAACAAAAATACTAAACTAAATCTATACTTAAAATGGCCTCAAACATGTCTCTGCAATTTTAGCACATCTAATGGTTACTATTTGCTAAACAAATTGGATAGGCAGAAAGATCTTGTTTTTATGAATCCAACGGTATAAAGTTTGCAAAATTCCAACGTGGAATTCAAAAGATATAGGCATTTGAAATCTGGATCAAAATCTGTTTTTAAATTCTAATTTCAGATCTAACCTAGCGCTACGATGCAGATCTAACGGCTGCTACTTCTCTGGCGAAAAACTGGCGGCGGAGCGGCGGCTGCCGGCGGCGGAACTGTCGGTCGTTGACGTTGCCGACGATGCAGGAGGTAAGTGAGATCGAGGAGTAGCTCACCGGGCTCAGGAGGTCACGGCGAAGCTCGTCGTACTTGCGGTTGGTCAAGGGGCGCTCGGGCACAGCTGCGATTCCTCACCGGAGTTCGTGGCGGCGTCGGGTGGTCGTCGTGGACGTCGCTGTGGATCACCCCGAGGCAAGGCGAGGACACGGTTAGATTCGCAGAATCGAGATAGAGCTATGTGCGTGAACTAGAAAGCGCGGGGCGGTCTGGACTTACCACTGGAGTTCGCCAGAGTTCGTGCAGACGTCGGTGGCGGCTAGTCGACGATGTTGCCGGAGCTACAGCCCATGCGAGAGCAAACGAAATGTGTTAAAAGAAGCGCAGAGGCTCACTGAATCAGTTTGCAAGATCGAGAGGCAGAGGGGAGCTCTGGACTCACCGGAATTCGCCGGCGCAGTCGTCGGAGACGGCGGGGCTACAGAGAGCAATACACGCAGCCTGGTGGCGCTCTGGGTTCGGGGTTTGAGGGAGAAGAGAGAGGAGACAGAGGGGATTCTTATAGCCTGGTCACGAGCGAGAATTACTCGGCCAATAAATCGAATTGACTCCGTGAATTAAACACAGAAACGCCCGCGTTGATTTGGGGATGAACGGGTCATGCGGGTGGAGACGACGATGACGTGGAGAAGGCCCGCTTGTCGGCGTGGTACGCGGAGTGCAGGTGGGGTCGGCCTGTCAGCGTCTGTTTGCGTGTGCTCGCGCGTGGGAGAAGTAAAAGGAGATTCCCGGGTGGGCTTGCTGGGCCTCATCCGCTGCTGGGCCAGATTCTGGCCGCTCGGCCCTTTCCCTTTCTTTAAGTTTTTTTCTTTTTCTAAATCCATTTTCTGGTATGAATTTGATATGAATTCAAATCCTTTTGAATTCAAACTTCTTTGAGGATTTTTGCAGGGTTCTGTGGGTTCACAAACAATCAAATAACCTAGTGGTTACCTTGCAAAGGCCTGGTCAAGCTTGGGTTTCAAAATAAACAGAGATTTGCTCTAGTTGCAAATATTTGGAATAGGGTTTAGAAAAATTCCTAAATTTGGAATCTTGGGTTTAAAATGCTATTCCTAATCTTTCCAATCATGGAGGCAAGCAAACAAGTATATAGACAATTAAATCCCAAAGGGTGATGGCCAATTGAGATAAATTGCCCACATAAAATCATAGCCAAAGTTTGTGCTTCTAAATGATTTTGAGAAAAACCCTATATGAATGAATAATGCAAGAATGATATGAATGAGTTTTTGAAACATGATTTTTGGGATGTTACAAATCTAACCCCCTTAAAATGAATCTCGCCCTCGAGATTCGGATTGGCTAGCAAAATAGGTGAGGGTGGTCTTTCCGAAGATCATCTTCTCTTTCCCAAGTTGCTTCCTCTTCGGAATGATGATTCCATTGTACTTTGCAAAATTTGATGGTCTTTGTCCTTGTGACTCTTTCTGCAGTCTCAAGTATCTTGATAGGCTTTTCTTCATAGGTGAGATCACTTTCTAGTTGAACTTCTTCCAAAGATATAGTATCTTTCAAAGATGTTTCTTCCATTTCTGGGTGACATTTCTTAAGCTGACTCACATGAAAAACATTATGGACTGCTAATAAAGATGCTGGGAGTTCAATTTCATATGCAGCTTCTCCCTTGCGACTTAGAATGTTGAATGGTCCAACATATCTTGGTGCTAACTTTCCTTTGACACCAAATCTTTTTACTCCACGAAGTGGTGATACTCTAAGATAAGCTCTATCCCCAACTTCGTAAGTGACTTCTCTACGCTTAGCATCTGCGTAGCTTTTCTGTCGTGACTGTGCTATCTTCAATCTGTCTCTAACCAATTTGACCTTTTCTTCAGCGTCTTTGATAAGGTCTGGTCCAAACAAACTTCTTTCTCCCACACCATTCCATAGCAATGGGGTGGTACACTTTCTTCCGTATAGAAACTCAAATGGTGCCATCCCAATACTAGATTGGTGACTGTTGTTGTAAGAGAATTCTGCGTAAGGCAGACTTTCATCCCAACTTGCTCCATAGTCTAGGGCACATGCCCTCAACATGTCTTCAAGAATTTGATTAGTCCTTTCTGTTTGTCCATCAGTTTGAGGATGAAAAGCAGTGCTGAATTCCAATCTCGTTCCTAAAGATTCATGAAGTTGTCTCCAAAAGTGAGAAGTGAACTGAGTTCCTCTATCAGACACAATACTCTTAGGTACACCGTGAAGGCATACAATTCTGCTCATGTAGATTTTGGCTAACTTGGCACTTGTATAAGTTGTCTTTACGGGTATAAAATGAGCCACTTTAGTTAGGCGATCCACTACTACCCATATGGAATCATACCCTGACCTGGTCCTTGGTAATCCGGTAATGAAATCCATACCAATATTTTCCCACTTCCACTCAGGAATAGGCATTAGTTGAAGCAAACCTGCTGGTTTCTGATGTTCCGCTTTTACTCTACTACACACATCACACAAAGCAATGTGTTCGGCGATGTCCCTTTTGAGATTGTTCCACCAAAATCTTTCTTTCATATCCATGTACATTTTGGTGTTTCCCGGGTGAATAGAATACGGAGAGTTATGGGCTTCTTGTAAAATCAGTTTCCGCATTTCCGGATCTTGTGGGACACAAATACGTTTCCCGTGCCATAAAGTACCTTGTTCGTCCATATGGAAACTTTTAGCTTTCCCTTGGCTAATCCTTTCCTTAATCTCTTCGATTTCTTTATCCGTCTTTTGGGCTTCTTTAATCTTATCCAACAGAGTGGGTTGAACATCCAAAGACATAAGATGTCCTTCTGGCACAATCTCCAACCTGAGTTCCTTGAATTGCTTACACAAATCATCGGGCAATTCACCTTTGGTAAGACCATTTACAAACGCTTTACGACTTAGAGCATCTGCTACTACATTTGCTTTACCGGGGTGGTATTGCAAACTCAAGTCGTAATCCTTGATAAGTTCTAGCCATCTCCTTTGTCTCATATTGATTTCCTTCTGGGTGAAGATATACTTCAAACTCTTATGATCGGTGAATACTTCACAACGTTTTCCCAAAAGGTAATGTCTCCATGTTTTGAGTGCATGGACAACAGCGGCTAATTCCAAATCATGAGTAGGATAATTTACTTCATGAGTTTTGAGTTGTCTCGAGGCATAAGCCACAACTTTTCCGCCTTGCATAAGTACGGCACCTAATCCTTGATGAGAAGCATCACAATACACTTGGAAATCCTTTTCCAAATCTGGTAGGCACAAAACAGGTGCTGACACAAGTCTCTTCTTTAGTTCTTGAAAGCTGAGTTCACATCCTTCAGACCAAGCAAATTTCTTATCTTTCTTTAACAATTCTGTCATTGGTTTAGCAACCTTAGAAAATTTTTCAATGAACCTTCTGTAGTAACCTGCTAAACCAAGGAAACTACGAACCTCTTTTACATTCCTAGGAGATTCCCATTCTGTCACAGCTGATACTTTAGCAGGATCAACTGCTACACCATCCTTTGTCATAACGTGACCAAGAAATCCAACTTCCTCTAACCAAAACTCACACTTGCTGAATTTGGCATAAAGCTTATGTTCCCTTAGTTTCTCAAGTATCAAGCGTAGATGTCTTTCATGCTCCTCCTTGCTCTTGGAGTAGACTAAGATGTCATCAATGAAAACGACAACGAACTTGTCGAGAAATTCCATGAACACTTTGTTCATCATATTCATGAAGTATGCTGGAGCATTGGTTAAACCAAAAGGCATCACCGTGTACTCATACAATCCATACCTTGTGGTGAAGGCTGTTTTAGGTATGTCTTGCTCTCTTATCTTGAGTTGAAAATAGCCTGACCGAAGATCAATCTTTGAGAACACGCAAGCTCCTTCTAGCTGATCAAACAAGTCATTTATTCTTGGCAAAGGATATTTGTTCTTGATGGTTACCTCGTTGAGAGAACGGTAATCTATGCATAATCTTTGAGTTCTGTCTCTCTTTTCTACGAACAAAACTGGAGCTCCCCAAGATGAAGAACTTGGCTGGATGAATCCTTTCTGCAATTGTTCTCCAAGTTGTTTCTTGAGTTCCTTAAGTTCGTCAACTGACATTTTATAAGGCCTCTTTGCCCTTGGTCCAGAACCTGGTACCAAATCTATTATAAACTCCACATCTCTATCTGGTGGCATTCCTGGTAACTCTTCCGGAAACACATCCGGATACTCACACACAATTGGCACCGTGTCCATGCTAACCCCCTTAAGAGAATTCAGCTTACTCCCTTTAGATCTAAAGTTGGATTTGAATATTATCCTCTTACCTTCAGGGGTTGTGAGTGAAATTGTACGATTTGCACAATCTAGTACTCCCTCATATTTAGCCATCCAGTCCATTCCCAAAATTACATCCAATCCTTGGGAATTTAGGATTATTAGGTTTACTGGAAACTTATGTTCTCCGATCTCTATGACTAGATCATGACATCCTGAGTTTACTATCATTTCTCCACCAGGAGAACTTACTTTTATAGGACACCCAATGGTTTCTACCGGTAGTTCATTTCTTTCGACAAATGCTTTAGATATGAATGAATGAGATGCACCAGTGTCAAAGAGTACAAATGCTGAGATGGAATTGAGTCTGAACTTACCAGCAACAGCATCAGGCTCTTCATAGACCTCCTCCACATTGATGTGGTTAACCTGTCCTTTCTGAAAAGGATTGGGCTTGATAGGTCCTTCAACTTTCTTCTCAGTGCACTCATTAGCATAATGCCCTAGCTTCTTGCATTTGAAGCATTCAACCTGACTGATGTCCCTCTTAGACTGACTTCCACTTCCACTTCCACTTCCACCTCCACTATGGTGGCTCTTATATCCACTCTTGTGGTTCTTGTACTTTTCATTGTCATGTCTGCGATGATGCTTGTTGTCATGACGGTTGTGGTTGTGGTGCTTGTTAAATTTCCCATGCTTGTGGGATCCTGAGCTGACACTTTCATCATAGTGAGATCGTTTATGAGACGATCCCGAGCTGTGCTTGTCGGAGTGTTTCCTCTTTCTACTCTCGACTTGCTTCATTTTATTTTCCACAATAACAGCCTTGTCACACAGTGACTGATAAGTTGGAACATATGCCACAGACAGCTGCAGATTCAGCTCATCATTCAAGCCTTCCAGAAACTTTTCCTTCCTTTTGGCATCAGTGTCAACCTCATCCGGTGCATAGCGCGCCAGATTGTTGAACTCTTCAATATATTCAGCCACGCTGTGGTGGCGCTGCTTCAGGTTGTGAAATTCCTTCTTTTTCAGGCTCATCATACTTGGTGAGATATGAGTAGTACGAAATCCATCTTCAAAGATAGCCCAAGTCACCTCATCAATAGGTGTGGTAATCTGGAAATTGTCCCACCATGCTGCGGCTGGTCCTTCCAACAGGTGTGCTGCAAACCTGACCTTTTCAGCATCTGTGCATCCTACGGTCACTAAGTCCTTGTTCACAGAACGTAGCCAATCATTGGCCACCATGGGATCAGTCGTTCCTGAAAACTTAGCTGGCCTCAGACGCAGAAATCTGGTGAGCATATCAAAACCTGGAGGGTTGTTGTTGTTGTTGTTGTTATTGTTGTTGTTGTTGGGGTTGTTGTTATTGGGGTTGTTGTTGTTGTTATGGTTCTGGATAAACGTCGTCATCATTTGCATAAGCTGTGTCTGCGCATTCATCATTTGTTGCATTTCCGGGGTAATGTTGGGGTTGGGGTTGGTGTTTGCGCGACGGGGAGGCATCTGTGGTTTATTCATATAGAGATAAGAATGAGATACCCTTACATGATTTATGCACAATACATCACACAAGCATACAACACAAGGATAAAAACTCAACAACAAGATAACAAAAGTCTCAAAGCAAATACACCCAAGTGGCAAGCCATCCACATGTCGGATGGTCCAAACATTAAGTTCACAAATAACAAGTGCGGTAAATAAAGATAACTGAGTAGTCAAATCTACTCGTCGGCATCAATATCCTCCTCGACAAAGGTAAGACCTGCGTTCTCCATTGCGGTCTTGTTCTCCTCGATGGTAGTGGTCAAAGAGTCGATCTTGGCCTTGAGAGCCCTCTTCTGGGAATGAAGCCTCTCAATCACTGTCTGCTGCTGCTCTAACTCGAAGTCCTTGGACTGCAGTTCCTCGGTCATATCACGAATCCTCTTGTTCCTATCCTGGACACGCTTCTCTTGACTCTTGAACTTACGGTCTTGGGTCTCGAACCTTGCCTCCATCTCCTTGACTATCTCGTCCTGCTGCGCGAAGAGCTTGTCCTTCTCGCGAAGCTGCACCTGGAGCTCGTCATTACTAAGCATGACGTTGGTCCTATCAGTATCCACGTGCCTAATAAGAGTCTCTAAGTCCTGGAGGTACAGGCGTATCGGCTCTGCTGTGGCCCTCGAGTCGTCCTCAAAGTCAATGGACTCTCCGTCATCATCACGCCTTCCGAAGGCGTGGAAGTGAGTGCCTCTAACCTGTCGGGAGTGACGTCCTAACAGTCGTCCTATCAGATCCTGCATGACAACCTCCATGCCTCTCTCCCTGTCATCGTGCATAAGCTTGAAGACGATGGCCTCTGTAGTAGGCTCAGTCTGGCGTCCTGGCTGGTTCACCTTGAAGCCCCAGAGGTCCTTCCTCTCAAACTTGGTGAGTGGGTGCACCGTAATGATAGGAAGAGGGAGATCGAGTAAAGTAGTAAGCTCTACGATACGAGGACCAAAACGGGTAGCCTGGAACTCCTCAACAGTGCTGATGGCAATAGGCATCTATTTATAAGATTGAAAAAGTTAGAACACACAATTTTAGATAAACAAGATAAACATTCAAACACATTCTTGGGACACACAAAAATCACACAAGTCATGCATAGATAAATTCATTACATCAACCAAGGTTCAATCTTAAGATTTCATTTTGGAAAATAAGGTGATAGGTGGTGGTCCAACTAACGAAGTGCGCTTACAATCCTATCTCATTGGATCTGGTGGCTAGCACAATGTTCCTAGTGGCAATCACCCTATCTTGTTCACATGCTTCTATCACTAAGTCTATAATATCTCCTCTTAAGGATTGGTTGGTGACCTCCAACTCTTGGGTATGTTCCTTCTCTTTCTCTAAGTCTTTTTGGAGGTTGAGCATTCTGCACTTGACTCTTGCACTTAGTTCCTTGATAGTCTTCCAAGCTGCTTCTTTTGCTGACTCAAAGAATGTGGTGTGCATAAAAGTGTTGGTGTACATGCAGAAGCCCTTTTCTTTATGGTTGTCTTCCTTATTCTTGTACAAGTGAAGTTGCACCCACCAATACTCCACTCCATCCTCCATCACTGGAAAGCCCTTGTACACAGCTGCACCATGTACTCCCATGGTCTCCATGAGGTCCTTGAGAATCTTGGGAAACTCAGTCTCACACTCCAAGGTCATGGTCATGAGTGGTCCTTTCTTCACGGCTTCGTTGACGGAGTTCATCTACAAATAGAGATGAGAATGAGAAGATTAGAAAAGTTTACGAGAAGAATAGACAAGTGTAGAAGAAGTTAAAATTTTCCTTAGTGGTTTCCAATCCTAGGGTCATAATCCTACAGGCAACACAGTGCTCTGATACCATCTGTAAGATCCCTCCTTATTAAAGGAAAAGATCCCTGTGATTGCAATGCTAGTCCCTGGATCAATGCTAGCATCCACAGTTTAAGATGAAGTACACAGATACAAAGTTGTAGCACACAAAGTTTAAGATGAATCTACACACAAAGTTGTAGCACACATTTACACACAGATATATACAAACAAATATATTATGAATGCATGCATGCATGAATCTACCAAGTGATGATTTTTGAAAACTCAACCAAGCAAGTGCATGAATACAGAACTAAAACAAGTCACAAAGTAGACAAGACAAACTTAAATAACCCTAAAACAAAAATACTAAACTAAATCTATACTTAAAATGGCCTCAAACATGTCTCTGCAATTTTAGCACATCTAATGGTTACTATTTGCTAAACAAATTGGATAGGCAGAAAGATCTTGTTTTTATGAATCCAACGGTATAAAGTTTGCAAAATTCCAACGTGGAATTCAAAAGATATAGGCATTTGAAATCTGGATCAAAATCTGTTTTTAAATTCTAATTTCAGATCTAACCTAGCGCTACGATGCAGATCTAACGGCTGCTACTTCTCTGGCGAAAAACTGGCGGCGGAGCGGCGGCTGCCGGCGGCGGAACTGTCGGTCGTTGACGTTGCCGACGATGCAGGAGGTAAGTGAGATCGAGGAGTAGCTCACCGGGCTCAGGAGGTCACGGCGAAGCTCGTCGTACTTGCGGTTGGTCAAGGGGCGCTCGGGCACAGCTGCGATTCCTCACCGGAGTTCGTGGCGGCGTCGGGTGGTCGTCGTGGACGTCGCTGTGGATCACCCCGAGGCAAGGCGAGGACACGGTTAGATTCGCAGAATCGAGATAGAGCTATGTGCGTGAACTAGAAAGCGCGGGGCGGTCTGGACTTACCACTGGAGTTCGCCGGAGTTCGTGCAGACGTCGGTGGCGGCTAGTCGACGATGTTGCCGGAGCTACAGCCCATGCGAGAGCAAACGAAATGTGTTAAAAGAAGCGCAGAGGCTCACTGAATCAGTTTGCAAGATCGAGAGGCAGAGGGGAGCTCTGGACTCACCGGAATTCGCCGGCGCAGTCGTCGGAGACGGCGGGGCTACAGAGAGCAATACACGCAGCCTGGTGGCGCTCTGGGTTCGGGGTTTGAGGGAGAAGAGAGAGGAGACAGAGGGGATTCTTATAGCCTGGTCACGAGCGAGAATTACTCGGCCAATAAATCGAATTGACTCCGTGAATTAAACACAGAAACGCCCGCGTTGATTTGGGGATGAACGGGTCATGCGGGTGGAGACGACGATGACGTGGAGAAGGCCCGCTTGTCGGCGTGGTACGCGGAGTGCAGGTGGGGTCGGCCTGTCAGCGTCTGTTTGCGTGTGCTCGCGCGTGGGAGAAGTAAAAGGAGATTCCCGGGTGGGCTTGCTGGGCCTCATCCGCTGCTGGGCCAGATTCTGGCCGCTCGGCCCTTTCCCTTTCTTTAAGTTTTTTTCTTTTTCTAAATCCATTTTCTGGTATGAATTTGATATGAATTCAAATCCTTTTGAATTCAAACTTCTTTGAGGATTTTTGCAGGGTTCTGTGGGTTCACAAACAATCAAATAACCTAGTGGTTACCTTGCAAAGGCCTGGTCAAGCTTGGGTTTCAAAATAAACAGAGATTTGCTCTAGTTGCAAATATTTGGAATAGGGTTTAGAAAAATTCCTAAATTTGGAATCTTGGGTTTAAAATGCTATTCCTAATCTTTCCAATCATGGAGGCAAGCAAACAAGTATATAGACAATTAAATCCCAAAGGGTGATGGCCAATTGAGATAAATTGCCCACATAAAATCATAGCCAAAGTTTGTGCTTCTAAATGATTTTGAGAAAAACCCTATATGAATGAATGATGCAAGAATGATATGAATGAGTTTTTGAAACATGATTTTTGGGATGTTACAAACAACAACTCTCTAAGGTGCTCATACCACATGTGTGGAGCTTGTTTCAGCCCACAGAGCGCCTTATCAAGTTTGTAAACTTGGTTTGGGAAGTTGGGATCCTCGAACCTTGGAGGTTGCTTTACATAAACCAACTCATGCAATGGACCATTTAGAAAAGCACTTTTTGCATCCATTTGTTGCAATTTAAAGTTATGATGTGACGCATAAGGAAGAAGGATACTGATGGAATCAAGGAGAGCCACAGGAGCATATGTCTCTCAATAATCAATGCCTTCAATTTGAGAGAACCCTTGTGAGATACCAATCTTTCCTTGTTCCTTACAACAATTCCATGTTCATCTTGCTTGTTCTTGAATATCCACTTAGGGCCAATAACATTACGGTAATCTATAGGCTTTTCAACTAACTTCCATACTATGTTTCTCGCAAAGTCGTTGAGCTCTTTATGCATTGGTTCCAACCAATCTGAATCTTCAAGAGCTTCTCACACTTTCTTTGGCTCCACCATGGATATATGTGCTTGATGCTCACCAAAATGCTTCAATTGAACTCGACTGGATATTCCACTCCCTAGATCACCAAGAACATTCTCAAGAGTGTGGTCTCTTCTTTTCAACATTCTATCCACTCTAGCTTTGCGACGGGTTTCAATCTCCTTGTTGTTTCTTGTGGGTATCTCTTCATCTTTTTGGTCCTCGTCTTGACCATCATCTTGACCTTGATCATCAATGGGATCATTCTCATCATCATGAGACATAGGTTTACCTTGGTATTGATCAGGCATAATCCTATAAAGGCGTTGAGATGATCTAGTGGCTGATTGTTCTGCCTTGTGCAATTGACTAAGCAGCACTGGACAATCCGGTAAGTGGAGAGGCTGGTTCATACTGGCTAGAGCTTTCTGCCTGATCAACTTGTTGAGGGTTCTCAGCTTGTCTTTGGCTTGGGTCATCATTTGCCTCAATAATAGGAGCTTGTTGATGCTGTGAAGATGAAGGCTCCACTTGAGTAGAGCATAGTTCTTCTCGATCTGCCACAAGGGGTTCGTCAACAGGGCGAATGAATCCCGCACCCTTTCTTCTTATGACATCTTGAGGTATTTCATCATCTACATCACAAACATCACACACACACCCCTTGGGGACCATCATATTCTTCGAAAACCACACTACAAGATTCTATGACAACTCCAGAGAGTTTATCATAGATTCTATAAGTGTGGGACTCGAGACCATAGCCAACAAAAATACCCTCTAAAGCTTTGGAATAAAATTTGGACAAATGAACACCTTTTATGTGATAGAAACACTTACAACCAAACACCCGGAAGTATGAAACGTTGGGCTTGTTACCGGTAAGTATTTCATATGGAGTCTTGATCAACTCTTTGTGGTGGTAGAGGCGGTTTGATGCATGGCACGCGGTGGCGATTGCTTCAGCCCAAAATTTGTATGGAGACTTAAACTCCACTAACATGGACCTTGCCATTTCCATTAGAGTATGGTTCTTTCTCTCAGTGCTGGCTACAAGTGCGAAGATCGTTTGTAGCTAGTTTCAAAGTTAAGATGTCGATCCCACAGGGATCCCAAAGGTAAGTGTTTATTGGTGAAGTCTCTATCACACCCAAAGTTGTCACAGGTCTTCGAGTGAATTGACTGCAGGTGTTGAAATAAGAATGAAATTTGGATTAAAGCGATTGTATTTAAATAAAACTAAAATGTAAAGTTCGGAAATAAAAAGCATAAAAGTAAAGAATGATTTGTTTGTTGTTTTATGCAGATGGCAAAGTATCCGTGGGGAGATTAAGTTCATGGTGTTAGTGAATGTGTGATGTGCTCAGTTACTGTAGAGCCCGCTGGGAAACCCCAAGAGGAAGGTATGATGAGCACAATAGTAAGTTTTCCCTCAATTATGAAACCAAGGTTATCAAACCAGTAGGAGAAAGGAAACAACTCCCAAGGTGTTGCTAGCAACGTGGAACCTACACAACACAACCACAATACTTTGCCCCAACTTACAGTGAGGTTGTCAAGCTCACCGATTTGCTGAAAACAAAGGATTAAACGTATAGTGTGGAAGAAAGCAATTGCTTGTAGTAATTGCAGAAAGTAAACAGTAGGCAGTAGATTGAATATCAATGGGAAGGAATGGACCGGGGTCCACAGTTCACTAGAGGTGTCTCTCCATAAGATAAATAGCATGTTGGGTGAACAAATTACAGTTGGGAAATTGATAGATTCATAATGCATAATAATGCATGTACATGTCATGATGAGTTCTATGAGATTCGTTTGGGCATTGCAACATAATACATAGACCGTAATCCAACTGCATCTATGACTAATAATCCACCTTCAGGTTATCATCCGAACCCCTTCTAGTATTAAGTTGCAAGCAACAGATAATTGCATTAAGCAAGGTGTGTAATGTAAACAATACAATTGCCCTTGGACAAAGGATTGTTGTTTTCTCCCTAGTAGCAACAACACATCTACAATCTTAGAGGTTCCTGTCACCCCCCCGAGATTACTAGAGACATGAACCTACTATCGAGCATAAATACTCCCTCTTGGAGTCACAAGTAACTACTTGGCCAGAGTAACCACTAACAACGGAGAGCATGCAAGATCACAAATAACATAGACATGATAGAATCAATAATCAATCTTGACGTAGTACTCAATATCCATCAGCTCCCAACAAACAGAACATGTAGGATCACAAATAGATGATCTTGATCATGATAGGAAGCTCACAAGATATAAACATGATAGCACAAAGGAGGAGAAACAACCATCTAGCTACTGCTATGGACCCATAGTCCAAGGATGAACTACTCACGCATCACTCCGGAGGCTGGCATGATGATGAAGAAGGTCTCTAGGGTGATCTGTCCTCTCCAGCAGGGTGCCGGGAAGAGATTCATATCCTTCCCGATCTAGGGACGATGGTGACGG
Source organism: Avena sativa (assembly GCA_916181665.1). Taxonomy (NCBI): domain Eukaryota; kingdom Viridiplantae; phylum Streptophyta; class Magnoliopsida; order Poales; family Poaceae; genus Avena; species Avena sativa. The sequence continues at coordinate 365,276,740 of OV702295.1, forward strand.
CGGCTACGGACTTTTTAGTGGATTTCTGATCGGGTTCTTAGGGTTTCTGCATTGGGTGGTTTATATAGGCGGGAGGGGAAGGTCGCTTGAGGGCCCTGCCCTAGTGTGGCCTAGGGTGCGCCCGCGCCATGGGGTGGTGTGGCTGCCCTGTGGCTCCTCTTCGTCCCCCCTCTGGACTCCGTCTTTGTTACGGTAAAATATTGACTTCGGCTTTTGTTCTGTCCAATTCCGAGAATATTTCCTTACTAGTGTCACATCCCAAGATTTTCTAAATCTTGTAATGTGAAAAATAAATAAACAAAATAAATTATTGTTGAAAATCAGGGAGAAAAGAAACTTTTTGTTTCTAAATGGAAACTTAAAATCCCATCTGGAACAAACTTTGATTAAAGTTTGAATCTAACTGAATTCAAATCTAGTGAAGTGCATTCCTCAATGAATGTATCTTGAAATTTAAACACTTGGAAAATAAATCCAAACCCTAAACCCTAATGGAATAAAAATTATTTCCAAGTTATCTCCAAGCCTATGGATTTGATCCATAAAAAAAAGTTGTCAACAAACATTCACAAATGATCAAGAATGACAAATGGAAATATTATAAGACCATAGAAATTGGTTTCACTTAATTTGGAACCATGGATAAAATCTTATGAATTTAATAAGATAAGGAAAAGTAATTTCCAAAGCTAATAAAGCACCTATCTATAAATCCATACCAAATGGTGAGCAAATGATCCTAAAGGGATTTAAAAGGGATAAACAAATATCAAATAAGATTTCACAAATTGGAATCACCAAGTTTGGATCTCTAAATAAAAAGATATGGATTTTATAAGATGAAGAAAGAAATATTAAATAAGGAATATTTAAAGACCAAATTAAATCTTGGCCAAGACCATAAGCAAATGGAATGAATTTAATCCAAATCCAAATAAAATAAAAGGATAAAGAATTTCCAAAATAAAATAAAATAAAATGGCATAAACCAAATCCTATTGGAATAAAGACAAATCAAATTTTAAATGATTAATAAATCATATTAAAAACTTTTCCAAATAATTCAAGATGAATTATTTGACACCCATTTAATCAAATAAAACTTACTGAAAGGTTTTGGAAGGATTTAGAATTCAAATGGAAATTACAAACATTATTAAATCTTGAATGAATTAATACAAGGACCTACTTTAAATAATTAAAAAGGCACTTAAAGAATAAAAGTTTATTCCAAAATTGACTTCAGATTATATTACTAATCAGTATTTAAACCTACACAAATTTTGGCAAAGGTTTGAATTCAAATGAGTGTTTGAATTAATTAAACAAAACCAAAGCAGATAAAAGAAATGTAAAAAGGAAAAAAACAATCAGAACAAGAAAAAAATATTGAAAGAAGCAGCCCAGCCCAGCTAGCCCACTAAGCCCATCAGCAGCCCACTCCTTCTACCTCGCAGCAAAATGTTTTTCACACGCAGACAGACCCGCGCAGCCACTGACGAGTCGTCCCCACTCTCCCTCTCCCTCTCTCGCGGACACCCGGACCCGTGCCATGCTGGCATCATCTTCCTCGCGTGAAACCCGCCCCCTAGTTCCTCCTTGCCGTTTCTGGCCATTGAAGACGGTGTCAATACGCTTTACTGCCTGCGTTACTCTACCCCGCGGCCATGCTATCTTAAGTGCCTGCGTTCCCTCTCTCTTTCCCCCCAGTCGCTGCCCCACCGGAGCCCCCAGGTTGTCCCCAATTCTCCCTACACTGCACTCTGCTCCGGCGAGCTCCGACGGCAATTCCGGCCAGCCTCCTCCGCCCCTCGCCTCCTCGAGCACACAAACGTGACCCCCAGGCGCTGGCACACCTCTCTGCGTCCTCAGCTCGCTCGCGCGTGCCCCCCAGCATCGGCAACAACGACGACCAGCAGCGCCGCCGTCTGCTTTTTCTCCGACGAAGCCTCCAGGTAGTCTCTGACCGCGCCGCCCCCTCTCTTTGATGCTCCCACACTCCCTACTCTCTTACGCGTCTAACGCACCCTTTGTTTTGCATTGGCGTAACCTGTAGCCTCGCCCCTGTCATCAACTGAGCGAGACCGACACCGTCATTGACTCCGGCGTGGAATTCCGACTGATCCCGTGCGCCCCTTGATAAACTGCAAGCACGTTGAGCTTCAGCATCACTCCACGAACTCGGTGAGCACCTCCCTTCTCCCTCTCGCATCCTGTAGCATCGTCACCACCACCGTCTGACCGCTCCGCCACCACCTGCCACCGCCAGCGCCGCCCCTTGATGGCTAGCGTGCTGAGCGCCGTTCGATCTTAATCTAGTGTCTACGAAAGAAACTAAGCGAAGGGGTAAGTAGCAACCTGTGTCGTGCAATCAAGTTAAATCCTATGGTCTGAATCGCTCGATCCAACCGAAACGGTACTGACGAATAGGAACTAGACACGTGGCCTGGAATCTGTTTTAAAAACAGAAACTTGTCTATTAGATGTTCCAATTTGAAAAATTCATAACTTTCAAACCACACGTCCAAATTTTGCAAATTTTATATCAATGGAATCATAAAGACAAGCCCTAGCCAACCATGCCCTTTTTTTAGTAAAATGCTTCTGTTAAATTGTTTGTTTTTGCAGAAACTTGTGTATGCATGTTTAGAATGTAAAAAATTGTTCTAAAATGATTTTTGAGATAAAACCTTTGGCAAATGGTTTGTTTTGAACCTACTGACCATAGAAATCAATTTGTGGTCTCAAAAATATAATTGGTGAAGCAAAAGAATGAATCTTGGATTTAAACCATTTCTAGTCAAATAAAAATATTGTTTATGTGTTTAAAAATGATTTTGGAGGAAAACCTTTGAGAAATGTTTTCTTTTAAACTCTCTGACCCCAAACACCAAGTTTTATGATTTGGAAATGTATTTGGTGAACCCTATAAAGATAATTACCTTGTTAAAGGCATTTTCAACCACATAAAATAATGACTTGGTTTAAAAATGGTTTATGAAGTAAAATCTTTTGCAAATGGTTTTGCCACTTTATAAAATGACCAATAGGTGTTTCCAAATGTTTATAACCTATTAGAAACCACTTTTACAAATAAAACAATTTTTTGCATGTTTGCATGCATTGTTTTGTTTCTATTATTTTATGTGATGTTTTGCTTGAATGGTAGATTGAAATTGTGCCTTGCTTGATTGAATTATAGTGATTTGAAGAGTGTGATCATTGCAAAGACAAGGAGTGAACTTATATTCTCTACCAACAAGGAAAGTGATGCTTCATACTTTGTCCCATTATTTTCACTATGCATTAGTGATATTTCTAAGTAGGACTTGCATGGAATTTTTGCTAAGTATAAACCATGCCATGGGAAATCCTAGTAGATGAAACCTTAGTAGAAATTTCCTAAGTTAAGATTCCTACTACTATCATGCTTAGCTTAGCTAGTAGAAAACAAGGGTGGATTATATTCATGCTATGGAATATTTCTAAGTCAAGGACTTATGTTTTGTTTCATAAAACAACTAAGTGAATGAATCACCTGGGTGGAATGGAAGGAATGGTTTGTGTTGAGTGGTTCACAAGGCCCATTTCTATGGTTTACCTTGTGTATATCACTTGTGGATGGCCACCCAGGAACAAAGAGATTTGATATGTCAAATGTTGAGAAGCTTCAAGTGCAGCCACTGGGCATTATGGGCTCTGCCTGGATCATATAGGTTGCAATAACTTAGCCAAATGGACAGTTGGTGGTAGGGGAATGATAGGTTGGAGCGCGTCCATTCTGGTCTAAGGGAAGGATTCTGAAAGATCTTGTCTTGGTGAAACCAAGTCTTGTGGGGAAAGTGCACCACCTCTGCAGAGTGTAAAATCTAAATACTTAGCCATGTCCTTGGTAAAGGACAAATTGAGCATCAAGACATGGAAGCTGTCAAGAATCTCCTCATCCCAATTTCTAAGTAAAAACTTGTGGTTGAACAAGGGTTGAAGGATCACCAATTTCTATTGGGAGATGCCTTGGGTGATTTTTGTCAAACAAAAACTTAGTGTTTTTCAAATGATAAGGAAAAACTATTTTGAGAAATGCAAGCCTAAGCTCCACTTAGCCAAATGCATATAGATGATAGACTCCACTATACTACCATAGTATCACTTGCCAATACAATTCAAATGTATTGACCCTTGTGGCTGTAACTTGTTATGTTGCAGGTTTGTTTGATATTAGTGAAGTTTAATGATTAGGATTACATGTCTACAACCAACATGCCTGCCTGTGGCACTTTGAAGATGAAGGACCCCATGCTATTGTTATTTTTTGCTGCATTGTAATGAGATAGCCAAATGAGCTATGTAAGATGTAATAAATTATTTTATTCCTGGTTATAAAGTTGTATTATGACCTTTGTTTCTTGATATTACATCTTAACTACGGATGCTAGCTATTGATCCAGGGACTAGCATTGTAAACACAGGGATCTCTACCTTATTAAAGGTTGGGACCTCTACAGATGGTATCAGAGTATTGTGTTGCCTGTAGGATTGTAACCCTAGGATTGGACAAAACCCCTTAGAAAAATAGGAGTTGTATTTGTTCCAAAACTTATTTACAAACAATCTTGTAAACTCTTTTCTCAACCATTTTTGATTTCGATTCCACATCTCTTCTATTTCAAACTTGATGGACAAAGCCTACCCCATGGCCAAAGACTTCACCATGTGCAAAGGACTTCATCAACTCTAATGACTTCAACATCTTCAAGTGATTTCAACCTTATTTCACCAAGGACTTCAACTTGTATATCACTAAGGACTACAAGTGAGACAAGAAATATTGCTCAAGACTTGAAGACTAAGGAAAGACAACTTAGAAGGAGTCACCATCACCTTTGGAATTTTGTGACCAAGACACAAGAATATTTCCAAAGAAACCATGATCTCATGCAAGAAGAATCAACCAAGAAGGATGGAAAGATCTCAAGTGAACCATATAGATGGACCACCATATTAAGTATAGATCAAACACACCAACTTATGTGGTGTAACAAAAATATTTTGTTGCCTAAAAATGTGCTTGAACTTTGTTGTTTGAGTGAAATGTTTGTTTGTGATTGCTTGCACATTGCTTGTGTGAATTGTGATGTGTGTGATTAGAATTATTTCCTTAGAAATATCTTGCCTATTCTAATCCCAATCCAACCCAAACAGATGACTACTCCAGGAAATTTCAACATCAAGGATGGTGACAACAACAATAACCAAGAGGACAACATGAGAGAACTCATAGTAACCCAAACCCAGTTGAACCAAGTGACAGCTCAATTTTTGGCCAACACCAGTGAGGTAGATCCAACCATGCAAAGGTTTTTGGAAACCCAAACCCAACTGTTGCATAAGGTGACAAATCGAATGATCAACATGGGAGACAACTCTTCCCAAGGAGTTTGTGACAACAAGGATGACAAAGATGATATTTTAGAAGGAACTCAAGCTTGCAATGTTTGTGGAGACAAGGACCACACTTCCAAGGAGCATGAAGATCAATGCCCCAATTGTGAAGAGAAACATCCAACTAACCAATGCCCCACATCTCAAGATACTTGTTTCCTATGTGAAGGAAATAATCATGTCCCTATCCAATGCCCCATCTATTCCATAGTTCAACAAAGGAAACAAGGTGGAGTGCAACAACTGATAGCAGATTACCATGAGAAAGCAAAGGCTACCAAGAAGGATGAAGACAAAGGAAAATCTCAACTTGCACCTCCATGCAATATGACTCAATTTAAAGGACCAAAGAGGAGACATATGTATTATCCAAGGAAAAGGTCAAGGAGACCAGGAACTTTTCCTACCTTTAAGATAACATATGAAGAACATGAATTGGAAGCACTCCTAGCTTTGGAGAAACCCAAGAAGAAGAAGGACAAAAGTCAAGTGCAATGTTGTCATTGCAAAGAGATGGGACACTATGCCAATGAATGTCCTGAGAAGAAACAAAAATATAAGGAGATTAACCAAGTGTGGTGCAACAACTGCAAAGAACTAGGCCATTATGTAGCAACTTGTCCACAGAAGATACGTGATGAACTCAATCTTATCACATGTTACAATTGTAGTAACCAAGGACATTATGCAAGCAATTGTCCATAGAAGATGAAGCACAAGATAAAGCCTATGAAGGATCTTAGCCTTGTCACATGTTTCAAATGTGGAAACAAAGGACACTAAGCAGATGTTTGCCCAGAGAAGTTTCCCCAAGATCCCAAGCAAGCCAAGAAGTAAATCTAGATGGAAATATTTTAAGGGTGGTAGTACCCTAGTTGCTTTGAGCCAACTTGTAACCCTACCTTACCCAAATCTCGGGACGAGATTTATTTTAAGGGTGGTAGCCTGTCACATCCCAAGATTTTCTAAATCTTGTAATGTGAAAAATAAATAAACAAAATAAATTATTGTTGAAAATCAGGGAGAAAAGAAACTTTGTGTTTCTAAATGGAAACTTAAAATCCCATCTGGAACAAACTTTGATTAAAGTTTGAATCTAACTGAATTCAAATCTAGTGAAGTGCATTCCTTAATGAATGTATCTTGAAATTTAAACACTTGGAAAATAAATCCAAACCCTAAACCCTAATGGAATAAAAATCATTTCCAAGTTATCTCCAAGCCTATGGATTTGATCCATAAAAAAAAGTTGTCAACAAACATTCACAAATGATCAAGAATGACAAATGGAAATATTATAAGACCATAGAAATTGGTTTCACTTAATTTGGAACCATGGATAAAATCTTATGAATTTAATAAGATAAGGAAAAGTAATTTCCAAAGCTAATAAAGCACTTATCTATAAATCCATACCAAATGGTCAGAAAATGATCCTAAAGGGATTTAAAAGGGATAAACAAATATCAAATCAGATTTCACAAATTGGAATCACCAAGTTTGGATCTCTAAATAAAAAGATATGGATTTTATAAGATGAAGAAAGAAATATTAAATAAGGAATATTTAAAGACCAAATTAAATCTTGGCCAAGACCATAAGCAAATGGAATGAATTTAATCCAAATCCAAATAAAATAAAAGGATAAAGAATTTCCAAAATAAAATAAAATAAAATGGCATAAACCAAATCCTATTGGAATAAAGACAAATCAAATTTTAAATGATTAATAAATCATATTAAAAACTTTTCCAAATAATTCAAGATGAATTATTTGACACCCATTTAATCAAATAAAACTTACTGAAAGGTTTTGGAAGGATTTAGAATTCAAATGGAAATTACAAACATTATTAAATCTTGAATGAATTAATACAAGGACCTACTTTAAATAATTAAAAAGGCATTTAAAGAATAAAAGTTTATTCCAAAATTGACTTCAGATTATATTACTAATCAGTATTTAAACCTACACAAATTTTGGCAAAGGTTTGAATTCAAATGAGTGTTTGAATAAATTAAACAAAACCAAAGCAGATAAAAGAAATGTAAAAAGGAAAAAAACAATCAGAACAAGAAAAAAATATTGAAAGAAGCAGCCCAGCCCAGCCCAGCTAGCCCACTAAGCCCATCAGCAGCCCACTCCTTCTACCTCGCAGCAAAATGTTTTTCACACGCAGACAGACCCGCGTAGCCACTGACGAGTCGTCCCCACTCTCCCTCTCCCTCTCTCGCGGACACCCGGACCCGTGCCATGCTGGCATCATCTTCCTCGCGTGAAACCCGCCCCCTAGTTCCTCCTTGCCGTTTCTGGCCGTTGAAGACGGTGTCAATACGCTTTACTGCCTGCGTTACTCTACCCCGCGGCCATGCTATCTTAAGTGCCTGCGTTCCCTCTCTCTTTCCCCCCAGTCGCTGCCCCACCGGAGCCCCCAGGTTGTCCCCAATTCTCCCTACACTGCACTCTGCTCCGGCGAGCTCTGACGGCAATTCCGGCCAGCCTCCTCCGCCCCTCGCCTCCTCGAGCACACAAACGTGACCCCTAGGCGCTGGCACACCTCTCTGCGTCCTCAGCTCGCTCGCGCGTGCCCCCCAGCATCGGCAACAACGACGACCAGCAGCGCCGCCGTCTGCTTTTTCTCCGACGAAGCCTCTAGGTAGTCTCTGACCGTGCCGCCCCCTCTCTTTGATGCTCCCACACTCCCTACTCTCTTACGCGTCTAACGCACCCTTTGTTTTGCATTGGCGTGACATGTAGCCTCGCCCCCGTCGTCAACTGAGCGAGACCGACACCGTCACTGACTCCGGCGAGGAATTCCGACTGATCTCGTGCGCCCCTTGATAAACTGCAAGCACGTTGAGCTTCAGCATCACTCCATGAACTCGGTGAGCACCTCCCTTCTCCCTCTCGCATCCTGTAGCATCATCACCGCCACCGTCTGACCGCTCCGCCACCACCTGCCACCGCCAGCGCCGCCCCTTGATGGCTAGCGTGCTGAGCGCCGTTCGATCTTAATCTAGTGTCTACAAAAGAAACTAAGCGAAGGGGTAAGTAGCAACCTGTGCCGTGCAATCAAGTTAAATCCTATGGTCTGAATCGCTCGATCCAACCGAAACGGTACTGACGAATAGGAACTAGACACGTGGCCTGGAATCTGTTTTAAAAACAGAAACTTGTCTATTAGATGTTCCAATTTGAAAAATTCATAACTTTCAAACCACACGTCCAAATTTTGCAAACTTTATATCAATGGAATCAGCAAGACAAGCCCTAGCCAATCATGCCCTTTTTTTAGTAAAATGCTTCTGTTAAATTGCTTGTTTTTGCAGAAACTTGTGTATGCATGTTTAGAATGTAAAAAATTGTTCTAAAATGATTTTTGAGATAAAACCTTTGGCAAATGGTTTGTTTTGAACCTACTGACCATAGAAATCAATTTGTGGTCTCAAAAATATATTTGGTGAAGCAAAAGAATGAATCTTGGATTTAAACCATTTCTAGTCAAATAAAAATATTGTTTATGTGTTTAAAAATGATTTTGGAGGAAAACCTTTGAGAAATGTTTCGTTTTAAACTCTCTGACCCCAAACACCAAGTTTTATGATTTGGAAATGTATTTGGTGAACCCTATAAAGATAATTACCTTGTTAAAGGCATTTTCAACCACATAAAATAATGACTTGGTTTAAAAATGGTTTATGAAGTAAAATCTTTTGCAAATGGTTTTGCCACTTTATAAAATGACCAATAGGTGTTTACAAATGTTTATAACCTATTAGAAACCACTTTAACAAATAAAACAATCTTTTGCATGTTTGCATGCATTGTTTTGTTTCTATTATTTTATGTGATGTTTTGCTTGAATGGTAGATTGAAATTGTGCCTTGCTTGATTGAATTATAGTGATTTGAAGAGTGTGATCATTGCAAAGACAAGGAGTGAACTTATATTCTCTACCAACAAGGCAAGTGATGCTTCATACTTTGTCCCATTTTTTTCACTATGCATTAGTGATATTTCTAAGTAGGACTTGCATGGAATTTTTGCTAAGTATAAACCATGCCATGGGAAATCCTAGTAGATGAAACCTTAGTAGAAATTTCCTAAGTTAATATTCCTACTACTATCATGCTTAGCTTAGCTAGTAGAAAACAAGGGTGGATTATATTCATGCTCCACTTAGCCAAATGCATATAGATGATAGACTCCACTATACTACCATAGTATCACTTGCCAATACAATTCAAATGTATTGACCCTTGTGGCTGTAACTTGTTATGTTGCAGGTTTGTTTGATATTAGTGAAGTTTAATGATTAGGATTACATGTCTACAACCAACATGCCTGCCTGTGGCACTTTGAAGATGAAGGACCCCATGCTATTGTTATTTTCTGCTGCATTGTAATGAGATAGCCAAATGAGCTATGTAAGATGTAATAAATTATTTTATTCCTGGTTATAAATTTGTATTATGACCTTTGTTTCTTGATATTACATCTTAACTGTGGATGCTAGCTATTGATCCAGGGACTAGCATTGTAAACACAGGGATCTCTACCTTATTAAAGGTTGAGACCTCTACAACTAGCTTTCGTGAAACCAAAAACAGCAGAAAACAGGAACTGGCACGGCGACATCTTGTTAATAGGTTAGTTCCAGAAAATGTATAAAAATGCCTCAAAGTGTAGACAAAACATAAGATAGTTGGTACAAAAAAAGCATGGAGCATCAAAAATTATAGATACGTTTACGACGTATCAAGCATCCCCAAGCTTAACTCCTGCTCGTCCTCGAGTAGGTAAGTGATAAAAAGAATTTTTTTTTAGGTGACATGCTGTCACATCCCAAGATTTTTCAAATCTTGTAATGTGAAAAATAAATGAATAAAATAAAACTTTTTTTGATTTTCAGGGCCAGAAGAAACTTTTTGAATCCAATTGGAAACCATCAAACCAAATTGGATCAAATAAATCCTAAAGGGATTAAAAAGATAAATATTTGTTAAAGGAAAAATAAAATATTTCATTACCACTTTGGAATCTTTTTATAAAAAGGTTTTGGTTCTCAAAATGAAATGAAAGGATTTTAAATAAAGATTATTCTAAAAAGCCAAATTAAACCTTGGCCAATATTTGGAAACAAAAGGTTTTGCTTTGATTTAAAATAAAACAATTAGGATTTAATATCCAAGTTTTATTAATAAAGGTTTTATTATGTAAACCATCAAAACTTGTTTATTTGATTAAAATAAGTTTTCAAAAGTATTTCTTATTCCCAAATAAAACCTACTGATTTGGTTTTGAAAATGTTTAAATTTCAAATAGAGACTTTATTAATAAAATCAAACCCTATTTGATTAATAAACCATGGTCCATTTTATTGAATTAATGGAACCTAAAAAGATTTAAAATATTAATTCATTTTGGACTTTGGTTTATGTGTTAAACAGAATCAAATTCAAATGGAAAGTTTGATGAATGTTTGATTTGTTTTGTTTTGATTTGTTGTATGGTTTTCAAAACAGGAAAATAGAAATAGAAAAAGGAAAGGATTCAGAAACAGGAAAAATATAAAGTTTAGGTCGACCCAACCCAGCAGCCCACTAAGGCCCAGAAACAGCCCAGCTATTCCTCCCTGAGGAAAAAAACGATTCGCACGCAGTATCAAACCCACAGAGAGAATGACTGGTGGACCTTCCCCTCATTTCTTTTCCCACTGACCAGTAGACCCCACTTCCCCCTGTTCATCGTCCACACCCGCGCGACCTGTTGTTCCTCCCTCGTCGCTGTTTCCTGCAGTGATTCCGCGCCTTAATTCGTCTTAACGCGACCACCGTTACTTGCTTCGATCACGCAGGCTTAAACGCCCATGCCTCCTTTACATTTCCCCTCCGACACCCCGCGCTGGCACGCCCCAGACCTCCCCAATTCATCCCCAAGCTCCTCTGTCTCCGACGACCTTCCCCGACGAATTCTGGCCGAGCTTCGCCGCCCCTTGCCTCCCTGAGCACGCTAGCAGATTCCCCACTCCCAGACACATCTCCCTATGCTCCTCGTTCAACCGCAGGCGCCCCAGAGCGTCGGCTACGTCAAACTTCCGAGCACCACCGCGTCTGTCTCCAACTCCGGCGAGTACCCAGGTAGATTCCGACCGCCCCGCACCTTCTCGTTCATGCATGCGTTTTCTCCGTGACCTTCCGCACCTAACCATGCCCTCGGTCTGCTTTCTCTTGATCTGTAGCAACGTCTCCAACCACAGACAGAACCGCCAGACGCCGTTGCAAACTCCGGCGAGGAATTCCTCCTACCCTCGTGCGCCCCTTGCCTCATCGACCACACGTCAAGCTTCCCCAGCCTCCTGCGATCACGGTGAGCATCCTCCCCTCTCTTCTAGCTTCCTGTTTCGCCAGCGCCGCCATTGTCTGACTGTCGCCGCCGCTAACCACCGTCGTCGCGCCGCCAATCTTTGGCAAGCACGCTAGCACCGTAGGATCTTGATCCAACGCCCACGATAGATCATTTAAACACTGAAGGGGTACGCCTCCTGAGCCGCACGATTCGTTTAGATCTAACGCCCCACAGAGCCGATCCGGCCGAACCGGTACCGTCCAATTAAAACGCGACGCGTGGCCAGGTCTGTTTAAAACAGAAGTTTGAAATCTCATTAGGTTGTGAATTTCAAACCCTTGTAACTTTGGATCCACACGTCCAAAAATTACAAATTTTATGTCGTTGGATTCAGGAGAACAAGCCCTAGCCAACCATGCCCTTGGTTTAGCAAATAGTATCAGTTAGTTTGCTTGTTTTTGCAGATTCATTTGTGTTCTTGTTTAGATTAGAAAAATTGTGTAAAAATGATTTTAGGGTTAAAACCTTTGCAAAATGGTTTGAGAATAACCTACTGACCCTAGGAACCAACCCATGGTTTGGAAAATGGATTTGGAAAAATTTAGAATGGATTAATTGGTTTAGTCCATTTCTAGCTAAATAAGACTATTGTTTTGTTTATGAAAATGGTTTTGAGTAAAAACTTTGGAGAAAATGTTTTGGACCAAACCTACTGACCATAAACACCAAGTTTTGAGAAACAACAACTTATTTGGTGAAACCACTTAAAGTTGTGGCATTGAAAAAAATGTTTTTCACCACATAAAATGATGAAAGGTTTTGAAAATGGTTTATGGATAAAACCCATTTGCAAATGACTTTGCCATTTTGGTAAATGACCAATTTGGACCTTACAAAGTTTAGAAGCCTAGTGGAGACCATCCTTGCAATAGTACCATCCTTTGCATACTTATGCATGACTTAGATTTCATTGCTTTGTGTGTGTGAAATTGTTGGTTTGACTTTGGTTTGGAATGTTAGTTGAGTTTGTGTTTGCTTGATTGACTTGTAGTGAAGTTAGAGAAGTGTGAGACTAGCAAGATCAAGGAGTGAACCACCATTCCCTACCAAAAAGGCAAGTTACACTATCATACAAAAGTCCTACTATTTTCATTATACTTAGTGGATTTTGAAACATGCATGAAAATGATTTATACTTATGCTATGCTAAATCCTAATAGGATGCCCTTACATTCCTTAGTAAAAACATTGTAATTGTACATGCTTAGCCATGCTTTATTGTGAAAAGAGATACATGTTGAGATTTTACAAAGTTGAGAAAAGGACTTGTGTTTTATATAATAAAACAAGGACTCAATGAACCACCTAGGTGGAGGATACTTTAAGTTTTGGAGAAGGTGGCAACAAAAGGAACCATGTCTATGGTAATCTCTTTGTGTTGTGCTCCAAGAGAAAACCCACCTAGGAAACTTAGAGATTGAACATGTTTCTCCAATTGTGGCTTTCGTGTGCAACCACATGCTATTATGGCTCTGGCTTAGTCAACTACATTAGGAAGACCCATACATTGTCTTTAGATACTGGACATGGGGATCTGGAATGCTTCATGGGTGCTGAAGACAAGCTAGCAATGGTGTATGGGAGGACCTTTTGGAAAGACTTCGTCACATTCTCAATCTGCCAGCACTCCATCTTGGTGAGTGCTAATCCAGTGGCCACTGGTGGCAAAAGGATGGGATTGTGACATGTGGGTAAAGTGTACTCCTTCTACAGAAGATCAAAATCTAAGTACTTAGCCGTGTCCCCGGTTATGGACAATACTGAGCAACTAAAGTTTGAACTATGGGAGATCTCGACATTCCAATTTCTAAAATAAAAACTTGATGCACTTGGGGTTACCAAGATGCTCATGAGATTTTGTTTAACACTTGGTGCACTTGGGGTTACCAAGGTGCTCAAGAGACTTTGTTAAACACTTGATGTACTTGGGGTTACCAAGGAACTCAAGAGATTTTGAAGAAAACTTGAACACTTGGGGTTACCAAGGGGTTCAAGGGATTTGTTAATAACTTATAAACTTGGTCTTTACCAAGGAGTTTTCCAAGAATTGATCAAAACCCTTTTGAAAGGATAGGATAAATTGCTTTATGCAAAAGAGCCCAAAACTCCACTTAACCAAATGTGCATGTAATAATAGGATCCACTCATATTCAACATAGAAGTGAAACTTGCCAATACATTCCAATGTATTGACCCTTGCGGCTGTAACTTGTACTGTTGCAGGTTTGATTGCTTTTAGTGAAGATTGATTGATTTGGATTACAAAGTCTACAACCAGCATGTCTGCCTATGGCACTTTGAAGATGAAGGACCCATGCTTATAGTTATTCTGCTGCAATGTAATGTAATAGCCAAATGAGCTATGTATGATGTAATAAAATTATGTTATTCCTGGTTATAAACTTATATTATGACCTTTGTTTCTTGATATTACATCTTAACTGTGGATGCTAGCTATTGATCCAGGGACTAGCATTGTAAACACAGGGGACACCACCTTATGTTATTAAAGGTTGGGGCACTCCCTTAACAGATGGTATCAGAGCATTGTGTTGCCTGTAGGATTGTAAACCTAGGATTGGACAAAAACCCTTAGAAAATTTAGGAGTTATACTTGTTCCAAAACTTATATACAAACAATCTAGTAAGACTCTTCCCTTAACCATTTTGGTTTCAACACTACATCTCTTCTACTTCAACTTAATGGAAAAACCTACCCATGACCAAAGACTACACCATGTGCAAAGGACTTCTTCAACACTTTCAACTCTAATGACTTCAACATCTTCAGCATGTTCACCAAGGACCTCCAACTTGGATATCACCAAGGACTACAAGATAGACAATAAAATCTTGCTCAAGATAGGGAGACTAAGAGAATGCAAAATTGGAAGAAGCCCACACCACTTGAAGTTTAGTAATCAAGGAGTTTTCCCCAAAGAAACCATGATCTCATACAAGAAGAATGGAAAGATTACAAGTGAACCATATAGATGGACCACCATATTTTAGTTAAGTCCAACCCACCAACTTATGTGGTATAACAAAAATATTTTGGTGCCTAAGTATGTGCTAGAACCTTGTGTTTGGGTGAAATGATTTGTTGAAACTGTTTGCACATTGCTTGTGTGTATAGTGATGTGTGTGATTAAGGATTGTATCCTTAGAAAATATAATTGTCTATTCTAATCTCCCTTCAACCCAAAACAGATGACTAATCCAAAAGACTCCAACATCCAGATTGATGACACCAACACCAACCAAGCTGATAGCATGAAAGAGCTCATAGCAACCCAACACCAGCTGAACCAACTAACAGCTCAGTTCATAGCCAGCACTAGTGATAAAGATCCAGCACTGCAAAAGTTTTTGGAAGAACAATCCCAACTGATGCTTAAGGTGACTAATCAAATGATCAACATGGAAGAAAACTATCCCAAAAGAGATTATGACAGCAAGGATGACAAGAATGTTATTCTAGATGGAGCCCCAGCTTGCATTATTTGTGGAGACAAGGACCATACTTCCAAGGAGCATGAAGATCAATGCCCCAACTGTGAAGAGAAACATCCTGTTGGACAATGTCCTACCTCTCAAGCTACTTGCTACCTATGTGAAGGAAGCAATCATACTCCTATCCAATGCCCCATCTACTCCATGGTGGAACAAAGGAAACAAGAAGGATCCAAGTCTACCCAGAAAGGAAAAGGACCACTTATACCCCCATACAAGACAACCCAATTCAAAGGACTAAAGAAAACCAAGAAACAAAGACAGGACATGAACCTTGTGCAATGTCGTAAATGTAAGGAAATGGGACACTACTCCAGTGAGTGCCCAGAGAACCAGAGGAATAAAGGGATTGGCCAAGTAGTGTGCAACAACTGCAAAGAGCTAGGCCATTATGTAGCAACTTGTCCACAAGAGCTGCGTAAAGAACTCGAGGATATCCACTGTTTCAATTGCAAGAACCCAGGACATTATGCAAGCAACTGTCCAGAAAAGATGAAGAACAAGTTGAACAAGCCTATGGAAAACCTCAACCTTGGCCCATGAGAGTGTGGAAACAAAGGACCCAATGCAGATGCTTTCCAGAGAAGTTTCCCCAAGATTCCAAACAAGCCCTTATGTAATTTTTGTTTGAAATATTTTAAGGGTGGTAGTACCCTAGATGTTTTGAGCCTACTTGTAACCCTAGCCTTCCCAAATCTCGGGACGAGATTTATTTTAAGGGTGGTAACCTGTCACATCCCAAGATTTTTCAAATCTTGTAATGTGAAAAATAAATGAATAAAATAAAACTTTGTTTGATTTTCAGGGCCAGAAGAAACTTTTTGAATCCAATTGGAAACCATCAAACCAAATTGGATCAAATAAATCCTAAAGGGAT
The DNA here is from genome assembly GCA_916181665.1 of Avena sativa. NCBI lineage: Eukaryota > Viridiplantae > Streptophyta > Magnoliopsida > Poales > Poaceae > Avena > Avena sativa. The sequence goes on from OV702295.1 coordinate 365,292,981, forward strand.
TAAAAAGATAAATATTTGTTAAAGGAAAAATAAAATATTTCATTACCACTTTGGAATCTTTTTATAAAAAAGTTTTGGTTCTCAAAATGAAATGAAAGGATTTTAAATAAAGATTATTCTAAAAAGCCAAATTAAACCTTGGCCAATATTTGGAAACAAAAGGTTTTGCTTTGATTTAAAATAAAACAATTAGGATTTAATATCCAAGTTTTATTAATAAAGGTTTTATTATGTAAACCATCAAAACTTGTTTATTTGATTAAAATAAGTTTTCAAAAGTATTTCTTATTCCCAAATAAAACCTACTGATTTGGTTTTGAAAATGTTTAAATTTCAAATAGAGACTTTATTAATAAAATCAAACCCTATTTGATTAATAAACCATGGTCCATTTTATTTAATTAATGGAACCTAAAAAGATTTAAAATATTAATTCATTTTGGACTTTGGTTCATGTGTTAAACAGAATCAAATTCAAATGGAAAGTTTGATGAATGTTTGATTTGTTTTGTTTTGATTTGTTGTATGTTTTCAAAACAGGAAAATAGAAATAGAAAAAGAAAAGGATTCAGAAACAGGAAAAATATAAAGTTTAGGTCGACCCAACCCAGCAGCCCACTAAGGCCCAGAAACAGCCCAGCTATTCCTCCCCGAGGAAAAAAACGATTCGCACGCAGTATCAAACCCACAGAGAGAATGACTGGTGGACCTTCCCCTCATTTCTTTTCCCACTGACCAGTAGACCCCACTTCCCACTGTTCATCGTCCACACCCGCGCGACCTGTTCTTCCTCCCTCGTCGCTGTTTCCTGCAGTGATTCCGCGCCTTAATTCGTCTTAACGCGACCACCGTTACTTGCTTCGATCACGCAGGCTTAAACGCCCATGCCTCCTTTACATTTCCCCTCTGACACCCCGCGCTGGCATGCCGCCAGACCTCCCCAATTCATCCCCAAGCTCCTCTGTCTCCGACGACCTTCCCCGACGAATTCCGGCCGAGCTTCGCCGCCCCTTGCCTCCCTGAGCACGCTAGTAGATTCCCCACTCCCAGACACATCTTCCAGTGCTCCTCGTTCAACTGCAGGCGCCCCAGAGCGTCGGCTACGTCAAACTTCCGAGCACCACCGCGTCTGTCTCCAACTCCGGCGAGTACCCAGGTAGATTCCGACCGCCCCGCACCTTCTCGTTCACGCATGCGTTTTCTCCGTGACCTTCCGCACCTAACCATGCCCTCGGTCTGCTTTCTCTTGATCTGTAGCAACGTCTCCAACCACAGACAGAACCGCCAGACGCCATTGTCTGACCGTCGCCGCCGCTAGCCACCGTCGTTGCACCGCCAATCTTTGGCAAGCACGCTAGCACCGTAGGATCTTGATCCAACGCCCACGATAGATCATTTAAACACTGAAGGGGTACGCCTCCTAAGGCACACGATTCGCTTAGATCTAACGCCCCACAGAGCCGATCCGGCCGAACCGGTACCGTCCAATTAAAACGCGACGCGTGGCCAGGTCTGTTTAAAACAGAAGTTTGAAATCTGATTAGGTTGTGAATTTCAAACCCTTGTAACTTTGGATCCACACGTCCAAAAATTACAAATTTTATGTCGTTGGATTCAGGAGAACAAGACCTAGCCAACCATGCCCTTGGTTTAGCAAATAGTATCAGTTAGTTTGCTTGTTTTTGCAGATTCATTTGTGTGCTTGTTTAGATTAGAAAAATTGTCTAAAAATGATTTTAGGGTTAAAACCTTTGCAAAATGGTTTGAGAATAACCTACTGACCCTAGGAACCAACCCATGGTTTGGAAAATGGATTTGGAAAAATTTAGAATGGATTAATTGGTTTAGTCCATTTCTAGCTAAATAAGACTATTGTTTTGTTTATGAAAATGGTTTTGAGTAAAAACTTTGGAGAAAATGTTTTGGACCAAACCTACTGACCATAAACACCAAGTTTTGAGAAACAACAACTTATTTGGTGAAACCACTTAAAGTTGTGGCATTGAAAAAAATGTTTTTCACCACATAAAATGATGAAAGGTTTTGAAAATGGTTTATGGATAAAACCCATTTGCAAATGACTTTGCCATTTTGGTAAATGACCAATTTGGACCTTACAAAGTTTAGAAGCCTAGTGGAGACCATCCTTGCAATAGGACCATCCTTTGCATACTTATGCATGACTTAGATTTCATTGCTTTGTGTGTGTGAAATTGTTGGTTTGACTTTGGTTTGGAATGTTAGTTGAGTTTGTGTTTGCTTGATTGACTTGTAGTGAAGTTAGAGAAGTGTGAGACTAGCAAGATCAAGGAGTGAACCACCATTCCCTACCAAAAAGGCAAGTTACACTATCATACAAAAGTCCTACTATTTTCATTATACTTAGTGGATTTTGAAACATGCATGAAAATGATTTATACTTATGCTATGCTAAATCCTAATAGGATGCTGTTACATTCCTTAGTAAAAACATTGTAATTGTACATGCTTAGCCATGCTTTATTGTGAAAAGAGATACATGTTGAGATTTTACAAAGTTGAGAAAAGGAGTTGTGTTTTATATAATAAAACAAGGACTCAATGAACCACCTAGGTGGAGGATACTTTAAGTTTTGGAGAAGGTGGCAACAAAAGGAACCATGGCTATGGTAATCTCTTTGTGTTGTGCTCCAAGAGAAAACCCACCTAGGAAACTTAGAGATTGAACATGTTTCTCCAATTGTGGCTTTCGTGTGCAACCACATGCTATTATGGCTCTGGCTTAGTCAACTACATTAGGAAGACCCATACATTGTCTTTAGATACTGGACATGGGGATCTAGAATGCTTCATGGGTGCTGAAGACAAGCTAGCAATGGTGTATGGGAGGACCTTTTGGAAAGACTTCGTCACGTTCTCAATCTGCCAGCACTCCATCTTGGTGAGTGTTAATCTAGTGGCCACTGGTGGCAAAAGGATGGGATTGTGACATGTGGGTAAAGTGTACTCCTTCTGCAGAAGATCAAAATCTAATTACTTAGCCGTGTCCCCGGTTATGGACAATACTGAGCAACTAAAGTTTGAACTATGGGAGATATCGACATTCCAATTTCTAAAATAAAAACTTGATGCACTTGGGGTTACCAAGATGCTCATGAGATTTTGTTTAACACCTGGTGCACTTGGGGTTACCAAGGTGCTCAAGAGACTTTGTTAAACACTTGATGTACTTGGGGTTACCAAGGAACTCAAGAGATTTTGAAGAAAACTTGAACACTTGGGGTTACCAAGGGGTTCAAGGGATTTGTTAATAACTTAAAAACTTGGTCTTTACCAAGGAGTTTTCCAAGATTTGATCAAAACCCTTTTGAAAGGATAGGATAAATTGCTTTATGCAAAAGAGCCCAAAACTCCACTTAACCAAATGTGCATGTAATAATAGGATCCACTCATATTCAACATAGAAGTGAAACTTGCCAATACATTCCAATGTATTGACCCTTGCGGCTGTAACTTGTACTGTTGCAGGTTTGATTGCTTTTAGTGAAGATTGATTGATTAGGATTACAAAGTCTACAACCAGCATGTCTGCCTGTGGCACTTTGAAGATGAAGGACCCATGCTTATAGTTATTCCACTGCAATGTAATGTAATAGCCAAATGAGCTATGTATGATGTAATAAAATTATGTTATTCCTGGTTATAAACTTATATTATGACCTTTGTTTCTTGATATTACATCTTAATTGTGGATGCTAGCTATTGATACAGGGACTAGCATTGTAAACACAGGGGACACCACCTTATGTTATTAAAGGTTGGGGCACTCCCTTAACACATGCACCATCACAATCTAGGTCAAGGTAATGTAAAGCATTGATAGCTAGGATCAAAGTAATCTAAACATAAGCATGAAAGATATATTTCTAACAATAATACAAAGCAACTATGTTGCAACATGAAAGGCTACATAAACAAAAGATCATGAATAACAATGCATTGAAAGACATTTGTTTGTTTCACATATAGAAAACATAGCAAGAGTGGTATTCAGCTTGTCCTTCATGGAATAGCAAAACATAAATGCATAGGACACCAAAGTTCATAAGGGTGACTAGATACAAATAATTTAAGGACAAGCAATACCATAATTATGAATCAATCAACAAGTTTTGGGATAATGCACATTGAACTAAAAATGACAACTATGCTCTCTTAATTAGTGCATAAATATAGAATATGGAGACTCAACAAAAAGTGAAAAGAAAGGCCCTTCACAAAGGGAAGTAGGGATTTCAAGTTTCACAAAGAGCTTCCAAAAATTATGGTACTTACTAGCTTTGATATCTCATTGCCCCTATCATAAGCATCTTGAGGTGATTAAGGTTAAAGTGAGACAAATATGAGTTATATGATTGACAAATCATAAGTTGAAAATCTCATTCCCCTTGAGTACTGATGACCCACAAGTATAGGGGGTGTATCGTAGTAGTTTCGATAAATATGAGTGTCGGTCCCAATGAGGAGCTGAAGGTGTTGACTAGTGGTATGGAGCAGGAAATCTCTGTAAATAGTTAGCAAACGTATTTTTAGGGGTTTTCTGATTAAGCAAATAAACAAAGTGCAAGTAATAAAGACAACGAACAACTGCAGCAAGTGGCCCAATCCTTTCTTAGCAAAGGACAAGCCGGTGGAAGTACTTATAAGGACCAAACGTTCTCGAGGACACATGGGAATTCTGTCAAGTGCTTTCGCTTCAAATAGCTGAGTACCCTTCTTTGGTGATGTAAGTGTTGTGTGGGTGAACCTGTGCTAATGTACCGACCTTATTTGGACTAATACATACTTGTGATTAAACCCCCTGCAAGCATCCAAAACTATGGGAAAGCAATTAAGATATAAACCTAACCACAGCCTTAAACTCTAAGATCCTACACTTGAAGGAAATATGCCCTAGAGGCAATCATAGAGATGATTATATTTCATATGTATCCATGAGTTATTGTAATGTTCCTTGAATATCCATATCAGGCAACTTGTATTGATTGGCTATTATGTGAATTGTTTGTGGAACTCTTTACTTGTATGGTTATTTAATAGTTGTCCCTAGTCGGAGTTCATGTGAGGACACATGTGAATATTAGACTAGCACATCGATTGGTTGGTGACTATGTTTCGCAAGTCATAGACATGGAGATGTCAAACCAATGATGTGGACACATGTTATGAACATGGGGTTGGACTGACCCAACTTGAGACTGGCAATTAGTTGCAGCTCTCTCTCTACACATCGTGTATGTTTTGTCCTTAGACCTGAGATTGTCGCATGTACTTGAGATGTGGATCGCCCTACTTTGGGGCTATCAAACGCTACTCCGTAACTAGGTAGTTATAAAGGTAGCTTTCGGGTTTGTCCTGAAGCATGCTGCTAATGTAGAAGCCCACTAGGGACGAGCTGACCACGGTTAGACCTGAGACCATTCCACCCAGCCGCCACACCTCACACCTGTGTTGCATGCACAAACCTAGCAGTCCGGCGTTTGACACTTCCACCCTGCACATGTGGATACCTCGGAGGTGCTGCATCTGTGGCACTTGGACGAGCCGCACTGTAAGATCCCACCTTTATAAAGGTAAAGATCCCTGTGATTGCAATGCTAGTCCCTGGATCAATTTCTAGCATCCACAGTTTAAGATGAAGTACACAGAAACAAAGGTCATTATTACATCGTCATTCCAGAGATAACATAGTCTTTTACAACTCCATAGCCATAGGCTAGTACAAGAGTTTATCATAATAAAATAAATAGAAGTCTTCATCTTCATGTGCCACAGGCAAGCATGTTGAGTGTAGACTCATAACCCCTAATCATCATCAGAGTAACCTGCAACATCACAAGTTACAGCCACAGTGGGTCAATACATTGGAATATTATTGGCAAGTGATACCTTAGTAGAATATTAGCATCTAGTTACTACATGAATTTGGCTAAGTGTAGCTTAGGCTTTCTTTGCTCAAAATAGGTTTTACCTATCAGTTGAAAACTCTAAGTTTTTGTTTGGCAAAAACTCCCAAGGAACCACCAATAGAAATTGGTGAACCTTCACCCTTATTCAACCACAAGTTTTAACTTAGAAAATTGGGATGAGGAGATTCTTGATAGCTTCCATGTCTTGATGCTCAAATTGTCCAATACTAGGGACATGGCTAAGTACTTAGTTTCTTCCATATGCAGAGGTGGTGCACTTTCCCCACAAGACTTGATTTTCACCAAGACAGGACCTTTCAGAAACCTTCCCTTAGACCAAAATGGACGCGCTCCAAACCTATCATCCCCTACCACCAATTGTCCATTTGGCTAAGTTATTGCAACCTATATGATCCAGGCAGAGCCCATAATGCCATGTGGCTGCACTAGAAGCTTCTTAACATTTGGCATCTCAAATCCCTTTGTTCCTGGGTGGCATTCCACAAGTGAGATACACAGGGTAGACCATTAGAAAATGGGCCCTGGTAACCACTCAACCAAAAAACACCAAGCAATTACGAAACCACCCAAGTGTTTCATTCACTTAGTTGTTTTTATTAAGCAAAAACATAAGTCAAAGACTTAGCAATATTTTTCTATAGCATGTATATAATCCACCCTTGGTTTCTACTAGCTAGGCTAACCATGGCAATAGCAAGTATCTTAACTTAGATAAAATTCTAACAATTCTACAACTACTAGGATTTCCCAAGCATAGCATATAGATACTTAGCAAAAATATACATGCAAGCCCTATACAAAATATTTCTAATGCATAGTCAAAATATTGGGACAAAAATATGAAGCACCACTTGCCTTGGTAGTTGGGGGAGTAGAAACAATCCTCACAATCACCACTAGCACCAAAATCTATACATAAAATGATAGCACCAAATTCACATATTAAAATAAACAAGAAAAAATATATGAATGCATGCAAATGCCATGTGATGGTTTTTCCAATTTAAACAAGACAAGTAAAACAATACTGAACACTAAACTAAACATTTATACACTAATTAAACTTAATTTGATTCTTAAAACATTTTTCAAATAACTTTTATACTCAAAATAGGCCTACAAATGTCTCTGCAAAAATAACCAATTTTACAGAAGCAATTTATTAAACAAGGTTCATGGTTGGATAGAATTATTTCTCCTGATTCCAATGATATAAAATTTGCAAAATTTGGACTTGTGAATCAAAAGTTATGAATTTTACAAGTTTGAATATCTAATAGATCTAATTTCAGATTTTAAATCAAACTACAGGCCACACAGCGCTATCTGATTGGTCGATACTGTTTCGCGCGGATCACGTTCGCGGGCAGTTGGATCTAACTAACTATGCACGGCCCAGATCTAATCGTGTCGCTTCGAATAAAATCTAAATATGGCCTTTGGATCTGGATCCAATGGATCAGATCTATCTGACCAGAAACCAGCGGCGCAAATGGTGCCTGCGACGGCGACGGTTCTAGCGGTGACACGCCGGCGAGGCCAGAGGGGTAGGGGGCGTTCTGGTGCTTACCGAGATCACGAGAACATGGAGATGCTCAACGTGCAGGCGGACAGGGTCGGGGCGCTCGGACACAGCAGCAGGACCTCGTCGGAGTTCGTCTGAGCATCGGGTACTCACTGCCAGAGTCAAAGACGATGACCTAGGGCGCAAGGAACCAAACGGCAAGTGTTAGTAGCTGCACAAGACTCTGGCGAACACATTCGTGTGAACCAGAGACAGAGGGGGACACGGGGCTCACCGGAATGGCTCGCCGAAGTCGAACTTAGCTTCGGGCGCTTGCAGTTGTTGACGAGGACGACAACCTGGGGAGATTCGGGACAAATGGAAAGAATGAGAAGGTGCGCAATATGATGGCGAAGCACCTCACGTGAACCAGAGTGCAAGGCGCGCTCGAGACTCACCGTGATGGCTCACCGGAGTTCCTCGGTGCTGCGGCGGTGTTGGGTGAAATTTGGGGAGCCTGGTGGCGCTCTGGTGGTGCTGAGTGAGGGGAAAGGAGCGGGGTGGGGAGGTGGTTAAGTAGCCAGAGCAGGGGCGGCAATCACTCGGTGAATCAATGGGAATTAAGCAGCTTAATTTGCGGCAGTGAAGGGGGAGGAAACGGGCGGCGACAGCGTCTGCGCGTGGTTTTTAGGGGAGATGATGCTGACGTGGTGCAGGGCCCAGCGTTAGTGGCTGCGGGGTAGAGTTCGCGCGGGTGAGAGAGGGGCAGATGTGGAATGGCCCGGGTGGGCTTTTGGGACGGTTCTGGTGTTGGGCTAGTTTGGCAGCGCTGGCCCTTTTCCTTTTCTTTTATACTTCACTAGTAGAAAACGCCCCATTGGTCCCAGTTGGTAAGGGGCATTAGTCCCGGTTACCCAACCGGGACGGGGCAATCGGGACTAAAGCCCCAACCTTTAGTCCCGGTTGCCCCACCAACCGGGACAAATGGGGGTACACGTGTCGGCGTTAGAGGGCGAGGGGGGTGGAGCAACCGTCCCGGTTCGTAACACGAACCGGGACAAATAACCTTCTGCCGCGGCAGAGATTTGGCACATTTCTCTGCCGCGGCAGAGAATTCATTTTGGCAACTTTTGTTGCCGCGGCTGCATTTTCGCCACTTTTTGTGCCACGGCAGAGAATTAATTTAGGTTGTTTTATTGTTTATTTAGTGTTTTGCACTCATCAATGAAGGAACCATTATATTACACAAGATCATCATGACAATATTACATTCGATACACGGATTGAGTTCATGCACTACATACAAAAGTTGCTCTTTTTACAATCCCTATTGTCTATACACAGCCGAATAGTATTCCCCTTTTGGATTTAGGACTTCTGCATCCAAGAATCCCGCCAATTCCTCCTGAATTGCTCGTACGCGATCCTTTGGCAGAAGACCATCCCGTAGACGTTCGATCTGATTTAAAAAAGGAGTCAGCCTATATTAATGAAACTAAACACAATTTGATTGTAATTAAAAACTATAGAAATTGTTTACGTATGTGGAGTTGCTCTAAGTTTCTGCCCTTCTCATCGCACGTGTGCCGGATGAACTTGCAAACATAGTATCCACATAGATTGTTACCTGGTCCCTGTGTCAGGCACTTTACGAGAACATAGTTCAATCAAAATAATAATCAAGCATGATAATAACTGTATCAAAACTAGAATCAAAGAGATGCGCAGATATAGCTAGTGGTGCTTACATCTAGTGCTTGAAATGTAAGCTCCGCTTTCCAAACACCCCTAGCCTTGTTGGTGAACCGTTTCCAAGCGCTGCCCGGCGAAGAAAACAAATAAAATAAGTTATTAATTACTTGATATCATAAAATTCACGAATGTTGCTGATATAGTGTCATAATGATTAGAATTACGCTGGAGAAGCATCTGCATGTCCTTCCACTGCTCAAGGGGTTTATGTTTCGAGTCCATGACTAGTACACGCCCTTTGTCAAGTTGAATGATTAACAGAATATAGTGGAAGCTGTGAATGCATAACCAATCAATTATATACTTAGCATCGAGTAAGTGAAATAGAAAGTGTATAGAAGACAATAACACTCACTCGAAGTTGTAAGGTAAAAGTATTTCCCTTCTGGTTTCTTGAAACCTTAACGCGTGTACTATATTATCCTCCGTATCCTGGGGGCTTGTTTTGAGATTAGCTTCATGAACCCAATATGGGTCAATGAAGCCAATGTCATAGATTTGTCCTCTGCTGCATTCGAGAATCTTCATTCTGCATATTACAGTATGATTATATACATGCAATAAACAAGGTGAGATAGCTAGAGACTAAATTAATTATAGAATTAGTACTTACAAACAATAGGCACTGATGATCGATTTGTCCAAGGCGTCTTGATTGAATAATTGAAATAGTTCATCAAATTCAATGGATATCATGTCATCTATATCTATCCCATAATGCTTTTTTGTAACCTTCAGCACTATCCAGTTAGCCCCGGCCTTTGTGGCATGCATGTACCAGTTATGCAATCTTCGCATTTTTGTTGGAAGATTATTTACCTCCTTAGGTTTGACGAGAGGTTTGCCGTACTGGTATTTCTATGCTACTTCACTCACGGGGAAGTACTCTAACTAGGATAAGTATTGGGCAATACTCATACCTTGAGCAGTGGCAGCTTCTCCGTATTGTGCAACTACCTCGGGATCATACTGCTCCTCGGCCCCATATTTGCTCGACCCCACATTGGTATGGGAAATCACCTTGAGAGGGGCGCAAGACTGTTTTGCTTGTTCTCCGAGCTGGGCAACAGATTTCTCGCTTGCATCAGTACTGCTCTTCGAGGCTTGTTGTGCCGCATGTGACTTGAGAATAGAACGCTCATAGTCTGATGACAGCTTTGGCTCGGGTTGATGAAGATTCTTTAGCATTTTCAACACTCTGGCTTTTTCTTCTTTGGTGTTGGGGAACTCTGGCTCTTTCGGCCGCCTCAGCTTAGCGAAAAATATTGTCGTTTCCGCATCAACGATCGCCGCAGTCTCCTCTTCAGTACAGTCATAAGCTCTCTTGGGAGGAACCTTTGGTACTTTTGGAAGAGGCTCTTGTTTATGTTTCAGTGATCGCTTACCACAACGCAGAGTAGCGGTACGCTTACGCTTTTTATCCTAAGGCGCCGGCGATGGCTCCCGCGGCGATGGCTGCGCCGGAGACGGGTGAGGCGACGGAGCCGGGTGAGGCGACGGAGCCAGGTGAGGCGACGGAGCCAGGTGAGGCGACGAAGACGGCTGCCACGGCGGCGACGACCTCACTGGATACGGGTGAGGCGGCGGCGAAGATGGCCTTGGCGTGTGATTTCGAAGCACGATACATTCCTTTGGCCATAGAATGGTGACGTTTGTTGCGTCTCCTAGTACAGTCACATCCCCTTCACCTGCAGGGTAGTGAAGATCCAAAACTTCAAAGGTGGGCATGATTTCATCCACCCCGACAACAGCATAACCCCCTAGAACCGGACAACAGTGGTAAGTTGGCGTGGGTCCAATTGGTAAGGCATAGCCGACCGCCACCTTCATTGATATGTTCACAACTTTTACATGTAGCTCGCAGTGTGTCATCTCTGTGATATCATCCACTAGGTAGCCAACAGGAGCCATCGTCGGTGCACCATCGTCATCGCCATTGTCATCACCCGGGACCTCGGTGGAAGCCACACTGCTTTTTTGATTATTCGATAGGCCGGTAGCATCGAATGCAGTGTGCTGCTGAGATGGGCCGATAGTACTTTGCTCTTTAAGTGTGTTAATTTCATCTTGTTGTTTCTTTATTCGTTCTTCAATTATATGCATTCGCTCTTTCTGAATATCTGCTTCAACTTCCGCCCTGTCCTTTCTCCTCTGACATCTTCTATCAGGATATTTCTTCCTCTCTTCGGGAAACCCAGTCCTCCATGGTTTGGAGCCGCTTGTGCCTCGTGTTCGTCCATCATGTTCCTTATTTCCAAGGGCGAGTGTGAGCTCATCATTCTCTCTATCGGGAATGAAGTCCCCATCTTTAACATCCTTTACTACTTTTCTCATCTTCTCGATTGGCAAGGGGTCTTCTTTATGTCGTATGTTATATATACACTTCCCTTCCGAGTCCAACGTGCCCCATGCCCGTAAAACCAATTCCTTGCACGTTCTACCCAATCGTATGTCTCTGGGGTGGTCTTTTTAGCACGCAGTTCATTCTCAAGTTTCTCCCACTTAGGAATGTCAGCCCTGTAGCCACCTTGCCCCATAGTATGGTGATACTTCTTGTTAGCAGCATTCAGCTTATTCGTTGCAGACATTTTCTTAGCTTTTTATGATGTCTTGTATTTCACAAACTTAGCCCAGAATGGTTTTATCTTCTCAAACTGAATATTCTTGAAATCAGGAGTCTTCTCTTTCACGACATAGTCAAGGTGCAATCTTTTCTTCCAGTTGGTGAAACACTGGGCCATCTTCTTCAAAGCCCACTCCCTGACCTTAGCCTCCATGGCTCTCCCATGTTCTAAGGCATCCTCAACTGGATCCTCCGCATTTGGATCCAGCTCTATCTTTGGTAGTTTGAAATTAACCATGAGCCTCTTCCACAGTAAATCTTTGGCGTGGTTAGGGACAAATAAACATGTTCCCTCTTCTTCCGCATCAGCAGGCCTATTCCAATTTCGAATGGTGATCGGGATTAAGTCCCTAACGATTACTCCGCATTGTGCCACAAATTTGTTTGCGACAACTTCGGGAGCCGTCGGTTTGCCGTCTTCAGCGACATCTTCGATCCTGAACCTCTCATGGTCTTCCAACTTTTTGGTTGGGCCTCGTCTGCTCTTTTCAGTAGATTTCTTCGATCCGGAGGGCTAAAAGAAGAAAGATCGTCGTTACTATTTCTATATAGATAGCAGATGATTAATTAATTAATTAATTATATTACATGCACCTCGCCGGAGCGATCGTCTTCTCGAGCACACAAGGCATCGCCTTCTCCCTCGCGAAAGGCATCACCTTCAACCTCAAACAAGTCGTCTTTTCTGGCAAAAAGAGGATCACCCTCACCGGAGTTGTTCAGAAATGTTGATACATCTAAATTTTCTTCCCCGCGGATCACACCTTGGATCAACTCTTCCTTTTCTTCGTCTCTGACGTGTGGGTCCATATTTTCTGCATAGGTGGAAAAACGGATAAGTCAAAGCGGCTAAGGGAGAATGTTAGGTACGGTGTTGAGAGATATAAACCCTAATTCAGAGAAACCCTAATATATACATACACAATAATAAAAATGAATTTACAATATCAGAAACCCTAATTCGGAGAAACCATCGGGCTCGGATCCTATCACGAAGAACCAATACCGAAAAGAAAGGCGGCAATCAATCAACCCTCGGGTTCGGGATGCCCTGGCGAGGACACACCGGCTAACCCTAGGTGCACCATCGATTCAACTAGGGTCTATGACAACTAATATCATCGCTAAGCATCTACAATGCAATGGCTATCAAGAAATCTTCGATGGTGTTGACCTAGGTCTTTGATCTCGATCTCGTATTCTACCGCGAAGAACCGAACGCCTAGCTTGTTCAACACATGGCATCGATGCAATGCTCAAGCAAGTATGATGTTATGACAAGTTAATTTGCATTGGAATGTAACCCTAAGACATGCTCGACAATTTAATCGGGGTTCCGAGGGGTGAAAACCCTAACTCGGGGAAATTCCAGAATATATGAGAGGGGTGCATTTGTTCTTCTAATTATACTTGTCATTTAAGTTGTTGAAAAATGCATGATTATAGGTTAAATGGATAGGTTTCATTTTTCTGAACAATTTGATATATTATTTGTATTTTTCTGACTTATAAACAATAAGTTATTGATTTTACAATATTAAATCATTTTCTGGAATTAAAAAAAGGCAAATAGTTTTTACACCGGGGCGACCCCTAGCCAGTGAGACTGACAGAAGGGCCCCAGTGCCAACTCAGCCTCCACGCATGCTGATGTCAACACACGCATAAGATCATTTTTATACCACAGTGGAGCCTACCCACTGAGGCTGACTGATGGGCCCTAGGCCACATCAGCTGCCACGCGAGCAAGGTGACGCACGAGTGACGTCAGCACGACGTCACGCTGGCAGTGAGCTACCAGGCAGCGGCAGCAACGGCGATAGCAGGCACGCCTGGATGCGCGGATGGGCGCATTAGAGAGAGGGCGATGCAGGGAGCAAGAGAGTGGCGGCGCTGCTCCTTCTTGGTCACCGGAGCGTCGCCTCCGTCGAGCTCGAGTGGCGGCGGCGGGCACACGCGGGGAGAATAGTACAGGAGGAGAGGGAGAGAAAGAAGAGCAACGTGAGGATCAGCAGCTCACCAGGAACACGACAGAGGTGGTGGTGAGGCCGGGCGAGCTCGCGAGACGCCAGAATCCATGGAGACAAACGGCGGACGGAGCTTCCAATCCAGACGATTGAGGTCACGCGCGAGGAGGAAAAGTAGCCGGGGTACGCGCGGACGGAGGCAGCGGTGGTGGCGGACGGAACGCGCGGGTGGCGGCGAGCTCGGGCAGCCTGCCGACGTCGCGGGCGGTTCTTGTGCGCGCGTCGGTGAGAAGCAGTGAAGTGAGATGGGGAAGAAGAAGAGGAGGCGCGTCAGTTATAAACGAAGGGCCTTTTGTCCCGGTTGGTGGCTCTAACCAGGACTAAAGGGTCATACGTCCCGGTTGGAGCCACCAACCGGGACGTATAGTCCACTATTTTTTCATCAGCTCAAGGGGTGCGCGCAGGAGTCTTTAGTCACGGTTGGTGGCACCAACCGGGACATATGACCCTGTTTTTAAAAAAAATCAGCAATTTTCTCTCTGTTCCCGCCTTATTTTTTATTTTGGGGTTTAAATTTGTAATTTTTTTAAATGATAATTACTTTGGAATTTAGAAAAACTTTAAACATAAAAAGTGTTTGAATTTGAATAACTAATTCAAAACCATTTTCTGTTATTAAAAATAATTAATGTAACCATTTAAAATATGAACCATTTAAAATTAATAATGAATTAACTTATATTTTTTGAATATTAATTTGGAATTTAGAAAAACTTTAAACATAAAAAGTGTTTGAATTTGAATAACTAATTCAAAACCATTTTCTGTTTTTAAAAAATAATTAATGTAACCATTTAAACTGTGAACTATTTAAAATTAATAATGAATTAACTTATATTTTTTGAATATTAATTTGGAATTTAGAAAAACTTTAAACATAAAAAGTGTTTGAATTTGAATAACTAATTCAAAACCATTTTCTGTTTTTAAAAAATAATTAATGTAACCATTTAAACTGTGAACTATTTAAAATTAATAATGAATTAACTTATATTTTTTGAATATTAATTTGGAATTTAGAAAAACTTTAAACATAAAAAGTGTTTGAATTTGAATAACTAATTCAAAACCATTTTCTATTTTTAAAAAATAATTAATGTAACCATTTAAACTATGAACCATTTAAAATTAATAATGAGTTAACTTATATTTTTTGAATATTAATTTGGAATTTAGAAAAACTTTAAACATAAAAAGTGTCTGGATTTGAATAAATAATTCAAAACCATTTTCTATTTTAAAAAATAATTAATGTAACCATTTAAACTATGAACCATTTAAAATTAAAAATGAATTAACTTATATTTTTTGAATATTAATTTGGAGTTTAGAAAAACTTTAAACATAAAAAGTGTCTCGATTTGAATAAATAATTCAAAACCATTTTCTATTTTTAAATAATTCAAAACCATTTTCTATTTTTAAATAATTCAAAACCATTTTCTATTTTTAAATAATTCAAAACCATTTTCTGTGTTTTAATTTGAATTTGAATTAACTTATATTTTTTATATATTAATGGGCGGGAAAAAAAGGACGGGAAATAATGGGCGGAAAGAAAATTTTATTAGGATAGAACTGGAATTAAAGTACATAACGCAACTAACACAAAGTTACATAGAAGAACTGAAAATTAAGATACATGGCCAGATTAAGCCACAATCGGCCGAACTTGTTTTGCAATGTTGGAGTGATTCAGTCATGCTCCTGCCTACACCTGTAATACTCGCCACTGTAGTCTTCGTACTCGTCACGACCGTCGTCGCTGTCGTCGTCGGGGTCGCCGTAGTTGAACCTTGAAGGATGAGTACGAGTGGGCTGGACTTGAGGGTAGCGCAGGCGGGGGCTAGAGTCGCCAGCCGTGTCGTAGGCCATGACGCTCTAGAGAGTCCGACCGCGCCACCACAACCGACGACCGGTCTCGTTGAAGTTCGGAGGAGGTGGGTCATCCTCCTCGTGCCTGGCGAGCGCCCTCTCACGCTGATCCACGAAGAAGGCTGCCCAAGTCGGGAAATAGTCGGGATGCCATCTGGGATTCCTCCGCTGCTCCGGCGTGAGCTCGAAGTAGTAGTGGTTCGTAATGGCCATCCGACGTACCACACCTAGAGGGAAAGGAGGAACCGGCACGCCTCCGGCGCTCAGCATCCAGCCGATGGGGACGCAGTAGCCCGACGGGCAGGGGTAGTTCGAGGCGCAAAGCGCCTCCGCCTCCCTGGGAGTTAGTGCTACGGTGGAAGTCATGGGAAAGAGTGATGATGTTGCAGATATGAGTCTAGAGATGTGCAATGACAATGGAGGCCAACCCTACATATATATAGTGAGAAATGGTAGGAAGATAACTGGAGGGAAGAACTTGCGGGAAGAACTGGCGGGAAAAACTGGCGGGAGAAATGCCGGGAAGAAAAATGGCGGGAAGAAAAATGGCTCATTTAGAACTTGCATTGGATCTCTGAAGAAACCACATATTGCGAGTCTAAAAATGATTTTTACAAAAAATCACAGGCGATAGATCATGTACGTGTAGTACAAACCGGACCCACTTCCTACCGATTCGGCAGACATTTGTCCTTTTTACCCGGGATGGACGAAAAGGTTTGATATGTCCCGGTTGGGAGATAGTCCATGTAAGGTGGTATAGTATTTTAGGAAAATGGGACGGTAGCATTCTGAAACGGCATTTTGGTGGTTACTTCACAAAACGACCCGTTTTTTGCGCTTGGAAAATGGAAAAGAGCTTTTCCGTGCGACAAAAAGGAAAACTTCCTCCTGCAATATTGTTCTCCATACTAATGTCCACACGCATGCATAATATGGACACAACATCACAAACTATGTCGTGATTCAGCACATAACATCGGTCATTTGGACCGAAAGTCATGAAACCTCGAACATGATAGGTCATTTTGTGAAGGTTTTTTCGAAACATGATCAATATACCAAGTCTGGTATTTTTCCTTTCAACTATGTAACATAATATGACACCACATGAAGGATTTTCATTGTTCGGATTTTTTTTGAATTTATTATGCCCATTTTGAATTATCTGAATTTCTAACTATGGTCGAACCGGTGTGCATGAAGATAGGGAACGAGCATCGTTAGAACTTGCTTTGGATATCTGAAGAAACCACATATTGCGAGTCTAAAAATGATTTTTTTAAAAAATCACGGGCGATAGATCATGTACCCATAGTACAAACCGGACCCACTTCCTACCAATTCGGCAGACATTTGTCCTTTTTACCCGGGATGGACGAAAAGGTTTGAGATGTCCCCGTTGGGAGATAGTCCATGTAAGGTGGTCTAGAATTTTAGGAAAATGGGACGGTAGCATTCTGAAACGGTATTTTGGTTGTTACTTCACAAAACGACCCGTTTTTTGCGCTCGGAAAATGGAAAAGGGCTTTTCCGTGCGACAAAAAGGAAAACTTCCTCCTGCAACATTGTTCTCGATACCAATGTCCACACGCATGCATAATATGGGCACAACATCACAAACGATGCCGTGATTCAACACATAACATCGGTCATTTGGACCGAAAGCCATGAAACCTCGAACATGATATGTCATTTTGTGAAGGTTTTTTCGAAACATGATCAATATACCAAGCCTGGTATTTTTCCTTTCAACTATGTAACATAATATGACACCACGCGAAGGATTTTCATTGTTTGGATTTTTATTGAATTTATTATGCCCGTTTTGAATTATCTGAATTTCTAACTATGGTCGAACCGGTGTGCATGAAGATAGGGGACGACCATCGTTAGAACTTGCATTGGGTCTCTAAAGAAACCACATATTGCGAGTCTAAAAATGATTTTTTCAAAAAATCACGGGCGACAGATCATGTACCTGTAGTACAAACTGGACCCACTTCCTGCCGATTCGGCAGACATTTGTCTTTTTTACCCGGGATGGACGAAAAGGTTTGAGATGTCCCGGTTGGGAGATAGTCCATGTAAGGTGGTCTAGTATTTTAGAAAATGGGACAGTAGCATTCTGAAACGGCATTTTGGTGGTTACTTCACAAAACGACCCATTTTTTGCGCTCGGCAAATGGAAAAGGGCTTTTCCGTGCGACAAAAAGGAAAACTTCCTCCTGCAACATTGTTCTCCATACCAATGTCCACACGCATGCATAATATGGGCACAACATCACAAACTATGCCGTGATTCAGCACATAACATCGGTCATTTGGACCGAAAGCCATGAAACCTCGAACATGATAGGTCATTTTGTGAATGTTTTTTCGAAACATGATCAATATACCAAGTCTGGTATTTTTCCTTTCAACTATGTAGCATAATATGACACCACGCGAAGGATTTTCATTGTTTGGATTTTTATTGAATTTATTATGCCCTTTTTGAATTATCTGAATTTCTAACTATGGTCGAACCAGTGTGCATGAAGATAGGGCACGAGCATCGTTAGACTTGCATTGGGTCCCTGAAGAAACCACATATTGTGAGTCTAAAAATGATTTTTTCAAAAAATCACGGGCGATAGATCATGTACATGTAGTACAAATCGGACCCACTTCCTACCGATTCGGCAGACATTTGTCCTTTTTACCTGGGATGGACGAAAAGGTTTGAGATGTCCCGGTTGGGAGATAGTCCATGTAAGGTGGTCTAGTATTTTAGGAAAATGGGACGGTAGCATTCTGAAACGGCATTTTCGTTGTTACTTCACAAAACGACCCGTTTTTTGCGCTCGGAAAATGGAAAAGGGCTTTTCCGTGCGACAAAAAGGAAAACTTCCTCCTGCAACATTGTTCTCCATACCAATGTCCACACGCATGCATAATATGGGCACAACATCACAAACTATGCCGTGATTCAACACATAACATCGGTCATTTGGACCGAAAGTCATGAAACCTCGAACATGATAGGTCATTTTGTGAAGGTTTTTTCGAAACATGATCAATATACCAAGTCTGGTATTTTTCCTTTCAACTATGTAACATAATATGACACCACGCGAAGGATTTTCATTGTTTGGATTTTTATTGAATTTATTATGCCCGTTTTGAATTATCTGAATTTCTAACTACGGTCGAACCGGTGTGCATGAAGATAGGGCACGAGCATCGTTAGAACTTGCATTGGGTGTCTGAAGAAACCACATATTGTGAGTCTAAAAATGATTTTTTCAAAAAATCACGGGCGATAGATCATGTACCTGTAGTACAAACCGGACCCACTTCCTACCGATTCGGCAGACATTTGTCCTTTTTACCCGGGATGGACGAAAAGGTTTGAGATGTCCCGGTTGGGAGATAGTCCATGTAAGGTGGTCTAGTATTTTAGGAAAATGGGACGGTAGCATTCTGAAACGGCATTTTGGTGGTTACTTCACAAAACGACCCGTTTTTTGCGCTCGGAAAATGGAAAAGGGCTTTTCTGTGCGACAAAAAGGAAAACTTCCTCCTGCAACATTGTTCTCCATACCAATGTCCATACGCATGCATAATATGGGCACAACATCACAAACTATGCCGTGATTCAGCACATAACATCGGTCATTTGGACCGAAAGCCATGAAACCTCGAACATGATAGGTCATTTTGTGAAGGTTTTTTCAAAACATGATCAATATACCAAGTCTGGTATTTTTCCTTTCAACTATGTAACATAATATGACACCACACGAAGGATTTTCATTGTTCGGATTTTTTTTGAATTTATTATGCCCGTTTTGAATTATCTGAATTTCTAACTATGGTCGAACCGGTGTGAATGAAGATAGGGGACGAGCGTCGTTAGAACTTGCATTGGATCTCTGAATAAACCACATATTGCGAGTCTAAAAATGATTGTTTCAAAAAATCACGGGCGATAGATCATGTACCTATAGTACAAACCGGACCCACTTCCTACCGATTCGGCAGAAATTTGTCCTTTTTACCCGGCATGGACGAAAAGGTTTGAGATGCCCCGGTTGGGAGATAGTCCATGTAAGATGGTCTAGTATTTTAGGAAAATGGGACAGTAGCATTCTGAAACGGCATTTTGGTTGTTACTTCACAAAACGACCCGTTTTTTGCGCTCGGAAAATGGAAAAGGGCTTTTCCGTGCGACAAAAAGGAAAACTTCCTCCTGCAACATTGTTCTCCATACCAATATCCACACGCATGCATAATATGGCACAACATCACAAACTATGTCGTGATTCAGCACATAACATCGGTCATTTGGACCGAAAGCCATGAAACCTCGAACATGATAGGTCATTTTGTGAAGGTTTTTTCGAAACATGATCAATATACCAAGTCTGGTATTTTTCCTTTCAACTATGTAACATAATATGACACCACACGAAGGATTTTCATTGTTTGGATTTCTATTGAATTTATTATGCCCGTTTTGAATTATCTGAATTTCTAACTATGGTCGAACCGGTGTGCATGAAGATAGGGGACGAGCATCGTTAGAACTTGCATTGGGTCTCTGAAGAAACCACATATTGCGAGTCTAAAAATGATTTTTCCAAAAAATCACGGGCGATAGATCATGTACCTGTAGTACAAACCGGACCCACTTCCTACCGATTCGGCAGACATTTGTCCTTTTTCACCCGGGATGGACGAAAAGGTTTGAGATGTCCCGGTTGGGAGATAGTCCATGTAAGGTGGTCTAGTATTTTAGGAAAATGGGACGGTAGCATTCTGAAACGGCATTTTGGTGGTTACTTCACAAAACGACCTGTTTTTTGCGCTCGGAAAATGGAAAAGGGCTTTTTCGTGCGACAAAAAGGAAAACTTCCTCCTGCAACATTGTTCTCCATACCAATGTCCACACGCATGCATAATATGGGCACAACATCACAAACTATGTCGTGATTCAGCACATAACATCGGTCATTTGGACCGAAAGTCATGAAACCTCGAACATGATAGGTCATTTTGTGAAGGTTTTTTCGAAACATGATCAATATACCAAGTCTGGTATTTTTCCTTTCAACTATGTAACATATTATGACACCACGCGAAGGATTTTCATTGTTTGGATTTTTATTGAATTTATTATGCCCGTTTTGAATTATCTGAATTTCTAACTATGGTCGAACCGGTGTGCATGAAGATATGGCACGAGCATCGTTAGAACTTGCATTGGGTCTCTGAAGAAACCACATATTGTGAGTCTAAAAATGATTTTTTCAAAAAATCACGGGCGATAGATCATGTACCTGTAGTACAAACCGGACCCACTTCCTACCGATTCGGCAGACATTTGTCTTTTTTACCCGGGATGGACGAAAAGGTTTGAGATGTCCCGGTTGGGAGATAGTCCATGTAAGGTGGTCTAGTATTTTAGAAAATGGGACAGTAGCATTCTGAAACGGCATTTTGGTGGTTACTTCACAAAACGACCCATTTTTTGCGCTCGGCAAATGGAAAAGGGCTTTTCCGTGCGACAAAAAGGAAAACTTCCTCCTGCAACATTGTTCTCCATACCAATGTCCACACGCATGCATAATATGGGCACAACATCACAAACTATGCCGTGATTCAGCACATAACATCGGTCATTTGGACCAAAAGCCATGAAACCTCGAACATGATAGGTCATTTTGTGAATGTTTTTTCGAAACATGATCAATATACCAAGTCTGGTATTTTTCCTTTCAACTATGTAGCATAATATGACACCACGCGAAGGATTTTCATTGTTTGGATTTTTATTGAATTTATTATGCCCTTTTTGAATTATCTGAATTTCTAACTATGGTCGAACCGGTGTGCATGAAGATAGGGCACGAGCATCGTTAGACTTGCATTGGGTCCCTGAAGAAACCACATATTGTGAGTCTAAAAATGATTTTTTCAAAAAATCACGGGCGATAGATCATGTACATGTAGTACAAATCGGACCCACTTCCTACCGATTCGGCAGACATTTGTCCTTTTTACCTGGGATGGACGAAAAGGTTTGAGATGTCCCGGTTGGGAGATAGTCCATGTAAGGTGGTCTAGTATTTTAGGAAAATGGGACGGTAGCATTCTGAAACGGCATTTTCGTTGTTACTTCACAAAACGACCCGTTTTTTGCGCTCGGAAAATGGAAAAAGGGCTTTTCCGTGCGACAAAAAGGAAAACTTCCTCCTGCAACATTGTTCTCCATACCAATGTCCACACGCATGCATATTATGGGCACAACATCACAAACTATGCCGTGATTCAGCACATAACATCGGTCATTTGGAACGAAAGCCATGAAACCTCGAACATGATAGGTTATTTTGTGAAGGTTTTTTCGAAACATGATCAATATACCAAGTCTGGTATTTTTCCTTTCAACTATGTAGCATAATATGACACCACGGGAAGGATTTTCATTGTTTGGATTTTTATTGAATTTATTATGCCCGTTTTGAATTATCTGAATTTCTAACTATGGTCGAACCGGTGTGCATGAAGATAGGGCACGAGCATCGTTAGAAATTTCATTGGGTCTCTGAAGAAACCACATATTGTGAGTCTAAAAATGATTTTTCCAAAAAATCACGGGCGATAGATCATGTACCTGTAGTACAAACCGGACCCACTTCCTACCGATTCGGTAGACATTTGTCCTTTTTACCCGGGATGGACGAAAAGGTTTGAGATGTCCCGGTTGGGAGATAGTCCATGTAAGGTGGTCTAGTATTTTAGGAAAATGGGACGGTAGCATTCTGAAACGGCATTTTCGTTGTTACTTCACAAAACGACCCGTTTTTTGCGCTCGGAAAATGGAAAAGGGCTTTTCCGTGCGACAAAAAGGAAAACTTCCTCCTGCAACATTGTTCTCCATACCAATGTCCACATGCATGCATAATATGGGCACAACATTACAAACTATGTCGTGATTCAACACATAACATCGGTCATTTGGACAGAAAGCCATGAAACCTCGAACATGATAGGTCATTTTGTGAAGGTTTTTTCGAAACATGATCAATATACCAAGTCTGGTATTTTTCCTTTCAACTATGTAACATAATATGACATCACGCGAAGGATTTTCATTTTTTTGGATTTTTATTGAATTTATTATGCCCATTTTGAATTATCTGAATTTCTAACTATGGTCGAACCGGTGTGCATGAAGATAGGGCACGAGCATCGTTAGAACTTGCATTGGGTCTCTGAAGAAACCACATATTGCGAGTCTAAAAATGATTTTTTCAAAAAATCACGGGCGATAGATTATGTACCTGTAGTACAAACCGGACCCACTTCTTACCGATTCGGCAGACATTTGTCCTTTTTACCTAGGATGGACGAAAAGGTTTGAGATGTCCCGGTTGGGAGATAGTCCATGTAAGGTGGTCTAGTATTTTAGGAAAATGGGACGGTAGCATTCTGAAACGGCATTTTGGTGGTTACTTCACAAAACGACCCGTTTTTGGCGCTCGGAAAATGGAAAAGGGCTTTTCCGTGCGACAAAAAGGAAAACTTCCTCCTGCAACATTGTTCTCCATACCAATGTCCACACGCATGCCTAATATGGGCACAACATCACAAACTATGCCGTGATTCAGCACATAACATCGGTCATTTGGACCGAAAGCCATGAAACCTCGAACATGATAGGTCATTTTGTGAAGGTTTTTCAAAACATGATCAATATACCAAGTCTGATATTTTTCCTTTCAACTATGTAACATAATATGACACCACACAAAGGATTTTCATTGTTCGGATTTTTTTTGAATTTTTTATGCCCGTTTTGAATTATCTGAATGCTAACTATGGTCGAACCGGTGTGCATGAAGATAGGGGACGAGCATCGTTAGAACTTGCATTGGATCTCTGAAGAAACCACATATTGCGAGTCTAAAAATGATTTTTTCAAAAAATCACGGGCGATATATCATGTACCTATAGTACAAACCGGACCCACTTCCTACCGATTCGGCAGACATTTGTCCTTTTTACCCGGGATGGACGAAAAGGTTTGAGATGTCCCGGTTGGGAGATAGTCCATGTAAGGTGGTCTAGTATTTTAGGAAAATGGGACAGTAGCATTCTGAAACGGTATTTTGGTTGTTACTTCACAAAACGACCCGTTTTTTGCGCTCGGAAAATGGAAAAGGGCTTTTCGGTGCGACAAAAAGGAAAACTTCCTCCTGCAACATTGTTCTCCATACCAATGTCCACACGCATGCATAATATGGCACAACATCACAAACTATGCCGTGATTCAGCACATAACATCGGTCATTTGGATCGAAAGCCATGAAACCTCGAACATGATAGGTCATTTTGTGAAGGTTTTTTCGAAACATGATCAATATACCAAGTCTGGTATTTTTCCTTTCAACTATGTAACATAATATGACACCACACGAAGGATTTTCATTGTTCGGATTTTTTTGAATTTATTATGCCTGTTTTGAATTATCTGAATTTCTAACTATGGTCGAACCAGTGTGCATGAAGATAGGGGACGAGCATCGTTAGAACTTGCATTGGGTCTCTGAAGAAACCACATATTGTGAGTCTAAAAATGATTTTTCCAAAAAATCATGGGCGATAGATCATGTACCTGTAGTACAAACCGGACCCACTTCCTACCGATTCGGCAGACATTTGTCCTTTTTACCCGGGTTGGACGAAAAGGTTTGAGATATCCCGGTTGGGAGATAGTCCATGTAAGGTGGTCTAGTATTTTAGGAAAATGGGACGGTAGCATTCTGAAACGGCATTTTGGTGGTTACTTCACAAAACGACCCGTTTTTTGCGCTCGGAAAATGGAAAAGGGCTTTTCCGTGCGACAAAAAGGAAAACTTCCTCCTGCAACATTGTTCTCCATACCAATGTCCACACGCATGCATAATATGGGCACAACATCACAAACTATGTCGTGATTCAGCACATAACATCGGTCATTTGGACCGAAAGGCATGAAACCTCGAACATGATAGGTCATTTTGTGAAGGTTTTTTCGAAACATGATCAATATACCAAGTCTGGTATTTTTCCTTTCAACTATGTAACATAATATGACACCACGCGAAGGATTTTCATTGTTTGGATTTTTATTGAATTTATTATGCCCGTTTTGAATTATCTGAATTTCTAACTATGGTCGAACCGGTGTGCATGAAGATAGGGGACGAGCATCGTTAGAACATGCATTGGATATCTAAAGAAACCACATATTGCGAGTCTAAAAATGATTTTTTCAAAAAATCACGGGCGATAGATCATGTACCTATAGTACAAACCGGACCCACTTCCTACCGATTCGGCAGACATTTGTCCTTTTTACCCGGGATGGACGAAAAGGTTTGAGATGTCCCGGTTGAGAGATAGTCCATGTAAGGTGGTCTAGTATTTTAAGAAAATGGGACGGTAGCATTCTGAAACGGTATTTTGGTTGTTACTTCACAAAACGACCCGTTTTTGCGCTCGAAAAATGGAAAAGGGCTTTTCCGTGCGACAAAAAGGAAAACTTCCTCCTGCAACATTGTTCTCCATACCAATGTACACACGCATGCATAATTTGGGCACAAAATCACAAACTATGCCGTGATTCAACACATAACATCGGTCATTTGGACCGAAAGCCATGAAACCTCGAACATGATAGGTCATTTTGTGAAGGTTTTTTCGAAACATGATCAATATACCAAGTATGGTATTTTTCCTTTCAACTATGTAACATAATATGACACCACGTGAAGGATTTTCATTGTTTGGATTTTTATTGAATTTATTATGCCCGTTTTGAATTATCTGAATTTCTAACTATGGTCGAACCGGTGTGCATGAAGATAGGGGACGAGCATCGTTAGAACTTGCATTGGGTCTCTGAAGAAACCACATATTGCGAGTCTAAAAATGATTTTTTCAAAAAATCACGGGCGATAGATCATGTACCTGTAGTACAAACCGGACCCACTTTCTACCAATTCGGCAGACATTTGTCTTTTTTATCCGGGATGGACGAAAAGGTTTGAGATGTCCCAGTTGGGAGATAGTCCATGTAAGGTGGTCTAGTATTTTAGGAAAATGGGACAGTAGCATTCTGAAACGGCATTTTGGTGGTTACTTCACAAAACTACCCGTTTTTTGCGCTCGAAAAATGGAAAAGGGCTTTTACGTGCGACAAAAAGGAAAACTTCCTCCTGCAACATTGTTCTCCATACCAATGTCCACACGCATGCATAATATGGGCACAACATCACAAACTATGCCGTGATTCAGCACATAACATCGGTCATTTGGACCGAAAGACATGAAACCTCGAACATGATAGGTCATTTTGTGAAGGTTTTTTCGAAACATGATCAATATACCAAGTCTGGTATTTTTCCTTTCAACTATGTAACATAATATGACACCACGCGAAGGATTTTCATTGTTTGGATTTTTATTGAATTTATTATGCCCGTTTTGAATTATCTGAATTTCTAACTATGGTCGAACCGGTGTGCATGAAGATAGGGCAAGAGCATCATTAGAACTTGCATTGGGTCTCTGAAGAAACCACATATTGTGAGTCTAAAAATGATTTTTTCAAAAAATCACGGGCGATAGATCATGTACCTGTAGTACAAACCGGACCCACTTCCTACTGATTCGGCAGACATTTGTCCTTTTTACCCGGGATGGACGAAAAGGTTTGAGATGTCCCGGTTAGGAGATAGTCCATGTAAGGTGGTATAGTATTTTAGCAAAATAGGACAGTAGCATTCTGAAACGGCATTTTGGTGGTTACTTCACAAAACGACCCGTTTTTTGCGCTCTGAAAATAGAAAAGGGCTTTTACGTGCGACAAAAAGGAAAACTTCCTCCTGGAACATTGTTCTCCATACCAATGTCCACACGCATGCATAATATGGGCACAACATCACAAACTATGCCGTGATTCATCACATAACATCGGTCATTTGGACCGAAAGCCATGAAACCTCGAACATGATAGGTCATTTTGTGAAGGTTTTTTCAAAACATGATCAATATACCAAGTCTGATATTTTTTATTTCAACTATGTAACATAATATGACACCACACGAAGGATTTTCATTGTTCGGATTTTTTTTGAATTTATTATGCCCGTTTTGAATTATCTGAATTTCTAACTATGGTCGAACCGGTGTGCATGAAGATAGGGGACGAGCATCGTTAGTAATTGCATTGGATCTCTAAAGAAACCACATATTGCGAGTCTAAAAATGATTTTTTCAAAAAATCACGGGCGATAGATCATGTACCTATAGTACAAACCGGACCCACTTCCTACCGATTCGGCAGACATTTGTCCTTTTTACCCGGGATGGACGAAAAGGTTTGAGATGTCCCGGTTGGGAGATAGTCCATGTAAGGTGGTCTAGTATTTTAGGAAAATGGGACAGTAGCATTCTGAAACGGCATTTTGGTTGTTACTTCACAAAATGACCCGTTTTTTGCGCTCGGAAAATGGAAAAGGGCTTTTCTGTGCGACAAAAAGGAAAACTTCCTCCTGCAACATTGTTCTCCATACCAATGTCCACACGCATGCATAATATGGCACAACATAACAAACTATGCCATGATTCAGCACATAACATCGGTCATTTGGACCGAAAGCCATGAAACCTCGAACATGATAGGTCATTTTGTGAAGGTTTTTTTGAAACATGATCAATATACCAAGTCTGGTATTTTTCCTTTCAACTATGTAACATAATATGACACCACACGAAGGATTTTCATTGTTTGGATTTTTATTGAATTTATTATGCCCGTTTTGAATTATCTGAATTTCTAACTATGGTCGAACCGGTGTGCATGAAGATAGGGGACGAGCATCGTTAGAACTTGCATTGGGTCTCTGAAGAAACCACATATTTGCGAGTCTAAAAATGATTTTTTCAAAAAATCACGGGCGATAGATTATGTACCTGTAGTACAAACCGGACCCACTTTCTACCAATTCGGCAGACATTTGTCTTTTTTACTCGGGATGGATGAAAAGGTTTGAGATGTCCCAGTTGGGAGATAGTACATGTAAGGTGGTCTAGTATTTTAGGAAAATGGGACAGTAGCATTCTGAAACGGCATTTTGGTGGTTACTTCACAAAACGACCCGTTTTTTGCGCTCGAAAAATGGAAAAGGGCTTTTACGTGCGACAAAAAGGAAAATTCCTCCTGCAACATTGTTCTCCATACCAGTGTCCACACGCATGCATAATATGGGCACAACATCAGAAACTATGCCGTGATTCAGCACATAACATCGGTCATTTGGACCGAAAGCCATGAAACCTCGAACATGATTGGTCATTTTGTGAAGGTTTTTTCGAAACATGATCAATATACCAAGTCTGGTATTTTTCCTTTCAACTATGTAACATAATATGACACCACGCGAAGGATTTTCATTGTTTGGATTTTTATTGAATTTATTATGCCCGTTTTGAATTATCTGAATTTCTAACTATGGTCGAACCGGTGTGCATGAAGATAGGGCACGAGCATCATTAGAACCTGCATTGGGTCTCTGAAGAAACCACATATTGTGAGTCTAAAAATGATTTTTTCAAAAAATAACGGGCGATAGATCATGTACCTGTAGTACAAACCAGACCCACTTCCTACTGATTCGGCAGACATTTGGCCTTTTTACCCGGGATGGACGAAAAGGTTTGAGATGTCCCGGTTGGTAGATAGTCCATGTAAGGTGGTATTGTATTTTAGCAAAATAGGACAGTAGCATTCTGAAACGGCATTTTGGTGATTACTTCACAAAACGACCTGTTTTTTGCGCTCGGAAAATAGAAAAGGGCTTTTACGTGCGACAAAAAGGAAAACTTCCTCCTGCAACATTGTTCTCCATACCAATGTCCACACGCATGCATAATATGGGCACAACATCACAAACTATGCCGTGATTCAGCACATAACATCGGTCATTTGGACCGAAAGCCATGAAACCTCGAACATGATAGGTCATTTTGTGAAGGTTTTTTCAAAACATGATCAATATACCAAGTCTGATATTTTTTATTTCAACTATGTAACATAATATGACACCACACGAAGGATTTTCATTGTTCAGATTTTTTTTGAATTTATTATGCCCGTTTTGAATTATCTGAATTTCTAACTATGGTCGAACCGGTGTGCATGAAGATAGGGGACGAGCATCGTTAGAACTTGCATTGGATCTCTAAAGAAACCACATATTGCGAGTCTAAAAATGATTTTTTCAAAAAATCACGGGCGATAGATCATGTACCTATAGTACAAACCGGACCCACTTCCTACCGATTCGGCAGACATTTGTCCTTTTTACCCGGGATGGACGAAAAGGTTTGAGATGTCCCGGTTGGGAGATAGTCCATGTAAGGTGGTCTAGTATTTTAGGAAAATGGGATAGTAGCATTCTGAAACGGCATTTTGGTTGTTACTTCACAAAATGACCCGTTTTTGCGCTCGGAAAATGGAAAAGGGCTTTTCTGTGCGACAAAAAGGAAAACTTCCTCCTGCAACATTGTTCTCCATACCAATGTCCACACGCATTCATAATATGGCACAACATCACAAACTATGCCATGATTCAGCACATAACATCGGTCATTTGGACCGAAAGCCATGAAACATCGAACATGATAGGTCATTTTGTGAAGGTTTTTTCAAAACATGATCAATATACCAAGTCTGGTATTTTTCCTTTCAACTATGTAACATAATATGACACCACACGAAGGATTTTCATTGTTCGGATTTTCTTTGAATTTATTATGCCCGTTTTGAATTATCTGAATTTCTAACTATGGTCGAACCGGTGTGCATGAAGATAGGGGACGAGCATCGTTAGAACTTGCATTGGATCTCTGAAGAAACCACATATTGCGAGTCTAAAAATGATTGTTTCAAAAAATCACGGGCGATAGATCATGTACCTATAGTACAAACCGGACCCACTTCCTACCGATTCAGCAGAAATTTGTCCTTTTTACCCGGGATGGAAGAAAAGGTTTGAGATGCCCCGGTTGGGAGATAGTCCATGTAAGATGGTCTAGTATTTTAGGAAAATGGGACAGTAGCATTCTGAAACGGCATTTTGGTTGTTACTTCACAAAACGACCCGTTTTTTGCGCTCGGAAAATGGAAAAGGGCTTTTCCGTGCGACAAAAAGGAAAATTTCCTCCTGCAACATTGTTCTCCATACCAATGTCCACACGCATGCATAATATGGCACAACATCACAAACTATGTCGTGATTCAGCACATAACATCGGTCATTTGGACCGAAAGCCATGAAACCTCGAACATGATAGGTCATTTTGTGAAGGTTTTTTCGAAACATGATCAATATACCAAGTCTGGTATTTTTCCTTTCAACTATGTAACATAATATGACACCACACGAAGGATTTTCATTGTTTGGATTTTTATTGAATTTATGATGCCCGTTTTGAATTATCTGAATTTCTAACTATGGTCGAACCGGTGTGCATAAAGATAGGGGACGAGCATCGTTAGAACTTGCATTGGGTCTCTGAAGAAACCACATATTGCGAGTCTAAAAATGTTTTTTTCAAAAAATCACGGGCGATAGATCATGTACCTGTAGTACAAACCGGACCCACTTCCTACCGATTCGGCAGAAATTTGTCCTTTTTCACCCGGGATGGACGAAAAGCTTTGAGATGTCCCGGTTGGGAGATAGTCCATGTAAGGTGGTCTAGTATTTTAGGAAAATGGGACGGTAGCATTCTGAAACGGCATTTTGGTGGTTACTTCACAAAACGACCTGTTTTTTGCGCTCGGAAAATGGAAAAGGGCTTTTCCGTGCGACAAAAAGGAAAACTTCCTCCTACAACATTGTTCTCCATACCAATGTCCACACGCATGCATAATATGGGCACAACATCACAAACTATGCCGTGATTCAACATATAACATCGGTCATTTGGACAGAAAGCCATGAAACCTCGAACATGATAGGTCATTTTGTGAAGGTTTTTTCGAAACATGATCAATATACCAAGTCTGGTATTTTTCCTTTGAACTATGTAACATAATATGACACCACGCGAAGGATTTTCATTGTTTGGATTTTTATTGAATTTATTATGCCCGTTTTGAATTATCTGAATTTCTAACTATGGTCGAACCGGTGTGCATGAAGATAGGGAACGAGCATCGTTAGATCTTGCATTGGGTCTCTGAAGAAACCACATATTGCGAGTCTAAAAATGATTTTTTCAAAAAATCACGGGTGATACATTATGTACCTGTAGTACAAACCGGACCCACTTCCTACCGATTCGGCAGACATTTGTCCTTTTTACCCGGGATGGACGAAAAGGTTTGAGATGTCCCGGTTGGGAGATAGTCCATGTAAGGTGGTCTAGTATTTTAGGAAAATTGGACGGTAGCATTCTGAAACGGCATTTTGGTGGTTACTTCACAAAACGACCCGTTTTTTGCGCTCGGAAAATGGAAAAGGGCTTTTCCGTGCGACAAAAAGGAAAACTTACTCCTGCAACATTGTTCTCCATACCAATGTCCACACGCATGCATAATATGGGCACAGCATCACAAACTATGCCATGATTCAACACATAACATCGGTCATTTGGATAGAAAGCCATGAAACCTCGAACATGATAGGTCATTTTGTGAAGGTTTTTTCGAAACATGATCAATATACCAAGTCTGGTATTTTTCCTTTCAACTATGTAACATAATATGACACCACGCGAAGGATTTTCATTGTTTGGATTTTTATTGAATTTATTATGCCCGTTTTGAATTATCTGAATTTCTAACTATGGTCGAACCGGTGTGCATGAAGATAGGGCACGAGCATCGTTAGAACTTGCATTGGGTCTCTGAAGAAACCACATATTGCGAGTCTAAAAATGATTTTTTCGAAAAATCACGGGTGATACATTATGTACCTGTAGTACAAACCGGACCCACTTCCTACCGATTCGGCAGACATTTGTTCTTTTTACCCGGGATGGACGAAAAGGTTTGAGATGTCCCGGTTGGGAGATAGTCCATGTAAGGTGGTCTAGTATTTTAGGAAAATGGGACGGTAGCATTCTGAAACGGCATTTTGGTGGTTACTTCACAAAACGACCCGTTTTTTGCGCTCGGAAAATGGAAAAGGGCTTTTCCGTGCGACAAAAAGGAAAACTTCCTCCTGCAACATTGTTCTCCATACCAATGTCCACACGCATGCCTAATATGGGCACAACATCACAAACTATGCCGTGATTCAGCACATAACATCGGTCATTTAGACCGAAAGCCATGAAACCTCGAACATGATAGGTTATTTTGTGAAGGTTTTTTCAAAACATGATCAATATACCAAGTATGATATTTTTCCTTTCAACTATGTAACATAATATGACACCACACGAAGGATTTTCATTATTCGGATTTTTTTTGAATTTATTATGCCCGTTTTGAATTATCTGAATTTCTAACTATGGTCGAACCGGTGTGCATGAAGATAGGGGACGAGCATCGTTAGAACTTGCATTGGATCTCTGAAGAAACCACATATTGCGAGTCTAAAATGATTTTTTCAAAAAATCACGGGCGATAGATCATGTACCTATAGTGCAAACCGGACCCACTTCCTACCGATTCGGCAGACATTTGTCCTTTTTACCCGGGATGGACGAAAAGGTTTGAGATGTCCCGGTTGGGAGATAGTCCATGTAAGGTGGTCTAGTATTTTAGGAAAATGGGACAGTAGCATTCTAAAATGGCATTTTGGTTGTTACTTCACAAAACGACCCGTTTTTGCGCTCGGAAAATGGAAAAGGGCTTTTCCGTGCGACAAAAAGGAAAACTTCCTCCTGCAACATTGTTCTCCATACCAATGTCCACACGCATGCATAATATGGCACAACATCACAAACTATGCCGTGATTCAGCACATAACATCGGTCATTTGGACCGAAAGCCATGAAACCTCGAACATGATAGGTCATTTTGTGAAGGTTTTTTCGAAACATGATCAATATACCAAGTCTGGTATTTTTCCTTTCAACTATGTAACATAATATGACACCACACGAAGGATTTTCATTGTTCGGATTTTTTTTGAATTTATTATGCCTGTTTTGAATTATCTTAATTTCTAACTATGGTCGAACCGGTGTGCATGAAGATAGGGGACGAGCATCGTTAGAACTTGCATTGGATCTCTAAAGAAACCACATATTGCGAGTCTAAAAATGATTTTTTCAAAAAATCACGGGTGATACATTATGTACCTATAGTACAAACCGGGCCCACTTCTACCGATTCGGCAGACATTTGTCCTTTTTACCCGGGATGGACGAAAAGGTTTGAGATGTCCCGGTTGGGAGATAGTCCATGTAAGGTGGTCTAGTATTTTAGGAAAATGGGACGGTAGCATTCTGAAACGGCATTTTGGTTGTTACTTCACAAAATGACCCGTTTTTTGCGCTCGGAAAATGGAAAAGGGCTTTTCCGTGCGACAAAAAGGAAAACTTCCTCCTGCAACATTGTTCTCCATACCAATGTCCATACGCATGCATAATATGGCACAACATCATAAACTATGCCGTGATTCAGCACATAACATCGGTTATTTGGACCGAAAGCCATGAAACCTCGAACATGATAGGTCATTTTGTGAAGGTTTTTTCGAAACATGATCAATGTACCAAGTCTGGTATTTTTCCTTTCAACTATGTAACATAATATGACACCACACGAAGGATTTTCATTGTTCGGATTTTTTTGAATTTATTATGCCCGTTTTGAATTATCTTAATTTCTAACTATGGTCGAACCGGTGTGCATGAAGATAGGGGACGAGCATCGTTAGAACTTGCATTGGGTCTCTGAAGAAACCACATATTGCGAGTTTAAAAATGATTTTTCCAAAAAATCACGGGCGATAGATCATGTACCTGTAGTACAAACCGGACCCACTTCCTACCGATTCGGCAGACATTTGTCCTTTTTACCCGGGATGGACGAAAAGGTTTGAGATGTCCCGGTTGGGAGATAGTCCATGTAAGGTGGTCTAGTATTTTAGGAAAATGGGACGGTAGCATTCTGAAACGGCATTTTGGTGGTTACTTCACAAAACGACCGGTTTTTTGCGCTCGGAAAATGGAAAAGGGCTTTTCCGTGCGACAAAAAGGAAAACTTTCTCCTGCAACATTGTTCTCCATACCAATGTCCACACGCTTGCATAATATGGGCACAACATCACAAACTATGTCGTGATTCAGCACATAACATCGGTCATTTGGACCGAAAGTCATGAAACCTCGAACATGATAGGTCATTTTGTGAAGGTTTTTTCGAAACATGATCAATATACCAAGTCTGGTATTTTTCCTTTCAACTATGTAACATAATATGACACCACATGAAGGATTTTCATTGTTCGGATTTTTTGAATTTATTATGCCCATTTTGAATTATCTGGATTTCTAACTATGGTCGAACCGGTGTGCATGAAGATAGGGGACGAGCATCATTAGAACTTGCATTGGATATCTGAAGAAACCACATATTGCGAGTCTAAAAATGATTTTTTCAAAAAATCACGGGCGATAGATCATGTACCTATAGTACAAACCGGACCCACTTCCTACCGATTCGGCAGACATTTGTCCTTTTTACCCGGGATGGACGAAAAGGTTTGAGATGTCCCGGTTGGGAGATAGTCCATGTAAGGTGGTCTTGTATTTTAGGAAAATGGGACGGTAGCATTCTGAAACGGTATTTTGGTTGTTACTTCACAAAATGACCTGTTTTTGCGCTCGAAAAATGGAAAAGGGCTTTTCCGTGCGACAAAAAGGAAAACTTCCTCCTGCAACATTGTTCTCCATACCAATGTCCACACGCATGCATAATATGGGCACAACATCACAAACTATGCCGTGATTCAACACATAACATCGGTCATTCGGACCGAAAGCCATGAAACCTCGAACATGATAGGTCATTTTGTGAAGGTTTTTTCGAAACATGATCAATATACCAAATCTGGTATTTTTCCTTTCAACTATGTAAAATAATATGACACCACGTGAAGGATTTTCATTGTTTGGATTTTTATTGAATTTATTATGCCCGTTTTGAATTATCTGAATTTCTAACTATGGTCGAACCGGTGTGCATGAAGATAGGGGACGAGCATCGTTATAACTTGCATTGGGTCTCTGAAGAAACCACATATTGCGAGTCTAAAAATGATTTTTCCAAAAAATCACGGGCGATAGATCATGTACCTGTAGTACAAACCGGACCCACTTCCTACCGATTCGGCAGACATTTGTCCTTTTTCACCCGGGATGGACGAAAAGGTTTGAGATGTCCCGGTTGGGAGATAGTCCATGTAAGGTGGTCTAGTATTTTAGGAAAATGGGACGGTAGCATTCTGAAACGGCATTTTGGTGGTTACTTCACAAAACGACCTGTTTTTTGCGCTCGGAAAATGGAAAAGGGCTTTTTCGTGCGACAAAAAGGAAAACTTCCTCCTGCAACATTGTTCTCCATACCAATGTCCACACGCATGCATAATATGGGCACAACATCACAAACTATGTCGTGATTCAGCACATAACATCGGTCATTTGGACCGAAAGTCATGAAACCTCGAACATGATAGGTCATTTTGTGAAGGTTTTTTCGAAACATGATCAATATACCAAGTCTGGTATTTTTCCTTTCAACTATGTAACATATTATGACACCACGCGAAGGATTTTCATTGTTTGGATTTTTATTGAATTTATTATGCCCGTTTTGAATTATCTGAATTTCTAACTATGGTCGAACCGGTGTGCATGAAGATATGGCACGAGCATCGTTAGAACTTGCATTGGGTCTCTGAAGAAACCACATATTGTGAGTCTAAAAATGATTTTTTCAAAAAATCACGGGCGATAGATCATGTACCTGTAGTACAAACCGGACCCACTTCCTACCGATTCGGCAGACATTTGTCTTTTTTACCCGGGATGGACGAAAAGGTTTGAGATGTCCCGGTTGGGAGATAGTCCATGTAAGGTGGTCTAGTATTTTAGAAAATGGGACAGTAGCATTCTGAAACGGCATTTTGGTGGTTACTTCACAAAACGACCCATTTTTTGCGCTCGGCAAATGGAAAAGGGCTTTTCCGTGCGACAAAAAGGAAAACTTCCTCCTGCAACATTGTTCTCCATACCAATGTCCACACGCATGCATAATATGGGCACAACATCACAAACTATGCCGTGATTCAGCACATAACATCGGTCATTTGGACCAAAAGCCATGAAACCTCGAACATGATAGGTCATTTTGTGAATGTTTTTTCGAAACATGATCAATATACCAAGTCTGGTATTTTTCCTTTCAACTATGTAGCATAATATGACACCACGCGAAGGATTTTCATTGTTTGGATTTTTATTGAATTTATTATGCCCTTTTTGAATTATCTGAATTTCTAACTATGGTCGAACCGGTGTGCATGAAGATAGGGCACGAGCATCGTTAGACTTGCATTGGGTCCCTGAAGAAACCACATATTGTGAGTCTAAAAATGATTTTTTCAAAAAATCACGGGCGATAGATCATGTACATGTAGTACAAATCGGACCCACTTCCTACCGATTCGGCAGACATTTGTCCTTTTTACCTGGGATGGACGAAAAGGTTTGAGATGTCCCGGTTGGGAGATAGTCCATGTAAGGTGGTCTAGTATTTTAGGAAAATGGGACGGTAGCATTCTGAAACGGCATTTTCGTTGTTACTTCACAAAACGACCCGTTTTTTGCGCTCGGAAAATGGAAAAAGGGCTTTTCCGTGCGACAAAAAGGAAAACTTCCTCCTGCAACATTGTTCTCCATACCAATGTCCACACGCATGCATATTATGGGCACAACATCACAAACTATG
The DNA here is from genome assembly GCA_916181665.1 of Avena sativa. NCBI lineage: Eukaryota > Viridiplantae > Streptophyta > Magnoliopsida > Poales > Poaceae > Avena > Avena sativa. The sequence goes on from OV702295.1 coordinate 365,329,741, forward strand.
CCGTGATTCAGCACATAACATCGGTCATTTGGAACGAAAGCCATGAAACCTCGAACATGATAGGTTATTTTGTGAAGGTTTTTTCGAAACATGATCAATATACCAAGTCTGGTATTTTTCCTTTCAACTATGTAGCATAATATGACACCACGGGAAGGATTTTCATTGTTTGGATTTTTATTGAATTTATTATGCCCGTTTTGAATTATCTGAATTTCTAACTATGGTCGAACCGGTGTGCATGAAGATAGGGCACGAGCATCGTTAGAAATTTCATTGGGTCTCTGAAGAAACCACATATTGTGAGTCTAAAAATGATTTTTCCAAAAAATCACGGGCGATAGATCATGTACCTGTAGTACAAACCGGACCCACTTCCTACCGATTCGGTAGACATTTGTCCTTTTTACCCGGGATGGACGAAAAGGTTTGAGATGTCCCGGTTGGGAGATAGTCCATGTAAGGTGGTCTAGTATTTTAGGAAAATGGGACGGTAGCATTCTGAAACGGCATTTTCGTTGTTACTTCACAAAACGACCCGTTTTTTGCGCTCGGAAAATGGAAAAGGGCTTTTCCGTGCGACAAAAAGGAAAACTTCCTCCTGCAACATTGTTCTCCATACCAATGTCCACATGCATGCATAATATGGGCACAACATTACAAACTATGTCGTGATTCAACACATAACATCGGTCATTTGGACAGAAAGCCATGAAACCTCGAACATGATAGGTCATTTTGTGAAGGTTTTTTCGAAACATGATCAATATACCAAGTCTGGTATTTTTCCTTTCAACTATGTAACATAATATGACATCACGCGAAGGATTTTCATTTTTTTGGATTTTTATTGAATTTATTATGCCCATTTTGAATTATCTGAATTTCTAACTATGGTCGAACCGGTGTGCATGAAGATAGGGCACGAGCATCGTTAGAACTTGCATTGGGTCTCTGAAGAAACCACATATTGCGAGTCTAAAAATGATTTTTTCAAAAAATCACGGGCGATAGATTATGTACCTGTAGTACAAACCGGACCCACTTCTTACCGATTCGGCAGACATTTGTCCTTTTTACCTAGGATGGACGAAAAGGTTTGAGATGTCCCGGTTGGGAGATAGTCCATGTAAGGTGGTCTAGTATTTTAGGAAAATGGGACGGTAGCATTCTGAAACGGCATTTTGGTGGTTACTTCACAAAACGACCCGTTTTTGGCGCTCGGAAAATGGAAAAGGGCTTTTCCGTGCGACAAAAAGGAAAACTTCCTCCTGCAACATTGTTCTCCATACCAATGTCCACACGCATGCCTAATATGGGCACAACATCACAAACTATGCCGTGATTCAGCACATAACATCGGTCATTTGGACCGAAAGCCATGAAACCTCGAACATGATAGGTCATTTTGTGAAGGTTTTTCAAAACATGATCAATATACCAAGTCTGATATTTTTCCTTTCAACTATGTAACATAATATGACACCACACAAAGGATTTTCATTGTTCGGATTTTTTTTGAATTTTTTATGCCCGTTTTGAATTATCTGAATGCTAACTATGGTCGAACCGGTGTGCATGAAGATAGGGGACGAGCATCGTTAGAACTTGCATTGGATCTCTGAAGAAACCACATATTGCGAGTCTAAAAATGATTTTTTCAAAAAATCATGGGCGATATATCATGTACCTATAGTACAAACCGGACCCACTTCCTACCGATTCGGCAGACATTTGTCCTTTTTACCCGGGATGGACGAAAAGGTTTGAGATGTCCCGGTTGGGAGATAGTCCATGTAAGGTGGTCTAGTATTTTAGGAAAATGGGACAGTAGCATTCTGAAACGGTATTTTGGTTGTTACTTCACAAAACGACCCGTTTTTGCGCTCGGAAAATGGAAAAGGGCTTTTCGGTGCGACAAAAAGGAAAACTTCCTCCTGCAACATTGTTCTCCATACCAATGTCCACACGCATGCATAATATGGCACAACATCACAAACTATGCCGTGATTCAGCACATAACATCGGTCATTTGGATCGAAAGCCATGAAACCTCGAACATGATAGGTCATTTTGTGAAGGTTTTTTCGAAACATGATCAATATACCAAGTCTGGTATTTTTCCTTTCAACTATGTAACATAATATGACACCACACGAAGGATTTTCATTGTTCGGATTTTTTTGAATTTATTATGCCTGTTTTGAATTATCTGAATTTCTAACTATGGTCGAACCAGTGTGCATGAAGATAGGGGACGAGCATCGTTAGAACTTGCATTGGGTCTCTGAAGAAACCACATATTGTGAGTCTAAAAATGATTTTTCCAAAAAATCATGGGCGATAGATCATGTACCTGTAGTACAAACCGGACCCACTTCCTACCGATTCGGCAGACATTTGTCCTTTTTACCCGGGTTGGACGAAAAGGTTTGAGATATCCCGGTTGGGAGATAGTCCATGTAAGGTGGTCTAGTATTTTAGGAAAATGGGACGGTAGCATTCTGAAACGGCATTTTGGTGGTTACTTCACAAAACGACCCGTTTTTTGCGCTCGGAAAATGGAAAAGGGCTTTTCCGTGCGACAAAAAGGAAAACTTCCTCCTGCAACATTGTTCTCCATACCAATGTCCACACGCATGCATAATATGGGCACAACATCACAAACTATGTCGTGATTCAGCACATAACATCGGTCATTTGGACCGAAAGGCATGAAACCTCGAACATGATAGGTCATTTTGTGAAGGTTTTTTCGAAACATGATCAATATACCAAGTCTGGTATTTTTCCTTTCAACTATGTAACATAATATGACACCACGCGAAGGATTTTCATTGTTTGGATTTTTATTGAATTTATTATGCCCGTTTTGAATTATCTGAATTTCTAACTATGGTCGAACCGGTGTGCATGAAGATAGGGGACGAGCATCGTTAGAACATGCATTGGATATCTAAAGAAACCACATATTGCGAGTCTAAAAATGATTTTTTCAAAAAATCACGGGCGATAGATCATGTACCTATAGTACAAACCGGACCCACTTCCTACCGATTCGGCAGACATTTGTCCTTTTTACCCGGGATGGAGGAAAAGGTTTGAGATGTCCCGGTTGAGAGATAGTCCATGTAAGGTGGTCTAGTATTTTAAGAAAATGGGACGGTAGCATTCTGAAACGGTATTTTGGTTGTTACTTCACAAAACGACCCGTTTTTGCGCTCGAAAAATGGAAAAGGGCTTTTCCGTGCGACAAAAAGGAAAACTTCCTCCTGCAACATTGTTCTCCATACCAATGTACACACGCATGCATAATTTGGGCACAAAATCACAAACTATGCCGTGATTCAACACATAACATCGGTCATTTGGACCGAAAGCCATGAAACCTCGAACATGATAGGTCATTTTGTGAAGGTTTTTTCGAAACATGATCAATATACCAAGTATGGTATTTTTCCTTTCAACTATGTAACATAATATGACACCACGTGAAGGATTTTCATTGTTTGGATTTTTATTGAATTTATTATGCCCGTTTTGAATTATCTGAATTTCTAACTATGGTCGAACCGGTGTGCATGAAGATAGGGGACGAGCATCGTTAGAACTTGCATTGGGTCTCTGAAGAAACCACATATTGCGAGTCTAAAAATGATTTTTTCAAAAAATCACGGGCGATAGATCATGTACCTGTAGTACAAACCGGACCCACTTTCTACCAATTCGGCAGACATTTGTCTTTTTTATCCGGGATGGACGAAAAGGTTTGAGATGTCCCAGTTGGGAGATAGTCCATGTAAGGTGGTCTAGTATTTTAGGAAAATGGGACAGTAGCATTCTGAAACGGCATTTTGGTGGTTACTTCACAAAACTACCCGTTTTTTGCGCTCGAAAAATGGAAAAGGGCTTTTACGTGCGACAAAAAGGAAAACTTCCTCCTGCAACATTGTTCTCCATACCAATGTCCACACGCATGCATAATATGGGCACAACATCACAAACTATGCCGTGATTCAGCACATAACATCGGTCATTTGGACCGAAAGACATGAAACCTCGAACATGATAGGTCATTTTGTGAAGGTTTTTTCGAAACATGATCAATATACCAAGTCTGGTATTTTTCCTTTCAACTATGTAACATAATATGACACCACGCGAAGGATTTTCATTGTTTGGATTTTTATTGAATTTATTATGCCCGTTTTGAATTATCTGAATTTCTAACTATGGTCGAACCGGTGTGCATGAAGATAGGGCAAGAGCATCATTAGAACTTGCATTGGGTCTCTGAAGAAACCACATATTGTGAGTCTAAAAATGATTTTTTCAAAAAATCACGGGCGATAGATCATGTACCTGTAGTACAAACCGGACCCACTTCCTACTGATTCGGCAGACATTTGTCCTTTTTACCCGGGATGGACGAAAAGGTTTGAGATGTCCCGGTTAGGAGATAGTCCATGTAAGGTGGTATAGTATTTTAGCAAAATAGGACAGTAGCATTCTGAAACGGCATTTTGGTGGTTACTTCACAAAACGACCCGTTTTTTGCGCTCTGAAAATAGAAAAGGGCTTTTACGTGCGACAAAAAGGAAAACTTCCTCCTGGAACATTGTTCTCCATACCAATGTCCACACGCATGCATAATATGGGCACAACATCACAAACTATGCCGTGATTCATCACATAACATCGGTCATTTGGACCGAAAGCCATGAAACCTCGAACATGATAGGTCATTTTGTGAAGGTTTTTTCAAAACATGATCAATATACCAAGTCTGATATTTTTTATTTCAACTATGTAACATAATATGACACCACACGAAGGATTTTCATTGTTCGGATTTTTTTTGAATTTATTATGCCCGTTTTGAATTATCTGAATTTCTAACTATGGTCGAACCGGTGTGCATGAAGATAGGGGACGAGCATCGTTAGTAATTGCATTGGATCTCTAAAGAAACCACATATTGCGAGTCTAAAAATGATTTTTTCAAAAAATCACGGGCGATAGATCATGTACCTATAGTACAAACCGGACCCACTTCCTACCGATTCGGCAGACATTTGTCCTTTTTACCCGGGATGGACGAAAAGGTTTGAGATGTCCCGGTTGGGAGATAGTCCATGTAAGGTGGTCTAGTATTTTAGGAAAATGGGACAGTAGCATTCTGAAACGGCATTTTGGTTGTTACTTCACAAAATGACCCGTTTTTTGCGCTCGGAAAATGGAAAAGGGCTTTTCTGTGCGACAAAAAGGAAAACTTCCTCCTGCAACATTGTTCTCCATACCAATGTCCACACGCATGCATAATATGGCACAACATAACAAACTATGCCATGATTCAGCACATAACATCGGTCATTTGGACCGAAAGCCATGAAACCTCGAACATGATAGGTCATTTTGTGAAGGTTTTTTTGAAACATGATCAATATACCAAGTCTGGTATTTTTCCTTTCAACTATGTAACATAATATGACACCACACGAAGGATTTTCATTGTTTGGATTTTTATTGAATTTATTATGCCCGTTTTGAATTATCTGAATTTCTAACTATGGTCGAACCGGTGTGCATGAAGATAGGGGACGAGCATCGTTAGAACTTGCATTGGGTCTCTGAAGAAACCACATATTTGCGAGTCTAAAAATGATTTTTTCAAAAAATCACGGGCGATAGATTATGTACCTGTAGTACAAACCGGACCCACTTTCTACCAATTCGGCAGACATTTGTCTTTTTTACTCGGGATGGACGAAAAGGTTTGAGATGTCCCAGTTGGGAGATAGTACATGTAAGGTGGTCTAGTATTTTAGGAAAATGGGACAGTAGCATTCTGAAACGGCATTTTGGTGGTTACTTCACAAAACGACCCGTTTTTTGCGCTCGAAAAATGGAAAAGGGCTTTTACGTGCGACAAAAAGGAAAATTCCTCCTGCAACATTGTTCTCCATACCAGTGTCCACACGCATGCATAATATGGGCACAACATCATAAACTATGCCGTGATTCAGCACATAACATCGGTCATTTGGACCGAAAGCCATGAAACCTCGAACATGATTGGTCATTTTGTGAAGGTTTTTTCGAAACATGATCAATATACCAAGTCTGGTATTTTTCCTTTCAACTATGTAACATAATATGACACCACGCGAAGGATTTTCATTGTTTGGATTTTTATTGAATTTATTATGCCCGTTTTGAATTATCTGAATTTCTAACTATGGTCGAACTGGTGTGCATAAAGATAGGGGACGAGCATCGTTAGAACTTGCATTGGGTCTCTGAAGAAACCACATATTGCGAGTCTAAAAATGTTTTTTTCAAAAAATCACGGGCGATAGATCATGTACCTGTAGTACAAACCGGACCCACTTCCTACCGATTCGGCAGAAATTTGTCCTTTTTCACCCGGGATGGACGAAAAGCTTTGAGATGTCCCGGTTGGGAGATAGTCCATGTAAGGTGGTCTAGTATTTTAGGAAAATGGGACGGTAGCATTCTGAAACGGCATTTTGGTGGTTACTTCACAAAACGACCTGTTTTTTGCGCTCGGAAAATGGAAAAGGGCTTTTCCGTGCGACAAAAAGGAAAACTTCCTCCTGCAACATTGTTCTCCATACCAATGTCCACACGCATGCATAATATGGGCACAACATCACAAACTATGCCGTGATTCAACATATAACATCGGTCATTTGGACAGAAAGCCATGAAACCTCGAACATGATAGGTCATTTTGTGAAGGTTTTTTCGAAACATGATCAATATACCAAGTCTGGTATTTTTCCTTTGAACTATGTAACATAATATGACACCACGCGAAGGATTTTCATTGTTTGGATTTTTATTGAATTTATTATGCCCGTTTTGAATTATCTGAATTTCTAACTATGGTCGAACCGGTGTGCATGAAGATAGGGAACGAGCATCGTTAGATCTTGCATTGGGTCTCTGAAGAAACCACATATTGCGAGTCTAAAAATGATTTTTTCAAAAAATCACGGGTGATACATTATGTACCTGTAGTACAAACCGGACCCACTTCCTACCGATTCGGCAGACATTTGTCCTTTTTACCCGGGATGGACGAAAAGGTTTGAGATGTCCCGGTTGGGAGATAGTCCATGTAAGGTGGTCTAGTATTTTAGGAAAATTGGACGGTAGCATTCTGAAACGGCATTTTGGTGGTTACTTCACAAAACGACCCGTTTTTTGCGCTCGGAAAATGGAAAAGGGCTTTTCCGTGCGACAAAAAGGAAAACTTACTCCTGCAACATTGTTCTCCATACCAATGTCCACACGCATGCATAATATGGGCACAGCATCACAAACTATGCCATGATTCAACACATAACATCGGTCATTTGGATAGAAAGCCATGAAACCTCGAACATGATAGGTCATTTTGTGAAGGTTTTTTCGAAACATGATCAATATACCAAGTCTGGTATTTTTCCTTTCAACTATGTAACATAATATGACACCACGCGAAGGATTTTCATTGTTTGGATTTTTATTGAATTTATTATGCCCGTTTTGAATTATCTGAATTTCTAACTATGGTCGAACCGGTGTGCATGAAGATAGGGCACGAGCATCGTTAGAACTTGCATTGGGTCTCTGAAGAAACCACATATTGCGAGTCTAAAAATGATTTTTTCGAAAAATCACGGGTGATACATTATGTACCTGTAGTACAAACCGGACCCACTTCCTACCGATTCGGCAGACATTTGTTCTTTTTACCCGGGATGGACGAAAAGGTTTGAGATGTCCCGGTTGGGAGATAGTCCATGTAAGGTGGTCTAGTATTTTAGGAAAATGGGACGGTAGCATTCTGAAACGGCATTTTGGTGGTTACTTCACAAAACGACCCGTTTTTTGCGCTCGGAAAATGGAAAAGGGCTTTTCCGTGCGACAAAAAGGAAAACTTCCTCCTGCAACATTGTTCTCCATACCAATGTCCACACGCATGCCTAATATGGGCACAACATCACAAACTATGCCGTGATTCAGCACATAACATCGGTCATTTAGACCGAAAGCCATGAAACCTCGAACATGATAGGTTATTTTGTGAAGGTTTTTTCAAAACATGATCAATATACCAAGTATGATATTTTTCCTTTCAACTATGTAACATAATATGACACCACACGAAGGATTTTCATTATTCGGATTTTTTTTGAATTTATTATGCCCGTTTTGAATTATCTGAATTTCTAACTATGGTCGAACCGGTGTGCATGAAGATAGGGGACGAGCATCGTTAGAACTTGCATTGGATCTCTGAAGAAACCACATATTGCGAGTCTAAAATGATTTTTTCAAAAAATCACGGGCGATAGATCATGTACCTATAGTGCAAACCGGACCCACTTCCTACCGATTCGGCAGACATTTGTCCTTTTTACCCGGGATGGACGAAAAGGTTTGAGATGTCCCGGTTGGGAGATAGTCCATGTAAGGTGGTCTAGTATTTTAGGAAAATGGGACAGTAGCATTCTAAAATGGCATTTTGGTTGTTACTTCACAAAACGACCCGTTTTTGCGCTCGGAAAATGGAAAAGGGCTTTTCCGTGCGACAAAAAGGAAAACTTCCTCCTGCAACATTGTTCTCCATACCAATGTCCACACGCATGCATAATATGGCACAACATCACAAACTATGCCGTGATTCAGCACATAACATCGGTCATTTGGACCGAAAGCCATGAAACCTCGAACATGATAGGTCATTTTGTGAAGGTTTTTTCGAAACATGATCAATATACCAAGTCTGGTATTTTTCCTTTCAACTATGTAACATAATATGACACCACACGAAGGATTTTCATTGTTCGGATTTTTTTTGAATTTATTATGCCTGTTTTGAATTATCTTAATTTCTAACTATGGTCGAACCGGTGTGCATGAAGATAGGGGACGAGCATCGTTAGAACTTGCATTGGATCTCTAAAGAAACCACATATTGCGAGTCTAAAAATGATTTTTTCAAAAAATCACGGGTGATACATTATGTACCTATAGTACAAACCGGGCCCACTTCTACCGATTCGGCAGACATTTGTCCTTTTTACCCGGGATGGACGAAAAGGTTTGAGATGTCCCGGTTGGGAGATAGTCCATGTAAGGTGGTCTAGTATTTTAGGAAAATGGGACGGTAGCATTCTGAAACGGCATTTTGGTTGTTACTTCACAAAATGACCCGTTTTTTGCGCTCGGAAAATGGAAAAGGGCTTTTCCGTGCGACAAAAAGGAAAACTTCCTCCTGCAACATTGTTCTCCATACCAATGTCCATACGCATGCATAATATGGCACAACATCATAAACTATGCCGTGATTCAGCACATAACATCGGTTATTTGGACCGAAAGCCATGAAACCTCGAACATGATAGGTCATTTTGTGAAGGTTTTTTCGAAACATGATCAATGTACCAAGTCTGGTATTTTTCCTTTCAACTATGTAACATAATATGACACCACACGAAGGATTTTCATTGTTCGGATTTTTTTGAATTTATTATGCCCGTTTTGAATTATCTTAATTTCTAACTATGGTCGAACCGGTGTGCATGAAGATAGGGGACGAGCATCGTTAGAACTTGCATTGGGTCTCTGAAGAAACCACATATTGCGAGTTTAAAAATGATTTTTCCAAAAAATCACGGGCGATAGATCATGTACCTGTAGTACAAACCGGACCCACTTCCTACCGATTCGGCAGACATTTGTCCTTTTTACCCGGGATGGACGAAAAGGTTTGAGATGTCCCGGTTGGGAGATAGTCCATGTAAGGTGGTCTAGTATTTTAGGAAAATGGGACGGTAGCATTCTGAAACGGCATTTTGGTGGTTACTTCACAAAACGACCGGTTTTTTGCGCTCGGAAAATGGAAAAGGGCTTTTCCGTGCGACAAAAAGGAAAACTTTCTCCTGCAACATTGTTCTCCATACCAATGTCCACACGCTTGCATAATATGGGCACAACATCACAAACTATGTCGTGATTCAGCACATAACATCGGTCATTTGGACCGAAAGTCATGAAACCTCGAACATGATAGGTCATTTTGTGAAGGTTTTTTCGAAACATGATCAATATACCAAGTCTGGTATTTTTCCTTTCAACTATGTAACATAATATGACACCACATGAAGGATTTTCATTGTTCGGATTTTTTGAATTTATTATGCCCGTTTTGAATTATCTGGATTTCTAACTATGGTCGAACCGGTGTGCATGAAGATAGGGGACGAGCATCGTTAGAACTTGCATTGGATATCTGAAGAAACCACATATTGCGAGTCTAAAAATGATTTTTTCAAAAAATCACGGGCGATAGATCATGTACCTATAGTACAAACCGGACCCACTTCCTACCGATTCGGCAGACATTTGTCCTTTTTACCCGGGATGGACGAAAAGGTTTGAGATGTCCCGGTTGGGAGATAGTCCATGTAAGGTGGTCTTGTATTTTAGGAAAATGGGACGGTAGCATTCTGAAACGGTATTTTGGTTGTTACTTCACAAAATGACCTGTTTTTGCGCTCGAAAAATGGAAAAGGGCTTTTCCGTGCGACAAAAAGGAAAACTTCCTCCTGCAACATTGTTCTCCATACCAATGTCCACACGCATGCATAATATGGGCACAACATCACAAACTATGCCGTGATTCAACACATAACATCGGTCATTCGGACCGAAAGCCATGAAACCTCGAACATGATAGGTCATTTTGTGAAGGTTTTTTCGAAACATGATCAATATACCAAATCTGGTATTTTTCCTTTCAACTATGTAAAATAATATGACACCACGTGAAGGATTTTCATTGTTTGGATTTTTATTGAATTTATTATGCCCGTTTTGAATTATCTGAATTTCTAACTATGGTCGAACCGGTGTGCATGAAGATAGGGGACGAGCATCGTTATAACTTGCATTGGGTCTCTGAAGAAACCACATATTGCGAGTCTAAAAATGATTTTTTCAAAAAATCACGGGCGATAGATCATGTACCTACAGTACAAACCGGACCCACTTCCTACCGATTCGGAAGACATTTGTGTTTTTTACCCGGGATGGACGAAAAGGTTTGAGATGTCCCAGTTGGGAGATAGTCTATGTAAGGTGGTCTAGTATTTTAGGAAAATGGGACAGTAGCATTCTGAAACGGCATTTTGGTGGTTACTTCACAAAACGACCCGTTTTTTGCGCTCGAAAAATGGAAAAGGGCTTTTACATGCGACAAAAAGGAAAACTTCCTCCTGCAACATTGTTCTCCATACCAATGTCCACACGCATGCATGATATGGGCACAACATCACAAACTATGCCGTAATTCAGCACATAACATCGGTCATTTGGACCGAAAGCCATGAAACCTCAAACATGATAGGTCATTTTGTGAAGGTTTTTTCGAAACATGATCAATATACCAAGTCTGGTATTTTTCCTTTCAACTATGTAACATAATATGACACCACGCGAAGAATTTTCATTGTTTGGATTTTTATTGAATTTATTATGCCCGTTTTGAATTATCTGAATTTCTAACTATGGTCAAACCGGTGTGCATGAAGATAGGGCACGAGCATCATTAGAACTTGCATTGGGTCTCTGAAGAAACCACATATTGTGAGTCTAAAAATGATTTTTGCAAAAAATCACGGGCGATAGATGATGTACCTGTAGTACAAACCGGACCCACTTCCTACCGATTCGGCAGACATTTGTCCTTTTTACCCGGGATGGACGAAAAGGTTTGAGATGTCCCGGTTGGTAGATAGTCCATGTAAGGTGGTCTAGTATTTTAGGAAAATGGGATGGTAGCATTCTGAAACGGCATTTTGGTGGTTACTTCACAAAACGACCCGTTTTTTGCGCTCGGAAAATGGAAAAGGGCTTTTCCGTGCGACAAAAAGGAAAACTTCCTCCTGCAACATTGTTCTCCATACCAATGTCCACACGCATGCATAATATGGGCACAACATCACAAACTATGCCGTGATTCAGCACATAACATCGGTCATTTGGACCGAAAGCCATGAAACCTCGAACATGATAGGTCATTTTGTGAAAGTTTTTTCAAAACATGATCAATATACCAAGTCTGGTATTTTTTCTTTCAACTATGTAACATAATATGACACCACATGAAGGATTTTCATTGTTCGGATTTTTTTTGAATTTATTATGCCCGTTTTGAATTATCTGAATTTCTAAGTATGGTCGAACTGGTGTGCATGAAGATAGGGGACGAGCATCGTTAGAACTTGCATTGGATCTCTAAAGAAACCACATATTGCGAGTCTAAAAATGATTTTTTCAAAAAATCACGGGCGATAGATCATGTACCTATAGTACAAACCGGGCCCACTTCTACCGATTCGGCAGACATTTGTCCTTTTTACCCGGGATGGACGAAAAGGTTTGAGATGTCCCGGTTGGGAGATAGTCCATGTAAGGTGGTCTAGTATTTTAGGAAAATGGGACAGTAGCATTCTGAAACGGCATTTTGGTTGTTACTTCACAAAATGACCCGTTTTTTGCGCTCGGAAAATGGAAAAGGGCTTTTCCGTGCGACAAAAAGGAAAACTTCCTCCTGCAACATTGTTCTCCATACCAATGTCCATACGCATGCATAATATGGCACAACATCATAAACTATGCCGTGATTCAGCACATAACATCGGTTATTTGGACCGAAAGCCATGAAACCTCGAACATGATAGGTCATTTTGTGAAGGTTTTTTCGAAACATGATCAATGTACCAAGTCTGGTATTTTTCCTTTCAACTATGTAACATAATATGACACCACACGAAGGATTTTCATTGTTCGGATTTTTTTGAATTTATTATGCATGTTTTGAATTATCTTAATTTCTAACTATGGTCGAACCGGTGTGCATGAAGATAGGGGACGAGCATCGTTAGAACTTGCATTGGGTCTCTGAAGAAACCACATATTGCGAGTTTAAAAATGATTTTTCCAAAAAATCACGGGCGATAGATCATGTACCTGTAGTACAAACCGGACCCACTTCCTACCGATTCGGCAGACATTTGTCCTTTTTACCCGGGATGGACGAAAAGGTTTGAGATGTCCCGGTTGGGAGATAGTCCATGTAAGGTGGTCTAGTATTTTAGGAAAATGGGACGGTAGCATTCTGAAACGGCATTTTGGTGGTTACTTCACAAAACGACCGGTTTTTTGCGCTCGGAAAATGGAAAAGGGCTTTTCCGTGCGACAAAAAGGAAAACTTCCTCCTGCAACATTGTTCTCCATACCAATGTCCACACGCATGCATAATATGGGCACAACATCACAAACTATGTCGTGATTCAGCACATAACATCGGTCATTTGGACCGAAAGTCATGAAACCTCGAACATGATAGGTCATTTTGTGAAGGTTTTTTCGAAACATGATCAATATACCAAGTCTGGTATTTTTCCTTTCAACTATGTAACATAATATGACACCACATGAAGGATTTTCATTGTTCGGATTTTTTGAATTTATTAAGCCCATTTTGAATTATCTGGATTTCTAACTATGGTCGAACCGGTGTGCATGAAGATAGGGGACGAGCATCATTAGAACTTGCATTGGATATCTGAAGAAACCACATATTGCGAGTCTAAAAATGATTTTTTCAAAAAATCACGGGCGATGGATCATGTACCTATAGTACAAACCGGACCCACTTCCTACCGATTCGGCAGACATTTGTCCTTTTTACCCGGGATGGACGAAAAGGTTTGAGATGTCCCGGTTGGGAGATAGTCCATGTAAGGTGGTCTTGTATTTTAGGAAAATGGGACGGTAGCATTCTGAAACGGTATTTTGGTTGTTACTTCACAAAATGACCTGTTTTTGCGCTCGAAAAATGGAAAAGGGATTTTCCGTGCGACAAAAAGGAAAACTTCCTCCGGCAACATTGTTCTCCATACCAATGTCCACACGCATGCATAATATGGGCACAACATCACAAACTATGCCGTGATTCAACACATAACATCGGTCATTCGGACCGAAAGCCATGAAACCTCGAACATGATAGGTCATTTTGTGAAGGTTTTTTCGAAACATGATCAATATACCAAATCTGGTATTTTTCCTTTCAACTATGTAACATAATATGACACCACGCGAAGGATTTTCATTGTTTGGATTTTTATTGAATTTATTATGCCCGTTTTGAATTATCTGAATTTCTAACTATGGTCGAACCGGTGTGCATGAAGATAGGGGACGAGCATCGTTAGAACTTGCATTGGGTCTCTGAAGAAACCACATATTGCGAGTCTAGAAATGATTTTTTCAAAAAATCACGGGCGATAGATCATGTACCTGCAGTACAAACCGGACCCACTTCCTACCGATTCGGCAGACATTTGTGTTTTTTACCCGGGATGGACGAAAAGGTTTGAGATGTCCCAGTTGGGAGATAGTCTATGTAAGGTGGTCTAGTATTTTAGGAAAATGGGACAGTAGCATTCTGAAACGGCATTTTGGTGGTTACTTCACAAAACGACCCGTTTTTTGCGCTCGAAAAATGGAAAAGGGCTTTTACGTGCGACAAAAAGGAAAACTTCCTCCTGCAACATTGTTCTCCATACCAATGTCCACACGCATGCATGATATGGGCACAACACCACAAACTATGCCGTAATTCAGCACATAACATCGGTCATTTGTACCGAAAGCCATGAAACCTCAAACATGATAGGTCATTTTGTGAAGGTTTTTTCGAAACATGATCAATATACCAAGTCTGGTATTTTTCCTTTCAACTATGTAACATAATATGACACCACGCGAAGAATTTTCATTGTTTGGATTTTTATTGAATTTATTATGCCCGTTTTGAATTATCTGAATTTCTAACTATGGTCGAACCGGTGTGCATGAAGATAGGGCACGAGCATCATTAGAACTTGCATTGGGTCTCTGAAGAAACCACATACTGTGAGTCTAAAAATGATTTTTTCAAAAAATCATGGGCGATAGATGATGTACCTGTAGTACAAACCGGACCCACTTCCTACCGATTCGGCAGACATTTGTCCTTTTTACCCGGGATGGACGAAAAGGTTTGAGATGTCCCGGTTGGTAGATAGTCCATGTAAGGTGGTCTAGTATTTTAGGAAAATGGGATGGTAGCATTCTGAAACGGCATTTTGGTGGTTACTTCACAAAACGACCCGTTTTTTGCGCTCGGAAAATGGAAAAGGGCTTTTCCGTGCGACAAAAAGGAAAACTTCCTCCTGCAACATTGTTCTCCATACCAATGTCCACACGCATGCATAATATAGGCACAACATCACAAACTATGCCGTGATTCAGCACATAACATCGGTCATTTGGACCGAAAGCCATGAAACCTCGAACATGATAGGTCATTTTGTGAAGGTTTTTTCAAAACATGATCAATATACCAAGTCTGGTATTTTTTCTTTCAACTATGTAACATAATATGACACCACATGAAGGATTTTCATTGTTCGGATTTTTTTTGAATTTATTATGCCCGTTTTGAATTATCTGAATTTCTAACTATGGTCGAACCGGTGTGCATGAAGATAGGGGACGAGCATCGTTAGAACTTGCATTGGATCTCTAAAGAAACCACATATTGCGAGTCTAAAAATGATTTTTTTCAAAAAATCACGGGCGATAGATCATGTACCTATAGTACAAACCGGGCCCACTTCTACCGATTCGGCAGACATTTGTCCTTTTTACCCGGGATGGACGAAAAGGTTTGAGATGTCCCGGTTGGGAGATAGTCCATGTAAGGTGGTCTAGTATTTTAGGAAAATGGGACAGTAGCATTCTGAAACGGCATTTTGGTTGTTACTTCACAAAATGACCCGTTTTTTGCGCTCGGAAAATGGAAAAGGGCTTTTCCGTGCGACAAAAAGGAAAACTTCCTCCTGCAACATTGTTCTCCATACCAATGTCCATACGCATGCATAATATGGCACAACATCACAAACTATGCCGTGATTCAGCACATAACATCGGTTATTTGGACCGAAAGCCATGAAACCTCGAACATGATAGGTCATTTTGTGAAGGTTTTTTCGAAACATGATCAATGTACCAAGTCTGGTATTTTTCCTTTCAACTATGTAACATAATATGACACCACACGAAGGATTTTCATTGTTCGGATTTTTTTGAATTTATTATGCCCGTTTTGAATTATCTTAATTTCTAACTATGGTCGAACCGGTGTGTATGAAGATAGGGGACGAGCATCGTTAGAACTTGCATTGGGTCTCTGAAGAAACCACATATTGCGAGTCTAAAAATGGTTTTTTCGAAAAATCACGGACGATAGATCATGTACCTGTAGTACAAACCGGACCCACTTCCTACCGATTCGACAGACATTTGTCCTTTTTACCCAGGATGGACGAAAAGGTTTGAGATGTCCCAGTTGGGAGATAGTCCATGTAAGGTGGTCTAGTATTTTAGGAAAATGGGACGGTAGCATTCTGAAACGGCATTTTGGTGGTTACTTCACAAAACGACCCGTTTTTTGCGCTCGGAAAATGGAAAAGGGCTTTTCCGTGCGACAAAAAGGAAAACTTCCTTCTGCAACATTTTTCTCCATACCAATGTCCACACGCATGCATAATATGGGCACAACATCACAAACTATGTCGTGATTCAGCACATAACATCGGTCATTTGGACCGAAAGTCATGAAACCTCGAACATGATAGGTCATTTTGTGAAGGTTTTTTCGAAACATGATCAATATACCAAGTCTGGTATTTTTCCTTTCAACTATGTAACATAATATGACACCACATGAAGGATTTTCATTGTTCGGATTTTTTGAATTTATTATGCCCATTTTGAATTATCTGGATTTCTAACTATGGTCGAACCGGTGTGCATGAAGATAGGGGATGAGCATCATTAGAACTTGCATTGGATATCTGAAGAAACCACATATTGTGAGTCTAAAAATGATTTTTTCAAAAAATCACGGGCGATAGATCATGTACCTATAGTACAAACCGGACTCACTTCCTACCGATTCGGCAGACATTTGTCCTTTTTACTCGGGACGGACGAAAAGGTTTGAGATGTCCCGGTTGGGAGATAGTCCATGTAAGGTGGTCTAGTATTTTAGGAAAATGGGACGGTAGCATTCTGAAACTGTATTTTGGTTGTTACTTCACAAAACGACCCGTTTTTTGGGCTCAAAAAATGGAAAAGGGCTTTTACGTGTGACAAAAAGGAAAACTTCCTCATGCAACATTGTTCTCCATACCAATGTCCACACGCATGCATGATATGGGCACAACATCACAAACTATGCCGTAATTCAGCACATAACATCGGTCATTTGGACCGAAAGCCATGAAACCTCAAACATGATAGGTCATTTTGTGAAGGTTTTTTCGAAACATGATCAATATACCAAGTCTGGTATTTTTCCTTTTAACTATGTAACATAATATGACACCACGCGAAGGATTTTCATTGTTTGGATTTTTATTGAATTTATTATGCCCATTTTGAATTATCTGAATTTCTAACTATGGTCGAACCGGTGTGCATGAAGATAGGGGACGAGCATCGTTAGAACTTGCATTGGGTCTCTGAAGAAACCACATACTGCGAGTCTAAAAATGATTTTTTCAAAAAATCACGGGCGATAGATCATGTACCTGTAGTACAAACCGGACCCACTTCCAACCGATTCGGCAGACATTTGTCTTTTTTACCCGGGATGGACGAAAAGGTTTGAGATGTCCCAGTTGGGAGATAGTCCATGTAAGGTGGTCTAGTATTTTAGGAAAATGGGACAGTAGCATTCTGAAACGTCATTTTGGTGGTTACTTAACAAAACGACCCGTTTTTTGCGCTCGAAAAATGGAAAAGGGCTTTTACGTGCGACAAAAAGGAAAACTTCCTCCTGCAACATTGTTCTCCATACCAATGTCCACACGCATGCATAATATGGGCACAACATCACAAACTATGCCGTGATTCAGCACATAACATCGGTCATTTGGACCGAAAGCCATGAAACCTCGAACATGATAGCTCATTTTGTGAAGGTTTTTTCGAAACATGAACAATATACCTAGTCTGGTATTTTTCCTTTCAACTATGTAACATAATATGACACCATGTGAAGGATTTTCATTGTTTGGATTTTTATTGAATTTATTATGCCCGTTTTGAATTTTCTGAATTTCTAAGTATGGTCGAACCGGTGTGCATGAAGATAGGGCACGAGCATCGTTAGAACTTGCATTGGTCTCTGAAGAAACCACATATTGTGAGTCTAAAAATGATTTTTTCAAAAAATCACGGGCGATAGATCATGTACCTGTAGTACAAACCGGACCCACTTCCTACCGATTCGGCAGACATTTGTCCTTTTTACCCGGGATGGACAAAAAGGTTTGAGATGTCCCGGTTGGGAGATAGTCCATGTAAGGTGGTCTAGTATTTTAGGAAAATGGGACGGTAGCATTCTGAAACGGCATTTTGGTGGTTACTTCACAAAACGACCCGTTTTTTGCGCTCAGAAAATGGAAAAGGGCTTTTCCGTGCGACAAAAAGGAAAACTTCCTCCTGCAACATTGTTCTCCATACCAATGTCCACACGCATGCATAATATGGGCACAACATCACAAACTATGTCGTGATTCAGCATATAACATCAGTCATTTGGACCGAAAGCCATGAAACCTCGAACATGATAGGTCATTTTGTGAAGGTTTTTTCAAAACATGATCAATATACCAAGTCTGGTATTTTTCCTTTCAACTATGTAACATAATATGACACCATGCGAAGGATTTTCATTGTTCGGATTTTCAATATACTAAAGGTTCATCTTTAGTCCCGGTTGGAGGGATTTCGGTAGGCTGGGCCAGGCAACACTAATGATAGGGGTGAGTGTAGACATTATGTCGTGCGGCGTGTACCTTGTCCCGGATGGTGTCACCAATCGGGACTAAAGATGAACCTTTAGTCCCGGTTGGAGACACAAACCGGGACAAAACACGAGTCAGCACTAATAATTGGGGTGAGTGTCGACATTATTTCGTAAGTGTCGATACTATGCCGAGCTGCTTGTACTATAAATAGGCATCCTTGTGAGTCCAGTCCTCCAGCCAGTTTGAGGCATCTCCAAGATGGTTTTCGAGTTCAGGGACACCACTACGACCAGTTTCAGGGAGATGCCGACAGAGCCCAGTTGTAAGGTTCCCAACCTTTAATATGGTAGAGATCCCTGTGTTTACAATGCTAGTCCCTGGATCAATAGCTAGCATCCATAGTTAAGATGTAATATCAAGAAACAAAGGTCATAATAGAACTTTATAACCAGGAATAAAATATTTATTACATCTTATATAGCTCATTTGGCTATTACATTACATTGCAGCAGAATATCTATAAGCATGGGGTCCTTCATCTTCAAAGTGCCACAGGCAGACATGTTGGTTGTAGACTTTGTAATCCTAATCAACACACTTCACTAAAATCAAACAAACCTGCAACATAACAAGTTACATCCACAAGGGTCAATACATTTGAATTGTATTGGCAAGTGATACTATGGTAGTATAGTGGAGTCTATCATCTATATGCATTTGGCAAAGTGGAGTTGAGGCTTGCATTGCTCAAAAATAGATTTTTCCTTATCATTTGAAAACACTAAGTTTTTGTTTGGCAAAAATCACCCAAGGCATCTACCAATCAAAGATTGAAGATCCTTTAACCCTTGTTCATCCACGAGTTTTTAACTTAGAAATTTGGATGATGAGATTCTTGAAAGCTTCCATGTCTTGATGCTTAAATTGTCCTTTACCAGGGACATGGCTAAGTACTTAGATTTTACACTCTCCAGAGGTGGTGCACTTTACCCATAAGACTTGGTTTCCCAAGACAAGATCTTTCAGAAGCCTTCCCTTAGACCAGAATGGACGCGTTCCAACCTATCAAATCCCTACCACCAACTGTCCATTTCGCTAAGTTATTGCAACCTATATGATCCAGGCAGAGCCCATAATGCCAAGTGGTTGCACTTGAAGCTTCTCAACATTTGACATCTCAAATCTCTTTGTTCCTGGGTGGCCATCCACAAGTGTGATACACAAGGTAAACCATAAAAATGGGCCTTGTGTAACCACTCAACCAAAAACCACCAAGCAAGTCCCTTTCCACCCAGGTGATTCATTCACTTAGTTGTTTTATTAAACAAACCACAAGTCCTCAGACTTAGAAATTTTTCCATAGCATGAATATATAATCCACCCTTGTTTTCTATTAGCTAAGCTAAGCTTGATAGTAATAGGAATCTTAACTTAGGAAATTCTACTAAGGGTTCATCTACTAGGATTTCCCATAACATAGTTTATACTTAGTAAAATTCCATGCAAGTCCTACTTAGAAATATCACTAATGCATAGTGAAAATAATGGGACAAAGTATGAAGCATCACTTGCCTTTTTGGTAGAGTATAGGTTCACTTCTTGATCTTTGCAATGTTCAATCTACCATTCAAGCAAAACATCACATCAAATAATAGAAACAAAACAATGCATGCAAGCATGCAAGAGATTGTTTTATTTGTAAAAGTGGTTTATAATGGGTCACAAACATTTGAAGACACCTAATGGTCATTTTATAAAGTAGCAAAGTCATTTGCAAAAGGTTTCACTTTATAAACCATTTTCTAAACCAAGTCATTATTTTATGTGGTTGAAAATGTTTTTAGTAAAGTAGTAGTTCTATAGGGTTCACCAAATACATTTTCAAATCATAAAACTTGGTGTTTGGGGTCAGAGAGTTTAAAACAAAACATTTCCCAAAGGTTTTCTTCCAAAACTATTTTTAATACATAAACCATATTTTTATTTGACTAGAAATGGTTTAAATCAAAGAATCATTCTTTTGCAATACCAAATACATTTTTGAAAGCACAATTTGTTTCCTAGGGTCAGTAGGTTCAAAACACACCATTTGCCAAAAATTTTATCCCCAAAATCATTTTAGAATAATTTTTATAACCTAAACAAGCATACATAAGTTTCTGCAAAAACAAACATTTTACCAGACGCTTTTTACTAAACAAAGTGCATGGTTGGCTAGGGCTTGTCTTGCTGATTCCATTCATATAAAATTTGCAAAATTTGGACGTGTGTTTTGAAAGTTATAGATTTTACAAGATTGAGCTTCTAATAGGAAAGTTTCTGTTTTTAAAACAAGGTCTGAGTCACGTGTCATGTTTTAATTCGCCGGTACCGGTTCGCCAGGATCGAGCTACGTGGTGCGTTGGATCTAAGTTTAATCGCGTAGCTCAGGTTCATTCTTACCCCTTCGGTTAGTCAATCTATCCAAGCCATCAGATGCAGATCTAACGGTTCCTATTGCCTTGACCAAATAGCAGCGGCGCTGGCGGTGGCGTCTGGTGGCGGAGCGGCCAGACGGCGGCGGAGTCGATGTTACAGGAAGCGAGGAAGGAGGAGAGGTGGCTCACTGTGATCGCCGTGTCACGGGGATGCTCAACCTGCCCTTGGTTGGTGAAGGGGCGCACGGGGGCGACGACAATTCCTCGCCGAAGTTGCTGAGACAGGCTCAGGCACGTGTTGACGTTGTCGGGGGCGAGCTCCTAGGGCGTGAGAAGGCAAGGCAGCATGTCAGGAAGGTGCGCACGGTCTCGAGAGATGCAGGAGTACTCACCAGGACACAAGGGGTGCTCGGGGTTGGCGTCAGTAGTTCGGCGGAGAGGTAGCAGACGGCGGCGCTAGCTCAGTGATGTCGTTGTCGATGATTTACAGCACGCGCGGATGAATGGGCGACACTGGGAGATGCGCCATGAGGTGGGGATCAATCTCGTGTGGTCGATGGGGCGAGGGGCGGAGGGAACTGGCCAGAATCGTCTGGGGAAGGCCGTCGAAGCAGTGGCAGTGTCGGGCGAAATTCTGTGGCCTGGGGGCGTGCTAGGGTGAGGCGGCAGAGGGGAAATGGAGAGAAGACGTGGGCGGTTAAGAGGGCGCAGTTGCAGAGCGGAATCACTGCGGCGTTACGGCGAATTTACGCGAGCTTTCAACGGCAAAAACGGCCGGGCGTGGTCAGCGGCGGGTGAGGAAGAAAGAGTTGACGGTGGGGTCCGCTTGGCAGTGTGAGAGAAAGAGGGGGAACAGGGTCCACCAGCCAGTGAGGGTGCGGGTTCTTTCTTTGGTGCGAACCGTTTTCTTGCGGGGAGAGAGGGAGTGGGCTAACTGGGTCAGATGGGCTTAGCTGGGCTGGGTCGCGTTTGCTCTATTTTTTTTGTTCTGAATCTTTTTCCTTTATTCTTTTTTTGATTTCCTTTAATCATTTCAAGCACTCATTTGATTTCAAATCTTTGCCAGAATTTGGGTAGATTTGAATACTGATTAGTAGTATATTCTGATGTCAATTTTTGAATAAAACCTTATTCATTTTGGGGGTCTTTTATTTATTCAAAATAGGCTCTAGTTTTTAATTAGATAGGATTTAATAATGTTTCAAACACCATTTAAATTCTTTTAAAACTTCCAAATCTTTTCAGTAGGTTTTGTTTACTTAAAAGGGTGTCAAATAATTCATCGTGAATTATTTGGAAAGGTTTTTAATATGTTTTATTTATCATTTAAGATTGGGTATTTGTTTTATTTCCAATAGGATTTAATATAGTTTTAATTCCCAAATTTTTATTTGGAGGTTTATATTTTATTTAAATTGATTAAACAACTTTTATTCCACTTGGGTGAATTCCAAATATCATTTTCTCATGTATTCTTATTTAGAGATTTGTCTTTATTAGGATAGGGATAGGATGGTTATTGCCATTTTATTTTATTTGGAATATTCTTTATCCTTTTATTTTATTTGGATTGGGATTATAATCATTCCACTTGCTTAATATATTTGGCCAAGATTTGGTTTGGTCTTTAAATATTCTTTAATTAATATTTCTTTCTTTGTCTTATAAAATCCATATCTTTTCATTTAGAGATCCAAATTTGGTGATTCCAATTTGTGAAATCTTGTTTTATATTTGTTTATCCTTCTAAATCTCTTTAGGATTATTTGCTCACCATTTGGTATGGATTTAGATAAGGGCTTTAATAGCTTTGGGAATTCAATTTCTTATCTTATTCAATTCCTAAGATTTTATCTATGGTTCCAAAATGAATGAAACAAATTTCTATGGTCTTCTATTATTTTTATTTGTCTTTCCTGATCATTTGTGAATGTTTGTTGGCAAATTTTTATATGGATCAAATCCATAGGCTTGGACATAACATGGAAATGATTTTTGTTCCATTAAGGTTTAGGATTTGGATTTATTTTCCAAGTGTTTAAATTTCCAGATACATTCATTGAGGAATGCATTTCTCTTGATTTGGATTTTGTTGAATTCAAACTTTAACCAAAGTTTGTTCAAGATGGGATTTTAAGTTTCCTTTTGGAAACAAAAGTTTCTTTTCACCCTGATTTTCAACAGAAATTTATTTTGTTTATTTATTTTTCACATTACAAGATTTGGAAAATCTTGGGATGTGACAGGCTACCACCCTTAAAATAAATCTCGTCCCGAGATTTGGGGAGGCTAGGGTTACAAGTGGGCTCAAAAGCAACTAGGGTACTACCACCCTTAAAATAATTCCAACTAGATTACATCTTGTCTTACTTGGGATCTTGGTGTAACTTTCCTAGACAGAGGTTTGCATAGTGGCCTAGCACCTTGCATTTGAAACATGTGATAAGGTTGAGGTCTTGAGGTGGCTTCTCTGGACAATATGATGCATAATGTCCTAACTCTTTGCAGTGGTTGCACATCACTTGGCTAATATCCTTCCTCATCTTGGGTTTCACTAGCTTTTGTTTGTCTTCTTGGCTCTTCTTCTTTTCTGGGCATTCACTGGCATAGTGTCCCATCTCTTTGCAATTGTAACATTGCAACTGGCTTTTGTCTTTCTTATTCTTTTTGGGTCTCTCCAAATCTAGGAGTTCTTCTAGTTCATGCTCTTCATACCTCACCTCAAAGGTGGGAAATCTTTCTCTCTTCTTGGGGCATTGATCTTCATGCTCCTTGGATGTATGATCCTTGTCTCCACAAATATTGCAAGCTTGGGTTCCCTCTAGAATAGCATCTTTTTCATCCTTGTTGTCATAAACTCCTTGGGAAGAGTTTTCTCCCATGTTGGTCATTTGAGTAGCCATCCTTTGCAGCAATTGGGATTGAAGTTTCAAAATCCTTTGTATAGCATTGTTGTTGGCTAAAAGTTGAGTTGTCACTTGGCTCAACTGGGTTTGGTTTGCTAGTAGTTATTCTCTCATGTGCATCTCTTGGTTGTTGTTGTTGTCATCAACCTTGATGTTGGAGTCTCTTGGAGATGTCATCTGTTTGGGTTGGATTGGGATTAGAAAGGGCAAAAAGATTTCTAAGGAAAGAATTCTAATCACACACATCACAATTCACACAAGCAATGTGCAAGCAACCACAAACAAACATTCCACTCAAACAACAAGTTTCAAGCATATTTTTAGGCAAACAAAAATATTTTTGTTACACCACATAAGTTGGTGTGTTTGATCTATACTTAATATGGTGGTCCATCTATATGGTTCACTTGTGATCTTTCCATCCTTCTTGGTTGATTCTTCTTGCATGAGATCATGGTTTCCTTGGGGAAAAACTCTTGGTCACAAAACTTCAAAGGTGATGATGGCTCCTTCTAAGTTGTGTTTCCTTAGTCTTCAAATCTTGAGCAAGATTTCTTGTCTCACTTGTCCTTAGTGATATCCAAGGTTGAAGTCCTTGGGGAAAATATTGAAGATGTTGAAGTCATTAGAGTTGAAGATGTTGAAGTCATTAGAGTTGAAGATGTTGAAGTCATTAGAGTTGAAGAAGTCCTTAGCACATGGTGAAGTCTTTGGCCATGGGGTAGGCTTTGTCCATCAAGTTTGAAATAGAAGAGATGTAGAATCAAAACCAAAATGGTTGAGGAAAGAGTTTACAAGATTGTTTGTAAATAAGTTTTGGAACAAATACAACTCCTATTTTTCTAAGGGGTTTTGTCCAATCCTAGGTTTACAAATCCTACAGGCAACACAATGCTGTGATACCATCTGTAAGGTTCCCAACCTTTAATAAGGTAGAGATCCCTATGTTTACAATGTTAGTCCCTGGATCAATAGCTAGCATCCATAGTTAAGATGTAATATCAAGAAACAAAGGTCATAATACAACTTTATAACCAGGAATAAAATATTTATTACATATTATATAGCTCATTTGGCTATTACATTACATTGCAGCAGAATATCTATAAGCATGGGGTCCTTCATCTTCAAAGTGCCACAAGCAGACATGTTGGTTGTAGACTTTGTAATCCTAATCAACACACTTCACTAAAATCAAACAAACCTGCAACATAACAAGTTACAGCCACAAGGGTCAATACATTTGAATTGTATTGGCAAGTGATACTATGGTAGTATAGTGGAGTCTATCATCTATATGCATTTGGCAAAGTGGAATTCAGGCTTGCATTGCTCAAAAATAGATTTTTCCTTATCATTTGAAAACACTAAGTTTTTGTTTGGCAAAAATCACCCAAGGCATCTACCAATCAAAGATTGAAGATCCTTTAACCCTTGTTCATCCACGAGTTTTTAACTTAGAAATTTGGATGATGAGATTCTTGAAAGCTTCCATGTCTTGATTCTCAAATTGTCCTTTACCAGGGACATGGCTAAGTACTTAGATTTTACACTCTGCAGAGGTGGTGCACTTTCCCCACAAGACTTGGTTTCCCAAGACAAGATCTTTCAGAAGCCTTCCCTTAGACCAGAATGGACGCGTTCCAACCTATCAAACCCCTACCACCAACTGTCCATTTGGCTAAGTTATTGCAACCTATATGATCCAGGCAGAGCCCATAATGCCAAGTGGTTACACTTGAAGCTTCTCAACATTTGACATCTCAAATCTCTTTGTTCCTGGGTGGCCATCCACAAGTGTGATACACAAGGTAAACCATAAAATGGGCCTTGTGTAACCACTCAACCAAAAACCACCAAGCAAGTCCCTTTCCACCCAGGTGATTCATTCAGTTTGTTGTTTTATTAAACAAAACACAAGTCCTCAGACTTAGAAATTTTTCCATAGCATGAATATATAATCCACCATTGTTTTCTATTAGCTAATCTAATCTTGATAGTAATAGGAATCTTAACTTAGGAAATTCTACTAAGGGTTCATCTACTAGGATTTCCCATAGCATAGTTTATACTTAGTAAAATTCCATGCAAGTCCTACTTAGAAATATCACTAATGCATAGTGAAAATAATGGGACAAAGTATGAATCATCACTTGCCTTTTTGGTATAGTAGGTTCACTGCTTGATCTTTGCAATGTTCCCTCACTTCAAATCACTACAATTCAATCAAGCAAACAATATTTCAATCTACCATTCAAGCAAAACATCACATCAAATAATAGAAACAAAACAATGCATGCAAGCATGCAAGAGATTGTTTTATTTGTAAAAGTGGTTTCTAATGGGTCACAAACATTTGAAGACACCTAATGGTCATTTTATAAAGTGGCAAAGTCATTTGCAAAAGGTTTCACTTTATAAACCATTTTCTAAACCAAGTCATTATTTTATGTGGTTGAAAATGTTTTTAGTAAAGTAGTAGTTCTATAGGGTTCACCAAATACATTTTCAAATCATAAAACATGGTGTTTGGGGTCAGAGAGTTTAAAACAAAACATTTCCCAAAGGTTTTCTTCCAAAACTATTTTTAATACATAAACCATATTTTTATTTGACTAGAAATGGTTTAAATCAAAGAATCATTCTTTTGCAATACCAAATACATTTTTGAAACCACAATTTGTTTCCTAGGGTCAGTAGGTTCAAAACACACCATTTTCCAAAGATTTTATCCCCAAAATCATTTTAGAATAATTTTTATAACCTAAACAAGCATACATAAGTTTCTGCAAAAACAAACATTTTACCCGACGCTTTTTACTAAACAAAGTGCATGGTTGGCTAGGGCTTTTCTTGCTGATTCCATTGATATAAAATTTGCAAAATTTGGACGTGTGGTCTTAAAGTTATAGATTTTACAAGATTGAACTTCTAATAGGAAAGTTTCTGTTTTTAAAACGAGGTCTGAGTCACGTGTCATGTTTTAATTCGGCGGTACCGGTTCGCCAGGATCGAGCTACGTGGTGCGTTGGATCTAAGTTTAATCGCGCGGCTCAGGTTCATTCTTACCCCTTCGGTTAGTCAATCTATCCAAGCCATCAGATGCAGATCTAACAGTTCCTATTGCCTTGACCAAATAGCAGCGGCACTGGCGGCGGCGTCTGGTGGCGGAGCGGCCAGACGGCGGCGGAGTCGACGTTACAGGAAGCGAGGAAGGAGGATAGGTGGCCCACTGTGATCGCCGTGGCACGGGGATGCTCAACCTGCCCTTGGTTGGTGAAGGGGCGCACGGGGGCGACGACAATTCCTCGCCGAAGTTGCTCACCGGCTCAGGCATGTGTTGACGTTGTCGGGGGCGAGCTCCTAGGGCGTGAGAAGGCAAGGCACCATGTCAGGAAGGTGTGCACGGTCTCGAGAGATGCAGGAGTACTCACCAGGACACGAGGGGCGCTCGGGGTTGGCGTTAGTAGTTCGCCGGAGAGGTAGCAGACGGCGGCGCTAGCTCAGTGATGTCATTGTCAACAATTTACAGCACGCACGGATGAATGGGCGACACTGGGAGATGCGCCATGAGGTGGGGATCAACCTCGTGTGGTCGATGGGGCGAGGGGTGGAGGGAACTTGTCGGAATCGTCTGGGGAAGGACGTCGGAGCAGTGGCAGTGTCAGGCGAAATTCTGCGGCCTGGGGGCGTGCTAGGGTGAGGCGGTAGAGGGGAAATGGAGAGAAGACGTGGGCAGTTAAGAGGGCACAGTTGCAGAGCGGAATCACTGCGGCGTTACGGCGAATTTACGCGAGCTTTCAACGGCAGAAACGGCCGGGCGTGGTCAGCGGCGGGTGAGGAAGAAAGAGTTGGCGGTGGGGTCCGCTTGGCAGTGTGAGAGAAAGAGGGGGAACAGGGTCCACCGGTCAGTGAGGGTGCGGGTTCTTTCTTTGGTGCGAACCGTTTTCTTGCGGGGAGAGAGGGAGTGGGCTAACTGGGCCAGATGGGCTTAGCTGGGCTGGGTCGAGTTTGCTCTATTTTTTTTGTTCTGAATCTTTTTCCTTTATTCTTTTTTTGATTTCCTTTAATCATTTCAAGCACTCATTTGATTTCAAATCTTTGCCAGAATTTGGGTAGATTTGAATACTGATTAGTAGTATATTCTGATGTCAATTTTTGAATAAAACCTTATTCATTTTGGGGGTCTTTTATTTATTCAAAATAGGCTCTAGTTTTTAATTAGATAGGATTTAATAATGTTTCAAACACCATTTAAATTCTTTTAAAACTTCCAAATCTTTTCAGTAGGTTTTGTTTACTTAAAAGGGTGTCAAATAATTCATCTTGAATTATTTGGAAAGGTTTTTAATATGTTTTATTTATCATTTAAGATTGGGTATTTGTTTTATTTCCAATAGGATTTAATATAGTTTTAATTCCCAAATTTTTATTTGGAGGTTTATATTTTATTTAAATTGATTAAACAACTTTTATTCCACTTGGGTGAATTCCAAATATCATTTTCTCATGTATTCTTATTTAGAGATTTGTCTTTATTAGGATAGGGATAGGATGGTTATTGCCATTTTATTTTATTTGGAATATTCTTTATCCTTTTATTTTATTTGGATTGGGATTATAATCATTCCACTTGCTTAATATATTTGGCCAAGATTTGGTTTGGTCTTTAAATATTCTTTAATTAATATTTCTTTCTTTGTCTTATAAAATCCATATCTTTTCATTTAGAGATCCAAATTTGGTGATTCCAATTTGTGAAATCTTGTTTTATATTTGTTTATCCTTCTAAATCTCTTTAGGATTATTTGCTCACCATTTGGTATGGATTTAGATAAGGGCTTTAATAGCTTTGGGAATTCAATTTCTTATCTTATTCAATTCCTAAGATTTTATCTATGGTTCCAAAATGAGTGAAACAAATTTCTATGGTCTTCTATTGTTTTTATTTGTCTTTCCTGATCATTTGTGAATGTTTGTTGGCAAATTTTTATATGGATCAAATCCATAGGCTTGGACATAACATGGAAATGATTTTTGTTCCATTAAGGTTTAGGATTTGGATTTATTTTCCAAGTGTTTAAATTTCCAGATACATTCATTGAGGAATGCATTTCTCTTGATTTGGATTTTGTTGAATTCAAACTTTAACCAAAGTTTGTTCAAGATGGGATTTTAAGTTTCCTTTTGGAAACAAAAGTTTCTTTTCACCCTGATTTTCAACAGAAATTTATTTTGTTTATTTATTTTTCACATTACAAGATTTGGAAAATCTTGGGATGTGACACCAGTCCTCCGGCATCTCCGAGAAACTGGTCATAGAGGCACTCCCTAATATGTGAAATTAGTTAGCTCCCAAGTGTATTGATCTAGTTAGAGAAGTTACAAGCTGCAAGATGGTTTTCGAGAGCAGGGACACCACTACGACCAGTTTGAGGGAGATGCCTCCAGATCCCAGTCCTCCGACATCTCCAAGAAACTGGTCATAGAGGCACTCCCTAATATGTGACCGCGTGCGTTTGGAGATCAGATCTTAATGGTATGTACGAATCGGGACAACTTCTTCATAGTCCCGGTCCAGCCATAAAACGGGACTAACACTCAAGACATTTATTAATATTAAAAACTAAGACTACAAAACCGGGACTAAAGGCCCCCCTATATATAGTCCCGGTCAAGCCACAAACCGCGAAAGATATCCTTCGGTGAAGCCACAAACCGTGAAATACATGAACTAGAGTTACATAATATGAGCATGAACTTCTTGGCATATGTCCTTCCTTATGATCGCTTCAGACGTAACCATGGAGCATCTTCTTTACTTAACGGAATGCTTGGGTCAGTTTTCACTATGAAGGGCGGAATTTCATCAAACTTATTATAATCTTCTGACATGTCTGTCTTGTCCTTGATTCCCACGATGTTTCTTTTCCCTGAAAGAACTATGTGATGCTTTGGCTCATCATATGATGTATTCGTTTGCATATTTTTTCTTTTTTTGGTCTGGAGGACATGTCCTTCACATAGAAAACCTGAGACACATCATTGGCTAGGACGAATGGTTCATCTCTATAACCAAGATTGTTGAGATCCACTGTTGTCATTCCATACAACTGGTCTATCTTTAGCCCTTCCCCATTCAGGTTGACCCATTTGCAGCGAAACAAGGGGACCTTAAAAGAGACTCCATAGTCTAGTTCCCATATCTCCTCTATGTAACCATAATATGTGTCCTTTTGTCCATTCTCGTCTATTGCATCAAAGCGGACACCACTAGATTTTGGTTGGTGCTCTTTTTATCTTGGGCGATCGTGTAGAATGTATTCCCATTTATTTCGTACCCTTGGAAATTAAATACAGTAGAAGATGGTGACGCGGCCAACAAGTATAGCCGATCTCCAACAGTGGTGTCATTCAAGAGATGTGTCCGCATCCAACCACCGAAAGACTTCATGTGTTCATCTGTAATCAGTTATTCAGGCTTCCCCGGGTTTTTGGAGCGTAGAATATTCTTGTGTTCCTCGATATACGGAGCTGCCAAGGTGGAATTATGTAGAACTATGTAGTGTGCTTTAGTGAAAGAATCCTCGTCCCTACATATCATTGCTTTCTTTCCCAGCGTGCCTTTTCCACTTATTCTTCCCTCATGCCGCGAGTCAGAAACACCAATCGGCTTAAGGTCAGGAATAAAGTCAACACAAAACTTAATGACCTCCTCTATTCCATATCCCTTGGAGATGCTTCCTTCTGGTCTAGCACGGTTATGAACATATTTCTTTAAGACTCCCATGAACCTCTCAAAGGGGAACATATTGTGCAGAAATACCGGACCGAGAATGGCAATCTCTTCCACTAGGTGAACCAGGAGATGCGTCATAATATTGAAGAAGGATGGTGGGAACACCAATTCAAAACTAATAAGACATTGTACCACATCCTTTTGTAACCTTGGCAGAATATCTGGATTAATTACCTTCTGAGATATTGCATTGAGGAATGCACACAGCTTCACAATGGGTACTCGAACATTTTCCGGTAGAAGCCCCCTCAATGCAATCGGAAGCAACTGCGTCATAATCACGTGACAGTCATGAGACTTCAGGTTTTGGAACTTTTTCTCTGCCATATTTATTATCCCCTTTATATTAGATGAGAAGCCTGACAACACCTTGATATTGTAAAGGACTTCAAAAAAGATTTCCTTCTCTTCTTTGGTAAGAGCATAGCTGGCACGACTTAAGTGACGCCCTTTATCTGTCTTGTTCTGTGTATGCATGTTCTTTGGGTCTTTCATAATTTGTTGGTCCTCCCGTGCTTCTGGTGTATCTTTTGTCTTCCCATACACGCCTAGGAATCCTAGCAGGTTCACGCAAAGATTCTTCATCATGTGCATCACATCGATTGAAGAGCGGACACACAGGACTTTCCAATATGGAAGCTCCCAAAATATAGATTTCTTCTTCCACATGGGTGCGTGTCCTGTAGCGACGTCGTTCAGAACTGATTGACCGTCGGGACCCTTTCCAAAGATTACTTCTATGTCCTTGACCATACCAAATACATCATCACTAGCAGGGAGTTCAGGCTTCTTCCGGTGATCTGCCTCACCTTTGAAATGCTTGCCTTTCTTTCTTACGGGATGATTGGTCGGAAGAAATCGTCGATTCGCCAGGTACACAACCTTCTTGCATTTATGCAAATATGTACCTTCAGTCTTATCTAAACAGTGTGTGCATGCCTTATATCCCTTGTTTGTCTGTCCTGAAAGGTTACTAAGAGCAGGCCAATCATTAATGGTTACGAATAACAACCCTCGTAGATCAAATGGCTCCTGTTTGTTCTCATCCCACGCGCGTACACCTGGTTTGCCCCACAACTGTAAGAGTTCTTCAACTAATGGCCTAAGGTACACATCAATGTTGTTGCTCGGTTGCTTCAGGCCTTGGATGAGCACTGGCATCATAATGAACTTACGCTTCATGAACAACCAAGGAGGCAGGTTGTAGATACATAGAGTCACGGGCTAGGTGCTGTGACTGCACCTCTGCTCCCCAAAAGGATTCATGCCATCCGTACTTAGACCAAACCATAAGTTCCTTGCGTCACCTGCAAAGTATGGGAAGTCTCTCTCGATTTTTCTCCACTGTGACCCATCAGCAGGGTGTCTCAACTTCCCGTCTTTCTTACGGTCTTCTTTGTGCCATCGCAACAACCTGGCATGCTCTTTGTTTCTGAACATGCGTTTCAACCTTGGTATTATAGGAGCATACCACATAACCTTAGCAGGAACCCTCTTCCGGAGGGGCTCTCCCTCAACATCACCAAGGTCATCTCGTCTGATTTTATACCACAATGTATTGCATACCGGGCATTTATCTAAATTCTCATACTCCTTACCACGGTAGAGGATGCAGTCATTAATGCATGCATGTATCTTTTGCACATCTAATCCTAGAGGACAAAGAGTCTTCTTTGCTTCGTAGGTACTCTCGGGAAGTTCGTTATGTTTTGGAAACTTCGGCTTCATTATTTTTAGCATCTTTTCAAATGAGGAGTCAGTTAGACCACACTCTGCCATCCATCACAACAATTCCAGTGTGGGACCGAGATTTGTGCTGCCATCTTCACAATTTGGGTACAACAATTTCTTGTGATCTTCTAACATGCCCTCTAACTTCAACTTCTCATTTTCTGTTTCACATCGCTGTAGAGGTCCCAACCTTCCATAAGGTATAGATCCCTGTGTTTATAATGCTAGTCCCTGGATCAATAGCTAGCATCCACAGTTAAGATGTAATATCAAGAAACAAAGGTCATAGTACAACTTTATAACCAGGAATAAAATAATTCATTACATCTTACATAGCTCATTTGGCTATCACATTACAATGCAGCAGAATATGACAATAGCATGGGGTCCTTCATCTTCAAAGTGCCACAGGTAAACATGTTGGTTGTAGACTTGTAATCCTAATCAACACATCTTACTAACATCAAACAAACCTACAACAGAACAAGTTACATCCACAAGGGTCAATACATTTGAATTGTATCGGCAAGTGATACTATGGTAGTATAGTGGAGTCTATCATCTATATGCATTTGGCTAAGTGGATCCTAGGCTTGCATTGCTCAAAATAGATTTTTTCCTTATCATTTGAAAACACTAAGTTTTTGCTTGACAAAATCACCCAAGGCATCTCCCAATAGAAATTGGCGATCCTTTAACCCTTGTTCAACCACAAGTTTTTAACTTAGAAATTGGGATGAGGAGATTCTTGATAGCTTCCATGTCTTGATGCTCAAATTGTCCAATACCAGGGACATGGCTAAGTACTTAGATTCTTCCATCTGCAGTGGTTGTGCACTTTCCCCACAAGACTTGATTTTCACCAAGACAGGACCTTTCAGAATCCTTCCCTTAGACCAAATGGACGCGTTCCAACCTATTATACCACTACCACCAACTGTCCAAATGGCTAAGTTATTGCAACCTATGTGATCCAGGCAGAGCCCATATTGCCAAGTAGCTGCACTAGAAGCTTCTTAACATATGGCATCTCAAATCCCTTTGTTCCTGGGTGGCCATCCACAAGTGAGATACCAAGTTTTCCCCAGTATACTGGACTTGGTGATGCCCAAGTTTTCCCTAGCATACTGGACTTGCATAACCACTCAACACAAACCATTCTTTCCATTCCACCCAGGTGATTCATTCACTTAGTTGTTTTATTAAACAAAACACAAGTCCTTGACTTAGAAATATTCCATAGCATGAAATATAATCCACCCTTGTTTTCTACTAGCTAAGCTAAGCATGATAGTAGTAGAAATCTTAACTTAGGAAATTCTACTAAGGTTTCATCTACTAGGAGTTCCCATGGCATAGTTTATACTTAGCAAAAATTCCATGCAAGTCCTACTTAGAAATATCACTAATGCATAGTGAAAATAATGGGACAAAAGTATGAAACATCACTTGCCTTTTTGGTAGAGAATATGAGTTCACTCCTTGATCTTGCAATATTCACACTCTTCAAATCACTACAATTCAATCAAGCAAGCAATATTTCAATCTACCAATCAAGCAAACATCACATAAAATAATAGAAACAAAGCAATGCATGCAGGCATGCAAAAGATTGTTTTATTTAGAAAAGTGGTTTCTAATAGGTTATAAACATTCTAAAACATCTATCGGTCATTTTATAAAAGTGGCAAAACCATTTGCAAAAGATTTTACCTATAAACCATTTTTAAACCAAATCAATATTTTATGTGGTTGAAAATGCCTTTAGCAAAGTAACAAACTTTATAGGGTTCACCAAATACATTTTCAAATCATAAAACTTGGTGTTTAGGGTCAGAGAGTTTAAATCAAACATTTCCCAAAGGTTTTCCTTCAAAATCCTTTTTAAACCATAATCAACATTTTTGTTTGGCTAGAAATGCTTCTATTCAAAGATTTATTCTTTTGCTTCACCAAATATATTTTTGAAACCACAAATTGATTTCTATGGTCAGTAGGTTCAAAACAAACCATTTGCCAAAGATTTTATCCCCAAAATAATTTTAGAATGAATTTTATATTCCAAACATGCCTACACAAGTTTCTGCAAAAACAATCATTTTCCAGAAGCAATTTACTAAACAAAGGCCATGGTTGGAAATAACTTGTTTTGTTGAATCCATTGATATAAAATTTGCAAAATTTGGAAGTGTGGTTTGAAAGTTATGCAATTTACAAATTTGGTCATCTAATAGACAAGTTTCTGTTTTTAAAACAGATTCCAGGCCACGTGTCGTGTTGCTATTGGTCTGTACCGCTTCGTGCGGATCGTGCAATGAGGGGCATTAGATTTTAAACAGATCGTGCGGCTCAGGGCACTACTTACCCCTTCGGTTAATTCTATTCCTATGTGTCCGATTCAGATCCAACGGTTTTCACGCAACGACCCAAAAGCAGCGGCGCTGGCGGTGGCGACTGGCGGCGGCGTGGTCAGACGATGGCGGAGCTGGCGAAATAGGAAGCAAGGGGGGTAGAGGAGTAGCTCACCAGAATCGCGAAGTGATGCTGAAGCTCAACGTGCTTCCTGTTTGTCAAGGGGCGCACGGGTCAGTCGGAATTCCTCGCCGGTGTAGCTCGCTGGCACGGGTGCGGTCAGTCATCAACGAGGGCGACGCTATGGAGCACGAGAAAGCAAACTAAGTATGCGAGCAATGAAAGGAGGTCAAAGAAAGGTCCATGCTCACCAGGGAGACTAACCGTAGAAGAGGCAGACAGCGGAGGCGCTCGGATAATGTCCTTGCCGAAGCTCTGGTGTTCACGCGGATGAATGGGAAGCACAGGGAGGTGCGCCAGAGGCTGGGGATCATGCTCGTGTGGTCGAGGAGGCGAGGGGCGACGGAGACTGGCCGGAATTCGTCAGGGAGTTCGTCGGAGACAGGGGCAGTTCGGAGATGATTCCGAGCAGCCTGGTGGCTCTCTGGTGGCGTTGGTTGGGGGGAAAAGAAGAGGGGAGTGTGGCGATTAAGTACGGCATGGTTGCAGGGAGAATTATGGGCGCAGTAACACGAATTGACGCTGAGAATCCGCGGCAGAAACGGCAGCGAGGTGAGGGGGAGGAACGGGTCCGCGGGTTGAAGACGCTGACGGGGCAGGTGGGGTCCGCTTGTCGGCTAAAGAGAGAAAGGGAAAGTGGGTCCAGGTAGTCATAGGCTCTGCGGGTTAAAACCTTGGTGCGAAACGTTTTTCCTGCGGGGAAGAACTAAATGGGCTAGCTGGGCCTAGACTGTGTCTGCCGGGTTGGGCTGGCTTCTGCTATTTTTTTTGTTCTAATCATTTTCCTTTTTCCATTCTTAATATTCTGTTTTGATTTTGATTAATCAATTCAAATATCCATTTGAATTCAAACTTATCTCAAACTTGGAGTTGATTTTAATACTAATTAATAATACATTCTGAAGTCATTGTTAGAATAAATATTTTATTCTTTTAGTGTCTTTTAATTATTTAAAATAGGCTCTTGTAATAATTCATTCGAGATTTAATAATGTTTTTAAAATCCATTTGAATACTAAATCTTTCCAAATCTTTTCAGTAGGTTTTATTGTTTATTTGGATGTCAAATAATTCACCTTGAATTATTTGGAAATGTTTTAATATGATTTATTAATCATTTAAAATTGGATTTGTCTTTATTGAAATAGAATTTGGTTTATGCCATTTTGATCAATTTGAAATGTTTGTTGACAAATTTTTATATGGAACAAATCCATGGTCTTAGAGATAACTTGGAAATGTTTTTATTCCATTAAGGTTTTAAAGTTTTGGTTTAATTCCAAATATTTAAATTTCAAGATGCATTTTAAGAGGAATGCATTCCACTTGATTTGAATTTAGTTGGATTCAAATGTTATCCAAAGTTTGTTCAAGATGGGATTTTAAGTTTCCATTTAGAAACAAAAGTTTCTTTTCACCCTAATTTTCAACAATTATTTATTTTGTTTATTTATTTTTCACATTACAAGATTTGGAAAATCTTGGGATGTGACAGGCTACCACCCTTAAAATAAATCTCGTCCCGAGATTTGGGAAGGCTAGGGGTTACAAGTTGGCTCAAAGTAACCAGGGTACTACCACCCTTAAAATTTTTCCAACTAGATTACTTCTTGGCTTGCTTGGAATCTTGGGGAAACTTCTCTGGGCAAACATCTGCATAGTGTCCTTTGTTTCCACACTTGAAACATGTGACAAGGCTGAGATCCTTCATAGGCTTTATCTTGTGCTTCATCTTTTCTGGGCAATTGCTTGCATAATGTCGTTG
This sequence comes from Avena sativa, assembly GCA_916181665.1. Lineage (NCBI taxonomy): Eukaryota > Viridiplantae > Streptophyta > Magnoliopsida > Poales > Poaceae > Avena > Avena sativa. The sequence continues at coordinate 365,366,838 of OV702295.1, forward strand.
GTTACCACAATTGTAACATGTGACAAGATTGAGTTCTTCACGTATCTTCTGTGGACAAGTTGATACATAATGACCTAGCTCCTTGCAGTTGTTGCACCACACTTGATTAATCTCCTTATATTTGTGTTTCTTCTCAGGACATTCATTGGCATAGTGTCTGTCACATCCCAAGATTTTCCAAATCTTGTAATGTGAAAAATAAAATAAATAAAATAAATCTTTGTTGAAAATCAGGGTGAAAAGAAACTTTTGTTTCTAAAAGGAGACTTAAAATCCCATCTTGAACAAACTTTGGTAAAGGTTTGAATTCAACAAAAATCCAAATCAAGGGAACTGCATTCCTCAATGAAGGTATCTGGAAATTTGAACACTTGGAAAATAAATCCAAAATCCAAATCCCTAAACCCTAAATGGAAGGAAATCATTTTCCAAAGTATCTCCAAATCCATGGATTTGATCCATACCAAATTTGACTATCAAATATTCTAAAAGGATCAAGGAAGACCTTAGAGATGGTTTCACTTAGTTTGGAACCTTAGACAAAATCTTGTGGAAACAATGAGACAAGGAAATTGAATTCCCAAAGCCATTAAAGCCTTACCCAAAAAGCCCACACCAATTAGTGATCAAGAAATCCTAAAGGGATCCAAAAGATAAACCTTTAATAAAGGAAAAATAAATTGTTTTGGAAATACAAATTTAGATCTTTTAATAAAAGACTCTGTTTCAAATAAAAAGGTGAGCCAAATTAATTTTGGCCAAGCTTTTGAAATAAAATATTTTGTTTTGATAAAATGAGTAAAGGTTTATTTAAATAAAATAAAGGATTTAAATATCCAAATTTATTTAAGTAAAGGCTTTTCCCATTTTAAATGAACACCAAGTATTTTATTACTACTTTGAAATCTTTTATTAAAAGGTTTTGCTTTGATTAAAATGAATAAAGGATTATTTAAATAAAATAAAAAGGATTTAAATATCCAATTTATTTAAGTAAAGGCTTTCCCATTTTAATTAAAACACCAAAACTTATTTATTTATTTAAATAAGTTTCCAAGTAATTCTTTTATTTTTCAAATTTAACCTTCTGGTTTGGTTTTGAAAATAATTGGAATTCAAATGGAAATTTTATTTAAATAAATCAAACACTATTAACAACTAAAAATCCATTTATTTAATTATTAAATGGATCCTAAAATAAATAGAAATAATATTTCATTTTGAGATTTGGATTATGTTGCTAAACAGAACCAAATTCAAATGAAAGGTTTGCTGTTTGTTTGAATTGATTTGAAATTGTTTGATTGTGTGAATAATTGTTTGAAAATGAAAACAGAAAAAGAAATAGAAAAAAAAGGCTTAGACAGAAAAAAATAAGAAAACAGACTAAAGCCCACCAGCCCACTAAGCCAATCCAGCCCAGTCTTCTCCCTCTCCCCGAAGGAAAACATTTCTCACCCAGATTCTTACCCGCTGAGTCACAGACAGCGTGGACCCACATCCCCCTCTCCCTCACTCGCTGACAACAGACCCCACCTGTTCCCACATCCCGAACCGTTTTTCCTCACCGATTAAACAGCCCACAGTGACACTGACCCGTGGACCCCCTTCTCTCTCCCTTCCGCACTGACCGTTGGACCCCACTGCTCCTGTTCATCGTCCTCCCCGCGGACCAGTTCTCCCCCCCCTCGTCGCCGTTTCCTGCTGTAATTCCGCGCGATCAATTCGCCTTAACGCCGCGTTAATCCCTCGCCGCGACGAGGCTTACTTAAACTCCTCCCTCTCCTCTGTCTTTTCCCCCAGACCACTCCCTCTCTCTGCCCCTAGGCTGTTGCCAATTTCCTCTGCACCTCCGCTGTCTCCGACGAACTCCGCGAGCGATTCCGGCCAGCCAACGTTACCCCTTGCCTCCTCGACCATCCTCTCGTGATACACACCTCCTGGCGATCATCCCCGTAGCACCAGCTCACCCGCGGGAGCACCAGAACCCCGACTTCGACAGGCCCCGAGCCAGCGCCGCCGTCTGTTCCAACTACGGCGACATTCCCCGGTGAGCACAGACCTCCCCAGCACCTCTCAATGATGCTCCCTCATTCGCGACCCTCGTGCGCACCTAACCCTGCCTCTCCTTTGCCTTAGGGCGATCTCCAGCGACGACTCCGACAAGCTCTAAGCGCCACCGTGTCTGCTTCAACTCCGACGAGTTTTCCCGGTAACCCTCGACCTCCCCGAGTCCTCTCGTTCATGCACGTATCATCTCCGTGACCTCCCGTATCTAACCCTGCCCTCGTTTTGCTTTGGGGTGATCCACAGCAACGCCAACAACGACGACCCGAGAGCCCCGCCGCCCGCAGCAACTCCGACGAGCAATCGCGCCTGAACCCGAGCGCCCCTCCGACGGAAACGACCACGTTGAGCACCAGCGTTCCTCGACGATCACGGTGAGCCTACTCCCTACTCCTCTTGCGTTCTGCATCGCCGGCACCGTCACCAACCGACGACTCCGCCGCCGGTAGCCACCGCAGCGCCGCCCGTATATGGTCGAGTACCCCGCAACCGTTCGATCTGGATCGTACGCATTAGATTAGATCACTTAACGCCGAAGAGGTACGAGTCTTGCGCCGCACGATCTCATTTAGATCCAACGGCTACAGAGCCGATCCACACCGAACCGGTACCGTCCAATAGAATCCTGCCGCGTGTCACCTATCTGTTTAAAAACAGAATTAGAAAACAGAAACTTTTGCAAATTTCAAACCCCTATATCTTTTGATCCACACGTCCAAATTTTACAAATTTGATGTCGTTGGAATCAGCAAGACAAGCTCTAACCAACCCTACCCTTAGTTTAGCAAATAGTATTGGATAGATTGGTTGATTATGCAGAAACATTTGAGTGCTTGCTAACATTAGAAAAATCATTTAAAAATGATATTTAGGTTAAAACCTTTGCAAATTAGTTTGTTGTGACCTTACTGACCCTAGGAACCAACCCATAGTTTGGAAAGTGATTTTGGAAAAGAATAGAATGGATTAATTAGTTTAGTCCATTTCTAGCTAACTAAAACTAATTGTTTTGTTTATGAAAATGCTTTCATAAAGAAAACTTTGAGAAAATGTTTGAACCAAACCTACTGACCCAAAACACCAAGTTTTGCAATAGCAACTCATTTGGTGAACCCTATAGGTTAATACCCTAGTAGACATATTTCTTCACCACATAAAATGACCAAATAGGTGCCTTGTTTTGAAATTAGGTTTTGAAGTGAAACCTTTTGCTAACAACTTTGCCACTTTGGTAAATGACCAATTTGGATCTTACAAAGTTTAGGAATCTAATAGAAACCCTTTTGCAAATAACTTTGCCATTTTGGTAAATGACCAATTTGGAACCTACAAAGTTTAGAAGCCTAGTGAAGACCATCCCTACATTAGAACCAACCTTTGCATGCTTATGCATGACTTTACCACTTTACAAAAATGACCATTAGGAGTACCCAAATGTCTATGACCCACTAGGAACCACTTTTGCAAACAAAGCAAAGCTTGGCATGCTTGCATGCAATTCTTGACTTTGTTATTCTTGTTTGTGTGTGTTGTTTTGCTTGATTGGTAGATTGAGTTTGTGCCTTGCTTGATTGATTGTAGTGACTTGAAGAGTGTGATTGTTGCAAGGACAAGGAGTGAACTTATACCCTCTACCAAAAAGGCAAGTGATACTTCATACTATCTAACCCATTATTTTCAATATGCATTAGTGTTTTTGCTAAGTAAACTTGCATGGTTTTTATTTTGCTAAGTATAGACCTTGCTATAGGAAAACTAGTAGAATGAATCCTTAGTAGGATTTTCCTTACTTAAGCATCCTATTACTACCAAGCTTAGCCTAGCTAATAGAAAACTTGGGTGGAATATATTCACACTATGAGAAAAATATTCTAAGTCTAAGGACTTATGTTTTGTTTAATAAAACAACTAAGTTAATGAATCTCCTGGGTGGAATGGGACTTGCTTGGTGGTTTTTGGTTGAGTGGTTCACAAGGCCCATGTCTATGGTTTACCTTGGTGTATCTCACTTGTGGATGGCCACCCAGGAAACAAAGAGATTTGAGATGTCAAATGTTGAGAAGCTTCAAGTGCAACCACTTGGCAATATGGGCTCTGCCATGATCATATAGGTTGCAAGAACTTAGCCACATGGACAGTGGGTGGTAGTGTTTGTTAGGTTGGAACGCGTCCATGTTGGTCTAAGGGAAGGCTTCTGAAAGATTTTGTCTTGGGAAACCAAGTCTTGTGGGGAAAGTGCACCACCTCTGCAGAGTGTAAAACCTAAGTACTTAGCCATGTCCCTGGTAAAGGACAATTTGAGCATCAAGACATGGAAGCAATCAAGAATCTCATCATTCCAATTTCTAAATAAAATTTGTGGGTGAACAAGGGTTGTGTGAAATCTTAAATCTTTGATTGGTAGATGCCTTGAGAGGATCTTCAATCATTGGTTGAGAATTTGTTTTTGCCAAGTAAATCTTCAGTCTTTGATTGGTAGATGCCATGAGTGGATCTTCAGTCTTTGATTGGTAGATGCCTTGGAATTTGTTTTTGCCAAACAAAACTTATTTTCAAAATGTCAGGGAAAAATCTATTTTTGAGCAATGCAAAGCCTCAACTCCACTTAGCCAAAATGCATATAGATGATAGACTCCACTATACTACCAAAGTATCACTTGCCAATACAATTCAAATGTATTGACCCTTGTGGCTGTAACTTTTAATGTTGCAGGTTTGATTGTTTTAGTGAGGATTGATTGATTAGGATTACAAAGTCTACAACCAACATCTGCCTGTGGCACTTTGAAGATGAAGGACCCATGACTATAGATATTCCGCTGCAATGTAATGTAAATAGCCAATGAGCTATGTTTGATGTAATAAAATTATTTTATTCCTGGTTATAAAGTTGTATTATGACCTTTGTTTCTCGATATTACATCTGAACTGTGGATGCTAGCTATTGATCCAGGGACTAGCATTGTAAACACAGGGGACTCAATCTTATTTAAGGTTGAGGACGCTACAGTGTCCCATCTCTTTGCAATGGCAACATTGCACTTGGCTTTTGTCCTTCTTCTTCTTGGGTTTCTCCAAAGCTAGAAGTGCTTCCAGTTTGTAACTACCTCGGTGAATTACGCTCCTAGTTACAAGCCTGGATGAGTGGAAATGGTTAAAATAGTACGGTGGGGCCCAAATGCCACTCACAGGTAGACCTTTCGGCCGTCCTAACCATTTCCAAACATCGGGACAAGAACGGGCGGCGTAATCGGCAGGCGAAGGGATCAACTACATACACAAATGAGTATGTATGCAAGCCACCATACAATGGTTCTCAGAGTCATTCCATCTAAAAAGAAAGGAAATATAGCAACGCCATACGGCAAGATCCAAATATCCTAGATAGATATAATAGTTTAGGATATCTCCTCATACATCAAACATCAGAGTATCAAGCGGAAGCGGAAGACAAAATCCGAGTACGGATAAGAAGCAAATCGGCATAAGATGCCCCATAAATAAACACATCCCGCCCACAGATCTCACGGATCCCTGTTCCCGGAATCTCTACACCGAATGATCGTTGCCCACATCGTCCGTCTCTTCCGCCCAGTATCCATCTTGTGGGTGTACCTGTTCATCTGAACCAAATAATTATCATGTGAGACCCTAGGGGTACTCAGCAAGTCTTTATGCCTCTAAAGGGGACACAACCTGGGTGACGCAATTGCAGCAAAAGATAAACCCTAACAATTCTATAGATACTCGCTAACCATCCGCCTAACCAGAGATAGACGGATGTCCGTGAATTAATAACAACAGTTATAACGATAATCTTAACAGATCCATCCTCCTCCCCGCTTACCGACGAGGAAGCGGACGAACAACCCCCTCACCCGTTGGCAGTTTGATTATCCATTCCATGAGTGTTACACTATTTACTAGTCAGGTACCTAGTCTAGTCAAATTAAAAGCGGTACTTTAGTTATACTTGTCTATGATCGAGAAACTGTGCTCCAAGTCGTCCATAACCGCGGACACGGCTTTCAGAAAGTTTTACCCTGCAGGGGTGCACAAATAGCAACACACACTCGATCAACCTCGGAAAAACCAAATCAAAACCCAACGAGGCAGTCACGACAAAGCGATCACAGGATTCAGAAATATTTCAGGGGGCCACCCCATTAAGCTACCCACGACGAAGTTGGCCGACTCCGAGACGGACTCAAGGTTTGCGCCAATGGCTGTAACCGACTGGGAACCCAAAAATGTGACTGGGCTTGTCGATACCGCGAAAACACTCCGCTTCCCTAAACAGTACAGGTGCAGTACCTCGCACAATTTTAAATAAAGCAGTAAAGCATGGCATAAGTACAGGATAGTAAATAAAACCTCAAACTAGTTTGTGGCCCCAAGAAATAAGAATGAATCAAGCTCTGGCTCAGGGGGGTTCATAAGCCTCCCGGATGTGGATAGCGTGAAAATTCAAGGAACAGGAATCAAGTACTCGGGGTCCTACGGGACACAAGTGAGCCTGAAAAACCAAATAGCGAATATGGCTCACCGATGCCACTTTCATTAGTTATCCCATTACTACTCAGGTTAAGTTGTATAGGTACCTCGTTATCCATCAGACACTCACATACCCTACACATGCTGTTCTACGACTCGCATGGCTCAAACAACTCCTGTAGTAATGGCTCATGGGATGGAGGAACAAGCTTCGGTGGGGTTTAAAAGTAAAGGCTATGCAATACTTGGGATTCAATTTAATGCAATCACGACTCAATGATGCAAGAATAAGATAGAGGCAATAGGTACTAAATGTATGCAAGCATGTGGTAGTGCTTGCTTGGCAGCTCAGTTGAAGCGAGAGAAGGATCTGGGTAGTGCTCCTGGGTCTCTTGATATATCCCCTGCTCAGCGTCTATTCGAAGAAGAACCAAACAAACAAGGGCCAACATAAATAAAGTGCGCAAGCATATGAATAAAATGCATCAAGAAAACAATCATACCATGATGAATGATGCACAATTTGCATGGCAATAAAGTAGCATGGCATGGGTGAGGTGTGGAATACAAGAATAAAACATTTTATTGGGTTTTAGCCCCATTTTATCCTCATAATAGTTGCTGTATACATTATATTTACATGATGCATGCTTCAAAACAAACCATGGAATGCATAAACAGAAAGGTCTCATCGAGCTAATCATTTTAGACATATTATTTGTTAAATTTGGAGTTATAAAACAAAAGTTATTAATTATTTAAGAAAAAAGGCATTTTAATGTAATTTTAATCAACTTGGAATTTTAAATGTTCAAAATATATTTTGAATGGAAGATTTGAAATCATCATATTTTTCTGATTTAAAAACATATATTATATGTATTAATTGGATTTGTATTTTAAAAGTTATTTAAAAACAGAATTAAAATTGAATTTGAAATAATTTGAAAAAGATTTGAATTAAAACAGATTTCAGGAAACCTTTTTATACTCAGACAGTTCTAGCCACCGTCAATGACAAGTGGGCCAGTGCTGACTGGGACACGCGTGCACAGAAATTCTTCTGTCACCGCGAGCCCGCCCAGCCAGAGCGTATGACAGGTGGGGCCGGCAGAGACAAAGGTCCCACGCGACAGTGGGCGGTGCGAGGCTGCCACGCGGCTCAGTGGGGGGACTGCGGGTTGATGCGACCAAAGTGCAGGGTGCTTTTGTAAAAAGTTAGCAGACGCTGACTGGTGGGCCTCGGTGGGACTGCGGGTTTAGCTGAAGAAAAAGCAGGGGGTTACGCGCAAAAAGACGCCCGTACTGTGGATCTTCTCCGCGCCGCGGACAGATCGGTGTGCGTCTGGCGCAGGCGCGGCACGCGGGGGGGGGGGGGGGGGGGGGGACTCGATCCCGCGACCTGGGGCTCGCGCTCGGCGGCGGTTACCACTGCGGTAGGGAGGGTAGGTGTCAGGAGGGCGGACGAGACCTAGATAGGGTGTCTGCGAGGCGCTACGCCGCGTGAGCGCAGCGACCACCGGCGCGCAGAGAGTGTTCGTCGGAGTGTCCGGCGCGTACAGGAAGCGACGCTGGACAGGGACTTGTCTAGGGGGGTCAGAGGCTCACCGTGGGGCTGTCGGTGGCGTTGGATCGGGCAGGGGTGCAGACGATCGGCGGTGAGGCAGACGCCGGGCGGAGCTAGGGTTTGGCGTAGGCGCGTCGGCGATCTCCGACTCTGGTGCTCCTCCTCCGCGACAGCGTGTTCAGGGCGATGCAGGGGAACCTCCTCGGTCTTCTCGATCTCCTCCACGACGTGCTCGTCTGCTGGAACGACGGATCGAAGGTGGAGCCGACGGTGGCCGGCGAGAAAGGTTGGTCGGCGTCGGGGTAGACGGTGGAGAGGGAGGGGAGGAGCGGCAGGCGCCTCGGCCAGATCTGGAGAGGCCAGAGGACGAGAGAGAGGGAGTGGACAGCAGAGAGGGAGAGGGGGTGCCGTGGGGGAGGGGTAGATGGAAAAGGTGGCTCGGGTGCCACCTTTCTCTCCTTCCTCACGTGCTTGCTCGGTTAGGGCAGGGCAGGTAGGTCGTGGAGAGGCTGCAGGTGGGGCCAGGGAGCGTCCCAGGGGGCAGGCTCGGCTGGGGCATGCAAGGACGAGAGGGAGTTAGAGAGAGAGAGGGGTAGGTTCGGGTTAGGTTGGGGATAGCCTCGGGTTAGGGTTGGTTCTAGGGTTGGGTAGCTAGGTGGGTCCAGGTGGTCAGGTGGGGCCAGCTAGGAGAGAGAGAGATGGGAGGCCAAGAGAGAGCTAGAGGGAGGATTAGGGTTAGGTGGAAAAGAGAGAGAGGGGGTATGGTGTTGGATGGGTAGGGGTGTGGTTTGAGAGGGTATGGTTTAGATAGAGGATAGAGAGAGAGATGGGGTGGTTGCCATGGTTAGATACATGCCCAAAACAAGAGGTGACAAGAGAGAGGAGAGAAGGATTAGGTTTTAAACATGATCCACATGATCATGCATGGATGGAAGTGGTAAGATGATTAGGGTTAGGGTTTGACTAGGCTAGAGAGAAGAGAGATGTGATGAGGTATGTCTTTGACAAGATCAAGCATGATCAAGACTAGCTCAAGCAAGATCTAGACAAGAACAAGAGAGGGATGTGGGTAGGGTTTAGGCAAGATCCAACAATATCAAGACAAAAGGAGGGAGGGAGAGATAAAAGATGATCCACTCAAAATTCAAATAAAAGCCAAAGGACAAGCAAAAGGTGGTACTTGCATGGCCCATGCAAATGCATTAAATGCTAGGGTTCATCTTGTGAAAACAGAATAATATCCATAGCATTTATACATATGCATTCCAAAAATATGGAATAAGCCAAACTAGAAGAAGTGGAAGGATGCCCCATGTGGAGTAGTTGGAGATGACCATATTTGAAAAACAATGGGACTTGCTAGTGTGTATATGCCACTAGGTATTTAATAAGCCCACAAAATATCCCAACATGATGACAACCCCAAAACAACACATATGGAGCTAGCAATAGGGTTCCACTCACAAGGCATGCAAAGGTGGCCATGTGGCTCTCATATATCAATAATGTGAAAACAACATGATGCTAAGATGAGAGTATGTGGAAGCAGAAAAGGATCCATCTCAATTATAGGTGAGCTAGACAAAAGCCAGAAGAAATGCAAAAGCCCACATATATTTTGGATGGTGGAATTATAAGGTGGTGAAAGAAAGGGTGGTGGAGTTAATACAAGATATGCCCCCAACTCAACTTGGGCATTTAAACAATATATCAAGAACCAAATACAATATCAAGAGGCAAAAACAATTTACAATGCATATGAGAGGAGAACCAAAACAAAAAGGGTTTTATATGATGCTCAAATGCAAGGAGGCATGATGACATGAGCATGATATAATTATGATGCAACAATTATATATATGAAGTAGCCATTATATTACTAGACCAAGTAGCATTACAATTGTTAGATAATTGGGATGCTACAACTCTCCCCCACTAAACAGGAATCTCACCCCGAGATTTTAGGAATAAGAAGAAGACACAAAGAGGGTAGGATACTTGGCACGGAGCTCATCTTCACGTTCCCAAGTGGCTTCATCAACGGAATGGTGCGACCACTACACCTTGCAGAACTTGATGGACTTGTTGCGAGTCCTTCTTTCTGTGGTTTCAAGGATTTTTGTGGGGTGTTCTTGATAAGACAGGTCTTCTTGGAGATTGATAAGCTCATGGTCCACGGTCCTGCCGGGATCCTTGAAGCACTTCTTGAGCTGAGAGATGTGGAAAACATCATGGACTTTGAGTTTTTCCGGGAGCTCAAGAGCATAAGCAACTTCTCCTCTTCTTCCACGAATTTTGAAGGGACCGATGTATCTAGGAGCCAGCTTTCCTTTGATACCAAAGCGGTGTGTGCCCCTCATGGGAGTGACACGAAGGTAAACGAGATCACCAGGGACATACTCCATGTCCGTGTGCTTTCTGTCATAATTGCTCTTCTGGCGACTTTGAGCAATCCTCAGATTTTCAAGAATGATATGAACTTTCTCCTCCGCTTGAGTCACAATGTCAGGGCCAAACAAAATTCTTTCTCCTGCACCCGACCAACCAATCGGAGTTCTGCATTTGCGACCATAGAGAGCCTCAAATGGTGCCATCTTTAGACTTTTCTGGAAGCTATTGTTGTAACAGAATTCAACATAAGGAAGACATTCTTCCCACTTCATGCCGAACGAGATGACGCAAGCACGGAGCATATCCTCTAGAATCTGATTGATCCTTTCAACTTGTCCTTGCGACTGAGGGTGGTAAGCTGTGCTGAAGTTCAATTTTGTTCCCAAAGCATTTTGGAAACTTTCCCAGAACTTGGAAGTGAAGATGCTTCCACGGTCTGAACTGATCTCAAGCGGAACCCCATACAGAGTGACAATTCTGTTGATATAGAGCTCAGCCAACTGAATTGCAGAAATTGTTTCCTTGATGGGGAAGAAGTGAGCGACTTTAGAAAGCCTGTCAATGACAACAAAGATTGCATTGTTGCCCTTCTGCGACCTAGGAAAACCAGTGATGAAGTCCATCTCTACTTTCTCCCATTTCCATTCCGGGGGTTTCAATGGCTGTAGAAGACCGGAAGGTTTCTGATGGACAACTTTCACTCTACGGCAGACATCACACTCCGAGACATACTTGGCACAATATCGTTTCAAACCCGGCCACCAATATTGTGTTTTCAAGTCCATGTACATCTTTGTGCTGCCAGGGTGTATAGAAAGAACAGAATCGTGCGCCTCCTTGAGAACTTGCTCTCTCAAACCCGAGTAGTTCGGAACAAACATCCGGTGTTCAAAGAAAAGCGTGCCTTGATCATCGACGTGGAAGGACTCATACTTCGGAAGCTGAAGCCTAGAGATGATCTTTCTTGTGTACGGATCACCAAGCTGAGAAGAGCGAACCTTTTCTTCCAAGAGAGGTGTTGCCAGAAGGTTCTGAAGATACCCTTGTTCCACAAATTCAAGGTTGAGCTGACGGAATTCCTCGCACAAGAGAGACTGTTGTTCTTCCATCATGAGGTTGTTGACATAAGCTTTGCGGCTGAGAGCATCGGCCATGACGTTAGCTTTGCCCGGAGTGTAGTTGATGGTCAGATCAAAGTCATTGATTGCTTCAATCCATCTCCTCTGCCGAAGGTTGAGATCAGGCTGAGTGAAGATATACTTCAGACTCTTGTGATCAGAAAAGATTTCACAACGGTTGCCAAGCAAGTAGTGCCTCCATACTTTCAAAGCAAAGACAACTGCTGCGAGCTCGAGGTCATGTGTAGGATAGTTGATCTCATGCGTCTTCAACTGTCGAGAGGCATAAGCAACAACTTGTTTCTCTTGCATAAGGACCGCACCCAATCCTTGCAAAGAGGCGTCACAGAATATCTGGAAAGGCTTGGATGTATCCGGAGGAACCAAGACTGGTGTGGAAGTGAGCTTCTCTTTGAGTGTCTCAAAGCTTGCTTGACATGCAGGAGTCCACAGGTATTTCTTGCCTTTCTTGAGGAGATCGGTAAGAGGCTTCGCTATCTTCGAAAAGTTCTGAACAAAGCGACGGCAATAACTTGCCAAACCAAGGAAACTCCGCACTTCTTTGACATTGACAGGAGGAAGCCATTCAACAATTGTCCTTACAGTTTCCGGGTTGACTGCAATGCCCTTGGCAGAGATGACGTGACCAAGATAGGTTACTTGAGGCAGCCAAAACTCACATTTGGAGAACTTTGCATACAAGCGGTTCTCACGAAGCTTGCTTAGGACACACCGAAGGTGTTCTTCATGTTCTTCCTTTGACTTAGAATAGACTAGGATGTCATCCAGATAGACCACAACGAACTTATCAAGATACTCCATGAAAACCGAGTTCATGAGCCTCGAGAAGGTGGCAGGTGCGTTGGTGAGACCGAAAGACATGACCATGTACTCATACAGGCCATATCGGGTGGTGAAAGCTGTTTTAGGAACATCTTCCTTGCGAATCTTGATTTGGTGATAACCACTTCTCAAGTCAAGCTTAGAGAAAACCACGGCTCCAGCTAGCTGATCAAAGAGATCATTAATCCGCGGAAGGGGATATTTATTCTTGATGGTTTTAGCATTGAGAGCCCGATAGTCAACACAAAGTCTATCAGTCTGGTCTCGCTTCTTCACAAAGAGGGTAGGGCTACCCCAAGAAGAGGTACTGTGTTGAATGAAACCCAACTTCTCTTGTTCATCAAGTTGACGTTTGAGTTCAGCCAACTCAGCAGGACCCATCTTATAAGGCCGCTTGGAGATAGGAGCGGTACCAGGTTCAAGCTCAATTACAAACTCAACCTCACGGTTCGGAGGCATACCTGGCAACTCTTCAGGAAAGACATCTGGGAACTCACAGACCACCGGAACACTCTGAATAGCTTCCATAGCATCAACATTTAGAGCCGCCAAAGAGAAAAGCTGGATAGCAGGAGTCAGACTTGGAGAATAGACTATATGGCCTTCAGGAATCTTCAGAGAAACCGAGCGTTCAGCACAATCAATCACAGCTGCATTTGCTGTCAACCAATCCATGCCCAAGATGACATCAATGTCAGAATTGCCCAGAATGATTAAGGAAGCCGAGAACGAAGAGCCACCAATCTCAATTTGATTGCCATGGCTGATTTTAGAAGCTGCCATTGTTGCTCCAGGAGAAAGGACCATTAACCGCTTAAGGAGAGGATCCATATCTAACCCATTCTCATCCGCAAACTTGTGAGAAACAAAAGAATGCGATGCACCAGAATCAAACAAAACTCGTGCAGGGACTGAGTTAACAGGAAGCATACCCATCACAACTCCAGGTGCATGCTCAACTTGAGCGGTGTTGACACAGTTGGCACGAGCAACAGTAGACCCGGGCTTGGTGTTGATGTTGAGAGCCCGAGGTGGTGGTGCACGAACCAAAGGAGAGCTTGCCGCAGATCTTGGAGGTGGTGGAGGAAGAGCCTTGTTCTTCATCGGACAGTTCCAGTTTTGATGCCCAGTGTTTCCACAAGTGTAACAAGCACCAGGTGGACGTGGAGCAACGTAGCCAGGGACTCCGCCAGGCGCTCCAGGGTAGTGGTGGTTGTAGCCCCTGGGAGCCGCAGTGAGGAAGTTTGGTGGCCTTGCCGCGAAGCTTGAAGGTCTTGGTGGAGCCGGGAGCGACGGTGGGGTGTTAGGAACCCAGACACGATGCTTAGAAGGAGCTGACATAGCTGAAGAACTTGCTGCATCACGGCTGTGTTTCTTTGACTCCTCAAACACTTGCCTACTTGCTTCTTCCTGCAGAGCTGTATGTTGAAGTTCCAGAAAAGACGCCGGCCTTGCATGTGTGATTGCATATTTAATCGATGCATTAAGCCCTTGCCTGAACCTCTTTTGCTTCTTCTTGTCATCTGAGATCTCATCGCCACCATAACGAGAAAGGTTCATGAAGTTCCTGATGTAGGTGTTGACATTACCATTGCCCTGCTTGAGGTTGAGAAACACTTCCTTCATCCTCTCCATGACAATTTCTGACAAATACTGCTCTTTGAAAGCCCCAGTGAACTGTCCCCAAGTAGGCTGAAAACCAGTGCAGTTTGCCTTTAGGTAATTCTCCCACCAGAGAGCTGCATCTCCCTTCAGAAGGTGAGTGGCACACTTTACCCATTCTTGCTCAGGAACATCAGCAGTTGCCAGTAACCTTGACATCTCACGCAACCAATCATCAGCATCAAGTGGTTGATCAGAAACATCAAATTGGCGTGGGTTGAACTTCAGGAAGCTTTTGATGTCTCCTCGCTTGGGAGGTGGAGGTAGCGGAGCAAACTCATTCCTCCTGACACTTTCTTCAAAGCGCTGCTGGTTCTGCTGCATTGCTGCCAAGGCATTGGCGATGCTTGACAACGCTGCCCCCAGTTCAGGTTGTATGTCCTCCTCAGAACGGCGTGGTGGTGCCATCCTGTGATTGATATAAAACACAAGTCAGTACTATAATGGAGAATGATAATAATCCAAAATAGTACCAAAATGGAATTAATCAAGATTAAAGGATACAATTTACTAAGATGATATTAAAATATCAACGAAGTTCAAAGCACCTAGAAGATATAAAGCATATCGCACACGACTGAAAAGGAGTGTGGTACACAGATATATCAAAGAAAAATTTTCCACAAATTTCGGCATTAAAATACCAATAGATGCGCAAAATCACTTAACGAATCGAGATTAGTGACTCTACCAATACAATATACAAGAGAGAATGATAAGAGTAGTGGTATGGTCACGACTCCATCCTGCACTCGAATCACTACTCCGCACATGAATAAGTATAACACATATCCCAACACCTTCTTCTCACGATGAACCTAAAGATTAGCAACTACGGAAACGAACACCCCAAACAAGATGACGTCGGATAACAAAGAGTAAGACAGATCGCGTCGGTATACAACGAATCAGATAGATCGCGTCGGTTTGCAGAAGCCTGTCGGTATGGAATGTACCAACAGTTGATAACCAAAAGGCAGATTGTGATAACAACTTGGATGCAACAGATAGACAAGGAATTACACACACACACACACACACAGATACACAACCTATGGTACTACGGAAACCCAGAACACGTGAATCCTAGTTTGAATGTTAAGAAGAGGATTGAAAACGTTACACTTCCTTACCAGAAAAGGGTGGTGGTTGGGTAAGAAGAAAAATGGAAGCAGTCCTACTCTCGCGTTTTGTTTTTCCCTAGTATACATAACTACCAAAATATTTGCTAGACAGACAACGACCATTTGGCTGAGACCCTGAAGGGCGGGATGGCTCTGATACCAATTGTAACTACCTCGGTGAATTACGCTCCTAGTTACAAGCCTGGATGAGCAGAAATGGTTAAAATAGTACGGTGGGGCCCAAATGCCACTCACAGGTAGACCTTTCGGCCGTCCTAACCATTTCCAAACATCGGGACAAGAACGGGCGGCGTAATCGGCAGACGAAGGGATCAACTACATACACAAATGAGTATGTATGCAAGCCACCATACAATGGTTCTCAGAGTCATTCCATCTAAAAAGAAAGGAAATATAGCAACGCCATACGGCAAGATCCAAATATCCTAGATAGATATAATAGTTTAGGATATCTCCTCATACATCAAACATCAGAGTATCAAGCGGAAGCGGAAGACAAAATCTGAGTACGGATAAGAAGCAAATCGGCATAAGATGCCCCATAAATAAACACATCCCGCCCACAGATCTCACGGATCCCCGTTCCCGGAATCTCTACACCGAATGATCGTTGCCCACATCGTCCGTCTCTTCCGCCCAGTATCCATCTTGTGGGTGTACCTGTTCATCTGAACCAAATAATTATCGTGTGAGACCCTAGGGGTACTCAGCAAGTCTTTATGCCTCTAAAGGGGACACAACCTGGGTGACGCAATTGCAGCAAAAGATAAACCCTAACAATTCTATAGATACTCGCTAACCATCCGCCTAACCAGAGATAGACGGATGTCCGTGAATTAATAACAATAGTTATAACGGTAATCTTAACAGATCCATCCTCCTCCCCGCTTACCGACGAGGAAGCGGACGAACAACCCCCTCACCCGTTGGCAGTTTGATTATCCATTCCATGAGTGTTACACTATTTACTAGTCAGGTACCTAGTCTAGTCAAATTAAAAGCGGTACTTTAGTTATAGTTGTCTATGATCGAAAACTGTGCTCCAAGTCGTCCATAACCGCGGACACGGCTTTCAGAAAGTTTTACCCTGCAGGGGTGCACAAATAGCAACACACACTCGATCAACCTCGGAAAAACCAAATCAAAACCCAACGAGGCAGTCACGACAAAGTGATCACAGGATTCAGAAATATTTCAGGGGGCCACCCCATTAAGCTACCCGCGACGAAGTTGGCCGACTCCGAGACGGACTCAAGGTTTGCGCCAATGGCTGTAAACGACTGGGAACCCGAAAATGTGACTGGGCTTGTCGATACCGCGAAAACACTCCGCTTCCCTAAACAGTACAGGTGCAGTACCTCGCACAATTTTAAATAAAGCAGTAAATCATGGCATAAGTACAGGATAGTAAATAAAACCTCAAACTAGTTTGTGGCCCCAAGAAATAAGAATGAATCAAGCTCTGGCTCAGGGGGGTTCATAAGCCTCCCGGATGTGGATAGCGCGAAAATTCAAGGAACAGGAATCAAGTACTCGGGGTCCTACGGGACACAAGTGAGCCTGAAAAACCAAATAGCGAATATGGCTCACCGATGCCACTTTCATTAGTTATCCCATTACTACTCAGGTTAAGTTGTATAGGTACCTCGTTATCCATCAGACACTCACATACCCTACACATGCTGTTCTACGACTCGCATGGCTCAAACAACTCCTGTAGTAATGGCTCATGGGATGGAGGAACAAGCTTCAGTGGGGTTTAAAAGTAAAGGCTATGCAATACTTGGGATTCAATTTAATGCAATCGCGACTCAATGATGCAAGAATAAGATAGAGGCAATAGGTACTAAATGTATGCAAGCATGTGGTAGTGCTTGCCTGGCAGCTCAGTTGAAGCGAGAGAAGGATCTGGGTAGTGCTCCTGGGTCTCTTGATATATCCCCTGCTCAGCGTCTATTCGAAGAAGAACCAAACAAACAAGGGCCAACATAAATAAAGTGCACAAGCATATGAATAAAATGCATCAAGCAAACAATCATGCCATGATGAATGATGCACAATTTGCATGGCAATAAAGTAGCATGGCATGGGTGAGGTGTGGAATACAAGAATAAAACATTTTATTGGGTTTTAGCCCCATTTTATCCTCATAATAGTTGCTGTATACATTATATTTACATGATTCATGCTTCAAAACAAACCATGGAATGCATAAACAGAAAGGTCTCGTCGAGCTAATCATTTTAGACATATTATTTGTTAAATTTGGAGTTATAAAACAAAAGTTATTAATTATTTAAGAAAAAGGCATTTTAATGTAATTTTAATCAACTTGGAATTTTAAATGTTCAAAATATATTTTGAATGGAAGATTTGAAATCCTCATATTTTTCTGATTTGAAAACATATATTATATGTATTAATTGGATTTGTATTTTAAAAGTTATTTAAAAACAGAATTAAAATTGAATTTGAAATAATTTGAAAAAGATTCGAATTAAAATAGATTTCAGGAAACCTTTTTATACTCAGACAGTTCTAGCCACCGTCAATGACAAGTGGGCCAGTGCTGACTGGGACACGCGCGCACAAAAATTCTTCTATCACCGCGAGCCCGCCCAGCCAGAGTGTATGACAGGTGCGGCCAGCAGAGACAAAGGTCCCACGCGACAGTGGGCGGTGCGAGGCTGCCACGCGGCTCAGTGGGGGGACTGCGGGTTGATGCGACCAAAGTGCAGGGTGCTTTTGTAAAAAGGTAGCAGACGCTGACTGGTGGGCCTCGGTGGGACTGCGGGTTTAGCCGAAGAAAAAGCAGGGGGTTACGCGCAAAAAGACGCCCGTACTGTGGATCTTCTCCGCGCCGCGGACAGATCGGTGCACGTCTGGCGCAGGCGCGGCATGCGGGGGGGGACTCGATCCCGCGACCTGGGGCTCACGCTCGGCGGCGGTTACCACTGCGGTAGGGAGGGTAGGTGTCAGGAGGGCGGACGAGACCTAGATAGGGTGTCTGCGAGGCGCTACGCCGCGTGAGCGTAGCGACCGCCGGCGCGCAGAGAGTGTTCGTCGGAGTGTCCGGCGCGTACAGGAAGCGACGCTGGACATGGACTTGTCTAGGGGGGTCAGAGGCTCACCGTGGGGCTGCGGTGGCGTTGGATCGGGCAGGGGTGCAGACGATCGGCGGTGAGGCAGACGCCGGGCGGAGCTAGGGTTTGGCGTAGGCGCGTCGGGGATCTCCGGCTCTGGTGCTCCTCCTCCGCGACAGCGTGTTCAGGGCGATGCAGGGGAACCTCCTCGGTCTTCTCGATCTCCTCCACGACGTGCTCGTCTGCTGGAACGACGGATCGAAGGTGGAGCCGACGATGGCCGGCGAGAAAGGTTGGTCGGCATCGGGGTAGACGGTGGAGAGGGAGGGGAGGAGCGGCAGGCGCCTCGGCCAGATCTGGAGAGGCCAGAGGACGAGAGAGAGGGAGTGGACAGCAGAGAGGGAGAGGGGGTGCCGTGGGGGAGGGGTAGATGGAAAAGGTGGCTCGGGTGCCACCTTTCTCTCCTTCCTCACGTGCTTGCTCGGTTAGGGCAGGGCAGGTAGGTCGTGGAGAGGCTGCAGGTGGGGCCAGGGAGCGTCCCAGGGGGCAGGCTCGGCTGGGGCATGCAAGGACGAGAGGGAGTTAGAGAGAGAGGGGGGTAGGTTCGGGTTAGGTTGGGGATAGCCTCGGGTTAGGGTTGGTTCTAGGGTTGGGTAGCTAGGTGGGTCCAGGTGGTCAGGTGGGGCCAGCTAGGAGAGAGAGAGATGGGAGGCCAAGAGAGAGCTAGAGGGAGGATTAGGGTTAGGTGGAAAAGAGAGAGAGGGGGGTATGGTGTTGGATGGGTAGGGGTGTGGTTTGAGAGGGTATGGTTTAGATAGAGGATAGAGAGAGAGAGATGGGGTGGTTGCCATGGTTAGATACATGCCCAAAACAAGAGGTGACAAGAGAGAGGAGAGAAGGATTAGGTTTTAAACATGATCCACATGATCATGCATGGATGGAAGTGGTAAGATGATTAGGGTTAGGGTTTGACTAGGCTAGAGAGAAGAGAGATGTGATGAGGTATGTCTTTGACAAGATCAAGCATGATCAAGACTAGCTCAAGCAAGATCTAGACAAGAACAAGAGAGGGATGTGGGTAGGGTTTAGGCAAGATCCAACAAGATCAAGACAAAAGGAGGGAGGGAGAGATAAAAGATGATCCACTCAAAATTCAAATAAAAGCCAAAGGACAAGCAAAAGGTGGTACTTGCATGGCCCATGCAAATGCATTAAATTCTAGGGTTCATCTTGTGAAAACAGAATAATATCCATAGCATTTATACATATGCATTCCAAAAATATGGAATAAGCCAAACTAGAAGAAGTGGAAGGATGCCCCATGTGGAGTAGTTGGAGATGACCATATTTGAAAAACAATGGGACTTGCTAGTGTGTATATGCCACTAGGTGATTGTTTGTTTTGATTTGAATATTGTTTGTTTGTTTGAATTTCAAAACAGAAATTGGTTTCAGAAAAAGAAAAAGGTTTCAGTATAGGAAAAAAATAAGGTTTTGGTTGACCCAACCCAGCAGCCCAACAAGGCCCAGAACCAGCCCAGCACTCCCTCTCGCGTGAAACGTTGTCCTACCTAAACACAAACCCGCAGAGAGACTGACTGATGGACCCTCCCCTCACTTCTTTTCTCACTGCCAGGTAGACCCCACTCCCTCCTGTTCATCCTCCCCACCCGCGCGACTTCTTCTCCCTCCCTCGTCGCCGTTTCTTGCAGAGATTCCGCGACCTTAATTCGACTTAACGCGGCCACCGTTACTCGCTGTGATCACGCAGGCGTAAACGCCCAAGCCTCCTCTACATTTCCCCTCTGTCACCCCGCGCTCGCACGCCCCCAGGACACCCCAATTCTTCCCCAAGCTCCTCTATCTCCGACGTCCTTCTTTGTCGATTCCAGCCGAACTTCACCACCCCTTGTCTCCCTGAGCACACTGGCAGATTCCCCACTCCCAGACGCTTCTCCCAGTACCCTCCGCTCAACCGCGGGCGCTCCAGAAAGCCGTCCTCGACAAAGCTCTGAGCGCCGCCGCGTCTGCAACTTCTCCGGCGACCTCCCCTGGTAAACACTGACCACCCCGCGCCCCCTCGTTCACGCTCCCTCACTCGCCTCGACCATGCGCATCTAACCCTACACTTGGTTGCCCCCTTGTGACCTGCAGCGTCGCCCTCGACAGCAACCAGAGCCACCTGGCGTCTTCCTCCACTCCGGCGAGCAATTGCTGCAGTACCCGAGCGCCCCTTGTCAAGCCAACAGTACGTCGAGCATCACCACAGCCTTGCGATTCTGGTGAGCACTTCCCCTCCCCTCTTTGTTTCCCGTAACCGCCGTAGCGCCACCGCCTGGCCGTGCGCCGCCGCTAGCCACCGTCGGCGCCGCTCACATTTGGTCAAGCCAACCAGCACCGTAGGATCTAGATCGTGCGAGCAAGATTAGATCACTTAACAACGAAGGGGTACGCGTCATGTGCCGCACGATGTGATTAGATCCAACGCACCGCAACACCGATCCGGCCGAAATGGTACCATCCAACCAGAACGCGCCGCGTGGCCAGGATTCGATTTAAAAACAGATTTGAAATCTGATTGAGATATGATTTTGAAAACCCTATAACTTTGGATCTACACGTCCAAAAATTACAAACTTTATATCGTTGGAATCAGGAGAACAAGCCCTAGACAACCATGCCCTTGGTTTAGTAAATAGTATCTGTTAGATTGCTTGATTTTGCAGAAACTTTTGTGTGCTTGTTTAGATTAGAAAAATTGTTTAAAAATGTTTTTAGGGTTAAAACCTTTGCAAAATGGTTTGTGGTGAACCTACTGACCCTAGGAACCAACCCATGATTTTGAAAATGAATTTGGTGATGTTTAGAATGGATTAATTGGTTTAGTCCATTTCTAGCCAAATAAAAATAATGGTTTTGTTATGAAAATGATTTTGGAGTAAAAACTTTGAGAAAATGTTTTGATTCAGACCTACTAACCCTAAAACACCAAGTTTTGTGAAACAACAACTTATTTGTGGACACCTTAAAGTTGTTGCTTTGATAAAAACAATTTCCACCACATAAAATAATGATTGGATTTTAAAAATGGTTTTGGACAAAACCCTTTTACAAATGACTTTGCCACTTTGGAAAATGACCACTTTAGACCTTATAAAGTTAGAAGCCTAGTGGAGATCACTCTTTGCAAATAAAACTAACTCCTGCATGCTTCCATGCATAACTTAGTTTCTATTGTTTTATGTGTGTGATGTTTGTTTGACCTTGGGTTGGAATGGTAGTTGATATTGTGATTGCTTGATTGATTGTAGAGAAGTTAGAAAAGTGTGAGATTAGCAAGATCAAGGAGTGAACCACCATTCCCTACCAAAAAGGCAAGTGACACTATCATCTTATGTCCTACTATTTTCATTATACTTAGTGGATTTTGAAACATGCATGAAAATAATTTTATACTTATGCTATGCTAAATCCTAATAGGATACCCTATACATTCCTTAGAAAGAACATTGTAGTTGTACATGCTTAGCCATGCTATATTGTGAAAAGAGATACATGTTGAGATTTTACAAAGTTGAGAAAAGGACTTGTGTTTTATATAATAAAACAAGGACTCAATGAACCACCTAGGTGGAGGATACTTTAAGTTTTGGAGAAGGTGGCAACAAAAGGAACCATGTCTATGGTAATCTCTTTGTGTTGTGCTCCAAAAGAAAACCACCTAGGAAACTTAGAGATTGAACATGTTTCTCCAATTGTGGCTTTCGTGTGCAACCACATGCTATTATGGCTCTGGCTTAGTCAACTACATTAGGAAGACCCATACATTGTCTTTAGTTTACTGGACATGGGGACCTGGAATGCTTCATGGGTACTGAAGACAAGCTAGCAACGGTGTACGGGAGGACCTTTTGGAAAGACTTCGTCACATTCTCAATCTGCCGGTACTCCATTTTGGTGAGCACTAATCCAGTAGCCACTGGTGGCAATAAGATGGGATTGTGACATGTGGGTAAAGTGTACTACTTCTCCAGAAGATAATAAAATCTAAGTACTAAGCCGTGTCCCCGGTTATGGACAATACTGAGCAACTAAAGTTTGAACTATGGAAAATCTCGACATTCCAACTTCTAAAATAAAAACTTGAACACTTGGGGTTACCAAGGTGCTCATGAGATTTTGTTAAACACTGGGTGCACTTGGGGTTACCAAGGTGCTCAAGAGACTTTGTTAAACACTTGATGTACTTGGGGTTACCAAGGGACTCAAGGGATTTGGTTAAAAACTTGAACACTTGGGGTTACCAAGGGGTTCAAGGAGTTTGATAATAACTTAAAAACTTGGTCTTTACCAAGGAGTTTTCCAAGATTTGATCAAACCATTTTTTTTGAAAAGATAGGATAAATTACTGCTTGTGCAAAAGAGCCTAAAACCCTACTTAGCCAAATTTGCATATAATGATAGGATCCACTTATATTCCACATAGTAGTGAAACTTGCCAGTACAATTCAATTGTGTTGACCCTTGTGGCTGTAACTTGTATTGTTGCAGGTTTGATTGCTTTTAGTGAAGGATGATTGATTAGGACTACAAAGTCTACAACCAGCACGTCTGCCTGTGGCACTTTGGAGATGAAGGACCCATACTTATAGTTATTCCGCTGCAATGTAATGTAATAGCCAAATGAGCTATGTTTGATGTAATAAAACTATGTTATTCCTGGTTATAAAGTTTTATTATGACCTTTGTTTCTTGATATTACATCTTAACTGTGGATGCTAGCTATTGATCCAGGGACTAGCATTGTAAACACAGGGGATTCCACCTTACCTTATTTTAAAGGTTGGGTCACTCCCTCTACATGAACCTAGAGCTCGTCATTGCTAAGCATGACGTTGGTCCTATCAGTATCTAGGTGCCTAATAAGACCCTCTAGGTCCTGAAGGTACAAACGAATCGGCTCCACCGTCTCTCTAGCAGCATCCTTGTACTCTATAGCCTCACCCTCATCGTTGCGTCTCCTGAAGGGGTGAAAGTACAGACCTCTAAGCTCTGTGGAGTGCCTCCCTACCAAGCGCCCAAGTAACTCATGCATGACTACATCTAGGCCTTTCTCTTTGTCGTCATGCATCAGCTTGAAAGTGATGGTCTCCGTGGTTGGCTCTGTCTGGCATCCCGGCTGAGTGACTCTAAAGCCCCAAAGGTCCTTCCTCTCAAACTTGGTGAGTGGAAGTGGCATGATGCTAGGAAGTGGAAGGTTGAGCACGCTAGTGAGCTCAATGATACGAGTACCAAAATGAGTTCCCTTGAACTCCTCGGCCGTGTTGATAGTGACATTAGGCATCTATTTTTATAAGAGAGAGAAAAGTTAGGATCAACATCAATAGAGATAAAAATCACAAGACAAAT
Source organism: Avena sativa (assembly GCA_916181665.1). Taxonomy (NCBI): domain Eukaryota; kingdom Viridiplantae; phylum Streptophyta; class Magnoliopsida; order Poales; family Poaceae; genus Avena; species Avena sativa. The sequence continues at coordinate 365,390,617 of OV702295.1, forward strand.
ATCATAAGCACATCTTTTGCAAAAATCACACAAGTCATGGCATACACAATCCATTACATGCATCAAAGGTTCAACATAACTTAGACAAATTTTTGGAAGTAAAAATGTGTTGGAGATATGCCTAAGAGGCAATAATAAAGTAGTTATTATCATATCTTCATACTTATGATAAATGTTTACATACCATGCTATAATTGTATTAACCGGAAACGTTAATACTTGTGTGATTTGTAAACATAAAAGAGTCCCTAGTAAAGCCTCTTGTTAAACTAGCTTGTTGGTTAATATATGATCATGGTTTCCTGATCATGAACATAGAGATGTTATTAACAACATGGTCATATCATTAGGAGAATGATGTGATGGACATACTCCTATAGTTAAGCGTAGCATAAAGATCAATTCATTTAATATAGTTCATTTGCTATAAGCTTTCTGATACATAGTAACCTAATTCCTTCGACCATGAGATCATGCTTATCACCATCACCAGAAGGATGCTTTGATGACATCAAACACCACACCGTAACTGGGTGGCTATAAAGATGGCATTGAGTGTTCGGAAAGTATGGGTTGAGACACATGGATCAAGAGTGGGATTTGTCCATCCATATGACGGATAGATATACTCTGGGCCCTCTCGGTGGAATGTCATCCAATTAGCTTGCAAGCATGTGACTGGCTCACAAGGGATCACATATCACGGGAATGAGAAAAGAGTACTTATCGGTAACGAGGTTGAACTAGGTATGAAGAGATACCGACGATCAAAACCTCGGATAAGTAAACTATCGTGAGACAAAGGGAAATTGGTATCGTATGTAAGTGGTTCATTCGATCGCAAAGTAATCGTAGAAATATGTGGGAGCCATATGAATTTCCAGATTCCTCTATTGGTTATTGTTGGGAGAAGTGTCTCGATCATGTCCGCATAATTCACGAACCGTAGGGAGACACACTTAAGGATTCGATGTTGTTGAGTAGTTATGGAATGATGAGTAAGAGACCGAATGTTGTTAGGAGTCTCGGATGGGATCCGGGATATCACGAGGAGATCCGGAATGGTCCGGAGAATAAGATTCATATAAGGAAAGTCCTGTTTCGGGGTTGGAGAATGGTTCCGGTGTTTTCATCGGGAATGTTCTAGAAGGTTCCGGAATGTCCGGCACTCCGGAGGGGAAGGGTACATGAATGTGTCATTACAAGTTGGAATGGTTGCATCATGTACTAGGTGTCATCGCTGAGCAAAATAAAGGGATAAATAAAATCCTAGTTTGAAAAGTCAAACGCCAATTTCAAAAGTCAAACGGCAAGTTTCCTTGGTGGAGGGAGAGTAGGAAACCTACTTGGGTAGGAGTTCCTCTTCCTCCACCGCCGGCCAAGGAGGCCGAGTTGGGGAGGGACTCCCCTCCCCTTGGCCGCGCCCTCCCACCTATATAAGGAGGGGAAGGGCTGCCCCTCCAAGACCTACACCTCTCTCCTCTAAACCTAAACCCTAGCCGCCGGCCTCCACCAAAGTTGCCGCCGCCCTAGGGTTTGCCCAAGCCGCTGACTTGGGGTAATCCCCTTGCCCTAGCCGCCGGCCTAGCTCCCTCTACTTGGTGCCTCTAAACCCTAGATTGCCAAGGTTCTCTCATAGTCCACCATACTCGCTCCGGCTTAAGGCGAAGCCCTGCGAGATCTCCCCTCTACTTCCGGTACCACACCGTCGTGCTGCCGGAATCGCGAGGAGAGTGCTACAACCTCCGCTGCCTGCTGGAACAAGGGAGAGGAAGGTCTTCATCGAGTACCGAACGTGTGACCGACTGCGGGAGCGCTGCCGGAACGCGGCGCCGGAAGGATCGTCTACACGCTCTTGAGATCGGGAAGAGTACGACTACATCACCCACGAGAATCCGCTCTCGTTAACCGCTTTGGAATCTTCGAGGGTGAGTTTCTCTATCGACTCGTTGCTACAATCTAGTAGATAGATCTTGGCTTGTTTGTTTGCATGCGGTAGAATTTTTTCGTTTTCCATGCTGCGAAACCCTATAGTGGTATCAGAGCCGTGTCTATATGTAGATCTGTTGCACGAGTAGAACACAATGGTCATTATGGGTGGTGGTGCTTTTATTATCAATTGCTTCTTATGTACTTTGCATCTTGCGGTATGATGGGATGAAGCGGCCCGGGCTAACCTTACATGACATTGTTCATGAGACTTGCTCCACGCTAAAGATGCAACTTGTATTGCATAAGTGGCTTTGCGGGTGTCTGTCTCTCCCATTATAGTAAGATCCAATTTACAACGGACACTTGATAGTTCTAGCATCAATGTTGTGGCTCTTGTTCGTAAGTTAGAGCGACACTTATTGAAAGCCCCAAACCACGTAAAATATGCAAAGAAAATTAGAAGCGTCTAACTTTGTTTTGCAGGGGTGTGTTGTGATGTGATATGGCCATGATTGTGATTATATTTGATGTATGCAATGTTCCTTATTGTAAGTTGGCAACCGGCAGGAGCCATATGGTTGCCTTTAAATTCTGTTAAGACCCGCGTGTCTATTCAAAGTAGTTGTAATAGTTGAAGATGGTGGACGACAACCATGGAGCAGCGTCATTGACCTTGATGCAATGCCGGTGATGATGGAGATCATGTTCGTGCTTGAAGATGGAGATCAGAAGCACAAAGAAGAAATGCCATATCATATCACATATTATGAAATGCATGTGATGTTAATCCTTTTATGCATGTTGTATTGCTTAGTTAACGACGGTAGCATTATAAGATGATCCCTCAAGCACACAAATTTCAAGTTTTAAAGTGTCCAGCCTTAGTTAGCACCATTGCTAAAGCTTGTTGTTTCGAAGCACCACATGATGATCGGGTGTGTTAGATTCTGCAAGTGTATACAACGTGAGCAAGACAGTTTTGCTCATGCAGAAACTAAGGTTTGATCTTGACGAGCCTAGCATGTACAGACATGGTCTCGGAACACGGATCACCAAAAGGTAAAGCATGATTCATATAGTAGATATGATGAACATGTTGATTGTTCGCCATTGAAACTACATCAACTCTCGTGATGATCGGTTTTGATGTGGTGGATTTGGTTCGTGTGATCACTAAAACAATGTGAGGGATATTGTTTTGAGTGGGAGTTCAACGGCAATATGATTAAAAGTTGAATACTATTTATCATAAATTAAATCAAGGTGAATTTGCATAGTTGTTGTAGTCATTAGCATCCGTTTACCACCTTGCGCTTAGTTATAATTGAGATGATAGAACTATATAATTCTGGTTAGTTACTTTACGAACTGGTATCGTATTGTTTTTGAAGTGTTAATCTGAAGTTTAAAAGTCCTATTGCAAACTTTCAGTAAGTTCCAGTTACTCCATGAAGTTTAATAATTGGTATTAAATCGAGAGTGACAATTCCAAGAGTTAGTGTATGAGTATCATGTTTGTCTCCATGATTCTTGATATTCAAAGAATTGTCTTAATATCAAGGTTATCTAGGATCTGAAAGAGTTGTTTCAGAAACCATGATGTGTGGACGATATTGTGATATCTGAAACGAAGTTTTGGTTGTAACATGATAGAGTATAATATGTGTAAGGTTCCCAACCTTTAATAAGGTAGAGTCCCCTGTGTTTACAATGCTAGTCCCTGGATCAATAGCTAGCATCCACAGTTAAGATGTAATATCAAGAAACAAAGGTCATAATACAACTTTATAACCAGGAATAACATAATTTTATTACATCTTACATAGCTCATTTGGCTATTACATTACATTGCAGCAGAATATCTATAAACATGGGGTCCTTCATCTTCAATGTGCCACAGGCAGACATGTTGGTTGTAGACTTTGTAATCCTAATCAACACACTTCACTAAATCAATCAAACCTGCAACATAACAAGTTACAGCCACAAGGGTCAATACATTTGAATTGTATTGGCAAGTGATACTATGGTGGTATAGTGGAGTCTATCATCTATATGCATTTGGCAAAGTGGAGTTGAGGCCTGCATTGCTCAAAAATAGATTTTTCCCTATCATTTGAAAATACTAAGTTTTTGCTTGACCAAAAATCACCCAATGCATCTACCAACCAAAGATTGAAGATCCTTTAACCCTTGTTCAACCACAAGTTTTTAACTTAGAAATTTGGATGAGGAGATTCTTGATAGCTTCCATGTCTTGATGCTCAAATTGTCCTCTACCAGGGACATGGCTAAGTACTTAGATTTTACACTCTACAGAGGTGGTGCACTTTCCCCACAAGACTTGGTTTCACCAAGACAAGATCTTTCAGAAGCCTTTCCTTAGACCAAATGGACGCGCTCCAACCTATCATTCCCACTACCACCAACTATCCAATTGGCTAAGTTCTAGCAACCTATATGATCCAGGCAGAGCCCATAATGCCAAGTGGTTGCACTTGAAGCTTCTCAACATTTGACATCTCAAATCTCTTTGTTCCTGGGTGGCAATCCACAAGTGTGATACACAAGGTAAACCATAGCCATGGGCCTTGTGTAACCACTCAACCAAAAACCACCAAGCAATTACCATTCCACCCAGGTGATTCATTAACTTAGTTGTTTTATTAAACCAAAAACACAAGTCCTCAGACTTAGAAATTTTCCATAGTATGAATGTATATTCCACCCTTGTTTTCTATTAGCTAAGCTAAGAATGATAGTAGTAGGAATCTTAACTTAGGAGATTCTACTAAGGTTTTCATCTACTAGGTTTTCCCATAGCATGGTTTATACTTAGCAAAATTCCATGCAAGTCTTATTTAGAAATATCACTAATGCATAGTGAAAATAATGGGACAAAGTATGAAGCATCACTTGCCTTTTTGGTAGAGGGTATAAGTTCACTCCTTGATCTTTTGCAATGTTCACACACTTCAAGTTGCTACATTTCAATCAAGCAAACAATATTTCAATCTAACATTCAAGCATTTCATCACATAAAATAATAAACAAAACAATACATGCAAGCATGCAAAAAGGGTTGTTGTATTTGTAAAAGTGGTTTCTAATGGGTCATAAACATTTGGATATACCTAATGGTCATTTTATAAAGTGGCAAAGTCATTTGCAAAAGGTTTCACTTTATAAACCATTTTTAAAACAAGGTATCATTTTATGTGGTGTAAAAATGTTTTAGTAAGGCATTAATCTATAGGATAAAAAAATATGTTTTCAAACCATACAACTTTGTGTTTAGGGTCAGAGAGTTTAAAACAAAACATTTCCCAAAGGTTTTCCTTCAAAACCAATTTTAATAAATAAACCATATTTTTATTTGACTAGAATTGGTTTAAATAAAGGATTCATTCTTTTGTTTCTCCAAATACATTTTTGAAACCACAAAGTGATTCCCATGGTCAGTAGGTTCAAAACACACCATTTGCAAAAGATTTTATCCCCAAAATCATTTTTGAATAATTTTTATAACCTAAACAAGCATACATAAGTTTCTGCAAAAACAAACCTTTTAACAGAAACTTTTTACTAAACAAATGGCATGGTTGGCTAGGGCTTGTTCCACTGATTCCATTGATATAAAGTTTGCAAACTTTGGACGTGTGGAACAAAAGTTATAAGGTTTGCAAATTTGCATCTACATCGGATTCCAAAATCTGTTTTAAATCAAACCAGTGACACGCGTCTGTTTCTGGTTCGCTGATACCGGTTCGCGTGGATTGCGCAACTACAGCCGTTGGATCTAAGTGAGACGGTGCGGTTCAGATTAGCTCGTACCCCTTCGTTAAGTGGATCTATCGTGTGCATAGGATCGTGATCTAACGGCTCACAGCGTATCAGCCAAGAACTGGCGGCGCTGCGGTGGCTACTGGCGGCAGATCTGTCAGACGACGACGGTGGCGACGCTACAGGAGGCGAGGGGAAAAGGGGAGATTCTCACCGTGTTCGCAACGTTGTGGGGAAGCTCAAGGTGTGGTCAGTTTGTCGAGGGGCGCTCTGGTCTGACGTGGATTGCTCACCGGAGTCCACACGGCGTCAGGCGTGCTCTGGTCATCGTTGTTGGCGAGGCTACAGGGCGTGCCGAAGCAAAGTAAAGGGTGCGTTAGACGCGCATGGTACCAGGGAGTATGCGTGCATCATCGAATAGCTTTGGGGCGGTCCGAGCTTACCAGGAATCCTCGTCGGGGTGAATGGCAGGCGGTGGCGCTATGGGTCATCGTCGTAGTCGACGCTGCAAAGCACGCGCGGGCGAGCTGATGATACAGAGAGGTGCGCCTGGATCTGGGGAGTGTGTCTGTGTGCCTGGGGAGGCAAGGGGTGGCGAATACTGGCCGGAATCGGCAGGGAGAGTCGTCGGAGACAAAGGTGCTCGGAGAGGAATTAGGGTGGCCTGGGGGCATGCTAAGGTAGGGCGACAGAGGGGAACAAGAGAGGAGGCGAGGGCGTTTAAGCATGCGTGATCACAGCGAGTAATGGTTGCCGCGTTAAGGCGAATTTAAGCCACGGAATCCTAGCCAGAAACAGTGACGAGGGGAGGGAGAAGGGGTCATCGCGGGGACGATGACCTGAGTTGGCAGGTGGGGTTCAGCAGTCATCGAGAGAGAGGGGGGAGGGTGGGGTCCGCATGTCTGTCGCTGAGCGGGTAGGGTGTTTGGTCTAAAACGTTTTTCTGCGGGAGAGAGCTAGTTGGGCTGGACCAGGCTTGCTGGGCTGGCCAGATGGATTGGGCTAGTTTCTATATTTTTTTGTACTGAATCTTTTTCCTTTTTCCAATTGATTTTCTGTTTTGTTTTTAAACAACAATTCAAACACTCAAATCAATTCAAACTTTCATCAAACTTTGCATTGAGTTTTAGTTCTGTTTAATCAACAAAAACCAAAGCCTAAAACAGAAACAATAATTCTATTCTTTTAGGATCTATTTAAATAATTAAATAAATAGTCCTTTGTTATTAATTCAAACAGGGTTTGATCTATTTTTAAAACTTTATTTGAAAACTTGAATAATCCCAAAATCATTTACTAAGATTTGTTTGAAAATATAAAACACTTGTAAAACTCATTTAAAATAAGATAATAAGTTTTAGTGTTTTAATTAAAATAGGAAAAGCCTTTACTTTAATAAATTTGGTTTATTAATAAATCCTCATTAATTTATTTAAAAGACTTTTATCTCTTTAATCAAAACAAAATACTTTACTTCAAAATCTTGGCCAAGATTTAATTTTGGCTCTATAAAATAATCCTTATTTATTTATACCTTTTCTTTTGGAAACCAAATCTTTTATTAGAAGATCCAAAAATAGTAATTCCAAATATTTTTAACTTTATTGTTTATTTAACTTTTTAAATCCCTTTAGGATTTTATTTGATCCAATAGGTTTTGAAAGTTTCCAATTGGATTCAAAAAGTTTCTTCTCACCCTGAAAATCAACAAAGTTTTATTTTATTCATTTATTTTTCACATAACAAGATTTGGAAAATCTTGGGATGTGACAATATGGCAAAAGTCATGTTCTCATATTTGATGAGAATTTGCAAAAGGTTGGAGCCACTAGTTGTCCTAATCCTCCAAAAGGTTTTGGAGAGCAACATTATACTCGCGATTCACCGTTACAAGCTAAAAGTAGCTTGATCATGGATAATTCCATGATAAGGATGAATATTTGATGTAGGTAAAATGTTTACTACACCAAGAGATTACTAAAGAAAGGAATTTGAAAGAACACCAAACATTTGATGATGGTGATCTACTTCAAAGTGCAAGTCCAAATACATTGGTATTTTACTATACATGCTTTGGACTATGTGTCATGTATATGGCTCCACTATTGATGTTGATAGATTCTTTCAAACAGAAAAGGAAATACTGAAAGAGAATCTCATAAATATATGGCAGAAAATAAAAGACTAGAATTGTTCATCTTAAGTATATAGATGATATACATGTTATGGATATATTCTTTGCTTATTAAACAATGTGGTTCTTAAGTATTTGATACTGAATTTGGTGGTGTGAATCGTCATACGAAACAACACAATTCATGAACTACAATGGCCTAAGTAACTAGCAAAAGAATATGTGATGATGTTCATCGATAACAAATAAGGGGTTATTGTGCTGCTTGTTAAACATCAAAGCTTGCCTTCAAGATTTGTTTTATCAGGTATTATGAGAACAAAAGGGTTGTTCAAATAATTGCCGTAATCTATAAAAGTTGGATGATTTACAAATCTCGTTGGGGAAATCACATCCATAAAACCAGTGCTAAAAATGTTGAAAGACAAATTGATTGAAATATCACTTAGGAAGTGACATCGCCGTTTAAATTATATTGGAAAGAAAACATGAAGAAACTCCATGTGGATGGAATTTTGGAGTCTTTTGATTTTTGATCAAATGATGCTTGTGAAACTTTCCTAGAGATAATTAAAACTTCATTCATAGGCCAAAAGGGAACGAATGACTAGCTTATTGGAACTTGTACATATTGTTGTATGAAGTTCATTATGTAGTCAAGAGCGATGGATTTCAACTTCATATGCTTTCTCCGAAAATTTGAGTGAATATATGAATATTTACTTAATAAGGATGAAGTATGAAACATTTGAAAAGTTCAAATATTTTCAAGATGAAGTGCAAAATCATTGTAACAAGAATACAAATAGTTTATGATAAGATCATAAAGGAAGATATTTGAGTTACAAGTTTAGCATAATACCTAAGATTTAAGGAATCGTTCCGTGGATTTGCATTTTTCGAAACACCATAAGAGTATGGAGCGTTCGAGATATGTAACTAAACCTTGTTTGACATGGTAAGATCAAAGGTGTAATTTATAAATCTGTCATTATATTTTAAAGATTAAAAGCTCTAGAGACTACCGTTTTTCCACTGAAAAGAGCTCCATCATAATCCGTTGAATTGACACCATATAAAGTTATGGTTTGGGATAAAACCCAAGTTGTCCTTTCTTAAAAAATTGGTATGCTATGCATAAGAAAGATGTTTGCAACCAAAATCGGATGAACATATCTTTGTATGTTATTTTGAATAATAGTTAAGTATTCCTCCATAACACCAAAGACAAAAGTGTTTGTCGCTTAGAACATCAAGTTTCTTTAAGAAGGAATTTTTCGTGAAAAGTTAAGTGGGAGGACAATAGAACTTTGATAAGGTTAAAAGAACCTTAGCTATATGTGCAGAGTTGCGCAGCGCCGAAAAGTGTTCCGGAGGCAGCAACAATGCTCATGGCTCACGTGCCTCAAAGGTTGTGGTCACGGAGGACTAAGTTCCTATTGAAACAAGAAGGTCGAGTAAACAATCAAATACCAAGATTTGAGAGTTAAATCATTATTTAACGATAATGATCCGACTACATGCAAAGAAGCGATGATGGGCCCTAACTCCATCAAATGGCTTGAAGCCATAAAATCCGTGATAGTTCCATATATGAGAGATCAAGCTTTGAACTTGAAAGACCCTCTAGAAAGGTACAAGACCTTACAGTCGTATTTGGATATATAAAGAAATAGACATGGATGTTTCACATGTATGAAATAGTCGACATGTTGGGAAAGAGTTCACAATAATGTTCAAAGGTTGACTATGACAAGATCTGACCTTTCATTAAGCGATATTTAGTCTAGACGGATTAATGTAGCAACCACGACATATAATTTTGTTATGTGTTGAATAAACAAAACAAGTTCTTCTAATAGAATGGTTACCTAGGACTGTGCATGACACAGTCCAAAGGGTTTTGTTAATTCAAAGGATGCTAAAAGCATATGCAAACTTCAATGGTTGAAGTAAGCATCGCGGAGTTGGAATCTTCACTATGATGAAACTGTTAAAATAGTTTAATTTCATCAGAGACAATGAAGATGCTTGCATTTGCAAGAAATTAAGTGGGAGCGCTAAGACATGTTTCTAATACATTATGTGGAAGACATATTGTCGATTGGAAATAATGTATCTTTTATTAACACATGATAAGAATTTCATCTCGATGAAAGACTTAGGCAAAACCCAAATATTTGGCATCAATTGACGCTAATATGGTTGTGCCGAAAGTACATAGATGATATATTGAATAAGTTCAATATAGAAACTACAAGAAAGGTTCTTGTCGCACAGAAAGGATTGAATGAGTTCAATATTGATGATATATTCAAGTGTATTGACACTTGGTAAGTGAAACAAAGATTCAAGTATAGATTGATACTTGATGTATGAAATCACAAAGAGTATTTATATCAATCATGTTGTGATATGTACATATCCAGATATGTCCTATGCTCTAAATGTTATGAGCATATACCAGAATGATTCATAAGATGATTATTGGACGATAGTAAAGATATTCTTATGATCTTGTAAAAGAACTAAGAATATATTATTTTGTAGAAGTGACAAATAGATGGTTAGTTCATTGTAAATAAATTACATTGATACTAGTTTTGTCACAAAGAAGAAATTAAGTTTATATCAATCTAAACTAAGGGTGGCACAATATGATGGAATGAGAGTTCCTGTAACATCCCTAAAATTATGTTTCAAACTCATGCATATCATCCATGCATCCATGATCATATAGAGTTCATTTCAAACAAATAAATTCAAAAACAGGAGCATATGAGCTCATTATTTTATGTGAACAGCATTTGAAACAAATGCTACTCTTCTATGAGAGAATGTTGTTCATGAAACCAAACTTTGTGCCTTATTACTTTCTGAATGTGTTGCTTGTTTGCTAAGGTTTTAAACCAAGATTTCAAAGCAAATATAATTTGAAAACCAATTTCAAAACCAATATAAAACAAGTGCTATGCCACTGTTTATTATATTTTATTCCAAATGACCAAGCCAATTCAAAGTGACCACTTGGTTTTATGCTCAAATTTGTGACTATTGCACACTGCAAAATTCCTGAAAAGATTTGAATTCAAATGGAGTTTGAATTCATTTGAAAATCATTCCAGAAAATCAAATTAGAAATAGAAAAGGAATAAGGAAAAAGAAAAAGGCCGGCGCTACTGATTCATCCCAACAACGAACCCAGCCCATCTAGCCCAGTCGGGTTCCCCTTCTACCTCTCTCACGCGCAGACGCACCCAGCGAGTCGCTGACGCTCGGACCCCACTCCCCCCTCTGTTTATTTCGCTGACAAGTGGACCTCTCCACTTCGACGCCTTCTTCCCCAATTCTCGCGCGCAGACGCCGTCGCTGCTGGCCGTTGTTGCGTTGATTCCGTGGCGTAATTGCCATTGATTCGCCGAGCGTTTCTTGTCGAGCTCCTGCCTACTTAAACCCCTCCCTCTCGCGGCCATTTCCCCTCAACCAATTTCCTCTCCACGCCACCAGGCTACTCGCAACTCGCCAGACACTGCCGCTGTTCCGACGACCTCGCCGACGAATTCCGGTGAGCACCGTGTCCCCCTCTGTCCATGCTTCATACTAGCATGCTCTGCAACTCCGTGCGCATCTACTGACTCCTTCCTTTTTCTCGCGCATGGTCTGTAGCCTCGACAACGACAACGACTGAGCGTCGCCGCTCTCTGCTTCAACTCCGGCGACCTCTCCCCGTAAGTACCAGCCGCCCCTTGCCCTCTGTCTGATACACCTAGGATCCTTAGCATCTTGCGCGTCTAACGGTGCCCTCCTCTTGCCTTAGCGCGGCTCGGAACCTCGCCAACGTCGATCGGCAGCCGTACCTAACGCGTTCGTGAACTCCGACGAGCAATCCGCGACGACTCCAAGCGCCCCTTCGCCAACCAGAGGCACGTTGAGCTTCACCTCATCACGGCGGTTCTGGTAAGCACCCTCTCCCCTCCCCGGGCGACCTAGAACGCCGGCACCGCCACTGACAGGCACGCCGCCGCCAGTCGCTGCCGCTAGCGCCGCTAGTCTATGGTCAAAGCAACAGCAACCGTTGGATGTAGATCTTGCGGATTAGATTAGATCTGAGCGAAACGTTTTCTTTGAATCTGGCGCGTTGGATCTGACTTGATCTGACAGCACGGAAATGTGATCCTGAGTGAAACGGTATCGACCAATAGGAATCAGACGCGTGGCTAGGGTGTGAGTTTAAAACAGAATTTGAAATCTGATTTATATCCAAATTTGAAATAGCTATAACTTTTGATCCACACGTTAGAATTTGAAAAAATTTATACCGTTGGAATCTGGAGAACAAGCCCTTTCAGAATATGCAATGTGTTTAATGTTTTGCATATGTTAAAATGGTTTCTTTTGCAAAAACATGTGTAGGGCTTATTTGAGCATATGAATTATTTAGGAAATTAATTTAGGGTTTAAATTATTGTTGTTTGGCAAGCTTTTGAATTGTTTAGATTTCAGTACTATGCACTTGCTTGGTTGAGTTTTAAAAATCATCACTTAGCATTTTGCATGCATGCATATGTATTTTTGTTTGTTTGTATATGTTGTGTGTAATATGTTGCTACCATTCCTTGTGTAGACTTTGGTGCTAGTGATTGTGATTGTGAAGAGTGCTACTCTCCCAACTACTAAGGCAAGTGGTACATCATGAATAATTCTATCCCTATATTTTGTACTAAGCATTAGAAATATTTTTGTTAAGTCTTGCATGTTAATATTTTTGCCTATATACCATGTTGGGAAATCCTAAGTAGTTGTAGAATTGCTAGGAAATTCCTAATTTAAGTTACTATCTATGCCATGCTTAGCCTAGCTAGTAGCAAACAAGGGTTGGTGAAATATACATGCTATGATGAAAATGTTTCTAAGTCTTTGGACTTTGATTTTGCCTAATAAAACAACTAAGTCAATGAATCACCTGGGTGGAAAGGTACTTGATTGGTGGTTTTGGTTGAGTGGTTACACAAGGCCCATGGCTATGGTTTACCTTGTGTATCTCACTTGTGGAAAGCCACCCAGGAACAAAGGGGATTTTAGAAGCCAAGTGTTGAGAAGCTTCTAGTGCAGCCACTTGGCAATATGGGCTCTGCCTGGACCACATAGGTTGCTAGAACTTAGTCATTTGGACAGTTGGTGGTAGTGGGAATGATAGGTTGGAGCGCGTCCATTTGGTCTAAGGGAAGGCTTCTGAAAGGTCCTGTCTTGGTGAAACCAAGTCTGGTGGGGAAAGTGCACAACCTCTGCAGATGGAAAAATCTAAGTACTTAGCCAAGTCCATGGCAATGGACAGCTTGAGCATCAAGACATGGAAGCTATCAAGAATCTCATCATTCCAACTTCTAAGTAAAAACTTGTGGGTGAACAAGGGTGAAGGACCTCAATGTCTATTGGTGGTTCCTTGGGTAAAGTTTTGACAAAGAAAAACTTAGTGATTTCAACTAATAGGCAAAACCTATTGTGAGCAAAGCAAGCCAAGATACACTTAGCCAAATTTGCATATAGTATCTAGTCCACTTAAAATATACTAAGGTATCACTTGCCAATACTATTCCAAAGTATTGACCCACTGTGGCTATAACTTGTGAGGTTGCAGGTTACTCTGATGAAGATTAGGTGTCATGAGTCTACACTCAACATGTTTGCCTGTGGCACATGAAGATGAAGACTTATATTTATTTACTTATTCCAAACTCTTGTAATAGGCATGTGGCCTTTGAGTTGTAAAGACTATGTTTATCTCTGGAATGGATGTAATAATGACCTTTGTATCTGTGTACTTCATCTTAAACTGTGGATGCTAGCAATGATCCAGGGACTAGCATTGCAATCACAGGGATCCTTTTTCCTTTACAAAGGAGGGATCTTACAGATGGTATCAGAGCACTGTGTTGCCTGTAGGATTATGACCCTAGGATTGGAAACCACTAAGGAAAATTTTTCAAACAACTTCTACACTTGTCTATTCTTCTCGTAAACTTTTCTAATCTTCTTTCTCATCTCAACTTGGAGATGAACTCCATCAACGAAGCCATAAGGAAAGGACCACTCATGACCATGACTTTGGAGTGTGAGACAGAGTTTCCCAAAGCTCTCAAGGACCTCATGGTGGCAATGGAAATACATGGTGCAGCTGTGTACAAAGGCTTTCCAGTGATGGATGAAGGAGTTAAGTACTGGTGGGTGCAACTTCACTTGTACAAAAACAAGGAAGACAACCACAAGGGAACAGGATTCTCCATGTACACCAACACTGTGGTGCACACCACATTCTTTGAGTCAGCAAGAGATGCATCTTGGAAGACTATCAATGAACTTAGTGCTAGAGTCAAGTGCAGGATGCTCAACCTCCAAAAAGACTTAAAGAAAGAGAAGGAATATACCCAAGAGTTGGAAGCTACCAACCAAACCTTAAGAGGAGATATTATAGACTTAGTGATGGAGTCATGTGAGCAAGATAGGTTGATTGCTTCTAGAAACATTGTGTTAGCCAACAGATCCAGTGAGATAGGATTGTAAACCTACTTCATTAGTTGGACCACCACTTATCACCTTATTTTCAAAATGTTGCTTTAAAATAAGATTGAAACCTTGGTTGTTGTAATGGTTTCATGTATGCATGACTTGTGTGTTTTGCTTCCCAAGATGTGTATGTGATGTTTTGTCTTTTGCTAATCTTGATTTGTGTTGTTCTAACTTTTCTATCTTATAAATAGATGCCTACTGTTACCATCAACACTGTTGAGGAGTTCCAGGTTACTCGCTTTGGTCCTCGTATTGTTGAGCTTACCACTTTTCTCAATCTCCCTCTTCCTACCATCATGGTGCTTCCCCTCACCAAGTTCGAGAGGAAAGACCTTTGGGGCTTCAAGGTCAACCAGCCCGGACGCCAGACAGAGCCTACCACGGAGGCCGTCGTCTTCAAGCTCATGCATGATGACAGGGAGAGAGGCCTTGAGGTAGTGATGCAGGATCTGATAGGACGTCTGTTAGGGAGACACTCTCGACAGGTTAGAGGTACTCACTTCCACGTCTTCGGTAGATGGGACGAGGATGGAGAGTCCATTGACTTCGAGGACGATTCGAGGGACACAGCAGATCCTATTCGTCTATACCTCCAGGACTTAGAGTCTCTCATTAGGCACGTGGACACCGACAGGACCAACGTCATGCTCAGCAATGACGAACTTCAGGTGCAGCTTCGCGAGAAGGACAAGCTCTTCGCGGAGCAAGACGAGATAGTCAAGGAGATGGAGGCGAAGTTCGAGACCCAGGATAGGAAGTTCAAGAGTCAGGAGAAGCGTGTCCAGGATAGGAACAAGAAGATCCAGGACATGACTGAAGAACTGCAGTCCAAGGACTTTGAGCTCGAGCAGCAGCAGACGGTGATTGATAGACTTCATTCCCAGAAGAGGGCTCTCAAAGCCAAGATAGAGACCTTGACCACTAGTGTTGAGGAATACAAGACCGCAATGGAGAACGCAGGTCTTACCTTTGTCGAGGAGGAGGTTGATGCCGAGGAGTAGATTTGACTATTCATTTATCATTTATCATTGTACTTGTTATTTGAGAACTTGTTATTGGACCATCCGACATGTGGATGGCTTGTCATTTGTGTGTTTTACTTTATGAACTTGTTATCTTGTTGTTGAACTGTTATCCTTTTGTTGCATGCTTCGTGATTGCTTATGTGATGTATTGTGCATGAAAGCATCTATGGGTATCTCATTCTTATCTCTATTAAACAAACCACAGATGCCTCCTCGTCGTGCAAACCCCAACCCCAACAACAACAACATCACCCCAAAAATGCAACAAATGATGACCTCTCAAACTCAGCTGATGCAGATGATGACGACGTTCATACAGAATCAAAACAACAACAACAATAATAACAACAACAATAACAACAACAACAACCCACTGGGTTTTGATATGCTCACCAGATTCTTGAGATTGAGGCCAACAAAGTTCTCAGGAACAACTGATCCCATGGTGGCCAATGATTGGCTACGTTCTGTGAACAAGGACTTAGTAACCGTGGGTTGTACTGATGCTGAAAAGGTCAGATTTGCAGCACATTTGCTGGAAGGACCAGCCGCCACTTGGTGGGATAACTTCCAGATCACCACTCCCATAGAAGATGTGACATGGGCAATCTTTGAAGATGGCTTTCGTACTGCTCACATCTCACCCGGAGTGATGAGTCTGAAAAAGAAAGAGTTCCATAATCTGAAGCAGCGCCACCGCAGCGTGGCAGAGTATATTGAAGAGTTCAATAATCTGGCGCGTTATGCACCGGATGAAGTTGACACTGATGCCAAGAGAAGGGAGAAATTCCTTGAAGGCCTGAATGATGAACTGAATCTACGGCTATCAGTGGCCTATGTTCCCATTTATCAGTCTCTCTGTGACAAGGCTGCTATTTTTGAGAACAAAATAAAGCAAGTTGAGAGTAGAAAGAGAAAGCACTCCGACAAGCACAGCTCGGGATCGTCTCACAAACGATCTCACTATGATGACAGTGGAAGCTCAGGATCCCACAAGCATGGGAAATTCAACAAGCACCACAACCACAACCGTCATGACAACAAGCATCACCGTAGTCATGGCAATGACAAGTACAAGAACCACAAGAGTGGACATAAGAGCCACCATAGTGGTAATGGAAGTGGAAGTCAGCCTGTTAAGAGAGACATCAGTCAGGTTGAATGCTTCAAATGCAAGAAGATGGGGCATTATGCAAATGACTTCCCAGAAAAGAAAGTCGAAGGACCCAACAATCCCAACCCTTTTCAGAAGGGACAAGTAAACCACATCAATGTGGAGGAGGTCTTTGAGGAGCCTGATGCTGTTGCTGGTAAGTTCAGACTCAATTCTATTCCAGCATTTGTTCTTTTTGATACTGGAGCATCGCATTCATTCATATCAAAAGCATTTGTTGATAGAAATGGGTTTCCAACTGAAAACATTGGGTGTCCAATAAAAGTTAGTTCTCCGGGTGGAGATATGATAGTAAGTCTTGGATGCCGGGATCTAGTAATAGAGTTTGGAAAGCATAAATTTCCAGTGAGTCTGATAATCCTAGACTCCCAAGGACTGGACGTAATATTGGGAATGGATTGGATGGCTAAGTATGAAGGAGTACTAGATTGTGCCAATTGTACTGTTGCACTCACAACCCCGGAAAGAAAAAGAATTAAATTCAAGTCCAACTTTGAATCCAAAGGAGGTAAGCTAAATTCTCTTAAGGGGGTTAGCATGGACAGTGTGCCAATTGTGAGTGAGTATCCGGATGTGTTTCCGGAAGAATTACCAGGAATGCCACCAGATAGAGATGTGGAGTTTCTGATAGATTTGGTACCAGGGTCTGGACCAATAGCAAAAAGACCTTATAAGATGTCAGTGGACGAACTGAAAGAACTCAAGAAACAACTTGGAGAATAGTTGCAGAAAGGGTTTATTCAACCAAGATTCTTCCTCTTGGGGAGCCCCAGTTTTGTTTGTGGAGAAGAAAGATAGAAGTCAAAGGTTATGCATAGATTACCGATCACTCAACGAGGTAACTATCAAGAACAAATATCCTTTGCCTAGAATCAATGACTTGTTTGATCAGCTTGAAGGAGCTTGTGTGCTCTCAAAGAATGATCTAAGGTCAGGATACTTTCAACTCAAGATAAGAGAATAAGACATACCTAAGACAGCCTTCACTACTAGGTATGGATTGTATGAGTATACCGTGATGCCATTTGGTTTGACCAATGCTCCCGCATACTTCATGAACATGATGAACAAGGTGTTCATGGAATTTCGAGACAAGTTTGTTATCGTTTTCATCGATGACATTTTGATCTACTCCAAGAGCAAGGAAGAGCATGAAGGACATTTGCGTTTGATACTTGAGAAGTTAAGAGAGCATAAACTTTATGCTAAATTCAGCAAGTGAGAATTCTGGTTGAATGAAGTTGGATTCCTTGGTCATGTTATGACAAAGGATGGTGTGGCAGTTGATCCTGCTAAAGTTTCAGCTGTAACTGAATGGGAATCTCCCAAGTCAGTGAAAGAAGTTCGTAGTTTCCTTGGCTTAGCAGGTTACTACAGAAGGTTCATTGAGAATTTCTCCAAGGTAGCTAAGCCTATGACTGAATTGCTAAAGAAAGACAAGAAGTTTGCTTGGTCTGAAGGTTGTGAACTCAGCTTTCAGGAATTGAAGAAGAGACTTGTGACTGCACCAGTCTTGTGTCTGCCAGATTTGGAAAAAGATTTCCAAGTATATTGTGATGCATCTCATCAAGGTTTGGGTGCAGTACTTATGCAAGACGGTAAAGTAGTGGCTTATGCCTCAAGACAACTCAAAACTCATGAAGTGAACTACCCTACTCATGATTTAGAGTTAGCCTCTATTGTCCATGCACTAAAAACATGGAGACACTATCTTTTGGGAAAGCGTTGTGAAGTGTTCACAGATCACAAGAGTTTGAAGTATATCTTCACCCAGAAGGAGATTAATATGAGACAAAGAAGATGGCTAGAACTCATCAAGGACTATGACTTAAGTTTGCAATATCACCCCGGTAAAGCGAATGTTGTAGCAGATGCTCTAAGTCGTAAGGCTTTTGTGAATGGCCTTACCAAAGGAGAATTGCCAGATGATTTGTGTGCCCAATTCAGAAAACTCAGATTGGAGATTGTACCTGAAGGACATCTCATGTCTTTGGATGTTCAACCCACATTGTTGGACAAGATCAAAGAAGCCCAGAAGATTGATAAGGAAATCAAAGAGATTAAAGAAAAGATTGGCAAAGGAAAGGCCAAAGGGTTCCATGAAGACGAACAGGGTACTTTATGGCACGGGAAACGTATCTGTGTTCCACAAGATCAGGAGCTTCGGAAACTAATTTTGCAAGAAGCACACAACTCACCGTATTCCATTCATCCGGGTAACACCAAAATGTACATGGACATGAAAGAAATATTTTGGTGGAATAATCTCAAGAAGGACATCGCCGAACATATTGCTTTATGTGATGTATGTAGTAGAGTGAAGGCGGAACATCAGAAACCAGCAGGTTTACTTCAACCATTGCCTATTCCTGATTGGAAATGGGATAAGATTGGTATGGATTTCATTACCGGTCTACCAAGGACCAGGTTAGGATACGATTCTATTTGGGTAGTAGTGGATCGCCTAACTAAAGTGGCTCATTTCATACCCGTGAAGACAACTTACACAAGTTCTAAGTTGGCGAAGATCTATATGAGTAGAATTGTATGTCTACATGGAGTGCCTAAGAGTATTGTGTCTCATAGGGGAACTCAATTTACTTCCCATTTTTGGAGACAGCTACATGAGTCATTGGGAACGAGGTTGGAATTCAGTACTGCTTTTCATCCTCAAACTGATGGACAGACAGAAAGGACTAATCAGATTCTTGAAGATATGTTGAGGGCATGTGCCCTAGACTATGGAGCCAGTTGGGATGAAAGTCTGCCTTACGTAGAGTTTTCTTATAACAATAGCTATCAAGCCAGCATTGAAATGTCACCATTTGAGTTTCTCTACAGAAGAAAGTGTACCACCCCATTGTTATGGAATGGTGTGGGAGAAAGAAGTTTATTCGGACCAGATCTTATCAAAGAAGCCGAAGAGAAAGTCAAGTTGGTTAGGGACAGATTGAAGATAGCTGTCACATCCCAAGATTTTCCAAATCTTGTAATGTGAAAAATAAATGAATAAAAATAAAACTTTGTTGTTTTTCAGGGCCAGAAGAAACTTTTTGAATTCCAATAGGAATCTTCAAACCTATTTTGAACAATTAAATCCTAAAGGGATTTAACAAGTTAAAACATTTAATAAAGGAAAATAAAATATTTTGGAAATACTATTTTGGATCTTTAAGTAAAGAGTTTTGGTTCTCAAAAGAAAAGGTAGATTTATAAATAAAGATTATTTTATAAAGCCAAATTAAACCTTGGCCAAGATTTTGAAACAAAAGGGTTTGCTTTGATTAAAAGAGTAAAAGTTTGTTTAAATCAAATAATAAGGATTTGATATCCAAATTTTATTTAAATAAAAGCTTTTCCCATTTTAAGTAAACACTAAAACTTATTTTAAATAATTTTTCCAAGTATTTTGTATTCTCAAATAAAACCTACTGATTTGGTTTTGAAGGTGTTTGGATTTTATTAAATAAATCAAACCCTATTTGATTAAATAAATAAAGGTCCATTTTACTTATTTAATGAATGGATCCTAAAATGAATAAAAATATTATTTTATTTTGGAATGTTGGTTTATGTTGATAAACAGAACCAAGTTCAAAGTTGTGAAGTGTGGTGATTGTTTGAATTGTTTGAATAGTTGATTGAAATTCAAAACAGAAAAATAGAAATAGAAAAGGAAAAAGTTTCAGACAGAAAAAAAAATGGAAACGGACCTGACCCAACTGAGCCAGCCCAACAGCCCATCTAGCCCACCTCACCCTTGCCCCCGAACCGTTTTTCTTCACCGCAGAAGCAACCCGCTAAGTCACTGACCGGTGGACCTCCCCCTCACTCTTTTTCCCACTAACGCAACGGTCCCACTTCGCTAGCCATCGTCTTCACCGCGACCTGTTCTTCCTCAGACAGCGTCGCCGTTCTCAGTCATTCAATCCCCAATTTAATTCACTTAACTGCCGCGTTGATTCAGTCCAGCAACCGTGCTGTGATAAACGCCAGCACCTCCTCTCTCGTTCCCCTCTGACTCCTCCCTCAAGCACGCCCCCAGGCTGTCGAATTTTACTCAAACACCACCTCTGTCCGATGACACTCCGGTGAGGAATCCGGCCGAGCCTCTTTGCCCCGCGCGTCCCTGAGCACCCTAGCAGATTCCCCACCTCCTGACGCATCCGTCCGTGCCCCTCGTTCGACCACGGGCGTCCCTGAGCGTCGGCAACGTCTTCCTCGAGCCAGCGCTGCCGTCTGGTTCTTCTCCGACGACGCCCCCAGGTAGTATCCGACCGCCCCTCCTCTTCTCTTTCACGCACGCGTCACCGCACTGACCTTGCGTAGCTAACCTTGCCCTCTGTTTGCCTTAGCGTGATCTGTAGCGTCGCCTCCGACCACAACCAGGACCACCTGACGCCGTTCTCAACTCCGGCGAGGAATCACGACTGAACCAGTGCACCCCCTGACAAACCGCAAACGAGTTGAGCATCAGCGTCACTTCACGAACTCGGTGAGCATCCCCTTTTCCTCTCCCGCTTCCTGCATCGCCGGCAACGCCACCGCCAGGCCGCTCCGCCGCCAGCCACCGCCGCAGCGCCGCTAGTTTAGAGTCGAGCTCGCAGCAGCCGTCCGATCTTGATCCGGTGGATAGGATAGAAAGTAGAGCGAAGCGGTAAGAGCACGTCTGAGCCGCACGATATCAATTAAATCCAACGGCATGCGTCGCCTGATCCGTGCGAACCGTTTTCGACGAATCAGAACGTGCCGCGTGTCACTGGATGATTTAGAATAGAGTTTGAAATCAGATTTAGATGCCATTTTTAAACCCTTGTAACCTTCAAACCACATGTCCAAATTTTACAAATTTTATATCAATGGATTCAGGAGAACAAGCCCTAGCCAACCATGCCCTTTTTTTTAGCAAAAAGCTTCTGGAAAAATGTTTCTTTTTGCAGAAACATTTGTATGCTTGTTAAGGATGTGAAAATTGTTTAAAAATGAATTTGGGGATAAAATCTTTGGCAATTGGTGTATTTTGAACCTACTAACATTGGGAAACACTTTGTGGATTCAAAAATGAATTTGGTGAAACAAAATAATGATTCTTTGATTTAAAACCATTTCTAGTCAAATAGAAATGTGGTTTATTTATTAAAAATGGTTTTTGGAAGAAAACCTTTGGAAAATGTCTTGTTTTAAACTCACTGACCCCAAACCCCAAGTTTTGTGATTTGAAAACATATTTGGTGAACCCTATAGGTTAATGCCTTAGTAAAAATATTTCTACACCACATAAAATGATACTTTGTTTTTAAAATGGTTTATGAAGTGAAATCTTTTTGCAAATGACTTTGCCACCTTACAAAATGACTAATAGGTGTTTTCAAATGTTTATGACCCTTTAGGAACCACTTTTTCAAATAAAACAAAGGTTGGCATGTTTGCAAGCATTACCTTGACTTTGTCATTTTATGTGTTGTTTTGCTTGATTGGTAGATTGAGTTTGTGCCTTGCTTGATTGATTTGTAGTGACTTGAAGAGTGTGATTGTTGCAAGGACAAGGAGTGAGCTTATACCCTCTACCAAAAAGGCAAGTGATGCTTCATACTTTTGCCCCATTACTTTCACTATGCATTAGTGATTTCTCTAAGTAAAACTTGCATGGATTTTACTGCTAAGTATAAACCTTGCTATAGGAAAACCTAGTAGATGGAACCCTAGTAGAGAATTCCTAAGTTAAGATTCCTACTATTATCAAGCTTAGCCTAGCTAATAGAAAACATGGGTGGACTATGTATTCACACTATGGAAAAATTCCTAAGTCTGAGGACTTGTGTTTTGTTTAATAAAACAACTAAGTTAATGAATCACCTGGGTGGAATGGAAGGAATGGTTTGTGTTGAGTGGTTACACAAGGCCAGAGGACTGGTGAACCTTGTGTATCTCACTTGTGGATGGCCACCCAGGAACAAAGAGATTTGAGATGTCAAATGTTGAGAAGCTTCAAGTGCAGCCACTTGGCATTATGGGCTCTGCCTGGATCATATAGGTTGCAAGAACTTAGCCATATGGATAGTGGGTGGTAGTGTTTGATAGGTTGGAGCGCGTCCATTTTGGTCTAAGGGAAGGATTATAAAAGATCTTGTCTTGGGAAACCAAGTCTTGTGGGGAAAGTGCACCACCTCTGCAGAGTGTAAAATCTAAGTACTTAGCCATGTCCCTGGTAAAGGACAATTTGAGCATCAAGACATGGAAGCAATCAAGGATCTCATCATTCAAATTTCTAAGTTAAAAGTTTGTGGTTTGAACAAGGGTTAAAGGATTTTCAATCTTTGTTTGAGAAAAATGATTTTGTCAAGCAAAAACTTAGTGTTTTCAAAATGATAAGGAAAATCTATTTTGAGAAATGCAAGCCTCAACTCCACTTAGCCAAATGCATATAGATGATAGACTCCACTATACTGCCATAGTATCACTTGCCAATACAATTCAAATGTATTGACCCTTTGTGGCTGTAACTTGTATGTTGCAGGTTTGATTGATGTTAGTAAAGTTTGATGATTAGGATTACAAAGTCTACAACCAACATGTCTGCCTGTGGCACTTTGAAGATGAAGGACCCCATGCTTATAGATATTCTGCTGCAATGTAATGTAATAGCCAAATGAGCTATGCAAGATGTAATAAAATTATGTTATTCCTGGTTATAAAGTTACATTATGACCTTTGTTTCTTGATATTACATCTTAACTGTGGATGCTAGCTATTGATCCAGGGACTAGCATTGCAATCACAGGAGGAATCTTCCTTGTTTGAAGGTTGAGACCTCTACAATAGCACAGTCCCGATAGAAAAGCTACGCAGATCCTAAGCGTAGAGAAGTCACCTACGAAGTCGGTGATAGGGCTTATCTTAGAGTGTCACCACTTCGTGGAGTGAAGAGATTCGGAGTCAAAGGAAAATTGGCACCAAGATATGTTGGGCCATTCAAGATTCTAAGTCGCAAAGGAGAAGTTGCCTATGAAATTGAATTGCCAGAGTCTTTGTCAGCAGTCCATAATGTGTTTCATGTGAGTCAACTTAAGAAATGTCATCCAGAAATGGAGGAAACTTCTTTGAAGGATACTATACCTTTGGAGGAGGTTCAATTGGAAAGTGATCTCACTTATGAAGAGAAGCCTATCAAGATTCTTGAGACTGCAGAAAGAGTCACACGGACTAAGACTATCAAGTTTTGCAAAGTTCAGTGGAACCATCATTCCGAAGAGGAAGCAACATGGGAAAGAGAAGATGATCTTCGGAGAGACCACCCTCACCTATTTGCTAGCCAATCCGAATCTCGAGGGCGAGATTCACCTTAAGGGGGTTAGATTTGTAACATCCCTAAAATTATGTTTCAAACTCATGCATATCATCCATGCATCCATGATCATATAGAGTTCATTTCAAACAAATAAATTCAAAAACAGGAGCATATGAGCTCATTATTTTATGTGAACAGCATTTGAAACAAATGCTACTCTTCTATGAGAGAATGTTGTTCATGAAACCAAACTTTGTGCCTTATTACTTTCTGAATGTTTTGCTTGTTTGCTAAGGTTTTAAACCAAGATTTCAAAGCAAATATAATTTGAAAACCAATTTCAAAACCAATATAAAACAAGTGCTATGCCACTGTTTATTATATTTTATTCCAAATGACCAAGCCAATTCAAAGTGACCACTTGGTTTTATGCCCAAATTTGTGACTATTGCACACTACAAAAATCCTGAAAAGATTTGAATTCAAATAGAGTTTGAATTCATTTGAAAATCATTCCATAAAATCAAATAGAAATAGAAAAGGAATAAGGAAAAAGAAAAAGGCCGGCGCTACTGATTCAGCCCAACAACGAACCCAGCCCATCTAGCCCACCCGGGTTCCCCTTCTCCCTCTCTCACGCGCAGACGCACCCAGCGAGTCGCTGACGCTCGGACCCCACTCCCCCCTCTGTTTATTTCGCTGACAAGTGGACCTCTCCATGTCGACGCCTTCTTCCCCAATTCTCGCGCGCAGACGTTGTCGCCGCTGGCCGTTGCTGCGTTGATTCCGCGGCGTAATTGCCATTGATTCGCCGAGCGTTTCTTGTCGAGCTCCTGCCTACTTAAACCCCTCCCTCTCGCGGCCATTTCCCCTCAACCAATTTCCTCTCCACGCCACCAGGCTGCTCGCAACTCGCCAGACACTGCCGTTGTTCCGACAACCTCGCCGACGAATTCCGGTGAGCACCGTGTCCCCCTCTGTCCATGGTTCATACTAGCATGCTCTACAACTCCGTGCGCATCTACTGACTCCTTCCTTTTTCTCACGCATGGTCTGTAGCCTCGGCAACGACAATGACTGAGCGCCACCGCTCTCTGCTTGAACTCCGGCGACCTCTCCCCGTAAGTACCAGCCGCCCCTTGCCCTCTGTCTGATACACCTAGGATCCTTAGCATCTTGCGCGTCTAACGGTGCCCTCCTATTGCCTTAGCGCGGCTCGGAACCTCGCCAACATCGACCGGCAGCCGTACCTGACGCGTTCGCGAACTCCGACGAGCAATCCGCGACGACTCCGAGCGCCCCTTCGCCAACCAGAGGCATGTTGAGCTTCACCTCGTCACGGCGGTTCTGGTAAGCACCCTCTCCCCTCCCCGGGCGACCTAGAACGCCGGCACCGCCACTGACAGGCACGCCGCCGCCAGTTGCCGCCGCTAGCGCCGCTAGTCTATGGTCAAAGCAACAACAACCGTTGGATGTAGATCTTGCGGATTAGATTAGATCTGAGCGAAACGTTTTCTTTGAATCTGGCGCATTGGATCTGACTTGATCTGACGGCGCGGAAATGTGATCCTGAGTGAAACGGTATCGACCAATAGGAATCAGACGCGTGGCTAGGCTGTGAGTTTAAAACAGAATTTGAAATCTGATTTATATCCAAATTTGAAATAGCTATAACTTTTGATCCACACGTTAGAATTTGAAAAAATTTATACCGTTGGAATCTGGAGAACAAGCCCTTTCAGAATATGCAATGTGTTTAATGTTTTGCATATGTTAAAATGGTTTCTTTTGCAAAAACATGTGTAGGGCTTATTTGAGCATATGAATTATTTAGGAAATTAATTTAGGGTTTAAATTATTGTTGTTTAGCAAGCTTTTGAATTGTTTAGATTTCAGTACTATGCACTTGCTTGGTTGAGTTTTAAAAATCATCACTTAGCATTTTGCATGCATGCATATGTATTTTTGTTTGTTTGTATATGTTGTGTGTAATATGTTGCTACCATTCCTTGTGTAGACTTTGGTGCTAGTGATTGTGATTGTGAAGAGTGCTACTCTCCCAACTACTAAGGCAAGTGGTACATCATGAATAATTCTATCCCTATATTTTGTACTAAGCATTAGAAATATTTTTGTTAAGTCTTGCATGTTAATATTTTTGCCTATATACCATGTTGGGAAATCCTAAGTAGTTGTAGAATTGCTAGGAAATTCCTAATTTAAGTTACTATCTATGCCATGCTTAGCCTAGCTAGTAGCAAACAAGGGTTGGTGAAATATACATGCTATGATGAAAATGTTTCTAAGTCTTTGGACTTTGATTTTGCCTAATAAAACAACTAAGTCAATGAATCACCTGGGTGGAAAGGTACTTGATTGGTGGTTTTGGTTGAGTGGTTACACAAGGCCCATGGCTATGGTTTACCTTGTGTATCTCACTTGTGGAAAGCCACCCAGGAACAAAGGGATTTTAGAAGCCAAGTGTTGAGAAGCTTCTAGTGCAGCCACTTGGCAATATGGGCTCTGCCTGGACCACATAGGTTGCTAGAACTTAGTCATTTGGACAGTTGGTGGTAGTGGGAATGATAGGTTGGAGCGCGTCCATTTGGTCTAAGGGAAGGCTTCTGAAAGGTCCTGTCTTGGTGAAACCAAGTCTGGTGGGGAAAGTGCACAACCTCTGCAGATGGAAAAATCTAAGTACTTAGCCAAGTCCATGGCAATGGACAGCTTGAGCATCAAGACATGGAAGCTATCAAGAATCTCATCATTCCAACTTCTAAGTAAAAACTTGTGGGTGAACAAGGGTGAAGGACCTCAATGTCTATTGGTGGTTCCTTGGGTAAAGTTTTGACAAAGAAAAACTTAGTGATTTCAACTAATAGGCAAAACCTATTGTGAGCAAAGCAAGCCAAGCTACACTTAGCCAAATTTGCATATAGTATCTAGTCCACTTAAAATATACTAAGGTATCACTTGCCAATACTATTCCAAAGTATTGACCCACTGTGGCTGCAACTTGTGATGTTGCAGGTTACTCTGATGAAGATTAGGTGTCATGAGTCTACACTCAACATGTTTGCCTGTGGCACATGAAGATGAAGACTTATATTTATTTACTTATTCCAAACTCTTGTAATAGGCCTGTGGCCTTTGAGTTGTAAAGACTATGTTTATCTCTGGAATGGATGTAATAATGGCCTTTGTATATATGTACTTCATCTTAAACTGTGGATGCTAGCAATGATCCAGGGACTAGCATTGCAATCACAGGGATCCTTTTTCCTTTACAAAGGAGGGATCTTACAGTTCCATAATGAATTTGGATGAGTTCCAAAATTAAGACATTGACCCCTCCTTTGTAAAGGAAAAGGAATCCCTGTGTTTACAATGCTAGTCCCTGGATCAATAGCTAGCATCCACAGTTAAGATGTAATATCAAGAAACAAAGGTCATAATACCACTTTATAACTAGGAATAAAATAATTTATTACATCTTTCATAGCTCATTTGGCTATTACATTACATTGCAGCAGAATATCTATAAGCATGGGGTCCTTCATCTTCAAAGTTCCACGGGCAGACATGTTGGTTGTAGACTTGTAATCCTAATCATTAAACTTCACTAATATCAATCAAACCTACAACATAACAAGTTACAGCCACAAGGGTCAATACGTTTGAATTGTATTGGCAAGTGATACTATGGTAGTATAGTGGAGTCTATCATCTATATGCATTTGGCTAAGTGGAGCTTAGGCTTGCATTGCTCAAAAATATATTTTTCCTTATCATTTGAAAACACTAAGTTTTTGCTTGACAAAAAAATCTTTCCCAAGGCAACTCCCAATCAAAGATTGAAGATCCTTTAACCCTTGTTCAACCACAAGTTTTTAACTTAGAAAATTTGGATGATGAGATTCTTGATTGCTTCCATGTCTTGATGCTCAAATTGTCCTTTTCCAGGGACATGGCTAAGTACTTAGATTTTACACTCTGCAGAGGTGGTGCACTTTCCCCACAAGACTTGGTTTCACCAAGACAAGATCTTTCAGAAGCCTTTCCTTAGACCAAATGGACGCATTCCAACCTATCATCCCACTACCACCAACTGTCCAAATGGCTAAGTTCTAGCAACCTATGTGATCCAGGCAGAGCCCATAATGCCAAGTGGTTGCACTTGAAGCTTCTCAACATTTGACATCTCAAATCTCTTTGTTCCTGGGTGGCCATCCACAAGTGAGATGCACAAGGTAAACCATAAAAATGGGCCTTGTGAACCACTCAACACAAACCATTCCTTCCATTCCACCCAGGTGATTCATTCACTTGGTTGTTTTATTAAACAAATCACAAGTCCTCAGACTTAGAAATTTTCCATAGTGTGAATATATATTCCACCCTTGTTTTCTATTAGCTAAGCTAAGCATGATAGTAGTAGGAATCTTAACTTAGGAAATTTTACTAAGGTTTCATCTACTAGGTTTTCCCATAGCATGGTTTATACTTAGCAAAAATTCCATGCAAGTTTTACTTAGAAAAATCACTAATGCATAGTGAAAGTAATGGGACAAAAGTATGAAGCATCACTTGCCTTTTTGGTAGAGGGTATAAGTTCACTCCTTTGTCCTTGCAACAATCACACTCTTCAAGTCACTACAATTCAATCAAGCAAGGCACAAACTCAATCTACCAATCAAGCAAAACAACACACATAAAATCATAAAGTCAAAGTAATGCATGCAAACATGCCAAGCTTTGTTTTGTTTGAAAAAGTGGTTCCTAATGGGTCATAAACATTTGAAAACACCTATTGGTCATTTTGTAAGGTGGCAAAGTCATTTGCAAAAGTTTTCACTTTGTAAACCATTTTCAAAACAAAGTATCATTTTATGTGGTGTAGAAATATTTTTACTAAGGCATTAACCTATAGGGTTCACCAAATATGTTTTCAAACCATAAAACTTGGTGTTTGGGGTCAGAGAGTTTAAAACAAAACATTTCCCAAAAGTTTTCTTCCAAAACCATTTTTAACAAATAAACCACATTTCTATTTGACTAGAAATGGTTTTAAATCAAAGAATCATTATTTTGTTTCACCAAATACATTTTTGAGTCCACAAAGTGTTTCCTATGGTCAGTAGGTTCAAAATACACCTTTTGCCAAAGTTTTTATCCCCAAATTCATTTTTAAACAATTTTCACAACCTTAACAAGCATACAAATGTTTCTGCAAAAACAATCATTTTTCCAGAAGCTTTTGCTAAACAAAAGGTATGGTTGGCTAGGGCTTGTTTTCCTGATTCCAACGGTATAAAGTTTGTAATTTTTGGACGTGTGGTTTGAAAGTTACAAAGGTTTCAAGTTTGCAATTAAATCTGATTCAAAAATCTGTTTTAACTCAAACCAGTGACACGCGTCGGACTCCTATTCGTCGAAAACGTTTCGCGTGGATCGACTGCTCTGGAGCGTTGGATTCAAGTCAGATCGTGTGGTACTGAGCGCATACCCCTTCGCCATTAAGTGATTCTATCACATCCACCCGATCGATATCGGATGGCTGCTGTGAGCTCGTCCCTTAACTAGCGGCGCTGCGGCGGTGGCTGGCGGCGGAGCGGCCAGTCGATGACGGCGCCGGTGGTACAGGAAGCAAGGGAAGGTGGGGAGATGCTCACAGTGATCACCGTGGAATGCTGGTGCTCAACGTGGTCGTCTCCGTCGAAGGGGCGCTCGGGGTGGACGACAATCGCTCGCCGGAGTCTAGGACAGCATCGGGCACGCACTGGCGTCGTAGTTGGCGAGGCTACAGGTCACGGAAAGACAAAACAGGGGTTTTGTTAGACGCGCAAGAGAGAGTAGAGAGTAGGAGTATCATCTTGAGATGAAGGGGAGGTCAGTGTTACCGGGGGGAGGTCGTCGGAGAAGAACCAGACGCGGCGGCGCTCAGTGGTTTGTTGGAGACGGTGTTCTGGGGCGCCCGCGGGTGAATGGAAAGCGCCGGGAGATGCTCCTGGGAGTGGGAAAGGTGTGAGCTTGGTCGGGGAGGCAAGGGGTGGCGAGTACTAGCCGGAATCGGTGCGGAGGGTCGTCGGAGACAGGGGTGCTCGGGGAGGAATTGAGGCGGCCTGGAGGCACACTTGGGGGAGGAAACAGAGGGGAAGTGGAGAGGAGGGGCAGGCGATTTATCGTGCGTGGTCACGGGGCTGATTCAACGCGTGATTAAGGCGTATTACGCCGGATTAATTCCGTCTGCAACGGCCGGCGAGGGGGAAGCGTAGTCCACGAGTGGGGAAGAAGGGGAACGTGGCGGTGGGGCCTGCTTGTCAGTCACTCTGCGGGTGTGCGGTTGGGTAGAAAAACGCTTCGCGCGTGGGGGAGGGAAGCTGGGCTGGACTGGGTCCTGTTGGGCCAGTTTGTTGGGCAGGGTCTTTTGCTTATTTTTTTTCTGTCTGATTGTTTTATCTTTTCTATTTCTATTTACTGATTTGAAATTCAAACAAACAATCCAATCAACCAAATCAATTCAAACAAACACCACACTTCACAACTTTGAACTTGGTTCTGTTTATCAACATAAACTAAATCCCAAAATAAAATAATAATTGTATTCTTTTTAGGATCCATTCATTAATTAAATAAAATGGACCTTTAGTTATTTAATCAAATAGGGCATGATTTAATTAATAAAATCTCCATTTGAAATCCATATACTTTCAAAACCAAATCAGTAGGTTTTATTTGAAAGTAAAGAATACTTGGAAAGCTTGTTTAAAATAAAATAACATTTTTTACTTTAGGGTCCATAAATAAATAAATAAAATGGGCCTTAGTTATTAATTCAAATAGGATTTGTTTTATTAAAAACTTTATTTTGAAAACTAAAATAGTACCAAACCATTCAGTAGGTTTTATTTGAAAATAATAAACATTTGGAAAACTTACTTTAAACACAAGTTTTGATGGTTTGGAAATAATAAAACCTTTATTAATAAAAATTGGATATTAAATCCTTATTACTTTATCTAAATAAACCTTTATTATTTTTATCAAAACAAAATGTTTTATTTTCAAAAGCTTGGCCAAGGTTTAATTTGGCTCTATAAAATAATCTTTATTTATAAACTTACCTTTTCTTCTTAAAAACCAAATCCTTTTATAAAAAGATTTCAAAGAAGTAATAAAATATTTTTATTTTTCCTTTATTAAATATTTATCTTTTTAATCCCTTTAGGATTTATTTGACCCAAATTGGTTTGAAGGTTTCCAATTGGATTCAAAAGTTTCTTCTGGCTCTGAAAATCAACAA
Organism: Avena sativa; assembly: GCA_916181665.1. Taxonomy (NCBI): domain Eukaryota; kingdom Viridiplantae; phylum Streptophyta; class Magnoliopsida; order Poales; family Poaceae; genus Avena; species Avena sativa. Next base: position 365,421,823 of record OV702295.1, read on the forward strand.
AGTTTTATTTTATTCATTTATTTTTCACATTACAAGATTTGGAAAATCTTGGGATGTGACAGGCTACCACCCTTAAAATTAAATCTCGTCCCGAGATTTGGGAAGGCTAGGGTTACAAGTTGGCTCAAAACATCTAGGGTACTACCACCCTTAAAATTTTTCAAACTAAATTACATATTGGCTTTCTTGGGATCCTGGGGAAATCTTCTCTGGGCAACCATCTGCATAGTGTCCTTTGTTTTCACACTTGAAACATGTGACAAGGCTGAGATCCTTCATGGGCTTGTTTATCTTGTGCTTCATCTTTTCTGGACAATTGTTTACATAGTGGCCTAGTTCCTTGCATTTGAAACACATCACTTGGCTGATATCTTTCTTTTTCTTTGGTATCATTGCCTTTTGTTTGTTTCCTTGGTTCTTCTTCTTTTCTGGGCATTCATTGGCATAGTGTCCCATCTCTTTGCAATTGAAACATTGCACTTGAGTAATATCTTCCTTGCTAGGGTTGGGGCATTTCTTGTTCTTCTTTTTGGGTTTCTCCAAAGCTAGGAGTTCTTCTGGTTCATGTTCTTCATAGGTGGGAGATCTTTCTCTCTTCTTGGGGCATTGATCTACATGCTCCTTGGATGCATGATCCTTGTCTCCACAAGTTTTGCTAGCTTGGGTTCCTTCTAGATTAGCATCTTTGTCATCCTTGTTGTCATTAGCTCTTTGGGAAAAGTTTTCTCCCATGTTGATCATTTGAGTAACCAATCCTTGCAACAATTGGGATTGAAGTTTCAAAATCCTTTGTATGGCTGGGTCTAGTCCATTGTTGTTGGCTAAAAGCTGAGTTGTCTCTTGGCTCAACTGGTTTTGGGTTGCTATAAGTTCTCTCATGTTGTCCTCTTGGTTGTTGTTGTTGTCATCAACCTTGATGTTGGAGTCTCTTGGAGAAGTCATCTGTTTGGGTTGGATTGGGATTATAATAGGCAAAAGATTTTCTAAGGAAATAATTCTAATCACACACATCACAATTCCTACAAGCAAAGTGCAAGCAATCACAATCAATCATTTCACTCAAACAACAAGTTGCAAGCATATTTTCTAAACAACCAAAAATATTTTTGTTACACCACATAAGTTGGTGGGTTTGACTTAACTAAAATATGGTGGTCCATCTATATGGTTCACTTGTGATCTTTCCATCTTTCTTGGTTGATTCCTTCTTGCATTCAAATTTTCCTTAGTGGTTTCCAATTCTAGGGTCATAATCCTACAGGCAACACAGTGCTCTGATACCATCTGTTAGACCCCTCCTTTGTAAAGGAAAAGGATCCCCGTGATTGCAATGCTAGTCCCTAGATCATTGCTAGCATCCACAGTTTAAGATGAAGTACACAGATACAAAGGTCTTTTATTACATCCATTCCAGAGGTAAAACATAGCCTTTTACAACTCAGGGCCATAGGCCTAATACAAGAGTTTTGGAATAAGTAAATAAACACAAGTCTTCATCTTCATGTGCCACAGGCAAGCATGTTGAGTGTAGACTCATGACACCTAATCATCATCTGAATAACCTGCAACATCACAAGTTACAGCCACAGCGGGTCAATACTTTGGAATAGTATTGGCAAGTGATACCTTAGTAAGTTTTTAAGTGGACTATATTACTATATGCAATTTGGCTAAGTGTAGCTTGGCTTGCTTTGCTTCAAAATAGGTTTTTCCTATTTGTTGAAATCACTAAGTTTTTCTTTGTCAAAACTTTCCCAAGAAACCTCCAATAGACATTGGGGTTCTTTACCCTTGTTCACCCACAAGTTTTACTTAGAAAGTTGGAGTGATGAGATTCTTGTAGCTTCCATGTCTTGATGCTCAAGTTGTCCATTGCCATGGACTTGGCTAAGTACTTAGGTTTTTCCATCTGCAGAGGTTGTGCACTTTCCCCACCAGACTTGGTTTCCCAAGATAGGACCTTTCAGAAGCCTTTCCTTAGTCAAATGGACGCGCTCCAACCTATCATTCCCACTACCACCTACTGTCCAAGTGACTAAGTTCTAGCAACCTATATGATCATGGCAGAGCCCATATTGCCAAGTGGTTGCACTGTAAGCTTTCTAAACACTTGGCCTACAAATCCCTTTGTGCCTGGGTGGCATACCACAAGTGAGATACACAAGCCAAATCCATGGCCTTGTGTAACCACTCAACACAAACCATTCTTTCCATTCCACCCAGGAGGTTTATTGACTTAGTGGTTTTATTAAGAAAACATAAGTCTCATGACTTAGAATATAGTCAATATAGCATGAATAGATTATACCAACCCTTATTTGCTAATAGCTAGGCTAAGCATGGCATGGTAACTTTAACTTAGGAAAGATTCCCTAGCAATTCTACCATTCCATACTACATAGGATTTCCCAACATTTCATTTGGCAAGAGTAGCATGCAGGACTTAGCAAAATATCTAGTGCTAGTACAAAATATAGGAATGAAATATTCATGAAATATCACTTGCCTTGGTAATGGGGAGAGTAGCACTCTTCACAATCACAGTCACTAGCAAAATCTACACATAAAATTTGTAGCACACAATTACACACAAATTATACACAAACAAAATTATGTATGCATGCATGCAAGAAAGTGCTAAATGATGTTTTGTAAAAACCCATGCAGCAAGTACAAGATACAGAAACATAACTAAGTCAAAAAGTTTGCTAACTAAATTTATTTAGCCCTAAATCAATTTGCTAAACTAAAACTATACTCAAATTGGACCTAAACATGTTTCTGTATAAAAAGTCATTTTATCAGATACTATTTGTTAAACACATGGTAGATTCAGAAAGGGCTTGATTCACTGATTTCAATGGTATAAAGTTTGCAAAAATCTAACGTGGAAAACTCAAGTTATAGCCATTTGAAATTTGGATCAAAATCTGGTTTGAATTCTGTTTTTAGATCTAACCCTAGCCACGCGTCGCGATATTACTGGCGCGTACCGGTTCGCACCGGATCACCCTTCTGTGCCGTTGGATCTAACTAACGCTGCGCGGCTCAGATCTGTCCATACCCCTTCGTTAAGTGAACTGTTTCTATGCGTAGGATCTAGATCTGACGGCTAAAATCTATTAACCAGAAACGAGCGGCGCTAGCGGCATTGACTGGCGGCGGCGCGTCTGACTATGGTGGTGTCGGTGCTCTAGGTCGCCCGGGGAAGCAAGAAGGCGCTTACCAGGACCGCAGTGGCGTGCTGAAGCTCGAGGTGGCTTTGGTTTGTCAAGGGGCGCGCGGATACGGCGATGATTTCTCGTCGGAGTAGAGGCAGGCATCGGGCACGGTCAGTCGTTGTCGTTGGCGAGGTTGTCGATCACTAGGAGGCAAACAAGGGGCATGGTCAGATGCAGGAGATCATGGAGAAGATGTGTGGGTGAAGGAGAAAGCTTGGGGCGGTCTGGACTTACCACTGGAGGTCGTCGGAGTTGAAACCGAAGACGGTGGCGGCCAGTCGTCGACGTTGCTGGATCTACGGTTCATGCGGAGTCAAAAGGAAGGTGTCAGTAGGTGCGCAAGTACTCGCTGATCTTGATAGCATGAACGAGAGATAGAGGGGAGCTCGGAACTCACCGGAATTCGCCGGCGCAGTCGTCGGAACAGCGGCGGCGTCGTGCGAGTTGTGGGCAGCCTGGTGGCGTGAAGGTGAAATTGATTTGGGGGAAATGGTTGCAAGGAGGGGGAGATCTTATAGCCCGAGGCTCGACAAGAAACGCTCGCTGTATCAATGCCAATTAAGCTCGCGAAATCAGTGCTGCAACAGCCAGCGGCGGAGGTCGTGCGCGGAATCAGGGTAAGACGAAGCTGACGTGGACGGGGCCCGCTTGGCAGTGAAATAAGCAAATGGGGTGTGGGGTCTGACTGTCAGCGACTGGGTGGGTGTGCTCGCGCGTGCAGAAAGAAAAGGAATGACCCGGGTGGGCTAACTGGGCCTGTTCCAATGCTGGGCTAGATTCCTGGCGCTCGGCCCTTTTCTTTTGTTGACCCTTTTTCTTTTTCTATTTCGATTTTCAGGAATGGTTTTGAAATGATTTCAAACTCCTTTTGAATTCAAACTATTCTGAGGTTTTTGCAGGGTACAGTAGTCTCCAATATAGATATTAAGCATGTGGTTGCTTTGCAAGGGCTTGGTCAAGCTTGGAGTATAGAATAATCAGATACTTTGCATCTGATTTGCAAATGTTTGAAAAGGGGTTTTGAAATTATTTCTAAGTTGAAAACTTTGGTCTAAATTCTACACACAAACTTTCCAACAATGAAGACAAGCATCTAGGTTCCTAAACTTTCAAACTTTCAAATGGTGATGGCCATTTGAATTAAATCTGCCCACATAAAATCATAGCACCATGTGCTTCTGTTTTTCTAAAATGAGTTTGAATATGAACTCAAATCCATATGCATGCATGAGTGATATGCAAACTTTGAAACTTATGATTTTAGGGATGTTACAAATCTAACCCCCTTAAGATGAATCTCGCCCTCGAGATTCGGATTGGCTAGCAAATAGGTGAGGGTGGTCTTTCCGAAGATCATCTTCTCTTTCCCATGTTGCTTCCTCTTCGGAATGATGATTCCATTGTACTTTGCAAAACTTGATAGTTTTTGTCCTTGTGACTCTTTCTGCGGTCTCAAGAATCTTGACAGGCTTTTCTTCATAGGTGAGGTCACTTTCTAGTTGAACTTCTTCCAAAGGTATGGTATCCTTCAAAGAAGAATCTTCCATCTCTGGGTGACATTTCTTGAGCTGACTCACATGAAACATATTATGGACAGCTGACAGAGATTCTGGCAATTCAACTTCATATGCAACTTCTCCCTTGCGACTTAAAATTCTGAATGGCCCAACATATCTTGGTGCCAACTTTCCTTTGACTCCAAATCTTTTCACTCCACGAAGTGGTGATACTCTAAGATAAGCTCTATCCCCAACTTCGTAGGTGACTTCTCTACGCTTAGAATCCGCGTAGCTTTTCTGTCTAGACTGTGCTATCTTCAACCTGTCCTTGACCAATTTGACTCACTTCAGCGTCTTTGATAAGATCAGGTCCAAACAAACTTCTTTCTCCCACACCATTCCATAGCAATGGGGTGGTGCACTTCCTTCCGTAGAGAAACTCAAATGGTGCCATCCCAATACTAGATTGATAACTGTTATTGTAAGAGAATTCTGCGTAAGGCAGACTTTCATCCCAACTTGCTCCATAGTCTAGGGCACATGCCCTCAACATGTCTTCAAGAATTTGGTTAGTACTTTCCGTTTGTCCATCAGTTTGAGGATGAAAGGCAGTGCTGAATTCCAACCTCGTTCCCAAAGATTCATGAAGCTGTCTCCAAAAGTGAGAAGTAAACTGAGTTCCTCTATCAGACACAATACTCTTAGGCACACCGTGAAGGCATACAATTCTGCTCATGTAGATTTTGGCTAACTTGGCACTTGTATAAGTTGTCTTCACGGGTATAAAATGAGCCACTTTAGTTAGGCGATCCACTACTACCCATATGGAATCATACCCTGACCTAGTACTTGGTAATCCGGTAATGAAATCCATACCGATATTTTCCCACTTCCATTCAGGAATAGGTAGTGGTTGGAGTAAACCTGCTGGTTTCTGATGTTCCGCTTTCACTCTACTACACACATCACACAAAGCAATATGTTCAGCGATGTCCCTTTTTAGATTGTTCCACCAAAATCTTTCTTTCATATCCATGTACATCTTGGTGTTTCCCGGGTGAATAGAATACGGAGAGTTGTGAGCTTCTTGTAGAATCAGTTTCCTCAACTCCGGATCTTGTGGAACACAAATACGTTTCCCATGCCATAAGGTACCCTGTTCGTCTACACGGAAACTTTTGGCTTTTCCTTGGCTAATCCTTTCCTTAATCTCTTCGATTTCTTTATCAGTCTTCTGGGCTTCTTTAATCTTATCCAGCAAAGTGGGTTGAACATCCAAAGACATGAGATGTCCTTCTGGTACAATCTCCAATCTGAGTTCTTTGAATTTCTTACACAAGTCGTCTGGCAATTCACCTTTGGTAAGGCCATTTACAAACACTTTACGACTTAGAGCATCTGCTACAACATTTGCTTTACCGGGGTGGTACTGCAAACTTAAGTCGTAATCTTTGATAAGTTCTAGCCATCTCCTTTGTCTCATATTGATTTCCTTTTGGGTGAAGATATACTTCAAACTCTTGTGATCTGTGAATACTTCACAACGCTTTCCCAAAAGGTAGTGTCTCCATGTTTTGAGTGCATGGACAACATCGGCTAACTCTAAATCATGAGTAGGATAGTTTACTTCATGAGTTTTGAGTTGTCTTGAGGCATAAGCCACAACTTTTCCGCCTTGCATAAGTACGGCACCTAATCCTTGATGCGAAGCATCACAATATACTTGGAAATCCTTCTCCAAATCTGGCAGGCACAGAACTAGTGCTGACACAAGTCTCTTCTTCAACTCTTGAAAGCTGAGTTCACAACCTTCAGACCAAGCAAACTTCTTGTCTTTCTTTAACAATTCTGTCATTGGCTTAGCAACCTTTGAGAAATTTTCAATAAATCTTCTGTAGTAACCTGCTAAGCCAAGGAAACTACGAACCTCTTTTACGTTATTAGGAGATTCCCATTCAGTCACAGCTGAAACTTTAGTAGGATCAACTGCCACACCATCCTTTGTCATAACATGACCAAGAAAACCAACTTCCTCTAACCAGAACTCGCACTTGCTGAATTTGGCATAAAGTTTATGCTCCCTCAGTTTCTCAAATATCAATCATAAGTGCCCTTCATGTTCTTCTTTGCTCTTGGAGTAGACTAAGATGTCATCGATGAAAATGACAACAAACTTGTCAAGAAATTCCATGAACACCTTGTTCATCATATTCATGAAGTATGCTGGAGCGTTGGTTAAACCAAAAGGCATCACAGTGTACTCATACAATCCATACCTTGTGGTGAATGCTGTTTTAGGTATGTCTTGCTCTCTTATCTTGAGTTGAAAATAACCTGACCGGAGATCAATTTTTGAGAACACACATGCTCCTTCTAGCTGATCAAACAAGTCGTTGATTCTGGGCAAAGGATATTTGTTCTTGATGGTTACTTCGTTGAGTGATCGGTAATCAATGCATAATCTTTGTGTTCTATCCTTCTTTTCCACGAATAAAACTGGAGCTCCCCAAGATGAAGAACTTGGCTGGATGAATCCTTTCTGCAATTGTTCTCCAAGTTGTTTCTTGAGTTCCTTTAGTTCGTCCACTGACATTTTATAAGGTCTCTTTTCTCTTGGTCCAGAACCTGGTACCAAATCTATTATAAACTCCACATCTCTATCTGGTGGCATTCCCGGTAACTCTTCCGGAAACACATCCGGATACTCACACACAATTGGCACAGTGTCCATGCTAACCCCCTTAAGATAATTCAGCTTACTTCCTTTAGATTCAAAGTTGGACTTGAATTTTATTCGCTTTCCTTCAGGGGTTGTGAGTGTTACTGTACAATTTGCACAATCTAGTACCCCTTGATACTTAGCCATCCAATCCATTCCCAAAATCACATCCAATCCTTGGGAATTCAGGATTATCAGGTTCACTGGAAACTTATATTTCCCAAACTCTATGACTAGATCCCGACATCCAAGACTTACTATCATATCTCCTCCCGGAGAACTAACTCTTATCAGACACCCAATGTTTTCAGATGCAAACCCATTTCTATCAACAAATGCTTTTGATATGATTGAATGAGATGCACCGGTATCAAAGAGTACAAATGCTGGAATTGAATTGAGTCTGAACTTACCAGCAACAGCATCAGGCTCCTCATAGACCTCCTCCACATTGATGTGGTTAACCTGTCCTTTCTGAAAAGGATTTGGCTTGTTAGGTCCTTCAACTTTCTTCTCAGGGCACTCATTAGCATAATGCCCCAGCTTCTTGCATTTGAAGCATTCAACCTGACTGATGCCCTTTTTAGGCTGGTTTCCACTTCCACTTCCACTGTGGTGGTTCTTATGTCCACTCTTGTGGTTCTTGTACTTATCATTGTCATGACTGCGATGGTGCTTGTTGTCATGACGGTTGTGGTTGTGGTGCTTGTTGAATTTCCCATGCTTGTGGGATCCTGAGCTTCCACTGTCATCAATATGAGATCGTTTGTGAGACGATCCCGAGCTGTGCTTGTCGGAGTGCTTTCTCTTCCTACTCTCAACTTGCTTCATTTTATTCTCCAAAATAGCAGCCTTGTCACACAGAGACTGATAAGTTGGAACATATGCCACAGACAACTGTAAGTTTAGCTCATCATTCAACCCCTCAAGAAATTTTTCCTTCCTCTTGGCATCTGTGTCAACCTCATCCGGTGCATAACGCGCCAGATTGTTGAACTCTTCTATGTATTCCGCCACGCTACGGTGGTGCTGCCTCAGATTGTGGAACTCTTTCTTTTTCAGGCTCATCATTCCTGATGAGATATGAGCAGTGCGAAAGCCATCCTCAAAGATAGCCCAAGTCACCTCATCAATAGGAGTGGTGATTTGTAAGTTGTCCCACCATGTGGCGGCTGGCCCCTCCAACAGATGCGCTACAAACCTGACTTTCTCAGCATCCGTGCAGCCCACGGTCACTAAGTCCTTGTTTACAGAACGCAGCCAATCATTGGCCACCATGGGATCAGTCGTCCCCGAGAACTTAGCTGGCCTCAAACGCAGAAATCTAGTTAGCATGTCAAAGCCCGGAGGGTTGTTGTTGTTGTTGTTATTGGGGTTGTTGTTGTTGTTCTGGTTTTGGATGAATGTCGTCATCATTTGCATAAGCTGTGTTTGCGCATTCATCATTTGTTGCATTTCCGGGGTAATGTTGTTGGGGTTGGGGTTTGCGCGGCGGGGAGGCATCTGTGGTTTATTCAAATAGAGGTAAGAATGAGATACCCATAGATGTTTTTATGCACATTACATCACATAAACAATCACATTGCATGCAACACAAAGACAAAAGCTCAACAACAAGATAACAAGTTCTCAAAGTAAAACACACAAGTGGCAAGCCATCCACATGTCAGATGGTCCAATAATAAGTTCACAAATAACCAGTACGATAATAAAAGATAACCGAGTAGTCAAATCTACTCATCAGCATCAATCTCCTCCTCGACAAAGGTAAGACCTGCGTTTTCCATCGCGGTCTTGTTCTCCTCAATGGTAGTGGTCAAGGTCTCGATCTTGGTCTTGAGAGCCCTCTTCTGGGAGCGAAGCCTCTCAATAACCATCTGCTGCTGCTCTAGCTCAAAATCCTTGGACTTCAGTTCCTCGTTCATGTCCCGGATCTTCTTGTTCCTATCCTGGACACGTTTCTCCTGACTCTTGAACTTACGGTCCTGGGTCTCGAACTTCGCCTCCATTTCCTTGACTATCTCGTCTTGCTGTGCGAAAAGCTTGTCCTTCTCGCGAAGCTGCACCTGGAGCTCGTCATTACTGAGCATGACATTGGTCATGTCAGTATCCACGTGCCTAATAAGAGACTCTAAGTCCTGGAGGTACAGGCGTATCGGCTCTGATGCGTCCCTCGAGTCGTCCTCGAAGTCAATGGACTCTCCGTCATCATCACGTCTTCCGAAGACGTGAAAGTGAGTGCCTCTAACCTGTCGGGAGTGACGGCCTAACAGGCGTCCTATCAGGTCCTGCATGACGACCTCCATGCCTCTCTCCTTGTCATCGTGCATAAGCTTGAATACTATGGCCTCTGTAGTAGGCTCTATCTGGCGTCCGGGATGGTTCACCTTGAAGCCCCAGAGGTCCTTCCTCTCGAACTTGGTGAGTGGGTGCACCATGATAGTGGGAAGAGGGAGATCGAGCAAATTAGTAAGCTCAACGATACGAGGACCAAAACGGGTAACCTGGAACTCCTCAACAGTGCTGATGGTAATAGGCATCTATTTATAAGATAGAAATGTTAGGGCAACACCATTATGATATAACAAGACAAACATTTCATACATATCATTGGAGTACAAAATCACACAAGTCTTGCATACATGAATCCATTACATCAATCAAGGTTCACTCTTATTCTAAGGTATTATTTTGGAAAATAAGGTGATAGATGGTGGTCCAACTAACGAAGTGTGCTCACAATCCTATCTCACTGGATCTGGTGGCTAACACAATGTTCCTAGAGACAATCCACCTATCTTGTTCACATGATTCCATCACTAAGTCTATAATATCTCCCCTTAATTCTTGGTTGGTGGCTTCCAACTCTTGGGTAAGTTCCTTCTCTTTCTCTAAGTCTTTTTGGAGATTGAGCATCCTGCACTTGACTCTAGCACTTAGTTCTTTGATGGTCCTCCAAGCTGCTTCTCTTGCTGACTCAAAGAATGTGGTGTGCATCACAGTGTTGGTGTACATGCAGAATCCCCTTTCTTTGTGGTTGTCTTCCTTGTTTTTGTACAAGTGAAGTTGCACCCACCAGTACTCCACTCCTTCATCCATCACTGGAAAGCCTTTGTATACAGCTGCACCATATGCTTCCATTGCCACCATGAGGTCCTTGAGAATCTTGGGAAACTCAGTTTCACACTCCAAGGTCATGGTCATGAGTGGTCCCTTCTTCACGGCTTCGTTGATGGAGTTCATCTACAAATAGAGATGAGAATGAGAAGATTAGAAAAAGTTTACGAGAAGAATAGACAAGTGTAGAAGTAGTTGAAAAATTTTCCTTAGTGGTTTCCAATTCTAGGGTCATAATCCTACAGGCAACACAGTGCTCTGATACCATCTGTTAGAACCCTCCTTTGTAAAGGAAAAGGATCCCCGTGATTGCAATGCTAGTCCCTGGATCATTGCTAGCATCCATAGTTTAAGATGAAGTACACAGATACAAAGGTCTTTTATTACATCCATTCCAGAGATAAAACATAGTCTTTTACAACTCAGGGCCATAGGCCTAATACAAGAGTTTTGGAATAAGTAAATAAACACAAGTCTTCATCTTCATGTGCCACAGGCAAGCATGTTGAGTGTAGACTCATGACACCTAATCATCATCTGAATAACCTGCAACATCACAAGTTACAGCCACAGTGGGTCAATACTTTGGAATAGTATTGGCAAGTGATACCTTAGTAAATTTTAAGTGGACTATATTACTATATGCATTTTGGCTAAGTGTAGCTTGGCTTTCTTTGCTTCAAAATAGGTTTTTCCTATTTGTTGAAATCACTAAGTTTTTCTTTGTCAAAACATTCCCAAGAAACCTCCAATAGACATTGGGGTTCTTTACCCTGGTTCACCCACAAGTTTTACTTAGAAGTTGGAGTGATGAGATTCTTGTAGCTTCCATGTCTTGATGCTCAAGTTGTCCATTGCCATGGACTTGGCTAAGTACTTAGGTTTTTCCATCTGCAGAGGTTGTGCACTTTCCCCATCAGACTTGGTTTCCCAAGACAGGACCTTTCAGAAGCCTTTCCTTAGTCAAATGGACGCGCTCCAACCTATCATTCCCACTACCACCTACTGTCCAAGTGACTAAGTTCTAGCAACCTATATGATCATGGCAGAGCCCATATTGCCAAGTGGTTGCACTTTAAGCTTTCTAAACACTTGGCCTCCAAATCCCTTTGTGCCTGGGTGGCATACCACAAGTGAGATACACAAGCCAAATCCATGGCCTTGTGTAACCACTCAACACAAACCATTCTTTCCATTCCACCCAGGAGGTTTATTGACTTAGTGGTTTTATTAAGAAAACATAAGTCTCATGACTTAGAATATAGTCAATATAGCATGAATAGATTATACCAACCCTTGTTTGCTAATAGCTAGGCTAAGCATGGCATGGTAACTTTAACTTAGGAAAGATTCCCTAGCAATTCTACCATTCCATACTACATAGGATTTCCCAACATTTCATTTGGCAAGAGTAGCATGCAGGACTTAGCAAAATATCTAGTGCTAGTACAAAATATAGGAATGAAATATTCATGAAATATCACTTGCCTTGGTAATGGGGAGAGTAGCACTCTTCACAATCACAGTCACTAGCAAAATCTACACATAAAATTTGTAATACACAATTACACACAAATTATATACAAACAAAATTATGTATGCATGCATGCAAGAAAGTGCTAAATGATGTTTTGTAAAAACCCATCCAGCAAGTACAAGATACAGAAACATAACTAAGTCAAAAAGTTTGCTAACTAAATTTATTTAGCCCTAAATCAATTTGCTAAACTAAAACTATACTCAAATTGGACCTAAACATGTTTCTGTATAAAAAGTCATTTTATCAGATACTATTTGTTAAACACATGGTAGATTCAGAAAGGGCTTGATTCACTGATTTCAACGGTATAAAGTTTGCAAAAATCTAACGTGGAAAACTCAAGTTATAGCCATTTGAAATTTGGATCAAAATCTGGTTTGAATTCTGTTTTTAGATCTAACCCTAGCCACGCGTCGCGATATTACTGGCGCGTACCAGTTTGCACCGGATCACCCTTCTGTGCTGTTGGATCTAACTAACGCTGCGCGGCTCAGATCTGTCCATACCCCTTCGTTAAGTGAACTGTTTCTATGCGTAGGATCTAGATCTGACGGCTAAAATCTATTAACCAGAAACGAGCGGCGCTAGCGGCGTTGACTGGCGGCGGCGCGTCTGACTACGGCGGTGCCGGCGCTCTAGGTCGCCCGGGGAAGCAAGAAGGCGCTTACCAGGACCGCAGTGGCGTGCTGAAGCTCGAGGTGGCTTTGGTTTGTCAAGGGGCGCGCGGATACGGCGATGATTTCTCGTCGGAGTAGAGGCAGGAGTCGGGCACGGTCAATCGTCGTCGTTGGCGAGGTTGTCGATCACTAGGAGGCAAACAAGGGGCATGGTCAGATGCAGGAGATCATGGAGAAGATGTGTGGGTGAAGGAGAAAGCTTGGGGCGGTCTGGACTTACCACTGGAGGTCGTCGGAGTTGAAACCGAAGACGGTGGCGGCCAGTCGTCGACGTTGCTGGAGCTACGGTTCATGCGGAGTCAAAAGGAAGGTGTCAGTAGGTGCGCAAGGACTCGCTGATCCTGATAGCATGAACGAGAGACAGAGGGGAGCTCGGAACTCACCGGAATTCGCCGGCGCAGTCGTCGGAACAGCGGCGGCGTCGTGCGAGTTGTGGGCAGCCTGGTGGCGTGAAGGCGAAATTGATTTGGGGGAAATGGTCACGAGGATGGGGAGATCTTATAGCCCGAGGCTCGACAGGAAACGCTCGCTGTATCAATGCCAATTAAGCTCGCGAAATCAGTGCTGCAACGGCCAGCGGCGGAGGTCGTGCGCGGAATCAGGGGAAGACGAAGCTGACGTGGACGGGGCCCGCTTGGCAGTGAAATAAGCAAAGGGGGTGTGGGGTCTGACTGTCAGCGACTGGGTGGGTGTGCTCGCGCGTGCAGAAAGAAAAGGAATGACCCGGGTGGGCTAACCGGGCCTGTTCCGATGCTGGGCTAGATTCCTGGCGCTCGGCCCTTTTCTTTTGTTTACCCTTTTTCTTTTTCTATTTCGATTTTCAGGAATGGTTTTGAAATGATTTCAAACTCCTTTTGAATTCAAACTATTCTGAGGTTTTTGCAGGGTACAGTAGTCTCCAATATAGATATTAAGCATGTGGTTGCTTTGCAAGGGCTTGGTCAAGCTTGGAGTATAGAATAATCAGATACTTTGCATCTGATTTGCAAATGTTTGAAAAGGGGTTTTGAAATTATTTCTAAGTTGAAAACTTTGGTCTAAATTCTACACACAAACTTTCCAACAATGAAGACAAGCATCTAGGTTCCTAAACTTTCAAACTTTCAAATGGTGATGGCCATTTGAATTAAATCTGCCCACATAAAATCATAGCACCATGTGCTTCTGTTTTTCTAAAATGAGTTTGAATATGAACTCAAATCCATATGCATGCATGAGTGATATGCAAACTTTGAAACTTATGATTTTAGGGATGTTACAATGGTTTTCTTGGAAAACTCTTGGTCAAAAAACTTCAAAGGTGATGATGGCTTCTTCTAAGTTGTGTTTCCTTAGTCTCCAAATCTTGAGAAATATTTCTTGTCTCACTTTTAGTCCTTGGTGGTATCTAGTTGGAAGTCCTTGATGCAAATAAAGTTGAAGTCTTTGATGATGTTGAAGTTGAAGTCATTTGAGTTGGTGAAGTCCTTTGCTCATAGTTGAGGCTTTGTCCATTAAGTTTGAAAAGGAAGAGATGTAGAATAAAAACCAAAATGGTTGAGGAAAGAGTTTACAAGATTGTTTGTAAATAAGTTTTGGAACAAATACAACTCCTATTTTTCTAAGGGGTTTTGTCCAATCCTAGGTTTACAAATCCTATAGGCAACACAGTGCTCTGATACCATCTGTAGACCCCTCCTTTGTAAAGGAAAAGGAATCCCTGTGTTTACAATGCTAGTCCTTGGATCAATAGCTAGCATCCACAGTTAAGATGTAATATCAAGAAACAAAGGTCATAATACAACTTTATAACTAGGAATAAAATAATTTATTACATCTTTCATAGCTCATTTGGATATTACATTACATTGCAGCAAAATATCTATAAGCATGGGGTCCTTCATCTCCAAAGTTCCACGGGCAGACATGTTGGTTGTAGACTTGTAATCCTAATCATTAAACTTCACTAATATCAATCAAACCTGCAACATAACAAGTTACAGCCACAAGGGTCAATACGTTTGAATTGTATTGGCAAGTGATACTATGGTAGTATAGTGGAGTCTATCATCTATATGCATTTGGCTAAGTGGAGCTTAGGCTTGCATTGCTCAAAAATATATTTTCCTTATCATTTGAAAACACTAAGTTTTTGCTTGACAAAAAAATCTTTCCCAAGGCAACTCCCAATCAAAGATTGAAGATCCTTTAACCCTTGTTCAACCACAAGTTTTTAACTTAGAAAATTTGGATGATGAGATTCTTGATTGCTTCCATGTCTTGATGCTCAAATTGTCCTTTTCCAGGGACATGGCTAAGTACTTAGATTTTACACTCTGCAGAGGTGGTGCACTTTCCCCACAAGACTTGGTTTCACCAAGACAAGATCTTTCAGAAGATTTTCCTTAGACCAAATGGACGCGTTCCAACCTATCATCCCACTACCACCAATTGTCCAAATGGCTAAGTTCTAGCAACCTATGTGATCCAGGCAGAGCCCATAATGCCAAGTGGCTGCACTTGAAGCTTGTCAACATTTGACATCTCAAATCTCTTTGTTCCTGGGTGGCCATCCACAAGTGAGATGCACAAGGTAAACCATAAAAATGGGCCTTGTGAACCACTCAACACAAACCATTCCTTCCATTCCACCCAGGTGATTCATTCACTTGGTTGTTTTATTAAACAAATCACAAGTCCTCAGACTTAGAAATTTACCATAGTGTGAATATATATTCCACCCTTGTTTTCTATTAGCTAAGCTAAGCATGATAGTAGTAGGAATCTTAACTTAGGAAATTTTACTAAGGTTTCATCTACTAGGTTTTCCCATAGCATGGTTTATACTTAGCAAAAATTCCATGCAAGTTTTACTTAGAAAAATCACTAATGCATAGTGAAAGTAATGGGACAAAAGTATGAAGCATCACTTGCCTTTTTGGTAGAGGGTATAAGTTCACTCCTTTGTCCTTGCAACAATCACACTCTTCAAGTCACTACAATTCAATCAAGCAAGGCACAAACTCAATCTACCAATCAAGCAAAACAACACACATAAAATCATAAAGTCAAAGTAATGCATGCAAACATGCCAAGCTTTGTTTTGTTTGAAAAAGTGGTTCCTAATGGGTCATAAACATTTGAAAACACCTATTGGTCATTTTGTAAGGTGGCAAAGTCATTTGCAAAAGTTTTCACTTTGTAAACCATTTTCAAAACAAAGTATCATTTTATGTGGTGTAGAAATATTTTTACTAAGGCATTAACCTATAGGGTTCACCAAATATGTTTTCAAACCATAAAACTTGGTGTTTGGGGTCAGAGAGTTTAAAACAAAACATTTCCCAAAAGTTTTCTTCCAAAACCATTTTTAACAAATAAACCACATTTCTATTTGACTAGAAATGGTTTTAAATCAAAGAATCATTATTTTGTTTCACCAAATACATTTTTGAGTCCACAAAGTGTTTCCTATGGTCAGTAGGTTCAAAATACACCTTTTGCCAAAGATTTTATCCCCAAATTCATTTTTAAACAATTTTCACAACCTTAACAAGCATACAAATGTTTCTGCAAAAACAATCATTTTTCCAGAAGCTTTTGCTAAACAAAAGGTATGGTTGGCTAGGGATTGTTCTCCTGATTCCAACGGTATAAAGTTTGTAATTTTTGGACGTGTGGTTTGAAAGTTACAAAGGTTTCAAGTTTGCAATTAAATCTGATTCAAAAATCTGTTTTAACTCAAACCAGTGACATGCGTCGGACTCCTATTCGTCGAAAACGTTTCGCGTGGATCGACTGCTCTGGCGCGTTGGATTCAAGTCATATTGTGCGGTACTAAGCGCATACCCCTTCGCCATTAAGTGATTCTATCACATCCACCCGATCGATATCGGACGGCTGCTGTGAGCTCGTCCCTAAACTAGCGGCGCTGCGGCGGTGGCTGGCGGCGGAGCGGCCAGTCGATGACGGCGCCGGCGGTACAGGAAGCAAGGGAAGGTGGGGAGATGCTCACAGTGATCGCCGTGGAATGCTGGTGCTCAACGTGGTCGTCTCCGTCGAAGGGGCGCTCGGGGTGGACGGCAATCGCTCGCCGGAGTCTAGGACTGCGTCGGGCACGCACTGGCGTCATAGTTGGCGAGGCTACAGGTCACGGAAAGACAAAACAGGGGGTCTGTTAGACGCGCAAGAGAGAGTAGAGAGTAGGAGTATCATCCTGAGATGAAGGGGAGGTCAGTGTTACCGGGGGGAGGTCGTCGGAGAAGAACCAGACGCGGCGGCGCTCAGTGGTTTGTTGGAGACGGTGTTCTGGGGCGCCCGCGGGTGAATGGAAAGCGCCGCGAGATGCTCCTGGGAGTGGGAAAGGTGTGAGCTTGGTCAGGGAGGCAAGGGGTGGCGAGTACTGGCCGGAATCGGCGCGGAGGGTCGTCGGAGACAGGGGAGCTCGGGGAGGAATTGAGGCGGCCTGGAGGCGCACTTGGGGGAGGAAACAGAGGGGAAGTGGAGAGGAGGGGCAGGCGATTTATCGTGCGTGGTCACGGGGCTGATTCAACGCATGATTAAGGCGTATTACGCCGGATTAATTCCGTCTGCAATGGCCGGCGAGGGGGAAGCGTAGTCCGTGGGTGGGGAAGAAGGGGAACATGGCGGTGGGGCCTGCTTATCAGTCGCTCTGCGGGTGTGCGGTTGGGTAGAAAAGCGCTTCGCGCGTGGGGGAGGGAAGCTGGGCTGGACTGGGTCCTGTTGGGCCAGTTTGTTGGGCAGGGTCTTTTGCTTATTTTTTTTCTGTCTGATTGTTTTATCTTTTCTATTTCTATTTACTGATTTGAAATTCAAACAAACAATCCAATCAACCAAATCAATTCAAACAAACACCACACTTCACAACTTTGAACTTGGTTCTGTTTATCAACATAAACTAAATCCCAAAATAAAATAATAATTGTATTCTTTTTAGGATCCATTCATTAATTAAATAAAATGGACCTTTAGTTATTTAATCAAATAGGGCTTGATTTAATTAATAAAATCTCCATTTGAAATCCATATACTTTCAAAACCTAATCAGTAGGTTTTATTTGAAAGTAAAGAATACTTGGAAAGCTTGTTTAAAATAAAATAAATTTTTTTACTTTAGGGTCCATAAATAATTAAATAAAATGGTCCTTAGTTATTAATTCAAATAGGATTTGTTTTATTAAAAACTTTATTTTGAAAACTAAAATAGTACCAAACCATTCAGTAGGTTTTATTTGAAAATAATAAACATTTGGAAAACTTACTTTAAACACAAGTTTTGATGGTTTGGAAATAATAAAACTTTTATTAATAAAAATTGGATATTAAATCCTTATTACTTTATCTAAATAAACCTTTATTATTTTTATCAAAACAAAATGTTTTATTTTCAAAAGCTTGGCCAAGGTTTAATTTGGCTCTATAAAATAATCTTTATTTATAAACTTACCTTTTCTTCTTAAAAACCAAATCCTTTTATAAAAAGATTTCAAAGAAGTAATAAAATATTTTTATTTTTCCTTTATTAAATATTTATCTTTTTAATCCCTTTAGGATTTATTTGACCCAAATTGGTTTGAAGGTTTCCAATTGGATTCAAAAGTTTCTTCTGGCTCTAAAAATCAACAAAGTTTTATTTTATTCATTTATTTTTCACATTACAAGATTTGGAAAATCTTGGGATGTGACAGAGAGACTACAATAAAAGGCTAAGTATATAACTGCTATTATAGCAGCAAAAGAGGGCATTTGTGTCAAGTAGTTTGTTATCAAACTAGGTGTAGTTCACAGCAGGGATAATACTCTGAAGATATATTGTACGACAATATTATCAACATGTTTTAACCCCAAAGAACTAAAGGTCACACCAAAGGACCAAATTTGTACAAAGCCATCTCATTAGAGAATGAGTGATGCGTAGAGACGCAAATACATGCAATTACACACTGTAGCGGTCCCAACCTTCAATAAGGTAGAGATCCCTGTGTTTACAATGCTAGCCCCTGGATCAATAGCTAGCATCCACAGTTAAGATGTAATATCAAGAAACAAAGGTCATAATACAACTTTATAACCAGGAATAAAATAATTCATTACATCTTACATAGCTCATTTGGCTATCACATTACATTGTAGCAGAATATCTATAAGCATGGGGTCCTTCATCTTCAAAGTGCCACAGGCAAGCATGGTGTTGAATACACAAAGGTTTGAAACTAGATTATTGACTCTAGTGCAAGTGGGAGACTGTTGGAGATATGCCCAAGAGTCAATAATAAAGTAGTTATTATCATATCTTCATACTTATGATAAGTGTTTACATACCATGCTATAATTGTATTAACCGTAAACATTAATACTTGTGTGATTTGTAAACATAAAAGAGTCCCTAGTAAAGCCTCTTGTTAAACTAGCTTGTTGGTTAATATATGATCATGGTTTCCTGATCATGAACATAGAGATGTTATTAACAACATGGTCATATCATTAGGAGAATGATGTGATGGACAAACTCCTATAGTTAAGCGTAGCATAAAGATCAAGTCATTTAATATAGTTCATTTGCTATAAGCTTTCTGATACATAGTAACCTAATTCCTTTGACCATGAGATCATGCTTATCACCATCACATGAAGCATGCTTTGATGACATCAAACACCACACCATAACTGGGTGGCTATAAAGATGGCATTGAGTGTTCGGAAAGTATGGGTTGAGACACATGGATCAAGAGTGGGATTTGTCCATCCATATGACGGATAGATATACTCTGGGCCCTCTCGGTGGAATGTCATCCAATTAGCTTGCAAGCATGTGACTGGATCACAAGGGATCACATATCACGGGAACGAGAAAAGAGTACTTATCGGTGACGAGGTTGAACTAGGTATGCAGAGATACCGACGATCAAAACCTCGGATAAGTAAACTATCGTGAGACAAAGGGAAATTGGTATCATATGTAAGTGGTTCATTCGATCGCAAAGTAATCGTAGAAATATGTGGGAGCCATATGAATTTCTAGATTCCTCTATTGGTTATTGTTTGGAGAAGTGTCTCGATCATGTCCGCATAATTCACGAACCATAGGGAGACACACTTAAGGATTCGATGTTGTTGAGTAGTTATGGAATGATGAGTAAGAGACCGAATGTTGTTCGGAGTCTGGGATGGGATCCGGGATATCACGAGGAGATCCGGAATGGTCCGGAGAATAAGATTCATATAAGGAAAGTCCTGTTTCGGGGTTGGAGAATGGTTCCGGTGTTTTCATCGGGAATGTTCTAGAAGGTTCCGGAATGTCCGGCACTCCGGAGGGGAAGGGTACATGAATGTGTCATTACAAGTTGGAATGGTTGCATCATGTACTAGGTGTCATCGCTGAGCAAAATAAAGGGATAAATCAAATCCTAGTTTGAAAAGTCAAACGCCAATTTGAAAAGTCAAACGGCAAGTTTGCTTGGTGGAGGGAGAGTAGGAAACCTACTTGGGGAGGAATTCCTCTCCCTCCACCGCCGGCCAAGGGGGCCGAGTTGGGGAGGGACTCCCCTCCCCTTGTCCATGCCCTCCCACATATATAAGGAGGGGCAGGGCTGCCCCTCCAAGACCTACACCTCTCTCCTCTAAACCTAAACCCTAGCCGCCGGCCTCCACCAAAGTTGCCGCCGCCCTAGGGTTTGCCCAAGCCGCCGACTTGGGGAAATCCCCTTGCCCTAGCCGCCGGCCTAGCTCCCTCTACTTGGTGCCTCTAAACCCTAGATCACCAAGGTTCTCCCATAGTCCACCATACTCGCTCCGGCTTAAGGCGAAGCCCTGCGAGATCTCCCCTCTACTTCCGGTACCACGCCGTCGTTCTGCCGGAATCGCGAGGAGAGTGCTACAACCTCCGCTGCCTGCTGGAACAAGGGAGAGGAAGGTCTTCATCGAGTACCGAACGTGTGACCGACTGCGGGAGCGCTGCCGGAACGCGGCGCCGGAAGGATCGTCTACACGATCTTGAGATCGGGAAGAGTACGACTACATCACCCACAAGAATCCGCTCTTGTTAACCGCTTTGGAATCTTCAAGGGTGAGTTTCTCTATCGACTCGTTGCTACAATCTAGTAGATAGATCTTGGCTTGTTTGTTTGCATGCGGTAGAAATTTTTTGTTTTCCATGCTACGAACCCCTACAAAATGATAGGTGTGGTGGTCCATCTAACGAAGTACGTTACAACTCTCACTCACTAGACAAAATAGCTATCAGGGCATCCTTAGTAGCCATTTGCCTATCTTGCTCACAAGATTACCAAATTAAGTCTATGATGTCTCCCCTTAGTTCTTGGTTGGTAGTCTCCAACTCTTGGGTATGCTTCTTTTCTTCTCTAAGATCATTTTGGGTGTTGAGCATTCTGCACTTGAGTCTATCAGCAAGCTCCTTGATAGCATTCCAAGTTGCATTTCTTGCAGAGTCAAAGAATGTTGTGTGCATTTCTGAGTTGGTGACCATGTAGAATCCTGACTCCTTGTGGTTGTCTTCCTTGTTTCTGTACAAGTGAAGTTGCACCCACCAATACTCTTCTCCTTCATCCATCACAGGGAATCCTTTGTACACAGTTGCACCATGTATCCCCATGGTAACCATAAGGTTCTTGAGGGCCTTGGGAAATTCAGTCTCACACTCCAAAGTCATGGTCATGAGTGGTCCCTTCCTTACGGCTTCATTGATGGAGTTCATCTACAAATAGAGATGAGAAAGAAGATTAGAAAAGTTTACGAGAAGAAAAAGACAAGTGTAGAAATTTTTCAAAGTGTTGAAAATTTTTCCTTAGTGGTTTCTAATCCAATCCTAGGGTCATAATCCTACAGGCAACACAGTGCTCTGATACCATCTGTAAGATCCCACCTTTATAAAGGTAAAGATCCCTGTGATTGCAATGCTAGTCCCTGGATCAATTACTAGCATCCATAGTTTAAGATGAAGTACACAGAAACAAAGGTCATTATTACATCGTCATTCCAGAGATAACATAGTCTTTTACAACTCCATAGCCATAGGCTAGTACAAGAGTTTATCATAACAAAATAAATAGAAGTCTTCATATTCATGTGCCACAGGCAAGCATGTTGAGTGTAGACTCATAACCCCTAATCATCATCAGAGTAACCTGCAACATCACAAGTTACAGCCATAGTGGGTCAATACATTGGAATAGTATTGGCAAGTGATACCTTAGTAGAATATTAGCATCTAGTTACTACATGAATTTGGCTAAGTGTAGCTTAGGCTTGCTTTGCTCAAAATAGGTTTTGCCTATCAGTTGAAAACACTAAGTTTTTGTTTGGCAAAAACTCCCAAGGAACCACCAATAGAAATTGGTGAACCTTCACCCTTGTTCAACCACAAGTTTTAACTTAGAAAATTGGGATGAGGATGAGGAGATTCTTGATAGCTTCCATGTCTTGATGCTCAAATTGTCCAATACCAGGGACATGGCTAAGTACTTAGTTTCTTTCATCTGCAGAGGTGGTGCACTTTCCCCACAAGAATTGATTTTCACCAAGACAGGACCTTTCAGAAGCCTTCCCTTAGACCAAAATGGACGCGCTCCAAACCTATCATCCCCTACCACCAACTGTCCATTTGGCTAAGTTATTGCAACCTATATGATCCAGGCAGAGCCCATAATGCCATGTGGCTACACTAGAAGCTTCTTAACATTTGGCATCTCAAATCCCTTTGTTCCTGGGTGGCATTCCACAAGTGAGATACACAGGGTAGACCATTAGAAAATGGTCCCTGGTAACCACTCAACCAAAACCACCAAACAATTACCAATCCACCTAGGTGTTTCATTCACTTAGTTGTTTTTATTAAGCAAAAACACAAGTCAAAGACTTAGCAATATTTTTCTATAGCATGTATATAATCCACCCTTGGTTGCTACTAGCTAGGCTAAGCATGGCAATAGCAAGTATCTTAACTTAGAGAAAATTCTAACAATTCTACAACTACTAGGATTTCCCAAGCATAGCATATAGATACTTAGCAAAAATATACATGCAAGCCCTATACAAAATATTTCTAATGCATAGTCAAAATATTGGGACAAAAATATGAAGCACCACTTTCCTTGGTAGTTGGGGGAGTAGCAACAATCCTCACAATCACAATCACCACTAGCACCAAAATCTACACATAAAATGATAGCACCAAATTCACATATTAAAATAAACAAGAAAAAATATATGAATACATGCAAATGCCATGTGATGGTTTTTCCAATTTAAACAAGACAAGTAAAACAATACTGAACACTAAACTAAACATTTATACACTAACTAAACTTAATTTGATTCTTAAAACATTTTTCAAATAACTTTTATACTCAAAATAGGCCTACAAAATTCTCTGCAAAAATAACCAATTTTACAGAAGAAATTTATTAAACAAAGTGCATGGTTTGATAGAATTCTTTCTCCTGACTCCAATTATATAAAATTTGCAAAATTTGGACGTGTGGATCAAAAGTTATGAATTTTACAAGTTTGAACATCTAATAGATCTAATTTCAGATTTTAAATCAAATTACAGGCCAGGCGGCGCTATCTAATTGGTCGATACCGTTTTGCACGGATCACGCTTGCGGGCCGTTGGATCTAACTAACTATGCACGGCCCAGATCTAATCGTACCGCTTTGAATAAAATCTAACTGTGGCCTTTGGATCTAGATCCAATGGATCAGATCTATCTGACCAGAAACCAGCGGCACAAATGGTGCCTGCGGCAGCGACGGTTCTGGCGGTGACACGCCGGCGAGGCCAGAGGGGTATGGGGCATGCTAGTGCTTACCGAGATCGCGAGAACGTGGAGATGCTCAACGTGCAGACGAACAGGGTCGGGGCGCACGGACACAGCAGCAGGACCTCATCGGAGTTCGTCTGAGCGTCGGGTACTCACTGCCGGAGTCGAAGACGATGACCTAGGGCGCAAGGAACCAACCGGCAAGTGTTAGCAGCTACGCAAGACTCTGGTGAACACAGTCGTGTGAACCAGAGACAGAGGGGGACACGGGGCTCACCGGAATGGCTCGCTGGAGTCGAACTTAGCTTCGGGCGCTAGCAGTTGTTGACAAGGGCGACGATCCGGGGCGATTCAGGACAAAAGGAAAGCATGAGAAGGTACTCAAGATGATGGCGAAGCAGCTCGCGTGAACCAAAGTGCAAGGCGCGCTCGAGACTCACCGTGATGGCTCATCAGAGTTCCTCGGAGCTGCGGCAGTGTTGTGTGAAATTTGGGGATCCTGGGGCGCTCTAGTGGTGCTGAGTGAGGGGAAAGGAGCGGGGTGGGGAGGTGGTTAAGTATCCGGAGCAGGGGCGGCAATCACTCGGTGAATCAATGGGAATTAAGCAGCTTAATTCGCGGCAGTGAAGGGGGAGGAAACGGGCGGCGACGGCGTCTGCACGCGGTGTTTGGGGGAGACGATGCTGACATGGTGCAGGGCCCAGCGTCAGTGGCTGCGGGGTAGGGTTCACGCGGGTGAGAGAGGGGTAGATGTGGAATGGCCCGGGTGGGCTTTTGGGCCGGTTCTGGTGCTGGGCTAGTTTGGCAGCGCTGACCCTTTTCCTTTTCTTTTATCCTTTTCTTTTTCTGTTTTGATTTTTCTGGAATCATTTTCAAATGTTTTTCAAATGAATTTGAATTCAATTTTTCTGTGAACCTTTATAGAGTGAAACATGCACTTATTTGAGTATCAAACATTGCTGTTCACTCAAATTTATGATGGCCCATTGGAATTTAAAATAACCATTGCTTTTAACATTTAAACATATGAATGGTTTTAAATTCATATTTTGTTATGAAAAACTTTGTCCAAGCTTTGGGAAGATATCAAACAATCTTATGCTCAAATATTTTCTGGTCAAAACAAATATTCTCATTTTAGAGAGTAACATTAAGGCCATTTCCTTACTTACATAAAATAATAGACCACAAAGTTTCTGTTTTTGAAGAAATGATCCTAAAATGATTATGAATGCATGAATGATATGCAAACTTTGAAATCATGATTTTTGGGATGTTACAAATCTAACCCCCTTAAGGTGAATCTTGCCCTCGAGGTTCGGATTGGCTAGCAAATAGGTGAGGGTGGTCTTTCTGAAGGTCATCTTCTCTTTCCCATGTTGCTTCTTCTTCGGAATGATGGTTCCACTGAACTTTGCAGAATTTTATAGTCTTTGTCTGTGTAACTCTTTCTGCAGTCTCAAGAATATTGATAGGTTTTTCTTCATAAGTGAGATCACTTTCCAATTGGACCTCCTCCAAAGGTATAGTATCGTTCAAAGAAGTCTCCTCCATCTCTGGATGGCATTTCTTTAGCTGACTCACATGAAACACATTGTGAACGGCAGACAATGATTCAGGCAATTCAACCTCATAAGCTACTTCTCCTTTACGACTCAGAATCTTGAATGGTCCAACATATCTTGGGGCCAACTTTCCTTTGACTCCAAATCTCTTCACTCCACGAAGTGGTGATACTCTAAGATATGCTCTATCACCCACCTCATAGGTGACTTCTCTATGCTTAGGATCTGCGTATCTCTTCTATCGGGACTGTGCTATCTTCAATCTGTCCTTTACCAACTTGACTTTCTCTTCAGCTTCCTTGATTAATTCTGGCCCAAACAAGTTTCTTTCTCTAACACCATTCCATAGTAATGGGGTAGTACACTTTCTCCCATAGAGAAACTCAAACGGTGCCATCTCAATACTGGCTTGATAGCTATTGTTATAAGAGAATTCTGCAAAAGGCAGACTTTCATCCCAACTAGCTCCATAATCTAGGGCACATGCCCTCAACATATCCTCTAAAATATGGTTGGTCCTTTATGTCTGTCCATCAGTCTGGGATGAAAAGCAGTACTGAATTCCAATCTCGTTCCCAATGACTCATGGAGTTCGCTCCAAAAATGGGAAGTGAATTGAGTTCCCCTATCAGACACAATACTCTTGGGTACTCCATGCAGACACACAATCCTATTCATATAGATCTTGGCCAATTTAGCACTTGTATAGGTTGTCTTCACGGGTATGAAATGAGCCACTTTAGTTAGGAGATCCACTACTACCCAAATAGAATCATATTGTAGAGGTCCCAACCTTTAATAAGGTAGAGATCCCTGTGTTTACAATGCTAGTCCCTGGATCAATAGCTAGCATCCACAGTTAAGATGTAATATCAAGAAACAAGGGTCATAATACAACTTTATAACCAGGAATAAAATAATTTATTACATCTTACATAGCTCATTTGGCTATCTCATTACAATGCAGCAGAATATAACAATGGCATGGGGTCCTTCATCTTCAAAGTGCCACAGGCAAACATGTTGGTTGTAGACTTGTAATCCTATTCATTGAACTTCTCTAACATCAAACAAACCTGCAACATTACAAGTTACAGCCACAAGGGTCAATACATTTGAATTGTATTGGCAAGTTTCACTACTATGTAGAAATAAGTGGATCCTATCATTACATGCATATTTGGCTAAGTAGGGTTTAGGCTCATTTGCAGAAAGCAATATAATCTTTTCATAATAGTTTTGATCTCTTGTCAAATCTTTCTGAACTCCTTGGAAAACTCCAAGTGCTTCAAGTCTCTTGTTGTCACTTTCAAGTTTTACTTTTAGAAATTGGAATGTCGAGATCTTCCATAGCTTCAGGCCTTAGTTGCTCAGTATTGTCCATAACCGGGGACACGGCTAAGTACTTAGATTTTTATCTTCTGCAGAAGTTGTAACTCATCTTGTTGCCACTAGTGGCCGCTGGATAAGTACTCACCAAGATGGAGTACTGGCATATTGAGAATGTGACAAAGTCTTTCCATAGGAGTCCTCCCAATACACAATGCTAGCTGGTCTACCAGGCACCAATGTAGGGTTTCGAGTTCCCTCATTCTAGTTAACCTGAAGAGGCCAATGCATGGGTCTTCCACTATGTAGTTGACTAAGCCAGTGCCCATTTAGCATGTGGCTGTACACGGAAGCCACTATACGAGAAACATGTTCAATCTCTAAGTCCCTGGGTGGTTTTCCTCTAGTGCACAACAAAAAGAGATTGCCATATAAACATGGTTCCTTTTGTTGCCACCTTGTCCAAAACTTGAGTATCCTTGTCCACCCAGGTGGTTCATTGAGTACTTGTTTTATTATATAAAACATAAGTCTTTTCAATACTTCATATAATCTTAACATGTATCCCATCTCAATATATATGGGAGGTCTAATCATACTACAAGTACATTGTTTCCACTAAGGAATATATAAGGGTATCCTATTAGGATTTAGCATAGCAAAGTATAGTAGTCCTTATCATGTATGTTTCAAAATCCACTAAGTGTAATGAAAATAGTAGGACTTGGATGATAGTGTCACTTGCCTTTTTGGTAGAGAATGTTGGTTCACTTCTTGATCTTGCTAATATCACACTCTTCTAACTTCACTACAAATCAATCAAGCAAACATAGATTCAACTAGCATTCCAAACAATAATCAAACAAATTAATCACACATAAAATAATAGAAACAAAGTCATGCATGCAAGCATGCAAAAGATAGTTTTATTTGCAAAGGTGGTTTCTACTAGGCTCTAAACATTGTAAGGTTCAAAGTGGTCAATTCCTAAAGTGGTAAAACCATTTGCAAAAGGGTTTTATTTATAAGCCATTTCTTAAATCAAATCATTATTTCAAGTGGTGGAAAATGCTTTTAGCAAAGCAACAATTTTATATTGTTCACCAAATAAGTTGTTAATTCACAAAACTTGGTGTTTAGGGTCAGTAGGTTTGAATCAAATCATTTTCCAAAAGGTTTTACTCAAAAATCATTTCCATAGCAAAATCAATATTTTTATTTGACTAGAAATGAGTTAATTCAAGTATTTACTCCTAAACTTCACAAAATCCATTTTTAAATCCATGAGTTGGTTCCTAGGGTCAGTAGGTTCACAACAAACCATTTTGCAAAGATTTCATCCCCAAAATCATTTTAGAACAAATTTTATATTCTGAACATGCATATACAAGTTTCTGCAAAAACAAACATTTTACCAGAAGATTTTTACTAAACAAAGTGCATGGTTGGCTAGGGCTTGTTTTTATGAATCCATTGATATAAAGTTTGCAAAATTTGAACGTGTAGATTAAAAGTTATGAATCACGAGAGATCAGCGACAGAAACGGCAGCGAGGTGAGGGCGCGGTCGTCGCATGGGTAGGAGAGAAGACTGGCAGCGTGGGACCCGGCTGTCTGCGAGAGAGGGTGAGGTGAGGTGGGGTCCATATGTCAGCGAGGTTGCGGGTTCGCGGTTGAGTAGGAAACGATTCGCGCGTCGGGGTTTAATTGGGCTGGAGGTGGGCTGCTGGGCCTGCTTAGTTGGGTTGCTGTTTGTTTCATTTTTTTGTACAGAATCTTTTTCCTTTATCCATTTGATTTTTCTGTTTTGGTTTTATTCAAACAATTCAAACACTCAAATGAATTCAAAACCATGCTAAACTTTGTATTGATTTCAGTTCTGTTAATCAACATAATTCAAAGTCCAAAACAAAATAATATTTTTGTTCTTTTTAGGATCCATTTATTAATTAAATAAAATAGTCCTTAGTTATTAAATCAAATAGGATTTGTTTTATTAAAATCTCCATTTTGAAATCTAAATAATACCAAAATCATTTCAGTAGGTTTTATTTGAAAATATAAAACACTTGGAAAACTTATTTAAAATAAATTAATAAGTTTTAGTGTTTATTCAAAATGGAAAAACCTTGACTTTAATAAAATTGGGTATTAATAAATCCTCATTATTTTATTTAAGTAGACCTTTATTCTTTTAATCAAAACAAAATATTTTATTTTCAAAACCTTGACCAAGATTTCATTTGGCTCTATAAAATAATCCTTTATTTATAAATCTACCTTTGCTTTTGAAAATCAAATCTTTTATAAAAAGATCCAAAAATATTGATTCCAATTATTAAAACTTTCTTTATTAATTGTTTATCTTTGTAAATCCTTTTAGGATTTATTTGATCAAAATAGGTTTGAAGTTTTCCAATTGGGATCAAAAAGTTTCTTCTCACCCTGAAAATCAACAAAGTTTTATTTTATTTATTTATTTTTCACATAACGAGATTTGGAAAATCTTGGGATGTTTCAGGATACCACCCTTAAAATAAATCTCATCCCGAAATTTGGGGAGGCTAGGGTTACAAGTTGGCTCAAAGCATCTAGGGTACTACCACCCTTAAAAATTTTCCAACTAAATTACATTTTGGCCTGCTTGGGATCTTGGGGAAACTTCTCTGGGCAAACATCTGCATAGTGTCCTTTGTTTCCACACTTGAAACATGTGACAAGGCTGAGATCCTTCATAGGCTTGTTTATCTTGTGCTTCATCTTTTCTGGACAGTTGCTTGCATAATGTCCTTGGTTACCATAGTTCTAGCATGTGATAAGATTGAGTTCATCACGTATCTTCTGTGGACAAGTTGCTACATAATGGCCTAGCTCTTTGAAGTTGTTGCACCATACTTGGCCAATCTCTTTATACTTATTCTTCTCTGGACATTCACTGGCATAATGTACCATTTCTTTACAATGATTACATTGCACATGGCTTTTGTCCTTCTTTTTCTTGGGTTTCTCCAAAGCCAGGAGTGCCTCTAGTTCATGTTCTTCATATGTTATCTCATAGGTAGGAATGTCTACTGGTTTCTTTGACCTTCTATTACTCCTTGGATAATGCATATGCCTCTTCTTTGGTCCTTTAAATTGGGTCGTATTGCATGGAGGTACAAGTGGAGATTTTCCTTTGTCTTCATCCTTCTTGGTAGACTTGGCTCTCTCATGATAGTCTGCAATCAGTTGTTGCACTCCACCTTGTTTCCTTTGTTCAACTATGGAATAGATGGGGCATTGGATAGGGACATGATTATTTCCTTCACACAGGTAGCAAGTAGCTTGAGATGTGGGGCATTGGTCAGCTGGGTGTTTCTCTTCACAGTTGGGGCATTGATCTCCATGCTCCTTGGAAGTGTGATCCCTGTCTCCACAAATATTGCAAGCTTGGGTTCCTTCTAGAATAACATCTTTGTCATCTTTGTTGTCACAAACTCCTTTGGAAGAGTTGCCTTCCATGTTGATCATTTGATCTGTCACCTTATGCAACAATTGGGCTTGGGTTTCCAAAAACCTTTGCATGGTTGGATCTTCCCCACTGGTGTTGGCTATGAATTGAGCTGTCATTTGGTTCAACTGGTTTTGGGTTGCTATGAGTTCTCTCATGTTGTCCTCTTGGTTGTTGTTGTTGTCATCAACCTTGATGTTGGAGTCTCTTGGATTAGTCATCTGTTTGGGTTGAATTGAGATTTAGAATAAGTAAGATATTTCTAAGGAAATAATTCTAATCACACACATCACAATTCACATAAGCAAGGTGCAAGCAATCACAAACAAACACTCCTTTCAAACAACAAGTTTCCAAGCATATTTTTAGGCAACCAAAAATATTTTTGTTACACCATATAAGTTGGTGTGTTTGATCTATACTTAATATGGTGGTCCATCTATATGGTTCACTTGAGATCTTTCCATCTTTCTTGGTTGATTCTTCTTGCATGAGATCATGGTTTCCTTGGGAAAACTCTTGGTCACAAAAACTTCAAAGGTGATCATGGTTCCTTCTAAGTTGTATTTCCTTAGTCTTCAAGTCTTGGGCAAGATTTCTTGTCTCACTTGTAGTCCTTAGTGATATCCAAGGTTGAAGTCCTTGGTGAAAATGTTGAAGATGTTGAAGTCATTAGAGTTGAAGATGTTGAATTCATTAGAGTTGAAGATGTCCTTAGCTCATGGTGAAGTCTTTGGCCATGGGGTAGGTTTTTCCATCAAGTTTGAAATAGAAGAGATGTAGAGTCAAAACTAAAAATGGTTGAGGAAAGAGTTTACAAGATTGTTTGTAAATAAAGTTTGGAACAAACACAACTCCTATTTTTCTAAGGGGTTTTGTCCAATCCTAGGGTTACAATCCTACAGGCAACACAATGCTCTGATACCATCTGTAGAGGTCCCAACCTTTAATAAGGTAGAGATCCCTGTGTTTACAATGCTAGTCCCTGGATCAATAGCTAGCATCCACAATTAGGATGTAATATCAAGAAACAAGGGTCATAATACAACTTTATAACCAGGAATAAAATAATTTATTAAATCTTACATAGCTCATTTGGCTATCTCATTACAATGCAGCAGAATATAACAATGGCATGGGGTCCTTCATCTTCAAAGTGCCACAGGCAAACATGTTGGTTGTAGACTTGTAATCCTATTCATTAAACTTCTCTAACATCAAACAAACCTGCAACATTACAAGTTACAGCCACAAGGGTCAATACATTTGAATTGTATTGGCAAGTTTCACTACTATGTAGAAATAAGTGGATCCTATCATTACATGCATATTTGGCTAAGTAGGGTTTAGGCTCATTTGCAGAAAGCAATATAATCTTTTCATAATAGTTTTGATCTCTTGTCAAATCTTTCTGAACTCCTTGGAAAACTCCAAGTGCTTCAAGTCTCTTGTTGTCACTTTCAAGTTTTACTTTTAGAAATTGGAATGTCGAGATCTTCCATAGCTTCAGGCCTTAGTTGCTCAGAATTGTCCATAACCGGGGACACGGCTAAGTACTTAGATTTTTATCTTCTGCAGAAGTTGTAACTCATCTTGTTGCCACTAGTGGCCGCTGGATAAGTACTCACCAAGATGGAGTACTGGCATATTGAGAATGTGACAAAGTCTTTCCATAGGAGTCCTCCCAATACACAATGCTAGCCGGTCTACCAGGCACCAATGTAGGGTTTCGAGTTCCCTCATTCTAGTTAACCTAAAGAGGCCAATGCATGGGTCTTCCACTATGTAGTTGACTAAGCCAGTGCCCATTTAGCATGTGGCTGTACACGGAAGCCACTATACGAGAAACATGTTCAATCTCTAAGTCCCTGGGTGGTTTTCTTCTAGTGCACAACAAAAAGAGATTGCCATATAAACATGGTTCCTTTTGTTGCCACCTTGTCCAAAACTTGAGTATCCTTGTCCACCCAGGTGGTTCATTGAGTACTTGTTTTATTATATAAAACATAAGTCTGTTCAATACTTCATATAATCTTAACATGTATCCCATCTCAATATATATGGCAGGGCTAAGCATACTACAAGTACATTGTTTCCACTAAGGAATATATAAGGGTATCCTATTAGGATTTAGCATAGCAAAGTATAGTAGTCCTTATCATGCATGTTTCAAAATCCACTAAGTGTAATGAAAATATTAGGACTTGGATGATAGTGTCACTTGCCTTTTTGGTAGAGAATGTTGGTTCACTTCTTGATCTTGCTAATATCACACTCTTCTAACTTCACTACAAATCAATCAAGCAAACATAGATTCAACTAGCATTCCAAACAATAATCAAACAAATTAATCACACATAAAATAATAGAAACAAAGTCATGCATGCAAGCATGCAAAAGATAGTTTTATTTGCAAAGGTGGTTTCTACTAGGCTCTAAACATTGTAAGGTTCAAAGTGGTCAATTCCTAAAGTGGTAAAACCATTTGCAAAAGGGTTTTATTTATAAGCCATTTCTTAAATCAAATCATTATTTCAAGTGGTGGAAAATGCTTTTAGCAAAGCAACAATTTTATATTGTTCACCAAATAAGTTGTGAATTCACAAAACTTGGTTTTTAGGGTCAGTAGGTTTGAATCAAATCATTTTCCAAAAGGTTTTACTCAAAAATCATTTCCATAGCAAAATCAATATTTTTATTTGACTAGAAATGAGTTAATTCAAGTATTTACTCCTAAACTTCACAAAATTCATTTTTAAATCCATGAGTTGGTTCCTAGGGTCAGTAGGTTCACAACAAACCATTTTGCAAAGATTTCATCCCCAAAATCATTTTAGAACAAATTTTATATTCTGAACATGCATATACAAGTTTCTGCAAAAACAAACATTTTACCAGAAGATTTTTACTAAACAAAGTGCATGGTTGGCTAGGGATTGTTTTTCTGAATCCACTGATATAAAGTTTGCAAAATTTGAACGTGTAGATTAAAAGTTATGAATTTTTCAAATTGGCACATCTAATAGAACAAAAATTCTGATTTAGAATAGACTCTGGCCACGTGGCTGTTTCTCATTGGGCCATACCGTTTCGTGTGGATCGACAGATGCTAGCCGTCAGATCTAAAGTACATCGCACGGTACATAAGCTAACTTACCCTTTCGCTTGACTTTCTATCTCATCCATCAGATCGAGATCCTACGGTTCATATCCACTAGCCATCGAGTGGCGGCGCTGGCGGCGGCAAGTGGCGGCAGCGCGCTCTGCCAGTGGAGTTCCGGCGCAACCAGGAAGCAAGGGAGAAAGGGAAGGGGTTTACCGGGTTCGCCGTGGAGTGGGGATGCTGAAGGTGGTCGTGGGAGAGCAGGGGGCGCACGGGGTCGTTGTCAATCCTTCACCGGAGTTTGCATCGTCGTCGGGTACGCTCTGTCGTTGACGGAGACAATGCTTGGAGGCACGCTAAGGGAAGAGGGAAGTACCGTTAGGTTCGCATGAGAATTGCGAGCATGTGAGGATCACAGAGAGGTGAAAGGGAGTTCTGGGCTCACCAGTAGATGCCGCCGGTGTTGGAGCAGACGGTGGTGATGCTCGGTTGTCGTCGTGGCCAACATTGTGGATCAAGCACGGGCAAGCCAAGGCTACTGGGAGATGCAGCGGTTGATGGGGAACAGGCTCGCGTGGTCTAGGGAGCAAGGCGCGATGGAGGATGGCCCGAATCAACCGGAGAATGTCGTCGGAACAGTGGGAGCGCGTGGAGAAATTCTTCCAGCCTAAGGGCTCCTGGGAGGCGTCGACTGAGGGGAAAGAGGAAGAAGAGGGAGGCGTTTAAGGGAGCATGGTCAGGTGCAAGAATTATGCGGCCATTAACCCGAATTAATCACGAGAGATCAGCGGCAGAAACGGCAGCGAGGTGAGGGCGCGGTCGTCGCGTGGGTAGGAGAGAAGACTGACAGCGTGGGACCCGGCTGTCTGCGAGAGAGGGTGAGGTGAGGTGGGGTCCAGATGTCAGCGAGGTTGCGGGTTCGCGGTTGAGTAGGAAACGATTCGCGCATGGGGGTTTCATTGGGCTGGAGCTGGGCTGCTGGGCCTGCTTAGTTGGGTTGCTGTTTGTTTCATTTTTTTGTATAGAATCTTTTTCCTTTTTCCATTTGATTTTTCTGTTTTGGTTTTATTCAAACAATTCAAACACTCAAATGAATTCAAAACCTTGCTAAACTTTGTATTGATTTCAGTTCTGTTAATCAACATAATTCAAAGTCCAAAACAAAATAATATTTTTATTCTTTTTAGGATCCATTTATTAATTAAATAAAATAGTCCTTAGTTATTAAATCAAATAGGATTTGTTTTATTAAAATCTCCATTTTGAAATCTAAATAATACCAAAATCATTTCAGTAGGTTTTATTTGAAAATATAAAACACTTGGAAAACTTATTTAAAATAAATTAATAAGTTTTAGTGTTTATTCAAAATGGAAAAACCTTTACTTTAATAAATCGGGTATTAATAAATCCTCATTATTTTATTTAAGTAGACCTTTATTCTTTTAATCAAAACAAAATATTTTATTTTCAAAACCTTGACCAAGATTTCATTTGGCTCTATAAAATAATCCTTTATTTATAAATCTACCTTTGCTTTTGAAAATCAAATCTTTTATAAAAAGATCCAAAAATATTGATTCCAATTATTAAAAGTTTATTTATTAATTGTTTATCTTTGTAAATCCTTTTAGGATTTATTTGATCAAAATAGGTTTGAAGGTTTCCAATTGGGATCAAAAAGTTTCTTCTCACCCTGAAAATCAACAAAGTTTTATTTTATTTATTTATTTTTCACATAACGAGATTTGGAAAATCTTGGGATGTGACACATATCCTGAACAGGTCCTTGGCAATCCTGTGATGAAATCCATGCCAATCTTGTCCCACTTCCAATCAGGAATAGGTAGTGATTGTAATAATCCTGCTAGTTTCTGATGTTCTGCTTTCACTCTACTACATACATCACACAAAGCAATATGTTCGGCGATGTCCTTCTTGAGATTATTCCACCAAAATCTTTCCTTTACATCCTTGTACATCTTGGTGTTACCCGGATGAATGGAATATGGTGAGTTGTGTGCTTCTTGTAAAATCAGTTTTCGAAGCTCCGGATCTTGCGGAATGCAGATACGTTTTCCATACCATAAAGTACCATGTTCGCCTTCATGGAATCCTTTGTCTTTTCCCTTGCCTATTGTAAGATCCCTCCTTTGTAAAGGAAAAGGATCCCTGTGATTGCAATGCTAGTCCCTGGATCAATAGCTAGCATCCACAGTTAAAATGTAATATCAAGAAACAAGGGTCATAATATACCTTTATAACCAGGAATAACATAATTTTATTACATATTACATAGCTCATTTGGCTATTACATTACATTGCAGCAGAATATCTATAAGCATGGGGTCCTTCATCTTCAAAGTGCCATAGGCAAACATGTTGGTTGTAGACTTGTAATCCTAATCAAGAAACTTCACTAACATCAAACAAACCTGCAACATAACAAGTTACAGCCACAAGGGTCAATACATTTGAATTGTATTGGCAAGTAATATTATGGTGGTATAGTGGAGTCTATCATCTATATGCATTTGGCAAAGTGGAGTTGAGGCTTGCATTGCTCAAAAATAGATTTTTCCCTATCATTTGAAAATACTAAGTTTTTGCTTGACAAAAACATTTCTACCAAACAAAAGATTGAAGATCCTTTTTCCTTGTTCAACCACAAGTTTTTAACTTTGAAATTTGAATGATGAGATTCTTGATAGCTTCCATGTCTTGATGCTCAAATTGTCCTTTACCAGGGACATGGCTAAGTACTTAGATTTTACACTCTGCAGAGGTGGTGCACTTTCCCCACAAGACTTGGTTTCCCAAGACAAGATCTTTCAGAAGCCTTCCCTTAGACCAAAATGGACGCGCTCCAACCTATCAAACTCTACCACCAACTGTCCATATGGCTAAGTTCTTGCAACCTATA
This sequence comes from Avena sativa, assembly GCA_916181665.1. NCBI lineage: Eukaryota > Viridiplantae > Streptophyta > Magnoliopsida > Poales > Poaceae > Avena > Avena sativa. The sequence goes on from OV702295.1 coordinate 365,457,786, forward strand.
TGATCTAGGCAGAGCCCATAATGCAAAGTGGCTACACTTGAAGCTTCTCAACATTTGACATCTCAAATCTCTTTGTTCCTGGGTGGCCATCCACAAGTGAGATACACAAGGTCAACCATAGACATGGGCCTTGTGAACCACTCAACCAAAAACCACCAAGCAATTACCATTCCACCCAGGTGATTCATTAACTTAGTTGTTTTATTAAACAAAAACACAAGTCCTTAGACTTAGAAATTTTTCCATAGTATGAATATATTTCCACCCTTGTTTTCTATTAGCTAAGCTAAGCATGATAGTAGTAGGAGTCTTAACTTAGGAAATATTCCACTAAGATTTCATCTACTAGGTTTTCCTATAGCAAGGTTTATACTTAGCAAAATTTCATGCAAGATTTACTTAGAGAAAACACTAATGCATGGTGAAAGTAATGGGACAAAAAGTATGAAGCGTCACTTGCCTTTTTGGTAGAGGGTATAGGTTCACTCCTTGTCCTTGCAACAATCACACTCTTCAAGTCACTACAATTCAATCAAGCAAGGCACAATCTCAATCTACCAATCAAGCAAAACAACACATAAAATCATAGAACCAAGATAATGCATGCAAACATGCCAAGCTTTGTTTTATTTGAAAAAGTGGTTCCTAATGGGTCATAAACATTTGAAAACACCTAATGGTCATTTTGTAAAGTGGAAAAGTCATTTGCAAAAGGTTTCACTTCATAAACCATTTTCAAAACAAAGTATCATTTTATGTGCTGTAGAAATATTTTTACTAAGGCATTAATCTATAGGATTCACCAAATACATTTTTCAAACCATAAAACTTGGTATTTGGGGTCAGAGAGTTTTAAAACAAAACATTTCCCAAAGGTTTTCTTCCAAAATCATTTTTTAATAAATAAACCATATTTTTATTTGGCTAGAAATGGTTTTAAATCAAAGAATCATTCTTTTGTTTAACCAAATACATTTTTGAATCCAAAAAGTGTTTCCTATGGTCAGTAGGTTCAAAATACACCATTTGCAACAGATTTTATCCCCAAAAACATTTTTGAACAATTTTCACATCCTTAACAAGCATACAAATGTTTCTGCTAAAACAAACATTTTACCAGAGGATTTTTACTAAACAAATGGCATGGTTGGCTAGGGCTTGTCTCACTGATTCCATTGATATAAAGTTTGTAAAATTTGGACGTGTGGTTTGAAAGTTATGGATTTTACAAAATGGAATAACTAATAGATCAAACTCTGGTTTTTAAACAACACTCTGGCCACGCGTCATGTTGCTATTGGGCGGTATCGGTTCATCTGGATCACGTGCTGCTAGCCGTTGGATCTAACTGATATTGCACGGTGCAGGTTCTCTCTTACCCCTTCGCTCACTTTCTTTCCTAGCCGCTGGATGATGATCTAACGACTCTCAGGAGGTTGACCTAAGTCTGGCGGCGCAGCGATGGTGGCTGGCGGCGGCGGGGTCAGATGGTGGCGGCGCTGGTGAAACAGGAAGCAATAGAAGAGGAGGAGATGCTCACCATGATCGCAAGGACGTGGGGAAGCTCGACGTGCTGGTTGCAGACGGAGGGGCGCTCGCAGGTGCTGGTGATTGCTCACCGGAGTTCGCTCGGCGTCGGGTGCGTTCAGGCGTCGCTGGGGATGTTGCTATAGAGCACGGGAGAGGGGATAGAGGTTGCGGTTAGCTTCGTACGCGGTTCACTGACAAGGGAGCATCAACGAGAGGAAAGGGGGTGGTTAGATTCTACCTGGAATGCTTGACGGAGCAATGGCAGACGGCAGCGCACGCTCGGTGTCGATGAAGCCGAGGTTACAGGGCACTCGTGGATGAATGAGTGGCACGGGGAGATGCGCCAGGATGCGTGGAGTATGTGTGCATGGTCGATGAGGCAAGGGGCGGCGCTGGGTCGCCAGAATTTGCACCGGACCTCGTCGGAGCCAGTGGGCTTGCCACGAGCAATTCGAGCAGCCCTAGGGCGGAGAGGAGCTGGAAACAGAGGGGAACTAGGGAGGAGACAGAGGCGATTATGAGGGCGAGGTCGCAGGGCTGATTTAACTGCTGCGTTAACGCGAATTGACGCCGATGAATTCCGCCAGAAACGGTCGAGGAGGGAGGCGCTGTCACCGCGAGTGAGGACGATGAACAGGAGGGGGTGGGGTCAGTTGGTCAGCGAGTGAATGAGAGGGAAGGAGGGTCCACCAGTCAGTGATTGCGCGGGTGCGGGTCTGAGTGAGAAAAACGTTTCGGCAGAGGGGAAAATAGGTGGGCTGTTGGGCTGGCCGGCTGGGCTGGCTGTCCACTTCTATTTTTTTTCTTTCGTGAAACCTTTTTCTTTTTCTAATTCTTTTTCTGTTTTGAAATTCAAACAAACAATCAAACATTCCAATCAATTCAAACACTCATCACACTTTACAATTGAATTTGGTTCTATTTATCAACATAATCCAAATCTCAAAAATAAAAATAATTTTTTATTCTTTTTAGGACCCATTAATAATTAAATAAATGGACCTTAGTTATTTAATCAAATAGGATTTGTTTTATTTAAATCTTTATTTTGAAATCTAAAATAAACCAAAAACACTTCAGTAGGTTTTAATTGGGAATATAAAATACTTGGAAAACTTATTTAAAACAAATAAATAAGTTTTTGTGTTTATTTAAAATGGGAAAGCCTTTACTTAAATAAGATTGGATATTAAATCCTCATTATTTTATTTAAATAAACCTTTACTCTTTTTAATCAAAATAAAACATTTTATTTCAAAAGTTTGGCCAAGGTTTATTTTGGCTCCATAAAATAATCCTTATTTATAAATATACCTTTTACTTTGAAAAATCAAATCTTTTATTAAGAGATCCAAAATAGGAAATTTAAATATTTTTAAGTTTATTGTTTATTTAACTTTTTAAATCCCTTTAGGATTTTATTTGATCCAAATAGGTTTTGAAAGTTCCCTATTGGATTCAAAAAGTTTCTTCTCACCCTGAAAATCAACAAAGTTTTATTTTATTCAATTATTTTTCACATTACAAGATTTGGAAAATCTTGGGATGTGACAGGCTACCACCCTTAAAATAAATCTCGTCCCGAGATTTGGGAGGGCTACAAGTAGGCTCAAAACATCTAGGGTACTACCACCCTTAAAAATTTTCCAACTAGTTTACATATTGGCCTTCTGGGGAAACTTCTCTGGGCAAACATCTGCATAGTGTCCTTTGTTTTCACACTTGAAACATGTGACAACGCTGAGATCCTTCATAGGCTTGTTTATATTGTGCTTCATCTTTCCTGGACAAAAGTTTACATAGTGGCCTAGTTCCTTGCATTTGAAACACATCACTTGGCTGATATCTTTCTTTTTCTTTGGGTATCATTGCCTCTTGTTTGTTTCCTTGGTTCTTCTTCTTTTCTGGGCATTCATTGGCATAGTGTCCCATCTCTTTGCAATTGTAACATTGCACTTGAGTAATATCCTTCTTGTTAGGGTTGGGGCATTTCTTCTTCTTCTTGGGTCTCTCCAAAGCTAGGAGTTCTTATAGTTCATGTTCTTCATTGGTGGGAAATCTTTCTCTCTTATTGGGGCATTGATCTTCATGCTCCTTGGATGTATGATCTTTTCCTCCACAAATTTTGCTAGCTTGGGTTTCTTCTAGATTAACATCTTTGTCATCTTTGTTGTCATTAGCTCTTTGGGAAAAGTTTTCTCTCATGTTGATCATTTGAGTAACCAGTCCTTGCAACAATTGGGATTGAAGTTTTAAAATCCTTTGTATGGCTGGGTCTAGTCCATTGTTGTTGGCTAAAAGCTGAGTTGTCATTTGGCTCAACTGGTTTTGGTTTGCTATAAGTTCTCTCATGTTGTCCTCTTGGTTGTTGTTGGTGTCATCAACTTTGATGTTGGAGTTTCTTGGAGAAGTCATCTGTTTGGGTTAGATGGGGATTAGAATAGGCAGAAGATTTCTAAGGAAATAATTCTAATCACACACATCACAATTCACACAAGCAATTTGCAAGCAATCACAAACAAATATTTCATTCAAACAACAAGTTTCAAGCATATTTTTAGCAATCAAAAATATTTTTGTTACACCACATAAGTTGGTGGGTTTGACTTAAACTAAATATGGTGGTCCATCTATATGGTTTACTTGAATTCATTCCTTCCTTCTTGGTTGATTCCTTCTTGCATGAGTTCATGGCTTCCTTGGGAAAATTCTTGGTCACAAAACTTCAAAGGTGATGATGGTTCCTTCTAATTGTGTTTCCTTAGTCTTCAAGTCTTGGGCAATATTTCCTTGTCTCACTTGTCCCTAGTGACATCCAAGATTGAAGTCCTTGGTGAATATGCTGAAGATGTTGAAGTCATTAGAGTTGAAGATGTTGAAGTCATTAGAGTTGAGGAAGTCCTTTGCACATGGTGAAGTCCTTGGCCATGGGGTAGGTTTTTCCGTCAAGTTGAAATAGATGAGATGTAGAATCAAGACCAAAATGGTTGAGGAAAGAGTTTACAAGATTGTTTGTAAATAAGTTTTGGAACAAATACAACTCCTATTTTTCTAAGGGTTTGTCCAATCCTAGGTTTACAATCCTACAGGCAACACAATGCTCTGATACCATCTGTAAGATCCCTCCTTTGTAAAGGAAAAGGATCCCTGTGTATGCAATTCTAGTCCCTGGATCAATAGCTAGCATCCACAGTTAAGATGTAATATCAAGAAACAAGGGTCATAATATAACTTTATAACCAGGAATAACATAATTTTATTACATCTTACATAGCTCATTTGGCTATTACATTACATTGCAGCAGAATATCTATAAGCATGGGGTCCTTCATCTTCAAAGTGCCACAGGCAAACATGTTGGTTGTAGACTTGTAATCCTAATCAAGAAACTTCACTAACATCAAACAAACCTGCAACATAACAAGTTACAGCCACAAGGGTCAATACATTTGAATTGTATTGGCAAGTGATACTATGGTGGTATAGTGGAGTCTATCATCTATATGCATTTGGCAAAGTGGAGTTGAGGCTTGCATTGCTCAAAAATAGATTTTTCCCTATCATTTGAAAATACTAAGTTTTTGCTTGACAAAAACATTTCTTCCAAACAAAAGATTGAAGATCCTTTTTCCTTGTTCAACCACAAGTTTTTAACTTTGAAATTTGAATGATGAGATTCTCTATAGCTTCCATGTCTTGATGCTCAAATTGTCCTTTACCAGGGACATGGCTAAGTACTTAGATTTTACACTCTGCAGAGGTGGTGCACTTTCCCCACAAGACTTGGTTTCCCAAGACAAGATCTTTCAGAAGCCTTCCCTTAGACCAAAATGGACGCGCTCCAACCTATCAAACTCTACCACCAACTATCCATATGGCTAAGTTCTTGCAACCTATATGATCCAGGCAGAGCCCATAATGCCAAGTGGCTGCACTTGAAGCTTCTCAACATTTGACATCTCAAATCTCTTTGTTCCTGGGTGGCCATCAACAAGTGAGATACACAAGGTCAACCATAGACATGGGCCTTGTGAACCACTCAACCAAAAACCACCAAGCAATTACCATTCCACCCAGGTGATTCATTAACTTAGTTGTTTTATTAAACAAAAACACAAGTCCTTAGACTTAGAAATTTTTCCATAGTATGAATATATTTCCACCCTTGTTTTCTATTAGCTAAGCTAAGCATGATAGTAGTAGGAGTCTTAACTTAGGAAATATTCCACTAAGGTTTCATCTACTAGGTTTTCCTATAGCAAGGTTTATACTTAGCAAAATTTCATGCAAGATTTACTTAGAGAAAACACTAATGCATAGTGAAAGTAATGGGACAAAAAGTATGAAGCATCACTTGCCTTTTTGGTAGAGGGTATAGGTTCACTCCTTGTCCTTTCAACAATCACACTCTTCAAGTCACTACAATTCAATCAAGCAAGGCACAATCTCAATCTACCAATCAAGCAAAACAACACATAAAATCATAGAACTAAGATAATGCATGCAAACATGCCAAGCTTTGTTTTATTTGAAAAATTGGTTCCTAATGGGTCATAAACATTTGAAAACACCTAATGGTCATTTTGTAAAGTGGCAAAGTCATTTGCAAAAGGTTTCACTTCATAAACCATTTTCAAAACAAAGTATCATTTTATGTGGTGTAGAAATATTTTTACTAAGGCATTAATCTATAGGATTCACCAAATACATTTTTCAAACCATAAAACTTGGTAGTTGGGGTCAGGGAGTTTTAAAACAAAACATTTCCCAAAGGTTTTCTTCCAAAATCATTTTTTAATAAATAAACCATATTTTTATTTGGCTAGAAATGGTTTTAAATCAAAGAATCATTCTTTTGTTTAACCAAATACATTTTTGAATCCACAAAGTGTTTCCTATGGTCAGTAGGTTCAAAATACACCATTTGCAAAAGATTTTATCCCCAAAAACATTTTTGAACAATTTTCACATCCTTAACAAGCATACAAATGTTTCTGCTAAAACAAACATTTTACCAGAGGATTTTTACTAAACAAATGGCATGGTTGGCTAGGGCTTGTCTCACTGATTCCATTGATATAAAGTTTGTAAAATTTGGACGTGTGGTTTGAAAGTTATGGATTTTACAAAATGGAATAACTAATAGATCAAACTCTGGTTTTTAAACAACACTCTGGCCACGCGTCATGTTGCTATTGGGCGGTATCGGTTCGTCTGGATCACGTGCTGCCAGCCGTTGGATCTAACTGATATCGCACGACGCAGGTTCTCTCTTACCCCTTCGCTCACTTTCTTTCCTAGCCGCTGGATGATGATCTAACGACTCTCAGGAGGTTGACCTAAGTCTGGCGGCGCAGCGACGGTGGCTGGTGGCGGCGGGGTCAGATGGTGGCGGTGCTGGTGAAACAGGAAGCGAGAGAAGAGGAGGAGATGCTCACCGTGATCGCAAGGACGTGGGGAAGCTAGACGTGCTGGTTGCAGACGGAGGGGCGCTCGCAGGTGCTGGTGATTGCTCACCAGAGTTCGCTCGGCGTCGGGTGCGTTTAGGCATCGCTGGGGATGTTGCTACAGAGCACGGGAGAGGGGATAGAGGTTGCGGTTAGCTTCGTACGCGGTTCACTGACAAGCGAGCATCAACGAGAGGAAAGGGGGTGGTTAGATTCTACCTGGAATGCTTGACGGAGCAATGGCAGACGGCGGCGCACGCTCGGTGTCGATGAAGCCGAGGTTACAGGGCACTCATGGATGAATGAGTGGCACGGGGAGATGCGCCAGGATGCGTGGAGTATGTGTGCGTGGTCGATGAGGCATGGGGCAGCGCTGGGTCGCCGGAATTTGCACCGGACCTCGTCGGAGCCAGTGGGCTTGCCACGAGCAATTCGAGCAGCCCTAGGGCGGAGAGGAGCTGGAAACAGAGGGGAACTGGGGAGGAGACAGAGGCGATTATGAGGGCAAGGTCGCAGGGCTGATTTAACTGTTGCGTTAACACGAATTGACGCCGATGAATTCCGCCAGAAACGGTCGAGGAGGGAGGCGCTGTCACCGCGGGTGACGACGATGAACAGGAGGGGGTGGGGTCGGTTGGTCAATGAGTGAATGAGAGGGAAGGAGGGTCCACCAGTCAGCGATTGCGCGGGTGCGGGTCTGAGTGAGAAAAACGTTTCGGCAGAGGGGAAAATAGGTGGGCTTGCTGGGCTGTTGGGCTGGCCGGCTGGGCTGGCTGTCCACTTCTATTTTTTTCTTTCCTGAAACCTTTTTCTTTTTCTAATTCTTTTTCTGTTTTGAAATTCATACAAACAATCAAACATTCAAATCAATTCAAACACTCATCACACTTTACAATTGAATTTGGTTCTGTTTATCAACATAATCCAAATCTCAAAAATAAAAATAATTTTTTATTCTTTTTAGGACCCATTAATAATTAAATAAATGGACCTTAGTTATTTAATCAAATAGGATTTGTTTTATTTAAATCTTTATTTTGAAATCTAAAATAAACCAAAAAACACTTCAGTAGGTTTTAATTGGGAATATAAAATACTTGGAAAACTTATTTAAAACAAATAAATAAGTTTTTGTGTTTATTTAAAATGGGAAAGCCTTTACTTAAATAAGATTGGATATTAAATCCTCATTATTTTATTTAAATAAACCTTTACTCTTTTTAAACAAAAGAAAACATTTTATTTCAAAAGTTTGGCCAAGGTTTATTTTGGCTCCATAAAATAATCCTTATTTATAAATATACCTTTTCTTTTGAAAAACCAAATCTTTTATTAAGAGATCCAAAATAGGAAATTTAAATATTTTTAAGTTTATTGTTTATTTAACTTTTTAAATCCCTTTAGGATTTTATTTGATCCAAATAGGTTTTGAAAGTTCCCAATTGGATTCAAAAAGTTTCTTCTCACCCTGAAAATCAACAAAGTTTTATTTTATTCAATTATTTTTCACATTACAAGATTTGGAAAATCTTGGGATGTGACACCTATCTTTTCCTTAATCTCTTAAATTTCCTTGTCCGTCTTTTGGGCTTCCTTGATTTTGTCCAACAAGGTGGGTTGAACATCCACATGAGATGTCCTTCAGGCACTATCTCCAATCTGAGATCTTTGAATTGGGCACACAGATCATCTGACAATTCTCCCTTAGTAAGGCCATTCACGTAAACCTTACGGCTTAGCGCATCCGCTACAACATTTGCTTTACCAGGGTGGTATTGCAAACTCAAGTCATAGTCCTTGATGAGTTCTAGCCATCTTCTTTGTCTCATGTTGATTTCTTTCTAAGTAAAGATATACTTCAAACTTTTGTGATCTGTGAACACTTCACATCGCTTTCCCAAAAGATAACGTCTCCATGTGTTGAGTGCATGGACAACAAAGGCTAACTCTAAATCATGAGTAGGATAATTCACCTCATGAGTTTTGAGTTGTCTCGAGGCATAAGCCACAACTTTCCCTTCTTGCATCAGAACTGCACCTAATCCTTGATGAGATGCATCACAATACACTTGGAAATCCTTCTCCAAATCTGGCAGACATAAGACTGGTGCTATCACTAGTCTCTTCTTCAACTCTTGGAAACTGAGTTCACATCCTTCAGGCCAATCAAATTTATTGTCCTTCTTGAGTAACTCTGTCATTGGCTTGGCTACCTTGGAGAAATTCTCAATGAATCTTCTATAGTATCCTGCCAAGCCAAGGAAACTACGAACTTATTTCACTGACTTAGGAGATTCCCATTCAGTTACAGCTGACACTTTTGCGGGATCAACTTCTACACCATCTCCTGACACAATGTGTCCAAGAAATCCAACCTCATTCAGCCAGAATTCACACTTGCTGAATTTGGCATACAGTTTATGCTCTCTAAGATTCTCAAGTATCAAACGCAAATGTCCTTCATGCTCTTCATTGCTCTTGGAGTAGATCAAAATGTCATCGATGAAAACGATGACAAACTTGTCAAGAAACTCCATGAACACTTTGTTCATCATATTCATGAAGTAGGCTGGTGCATTGGTCAAACCAAACGGCATCACGGTGTATTCATACAATCCATACCTAGTGGTGAAAGCAGTCTTAGGTATGTCTTGTTCCCTTATCTTAAGCTGAAAATAGCCTGACCGTAGATCAATCTTTGAGAACACACGGGCTCCTTCTAACTGATAAAACAAGTCATTGATCCTGGGCAAAGGATACTTGTTCTTGATAGTCACCTCATTCAGTGAACGATAATCTATGCATAACGTTTTACTTCTATCTTTCTTTTCAACAAACAAGACTAGTGCTCCCCAAGATGAAGAACTTGGTTGAATAAATCCTTTCTGCAACTATTCTCCAAGTTGTTTCTTGAGTTCTTTCAACTCATCAACCGACATCTTGTAAGGTCTCTTTGCTATTGGTCCTGATCCTGGCAGCAAGTCAATCAGAAATTCCACATCTCTATCTGGTGGCATTCCCGGTAATTCCTCCAAAAACACATCTGGATATCCTCTTACAATTGGCACACTGTCTATGCTAACCCCCTTAAGAGAATTTAGCTTACTCCCTTTTGATTCAAAGTTAGAATTGAATCTAATCTGTTTCTTATTCAGGGTTGTGAGTGCGACAATACGATTGGCACAATCTAGTACCCCTTCATACTTGGCCATCCAGTCCATTCCCAAAATTACATCCAGTCCTTGGGAATCTAAGATTATCAGACTAACTGGAAACTTATGCTTTCCAAATTCTATCACTAGATCACGACATCCAAGGCTTACTATCATATCTCCACCGGGAGAACTTACTTTTATTGGACACCCAATGTTTTCAGTTGGAAACCCATTTCTATCAACAAATGCTTTCGATATGAATGAATGTGATGCACCAGTATCAAAAAGAACAAGTGATGGAATAGAATTGAGTTTGAACTTACCAGCCACAGCATCAGATTCCTCATAAATCTCTTCCACATTGATGTGGTTTACTTGTCCCTTCTGGAAAGGGTTGGGCTTGGTGGTTCCTTCAACTTTCTTTTCTGGGCACTCATTTGCATAATGCCCCATCTTCTTACACTTGAAGCATTCAACCTGACTAATATCTCTCTTTGCAGGCTGACTACCATTTCCACTTCCACCACCACTATGGTGACTCTTGTGTCCACTCTTGTGGTTCTTGTACTTGTCATTATCATGACTGCGGTGATGCTTGTTGTCATGATGGCGGTTGTGGCTATGGTGGTTATTGTACTTTCCATGTTTGTGGGATCTAGAACTCCCACTATCATCATGATGGGAACACTTGTGAGACGATCCCGAGCTGTGCTTATCAAAGTTGTGCTTCCTCTTTCTGCTTTCAACCTGTTTCATCTTATTCTCCAAGATGGTAGCCTTGTCACAAAGTGATTGGTAGGTTGGGACATAGGCAACAGATAGCTGCAGATTCAGTTCATCATTCAGTCCTTCGAGGAATTTCTCCTTCCTCTTGGCATCAGTATCAACTTCATCCGGTGCATAACGCGCCAGATTGTTGAACTCCTCAGTATATTCAGCCACACTGCGGTGACGCTGCTTCAGATTGTGGAACTCCTTCTTCTTAAAATTCATCTCCCCGGATGAGATGTGAGCTGTACGGAATCCATCCTCAAAGATAGCCCAAGTCACATCCTCAATGGGAGTGGTGATCTGAAAGTTATCCCACCAAGTTGCTGCTGGTCTTTCCAAAAGCTGTGCTGCAAACCTGACCTTCTCCTTGTCGGTGCAGCCGACAGTTACCAAATCCTTATTCACCGAACGTAGCCAATCATTGGCCACCATTGGATCAGTGGTTCCTGAGAACTTTGCAGGCCTCAGTCTGAGAAATCTGGTGAGCATGTCAAATCCTGGCGGATTATTCTGTTTGTTGTTGTTATTGTTATTGTTATTGTTATTGTTGTTGTTGTTATTCTGATTCTGGTTCTGCATGAAAGTGGTCATCGTCTGCATCATTTGTGTCTGTACTGTGATCAACTGTTGCATCTCGGGAGTGACATTGTTATTGTTTGGGTTGGGGTTGGCACGTCGAGGAGGCATCTGTGGTTTTCATAAGGATAAGAATGAGATACCCATAGATGCTTATCATGCACAATACATCACATAGACAATCACAATAACCAAGCATCAAAATAACATAGAGTTTGACGACATAAACAACAAGTTTGGAAATGCAAAACACACCATAGCAAGCCACCCACATGTTGGATGGTCATTGCGACTCAATAAACAAAAATACGGTAGATGAAAGATAAACGAGTAGTCTACACTACTCCTCCGCATCAATATCCTCGTCAACAAGTGTAAGACCTGCACTCTCCATGGCGGTCTTATACTCATCAACACTAGTAGCCAAGGCCTCTATCTTGGCCCTAAGTGCCCTCTTCTGTGAGCGAAGTCTCTCAATCACTCCCTGCTGATGCTCAAGCTCAAAGTCCTTGGCCTCTAGATCTTCCTTCATCTCCCGGATCTTCTTGTTCCTGTCTTGGACTCTCTTCTCCTGGCTCTTGAACTTCTTGTCCTGGCTTTCAAACTTGGCCTCCATTTCCTTGACTATCTCCTCTTGCTCCACGAAGAGCTTGTCCTTCTCACGAAGCTAAACCTGGAGCTCGTCATTGCTAAGCATGACGTTGGTCCTATCAGTATCTAGGTTCCTAATAAGACCCTCTAGGTCCTGAAGGTACAGATGAATCGGCTCCACCGTCTCTCTAGCAGCAGCATCGTACTCTATAGCCTCACCCTCCTCGTTGCGTCTCCCGAAGGGGTGAAAGTAAAGACCTCTAAGCTCTATGGAGTGCCTCCCTACCAGGCTCCCAAGTAACTCATGCATGACTACATCTAGGCCTTTCTCTTTGTCATCATGCATCAGCTTGAAAGTGATGGTCTCCGTGGTTGGCTCTGTCTGGCGTCCCGGCTGAGTGACTCTAAAGCCCCAAAGGTCCTTCCTCTCAAACTTGGTGAGTGGAAGTGTCATGATGCTAGGAAGTGGAAGGTTGAGCACGCTAGTGAGCTCAATGATACGAGTACCAAAATGAGTTCCCTTGAACTCCTCGGCCGTGTTGATAGTGACATTAGGCATCTATTTTTATAAGATTGAGAAAAGTTAGGATCAACATCAATAGAGATAAAAATCACAAGACAAATATCATAACCACATCTTTTGCAAAAATCACACAAGTCATGGCATACACAATCCATTACAACCATCAAAGGTTCAACATAACTTAGACAAATTTTTGGAAGTAAAAAACGGTAGGTGTGGTGGTCCAACTAACGAAGTATGTTACAACTCTCACTCACTAGACAAAATAGCTATCAGGGCATCCTTAGTAGCCATCTGCCTATCTTGCTCACAAGATTCCCAAATTAAGTCTATGATGTCTCCCCTTAGTTGTTGGTTGGTAGTCTCCAACTCTTGGGTATGCTTCTTTTCTTCTCTATGATCATTTTGGGTGTTGAGCATTCTACACTTGAGTCTATCACCAAGCTCCTTGATAGCATTCCAAGCTGCATTTCTTGCAGAGTCTAAGAATGTTGTGTGCATTTCTGAGTTGGTGACCATGCAGAATCCTGACTCCTTGTGGTTGTCTTCCTTGTTTTTATACAAGTGAAGTTGCACCCACCAATACTCTTCTCCTTCATCCCTCACAGGGAATCCTTTGTACACGGTTGCACCATGTATTCCCATGGTAACCATAAGGTTCTTAAGGGCCTTGGGAAATTCAGTCTCACACTCCAAAGTAATGGTCATGAGTGGTCCCTTCCTTACGGCTTCGTTGATGGAGTTCATCTACAAATAGAGATGAGAAAGAAGATTAGAAAAGTTTACGAGAAGAAAAAGACAAGTGTAGAAATTTTTCAAAGTGTTGAAATTTTTTCCTTAATGGTTTCTAATCCAATCCTAGGGTCATAATCCTACAGGCAACACAGTGCTCTGATACCATCTATAAGATCCCACCTTTATAAAGGTAAAGATCCCTTTGATTGCAATGCTAGTCCCTGGATCAATTGCTAGCATCCACAGTTTAAGATGAAGTACACAGAAACAAAGGTCATTATTACATCGTCATTCCAGAGATAACATAGTCTTTTACAACTCCATAGCCATAGGCTAGTACAAGAGTTTATCATAACAAAATAAATAGAAGTCTTCATATTCATGTGCCACAGGCAAGCATGTTGAGTGTAGACTCATAACTCCTAATCATCATCAGAGTAACTTGCAACATCACAAGTTACAGCCACAGTGGGTCAATACATTGGAATAGTATTGGCAAGTGATACCTTAGTAGAATATTAGCATCTAGTTACTACATGAATTTGGCTAAGTGTAGCTTAGGCTTGCTTTGCTCAAAATAGGTTTTACCTATCAGTTGAAAACACTAAGTTTTTATTTGGCAAAAACTCCCAAGGAACCACCAATAGAAATTGGTGAACCTTCACCCTTGTTCAACCACAAGTTTTAACTTAGAAAATTGGGATGAGGAGATTCTTGATAGCTTCCATGTCTTGATGCTCAAATTGTCCAATACCAGGGACATGGCTAAGTACTTAGTTTCTTCCATCTGCAGAGGTGGTGCACTTCCCCCCACAAGACTTATTTTCACCAAGACAGGACCTTTCAGAAGCCTTCCCTTAGACCAAAATGGATGCTCTCCAAACCAATCATCCCCTACCACCAACTGTCCATTTGGCTAAGTTATTGCAACCTATATGATCCAGGCAGAGCCCATAATGCCATGTGGCTGCACTAGAAGCTTCTTAACATTTGGCATCTCAAATCCCTTTGTTCCTGGGTGGCATTCTACAAGTGAGATACACAGGGTAGACCATCAGAAAATGGGCCCTGGTAAGCACTCAACCAAAAACCACCAAGCAATTACCAATCCACCTAGGTGTTTCATTCACTTAGTTGTTTTTATTAAGCAAAAACATAAGTCAAAGACTTAGCAATATTTTTCTATAGCATGTATATAATCCACCCTTGGTTGCTACTAGCTAGGCTAAGCATGGCAATAGCAAGTATCTTAACTTAGAGAAAATTCTAACAATTCTACAACTACTAGGATTTCCCAAGCATAGCATATAGATACTTAGCAAAAATATACATGCAAGCCCTATACAAAATATTTCTAATGCATAGTCAAAATATTGGGACAAAAATATGAAGCACCACTTGCCTTGGTAGTTGGGGGAGTAGCAACAATCCTCACAATCACAATCACCACTAGCACCAAAATCTACACATAAAATGATAGCACCAAATTGACATATTAAAATAAACAAGCAAAAATATATGAATCCATGCAAATGCCATGTGATGGTTTTTACAATTTAAACAAGACAAGTAAAACAATACTGAACACTAAACTAAACATTTATACACTAATTAAACTTAATTTGATTCTTAAAACATTTTTCAAATAACTTTTATACTCAAAATAGGCCTACAAAAGTATCTGCCAAAATAACCCATTTTACAGAATAAATTTATTAAAAAAATTCATGGTTTGATAGAATTCTTTCTCCTGATTCCAATGATATAAAATTTGCAAAATTTGGACGTGTGGATCAAAAGTTATGAATTTTACAAGTTTGAACATCTAATAGATCTAATTTCAGATTTTAAATCAAACTACAGGCCACACGGCGCTATCTGATTGGTCGATACCATTTCACGCGGATCACGCTCGTGGGCCGTTGGATCTAACTAACTATGCATGGCCCAGATCTAATCGTATCGCTTTGAATAAAACCTAACTGTGGCCTTTGGATCTGGATCCAATGGATCAGATCTATCTGACCAGAAACCAACGACACAAATGGTGCCTGCGGCGGCGACGGTTCTGGCTATGACACGCCGGCGAGGCTAGAGGGGTAGGGGGCGTGTGTAACATCCCTAAAATCATGTTTCAAACTTATGCATATCATCCATGCATCCATGATCATATAGAGTTCATTTCAAATAAAGCAATTCCAAAACAGGAGCATATGAGCTCATTATTTTTTGTGATCAGCATTTAAACAAATACAAATCTCCAATGTGAGATAGGTGTTCAGTGAACCAAACCTTGTGTCTTATTGCTTTCAGAGTGTATTGCTAGATTGCTAAGATTTAAACCCAAGTTTCAAAGAAAATATAATTTGAAAACCAATTTCAAAACCTATATAAAACTAGTGCTATGTCACTACTTATTTTATTTTATTCCAAGTGACCAGGCCAATTCAAAGTGACCACTTGGTTTTATGCCCAGAAATGTGATTGTTGCACACTGCAAAAATCCTGAAGAGATTTGAATTCAAATAGATTTTGAAATCATTTGAATTTGATTCCTGAAATTGAAAATAGAAAAAGAAAAGGAGAAAAGAAATAGAAAAGGGCCAGCGCCACCTATCTAGCCCAACGACGGATTCAGCCCACTAAGCCCACCCGGGTTCCCCCTCTCTCTCTCTCTCACTCGCAGACGAACCCACCAAGTCACTGACCACACGACCCCACCTCCTCTCTGTTTCACTCGCTGACAAGTGGACCTGCGACCACGTCGTCGTCGTCAATCACGCGCGGCCGAGACGCTTGCTCTGCCGTTACCTCGCCGCAGTCACTGCGGGCTTAATTGCCATTGATTCTGCGCTTAATCGCCGCCCCCCTTCTTCCTACTTAACCCTCTCTGCACCGTGGGTATTTCCCCTCACCTAGCGCCACCTCTCCGCCACCAGGCTGCCCACAATCGCCCTTGCACCGCCGCTGAACAGACGCACTCCGGCGACCAATCTCGGTGAGTACTGACCGCCCCCCTGTCTCTGGTTCAAACCATCATGACCAGCATGTCCTTGAACGTTCACTGATACCCTCTGTTTGCTTTCTCGTGACCCAGAGCGACGTCTTCGTTCACACCCACGAGCACCTGAGCCGCCACTCGACTCCGACGTGCAATTCAGGTAACACGAGACCGCCCCTTGCCTCCCCTTTGATAATTTCTTGATAGCCAAACCCTTGCGCATCTCCTAAAACCATCTGGCTCGTGCTAGGTCGACGCAGAACCTCGGCAACATCTTCGACAGCAAGCATCTGACGCTGCCAGCAACTCCGACAAGCTCCCTCGGCCACTACAGCGCACCCCTTGACCAGCCATCGCGACCTTGAGCATCAGCAACACACGGCGAGCTTGGTAAGCCCCTTCTCCCTCTCCCGCGTGACCTAGAACGCCGGTAGCAGCTCTGACAGAGGCGCCGCCACTTGTCGCCGCCGCTAGCGCCGCCACTGGATGGTCAGGTTGCTTAGGGTCGTTAGATCTAGATCCTGTGGATACGATAGAACCTTGGCGAAGCGGTAAGATTGGATCTGGGCCGCGCGATTAAGTTAGATCCAGCGGCTCAGAAGCGTGATCCGACGCGAAGCAGTACCATCCAATAGGATAGCGCCGCGTGGCATAGAGTTCGTTTTAAAATTTTGAATTACATCTATTAGTTGTTTGATTTTGTTTTAATCATAACTTTTGATTCCCACGTTCAAATTTGACAAATGTTATATCAATGGAATCAGGAGAACAAGCCCTTTCCAAATATGCAATGTGTTTAATGTTTTGCTTCTGTTAAAATGGTTTTTTATATAGAAACATGTGTAGGCCTATTTTGAATATATAAATTGTTTGAGAAATGTTTTAGGGTTTAAATAAATGTTGTTTGGCAAGTTTTGAACTTGTTTGTGAACCAGTACTATGCACTTGTCTTGTTGAGTTTAGAAAATCATCACATATCATATTGCATGTATCCATATATTTTTGCTTGTATTTTATTTGTATGTGATTTGTGGCTATGATTTTATGTGTAGATTTTGGTGCCAATAGTGATTGTGATTGTGAGGAGTGTAGCTACTCTCCAAACTACCAAGGCAAGTGGTGCTTCGTGATTTTTATCCCTAAGTTTCTTACTATGCATTAGAAATATTTTGCTAATCTTGCATGATTATATTTTGCTTGTATGCTATGTTGGGAAATCCTAGTAGTTGTAGAATTGCTAGAAATTTCTAAGTTAAGATGCTTATCTATGCCATGCTTAGCTTAGCTAGTAGCAACCAAGGGTGGTGAAATATTCATGCTATGTTAAAAATATTTCTAAGTCCTTTTTGGACTTGTGTTTTGTCTAATAAAACAACTAAATGAATGAAACACCTGGGTGGAATGGAAGGAATGGTTTATGTTGAGTGGTTACACAAGGCCCATTTCTATGGTTTACCTTGTGTATCTCACTTGTGGAAAGCCACCCAGGAACAAAGGGATTTGAGAGGCCAAATGTTAAGAAGCTTCTAGTGCAGCCACTTGGCAATATGGGCTTTGCCTGGATCATATAGGTTGCAAGAACTTAGCCATTTGGACAGTTGGTGGTAGTGGGAATGATAGGTTGGAGCGCGTCCATTTGGTCTAAGGGAAGGCTTCTGAAAGGTCATGTATTGGTGAAAATCATGTCTGGTGGGGAAAGTGCACAACCTCTGCAGATGGAAGAATCTAAGTACTTAGCCATGTCCCTGGTATTGGAAAATTTGAGCATCAATACATGGAAGCTATCAAGAATCTCCTCATCCCAATTTCTAAGTAAAACTTGTGGTTGAACAAGGGTGAAGGACCTCAATGTCTATTGATGGTTCCTTGGGGAAAAGTTTTTGACAAAGAAAAACTTAGTGATTTCAACTAATAGGCAAAACCTATTTTTGAGCAAAGCAAGCCTAAACTACACTTAGCCAAATTGCATATAGTATGTAGTCCACCAATATTATACTAAGGTATCACTTGCCAATACTATCCCAATGTATTGACCCACTGTGGCTGTAACTTGTGATGTTGCAGGTTATTCAGATGAGGATTAGGAGTCATGAGTCTACACTCAACCTGTTTGCCTGTGGCACATGAAGATGAATAATTTTATTTATTTACTTATTTAAACTCTTGTATTAGGCATGTGCCCATGGAGTTGTAAATACTATGTTGTCTCTGGAATGACTGTAATAATGACCTTTGTTTCTGTGTACTTCATCTTAAACTGTGGATGCTAGCATTGATCCAGGGACTAGCATTGCAATCACAGGGATCCTTTTCCTTTATAAAGGAGGGATCTTACAGATGGTATCAGAGCACTGTGTTGCCTGTAGGATTATGACCCTAGCATTGGAAACCACTAAGGAAAAATTTTCAACAACTTCTACACTTGTCTATTCTTCTTGTAAACTTTTCTAATCTTATTTCTCCTCTCTATTTGTAGATGAATTCCATCAACGAAGCCGTAAGAAAAGGACCACTCATGACAATGACTTTGGAGTGTGAGACGGAGTTTCCCAAGGCTCTCAAGGACCTCATGGTTGCAATGGAAATACATGGTGCAGCTATGTACAAAGGTTTCCCTATGATGGATGAAGGAGTTGAGTACTGGTGGGTGCAACTTCACTTGTATAAAAACAAGGAAGACAACCACAAAGAATCAGGATTCTGCATGTTCACCAATTCAGTGGTGCACACTACATTCTTTGATTCAGCAAGGGATGCAGCTTGGAAGACCATCAAAGAACTTGGTGAAAGAGTCAAGTGCAGAATGCTCAACATCCAGAATGACCTAAAGGAAGAGAAGAAACATACTCAAGAGTTGGAGGCTACCAACCAAACCTTAAGAGGAGACATTATAGACTTAGTGATGGAGTCATGTGCCCAAGATAGACTGATTGCTTCTAGAAATATTATGTTAGCCAACATGTCTAGTGAGTTGGGATTGTAACGTACTTCGTTAGTTGGACCACCACTTACCACCTTATTTTCCAAAATGTTACTCGAAATAAGTTGAACCTTGGATGTTGTAATGGTTGCATGTATGCCATGACTTGTGTGATTTGATTTCCAGAGTTATACATGTGTTGCTTTGCTTTGTGATTCATTCTTATGTATGTTGATTCTAACTTTTTCTATCTTATAAATAGATGCCTAATGTTATTATCAGCATGGTTGATGAGTTCAAGGGAACTCGCTTTGGCACTCGTATTATTGAGCTTACTAGTCTGCTCAATCTCCCACTTCCTTCCATCATGATGCTTCCCCTCACCAAGTTTGAGAGGAAAGACCTTTGGGGCTTCAAGGTCAATCAGCCAGGACGCCAGACTGAGCCAGCCACGGAGGCCATCATCTTGAAGCTCATGCATGATGACAAGGAGAGAGGCCTTGAGGTAGTCATGCAGGATCTGATAGGACGTCTACTAGGGAGACACTCTCGTGAGGTTAGAGGTACTCATTTCCACACCTTCGGTAGACGTGATGAGGACGGTGAGGCCATTGACTTCGAGGACACTTTGAGGGAGTCAGCGGAGCCGATTCGTCTATACCTCCAGGACTTAGAGGTTCTTCTTAGGCATGTGGACACTGATAGGACCAACGTCATGCTCAGCAATGACGAACTCTAGGTGCATCTTCGTGAGAAGGACAAGCTCTTCGCGGAGCAAGATGAGATAGTCAAGGAGATGGAGGCAAAGTTCGAGAGCCAGGACAGAAAGTTCAAGAGTCAAGAGAAACGAGTACAAGATAGGAATAAGAGGATTCGGGACATGACTGCAGAACTGGAGGCCAAGGACTTCGAGCTCGAGCATTAGCAGACTGTGATAGAGAGGCTTCGTTCTCAAAAGAGGGCTCTCAAAGCCAAAGTAGAGACCTTGACCACCAATGTCGAGGAATACAAGACCGCTATGGAGAATGCAGGTCTTACCTTTGTTGAGGAGGAGGTTGATGCCGAGGAGTAGCGTTGACTACTCATTTATCATTTATTTACCATGCTTTATTTGAGTCGCAATGACCATCCAACATGTGGATGGCTTGCTATTGGTGTGTTTACTTTACAAACTTGTTGTTTTTGTTGTTGAACCTTTATTATTGTGGTGCATGTTGGTGATTGTTTAAGTGATGTATTGTGCATAATAGCATCTATGGGTATCTCATTCTTATCTCTATTTACCAAACCACAGATGCCTCCCCATCGTGCCAATCCCAACCCCAACAACAACAACATCACCCCTGAGATGCAGCAAATGATGACAGCTCAGACTCAGTTGATGCAAATGATGACTACATTCATCCAGAATCAGAACAACAACAACAACAACAACAACAACAATAACAACAACAACAACAACCCACCGGGTTTTGACATGCTTACCAGGTTCTTGAGACTAAGGCTAGCAAAGTTCTCAGGAACAACTGATCCTATGGTGGCCAATGATTGGCTACACTCTGTGAGCAAGGACTTGGTAACTGTGGGTTGTACTGATGTTGAAAAAGTCAGATTTGCGGCACATTTGTTGGAAGGACCAACAACTACTTGGTGGGATAATTTCCAGATCACCACTCCCATTGAGGATGTGACATGGTCTATCTTGGAAGATGGTTTCCGTACCGCTCACATCTCATCCGGAGTGATGAGTTTGAAGAAGAAAGAGTTCCATAATCTGAAGCAGCGCCACCATAGCGTGGCTGAATATATTGAGGAGTTCAACAATCTGGCGCGATACGCACCGGACGAAGTTGACACTGATGCCAAGAGGAAGGAAAAGTTCCTTGAAGGGCTGAATGATGAACTGAACTTGCAGCTATCAGTGGCTTATGTTCCCACTTATCAGTCTCTTTGTGATAAGGCTGCTATTTTGGAGAACAAAATGAAGCAAGTTGAGAGTAGGAAGAGAAAGCACTCGGACAAGCACAGCTCGGGATCATCTCACAAACGTTCCCATTATGATGACAGTGGAAGTTCAGTATCCCACAAGCATGGGAAATTCAACAAGCACCACAACCACAACCGTCATCATGACAACAAGCATCACCGTGGTCATGACAATGACAAGTACAAGAACCACAAGAGTGGATATAAGAGCCACCACAGTGGTAGTGGAAGTGGTAGTGGAAACCAACCCGTCAAGAAGGATATTAGTCAGGTTGAGTGTTTCAAGTGCAAGAAGATGGGGCATTATGCAAATGAATGCCCAGAAAAGAAAGTTGAAGGACCCAACAAGCCTAACCCTTTTTAGAAGGGACAAGTGAACCACATCAATGTGGAGGAAATCTATGAAGAGTCAGATGCTGTTGCTGGTAAGTTCAAACTCAATTCTATTCCAGCACTTGTTCTTTTTGATACTGGAGCATCGCATTCATTCATATCAAAAGCATTTGTTGATAGAAATGGGTTTCCAACTGAAAACATTGGGTGTCCAATAAAATTTAGTTCTCCAGGTGGAGATATGATAGTAAGTCTTGGATGTCGGGATCTAGTAATAGAGTTTGGAAAGCATAAGTTTCCAGTGAGTCTGATAATCCTAGATTCCCAAGGACTGGATGTAATTTTGGGAATGGATTGGATGACCAAGTATGAAGGAGTACTAGATTGTGCCAATCATACAGTTGCACTCACAACCCCGGAGAAGAAACGGATTAGATTCAAATCTAACTTTGAGTCAAAAGGAAGTAAGTTAAATTCTCTTAAGGGGGTTAGCATAGACAGTGTGCCAATTGTGAGTGAATATTCGGATGTGTTTCCGGAAGAACTGTCGGGAATGCCACCAGATAGGGATGTGGAGTTTCTTATTGATTTGCTACCAGGATCTGGACCAATAGTAAAGAGACCGTACAAAATGTCAGTTGATGAACTGAAAGAACTCAAGAAGCAGCTTGGAGAACAGTTGCAGAAAGGTTTTATTCAACCAAGTTCTTCATCTTGGGGAGCCCCAGTTTTGTTTGTGGAGAAGAAAGATAGAATTCAAAGGTTATGTATAGATTACCGTTCACTCAATGAGGTGACTATCAAGAACAAATACCCTTTGCCTAGAATCAATGACTTGTTTGATCAGTTAGAAGGAGCTTGTGTGTTCTCAAAGATTGATCTTCGGTCAGGATATTTCCAACTCAAGTTAAGAGAGCAAGACATACCTAAAACCGCTTTCACCACGAGGTATGGATTGTATGAGTATACCGTGATGCCATTTGGGTTGACCAATGCACCAGCATACTTTATGAATATGATGAACAAGGTGTTCATGGAATTTCTTGATAAGTTTGTTGTCGTGTTCATCGATGACATTTTGATCTACTCCAAGAGCAAAGAAGAACATGAAGGACATTTGCGCTTGATACTTGAGAAGCTTAGAGAGCATAAACTATATGCCAAATTCAGCAAGTGTGAATTCTAGTTGAATGAAGTTGGTTTTCTTGGACACGTTGTGTCAGGAGATGGTGTAGAAGTTGATCCTGCTAAAGTGTCAGCTGTAACTGAATGGGAATCTCCTAAGTCAGTGAAAGAAGTTCGTAGTTTCCTTGGCTTAGCAGGTTACTATAGAAGGTTCATTGAGAATTTTTCCAAGGTAGCAAAACCTATGATAGAATTGCTAAAGAAAGACAAGAAATTTTCTTGGTCTGAAGGATGTGAACTTAGTTTTCAAGAATTGAAGGAGACTTGTGACAACACCAGTCTTGTGTTTGCCAGATTTGGAAAAATATTTCCAAGTATATTGTGATGCATCTCATCATGGTTTGGGTGCAGTACTTATGCAAGAAGGAAAAGTTGTGGCTTATGCCTCGAGACAACTCAAAACTCATGAAGTGAACTATCCTACTCATGATCTAGAGTTAGCCTCTGTTGTCCATGCACTCAAAACATGGAGACACTATGTTTTGGGAAACCGTTGTGAAGTGTTCACAGATCACAAGAGTTTGAAGTATATCTTCACCCAGAAAGAAATTAATATGAGACAAAGAAGATGGCTAGAACTCATCAAGGACTATGACTTGAGTTTGCAATACCACCCCGGTAAAGCAAATGTTGTAGCGGATGCTCTAAGCCGTAAGGTTTCTGTGAATGGCCTTACTATGGGAGAATTGCCAGATGATTTGTGTGCCCAATTTAGAGATCTCAGATTGGAGATTGTGCCTGAAGGACATCTCATGTCTTTGGATGTTCAACCCACCTTGTTGGACAAGATCAAAGAAGCCCAGAAGACTGATAAGGAAATTGAAGAGATCAAGGAAAAGATTGGCAAGGGAAAAGCCAAAGGATTCCATGAAGACGAACAAGGTACTTTATGGCATGGGAAACGTATCTGTGTTTCACAAGATCCGGAGCTACGTAAACTGATATTAAAAGAAGCACACAACTCACCGTATTCCATTCATCCGGGTAACACCAAAATGTACATGGATATGAAGGAAAGATTTTGGTGGAATAATCTCAAGAAGGACATCGCCGAACATATTGCTTTGTGTGATGTGTGTAGTAGAGTGAAAGCGGAACATCAGAAACCAGCAGGTTTGCTTCAACCACTACCTATTCCTGATTGGAAGTGGGACAAGATTGGTATGGATTTCATTATCGGATTACCAAGGACCCGGTCAGGATATGATTCTATTTGGGTAGTAGTGGATCGCCTAACTAAAGTGGCTCATTTCATACCCGTTTAGACAACCTATACAAGTGCTAAGTTGGCCAAGA
Organism: Avena sativa; assembly: GCA_916181665.1. Taxonomy (NCBI): domain Eukaryota; kingdom Viridiplantae; phylum Streptophyta; class Magnoliopsida; order Poales; family Poaceae; genus Avena; species Avena sativa. The sequence goes on from OV702295.1 coordinate 365,481,835, forward strand.
TATATATGAGTAGAATTGTGTGTCTACATGGAGTGCCCAAGAGTATTGTGTCTGATAGGGGAACTCAATTCACTTCCCATTTTTGGAGACAGCTACATGATTCATTGGGAATGAGGTTGGAATTCAGCACTGCTTTTCATCCTCAAACTGATGGACAGACAGAAAGGACTAATTAGATTCTTGAAGATATGTTGAGGGCATGTGCCCTAGACTATGGAGCCAGTTGGGATGAAAGTCTGCCTTACGCAGAATTCTCTTATAACAACAGCTATCAAGCTAGTATTGAAATGGCACCTTTTGAGTTTCTCTATGGGAGAAAGTGTACCACCCCATTGCTATGGAATGGTGTGGGAGAAAGAAGTCTGTTCGGACCAGAACTAATCAAAGAAGCTAAAGAGAAAGTCAAGCTAGTTAAGGACAAATTAAAGATAGCACAGTCCCGACAGAAAAGCTGCACAGATCCTAAGCGTAGAGAAGTCACCTATGAAGTTGGTAATAGAGCTTATCTTAGAGTATCACCACTTCGTGGAGTGAAGAGGTTTGGAGTCAAAGGAAAGTTGTCCCCAAGATATGTTGGACCATTCAAGATTCTGAGTCACAAAGGAGAAGTAGCCTATGAGATTGAATTGCCAGAATCTTTGTCAGCTGTTCATAATGTGTTTCATGTGAGTCAGTTTAAGAAATGTCATCCAGAAATGGAAGAAACTTCTTTGAAGGATACTATACCTTTGGAAGAGGTTCAATTGGAAAGTGACCTCACTTATGAGGAGAAACCTATCAAGATTCTTGAGACTGCAGAAAGAGTCACACGGACTAAGACTATCAAGTTCTACAAAGTTCAATGGAACCATCATTCTGAAGAAGAAGCAACATGGGAAAGAGAAGATGATCTTCGGAAAGACCACCCTCACCTATTTGCTAGAAAATCCGAATCTCGAGGGCGAGATTCACCTTAAGGGGGTTAGATTTGTAACATCCCTAAAATCATGTTTCAAACTTATGCATATCATCCATGCATCCATGATCATATAGAGTTCATTTCAAATAAAGCAATTCAAAAACAGGAGCATATGAGCTCATTATTTTATGTGATCAGCATTTAAACAAATACAAATCTCCAATGTGAGATAGGTGTTCAGTGAACCAAAACTTGTGTCTTATTGCTTTCAGAGTGTATTGGTACATTGCTAAGATTTAAACCCAAGTTTCAAAGCAAATATAATTTGAAAACCAATTTCAAAACCTATATAAAACTAGTGCTATGTCACTACTTATTTTATTTTATTCCAAGTGACCAGGCCAATTCAAAGTGACCACTTGGTTTTATGCCCAGAAATGTGATTGTTGCACACTGCAAAAATCCTGAAGAGATTTGAATTCAAATAGATTTTGAAATCATTTGAATTTGATTCTTGAAATTGAAAACAGAAAAAGAAAAGGAGAAAAGAAATAGAAAAGGGCTAGCGCCACCTATCTAGCCCAACGACGGATTCAGCCCACTAAGCCCACCCGGGTTCCCCCTCTCTCTCTCACTCGCAGACGAACCCACCAAGTCACTGACCACACGACCCCACCTCCTCTCTGTTTCACTCGCTGACAAGTGGACCTGCGACCACGTCGTCGTCATCGTCAATCACGCGCGGCCGAGACGCTCGCTCCGCCATTACCTCGCCGCAGTCACTACGGGCTTAATTGCCATTGATTCTGCGCTTAATCGCCGCCCCCTTCTGCCTACTTAACCCTCTCTTCACCGCGGGCATTTCCCCTCACCTAGCACCACCTCTCCGCCACCAGGCTGCCCGCAATCGCCCTTGCACCGCCGCTGAACAGACGCACTCCGGCGACCAATCTCGGTGAGTACTGACCGTCCCCCTGTCTCTGGTTCAAACCATCATGACCAGCATGTCATTGCATGTTCACTGATACCCTCTGTTTGCTTTCTCGTGACCCAGAGCGACGTCTTCGTTCACACCCGCGAGTACCTGAGCCACCACTCGACTCCGACATGCAATTCAGGTAACACGAGACCGCCCCTTGCCTCCCCTTTGATACTGTCTTGATCGCCAAACCCTTGCGCATCTCCTAAAACCATCTGGCTCATGCTAGGTCGACGCAGAACCTCGGCAATGTCTTCGACAGCAAGCATCTGACGCCGCCTGCAACTCCGACGAGCTCCCCCGGCCACTACAGTGCGCCCCTTGACCAGCCATCGCCACCTTGAGCATCAGCAACACACGGCGAGCTTGGTAAGCCCCTTCTCCCTCTCCCGCGCGACCTAGAACGCCGGTAGCAGCTCTGACAGAGGCGCCGCCACCGGTCGCCGCCGCTAGCGCCTCCACTGGATGGTCAGGTTGCTTAGGGTCGTTAGATCTAGATCCTGTGGATACGATAGAACCTAGGCGAAGCGGTAAGATTGGATCTGGGCCACGCGATTAAGTTAGATCCAGCGGCTCAGAAGCGTGATCCGACGCGAAGCGGTACCAACCAATAGGATAGAGCCGCGTGGCACAGAGTTCGTTTTAAAATTTTGAATTAGATCTATTAGTTGTTTGATTTTGTTTTAATCATAACTTTTGATTCCCATGTTAAAATTTGACAAATTTTATATCAATGGAATCAGGAGAACAAGCCCTTTCCAAATATGCAATGTGTTTAATGTTTTTATTCTGTTAAAATGGTTTTTTATACAGAAACATGTGTAGGCCTATTTTGAATATATAAATTGTTTGATAAATGTTTTAGGGTTTAAATAAATGTTGTTTGGCAAGTTTTGAACTTGTTTGTGAACCAGTACTATGCACTTGTCTTGTTGAGTTTAGAAAATCATCACATATCATATTGCATGCATCCATATATTTTTTCTTGTATTTTATTTGTATGTGATTTGTGGCTATGATTTTATGTGTAGATTTTGGTGCCAATAGTGATTGTGATTGTGAGGAGTGTAGCTACTCTCCAAACTACCAAGGCAAGTGGTGCTTCATGATTTTTATCCCTAAGTTTCTTACTATGCATTAGAAATATTTTGCTAATCTTGCATGATTATATTTTGCTTGTATGCTATGTTGGGAAATCCTAGTAGTTGTAGAATTGCTAGAAATTTCTAAGTTAAGATGCTTATCTATGCCATGCTTAGCTTAGCTAGTAGCAACCAAGGGTGGTGAAATATTCATGCTATGTTAAAAATATTTCTAAGTCCTTTTTGGACTTGTGTTTTGTCTAATAAAACAACTAAATGAATGAAACACCTGGGTGGAATGGAAGGAATGGTTTATGTTGAGTGGTTACACAAGGCCCATTTATATGGTTTACCTTGTGTATCTCACTTGTGGAAAGCCACCCAGGAACAAAGGGATTTGAGAGGCCAAATGTTAAGAAGCTTCTAGTGCAGCCACTTGGCAATATGGGCTCTGCCTGGATCATATAGGTTGCAAGAACTTAGCCATTTGGACAATTGGTGGTAGTGGGAATGATAGGTTGGAGAGCGTCCATTTGGTCTAAGGGAAGGCTTCTGAAAGGTCCTGTCTTGGTGAAAATCAAGTCTGGTGGGGAAAGTGCACAACCTCTGCAGATGGAAGAATCTAAGTACTTAGCCATGTCCCTGGTATTGGACAATTTGAGCATCAAGACATGGAAGCTATCAAGAATCTCCTCATCCCAATTTCTAAGTAAAAGTTGTGGTTGAACAAGGGTGAAGGACCTCAATGTCTATTGATGGTTCCTTGGGGAAAAGTTTTTGACAAAGAAAAACTTAGTGATTTCAACTAATAGGCAAAACCTATTTTTGAGCAAAGCAAGCCTAAACTACACTTAGCCAAATTGCTTATAGTATGTAGTCCACCAATATTATACTAAGGTATCACTTGCCAATACTATTCTAATGTATTGACCCACTGTGGTTGTAACTTGTGATGTTGCAGGTTATTCAGATGAGGATTAGGAGTCATGAGTCTACACTCAACATGTTTGCCTATGGCACATGAATATGAAGACTTTTATTTATTTACTTATTTAAACTCTTGTATTAGGCCTGTGGCCATGGAGTTGTAAAGACTATGTTGTCTCTGGAATGACTGTAATAATGACCTTTGTTTCTGTGTACTTCATCTTAAACTGTGGATGCTAGCATTGATCCAGGGACTAGCATTGCAATCACAGGGATCCTTTTCCTTTATAAAGGAGGGATCTTACAGCGTGCTAGTTCTTATCGAGATCGCGAGAACGTGGAGATGCTCAACATGCAGACGGACAGGGTCGGGGCGCACGGACACAGCAGCAAGACCTCGTCGGAGTTCGTTTGAGCGTCGGGTACTCATTGCCGGAGTCGAAGACGACGACCTAGGGCGCAAGGAACCAAACGGCAAGTGTTAGTAGCTGTGCAAGACTCTAGCAAACACAATCGTGTGAACCAGAGATAGAGGGGGACACGGGGCTCACCGGAATGGCTCGCCGGAGTCGAACTTAGCTTCGGGCGCTTGCAGTTGTTGACGAGGGCGACGACCTGGGGCGATTCAGGACAAAAGGAAAGCATGAGAAGGTGCGCAAGATGATGGTGAAGCAGCTCGCGTGAACCAGAGTGCAAGGAGCGCTCGAGACTCACCGTGATGGCTCACTGGAGTTCCTCGGTGATGCGACGGTGTTGGGTGAAATTTGGGGAGCCTGGTGGCGCTCAGGTGGTGCTGAGTGAGGGGAAAGGAGCGGGGTGGGGAGGTGGTTAAGTAGCCGGAGCAGGGGCGGCAATCACTCGGTGAATCAATGGGAATTACGCAGCTTAATTCACGGCAGTGAAGGGGGACGAAATGGGCGGCGACGACGTCAGCGCGGTGTTTGGGGGAGACGATGCTGACGTGGTGCAGGGCCCAGCGTCAGTGCCTGCGGGGTAGGGCTCGCGCGGGTGAGAGAGGGGCAGATGTGCAATGGCCCGGGTGGGCTTTTGGGCCGGTTCTGGTGCTGGGCTAGTTTGGCAGCACTGGCCCTTTTCCTTTTCTTTTATCCTTTTCTTTTTCTGTTTTGATTTTCTGGAATCATTTTCAAATGTTTTTCAAATGAATTTGAATTCAAATTTTCTCTGAACCTTTATAGAGTGAAACATGCACTTATTTGAGTATCAAACATTGTTATTCACTCAAATTTATGATGTCCCATTGGAATTTAAAATAACCATGGCTTTTAACATTTAAACATTTTAATGGTTTTAAATTCATATTTTGTTTTGAAAATCTTTGTCCAAGCTTTGGGAAGATATCAAACAATCTTATGCTCACATCTTTTCTGGTCAAAACAAATATTCTCATTTTAGAGAGTAACATTAAGGCCATTGCCTTACTTACATAAAATAATAGACCACAAAGTTTCTGTTTTTGAAGAAATGATCCTAAAATGATTATGAATGCATGAATGATATGCAAACTTTGAAATCATGATTTTTGGGATGTTACACGCACAAGGGGAGCTTCTCATGGGACGAGGACAAGGAGGAGACGTGGAACGTCTGCACTGCCTCGACGCGCTTCATCAATTCCGCAACTACGCGTCTAGTGGTAATCCCGTGATCTATGACAACAGTAATCCTGGTTTACGCGGTAGAAAATTTTGATTTGTGCTAGTGTAGCCTACCTGTATCCCTTCAGTGGTATCAGAGCCGATTCTGTTCAGTTATAGGTTTGGGATTTTTGCATATGGTGATATGCAGATTAATATGAATGATGTGATCGTTTATATTGCGGTGGTTCAGGATTGATCTATGATCTTGCTTTCCGTGATCGTGATTCTGAGGTTGTCGAACGACTTACCCCTACCGGTTGGTTTCCTTCATCGGGGTAGACAGTGACACATAAATCCTGTTGAATCACGCGAAGATCAATATGATTGATCGAATTGGAACCTAGATCTAAAATTGATGTACCTTGATCAAAAGAGTTTGATTGAATCGGGACAGGAGTCGGTTTATGGTAAATTTGATTTGCCGATCAAAATCCTTAAAGAAAATTGTGAAGATTCGAACCCCGCAGGGGAGACCCCCCTTAATCGTAGCCCCTTTTGTATCTCGTTAAGGTAACTAGGTGCTGCGATGTCACATGATCCGGTAGAATGCGATTCTATGTATAACTTGTTTTTGCAGGATGTATGTGATCAGTATGGCCCATATATGTATGTGATGCATGTATAAAGTTTATCATGACATGCGTGTCATGAGTAGGGCAACACGGCTGGAGCCATATGTGTTGTCAATTATTGTAATGGCTTGCGTGCCAACTTATGATGATCCCAATACTATGCAATTTTGATTACTAGCTATTAGGAGTAATAGCTTGCATTAGTTCTTGGAGGACTCATCACTTGGAGGATGGCTGTCACATCCCAAGATTTTCCAAATCTTGTAATGTAAAAAAATAAATGAATAAAATAAAACTTGGTTGAATTTCAGAGTCAGAAGAAACTTTTGAATCCAATTGGAAACCTTCAAACCAATTTGGGTCAAATAAATCCTAAAGGGACTAAAAAGATAAAATAATTAATACAGGAAAAATAAAAGTATTTTGTTACTACCTGAAATCTTTTTATAAAGAAAGGTTTTGGTTCTCAAAATAAAATGAAAGGTTTTTAAATAAATATTACTTTATAAAAGCCAAATTAAACCTTGGCCAAGGTTTTGAAACAAAAGGTTTTGCTTTGATTAAAATAGTAGAGGTTTATTTAAAATAAAACAAAAAGGATTTAATATCCAAGTTTTTAATAATAAAGGTTTTACTATTTCCAAAACACCAAAACTTGTTTATTTGTTTTAAATAAGTTTTCCAAGTATTTTGTATTTTTAAATAAAACTTACTTGAATGGTTTGGTACTATTTTAGATTTCAAAATAAAGATTCAAATAAAACAAATCCTATTTGATTTAATAACTAAGGCCCATATTATTTAATTATTAATGGACCTTATAACCAAAATGTTATTTTATTTTAAACAAGCTTTCCAAGTACTCCTTATTTTCAAATAAAACCTACTGATTTGGTCTTGAAAATATTTGGATTTCAAATAGAGATTTTATTAAATAAATCAAACCCTATTTGATTAAATAACTAAAGGTCCATTTTATTTAATTAATGAATGGATCCTAAAAAGAATAAAAATATTATTTTATTTTGGGATTTGGTTTATGTTGTTAAACAGAACCAAAAAACTCATTACAAGTGTGGTGATTGTTTTGAATTGTTTGAATGTTTGAATAGTTTATTGAAATTCAAAACAGAAAATAGATTTGGAAAAAGAAAAAGATTTCAGACAGAAAAAAAATAGAGCAGCCCACCATCTGGCCCAACTCCAACCCAACAGCCCAGCAAGCCCACCTCACCCTCGCCCCCCCCCGAACCGTTTTTCTTCACCGCAGAAGCAACCCGCAAGGACGCTGACTTGTGGACCCCTCCCCCTCACTCCCTCTCTCGCTGCCAGAGGACCCAACGGACACGCTGTCATCTTCCCCACCCCCACGACCTGTTCTTCCTTCCCTCGTCGCCGTTGCAGGCTTTGATTTCGCGGCTTGAATTCGTCTTAACGTGGCCATCTTTACTCGCAGTGACCATGCCCCTTTAAATCCATTTCCCCTCTGTCTCCTCCCCCGAATGCGCCCCCAGGCTGCCTGAATCGAACTTGCACTCCCTCTGTCTCCGACGACCCTCCTCACCGATTCTGGCCAGCACACGCCCCCTCCTGCCTCCTCGAGCATGCAGATGTGATCAGCATCCCCCAGCGGATCTTTCTGCAACCCTAGCTCGCTCGCGCGCGTCCCTGAGCGACGGCAACGTCTTCCCCGAGCCAGCACCGCCGTCTGCTCCAACTGCGGCGACGTCTCCCGGTAAACCAGACCTCCCCTTCCTTCCCAGTGGACACGATAGTGACCGCCATGATCTTACGAACCTAATGGTGCCTTCCGTTTGTCCTAGGGTGCCCTTATCCTCACCCTCGACGACCTCCAGTACCGCCCGAGGCGTAGCTCCACTCCGGCGAGCAATCAAGCCCACACCAGTGCGCCCCTCGACAAGGCGACACCTCCTTGAGCTTCCCCAGGCCTCCGCGAACGCTGTGAGTACCTCCCCAGCCACCCTTGCTTCCTGTATCACCGGCGCCGCCACCGTCTGGCCGCTCCGCCGCCAGCCACCGTCGCAGCGCCGCTAGTTTTAGGTCGGGCCCGCAGCAGCCGTTCGATCTTGATCCAGTGGATAGGATAGAAAGTAGAACGAAGCGGTAAGAGCACGCCTGAGCCACGCGATGTCAATTAAATCCAACGGCCTGCGTCGCCTGATCCGTGCGAACCGGTACAAGCGAATAGGAGAGTGCCGCGTGTCACCAGAAGTTTGGAAAATAGAATTTGAACCTGATTAGAATGCAAATTTGTAATTGCTGTAACTTTCAAACCACACGTCCAAATTTTGCAAACTTTATATCGTTGAAATCAGGAGAACAAGCCCTAGCCAACCATGCCCTTGGTTTAGCAAAAAGCTTCTGGAAAAATGGTTGTTTTTGCAGAAACATTTGTATGCTTGTTAAGGTTGTGAAAATTGTTTAAAAATGAATTTGGGGATAAAATCTTTGGCAAAAGGTGTATTTTGAACCTACTAACATTGGGAAACACTTGGTGGATTCAAAAATGAATTTGGTGAAACAAAATAATGATTCTTTGATTTAAAACCATTTCTAGTCAAATAGAAATGTGGTTTATTTATTAAAAATGGTTTTGGAAGAAAACCTTTGGAAAATGTTTTAAACTCTCTGACCCTAAACACCAAGTTTTATGGTTTAAAAACTTATTTGGTGAACCCTATAGATTAATGCCCTAGTAAAAATATTTCTACACCACATAAAATGATACTTTATTTTCAAAATAGTTTTTGAAGTGAAACCTTTGCAAATGATTTTGCCACTTTATAAAATGACCCTTAGGTGTTTTCCAATGTTTATGATCCATTAGGAACCACTTTTTCAAACAAAACAAATCTTAGCATGCTTGCATGCATTACTTTGACTTTGTCATTTTATGTGATGTTTTGCTTGTTTGGTAGATTGAGTTTGTGCCTTGCTTGATTGAATTGTAGTGACTTGAAGAGTGTGATTGTTGCAAGGACAAGGAGTGAGCTTATACCCTCTACCAAAAAGGCAAGTGATGCTTCATATATTTTTGTCCCATTACTTTCTCTATGCATTAGTGATTTTCTCTAAGTAAAACTTGCATGGAACTTTTGCTAAGTGTAAACCTTGCTTTAGGAAAACCTAGTAGATGAAACCTTATTGGATTACTTCCTAAGTTAAGACTCCTACTACTATCATGCTTAGCTTAGCTAATAGAAAACAAGGGTGGAAATATATTCATACTATGGAAAAGTTTCTAAGTCTGAAGACTTGTGTTTTTGTTTAATAAAACAACTAAGTTAATGAACTACCTGGGTGGAATGGAAGGAATGGTTTGTGTTGAGTGGTTCACAAGGCCCATGTCTATGGTTTACCTTGTGTATATCACTTGTGGATGGCCACCCAGGAACAAAGAGATTTGAGATGTCAAATGTTGAGAAGCTTCAAGTGCAGCCACTTGGCATTATGGGCTCTGCCTGGATCATATAGGTTGCAAGAACTTAGCCATATGGACAGTGGGTGGTAGTGTTTGATAGGTTGGAGCGCGTCCATTTTGGTCTAAGGGAAGGCTTCTGAAAGATCTTGTCTTGGGAAACCAAGTCTTGTGGGGAAAGTGCACCACCTCTGCAGAGTGTAAAACCTAAGTACTTAGCCATGTCCCTGGTAAAGGACAATTTGAGCATCAAGACATGGAAGCAATCAAGGATCTCATCATTCAAATTTCTAAATTAAAAACTTGTGGTTTGAACAAGGGTTGTGAAATCTTCAATCTTTGATTGAGAGTTGTATTGAGAAATTGATTTTATCAAACAGAAACTTAGTATTTTCAAATGTTAAGGAAAAATCTATTTTGAGCAATGCAAGCCTCAACTCCACCTAGCCAAATGCATATAGATGATAGACTCCACTATACTACCATAGTATCACTTGCCAATACAATTCAATTGTATTGACCCTTGTGGCTGTAACTTGTTATGTTGCAGGTTTGTTTGATTTAGTGAAGTTGATTGATTAGGATTACAAGTCTACAACCAGCATGTCTGTCTGTGGCACTTTGAAGATGAAGGACCCCATGCTTATAGTTATTCCGCTGCAATGTAATGTAATAGCCAAATGAGCTATGTAAGATGTAATAAAATATTTTATTCCTGGTTATAAAGTTGTATTATGACCTTGTTTCTTGATATTACAATCTTAACTGTGGATGCTATCTATTGATCCAGGGACTAGCATTGTAAACACAAGAGGGATCAACCTTATTATCAGGTTGAGGCCTCTAAAGATGGTATCAGAGCATTGTGTTGCCTGTAGGATTTGTAACCCTAGGAATGGACAAAACCCCTTAGAAAAATAGGAGTTGTATTTGTTCCAAAACTTATTTACAAACAATCTTGTAAATTCTTTCCTCAACCATTTTGGTTTTGATTCTACATCTCTTCTATTTCAAACTTGGTGGAAAAACCTACCCATGGCCAAAGACTACACCATGTGCAAAGGACTTCTTCAACTCTAATGACTTCAACATCTTCAGCATATTCACCAAGGACTTCCAACTTGGATACTACTAAGGACTACAAGAGAGACAAGGAAATCTTGCTCAAGATTTGGAGACTAAGGAAACACAACTTAGAAGAAGCCATCATCACCTTTGAAGTTTTGTGACCAAGACATGAGAAGATTTTCTCCAAGGATACAAATATTTCATGCAAGAGGAATCAACCAAGAAGGATGGAAAGATCACAAGTGAACCATATAGATGGACCACCATTTTTTAGTTAAGTCAAACACACCAACTTAGGTGGTGTAACAAAATTATTTTTGTTTGCCTAAATATATGCTTGAAACTTGTTGTTTGAGTGGTATGTTTGTTTGTGATTGCTTGCACATTGCTTGAGTGAATGGTGATGGGTGAGATTAGAACTATTCTTTAGAAATATCTTGCCTATTCTAATCCCAATTCAACCCAAACAGATGACTTCTCCAAGAAACTCCAACATCAAGGATGGTGACAACAACATCAACCAAGAGGACAACATGAGAGAACTTATTGCAACCCAAAACCAGTTGAGCCAAGAGACAACTCAGCTTTTAGCCAACAACAATGGACTAGACCCAGCCATACAAAGGATTTTGAAACTTCAACCCCAATTGTTGCAAGGATTGGTTACTCAAATGATCAACATGAGAGGAAACTATTCCCAAAGAGCTAATTACAACAAGGATGACAAGGATATTATTCTAGAGAGAACCCAAGCTTGCATTATCTATGAAGTCAAGGATCATGCACCCAAGGAACATGAAGATCAATGCCCCAAGAAGAGAGAAAGATCTCCCACTCATGAAGAACATGAACTAGAAGAACTCCTAGCTTTGTAGAGACCCAAAACGAAGAAGAAGAAATGCCCCAACACTAGAAAGAAGGATATTACACAAGTGCAATGTTTCAAATGAAAAGAGATGGGACACTATGCCAATGAGTGCCCAGAAAAGAAGAAGAACCAAGGAAACAAACAAGAGGCAATGATACCAAAGGAAAAGAAAGATATCAGCCAAGTGATATGTTTCAAATGCAAAGAACCAGGCCACTATGTAAAAAATTGTCCAGAAGAGATGATGAACAAGTTGAACAAGCCAATGGAGAAACTCAACCTTGGCACATGAGTCAAGTATGGAAATAAAGGACACTATGCAGATGTTTGCCCAGAGAAGTTTCCCCAGGATCCCAAGAAGGCCATGATGTAATTTAGTTAGAAAAATTTTAAGGGTGGTTGTAACTACCTCGGTGAATTACGCTCCTAGTTACAAGCCTGGATGAGCGGAAATGGTTAAAATAGTACGGTGGGGCCCAAATGCCACTCACAGGTAGACCTTTCGGCCGTCCTAACCATTTCCAAACATCGGGACAAGAACGGGCGGCGTAATCGGCAGGCGAAGGGATCAACTACATACACAAATGAGTATGTATGCAAGCCACCATACAATGGTTCTCAGAGTCATTCCATCTAAAAAGAAAGGAAATATAGCAACGCCATACGACAAGATCCAAATATCCTAGATAGATATAATAGTTTAGGATATCTCCTCATACATCAAACATCAGAGTATCAGGCGGAAGCGGAAAACAAGGTCCGAGTACGGATAGGAAGCAAATCGGCATAAGATGTCCCATAAATAAACACATCCCGCCCACAGATCTCACGGATCCCCGTTCCCGGAATCTCTACACCGAATGATCGTATCCCACATCGTCCGTCTCCTCCACCCAGTATCCATCTTGCTCGTTTACCTATCCATCTGAATCAAACAATTTATCGTGTGAGACCCTAGGGGTACTCAGCAAGTCTTTATGCCTCTAAAGGGGACACAACCTGGGGTGACGCAATTGCAGCAAAAGATAAACCCTAACAATTCTATAGATACTCGCTAACCATCCGCCTAACCAGATATAGACGGATGTCCATGAATTAATAACAACAGTTATAACGGTAATATTAACAGATCCATCCTCCTCCTCGCTTACCGACGAGGAAGCGGACGAACAACCCCCCATCCGTTGGCAGTTTTATTATCCATTCCATGAGTGTTGCACTATTTACTAGTCAGGTACTTAGTCAAATTTAAAAGCGGTACTTTAGTTATAGTTGTCTATGATCGAGAAACTGTGCTCCAAGTCGTCCATAACCGCGGACACGGCTTTCAGAAAGTTTTACCCTGCAGGGGTGCACAAATAGCAACACACACTCGATCAACCTCGGAAAAACCAAATCAAAACCCAACGAGGCATTCACGACAAAGCGATCACAGGATTCAGAAATATTTCAGGGGGCCACCCCATTAAGCTACCCGCGACGAAGTTGGCCGACTCCGAGACGGACTCAAGGTTTGCGTCAATGGCTGTAAACGACTGGGAACCCGAAAATGTGACTGGGCTTGTCGATACCGCGAAAACACTCCGTTTACCTAAACAGTACATGTGCAGTACCTCGCACAATCTTAAATAAAGCAGTAAAGCATGGCATAAGTACATGATAGTAATAAAGCCCCAAACTACTTTGTGGCCCCAAGAAATAAGAATGAATCAAGCTCTAGCTCAGGGGGTCCATAGGCCTCCCGGATGTGGATACCGCGAATATTCAAGGAACAGGAATCAAGTACTCGGGGTCCTACGGGACACAAGTGAGCCTGAAAAACCAAATAGCGAATATGGCTCACCGATGCCACTTTCATTAGTTATCCCATTACTACTCAAGTTAAGTTGTTTAGGTACCTCGTTGTCCAACAGACACTCACATACCCTACACATGTTGTTCTACGACTCGCATGGCTCAAACAACTCCTGTAGTAATGGCTCATGGGATGGAGGAACAAGCTTCGGTGGGGTTTAAAAGTAAAGGCTATGCAGTACTTGGGATTCAGTTTAATGCAATCGCGACTCAATGATGCAAGAATAAGATAGAGGCAATAGGTACTATATGTATGCAAGCATGTGGTAGTGCTTGCCTGGAAGCTCAGTTGAAGCGAGAGAAGGATCTAGGTAGTGCTCCTGGTTCTCTTGGTATATCCCCTGCTCAGCGTCTATTCGGAGAAGAACCAAACAAACAAGGGCCGACATAAATAAAGTGCACAAGCATATGAATTAAATGCGACAAGCAAACACTCATGCCATGATGAATGATGCACAATTTGCATGGCATTAGAGTAGCATGGCATGGGTGAGGTGTGGAACACAAGAATAAGCATTTTATTGAGTTTTAGTCATATTTTATTCCCGAATAAGTTGCTGTAATCTTTATATTTATATGATGCATGCTGCAAAAAAGATAAAGGAATGCATAAACAGAAAGGTCTCGTCGAGCTAATCATTTTAGACATATTATTTGTTAAATTTGGAGTTATAAAACAAAAGTTATTAATTAATTAAGGAAAAAGGGCATTTTATTGTAATTTTAATTAACTTGGAAATTAAAGTGTCCAAAATATATTTTGAAGGCCATATTTGAATTCCTCACATTTTTCTGATTTCAAAACATATATGATTTGTATTATTTGGGTTTATATTTGAAAAGTTATATTAAAACAGATTTGAAATTTGAATTTAATTTAATTTGAAAAAGTGAATTAGCACAGAATGCAGAAATTCTTTTGTCACTCGCTCAAAGCTAGCCTCAGACACTGACCAGTGGGTCCAACGCTGACTCAGCAGCACAGCGCGCAGAAAAAGGTTTTTACATCGCGGGGTTTCCTAGTCACTACGACTGACGGGTGGGGCCACGGCACACGCGGACCCACTCGCGGGCGCGCCAGAGGGGACGCGACACGTGGGGCATCCGAGGGAGCGCGGGTTAAGAGAGAAAAAGTCTAGGGGGTGTTCTGGGAGAAGGCCACGACGGCTGACTAGTGGGACCTCTAGGAGCGCGGGTTGAGACGAGAAAACGACAAGGGGGGTAACTGCAAAAAGGGCGCCCGCGACACTGTTGTTCTTCTACGCGTTACTGGCGACAGATCGATGCCGATCGCGTCAGGGCGCGGCGCAGGGTACTCGAACCCGAGACCTAGGCGCGCGCGCGGAGGGCGAAGCCGCTGCGGTAGGCTAGGGAGGTTGTTAGGCGAGGACAACGCGGCCAGGTAAGGTGTGAGGTGACGCAGGGACGGTCCTCGACGACGGGAGCTCGCCGCGCCGAGAGCGTTCGACGAAACGCACCACACGAGCAAGCAACGGATCGGCTAGCGGAGGTGTCTGGGAGGGTCGGGTGCTCACCGAGAGTGTGTCGGTGGTGGCGGAACGGCCTGGGACGCAGGGGATCGGCGATGACGCAGACGGACCGGAGCTAGGGTTTGGCGTCGGGCTCGGCGGGTGCAGCGGTTCTGGGGCTCCTCCTGCTCGGCTCCGTGTACAGGGTGACGTAGGGGAGCTCCACGGCCTTCCTCGACAACCAGAGCTCCGCGCCCGCCGCCGGATTCGAGGAGTTGGTGATCGGCAGCCTCGGTGGCCGACGCAGCGGGTGTGTGGTAGGAGGGGGAGGGAGAGGTTTAGGGCACGGCTCCGGGGGATCTGTGGTGGGTACGAAAAGAGAGGGAGGGTGGAGATAAGGTCGAGAGAGGGCGGGGTGCCGTGGGGGAGTGGTTAGGGGTAGAGGTGGCTTCGGCCACCTTTTCCTCCTCCCTTCACGTGCTCGGGTCGGGGCAGGAGCAGGGCGAGGTGGTGATGGAGGGGCTGCCAGGTGGGGACGGCAGGGTCGGTGGGGAGGCTCGGCTGGAGGGGCCCTCAAGGCAGAGAGAGAAGAAGAAAGGAGGAGAGGGGAGGCTCGGGCTAGGGTAGGGTGGCCTCGGTTTGGGGCTTGGGTGGGTTGGTAGCTAGGGCAGGGGGAGGGAGCTCGACCAGGGGAAGGGTGGCTAGGTGGGGTAGCCTTGGCAGGTAGAGGGAGGGTGCCTCGGCAAGAGTGGTTAGGGTTTGGTTTGGAGAAAGAGGAGTTAGAGAGAGGTTAGGGTTAGATGAAGAAGAGAGAGGGGGTTTAGGGTTTTGTTTAGGGTTAGGGGTAGGTCAAGGTGGTAGGGTTTAGAGTTAGAAGAAGAACAAGGGGAAAACCACTTGTTAGCATGGAGATGCCCATGAGATTAAATCCACTCAAAAACAAATGAAAAATGCTCAAATAAACTCACATGAATGGGTAAGGGAGAAGGGAATGGTGGTGTTGCATGGGACATGCATGAGTGTGAATAGCCACTTCTATTAGTTGTAAAAACAACTATAGTACATGTGTGAACTTATTACATGCATGCACATCACTATTTGAACAGAAACCAACCCATTAGATACAAGCTTGATGGATATATGGGAATGGTAGAATCAAGCATATTTGAATATATAGGCCATGCTAGTGTGTATATTCCACTAAAAGATTATTTGGCCACAATTATATTCAAACAAGCTCAATTAGCCAAAACAACCATATGGAAGGTAAAAGGAAGATTCTACTCACATGACAGGCAAAGGTGGCCATGGCTCCATATAATTATTATTGTGAAAACAACATACTTCATATATGGACATGTAGACATAGAATGGATCCACACCATCACATATGAGCTAGAATTAAATAGCCAAAGAAAAACAATGGCTCATATATGACTAGGGTGGTGGAATTTTAAGGTGGTGAAAGAAAGGGTGGTGGAGTTGAATAAAAGATATGCCCCCAACTCAACTTGGGCATTTAACAATATATCAACAACCAAATACAATATCAAGAGGCAAATTCAATTAACAATGCATATGAGAGAAGAACCAAATCAAAAGGGTTTTATATGATGCTCAAATGCAAGGTGGCATGATGACATGAGCATGATATAATTATGATGCAACTATTATATATAGGAAGTAGCATATATATAGACTAGGCTAGTAGCATTGCAATTGTTAGACAATTGGGATGCTACAACTCTCCCCCACTAAACAAGAATCTCGCCCCGAGATTCCTAGGAAAAAGAAAACAACACAAGGAGAGGCGGTGTTCGAACGAAGGTGACCCTCACGTTCCCAAGTTGATGAACCATGGAATGGTGCGACCACTACACCTTGCAAAACTTGCTAGACTTGTTGCGAGTCTTGCGTTTTGCTTGAGAAACAACGGGTAGAAGAGTTCAAGGATTGTCGTGAGACAAGAAGGATAGGATGGACATAGCTCCGGTTTTCTCAAGAAACATGATAAAAGAATAGAACCACTTGAAAGAAAGGACAAGATGATGTATCATGGATACAGAAAGGCACACCGTTAAGATTAAAGATTTACTGATACTAGATAGGATGAATCTTTATCTCGCCGGAAGAAAAAAGAGCTAGATTGGAGAGGTTTTGAACCACTATGACAATAGCATCGTATCTTCTCTCGGATTTGAGAAAGAAGTTCGGAAACAATATTGCCTTCAAACAATAGAGTCCCTTGATATCAACAGAAAGATTTAGTTAGACATCGTCGGATTAGATTCTTGTTGCGCCTGTAAGACCCAAAGAATCACGCAATTGAGGTGCGCGGATATAACTTCCAGAGACAGATGTGAAGCCAGATCATGGTGGAATCCCGCGAAGCAAAGAATATGGAGGATCTGGAGTTTATTGTAGAGATACTTATTGCTTTCTTTAGCCTTGAGGCTAACGCAATAGATTTGCGGCTGATGGCATCAACCATAATTGGCTTTACCACAGGAAAAGAATTGATGAAACAAAGAGAGATAGATTCCTTTCATCTTGTTTGGGGATGCCGAGCATCGGTAGAATGACGAGTACAGAAAAGAGGTTGCGTTTATTTCCACAAGATAATTGAAGATTTTGCTCCATCTAGAATAGACAGACCACCAACAAGAGATTATTGATTACTTTCTTCGAGAGAGCACTCCGGAAAAACAAAGACGGAAGTAAAAGTATCGAGGGATAAAGGCCACTTCTAACTTCCGTGGAATGAGTGAAATCACATTAATTCACCAATTCAATGTACAAGAGCGAATGATAAGAGTAGTGGTATGGTAGCTACTCCATCCCGCACTCAAAGCATTACTCCGCACATGAATAAGAAAACCATGCAACCCAACTACCGAAACAGACTGAAGGTATTGCCAATAACTCATGGAACTTCGTAAGAAAACAAAGATTGATGCAAACGATTCGCCGGATTCATAGATAGATAAAGATGATGATGTTGTCGTCATGTCGGAAGTACCAAGCCACCGGAAAGATATGAAGGAAGATTACGGATAAGAACTGCAAGATTCGACAGCTACAGAAAAGATAGCACCAACTTGAACAGAAGGAATACAAGATCTGGAAGGTCTTCATGGCCTCCGGTGGATTGAGCATAGATGATAGAGCGACAGGGTTTCAAGAGATTACTTAACGAGATAGAGGTGAAAAGAACTGCATGTTGTTCTTGAAAAGATTGAGAGAGATTTAGCAGTCTTGAGGAAAATCTTTAGCGAAACGACGATGATAACTTGCCAACAAGGAAAAACTCCGGGTTTGATTGAAGATGGAAGATGGAATTAACAATGAACTTGCTGATTCTGGAATTGAAGCGATCTATTTAGCAGAAGGACGTGGCCGAGATAGGTGACTTCAAGAAGCCAGAATTCACGCTTTGAGAACTTTGCACACAGGCAGTGTCCTCGAAGCTTGAGAGAAAGAGACACAGATGATCTTCCATGTTCTTCCATTGATATCGAATAGGCAAGCATATTATCAACATATACCACCATGGATTAACAAGATACTCCCAGAATATCAAGTTCAAGAGGCGGGAGAAACGAACAAATGCTCGAAACACTTTCTGAGCTCAACGCTCTTTGAAAGATCAACGTTACGAGTAAGGATTCATGTTGGAAAGATGCACTGGTAGAATAGATTATCTGGTCCTTCGGAAGAGAACAGGAAATGCCACCTAGTTCACATTGTCGATCGGATCACCGGTTACAAGGATAAAGAGATCTTGGATAAAGAAAAGATGATAGATCATACCTCAAGCATAGCTACCAGAGACGAGAAGATGCAATTCCCTCGTCTCGAGAGAATTTTGCAGATATGGAGTTCAAAAAGATGTGCAGCATGATGGATAGATGATAGACCGCCGTAGTGCTTTGGGAAACTCCGGATTGCCAAAGATGCTTGAAAAAGCATAGATATGATCACGGTGTACTCAAAATCACAGGAGATAACCGTCACCATTTGGAGGATAGCGTTGATAGCATTTTCCATATTCCACCCATGATAAGTGTCATATAGCTATGCCGAGAACCAAATTACAATCACCAGCATCGGATCGACACATGTTATGTAATTAGCCCAAGAGAATTGGAGATGAAAAGAAACTCTAGGATCAAGCGCCGGTGACAAAAGAATGAGTTAGCATGGACATGCTGATAAAAGGGAGATAGATAATGTTTCACACACGACTGAAAAGGAGTGTGGAAACACAGATGTATCAAAGAAAAAATTTCCGCATTTTTCGGCATTAAAATACCAATAGATGCGCAAAAACACTTATCAGGTAGAGATTAGCAACTGATGATTTCACAGAATGTGGAGTTGCTAGAAGGAAGGACACCCTTAAAAAGATGGCACCGGTTAACAAGGAGTCAGATAGATCGCGCCGGTTTTCAAAAGCCTGTCAATATGGAATGTACCAACAGTTGATAACCAAAGGCAGATAAAGATAACAAGTTGGATGCAACAGATAGACAAGGAATTACACACACACACTTTCTATGGTACTACGGAAACCCAGAACACGTGAATCCTAGTTTGAATTTTTAAGAAGAGGATTGAAAACGTTACACTTCCTTACCAGAAAAGGGTGGTGGTTGGGTAAGAAGAAAAGTGGAAGCAGTCCTACTCTCACGTTTTGTTTTTCCCTAGTATACATAGCTACCAAAAATATTTGCTAGACATACAACGACCATTTGGCTGAGACCCTGAAGGGCGGGATGGCTCTGATACCAATTGTAACTACCTCGATGAATTACGCTCCTAGTTACAATCCTGGATGAGCGGAAATGGTTAAAATAGTACGGTGGGGCCCAAATGCCACTCACAGGTAGACCTTTCGGCCGTCCTAACCATTTCCAAACATCGGGACAAGAACGGGCGGCGTAATCGGCAGGCGAAGGGATCAACTACATACACAAATGAGTATGTATTCAAGCCACCATACAATGGTTCTCAGAGTCATTCCATCTAAAAAGAAAGGAAATATAGCAACACCATACGGCAAGATCCAAATATCCTAGATAGATATAATAGTTTAGGATATCTCCTCATACATCAAACATCAGAGTATCAGGCGGAAGTGGAAAACAAGGTCCAAGTACGGATAAGAAGCAAATCGGCATAAGATGCCCCATAAATAAACACATCCCGCCCACAGATCTCACGGATCCCCGTTCCCGGAATCTCTACACCGAATGATCGTCGCCCACATCGTCCGTCTCCTCCACCCAGTATCCATCTTGCTCGTTTACCTGTCCATCTGAATCAAACAATTTATCGTGTGAGACCCTAGGGGTACTCAGCAAGTCTTTATGCCTCTAAAGGGGACACAACCTGGGGTGACGCAATTGCAGCAAAAGATAAACCCTAAAAATTCTATAGATACTCGCTAACCATCCGCCTAACCAGATATAGACGGATGTCCGTGAATTAATAACAACAGTTATAACGGTAATATTAACAGATCCATCCTCCTCCTCACTTACCGACGAGGAAGCGGACGAACAACCCCCCATCCGTTGGCAGTTTTATTATCCATTCCATGAGTGTTGCACTATTTACTAGTCAGGTACTTAGTCAAATTTAAAAGCGGTACTTTAGTTATAGTTGTCTATGATCGAGAAACTGTGCTCCAAGTCGTCCATAACCGCGGACACGGCTTTCAGAAAGTTTTACCCTGCAGGGGTGCACAAATAGCAACACACACTCGATCAACCTCGGAAAAACCAAATCAAAACCCAACGAGGCATTCACGACAAAGCAATCACAGGATTCAGAAATATTTCAGGGGGCCACCCCATTAAGCTACCCGCGACGAAGTTGGCCGACTCCGAGACGGACTCAAGGTTTGCGTTAATGGCTGTAAACGACTGGGAACCCGAAAATGTGACTGGGCTTGTCGATACCGCGAAAACACTCCGCTTACCTAAACAGTACATGTGCAGTACCTCGCACAATCTTAAATAAAGCAGTAAAGCATGGCATAAGTACAGGATAGTAATAAAGCCCCAAACTACTTTGTGGCCCCAAGAAATAAGAATGAATCAAGCTCTAGCTCAGGGGGGTCCATAGGCCTCCCGGATGTGGATAGCGCGAATATTCAAGGAACAGGAATCAAGTACTCGGGGTCCTACGGGACACAAGTGAGCCTGAAAACCAAATAGCGAATATGGCTCACCGATGCCACTTTCATTAGTTATCCCATTACTACTCAAGTTAAGTTGTTTAGGTACCTCGTTGTCCAACAGACACTCACATACCCTACACATGCTGTTCTACGACTCGCATGGCTCAAACAACTCCTGTAGTAATGGCTCATGGGATGGAGGAACAAGCTTCGGTGGGGTTTAAAAGTAAAGGCTATGCAGTACTTGGGATTCAGTTTAATGCAATCGCGACTCAATGATGCAAGAATAAGATAGAGGCAATAGGTACTATATGTATGCAAGCATGTGGTAGTGCTTGCCTGGAAGCTCAGTTGAAGCGAGAGAAGGATCTGGGTAGTGCTCCTGGTTCTCTTGGTATATCCCCTGCTCAGCGTCTATTCGGAGAAGAACCAAACAGACAAGGGCCGACATAAATAAAGTGCACAAGCATATGAATTAAATGCGACAAGCAAACACTCATGCCATGATGAATGATGCACAATTTGCATGGCATTAGAGTAGCATGGCATGGGTGAGGTGTGGAACACAAGAATAAGCATTTTATTGAGTTTTAGTCATATTTTATTCCCGAATAAGTTGCTGTAATCTTTATATTTATATGATGCATGCTGCAAAAAAGATAAAGGAATGCATAAACAGAAAGGTCTCGTCGAGCTAATCATTTTAGACATATTATTTGTTAAATTTGGAGTTATAAAACAAAAGTTATTAATTAATTAAGGAAAAAGGGCATTTTATTGTAATTTTAATTAACTTGGAAATTAAAGTGTCCAAAATATATTTTGAAGGCCATATTTGAATTCCTCACATTTTTCTGATTTCAAAACATATATGATTTGTATTATTTGGGTTTATATTTGAAAAGTTATATTAAAACAGATTTGAAAATTTGAATTTAATTTAATTTGAAAAAGTTTGAATTAACACAGAATGCAGAAATTCTTTTGTCACTCGCTCAAAGCTAGCCTCAGACACTGACCAGTGGGTACAACGCTGACTCAGTAGCACAGCGCGCAGAAAAAGGTTTTTACACCGCGGGGTTTCCTAGTCATTGCGACTGACGGGTGGGGCCACGGCACACGCGGACCCACTCGCGGGCGCGCCAGAGGGGACGCGACACGTGGGGCATCCGAGGGAGCGCGGGTTAAGAGAGAAAAAGTCTAGGGGGTGTTCTGGGAGAAGGCCACGACGGCTGACTAGTGGGACCTCTAGGAGCGCGGGTTGAGACGAGAAAACGACAAGGGGGTAACTGCAAAAAGGGCGCCCGCGACACTGTTGTTCTTCTACGCGTTACTGGCGACAGATCGATGCCGATCGCGTCAGGGCGCGGCGCAGGGTACTCGAACCCGAGACCTGGGCGCGCACGCGGAGGGCGAAGCCGCTGTGGTAGGCTAGGGAGGTTGTTAGGCGAGGACAACGCGGCCAGGTAAGGTGTGAGGTGACGCAGGGACGGTCCTCGATGACGGGAGCTCGCCGCGCCGAGAGCGTTCGACGAAACGCACCACACGAGCAAGCAACGGATCGGCTAGCGGAGGTGTCTGGGAGGGTCGGGTGCTCACCGAGAGTGTGTCGGTGGTGGCGGAACGGCCTGGGACGCAGGGGATCGGCGATGACGCAGACGGACCGGAGCTAGGGTTTGGCGTCAGGCTCGGCGGGTGCAGCGGTTCTGGGGCTCCTCCTGCTCGGCTCCGTGTACAGGGTGACGTAGGGGAGCTCCACGGCCTTCCTCGACAACCAGAGCTCCGCGCCCGCCGCCGGATTCGAGGAGTTGGTGATCGGCAGCCTCAGTGGCCGACGCAGCGGGTGTGTGGTAGGAGGGGGAGGGAGAGGTTTAGGGCACGGCTCCGGGGGATCTGTGGTGGGTACGAAAAGAGAGGGAGGGTGGAGATAAGGTCGAGAGAGGGCGGGGTGCCGTGGGGGAGTGGTTAGGGGTAGAGGTGGCTTCGGCCACCTTTTCCTCCTCCCTTCACGTGCTCGGGTCGGGGCAGGAGCAGGGCGAGGTGGTGATGGAGGGGCTGCCAGGTGGGGACGGCAGGGTCGGTGGGGAGGCTCGGCTGGAGGGGCCCTCAAGGCAGAGAGAGAAGAAGAAAGGAGGAGAGGGGAGGCTCGGGCTAGGGTAGGGTGGCCTCGGTTTGGGGCTTGGGTGGGTTGGTAGCTAGGGCAGGGGGAGGGAGCTCGACCAGGGGAAGGGTGGCTAGGTGGGGTAGCCTTGGCAGGTAGAGGGAGGGTGCCTCGGCAAGAGTGGTTAGGGTTTGGTTTGGAGAAAGAGGAGTTAGAGAGAGGTTAGGGTTAGATGAAGAAGAGAGAGGAGGTTTAGGGTTTTGTTTAGGGTTAGGGGGTAGGTCAAGGTGGTAGGGTTTAGAGTTAGAAGAAGAACAAGGGGAAAACCACTTGTTAGCATGGAGATGCCCATGAGATTAAATCCACTCAAAAACAAATGAAAAATGCTCAAATAAACTCACATGAATGGGTAAGGGAGAAGGGAATGGTGGTGTTGCATGGGACATGCATGAGTGTGAGTAGCCACTTCTATTAGTTGTAAAAACAACTATAGTACATGTGTGAACTTATTACATGCATGCACATCACTATTTGAACAGAAACCAACCCATTAGATACAAGCTTGATGGATATATGGGAATGGTAGAATCAAGCATATTTGAATATATAGGCCATGCTAGTGTGTATATTCCACTAAAAGATTATTTGGCCACAATTATATTCAAACAAGCTCAATTAGCCAAAACAACCATATGGAAGGTAAAAGGAAGATTCTACTCACATGACAGGCAAAGGTGGCCATGAGGCTCCATATAATTATTATTGTGAAAACAACATACTTCATATATGGACATGTAGACATAGAATGGATCCACACCATCACATATGAGCTAGAATTAAATAGCCAAAGAAAAACAATGGCTCATATATGACTAGGGTGGTGGAATTTTAAGGTGGTGAAAGAAAGGGTGGTGGAGTTGAATAAAAGATATGCCCCCAACTCAACTTGGGCATTTAACAATATATCAACAACCAAATACAATATCAAGAGGCAAATTCAATTAACAATGCATATGAGATAAGAACCAAATCAAAAGGGTTTTATATGATGCTCAAATGCAAGGTGGCATGATGACATGAGCATGATATAATTATGATGCAACTATTATATATAGGAAGTAGCATATATATAGACTAGGCTAGTAGCATTGCAATTGTTAGACAATTGGGATGCTACAGTGGTAGTACCCCAGATGCCTTTTGAGTCTACTTGTAACCCCTAGCCTCCCCAAATCTCGGGACGAGATTTATTTTAAGGGTGGTAGCCTGTCACATCCCAAGATTTTCCAAATCTTGTAATGTAAAAAAATAAATGAATAAAATAAAAATTGGTTGAATTTCAGAGTCAGAAGAAACTTTTGAATCCAATTGGAAACCTTCAAACCAATTTGGGTCAAATAAATCCTAAAGGGACTAAAAAGATAAAATAATTAATATAGGAAAAATAAAAGTATTTTGTTACTACCTGAAATCTTTTTATAAAGAAAGGTTTTGGTTCTCAAAATAAAATGAAAGGTTTTTAAATAAAGATTACTTTATAAAAGCCAAATTAAACCTTGGCCAATGTTTTGAAACAAAAGGTTTTGCTTTGATTAAAATAGTAGAGGTTTATTTAAAATAAAACAAAAAGGATTTAATATCCAAGTTTTTAATAATAAAGGTTTTACTATTTCCAAAACACCAAAACTTGTTTATTTGTTTTAAATAAGTTTTCCAAGTATTTTGTATTTTCAAATAAAACTTACTTGAATGGTTTGGTACTATTTTAGATTTCAAAATAAAGATTCAAATAAAACAAATCCTATTTGATTTAATAACTAAGGCCCATATTATTTAATTATTAATGGACCTTATAACCAAAATGTTATTTTATTTTAAACAAGCTTTCCAAGTACTCCTTATTTTCAAATAAAACCTACTGATTTGGTCTTGAAAATATTTGGATTTCAAATAGAGATTTTATTAAATAAATCAAACCCTATTTGATTAAATAACTAAAGGTCCATTTTATTTAATTAATGAATGGATCCTAAAAAGAATAAAAATATTATTTTATTTTGGGATTTGGTTTATGTTGTTAAACAGAACCAAAAAACTCATTACAAGTGTGGTGATTGTTTTGAATTGTTTGAATAGTTTATTGAAATTCAAAACAGAAAATAGATTTGGAAAAAGAAAAAGATTTCAGACAGAAAAAAATAGAGCAGCCCACCATCTGGCCCAACTCCAACCCAACAGCCCAGCAAGCCCACCTCACCCTCGCCCCCCCCGAACCATTTTTCTTCACCGCAGAAGCAACCCGCAAGGACGCTGACTTGTGGACCCCTCCCCCTCACTCCCTCTCTCGCTGCCAGAGGACCCCACGGACACGCTGTCATCTTCCCCACCCCCACGACCTGTTCTTCCTTCCCTCGTCGCCGTTGCAGGCTTTGATTTCGCGGCTTGAATTCGTCTTAACACGGCCATCTTTACTCGCAGTGACCATGCCCCTTTAAACGCCAGTGACCCTCCTCCATTTCCCCTCTGTCTCCTCCCCCGAATGCTCCCCCAGGCTGCCTGAATCGAACTTGCACTCCCTCTGTCTCCGACGACCCTCCTCACCGATTCCGGCCAGCACATGCCCCCTCCTGCCTCCTCGAGCACGCAGCTGTGATCAGCATCCCCCAGCGGATCTTTCTGCAACCCCAGCTCGCTCGCGCGCGTCCCTGAGCGATGGCAACGTCTTCCCCGAGCTAGCGCCGTTGTCTGCTCCAACTACGGCGACGTCTCCCCGGTAAACCAGACCTCCCCTCCCTTCCTAGTGGACACGATAGTGACCGCCATGATCTTACGAACCTAATGGTGCCTTCCGTTTGTCCTACGGTTCCCTTATCCTCACCCTCGACGACCTCCAGTACCGCTCGAGGCGCAGCTCCACTCCGGCGAGCAATCAAGCCCACACCAGTGCGCCCCTCGACAAGACGACACCTCCTTGAGCTTCCCCAGGCCTCTGCGAACGCTGTGAGTACCTCCCCAGCCACCCTTGCTTCCTGTATCACCGGCGCCGCCACCGTCTGGCCGCTCCGCCGCCAGCCACCATCGCAGCGCCGCTAGTTTTAGGTCGGGCCTGCAGCAGCCGTTCGATATTGATCCAGTGGATAGGATAGAAAGTAGAACTAAGCGGTAAGAGCACGCCTGAGCCGCGCGATGTCAATTAAATCCAACGGCCTGCGTCGCCTGATCCGTGCGAACCG
Organism: Avena sativa; assembly: GCA_916181665.1. Lineage (NCBI taxonomy): Eukaryota > Viridiplantae > Streptophyta > Magnoliopsida > Poales > Poaceae > Avena > Avena sativa. The sequence goes on from OV702295.1 coordinate 365,508,167, forward strand.
GTACCAGCGAATAGGAGAGTGCCGCGTGTCACCAGAAGTTTGGAAAATAGAATTTGAACCTGATTAGAATGCAAATTTGTAATTGCTGTAACTTTCAAACCACATGTCCAAATTTTGCAAACTTTATATCGTTGAAATCAGGAGAACAATCCCTAGCCAACCATGCCCTTGGTTTAGCAAAAAGCTTCTGGAAAAATGGTTGTTTTTGCAGAAACATTTGTATGCTTGTTAAGGTTGTGAAAATTGTTTAAAAATGAATTTGGGGATCAAATCTTTGGAAAAAGGTGTATTTTGAACCTACTAACATTGGGAAACACTTGGTGGATTCAAAAATGAATTTGGTGAAACAAAATAATGATTATTTGATTTAAAACCATTTCTAGTCAAATAGAAATGTGGTTTATTTATTAAAAATGGTTTTGGAAGAAAACCTTTGGAAAATGTTTTAAACTCTCTGACCCTAAACACCAAGTTTTATGGTTTAAAAATTTATTTGGTGAAACCTATAGATTAATGCCCTAGTAAAAATATTTCTACACCACATAAAATGATACTTTATTTTGAAAATAGTTTTTGAAGTGAAACCTTTGCAAATGATTTTGCCACTTTATAAAATGACCCTTAGGTGTTTTCCAATGTTTATGATCCATTAGGAACCACTTTTTCAAACAAAACAAAGCTTAGCATGCTTGCATGAATTACTTTGACTTTGTCATTTTATGTGATGTTTTGCTTGTTTGGTAGATTGAGTTTGTGCCTTGCTTGATTGAATTGTAGTGACTTGAAGAGTGTGATTGTTGCAAGGACAAGGAGTGAGCTTATACCCTCTACAAAAAAGGCAAGTGATGCTTCATATCTTTTTGTCCCATTACTTTCTCTATGCATTAGTGATTTTCTCTAAGTAAAACTTGCATGGAACTTTTGCTAAGTGTAAACCTTGCTTTAGGAAAACCTAGTAGATGAAACCTTATTGGATTACTTCCTAAGTTAAGACTCCTACTACTATCATGCTAAGCTTAGATAATAGAAAACAAGGGTGGAAATATATTCATACTATGGAAAAGTTTCTAAGTCTGAAGACTTGTGTTTTTGTTTAATAAAACAACTAAGTTAATGAACTACCTGGGTGGAATGGAAGGAATGGTTTGTGTTGAGTGGTTCACAAGGCCCATGTCTATGGTTTACCTTGTGTATCTCACTTGTGGATGGCCACCCAGGAACAAAGAGATTTGAGATGTCAAATGTTGAGAAGCTTCAAGTGCAGCCACTTGGCATTATGGGCTCTGCCTGGATCATATAGGTTGCAAGAACTTAGCCATATGGACAATGGGTGGTAGTGTTTGATAGGTTGGAGCGCGTCCATTTTGGTCTAAGGGAAGGCTTCTGAAAGATCTTGTCTGGGGAAACCAAGTCTTGTGGGGAAAGTGCACCACCTCTGCAGAGTGTAAAACCTAAGTACTTAGCCATGTCCCTGGTAAAGGACAATTTGAGCATCAAGACATGGAAGCAATCAAGGATCTCATCATTCAAATTTCTAAATTAAAAACTTGTGGTTTGAACAAGGGTTGTGAAATCTTCAATCTTTGATTGAGAGTTGTATTGAGAAATTGATTTTATCAAACAGAAACTTAGTGTTTTCAAATGTTAAGGAAAAATCTATTTTGAGCAATGCAAGCCTCAACTCCACCTAGCCAAATGCATATAGATGATAGAATCCACTATACTACCATAGTATCACTTGCCAATACAATTCAATTGTATTGACCCTTGTGGCTGTAACTTGTTATGTTGCAGGTTTGTTTGATTTAGTGAAGTTGATTGATTAGGATTACAAGTCTACAACCAGCATGTCTGCCTGTGGCACTTTGAAGATGAAGGACCCCATGCTTATAGTTATTTCACTGCAATGTAATGTAATAGCCAAATGAGCTATGTAAGATGTAATAAATTATTTTATTCCTGGTTATAAAGTTGTATTATGACCTTGTTTCTTGATATTACAATCTTAACTGTGGATGCTAGCTATTGATGCAGGGACTAGCATTGTAAACACAGGAGGGATCAACCTTATTATCAGGTTGAGGCCTCTACAATGGCTCGCATGGAACATGAAGATGGAGATCATCATGGTGGACAGGTTCTATGGCGATAGAGATCACCATGAGAAAATGGGCCATACTGTGTCACAACTATGTTAATGCTATTCTTATGCGTTTTACTAGTATACATGCTTAGATGATAGAAGTAGAATGATCCCTCACAAAGTTTAAGTTAAACCATGCCCTCCCAACCAAACCTTGCACCATCTTATGCCCTGTACAATCATTGCCGCGGTTTTCCTTGGCTGTATGGTTTGTATCGGATACCTACACGCATAAGGGTTGGTGAGCTTGACAAGGTCATCTTAACAGTTAAGGACCTTGGGGCATAAAGGTTGGGCGCCTAGTTTTGACATAGAGATGTCACCCAACAACAATAGTCATATGTGATATGATTAGCAAGTGTTGCTTACCAATTTACCTTGTCTTCTAGCAGTGATGCTAAAGCTCACGAGTCGACTTGTTAATTGTGGATCTTGAATCACTTGGTATCAATAGAGGGATATTGATTTAAGTGGGAGTATATGCTATTAAATTGTTTAATATGTTTACTCTTTCATGGTTACATGGTTTAGTATTTTGCATGTTTTCTGTTGTAGATCAATGGCACCAAACACTAAATCACCTTTTTCTTTGCGTTTGATTCTTGACAAAGATAAACTAAATGGAACAAACTATTTGGACTGGTTCTGTAACCTGAGAATTGTTCTCAGGTCTGATAAAAAGGAAACGATTCTAGATACCCCAATCCCCGATGAACCTGCTGATAATGCAACTGCGAGGATGCTTCGACAAGTGATGCTATTGTAGCAGAACAAGTTGAGGAACCCATGGGAATAGAAGCACCACAACCACGAAGGTCAGCGAGGCTCCACGAAACGTGGGAATTATTATTGTTAGACAATGATGATCCTGCGACCTATGTAGATGCGATGGTGGACTCAGACTCTGAGAAATGGCTGATCGCCATGAGATCCGAGATAGAGTCCATGGGAGACACGGCTGGAGCCATATGTGTTGTCAATTATTGTAATGGCCTGCGTGCCAACTTGTGATGATCCCAATACTATGTAATTTTGATTACTAGCTGTTAGGAGTAATATCTTGTATTAGTTCTTGGAGGACTCATTACTTGGAAGATGGCTCACATAGAACATGAAGATGGAGATCGTCATGGTGGACAGGTTCTATGGCGATGGAGATCACCATGAGAAAATGGGCCATACTGTGTCACATCTATGTGAATGCTATTCTTATGTGTTTTACTACTATGCATGCTTAGATGATAGAAGTAGAACGATCCCTCACAAAGTTTAAGTTAAACCATGCCCTCCCAACCAAACCTTGCACCATCCTATGCCCTGTACAATCGTTGGTGGGCCTATGAAATTAGGGTGCCGCGGTTTTCCTTGGCTGGATGGGTTTGTATCGGATACCTACATGCATAAGGGTTGGTGAGCTTGACAAGGTCATCTTAACAGTTAAGGACCTTGGGGCATAAAGGTTGGGCGCCTAGTTTTGACATAGAGATGTCACCCAACAACAATAGTCATATGTGATATGATTAGCAAGTGTTGCTTACCAATTTACCTTGTCTTCTAGCAGTGATGCTAAAGCTCACGAGTCGACTTGTTAATTGTGGATCTTGAATCACTTGGTATCAATAGAGGGATATTGATTTAAGTGGGAGTATATGCTATTAAATTGTTTAATATGTTTACTCTTTCATGGTTACATGGTTTAGTATTTTGCATGTTTTCTGTTGTAGATCAATGGCACCAAACACTAAATCACCTTTTTCTTTGCGTTTGATTCTTGACAAAGATAAACTAAATGGAACAAACTATTTGGACTGGTTCTGTAACCTGAGAATTGTTCTCAGGTCTGATAAAAAGGAAACGATTCTAGATACCCCAATCCCCGATGAACCTGCTGATAATGCAACTGCGAGGATGCTTCGACAAGTGATGCTATTGTAGCAGAACAAGTTGAGGAACCCATGGGAATAGAAGCACCACAACCACGAAGGTCAGCGAGGCTCCACGAAACGTGGGAATTATTATTGTTAGACAATGATGATCCTGCGACCTATGTAGATGCGATGGTGGACTCAGACTCTGAGAAATGGCTGATCGCCATGAGATCCGAGATAGAGTCCATGGGAGACACGACTGGAGCCATATGTGTTGTCAATTATTGTAATGGCCTGCGTGCCAACTTGTGATGATCCCAATACTATGTAATTTTGATTACTAGCTGTTAGGAGTAATATCTTGTATTAGTTCTTGGAGGACTCATTACTTGGAAGATGGCTCACATAGAACATGAAGATGGAGATCGTCATGGTGGACAGGTTCTATGGCGATGGAGATCACCATGAGAAAATGGGCCATACTGTGTCACATCTATGTGAATGCTATTCTTATGTGTTTTACTACTATGCATGCTTAGATGATAGAAGTAGAACGATCCCTCACAAAGTTTAAGTTAAACCATGCCCTCCCAACCAAACCTTGCACCATCCTATGCCCTGTACAATCGTTGGTGGGCCTATGAAATTAGGGTGCCGCGGTTTTCCTTGGCTGGATGGGTTTGTATCGGATACCTACATGCATAAGGGTTGGTGAGCTTGACAAGGTCATCTTAACAGTTAAGGACCTTGGGGCATAAAGGTTGGGCGCCTAGTTTTGACATAGAGATGTCACCCAACAACAATAGTCATATGTGATATGATTAGCAAGTGTTGCTTACCAATTTACCTTGTCTTCTAGCAGTGATGCTAAAGCTCACGAGTCGACTTGTTAATTGTGGATCTTGAATCACTTGGTATCAATAGAGGGATATTGATTCAAGTGGGAGTATATGCTATTAAATTGTTTAATATGTTTACTCTTTCATGGTTACATGGTTTAGTATTTTGCATGTTTTCTGTTGTAGATCAATGGCACCAAACACTAAATCACCTTTTTCTTTGCGTTTGATTCTTGACAAAGATAAACTAAATGGAACAAACTATTTGGACTGGTTCTGTAACCTGAGAATTGTTCTCAAGTCTGATAAAAAGGAAACGATTCTAGATACCCCAACCCCCGATGAACCTGCTGATAATGCAACTGCGAGGATGCTTCGACAAGTGATGCTATTGTAGCAGAACAAGTTGAGGAACCCATGGGAATAGAAGCACCACAACCACGAAGGTCAGCGAGGCTCCACGAAACGTGGGAATTATTATTGTTAGACAATGATGATCCTGCGACCTATGTAGATGCGATGGTGGACTCAGACTCTGAGAAATGGCTGATCGCCATGAGATCCGAGATAGAGTCCATGGGAGACACGGCTGGAGCCATATGTGTTGTCAATTATTGTAATGGCCTGCGTGCCAACTTGTGATGATCCCAATACTATGTAATTTTGATTACTAGCTGTTAGGAGTAATATCTTGTATTAGTTCTTGGAGGACTCATTACTTGGAAGATGGCTCACATAGAACATGAAGATGGAGATCGTCATGGTGGACAGGTTCTATGGCGATGGAGATCACCATGAGAAAATGGGCCATACTGTGTCACATCTATGTGAATGCTATTCTTATGTGTTTTACTACTATGCATGCTTAGATGATAGAAGTAGAACGATCCCTCACAAAGTTTAAGTTAAACCATGCCCTCCCAACCAAACCTTGCACCATCCTATGCCCTGTACAATCGTTGGTGGGCCTATGAAATTAGGGTGCCGCGGTTTTCCTTGGCTGGATGGGTTTGTATCGGATACCTACATGCATAAGGGTTGGTGAGCTTGACAATGTCATCTTAATAGTTAAGGACCTTGGGGCATAAAGGTTGGGCGCCTAGTTTTGACATAGAGATGTCACCCAACAACAAGAGTCATATGTGATATGATTAGCAAGAGTTGCTTACCGATTTACCTTGTCTTCTAGCAGTGATGCTAAAGCTCACTAGTCGACTTGTTAATTGTGGATCTTGAATCACTTAGTATCAATAGAGGGATATTGATTTAAGTGGGAGTATATGCTATTAAATTGTTTAATATGTTTTAATCTTTCATGGTTACATGGCTTAGTATTTTGCATGTTTTCTAGTGTAGATCAATGGCACCGAACACTACATCACATTTTTCTTTGCGTTTGATTCTTGACAAAGATAAACTAAATGGAACAAACTATTCAGACTGGGTCCGTAACCTGAGAATTGTTCTCAGGTCTGATAAAAAGGAAATGGTTCTGGATACCCCAATCCCCGATGAACCTGCTGATAATGCATCTGCTGCCCTAAAGAACGCCTACAAGATAGCATGTGATGATTCCCTTGAGGTTAGTTGTCTTATGCTTGCATGTATGGAACCTGAACTCCAAAAGAAGTTTGAGGATCAGGAAGCGTACGATATGATCGTCGCGCCTAAGGACATGTTCCAAGATCAGGCAAGGACTGAGAGGTACAATGTTGCCAAGTCCTTTGTGTAATGCAAGCTAGCAGAAGGAGCAGCTGTAGGCCCCCATGTGATCAAAATGGTTGGTTACAGTCAGACTTTGGAAAAACTTGTTTTTCCACTAGGCCAAGAGTTGGCCACTGACTTCATTTTGGCGTCTCTTCCATCCAGCTATGGGCAGTTCATCTCAAACTACCATATGCATGGGGTGGAGAAGGGCCTTAATGAGTTATGCGGGGTGCTAAAAAGAGCAGAAAGTGACATGAAGAAGTGTGCAGGGCATAGCCATGTGATGGTTGTGCAGAACAAGCCTAGCTTCAAGAAAAAGGGTACTTCTTGGAAGAAGAAGGGCAAGTCTAAGGATACGATCCCTAAGTCTGCACCCAAGCAAAAGGCTGGACCTGCAGATGACACTAAGTGCTTGTTTTGTCATGAACATGGCCATTGGAAGAGAAACTGCAGCAAGTACCAGGCTTCTTTGAAGAAGAAGTAAGAGTACTTCCCACTCAGGTACGCTTGTTGTAAATGTTGTGGACATTCTTCTCGCTGATTCCTATGTTAACTCTTGGGTATTTGATACCGGATCGGTTGCTCATATTTGCAATTCGATGCAGAGGCTAATAAGGACTAGAGAAGTGCAGAAAGGCGAAGTGGATTTTCGCGTCCGAAATAAAGCAAGGGTTGCTGCATTGTTCGTCGGCGTCATGCAACTTCACCTTCCGTCATGATTTATTATGGAGTTGAATAATTGTTATTACATTCCAAGTATGGGTCGAAACATTTTATCACCTTCATGTTTGATGAGGGATGGTTATTCATTTGCGAGTGCAAACAATGGTTGTGTAATTTCTAAGAATGCTATGTTTATGGCTGATGCTCCCATTGTGAATGGGTTATTTATTTTAAATCTTGATGATGCATCTGTTTACAATGTTAGTGCTAAAAGGATTCGGCCTAGTGATTTGAGCCTACCTATTTATGGCATTGTCGTTTGGGGCATATAAGTGAAAAGCGAATGAAGAAGCTCAATCGTGATGGTCTTATAACTTCGTTAGATTTTGAATCATACGAAACATGTCAAGCTTGTTTACTTGGAAAGATGACCAAGTCGCCTTTTTCGGGTTTACCCGACAGAGTGACAGACTTGTTGGAACTCATACATATTGATGTATGTGGACCAATGAGCACGACAGCCAGAGGAGGATATCACTACTTTATTACTTTTACTGATGATTTCAGTAGATATGGTTATGTCTACTTGATGAGGCATAAGTCTGAAACTTTTGAAAAGTTCAAGGAGTTTCAGAGTGAAGTAGAGAATCAACGTGGCAAGAAAATAAAGGCCTTGCGATCTGATCGTGGAGGTGAATATTTGAGTCACGAGTTTAGCGATCATCTTAAGAGTTGCGGAATTGATCCACAACTTACGCCGCCCGGAACGCCTCAAAGGAACGGGGTCTCCGAACGGCGTAATCGAACTTTGTTGGACATGGTTTGATCGATGCTGAGCCAGTCGGATTTACCATTATCATTTTGGGGTTATGCTCTAGAAACGGCAGCTTTCACACTTAATAGGGTACCATCTAAATTCGTAGTTAAGACACCATATGAGATGTGGACTGGAAAGAATCCCGGTTTGTCTTTTCTAAAGATTTTGGGTTGTGATGCATTTGTCAAGCGACTTCAGTCGGACAAGCTAACACCCAAATCGGATAAGTGCATTTTCGTGGGATATCCAAGGGAAACCTTAGGGTATTACTTCTACAACTGAGAGGAGGGCAGAGTGTTTGTCGCTCGTAGCGGTGTTTTCCTAGAGAAAGAGTTTCTCACAAAGGGAACAAGTGGAAGGTCGGTGCGACTTGAAGAAGTTCAAGATTAGCCAGTTGGGGATGCTTCTATGAGTGATGCTATTGTAGAAGAACAAGTTGACGAACCCTTGGCAACAGAATCACCACAACCACGAAGGTCAGCGAGGCTCCACGAAGCAAGAGAATTATTATTGTTAGACAATGATGAGACTGCGACCTATGCAGAAGCGATGGTGGACCCAGACTCTGAGAAATGGCTGATCGCCATGAGATCCAAGATAGAGTCCATGGGAGACAATCAAGTTTGGAACTTGGTTGACCTGCCTGATGGTTTTAAAGCCATCGAGTGCAAATGGATCTATAAGAAGAAGATTGATATGGATGGAAATGTTCACATCCATAAAGCTCGACTTGTTGTAAAAGGTTTTCGACAAGTTCAAGGAGTTGACTACGACGAGACTTTCTCGCCCATAGCGATGCTTAAATCTATATGGATAATTCTAGCCATTGTTGCACATTTTGACTATGAAATATGGAAGATGGATGTCAAGACGGCTTTCCTAAATGGAATCCTAACTAAGGACGTGTATATGATGCAGCCCGAAGGTTTTGTCGATCCAAACAATGCTGGAAAGGTATGCAAACTTCTAAAGTCCATTTATGGACCAAAGCAAGCATCTCGGAGTTAGAACATTCGATTTGATGAAGTTGTAAAGGAGTTTGGCTTCATCAAAAACGAACAAGAACCTTGTGTTTACAAGAAGGAAAGTGGGAGAGCACTGGTATTTTGTCACATCCCAAGATTTTCCAAATCTTGTAATGTGAAAATAAGTGAATAAAATAAAACTTTGTTGATTTTCAGGGTGAGAAGAAACCTTTGAATCCATTTGGAAACTTACAAAACCTATTTGGATCAAATAAAATCCTAAAGGGATTTAAAAAGATAAAACATTTATTAAAGGAAAATAAAAATATTTAGAATTACTACTTTGAAATCTTTTTATAAAAAGATTTAGTTTTCAAAAGAAAAGGAAGGATTTTAAATAAGGATTTAATATCCAAGCTTTATTAATAAAGGTTTTACCATTTCTAAATCATCAAAACTTGTTTATTTGTTTTAAAATAAGTTTTCCAAGTATTTTATACTTTCAAATAAAACCTACTGATTTGGTTTTGAAAATATATAGATCTCAAATGGAGCTTTTTATTAAAATAAAACCCATTTGACTTATGAACTAATGTCCATTTTATTTAATTATAAATGGACTCTAAAAATAAAAGTATTATTTTTATTTTTGGGAATTGGTTTATGTTGCTAAACAGAACCAAATCCAAAGTTACAAAGTGTGGTGATTGTTTGAATTGTTTTGAATGTTTGCTTGTTGTTTGGAAGTTCAAAACCGAAAATAGAATAAGAAAAAGGAAAAACATTCAGGAAAGAAAGAAATAAAAGTCGCACTCAGCCCAACTGGCCAAGCCCAACAAGACCCAGTCCAGCCCACCTACTCTCTCCCGCGGCGAAACATTTTTCACTCAGAACCGCACCCGCGCGATCGCTGACTGGTGGACCCAACTCCCCTCTCCACTCCCTCGCTGACAGCCAGGCCCCACAGCACTACTCCTTCTCTTCTTCCTCGCGCTGACGACGCCCTGCCGTTGCTGCCATTTACGCCGGCGATTGAATACGCGTTGATTCCGCGACCGTTACTCGCCGTGACTGCACCCTATTAACCGCCCAGGCTTCCTCTCCATTTCCCCTCGCACGCCTCCCTCTCTCTGCCCCGAGGCTGCCTCAATTTGAGCTCGCAACGCCACTGCTCCGACCATCGTCCCTCCTCGATTCCGGCCGAGCCTCTCCACCCCTTGCCTCCCCGAGCACATGAGCACACTCCCCACTCCCAGACGCATCTGCCTGTGCCCTCCGTACAACCACGGGCGCCCCAGAACATCGGCAACCACTTCGACTGAGCGCCGCCGTGTCTGCTACTCCCTCCGGCGACGTCTCCTGGTAAGTCCAGACCGCCCCGAGCCTTCTCCTTCAAGCACGCGTCACCGCCTCGACCATGCGCATCTAACCATGCTCTCGGTTTGCCCCCTTGTGATCTGCAGCGTCACCCTCGACAACAACCAGAGTCGCTTGACGTTGTTCCCCACTCCGGCGAACGATTACTCCTACGACAGAGCGCCCCTTGACCCAAGAAGACCACGTTGAGCTTCCCCAGTCTTCTGCGATCTCGGTGAGCATCTCCCCAGCCACCCTTGCTTCCTGTATCACCGGCGCCGCCACCGTCTGACCGCTCCGCTGCCAGTAGCCACTGTAGCGCCGCCCGTCTATGGCTGGCACGCTGCGCACCGTAGGATCTTGATCCGACGCTCACGATAGATCCTTAGCTGAAGGGGTACGAGTGATCCTGCGCCGCACGATCTGTTTAATATCCAACGCACCAGAGTGCTCGATCCAACCGAAACGGTATGGACGAATAGACTTAAGACGCGTGGCACCAGACGATTTAGAATTAGAATTTGAATCTGATTTGGATGCAGATTTGAAAACCTTATAACTTTTGATCCACGCGTCCAAAAATTACAAACTTTATATCATTGGAATCAGTGAAACAAGCCCTAGCCAACCATGCCTTTTGTTTAGTAAAAAGCCTCTGGTAAAATGTTTGTTTTTACAGAAACATTTGTATGCTTGTTTAGATTAGAAAAATTATTCAAAAATGTTTTTGAGGTTGAAACCTTGGCAAATTAGTTTGTGGTGAACTTATTGACCCTAGGAACCAACCCATGGTTTGAAAATGGATTTGTTAAAGTTTAGGATGGATTGATTGATTTAGTCCATTTCTAGCCAAATAAAAATATTGATTTTGTTATGAAAATGTTTTTGGAATAAAAACTTTGGGAAAAAGTTTTGAATCAAACTTACTGACCCTAAACACCAAGTTTTGAGAGTTAGCAACTTATTTGGTGAAAGACCTAAAGTCTTGATTTGATAAAAACATTTTTCACCACATAAAATGATGAATGGATTTAAAATGGTATATAGACAAAACCCTTTTGCAAATGACTTTTCCACTTTGGAAAATGTCCACCTTGAGCCTTACAAAGTTTAGAGCTTAGTAGAGACCATGTTTGCAAATAAAACTACCTTCTGCATGCTTGCATGCATGACTTAGAACCCATTATTTTATGTGTGTTCTGTTGATTGATTTTGGTTGGAATGCTAGTTGATATTGTGTTTGCTTGATTGACTTGTAGTGAAGTTAGAAAAGTGTGAAAATAGCAAGATCAAAGAAGTGAACCACCATTCCCTACCAAAAAGGCAAGTGACACTATCATCTAAAGTCCTAATATTTTCATTATACTTAGTGGATTTTGAAACATGCATGAAAAGAATTTCTATACTTATGCTATGCTAAATCCTAATAGGATACCCTATACATTCCTTAGTGAAAACAATGTAGTTGTTACATGCTTAGCCATGCTATATTTTGAAAAGAGATACATGTGGAGATTTAATGAAGTTGAGAAAGGACTTGTGTTTTAAATAATAAAACAAGGACTCAATGAACCACCTGGGTGGACAAGGATACTTTGAGTTTTGGAGAAGCTGGAAACAAAAGGAACCATGTCTATGGCAATCTCTTTGTGTTGTGCTCCAAAAGAAAACCACCCAGGAAACTTAGAGATTGAACATGTTTCTCCAATTGTGGCTTTCGTATACAACCACATGCTATTATGGCTCAGGCTTAGTCAACTACATTGGGAAGACCCATGCACTGTCTTTAGGCTACTGAAAATGAGGACCTGGAATCCTACATGGGTACTGAAGACAAGCTAGCAATGGTGTATTGGAGGACCCTTTAGAAAGATTTCGTCACATTCTCAATCTGCCAGTACTCCATCTTGGTGAGCACTAATCTAGTGGCCATTGATGGCAACAAGATGAGATTGTGACATGTGGGTAAAGTGTACTACTTCTGCAGAAGATAATAAAATCTAAGTACTTAGCCGTGTCCCCGGTTATGGACAATACTGAGCAACTAAAGTTTGAAGCTATGGGAAATCTCGACATTCCAATTTCTAAAAAGAAAAACTTATTGATGCACTTGGGGTTACCAAGGAACTCAAGAGAATTTTGATGTAAACTTGACCACTTGGGGTTACCAAGGAACTCAAGAGAATTTTGATAAAACTTGAACACTTGGGGCTACCAAGGAGATCAAGGAGATTTTGATAATAACTTAAACGCTTGGGCTTTACCAAGAAGTTTTCAAAGATCTGATCAAAGATCATACCTTTTTGAAAAGATAGGATAAACTATTGCTTTCTGCAAATGAGCTTAAAACCCTACTTCGCCAAATGTGCATGTAAAGATAAAATCCACTTATATTCTACATAGTAGTGGAACTTGCCAATACAATTCAAATGTATTGACCCTTGTGGCTGTAACTTGTAATGTTGCAGGTTTGATTGCTTTTAGTGAAGATTGATTGATTAGGATTACAAAGTCTACAACCAACATGTCTGCCTGTGGCACTTTGAAGATGAAGGACCCATGCTTATAATTAATCCGCTGCAATGTGTTGTAATAGCCAAATGAGCTATGTAAGATGTAATGAATTATTTTATTCCTGGCTGTAAAGTTGTATTATGACCCTTGTTTCTTGATATTACACCTTAACTATGGATGCTAGCTATTGATCCAGGGACTAGCATTATAAACACAGGGGATTCCACCTGTCACATCCCAAGATTTTCCAAATCTTGTAATGTGAAAAATAAATGAAACTTTGTTGATTTTCAGGGCCAGAAGAAACTTTTTGAATCCAATTGGAAACCTTCGAACCAATTTGGGTCAAATAAATCCTAAAGGGATTAAAAAGATAAATATTTATTAAAGGAAAAATAAAAATATATTTTATTACTACTTTGAAATCTTTTTATAAAAGGATTTGGTTCTCAAAATGAAAAGGAAGGTTTATAAATAAAGATTATTTTATAGAGCCAAATTAAACCTTGGCCAAGCTTTTGAAAATAAAACATTTTGTTTTGATAAAAATAATAAAGGTTTACTTAAATAAAGTAATAAGGATTTAATATCCAAGTTTTTATTAATAAAGGTTTTATTATTTCTAAACCATAAAAACTTGTTTATTTGTTTAAAATAAGTTTTCCAAGTATTTTATAGTTTCAAATAAAACCTACTGAATGGTTTGGTACTAATTTAGTTTTCAAAATAAAGTTTTAATAAAACAAATCCTATTTGATAACTAAGGCCCATTTTATTTAATTATTAATGGACCTTATAACAAAAATGTTATTTTATTTTAAACAAGCTTTCCAAGTATTCTTTACTTTCAAATAAAACCTACTGATTTGGTTTTGAAAGTATTTGGTTTTCAAATGGAGTTTTTATTAAATAAATCAAACCCTATTTGATTAAATAACTAAAGGTCCATTTTATTTAATTAATGAATGGATCCTAAAATGAATAAAAATATTATTTTATTTTGGGATTGGTTTATGTTGATAAACAGAACCAAAAACTCATCACAAGTGTGGTGATTGTTTGAATTGTTTGAATGTTTGAATGGTTTTGATTGAATTTCAAAACAGTAAATAGAAATAGAAAAGGTTAAATCAATCAGACAGAAAAAAATAGAACAAAACGACCCAGCCCGGCTAAAGCCCACCCCAGCCCAGTCCAGCCCACCTACCCCCTCGCTCCGAACCATTTTTCTTCACCGCAGAAGCAACCCGCGAGGATGCTGACAAGTGGACCCCTCCCCCTCACTTCCTTTCTCGCTGGCAAGCAGGCCCCACATTCCCAGCCATCGTCTTCAACGAGACCCCGTCGCCCTGCCGTTGCAGTGAGATTACTCCGGTGTTGATTACGCATGAAGGAGGCTTTGATTCCTCGCAATGACCACGCCCCTTTAAACACCAGTGACTCCTCTCCACTTCCCCTCTGTTTCCCCATCACAACACGCCCCTAGGCCGCGGAATTTCGCCCTACACCCCCTCTGTTCCGACGATGCTCCGGCGAGAATTCCGGCCGTGTCCTGCCACCCCTCGCCTCCTTAAGCACACTCACATACTCTCCTAGCCCTGGCGCTTCTCCCGGCACTTTCCATTCACCCGCGGGCGCCCCTGAGCCCGGCAACAATGACGACCACCGCCGCCACCGTCTACCTCCACTCCGTCAGTCTTTTCCGGTGAGTGCTGACCGCCCTTCTTCCTCTCGATGATGCACGCTGGATCACCAACCTATTGCGCAGCTAAATCCGTTCTTACCTTGTCTTCTTGTGCACCGTAGCGTCGCCCCCGTCGACGTCTGAGCGAGGCCGACGCCGCCCCTGACTCCGGCGAGGAATCACGACTGAACCAGTGCGCCCCCTGACAAACCGCAAGCGAGTTGAGCATCAGCTTCACTCCACGAACTCGGTGAGCATCCCCTTTTACTCTCCCGCTTCCTGCATCGCCGGCAACGCCACCTCCAGGCCGCTCCGCCACTAGTAGCCACCGCAGCGCCGCCAGTTTCTGGTCGAGGCACTGAGAGCCATTAGATCTAGATCGGAGCGATAGGATAGTTCACTTAAACGAAAGGGTATGCGTTGATCTGAGCCGCACCTGCCCCTTTTAATCCTGTGGTCTGTATCGCTCGATCCGCACGAAGCGGTACCGACCAATCACGGCGTGACGCGTGGCCAGTGTCTGTTTAAAACAGATTTTGAAATCAGATTTAGATGCCATTTTGAAACCCTTGTAACTTTCAAACCACATGTCCAAATTTTACAAATTTTATATCAATGGATTCAGTGGAACAATCCCTAGCCAACCATGCCCTTTGATTAGAAAAAAGCTTCTGGAAAAATGTTTGTTTTTGCAGAAACATTTGTATGCTTGTTAAGGGTGTGAAAATTGTTTAAAAATGAATTTGGGGATGAAATCTTGGGAAAATGGTGTGATTGTAACCTACTAACATTGGGAAACACTTTGTGGATTCAAAAATGAATTTGGTGAAACAAAATAATGATTCTTTGATTTAAAACCATTTCTAGTCAAATAGAAATGTGGTTTATTTATTAAAAATGGTTTTGGAAGAAAACCTTTGGAAAATGTTTTGTTTTAAACTCACTGACCCCAAACCCCAAGTTTTGTGATTTTAAAACATATTTGGTGAACCCTATAGGTTAATGCCTTAGTAAAAATATTTCTACACCACATAAAATGATACTTTGTTTTGAAAATGCCTTATGAAGAGAGACCTTTTTGCAAATGACTCTGCCACCTTACAAAATGACCAATAGGTGTTTTCAAATATTTATGACCCATTAGGAACCACCTTTTCAAACAAAACAAAGCTTGGCATGTTTGCATGCATTACTTTGACTTTGTGATTTTATGTGTTGTTTTGCTTGAATGGTAGATTGAGAGTGTGCCTTGCTTGATTGATTTGTAGTGACTTGAAGAGTGTGATTGTTGCAAGGACAAGGAGTGAACTTATACTCTACCAAAAAGGCAAGTGATGCTTCATACTTTTTGTCCCATTACTTTCACTATGCATTAGTGATTTCTCTAAGTAAAACTTGCATGGAATTTTGCTAAGTATAAACCTTACTATAGAAAACCTAGTAGATGAATCCTTAGTAGGATTTTCCTAAGTTAAGACTCCTACTACTATCATGCTTAGCTTAGCTAATAGAAAACAAGGGTGGAAATATATTTGCACTATGGAAGATTTCTAAGTCTGAGGACTTGTGTTTTTGTTTAATAAAACAACTAAGTTAATGAATCACCTGGGTGGAATGGTAATTGCTTGGTGGATTTTGGTTGAGTGGTTCACAAGGCCCATGTCTATGGTTTACCTTGTGTATCTCACTTGTGGATGGCCACCCAGGATCAAAGAGATTTGAGATGTCAAATGTTGAGAAGCTTCAAGTGCAGCCACTTGGCATTATGGGCTCTGCCTGGATCATATAGGTTGCAAGAACTTAGCCATGTGGACAGTTGGTGGTAGAGTTTTGATAGGTTGGAATGCGTCCATTTTGGTCTAAGGGAAGGCTTCTGAAAGATCTTGTCTTGGGAAACCAAGTCTTATGGGGAAAGTGCACCACCTCTGCAGAGTGTAAAATCTAAGTACTTAGCCATGTCCCTGGTAAAGGACAATTTGAGCATCAAGACATGGAAGCAATCAAGGATCTCATCATTCAAATTTCTAAGTTAAAATCTTGTGGTTTGAACAAGGGAAAAGGATTTTCAATCTTTGATTGAGAAAAATGATTTTGTCAAGCAAAAACTTAGTATTTTCAAATGTTAAGGAAAATCTATTTTGAGCAATGCAAGCCTCAACTCCACTTAGCCAAATGCATATAGATGATAGACTCCACTAAACTACCATAGTATCACTTGCCAATACAATTCAATTGTATTGACCCTTGTGGCTGTAACTTGTTATGTTGCAGGTTTGATTGATTTAGTGAAGTATGTTGATTAGGATTACAAAGTCTACAACCAACATGTCTGCATGTGGCACTTTGAAGATGAAGGACCCCATGCTTATAGTTACTCCGCTGCAATGTAATGTAATAGCCAAATGAGCTATGTTTGATGTAATAAAATTATGTTATTCCTGGTTATAAAGTTGTATTATGACCTATGTTTCTTGATATTACATCTTAACTGTGGATGCTAGCTATTGATCCAGGGACTAGCATTGTAAACACAGGGGACTCTACCTTATTTGAAGGTCACTCCCTCTACAGATGGTATCAGAGCATTGTGTTGCCTGTAGGATTTGTAAACCTAGGATTGGACAAAACCCCTTAGAAAAATAGGAGTTGTATTTGTTCCAAACTTATTTGCCAACAATCTTGTAAACTCTTTCCTCAAACATTTTGGTTTTGACTCTACATCTCTTCTATTTCAAACTTGATGGACAAAGCCTTCCCCATGGCCAAAGACTTCACCATGTGCAAAGGACTTCATCAACTCTAATGACTTCAACATCTTCAACATTATCACCAAGGACTTCAACCATGGTTTTCACTAAGGACAAGTGAGATAAGGAAAGCATGCTCAAGAATTGGAGATTTAGGAAACACAACATAGAAGGAGCCATCAACACCTTTGAAGTTTTGTGACCAAAAGTTTTCCTAAGGAAACCATGATCTCATGCAAGAAGAACCAACCAAGAATGATGGAAAGATCACAAGTGAACCATATAGATGGACCACCATATTTAGTTTAAGTCAAACACACCAACTTATGTGGTGTAACAAAAATATTTTGTTGCCTAAAAATATGCTTGAAACTTGTTGTTTGAGTGGAATGTTTGTTTGTGATTGCTTGCACATTGCTTGTGTGAATTGTGATGTGTGTGAATAGAATTACTCCCTTAGAAATATTTTGCCTTTCTAATCCCAACTCAACCCAAAATAGATGACTTCTCCAAGAAATTCCAACATCAAGTATGGTGACAACAACAACAACCAAGAAGACAACATGAGAGAACTTATAGTAACCCAAAACCAGTTGAGCCAAGAGACAACTCAGTTTTTAGCCAACAACAATGGACTAGACCCAGCCATACAAAGGATTTTGAAACTTCAATCCCAATTGCTGCAAGGATTGGTTACTCAAATGATCAACATGAGAGAAAACTTTTCCCAAAGAGCTAATGACAACAAGGATGACAAAGATGCTATTCTAGAAGGAACCCAAGCTAGCAATATTTTTGAAGACAGGGATCATGCATCCAAGGAGCATGAAGATCAATGCCCCAAGAAGAGAGAAAGATCTCCCACATATGAAGAACAAGAACTAGAAGAACTCCTAGCTTTGGAGAGACCCAAAAAGAAGAAGAAGAAGAAATGCCCCAACCCTAGCAAGGAAGATATTACTCAAGTGCAATGTTTCAATTGCAAAGAGATGGGACACTATGCCAATGAATGCCCAAAAAATAAGAAGAACCAAAGAAACAAACAAGAGGCCATAATACCAAAGGAAAAGAAAGATATCAGCCAGGTGATGTGTTTCAAATGCAAGGAACTAGGCCACTATGTAAACAATTGTCCAGAAAGGATGAAGAACAAGTTAAACAAGCCTATGAAGGATCTCAGCCTTGTCACATGTTTCAAGTGTGAAAACAAAGGACACTAAGCAGATGATTGCCTAGAGAAGATTTCCCCAGGATCCCAAGAAGGCCAACATGTAATTTAGTTTGAATTTTTTTTAAGGGTGGTAGTACCCTAGATGTTTTGAGCCAACTTGTAACCCTAGCCTCCCCAAATCTCGGGACGAGATTTATTTTAAGGGTGGTAGCCTGTCACATCCCAAGATTTTCCAAATCTTGTAATGTGAAAAATAAATGAAACTTTGTTGATTTTCAGGGCCAGAAGAAACTTTTTGAATCCAATTGGAAACCTTCAAACCAATTTGGGTCAAATAAATCCTAAAGGGATTAAAAAGATAAATATTTAATAAAGGAAAAATAAAAAAATATTTTATTACTACTTTGAAATCTTTTTATAAAATGATTTGGTTCTCAAAATGAAAAGGAAGGTTTATAAATAAAGATTATTTTATAGAGCCAAATTAAACCTTGGCCAAGCTTTTGAAAATAAAACATTTTGTTTTGATAAAAATAATAAAGTTTTATTTAAATAAAGTAATAAGGATTTAATATCCAAGTTTTTATTAATAAAGGTTTTATTATTTCTAAACCATAAAAACTTGTTTATTTGTTTAAAATAAGTTTTCCAAGTATTTTATAGTTTCAAATAAAACCTACTGAATGGTTTGGTACTAATTTAGTTTTCAAAATAAAGTTTTAATAAAACAAATCCTATTTGATAACTAAGGCCCATTTTATTTAATTATTAATGGACCTTATAACAAAAATGTTATTTTATTTTAAACAAGCTTTCCAAGTATTCTTTACTTTCAAATAAAACCTACTGATTTGGTTTTGAAAGTATTTGGTTTTCAAATGGAGTTTTTATTAAATAAATCAAACCCTATTTGATTAAATAACTAAAGGTCCATTTTATTTAATTAACGAATGGATCCTAAAATGAATAAAAATATTATTTTATTTTGGGATTGGTTTATGTTGATAAACAGAACCAAAAACTCATCACAAGTGTGGTGATTGTTTGAATTGTTTGAATGTTTGAATGGTTTTGATTGAATTTCAAAACAGTAAATAGAAATAGAAAAGGTTAAATCAATCAGACAGAAAAAAAATAGAACAAAACGACCCAGCCCGGCTAAAGCCCACCCCAGCCCAGTCCAGCCCACCTACCCCCTCGCTCCGAACCATTTTTCTTCACCGCAGAAGCAACCCGCGAGGACGCTGACAAGTGGACCCCTCCCCCTCACTTCCTTTCTCGCTGGCAAGCAGGCCCCACATTCCCAGCCATCGTCTTCAACGAGACCCCGTCGCCCTGCCGTTCTAGTGAGATTACTCCGACGTTGATTAGGCATGAAGGAGGCTTTGATTCCTCGCAATGACCATGCCCCTTTAAACGCCAGTGACTCCTCTCCACGTCCCCTCTGTTTCCCCATCACAACACGCCCCCAGGCCGCGGAATTTTGCCCTACACCCGCTCTGTTCTGACGACGCTCCGGCGAGAATTCCGGCCATGTCCTGCCACCCCTCGCCTCCTTAAGCACACTCACATACTCCCCTAGCCCTGGCGCTTCTCCCGGCGCTTTCCATTCACCCGCGGGCGCCCCTGAGCCCGGCAACGACGACGACCACCGCCGCCACCGTCTACCTCCACTCCGTCAGTCTTTTCCGGTGAGTGCTGACCGCCCTTCTTCCTCTCGATGATGCACGCTGGATCACCAACCTATTGTGCAGCTAAATCCGTTCTTACCTTGTCTTCTTGTGCACCGTAGCGTCGCCCCCGTCGACGTCTGAGCGAGGCCGACGCCGCCCCTGACTCCGGCGAGGAATCACGACTGAACCAGTGCGCCCCCTGACAAACCACAAGCGAGTTGAGCATCAGCTTCACTCCACGAACTCGGTGAGCATCCCCTTTTCCTCTCCCGCTTCCTGCATCGCTGGCAATGCCACCGCCAGGCCGCTCCGCCGCCAGTAGCCACCGCAGCGCCGCCAGTTTCTGGTTGAGGCACTGAGAGCCGTTAGATCTAGATCGGAGCGATAGGATAGTTCACTTAAACGAAAGGGTATGCGTTGATCTGAGCCGCACCTGCCCCTTTTAATCCTGTGGTCTGTATCGCTCAATCCGCACGAAGCGGTACCAACCAATCACGGCGCGACGCGTGGCCAGTGTCTGTTTAAAACAGATTTTGAAATCAGATTTAGATGCCATTTTGAAACCCTTGTAACTTTCAAACCACACGTCCAAATTTTACAAATTTTATATCAATGGATTCAGTGGAACAAGCCCTAGCCAACCATGCCCTTTGATTAGCAAAAAGCTCTTGGAAAAATGTTTGTTTTTGCAGAAACATTTGTATGCTTGTTAAGGGTGTGAAAATTGTTTAAAAATGAATTTGGGGATGAATTCTTGGGAAAATGGTGTGATTGGAACCTACTAACATTGGGAAACACTTTGTAGATTCAAAAATGAATTTGGTGAAACAAAATAATGATTCTTTGATTTAAAACCATTTCTAGTCAAATAGAAATGTGGTTTATTTATTAAAAATGGTTTTGGAAGAAAACCTTTGGAAAATGTTTTGTTTTAAACTCACTGACCCCAAACCCCAAGTTTTGTGATTTGAAAACATATTTGGTGAACCCTATAGGTTAATGCCTTAGTAAAAATATTTCTACACCACATAAAATGATACTTTGTTTTGAAAATGCCTTATGAAGAGAAACCTTTTTGCAAATGACTTTGCCACCTTACAAAATGACCAATAGGTGTTTTCAAATATTTATGACCCATTAGGAACCACCTTTTCAAACAAAACAAAGCTTGGCATGTTTGCATGCATTACTTTGACTTTGTGATTTTATGTGTTGTTTTGCTTGAATGGTAGATTGAGAGTGTGCCTTGCTTGATTGATTTGTAGTGACTTGAAGAGTGTGATTGTTGCAAGGACAAGGAGTGAACTTATACTCTACCAAAAAGGCAAGTGATGCTTCATACTTTTTGTCCCATTACTTTCACTTTGCATTAGTGACTTCTCTAAGTAAAACTTGCATGGAATTTTGCTAAGTATAAACCTTACTATAGAAAACCTAGTAGATGAATCCTTAGTAGGATTTTCCTAAGTTAAGACTCCTAATACTATCATGCTTAGCTTAGCTAATAGAAAACAAGGGTGGAAATATATTTGCACTATGGAAAATTTCTAAGTCTAAGGACTTGTGTTTTTGTTTAATAAAACAACTAAGTTAATGAATCACCTGGGTGGAATGGTAATTGCTTGGTGGATTTTGGTTGAGTGGTTCACAAGGCCCATGTCTATGGTTTACCTTGTGTATCTCACTTGTGGATGGCCACCAGGATCAAAGAGATTTGAGATGTCAAATGTTGAGAAGCTTCAAGTGCCGCCACTTGGCATTATGGGCTCTGCCTGGATCATATAGGTTGCAAGAACTTAGCCATGTGGACAGTTGGTGGTAGAGTTTTGATAGGTTGGAACGCGCCCATTTTGGTCTAAGGGAAGGCTTCTGAAAGATATTGTCTTGGGAAACCAAGTCTTGTGGGGAAAGTGCACCACCTCTGCAGAGTGTAAAATCTAAGTACTTAGCCATGTCCCTGGTAAAGGACAATTTGAGCATCTAGACATGGAAGCAATCAAGGATCTCATCATTCAAATTTCTAAGTTAAAATCTTGTGGTTTGAACAAGGGAAAAGGATTTTCAATCTTTGATTGAGAAAAATGATTTTGTCAAGCAAAAACTTAGTATTTTCAAATGTTAAGGAAAATCTATTTTGAGCAATGCAAGCCTCAACTCCACTTAGCCAAATGCATATAGATGATAGACTCCACTAAACTACCATAGTATCACTTGCCAATACAATTCAATTGTATTGACCCTTGTGGCTGTAACTTGTTATGTTGCGGGTTTGATTGATTTAGTGAAGTATGTTGATTAGGATTACAAAGTCTACAACCAACATGTCTGCCTGTGGCACTTTGAAGATGAAGGACCCCATGCTTATAGTTACTCCGCTGCAATGTAATGTAATAGCCAAATGAGCTATGTTTGATGTAATAAAATTATGTTATTCCTGGTTATAAAGTTGTATTATGATCTATGTTTCTTGATATTACATCTTAACTGTGGATGCTAGCTATTGATCCAGGGACTAGCATTGTAAACACAGGGGACTCTACCTTATTTGAAGGTCACTCCCTCTACACCACCCTACCTTATTTTAAAGGTTGGGTTACTCCCTCTATAGATGGTATCAGAGCATTGTGTTGCCTGTAGGATTTGTAAACCTAGGATTGGACAAAAAACCCTTAGAAAATAGGAGTTGTATTTGTTACAAAAAATTATTTACAAACAATCGTGTAAACTCTTTCCTCAACCATTTTGTTTCAACCCTACCTCTCTTCTACTTCAACATTGATGGAAAAACCTACCCCATGGCCAAAGACTTCACCATGTGCAAAGGATTTCATCAACTCTAATGACTTCAACATCTTCAGCACGTTCACCAAGGACCTCTAACTTGGATACCACTAAGGACTACAAGATAGACAAGGAAACCTTACTCAAAATATGGAGACTAAGGGAATGCAAAAATTAGAAGGAAATCATTTCAATAGAGGTTATTGCAACCAAGAGTTTTTCTCAAGGAAACCTTGATCTCATACAAGAAGAATCAACCAAGAAGGATGGAAAGATCACAAGTGAACCATATAGATGGACTACCATATTTTAGTTAAGTCAAACCCACCAACTTATGTGGGGTAACAAAAATATTTTGTTGACAAAGTATGTGCTTAGACTTTGTTGTTTGAGTGAAAAGTTGATTGTGAATGCTTGCACATTGCTTGTGTGAATAGTGATGTGTGTGATTAGGAATTATTTCCTTAGAAATATTTTGCCTATTCTAATTTTCCTTCAACCCAAAACAGATGACTACTCCAAGAGACTCCAACATCAAAGTTGATGGCACCAACACCAACCAAAAGGATAGCATGAAAGAGCTCATAGCAACCCAACACCAGTTGAACCAAATGACAGCTTAATTCATAGCCAACACCAATGGTGAAGATCCAACCCTGCAAAAGTTTTTGGAAGACCAAGCCCAATTGATGCTTAAGGTGACTGATCAAATGATCAACATGGAAGAAAACTATTCCAAAAGAGTTTGTGACAACAAGGATGACA
Source organism: Avena sativa (assembly GCA_916181665.1). Taxonomy (NCBI): domain Eukaryota; kingdom Viridiplantae; phylum Streptophyta; class Magnoliopsida; order Poales; family Poaceae; genus Avena; species Avena sativa. The sequence continues at coordinate 365,531,860 of OV702295.1, forward strand.
GAAATGTTATTCTAGATGGAGCCCCATCTTGCATTATTTGTGGAGACAAGGATCATACTTCCAAGGAGCATGGAGATCAATGCCCCAACTGTGAAGAGAAACATCATGTTGGACAATGTCCTACCTCTCAAGCTACTTGCTACCTATGTGAAGGAAACAACCATGTTCCTACCCAATGCCCCATCTATTCCATTGTTGAACAAAGGAAACAAGGTATAGTGCAACAAAGGATTGCAACCAATCCAGAAGGATCCAAGTCTACCAAGAAGGGTGATGACAAAGGAAAAGGTCCACTTATACCTCCAAGCAAAACAACCCAATTCAAAGGATCAAATAAGAGGAATGTGAGTTTTCTGAAGAACAATAAAAGGTCCAAGAAACATGTAGACATCCCTACCTACCAGATAACATATGAGCAACATGAACTAGATGCACTCCTAGCTTTGGAGAAACCCAAAAAGCACAAGAAGGACAAAAGCCATGTGTAATGTCATAAATGTAAAGAAATGGCACACTATTCCAGTGAATGCCCAGAGAACCAGAAGAATAAGGAGATTAGCCAAGTGATGTGCAACAACTGCAAAGAGCTAGGCCATTATGTGGCAACTGGACCACAAGAGCCACGTAAAGAACTCAAAGATATCCACTGTTTCAATTGCAAAAACCAAGGACATTATGCAAGCAACTGTCCAGAAAAGATGAAGAACAAGTTAAACAAGCCTATGGAGAATCTCAACCTTGGCCCATGAGTCAAGTGTGGAAATAAGGACACAATGCAGATGTTTTCCCAGAGAAGTATTATTTTTATTTTTGGGAATTGGTTTATGTTGCTAAACAGAACCAAATCCAAAGTTACAAAGTGTGGTGATTGTTTGAATTGTTTTGAATGTTTGCTTGTTGTTTGGAAGTTCAAAACCGAAAATAGAATAAGAAAAAGGAAAAACATTCAGGAAAGAAAGAAATAGAAGTCGGACTCAGCCCAACTGGCCAAGCCCAACAAGACCCAGTCCAGCCCACCTACTCTCTCCCGCGGCGAAATGTTTTTCACTCAGAACTGCACCCGCGCGATCGCTGACTGGTGGACCCAACTCCCCTCTCCACTCCCTCGCTGACAGCCAGGCCCCACAGCACTACTCCTTCTCTTCTTCCTCGCGCTGACGACGCCCTGCTGTTGCTACCATTTACGCCGGCGATTGAATACGCGTTGATTCCGCGACCGTTACTCGCCGTGACTGCACCCTATTAACCGCCCAGGCTTCCTCTCCATTTCCCCTCGCACGCCTCCCTCTCTCTGCCCCGAGGCTGCCTCAATTTGAGCTCGCAACGCCACTGCTCCGACCATCGTCCCTCCTCGATTCCGGCTGAGCCTCTCCACCCCTTGCCTCCCCGAGCACATGAGCACACTCCCCACTCCCAGACGCATCTGCCTGTGCCCTCCGTACAACCACGGGCGCCCCAGAATGTTGGCAACCACTTCGACTGAGCGTCGCCGTGTCTGCTACTCCCTCCGGCGACGTCTCCTGGTAAGTCCAGACCGCCCCGAGCCTTCTCCTTCACGCACGCGTCACCGCCTCGACCATGCGCATCTAACCATGCTCTCAGTTTTCCCCCTTGTGATCTGCAGCGTCACCCTCGACAACAACCAGAGTCGTCTGACGTCGTTCCCCACTCCGGCAAGCGATTACTCCTACGACAGAGCGCCCCTTGGCCCAAGAAGACCACGTTGAGCTTCCCCAGTCTTCTGCGATCTCGGTGAGCATCTCCCCAGCCACCCTTGCTTCCTGTATCACCGACGCCGCCACCGTCTGGCCGCTCCGCCGCCAGTAGCCACTGCAGCACCGCCCGTCTATGGCTGGCATGCTGTGCACTGTAGGATCTTGATCCGACGCTCACGATAGATCCTTAGCTGAAGGGGTACGAGGGATCCTGCGCCGCACGATATGTTTAATATCCAACACACCAGAGTTCTCGATCCAACCGAAACGGTATGGACGAATAGACTTAAGACGCGTGGCACCAGACGATTTAGAATTAGAATTTGAATCTGATTTGGATGCAGATTTGAAAACCCTATAACTTTTGATCCACGCGTCCAAAAATTACAAACTTTATATCATTGGAATCAGTGAAACAAGCCCTAGCCAACCATGCCTTTTGTTTAGTAAAAAGCCTCTGGTAAAGTGTTTGTTTTTACAGAAACATTTGTATGCTTGTTTAGATTAGAAAAATTATTCAAAAATGTTTTTGAGGTTGAAACCTTGGCAAATTAGTTTGTGGTGAACTTACTGACCCTAGGAACCAACCCATGGTTTTGAAAATGGATTTGTTAAAGTTTAGGATGGATTGATTGATTTAGTCCATTTCTAGCCAAATAAAAATATTGATTTTGTTATGAAAATGTTTTTGGAATAAAAACTTTGGGAAAAAGTTTTGAATCAAACTTACTGACCCTAAACACCAAGTTTTGAGAGTTAGCAACTTATTTGGTTAAAGACCTAAAGTCTTGATTTGATAAAAACATTTTTCACCACATAAAATGATGAATGGATTTAAAATGGTATATAGACAAAACCCTTTTGCAAATGACTTTGCCACTTTGGAAAATGTCCACCTTGAGCCTTACAAAGTTTAGAGCCTAGTAGAGACCATCTTTGCAAATAAAACTACCTTCTGCATGCTTGCATGCATGACTTAGAACCCATTATTTTATGTGTGTTTTGTTGATTGATTTTGGTTGGAATGCTAGTTGATATTGTGTTTGCTTGATTGACTTGTAGTGAAGTTAGAAAAGTGTGAAACTAGCAAGATCAAAGAAGTGAACCACCATTCCCTACCAAAAAGGCAAGTGACACTATCATCTAAAGTCCTAATATTTTCATTATACTTAGTGGATTTTGAAACATGCATGAAAAGAATTTCTATACTTATGCTATGATAAATCCTAATAGGATACCCTATACATTCCTTAGTGAAAACAATGTAGTTGTTACATGCTTAGCCATGCTATATTTTGAAAAGAGATACATGTTGATATTTTACGAAGTTGAGAAAGGACTTGTGTTTTAAATAATAAAACAAGGACTCAATGAACCACCTGGGTGGACAAGGATACTTTGAGTTTTGGAGAAGGTGGCTACAAAAGGAACCATGTCTATGGCAATCTCTTTGTGTTGTGCTCCAAAAGAAAACCACCCAAGAAACTTAGAGATTGAACATGTTTCTCCAATTGTGGCTTTCGTGTACAACCACATGCTATTATGGCTCTGGCTTAGTCAACTACATTGGGAAGACCCATGCACTGTCTTCAGGATACTGAAAATGAGGACCTGGAATCCTACATGGGTACTGAAGACAAGCTAGCAATGGTGTATGGGAGGACCCTTTGGAAAGATTTCGTCACATTCTCAATCTGCCAGTACTCCATCTTGGTGAGCACTAATCCAGTGGCCACTGGTGGCAACAAGATGAGATTGTGACATGTGGGTAAAGTGTACTACTTCTGCAGAAGATAATAAAATCTAAGTACTTAGCCGTGTCCCCGGTTATGGACAATACTGAGCAACTAAAGTTTGAAGCTATGGGAAATCTCGACATTCCAATTTCTAAAAAGAAAAACTTATTGATGCACTTGGGGTTACCAAGGAACTCAAGAGAATTTTGATGTAAACTTGAACACTTGGGGTTACCAAGGAACTCAAGAGAATTTTGATAAAACTTGAACACTTGGGGGTACCAAGGAGATCAAGGAGATTTTGATAATAACTTAAACGCTTGGGCTTTACCAAGAAGTTTTCAAAGATCTGATCAAAGATCATACCTTTTTGAAAAGATAGGATAAACTATTGCTTTCTGCAAATGAGCTTAAAACCCTACTTAGCCAAATGTGCATGTAAAGATAAAATCCACTTATATTCTACATAGTAGTGGAACTTGCCAATACAATTCAAATGTATTGACCCTTGTGGCTGTAACTTGTAATGTTGCAGGTTTGATTGCTTTTAGTGAAGATTGATTGATTAGGATTACAAAGTCTACAACCAACATGTCTGCCTATGGCACTTTGAAGATGAAGGACCCATGCTTATAATTAATCCGCTGCAATGTGTTGTAATAGCCAAATGAGCTATGTAAGATGTAATGAATTATTTTATTCCTAGATGTAAAGTTGTATTATGACCCTTGTTTCTTGATATTACATCTTAACTGTGGATGCTAGCTATTGATCCAGGGACTAGCATTATAAACACAGGGGATTCCACCTTACCTTATTTTAAAGGTTGGGTTACTCCCTCTACATATTTCTAATCTTATATGTAGATGACATATTGCTGATTGGAAATGACATTCCTATGCTCGAGTCTGTTAAGACCTCATTGAAAAATAGTTTTTCGATGAAGGACTTAGGAGAAGCGGCATATATTCTGGGCATCAAGATCTATAGATATAGATCAAGGAGGCTAATTGGATTAAGCCAGAGTACATACATTGACAAAGTGTTGAAACGGTTAAGCATGGAAGAGGCTAAGAAGGGGTTATTGCCCATGTATCACGGCATTAAACTCAGTAAGACTCAGTGTCCTTTGACTACTGATGAGCGTGAGCGCATGAGCAGGGTTCCATATGCTTCGGCTATTGGATCAATCATGTATGCAATGGTATGTACTCGCCCAGATGTTTCCTATGCTCTAAGTGTTACGAGAAGATACCAGGCTGATCCAGGTGAAGGTCACTAGACAGCGGTAAAGAACATCCTTAAGTACTTGAAAAGGACTAAGGATGTGTTCCTAGTTTATGGAGGTGAGGATGAACTCAGTGTAAATGGTTACACACAGATGCGAGTTACCTTAATGACTCAGATGATTCGAAATCGCAATCAGGTTATGTGTTTGTCATGAATGGTGGTGCTGTGAGCTAGAAAAGTTCCAAGCAAGATACGGTGACCTCCTCTTCAATAGAAGCTGAATATATTGCTGCCTCGGAGGCCGTAAAGGAAGATGTTTGGATTAGGAATTTCCTGATCGCTCTCGGTGTGGTTCAGGGCGCGTCCAATCCCTTGGACGTTTATTGTGACAACAATGGTGCTATTGCACAAGCCAAGGAACCTAGACAGCACCAGAAGAACAAACATATTCGCATGCGTTACCATCAGTGTCACATCCCAAATTTTAGATTTGGTTCTGCATATCATTCATAGCATTACATCATACTCTTCCATGCAAAACCATCGATTGAAAAGATTCGGCAAAACACTATTTTCTAAACCCTACCATATTTTACTACGAGGCTCCTGCGGGAGGCTTTAGTAGGACTTTTGTTGTCCACCCTTGTAGCCTAGTGCTTTCACTCAACCCTTGATCCTAGGTTGTTCCCCTCGATTTTACAAAAAATTAGGATCAAAAATCGCCCAATTCGGAGCTCGTACAGAAAAGTTACGGAGGCTTTAGTATTTTGCAAAAGGGGAAAGAAACGGACCAAAAAAAATCTGCCCGGCCCCGTGTCCACGTAGGACCCCGCGAGGGGGCCCCACATAAGAGGCCGCACCCGCGCCTCGGTTCCCGTGCCCGACCCCGCCTTCCTCCCGCGCGCCGCCGCCTCCCTGGAACCGCGCCGCCGCCTCAGGATCGCCGCCCGCTGCCGCCTCGAGGTAAGCGCCGCCGCCCCGCCGTCTCACGCGCACCCCGCCGCCGCGCCGCTCGCCTGCAGCGCCCGCGCGCGCAACGCCCTCCGCGCCGCCTCGCCCGCCCGCGCGCTGCTGCACGCGCAGCCGCCGCCAGCGCCGCAGCCGCCTCCCGCGCCCGCGCCCGCACTCGCCCGCGCGCAGCCGCCCGCCGCCGCTCGCGCCAGCGCCGCCCGCCGCTCGCCGCGTTGACCGCCCCGTTCCACGCGCTGACCGTTTCCCCCTCCACGCAGGAACCACCGTCGCTGGAACCGATCGCCGCCACCGTCTCGAGATCGCCGCCGTTCGTCTTCGGTGAGTCCGTAGCCGCCAACTATTGGGACCATTGGATCTCAGATCAGCGGTCCAGATCAGCCATTGACCGGTCAGCCCCAGGCGTTGACTAGTCAGACGCCCAGTCAGCGTCCAGTCAGCAGCCGCGTTGACCAGTCAACAGACACAGTTGACTGGGTATTTTCTTTAATCGATTTAGTGGGCAGATTTCGGTAAAAACTTGTAAATTGCGTAGAAATTAAACCGCTCGGCCAAAAATTGCAAATAAAATATGTGTAGGTTCAGTAAGTCGTGTAGAATCTTGCTGTACCTTTGTTTCACACTTTTGCAGCAAGGTTTAGTACAGTTTAATCAAATGAGTTAGTGGCCTTTTTGGAGTAATTAATTCGTAGGAAAAGATCTGTAACTCCGAAAATTGCGTATGATATGTCCCTGGATTCAGTGGAACGAGGGGAATCTCATCATGAATTAAAAGGCTAGGCTTACAGTGAAAACTTCTGCAGAAACTGTCTAGTATCTTTCTGCAGTGTTTTAATTACTCGGGGAGTTTTATAATTCCTTTTTGAGTAATTCCAGTTGGTACTGTTCCTAAATAGCAATGCCTATGCGATAGAATTTTCCCAAGATTTTACAAATAGTATACTACCGGTAGTGAATTATTTGAGTTCTAGCTCTAGTTTTGAGCATTACTTTTTGCATAATAGTTTTCCTAGCGCTAAAACTATTTTCCATGCATGCAATCGGTAGTATTATTGAATAGGGTTATGTGGTGCAGCTGTAGCACCAATTCACTTGCCTTTCATGCATTCATGCATCATCTTTGTTGCATATGCTTGTGGACTGTTTGTTTATGATTGCAATTGTATCGTGTAGATTGTGACGAGTGCAACGCTTGCTCGTGTGTGGATTGTTCTTCCGACCGCTACAACCAAGGCAAGTAGATGCTATTTTGTTTATGATATCGTCCTACTATTTTTCCAATGCATTGTCGTGTATTTTGTAGATGCATGTGTAGGATGATACTATCGCTATGCTATGTCCTATTATGTGGTAGGGCTTTCCTGGTAGATGAACCACCGTTGGTAGATGTGCTTAGCCATGCTTTGATGAACGAGGGCTGGGTTACATCACTGAAAGTTGTTTCTAAATGAGTTGGTTTGCAAAAACTAAAACAACTTAATCAATGAATCTCCTGGGTGTGTTGGGATTGATAATTTTTGGTGGTTTCATTGCGGAAAGGCACCCAGGTATCAAGAGAGAATGATTGGCTTCTTTATTTTTGTGGCTTACGTGTACAACCATATGCCAATAATGAAATGGCGGTTGGTTGGACTTAGTAGGTTGTGGTAACTCAAACCCGCGTATCCAGAGATGTAGAATTTTGGTAGGTTGGACCGGTGCGCGTCGGGATTGGGGTGCTACTTCCCGAACAGTCTCTTCTTGGACTTCTCCCTATCATCACCCAAAATGAGAGTGATGGTACGAGCTGGGCTGGCCAAGTCACATGGGTAAAGTGTACTAACCCCTGCAGGGTGTATAATCTAATCGATTAGCCGTGTCCCCGGTTATGGACAACTGAGTTGCTTGATATTGACTCCATGACATGTTTCTCGCTCATTCCAATTTCATAATTGTTTTAATGTTGTTGGGTTAACTTAATTGGGATCTTTTCAAAGAAAATCAAAAGCTGCTTATGAAAGTAGGACAAAGTTATTTGCAAATGCAAGCCAGACACAGCTCCACTTGCCAAATATGCATGTAGATGTTAGTATTATTGTCTCCTTTACTAGCTCTACTTGCCATACATTCCATGTATTGACCCTTCGGGGCTGCTACGTTTCATGTTGCAGGATATTCCGATTCTGAGTAATCGATATAGGCCACGGTACTCCACTCGGCACTTGTTCACTTGTGGGCAATTTGAAGAATGGAGAATTTGCTTTATTTATGTTGCTACCTGAATAATTTGAGCTAGCTTTGGGCTAAGATTTTATTGTAATAATGGTACTCTGGATCTTCGATATTTATGATACACGGATATTTTGCTATGTTATTCATCTCATTCTATTGTGGGCCAATGAACCGATCCAGGGATTGGCATGTCACATAGAAGCCACGGTCTTTTCAGAACCGCGGTGTTATAAGATGGTATCAGAGCCCGTGTGTCGACTGTAGGATCATGACCTAGGATTGGATTAGGAAGCCATAGATTTATTAAAACCTATATTAACTCTGTCTTTCATCTTATGCCTTTCACCCTCGTAAATTCTTACCATATGCTATTCTCACACTTTCCTATTTTACTTGATAGATGGGAGAAGTCAGGACTGAGTATGCAACCATGGAGTCACCAAGGCCCTTTGCAAGGCAGTTAGCACAGCTCTCGCAGTCATTGGGATTGCCACTGCCCATGTTCAAGGGAAGAAGGCTGTACACCTATGGATATGGTGAGGATGCATGGGAGATCACTACCTTCATATTCAGGGATGCCGCCTTACCAAACCCTGTGCATTTGATCTACACCAAGACATACTGCAATTGGGGACTTGGAATCAACTTGGCCATACAGGAAGCCATGTCTCGCCAGTGCCATCAAGTCCGACATCTACTGCCGGTAGACTCACCCTACCGTGACTATGGGAGGCGTGATGAAGATGGGCACATTGTGGTTACCCCGGGCGACAGGAACAACATGTCGCCCCGTCGGAGGCACATAGAGGACATGGAAAGGGAGAATGGAGCTCTAGCTGAGAAAGTGATGATGGTGAAGGAGATTGCAGATTTTGCCAGCAATACTATGGCAGCCCAAGGACAGGAAATTGACACCTTGCATGAAGCTGTGGGAGTTATGGAGAATGCCCTGATAGCCAGAGATGCAACCATAGCTCACCTTCATGGCACTGTGCAGGAGAACACCCAGAACATACAACAGCTGCAAGGGACCGTCCAGGAAAGGGATCAAACTATTGAAGCTATGACAACCCAGATTGCCGCTCTCCAAGCGCAACTAAATCCACCCTCTGATGATGACAATGGAGATGGTGGCAACAATGATGATGACAGTGGGAACGATGATGATGATGAGGACGAGGATGATGATGATGGAAACGATGATGGTGGAGGAGATGAAGCTGTTGCAGTTGCAGCTGAAAGTGAAGAAGAAGAAGAGGAGGATCCAGAAGAGGTGGAGTTTGAGATCTCAAGTGATGATTCAGGAGAGGTGTACACTCCACCGCCATGGTTGAACCGCGAACCGAAGCGCCAACGCATGACAGCAAGGACCTACCGCAACCTCTTCAAGAAGTAGATAAAAGCCCACCAGTTAGTCCTCGTTAGGTAAAATCGTTAGGATTAGTCTCGATCGATGTGAAACTTAGTTGCTGTTAGTTTGAGAGTGATTAGTTGCTTATTTGTGTACTCCAATATCCCAGGAATTATTTGTGCAAAATTTTATGAAAGAGTTATGGCAAGTTTGGTTACTATCTGTGTTATTTTCGTTGTAGTTTTCTGCTGATACAGCAGTACTGTATGATTTTTCATATTTTTTCTGGTAACTGGGAAAAATCTGAAAAAAATAGGGCTGGTGCGAAACTCTCTGTAATGTATGTGCAAAAATCAGCATATTTTTCTGACGAGTCTAAGTCAGGTAGAAAAAATCGTGAACGCTGCTGGACTGTTCTGGCAGATTGTTGTTTTGTTGCTTAGTTGATCAACTGTTTAGTTAACCAATGCCAACTCTTGTAAAACTATTTCAGTAGGTATATACTGCTAGGATAACCCCTGGGATGTTGCTGGATCACTTGTTTGTTGATGTGTTGCTTGCTTGTGATTGTCTGCTATTGTTTGTTGTTGTTTGATCATATGCATGGGTAGAATCCTATTGTCGTAGTTGATTCTTTCTAAACTTACCTGTGCTGAACCGCAGATGCCTCCCCGCCGTCAACCCACTGAGTTGGAGCAACTCATGGCAGCTCAGGCACAGCTGACCCAAGTGATGACTCAGTTCATGGCAGCTCAGAACAACAACAACAACAACAACAACAACAATGGAAACAACCAGCCTCAGGGAGATGCTCTCACCAGATTTCTGAGGTTAAGGCCAGCTAAGTTCTCTGCTGCAACGGAACCAATGGTTGCTCTCGACTGGTTGCGTTCAGTCAACAAGGATCTGGTAACTGTTGGATGCACTCATGCTGAGAAGGTGAGGTTTGCCGCTCACCTACTAGAGGGACCAGCCGCTTCTTGGTGGGACACTTTTCAGATCACCCACCCGCTGAACACTGTGACTTGGGCAATGTTCGAGGAAGGTTTCAGGACCAACCACGTGTCTTCAGGAGTTCTGAGCCTGAAGAGGAAGGAGTTTCGCAACTTGCGCCAAACCAATCGCACCGTGGCCGAGTACATTGAGGAGTTCAACAACCTGTCCCGTTATGCACCTGAGGATGTTGACACTGATGCAAAAAGGAGGGAGAGATTCCTGGATGGCCTTAGTGATGAGCTTTCCGTGCAACTACTGGTGGTTTATTGCCCCACTTTCCAGGAGCTTATGGACAAGGCTAGGATCTTGGAAGGGAAGCACAAGCAGGTGGAAAGCCGCAAGAGAAAGAGCAACAATCATCACTCTGGTTCACATCACAAGTCTCGCACTTCATATGATGGATACTCCAAGCATGGAGGGAGTGACCATGGGAGCCATGACCGCCACCATCATGGAGGCGATGGGCATCGTCATGACAACCATAGGAGCAGCCACCACAGCCACAAGGGAGGACACTCTCACCACTCTGGTGGACACGGTGGACATGACCGCAACCGTGATCGCAGCTTTGTGAAGAAGGATCTGAGTGAGGTGACGTGCTTCAAGTGTAAACAGAAGGGACACTATGCTGACAACTGTCCGGAGAGGAAAGGACTGAAGCCAACCAACAACGAGAAGGCCACAGTGAACCACATGAATGTGGAGCAGATCCCAGATGAGCATGACCTTGTGATGGTAAGTTTCCAGTCAACACTCACCCTGCACTTATACTTTTTGATACTGGTGCATCGCATTCATTCATATCAAGGGCCTTTGTGGATAAGTATAAGCTACCTACGGAGTCTATGAAAGGGGCTATTAGAGTGAGTTCGCCTGGAGGAGATATGATAGCTAGCGCGGGATGCCGCGACTTAACTGTGAGGATTGGAACACACAACTTCAGTGCACATTTGGTAGTGTTAGAATCATAGGGGTTAGACGTTATTCTGGGTATGGATTGGATGTCTATGCATGAGGGACACATAGATTGTGCACAGCGAGCTGTTTCACTCAAAACCCCGGATGGTAAGAGGATTAGATTCAAGTCAGTTGTGCGACCGCGAAGTTGTAAGTTGAATTCTCTTAAGGGAGTTAGCATGGATACTGTGCCAGTGATTAGGGATTACCCCGACGTGTTTCCGAAAGAGCTGCCAGGAATGCCACCTGACAGGGAAGTAGAGTTTCTTATCGACCTGATGCCGGGAACAGGACCTATAGCAAAGAGACCATATAAGATGGATGTGGATGAGCTGAAGGAGTTGAAGAAACAGCTGAAAGAGCAGTTGGACAAGGGATTCTTTCAGCCTAGTTCGTCGTCATGGGGAGCACCTGTTCTGTTTGTGGAGAAGAAAGACAGCAGCAAGAGATTAGTAGTGGACTATCGCTCGCTGAATGAAGTAACCATCAAGAACAAGTACCCTCTGCCGAACATAAATGATTTTTTTGATCAACTGGAAGGAGAAAAGGTGTTTAGCAAGATCGATCTGCGATCAGGCTACTTCCAATTGAAGATCCGGGAGGAGGACATACCAAAAACCGCCTTCACCACTAGGTATGGTTTATATGAGTATACGGTTAATGTCTTTTGGACTAACGAATGCCCCGGCATATTTCATGACCATGATGAACAAGGTATTTATGGAGTACTTGGACAAGTTCGTTGTGGTGTTTATTGATGATATACTGATATATTCCAAGGATGATGCTGAGCATGAGAAACATCTGCGACTGATTATGGAGAAACTGAGGGAACACCAGCTGTATGCCAAATTCAGCAAGTGTGAGTTCTGGCTTAACACCGTTGGGTTTCTTGGACACGTAGTGTCAGGAGAAGGAGTCGTTGTTGATCCAAGCAAAGTGACTGCAGTAACTGAGTGGGAAGCGCCCAAGAATGTAGGAGAGATTCGAAGCTTTTTGGGACTTGCTGGATATTACAGGAGGTTCATTGAAAACTTTTCCAAGATTGCTAAGCCGATGACCGAACTTCTGAAGAAGGAGAGAAAGTTCGAATGGACGGATGTGTGTGAAGCTAGCTTTCAGGAACTGAAGCGTCGACTAGTGACCGCACCCGTTCTGTGTTTACCCGACCTTCAGAAGGATTTCCAAGTGTACTGTGATGCTTCTCGACAGGGACTTGGGAGTGTGCTGATGCAAGATGGGAGAGTGGTGTCTTATGCCTCACGACAACTCAAGCACCATGAGTGGAATTACCCCACACACGACTTGGAGTTAGCGTCAGTGGTTCATGCACTCAAGGTATGGAGGCATTACTTAATGGGAAAACACTGTGACGTGTACACCGACCACAAGAGCCTGAAGTACATATTCACGCAGAAGGAATTGAACATGAGGCAAAGGAGATGGTTGGAACTTATCAAGGACTATGATATGAATCTACAATACCACCCAGGAAAGGCCAATGTAGTAGCAGATGCTCTGAGCCGGAAGGTTTATGCCAACGGATTGACAGTTGGTGAATTGCCCGAGGATTTGTGCAAGCAATTCAAGGAACTGAGACTGGAGGTAGTATCAGAAGGATACTTGGCAGCAATGGAAGTCCAACCAACACTACAGGACAGAATCAGGAAGGCTCAAGTGGGAGACAAAGAGATAGATGAAGTTAAGGAAAAGATGAAGGAGGGTCGAGCAAGGGAATTCCGCGAGGATGAGCAAGGAACCTTGTGGTACGGAGATCGTTTGTGCGTTCCCAATGATCCGGAGATAAGGAAGTTGATTCTGCAGGAAGCTCATGACTCGCCGTATTCCATACATCCGGGCAACACGAAGATGTATATGGACCTAAAGGACAGATTCTGGTGGAACAACATGAAGGGAGACATCGCAGAGCATATTGCCCTATGTGATGTATGTAGCCGAGTAAAGGCGGAACACCAGAAGCCAGCAGGATTGCTACAGCCATTGCCCGTGCCGGATTGGAAGTGGGATAGAGTGGGAATGGATTTTATCACAGGATTGCCCAGGACCAGGTCAGGATATGACTCTATTTGGGTAGTGGTCGACCATTTGACCAAGGTAGCCCACTTCATACCGGTGAAGACGACCTATACAAGTGCAAAGTTGGCCAAGATTTACATGGACATAATTGTGTGCCTACACGGAGTTCCTAAGAGTATCGTATCCGACAGAGGCACCCAATTTACCTCACACTTCTGGCGCCAGCTGCACGAGTCACTTGGGACTAGATTGGAGTTTAGCACAGCGTTTCACCCACAGACTGATGGACAGACCGAGAGGGTGAATCAGATTTTGGAGGACATGCTGAGAGCTTGCGCTTTGGCTCATGGTTCTAGTTGGGATGAGAATTTGTCGTATGCTGAGTTTTCCTACAACAACAGCTATCAAACCAGCATCAAGACGTCACCGTTCGATGTGCTATATGGGAAACGGTGCCGAACACCATTGCTATGGGATGGAGTAGGAGAACGTCAGTTGTTTGGACCTGATTTGATCAAGGACGCTGAGGAGAAGGTCGCCTTGATTAGGGACAGGCTGAAGGTAGCGCAATCAAGGCAGAAGAGCTACGCTGATGCCAAGCGCAAGGAAGTGGTGTATGAGATAGGTGATAGAGCATACCTCAGAGTGTCGCCACTTCATGGAATCAAGAGGTTTGGAATTAAGGGTAAGCTGGCACCTCGATTTATTGGACCGTATCGGGTCTTAGCCTGCAAAGGAGAAGTTGCTTATCAGTTGGAGTTGCCCGAGGCTCTGTCCGCTATTCATAATGTGTTCCACGTATCCCAGCTGAAGAAGTGCCATCCGGAGATGGTGGATACACCATTGAGAGACACTGTACCGCTAGAGGAGGTTCAGCTTGAGAATGATTTGACCTATGAGGAGAAGCCGGTCAAGATTCTAGAGACAGCAGAGAGAGTTACCCGTACCAAGACGATCAGGTTTTGCAAGGTGCAGTGGAACCACCACACTGAAGAGGAAGCCACTTGGGAGCGTGAGGATGACATCCGAGAGGACTACCCACACCTATTTGCTAGCCGCGCCGAATCTCGGGGACGAGATTCATCTTAAGGGGGTTAGTCTTGTCACATCCCAAATTTTAGATTTGGTTCTGCATATCATTCATAGCATTACATCATACTCTTCCATGCAAAACCATCAATTGAAAAGATTCGGCAAAACACTATTTTCTAAACCCTACCCTATTTTACTACGAGGCTCCTGCGGGAGGCTTTAGTAGGACTTGTGTTGTCCACCCTTGTAGCCTAGTGGTTTCACTCAACCCTTGACCCTAGGTTGTTCCTCTCGATTTTACAAAAATTTAGGATCAAAAATCGCCCAATTCGGAGCTCGTACGGAAAAGTTACGGAGGCTTTAGTATTTTGCAAAAGGGGAAAAGAAACGGACCAAAAACAAATCTGCCCGGCCCCGTGTCCGCGTAGGACCCCGCGAGGGGGCCCCACATAAGAGGCCGCACCCGCGCCTCGGTTCCCGTGCCCGACCCCGCCTTCCTCCCGCGCACCGCCGCCTCCCTGGAACCGCGCCGCCGCCTCGGGATCGCCGCCCGCCGCCGCCTTGAGGTAAGCACCGCCGCCCCGCCGTCTCACGCCGCACCCCGCCACCGCGCCGCCCGCATGCAGCGCCCGCGCGCGCACCGCCCTCCGCGCCTCCTCGCCCGCGCCGCGCGCCTCCGCTCGCCGCTGCTCGCCGCGCCGCCCTCCAGCCCGCGCCGCAGCCGCTCGCCCCGCCTCGCTCGACCGCCCGCGCGCTGCTGCACGCGCAGCCGCCGCCAGCGCCGCAGCCGCCTCCCGCGCCTGCGCCCGCACTCGCCCGCGCGCAGCAGCCCGCCGCTGCTCGCGCCAGCGCCGCGCGCAACCGCCGCCAGCGCCGCCCGCCGCGCGCGCACCGCCCGCCGCTCGCCGCGTTGACCGCCCCGTTCCACGCGCTGACCGTTTCCCCCTCCGCGCAGAAACCGCCGTCGCCGGAACCGATCGCCGCCACCGTCTCGAGATCGCCGCCGTTCGTCTCCGGTGAGTCCGCAGCCGCCATCAATTGGGACCATTGGATCTCAAATCAGCGGTCCAGATCAGCCGTTGACCGGTCAGCCTCAGGCGTTGACTAGTCAGACGCCCAGTCAGCGCCCAGTCAGCAGCCGCGTTGACCAGCCAACAGACACAGTTGACTGGGTATTTTCTTTAATCGATTTAGTGGGCAGATTTCGGTAGAAACTTGTAAATTGCGTAGAAATTAAACCGCTAGGGCAAAAATTGCAAATAAAATATGTGTAGGTTCAGTAAGTCTTGTAGAATCTTGCTGTATCTTTGTTTCACACTTTTGCAGCAAGGTTTAGTACAGTTTAATCAAATGAGTTAGTGGCCTTTTTGGAGTAATTAATTCGTAGGAAAAGATCTGTAACTCCGAAAATTGCGTATGATATGTCCCTGGATTCAGTGGAACGAGGGGAATCTCATCGTGAATTAAAAGGCTAGGCTTATAGTGAAAACTTCTGCAGAAACTGTCTAGTGGCTTTCTGCAGTGTTTTAATTACTCGGGGAGTTTTATAATTCCTTTTTTAGTAATTCCAGTTGGTACTGTTCCTAAATAGCAATGCCTATGCGGTAGAATTTTCCCAAGATTTTACAAACAGTATACTACCGGTAGTGAATTATTTGAGTTCTAGCTCTAGTTTTGAGCATTACTTTTTGCATAATAGTTTTCCTAGCGCTAAAACTATTTTCCATGCATGCAATCGGTAGTATTATTGTATAGGGTTATGTGGTGCAGTTGTAGCACCAATTTACTTGCCTTTCATGCATTCATGCATCATCTTTGTTGCATATGCTTATGGACTGTTTGTTTATGATTGCAATTGTATCGTGTAGATTGTGACGAGTGCAACGCTTGCTCGTGTGTGGATTGTTCTTTCGACCGCTAAAACCAAGGCAAGTAGATGCTATTTCGTTCATGATATCATCCTACTATTTTTCCAATGCATTGTCGTGTATTTTGTAGATGCATGTGTAGGATGATACTATCGCTATGCTATGTCCTATTATGTGGTAGGGCTTTCCTGGTAGATGAACCACCGTTGGTAGATGTGCTTAGCCATGCTTTGATGAACGAGGGCTGGGTTACATCACTGAAAGTTGTTTCTAAATGAGTTGGTTTGCAAAAACTAAAATAACTTAATCAATGAATCTCCTGGGTGTGTTGGGATTGATAATTTTTGGTGGTTTCATTGCGGAAAGGCACCCAGGTATCAAGAGAGAATGATTGGCTTCTTTATTTTTGTGGCTTACGTGTACAACCATATGCCAATAATGAAATGGCGGTTGGTTGGACTTAGTAGGTTGTGGTAACTCAAACCCGCGTATCCAGAGATGTAGAATTTTGGTAGGTTGGACCGGTGCGCGTCGGGATTGGGGTGCTACTTCCCGAACAGTCTCTTCTTGGACTTCTCCCTATCATCACCCAAAATGAGAGTGATGGTACGAGCTGGGCTGGCCAAGTCACATGGGTAAAGTGTACTAACCCCTGCAGGGTGTATAATCTAATCGATTAGCCGTGTCCCCGGTTATGAACAACTGAGTTGCTTGATATTGACTCCATGACATGTTTCTCGCTCATTCCAATTTCATAATTGTTTTAATGTTGTTGGGTTAACTTAATTGGGATCTTTTCAAAGAAAATCAAAAACTGTTTATGAAAGTAGGACAAAGTTATTTGCAAATGCAAGCCAGACACAGCTCCACTTGCCAAATATGCATGTAGATGTTAGTATTATTATCTCCTTTACTAGCTCTACTTGCCATACATTCCATGTATTGACCCTTCGGGGCTGCTACGTTTCATGTTGCAGGATATTCCGATTCTGAGTAATCGATATAGGCCACGGTACTCCACTCGGCACTTGTTCACTTGTGGGCAATTTGAAGAATGGAGAATTTGCTTTATTTATGTTGCTACCTGAATAATTTGAGCTAGCTTTGGGCTAAGCTTTTATTGTAATAATGGTACTCTGGATCTTCGATATTTATGATACACGGATATTTTGCTATGTTATTCATCTCATTCTATTGTGGGCCAATGAACCGATCCAGGGATTGGCATGTCACATAGAAGCCACGGTCTTTTCAGAACCGCGGTGTTACAAGATGGTATCAGAGCCCGTGTGTCGACTGTAGGATCATGACCTAGGATTGGATTAGGAAGCCATAGATTTATTAAAACCTATATTAACTCTGTCTTTCATCTTATGCCTTTCACCCTCGTAAATTCTTACCATATGCTATTCTCACACTTTCCTATTTTACTTGATAGATGGGAGAAGTCAGGACTGAGTATGCAACCATGGAGTCACCAAGGCCCTTTGCAAGGCAGTTAGCACAGCTCTCGCAGTCATTGGGATTGTAGTGACTTGATGAGTGTGATTGTTGCAAGGACAAGGAGTGAACTTATACCCTCTACCAAAAAGGCAAGTGATGCTTCATACTTTTGTCCCATTACTTTCACTATGCATTAGTGATTTCTCTAAGTAAAACTTGCATGAAATATTGCTAAGTATAAACCTTGCTATAGGAAAACCTAGTAGAAGAAACCTTAGTGAAACATTTCCTAAGTTAATATTCCTACTACTACCAAGCTTAGCTTAGCTAATAGAAAACAAGGGTGGAATATATATATCCATACTATGAAAAATTTCTAAGTCTGAGGACTTGTGTTTTTGTTTAATAAACAACTAAGTTAATGAATCACCTGGGTGGAATGGTAATTGCTTGGTGGTTTTTGGTTGAGTGGTTCACAAGGCCCATGTCTATGGTTGACCTTGTGTATCTCACTTGTGGATGGCCACCCAGGAACAAAGAGATTTGAGATGTCAAATGTTGAGAAGCTTCAAGTGCAGCCACTTGGCAATATGGGCTCTGCCTGGATCATATAGGTTGCAAGAACTTAGCCATATGGACAGTTGGTGGTAGAGTTTGATAGGTCGGAGCGCGTCCATTTTGGTCTAAGGGAAGGCTTCTGAAAGATCTTGTCTTGGGAAACCAAGTCTTGTGGGGAAAGTGCACCACCTCTGCAGAGTGTAAAATCTAAGTACTTAGCCATGTCCCTGGTAAAGGACAATTTGAGCATCAAGACATGGAAGCAATCAAGAATCTCATCATCCAAATTTCTAAGTTAAAAACTTGTGGTTGAACAAGGGTTAAAGGATTTTCAATCTTTGATTGGAAGAAATGATTTTGTCAAGCAAAAACTTAGTGTTTTTCAAATGATAAGGAAAATCTATTTTGAGCAATGCAAGCCTCAACTCCACTTAGCCCAATGCATATAGATGATAGACTCCACTATATTACCATAGTATCACTTGCCAATACAATTCAAATGTATTGACCTTTGTGGCTGTAACTTGTTATGTTGCAGGTTTGATTGATGTTAGTAAAGTTTGATGATTAGGATTACAAAGTCTACAACCAACATGTCTTCCTGTGGCACTTTGAAGATGAAGGACCCCATGCTTATAGATATTCCGCTGCAATTTAATGTATAGCCAAATGAGCTATGTAAGATGTAATAAAATTATGT
The DNA here is from genome assembly GCA_916181665.1 of Avena sativa. Classification (NCBI taxonomy): domain Eukaryota; kingdom Viridiplantae; phylum Streptophyta; class Magnoliopsida; order Poales; family Poaceae; genus Avena; species Avena sativa. The sequence continues at coordinate 365,550,663 of OV702295.1, forward strand.
TATTCCTGGTTATAAAGTTATAATATGACCTTTATTTCTTGATATTACATCTTAACTATGGATGCTAGCTATTGATCCAGGGACTAGCATTGTAAACACAGGGGATTCCACCTTATATTATTTAAAGGTTGGGACACTCCCTTTACAGATTGTATCAGAGCATTGTGTTGCCTGTAGGATTTGTAACCCTAGGATTGGACAAAACCCCTTAGAAAAATAGGAGTTGTATTTGTTCCAAAACTTATTTACAAAAAATCTTGTAAACTCTTCCTCAAACCATTTTGGTTTTGATTCTACATCTCATCTATTTCAACTTGATGGAAAAACCTACCCCATGGCCAAAGACTTCACCATGTGCAAAGGACTTCATCAACTCTAATGACTTCAACATCTTCAACTCTAATGACTTCAACATCTTCAACATTTTCACCAAGGACTTCAACCTTGGATAGCACTAAGGACTACAAGTGAGACAAGAAATATTGCCCAAGACTTGAAGACTAACGAAACACAATTAGAAGGAACCATCGTCACCTTTGAAGTTTTGTGACCAAGAATTTTCCCAAGGAAACCATGATCTCATGCAAGAAGAATCAGCCAAGAAGGATGGAAAGATCACAAGTGAACCATATAGATGGACCACCATATTTTGTTTAAGTCAAACTCACCAACTTATGTGGTGTAACAAAAATATTTTGGATGCCTAAAAATATGCTTGAAACTTGTTGTTTGAGTGGAATGTTTGTTTGTGATTGCTTGCATAATACTTGTGTGAATTCTGATGTGTGTGATTAGAATTATTTCCTTAGAAATATCTTGCCTATTCTAATCTCAATCCAATCCAAACAGATGACTTCTCCAAGAAACTCCAACATCAAGGTTGATGACAACAACAACAACCAAGAGGACAACATGAGAGAACTCATAGAAACCCAAAACCAGTTGAGCCAAGAGACAACTCAGCTTTTAGCCAACAACAATGGACTAGACCCAGCCATACAAAGGATTTTGAAACTTCAATCCCAATTGTTGCAAGGATTGGTTACTCAAATGATCAACATGGGAGAGAACTTTTCCCAAAGAGCTAATGACAACAAGGATGACAAAGATGTTATTCTAGAAGGAACCCAAGCTTGCAATATTGGTAGAGGCAAAGATCATACATCCAAGGAGCATGAAGATCAATGCCCCAAGAAGAGAGAAAGATTTCCCACCAATGAAGAACATGAACTAGAAGAACTCTTAGCTTTGGAGAGACCCGAGAAGAAGAAGAAGAAGAAATGCCCCAACCCTAACAAGAAGGATATTACTCAAGTGCAATGTTACAATTGCAAAGAGATGGAACACTATGCCAATGAATGCCCAGAAAAGAAGAAGAACCAAGGAAACAAACAAGAGGCAATGATACCAAAGAAAAAGAAAGATATCAGCCAAGTGATGTGTTTCAAATGCAAGGAACTAGGCCACTATGTAAACTTCTGTCCAGGAAAGATGAAGCACAATATAAACCAGCCTATGAAGGATCTCAGCCTTGTCACATGTTTCAAGTGTGAAGACAAAGGACACTATGTAGATGTTTGCCCAGAGAAGATTTCCCCAGGATCCCAAGAAGGCCAATATGTAGTTTAGTTTGAAATTTTTAAGGGTGGTAGTACCCTAGATGTTTTGAGCCTACTTGTAACCCTAGCCTTCCCAAATCTCGGGACGAGATTTATTTTAAGGGTGGTAGCCTGTCACATCCCAAGATTTTCCAAATCTTGTTATGTGAAAAATAAATGAATGAAATAAAACTTTGTTGATTTTCAGGGTGAGAAGAAACTTTTTGATTCCAATAAGGAATCTTCAAACCTATTTTGAACAAATAAAATCCTAAAGGGATTTACAAAGATAAACATTTAATAAAGGCAAATAAAAATATTTAGATTTACTATTTTGTTTCTTTTATTAAAAGATTTTAGATTTCAAATGAAAAGGAAGGAATTTAAATAAGGATTATTTTATAAGCCAAATTAAATCTTGGCCAAGCTTTTGAATTAAAAACATTTTGTTTTGATAAAAATAGTAAAGGTTGGTTTGAATAAAATAATAAGGATTTAATATCCAATTTTATTTAAGTAAAGGCTTTTCCCAATTTAAATAAACACTAAAGCTTATTTATTTATTTTAAATAAGTTTTCCAAGTATTTTATATTTTCAATCAAAACCTACTGAAGTGTTTTTGGTTTTATTTTAGATTTCAAAATAAAGATTTTAATAAAACAAATCCTATTTGATTTAATAACTAAGGCCATTTTATTTAATTATAAATGGACTCTAAAATAAAAATATTATTTTATTATTGGACCTTGGTTTTATGTTGATTAAACAGAACCAAAACTCAATACAAAGTTTGGTGAAAGTTGTTTTGAATTGAATGTTTGATTTGTTTGTTTGAAATTCAATCAGGAAATTCAAACAGAAAAAGAGAAAAGATTCAGAACAAAAAAATTATGCAAAGGACCCAGCCCAACAAATTGGCCCAACAAGACCCAGTCCAACCCACCCGGCGTACCCCACGCTCGAAACGATTTCGCCACACCCACACCCGCGCAATCGCTGACTGGTGGACCCTCCTTCCCTCTCACTCACTCGCTGACCAACCGACCCCACCCCCTCCTGTTCATCGTCCTCACCCGCGGTGACAGCGCCTCCCTCCTCGACCGTTTCTGGCGGAATTTATCGGCGTCAATTCGTGTTAACGCGGCAGTTAAATCAGCCCTGCGACCTCGCCTGATAAGCGCCTCCCTCTCCTCTATCGTTCCCCTCTGTCGCCCCATCTCAACACGCCCCCAGGCCGCCCTGATTCTTCTCCGAACCTCACTGCCACCGACGGCTTTCCCTGCCGATTCCGGCAACCTCGCGCCACCCCTTGCCTCTCCGAGCACGCAGGCAAGTTCCCCAGACCCTGGCGCATCTCTCTGTGGCCTCAGCTCGGCCGCGAGTGCCCTGCAAGCTCGGCAACATCTTCGACTAAGCGCCACCACCAACTACATCAGCTCCGGTGACCCTCCCCGTAAGCCCCGTCCTTCCCCCTTTCTCTAGAGGACACCACTACACCCTGCGTTCCTTCGCGCTTCTAATGCCCCCTGTTTCGCGTCCTGTCGCACCTTGTAGGTTCGTCTCCGACAGCATCAGAGCACACCGTCGCCAGAAGGAACTCCGGCGAGAAATTATCACTACCCTCGTACGCCCCCTGCTTCCCCGAGAGCACGTTGAGCATCAGCATCATTCAGCGAATTAGGTGAGCACCCTCTCCCTCCTTCTCGCTTCCTGCAACGCTGGCGACGCCACTGCCAAGCCGCCGCCGCCGCGCGTCAGAGTCCAGCGCCGCCAGTTCTAGGTCATTAGACTAGGACCGTTGGATCTTGATCCTGAGGCTTAGATAGGACCACTTAAAACCGAAGGGGTATGCGATCTATGTCGTGCGATCCCACTATGATCTAACGCTCCACAGCGATCGATCCGCACGAAGCGGTACCGACCAATCGCAGCGCGACGCGTGGCCAGAGTGTTGTTTAAAAACCAGAGTTTGATCTATTAGTTATTCCATTTTGTAAAATCCATAACTTTCAAACCACACGTCCAAATTTTACAAACTTTATATCAATGGAATCAGTGAGACAAGCCCTAGCCAACCATGCCATTTGTTTAGTAAAAAGTTTCTGTTAAAAAGTTTGTTTTTGCAGAAACATTTGTATGCTTGTTTAGATTATAAAAATTGTTCAAAAATGATTTTGGGGATAAAATCTTTGGCAAATGGTTTGATTTGAACCTACTGACCATAGGAAACACTTTGTGGTTTCAAAAATGTATTTGGTGAAACAAAAGAATGATTCTTTGATTTAAAACCATTTCTAGTCAAATAAAAATATAGTTTATTTATTAAAAATGGTTTTGAAAGAAAACTTTTGGGAAATGTTTTGTTTTAAACTCTCTGACCCCAAACACCAAGTTTTATGGTTTGAAAACATATTTTGATGAACCCTATAGATCAATGCCCTAGTAAAAAATACTTCTACACCACATAAAATGATACTTTGTTTTGAAAATGGTTTTTGAAGTGAAACCTTTTTGCAAATGACTTTGCCACCTTACAAAATGACCATAAGGTGTTTTCAAATGTTTATGACCCATTAGGAACCCCTTTTCCAAATAAAACAAAGCTTGGCATGTTTGCATGCATTACCTTGACTTTGTTATTTTATGTGATGTTTTGCTTGATTGGTAGATTGAGTTTGTGCCTTGCTTGATTGAATTGTAGTGACTTGATGAGTGTGATTGTTGCAAGGACAAGGAGTGAACTTATACCCTCTACCAAAAAGGCAAGTGATGCTTCATACTTTTGTCCCATTACTTTCACTATGCATTAGTGATTTCTCTAAGTAAAACTTGCATGAAATATTGCTAAGTATAAACCTTGCTATAGGAAAACCTAGTAGAAGAAACCTTAGTGAAACATTTCCTAAGTTAAGATTCCTACTACTACCAAGCTTAGCTTAGCTAATAGAAAACAAGGGTGGAATATATATATCCATACTATGAAAAATTTCTAAGTCTGAGGACTTGTGTTTTTGTTTAATAAACAACTAAGTTAATGAATCACCTGGGTGGAATGGTAATTGCTTGGTGGTTTTTGGTTGAGTGGTTCACAAGGCCCATGTCTATGGTTGACCTTGTGTATCTCACTTGTGGATGGCCACCCAGGAACAAAGAGATTTGAGATGTCAAATGTTGAGAAGCTTCAAGTGCAGCCACTTGGCAATATGGGCTCTGCCTGGATCATATAGGTTGCAAGAACTTAGCCATATGGACAGTTGGTGGTAGAGTTTGATAGGTCGGAGCGCGTCCATTTTGGTCTAAGGGAAGGCTTCTGAAAGATCTTGTCTTGGGAAACCAAGTCTTGTGGGGAAAGTGCACCACCTCTGCAGAGTGTAAAATCTAAGTACTTAGCCATGTCCCTGGTAAAGGACAATTTGAGCATCAAGACATGGAAGCAATCAAGAATCTCATCATCCAAATTTCTAAGTTAAAAACTTGTGGTTGAACAAGGGTTAAAGGATTTTCAATCTTTGATTGGAAGAAATGATTTTGTCAAGCAAAAACTTAGTGTTTTTCAAATGATAAGGAAAATCTATTTTGAGCAATGCAAGCCTCAACTCCACTTAGCCCAATGCATATAGTTGATAGACTCCACTATACTACCATAGTATCACTTGCCAATACAATTCAAATGTATTGACCTTTGTGGCTGTAACTTGTTATGTTGCAGGTTTGATTGATGTTAGTAAAGTTTGATGATTAGGATTACAAAGTCTACAACCAACATGTCTTCCTATGGCACTTTGAAGATGAAGGACCCCATGCTTATAGATATTCCGCTGCAATGTAATGTATAGCCAAATGAGCTATGTAAGATGTAATAAAATTATGGTATTCCTGGTTATAAAGTTATAATATGACCTTTGTTTCTTGATATTACATCTTAACTGTGGATGCTAGCTATTGATCCAGGGACTAGCATTGTAAACACAGGGGATTCCACCTTATATTATTTAAAGGTTGGGACACTCCCTTTACATACTCCTTCGGTGGTGGTGGTGTTCTCTTGTTTAGGGTAAGAAAACCCTCCAGCATCTCATGAAGCCTGTTATTCTTCTCTTGGAGTATATCTACCTTCATCCTCAAAGCATGGTACTTGTCACAAAACTCATCAGTGGTTCAAAGGGCTTCCACTGCCTCAGGGCAGGATCTGAAGTCTAGAACGGAGGCTATAATCCCCTGCATGTTACGAGAAAAAGCACGTCCAGTGTTAATTGCTCCTACAAAAGTAGGTTTCCTTGCCCTTGAACCTACGGCGGTTTGTTCCTCCATCTTAACTTCCTCCTCGACGCTCCAATACATGTCCTCGCACCTAGCAGCGATCCTTTATTCTTCCACGGGCTTCTTGCCTTTGTCGTTGGAAGAGACCATGGTGCTCTCAATTTGAGAAGATTTCCTGACAGAAATAGATCGAAACGAAAACATGACGAGAACACAATGCACGAACCTCAGGGGATCGGGGGGGTTATATATTATGAAGTTTCAAAACATAAGGAAAGTACTGGTACGAAAACGAGGCGGAGGCGGAGCTCGAAGGGCTCACACGCCCTCGAGGCGCGGCCAGCTAGGGCCCGCGCCTGGCGTGGGTGTAGCCACCCTGGACTCTATTTCCTCCCCTGTTTCGTCTCGTAACCTTCCGTATGCAATAAAACATCAAAATATAAAATATAAGGATTTCTTGAACCTTCTATTTTCACCACTTTTACCTATTCAAAGACGAACTCTGCAGACTCCTTTTCTCCTTCTCCTAGAAATTCCTTTTCTCACAAGGCAATACACAAACTTCAATGGCAACATTAGTGTAAGCAAAAACAATAAACCTTTAGGTTCACACTTCAACTGAAATCCATCGAAACAAAATCTACTGTAGTAACTCCTTTCCAAAAAACCAAAATAATCAGGAAGGGAATCGATATAAGAGGCAAATGCAAATGACGGCAGAAATCTGTCAAAACAGACCAACAGGTAAAGATTGATTTTTTCGAAAACCTTCTGTTGCTCAAATCAAAAAGTGCAAAACTAATGAAAGTTGGGTAACAACTTGGAGAACAAGCATAGAACAGCTCCATCCGAACTATTGAGCTCCCTCATGAATTTTCACAATGCAGCACAAAAATATGTCCTAGGACAGCCACTTTTCACAACTCCTCTACTTCACAAAAGTAGTTGAACTTGCCACAAAAACCAAAAAAAGGATAAGGAGCGGTTATTACCGAGGTAATAACTTCCAAGACTCGACAAAACTATTGGGTTATCTCCCAAGAAGTACTTTTCTTTAATGCCTTTAAGTTAGGCTTGAAAATTTCAAAGATGCTCTCATAGGGGATAAATATTTGAAGTGAAAGAGAGCATCAAGAAGCAAATAACCAACACATTTGAGTCTAACCCACTTCCTATGCATGGGAGTATCATGAGAAAACAAATTGTTGAAACAAAAAGTCACTAGAATAGGAAGACAAAACAAATGCAGCTTCAAAGCTTTCAACATAACACGAGGAAACTTAATATTATTAAGATGCATAAAACCATGTTTACCTCTCTCATAATAACTTTCAGTAGTGCTTTGAATAAAATTGACAATATAATTGTCACTGTCAACAACTTTGTCATTAGAATGAACATACTTACACTCATCAAAAAGAGGTCCAAGGTTATAAACTGGATCAATAGAAGCAAGTTGTTCCATCCTGAAATCTTTACTAGGAAAGCTATTTTCACAAGGAGCTTTAGAAAATTTGGAAAATTTAAAATCATAAGAATCTCCATCAAACTTAGTTAAAACCTTTTCCTTTTTACAATCTATAATAGATCCACAAGTGTTCAAGAAGGGTCTACCAAAAATGATAGGACAAGTTTTGCTAGCTGCTGAATTAAGCACTAGAAAATCAGCAGGATACTTAATCTTACCACAAAGAACCTCCACATCTCTTACAATTCCAATTGGTCAAATGGTTTCCTTATTAGCAAGGTGAATAACCACATCAATGTCCTCAAGCTCACAAGGACCAATTTCATGCATAATTTCCCTGTAAAGCTCATAAGGAATAGCACTAGAACTAGCACCAATATCACATAAACCATAGTAGCAATGATCACCAATTCTAACAGAAAGCACAGGGACACTAGCTTTTCTAAATTTACTAGGATGAGAAATAATATTAGAGCGTCTTCACAGAAGACAATGTGATCATCCTCTATATTTCTAGTGACAAGATTTTTCACAATAGCTACCTCAGGTTCAGTGTTCATTAGCTCATCAGGCTCCATAGTTTTCTTAGTACCTTTGTTATTTGCACTAATAATCATAGAATACTCCTTAACCTTAGCTAGGAAAGATATTTTCTCAACATAAGGTTCAGGCAAAATATGATCAATGGTACAAACTTCAGTGCTTCTAACAGGAACATGACTAACAACATCTTTATAAGGTGCATGGTACTTATTCCACTTCTTTTTAGGAATTTCTATGTAAGAGGCAAAGGCCTTAAAACAGTTGGCAATACTTTGGGAATCAAGACAAAACTCATTACTAATATCACGGAAGTCATCAGTTCCCATAAAAGATTTAATGCATTCATAATCATAGTTTATACCTGACTTTCTTCCTTTGTCATTCTCCCAAGCTTCAACGTTCTCTTGAATATGGTCTAGGAGATCCCATTTAGATTCTTCCTACATACGTGTGAATGATCTAGCATAATAAGCATCTAGTAAATCTTTATCATGAACAGGAAGCCTAGCATAAAAGTTATTGGTAATAATATTGTTAGGGAGTTCATGAATAGTACATTTAAGCATTAGTAACTTCAATCTCCCCCAAGCTTGAGCTGTACTATCTCCATCACAAGGCCAAAAGTTATATATTAGATTCCTATCCTTATGAATTTCACTAGGAGGATAGAATTTAGAATAAAAGAAGGTACTATTTCCGCCCATTCCATGGATTGCCCATTCTTCAGCAGCTTATACCATTCTTCAGCTCTCCCTTTCGAGGATATAGAGAGTTAATTATTCTTCACATGTTCAGTTGTGATACATGCACACTTAAAAAACCCGCATAATTCATGGATAAAAATCAAATTATCACCGGGATGGACAATTCCATCCCCTAAATAATAATTATCCATAACACGATCAACAATACTTGTAGGTATCTTAAAAGGATTTATTTCAATAGGTGGTGGTTCATCTACTACCCTAACAGTGGTAGTAGTTTTCCCAAACAGAAAACCAAGTGGGTTATCCACATTGGAAACAAAGTAACAAACAGAAATAAAAACAAATACTCACAGTAGAAGTTTCCTTTACCAGTTCCACTCTTCAATAGCGCTTCACTCCCCAGCAATGGCGCCAGAAAATAGTCTTGATGACCCACAAGTATAGGGGGTGTATCATAGTACTTTCAATAAAAATGAGTGTCGATCCCAACGAGGAGCAGAAGGTGTTGACTAGTGGTATGGAGCAGGAAATCTCTTTAAATAGTTAGCAAACGTATTTTTAGGGGTTTTCTGATTAAGCAAAGAAACAAAGTGCAAGTAATAAAGACAACGAACAACTGCAGCAAGTGTCCCAATCCTTTCTTAGTAAAGGACAAGTCGGTGGAAATATTTATAAGGACCAAACGTTCTCGAGGACACATGGGAATTCTGTCAAGTGCTTTCGCTTCAAATAGTTGAGTACCCTTCTTTGGTGTTGTAAGTGTTGTGTGGGTGAACCTGTTCTAATGTACCGACCTTACTTGGACTAATACATACTTGTGATTAAACCCCCTGCAAGCATCCGCAACTACAGGAAAGCAATTAAGATATAAACCTAACCACAGCCTTAAACTCTGAGATCCTACACTCCCTTGTGCAAAGGTGTCCTAACGGGGGTTCAGGTTTCTGTCACTCCGGCAACCCCACAATTAGTAGCCAAATACACAATGCATTCCCCTAAGCCCATAAATGGTGAAGTGTCGTGTAGTCGACGTTCACATGACACCACTAGAAGAATAGCACCACAACTTAAATACTAACCATTGAATAATATCTCAACACAAATCCACTACTAACAACATGAATTCTCCCATGTCCTCAGGAACTAAACGAACTACTCACAAGACATCATATGGATTAAGATCAATGATGATATGGTGATGGATAACAATCTAAACATAAACAATAATCTAATGGTTCCACTCACAAGCATCAACTACAATAGTAATAAACCCCGGGAAAGTTCCCCCTAAGAACTATGAAAGTATTCAACACGATTGTTACAGCGGGATGGAGTGGTGATGATGGTGCTGGAGGAGATGATGGTGTGGATGATGAAGATGACCCTGATGAAGTCTAGCTTGACGATGGTGTTGATGGCGACGATCTCCCTCTCCGGGAAGGAATTTCCCCAGCAGAAATCTTTTTGCCGGAGAGCTCTTTCTCACTCTGTGTTTTCCGCCCCGCAGAGGCGGCGGAATCTTTCTGTGGTTGCTCCCCGTGTTTTAGGGTTCCGAGAGGGATATATAGGCGAGAGAGCGGAGTCGGAGGCCAGCCAGGTGGGCCACACCCACCCTAGGCGCGGCTAGGGGGTGGACCGCTGGGGGTGTGTGGGTCCCCTGTGGTCCATCTCCACCTCCCCTTCTGGCTTCCTTCATCTTCTGGGAAAATATAATTTTCCATGATTTTTCTAGTATTTTTCTAATCTTCGCGAAATTGCATCAAAACACCTCTTTTCCATGAGAATCCTGACTCCGATAGTTCATCCTCCAAGAATCATCCAACATGCAAAAACACATGAAAAGACATAAGCAACACCTCATAATATGAAATATATCAATGAATAGAGGCAAATTATGATATAGAATGGTGATGCAAATTGGACGTATCAAGTACGAGGGTCGTTCCTCATGCTACTCAACTTTAGTCACAAGCAAGTTCTTGTCATTGTAAGTATATGTGTATCATAGAGAACTGCCAACGGGGTACCCCTTGCCCCATGACACAGGAGCTATCCCATATCAAAATGACAAGGCAATAGACAATGAGCATCTCAGCGATCTTTTTATTTACCATGATCATGGTGCTTTTTTCTCTCGTTTTTTCCTATATTTTTTTCTGAAGATGCTTCATAGATTGCTCACTATGGTTATGCTGCAAGTTTCCACCATGATTAGGCATGGCTTAGGCTAGCCGCCCAGGCGTTTCTCTAACACATATACAATAGTCCATGGACTTACAATCTCCCCTTTTATTTCACACCGCCGACATCCATAAACAAAATAACATGATATCAACTGAATAGATATGTACAAGTGTTGAAAGCATTCCCCATGACAGCATGGTTCTGCTAACTCCCAATTTATAACTTGCAAGCATATAAGCACATAGATGGGCACAATGGTTCAAGTTTATTAAGTGCAATAAAAATAAAGTGTGCCATCAAGTTCGTGAGAGCTTTAATCACTAATTTTCACATAAAAAGTTTAATTTGGAAGATAGATAAAAATATAAATATACTTGGAATGGTGTAACACACCACGCATAGGAGTTTATAGTGGACTCTTTGGAATAACTTGGTTTCTTGGGAGTTGGATGCACGAGTAGATCTCATACTCAGTACAGGTGGAGGCTAGCAAAAGACTGGGAGTGACCAACTAAGAGAGCAATAATGGCCATAATCATGCAAAGCGACAAAACATTATTAATTAAAGCATAAAGTGATATCACAAGTCAAAAACTAAATGATCATAGAGGCTAAGGTGACGGGTTCATAGTCTTAACATGGTGTAAGCATGCGCCAAGTCAACCCAAATAAAGCATCAAAGGAGAATACCACAATATTATGCTTTTATGTGATAAAACAACGCATGATTCTTTCAAGGCACATTAAGCAATCTCAATTGTTTGAAACAAGTCATGCTACAACAATAATCACTAAGCATATGGTCAAAGTAACATTTAACATGACATGATAAAGTCTAAGTCACAGGCAAAACAAGCTTCCTTTTGTACCACTATAAGCATGAAACTTTCTACTCTCTTCCAACACCAATCGACTTATTTGAAACAACTCACAAGGATAATAATAAATAAAGATCAGAGAACTTGTCTCACCTAACTACAAAGAATAACTAAAAAGTTCTAAGCAAAAAGCATAAGAAAACTAAAGCTAAACGCAGTACTAGCAAGAGTGAACACTCATAGAACAATAAGAGTGCAAACTAGAGTGTTCTAGGCAATGAAGAACTAGGTGTGACTCCTCCAAAATAGGTGTGTTGGGTCAGACCAACTTATTACATCAAACAAAAAAAATAAAACTAAAAACAAAAACAAATATGCTCCAAGAACAACATATAGTGCATGAAGCAAAAATAAAGTGTCTTGAAAGAAGACCTGAGATTTTTGTTGATGAAGATGGGGATGCCTTGGGCATCCCCAAGATTTGACGCTTGTACCTCTTGAATATTTCTTGGGGTGACACAGGTGTCATCCCCAAGCTTGAGCTTTTGTCCATACTTCATCTCATCACATCATTCTCTCCCTACACTTGAAAATTTCCTTCATACAAAACTTCACACAATCTTCATTAGCAACATTAGTGTATTCAAGATAATAGGCCTTTGGGTTTAGTTTCAACTGAAGTAAAACTTCCATTAAAGCATAAGCTACTATAGAAACTCCTTTTACAAGCTCAAGTGGTCAAAGAGAACTAAAACACAAACCGATTAAGAGGCAAATGCAAATAATGGCAGAAATCTGTCAAAACAGACCAGCAGGTAAATACCGATTTTTTTCGTAAATCTTATGTTGCTCAAATAGAAAAGTTCAAAACTAACTAGAGTTGGGTTAATAATAGGGGCATGCACACAAAAAATTACAGCTCAATCCTACATACTGAGATTTTTCACGAATTTTTACAGTGACGCACAAAAATCTGTTTCGGGACAGCAACTTCCCCAAATCTTACTTCCCTCTCATTAGAGGTTATTATTGGCACAAAAACCAAACAAAAAGGATATGGAGAGGTTATTACAGAGGAAATAACTTCCAAGACTCAACAAAATAAAAACTTACTGAAATAAAAATTAGGTTATCTCCCAAGAGTGCTTTTCTTTAACGCCTTTCAGCTAGGCATAGAAAGCAAGAATCAAGTATTTTCAAATGAAGAAGCATCAACATCATAATTTGTTCTAATAAGAGAATCAAAAGATAGCTTCTTTCTTTTTCTAGGGAAGTGTTATATACCTTTCTTGAGTGGAAATTGATATTTAATGGTGCCTTCTTTGAAATCAATAATGGCACCAACAATTCTAAGAAAAGGTCTTCCCAAAATAATAGGACAAGAAGCATTGCATTAAACATCCAAAACATAGAAATCAACAGGGACAAAGGTATTGTTAACCATAATAAGGACATCATTAATTCTCCCCATGATTTTCTTTTTAGCATTATCATCAATATGGACATCCAAATAACAATCTTCCAATGGTGGTAAATCAAGCATATCAGAAATTTTTCTAGGCATAATAGAAATACTATCACCAAGATCACGTAAAGCTTTGAAGTCAAAATCATTCACTTTCATATTAATGATGGGCTCCCAACCATCTTCTAATTTCCTAGGAATAAAAGCTTCATGTTTCAATTTTTCTTCTTTAATTTTCATGAGAGCATTTGTAATATGTTTTGTAAAAACCATATTCATAGCACTAGCATTAGGACTTCTAGAGATTTTTTGCAAGAACATAATTACTTCAGAAATATTGCAACCACCAAGATCAAAATGAAAATTATCATTCTAGGTAGTAGAACTATTGCTTCCCATATTTCGAAAAAATTCAGCATTTTTATTGGAAAAAGGAATGGGGACTTTAGGTGGTTTGCTAGCATCAACATTACTAGTGGTGGTAATGGTACAAACTTTAGTCATACTATTTTTCTAGCAATTTCATCTTCTCTTTCCCACCTAGCATGCAATTCAGCTAACATTCTAACATTTTCATCAATCCTTACTTGTATGGCATTCAAAGTCTTTCTTTCTTTAACATCTTGAGGAATTACCTTTAATTTAAGAAGTTTAACATCATGGGAAAGGCTATCAACATTAGAAGCAAGATCATCAATTTTTCCAAGCTTTTCCTCAATAGTTTTATTGAAAGCAGTTTGTTTACTAATAAAATCTTTAAGCATGACTTCAAGTTCAGAGGGAGCACTTCTATTGTAGTTATAGGAATTTCCATAAGCATTACCATTATTAGAAGGATATGGTCTATAATTATTATTACCAAAATTATTCCTATAAGCATTGTTGCTAAAATTATTATTTCTAATGAAGTTCACATCAACTTGCACTTCTTGAGCAACCAAAGAGGCTAAAGGAACATTATTTGGATCAATATGAGCTTTTCCATTAACAAGCATAGCCATAATAGTATCATTTTTATCACTCAAGGAGGAGGTTTCTTCAACAGAATTTACCTTCTTACCTTGTGGAGCTCTCTCAGTGTGCCATTCAGAATAATTTGTCATCATATTATCAAGGAGCTTTATTGCAGCACCCAAAGTGATGGTCATAAAGGTACCTCTAGCAGCCGAATCCAATAGATTTCTTGAAGAAAATTTTAGTCCTGCATAAAAGGTTTGGATAATCATCCAAGTAGTCAGTCCATGAGTGGGGCAATTCTTCACTAAATATTTCATTCTTTCCCAAGCTTGAGAAACATGTTCATTATCAAAAAAAATTAAATTTCGTTATGTCACTTCTCATGGATATAATCTTAGCGGGAGGATAATATTTTCCAATGAAAGCATCTTTGCATTTAATCCAAGAATCAATACTATTTTTAGGCAAAGATAGCAACCAATCTTTAGCTCTTCCTCTTAGAGAGAAAGGAAAAAAATTAAGCTTAATAATATCTCCATATACATCCTTATATTTTTGCATCTCACAAATTTCAACAAAATTATTAAGGTGAGCAGCAGCATCATCAGTACTAACAGCAGAAAATTGCTCTTTCATAATAAGATTCAGCAAAGCAGGTTTAATTTCATAGAAAGTAGCTTCGGGAATAGGTGGAGAAATAGGTGTGCTAATGAAATCATTGTTTTTGTGCTAGTGAAGTCGCACAACTTAGTGTTTTCAAGAGAAGTCATTTTTGCAAGATTAAAGCAAGCCAACAGAAACACAAACTAAAGTAGAAACTAATTGTTTTGTGTTTTTGATAAAAAGATGTAAACCAACAGAAATGATAACTAAAGTAGCAACTATTTTTTGTGTGTTTTTGATAATAAAAAGTAAAACAAAAAAAGAAACAAAGCAAAACAAAAACAAAGTAAAGAGATTGGTTGTGAGAGACTCCCCTTGCAGGAACCGTCCTATGTATCCTCGGCAACAGCGCCAGAAAAAGTATTGATGTGATCAGTTACTGTAGAGCCCGTTGGGAAACCCCAAGAGGACGGTATGATGAGCACAGCAGTAAGTTTTCCCTCAGTTATGAAACCAAGGTTATCGAACCAGTAGGAGAAAGGAAACAGATCCCAAGGTGTTGCTAGCAACGTGGAACCTGCAAAACACAACCACAATACTTTGCCCCAACTTACAGTGAGGTTATCAAGCTCACCGGTTTGCTGAAAACAAAGGATTAAACATATAGTATGGAAGAAAGTAATTGCTTGTAGTAATTGCAGAAAGTAAACAATAGGCAGTAGATTGAATATCAGTGGGAAGGAATGGACCGGGGTCCACAGTTCACTAGAGGTGTCTCTCCATAAGATAAATAACATGTTGGGTGAACAAATTACAGTTGGGGAATTGATAGATTGAGAATGCATAATAATGAATGTACATGTCATGATGATTTCTATGAGATTCGTTTGGGCATTATAACATAATACATAGAACGTAATCCAACTACATCTATGACTAATAATCCACCTTTAGGTTATCATCTGAACCCCTTCCAGTATTAAGTTGCAAGCAACAGATAATTGCATTAAGCAAGGTGTGTAATGTAAACAATACAATTGCCCTTGGACAAAGGATTGTTGTTTTCTCCCTAGTAGCAACAACACATCTACAATCTTAGAGGTTCCTGTCACTCCCCGAGATTACTAGAGGCATGAACCTACTATCGAGCATAAATACTCCCTCTTGGAGTCACAAGTAACTACTTGTCCAGAGTAACCACTAGCAACGGAGAGCATGCAAGATCACAAATAACATAGACATGATAGAATCAATAATCAATCTTGACGTAGTACTCAATATCCATCATATCCCAACAAACAGAACATGTAGGATTACAAATAGATGATCTTGATCATGATAGGAAGCTCACAAGATATAAACATGATAGCGCAAAGGAGGAGAAACAACCATCTAGCTACTGCTATGGACCCATAGTCCAAGGATGAACTACTCACGCATCACTCCGGAGGCTGGCATGATGATGAAGAAGGTCTCCAGGGTGATCTCCCCTCTTCGGCAGGGTGCTGGGAAGAGCTTCAGATCCTTCCCGATCTAGGGACGATGGTGACGGCGGCTACGGACTTTTTCGTGGATTTCTGATCAGGTGCTTAGGGTTTCTGCCTCGGCAGGTTTATATAGGCGAGAGGACAAGGTCTGTTGAGGGCCAGGGGGCCCACACCATGCCCTGACGCGGCCTAGGGTGGGCCCGCGCCATGGGGTGGTGTGGCCGCCCTGTGGCGCCTCTTCGTGCCCCCTCTAGACTCTGTATTCGTTATGGTAAAATATTGACTTTGGCTTTTGTTCCATCCAATTCCGAGAATATTTCCTTGCTAGATTTTCTGAAACCAAAAACAGCAGAAAACAGGAACTAGCACTACGGCATCTTGTTAATAGGTTAGTTACAGAAAATGTATAAAAATACCTCAAAGTGTAGACAAAACATAAGATAGTTGGTACAAAACAAGCATGGAGCATAAAAAATTATAGATACATTTACGACGTATCAATGTGCCAGGTGGATGAGTGATAAGTGTAAAAATTGTAATCTTATAAATACGTCTGTAGGCGAGCAACCCATCATTAGCCAGAACTCCTCTTGGTAGATTTCATCCCAACTTCAATAATCCTACTAGCCTGTTACCACAACCATGGTCAGTCACTAGACGATTAAGATCCTTGAGGTTGCTTAACAATTAAGCTCCTTGGATCGGACTAATGCAATAAGCACGATGGTTCCTCGTGATCCTAGAGTCAAACTAGTTTCCCATTGATATCCCCGTGTCACTCGGGGGGTCGCCAGTCTGCTAGCGAACAAGATCTTATCTATGTAGAACAAGGTATCATGTTGTCTGGGCCCTTAATTGGACAACAAGCATTAAGCATCCCACAGATAGTGAAGCACACATAATATAGTAATTAAAATCAACCACAAACTTAATGGAAATTATATAGGCACATCACATCTCACCAATCCCTTACATCTCCCACGCCCAAGGGAACTTACTCACACATGAGAGAAGAAAGCATCATCAATATAATTAAATAAAGGGAGTTCTTGATATTACCATGGAGATCCATAGTAAGAATAGAAATAAATCCAACACAATTCAAGCTGGGAAGAACAATCTCAAACCCTAGTCTTGCAAGGTGGAGATCTCTCTCTCTCTCTCTCAAGTAATGGCTATGGAGGTGTGGTGGCTAGGAGATTGAAGATCGTGGAGCGAGATGAAGAACGTTTTCCCTTTCTTATCTGGATCTCTTCTTTCTCCCTTCTGGATGGGATGGCGGCTCGTGCACTACTAGGAAAATGGCTATAGGTAATCAGCACATCCGTGGCTCACATGGTTGAAGTGCCCCACGGCTAAAACAGGCGTGGCTCACCTATGGGCAGTACCCTACTAGTAACTAGAACAGCCGTGGCGCACATGACCATAGTGAGCCACAGATATGTGTGGGCCAGGACCCTGTTGGCCGCACGCCAAACATCCGTAGCGCACATAGGGTAGGTGCGCTACGGTTGTTAGTGTCAACCATGGCGCACATGGAGGGGGTGCGCTACGCCTAAGCGCATGCCCCTCTCTGCTGTGAAACGGCCAGACACATCTGTGGCGCACTATGGCATGTGCGCAACGGATGTATAAACTTAGTAGTAGGGCACCTTGCCCTAGTGCCCTACGCCTAACTATCCTACAACAACTCCACCCCCCCCCCCCCCCCCCCGTGGATCGCCTTTTTAGGCTTTGCAAAAAATAAAAGAAAATGATAAACACTTCAAAAAATTAAATCCTTTCATATTTAGGAAGATAATGTGGTATAGTTTCTAGGAAAATTAACAAACATGAGTTTTGACTTTTTCTGCAAAAAAAAGTCATGCCACGGTAAAATGGCCGTAACTTTTGCATACGATGTCGAAAAAAATCGTATAATATACCAAAATGACGAGAACAAGATTTAGCATCCGCTCGTAATGACCTATGGTCGTTTAGCGATTTTTTAGATTTTCAAAATTCTAAAAGAGTAAAAAGTTACGGTCAAAAGACCGTTTTTTCCTGCAGAAAAAAAAATAGAGGGCGACTTACCCGTAGCGCACCACCACCTAGTGCGTCACGGATAAGCTTGGGCGAGATTCAAAATTCGAATCCTCACCCGCCCACCTACCCCTTTTCTTTTCCCTCCCCTTCTCTCCTTTTCCTTTTCCTCCCTTCTCATTTCATTCTTCTTCTCCTCCTTCTCCTTCTCTTTCTCTTTCTCCTTCTCCTTCTCCTCCTCTTCCTCCTCCTTACAGTTCCAACGACAAGACGGCGGGCTCCTTCTTCTCCTTCTCTTCCTCCTCCTCCTTGTAGTTCCGACGACGACGAGGCCTCCTCTTCTTCTCTCCTCCTCCTCTTCTTATCCTCCTCTTCCTCCTCTTCTTCTTCTCCTCCTCTTCTTCTCCTCCTCTTCCTCCTATTCTCCTCCTCCTCCTTGCAGTTTCGACGACGGCGACGAGGTGACGACGAGGAGGCGACGACGGCGACCTGCACCGATGCGCGACGGCACTGACGACGAGATCCAGATCTGCTACTTTTTTTGAATTTTGAAATTTATATCCGTGGCGCACAGCACCTAGTGCGCCACGGTTATCGTTTCATACGCGTGGCGCACCTGGACTACTTTCCGTGGCGCACTGGCATGTGCGCCACGCCTATCTCGACACAACCGTGGCGCACCAGGTAGTGCGCCACGGCTAGGAGATAGCCGTAGCGCGAGGCCCGTGGCGCACTGCTAGTGCGCCACGGATGGCCTTTTCAGGTGCGCCACGAACAGGCGTTTTCCTAGTAGTGGTGTGTTCTGTTTTTGACCTCGGCCTCTTCATAAAAGTTGTCCCTTTTAATAAGACGGAGGCGATGACAACTATATGGCTGGAATAAATATTCCCGTCGTATAGTTGCTCGTTAAAGCTTCTGTATACTCCCCTCGATTGCTTCCAAAAAGAGACTTGCTTATTTTCGTCCGAATATTGTGTTTTTTCTGTTAAATCCCTCTGTTAATGTTCAAAACCTGAAACACACCTTAAAAAACAAGTTTTCTTTACTACCAAAGTATTAGCGTTAGGTAAAGCTAGAAAACCATCAAATCCAAACGAAGAACATCAATAGAAACCATAAAAAATGTGTCGAAACTCACAGCTATCAACTCCCCAAAGCTTAGATGTTGCTTGCTCTTGAGTGACAAGGAAATAAGAAAGGATAGCGGAGATTCGAGACTAAAATAAAAGAACTTACAAGCTCGAATTGGTGTCAAATTGTTTTCTTCACAATTCCTGCAATCTCAAACATGATCCTACAAGTATTCACAAGATTGCACTGAGTCCACTTCCTAACCACATATATCTTTCTAGAAAATAAATCATATGCCTGAGCAATGTCGAAAGTATAGCTAGGAAAGTGAAATAAATTCTTTTGGTTTCTCACTTATTAAGAGATGAAAACTTTTTGCTCTTGTTTCTTTAATCAATTAAGAGTACTCAAGTTGGCACCAACAACATTTAATTTAAGAACAACTCATCTACTCCCACGTCAGAATTTCAAGACTCTGAAAGCACCTTTTTCCTTTCCTTGTTTTTCAAAAACTTTAGCTCTTTCATAGAGAAATCATGCCGTTGTTTTTAACATGTTAATTGGGGTTATGTTGCGCACTCATGACCATGCCAATAGATAACTGTTGAGCAATAATGGTTCAGGGGAATACTACAACTTCACTTGGAACGTGAAACCACGAGGAGACTAAATTTTGTACCCGTCATAGCATTGCAGCTACAGACGCTTACATAACTCAATAGCCGAAATCAAGTGGTTTCCCACATTTAGATCATTCGTTGGCCAGTGGAGTTAATAGTTCCCCATGGAGTACGATAGTGTTGTAGTGACACGCGTAAAGCAATATCCTAATGTAATTATTAGAAAAAGCAGTGGCATAATCTCTACTACTTTGAAGCATTCATTTTATCAGACAATTTCATTCAAGGGTGCTATCGATTCTATTTACATTAAGCTTGATGGGGTTGAGTAGTTTCTAAAATCAAATCCTTTGGGATAAACATGACTCAAGTCATCTCTTGGATGCTTTTTATTTTTGTAAAAATGTCGGAAATATTTTAACCAAGTTCATTGCTCATTGTTTCAAAGCTAAAGGAGGACACTGACAAAGGAATATAATTTATAGGAT
Organism: Avena sativa; assembly: GCA_916181665.1. Taxonomy (NCBI): domain Eukaryota; kingdom Viridiplantae; phylum Streptophyta; class Magnoliopsida; order Poales; family Poaceae; genus Avena; species Avena sativa. Next base: position 365,570,955 of record OV702295.1, read on the forward strand.
AACAAGCTAAGTAGGGAGTGACTCAAGTGCAAGCGAGTAAATAATTGTAGGATCAATTTAAAGTTGCAGAAGAGGCGATGAAAGGAATGTGATACCTCCTCTTGCTTGCTTTGTTCCCGTACTTGAGTCGAATCCCCTCTATATTTCCATATTGCCAAGTCACCTGAAATTGAGCAATCTCCGAGAGAAACAAAGAAAAAAATTGCAAATAAAGATTACAACTATTTTTTTTGGATTAAGAATGCAAACTGAAAGTAAACATGAATATTTTGAAAAGGTGAAATAAATCAAAAGAAGAAATAAAAATATGAATGCAAAGTTTGGAGGTTTTCAAACCTCCCCCAAGCTTAGGTTGTTGCCAAGCTTAGTTGTTGCCCTCGTTCGGCGGCGGGTACGGATGCTGCTGGTAGTAGTCAGGGAAGTTGGTCATGAAGTGACTAAATTTGTGAGTTAGGGCACTCACATCTTCACTCACTCCATGCAGAGTTCGGTCGATCTCCCCGATGCGTTGGTTGAGCTGTAGAAAATCTTGATAGGGAACATTGTTGAACCCATGCTGCTGATTGGCCATGGGTCCCAAGGTTCCTCTTGCTGTTGCTGTCCTCCCCAAGCAGGGTTGGCATGCTCCTGCTACTTCTCCTGCTCATCCTGTTGCTCTTCTTCTTCCTCTTCCTCCGAGTCAGGATAGAGTGCTTCCATGATATCTATCACTTGATCCTTGGTGATGATCCAGTTGTCCCTTACTTGAACCGCGAAGGTTTGTGGGAAAGGTAATGGCACCTACTCATCCTGCGCCACATCAAGATAACCAAATTGATAGGCTCGGAGCCTCCTATTAACTCGATAAACACCGAGGAAACCACAAGCAGTTATATATTTGACATCCATAAGTATGGAGCCATCAATAGGTTGCATAATTGGCATCTGAATTCCATAGGCTTGGCATAGGTGGGTTACCAATCTACCGATGCGAATATCACCTTTATTTTTGTTGCTCTGGTGGCGGAGGTGCTGGAGGAATAGAGTTGTAGGAGTGGGACTCTGCGGTGCATCAGGGAAGAGTGCCTTGGTGATCATGTCCATATCTGCATTGGCCATAGAGGTGGTATCTCCTCTTCCCAACAAAGTGTTAGCAAGAAACATGGCGAAGTAGCGGATGGTCATGTTCTAAATGGTGTACATCTTCTTCTAGTAGAATTCCTTGCCACCATTAACATAAATAACCTCCCAAGTTTCTCCACTTGAGATGCTATACAGGTTTGTAATAGTTGATTCCCCTTCTTGAGGGAATCCAAAAGCTTCTTAAAATTGCTAGAAAGTGATTTGATATGGCCGCTGGTTAATGGTGAAACTCACCATGCATGCATTACCTTTCTCCTTGTAGTCGTCGTAGAAGGAGGCGAGGAACTCATGGGTGAGCTCAGTGTAGGTGTAGTGGCTTGCATAAGAGAGGTTACATAGCCCCGCATTCGCACACATATGGTCGAAGTCCGCCCTCAACCATGATGCGTTGAGGAAGCCATCATCGGCCCATCATGTGGGAAGCACCTTCCTTGCTAATACCACGACATACTTGTCATTGAGCTCAGCCCGGAGCCTCGAGCCTTCACCATGTTGGTGCTTGCTCTTGCGAAAAATACTACCGAGCTTGTTCATCTTGATGCACTGAGAAATTTTAACATAAAACCTTAGGCATATAGTTTCTACATGATATATGAACGATTCTACATGGAGGAATTCAATCCTAACGTGAGAAATCAAAAGAGAAAATAAATAAAGCTTGAGTTCATCCACTAATTCAATGTGAGTATTTCAACCATGGAATTCTGAAAATAAAGCATGGATAGGGAGAGAAACTTACCGATATGTTGATTCCCCCACTCAAATGAATGAAATCCGCGAAGAATCAAGAGTTCTAGCGTGGTTTTGAGAGGTTTAGAGAGAGAGTTTGAGAGAAATAATGAGGAGAGAAGGAACCCTAGTCTACCTCGAGGCGATCAAGTGGTCGGACCGAACTATACGGCAGGAGCTATATGGTCGGGTTAAGTAGCTCCTGCCATATAGTTGCGGCGACGGCGAGAATTAGGGTTTCCCCATGCCAGATCGCAACTATACGGACGTAACTATACGGCCGGACGAAAGTGTCCCACCGTATAGTTTCTGTATTCGAGACACCTATTTTGAGAATTTTGTCGATAACTATACGGCCACAACTATACGGCTGGAATAAATATTCTCGCTGTATAGTTGGTCGTTACGACTCCTGGAACATGCCTTTTCGCCAAAATTTTCAGAGATTCACTTTTTAATCTGGATAATATTATTAAGCTAGTTTCTACATATAAAACTCAAACTTCATTTTCTACACTAAATCTATGCTTATTCAATCGATATTTCTTGAACTTACTCCCTTTAGACTCAAAATTAGACTTGAACCTAATCCATTTATTATCCGGTGTAGTAAGTGTGACAGTACGATTGGCACAATCTAGTACTCCTTCATACTTAGTCATCCAATCCATGCCCAAAATAACATCCAATCCTTGGAAATCTAGAATTATCAAACTAACTGGAAACTTATACTTCCCAAATTCTATCACTAGATCATGACATCCAAGGTTCACTATCATCTCTCCATCGGGAGAGCTTACTTTTATAGGACACCCAATAGTTTAAATTGGAAGTCCATTTTTATCAATAAATGCTCTTGATATGAATGAATGTGATGCGCTAGTATCAAAAAGAACAAGTGCTGGAAAAGAATTGAGCTTGAACTTACCAGCCACAACATCAGACTCTTCATATATTTCTTCCACATTGATGTGGTTCACTTGTCCCTTCTGGAAAGGGTTGGGCTTGTTGGATCCTTCAACTTCCTTTTCTGGGCACTCATTTTCATAGTGTCCCATCTTCTTACACTTGAAACACTCAACCTGACTGATATCTCTCTTTGAAGGCTGACTCCCATTACCACTTCCACTGTGGTGGCTCTTGTGTCCACTCTTGTGGTTCTTATACATGTCATTATCATGATTGCGATGATACTTGTTGTCATGGTGACGGTTGTGGTTGTGGTGGCTGTTGTATTTCTCATGCTTGTGAAATACAGAACTTCCACTATCATTGTTATGAGAACGCTTGTGAGACGAACCCGAGTTGTTCTTATCATAGTTATGCTTCCTCTTCCTGCCCTCAACTTGTTTCATCTTGTTTTCCAAGATGGTGGCCTTGTCACAAAGTGATTGATATGTTGGGACATAGGCAACAGATAGCTGCAGGTTCAACTCATTATTAACTCCCTCAAGGAACTTCTCCTTCCTTTTGGCATCTGTATCAACCTCATCCGATGCATAGCGCGCCAGATTGTTGAACTCCTCAATGTACTCGGCCACACTGCGGTGACGCTATTTCAGATTGCGGAACTCTTTCTTCTTCAAGTTCATCACTCCGGATGAGATGTGAGCTGTATAGAAACCATCCTCAAAAATAGCCCAAGTCACATCCTCAAGGGGAGTGGTGATCTGGAAGTTGTCCCACCATGTTGCTGCTGGTCCTTCGAGCAGATGTGATACGAACCTGACTTTTTCCTCGTCGGTGCAGCCAACAGTGACTAAGTCCTTGTTCACTAAATGTAACCAGTTATTTGCTATCATTGGATAAGTGGTTCCCAAGAACTTTGCAGGCCTCAGTCTCAGAAATCTGGTGAGCATGTCAAATGCTGGAGGATTGTTCTGATTGTTGTTGTTGTTATTGTTGTTGTTGTTGTTGTTGTTGTTCTGATTCTAATTTTGGTTCTGGATGAACTGATTCATCATCTGCATCAGTTGAGCTTGAGTTATCATCAACTATTGCATCTCGGGACTAACATTATTGTTGTTGTTTTGGTTGGGATTGGCACGACGGGGAGGCATCTGTGGTTTTAATAAGGATAAGAATGAGATACCCATAGATGCTTAACATGCACAATACATCACATAGAAACAATCATAACAACCAAGCTCAAAATAACATAGAGTTTGAACGACATAGACAACAGGTTTTGAAAATGCAACACACAATAGAAAGCCATCCACATGTTAGATGGTCATTGAGACTCAATAATCAAAGTATGATAGATAAATGATAGTCGAGTAGTCTATACTACTCCTCCATGTCGACCTCCATGTCAACAAGTGTAAGTCCGGTAGACTCCATGGTTGTCTTGTACTCATCGACATTGGTGGTCAAGGCCTCGACCTTCACGCGGAGAGCTCTCTTCTGTGAGCGAAGTCTCTCGATCACTCCCTGCTGGTGCTCGAGCTCGAAGTCCTTGGCCTCTATCTCATCCTTCATCTCCCGGATCTTCTTGTTTCTGTCTTGGACCCTTTTCTCCTGATTCTTGAACTTCTTGTCCTGGCTCTCGAATCTGGCCTCCATATCCTTGACAATCTCGTCTTGCTCCGCGAAGAGCTTATCCTTCTCCCTCAACTGAACCTGGAGCTCGTCATTGCTAAGCATGACGTTGGTCCTCTCCTTGTCGAGGTGTCTAATAAGGCCCTCTAGGTCCTGAAGGTATAGACGAAATGGCTCAATCGTCTCTCTAGTAGCGTCATCGTACTCTACAGCCTCACCCTGCTCGTCCCGTCTCCCGAACGGGTGAAAGTAGAGGCCTCTAAGCTCAGTGGAGTGCCTCCCAACCAGGCGTCCAAGTAACTCCTTCATGACTACATCTAAGACCTTCTCCTTGTCATCATGCGTCAGCTTGAAGGTGATGTCCTCCATGGGTGGCTCCGTCTGGCATCCCAGCTGTGTGACTATGAAGCCCCAAAGGTCCTTCCTCTCAAACTTGGTGAGCTAGAGCATCGTGATACTAGGAACTTGGGAGGTTGAGCACACTAGTGAGCTCCACAAGACGAGAACCAAAATGAGTTCCCTTGAACTCCTCGACAGTGTTGATAACAATGTTAGGCATCTATTGTATAAGATAGAGAAAGGTTAGAATCAATACAAGCAGAGAAAAATTCACAAGACAATAAAAAAACAAGCACATTTTTAACAATAAACACATAAGTCATGGTATACACAAATTCATTACAAACACTAAGGTTCAACATAACTTAGACAAATTTTTGGCGAGAAAAACGACAAGTGTGGTGGTCCAACTAGAGGAGTATGTTACAATTCTCACTCATATGCTAAGTCTATGATATCCTTCCTTAGACGTTTTATGACAGTCTCTAAGTCTTGGGTATACTTCTTATCCTCCTCGAGATCATTTTTAGTGTTGAGCATTCTACACTTGAGTCTTTCACCAAGCTCCTTGATAGCATTCCAAGCTGCATTTCTTGCAGAGTCAAAGAATGTTGTATACATTTCTGAGTTAGTGCCCATGTAGAATCCCGACTCTTTGTGGTTGTCTCCCTTGTTTTTATACAAGTGAAGTTGCACCCACCAATATTCTTCTCCTTCATCCATTACCAGAAATCCTTTGTACACGGCCTCACCATGTATCCCGAAGCTAACCATAAGGGTCTTGAGTGCTTTGGTAAACTCCGTCTCACATTCTAAAGTCAAGGTCATGAGTGGTCCCTTCTTGACGGCTTCGTTGATGGCGGCCATCTACAAATAAAGATGAGAAAGAAGATTAGGAAAGGTTTACAAGAAGAAAAAGACAAGTGTGGAATTTGCAAGGAGTTGCATTTTTTCCTTAGTGGTTTTCTTAGTCTAATCCATCCTAGGGTCATAATCCTACAGGCAACACAGTGCTCTGATACCATCTGTAAGACCCCACCTTATAAGGTAAAGGATCCCTGTGATTGCAATGCTAGTCCCTAGATCAATTGCTAGCATCCACAGTTTAAGATGAAGTACACAGATGCAAAGGTCTTTATTACATCGTCATTCCAGAGATAACATAGTCTTTTACAACTCCATAGCCATAGGCTAGTATAAGAGTTCATAACATAAGTAAAATAAAGTAAAGTCTTCATCTTCATGTGCCACAGGCAAGCATGTTGAGTGTAGACTCATAAACCTAATCCTCATCAGAGTAACCTGCAACATCATAAGTTACAGCCACAGTGGGTCAATACATTGGAATAGTATTGGCAAGTGATACCATAGTATAATAGTAGTTTCTAACTTCTATATGAATTTGGCTAAGTGTAGCTTAGGCTTGCTTTGCTCAAAATGGGTTTTTCCAATCAGTTGAAAACACTAAGTTTTTGTTTGTCGAAACTCCCAAGGAACCACCAATGAATATTGAGGAACCTTTAACCCTTGTTCAACCACAAGTTCTTAACTTAGAAATTTGGATGAGGATATCCTTGATAGCTTCAATGTTTTGATGCTCAAATTGTCCATTGCCAGGGACACGGCTAAGTACTTAGATTTTTCCTTCTCGAGAGGTGGTGCACTTTCCCCACAAGACTCGACATGCATCGAGACGAGATCTTTCAGAAGCCTTCCCTTAGACCAAATGGACGCGTTCCATCCTATCACCCCTACCACCTTATGTCCATCTGGCTAAGTTATTGCAACCTATATGATCAAGCCAGAGCCCATATGCCATGTGGCTGCACTAAAAGCTTCTAAACACTAAGTATCTCAAATCCCTTTGTTCCTGGGTGGCATTCCACAAGTGAGATACACAGGGTAGGCCATGAATATGGGGCCCTGGGTAACCACTCAACATAAATCCATCCAAGCAATTACCATTCCACCCAGGTGTTTCATTCACATAGTTGTTTTATTAAGCAAAAACATAAGTCAAAAGACTTAGTAAAATTTCCATAGCATGTGTATATAAACCACCCTTGTTTACTACTAGATAGGCTAAGCATGATATCAACATGTATCTTAACTTAGAGAATAATTCTACCAAGACTACAACTACTAGGATTTCCCATAGCATAGCATATAGATACTTAGCAAAAAAATTCATGTAAGCCCTATACAAAATATCACTAGTGCATAGTCAAAATAATGGGAAAAATAGATGAAGCACCACTTGCCTTGGTAGTTGTAGGATTAGCAACAATCTTCACAATCACAATCACCACTAGCACCAAAATCTACACATAAAATAATAGCACCAAATTCACATTTCAATATTCAAGCAAAAATATTATGAATGCATGCAAATGCCATGTGATGATTTTTCTAAACCAAACAAGACAAGTCAATATTACTGAGCACAAAACCAATTAAATATAGTCTAAATAAAATTAATTTGGCCTTATAAAAAATTTCAAAATATTTTATATAGTCAAAATAAGCCTATATTTTTCTCTGCATAAAATTCCATTTTTACAGAAACAAAATACAGAACTAATCCCACAGTAGTGTAGGATTTTGTTTTGAATCCATTGATATATTATTTGCATTTTTTGGACAAACAGAACAATAGTTATGAATTTTCTAAGTTTGAACAATTTAAAAGATTCAAAACAGATTTATAAATTAAACCACAGACGTGTGGTAGCGTCTGATTGGTCTATACCGCTTCGCGAGGATCGTGCCTACGTGCTATTGGATCAAGTCAGATCCAACATGCCAGATCTATGTGTACCCCTTCGCGATCTAATCTAATCTTGACCGCTAGATCTAGATCCCGCCGATCTCGGTGCTTCGACCAAACGCGGGTGGCGCCAATGGTCACCGCGGCGGCTGCGCGTTGGGCGGCGATGTTCCGGCAAGGTCAGAGGGTACGGGAGGGAGTGCGGGTTCTTACTGAGATCACAGATACGCGGTGATGCTCAATGTGTTCGTGGACGGGGCGGGGGCGCACGGGCACGGCGTCGATTCCTCGTCGGAGTTGGCGTCGGTGTTGAGCTCGCTCGGGAGTGGTTTTGACGGTGCTACAAGGCACGGAAAGACAAGCCAGAGGTGGTGTTAGACGTGCATGGACATGGCGAGCACACGTGCATCAAATAGATAGAAAGGGGTCTAGGGTTTACCGTAATCCTTCACCGGAGTAGTTCGGGACAGCGGTCGCACAAGCTCGAATGTGGAAAGCCTAGCGGCGCTCAGAGGGTGGCGGGTGAGGGGAAAGGAGCGGAGAGGGGAGGGGTTTAAGTAGAGGGGTCTGGGCGCGGGATTACTGCGGGATTTAACGCGAATTGATTTGTGAATCACTTGGCCAGAAACGGGCGGCGACAGCGTCTCTGCGGCGCTGATTGGGGAAGAAGGTGACGTGGCTGCGGGGTCCGCTCGTCAGTGTCTGCGGGTAGGGCTGCGCACGTGAGAGAGAGAGAGAGGAGAGGAGGAGGTGTCCGGGTGGGCTTAGTGGGCTGCTTCTGTTGTTGGGCCGAAACGGTGGTGCCGGCCCTTTTCCTTTTCTTCTCTCTTTTTCTTTTTCTATTTTGATTTTTCAGGAAACAAATGAAACCAAATTCAAATGGTTTTGAATTCAAAACTCCTCTAGGTTTTTGTAGTGTAATCTTTGCACCTAATTGTGTATAAAACACTACTTTTTAGTCAAATTCACCATGACACTTTGAAAATAAAATAAAACCTTGCCTCTTTGATATATAGATAATAGGCATATAAATGGTTTTATTTTGAATTTTGTTTTGAAATTTTTTGTGCAAGACAAGGATTCTATGAATGAATGAAATGCAAACTTTTACAAATCATGATTTTTGGGATGTTACAATTACTTTCCCTTCAGCGCAGTTAACTGACGCTCTTGAAGTGCTAAGAAAAGGTCTTCCGAGTATTATAGATAATTTTTCATCCTCAGGCATTTCAAGAATAATAAAGTCAGTGGGAATGACATGCTCATCTATTCTAAGTAGAACAACTTCGATCATACCAATAGGTTGTTTAGTGGATTTATCAACCATTTTTAAAGTGGTAGTAGTAGGAGAATACTCCCCTAATCCTAACCTTTTATAGAGGGAATATGGCATTACACTAACTCCTGCACCTAAATCACATAAGGAATTATGAATGTCAGTTTTGACTATTGAACATGAAATAGTTGGTATTCCGGGATCTCCTGATTTAGACAATAGCTTCCTAATAGTCAAGTAACTAGTCACCATGGAAACGGTTTCAGTTATATCTTTCTTTCTATTAAGAATATCACGAAGAAATTTAGAATAGGTAGGCACTTTAATTGCATCCGCAAATGGAATTTATAGACGAAGGTCACCTAATGCTTTTTTAAGAGTCATATATTACCTCATCCGGTGCTTTCTTTTTATGATCTAGACAGGGTAGCTTTTGCTCACCTTTCTTATTCTTATCATTTACCTTTTGTGGGGGATCATGCTCTTTAATTGCTTTCTTTTGTTGTTGCTTATCGGTTTTCTTTGTTTCTATTGCAACAACCTTGTCTTCTTTGCTTGTTTATTTTTCTTCTCTTAGATCAACAGTCTCTGCATCAGAGTCATAGCTTTTATCCTGTGTATCATTTTTCTCCTCCAAGGTTTGTTCTTGTGTTTCTTGAGCAGTTTCATCCTGAGGATCCACCAGTGTGTCATCTTCTTGACTTGTTTTGAGCAAGGCTTTTTCCCTTCGCTCTTTTTCAGCTTCATATTCTGGTGGTCCTAATGGCCCTGTAACAACTACACCTCCCCTTGTAGCAACATTAGTAGAAACAGGAATATCATCTTGAAGAAAAAATTTATAACCAGATGCTATTTGCTCACATTGGATTTCAATCATACTAAGGTACTTGAGAAATAATTTTATTTCTTGGACAACCTCGTCATAATTTTCGTTTAGTTATGCCAAAATCTTCTTATGTTTTTGGAACTTCTTATGCAAGTTACTATGAGATTTAGCCTATCGATGTTTTAATTCTTGAAAAAAATTCTAGTTTCGTCTTCTTTAGTAAAAACTTGTAACAAGTCTACTTTGTTGTCCTTAGCAAGTTCAGAAGCTATACCTTTTTCTTTCATTGTATTGTGTACTTTAGGCATAAGATCAGGAGTTATACAAAGTATTCCTATTTCTAGCCTAGTGCCAAAATTAGGATTATATAAAGAATCATTCTTAGCCCTAGTAGACATCAATTCCAAGCATGATTTAATAGTTAAAGTATTTATTGATCCTCCTACTGATAAGTCAATCAACTCTCTTAATTGTGTATTAAGATCGTGGTAAAATAAATGGCAAATAGTTGATTCAGAATAGCCATGATTAGGAATACTATTGATCATTCCAAAGAATCTATCCCAGGCTTATGGATAGTTTTCTCCCACGTTCTAACTGAAGTTGCATATACTATTTCTAATTTTAGTTACCTTTTTAAAAGGATTAAATCTGTTTATGAATTTTAACAATGCAATTTTCCCAACATTTAATATAACGATGAGGGAGAGAATATAACCAGTCTAGAGCCTTACCTTTGAAAGACCAACGAAATAGTTTTAGGCAAGAAATCTCTAAGCAAACCTTTTGGTCCAAGTGATGTTATCACATCGTCGAACTCTCTAATATATCTTCCTGGGTCTTCATCTTCCCTTCTATTGAAAGCTTTTTCCTACAAAATTTTAATAATTTCACCTTCAAATCGATATTCTCTAACTCCAGGATTAGGAAATTCTATTGGTTGTTTAAGAAAAGTATAATTTGGAGCAATGTATTCTCTGAGAGTTTTCTCAGGTTTCTTGGGAGTTGTCCTGTGAATGGACATAATTTCCATGAAGTCGCTCAGGTTCTCAACTTCAACCTTGTTCGATCTCAAAAGTTTTTCAATAATTTCATCGCGCCTTTGAGCAGGCAAACAATCAAGATAATCCGGTAGATAGGTCCTACCAGAGCATGTAGACCCTTTGTCTCCTAGGGAAACCATTTTGTAGAGGTAACACCTGAAATGTCAAGAGACAAAACACTTAGCGCTTAGCTCCCTGGCAACGGCGCCAGAAAATAGCTTGATGGCTGCAAGTGCACAGATCATTTGTAGCTAGTTTCAAAGTTAAGATGTCGATCCCACAGGGAGCCCAAAGGTAAGTGTTTATTGGTGAAGTCTCTGTCACACCCAAAGTTGTCACATGTATTTGAGTGAATTGACTGCAAGTGTTGAAATAAGAATGAAATTTGTATTAAAGCGGTTGTATTTAAATAAAACTAAAATGTAAACTTCAGAAATAAGAAGCATAAAAGTAAAGAACGATTTGTTTGTTGTTTTCTACAGATGGCAAAGTAGGCATGGGGAGATTTAGTTCATGGTGATAGTGAATGTGCCAGGTGGATGAGTGATAAGTGTAACAATTGTAATCTTATAAATATGTGTGTAGGCGAGCAACCCATAATTAGCTGGACCTCCTCTTGGTAGATTTCATCCCAACTTCAATAATCCCACTAGCCTTTTACCACAACCATGGTCAGTCACTAGACGATTAAGATCATTGAGGTTGCTTAGAAATTATGCTCCTTGGATCAGACTAATGCAATAAGCACGGTGGTTCCTCGTGATCCTCGAGTCAAACTAGTTCCCCATTGATATCCCCGTGTCACTCAGGGGTTGCCGGTCTGCTAGCGAACAAGATCTTCTCTATGTAGAACAAGGTATCATGTTGTCTGGGCCTTTAATTGGACAACAAGCATTAAGCATCCAACAGATAGTCAAGCACACATAATATAGTAATTAAAATCAACCACAAACTTAATGGAAATTATATAGGCACATCACATCTCACCAATCCCTTACATCTCCCATGCCCAAGGGAACTTACTCACACATGAGAGAAGAAAGCATCATCGATATAATTAAATAAAGGGAGTTCTTCTTGATATTACTGTGGAGATCCACAATAAGAATAGAAATAAATCCAAAACAATTCAAGATGGGAAGAACAATCTCAAACCCTAGTCTTGCAAGGTGGATCTCTCTCTCTCAAGTACAAGTAATGGCTATGGAGGTGTGGTGGCTAGGAGATCAAAGATCGTGGAGCGAGATGAAGAACGTCTTCCCCTTCTTCTCCGGATCTCTTCTTTCTCCCTTCTGGATGGGATGGCGGCTCGTGTGTTATGTTTTCTACCTCGGCCTCTTCATTAAAGTTGTCCTTTTTAATAAGACGGAGGCGATGGCCACTATACAGCGGGAACTATACAGCTAGAATGTAGAGGTCCCAACCTGATAAGGTAGAGATCCATGTGTTTACAATGCTAGTCCCTGGATCAATAGCTAGCATCCATAGTTTAAGATGTAATATCAAGGAACAAAGGTCATATTACAACTTATAACCAGGAATAAAATAATACATTACATCTTACATAGCTCATTTGGCTATCTCATTACAATGCAGCAGAAATAACTATATAGCATGGAGTCCTTCATCTTCAAAGTGCCACAGGCAATCAAGTTGGTTGTAGACTTGTAATCCTATTCAACACACCTCACTAACATCAAACAAACCTGCAACATAATAAGTTATAGCCACAAGGGTCAATACATTTGAATTGTATTGGCAAGTGATACTATGGTAGAGTAGTGGTATCTATCATCTATATGCAATTTGGCTAAGTGGAGCTTAGGCTTGCTTTGATCAAAATAAGGTTTTCCTTATAAGTTGAAATCACTAAGTTTTTGTTTGTCAAATCACCCAAGGAACAACCAATAGAATTGGTTAACCTTTAACCCTTGTTCAACCACAAGCTTTTAACTTAGAAATTGGGATGAGGAGATCCTTGATAGCTTCCATGACTTGATGCTCAAATTTTCCATTGCCGGGGACATGGCTAAGTACTTAGATTTTACTCTCTCGAGAGGTGGTGCACTTTCCCCACAAGACTCGACATGCATTGTGACAAGATCTTTCAGAAGCCTTCCCTTAGACCAAATGAACGCGTTCCAAGCTTATCACCCCCTACCACCTTCTATCCATCTGGCTAAGTTATTGCAACCTATATGATCCTAGCAGAGACCATATACCATGTGGTTGCACTAGAAGCTTCTCAACATTTGACATCTCAAATCTCTTTGTTCCTTGGTGGCTTTCCACAAGTGTGATACCAAGTTTTCCCTAGTGTACTAGACTTGTGATACATAAGTTTTCCCCAGTATACTGGACTTGTGTAACCACTCAACACAAACCTTTCCTTCCATTCCACCCAGGTGATTCATTCACATAGTTGTTTTATTAAACAAAACACAAGTCATAGACTTAGAAATATTTCATAGCATGAATATAATCCACCCTTGTTTTCTACTAGCTAGGCTAAGCATAATAGTAGCAAGAATCTTAACTTAGGGAAAATTCTACTAAGGCATCATCTACTAGGATTTCCCATGGCATAGCATACTTAGTAAAATTTCCATGCAAGTCCTACTCAAAATATCACTAATGCATAGTGAATATAATAGGACAAAATGTATGAAGCACCACTTGCCTTTTTGGTAGAGAATATAGGTTCACTCCTTGATCTTGCAAAGGTCACACTCTTCAAGGTTCACTACAATTTCAATCAAGCAAGGCACAAATTCAAACTAGCATTCAAACAATTAACCACATAAAATAATAAAAACAAAGCAATGCATGCAAGCATGTAAAAGATTGTTTTATTTGGAAAACTGGTTTCTATTATATTATAAACATTTTAAAACACCTATGGGCCATTTATAAAAGTGGCAAAACCATTTAAAATCAAGTTAGTGAAAATGGCCATTTAAATCATCTTTGTTTTGCTAGAAACGATTTTAAATCAAAGTAATAAATTCTAGGGTTTGCCAAATATGCTTTTTTAAACACAATGTTAGTGTTTAGGATCAAAGTGTTTAAAACAAATCCATTTACAAGAGGTTTCACCCAAAATCATTTTTAAATTAAAGCAACATTTTATTTTACTAGAAATGCCTTTAATCAAAGTAATAATTTTCTAGGGTTAATCAAATACATTTTTAAATATAAAACTTAGTGTTTAGGGTCAGAGAGTTTTAAACCAAACCATTTGCAAAAGGTTTTACTCAAAAATTATTTTAAAACATAATCAACAATTTTTGTTTTACTAGAAATGCTTTTATTCAAGTAATAATTCCTTAGTGTCACAAAATATACTTTTAAATCCAAAAGTTGGTTTTATGGTCAGTAGGTTGAAAAAAACCATTTGCAAAAGATTTTACCCTAAAAACATTTTTAGAATAATTTTTATACTCAAAATAGGCCTAAACATGTTTCTGAAAAAACACCTAATTTTAAAGAAGCAAAATACTAAACTAAGGGCATGGTTGCAAATATTTATTTTTCCTGATTCCAATGATATAAAATTTGCAATTTTTGGACGTGTGGATCAAAAGTTATGATTTTTGCAAAATCAAATCACTAATAGATCTAATCTGGTTTTTATAACAGAAATTGGGCCACGTGGTGTGTTCCTATTGGTCTGTACCATTTCGTTCAGATCTACCAATACAGGCTATTAGATCTATTTAACATCACACGACACAAATCACTCTATACCTCTTCGTCTAATGATTCTATCGTGTCCACTAGATCAACATCTAACGGCTCAGAGCGCTATGACCAAGTACGGGCGGCGCTGGGCGACGGTGAGCGGCGGTGACGCTCGGGCTGCGGCGTTCTGGTGAATCTAGGAAGCGAGGGAGAGAACGGAGATGCTCACCGGGTTTGTGGGGTCGTTGCGGTGCTCAACGTGGTCGTAGTAGGGCAGGGGGAGCACGGAGGTGACGTTGATTGCTCGCCGGAGTCGTCTCTGTCATTGGGCACGTCCTGTTGTCGACGGGGGCGAGGATACAAGGCATCGGAAGGCAAGCCGAGGGTGCCGTTAGACGCGCTAGACGAATACAAGTGTGTGAGCATCATCGAGAGAATAGGGGGCGGTCAGGGTTTACCGGGGGAGCTCGGCGGAGTTGACGCAGACGGCAGTGGCTCTCGGGCGAGGTTGTTACCGATGCTCTAGAACACGCACGGGCGAGCTGGGGCTACTGGCAGGTGCGCCTGGTGCTGGCGAGCAAACTAGCAAGCACTAGGGGGCAGGAGAGGGTCTGGCTTCGCCAGAATTCGCATTAGACCTCGTCGGAGTCAGTGGGGTTGCAGCGAGCAATTCGATCAGCCCTGGGGCGGAGAGGAAGTGGGTTCTGAGAGGAAAGAAAGAGGAGGTCGAGGCAATTATGTACGCGTGGTCACGGGGCGAGATTAACGCAGCATTGATGCAAATTGAAGGGGAGAAATCAGCGGCAAAAATGGCCGGGGTGAGGGGAGGAACGGGTCGCAGGGTTAAAGACGATGAGCTAGCAATGGGGTCACGATGTCAGCAAATGAGAGGGGGTATGGTGGGGTAGGGGTGTCATCGAGGTGGGGGTATAGACGTGGGTAAGAAAACATTTCGCAAGGAGGGGAGCTGGGTTGTTGGGTGGGCTGCTGTTGGGCTTGTTGGCCCTGGTAGCTGGATAGGTTAGTTTGGGCTGGTCCTTTTCTTTTTCTTTTTTTGAATCTTTTTATTTTTCTTTTCTGTTTTTCTGTTTTCAAATTCAAACACTCATTTGAATTCAGATTTATTTTTCAAACATTTTTCAAACTTTCAGTATGTTTTAATACTGTTTATTTAATGTGTTTAAAATTCCATTTTAGAATATTCCAATATTGTTTTATGGTTTTAATATTTATTTAGATGAGGTTGGTGTCTTTATTTAAATGAATTTGAATATGGTTCCAAACTATATAATTCTATTTAATTTTTATTTTATTCTTTTCAAGTTAATTAGATAACTTTTAATCCACTTGGGCAATTTCCATTATTATTCCCATGATTTAATTAATCATTTATTTTAGGGATTTTTGTCTTTTTCAAATCCAATATGGTTCAAGTCCATATAACTTTTTATTCAAATAATCTTCATTCCCCTATTTTATTTGTATTATCTTTATTCCATTTGCTTATGGATTTAATTCAAGTTTCAAATTGACTTCTAAATAAATTTCTTGGGATTTATTATTTATTTAGTTTAGGCAATTTCTCTTTATTTAAATAAAATTGGATATTGTTCAATCCTTATGATTTTATTTAAATAATCTTTTACACCTTTTTATTATTCAATAACTTTCATTTGTTCATGGATTTGGCCAAGATTTAATTTGGCTTTTAAATATTCCTTATTTATTTATTTCTTTCTTTATCTTATAAAATCCATATCTTTTTATTTATATATCCAAAATTGGTGATTCCAATTTGTATGATTTTATTTAATATTTGTTTATCTTTTTAAATCCTTTTAGGATTATTTGCTCACAATTTGGTATGGATTTTAGCTAGGAGCTTTATTAGCTTTGAAATTTATTTTCTTTATCTTATTAAATTCATAAGTTTTTATCCACGGCTCCAAACTAAGTGAAACCAATTTCCATGGTTTTATAATATTTTTGACTATCATTTTTTACCATTTAAAAATGTTTATTGCTGAATTTTATATGGAACCAATCCATAGTCTTAGATTATGGATTTTATATGGAACCAATCTCTCTAAGACTATGGATTTGTTCCATATAAAAATTCAACAACAAACATTTATAAATGATAAAAAATGATAAACAAAAATATTATAAAACCATAGAAATTGGTTTCATTTAATTTGGAGCAATGGATAAAAACTTAAGAAATTAATAAGATAAAAGGAAATAATTTCCAAAGCTAATAAAGCTCCTAACTAAAAATCCATACCAAATAGTGATCAAAGTAATACTAAAAGGATTTAAAAAGATAAACAAATATTAAATAAAATTATACAAATTGGAATCACCAATTTTGGAGCTATAAATAAAAAGATAAGAATTTTATAAGGCAGAGAAAGAAATAAATAAATAAGGAATATTTAAAAGACAAATTAAATCTTGGCCAAATCCATAAGCAAATGGAATAAAGATAATCCAAATAAAAATAAAGGAATAAAGATTATTTAAATAAAATTATATGGGATTAAACCATATTCAATTTATTTAAATGAAGACAAAATCCCTATTATAAATGATTAATTAAATCATGAGAAAAATAATTGAAATTGCCAAAGTAGATTAAAAGTTAACTAATTAAATTAAAAAGAAAATAAAAGATTATCTGAATAAAATTTGTATGGGTTTAAACCATATTTAATTTTATTTGAATAAGGGCAAAAGCCTCATTTAAATAGATATTAAATCATAATAAAATACTTGAAATAATTCAAAATGAATTGTTTACACACACTACTAAACAGTTTAAACCTACTGAAAAGGTTTTACAAAATGCTGATTTTAAATTGAAGTTTAAACCAAAGGTTTGAATTGAAAACAGAAATCACAAAAAGGAAAAAGAAAAAGAAAACAGAAAAAAAATGTAAACAAAGCAACCCAGCTAACCTACCCCAGCCCCAGCCCAACAGCAGGCCCAGCAGCGCAGCCCACCCGACTCCCCTCTCTCTTCCCCGCGAGCCTTTTCTCACTCACACATGCACCCGCAACCTTGCTGACTAACTGGTCCCACTGCCAACTCATCATCGTCGTCCTCGCCCGACCAGTTCCTCCCCTGATTCCTCTACCATTTCTGGCGCAATTCAATCGCTTCAATTCGCGTTATTGTCGTCTTAATTCTCGTCCGCGACCACACATGTTTAAGTGCTCCTATATCTTTCCCCTCACTCGTTGTTCCCTTTCCGCCACCAAGCTGCTCCAATTGCTCACTCGAACCACACTGTCTCCGACGAGCTTTCCCGTCGAATTCCGGCCAACCCCGATCGCCTCCCACCCCCTTGTGCACACGAGCCTGCTCGCCAGAACCATGCGCACCTGCCAGTATCCCTAGATTTCCCCCGCGCGCCCTAGAGCATTGGCAACGACATTGTCTGAGCGCCACCGCTATCTGCCTCGACTCCGGCGAATTACCCCGGTAATCCCTGACCTTTCCTCCCTCTCTGAATGATGCTCCTGTACTCGCCTCTCTCGTGCGCGTCTAATGCACCCTTCATTTTTCTTTGGCATGCATCGTAGCCTCGCCCCCGATGGTGACATAACGTGCCCGACGCAAAGCGCAACTCCGGCGAGCAATCACCGGCAACGTCGTGTGCCCCTTGGCCAACAGAGACAACGTCGAGCATCTACTCGCCACGGTGAACCCTGTGAGCCCCTTACCCCTCTCCCTCGCTTCCTATTTTCACCGGAACACCATCGCCCGAGCGCCGTCGTCGCGCGTTGTCGAGCTAGCGCCGCCAGATCTTGACCAGTTGATTAGGGTCGTTAGATCTTGATCCTGTGGATACGATTGATCACTTAACTGAAACAGTATGTATCAATCTGTGCCGTGCGATTCCCTTTTAATCCAACAGCCCATGTTGCTTAATCCGTGCAAACCGGTACCATCCAGTTAGATTCAGCCACGTGGCCAGACTCAGGATTTAAAACAGAAAATGAATCTATTAGAAGTTTGAATTTGTAAAATCCATAACTTTTGATCTGCTTGGCCAAAAATTGCAAATTTTATATCATTGGAATCAGGAAAATGAAACCTCTGAAACCATATCCTTAGTTTAGTATTTTGCTTCTGGAAAATTAGGTGTTTTTGCAGAAACATTTGTAGGACTATTTTGGTTATAAAAATTATTCTAAAAATGCTTTTGGAGTATAACCTTTTTCAAATGGTTTTATTTGAACTCTTTGACCCTAAACACTAAATTTTGTATTTAAAAATATATTTGATTAACACTAGAAAATTATTCCTTTGAATAAAAGCATTTCTAGTAAACCAAAAATATTGCTATGATTTAAAAAATGATTTTTAAGTGAAACCTTTTGCAAATGGATTTGTTTTAAACACTTTGACCATAAACACTAATAATTGTGTTTAAAAGCAAATTTGGATAACACTAGAAATTATTACTTTGATTTAAATCATTTCTAGCAAAACAAAAATGATTTAAATGGCCTATTTTCACAACTTGATTTTAAATGATTTTGCCACAATTATAAATGACTAGTAGGTGTTTTGAAATGTTTATAGCCTTATTAGAAACCACTTTTTAAAATAAAACAATATTTTACATGCTTGCATGCATTGCTTTGTTTTTATTATTTTATGTGGTGAATTGTTTGAATGCTAGTTTGAATTTGTGCCTTGATTGAATTGTAGTGAACTTTGAGGAGTGTGACCATTGGAAGATCAAGGAGTGAATCTAGTTTATCTACCAAAAAGGCAAGTGGTGCTTCATACATTTTGTCCTATTATTTTGACTATGCATTAGTGGTATTTTTAAGTAGGACTTGCATGGAATTTTCTATGTGTTAACTATACCTTGGGAAATCCTAGTAGATGATGCCTTAGTAATTTTTCCCTAAGTTAAGATTCTTGCTACTAGTATTCTTAGCCTAGCTAGTAGAAAACAAGCCTGGATTATTCATGCTATGAAGTATTTCTAAGTGTTTTGACTTAATGTTTTTGCTTAATAAAACTACTAAATGAATGAATCACCTGGGTGGAATGGTATGAATGGGATATGTTTAGTGGTTACACAAGGCCAGGAACTGGTGAACCTTGTGTATCACACTTGTGGAAAGCCACCCAGGAACAAAGAGATTTGAGATGTTAAAGTGTTGAGAAGCTTCTAGTGCAACCACATGGCAATATGGCATCTGCTTGGATCATATAGGTTGCAATAACTTAGCCAGATGGACAGAAGGTGGTAGGGGTGATAGGTTGGAACGCGTCCATTTGGTCTAAGGGAAGGCTTCAGAAAGATCTTATCTCAATGCATGTCGAGTCTTGTGGGGAAAGTGCACCACCTCTCGAGAAGTAAAAATCTAAGTACTTAGTCGTGTCCCCGACAATGGACAATTTGAGCATCAAGACATGGAAGCCATCAAGGATCTCCTCATCCCAATTTCTAAGTTAAAAGCTTGTGGTTGAACAAGGGTAAAGGTTAACCAATTCCTATCGGTTGTTCCTTTGGTGATTTGTCAAACAAAAACTTAGTGTTTTCAACTCATAAGGAAAACCTTATTTTGAGCAAAGCAAGCCTAAGCTCCACTTAGCCAAATGCATATAAATGATAGATACCACTATTCTACCATAGTATCACTTGCCAATACAATTCAAATGTATTGACCCTTGTGGCTATAACTTATTGTGTTCCAGGTTGTTTGATGTTAGTGAAGTGTGTTGAATAGGATTACAAGTCTAAAACCAACATGGTTGCCTGTGGAATATGAAGATGAAGGACCCCATGCTATATAGATATTTCTGCTACATTGTAATGAGATAGCCAAATGAGCTATGTAAGATGTAATGTATTATTTTATTCCTGGTTACAAGTTGTAATATGACCTTTGTTCCTTGATATTACATCTTAAACTATGGATGCTAGCTATTGATCCAGGGACTAGCATTGTAAACACAGGGATCTCTACCTTATCAGGTTGGGACCTCTACAGTTAGGTAAAGCTTTAAAACCATCAAAACGACAACCATCAATAGAAACCATAAAAAATTTGTCGAATCTCACAACTATCACTCAGCTACACCATTTTGTTGAGGGGTATATGAAGCGGGATATTGGTGTTTTATCCCCTCATCACTAAGAAATCCATTCAAGGTGTACTTCTTGAACTCGATGTCATTGTCACTCCTTATCACTGTTGCGGCTCAGATCACTTTAGAGCTTCATTGGGAAACCCCAAGAGGAAGGTGTGATGAGCACAACAGTAAGTTTTCCATCAGTAAGAAACCAAGGTAATCGAACCATTAGGAGGAAGGAAATGACTCAAAGGTTATCGAACCATTAGGAGCACAACACAAACTCAAGATTTTGCCCCAATGAAAAGTGAGGTTGTCAATCTCACTGGTTTGATGAAAACAAAGGATTAAACGTATGGTGTGGAATGTAATGGTGGCTTGCAGAAAGTAAACAGTAACAGTGGAAGATGTATCAATGGTAAAGATTGGACCGAGCTCCACAGTTCACTAGAGGTGTTCTCCTTAAGATAAACAACATAACATGCTGGGTAAACAAATTACAGTGGGGCAATTGACAGGACAGAGCAAGGCATAACAATGCAATACTATACATTCATGATCCTATGAGATTTGATTGGGCATTACAACAAGATACATAGACCGCCATCCAACTGCATCTATGACTAGTAATCCAACTTCAGGTTATCATCGAACCCCCTCCAGTATTAAGTTGCAAGCAACAGATAACTTCTTTAAGAAAAGTGTGTAAAGTAAACAATACAATTGTTCTATGAACAAAAGATTGTTGGTTTCTCCCTAGTAGCAATAGCACATCTACAACCTTAAAGATTGATGTCACTTCCCCAGATTCAATAGAGGCATGAACCCACTATCGAGCATAAATACTCCCTCTTGGAGTCACTAGCATCTACTTGGCCAAGATAGTTACTAGAAACAGAGAGCATGCAAGATCTCAAACAACACAGACATGATAGAATCAATAAGATAGAATCATTAACCAATCTGACATAGTAATCTCAATATCCATCGGATCCCCACAAACACAACATGCATGATTACAAAAAGATGATATTGATCATGAACGAAGCTCACAAGATCTAAACATGGTAGCACAAAGGAGGAGAAACAGCCATCTAGCTACTGTATGGACCCATAGTCCAAGGTGGAACTACTCACGCATCATACCGGAGGCTGGCATGGTGATGAAGAAGGCCTCCGGGATGATCTCTCCCCTCTGGCAGGGTGCCGAGAAGAGCTTCAGATCCCCCTGATCTAGGGACGATGGTGGCGGCGGCTATAGACTGTTTCATGGAGATCTGATCGTGTACTTAGGGTTTAGGTATCGGGGGCTTCTTATAGGCGAAGGGGGAGACCGAGTGGGTGCCCGAGGTGGTCGCACACCCCCAGGAATGGGCCAGGTCTGGCTGCGCAACCAGGGGGTGTGGGCCCCTCTAGGCCCTCCTCCATATCGTCTTCTAGCTCTGTGTTCTCCTCGGTGAAATATTGACTTTGGCGTTTGTCCCATCCAATTCCGAGAATATTTATTTTCTGGCTTTTAAGGAACCAAAAACAACAGAGAACAGGCAACTGGCACTATGGCATCTTGTTAATAGGTTACATCCGGAAAACGTATAAAAATACCTCAAAGTGTAGACAAAGCAAAGTAAAGTAGAAACTAAATAAGCATGGAACATCAAAAATTATAGATAGGACATTGTATTGACGTTGAACCATGTTGATGAAGTCGATGAAGTTTTCTTGGGTCTCGCTTTTCAACTTGAAGAATTATACCCATGTATATCTTGAGTAGTCATCAACAATCACCAAGCAATATTTATTCCCACCAAGACTAACATGAGACAGAGGACCAAAGAGATCCACGTGAAGGAGTTCTAAGATCCTCTTGGACTTGATGATGTTCGTAGGCTTGTGGGGAGAATCATGCATCTTTCCTTCAACACATGCCCTGCACACACGATATTTGGCAAAACAAACATTTTCTTTTATTCCAATAATATGGCCACCCTTGTGGAGACTTTGCAAAGTTCTCATATTGACATGGGATAGACGGCGATGCCATAACCAACCCACATCGGCCTTTATGAATAAGCACATCGCACTTGTAGTGGTTTTCCCCGAAAATTCCACCACATACAAGTCGTTTTTGACGTATCCAACGAAAATGACCTTTAGAGTCTTGCTCCACAACAGGACCACAATATAATTATCAATAAAGACGGAAAAACCCATCTTTCCAAGAGCACAGACTAAAAGTAATTTATATCCAAGGGTCTCAACAATCATGACATCCACGAGAGTAGTATCGTGTGCAACCACAACCTTGCCAAGACCATTACCTTAGACCTTGACTTATCGGCATATGTGACGGTTATTTGATCATGATTTGGTATTATCTCCAACATTATCGCCTTGCTTCCGATCATATGACTTGTGCATCCACTATCAAGCACCCACTTTGACCCGCCGGAAGCATAGTTCTACAAGAGATCAAACTAGTTTTTAGGTACCCATTTTCCAATGGGTCCTCTTTTGTTAGTGAAAATGGTCTTGGGAACCCAAATAGACCAAGCAATATAACCATCAAATGGTCCAACATATTGTGCATAAAAATCACCATAATAATCACGCATTAGAACATAGTGAGGGTTAGCAATTCCCACAAAATCATCTTGTGACATAGTTTTGCCACTTATGGTCTTACTACCCACAATGACCTTATCTTTTGCTTGTGCAGGCTTGGCCTTCTTATTGTTGTTGTTCCTTGGCCTTGGACACAAAACCAATTCCTCCTTTCTCATTATTTGACCTTTGCTTACTCAAAAGGTCATCAATAGACTTATTCCCTTCTAGGAAGGTAGCCTTTGCTGTTGGAGATATGCCTAAGAGGCAATAAAGTGGTTATTATTATATATTTGTGTTTATGATAAATGTTTACATCCCATGCTATAATTGTATTAATAGGAAACATTAATACTTGTCTATTTTGTAAACATAAAAGAGTCCCTAGTGAGCCTCTTGTTAAGCTAGCTTGTTGATTAATAGATGATAATGGTTTCCTGGTCATGGACATTGGATTTTATTAATAACAAGGTTATATCATTAGGAGAATGATGTGATGGACACACACCCATAGTAAGCATAGCATAAGATCAAGTCATTAAGTTCGTTTTGCTACAAGATTTCAGATACATAGTAACCTAATCCTTCGACCATGAGATCATGTTAATCACCATCACCGGATGAGTACTTTGATGACATCAAATGCCACTTCCATAACTGGGTGGTTATAAAGGTGGCATTGGGTATTCTGAAAGTATGTGTTGAAGCGCATGGATCAAGAGTGGGATTTGTCCATCCAAATGACGGATAGATATACTCTAGGCCCTCTAGGTGGAATGCCATCAAATTGTCTTGCAAGCATGCGACTAGGTCACAAGCGTTGTCATATCACGGAACAAGTAAAGAGTACTTATCGGTAACGAGGTTGAACTAGGTATGGAGATACCAACGATCGAACCTCAAATAAATAAAGTATCATGCAAGAAAGGGAATCGGTATCGTATGTAAATGGTTCATTGATCATGAATTCATCATTGAATATGTAGGATCCATTATAGATATCTAGATCCTGCTATTGGTTATTGATCGGAGAGGTGTCTCGATCATGTCTGCATACTTCGCGAACCGTAGGTTGACACACTTAAGGTTCAATGTTGTTTAAGTAGATATGGAATATGAGTTGGAAACCAAATGTTGTTCGGAGTCTCAGATTGGATCCAGGACATCACGAGGAGATCCCGAATGGTTCAGAGAATAAGATTCATATAAGGAAAGTCAATTTTTGGGGTTCGGAAAATTTATCGGTATTTTGGCTAGAGCTTCTAGAATGTTCTAGAAGGGGCCACCAGTGGGCCCACCACCCCGGGAGGGGACACATGGGACGAGGGTATGCTACGGGGGCCATGGGACAGCCGCACCATGATCCAAATGGTCCAACCGTCCAGCACAAGGAAAGGACAAAACCCTAATAAGGAAAGGGGAAGAAACTTGGGGGCAAATTTCCCCCCTTCCCTCTTGGGCCGCTGAGTTGGAGGAGGACACGGCCAGGGCTGGGAACCTGGATGCACCCCCCATCTATATAAGGTGGGGTAGGGATGGCTGTCACATCCCAAGATTTTCCAAATCTTGTAATGTGAAAAACAAATGAATAAAAATAAAACTTTGTTGATTTTTAGGGTGAGAAGAAACTTTTTGAATTCCAATGGGAATCTTCAAATCTATTTTGAACAAATAAAATCCTAAAGGGATTTAAAAAGATAAATAATTGATAAAGGAAAATAAAAATATTTAGAATTACTATTTTGAATCTTTTAATAAAAGGATTTGGTTTTCAAATGAAAAGGAAGGAATTTAAATAAGGATTATTTTATCAGCCAAATTAAAACTTGGCCAAGCCTTTAAAACAAAATATTTCTATTTGGAAAAAAATAGTAAAAGTTTATTTAATAAAAGTAATAAGGATTTAATATCCAAGTTTTATTAATAAAGGTTTTACTATTTCTAAAAAAACATCAAAACTTGTTTAAAATAAGTTTTCCAAGTATTTTTTATATTCTCAAATAAAACCTACTGATTTGGTTTTGAAAATATTTAGATTTCAAAAGGAGTTTTTAAATAAATCAAATCCTATTTTTGATTTATTAAAAAAAGGTCCATTTATTTAATTAATAAAGGACCCTAAAATAAAATTATTTTTATCTTTGGATTTTGGTTTATGTTACTGAACAGAACCAAATTCAATGTTGCAAATTTTGGTGAAGGTTTTGATTTGATTTGTTGATTGATTGGCTTGATTGAATTCAAAACAGAAATTAGAATTTGAAAAAGAAAAAGCTATCAGGAAGAAAAAATAGGATTTGGTCGACCCAACCCAGCAGCCCAACTAATCCCAGTACCAGCCCACCCCCACTCTCCCTCTGCGAAACGTTTTCAACCTATTAACTGACCCGCAGAGCAACTGACTTGTGGACCCCAACCCCCTCTCTCACTCCACTGACGAAACGGCCCCACACCCGAGCCTTCTTCCTCACCCGCCGCGACCTCTTCTCCCTAAACCTCGCTGCTGTTCCCTGTCATTCAATCCGCGCGTAAATTCGCAGTAATGCTGCAGTGATTCCGCTCAGCAACCTCGCCCATTTAACCGCCCAGGTTTCCTCTCCATTTCCCCTCTCTCGCCTGGCTCTCTCGGCCACCAGGCTGCTCGGAATCCACCCCGAACCACCACAGACTCCGACGAGCTTCCGTTCGAACTTCGGCCAGTAGACGCCACCCCACATCTCCCCGAACACATGAGCTTACTCCCCACTCCCAGACGCTTCTCCCAGTACCTCCCATACAACCGCGGGCGTCCCTGAGCATCACCTTCGACAAGCTCTGAGCGCCACCACGTCTGCCTCCCTCTCCGGCGAAGTCCCCTGGTAAGCACAGACCGCCCCACGCCGTCTCGTTCACGCTCCCACACTCGCCTCACTCTCCTGCACCTAACCATGCCCTCTGTTTGCCTCCGCGTGATCTACAGCGTCGCCTCCGACCACGACCAGAGCCGCCTGACGCCGTCCTTGACTCCAGTGAGGAATTCCGACGGACCCTAAGCGCCCCTTGCCAAGCCGACCGTACCTTGAGCATCACTACGTCCTTGCGATATCGGTGAGCATATTCCCATCCTCCCTCGCTTCCTGTTTCACCAGCGCCGCCACCATCTGACCATCGCTGCCGCGCGCAGCCGTCGAGCGCCGCTAGTTCTTGGCTAGTGGATAGGAGTCGTTCGATCCAGATCGAAGTGACGCGATTAGATCACTTAACGTTGAAAGGGTACGCATCCTGTGCCGCTCGATCTGACTTGATCTAACGCTCCAGAGTAGTCGATCCGAGCGAAGCGGTATGGACGAATCAGAACACGCCGCGTGGCACCAGACGATTTAGAAATAGAATTTGAATCTGATTTAGATGCAGATTTGAAAACCCTATAACTTTTGATCCACACGTCCAAAAATTACAAACTTTATATCATTGGAATCAGTGGAGCAAGACCTAGCCAACCCTGCAATTTGTTTAGCAAAAAGCCTCTAGTAAAATGTTTGTTTTTACAGAAA
Organism: Avena sativa; assembly: GCA_916181665.1. Lineage (NCBI taxonomy): Eukaryota > Viridiplantae > Streptophyta > Magnoliopsida > Poales > Poaceae > Avena > Avena sativa. The sequence goes on from OV702295.1 coordinate 365,597,513, forward strand.
CATTTGTATGCTTGTTTAGATTAGAAAAATTATTCAAAAATGTTTTTGAGGTTGAAATCTTGGCAAATTGATTTGTGGTGAACTTACTGACCATAGGAACCAACCCATGGTTTTGGAAATGAATTTGGTAAAGTTTAGGATGGATAATGGACTTAGCCCATTTCTAACCAATTAAAAATAATGGTTTTGTTGTGAAAATATTTTTGGAGTAAAAACTTTGGGAAAATGGTTTAAATCAAACCTACTGACCCTAAACACCAAGGTTTGAGAATTAGCAACTTATTGGGTGAAAGACATAAAGTTTTGATTTGATAAAAACATTTTCCACCACATAAAATGATGAATGGATTTAAAAATGGTTTATAGACAAAACTCTTTTCAAAATAACTTTGCCACTTTGGAAAAAAGTCCACCTTGAGCCTTACAAAGTTTAGAACCTAGTAGAGACCACCTTGGCAAATAAAACTATCTTATGCATGCTTCCATGCATGACTTAGAACCCATTATTTTATGTGTGTTTTGTTTGATTTTGGTTGGAATGACTAGTTGATATTGTGTTTGCTTGATTAATTGTAGTGAAGTTAGAAAAGTGTGAAACTAGCAAGATCAAGAAGTGAACCAACATTCCCTACCAAAAAGGCAAGTTACACTATCATCTAAAGTCCTACTATTTTCATTATACTTAGTGGATTTTAAAACATGCATGAAAAGAATTTCTATGCTTATGCTATGCTAAATCCTAATAGGATACCCTATACATTCCTTAGTGAAAACAATGTAGTTGATACATGCTTAGCCATGCTATATTTTGAAAAGAGATACATGTTGAGATTTTATGAAGTTGAGAAAGGACTTGTGTTTTATATAATAAAACAAGGACTCAATGAACCACCTGGGTGGACAAGGATACTTTAAGTTTTGGAGAAGGTGGCAACAAAAGGAACCATGTCTATGGCAATCCCTTTGTGTTGTGCTCCAAAAGAAAACCACCCAGGAAACTTAGAGATTGAACATGTTTCTCCAATTGTGGCTTTCGTGTACAACCACATGCTATTATGGATCTGGCTTAGTCAACTACATTGGGAAGACCCATGCATTTTCTTTAGGTTACTGAAAATGAGGACCTGGAATCTTACATGGGTACTGAAGACAAGCTAGCAATGGTGTATGGGAGGACCCTCTGGAAAGACTTCATCACATTCTCAATCTGCCAGTACTCCATCTTGGTGAGCACTAATCCAGTGGCCACTGGTGGCAACAGGATGAGATTGTGACATGTGGGTAAAGTGTACTACTTCTGCAGAAGATAATAAAATCTAAGTACTTAGACGTGTCCCCGGTTATGGACAATACTGAGCAACTAAAGCTTGAAGCTATGGGAAATCTCGACATTCCAATTTCTAAAAGAAAAACTTTTAAGTGATAACAAAAGACTTGCAGCACTTGGGGGTACCAAGGAGCTCAAGAGGTTTTGATAAAACTTGATGCACTTGAGCTTTACCAAGGAACTCAAGAGATTTTTGATAAAACTTGAACACTTGGGGTTACCAAGGAGATCAAGGAGATTTTGATAATAACTTAAACACTTGGGCTTTACCAAGAAATTTTCAAAGATTTGATCAAAGAACAAACCATTTTGAAAGGATAGGATAAAATATTGCTTTCTGCAAATAAGTCTCAAACCCTACTTAGCCAAAAATGCATGTAATGATAGGATCCACTCATATTCTACATAGTAGTGAAACTTGCCAATACAATTCAAATGTATTGACCCTTGTGGCTATAACTTGTAATGTTGCAGGTTTGATTGTTTTAGAGAAGATTGATTGATTAGGATTACAAAGTCTACAACCAACATGTCTGCCTGTGGCACTTTGAAGATGAAGGACCCCATGCTTATAGTTATTCCGCTGCAATGTATTGTAATAGCCAAATGAGCTATGTAAGATGTAATAAAAATATGTTATTCTTGGTTATAAAGTTATATTATGACCTTTGTTTCTTGATATTACATCTTAACTCTGGATGCTAGCTATTGATCCAGGGACTAGCATTGTAAACACAGGGGACTCTACCTTACCTTATATGAAGGTTGGGTTACTCCTTCTACAGATGGTATCAGAGCATTGTGTTGCCTGTAGGGTTTGTAAACCTAGGATTGGACAAGAACCCTTAGAAAAATAGGAGTTGTATTTGTTCCAAAACTTATTTACCAACAATCTTGTAAACTCTTTTCTCAACCATTTTGGTTTTGATTCCACCTCTCATCTATTCCAAACCTGATGGAAAAACCTACCCCATGGCCAAAGACTTCACCATGTGCAAAAGACTTCAACATCTTCAACTCTAATGACTTCAACATCTTCAGCATGTTCACCAAGGACCTCAACCTTGGATTCCACTAAGGACTACAAGTGAGACAAGTGAATCTTACTCAAGATATGGAGACCAAGGGAATGCAAAATTGAAGGAGTTCACCTCACATGAAGTTTAGTGACTAAGAGTTTTTCTCAAAGGAAACCATGATCTCATGCAAGAAGGAATCAACCAAGAAGGATGGGAAGATCACAAGTAAACCATATAGATGGACTACCATATTTTAGTTAAGTCAAACCCACCAACTTATGTGGTGTAACAAAAATATTTTGTTGACAAAGTATGTGCTTGAACTTTGTTGTTTGAGTGAAAAGTTGTTTGTGAATGCTTGCACATTGCTTGAGTAAATTGTGATGTGAGTGATTAGAATTATTCCCTAGAAAATCTTTTGCCTATTATAATCTTCATTCAACTCAAACAGATGACTACTCCAAGAGACTCCAACATCAAGGTTGATGACACCAACACCAACCAAAAGGACAGCATGAAAGAGCTCATAGCAACCCAACACCAGTTGAACCAAATGACAGCTCAATTCATAGCCAACACCAATGGTGAAGATCCAACCCTGCAAGAGTTTTTGGAAGACCAAGCCCAATTGATGCTTAAGGTGACTGATCAAATGATCAACATGGAAGAGAACTATTCCAAAAGGGTTAGTGACAACAAGGATGATAGAAATGTTATTCTAGATGGAGCCCCAGCTTGCATTATTTGTGGAGACAAGGATCATACTTCCAAGGAGCATGGAGATCAATGCCCCAATTGTGAAGAGAAACATCTTGTTGGACAATGCCCCACCTCTCAAGCTACTTGCTACCTATGTGAAGGAAACAACCATGTTCCTATCCAATGCCCCATCTATTCCATTGTTGAACAAAGGAAACAAGGTGGAATGCAACAAAGGATTGCAACCAATCCAGAAGGATCCAAGTCTACCAAGAAGGTTGATGACAAAGGAAAAGGTCCACTTATACCTCCAAGCAAAACAACCCAATTCAAAGGATCAAATAAGAGTAATGTGAATTTTATGAAGAGCAATAAAAGGTCCAAGAAACATGTAGACATTCCTACCTACCAGATAACATATGAGCAACATGAACTGGATGCACTCCTAGCTTTGGAGAAACCCAAAAAGCAAAAGAAGGACAAAAGCCATGTGCAATGTCATAAATGTAAAGAAATGGGACACTATTCTAGTGAATGCCCAGAGAACCAGAAGAATAAGGATTGGCCAAGTGATGTGCAACAACTGCAAAGAGCTAGGCCATTATGTAGCAACTTGCCCACAAGAGCCACGTAAAGAACTCAAAGATATCAACTGTTTCAATTGCAAGAACCAAGGACATTATGCAAGCAACTATCCAGAAAAGATGAAGAACAAGTTAAACAAGCCTATGGAGAATCTCAACCTTGCCCATGAGTCAAGTGTGGAAACAAAGGACACAATGCAGATGTTTTCCCAGAGAAGTTCCCCAAGATCCCAAGCAAGCCAACATGTAGTTTAGTTCGAATATTTTAAGGGTGGTAGTACCCTAGATGTTTTGAGCCTACTTGTAACCCTAGCCTTCCCAAATCTCGGAATGAGATTTATTTTAAGGGTGGTAGCCTGTCACATCCCAAGATTTTCCAAATCTTGTAATGTGAAAAAAAAATGAATAAAAATAAAACTTTGTTGATTTTCAGGGTGAGAAGAAACTTTTTGAATTCCAATGGGAATCTTCAAACCTATTTTGAACAAATAAAATCCTAAAGGGATTTAAAAAGATAAATAATTGATAAAGGAAAATAAAAATATTTAGAATTACTATTTTGAATCTTTTAATAAAAGGATTTGGTTTTCAAATGAAAAGGAAGGAATTTAAATAAGGATTATTTTATAAGCCAAATTAAAACTTGGCCAAGCCTTTAAAACAAAATATTTCTATTTGGAAAAAAATAGTAAAAGTTTATTTAATAAAAGTAATAAGGATTTAATATCCAAGTTTTATTAATAAAGGTTTTACTATTTCTAAAAAACATCAAAACTTGTTTAAAATAAGTTTTCCAAGTATTTTTTATATTCTCAAATAAAACCTACTGATTTGGTTTTGAAAATATTTAGATTTCAAAAGGAGTTTTTAAATAAATCAAATCCTATTTTTGATTTATTAAAACAAGGTCCATTTATTTAATTAATAAAGGACCCTAAAATAAAATTATTTTTATCTTTGGATTTTGGTTTATGTTACTGAACAGAATCAAATTCAATGTTGCAAAGTTTGGTGAAGGTTTTGATTTGATTTGTTAATTGATTGGCTTGATTGAATTCAAAACAGAAATTAGAATTTGAAAAAGAAAAAGCTATCAGGAAGAAAAAATAGGATTTGGTCGACCCAACCCAGCAGCCCAACTAAGCCCAGTACCAGCCCACCCCCACTCTCCCTCTGCGAAACATTTTCCACCTATTAACTGACCCGCAGAGCAACTGACTTGTGGACCCCAACCCCCTCTCTCACTCCACTGACGAAACGGCCCCACACCCGAGCCTTCTCCCTCACCCGCCGCGACCTCTTCTCCCTAAACCTCGCTGCCGTTCCCTGTCATTCAATCCGCGCGTAAATTCGCAGTAATGCTACAGTGATTCCGCTCAGCAACCTCGCCCATTTAACCGCCCAGGTTTCCTCTCCATTTCCCCTCTCTCGCCCGGCTCTCTCGGCCACCAGGCTGCTCGGAATCCACCCCGAACCACCACAGACTCCGACGAGCTTCCGTTCGAACTCCGGCCAGCAGACGCCACCCCACATCTCCCCAAACACACGAGCTTACTCCCCACTCCCAGACGCTTCTCCCAGTACCTCCCATACAACCGCGGGCGTCCCTGAGCGTCACCTTCGACAAGCTCTAAGCGCCGCCACGTTTGCCTCCCTCTCCGGCGAAGTCCCCTGGTAAGCACAGACCGCCCCACGCCGTCTCGGTCACGCTCCCACACTCGCCTCACTCTCCTGCACCTAACCATGCCCTCTGTTTGCCTCCGCATGATCTACAGCGTCGCCTCCGACCACGACCAGAGCCGCCTCACGCCGTCCTTGACTCCGGTGAGGAATTCCGATGGACCCTAAGCGCCCCTTGCCAAGCCGACCGTACCTTGAGCATCACTACGTCCTTGCGATCTCGGTGAGCATATTCCCATCCTCCCTCGCTTCCTGTTTCACCAGCGCCGCCACCATCTGACTGTCGCCGCCGCGCGCAGCCGTCGAGCGCCGCTAGTTCTTGGCTAGTGGATAGGAGCCGTTCGATCCAGATCGAAGTGACGCGATTAGATCACTTAACGTTGAAAGGGTACGCATCCTGTGCTACTCGATCTGACTTGATCTAACGCTCCAGAGTAGTCGATCCGAGCGAAGCGGTATGGACGAATCAGAACACGCCGCGTGGCACCAGACGATTTAGAAATAGAATTTGAATCTGATTTAGATGCAGATTTGAAAACCCTATAACTTTTGATCCACACGTCCAAAAATTACAAACTTTATATCATTGGAATCAGTGGAGCAAGCCCTAGCCAACCCTGCAATTTGTTTAGCAAAAAGCCTCTAGTAAAATGTTTGTTTTTACAGAAACATTTGTATGCTTGTTTAGATTAGAAAAATTATTCAAAAATGTTTTTGAGGTTGAAATCTTGGCAAATTGATTTGTGGTGAACTTACTGACCATAGGAACAAACCCATGGTTTTGGAAATGAATTTGGTAAAGTTTAGGATGGATAATGGACTTAGCCCATTTCTAACCAATTAAAAATAATGGTTTTGTTGTGAAAATATTTTTGGAGTAAAAACTTTGGGAAAATGGTTTAAATCAAACCTACTGACCCTAAACACCAAGGTTTGAGAATTAGCAACTTATTGGGTGAAAGACATAAAGTTTTGATTTGATAAAAACATTTTCCACCATATAAAATGATGAATGGATTTAAAAATGGTTTATAGACAAAACTCTTTTCAAAATAACTTTGCCACTTTGGAAAAATGTCCACCTTGAGCCTTACAAAGTTTAGAACCTAGTAGAGACCACCTTGGCAAATAAAACTATCTTATGCATGCTTCCATGCATGACTTGGAACCCATTATTTTATGTGTGTTTTGTTTGATTTTGGTTGGAATGACTAGTTGATATTGTGTTTGCTTGATTGATTGTAGTGAAGTTAGAAAAGTGTGAAACTAGCAAGATAAAGAAGTGAACCAACATTCCCTACCAAAAAGGCAAGTTACACTATCATCTAAAGTCCTACTATTTTCATTATACTTAGTGGATTTTAAAACATGCATGAAAAGAATTTCTATGCTTATGCTATGCTAAATCCTAATAGGATACCCTATACATTCCTTAGTGAAAACAATGTAGTTGATACATGCTTAGCCATGCTATATTTTGAAAAGAGATACATGTTGAGATTTTATGAAGTTGAGAAAGGACTTGTGTTTTATATAATAAAACAAGGACTCAATGAACCACCTGGGTGGACAAGGATACTTTGAGTTTTGGAGAAGGTGGCAACAAAAGGAACCATGTCTATGGCAATCTCTTTGTGTTGTGCTCCAAAAGAAAACCACCCAGGAAACTTAGAGATTGAACATGTTTCTCCAATTGTGGCTTTCGTGTACAACCACATGCTATTATGGCTCTGGCTTAGTCAACTACATTGGGAAGACCCATGCATTGTCTTTAGGTTACTGAAAATGAGGACCTGGAATCTTACATGGGTACTGAAGACAAGCTAGCAATGGTGTATGGGAGGACCCTCTGGAAAGACTTCGTCACATTCTCAATCTGCCAGTACTCCATCTTGGTGAGCACTAATCCAGTGGCCACTAGTGGCAACAGGATGAGATTGTGACATGTGGGTAAAGTGTACTACTTCTGCAGAATATAATAAAATCTAAGTACTTAGCCGTGTCCCCGGTTATGGACAATACTGAGCAACTAAAGCTTGAAGCTATGGGAAATCTCGACATTCCAATTTCTAAAAGAAAAACTTTTAAGTGATAACAAAAGACTTGCAGCACTTGGGGGTACCAAGGAGCTCAAGAGGTTTTGATAAAACTTGATGCACTTGAGATTTACCAAGGAACTCAAGAGATTTTTGATAAAACTTGAACACTTGGGGTTACCAAGGAGATCAAGGAGATTTTGATAATAACTTAAACACTTGGGCTTTACCAAGAAATTTTCAAAGATTTGATCAAAGAACAAACCATTTTGAAAGGATAGGATAAAATATTGCTTTCTGCAAATAAGTCTCAAACCCTACTTAGCCAAAAATGCATGTAATGATAGGATCCACTCATATTCTACATAGTAGTGAAACTTGCCAATACAATTCAAATGTATTGACCCTTGTGGCTGTAACTTGTAATGTTGCAGGTTTGATTGTTTTAGAGAAGATTGATTGATTAGGATTACAAAGTCTACAACCAACATGTCTGCCTATGGCACTTTGAAGATGAAGGACCCCATGCTTATAGTTATTCCGTTGCAATGTATTGTAATAGCCAAATGAGCTATGTAAGATGTAATAAAAATATGTTATTCTTGGTTATAAAGTTATATTATGACCTTTGTTTCTTGATATTACATCTTAACTGTGGATGCTAGCTATTGATCCAGGGACTAGCATTGTAAACACAGGGGACTCTACCTTACCTTATATGAAGGTTGGGTTACTCCTTCTACAATGGCACACCTCTGTCCCTTGCTCCAACCCTAGCCGTCACCTCCCTCCCTCCTCCTTCCTGCTGCTCCAGCTTAGGCGAAGCCCTGCAGAAATCTCTCCTCCTCCACCACCACCACACTGTCATACTACTGGGATTCCAAGGGGATATACTACCTATGTTGCCCGCTGGAACGGGGAGAGGAAGGTCTTCATCGACTCCATACGTGTGACCGAGTGCGGAAGCGCTGCCGGAACGCGGCGTCAGAAGGATTGTCTACGCGATCTTGAGATCGACAAGTGATCGACTACATCAACCACGAGATCTGATCTTGTTAAACTCTTTGGATCTATGAGGGTTAGTTCTCTCCAATCTCGTAGATTAGATCTTGGCTTTGCCATAGATTGGATCTTGGTTTTATTCGTTGTTGCGATAGAATTTTTTTGTTTTCCATGCAACAAACCCTATAGTGGTATCAGAGCTGAATCTATGCATAGATCTGTTGCCCCAAACTCAATAGTATCCTTTTTAGCCTTTTTATACTTAGCAATGGCATGATCATGTTGCTTAATGAGTTTGTTAATATTTTGATCATTTGCCTCATCGAGGCCTTCAGGCTTTTCTTCAAGAGACTTCCTAGTCTCTTGCTCTTCTTCTAGAGCATTATTTAGAGCATCCATCTCAAAAATGTGCTATCTCCCTAGTTTGCATCTCTCATCAAGAAGCTCTTGTGTGTGAGAGAGTTGATTCAAGAGATTCACAAAATGCTTCTTGTGATACCCTTGCAAGTTAGTCATAAACGCATCAAAAACAACTAATTCCTCCTTCACCTCAAGAGTCATATCATCACCAAGTTCATCATCAATCATTAAGGTGGGGAGATAAGAAGATGATACCTCCGATCCTCTTTCCATAATACAAGTGACGTTCTTGTTGGAGATATTCTCATTTGGAGAGTCAAAGAGTGAGAATGTGGATGTAGAGGTGGTGGTGATAGCCACCACACCATTTGATGTTTCTTCTTCTTCACCATCATCTTCATCATTGGAGTATAATTCTTCATGTGCTATCAAGACAATATCACCCGACTTCTTACTATTGACATACTTCTTGATGAAGGGCTTCTTGAAGGGGGCTTTTGACTTTTTCTTCAATACAAGTTGACCACCATTATCTTCCCTCTTCGCATAGGGACAACCGGCAACAAAATGGTAGCGGTCACCACAGTTGAAGCAAGTTATCACTTTTGAACTATTTTCTTTTCTACCACTTGGGTTGCTTCTTCGTTGCATCTCCATCTTGTCCTTGGTGGGATCTTTCCAAAAGTTCCTGGCATAGAATGCCATGTATTCACCATGAGAAACCTTGACATCTTCGAGGTCAACCATGGTTGGAGCTTCATCACTTCCTTCTTCTTCCTCATACTCCACCACTTTGGCCTTTAAGACAAGGTTGACACCATTGCTCATCCCGAGGGCTCGAGCACGAGCATCTTTGGAATTCTTGGCAGCCACCTTGAAAGCAGCCATCTCTTGCATAACTTCATTGGATCTCATGAGATGATAGTTGTGTCTTCCTTGGAGAATCTTCAAGTCGGTGGGCTCGGAAGGCATGAGCGCACTCACATACTTTCTTTTTTCCAAGCATATGTGAGGCACCAACATTTCTAAAGGCGGTGGCAGTGGATTTGAGTCTTCGATACATGTCTTCATGATCCTCACCATCCTTCATATATAAGCCTTCGGCTTCATTGCTCAATGCATCATAACGGTTTCTTCTCATGCTCTCATTTCCAACAAATAACTCAGTGAGAGCATCCCAAGCTTCCTTGGCAGTTTTGAGGTGTTCAATGTGAGGGGAATCTTTTTCCCTAAACTTTGTTGAATCATGTGCAATGCGGTGGCATTGAGTTGACTATTGACAACTTCTCTTCTTGTCAAGTTGGTTGGATCCATAATTCTGAGTACTTTTTTAATAATATTCTACAATTCAATGCAAGAGCTGCACACATGAGATTTCATTAACACTTACCATTGAGCAAAGGTATGTGCATCTAGCTTAGATAGGTCACCTCTATTATTTATGTGTGGGTGAGGGATCGGGAGAGTACCATCCAGGAACCGTGTGGTGTTCTTCCTTCCCATCGCCCTTTTTGGTGGAGGAGTTATTGGGGGTGTCAAGTTGTTCATCCTCGAATTCTTATCCTCGGGACGAGGTGGAACCTCAACCCGAGAAGAAGAATTCGGATCCTCATGTGAGGTAGAGGGCATGGTCGATTTTTCTTTCCTGAATTGCGCCATCATTTCACGCAACTCACTTATTTGACCAATCATGGAAGATTCCAAAGATTTGAAATCTTTCATTGTGACCGTGTCCCCATCCTCACCATCTTGGCTACCCATACTTTCTTAGGCCGTAAAGCCCGAAATAAGAGTCGAGGATCTGATACCAATTGAAAGGATCATATGGGCACCTAGAGGGAGGAGTGAATAGGTGCTACTTCAAATTTTACTCCTTTTCAATTTAGGGTTTGACATAAAAGGTAAATTCTCTAGATTATGCAACTAAGGTGAATTTACCTATATGCCACACAACCTCAAAGAACTAAGCAAGAACTAGATAAGTAAAGTGCAGTAAAGGATAGATGTAACCAAAGTGGAGCACGCGGAGACATAAGGATTATTTCCCGCAGTTCCTTCCTTTTGAGGGAAAGTACGTCTACGTTTGGAGAGAGGGTGGTTTCAAACCACCAACACCACGAGAGGCCCCCCTTGATCTTCGGTGAACCTCACCCAAAAGGGTTCGATTCACTTCTTCCACTATATCGGCAACCTTCGAGGTGGGAGTTGGCACCTTTACAACAAGTTCAAGGCACACATCCACAACTGAATTGGAGCCTCTCGAATGCAAACAAGCTGTCACAAGAAAAATACAAGCTTGTAAATACCAAATCAACAACTAGGGTTTCCAATGAAACACTAGAGCAAGGGTCCCTCAAATGAACGAGGAGGAAATGAAGTTCTCTTTTGGTGAAGATGTAGATCAAGGCCTCCTCCTTCGATTCTCCAAAGATCAAGATCTTTTGATGGTTGGAGGGGGAGATCTCTTTGATTTGGTGGATCATATTTAGGGTTCTTAAGAGTAGGGAACGAGCAACATTCAAAAGTAGAAGAAGGGGCCTTTATATAGGCCCCCCGAAAATGTAGGCGTTGGGTTCACTTAACCCGGACAATCTGGCAGAAATGGTCTGGATAGTCCGGCTTGTCCAGACACTCCGATCGCAACACGTCGGACACTCTAGCCTGGCAAAGAATCCGGGTAGTGTCCGGGCAGTGTCCGATCTAGGATACAGTATGTCTGCACGCTTCGTTGAAACTCGAGAAGTCCCTGGACTGGACACTCCGGCTGAACACAGCCAGACATTTTGGCTGGGCCGGATACTCCGGCTGATATCAGCTGGACAGTCCGGCAAAATCTTGATCTGTTGATAATAAATTTCCTGGGAACCCCTTTTTCCCTTAGAGAGCAATAACAATATTCAGCTGATAATATAAACATATCATGAAATATTTAGCAGCTGATTAAACCATCCTAGTATTGTCAACAAACATCAAGACAATTAATAAGGGCACAAATGCCCTTTCACTAACAAATACATTTTGAAACACCACTTCCAACATCAATTGTCGAATACGGAGGCATAGCCATGGCCAATCTTTTATTCTGAAATATTGTAAAGAATATTGTATTCTTTTATATTACTTAATAAAGTTAGATTTCCTTTCCAATTTGAACAATTTGTAATTTCATTATAGTTTTGTGGTTGTAATAAAATAAACTTTCCCTTGAAATTTCTATTTTATTCATTAAGACTTGTAATTTTCAATTTCTCTTGTAAATGTCTCATGAATTTGGATTTGTAAAGCAATAAGACTATTTATTTGTAACAATAATACTTATTATCCTTAATTTTATTCTTTTAATTATTGAATTGTTTAAATTTTGAATTACCAATTCAAATACTCTTGAATTACATCAATTGTTTATTGAATTCAAATTTGTTTCCCTAACATCAAAGAAATCAACAAAAGTCATGTCGAAATTCATCGCACCTACCCTGACGTTTTCATCAGAGCAAGAGAGACCTCGATCACCCTATAGCCCTTTTAATTTTGCGCAAAAAATTCTCCGAATTTTCTTGTACATAAATGTAATGCACACAAATGTGACTTCATCTATACTACTATTAAACAAGCAAACATTAACTTTCTTAAGGACACCCCATTTATTGTACATAGACTAATCAGCACCGCATGTTTAGACCAACTAATCTCAATCTAATGGCCAGTATTGTATGGTGTGCATTTAGCAATTTTGGTTGACTGAATGTACTTCACCTGCAGAGGAATATTTCCTCCTGTGTCCGCATTATTCAACCCTTGCGCCCGAATTGGTGACACAAATTGTGGTGGTGAGTTTAAGTGCGGTGCTGCATGCAAGGAAAGAATTTATTTGCCCATGCAAATTGCACACAATCTTCAGCCCCAAATTCATGGCGCAAATTGTATTGGAGTAACTGACACAATTACATGCAAGGAAAGAAATTAAAACTCCAGACGTTACAGAGTTAGCCATGCAGCGGTCGTTCCATCTAAAAATGGCGTATCTTAACTCTTCTTTCACACAACGACACGGCGAGTGCTCGCTCGAGTAGGCAATCGTGAGCTCAGAAGTAGTTGTTGGTGTCCATGCCCTGGGATTGAAGTCTTGAACATGAGCGACATGTGCGAATACACGACCATGGCGATAGCAGCCACGTGGCGGCGCCTACAACTTCATGGATGATCAAGATGACGCACATGAAGGCTGCCATGATGACATTTTGGACGGCGCCCTGGACGCCATGCGGTTCATTGCCCTTGACGTTTACCGAGGTCGTTCTCATAGTGCACGATGTCGCTCTAGACTACGTGCGCTTTAGTGCCCTTGGAGTGTTCGTCCGTCCCACTTGTGCACGACGGGCGTCCTCGAGGCTCCGATGCATGCATGATGGCGGCCTGCATGGCGTGCGTGAAGACATCCTCTCCTCCCGGGCGTGACGACTCGATCCGTGTGATCATGTCACCGGCCGATTAAGCCCCCAGGTGAAGGCCTTTATATTTAGTTCTTTGCGACTGGCAGAAACATTCATATTAACCTCGGTTGCACACATCTTTGGATTGATCAATGCACCATTGTTCATGAATCCATGATATATAGTTTTTTTATTGGTATCTCAAGCCAAAGACCAATACTTTCACCTAGGTTGCATTTCTAAATGACTATTTCTTTATGTTACAATTTTTAAACATGAGATGAATATTTTTATGGATCAAGTGTGATGAGAGTTTATGACTATATTATGCTTAGGTAGCGCATGTTATATTAATAGACAAACCAAAAAAACAAAGAAAGTACAACATGTCATAAATGTAATGCACACAAATGTGACTTCATCTATACTACTATTAAACAAGCAAACATTAACTTTCCTAAGGACACCCCATTTATTGTACATAGACTAATCAGCACCGCATGTTTAGACCAACTAATCTCAATCTAATGGCCAGTATTGTATGGTGTGCATTTAGCAATTTTGGTTGACTGAATGTACTTCACCTGCAGAGGAATATTTCCTCCTGTGTCCGCATTATTCAACCCTTGCGCCCGAATTGGTGACACAAATTGTGGTGGTGAGTTTAAGTGCGGTGCTGCATGCAAGGAAAGAATTTATTTGCCCATGCAAATTGCACACAATCTTCAGCCCCAAATTCATGGCGCAAATTGTATTGGAGTAACTGACACAATTACATGCAAGGAAAGAAATTAAAGCTCCAGCCGTTACAGAGCTAGCCATGCAGCGGTCGTTCCATCTAAAAATGGCGCATCTTAACTCTTCTTTCACACAACGACACGGCGAGTGCTCGCTCGAGTAGACAATCGTGAGCTCAGAAGTAGTTGTTGGTGTCCATGCCCTGGGATTGAAGTCTTGAACATGAGCGACATGTGCGAATACACGACCATGGCGATAGCAGCCACGTGGCGGCGCCTACAACTTCATGGATGATCAAGATGACGCACATGAAGGCTGCCATGATGACATTTTGGACGGCGCCCTGGACGCCATGCGGTTCATTGCCCTTGACGTGTACCGAGGTCGTTCTCATAGTGCACGATGTCGCTCTAGACTACGTGCGCTTTAGTGCCCTTGGAGTGTTCGTCCGTCCCACTCATGCACGACGGGCGTCCTCGAGGCTCCGATGCATGCATGATGGCGGTCTACATGGCGTGCGTGAAGAGATCCTCTCCTCCCGGGCGTGCAGAGTCGATCCGTGTGATCATGTCGCTGGCCGATTAAGCCCCCAGGTGAAGGCCTTTATATTTAGTTCTTTGCGACTGGCAGAAACATTCATATTAACCTCGGTTGCACACATCTTTGGATTGATCAATGCACCATTGTTCATGAATCCATGATATATAGTTTTTTTATTGGTATCTCAAGCCAAAGACCAATACTTTCACCTAGGTTGCATTTCTAAATGACTATTTCTTTATGTTACAATTTTTAAACATGAGATGAATATTTTTATGGATCAAGTGTGATGAGAGTTTATGACTATATTATGCTTAGGTAGCGCATGTTATATTAATAGACAAACCAAACAAACAAAGAAAGTACAACATGTGATTTGGGGCCTATATAATTAAAATGAGGACCTCTTGACTATTTTCCAAGTATTAATCTTACCATCCAAGACAATATCCAGTAAGGCCCGCATTACTATACAAGAATTAAATCTATCTGCACATTTCAAATCTACCACACCATTACTTTTGTCATATTTGTGTACCCTATAATAAAAATTATTACACGATGAGACTTGCACACTTGTAGTATATACCATGACTATCTCCAGCATTTTTTTAGAATATTTGATTCTGTAAACTGTGAGTTTTTGAATTTTTAAAATAAAGGGCTCCCTATAGCTCGAGAGCAATTTGTCCATACGAGAGATCCGGATACATAGTATTGTAGAAAAAGGTTAAGATTGCGTGCAAATGTTATGGATAAAATCGAAAATTATTGAAGGACAATGATCTATCATGTTGGCCAAAAGTAAAGTTGATATGCAGTTTTCTAAAAAAAACTTTAAATATTATCGGATTTTTAGATAGAGCATAAACTTATTAGTTGAGACTGTGCGCGTGCATAACTACTAGTTATTTTTAGGTGCTGATCTTCTGATGTTACACCAGGTGGATAGAATTCCTATCTCTAACACAATTCTGCCGACAGCATTATTGTTCAGCCGGTATCTCCCCGGTGAGCTGGTTACTACTCAGGTACAGATGCGTCAGGTATCTGAGCTTGGCTACGCTCTTTGGGATGCTGCCAGAGAGCTGGTTACCTGATAGGTCCACGAACTGCAGCAGAGGCATGCCGTTGCCAAGATTGACTGGCATCTCACCGGAAAAATTGTTGTTCCCGGCGGTGAACACTTGGAGCGAAGCCGCCGCCGCTGGGATGTTTCCACCAAACTGATTTTTCTCTATGTTTAAAGTCGTGAGGTTGACGTACATGGTGACCGGCAGAGTCCCGCTGAGCTGGTTATTCCGCAGGAGCACATACCTAAGCTGTGTCGCCGTCCACAGTGCTTCAGGTACATCGCCGGAGAGCTGGTTATTGTCGAGCCGCAGGTCGTTGAGCGTGGCGCAACCGGCGAGGCCTGCCGGGATGGATCCGGTCAACCGGTTGTTGATGGCGGTGAGCGACTGGAAGTTGCCGTTGCTGCACAGCCCCTCTGGTATCACGCCAGTGATCTCGTTGTAATCGACATAAATAGACATCAACGGATACGACGAGTTCTTGCCGAGGTCCGGAGGGAGCGTGCCGCTGAGACGATTGCTGAACAGAGACAGCGTCACCAATGAAGGTAACCGGCCGATGCTCGCCGGTATCTCACCGGAGAAGTTGTTCTTGTAGAGTTTCAGTGTTGCAAGTTTCGGGAGGTGACCGAAGGCTTCCGGATGGACCCAGTCAGCCTGTGATTCGAGGTCAGATCGATCATCACCAAATTCACCGCCCCGATAGGACCGTCTACGACGACGCGGCCGGTGAGGTTGTTTCCGAATAGAGTCAGAGTCTGCAGCTTGGTGAGGTTCCAGATCCCCGGAGGTATGCTTCCGGTGAAGGCGTTGACCGAGAGGTCGAGCAACTCCAGCTCCGGCATCTCCGCCGCCACATAGGCCGGGATATCCCCTTTGAGGCTGCAATTTGACACCCCGAAGGACTTGAGCTTGGTCAGGTTCTTGAACGACGCCGGCAGCTCGCCCGCGGCAAACGTGTTTTGGGCGAGCCACAGCGTCTGAAGGCCCGTCAGCTCGCCGAGCTCCTCCGGGATCGTGCCGACGAAGCTGTTGATGTCCAGCGCGAGCGTCTGCAGGTTCGTTAACCGTGACAGGGAGGTGGGAATTGTACCGTTGAAGTAGTTGCCGCTGAGGATCAGCGAGGTGAGGTTCTTCCCGATCTTGGTGCCGATGTCCGCGGGGAGCTCGCCGCCGAGGTAGTTCTGGGACAGGTCGAGGTACCGGAGGGAAGCGCAGCGGTACAGGCTGGTCGGGAAGGTGCCGTCGATGCTGTTGTTGAAGAGGTCGAGGCTCGTCAGGGCGGAGAAGTTACCGATGGCGTCGGGCACCGGGCCGGCGACGTTGGTGTTTGGGAGGGAGAGGTTGGTGACGAGCCCCGACGAGGCGTCGCAGGTCACGTAGGGCCAGGCGCAGTGGTCGCCCGCGCCGCTCCATGCCGCGAGCACGGACGGGTCGCCCCACGCGCGCTTGATCTGGAAGAGCAGTTGCTTCTCGTCCGCCGGTGTGGAGGGCTGGGCGGCCGCGCGGTGCAGGAGGCAGCCAGGGAGCACGAGCAGCATCAGGAGGAGGGCGAACGCGCGGCATGGCCCGGACGCCATTGTTTGTTCCGGGTTGGTCTTTGGCGTGCTGCGTTTCCCGCCACCGCGGTTGACGCAGACACAGGAGCTGGTTTTGTATTAGTAGCACGTGGTAAGCGAAGGCGGGGAAGCTTCGAAGGACATGGATTTGGCTTGATAATACTTACTCTCTCCGTCCCGCAAACAAGTGTGTACTTTCTAAGTCAAACTTTCTATGTTTGACTAATTTTTTAAACAACGTATCAATATTTATGACACTAAATTAATGTCATTAGATTTATTTTTAAATCTAGTTTCGTAATATATCAATTTAATGTAATATATATTTCTATATTTCTCTATAAAGTTAGTCAAATTTGATTATCTTTGACTTAGGCAAAAGCTAGATGTACGACGGAGTAGTGAATTCCTTGCTACTACTAATGATGATTCGGAGAAAATGCGGAGGAAGAAACTGAGCTGGACCCGATAGATCTAGACGAAGTTAACGTGCTGCGAAATTCAATGGTTTTGCCTTTGCATTGACTCGACCGGTCAAAGTAAGCGAGGCACTAGTCGTCGCTTTCCGCCACTGATCCTCTCTCTCTAGCGGTCTGCTTCGTCACTGTGGACGGATCGCAAAAGGTTAGCTGCCTTCACGGCTTCACACACACAAGTCACAAGTGGCCCACCGATCGGTGCATGTGCATTGCTAGGTCTCGTTGGGTTGGGTGCGGACGGTCAAGCTAGTTGAACGGAGAAAGGTCCCGGATAAAGATGAGACACTGTACGTGCACACGAGTAGGTCCAACTTCTAGTTGGTCAACGGTCATACACCAGCAAGCTAAAGCAAAATGAAGTGCGACGTATCACACTTTGGCTTTGCACGTGTGGTGGGCTCACCAGCTCGCGATATATATACAACAACTGGTACATCCTGGTCCGTGATGAAATTCCAAAAGTTCATAGTGAAGCGTGAGATTCAAATATTGGCAACTTCATTTAGAGGTGAAATCTGTGCGGATACGGTACAGTGAAACCATTACCATTGGCAGTGGCTAGGGTTGCAGGTGCAGGTCCTGTGTAGCCCGCAAAACTACAAATTGTACGATATGGAATGATTATAATTTTCTATAAATTGCACTATGTTTAGATAAGCTGAGCTAAATCTCTGTCCGCAAGTCCGCCTCGCTTGTAACCCTAACAGTGGCCGAGCTTACCAAGACTTGCTGGGGGCAAAATGCAATTGTTGAGTTCTTAGGGAGGCAAAACACACAAAAAAATCTAATCTAAGCCTTCTTAGAAATTTTTTCTTCATGCATGTGTCCAATCTTGAACTACACTAAGCTCTGCCACCATTGCCCATTTTTCCCTCTCTCGGATTTGGAGTTTCGACCACATAGTAGAGTGAAATCATGTCGAGAACCATATTTTTGTTGGACTCGGTGTTAGGATAGAGCGTCTAGATACAGTGCATCCAAATACAATATTTGATTATGGCCATCTCACAATTCGATCGTGGATGTTTTAATATTTGTTACGCCGAAAATATGGCTCTCGTGTAGCACACACTATGGGCAACTTGCCAGTGATGGATCAACTTCACAGTTGGAAGACACACATTGAACGAATGAAAGATCAAAATCAAAGACAAGAATTTTTTTATAACAATACAATGAGATACAACGATTTATCGACGTGGATTTTCTACCCGGAGTGGTAGCTAGGCATACATGTACGACCGTTCGATATTGTTCCGTGATCTGTGCTGCCCATTAACATATGTTAGATTTCTGGTCACCTGTGACATCCCAGCATTTAGGAACCAACGAAGGGTAGAACTAGGATTTTGTGCATAAGAATGCATTCATCTGTAAAATAAGGGTAAATTTTTTGCAAACAAAAACCTGAAGTGATCAGAGTTTCTTTCACTCTCTGTGTATAGGAATAACTATTGAGAGTGATCGTTATAAATTTTGACATGATCTTTATGAATCAATATATTTTGGTGGAAGAATTTGAATTCAAAATTGAAATTTGAACTTACATTTAAAAGTTTAAGATTTGATATTTTGAAATGATTTTCAAAATGATTTAGTAATATCATTTGTTATAATAAAGAGATAATAAATAATAATAGAATTCAATATAAAGTAATTCAAATAAGAAATGACTCTTTATTTCTTATCCTTAATCCATACACATTTTTACAATGATGAAATCATTAAACCAAAGAAGCGGTTCAGTGCACCAAGGGAATTACAATAAATGGAATCCAAATAATAAACTATTATAAGATTGTCACAAAAAGAATAAAATAGAAATTACAATGAGAATATGTCTATCTATCTGGTCCTATACTAAATCTTGCATACTCAGATCTTATACCTACAAAATACAAAAACAAATGAAATGAAAATAAAAGATTAGTTGTTAGATTTACTCTCAGTGGAGAGCAGTGCTGAAGCTACGTCATTGAGTAATTATTAAAGGGGCAAGTTTCACCAATATGAAACAATATGTTCTTCCATAACAAATAAGCCACAAGTTAATATATTAGCAGCAAGTAAAAGGGGCAAGATTCACCAGGTGAGTGAAAAGTAAAAGGTTAAAAGGTGAAACATATCACTGATCTGATCCACACCATGCACCAAACAACCAGGCAGCACAGTCACCTAACCGCATGGTGTGTGCTGTCAACACAACAGCAGCATCCACACAAGCAAAAGGAGAAGAGCTTAGCCATAGCCAAGCTTCCAGCAACTCATTCTCTCTTTCAAACATCAAACCAGGAACACACCAAGCTTACCAAAGCCAAACAAATCACCAGCTAAACCATACATCAGTTCATCCAAGTACTCACCAGATGGTGACATAAGGAGGGGGTAGATCAGGTGGATAGCAAGGTCAAGGCCAAGCTTACAGGAACCAGAAGTAGCAGGAGAAGCACTAGAAGGTGAAGGACAGGATCAGGCCAGCAGTACAACCAGCAAGATTTAGCCAACCAGATCAATCAGTCATAACACCAGCAACCAAACAGTTGTTGTAACATCCCAGATTTTATATTAAGATGACTACTAGAGGCATGCATCATCTATCATTGCATCGTACTAATAAATTTTGTTCTCAACAAAATCCTAACACCTAACCTATAAAAACCCTAATAAAAGATTTCCTTATGTAAGCATTATTGTGTAGTCAAGCTTTACCCTGCTAAAAACTATGCAAAAACATTAAACTATGGTCCTAAGATGACCACCTTCTTTTTACAAAAATTTAGAAATTGGTTTCAACCTTTTTGAACTTTGTATGCAAAAGTTATTTAAGTTTTAGTAAAACGGAAAATTAATAAAAGTAAAAGAAAAAAAACAGGGCAACGACCTAACTGGGCCGGATGCGCCAGCCCACCCGCGCCCGCGCGACAGCCAGCTAGCCCGCGCCCGCGCCAGCCCACACCACCCGCCTCCGCTGACAGCCGGGGCCCACAGCTCGTCCCCTACCTCGAGCAGGAATCCTCCGCCTGCACGAGTTCGAACCAAATCCGGTAGGATTCGCGGCGATCCGAGCCCCCTTGCCCAAGTTTCCACCCCCATATAACCCCCGCCACCCTCGGCCTCACCTCGTCCAACTTCTTTTCCTTGCGGAACCCTAGCCCATCGACGATTCGTGCCGCCGCCGTCGGGTTGGACCTCACCGAGACGCTCGGGACTTCCTCTTGCTCCTTCCTTCCTCTAGAGTTGTCCCTCGTTCACCACTGATTCGCGCCGTGTGTTTTTCCCCTTCTCTCTCTCGCAGAAACGCGCCCGCAATCGCTCGCCAGAGCTCCGCCAAGGACAGAGAAGGTCGGCGGAACCTTGCCGACAGACGAGGAAGCGAGGAGGATCGCCGAGGTCACGAACGGGACCGCGAGAAGCTGCTGATCACCATCGAACACTTCGCTACCTCCAGGTGCCGCCAGATCGCCGCCGAGCATCTCCACCGACGCCGCCGCCACCCATCGCCGCTGTCGCCACCACTGTGAGTCGCCGCGCCCCTCTCGTCCGTCCGATTGCAACCTGCGGCTCATATTAGAAGCCAACACGAAGGGGTACCAGCGAATCCCACGCTGCCGCGTGGCAAGCCGCCCCAGCTCGCTGTGTCGCCGCCGCCTTGTCCAGCTGGACCAATCAGGCGCTGCCACTTGGCGCGTTTCGAGTTAGGGTTAGACTAGTTTGGTTCAATTTTACAGATTTGAGTTAAATATTGCGAAAATCATATAAAATTAAATATCTGGCCAAATTTAGCTTATAATATACCGTTGGATTCATAATTTTATGTAGAACCCAGATCTACAATAAAATTCCAAGTTTACAGTAGGGTTTTAGATGTAGAATTTAATCATTAGATTGGAGTATTTAATTCATAGAAAAATAGTTAGAACTCCGTTTTAGTTGATTCTTGTTGTGTTGACTTTGTTTCCGTAATACCTACTGGATACGATTATAAAACCTTGCTTAAGATCATTAGATCTAATTTGGGGCTAATTAGATGGATGGGTCTCCTTTTAACCCTATGAATTGTATTAGTGACCCAAATAGATCTAAACCCATGGGGAATCAATCCTAGTAACACCCTTAACACTATTGCAACCCAATTATGCTACCTTGGTCGGTTTAGAAAACCAATCTTGCATTAAAAAACCATGTTGCATGCATGCATGATTATCTTTGTGACATGTTTTGAGCAAGTTGTGATCAGATCTATGTTTGTGATTCGTTAGATTGTTCGGAGTGCGCTAAGGAGTGCTATTGTGTAGAGTGCTTCTCGGATCAAGGCAAGTTAAACCGCTTGTTCATAACTTTTGTCCCAGTTTTGATTCTATGCATGTGATCTTCAAAATTCTGTAGTATGCATGTGTAGGATGTTCTAGTAGAATTTTTCCTTAGTATTATTTTGCAAGTGCGATGATTTTGTAGCATGCCATGAGTAGCTCTATACTTAGGATTTACCATCCTAATAGGTCCCCTGTTTTTGCTAAGTATTGCTTGCTATGCTATATATACAAAGTACCGTTGGGGGGTTCGAAAGACAAAGAATTTTTCTAAGTATAAAGGCTCTCTAGAGCAAACTTTTCTTCTCAAATCCACTTCAAAATAAAACTAAGTTTTCTTCTGGGCGGAATGGTTGTCGGGTCAACGAGTGAGATTTTGGTGGAGGACGGCCGCCCAGGAATCAAACAAGTCTACCATGTTTCAGAATTCAGAAGCTTCCAGTGCAACCACAATACATTATGGGCTCTGTCTTGGCCTAGTACTTAGTGGGAAACCTCACCTGGGTACCAACATTTGGAGGTTCTTGGCATGGTTGGATCCAGAAGGTAGAGGGGCTACTAAGGGAAAGCCTCGCCATGGTCTTGTCTATAAAAGGACTTGATCGTGGATTGTGGGTAAAGTGCACAAACTCTCGAGAGTATTGCAATCTGATCGATCAGCCTTGTTCACGGAAACAGAACAACATTGAGCATCTGACGGATGGAGCCTCTGAAGGATTTTCCTCTCTCTTTTCTAAAAACAAAGTTTTGAAACCCCATGGCGTGCGTAATATCGCCAATGGGTGGGATTTTGGGAACTTGGTGTGTAATATCCAAGTGACACTTGGTGCGTAATATCCAAGTGTTTGGTTGTTTGGACACTTGGTGAGTAATATCCTCGTGTGCCATTCGACCCTATTTTATCTAAGCAAATGATTACAAAGTAGGGAAAATCTTCTCTTCTTCTCTCTACTTAAGAAAACTAGCTTTGAGCAAATGAACTCTACAGCCTAAACTAGCCTTGCATGTAGAGATAGTCTTTTATCTCTTTGGTGTAATTTTCCAATACATTCAAAGTATTGATCCAACTTGTTGGCTGCACATCTTATGTGCAGAATCCGAAGATTGAAAGGTGCGTAGGGATCGCGAGTCTACACTCGACAAGCCTGGGGCGTTGAATGGACTCAAGCTGCTTTTATGTTTCCGCTGTTATTTGAGCTAGCATAATGCTATGCAACTTGTAATAAATTTATACTCTGGATTCTCCTTGTAATAATGACTTTGTGTTTTACATGATATTTCATCGACTGTGAGTGCTAGCTATTGATCCAGGGACTAGCATGTTAATCACAGGGACTTAGGATCCTTACCGATCCGAGGTCACTACAGATGGTATCAGAGCACATCGTTACCTGTAGGACGTGACCCTAGGATTGGAACCACCTCTAACTTATGTGCCTTACTTGCTTTTCTACTAAGTTATTTTCCGCACTTCTAGTATCTGTTCTCCTCTACTTGATTAAGTATCTAACTTTCATTCTTCTAACTTAAAGATGACAATCTTCCTCTACGACACCGTCGCGGACATCGAGCCCCTTCGCTTTGGTGGATGCCTCATGGACCTACTCACACGATTGGACCTTCCCCTCCCAACAATCTAGGGGAGCACAATGAAGAAACTCCACAAGGACGGCTGTTGGGGAGTCAAGGTCATCCAGCCAGGAACAGAGCGAGGCAAGAACCCGGAGGAAGACATAGCAATCCACATTATTAGCGATTCCAAGGAGAAGGCCCTTAGCATCAGCTTGCAGCAACTCATTGGTCGCCTATGTGGACGTCATCATGAAGCTCTCTAAGGACACTGCGGCGGCCTCTTTGGAAGACGAGATGAGGAAGGAATTCCCATGGAGTTAACCTTTGAGGAAAGAACTTCTACCAAGCGTCGAAGGACCCAATATCAAGATTTGGAGTGCCACATCCATGACCTTGAAAAGGGTACCTTCCTCGAGATGTTAAAGAATGACGAGCTATGCGCCCTCATCAAGGAGAAGGAAGAAATGATAAAGCAGCAGGAAGAGGCAATGAAGCTCCAAGAGATAAAGTTCTAGGACCAAGAGAAGAAGTTCGCTAACCAAGAGAAGAGGGTGATAAATAAAAACAAGAGAATTAGGGAACTCAAACATGAGATCGATGGAGATGAAGTGCAAACTGAAGGCCTTTGCAAGATAATCAATGATGTGCGTGCTTCCAAAAGGGACTTGGCAAAGCAACTTGAAGCCGCAAAGAAGTCAAGCCTAGTGGAGGAGCTACAAAGCGAGAAGGAGGGACTTCAGGAGCAGCTAGAAGCCACCACCAAGAAGCTGCAGGATGAGATTAAGAACCTCCAAGAGAAGCTTGAAGCCACCACGAAGGAGATGGAGTTGTACAAGACAACCCTAGAGCAGGAAGGTTACTCGTTCGAGGACGAGGAACAGGAAGGCGTGGAAGATGTGTAATAGTTGGACCACCTTTAATTCTATGGTAGAACGTTATTCGCGATTGTAATAAATACCAAGACAATTCTGGTTTAGTTAAACTTGGTTGTTTTCTGTGTTAAGCTGTGTTAATGTGTCTCGTGTGCTTGGTGTGTTTTCATAAGGGTAGGAGTTTACTACTTAGTCTTCTTTCTATTTCTTAACTTTTCTCTCAAATCCCACAGATGCCGCCAAGACGTGCGAACTCCGAAATCCCTCCGGAAATAGCACAACTTTTGGCCATTCAGAACCAGCTGATCCAACTGCTCACTCAGAACATGCAAAATAACAACAACCCGCCACCACCACCACCTCCGCCACCACCTCAACAGGATCGCTTGACTCGGTTTTTGAGGCTAAACCCGCCTACCTTCACTAGCAGAACTGAACCAATCATCGCTGATGACTGGCTACGTACAATCAACAAGAAGCTAGACACCGTGCAAGCTGTCGGAGCCGATAGGGCACGTTATGCCGCACACCATCTTGAAGGACCTACTGCAGAATGGTGGGATAACTACCAAGTCACCCACCCGGATATTGATGCTATCACTTGGGATCAGTTTGAGTTAGCTTTTCGCACTCATCATGTGGCTGCTGGTATCATGACTCTGAAAAGGCGCGAATTTCGCGACCTACACCAGCTGCACCGTTCCGTCACCAAGTATGGTGAGCTTTTCAACAAGCTAGCCTGTTATGCACCCGATGATGTTTCCACTGATGCCAAGAGACAGGAAGAGTTCTTAAGAGAACTCAATGATGAGATATCCATTCAGCTTGTGGCTCAGAAATTTGACAACTTTCAGGAACTCCTGGACAGAGCCATTGTGGTTGAATCCAAAAGGAAGAGCATAGAAAACCGCAAGAGGAAGTCAAACCCTCACAAGCACTCTGTTCCGTACCAGAAGCAGCGCAATTCCTCACCACCACCTTATAATAATAATGGTCACAACCATAACGGTCATCACCATGGCACCCACAAACACAATGGGCATAAAAACCGCAATGGGAGTGGCAGCAATGGAAAGGATCTCAGTGAGGTGACATGCTTTAAGTGCAACAGGACAGGGCACTATGCAACCTCTTGCCCCGAGCAGAAGAATGGCAATGGCAATGGGAATGGAAATAGACACAACCATGGCAATGGAAACAGGAAGAAGCCATATACGTTTGTCAAAGCCACGGTGAATCATGTCTCCATGGAGGATGCTTGTGATGCACCAGACTCCATGATTGGTAAGTTCAAGCTCAATTCTATTCATGCAATTGTTCTTTTCGATACTGGTGCATCGCATTCATTCATATCAAGGGTATTTGTGGATAGAGGCAAGATACCAACAGAGACTATAAACTTTCCTCTAAGGGTAAGTTCTCCTGGGGGAGAAATAGTGGCAAACTCCGGTTGCCGGGGATTAGAACTAAGGATTGGGGCACACATCTTTCCCACAAGTCTAGTAGTTCTAGAATCACAAGGATTAGACATCATCTTGGGCATGAATTGGATGACCGAATTTGAAGGAGTCATAGATTGTGCCAAAAGAACTATCACGCTCACAACACCAGAAGGGAAGAGGATTCGTATCAAGTCAAATTTTGCACTTAAGGAAGCCATGGTGAACTCTCTTAAGGGGGTTAGCTTGGAGGAGGTACCTATTGTAAAGGAATACCCAGATGTCTTTCCAGAGGAGCTACCCGGAATGCCACCCGACCGTGATATCGAGTTCCTCATTGACTTGATGCCAGGCACGGGGCCGATAGCTAAGAGACCATACAAGATGGATGTGGACGAGTTAAAGGAACTCAAGAAATAGCTTAGGGAACAATTGGACAAGGGATTCATCCAACCCAGCGCGTCATCTTGGGGAGCACCTGTCCTATTTGTGGAAAAAAAAGGATAAAACCAAGAGGCTGGTTGTGGACTACCGCTCGTTGAACGAAGTGACGATCAAGAATAAGTATCCTCTGCCCAACATCAATGACTTGTTTGACCAGTTAAAGGGAGCAAGTGTGTTCTCAAAGATCGATCTGCGATCAGGCTACTTTCAGCTCAAGATTCAAGAACAGGATGTGCCCAAAACAGCATTTACCACAAGGTACGGATTGTATGAGTACACAGTGATGTCGTTTGGTCTAACCAATGCCCCAGCATACTTCATGACCATGATGAACAAGGTGTTCATTGAATATTTGGACAAGTTTATCGTGGTCTTCATAGATGATATACTCATATACTCTAAGGATGAGAAGGAACATGAGAAACACATGCGCCTAATTATGGAGAAACTAAGAGAACACAAGTTGTATGCCAAATTCAGCAAATGCGAATTCTGGTTGAAGGAAGTGGGATTCCTTGGTCATGTTGTGTCGGCAAAAGGAGTTGCCGTAGATCCTAGTAAGGTAGCTTCCGTGACGGAATGGGAGTCACCCAAGAGTGTGGGAGATATTAGGAGTTTCTTGGGCCTCGCAGGATATTACCGGAGGTTCATTTAAAACTTTTCCAAAATAGCAAAACCCATGACGGAACTATTGAAGAAGGAAAAGAAATTCCTATGGACCGAGGCATGTGAAGCAAGTTTTCAAGAGTTGAAGAAACGCCTTGTAACGGCACCAGTTCTGTGTCTGCCTGATATCCAAAAGGATTTTCAAGTCTATTGTGACGCTTCTCGACAAGGACTTGGAAGTGTATTGATGCAGGATGGGAAAGTGGTGTCATATGCCTCCCGACAACTTAAGAACCACGAACACAACTACGCCACACATGATTTGGAACTTGCGTCTGTGGTTCATGCACTCAAGGTATGGAGACACTACCTCATGGGCAAACATTGTGATGTGTTCACAGATCATAAGAGCTTGAAGTACATATTCACCCAAAAGGAGTTGAATAT
This sequence comes from Avena sativa, assembly GCA_916181665.1. NCBI lineage: Eukaryota > Viridiplantae > Streptophyta > Magnoliopsida > Poales > Poaceae > Avena > Avena sativa. The sequence continues at coordinate 365,624,732 of OV702295.1, forward strand.
GAGACAAAGAAGATGGCTTAAACTAATTAAGGATTACGACTTGGATTTACAGTACCATCCCGGAAAGGCAAACGTGGTGGTCGATGCCTTAAGTCGTAAGGTTTATGTGAATGGACTTACCGCAGGGGAACTTCCAGAGGATCTATGCAAGCAATTCAAGGATCTGAGGCTAGAAATAGTTCCGAAAGGACACGTAGCGACTATGGAAATAGAGTCTACCTTCCAAGAGAGAATCAAGGAAGCACAAAAGGGAGATAAAGAGTTGGAAGAAATAAGAGTTAAAATAAGTGAAGGAAAGACAAAAGAATTTCGTCTGGACGAACAAGGAACCCTTTGGTATGGGAAGCGTTTGTGCGTTCCCAATAATCCTGACATCGGGAAGTTGATTTTACAAGAAGCTCATGACTCACCTTACTCGATTCATCCAGGTAACACGAAGATGTACATGGATGTGAAGGATAGATTTTGGTGGAATAACCTAAAGAGGGAAATTTCAGAATATATTTCTCTGTGTGATGTATGCAATAGAGTTAAAGCCGAGCATCAGAAACCGGCCGGATTACTTCAACCACTGCCTATACCCGACTGGAAGTGGGATAAGGTAGGCATGGATTTCGTCACGGGATTTCCCTGGACTCGTTCAGAATTTGATTCTATCTGGGTTGTGGTGGACCACTTTACCAAGGTGGCTCACTTCATCCCCGTAAAGACCACGTATACAAGTGCTAAGCTTGCTAAGATATACATGTCAAGAATTGTAAGTCTGCATGGTGTTCCCAAGGGAATTGTGTCAGATAGAGGAACCCAGTTCACTTCAAATTTTTGGCGACAACTACATGAGTCTCTTGGAACCCGACTAGAATTCAATACTGCCTTCCACCCTCAGACAGATGGTCAAACGGAAAGGGTGAACCAAATTCTAGAAGACATGTTGAGAGCTTGCGCACTAGACTATGGGTCTAGTTGGGACGATAACCTGCCGTATGCTGAGTTCTCATACAACAACAGCTACTAGACAAGTATCAAGATGGCTCCGTTTGAAGTTCTATATGGCAGGAAGTGTAGGACTCCGCTGCTATGGAGTGGAGTTGGTGAGCGTAGTCTATTCGGACCTGAATTGATCAAGGATGCCAAAGAAAAGGTACGACAGATTCAGGGTAGGCTAAAGGTAGCCCAATCCCGACAGAAGAGTTATGCTGATTCCAAGCGCAGAGATGTGGCTTATAAGATAGGGGATCGGGCGTATCTCCGAGTTTCACCCCTACGAGGAGTTAAGAGGTTCGAAATCAAGGGCAAGTTAGCCCCACGATTCATAGGACCATATAAGGTTCTGGCCCGTAGAGGAGAAGTTGCTTATCAGTTGGAATTACCGGAAGGACTGACTGTTCATGATGTGTTTCATGTGTCACAACTAAAGAAGTGTCACCCGGAGATGGCCGAAACGCCGCTAAGATACACCGTTCCCCTAGATGATGTTCAATTGGAGAATGACCTTACCTATGAGGAAAAACCCATCAAAATACTGGAAACAGCCGAAAGGATTACCCGCACCAAGACTATAAGATTCTGCAAAGTACAATGGAACCACCACTCCAAGGAAGAAGCTACGTGGGAGCGTGAAGAAGACTTGAAGGCAGAACACCCACACCTATTTGCTAGCCAACCCGAATCTCGAGGACGAGATTTTTTTTAAGGGGGGTAGGTTTGTAACATCCCAGATTTTATATTAAGATGATTACTAGAGGCATGCATCATCCATCATTGCATCCTACTAATAAATTTTATTTTCAACAAAATCCTAACACCTAAACCTATCAAAACCCTAATAAAAGATTTCCTTATGTAAGCATTATTGTGTAGTCAAGCTTTACCCTGCTAAAAACTATGCAAAAACATTAAACTATGGTCCTAAGATGACCACCTTCTTTTTACAAAAATTTAGAAATTGGTTTCAACCTTTTTGAACTTTGTATGCAAAAGTTATTTAAGTTTTAGTAAAACAGAAAATTAATAAAAGTAAAAGAAAAAAAAGAGGGCAACGACCTAACTGGGCCGGCTGCGCCAGCCCACCCCCGCCCGCGCGACAGCCAGCTAGCCAGCGCCCGCGCTAGCCCACACCGCCCGCCTCCGCTGACAGCCGGGGCCCACATCTCGTCCCCTACCTCGAGCAGGAATCCTCCGCCTGCACGAGTTCGAACCAAATCCGGTAGGATTCGTGGCGATCCGAGCCCCCTCGCCCAAGTTTCCACCCCCATATAACCCCTGCCACCCTTGGCCTCACCTCGTCCAACTTCTTTTCCTTGCGGAACCCTAGCCCATCGACGATTCGCGTCGCCGCCGTCGGGTTGGACCTCACCGAGACGCTCGGGACTTCCTCTTGCTCCTTCCTTCCTCTAGAGCTGTCCCTCGTTCACCACCGATTCGCGCCGTGTGTTTTTCCCCTTCTCTCTCGCAGAAACGCGCCCGCAATCGCTCGCCGGAGCTCCGCCAAGGACGGAGAAGGTCGGCGGAACCTTGCCGACAGACGAGGAAGCGAGGAGGATCGCCGAGGTCACGAACGGGACTGCGAGAAGCTGCTGATCACCGTCGACCACTTCGCTACCTCCAGGTGCCACCCATCGCCGCCGTCGCCACCACTGTGAGCCGCCGCGCCCCTCTCGTCCGTCCGATTGCAACCTGCGGCTCAGATTAGAAGACAACATGAAGGGGTACCAGTGAATCCCACGCTGCCGCGTGGAAAGCCGTGCCAGCTTGCTGTGTCGCCACCGCCTTGTCCAGCTGGACCAATCAGGCGCTGCCACTTGGTGCGTTTCGAGTTAGGGTTAGACTAATTTGGTTCAATTTTACAGATTTGAGTTAAATATTGCGAAAATCATATAAAATTAAATATTTGTCCAAATTTAGCTTATAATATACCGTTGGATTCATAATTTTATGTAGAACCCAGATCTGCAATAAAATTCCAAGTTTATAGTAGGGTTGTAGGTGTAGAATTTAATCATTAGATTGGAGTATTTAATTCATAGAAAAGTAGTTAGAACTCCGTTTTAGTTGATTCTTGTTGTGTTGACTTTGTTTCCGTAATACCTACTGGACAAGATTATAAAACCTTGCTTAAGATCATTAGATCTAATTTGGGGCTAATTAGATGGATGGGTCTCCTTTTAACCCTATGAATTGTATTAGTGACCCAAATAGATCTAAACCCATGGGGAATCAATCCTAGTAACACCCTTAACACTATTGCAACCCAATTATGCTACCTTGGTCGGTTTAGAAAACCAATCTTGCATTAAAAAAACCATGTTGCATGCATGCATGATTATCTCTGTGACATGTTTTGAGCAAGTTGTGATCAGATCTATGTTTGTGATTCGTTAGATTGTTCAGAGTGCGCTAAGGAGTGCTATTGTGTAGAGTGCTGCTCGGATCAAGGCAAGTTACACCGCTTGTTCATAAATTTTGTCCCAGTTTTGATTCTATGCATGTGATCTTCAAAAATCTGTAGTATGCATGTGTAGGATGTTCTAGTAGAATTTTTCCTTAGTATTATTTTGCAAGTGCGATGATTTTGTAGCATGCCATGAGTAGCTCTATACTTAGGATTTACCATCCTAATAGGTCCCCTGTTTTTGCTAAGTATTGCTTGCTATGCTATATATACAAAGTACCATTGGGGGGTTCGAAAGACAAAGAATTTTTCTAAGTATAAAGGCTCTCTAGAGCAAACTTTTCTTCTCAAATCCACTTCAAAATAAAACTAAGTTTTCTTCTGGGCGGAATGGTTGTCGGGTCAACGAGTGAGATTTTGGTGGAGGACGGCCGCCCAGGAATCAAAGAAGTCTGCCATGTTTGAGAATTCAGAAGCTTCCAGTGCAACCACAATACATTATGGGCTCTGTCTTGGCCTAGTACTTAGTGGGAAACCTCACCTGGGTACCAACATTTGGAGGTTCTTGGCACGGTTGGATCCAGAAGGTAGAGGGGCTACTAAGGGAAAGCCTCGCCATGGTCTTGTCTATAAAAGGACTTGATCGTGGATTGTGGGTAAAGTGCACAAACTCTCGAGAGTATTGCAATCTGATCGATCAGCCGTGTTCACGGAAACAGAACAACATTGAGCATCTGGAGGATGGAGCCTCTAAAGGATTTTCCTCTCTCTTTTCTAAAAACAAAGTTTTGAAACCCCATGGCGTGCGTAATATCGCCAATGGGTGGGATTTTGGGAACTTGGTGTGTAATATCCAAGTGACACTTGGTGCGTAATATCCAAGTGTTTGGTTGTTTGGACACTTGGTGAGTAATATCCTCGTGTGCCATTCGACCCTATTTTATCTAAGCAAATGATTACAAAGTAGGGAAAATCTTCTCTTCTTCTCTCTACTTAAGAAAACTAGCTTTGAGCAAATGAACTCTACAGCCTAAACTAGCCTTGCATGTAGAGATAGTATTTTCTCTCCTTGGTGTAATTTGCCAATACATTCAAAGTATTGACCCAACTTGTTGGCTGCACATCTTATGTGCAGAATCCGAAGATTGAAAGGTGCGTAGGGATCGCGAGTCTACACTCGACAAGCCTGGGGCGTTGAATGGAATCAAGCTGCTTTTATGTTTCTGCTGTTATTTGAGCTAGCATAATGCTATGCAACTTGTAATAAATTTATACTCTGGATTCTCCGTGTAATAATGACTTTGTGTTTTACATGATATTTCATCGAATGTGAGTGCTATCTATTGATCCAGGGACTAGCATGTTAATCACAGGGACTTAGGATCCTTACCGATCCGAGGTCACTACAGTTGTGGTGAGTAAGATAAAACCCTCACATGATCCAATCATCTTCTCTAGTTTAAGATACATGTGTTGTTTTATATCTAGATCTCTTAGAAATCACACAAGTGGGGGTGAATCCATCATAGATGATCTTTTTGAATAAAGAGTATGCTAAAATCTTACAAATCAACCCAGGATCTCAGACCAGCATCATAGATCCTGGATATTAAAGCCAAATCTTATATTCCAATATGACCATAGCTTAGCTTATGAAATTCTGGGCACATCTCCTAGTGGAGTAGCACCCCAGAATCCATAAAGCTTATGAACCCATATAAAACTATGAGCACCCCAACCATCTTAGCCAAAAGGATTCAAGATCCATGAAAGAGTAATTACCCTAATGTGTGGTTTTGGTGATTAATGACAATCCCTATGGACTAATGTTTTCACTGAGTTTTATATGAAGGAATATTCCATAGGTCATGCTTGTAGTCTATGTGTTGGAATCAAGTATGGATTCCATGAAGATAAAGATATACCTTGAGTATTGGCATCAACATCATCGAGTTGAAGAGAATAATATGATATGATCAAGATCTTGAGAGTGTGATGTCAATAGAAGAATTCAATATATGGATCTAAGACGGTGTCATGATAGCCTCATTAGTTGAGCTATGCTTGACTTAGATTTAGAGCATGTAATCAAATTAAGAGTTCTTTATGTACCTCAAGATATTGAGATGTAGCATGAGAAGATACATGGTTGACCTATACAAAAAGTGAAGATCTTATATAGCCCATGAGAGGATGACATCAAGTGGTGATCGTCATCAAGGTTGAGAAGGGCAGATTCAAGATAAGCATCTCGAGAAGATTATTTGCTTGAAGCTTGCCGTCCATATTGGTGATAATGGACATGTGAAGACATGTATTAATGAATCTATCCAATAGTCGTGTATGGGGGAGCAAATTAGGAGTCTTCACGAAGCAACAATGATCAAGTGATGCATTCCGTCTTGGATGGAGATTGAAGTGTTGTCATCAAGATCAAGCGGGATGTGCAAGGCAAAGGTATGGACTTTCTAGGTTTTCCTTTTACCGGTCTCAAGGTGGTTGTTGGGAGACCGGGTTATAGGATACATAGTCGCACTATTAAGAGTGGTTTTCGGTTGGGTAACTTGATCACATCGTCATAGGGAACTGTAACATCCCAGCATTTAGGAACTAACGAAGGGTAGATTTAGGAAATTGAAATGTTGCATGCATTCATCTGTGAAAATGTGGGTAAAATTTTCGCCAAATAAAAACCTAAAGTGATCAAGGTTTCTTTCATACTTTGAGATTAGGTTTAGTCTTAAAGGATGATTGTTATAGACTTTGATATGATCTTTGAGGAATTATGTGTTTTCGAAAATGAATTTGAATTTTAAATTTGAGTGTTTGAATTATAATTCAGATGAATTTGGAATAAGGTTTGAATCTTGATTTAATTAAGAGTTAATTAATATAACTCAAACTTTATCCAAAGAAAACAATTAATAATATGAATACTTATTTCATATTTTCATTCCATAAACAAGTTACAAAAATGTAACTTATTGAAATTATCCACAAACTTCACAATAACAAATAAATAAAGAATAAGAATATTTCTTCATTGATAATCATATAATATTTATTAAAAAAGAATAACATGAAGATTACAAAATAATAAAATGAAAATTACAAAAGAATAAAGAAGATTACATTAACTATCCTATACAGAAAACCTAAACTAAAATCTTCATCTTCAAATCTGTACCTGTAAGACAAAATAAAAAATAATAAAGATTAGGGTTAGAATTGTTTTACTCTCAGACAAGTCAGTGAGGTGCACTGAACAAGTTTCATCATTGAGAAATTTATAAAAGGGGCAAGTTTCACCAATATGAAAGAATCTATCTTTCATAAATTTTAAGCCAAAAAGTCAAATTGACAGCATGGAGGGGCAAGTTTTACCAGCCAGGTAAAAGTAATCAGATCAAAGTAACTCTCAAGTTCAAAGCATATCCACAAGTGCACAGCAAGCACATAGGCAGGACACACACCTAAATGCATGGGGTGTGCTGTCAGCTTCACAACACAGCTCAAATACACAAAACCATCAGCACAGCCATGGAGAGGCACTAGTGCATCTCTTCACTGCTCACACACACAAGAACAGCCAGCTTAGCCAGCAGCTAAACCAAGCACAACAGCCAGCAACCAAACCAACCAAAGCCCAAGATCTCATCACCAGGATGGTGACATAAGGAGGGGGAAGGATCAGGTGGACAGCAAGACCAAGTCCAGGAGCTAGGAGGAGCAGGTTAGCTCAAGTTCAAGCACAAGAGCTCAGCAAAACAAGATCAACATCATCACCCAACTCCATAATCATCAGTTTTTGTGGTGAGTATCATAAAACCCTCACATGATCTAATCATACTATCTGGACAGAAGCATGTGTTGTTTTATGAAACAAACTCTCAAAAAGCACCCAAGTGAGGTGAATCCATCATTGAGAATTTAAACTCTAAAAGCAAACAACAAAGTACAAGGATCCAACCAAAACTCAGAACAACATCATTGATTTGGTTGTCAATCTATATATTTCAATTCAAGCACAAATATAGCTAAGATTTCATTTCTAGGCACATCCCTAAGATAAGGGTAGCACCTTAGAAGCTAATCTTTTGGATCCATATAATGATCAAGCCTACTATCATTTTTTTCCAAGTTTTGATTCAAGAAACAATAGCTGGTACCACTACTAAGACTATCTATATGAATCAACTAGATAAGGCCTAAACCCCTAAGCCTCAGACCAACACCATTGGTCTTAGGGATTTCAGAGAAGAACATTTCTATTTATCTTTTAAAGCCAAGCTTGTTTTAAGCTTAAACCAACCCAATCAATGAATAAGAATCAATCTTGTGTACCATACCAAGATGGTCTCACAAGAACAATTCTACATGAATCAGGATAAACATTCAGTCATCACGGATTCAATCAATCTACTAATCATTTTCCTGTCATTACAGGAATCATAGTTAGGACATTCCTATGTTTATATTCACTGTTTGAGATCATTGTGATCTCAAACCACACATTAATTCTCAATCCAACAGCACTAAGACAGTGATTTGATCACACTATACCCATTATCATTAACCAAGAATGACAGTGGAAAGTTACCAAACCCACGGACTTTACCAAGCATTGGTTTCAGAGTAACTATATCATCTGAATCATATGAAATCTAAGCATATAATCATCTAATAAGCCACCAAAACCATTAGAGTTCATCTCAAGCAACAAGCCTCGGGCTAATAACCATTTAGCATGCTTACAAACCATCCACACATGATCTAATTCATCCAGTATATGATCAACCACAGGATAAGAACCCTAAATGAAATAAATCATCTTAATTAGGACAAGACAGTAACCAGAGAGGTCACTTCCAACATCCAGCATAGGATGAGCGAGCACGGAGAGCACAAGGGGAGAGGAAAAGAACTCACCAAAGGTCCTCGCTGGAGACTAGAAGAGGAAGCAGAGGTGGCTGACGACCATGGCGGCACGGGGAGCACCCCCAGAGGAGGCGCTGCAACCCATACGGCGCCATGGCGGTGACCATGACCATGCCTAGAGGCGAGGCGAATCACCACGACGCACGACGGTAGCGACAGCGCTAAGATCCACGCCAACCCCCAAACCCTAGGGTTCGGGACGGCATCGATCCGTCGCAGGAGAGCCCCATGCTCAAATCCAGTTGGATAGAAAGGATGGGCGTAGTCGACAACCTCCTACTGCACCACGGCGGTGAACAGAACGGCCCACGACGGCGAGAATCGCCGGCGGCGATATCACCGACCACGGGGTCGGGGGCAGAAGAGGAGAGGAGTGAGCTCGAGGGTGAGGGGCAGCGAGGAGGTGGGCCGAGTGGGCCAGAACCCTTTGGGTGGCTATTTTAACTAAGTCTCATGGGCCACCAGGTCCCAATAAGAACATGCCAGCCCAGAAACCTTTAAGGCCTTTTTTATTAAATAGGAAAAGACCAAAATACCCCTGAATTTAATTAAATTCTAGAAAATAAAATAAAAGTCCAAAAATTATAAATAAAATATTTTTGGATTCACAATAATCCACACTATCCAAATAAATTAAGAAATAAAATTTTAGACACATAAAATTTATTAAGAATTTTATAATTTTTATAAACCTTATAGAATTTTACAAAATTATTGGAAGGTGATAAAATTAATTAAAATTCACTTTCATCATATATTAATATTTTAGTATTTTAGAAAAATACTAAACAAATATTTAATAACAATTTTTGATATCTAAGTGATCATTCCTAAAAGAATTATTAAATCAATAAAAGTCAAATAAAAGGAAAATAAAATAAAATAATTCAATATATGTTATAAATATTAAAAAGTAATATTTATAAATCCTTTATTATTAAAAAGACTTTTTATAATAATGGGGAGATAGCATATCAAGTTAAATGATGCATTACGTTACTTGCATAATCATTTTGCTTATTTAAATATTGTCCTTACCGGGCAATAATGATGTTTTTGTAGACATAGAAGCTCAAGGTCCAGTGCAAGCATCAGACTTCACTACCTTGCCATCACAAGGCAAGTTCATCACTTGCTCATGTCCTTTGAAGAGTCTTTATCGAAGTATTTGCAAATTGTGTGTTATCCTATATGTTATAAAAGAAAGAAAATATTATTTTCACAAATAAAGAAATCATAGATATCATCCTAAGTGATGATATAATTGAGCAATAGAACTTAGGGTTCTATTTGCAATAATGATAATCAAATAGGGACTTAATAACCCCTGACATCAATGATTCTAGCATCGTATATTTCGCATTAGCCATGAGATTTGGAATGGGACGGAGAAGTCAGCTGTATCTTCTTCCTCTCGCATGAAGCCGGATGTGCAGGTTGTGGCTGTTATCCTCGTAGCATGCATATTAATTGGTAATTCGTAGAGGGTATGCAACATATGGGTGGAAACCCTCATCGTCCCATGATAGTTCTTGCATCTAACGGTTTGTACAAACCATTTCCGTAATTCATTATGTGGGCATGGTGTACACCAAGGAGGCATGCGAGGTCGCGAAGGGGGCAGTGATTGGCTTGGACCAACTACTGGGCCCCACATCATGGAATTGTGTATGGAAAAGTACGCCCGGTTGTGCAACAAGGAGTTGATCTCTCATGGGTAAAGTAACGCACCTCTACAGAGTGTAAGAATTATAACTTGTTACTCCCTGTTCCGGGAAGGAGCTACGAACGCGGCAGGAAAGGAACTCCATGAAAGTTCTGGTCAACCTGTGAAGGCTGATGGTCATAGATTTTCATAATAAAATCAATCTTTGCAGAAAGAATTACAAAAATTGCATAGTGCCAAGGATTTATAATCCGAGGTGGTAGTTAGAGCATCAAACTTCCCACCTTGCATATAATGAACTTGTTGGGTAACGCTATTACTCATCCTTTCCTTTGATCCCTTGCTTAGACTCTGAGGATCCCGAAGACGTGCCAATGTATGCAGCCGAATGTCAAGAAGAAGTGTTCTACGAGGAACCAGATCTGTCTGGAGGTGTTGAAGGAGTGGATTACAAAATCCTCTATGGTGTCGACGATAATGAATCCAATTAAGTATCCTAGTTAGTAGTAACCAAAGGAGCCGAGCAACATGAACTCTATAGAATAAGCTGCTGAGCTCAACTCCTAGTCGGAGTCGCTACTTTTAAATTCCGCTGAAACACTTTATATTTTGGTTTGTCATTTGAACCTTTTGAAGTCTTGAACTTATGGTGTTGAAATAATAATATGTGAATGTTTGTAATATGGACCCGCAATGTTTCTGTTGTACCACTCTGAGGTATGTGATATTTACAGAACGGTGTTCTGTGAGTGTCATGTCAACGACTATAGCATACTACACATGCAGTGGTATGCTGGGTCACTGCAGGAACTCAATCCTTTGCATTCTTTGCATCTTCCTATTTTGTTGATTCTTGGTGTTTCTCCATGTGAGGTTCTCTAGCTTGTTGCTAGCTCTTCAACAAGCCTAAGTTCATCGAAAACGGAATTCGTATGCATCTTCTATGGCGTTTTCAAGTTTGAAGGTTTTATCGGTTCTTCTTATAGGGAGGCTTCTTAACTTTCTTCATTTGGTTCTATCCTCCTCTATTGTACTATGATGTTTCTCCGCACCATATTGTAGGGCTTGTTGTCCTCGTCAAAACAAGCCCAAGATCATCGAAATCGGAGTCCGGACGCAAAAGTTATCGTCGTTTTCGTGTGTCATGTTTGGTTCCAGGGGAATTCCGACGGGAATTTCGGTGGACCGAGTTTGTGGCCGGAATTTCCGGCGACCACCAGAAATTTCCGGCAAACTGCTGAAAACATGTTCTGTATGCTGTTTCGGTTTGTACCGGAACTTTCGGTTTTGACCGGAAATTCCGGCGGATGATCCGGCGGTGCCGGTTTTATCGCTGGAACGTGTTCGCCCAGCGCATCTTGCTTCCAACGGTCATCCCCCTTGAAGGGGTATAAAAGGGGGGCTTCTTCCCCAAAGTTCTAAGGCTCTTGAGCACGTTTTTGACCTCCATTGTTGATGTTGGAATTATGCCCTAGAGGCAATAATAAAGATGTTATTATTATAATTCTTGTTCATGATAAAGTTTATATTCCATGCTAGAATTGTATTAAGCGGAAACTTTAATACTTGTGTGGTTTGTTAACAACACCGTGTCCCTAGTACGCCTCTATGGACTAGCTCATTGATTAATGATGGTTAAGGTTTCCTAACCATAGACATGAGTTGTCGATTAATAATGAGGTCATATCATTGGGAGAATGATATTATGGACAGACCCAAATTAAGCAGAGCAATTAGATCGTGTCATCGTGTTCATCTTTGTGAAGCTTTTCTTATGTCAAATATTGTATTCCTTAGACCATGAGATAATGCAACTCCCTGGTATCGAAAGAAAGCTTTGAGGTCATCAAACATCATCCTATGAGAGGGTGATCATAAAGGTATCTCTCAGGTGATTGGAAAGTACTTGTTGGGTTGTATGTATCAAGATGGGATTTGTCCCTCCCAAGTCGGAGAGATATACTTCGGGCCCACTCGGTAATCTATATCAACACCGCTTGCAAGCACGTGGTTAAGGAGTTAATCACAAAGTGATATCGGATTACGGAACGAGTAAAGTACTTGCTGTGAACGAGATTGAACTAGGTATGCCGGTACCGACGATCGAATCTCGTGCAAGTAAAATATCGTGTGACGAAGGGAATATATATATGGGATTGATTGAATCCTGACATCGTGGTTCATCCGATATGATCATTGATGAATGTGTGGGAGTCAATATGGGTTTCCAGACCACGCTGTTGATTATTGATAGAAGATCATGTCCGCATATTCTCGAACCCGAAGGGTCACACACTTAACGTGTCTTGACGCTAGGATAGAATGGATAATTGGTTTATGAGTTTTTGTTCGGAGTCTCGGATGAAATCCAGGACATCACGAGAGGTTCCAGAATGGTCCGGAGAATAAGATTCATATAAGGCAAAGCAGTTTTTGGAGCTCGGAATTGTTTTGGATTGTTCGGTATTGTACCGGAAGCTTCTAGAACCTTCCGGAGTGGGACCAACGTGGCCCCACTTGTTGGGAGGGGCGTGGTCCTACGAGGGAGTGCCCTGGCCGCATTGGGCCAGGGGCATAAGGCCCCATAGGCCCAGCCGGCCAAGCCCTAGGGGAAACCCTAGGGGGAGCTTCTAGAAGGGGGGAAACTTGCCCCCCACTCCTTCCTCCTTGGCCGCCGGACCTAGGCTTGGAGGAGGGGCAAGGGGCAGCCGCCCACTCCTGTATATAAAGAGGACTGGGGGCGCACCCTCCCCACACACCTCCTCAAGCCCTAGCCGCCCTGCTGCCCTCCTCTCTCTCTCCCTCCCGACTATGCGTAGGCGAAGCCCTGCCGCAGAAACTCTCCACCGCTTGCACCACGCCGTCGTGTTGTAAATCCAATCTATATCTCCACCTCACTTGCTGGACCGAGGAAGGAGGATACGTCGAGGTGCCGCACGTGTGCATATCTCTGAGGCATCGCCACTTGTGGTGTTAGATCGGATCGAATCGCGAGGAGGAGAAGCGAGTACGACTACATCAACCACGTTTCGTTGAATGTTCCGCTATGCGAATCTTCAAGGGTATGAAGATCTCATCTATTCCCCCCTTGTTGTTTGCATCTCCTAGATTAGATCTTGGCTTTTCCCGTTCGCATCCGTAGAAAATTTTGATTTACTATGCTGCGAAACCCTTCAGTGGTATCAGAGCTAGATCTATGCGTAGATGTGTTTCACGAGTAGAACGCAACATGCTTGTTGCGGGCGTTGATGTTTTCTGTTGCAAGCCTCGTGTTTGTGTACTTCTTACGTGACCTCGTTCGCGAGACCGGCTCCGCACTTAACGTGTGGCTTGTTCCACACATGCGGCTGGTGGATGCCAGTTTCTCTCACTATAGTTGTCATGGGATTTACACCGGAGTTTGGCAACCATAATATCACCGTTGTGGCTTTCCGTAGGTAAGAATCGTTCTTAGCTTGTTACTCCCATGAGCCACGTAAAACATGCAACAACAAAGTAGAGGCGTCTAACTTGTTTTTGTAGGGAGTGTTTCTGTGATATGGTATGGCCCAAGATGTGATGTGTATGTTGTATGCAATGATCATGTATTGTAATGTTTCACGACTTGCATGTCGATGAGTACACAACCGGCAGGATCCATATGGTTGTCTTTATAATTGTGTATGACATGTGTGTCAACTTCTTATACGCCATGTAATAGCTTTACTTTATCGCTAAGTAGTTAGCAATAGTTTTAGTTGCTATTCGTGGTGTAGGCAATCATGGTGGAGTGATGGAGATCATGCTGGCACGCACAAGATGGAGATCATTGCACGGAGATTGGCTATACCATGTCACATAAAATTATATGCATGTGATGTTTATCCTTGTATGTATCTTATTATGCTTAGATCGCGACGGTAGCATTATAAGATGATTCCTCACTTAAAGATCAAGATAAAATTGTGTTCTCCCCATGTATGCACCGTTGCGAAAGTTCGTCGTGTTCAAGCATCACGTGATGATCGGGTGCTATAAACTCTACGTTCACATACAACGGGTGCAAGCCAGTTTTGCACACGCGAAAATACTTGGGTTTGACTTGACGATCCTAGCATGTACAGACATGGCCTCGGAATACATGAACCAAAAGGTTAAGCATGAGTCATATGAATGATATGATCGACACTTCGTTGTCCACCATTGAAACCACATCTCTTCTCGTGAAGATCGGATTAGGTGTGGTGAATTTGGATCATGTTCACTAAACAACTTGAGGGATGTTGAATTTAGTGGGAGTTCATCTAGTAATTTGATTAAGTTGAACTAGTTATCATGAACATAGTCTAAATTGTACTTGCAAATTTTGTAGATCAAATGGCTAAGTCCAACTTCAACTTCAACGTTTTTGCTGAGAAAGAAAAGCTTAAGAACAATGGGTCTAACTTCACCAACTGGTTCCGCAATCTGAGAATCATTCTCGCTGGCGGACAAAAGGACTATGTCCTTGAGAAAGCGCTAGGTGACGCCCCGGCTGTAGATGCGCCGGCTGATGAGAAAACTATTTATCAGTCGTGCAAAGATGATTATGGTGTGATTAAGAGCACCATGTTGTTTGCTATGGAATCGGACCTTCAAAATCGTTTTGAGGATTTCCCCGGGCCCTTTGAGATTCTTGAGGAACTAAAAACTATGTTTCAGACTCAGGCCCGTTCTGAGAGATATGAGATCTCTGAGAAATTCTTTAACTACAAGATGGAGGAAGGGAGTTCCGTTAGTGAGCACGCCATAAATATGTCGGGCTACACTCAACGCCTTGAGCAACTGGACTGCAAGATTCCAGAGGAGATCAAGATTGATAGGGTACTGCAATCACTCCCTCCTAGCTACAAAGGTTTTATAGTTACTCATAATCAGATTGGTTCCACTGATACGATCACTGAGCTCTTCTCTAAGCTGAAAGCTGCGGAGGTGGACATCAAGAAAGATAATCATGTGTTGATGGTCAACAAGCCCCCCTAGCTTTAAGAAAGGTAAGGGTGCAAAGAAGCCCTTCAAGAAAGGCAGCAACAAGCGTGTTGCCCCTGCTGAGAAGAAGCTCAAGTCTGGACCTAAGCCGGACACAGAGTGATTCTATTGCAAGGACAAGGGTCACTTGAAGCGCAACTGTCCGAAGTACTTAGCAGACAAGAAGGCTGGCACCATCAAAGGTATATTTGATATACATGTTATTGATGTTTTCCTTACTATCCCACGTTGTAGTGCCTGGGTATTTGATACTGGTTCAGTTGCTAATATTTGTAACTCGAAACAGAAGCTACGGAATAGACGGCAGCTAGCGAGGGATGAGGTGACGATGCGCGTTGGCAACGGATCAAGAGTTGATGTGATGGTTGTCGGCACGCTCTCCTTAGTTTTACCTTCGGGATTAGTTTTAAACCTCAATAAATGTTATTATGTGCCTGCGTTGAGCATGAACATCATATCTGGATCGTGTTTTTTGCAAGGCGGTTATTCATTTAAATCTGAGAATAATGGTTGTTCTATTTATATGAGTAACATCTTTTATGGTCATGCACCTGCTGTGAATGGTTTATTTCTTCTGAATCTCGAAAGGGATGAAACACACATCCATAACATTGAGGCTAAGAGATGCAAAGTGGATAGTGATAATTCTACTTATTTGTGGCACTGTCGTCTAGGTCATATTGGTGTAAAACGCATGAAGAAACTCTATTCTGATGGACTTTTGGAGTCTCTTGATTTTGAATCATTTGACACATGTGAACCATGCCTCATGGGCAAGATGATCAAAACCCCATTCTCCGGAATGATGGAGCGAGCAACGGACTTGTTGGAAATCATACATACCGATGTATGCGGACCGATGAGTGTTTCGACACGCGGTGGATATCGCTACTTTCTCACTTTTAATGATGACTTAAGTAGATATGGGTATATCTATTGAATGAAACATAAATCTGAAACATTTGAAAAGTTGAAAGAATTTCAGAATGAAGTGGAAAACCATCATAACAGAAAAATTAAGTTTCTGCGATCCGATCGTGGAGGTGAATATTTGAGTTATGATTTTCTCGCGCATCTTAAAGCAAGCGGAATCGTTTCGCAACTCACGCCACCCGGAACACCACAGTGCAATGGTGTGTCTGAACGCCGGAATCGAACTCTATTAGATATGGTGCGATCAATGATGTCTCTTACAGATTTGTCGTTATCATTTTGGGGTTATGCATTAGAAACCGCTGCATTCACTTTAAATAGGGCACCATATAAATCCGTTGAGACGACACCGTATGAACTGTGGTTTGGTGCTAAACCTAAGTTGTCGTTTCTTAAAGTTTGGGGATGCAAAGCTTACGTCAAGAAGTTGATGCCGGACAAGCTCGAACCCAAAGCGGAGAAATGCGTCTTCATAGGATACCCTAAGGAAACGATTGGGTATACCTTCTATCACAGATCCGAAGGCAAAGTGTTTGTCGCAAAGAACGGATCCTTTCTTGAGAAGGAGTTTCTCTCGAAAGAAATGAGTGGGAGGAAAGTAGAGCTAGATGAGGTTATTGAACCTTCTCTTGAGTTGGAGAGTAGCGCAACACCTGAAATTGTTCCAGTGCCTTATGCACCAGCAATAGAGGAAGCAAATGACAAGGATCATGAAGCTTCAGACGATGCTACGACTGAAGGTCGCAGGTCGACAAGGTCACATGCCCCTCCTGAGTGGTACGGCAACCCTGTCTTAACTGCCTTGTTAGTAGACGACAGTGAACCTGCGAACTATGAGGAAGCGATGATGAGCCCAGACTCTGAGAAATGGCTAGAGGCCATGAAATCCGAATTGGGATCCATGAGAGAAAACCATGTATGGACTTTGGTGGACCCTCCTAGCGACCGAAAGGCCATTGAGTGCAAATGGATTTTCAAGAAGAAAATGGACGCGGATGGTAATGTTACTGTCTATAAAGCACGACTTGTCGCGAAAGGTTTTCGACAAGTTCAAGGTGTTGACTATGATGAGACTTTCTCTCCCGTAGCGATGTTTAAGTCCATTCGGATTTTATTAGAAATTGCTGTGTTTCATGATTATGAAATATGGCAGATGGATGTTAAGACTGCGTTCCTCAATGGCAACATTGATGAAGAGTTGTATATGATGCAAACCGAAGGTTTTGTCGATCCTAAGGATGCTGATAAAGTGTGCAAACTTCAGCGAACCGTTTATGGACTGAAGCAAGCATCTCGGAGTTGGAACCTTCGTTTTGATCAAGTGATCAAGAGTTTTGGATTTGTTCCAAATTGCTACGAAGCTTGTATCTACAAGAAAGTGAGTGGGATCTCAGTGACATTTCTAGTACTATATGTGGATGACATATTGATTATTGGAAATGACATTGACATGCTTAACGAAGTGAAGAGTTATTTGAACAAATGTTTTTCAATGAAAGACCTAGGGGAAGCTGCTTATATATTAGGCATCAAAATCTATAGAGATAGACAAAGACGCCTAATAGCTTTAAGCCAGAGTACATACCTAGACAAAGTTCTGAAAAGGTTCAGAATGGATAAGGCAAAGAAAGGTTCAGTGCCTATGTTGTCAGGTAAGATATTGAGCAAGGCTCAGTGTCCAGCTATGGTAAATGATAGAGAAGCTATGAGCAAAGTGCCTTATGCCTCGGCCATAGGTTCTATCATGTATGCCATGATGTGTACTAGACCGGATGTGTCCAATGCTCTTAGTTTGACGAGCAGGTACCAAAGTGATCCAGGAGTGGAACACTGGACAACCGTGAAGAATATCCTAAAGTATTTAAATAGGACTAAAGAAATGTTCTTAGTATATGGAGGTGATGAACAGCTCGTCGTAAAGGGTTACATCGACGCTAGTTTCGACACCGACAAGGATGATTCTAAATCTCAGACAGGATACGTTTATATTTTGAATGGAGGAGCTGTGAGCTGGAGAAGTTGCAAACAAAGCATGATCACGGGATCTACAGTAGAAGCGGAATACATGGCTGCTGCAGAAGCATCAAGTGAATGAGTTTGGATCAGGAACTTCATCACTGAGCTTGGTGTGGTTCCAAGTGCCTTGGACCCACTGGAGATATTGTGTGAAAACACTGGCGCCATAGCACTAGCTAAGGAACCAAGATATCATCCAAAGACCAAGCACATCAACCGCAAGTTTCATATAATCCGGGATTATATAACAGATGGAGATCTGAATATTAGCAAAGTACATACATATCTGAATGTCATGGATCCATTGACTAAACCTCTTCCACGAGCAAAACATGATCAACACCTTAGTGTCATGGGTGTTAGATTGTTGCCAGATGTAAACTATATTATTGACTCTAGTGCAAGTGGGAGACTGTTGGAATTATGCCCTAGAGGCAATAATAAAGATGTTATTATTATAATTCTTGTTCATGATAAAGTTTATATTCCATGCTAGAATTGTATTAAGAGGAAACTTTAATACTTGTGTGGTTTGTGAACAACACCGTGTCCCTAGTACGCCTCTATGGACTAGCTCATTGATTAATGATGGTTAAGGTTTCCTAACCATATACATGAGTTGTCGATTAATAATGAGGTCATATCATTGGGAGAATGATATGATGGACGAACCCAAATTAAGCAGAGCAATTAGATCGTGTCATCGTGTTCATCTTTGCGAAGATTTTATTATGTCAAATATTGTATTCCTTAGACCATGAGATAATGCAACTCCCTGGTATCGAAAGAAAGCTTTGAGGTCATCAAACGTCATCCTATGAGAGGGTGATCATAAAGGTGTCTCTCAGGTGATCGGAAAGTACTTGTTGGGTTGTATGTATCGAGATGGGATTTGTCCCTCCCAAGTCGGAGAGATATACTTCGGGCCCACTCGGTAATCGATATCAACACCACTTGCAAGCACGTGGTTAAGGAGTTAATCACAAAGTGATATCGGATTACGGAACGAGTAAAGTACTTGCTGTGAACGAGATTGAACTAGGTATGCTGGTACTGACGATCGAATCTCGGGCAAGTAAAATATCGTGTGACGAAGGGAAAATATATATGGGATTGATTGAATCCTGACATCGTGGTTCATCCGATATGATCATCGATGAATGTGTGGGATTCAATATGGGTTTCTAGACCCCGCTGTTGATTATTGATAGAAGATCATGTCCGCATATTCTCGAACCCGAAGGGTCACACACTTAACGTGTCTCGACGCTAGGATAGAATGGATAATTGGTTTATGAGATTTTGTTCGGAGTCTTGGATGAGATCCAGGATGTCACGAGAGGTTCCGGAATGGTCCGGAGAATAAGATTCATATAAGGCAAAGCAGTTTTTGGAGTTCAAGATTGTTCGGTATTGTACCGGAAGCTTCTAGAACCTTCTGGAGTGGCACCAACGTGGCCCCACTTGTCGGGAGGGGGCATGGGCCTACGAGGGAGTGCCCTGGCCGCATTGGGCCAGGGGCACAAGGCCCCATAGTCCCAGTCGGCCAAGCCCTAGGGGAAACCCTAGGGGGAGCTTCTAGAAGGGGGGAAACTTGCCCCCCACTCCTCCCTCCTTGGCCGCCGGCCCTAGGCTTGGAGGAGAGGCAAGGGGCAGCCGCCCACCCCTCTATATAAAGAGGGCTGGGGGCGCACCCTCCCCACACACCTCCTCAATGTAGGGTTTCATAGCATGGAAAACAAAAAATTTCTACCGCATACAAACAAACAAGCCAAGATCTATCTACTAGATTGTAGCAAAGAGTCGATGGAATAACTCACCCTCGAAGATTCCAAAGTGTTTAACGAGAGCAGATTCTCGTGGGTGATGTAGTCGTACTCTTCCCGATCTCAAGATCGCGTAGACGATCCTTCCGGCGCTGCGTTCCGGCAGCGCTCTCGTAGTCGGTCACACGTTCGATACTCGACGAAGACCTTCCTCTCCCTTGTTCCAACAAGCAGTGGAGGTTGTAGCACTCTCCTCACGATTCCGGCAGCACAAGGGCGTGGTATCGGAAGTAGAGGCGAGATCTCGCAGGGCTTCGCCTTAAGCCGAAGCGAGTATGGTGGACTATGCGAGAGCTCCTCGGCGATCTAGGGTTTAGACACACCAAGGAGGAGGTGCTAGGGCCGGCGGCTAGGGCTTGGGGCTTGCCCAAGTCGGCGGCTAGGGGAGCCCTAGGTGGCGGCGGCGGCAATAGGAGGTGGCGGCGCCGGGCTAGGGTTTTGGGTGGAGATCTTGTGTGTTAGGAGGGGCAGCCCTGCCCCTCCCTTTATAGGTAGGAGGCGCCGGCCAAGGGGAGGGGAGTCCCTCCCCAACTCGGATCCCAAGTGGGCCGGCGGTGGAGGAGGAACTCCTCCCCAACTCGGTTTCCCACTTCCCTTCCACTTCCCAAAATAGTCGTTTGACTTTTCAAATTGGCGTTTGACTTTTCAAACTAGGATTTGATTAAACCCTTTATTTTGTTCAGCGATGACACCTAGTACATGATGCAATCATTCCAACTTGGTATGACACATTCATGTACCCTTCCCCTCTGGAGTGCCGGACATTCCGGAACCTTCTAGAACATTCCCGATGAAAACACCGGAACCATTCTCCAACCCCGAAACAGGACTTTCCTTATATGAATCTTATTCTCCAGACCATTCCGGATCTCCTCGTGATATCCCGGATCCCATCCGAGACTCCGAACAACATTCGGTCTCTTACTCACCATTCCATAACTACTCAAACAACGTCGAATCCTTAAGTGTGTCTCCCTACGGTTCGTGAATTATGCAGACATGATCGAGACACTTCTCCGAACAATAACCAATAAAGGAATCTGGAAATTCATATGGCTCCCACATGTTTCTATGATTACTTTGCGATCGAATGAACCACTTACATACGATACCAATTTCCCTTTGTATCACGATAGTTTACTTATCCGAGGTTATGATCGTCGGTATCTCTGCATACCTAGTTCAACCTCGTTACTGATAAGTACTCTTTTCTCGTTCCCGTGATATGTGATCCCTTGTGAGCCAGTCACATGCTTGCAAGCTAATTGGATGACATTCCACCGAGAGGGCCCAGAGTATATCTATCCGTCATATGGATGGACAAATCCCACTCTTGATCCATGTGTCTCAACTAATACTTTCCGAACACTCAATGCCACCTTTATAGCCACCCAGTTACAGTGTGGTGTTTGATGTCATCAAAGCATCCTTCCTGTGAAGGTGATATGCATGATCTCATGGTCGAAGGAATTAGGTTACTATGTATCAGAAAGCATATAGCAATTGAACTATTAAAATGACTTGATCTTTATGCTACGCCTATCTATAGGAGTATGTCCACCATATCATTCTCCTAACGATATGATCTTGTTGTTAATAACTTCTCAATGTTCATGATAGGGAAACCACAATCATTTATTAACCAACAAGCTAGTATTATAAAGAGGCTTTACTAGGGAATCTATTTTAGTTTACAAATCACACAAGTATTAATGTTTCCTTGTTAATACTATTAAAGCATGAATGTAAACATTTATCATAAACACAAAGATATAATAATAACTATATTTATTATTGCCTCTAGGGCATACCTCCAACAGTCTCACACTTGCACTAGAGTCATCTAATCTAGATTACATGGTTATATACCGAACACCCATGGAAGTTTGGTGTTGGTCATGTTTTGCCCTCGGGAGAGGTTTAGTCAACGGATCCGCCACATTCGGATCTGTGTGTACTTTGCAAATCTTTATGTCCCCATCTTGGACATGTTCTCGAATAGCGTGAAAACGTAGCTTGATGTGC
Source organism: Avena sativa (assembly GCA_916181665.1). NCBI lineage: Eukaryota > Viridiplantae > Streptophyta > Magnoliopsida > Poales > Poaceae > Avena > Avena sativa. The sequence continues at coordinate 365,646,534 of OV702295.1, forward strand.
TTCAGCTTCTTGTGTGACCTTGGTTCTTGCGCATTGGCTATGGCGCCCATGTTATCACAGTAAATAGACATTAGGTCCAGCGCATTAGGAACCACACCCAGCTCTGTAATGAACTCTTTCATCCATATCACTTCTTGTGAAGCCTCCGAAGCAGCCATGTATTCCGATTCAGTTGAAGATCTCGCCACAACGCTTTGCTTTGTACTCCTCCAGCTAACTGCTGCACCATTCAAAGTAAATACGTATCCAGATTGTGATTTAGAATCATCCGGATCGATGTTCCAACTAGCATCGGTGTAACCATTAACAATGAGCTGTTCATCACCTCCATAAGAAAGAACCATATCCTTAGTTCTTCTCAAGTACTTAAGGATGTTTTTGACCGCTGTCCAATGATCCACTCCTGGATCACTTTGATATCTGCTAGTTAAACTAACAACATATGCAATGTCGGGTCTAGTACATAGCATGGCATACATTAGAGATCCTATGGCTGAGGCATAGGGAGTCTTACTCATCCTTTCTCTATCTTCTGTCGTTGTCGGACTTTGAGTTTTACTCAACGTCGTATTGGGCAACATGGGCAAGAACCCTTTCTTGCTATCTTCCATTCCAAACCTCTTTAGAACTTTGTCCAAATATGTACTTTGTGACAATGATATTAGGCGTCTCGATCTATCTCTATAAATCTTTATGCCTAATATGTAAGCTGCTTCGCCAAGATCCTTCATTGAAAAACTATTATTCAAATATTCCTTGACACTATTAAGAAGGTCTACATCATTCCCAATCAACAATATGTCATCTACATATAGTATTAAGAATTCTACAGAGCTCCCACTCACTTTCTTGTAAATACAAGCTTCTCCATAAGTTTGTATAAAACCAAAACTTTTGATCACCTTATCAAAACGTTGATTCCAACTTCGGGATGCTTGCTTCAATCCATAGATGGACCGTTGAAGTTTGCATACCTTGTTAGCATCTTTAGGATCGACAAAACCTTTGGGTTGCACCATATACAACTCTTCATCAATGTCTCCATTGAGGAATGCTGTTTTGACATCCATCTGCCATATCTCATAATCATAATATGCAGCGACTGCTAACATAATCCTCACAGACTTTAGCTTCGCTACCGGTGAGAAAGTCTCATCGTAGTCAACTCCTTGAATTTGTCGAAACCCTTTTGCGACAAGTCGAGCTTTATAGACAGTAACATTACCGTCAGCATCTGTTTTCTTCTTGAAAATCCATTTGTTCTCGACAGCCTTCCGGCCATCCGGTAAGTCCACCAAAGTCCATACTTGGTTTTTGTACATGGATCCAATCTCGGATTTCATGGCTTCTTGCCATTTATTGGAATCTGGGCTCATCATCGCTTCCTCATATGTCGCAGGGTCATCGGTGTTGTCCACCAACATGACACTCATAACGGGATCATACCAATCAGGAGTGGTACGAGTTCTCGTTGACCTGCGAGGCTCTGTAGCAACTACAACCGAAGTTTCATGATCATCATCATTAGCTTCCTCTCTTATTGGTACAGGCACCACAGGAACTTCTTCCGGTGCTGTGCTACTCGCAATTTCGAGAGAAGGTTCGACAACCTCGTCGAGTTCTACTTTCCTTCCAGTCACTTCTTTTGATAGAAATTCCTTCTCTAGAAAGGATCCATTCTTGGCAACGAAGACTTTGCCTTCGGATCTATGATAGAAGGTATACCCGATAGTTTCCTTCGGATATCCTATGAAGACGCATTTTTTTCGCTTTGGGTTCAAGCTTGTCTGGCTGTAACTTCTTTACATAGGCTTCGCAACCCCAAACTTTAAGGAACGACAATTTAGGTTTCTTCCCAAACCATAATTCATACGGTGTCGTTTCAACGGATTTAGATGGTGCCCTATTTAAAGTGAATGCGGCTGTTTCTAATGCATAACCCCAAAATGATAGCGGTAAATCTGTAAGTGACATCATAGAACGAACCATACCTAAGAGAGTTCGATTACGACGTTCGGACACACCATTACGCTGTGGTGTTCCCGGCGGTGTCAATTGTGAAAGTATTCCGCATTTCTTCAAATGCTCGCCAAAATCGTAACTTAGATATTCACCTCCACGATCAGAACATAGAAATTTAATCTTCTTGTTACGTTGATTCTCTACCTCACTTTGAAATTCCTTAAACTTCTCGAAAGTTTTGGACTTATGTTTCATGAAATAGATATGCCCATATCTACTCAAGTCATCCGTGAAGGTAAGAACATAACGATAACCACCGCGCGATGCTACACTCATTAGACCACACACATCGGTATGTATGGTTTCCAATAAGTCCGTAGCTCGCTCCATCATACCAGAAAATGGAGTCTTAGTCATTTTTCCCATCAGACATGCTTCGCATCTTTCAAGTGATTCAAAATCAAGTGATTCAAGAAGTCCATCGGAATGGAGTTTCTTAATACGCTTCTGTAACATCCCTAAAATCATGATTTCAAAGATTGCATATCATTCATGCATGCATAAAATTTTGAGATCATTTTCAAACCATTTTCAAGAAAACAGAAGCACATAGTGCTATCATTTTATGTGAGCAAACTTAAATCAAATGATCATCCTCATTTGAGAGCATAAGTGTTTAAAACCAAGTTTGTTTGCTTCCTTGATTGATTGGATTGAGTGTAGAATTTGGACAAAAATATACAAAATAAATATGGTTTCAAAACCATTTTCAAAACATTTGCAAATCAAATACCATGGCACTGTTTATTTTGTTTATTCAAAAGAACCAAGCTCGAACAGAGAAGACCACATGTTTCTATGCCCAGAAATATGAAGGTTGCACCCTACAAAATTCCTGAAAAGATTTGAATTCAATTTGAGTTTGAAATCATTTGAAATTCATTCCAGAAAATCGAATTAAAAATAGAAAAGGATTAAAGAAAAGGAAAAGGGTCGGCGCTACTAATTCAGCCCAACAGAGAATCCAGCCCAGCTAGCCCACCCGGGTTCCCCCTCTCTCTCTCACGCGCAGACGCACCCACAGAGTCGCTGACGCCCGGACCCCACTCCCCCTCTGTTCTATTCGCTGACAAGCGGGCCCTGTCCATGTCACCGTCGTCTTCCTCAAATTTCGCGAAGAGCATGTCGCCGCTGGCCGTTGCTGCGTTGATTCCGCGGCGTAATTGGCATTGATTCCCCAGGCGTTTCTTGTCGAGCTCCTGCCTACTTAAGCCCCTCCCTCTCGCGGCCATTTCCCCTCACTCATCAACCACAGAGCGCCCCCAGGCTGCGAGTATTTCTCGCCACAACTCCTCTGTTCCGACGACCTCGCCGACGAATTCCGGTGAGCACCGCGTCCCCCTCTGTCCCTGGTTCATGCTATCATGCTCTGCATCTCCGTGCGCATCTACTGACACCTCCATTTTGCTCGTGCATGGTCTGTAGCCTCGGCAGCAACAACAACAGAGCGCCGCCGCTCTCTGCTCGAACTCCGGCGACCTCTCCCTGTAAGTACCAGCCGCCCCTTGCCCTCTGTCTGATACGCCTAGGATCCCCAACATCTTGCGCATCTAACGGTGCCCTCCTATTGTCTTAGCGCGACTCAGAACCTCGCCAAAGTCGACCAGCAGCCGTACTTGACGCGTTCGTGAACTCCGACGAGCAATCCGCGACGACTCCGAGTGCCCCTTCGCCAACCAGCGACACGTTGAGCTTCACCTCGTCACGGTGGTTCTGGTGAGCATCCTCTCCCCTCCCCGGGCGACCTAGAATGCCGGCACCGCCACTGACAGACACACCGCCGCCAGTCGCCGCCGCTAGCGCCGCTAGACTATGGTCAAAGCAACAGCAGCCGTTAGATGTAGATCTTGCGGTTTAAATTAGATCTAGAGCGAAGCGTTTTCTTTTAATCTGGCACGTTGGATCTAACTTGATCTGACGGCGCGGAAGCGTGATCCTGAGTAAAACGGTATCGGCCAATAGGAAAGAGACGCGTGGCTAGGGTTTGGTTTTAAAAACAGAATTTGGATCTGATTTATATCCAATTTTGATTTAGCTATAACTTTTGATCCCCACGTTAGAATTTGACAAATTTTATACCGTTGGAATCAGGAGAGCAAGCCCTTTCTATTTATGCAATGTGTTTAAAGTTTTGCTTCTGTTAAAATAGTTTTATTTGCAGAAACATGTGTAGGGATTATTTGAGTATATGAATTTCTTAAGAATTGTTTTTAGTGTTAAATAAATTTGGTTTGGCAAGTGTTTGACTTGTTTAGGATTCAGTACTATGCACATGCCTTGTTGAGTTTTAAAAATCATCACATATCATCTTGCATGCATGCATATATTTTTGGTTGTATATGTTGTGTGTGTAATTTGTTGCTACCAATTTTGTGTAGATTTTGGTGCTAGTGATTGTGATTGTGAGGAGTGCTACTCTCCCAACTACCAAGGCAAGTGGTACTTCATGAATATTCTATCCCTATATTTTGTACTAAGCATTAGAAATATTTTGCTAAGTCTTGCATGTTACTATTTTGCCAATATGCCATGTTGGGAAATCCTAAGTAGTTGTAGAATTGCTAGGAAATTTCTAAGTTAAGTTACTATCTATGCCATGCTTAGCCTAGCTAGTAGAAAACAAGGGTTGGTGAAATACACATGCTATGATGAAAATATTTCTAAGTCTTTGGACTTTTGTTTTGCTTAATAAAACAACTAAGTCAATGAATCACCTGGGTGGAAAGGGACTTGATTGGTGGTTTTGGTTGAGTGGTTACACAAGGCCCATGGCTATGGTTTACCTTGTGTATCTCACTTGTGGAAAGCCACCCAGGAACAAAGGGATTTTAGAGGCCAAGTGTTGAGAAGCTTCTAGTGCAGCCACTTGGCAATATGGGCTCTGCCTGGACCACATAGGTTGCTAGAACTTAACCATTTGGACAGTTGGTGGTAGTGGGAATGATAGGTTGGAGCGCGTCCATTTGGTCTAAGGGAAGGCTTCTGAAAGGTCCTGTCTTGGTGAAACCAAGTCTAGTGGGGAAAGTGAACAACCTCTGCAGATGGAAAAATCTAAGTACTTAGCCAAGTCCATGGTAATGGACAGCTTGAGCATCAAGACATGGAAGCTATCAAGAATATCATCATTCCAACTTCTAAGTAAAATCTTGTGGGTGAACAAGGGTGAAGGACCTCAATGTCTATTGGTGGTTCCTTGGGAAAAGTTTTGACAAAGAAAAACTTAGTGATTTCAACTAATAGGCAAAAATCTATTCTGAGCAAAGCAAGCCAAACTACACTTAGCCAAATATGCATATAGTATCTAGTCCACTTAAAATATACTAAGGTATCACTTTCCAATACTATTCCAAAGTATTAACCCACTGTGGCTGTAACTTGTGATGTTGCAGGTTACTCTGATGAGGATTAGGTGTCATGAGTCTACACTCAACATGTTTGCCTATGGCACATGAAGATGAAGACTTATATTTATTTACTTATTCCAAACTCTTGTACTAGGCCTGTGGCCTTTGAGTTGTAAAGACTATGTTTATCTCTGGAATGGATGTAATAATGACCTTTGTATCTGTGTACTTCATCTTAAACTGTGGATGCTAGCAATGATCCAGGGACTAGCATTGCAATCACAGGGATCCTTTTCCTTTATAAAGGAGGGATCTTACAGATGGTATCAGAGCACTGTGTTGCTTGTAGGATTATGACCCTAGGATTGGAAACCACTAAGGAAAAAATTTCAACTTCTACACTTGCCTATTCTTCTCGTAAACTTTTCTAATCTTCTTTCTCATCTCTATTTGTAGATGAATTCCATCAACGAAGCCGTAAGGAAAGGACCACTCATGACCATGACTTTGGAGTGTGAGACAGAGTTTCCCAAAGCTCTCAAGGACCTCATGGTGACAATGGAAATACATGGTGCAGCTGTGTACAAAGGCTTTCCTGTGATGGATGAAGGAGTTGAGTACTGGTGGGTGCAACTTCACTTGTACAAAAACAAGGAAGACAACCACAAGGGAGCAGGATTCTGCATGTACACCAACACTGTGGTGCACACCACATTCTTTGAGTCAGCAAGGGATGCAGCTTGGAAGACTATCAAAGAACTTAGTGCTAGAGTCAAGTGCAGAATACTCAACCTCCAAAAGGATCTAAAGAAAGAGAAGGAACATACCCAAGAGTTGGAAGCTACCAACCAAACCTTAAGAGGAGACATTATAGACTTAGTGATGGAGTCATGTGAGCAAGATAGGCTGATTGCTTCTAGAAACATTGTGTTAGCCAACAGATCCAGTGAGATAGGATTGTAAACGTACTTCGTTAGTTGGACCACCACTTATCACCTTATTTTCCAAAAGATGCTTTAAAAATAAGTTGAACCTTGGTTGATGTAATGGTTTCATGTATGCATGACTTGTGTGTTTTGCTTTCCAAGGATATGTATGCAATGTTTTGCCTTATGTTGTAACTTAAATTGTGTTGTTCTAACTTTTCTATCTTATAAATAGATGCCTACTGTTACCATCAACACTGTTGAGGAGTTCCAGGTTACTCGCTTTGGTCCTCGTATTGTTGAGCTTACCACTTTGCTCAATCTCCCTCTTCCTACCATCATGGTGCTTCCCCTCACCAAGTTTGAGAGGAAAGATCTCTGGGGCTTCAAGGTCAACCAGCCCGGACGCCAGACAGAGCCTACCACGGAGGCCATCGTCTTCAAGATCATGCATGATGACAGGGAGAGAGGCCTTGAGGTAGTGATGCAGGATCTGATAGGACATCTGCTAGGGAGACACTCCCGACAAGTTAGAGGTACTCACTTCCACGTCTTCGGTAGACGTGACGAGGATGGAGAGTCCATTGACTTCGAGGACGATTCGAGGGACACAGCAGAGCCTATTCGTCTATACCTCCAGGACTTAGAGTCTCTCATTAGGCACGTGGACACTGATAGAACCAACGTCATGCTTAGCAATGACGAACTCCAGGTGCAGCTTCGCGAGAAGGATAAGCTCTTCGCAGAGCAAGATGAGATAGTCAAGGAGATGGAGACGAAGTTCGAGAGCCAGGACAGAAAGTTCAAGAGTCAGGAGAAACGAGTCCAGGATAGAAACAAGAAGATCCGGGACATGACTGAAGAACTGCAGGCCAAGGACTTCGAGCTCGAGCATCAGCAGATGGTGATTGAGAGGCTTCGTTCCCAGAAGAGGGCTCTCAAAGCCAAGATAGAGACCTTGACCACCAATGTCGAGGAATACAAGACCGCAATGGAGAATGCAGGTCTTACCTTTGTCGAGGAGGAGGTTGATGCCGAGGAGTAGATTTGACTACTCGTTTATATTATATTATCGTACTTGTTATTTGAGAACTTGTTATTGACCATCCGACATGTGGATGGCTTGTTATTTGTGTGTTTTACTTTACGAACTTGTTATCATGTTGTTGAACTTTTATCCTTTAGTTGCATGCTTTGTGATTGTTTATGTGATGTATTGTGCATGAAAGCATCTATGGGTATCTCATTCTTATCTTTATTGAACAAACCACAGATGCCTCCCCGTCGTGCAAACCCCAACCCCAACAACAACAACATCACTCCAGAGATGCAACAAATGATGACCGCTCAAACTCAGCTGATGCAGATGATGACGACGTTCATCCAGAATCAAAACAACAACAACAATAATAATAACAATAACAACAACAACAACCCACCGGGTTTTGATATGCTCACCAGGTTCTTGAGATTGAGGCCAGCAAAGTTCTCAGGGACGACTGATCCCATGGTGGCCAATGATTGGCTACATTCTGTGAACAAGGACTTAGTAACCGTGGGCTGTACAGATGCTGAAAAGGTCAGATTTGCAGCACATTTGCTGGAAGGACCAGCCACCACTTGGTGGGATAACTTCCAAATCACCACTCCCATAGAAGATGTGACATGGGCAATTTTTGAGGATGGATTTCGCACTGCTCATATCTCATCCGGAGTGATGAGTCTGAAAAAGAAAGAGTTCCATAATCTGAAGCAGCGCCACCGCAGAGTGACAGAGTATATTGAAGAGTTCAACAATCTGGCGCGTTATGCACCGGATGAAGTTGACACTGATGCTAAGAGAAGGGAGAAATTTCTTGAAGGCCTGAATGATGAACTGAATCTGCAGCTATTAGTGGCCTATGTTCCCACTTATCAGTCACTCTGTGACAAGGCTGCCATTTTGGAGAACAAAATGAAGCAAGTTGAGAGTAGAAAGAGAAAGCACTCCGACAAGCACAACTCGGGATCGTCTCACAAACGTTCCCACTATGATGACAGCGGAAGCTCAGGATCCCACAAGCATGGGAAATTCAACAAGCACCACAACCACAACCGTCATGACAACAAGCATCACCGTAGTCATGACAATGACAAGTACAAGAACCACAAGAGTGGACATAAGAGCCACCACAATGGTAATGGAAGTGGAAGTGGAAGCCAGCCTATTAAGAGAGACATAAGTCAGGTTGAATGCTTCAAGTGCAAGAAGATGGGGCATTATGCAAATGACTGCCCAGAAAAGAAAGTTGAAGGACCCAACAAGCCCAACCCTTTTCAGAAGGGACAAGTAAACCACATCAATGTGGAGGAGGTCTATGAGGAGCCTGATGCTGTTGCTGGTAAGTTCAGACTCAATTCTATTCCAACATTTGTTCTTTTTGATACTGGAGCATCGCATTCATTCATATCAAAAGCATTTGTTGATAGAAATGGGTTCCCAACGGAAAACATTGGGTGTCCAATAAAAGTTAGTTCTCCGGGTGGAGATATGATAGTAAGTCTTGGATGCCGGGATCTAGTAATAGAGTTTGGAAAACATAAGTTCCCAGTGAGTCTGATAATCCTAGATTCCCAAGGACTGGACGTTATATTGGGAATGGATTGGATGGTTAGGTATGAAGGGGTACTAGATTGTGCTAATCGCACTGTTGCACTCATAACCCCGGAAAGAAAACGGATTAAATTCAAGTCCAACTTTGAATCAAAAGGAAGTAAGCTTAATTCTCTTAAGGGGGTTAGCATGGACAGTGTGCCAATTGTGAGTGAGTATCCGGATGTGTTTCCAGAAGAATTGCCAGGAATGCCACCAGATAGAGATGTGGAGTTTCTTATAGATTTGGTACCAGGGTCTGGACCAATAGCAAAGAGACCATATAAGATGTCAGTTGATGAACTGAAGGAACTCAAGAAACAACTTGGAGAACAGTTGCAGAAAGGATTTATTCAACCAAGTTCTTCATCTTGGGGAGCCCCAGTTTTGTTTGTGGAAAAGAAAGATAGAAGTCAAAGGTTATGCATAGATTACCGATCACTCAACAAGGTGACTATCAAGAACAAATACCCTTTGCCTAGAATCAATGACTTGTTTGATCAGCTAGAAGGAGCTTGTGTGTTCTCAAAGATTGATCTAAGGTCAGGCTATTTTCAACTCAAGATAAGAGAACAAGACATACCTAAAACAGCTTTCACAACAAGGTATGGATTGTATGAGTACACCGTGATGCCATTTGGTTTGACCAATGCTCCAGCATACTTTATGAACATGATGAACAAGGTGTTCATGGAATTTCTTGACAAGTTTGTTGTCGTTTTTATCGACGACATTTTGATCTACTCCAAGAGCAAGGAAGAGCATGAAGGACATTTGTGTTTGATACTTGAGAAGTTAAGAGAGCATAAACTTTATGCTAAATTCAGCAAGTGTGAATTCTGGTTGAATGAAGTTGGATTCCTTGGACATGTTATGACAAAGGACGGTGTAGCAGTTGATCCTGCTAAAGTTTCAGTTGTGACTGAATGGGAATCTCCCAAGTCCGTGAAAGAAGTTTGTAGTTTCCTTGGCTTAGCAGGTTACTACAGAAGGTTCATTGAAATTTTTTCCAAGGTAGCTAAGCCTATGACAGACTTGCTAAAGAAAGACAAGAAGTTTGCTTGGTCTGAAGGTTGTGAACTCAGCTTTCAGGAATTGAAGAAGAGACTTGTGACAGCACCAGTCTTGTGTCTGCCAGATTTGGAAAAAGATTTCCAAGTATATTGTGACGCATCTCATCAAGGTTTGGGTGCAGTACTTATGCAAGACGGTAAAGTAGTGGCTTATGCCTCGAGACAACTCAAAACTCATGAGGTGAACTATCCTACTCATGATTTAGAGTTAGCCTCTGTTGTCCATGCACTAAAAACATGGAGACACTATCTTTTGGGAAAACGTTGTGAAGTATTCACAGATCACAAGAGTTTGAAGTATATCTTCACCCAGAAGGAGATTAATATGAGACAAAGAAGATGGTTAGAACTTATCAAGGACTATGACTTAAGTTTGCAATACCACCCCGGTAAAGCAAATGTTGTAGCAGATGCTTTAAGTCGTAAAGTCTTTGTGAATGGCCTTACCAAAGGAGAACTGCCAGACGATTTGTGTGCCCAATTTAGAGATCTCAGATTGGAGATTATACCTGAAGGACATCTCATGTCTTTGGATGTTCAACCCACTTTGTTGGACAAGATCAAAGAAGCCCAGAAGATTGATAAGGAAATTGAAGAGATTAAAGAAAAGATTGGCAAGGGAAAAGCCAAAGGATTCCATGAAGACGAACAGGGTACTTTATGGCATGGGAAACGTATCTGTGTTCCACAAGATCCGGAGCTTCGGAAACTGATTTTGCAAGAAGCACACAACTCACCGTATTCCATTCATCCGGGTAACACCAAAATGTACATGGACATGAAGGAAAGATTTTGGTGGAATAATCTCAAGAAGGACATCGCCGAACATATTGCTTTGTGTGATGTATGTAGTAGAGTGAAGGCGGAACATCAGAAACCAGCAGGTTTACTTCAACCACTACCCATTCCTGATTGGAAATGGGACAAGATTGGTATGGATTTCATCACCGGATTACCAAGGACAAGGTCAGGATATGATTCAATTTGGGTTGTAGTGGATCGCCTAACTAAAGTGGCTCATTTCATACCTGTGAAGACAACTTACACAAGTGCTAAGTTGGCCAAGATCTATATGAGTAGAATTGTATGTCTACATGGAGTGCCTAAGAGTATTGTGTCTGATAGGGGAACTCAATTTACTTCCCATTTTTGGAGACAACTACATGAGTCATTGGGAACGAGGTTGGAATTCAGTACTGCTTTTCATCCTCAAACTGATGGACAGACAGAAAGGACTAATCAGATTCTTGAAGACATGTTGAGGGCATGTGCCCTAGACTACGGAGCCAGTTGGGATGAAAGTCTGCCTTACGCAGAGTTTTCTTATAATAATAGCTATCAAGCCAGCATTGAAATGTCACCATTTGAGTTTCTCTACGGGAGAAAGTGTACCACCCCATTGTTATGGAATGGTGTGGGAGAAAGAAGTTTATTCAGACCAGATCTTATCAAAGAAGCCGAAGAGAAAGTCAAGTTGGTTAGGGACAGATTGAAGATAGCACAGTCCCGACAGAAAAGCTACGCAGATCCCAAACGTAGAGAAGTCACCTACGAAGTCGGTGATAGAGCTTATCTTAGAGTGTCACCACTTCGTGGAGTGAAGAGATTCGGAGTCAAAGGAAAATTGGCACCAAGATATGTTGGGCCATTCAAAATTCTGAGTCGCAAAGGAGAAGTTGCCTATGAAATTGAACTGCCAGAATCACTGTCAGCTGTCCATAATGTGTTTCATGTGAGTCAACTTAAGAAATGTCATCCAGAAATGGAGGAAACTTCTTTGAAGGATACTATACCTTTGGAGGAGGTTCAATTGGAAAGTGATCTCACTTATGAAGAGAAGCCTATCAGGATTCTTGAGACTGAAGAAAGAGTCACACGGACCAAGACTATCAAGTTCTGCAAGGTGTAGTGGAACCATCATTCCGAAGAGGAAGCAACATGGGAAAGATAAGATGATCTTCGGAAAGACCACCCTCACCTATTTGCTAGCCAATCCAAATCTCGAGGGCGAGATTCACCTTAAGGGGGTTAGATTTGTAACATCCCTAAAATCATGATTTCAAAGATTGCATATCATTCATGCATGCATAAAATTTCGAGATCATTTTCAAACCATTTTCAAGAAAATAGAAGCACATAGTGCTATCATTTTATGTGAGCAAACTTAAATCAAATGATCATCCTCATTTGAGAGCATAAGTGTTTAAAACCAAGTTTGTTTGCTTCCTTGATTGATTGGATTGAGTGTAGAGTTTGGACAAAAATATACAAAATAAATATGGTTTCAAAACCATTTCAAAACATTTGCAAATCAAATACCATGGCACTGTTTATTTTGTTTATTCAAAAGAACCAAGCTTGAACAGAGAAGACCACATGTTTCTATGCCCAGAAATATGAAGGTTGCACCCTACAAAATTCCTGAAAAGATTTGAATTCAATTTGAGTTTGAAATTCATTCTAGAAAATCGAATTAAAAATAGAAAAGGATTAAAGAAAAGGAAAAGGGCCGGCGCTACTAATTCAGCCCAACAGAGAACCCAGCCCAGCTAGCCCACCCGGGTTCCCCCTCTCTCTCTCTCTCACGCGCAGACACACCCACAGAGTCGCTGACGCCCGGACCCCACTCCCCCTCTGTTCTATTCGCTGACAAGCGGGCCCTGTCCACGTCACCGCCGTCTTCCCCAAATTTCGCGAAGAGCACGTCGCCGCTGGCCGTTGCTGCGTTGATTCCGCGGCGTAATTGGCATTGATTCCCCAGGCGTTTCTTGTCGAGCTCCTGCCTACTTAAGCCCCTCCCTCTCGTGGCCATTTCCCCTCACTCATCAACCACAGAGCGCCCCCAGGCTGCGAGTATTTCTCGCCGCAACTCCTCTGTTCCGACGACCTCGCTGACGAATTCCGGTGAGCACCGCATCCCCCTCTGTCCCTGGTTCATGCTATCATGCTCTGCAGATCCGTGCGCATCTACTGACACCTCCCTTTTGCTCGTGCATGGTCTGTAGCCTCGGCAGCAACAACAACTGAGCGCCACCGCTCTCTGCTCGAACTCCGGCGACCTCTCCCCGTAAGTACCAACCGCCCCTTGCCCTCTGTCTGATACGCCTAGGATCCCCAACGTCTTGCGCATCTAACGGTGCCCTCCTATTGTCTTAGCGCGACTCAGAACCTCGCCAACGTCGACCAGCAGCCGTACCTGACGCGTTCGTGAACTCCGACGAGCAATCCGCGACGACTCCGAGCGCCCCTTCGCCAACTAGAGACACGTTGAGCTTCACCTCGTCACGGCGGTTCTGGTGAGCATCCTCTCCCCTCCCCGGGCGACCTAGAATGCCGGCACCGCCACTGACAGACATGCCGCCGCCAGTCGCCGCTGCTAGCGCCGCTAGACTATGGTCAAAGCAACTGCAGCCGTTAGATGTAGATGTTGCGGTTTAAATTAGATCTGGAGCGAAGCGTTTTCTTTTAATCTGGCATGTTGGATCTAACTTGATCTGACAGCGCGGAAGCGTGATCCTGAGTGAAACGGTATCGGCCAATAGGAAAGAGACGCGTGGCTAGGGTTTGGTTTTAAAAACAGAATTTGGATCTGATTTATATCCAATTTTGATTTAGCTATAACTTTTGATCCCCACGTTAGAATTTGACAAATTTTATACCGTTGGAATCAGGAGAGCAAGCCCTTTCTATTTATGCAATGTGTTTAAAGTTTTGCTTCTGTTAAAATAGTTTTATTTGCAGAAACATGTGTAGGGATTATTTGAGTATATGAAATTCTTAAGAATTGTTTTTAGTGTTAAATAAATTTGGTTTGGCAAGTGTTTGACTTGTTTAGGATTCAGTACTATGCACATGCCTTGTTGAGTTTTAAAAATCATCACATATCATCTTGCATGCATGCATATATTTTTGGTTGTATATGTTGTGTGTGTAATTTGTTGCTACCAATTTTGTGTAGATTTTGGTGCTAGTGATTGTGATTGTGAGGAGTGCTACTCTCCCAACTACCAAGGCAAGTGGTACTTCATGAATATTCTATCCCTATATTTTGTACTAAGCATTAGAAATATTTTGCTAAGTCTTGCATGTTACTATTTTGCCAATATGCCATGTTGGGAAATCCTAAGTAGTTGTAGAATTGCTAGGAAATTTCTAAGTTAAGTTACTATCTATGCCATGCTTAGCCTAGCTAGTAGAAAACAAGGGTTGGTGAAATACACATGCTATGATGAAAATATTTCTAAGTCTTTGGACTTTTGTTTTGCTTAATAAAACAACTAAGTCAATGAATCACCTGGGTGGAAAGGGACTTGATTGGTGGTTTTGGTTGAGTGGTTACACAAGGCCCATGGCTATGGTTTACCTTGTGTATCTCACTTGTGGAAAGCCACCCAGGAACAAAGGGATTTTAGAGGCCAAGTGTTGAGAAGCTTCTAGTGCAGCCACTTGGCAATATGGGCTCTGCCTGGACCACATAGGTTGCTAGAACTTAACCATTTGGACAGTTGGTGGTAGTGGGAATGATAGGTTGGAGCGCGTCCATTTGGTCTAAGGGAAGGCTTCTGAAAGGTCATGTCTTGGTGAAACCAAGTCTGGTGGGGAAAGTGCACAACCTCTGCAGATGGAAAAATCTAAGTACTTAGCCAAGTCCTTGGTAATGGACAGCTTGAGCATCAAGACATGGAAGATATCAAGAATCTCATCATTCCAACTTCTAAAAAAAACTTGTGGGTGAACAAGGGTGAAGGACCTCAATGTCTATTGGTGGTTCCTTGGGAAAAGTTTTGACAAAGAAAAACTTAGTGATTTCAACTAATAGGCAAAAATCTATTTTGAGCAAAGCAAGCCAAACTACACTTAGCCAAATATGCATATAGTATCTAGTCCACTTAAAATATACTAAGGTATCACTTGCCAATACTATTCCAAAGTATTGACCCACTGTGGCTGTAACTTGTGATGTTGCAGGTTACTCTGATGAGGATTAGGTGTCATGAGTCTACACTCAACATGTTTGCCTGTGGCACATGAAGATGAAGACTTATATTTATTTACTTATTCCAAACTCTTGTACTAGGCCTGTGGCCTTTGAGTTGTAAAGACTATGTTTATCTCTGGAATGGATGTAATAATGACCTTTGTATCTGTGTACTTCATCTTAAACTGTGGATGCTAGCAATGATCCAGGGACTAGCATTGCAATCACAGGGATCCTTTTCCTTTATAAATGAGGGATCTTACAGCTTGACTCCAATGTGACCAAGACGACAGTGCCACATATAGGTCGAGTTATCGTTCGATTTCAAACGTTTAGCCTCAATGTTATTAATATGTGTATTTCCACTATCGAGATTCAATAAGAATAGACCATCTATCAAAGGTGCATGTGCATAAAACATATTACTCATATAAATCGAACAACCATTATTCTCGGACTTAAACAAGTAACTGTCTCGCAATAAACAAGATCCTGATATAATGTTCATGCTTAACGCAGGCACCAAATAACAATTATTTAAGTATAAAACTAATCCCGATGGTAGATGAAGCGGTAGCGTGCCGACCGCGATCACATCAACCTTTGATCATTTCCCACGCGCATCATCACCTCGTTCTTCGCTAGCTTCCGTTTATTCTGCAGCACCTGTTTCGAGTTACAAATATGAGCTACCGAACCAGTATCAAATACCCAGGCACTACTACGAGTACTAGTGAGATACACATAAATAACATGTATATCAGATATACCTTTCTTCTTGATGTTGTTGTTCTTCAAATCCGCCAAGTACTTTGGGCAATTCCGCTTCCAGTGACCTTCTCCCTTGCAGTAAAAGCACTCAGTATTAGGCTTAGGTCCAGCCTTGGTCTTCTTCGTTGGCGCGGTAACTTTCTTACCACCCTTCTTGAAGTGTCCCTTTTGCTTAGACTTGCCTTTCTTGAATTTGGTGGTCTTATTAACCAACAACACTTGGTGTTCTTTCTTGATCTCCACTTCTGCAGATTTCAACATGGCGAAGAGTTCTGGCAACGTCTTGTTCATGGTTTGCATGTTGTAGTTCATCACAAAGTTCTTGTAACTTGGTGGTAGTGATTGGAGGACACGGTAAATCCCCAAAGCATTAGGAATCACTATACCCAAGCTTTGAAGTTTGTTTGCATGCCCAGACATCTTAAGCACATGCTCACTAACGGAGCTGCCCTCTTCCATCTTGCAGTTAAAGAACTTTTCAGAAGCCTCATAGCTCTCAATCGCCGCGTGAGTCTCAAAGATCAATTTGATATCACGGACAATATCATGTGGGTCTAAATTCTCAAACCTTTTCTGAAGCTCCGATTCTAAACCATACAAGATAGCACACTGAACTATGGAGTACTGATCCTTCCGAGCGAGGTAAACGTTCTTTACTTCATCGGTAGCAGTAGCTGCAGGTGGGTCACCCAGCGGTGCATCCAGCACATAGGTCAAATTACCAGCTGTGAGGACAATCCTCAAATTGCGGAACCAATCCGCGAAGTTGCTTCCATTATTTTTCAACTTTTCTTTCTCTAGGAAGGCATTAAAATTGATGGTAGGGGCCGCCATTGATCTACAACATATTTGCAATAGTTTAGACTAAGTTTATGACAAATTGAGTTCTAATTAATAGTTAAATTAATCTAGGTGAACTCCCACTCAAAACAATATCCCTCACATTGTTTTAGTGATCACACGAACCAAATCCACCACATCAACACCGATCATCACGAGAGTTGATATAGTTTCAATGGCGAACAATCGACATGTTCATCATATCTACTATATGATTCATGCTTTACCTTTTGGTGATCCGTGTTTCGAGACCATGTCTGTACATGCTAGGCTCGTCAAGATCAAACCTTAGCTTCCGCATGAGCAAATCTGGCTTGCTCATGTTGTATACACTTGCGGAATCTAACACACCCGATCATCACGTGGTGCTTCGAAACAACAAGCTTTAGCAACGGTGCTAACTAAGGGTGAACACTTATGACTTGAAATTCATGTGCATGAGGGATCATCTTATAATGCTACCGTCGTTAACTAAGCAATACAAGATGCATAAAGGATTAACATCACATGCAATTCATAATATGTGATATGATATGGCCTTTCTTCTTTGTGCTTCCGATCTCCATCTTCAAGCACGAACATGATCTCCATCATCACCGGCATTGCATCAAGGTCAATGATGCCGCTTCATGGTTGTCGTCCACCAGCTTCAACTATTACAACTACTTTGAATAGACACGCGGGTCTTAACATAAATTAAAGACAACCATATGGCTCCTGCCGGTTGCCAACTTACAATAAGGAACATTGCATACATCACATATAATCACAATCATGGCCATATCACATCACAGCACACCCCTGCAAAACAAAGTTAGACGCCTCTACTTTCTTTGCATGTTTTACGTGGTTTGAGGCTTTCAATAAGTGTCGTTCTAACTTACGAACAAGAACCACAACATTGATACTAGTATTGTCAATCACCCGTTGTAAATTGGATCTTAACTATGTTGGGAGAAACAGGCACCCGCAAAGCCACCTATGCAATACAAGTTGCATGTCAAGTGTGGAGCAAGTCTCATGAACGATGTCATGTAAGGTTAGCCCGGGCCGCTTCATCCCACCATCCCGCAAGATGCAAAGTACACAAGAAGCAATCGACAACAAAAGCATCAACGCCCACAATGACCATTGTGTTCTACTCGTGCAACAGATCTACATATAGACACGGCTCTGATACCACTGTAGGGTTTCGTAGCATGGAAAACAAAAAATTTCTACCGCATACAAACAAACAAGCCAAGATCTATCTACTAGATTGTAGCAACAAGTCGATGGAATAACTCACCCTCGAAGATTCCAAAGTGTTTAACGAGAGCGGATTCTCGTGGGTGATGTAGTCGTACTCTTCCCGATCTCAAGATCGCGTAGACGATCCTTCCGGCGCTGCGTTCCGGCAGCACTCCCGCAGTTGGTCACACGTTCGGTACTCGACGAAGACCTTCCTCTCCCTTGTTCCAGCAAGCAGCGGAGGTTGTAGCACTCTCCTCGCGATTCCGGCAGCACAACGGCGTGGTACCGGAAGTAGAGGGGGGATCTCGCAGGGCTTCGCCTTAAGCCGGAGCGAGTATGGTGGACTATGAGAGAGCTCCTCGGCGATCTAGGGTTTAGACACACCAAGGAGGAGGTGCTAGGGCCGGCGGCTAGGGATTGGGGCTTGCCCAAGTCGGCGGCTAGGGGAGCCCTAGGTGGCGGCGGCAACAGGAGATGGCGGCGCCGGGCTAGGGTTTTGGGTGGAGATCTTGTGTGTTAGGAGGGGCAGCCCTGCCCCTCCCTTTATAGGTGGGAGGCGCCATCCAAGGGGAGGGGAGTCCCTCCCCAACTCGGATCCCAAGTGGGCCGGCGGTTGAGGAGGAACTCCTCCCCAACTCGGTTTCCCACTTCCCTTCCACTTCCCAAAATAGTCGTTTGACTTTTCAAATTGGCGTTTGACTTTTCAAACTAGGATTTGATTAAACCCTTTATTTTGTTCAGCGATGACACCTAGTACATGATGCAATCATTCCAACTTGGTATGACACATTCATGTACCCTTCCCCTCCGGAGTGTCGGACATTCCGGAACCTTCTAGAACATTCCCGATGAAAACACCGGAACCATTCTCCAACCCCGAAACAAGACTTTCCTTATATGAATCTTATTCTCCGGACCATTCCGGATCTCCTCGTGATATCCCGGATCCCATCCAAGACTCCGAACAACATTCGGTCTCTTACTCATCATTCCATAACTACTCAAACAACGTCGAATCCTTAAGTGTGTCTCCCTACGGTTCGTGAATTATGCGGACATGATCGAGACACTTCTCCGAACAATAACCAATAGAGGAATCTAGAAATTCATATGGCTCCCACATATTTCTACGATTACTTTGTGATCAAATGAACCACTTACATACGATACCAATTTCCCTTTGTCTCACGATAGTTTACTTATCTGAGGTTATGATCGTCGGTATCTCTGCATACCTAGTTCAACCTCGTTACTGATAAGTACTCTTTTCTCATTCCCGTGATATGTGATCCCTTGTGAGCCAGTCACATGCTTGCAAGCTAATTGGATGACATTCCACCGAGAGGGCCCAGAGTATATATATCTGTCATATGGATGGACAAATCCCACTCTTGATCCATGTGTCTCAACCAATACTTTCCGAACACTCAATGCCACCTTTATAGCCACCCAGTTACGGTGTGGTGTTTGATGTCATCAAAGCATCCTTCCGGTGAAGGTGATATGCATGATCTCATGGTCGAAGGAATTAGGTTACTATGTATCAGAAAGCATATAGCAATTGAACTATTAAAATGACTTGATCTTTATGCTACGCCTATCTATAGGAGTATGTCCACCATATCATTCTCCTAACGATATGATCTTGTTGTTAATAACATCTCAATGTTCATGATAGGGAAACCACAATCATTTATTAACCAACAAGCTAGTATTATAAAGAGGCTTTACTAGGGACTCTATTTTAGTTTACAAATCACACAAGTATTAATGTTTCCTTGTTAATACTATTAAAGCATGAATGTAACCATTTATCATAAACACAAAGATATAATAATAACTATATTTATTATTGCCTCTAGGGCATATCTCCAACACTCAAGCCCTAGCCGCCCTGCTTCCCTCCTCTCTCTCTCTCCCTCCCGACTGCGCGTAGGCGAAGCCCTGCCGCAGAAACTCTCCACCGCTTGCACCACGCTGTCGTGTTGTAGATCCAATCTATCTCTCCACCTCACTTGTTGGACCGAGGAAGGAGGAGACGTCGAGGTGCCGCACGTGTGCATCTCTCGGAGGCATCGCCACTTGCGGTGTTAGATCGGATCGGATCGGATCGCGAGGAGGAGAAGGGAGTACGACTACATCAACCACGTTCTGTTGAATGTTCCGTTGTGCGAATCTTCAAGGGTATGAAGATCTCATCTATTCCCCCCTCGTTGTTTGCATTTCCTAGATTAGATCTTGGCTTTTCCCGTTCGCATCCGTAGAAAATTTTGATTTACTATGCTGCGAAACCCTTCAGTTGACCCCTTTGAGCTTTATTCCTCTCCCTTCCCTCCTATGATTCTTGCATCTTTTTGAGGGCTTTGGAAGAGAAGATCTAGATCTACAATCCCCACCAATCAATTTCTCCTCTAAGTGAGGGGAACCCATTGGATCTAGATCTTGGAGTCATTTGTTGGTTTCCACCATTGTTCTTCCTCTCTAATTCCTCCCTAGCACTTGTTGTTTTTGTGGGATTTGAGAGTGGAGGATTTGAGCACCCTTGGTGTTCTTGCTTTGCATTCTTGCATAAGTGTTGAGCTCTCCATTACGATTTGTTCGAGTGGGAGACCGTGAGCTTGTTACTCTTGGAGGGTGACCTCCTAGTTGGCTTGGCGGTTGGTACCGCGGTGTCCTCTTCGGATAAGACGCGATACAGTTGATGAGGGATAGAAGTCTTGATCGGGCCAAGCCGGCATAACAGTTTCTAGTTCGCATTACTTTCTCTTCCGAAGCGCGCACATTCGAGTTCAGTATGGATGCACTGAGCCCTTAAGACCACTCGCTGGATGATATGGTCAATCATACTCCAGAGTGGGGATTCTAGAAGATTGTGAAGAGACCCGGGCTTCTCCTTCGTGGAGCTTGTGAAGTGGTTGTGGAGCTTGCCATCTCTAGAGTGGAGAAAAAGCTAGCCATAAGGAAAGGGCCTATTCCTTCGTGGGATAGACTCGGAGAAGAAGGTGAGCCTTCGTGGCATTGGGAAATCCTTTGTGGAATCCCACACCTCTCCAATGTGACGTACCTTGCTTGTAAGGGAACACGGGAATACATCTTCGTCTCATCTCCGCGTGCCTCGGTTATCTCTATATCCGAGCTTACTTTCCTTGTGACAGCCATCGAGCTTGAAGTACTTATATCTTGCTTATCACTTGTGGTATATTCATCTTGTGCTATCTTGCTTAGCTTAACTTGTTGTTGGTGCACTTAGTTGAGCCTAGTGTATTTAGGTTTTGTGCTTGTAAAATAAACGTTAGTTTAATTTCGCATTCTATCAAGCCAAAACCATAATAGTTTTAAAATTGCCTATTCACCCCCCTTCTAGGCAACATCTCTATCCTTTCAATTGGTATTAGAGCAAGGTCTCTCCTTGTTTAGGCTTCACCGCCTAGAGTGTAAAGATGTCGGCTAGGAGTATAGTGCACAATGACACAATTATCTTTGATGGCACAAATTATGCTTTGTGGAGAAATTGCTTGCTTTGTAATCTTAGGACCTTGTGTCCAAATATTGAGAGATTTCTAGATGTAGGTTTTTCTCCTCCGATGGATCCTCAAAATATATCTTTAGCGGATGAGAAAAATTTACATCTCGAAGCTCAAGTATCTAATGAGATTATTTTCTCTTTGAGCCCCACATTAATTTGTTCTTAACGATTGTAAAGCGCAAGTCGTCTCATGAGAAGTGGACCAAGCTTAAAGAAATATTTGGTGGTTACATTTCTAATATTGTCGGTGGTTTCTCCGAGGAGATCTCTTTTCCTTCACATCATGAAGAACTCTAAGTTGCTTCCACCTCCGGCCATGATGAGTTCTCATCCTGACCCACTTCACCAACGTGTGGCAAGACACAAGGTAAATATATGGTGAGTGGTGTTGGGAATTGCAATGTTGATATTGTGCTCGCTAATTATGATCCTTCGTCTCTATCCCATTGCAATGTTTCTTCTTTAGACTTAAGCACTTGTTGCAACAATAATGCTATATCCCCTTTTGTTGCTAGCCCTTGTATATCATCTAGAAATTATTTGAGTACTAGTGTAGATGACATGCTTAATTTGCCTTGTTCCCATGAACAAAATGCTTCTATTTCCTCTAGTTGTTTATCTAACAATGTAGAGGAAATCAAACATTCTATGGAGCAAGACATGATCATGAATGAAGATTCAATAATATCCTCATCTTCATCCTCCCATGCTCATATGTGACTTATGGCAAGAGGATCAAAGGTATCTCCTACTTTGGATCCCAATATATCTTCTAAAGATAATAGCAATGATAATGATGATAGTGATGATGACATTGATGAGGATACTAGTGCTCTCTTGCTTGAGTTGAATTTTTTGTGTACCTCTCTTCGTGGTAATAATAAGGGTGTTACTTGTCTCAAACACGTTATGGACACCATAACTAAACAAACGGTAACCATAGAGGAGTTGGATTTCCAACTTGATGATGGGAGTCGGAGATTTAATCTCCTTAAGCAAGAGCTTGCCAAGGAGAAGCACACTAATTGGCTCCTCACACAAAAAAATGAATCTTATGAGCTTGAAAAGGAAAATTCCATTAATGATGCTTGTGCTACTAACTCTACTTCTTGTGAAGCATCTACCCTAAAGGAGAACGTTGAGCTAAGGGCTCAACTTGAGTTGCTAACTAGCAAGTATAGGAAATTGGAAGAAAGTCATGAAAAGCTCTCGGGCTCTAATAATGATCTTCTAATCTCCCATGATGGGCTAATGTTAGCTCGTGAGGAAAGTATTACCAAGGTAACATCTTGTGAGCCTCTTTTGGACATTAGCACAACTTCTACTCAAAATGCTATTTTGCCATGTGCTAGTCCTAGTAATCCATCCAGCCATACTATTGATAAACCTTGTGTTGGATCACTTGCTTTGCCTTGTTGCTCTAACAATGAAGCTTCTACTTCCTCTAGTACTTGTATTTATACTAACCATGTAGAGGAAATCAAATAGCTCAATGCCCAAGTCACTTCCTTGAGGAATGACTTAGAAAAGAGTCATGAAGGGAAATCCACACTCGAGTGTGCAAAAATCCCCTAATGATAAATGTGGACTTGGATTCAAATCCAATAACAAAAACAAGTCCAAGAGAAACAAGAAGAAGGGCCAAAACCAAGTCAAGAATTCGGCCAAGATTATTTGCTTCAAGTGAAAGGTTGAAGTACATCATGTAAGATCTTGTCCATTGAATAAAAAGCACTTGAGTGAGAAGCAAAAAGGGAAGCGGCCACAAGTAAAAGGTCAAGCCCAAGTTGAAGTTAGGCCAGTTACGAAGAAGAATCAAGATAATGCTCCCCAAGCCAAGAAATCAATGAAGAACAGAAAGGGGAGCACTTGTTGCTACATATGTCGTGTGAAGGGGCACTTTGCCTCTTCATGTTCAAACGGTACCTTATCTAATCCTATCATTATTAATGATGATTATTCTCTTGGGAAGGATAAGGATGGCAATGTGTTTGCCAAGTTTGTTGGAACTCAAAGTGGTGTCAAGAAAAGAACCATTTGGGTTGCCAAGCCTATTGTGACTAACCTCTTAGGACCCAACTTAGTTGGGGACCAACAAGCTCAAACTTGATCAATAGGTGTTTTTGGAGGGCATTGGAGACTTGGCTAACTCATGAAGAATTAAGGGATCTTCATATATTATATTTGATCAAGCCAAGTCATTAGGATTATCTTATCCCTATCTTATATCCAATGTGCCTCTTTGCGGTAACTTGTACTAAACTCATTTATATTGTAAGTTACTTGCCCCTTTACATGTTTTGGTTTTGTACCAAGTATGTGTTTGTATTTGGTGTTCCTCATGCTTGCTTATTTTGTGTATTCAAGTATGTCTAGGTGTTTGGCACATCATTTACTCGTGTCTTTTGTTTTGAGCCTCTAATGCATATTGATGATATCTTATTTGGGTCTTTTTGAGTGGTTAATGGAACATTCCATTTTGGGGGAGTGATATGCCTTGCGCATCTCTCAAACCTTAAAATGTGTGTACGTGAGTACTACCACTTAGTATTGATGTTGCAAGCTTATCTAGTCACTATGTGGTTCGTCATACTCATGAGAAATTCAAATTCTAAATGTCTATTAATTCTCTCTAGTTGAGGTTGCCTTGCCTCTTATTAAGAAAAAATGAATATCACCTTATGGGGGAGTAATATGCTTCTTTTTCATATCACAATCCTAGGAAATGTGAACAAATGAGGTAGTGCCACTTAGAGTTGATATTGTTGATTATCTTGTTTCTAGGTGGCATGTTGGCTCAAACAAGGTCCTATTTTTGTTAGAAGCTTTTATTGCTCGTCTTTTCGGTCTTTGTTTGAGTAAGAAGTTCTAGATGCGGTCTTCCTCAAATACATATCTCTGTATCTTTTTGGGAGACCAGTTGTTCAAGTTATTCTAATCATTGCTTTGCATGATTGTGTGACTAGATTGAAGCTATTAAGAATCTCTATCTTTGCATAGTGCTTAATATTTTTATTCCTATCCTATGCTTTTTATTGTGAATATTTATCTTTAATATCCGTGCAATATACCATCAAAAATCATTTCCAATTCACTGATTGTCTTCGATAATTGATATACTTATGTGTGGTACCATTTGTGGGTCATCTTCACCTTGAATTTCACCTCTTATTGCCTTATTTTATTTCTAATTTTTTTGTTGTGGCTCCCATTGTCTTCCTTGGCTTTTGAACATCTCTTTGATGATGTTTTTGATTATTATAAAATATGCTTTAGTGGAAGACAAACCTTTTTTTCTCGGAACCTTGTGCCATTGTGAAAAGTGTTAAGGGTTTGGTTTATTTGTTGAAACATTGCTCTTTTGGGAGTTTGCTATCTCATTCTTTCTTCTCTATTTTATTTGCTTGAATGAGATAAATCTTTGAGTGTTTTTGTTTTATTTCATCGTTTTGCTCAATAGTTTTTGCTTCGTTCATTTGTTGAACTTCGTTGAACAAATCTTTTGTTGATTTGATTCTTTGATATAGTTTGGGCAACAAATGTGTTTTGTCACACCTTGTATGCCTTCTTGAATATTTTGGTGTTTTTCCAAATTATATCTTCTTTGGATATTGAAAGTCTCCATGTGTTTGCTTTCTTTGATCCAATATATAGGTTATACTCCATCAAATCCTTAAACGGCTAAGATGTGCATGAAATTCAAATTTCATCTCTAAATATGTACATATTTTTATGGAGTGTGTCCTATGTGTTGTGGTTAGTCTAACCACTTTGGACCCAATAAGTTTGGGGACCAATATGTACTTGAATGTTGTTTTAGGTAGATTGGAGATGCAATGGATGCTTGTCTCGTCTATAAGGAAAGTGTTGTCACCACATGATAATTGGAGCCAATCTAGGATGATCAAAAAATTCTTATCTACTACATCATACCATTGCTATCTCGGTAACAAGTATCTTATTCATGCATACTATTCTTTCATCCAATCTCTTGTAGGTTGCATCTTGGCATGAATTTATCCGTTTGTAAATGTTGCGGTTCTTGCAAGGATCTTTGAAAGACTTCTTTATCCTTATTGCTTATGTGAGTAATTTGAGATGATGCATATAATGGGGAGTATATAACATCATGTTCATGATTCACCAATTCCAAATATGCCTTCTAGCAATTTATTGCATATCAATTCCTCAAGGTACTCTCATGTGCAATATTGTTGAAATTGCTTTGAATCCTTCCTTTTGCTACTTGTTGCCTTTCTCAAAGTATACCAACTAGCATTTGTTCCCTTAGTGTTAGTTGTGATGTTTTTGATGTTTTTATTTTTTCTATGGTGAAGTTCATTGATATACCATAAGATAAAATAGAGCCATGAGCTATATATGCACTTAAGTGAAAAATGTCATGTTTGGTATATCTTATGACCTCCTCTTGGACATCATGTTTTCTTATTTTATCAACCTCTTATGTATGGTTGTTTATTTGTGGATTATTATCATGTTTTGTCCACTTATAAACTTGTATACACGAGAGTGTTAATCTCTCGCCTTGATATCATCGCTCTTTGCCGGCCATATCTCTCATCCTCTTGGTTTTTAATGGTATTGGTAAGGTCTTGATTTATGAGTGCTTGGTTTACTTTTATTTCATCTTCACGCACTCATATATCATATTTGGTTTCTTTTGGACTTAAGCTTGTCTTGACAAGTGTATTTATTTATATCGACTCCTTGTATCTTGGTTGTGTTCTAAATAATATAGAGGGAGTGAGGATTCCATGTTTGTGCATATTGTATTCAAATACAATAATTAAAATTTATGCACGAATCTTGGGGAGCTTCCTTATTTCATTTAGAGCACTATTTGTCCATTTGATTTTTTGGATCATTGGATTGCTTGCTTCATCCGTTGAAGTTTCTTCACTGTTTTATCCTTGTAGCAATCTTTGATCCTCAATATAGCTTGAATTCCTCCAAATATTCATCATTGGATACGTGCATTTGATTTCACTCAAATTATGAGAAATGCACACCTTGGGGATGAACTCATACTATATTGGCCTTCTAACTTTGTCATCCATTTTGGCACTTGTTGTCAATGGGGGAGAAGTTTAGAGGGTTTAAGGGAAACAGTTTTATACTTAAGATTGGTTTGTTCTTAAGTGTTTGCCTTTCATGCATTTCATCTTTATTATGTTTTGCATGGTTGTATATATAGTGTAAACTCTCTCAAAGTTTATTCTTGACAATGTATGCAATGAAATTCAAGTTCATCACACAGGCATATATTGTGGGGGAGTTTGCTCTATATATGTTGGTTCTACTCACATCTCTTACATTAGTTGTAGTTTGTGTAAGTAGAATCAATTTTGATATGTGCTAGTAGCTTTGTGTTACTTGACCATATCAAATGCAACCTCTTGTACACAACTTATTCTCAGATAAGCTGCGTACTTTTTTTCTAATATTCATTATATAAACCCTCTTGTTGTGATTGTCATCAATTACCAAAATGGGGGAGATTGAAAGAGTAATTGCCCCAATGTGTGGTTTTGGTGATTAATGACAATCCCTATGGACTAATGTTTTCACTGAGTTTTATATGAAGGAATATTCCATAGGTCATGCTTGTAGTCTATGTGTTGGATTCAAGTATGGATGCCATGAAGATAAAGATATACCTTGAGTATTGGCATCAAGATCATCGAGTTGAAGAGAATAATATGATATGATCAAGATCTTGAGAGTGTGATCTCAATAGAATAATTCAAGATATGGCTCTAAGATGGTGTCATGATAGCCTCATTAGTTGAGCTATGCTTGACTTAGATTTAGAGCATGTAATCAAATTAATAGTTCTTTACGTACCTCAAGATATTGAGATGTAGCATGATAAGATACATGGTTGACCTATACAAAAAGTGAAGATCTTATATAGCCCATGAGAGGATGACATCAAGTGGTGATCATCATCAAGGTTGAGAAGGGCAGATTCAAGATAAGCATCTCGAGAAGATTATTTGCTTGAAGCTTGCCGTCCATATTGGTGATAATGGACATGTGAAGACATGTATTAATGAAGCTATCCAATAGTGGTGTATGGGGGAGCAAATTAGGAGTCTTCATGAAGCAACAACAATCAAGTGATGCATTCTGGCTTGGATGGAGATTGAAGTGTTGTCATCAAGATTAAGCGGGATGTGTAAGGCAAAGGTATGGCCTTGCTAGGTTTTCCTTTTACCGGTCCCAAGGTGGTTGTTGGGAGATCGGGTTATAGGATACATAGCCGCACTATTAAGAGGGGCTTTCGGTTGGGTAACTTGATCACATCGTCATAGGGAACTCAATCCTTTGCATTCTTTGCATCTTCCTATTTTGTTGCTTCTTGGTGTTTCTCCATTTGAGGTTCTTTAGCTTGTTGCTAGCTCTTCAACAAGCCCAAGTTCATCGAAAACAGAATTCGTATGCATCTTCTATGGCGTTTTCGAGTTTGAAGGTTTTATCGGTTCTTCTTATAGGGAGGCTTCTTAACTTTATTCATTTGGTTCTATCCTCCTCTATTGGACTATGATTTTTCTCCGCACCATATTTTAGGGCTTGTTGTCCTCGTCAAAACAAGCCCAAGATCATCGAAATCGGAGTCCGGACACAAAAGTTATCGCCGTTTTCGTGTGTCCTGTTTGGTTCCAGCGGAATTCCGACAGGAGTTCCGGTGGACCGAGTCTGTGGCCGGAATTTCCGGCGACCGCCAGAAATTTCCGGCAAACCGCCGAAAAACTGTTCTGTATGCTGTTTCGGTTTATACCGAAACTTTTGGTTTTGACCGGAAATTCTGGCGGCTGATCCGGCGGTGCCAGTTTTGTCGCTGGAACGTGTTCGCCCAGCGCATCTTGCTTTCAACGGTCACCCCCCTTGAAGGGGTATAAAAGGAGGGCTTCTTCCCCAAAGTTCTAGGGCTCTTGAGCACGTTTTTTACCTCCATTGTTGACCCCTTTGAGCTTTCTTCCTCTCTGTTCCCTCCTATGATTCTTGCATCTTTTTGAGGGCTTTGGAAGAGAAGATCTAGATTTACAATCCCCACCAATCAATTTCTCCTCTAAGTGAGGGGAACCCGTTGGATCTAGATCTTGGAGTCATTTGTTGGTTTCCACCATTGTTCTTCCTCTCTAATTCCTCCCTAGTACTTGTTGTTTTTGTGGGATTTGAGAGTGGAGGATTTGAGAACCCTTGGTGTTCTTGCTTTGCATTCTTGCATAAGTGTTGAGCTCTCCATTACGATTTGTTTGAGTGAGATACCGTGAGCTTGTTACTCTTGGAGGGTGACCTCCTAGTTGGCTTGGCGGTTGGTACCGTGGTGTCCTCTTCGTGGAAGATTGTGGAGAGACTCGGGCTTCTCCTTTGTGGAGCTTGTGAAGTGGTTGTGGAGCTTTCCATCTCTGGAGTGGAGAAACAGCTAGCCATAAGGAAAGGGCCTATTCCTTCGTGGGATAGACTCGGAGAAGAAGGTGAGCCTTCGTGGTGTTGGAAAATACTTTGTGGAATCCCACACCTCTCTAATGTGACGTACCTTACTTATAAGAGAACACGGGAATACATCTCCGTCTCCGCGTGCCTCGGTTATCTCTATATTCGAGCTTACTTTCCTTATGATAGCCATCGAGCTTGAAGTACTTATATCTTGCTTATCACTTGTGGTATATTCATATTGTGATATCTTGCTTAGCTTAACTTGTTGTTGGTGCACTTAGTTGATCCTAGTGTATTTAGGTTTTGTGCTTGTAAAATAAACGTTAGTTTAATTCCGCATTCTATCAAGCCAAAACCGTAATAGTTTTAAAATTGCCTATTCACCCCCCTCTAGGCGACATCTCTATCCTTTCAACTGGTATCAGAGCAAGGTCTCTCCTTGTTTAGGCTTCACCGCCTAGAGTGTAAAGATGTCGGCTAGGAGTATAGTGCACAATGACACAATTATCTTTGATGGCACAAATTATGCTTTGTGGAGAAATTGCTTGCTTTGTAATCTTAGGAACTTGTGTCCAAATATTGAGCGATTTCTAGATGTAGGTTTTTCTCCTCCGATGGATCCTCAAAATATATCTTTAGCGGATGAGAAAAATTTACATCTCGAAGCTCAAGTATCTAATGAGATTATTTTCTCTTTGAGCAGCACAATTAATTTGTTCTTGACGATTATAAAGCACAACGGCGATGTCGGCAACCCCACGGGGTCGAGGAAGGAGGAGAGGAGTGAACGAGAGAGAGAAGGGAGTGTACTGGACCGATAGGGCCAGTACCATTTTAGGGAGGTGTTTTGACCAGGCCAATTGGGCCAAGAATGGCCCAAATAGCCAATGGGGTTGGCCCAAACACTAAAAGGATTTTAATGATTTAGCAAAAGACCAAAATACCCCTAGAATTTAATAAATTCCAAAAAATAAAATATAGGTCTTAAAAATCCAAATAAAATATTTTTAGATTTATAATAATACAAGTTATTTAATTAAATTAAGAGGTTTATTTTCAATAGCATAGATTTAGGTTAAAGATTTTTATAATATATATCCCATAAGGAATTTTACAAAAATCAAGAAAATACCTAAAAATAAATAAAAATAACTTTTAGCATATTTAGTTATTATAGTATTTTAGAAAAATACTAAATTAATATTTAAGATACCAAAATAAAATTTCTTTAATTTAAATTCTTATTCTTAAAAAGAAATATTAAGAAAATAATTACAAGAGTTAAAATTAAATAATAATTAGTTTTTAACTCTATTAATAATATATTACATTATAAAAATAGTGAATATAATATTTATAAAATATTGAGGTTATTCCTTAAAATGAATTCCTTCATTATACAAAGAAATTCTAGAAACTAAAATATTGGGTAAAACACACAAAGAAGATAGATAACAAATGATGCATTACATTACTATGCATATTCATTTTGATTCTTTAAATATTGTTCTTACCGGGCAATAATGATGTTTTGTAGACATGGAAGCTCAAGGTCCAGTGCAAGCATCCGACTTCACTACCTTGCAATCATAAGGCAAGTTCATCACTTGCTCATGTCCTTTGAAGAGTCTTTATCAAAGTATTTACAAATTGTGTGTTATCATCTATGTTTTGGAGAAAGAAATATTATTTTGTCAAAACAAATAAATGTTGATATCATCCTAAGTGATGATATGGATAAGGTGAGTAATGGAACCTAGGTTCCACTTGCAATAAGATTAATCATCTAGGACTTAACAACCCATGTCATCAGTGATTCTAGCACCGTATATTACGCGTTAACCATGATATTTGGAATGGGACGGAGAATTCAGATGTATCCTCTTCCTCTCGCATGTAGCTGGATGTGCAGGTCGTGGCTGATATTCTCGTAGCATGCATTAATTGGTAATTCATAGAGGATATGCAGCATATGGGTGGGAACCCTCAACGTCCCACAATAGTTCTGGCATTTAACGGTCTGTATTAACCATTGCCGTAATTCAATGGGTGGTCATGATGTACACCAAGGAGACATGTGGGGTCGCGAAGGGGGCAGTGATTGGCTTGGATCACCTACTGGGCCCCACATCATGGAATTGTGGACGGGAAAGTACGCCCGGTTGTGTAACAAGGAGTTGATCTCTCAATGTTAAAGTAACGCACTTCTGTAGAGTGTAAGAATTGTATCTTGTTACTCCCTGTTCCGGGAAGGAGCTACGAACGCGGCAGGAAAGGAACTCCATGGAAGTTCTGGTCAACTTGTGAAGACTGATGGGCATAGTTTTTAACAATAAAATCAATCTTTGAAGAAAGATTTACGAAAATTGCATAGTGCCAAGGACTAATAGTCCGAGGTGGTAGATAGAGCATCAAACTTCCCACCTTGCATATAATGAACTTGCTGGGTAACGTTGTTACTCACCCTTTCCATTGATCTCCTACTTAGACTTTGAGGATCCATAAGATACCACTCTGTATGCACCAGCATGCCAAGATGATGTCTTCTACGAGGAGCCTGACCTGTCGAGCGGTGTGAAAGGGGTGGACTACTGTAACATCCCAGCATTAGAGCTTAGAAATAAGCTGAACCAAGATATGTGCATTGCATTCATGCATAGAAAATCTGAATAGTTTTCGAGCTTTTGAACAAAACTTGTCAAAGTGATTGAAGCTTCCCTCAACTTGATGGAATTGAAGTAGATCATCAAGTTGACTGCGATAAGTTTCAATATGACCTTTGCTAAAACCTTATTTTGGGTAAGGGGGATTTGATCTAAGGGTAGATCAAATGTAATAAAAGTTAAACCCTAATACATTATTTAATAGTTTATATTTGATCCTTAAGGAATCATATCCTTGTATTCATTACACAACTCATGAATACCATGTTATAAACATAACTTAAGTAATAGGAATGTAACAACTAAAGCCTGATCTATCTTAATCTCATCTACTTATACCATGAGTATCATGGTAGTACCTAACCTTAACTCTTTAGTGAGATTGAGTAGGAAAGCAACCAAGTCAAGATCATTCACCATATACCTTTCTTTCCATATCAATCCTTATCATCTCTATTGAATCCTATTCTAATATCTGTTGTTCATCAATGTTGAGTAATCAAATATTGATTCACCAATTCTTAACCTATCAACTCTTGATATATCAACTCTTGACCATATCATAGCATTCACTTAAGGCCTATAAAGAAATAAGTAAGAAGGGGTAAATAGTAATGCTAGATTTGAATATCATCTATAGTATGGGAGAGTTGGAAGGGAATCAAATCAATATGGTAATTGATGGAGTTAACTCACTCCTGAATGGAGAGAAGAGTTATATGGAAGATATAACTATATGGTAACAAATAGGATTATAAGGAAGAACATTGAAGATATATACCAATGAGTAATCCTATTGGATTAAGTAGGCATAGTCCATGAATAACATTCCTTAATCCAATAGAGATACTAAGAAGATAATTTTAATACAACTGTAAAGTTGTATTGATGAAACCTTGATTAGCCAACTGGAAACCTAAGCCAAAAGTGATTAAAGGATTATAATGATGATGCTTTAGCCACCAAGATTGAATGCTTATATCAAGTATAAGTGACATTGGTGGGTAGAACATGATTGAACCCTAGTATAGATATGTCATCCTAGGTTAGCCATGACAAGTCACAATCATATAATGTGAGGTTGGAGTATTAGATACTGGAGTTAAGTAGAGACAAGATAGTATGATTAAGATGATGTTAAAGCAACATTGGATTAAATAAGTAGTATTTTCCTCTTTGGAAATACTAAGCACTTGAGGTGAAGTACGATCTGATGTATACATCTATTAAAGTAATATTAGTAAAGGATGATTATGGAAGGGTATGAATGGAGTTGGAAGTAACTACTTGTTGGATTGGAGATTATCAGCAGTAGTGTAGTTGATATAACCAAGTATGGATAGGTGAAGATTATGAAAGCTTTAGTGTCAAGCTCATTGGATTTATACATGGATTTAGAAGAATAAAATGTGGATAAAAATATTCTTGTGAAGTAAAGCTCATCATGTTAACACATGATGATGGATATAAAGGAGTAGAATATCTAGGAAAGGAATTCCTCAATTAGAAGTCCAGGATTGTGAATTATGGAAGATAGAAATTCTTGTTAAACACTAAACCCTAAATCTATAATCAAGCTTAGCATCCATCTCATCTATTGGATAAATCATCTTATTTCCACAAAGCTTTATAGGAAGATTTTCCTATAGCAAATCACTCAAGCATATATTTGACACTTTCAAACCTCTAAATCATGTGTACCACATAATTGGAAATTACTATAAACCATTATCCCCAATATTATATCCATATATGAATCACACTTAAGCAAGTAATGAATAGCTAGTTCTAGAAAAAAACTATGCATATTTTAATTAAGAAGGGTGGTTAGGATTCACC
Source organism: Avena sativa (assembly GCA_916181665.1). Taxonomy (NCBI): domain Eukaryota; kingdom Viridiplantae; phylum Streptophyta; class Magnoliopsida; order Poales; family Poaceae; genus Avena; species Avena sativa. Next base: position 365,679,845 of record OV702295.1, read on the forward strand.
TGTTAGTAGATTTTGAATAATAAAATTCACCATTCTGAGAATCCTAATAATTAAATTCTCTTATATAATGATTGTTATATAATAATAAAGATGGATACATGGTTTGCATATATTTAGCTATCTTAAACCATTATCATTACATTCATTATGAGGAAATAAAAATCATTCTATAAGGGTATAATATGATTAACAAATCCCTAAAACCTTAACTCCTATATTATTTGTAATAAAATGTATATATCTTGTTATTCCCTAGATTCATGGGAGTAATATTAATCATATTAATTCCTTTGTATATCATACATCAAATAATGATATATGATCATTATATAAAAATTTCCCTCCAAACTCTAAATTAACTAGAACTAAGTTTTATAAATAAATAAGGAAATATCCTATAATAAAGCCATGGTTTATTATAGAAAGAAAATTAATAACAAAGGCTTCTACAAAATATTAAAAAGGATTTATATAAAGAAAATAAAGAAATATAACAATATATATAATAAAGGTTCACAAAATGATACTTAATACATTTCACTATTGCTACAATTATTTAGCAAATAACTTCTATGAAGAGAGTTTCCAAAACAAAAAAAACATAAATCTGAAAACAAAAGAGAAATAGATAAGGAAAACAGAAAGAAAAGAAAAAGAGAACCAGGCCTGAGCAGCAGGCTGGCCCAGATTTTCTCCTCTCCTATCTACTGCCCAACAGCAACACCTTTCCTCCTCCACTCATTTCGCCACGGCCCAACAGAAGCCCGGCCCAGATACCGTTTTGTCAACTCAATCCTCATCGTCTACCTCTTGCTCGTCCCAAAGCAGCTCGCTGTCGATCGCGCCACCATCGTCGCGCTAAGATCCTCCCCCCGTCGTCCTGGAGTTGGGGATAAGAATGACGACGCTGTCATCTCTCTCCCCATACCTATCTCTCTTGGTCTCGTTTCCCCTAGCGTTTTCCCCTTTTGCCAAAACCCTAACTCGCCATGGCCTCGATCTAGAGCTCGCTTCCAGCCTCCCCTTGCCATTCTGAGGCCACCACAGAGACCGCGATGCTCGACTTCGTCATTTTCCCCAAAGCGCGCTAGTCAGGGAGTTCCCTAACTTCAGGATTTGAGCCGTCTTCCCCGACACCGACGCCGTTTGCCAACGTCAATCGCCGTCGTCTCCAGCTGCACCTCGCCTCTACGACCGCTCCTCTGCGCTCACGGTGAGCTGGTGGTCCCCTAGGACCCTCTACTTCCTCCCATCCCTCTCTGGTTCGCTCCAGCCTCGAGCGCCGCCGTGCGGCCTCCGCTCTGGTCACCTTCGGCGAGGCTCCCGGCCACCCCAAGACCCTGCGCCACCCTAGTTAGGTTGCCCCTGTTTATACGCTCCCGATCCACGCGCGTGCCGTAGCACCGCCACTGGATGGTCACCGGCGTCGGCCGCCGTCCACCGTGCCGGTCAGCGCAAGTCAACTCGGTGCGGGCCCCGTCGCTGTGGTGGCTTGCTGATGTGACCATGGGCCCACCTGTTTGTGTCTCTGGCTAGAGTAGGTAGGAGTGTAAAAGGAATTGTTGGTCTGTGTTGATGTCATCGTGGCGTCACGCCTACGTCACCCTTGACTAGTCCACTGCCCATGTGGCATCCAATGTGGCCACTGGCCCACTAGTCACTGACTAGGGTAGGTTCTGTTTGGGTATAAAATATAATTTCCTGTTTGTAACATTATTTAGAAAATGATTTAGAAAATGATTAAATTTTGTTAAATTAATAACTTCTGTTTTATAATTCAGAAAAATATATGTAATATATGAAAATGTTTAGAAAAATAAAATCTAAAACTTAAAACTATTATTAAACATTATTATGTCAAAATCTAAATAAATATTATTTAATAAAAAAATTATAATTAATAATACTTTGATAATTCATATTTTAATATTGGTAACTATAAAAAAATATAAATAAAATACTAAAAATCCTAGAAAAATAAAAACTATAATTTAAAACTATAATCATACATTATTATTTCACTTAATTAAATATTTGTTATTTATTAAATTTTTATAAACTATAAAGTAATAAATCTTATAAACATCATATCTTATTATTTATAAATCACAAAAATAAATATAATATACCAAAATGATCACAAAAATAATACCTACATGTTAAAAATATAATATTCCACTTTTGAGTTAAAAAATTAATATTTTAATAACTTGAATTTAAATCTATTTATTGATTTATTAATTCATATAAGGGTAAATAAAATTTGTTAATATTTCTAAAATTGCCAATTTATGTCTAATAAGTAATATTAGTCTTAAATATTTATAATGTAAAGTCTAATTGGTTCAACACATTTTAAATACAATTATATTGAATTATCATTCAAACCATATATGTAGTTTATTTTTCTAAAAAGATCTTTAACAAATATAAAATCTTTAAGAATGATATTTTAACCAAATAAAATATTTTACCATTGTTTCACTCACAACTTTATAATGGACTAAATACAGAGATAATTCATAAGTAGTAAATAATATTGTTTACTTATTCACAAACCATAACCATACCCTTATAAGGAGATAAATCCTTTTATACATGTATAAGGTTAGGAAACCACTATTCAAATAGAAGTGTTACCATTCTTAAAGTATCCTTAGAGAAACATTATGAAGTACACAAGGTACAAATAACATAAGCAATATACCTTAAGTCCGTCTATGTCTTTAAAGTTAACTCTAGTCTACAATACTTCAAGTACTATGCTAAAGATATTGTTATGGATTTTATAGTTAACTTTGGTTTGTTATAATTAAGTTATAAAGCATCTCAAATCCAAACTATTCCAACAAGCACAAACAACATCGACCACCTCTAATTAACCACAAGGATTGTTTAAACCTTAATAAAGAAATCTTTTCTTCAAAAGTTATTCATTTTGCCACTTCAATCAACAGATGACAACTAATTATAATCACATTACTTTATACTTTACTTGTATATTAGGATTGTTAACACTTAAGTTCCTTATAAATGACAATACTTGTAAGGTAAGATTTAAAGATAAGGCAATTCTTATATAAGTAATCTTTGAATAGCATTCCACAATTGTGTATCTTATTGTTGTATGATGTTATAATTACATATTGTTTCACACCCACTCACAAGCCCTAATAAGAATCACAAGTGTGAAACTTATCTAAAAGGACAACACATTCTAAAGAAACCATTCCTAGCATTCAAACCCTAGAGCAACGCTATTCCCAGGATTCACGTTTTTCAATTGCATTACATTACTTATGCATAATAGCATTTTGCTTCTTTAAACATTAGTCCTTACCGGACCAATGATGCTGATTTCAGATATTGGATCTTATATTGTCTTGAAGACCGTGAGTGCATAATCTTGCAATCACAAAAGGCAAGTTCACACTTGCTCATGTACTTTGATTATTTTCTGTAAAGTATTTTGCAAATCCAGTGTTGTCATCACCTGCATTTGAAAAAGGTCAGAAAACACTATTTTCATAATAATATGATTAAAGGTTATTTACTATGAGGTAATAACCTACTATAAAAGTTCCGGTGGTAAATGAACATATTATCTAGGACTTAACAACCAATGTCCCCAGTGATTCTTGCGCTATATATAACGCGTTAACCATAAGATTTGGAATGGGACGGAGAAGTCAGTTGTATCCTTTTCCTCTCGTATGGAGGCAAGACGACCTTAACGTGACGTTGTGATTCCTTGTGCGGATCCAACATATGGGTGGGCACCCTTACGCCCCACACTTTTGGTGTCTAGATTATATATGAATGGTGTTTAGGGATATAATCCATTTAAATGGTATTCGTCTGGGCATCACCAGGTCATAGAGTCTTCGGGAACTCATTAGGGTTTTTATCTTGCCCGAAAGGGGGCTTAACGGAGGTGAGCTGACCCCGAAGGATCGTGCAGACATATGAGGTCGTGGAGAGGGCAGTGATTGGCTTGGATCTTAGTCTAGGCCTCATACAAAGGAAGTATGAACAGGTTGGCCGCTCGGATGTGCAACAAAGCTAAGATCTCGCATGGGTAAAGTAACACACATCTGCAGAGTGTAAGAACTGTAACTTGTTACTCCCTGTTCCGGGAAGGAACTGCGAACGCTGCGGGAAAGGAACTCCATGAAAGTTCTGGTAAACCCGTGAAGGCTGACAGACATAGCTTTTTAAAATAAAAGCAACCTTTGAAGAAATGTTTACAAAAACCTGCATTGCCTATGACCTATGGTATGTGGCTGTAGATATAGTGCATCAAACACTCTTTTTTAGTGAACTTGCTGAGTACGCTCGTACTCAACGTATCTTCTTAACCCTTGCTAGATTCTGAAGCCATTAAGACGACGTCTACATCAAGTTATGCTTCAGGAATCATCATCAAAAGTTAAAGTTTTTCAATGAAGTCAAGAAGGTCAACATATACACCAACTCAAGTAAAGACGAAGTTACTTATTAGATAGGAATATAATCTCTAGCCATAGAATCTATTTCTGTAGTGTATTGCGATAGCAGCAATGCCAGACCATTAGTTAAAATACTAGTCTTAATAGTATGATAGTTTTTGAGTTATTTATTTCTGATTCTTCTTTGTAAGAAGTTTCTTTTTGTCTCTTTAACTTAGAGTGTTCTCTGTATATTCTGTAAAGAGTTGAGTTGTAACCTATAGTCATGTCTTGGACCTGCTGTGTTTCTGTTGTACCATTCTGAGGGATGTAATAATAGTGAACGGTGTTTTATTGGTGTTATGTCAACGACTATAGTGTACTACATCATGCAGTGGTATGCTGGGTCAACACAACTACGAGATCAGATATGGAGTGGACTGCAACGAGTCAGATTAGTTGTCTTAGTTATTAGGAACCAATTGAGCCGAGCAGCATAAACCATATATAATAAGTTGTTGAGCTCAGTTCGGAGTTGAAGTTGCATCTTTAAAATTTTCACTGAAACAGTTTATATTTGATTTGTAAGTTGAATCTTTTAAAGTCTCGAACTTCTGGTATTGTAATAATAATAATAATAATAATAATAATAATAATAATGTGTGTATGTTTATAATTTGGAACCGCAATGTTTCTGTTATACCACTCTGAGGGATGTGATATTTACGAAACTATATTTTGTAAATGTCATGTCAACAACTATAGTATACTACACATGCAATGATATGCTGGGTCACCACATCACCCATGCTTGTACGTGTCAGAAAAAAGTTAGCCATGCCTGTTTTACAACATTAGAAAAAGGGAACCGTGCCCGTGGCACACTAGAAAAAAAAGAACCGTGCTCATGTCAGATTAACAACACGAGTGCTCAGCCCCATCTGCCGACACCACCCGCACCAAAACTACTCGAGGAGAAGAAAGGGGAAATCCACACTGGTCCGGTCGTCTTCCTCCTAGCCGCCCCGTCCCTTTTCCGGAACGAGATCCTCTAACATATCATGGAAAACTATAGAGGGACGTTGGTATTTGTAGTCTATCGGATTTGCATCCTACGACAACATGTAAAATATCCTGAAAACACACTCGTGAGTCAGCCCAAAGCCTATGTTAACGAACGAGAGAAGGAAACCTGTGCTCCGTCTTAGGAAATAAACCCAACATTCAGTTCAGTTCAGAAACAATTGATATTCAGCTCAGTTTGGATCAAATTTCTGCACATGTAGTTATGTACTGTTCGATTTGCACATGGACAAACTTTATTTGAACAATCGTTGAACACTCGTTTTCGTTTATTTATACCATTCAAGCAAACATTTTTTTTTCAATTTGTTTAGTTCTATATATATATGCAAATAAGAACTAGAGTTAATACATCACTACAGGATCGAGCGGCAGGCCAACGACCAGAAGCTATATCGATGATCAGATGTCGGGATTGTCCGCCTAACTCCAGGAACGCCCACGGTGAGGCAAAAGCCGCTGGCGTATCGTCTACTAGGCCGAGGGTTGCTGTCGGCGTACGAAAACCATTGGCGCACCTTTTTTATTTTTCTTAGACAAATGCTAAAGCCATCGGCGTAGCACCGCCGCACCATCAACGCCATCCATCACGTGCCTCACACCGAGGGTCGAGAATCGAGATATGTCGACGGCCGACTCGCACCGTTGGCCTGGAAGACGCGACGGCCTGGGCTACACCGATACAACCTAACTAGACGACCAGATGTAGGCCGACGGTATTTCGAGATACGCCGATGGGAAAAGCCGCTCTGGGTGGATTTCCTCCAGTGGAAACACACGACGCGCGGCGACGGAGCACCTTCCGGAGAGATTTCAACCCGGAGGTGCACTGCCGCACATGCCCCAGTCGCCGCCACCGCATATGTTGGACATGTCTTCCGTCGTAGATGCCTCCACCACCACCACACCAGTTGGCGCCGTCGCCGCCACCGCACCCAGAATGGTCGTGGCCACAATCGAAGTTTATCAACCTCGCCAAGAGGAGAACAACTAGTAGGCCACCACCGATGTGGTGGTAGTTTAATTTTAGATGCTTTTTTTTCAAGTTTTTTTTATTTGAAGCTATTTTTATGAATGAAATTTTGTATGAATGAAATTTTAAGAAAAAAATTCTTCTCGGTTGGGCGTACCCACGAACAGAGGAGGATAAACTGTTCGAAACACGTTTTAAATAGACAAAACGGACACATTTCGTGTCCTATTTAGGACAACACCATTGGGATGCCCTTATAGACAGTAGGTTTTTTTTCTTCACGAGACTAGTAAAAGTGCACGCGCAATGCGCGTCTCCTCCATAGACAATGCGGCCCTTCACGACTACGATATTCTCATAATTCAAATTTAAAATGACGAACGAAGTTAAATTATATGTGCATTTTCCATTACAGTAATGGTGGATTTTATAATAGCTAATTTTTTCGCATTTTAGTCTTATTTCTCATTTTGTTCCTTGGACAGTGTAACCCTAAGAATTGCTCCATTCACCCTAGTTATTTGCTTGCAAAAGGAGGGTCCCCCTTCAAGGCCTCATGGGTCATAGAGATATTTGAAATGCTTAACATTCTCTCCCAGGTCGGTTCTAAATGCAAATTGTTAACTCATATGTTTGATATCACGGTTAGTGACCAATCATACAACTTTGAACCCCATAAGATCAACAATGACATAGTAGTAACCAATAAACACATTTAGCATTCCCTAACTTGAAGGTTGCAAAATCGGAACCATTTGCTGGCCTTTTGGCAAATGAAAGACACAATAAATTTACCCGAACCCATTTTATCAACCCATTTGCCACTATAAGTATTTTTTTAGTCTAAATAGAGAAAACCATATAGAGGCCAAATGGCCTAGAGAAAAGAAGAAAAAAGTAGAGCATAACCTGAAGATGCATATGTTAGGTAAAGTTTATACAACAGATGAAACTAACAGTAACAATATAGATACAATCCTTATTGGTTTTTTTTTCGGCATGTATTTCTTCGCTTTCATCTTGCCTCACACTGAAAAATGCTCCTCGATTTCCTGATGGTCTTCTCCGAATCTCATTCACCACAAAAGGCTAACTTGCATCCTTTTGTTTAATGACCTTCTTGCAAAGAAATTGGATTTGGACATGTGGTGAGAAATTTATTATTATAATAAAGAAAAGATGAACGAAAGCTACAGAAAATTAATATTACATATCAGGTGAAGTGAAAGAATTGACTCAAAATTCATTTTCGAATTCATCCCCGACATCTCGCACTTACTGGGTGTTATCATCCCCTCCTTCGTGCAATAGAAGACCAAGCCGCCGAACAGATGCACCGAGAAAATTACTGCCGAATCATCTCAAACTAAATGAACCTAAGAAGGTGTTAGGCACGAATTTGTGTAATCTCACTTGTTCAGTATATGTTGTCTACCGAGGTTCTGGCCTTGACAGCGTCGGTGCTAAAAATTCGTAGACCCTTCTAGATAAACAAATTATCAAAAGAAGATAAATTTGAATAAAAAATCAAACATTAGTGACCATTGAATATAACAGGCAAGTAAGCACCCTCTTGCAGACAGTGAGAAAGAACAATTAAGTGCAAACCCTTTGTTTTTGGACCGACAATACTCTTAGTTTTTATCTAAAAGAACATTGTTCATACTCTTACGATACATGTACATCTATGCAAAATCACTGATATTGTTTCCTACTTTATGGTTTCAAAGGATGTAAATTATTTGCAAAGGAAATCCTTATTTTACAAGTAAAGCCTTCTCTAAGTGAGGAATCATCAAAAGCCTAGGGTACATTGCCCAACGCCATGAAAAAAGCATGTTGCAGAAGAAGGAAAAGTGAACTTCCGGACAATATAGCTGGATAGATTATCAAGCTTTGATCTTACCCTTGTGGAAGTGGTTGATTGTGAGCTCCGGCATGCAGCTGCATGCGGTGCATGTACAGTTTATGCATCCTAGACTTCTCCTCGCGGACCTCGCCCGCCCGCCTCCGCGGTTCTTCATAGCGAGGATGACTGCAACTTCTTTCTCTCCTCTTCCTTGTTTTGCTGGGTTTTTTATGAACGTGACTTCAGAAATCAAGCCAATTTTGGTGGCGTTGTATCATTAAATTGATGGGTTAGTTATAAGAATAGAAAAAATCGAATCTAGGATGTCATTTTATTTGGGGTGAGTGACAAATGATGAATTAACCTTTCCAAAAGTGTCCATGCCATGAGAGCGCTGCTGCTCGAGTCCCCGATGTATCCACTCGGTGGGCTCACATACGATGTCCATGGCCTGATCTTCTTCAGACTACCCTCGATAGGATGTGGTAAGGAGTCTGGTTGGCACCGAATTGGAGGAGAGATTAATTGGGTGGGAAGTGGCAGCGGCAAGATTGGAGACACCTCAACGGGGATCAGTCATGGCAACGGGATTGGACGGGACGGTGCCAGCCGAGCAGTGGAAAATGGAAGAAGAGCGTCAGATCGATATGGTGACGGGATTGATTCACGTGTGATTTGCATTAACACGGATCGATTTTGACTTGATATGCTAGTTGTAGGGTTAAAATCAGTTTCTTTTTTTAATGTGTGATTGCAGGGGCCGTGAGTCAAGATTAGTTTTCTTTTTTCAGGTCTCGTGTGATTTTGCAAGCGTCGCGGACGTGGGGTGGGATAAGTAGAGTCCGTTGAAATTAATTACTACGTGCACCAAAGAAAAAAATTAGGCTAACGTAAGCTGTTAGATGGTGTTTAGTGAGCTAGATCGTGTGGCTTTAGTAGGTCCGCGTATGTTTTGTGGGGTACATTTAACAAAATTTATGTTTGCTTCTTTATAAGTAGTATATATATAGATATAGATATAGATGGAACATAGTTTTTCTTCTCTATTCTTGAAGTGGGGTTGGGACCGCGTGTGTTTTGAGGGAATTTGACCTGCTGCCGTTGGATCCAAACAGATGGACTACAAACACCAACATCCCTCTGCAGTTTTTCATGAGTATGTCAGACGATCTCGTGTTCTCCCCCCTCCCGTTCACTGGTCGAGCAGTCGCCTCCCTGCCGCCACCCCTCGTTCCAGCCTCCGGCAGACCCACTTCCCTCGCCGCCAACCAGATCTCGACCGTGTCGCCCTGGGCCCGTGCCTCCATGGCGCCTCCTCCCGTGCTTCTTTCGGCTGCGATCCGTCATCCAGCCACTGCTCCAAGTATGAAGTATCTACGCGGCACCCGGTGACCCCCGCCGCCATGCCGTGCTATTTGTAGACCGTCCACAGGGAAGATAGCTCACGTCGGCTGGCGTGCGCGGCCAAATGAATTACCGCCGACGTGGATCCCATTCGCCATTGCGGTTCCCGGCCACCAGCATGGCTCCAGGCTGCTAGCGTGGCTCCCTCGGAGCTGTCGTCGTCCACATCCCTGGAGCTCCAGACAAGCGGGCAGTGTCTCCCGCGCGGTGGAGGGGCACGGGCACAGGGCACGGGCGTGCTTTTTTTGCTTACAGTATTTTTTTTGTTGATGATTGGTCCGGGCTCCACCGCTGTAGACACCACTGCTGTTTTTGTTGACATACAAACCGAAGACGGCCTTAGTGGTGTTAAGTCGAATCTAAATCCACCCCTAAAAAAAGTCGAATCTAAGAGCATCTCCACTCACCGATCCGGACGTCAAAATTCGGTCCGAACGCCGAAAATCGGCTCAGTCGCGTACCCATGGACCTGTTTTCGTCCGGATTTCAGCGTGTTTTGGTCCGGCCTACCCAGGCAGAACCTAGGTTCCCGGGTACGCCCTGGGGACGCCGGACGCCGCAAAAAAGGGTGTGTGCCAGCTCTGTCGGCGAGACATTCCTATTCCCACCCACTCCGCTCGCCCAGACTGCCGCGAAGAGCTCCCAGCGCCCCCTGTCGCCATGACTTCGCCGGCGGAGCTCCTGCGCGCCGAGACATGCCCTGCCTCTAGCTACAGCTCGCTGTAGTTGCCGCCCAACACCACGCCTTGCAGCCGCTGTTCTCGTCGACCTAGCCTCGCTGTAGCACTGCTTCGCTCCGTGCTCCCACCACCACGCCCGCCAAGTGTACGACATTTGGCCGAATTCGGCCATGGACTCCAACGGCGACGAGATACTATCCACTGACTCCGACGAGGACGATATACTCGCCATGGATTCTGACGACGAGGAGTTGCTTGACGTACTCCTGGAGGAGGAGAGCGCCAAGGTCGTCGAAGGTGAAGAGTGTTGGAATTATGCCCTAGAGGCAATAATAAAGATGTTATTATTATAATTCTTGTTCATGATAAAGTTTATATTCCATGCTAGAATTGTATTAAGCGGAAACTTTAATACTTGTGTGGTTTGTGAACAACACCGTGTCCCTAGTACGCCTCTATGGACTAGCTCATTGATCAATGATGGTTAAGGTTTCCTAACCATAGACATGAGTTGTCAATTGATAATGGGATCATATCATTGGGAGAATGATATGATAGATAGACCCAAACAAAGCAGAGCAATTAGATCGTGTCATCGTGTTCGTCTTTGCGAAGCTTTTCCTATGTCAAATATTGTATTCCTTAGACCATGAGATAATACAACTCCCTGGTATCGGAAGAAAGCTTTGAGGTCATCAAACGTCATCCTATGAGAGGGTGATCATAAAGGTGTCTCTCAGGTGATCGGAAAGTATCTGTTGGGTTGTATGTATCGAGATGGGATTTGTCCCTCCCAAGTCGGAGAGATATACTTCGGGCCCACTCGGTAATCGATATCAACACCGCTTGCAAGCATGTGGTTAAGGAGTTAATCACAAAGTGATATCGAATTACGGAACGAGTAAAGTACTTGCTGTGAACGAGATTGAACTAGGTATGACGATACCGACGATCGAATCTCGGGCAAGTAAAATATCGCGAGACGAAGGGAATATATATATGGGATTGATTGAATCCTGGCATCGTGGTTCATCCGATATGATCATCGATGAATGTGTGGGAGTCAATATGGGTGCCCAGACCCCGCTGTTGATTATTGATAGAAGATCATGTCTGCATATTCTCGAACCCGCAGGGTCACACACTTAACGTGTCTCGACGCTAGGATAGATTGGATAATTGGTTTATGAATTTTTGTTCGGAGTCTCGGATGGGATCCGGGATATCACGAGAGGTTCCAGAATGGTCCGGAGAATAAGATTCATATAAGGCAGTGCAGTTTTTGGAGTTCGGAATTGTTCCGGGTTAATCGGTATTGTACCGGAAGCTTCTAGAACCTTCCGGAAGGGGACCAACGTGGCCCCACCTTCCGGGAGGGGGCATGGGCCTATGAGGGAGTGTCCTGGCCGCATTGGGCCAGGGGCACAAGGCCCCATAGAGCCCAGCCGATCCTAGAGAGTTTAAATCGTTTAAACTAGAGATAAGATAAGATAGGATTTCTAGATAAGGGAGAGTTTAAATCGTTTAAACTAGAGATAGACTTGGAGGAGAGGCTAGGGCTGGCCGCCCCCCTCTATAAATAGAGGGCTGGTGCGCCCCTCTCCCTACACACACACACCTTCCTCCAAGCCCTAGCCTCCCTGCTGGCCCTCCTCTCTCCCTCCCGACTGTTTGTAGGCGAAGCCCTGCAGCAGAAATTCTCCACCATATACACCACGCCGTCGTGTTGTAGATCCAACCCATCTCTCCACCATACTTGCTGGTCCGAGGAAGGAGGAGACGTCGACGTGCTGCACGTGTGCATCTCACGGAGGCACCGCCACTTGTGGTGCTAGATCGGATCGGATCGCGAGGAGGAGAAGCGAGTACGACTACATCACCCACGTTCCGACGAACGTTCCGCTGTGCGAATCTTCAAGGGTATGAAGATCTAATCCAATCTCTCTCGTTGTTTGCATCTCCTAGATTAGATCTTGGCTTTCCCTCTGTTCGCTTCCGTAGAAAATTTTGATTTACTATGCTGCGAAACCCTTCAATGGTATCAGAGCTAGATCTATGCGTAGATGTGATTCACGAGTAGAACGCAACATGGTTGTTGCGGGCGTTGATGTTTTCTGTTGCAAGCCTCTTGTTTGTGTTCTTCTTATGACGCGGGATAGTGAGATTGAAGCGGTCTAGGCCAACCTTACGCGACGTCGTTCGCGAGACCGGCTCCGCACTTGACGTGTGGCTTGTTCCACACATGCGGCTGGTGGATGTCAGTTTCTCTCACTATAGTTGTCATGGGATTAACATCGGAGTTTGGCAACCATAATATCACCGTTGTGGCTTTCCGTAGGTAAGAATCGTTCTTAGCATCTACTCCCATGAGCCACGTAAAACATGCAACAACAAAGTAGAGGCGTCTAACTTGTTTTTGCAGGGAGTGTTTTCTGTGATATGGTATGGCCCAAGATGTGATGTGTATATTGTATGCGATGATCATGTTTTGTAATGTTTCACGACTTGCATGTCGTTGAGTACACAACCGGCAGGAGCCATATGGTTGTCTTTATAATTGTGTATGACCTGCGAGTCAACTTCTTATACGCCATGTAATAGCTTTACTTTATCGCTAAGTAGTTAGCAATAGTTGTAGTTGCTATTCTTGGTGGAGGCAATCATGGTGGAGTGATGGAGATCATGCCGGAACGCACAAGATGGAGATCATTGCGCGAAGATTGGCTATATCATGTCACATAAAGTTATATGCATGTGATGTTTATCCTTTTATGTATCTTATTATGCTTAGATCGCGACGGTAGCATTATAAGATGATTCCTCACTTAAAGATCAAGATAAAAACTGTGTTCTCCCCAAGTATGCACCGTTGCGAAAGTTCGTCGTGTCCAAGCATCACGTGATGATCGGGTGCTATAGACTCTACGCTCACATACAACGGGTGCAAGCCAGTTTTTGCACACGCGGAAATACTTGGGTCTAGCTTGACGAGCCTAGCATGTACAGACATGGCCTCGGAACACAAGAACCGAAAGGTTAAGCATGAGTCATATGAATGATATGATCGACACTTCGTTGTCCACCATTGAAACCACATCTCTTCTCGTGATGATCGGATTAGGTGTGGTGAATTTGGATCGTGTTCACTAAACAACTTGAGGGATGTTGAATTTAGTGGGAGTTCATCTAGTAATTTGATTAAGTTGAACTATTTATCATGAACATAGTCTAAATTGTACTTGCAAATACTGTAGATCACATGGCCAAGTCCAACTTCAACTTCAACGTTTTTGCTGAGAAAGAAAAGCTTAGAAACAATGGGTCTAACTTCACCAACTGGTTCCGCAATCTAAGAATCATTCTGTCTGGCGGACAAAAGGACTATGTCCTTGAGAAAGCGTTAGGTAACCCCCCTGCTGCAACTGCGCCGGCTGATGAGAAAGCTGTCTATCAGTCGCGCAAAGATGATTATGGTGTGATTAAGAGCGCCATGTTGTTTGCTATGGAACCGGAACTTCAAAATCGTTTTGAAAATTATCCCGGGCCCTTTGAGATTCTCGAGGAGCTGAAAACCATGTTTCAGACTCAGGCCCGTTCTGAGAGATATGAGATCTCTGAGAAGTTCTTTAACTGCAAGATGGAGGAAGGGAGTTCCGTTAGTGAGCACGCCATTAAGATGTCGGGCTACACTCAACGCCTTGAGCAACTGGACTGCAAGATTCCAGAGGAGCTCAAGATTGACAGGGTTCTGCAATCACTCCCTCCCAGCTACAAAAGTTTTGTAGTGACTCATAATCAGATTGGTTCCACTGATACGATCACCGAGCTCTTCGCAAAGCTGAAGGCTGCGGAGGTGGACATCAAGAAAGATAATCATGTGTTGATGGTCAACAAGCCCTCCTTTAAGAAAGGTAAAGGTGCAAAGAAGCCCTTCAAGAAAGGTGGCGGCAAGCGCGTTGCCCCTGCTGAGAAGAAGCTCAAGTCTGGTCCTAAGCCGGACACTGAGTGCTTCTATTGCAAGGACAAGGGTCACTGGAAGCGCAACTGTCCGAAGTACTTAGCGGACAAGAAGGCTGGCACCATCAAAGGTATATTTGATATACATGTTATTGATGTTTTCCTTACTAGCCCTCGTTGTAGTGCCTGGGTATTTGATATCGGTTCAGTTGCTAATATTTGTAACTCGAAACAGGAGCTACGGAATAGACGGCGGCTTGCGAGGGATGAGGTGACAATGCGTGTTGGCAACGGATCAAGAGTTGATGTGATGGCCGTCGGCACGCTCTCCTTAGTTTTACCTTCGGGATTAGTTTTAAACCTTAATAAATGTTATTATGTGCCTGCGTTGAGCATGAACATTATTTCTGGATCGTGTTTATTGCAAGACGGTTATTCATTTAAATCGGAGAATAATGGTTGTTCTATTTATATGAGTAACATCTTTTATGGTCATGCACCTCTTGTGAATGGTTTATTTCTTCTAAATCTCGAAAGGGATGAAACACACATCCATAACATTGAGGCTAAGAGATGCAAAGTAGATAGTGATAATACTACTTATTTGTGGCACTGTCGTCTAGGTCATATTGATGTAAAGCGCATGAAGAAACTCCATTCTGATGGACTTTTGGAGTCTCTTGATTTTGAATCATTTGACACATGCGAACCATGCCTCATGGGCAAGATGATCAAAACCCCGTTCTCCGGTATGATGGAGCGAGCAACGGACTTGTTGGAAATCATACATACCGATGTATGCGGACCGATGAGTGTTTCGACGCGCGGTGGATATCGCTATTTTCTCACTTTTACCGATGACTTAAGTAGATATGGGTATATCTATTTAATGAAACATAAATCTGAAACATTTGAAAAGTTCAAGGAATTTCAGAATGAAGTAGAGAACCATCGTAACAAAAAGATTAAGTTTCTACGATCCGATCGTGGGGGCGAATATTTGAGTTATGATTTTCTCACGCATCTCAAAGCAAGTGGAATCGTTTCACAACTCACGCCACCCGGAACACCACAGCGCAATGGTGTGTCTGAACGCCGGAATCGAACCCTATTAGATATGGTCCGGTCAATGATGTCTCTTACTGATTTGCCGTTATCATTTTGGGGTTATGCATTAGAAACCGCTGCATTCACTTTAAATAGGGCTCCATCTAAATCCGTTGAGACGACACCGTATGAACTGTGGTTTGGTGCTAAACCTAAGTTGTTGTTTCTTAAAGTTTGGGGATGCGAAGCTTACGTCAAGAAGTTGATGCCGGACAATCTCGAACCCAAAGCGGAGAAATGTGTCTTCATAGGATACCCTAAGGAAACTATTGGGTATACCTTCTATCACAGAACCGAAGGCAAAGTGTTTGTCGCAAAGAACGGTTCCTTTCTTGAGAAGGAGTTTCTCTCGAAAGAAGTGAGTGGGAGGAAAGTAGAGCTAGACGAGGTTATTGAACCTTCTCTTGAATTGGAGAGTAGCGCAGCACCTGAAATTGTTCCAGTGCCGCCTGCACCAACAATAGAGGAAGCTAATGATAAGGATCATGAAGCTTTGGACGATGCTGCTGCTGAACGTCGCAGGTCGACAAGGTCGCGTGCCCCTCCTGAGTGGTACGGCAACCCTGTCTTGACTGTCTTGTTAGTAGAAGACAGTGAACCTACGAACTATGAGGAAGCAATGATGAGCCCAGACTCTGAGAAATGGCTAGAAGCCATGAAATCCGAATTGGGATCCATGAGCGAAAACCAAGTATGGACTTTGGTGGACCCTCCTAGCGACCGAAAGGCCGTTGAGTGCAAATGGATCTTCAAGAAGAAAACGGACGCGGATGGTAATGTTACCGTCTATAAAGCACGGCTTGTCGCCAAAGGTTTTCGACAAGTTCAAGGTGTTGACTACGATGAGACTTTCTCTCCCGTAGCGATGTTTAAGTCCATTCGGATTTTATTAGCAATTGCTGCGTTTCATGATTATGAAATATGGCAGATGGATTTCAAGACTGCGTTCCTCAATGGCAACATTGATGAAGAGTTGTATATGATGCAACCCAAATGTTTTGTCGATCCTAAGGATGCTAATAAAGTATGCAAACTTCAGCGTTCCATTTATGGACTGAAGCAAGCATCTCGGAGTTGGAACCTTCGTTTTGATCAAGTGATCAAGAGCTTTGGATTTGTTCCAAACTGCTACGAAGCTTGCATCTACAAGAAAGTGAGTGGGAGCTCGGTGACGTTTCTGGTACTATATGTGGATGACATATTGATTATTGGAAATGACATCAACATGCTTAACGATGTGAAGAGTTATTTGAACAAGTGTTTTTCAATGAAAGACCTAGGTGAAGCTGCTTATATATTGGGCATCAAAATCTATAGAGATAGACAAAGACGCCTGATAGCTTTAAGCCAGAGTACATACCTAGACAAAGTTCTGAAAAGGTTCAGAATGGATAAGGCATTGAAAGGTTCAGTGCCTATGTTGTCAGGTAAGATATTGAGCAAGGCTCAGTGTCCAGCTACGGTAAATGATAGGGAAGCTATGAGCAAAGTGCCTTATGCCTCGGCCATAGGTTCCATCATGTATGCCATGCTGTGTACTAGACCGGATGTGTCCAATGCTCTTAGTTTGACGAGCAGATATCAAAGTGATCCAGGAGTGGAACACTGGACAGCCGTGAAGAACATCCTAAAGTACCTAAATAGGACTAAAGAAATGTTCTTAGTCTATGGGGGTGATGAACAGCTTGTCGTAAAAGGTTACGTCAACGCTAGTTTTGACACCGACAAGGATGATTCTAAATCTCAGACAGGATACGTGTATATTTTGAATGGAGGAGCTATGAGCTGGAGAAGCTGCAAGCAAAGCGTGATCGCGGGATCTACAGTAGAAGCGGAATACATGGCTGCTGCAGAAGCGTCAAGTGAAGGAGTTTGGATCAGAAACTTCATCACTGAGCTTGGCGTGGTTCCAAGTGCATTGGACCCACTGGAGATATTGTGTGACAACACTGGCGCCATAGCACTCGCTAAGGAACCAAGATATCATCCAAAGACCAAGCATATCAACCGCAAGTTTCATATAATCCGAGATTATATAGCAGATGGAGATCTGAAGATTAGCAAAGTACATACGGATCTGAATGTTGCAGATCCATTGACTAAACCTCTTCCACGTGTAAAACATGATCAACACCTCAGTGCCATGGGTGTGAGATTGTTGCCAAATGTAAACTAGATTATTGACTCTAGTGCAAGTGGGAGACTGTTGGAATTATGCCCTAGAGGCAATAATAAAGATGTTATTATTATAATTCTTGTTCATGATAAAGTTTATATTCCATGCTAGAATTGTATTAAGCGGAAACTTTAATACTTGTGTGGTTTGTGAACAACACCGTGTCCCTAGTACGCCTCTATGGACTAGCTCATTGATCAATGATGGTTAAGGTTTCCTAACCATAGACATGAGTTGTCAATTGATAATGGGATCATATCATTGGGAGAATGATATGATGGATAGACCCAAACAAAGCAGAGCAATTAGATCGTGTCATCGTGTTCGTCTTTGCGAAGCTTTTCCTATGTCAAATATTGTATTCCTTAGACCATGAGATAATACAACTCCCTGGTATCGGAAGAAAGCTTTGAGGTCATCAAACGTCATCCTATGAGAGGGTGATCATAAAGGTGTCTCTCAGGTGATCGGAAAGTATCTGTTGGGTTGTATGTATCGAGATGGGATTTGTCCCTCCCAAGTCGGAGAGATATACTTCGGGCCCACTCGGTAATCGATATCAACACCGCTTGCAAGCATGTGGTTAAGGAGTTAATCACAAAGTGATATCGGATTACGGAACGAGTAAAGTACTTGCTGTGAACGAGATTGAACTAGGTATGACGATACCGACGATCGAATCTCGGGCAAGTACAATATCGCGAGACGAAGGGAATATATATATGGGATTGATTGAATCCTGGCATCGTGGTTCATCCGATATGATCATCGATGAATGTGTGGGAGTCAATATGGGTGCCCAGACCCCGCTGTTGATTATTGATAGAAGATCATGTCTGCATATTCTCGAACCCGCAGGGTCACACACTTAACGTGTCTCGACGCTAGGATAGATTGGATAATTGGTTTATGAATTTTTGTTCGGAGTCTCGGATGGGATCCGGGATGTCACGAGAGGTTCCGGAATGGTCCGGAGAATAAGATTCATATAAGGCAGTGCAGTTTTTGGAGTTCGGAATTGTTCCGGGTTAATCGGTATTGTACCGGAAGCTTCTAGAACCTTACGGAAGGGGACCAACGTGGCCCCACCTTCCGGGAGGGGGCATGGGCCTATGAGGGAGTGTCCTGGCCGCATTGGGCCAGGGGCACAAGGCCCCATAGGGCCCAGCCGATCCTAGAGAGTTTAAATCGTTTAAACTAGAGATAAGATAAGATAGGATTTCTAGATAAGGGAGAGTTTAAATCGTTTAAACTAGAGATAGACTTGGAGGAGAGGCTAGGGCTGGCCGCCCCCCCTCTATAAATAGAGGGCTGGTGCGCCCTCCTCCCTACACACACACACCTTCCTCCAAGCCCTAGCCTCCCTGCTGCCCCTCCTCTCTCCCTCCCGACTGTTTGTAGGCGAAGCCCTGCAGCAGAAATTCTCCACCATATACACCACGCCGTCGTGTTGTAGATCCAATCCATCTCTCCACCATACTTGCTGGTCCGAGGAAGGAGGAGACGTCGAGGTGCTGCACGTGTGCATCTCACGGAGGCACCGCCACTTGTGGTGCTAGATCGGATCGGATCGCGAGGAGGAGAAGCGAGTACGACTACATCACCCACGTTCCGACGAACGTTCCGCTGTGCGAATCTTCAAGGGTATGAAGATCTAATCCAATCTCTCTCGTTGTTTGCATCTCCTAGATTAGATCTTGGCTTTCCCTCTGTTCGCTTCCGTAGAAAATTTTGATTTACTATGCTGCGAAACCCTTCAAAGAGCACTTGCAGATCCTCGCATCGCTCGCCCAGCTGCACATGCAGATGGCGAAGCCGAAGCGCGATGGTTCGGCGCCAGGTCGCATGAAGTGCAAGGCAAGACAAAGGATAGAGGGCTACTGCATGTTGTACGCCGACTACTTCGCCGACCAGCCACTGCATGGAGAAGATGTGTTTCTCCGCCGTTTCAGGATGAGCCGAAAGCTCTTCCTCAAGATCGTGCATGCCATCCGGGAGTTCGGCCCCATATTTCCTTTGCAAGAAAGACTGCACCGGCTTGGTTGGGTTTTCCTCGCTTCAGAAGTGCACCATGGTGATGAGGTTGCTTGCATATGGAGCGCCGGCTGACAGTGCCGATGACTATCTCCGCATCGCCGAGTCCACCGCCCTTGATTGCTTGTACAAGTTCTGCAGGACAGTGATTGCAGTGTTCGGGGAAGAGTACTTGAGATCACCCACTACTGAAGACACTGCTCGGGTCCTCGCAGTCAATGAATGTAGAGGATTTCCTGGTATGCTTGGAAGCATAGATTGCATGCATTGGGAGTGGAAGAACTGTCCATTTGAATGGCAAGGAATATACAAAAGGCCACAAAGGAGGATGCACTGTGATACTTGAGGCAGTTGCTACACATGATCTTTGGATCTGACACTCCTTCTTTGGCATGGCAGGATCGAACAACGACATCAACGTCCTCAACTGTCTTTTCTAAGCTTGTTGAGGGTCATGCTCCCCCTGTGGAATTTGAGATCAGTGGACACCACTACAACAAGGGATACTATCTAGCAGATGACGTCTATCCAAGATGGCCAACACTTGTGAAGATTATCTCAAGCCCAATGCTCCCCAAGCATTCTCACTTTGCCAAGGAACATGAAGCTTGCAGGAAGGACGTGGAGCGGACATTTGGTGTGCTCCAGCAGAGGTTTGCAGTTGTCCGGTTTCCTGCTATGACCTGGTCGAACGATCAGATGTGGGAAGTGATGAACTGTTGTGTGACCTCGCACAACATGATCCTTAAGGATGAGAGGAAAGATCCAGTGAGTTTGCTCGAGGAGGACGAGCCATACTACAGACAGGGTCCTCTTACCGAGCCTGATCATCAGGTGCCTCTAACATGGGTTGCATTCATCGCAATGCGTCAGGAGATCCGAGATCCGGCGATGCATCAACAGCTGCAGGATAATCTTGTTGAGCACCTATGGATACGCAGAGGCAACACGTCGTAGATGCCCAACGTGAACTAGGCCGAATTTGGCCAAAATATGTTGTATTTTCACTGCTGGCCGAACTATGTTTACATTTACGCCGAACTCTGTTTAAAATCTCGTCGAACTTTGGTCTTAAAGTGTTCTCTATTTATTGTATGACGAACTATGCCAAAATCTAGACGAATTTGAGTCGAATTTGAGCGAAAATGGGCGACTCGAAAATTCGGTTTGGATACGCGAGCGGAAACTGAACGTATGCAGGCCAAAAATTTGCGCCATCTGACCAAAGGAGTGGAGATGCCCGGATCCGCTCCTGCTCAGCCGGGCTCAAGAGCCTGTGAGCAGGTCTCCTCTGACCTGGTGGACTCCTCGCTCCGATGAGGAAGTGTTCCGGCTTGATCTTCATCATCTCCCTCGCCTCTCTGCTCTTCCTCCTTTCGCCGTCTCCCTTCACCGCCCATCAATCCGCCACCCGGGCTGCTGGCCCAGTCGCCCAACTCCTCCCCTCCCTTCCGGGACTCGCGAGCCTTTACCCACCCCCCACCAACTCCACCGCACACCTCTCCTGGCGCCTCCTCCGCCCCATCCTTTCACGCTCTGATGCGATCCCTGGCACTGCCGCGGGCGTCCTCGAGGCCGCCGCCGCCTGGCGCAACCTCACCGCCGCCGTTGCGGCGGCGGCAGCATCTCGCAGCAATCAGGAGACCCTCGACGCGAACTGCCGGGCGTCCGTGGACGGGGAGTTGCGCACTCATGGGGTTAGGATCCCGTGCGGGCTCGCAGAGGGCGCCGCGGTGACGGTGGTGGGGGTGCCCAGGCAAGGAGCGGCCGGATTCCGGGTGGAGATGGTGGGAGGAGGCGGCGAGGTGGTGGCGTGCTTCAATGTGAGCCTGGGGGCTGCTGGGACGGTGGTGGAGCAGAGTTCTTGGACGCCTGTGGACGGCTGGGGCCGGTGGGAGCGGTGCCCGCCGCTTGGTGACATCGGCAGCAATAGCAGCTGGCAACTAAGGTGATACTTATTGTCAGTGTTGCTGGGATCTACAAGTTAGAACCCTTGAGACACGCCCTTACCTATTAATTATCAAGCTGTCTCTTGATGGCGTCTAGAGAGTCATCAGGATGTGTTGGTATATTGACAGTGTTGGTTGAGAACTAGGAATAGCCCTGGTGCCATGGTTGAGAACTTGAGATAGCTCTTAATGAACAAGGAGCCTAAGCTAAATGGGTCTTAACATAGGATGATCGAATGCATAGATATTGTACCATGTGGCCTTGTGTCTGATCATAAAGTTGCTGTGGCTTTGCAGCCAACCCAATTAGGCTGTTATCATATTAAACACTGTACATTCTGTACTATTCTTGAATAATGTTGTTAGCAGATCATTAAGCTCAGGTTGTTGTTGAATAATACCTAAAAGACTGGTGTATTACATCAATGCATACTAGTAGTGATTAGACTTTGACGGAGTATGCAAGATGATAATGCAGTATTTCTCTTATGGCATCATCCTGCAGTATCGGGCACCACTTTTTGTATGAATAACTGCATTTAGGATCACTGGGTTGAAACATTGTTTAGATGATCATAGTACAGTATATAAGAATGCTAGCAATGAGAGAAACTAACAACAGGGTGCCATTGCATCCTTCACACAGTAGGTTGATTACATGCCACGTTGTGTCAGCAAATTTATCCTGGACAGTCTCTAACGGTGGTTGGCTGTCATGTGAACAGCCAGTAGGTCACAATATTCTGCTGCCAGCCTCTAAATGGACGGATTTTCCAAAGAAATGCGCAAATCTTTGACATTGTAAACCCTACTTCTAGTAGTCCTTTAAAAGGCACATTTTCCTTCTTTCTTACAGAATGAAGGATGATCTCAGAACCCTGGATCCCCCTCCCATATAATTTTATCTTTAATAAATTTCTACTGTTGGGGCCTCCCCCACGATTTTCAATTAAAAAATGGAGGGATCTGACAATTTTACGTTTATTGAAAAATTGGTACCAGGCTACCAGCGAACACTCTATTTTGTTTCCGTGTTGGGGTTTTAGCTATTGATGGTGGTTGTTGGGTATTTCTATATCTGAGAATTTCTGTAAAAACAATATGCTACTTCCCCTTAGAGTTTTGATGCGCTATTTGAGTAGTTGCAGTGCTGATCACTGATTACCAAAAGGCGCAGTTATCATGCGATGCACAATTTATGTTCTGGTTTTGTTCTAGCACCTTTTATGGCTCTATGATGTGTCTATGGTGTCTCTTTTTGGCTTCCTTATGTTTCTGTTGGGTTTCATGTCAAGCCCAACTTGCTTGGGAAAAAGGATTTGATGTTGTTGTAAGTATTTGAATTACGAAATGTTTCAATTGTTCGTATAGTTTCTGGTGGTTATAATAACACAAGTTTTCTTTTGCTGTGAGTTTGATCAGTCTGATCGATGGCCTTGTTCGTTGCAATCAGCAAGTGGGTACAAATGTCATCCAGGGGAGCAATGATATCACACAGAATATTACTGCGAACAAGCCTGAAGATGAGAAGAAACCAAAAGGACGTGCACAGTTTAGTGGCAGCTTCTCAATTGTCGAAGGAGAGCCTTTTACAGCAACACTGTGGGCTGGTGCTGAAGGGTTCCACATGACAGTAAATGGGAGGCATGAGACATCTTTTACATACAGAGAGGTGAGCTTGCGCTAAGTGCTAAGACCGCATTCATAAATGTTTGTGAGTATTCGATAATTATGAAAACTGTTGGGTTTTTTATAGAGGTTGGAGCCATGGTCAGTAGCAGAAGTCAAGGTCTCTGGGGATTTGGAGCTTCTATCAATCTTGGCTAATGGATTGCCAGTTTCAGAAGATGTAGACATGGCAAGTGTTGAGCTTCTAAAGGCCCCACCTCTTCCAAAGAAGCGGATTTTTCTTCTTGTTGGTGTTTTCTCTACTGGAAATAACTTCAAGCGTCGGATGGCTTTGAGGCGAACATGGATGCAATATGAATCTGTCCGCTCAGGCGAAGTAGCTGTGCGATTTTTCACTGGCCTTGTAAGCTTACTTCATCCGCCTTCAGTGCAGTTACAATGTTTCATGTTCTTTCTTTCACATCAATGTTTCTTCTCAGTTATGACTGTTTAATAGATTGAGTTCCACTTATTTCTTGCATCTTTGTTATCCAGATTGTTTTTCCGGTTTCTAGCAGCGGTAATAATATCTATAGAGTAGGACATGAACTCAAACTCCATTCAAGAGGGCACCATACTGGGAGAGATGGACCATGTTTCTTCATAATATGAGTATTTTATGAAACAGTATCACAGTCCACGTACTCTTCTCTGAAACAGCCTACCTTTTTTGCTTTTGAACTCTCCAGAAAAAACACAACCTAGGTGGTTTGACTAACTTTTTGGCACATTAGACTAACCTAAGACAACTCCTGGCTACATTCAGTCATATCGTATAAATAGCTCACTTGCGGAAGGAACAACTTTCATTTCTCTCTTTTGGTGGTGAACAAATCCTTTCTCCTCACTTTTTGTGCTCCGGTCAAGATGTGACTCATCCTGTATATACATAATTAGGAGACCTCTCACGAAGAAAGGAGTGCCATTTGTGTGGGTTAGATACTTAATTTGTTATGAAAGTTTTTGTATATTTGCTAGGCCAGACCTAATTTTTTCTCAACACTAACTACTAGACCTACGATCAACAAATGACAAGAAGAACATGGTTCAACTGAAACTACATTTTTTCCGAACCTATCAGACCAAGTAAGAGAGAGCATATTCAATCTACTACTAAATGGTAAGTCAATCAATAAAACTTAGCCCAACATAATATGGTGTTTAGATTTATTCAGAAAGACCAAAGATAAATCGAGAGGGGATTTGTGGCTCCTGGGCTCCAGTGAGCCTGGTTTTTGTTCGTTTAAATGGTAAAACAAACAAAAACCTGGCTCACTGGAGCCCAGGAGCCACAAATCCTCTCTTGATTTATCTTTGGGTTATAAAAAAGCCATCAGAGGTAGAAGAAACCTCAATCCCAAGAAAATAGCATAGAGGACCAAGATCAAACATAAGAAACTGCTCATTGAGATGGGCCTTGACAAAGGCAATGTACTCAGAGTTGTCACCAGTGATGATCATGTCGTCAACATATAGAAGAAGAGTCCAACCACGAGCAGAAAGGTGGACAAACAAGGCTGGATCATGAGCACTAGGCACAAAACCAGCAACAGTCACCATAGAGGCGAAGCGCTCAAACCAGGCGTAGGGGGCTTGCGTAAGGCCATAGAGCCATTTCGGCCAGGACCGGTAAGAGAATTTACCGAACGAAAACTTTCTAAATTTGGGGATTTTTTGCTGAATTATCTAAAATATTTTATATTTGGTAGAATTTTATTTGAAACTCTAAATTTTTGTCTAATTTCAGCCAAATTTCGGTTCAAAGTTTAAATTTTGATTCTTGCATTTCATATGAGATTTGACCGAAATTCACCGAAATAGCCGAATTTCGTCCATTTCGCTCGGTCCCGGTAAAAAACCAAAACCGAAATCCAAAACCTTGGTCATCACCAAGCATCACCGTGGCGCGTTCCCTCGGCAAGCAAGGTATCACGCACAGGAGCTGTTTGAGCTTGTCCGCGGCGACCTCTGTGGTCCCATTTAGCCGGCGACACATGGAGGTTGGCGCTACTTCTTGTTGGTGGATGACGCCACACTACATGTGGGTGATGTTCCGGGCAGCTAAGAACAACGCACCGGATGCCATCAAAAGAGTCCAAGTAGCAGAAGCTCAAAGTGGACGCAAACTGTGAGTGTTACGCACGAACAACGGCGGCGAGTTCATCTCAACGGAGTTTGCCGCCTACTATGCTGCTGAAGGAATCCAGCGTCACTTCTCCGTGACATACACCCTGTAGCAGAATGGGGTCGTTGAGCGGCGGAACCAGATGGTGGTGCCAATGGCGTGTGCTCTGCTGAAACAAAGGAGTATGCCAGCTCAATTTTGGGGGAAGGTGGTAAGCACTGCTGTTTTCCTGCTGAACCGAGCTCCCACCAAATCCCTCACTGGAAAGACGCCTTTTGAGGGGCCGCAGGCCGGCTGTTCACTACCTTCGCACCTTTGGGTGCTTAGCGTATGTCAAGGAACAGGGGAACCTACCCAAGCTCGATGATCGCAGCTCTCCAGCTGTCTTCATTGGCTATGAGGATGGAGTAAAGGCGTACATGTTGCTGAACCCAGCGACAAGGCGTGTTTGCATCGCCCTTGACGTCATCTTCGATGAAGAACGTGGCTGGGATTGGACAGCGGATGGCAGTGAATACTCTAGCAGCAACTTTGACATAGAGTACATCAGCCGTCGTGCCACGAGGGCGCCCTAGTTCAGGAGAGGATAGATCTGCATCGTCAAGACATGGGGCTCAAGGTGCCTCAGCCAGTGCACCACAATCGCCTCCATCTGCTCCAATAGCAAGTGCTGCAACCCCAACAACTCCAAAATTTCTCATGCCACTAGCAGATGATGATGATCGACTCGATGTTGCGCAGGGCGACAACATCAAAAATCTAATTGGAGAACCAGTGCCTAGGCTCGCAGCGCAACCTCGACTCTGAGCTACACTTGACCAGCACGGGGGAGCCGTGCTCATTCACAGAAGCTGAGCGCGACAAGGCATGGCAGGCAACCATGCGTGAGGGGATTGAAGTAGTGGAGAGAAGCAACACATGGGAGCTCGTCGATCTGCCACATGGGCATCGAACAATAGTCCTCAAATAGGTCTATAAGTTGAAGAAAAACGAAGCAGGCGAAGTAATCAAAACACAAAGCGCGGTTGGTTGCCGGCGGTTTCGTCTAGCAAGCCGGCGTAGACTTTGATGAAGTCTTTGCTCTGGCTTCCTAGGAGGGGTGGCCAAGCCACCACATGGACGTAAAATCGGCCTTTCTCAATGGAGAACTGAAGGAGGGGGTCTATGTGAAGCAGCCACCAGGTTTCGTCGTCAATGGTGAAGAAGGAAAGGTTCTGTGGCTGCGCAAGGCCCTGTATGGCCCGCGACAGGCGCCACGAGCATCGAACGCGAAGCGTGACTACACGCTCAAGGAAATGGGCTTCAAGCAGAGTGAGCACGAGCACACAATCTACCGACGCATCACCGACAACGCAATCTTGCTCATTTGGAGTATATGTGGAGGATCTGATCATCACAGGTTCGTCCAAGGGAGCAATTGAGAGCTTCAAGGACGAGATGAAGACAAAATTCTAGATGAGTGACCTTGGATTGTTGTCGTTTTAACTTGGAATTAAGTCCAGCAGTACGGTGATGGCATCAGCCTGTGTCAAGCACACTATGCCTTGTGCATCCTTCAGCTAGGAGGAATGGAAGGATGCAATTCAGCACACACCCCAATGGAGGAGAGCCGTGAAAGTATAGCAAAAGAGGTGGACGCCACGAAGTACCGTAGATTGTTGCCTTGTTGGTAGCCTTCGATACCTCGCCCACACCAGGCCAGACATGGCATTTGCTGTTGGGTTCGATAGTCGATTCATGGAGTGACCCACAGAGGAGCACATGATGGCTGTGAAGAGAATTCTTCGCTACGTCGCTGGCACGACCCACTATGGTCTTCACTACCGGCGGAAGTCGAAGGAGGCACGGTTGATTAGTTATAGTGACAGTGACCTAGCCATCGACATTGACACCAGGAAGAGCACGAGCGACACTCTATTCATCCTCGGTGACTGCTTGTGAGTTGGCAATCTCTCAAGCAGAGGGTGGTTGCTCAGTCAAACTGACTCCTCGGTGACTGCTGGCTTGACTGCTTGCAGAACTTCTTGGAAGAAAAGCTGAGACAGTCTGCCCTAGCATTAGCCCAAAATCCAGTCTTCCATGAGCGCAGCAAACATATCGATATTCGGTATCACTTCATCATAGACTGCTTGAAAGATGCAAGCATCAGCGCCATCTTCATCAATACTTCAGATCAGCTCGCTGACTTTTTGACAAAATCTCTTGGGTGAGTAAAGTTTCATGAGCTACATGCTAGAATTGGTATGGACCAGATCAAGTCAAGCATGAAGAGCAAGGATTAGGGGGAGAATTGTGAGAGTAATCCTTGCTTAGGAGTTAGCTAGTACTAGTAGGTTCTAGCAGGACTCGGTAGGTTCTTTTTTTTAGAGAAAACGCAAAAGCTTTGCGTTTCATTTCATTGAAAAGGCAGAGTTCGAGTTACATCCTCACAAGGAGGCAAAAGACAGCAAAGAGAAAAAGCATCAGTGCACATCCCAAGAGGATGGCAGCACTACCCTGAGCCCTTTGGCCCCTGCCCTCGCCCACACCCTGAGCTCCTCTTTGATTTTTTCAGCTAGGGAAGCCACCGACGGTTGGGCGCCATTAAAGACGCAGTCGTTCCTATGCTTCCAGATCATCCAGGGGATCAGGAGTGCTGCGGATGCAAGTGCGCTCTGCAGCTGCTTGGGTGTGTCTCGCTTCGCCTTGCTCCACCACTCCATGAGTGAAGCCTCGTGGCTTGGCGCGGCAGCGGTCATGCGAAGCCAGGCCAAGATCTCGTGCCACGTTTGCCTCGTGACCGGGCATGTCAGTAGCAGGTGCTGGATGGTCTCGGGCTCCTGGTCGCATAGGAGGCAACGCGGGTGGTGCTGGAGGCCATGTCTCGCTAGGCGCTCCGCGGTCCAGCATCTGTCCTGGTTGGCCAGCCAGTGGAAAATTTTGACCCGAGGCGGCGCCCAAGTCTTCCAGATCAGCTTCCAAGAGTGGCAAGCCGTCGATCCATGGAAGGTGGCGAGGTAGCAGGAGCTAGCTGTGTAAGCTCCATCCGTCGTCCAAGACCATAGGCTCTAGTAGTACTGGTAGGTTCTAGTAGTGTGTAAACCTTAGGCAGTAAGCTAGGTAGCAGTACAAAACTCTAGAACTATCTGGTTGGGCCTGCCCTTACCGACCTTGTATCCTATATATATGCCACAATGCAATACAAGCTGCTCAGGCCTTTGGCAGCCACAAATAGACTACTTCCCACACACTACCTGTGAATTAACAAGACTAACAACCTTTTGCTCCCGTCGGAGGACATGGCGCTGAGGAGGTTGGGTAGTGGGAGGGTGGGAGCGCTCTCCATCGTCCCATCACGCTGAAGCTCTTTCGGATCTTGTCTCGAACCAACCATTGTAGCTATTCTTTTTTCCCTTTATTTTGCCTTGATTTGTGGCAGTCACGTAGCTTAAACTAGCACAGGCGACCAAGGTGACATTTCTGCAAAGAATGACATATGAAGGATAAATTGAAGGAATAAGACACTGTAATCTAGTACCCACATATGTGAGGCCATTTACATGGATTACAAATGCTCATGTGCATGGTTGTAGCATTCTCTTTCATCTGTATTACCATATTCCCTATATTTCCTTCCTTTACAACAACATTTTGCAAGTTGTAAGATTTTCAGTACTGCATGGATTTGACGATTGTAGCTCACACATTCATTTATTTTAAATGCAACTCTTCTCTCGAGACTTCTGTCTAATCTGCTTTCCATACTCGATTTATTTAGATATGCATTTCTGTTTCATCCAATGTGATCATCATTCTTCCGCCTAAAATGCAGCATAAGAATGAGCAAGTCAATATGGAATTATGGAGAGAAGCTCAGCTGTATGGTGATATCCAGTTTATGCCATTTGTTGACTACTATACCTTGATCACTCTAAAGACTGTTGCAATTTGTACATTTGGGGTATGTATTCTCTTTCAGGTTTGCAGCTTCTATGAACTTTGTTTTCCTTGCCGTCTACTTCTCTAGACGTAGTAGAAAGTCAAGTTTTTTCATAAACAATGCTCTATAGTATCTTGAAAGCAAGAGATGTTCTTTTTTAACATGATTACAACAGAACGATTTGCCCGTCATTCTGACAAAGTGACAGTTTCTTCTGTCATTTGTTTGCTTTGGGTATCTGACTTGAGAATTGTTCAGATGAAGAAATTTTGATGGAACACTTCTCTTAAATTATGTAAACGTTGAGCGGATCTGCAATATCGGTGTATCAATTATCAATGTTGTAAGACTAAGGAGTAGGTTGTTGAGAAAATAAAATTATCAATGCTGTAATACTATGTCGCATTTGTCTGCATGCAGTATATTTTCCACTTGTTGTATACGTGCATTTCGTAGCTCGTCTGGCAAAAAACTTCATCTGTTAGGTCTGTTGAGAAGTCCAATTGCGATGCTGGAAAAGCGTTGCAAGAAGTGCACTGTGTCATCACTAGATTAAATATCTGACTCCATTGAATCTCAATGCTTCTTTTTTTGCTGGCAGACATAATTATTTTCAGTTACTATATTAAGGTTCTGAATTCTGGTTCCAAGATATACCCTTACAGCACATATTATTGCAAGCTATGTTTCTTCAAATTGTGCTATTTCTAGATTCAACCATAGTTGTAGCATATCTATGTAAGCTGTGGCATCATCAGAAGCAATAGTCAATCTATTACTTATAAGCACCTTCTGTTGTGTCGTTACATATATTGCCAAAACTTGAGACTGAAAGTATGAAACTGAGAAAGTTGAGGCACAAAGCATCGCTCCATGCTACTTGAGGGGGAAAATGATACTCCCTCCGACCCATATTAGTTGACTCAAATTTGTCTTGATACAGATGTATCTAGCACTAAAACTTGACTAGATACATTCGTATCTAGATGAATCGAAGTCAACTAATATGGGTCGGAGGGAGTATAAGTTTCCTTTGTCATCGTTGCTTGTTATATACTCCCTTCGTCCTAAAATAAGTGACTTGGATTTGTCTAGATTAGCATGTATCTAGACGTGTTTTAATATATAGATACATTCGAATTTAGACAAACTTAAGTCACTTATTTTAGGACGGAGGGAGTATGTTCTTTTATGAGCTATATACGCTTTTAGTCCCACATCTTGCGGCGTGGGAGCGTTTTAGTCCCACATCTTGCAAAGCGAGCACTACTAGTCCCACAACTTGCATTCCTGAAATATTTTAGTCCAATTTAATTAGACTTCATCGAGTTTGACTGATTTTGACCAAATACGTCAACCCTATAGAGACACAATTTTTTCAAATAATCCTTGTATATTTTTACAAAATAAATAAAAATATAAAAAAGAAGGGATTTGAACTCATGACCTCTGCATTGCTAATCATGTCCTCAAACCATTAGGTTGAACGATGCTGATTGTTATACAAAAGGAGGTAACACTTTTATACAATATAAGCGCGCACACACTGAAAGGGCGAAACTAGCTATCTTTATTGATTGAGTGTGTATATCCGGGTTACAGCTAAGCATTTATTTTGGATATTCAAAAAATACATATTCTTATGTTGAAATTTTTATAAAGGAATTATAAATTTTCAATCTGAAATAATTTGTGCTCCAGGCTCCGTAGAAAAGACAAAATTAGAGATCCGGGTTTGCAAGCGGTGCATCTTCTTAGAATTTTCTTTTTTTATGGCCCCTAATACAAATCAATCTGGGCTAAAATTTTGCACACTAAAATCTTATATCATTGCCACATGTACGTAATTTTTAAGGTGATTTTGATACTTAGAATTGAATTTTTCAAATGTTCACATAAAGGCCACCACGTAGTCCGAGTTTCAAAATTAAAGGCCTTCACAGATGACGTATAGAGCGAATATAGGCATGTTTACATGTGGGCGCTCATATTGGATAAAAAAATCCAACCTTTGCACCAGATAGCATAGCCTAACGTAGTGACTTATGGTGGTGAATAGGAACTCAAAGATCATGAGTTCGATTCACTCGCTTGCCACATATTTATCTATTTTGTACGTCCGCTGAAAAAAAAATGTGATGCCACAAGTTGATGAATTTGGTCAAAATCAGTCAAACTCGATAAAGTCTAATTAAATTGGACTAAAATGTTTTTAGGATGCAAGTTATGGGACTAGTAATGCTCACTTTGCAAGATGTGGGACTAAAACGCTCCCACGCCGCAAGATGTGGGACTAAAAGTATATATAGCTCTTCTTTTATATGCCAAGTAACCTGAAATCTCCATTAAATTCTCAAATTCGAAATAGGGGCTATAGCCTATAGTAATATATTTCTCATCCTGGTGATGTGAACTTATATTTTTCTTACGAATTTGCAGACTAAAATTATGCCTTCAAAGTACATCATGAAAACAGATGATGATGCTTTTGTTAGGATTGATGAGGTCATCTCTAGCCTGAAGAAGAGTGACCCCCATGGGCTTTTGTATGGTCTTATTTCTTACCAGTCTTCACCACATAGAGACAAGGATAGCAAATGGTTTATCAGCCCAAAGGTACTGGATGTTTCCAATTACATGCACTGATGTTTCATTCATTTAGGCTGCTTTTCTTACCCTTGAGAAACACAGGAATGGCCTTTTGAAACATATCCGCCGTGGGCTCATGGTCCTGGATACATAATTTCAAGGGACATTGCAAAATTTGTTGTTCAAGGTCATCAAGAACGAACACTTCAGGTTGAAAGAACTTGCAATACACTCACAAACTTCTTCTGTGTTATC
The DNA here is from genome assembly GCA_916181665.1 of Avena sativa. Lineage (NCBI taxonomy): Eukaryota > Viridiplantae > Streptophyta > Magnoliopsida > Poales > Poaceae > Avena > Avena sativa. Next base: position 365,712,040 of record OV702295.1, read on the forward strand.
TTGTTACGCATTGACCCAGCTCTTGATTGATCTTGTTGCTTCCTCAGCTATTCAAACTTGAAGACGTGGCGATGGGCATATGGATCCAGCAATACAAAGACAGTGGTCAGAAAGTGAACTATGCAAGCGATGAACGGTTCTACAATGAAGGATGTGATACTGATTATGTCCTTGCCCACTATCAGAGCCCGAGGCTTATGATGTGCTTGTGGGAGAAGCTTCAGAAGGAATCTCAAGCTGTATGCTGTGGATAACTTGTGCAGCAGCACTACCGTGTATGTGATAGATTAGTCTTGTTGTTGTACAATATATTACCATGATTTTTCTTTGTTCTAGCTCTGGTGCAACAGTTGTAGCATTGGGTGCTCATCATTCTTTTGTTTTGATCGATGCTTTCAGTTTCATAGAAAACGTTGATCCATGTATATAGATGTCATTTTTCGAATTAGACTTGTACTGCAAATTACTCTCTCCGTTCCAAATTATAAGATGTTTTAGCCTTTTTTATGAAGCACCTGTATCAAATGACTTTTAGTATGTACATTTGAAGCAATATGAATGAACCTACACACTCTAAAATGTGTCTAGATTGATCTGTTTTAGAAAAAAGTTAAAACCATCTTATATTTTGGAACGGAGGGATAGAAGAGATCTTCAGTTTTCCATCTTTCCCGAGTTATGCCATTTTGAAGTTAATGGTAAATAAACCATGGGTAACTCGAGTTTTGAACCTCGGCATCATAAAGTTATGAACTCAATCCTGCAGCAAAAATGCCCTTGAACAAGATTGAATGATGTCGACACAGTGGATACCGGGGTATCCACGATTGTGTCTCTGGCGTCCGGGCTGGCACGGGTCGAGGATTGTGTCTCTGGCGTGTGGGCTGGCACCGCCCTCCCTCGTCCACACCATGTGGCACGTGAACCGTCCATATCACGGACCTTGGGTCCCGGCGCTTATAGACATCGAGGTACATGTCTTTGTCGTGCTCGCGCTGGCATGACAATATAACCGTTAGGGATAATTGTGTCGAGAAAAATGGATAGCTGACGTTTTTTTTTGCCTTGGCATATCGTTATTCGTCGAGAAAGCGCTACCGTGACACCATAGAGGATGTGCCACGGACATTAAAAACGAGGGTGGAATTTTAGTGTCATGTAACGGTGAGGTGCAACGTATTTTACTACTGTGTTCGATACATAATTTCAGCAGCACAACAATTATTGATGATTAGTGGTTACAAATCCATTTCTAATATAATCAAATTGGGATGTTCAGTTGTTTAAGATACAAAATTCTATTTTATTACAAAACATAAAACTCGTTACATTATATTTCGATCATTAATGCACTCTTCTAATTTTCTAATGGTCTGATTTTAAAATCAAGCATGATTAGAAAAGGGAATAATTAGAAGAGGGGTTTGAACCTCTCTTCGTTCAGCTAACCATACCGTCTAACCTAGTTCTACTAATTTTTGTCCTTTGCTCCATTGATGGTGGTAAAGCTTTTGATCATCTCTCCGTTCTACAAGGGCGTCGATGACGATCTCTAGTGCAGTGGATCTACATAGCGCTGGCCACCATCTTTCGCGTGGTGGATCTGCATGGCGCTGGCCAACATCTTTCGCACGACTGCATGGCCCTGGCGACCATCTTCCACGTGGTGGATCTACACATCCTTGGCCACCATCTTCTGCGCGGTGGATCTGCACAGCGTTGGCCACCACACCGTGGATCTCAAAGGCACATAGATGTGATTAAATAAGAGAAGAAAAATGACACGAAAGGCGATATGTAGATTGACTAAAGCCTTATGCTTTGGTGTGGCAAGAAAGTTCAAGCCATATCGATGGAGTGGAGAATTTCATATTGAGATAGTGGGGAGATTCAGGAGTACAATGGATGGGTAGTTGGGAGAGTGGGTAGTAGGACAAGGGTTTGCTAAATTGTTGTATTATACTCGAACTAGGATTGGGGTATCGGGATTAGGGTTTATAAAGGGACTTTAGTATGAGTGGCACAACATTATGGGCAGCGGTCTCCGAGGGGACATAGTAGGATAATCTGATGCTCATTTGCTTGTGGGACACACTAGTGAGTGAGGGAACTAGAGTATGCTTGTGAAATGATTTTAATTTTCACAAGCGGCTGAATTTTGTAGAATCGACTATGATAAAATGATAACCAATGAATAAATTATTCTTGTTAAAAGTACACATATGTGTTACATATTGCTGCCAAAATTATTCTCCATTGATCAGGACTTGGTGCTCGACGAGGAGATATGGATAGCCAACCCAACGATGAACGGATCGCTGAATCCATAGCGCTGAAGCACCTCGAACACGAATTCCAAATAGACAGTGTACAAGGTGCGGGCGAGATCAAGCTCGAGCGAGATGCATCGCCCGTGCAGCTGATGCATCAAGCGTGTAGATTGCTTGACCAACATATAGTTTTCGTGAAGGCTACGCCCATGGATGAATGCTTTTTGGTTAGCGCTGACCAGGCGATCTATCTTGGGTGCTAATCGCAGCGATACATCTGTGTGCATACATTGGCAATCATGTGGATTGGGCTAATTGGCCTATAATCGCTTAGGGAGCTTGCATAAGCATGTTTTGGGAGCAGGGTTTGAAGGGAATATGTCCGAGAAGCAATAATAAATTGGTTATTATCTTATTTCATGTTTATGATAGATGTTTATTTTTCATGCTATAATTGTGTTAATTGGAAACGTTAATACATATGTGTTTAATAAACAAATAAGAGTTTCTAGTTATGCTTTTCATATAAACTAGTCCATTGATGATCAAAGGTTTCCTGATCATACACATTGGATATTGTTAATAACGGGATCACAACATTGGTAAAATGATGTGATGAACACTAACCCGAAGTATAGTAATACGATCAAAGTAATTATGTTTACATTACTATAAAAAGTCATGTGAAGTAAACCTAATCCTTAGACCATGAGATGATGTCAATCACTAACACCGGAAGAGTGCTTTGATAACATCAAACACCATAACAGGGTGACTATAAAGGTGGGTTTAGGTACTCCAAAAGTGTTATATAGATGCTCATGGATAAAGAGTGGGATTTGTCCATCCCGATGATAGAGAGATATACTCTGGGGCCCTCTTGGTGATATCACATTGACAACAGTTTGCAAGCAGGTGATTTGATCACAAAGAATGTTATATCACGTGAACGAGAAAATAATACTTGTCGGTAACAAGATCAAACTAGGCATGGGGATACCGATGATCGAATATCGGACATGTAATATATCACGAGACAACGGGATTTAGTTACGATATTAAAGGTTCTCATGATCACTAAGTCATCGATGAATGTGTGAGAGTTAGTACGAATCTCTAATTCCTGCTGCTGATTATCGGAGAGGGGCCTCGATCATGCCTGCATTATTCGTGAACCGTAGGGTGACACACTTAAGGTATACTGACACCAATTGGAGCAAATATATTACCAGAGAAAGATTTTGAAAGCGCTGGAATTATTTCGATGGACACCGGAATTATTTCGGGTCAAATTGCTGAAAATAGTTTGAGATGTAATATCGAAGTATTGTAAGGGGTTTATGAAAATGTTTGTTAATTAAAGTAATTAACAAAATTATGAATAAAATAAATAAAAGAGTTTTATTAAATGAGAGATGTCATTAATTGTGGAAAATTAATGCATGCGGGTGGAATTTTGAGTGGAGGGATTTTATGTGAGTGGATCCTCCACCCACATGAATGAGGGAGAGGTGGGGGCACCCACCTTGCCCACCGGCCATGGCATGGGGGTCGCACCCTCCCCTATAAAAGGAACCCCTCCTCCTCTCACTTCACACCTCCCCATGAAGGATCTCTCTTTCCCTCTAGTTTATCCCACATGGCTTCGGATTCGTGAAGTACATGTTCTCGTGATGGTTTCTCTGAAAAGGATTTGATGCTTTCACTTCTTTGCTGGAGCAAGGAGATGGAGGTTGATGGGGTGTTGTACGTGTGTGTGATCACGAATGCGCTGCTGGTTTGTGGTGCTGGACTTGCTGGTGCTGGACCTGCTAGACTTGCTGGACTTCATCACGATCTTGAGATTGGCAAGTGTAGGACTACATCATCCACGGCAACCAATCTCATAAATCTTTTCGGTCTTAGAGGGTGTGTTATCTATGGATGTATATCCACACATTGCTTGTATATTCATAAATAGATCTTGGTGCTTAGTTGTTCATATCGTAGGAAAGCTATTGTTTTCTATGCTGTGAACCCAACAATGGTATCAAAGCCGGATCTATGCATAGATAATTGTATGGGTAGAACACATACGATCATGTTATTGGATCCTTTTGTGTACTTTGGATATTAGTGGTATATTGGGATGAAGCGGCACGGACTAACTTTACATGTCCTCGCACATGAGACATGTTCCACGCTTGACATGCAACTAGTTTTGCATAAGTGTCTAGCGGGTGTCTATCTCTCTCACTATAGTTAATATATGATTTACAACGGGTTGCTAATAATTTGGTTATTATCGTTGTGGTACCATGTTCGTAGGTAAGAATGGTTCTATCTCTGAAATCCCTAAGCCACGTAAAATATGCAAAAGATAAAATAGAGGCGTCTAGTTTTATTTTTGCTGGGCAAGTGCCATGATATGATAATGTTATAATTTAAGTATGGTTGGCTTGGAAATTATAACATATCAAAGTGTAAACACCATATACCTTATTGTTACACAAAAATGGAATGATGGAGATCAATATCGTGATGCAAAAGATAGTGATCAAGTGCAAGAACCATATCATATCACTTTTTGCATATGATGTTTGTTTGCATCTTATTTTTCTTGTATGGTGCTTTAGTAGCATTATAAGATGATCCCTCATTTAAATATCAAGATAAAAATGTGTTCTTCCTTTAGTATGCATCATTGATAAGTCTAGTGTTTGGGGTGGGATGATGCACCCCCGCCCACCCAGGTTCAAGTCTCCGTACTTGCATCTTGGGTCGTACGCATATTTCTACTATATCAAAAAGCACTTTGGGTTTCTCCCCTTAAAGCCATTCATCCAGAAAGTTCATTGTTTTGAGACACCACATGATGATTGGGTGTGATAGACTCAACGGTCACATACAACATGTGTAAGACAGTTTTACACCTGCAGATACTAAGGTTCTTGCTTGGCGATCCTAGCATATACAGACATGACCTCAAAACACAAATCGAAAGGTAAAACATGAGTCATATATTTGATATGATGACCATATCGATGCGCCTTGTAACTGCACCAATTCACGTGATTATCGGTCTTGGTGTAGTGAATTTGGTTCATGTAATCACCAAAACAACTCAAGGAATGTTGGTTTTGAGTGAGAGTTCAAGTAGTAATATGATTAAAGTTGAACTCAGTTTATCAGAAATTAAATCAAAGTGAATTTGCATAGTTTGTTGTAGTCATTGGAATCCGTTTACTACCTTATGTTTAGTTATAATTGAGATAATAGAATTATAGAATTCTAGAATTCTAGATATTTACTTTATGAACTAGTATCGTATTGTTTTGAGTGTCAATATAAAGTTTAGAAGTCCTATTGCAAACTTTTAGCAAACTCCATTTACTCCATGAATTTTAATAAGTAGTATTAAATCAAGAGTAACAATTACAATGTTAGTATCTAAGTATCATGCTTGCCTGCATGATCCTTGATATTCAAAAGTTGTTTTAGTATCAAGTTATCTAGGAGCTAAAAGAATTGTTTTAGAAACTATAATGTGTGGAAGATATTGTGATATCTAAAACAAAGTTTTGGTTACAATGTAATTGAGTATAATACATGTTCTCATATTGTATGAGAATTTGCGAAGGTTGGAGACGCTAGGCGTCCTAATCTCCCAAAAAGGGTTTGGAAACTAACATTACACTCGCAATTATCATTTATAGGCTATAGTAGCTTGATCATGAAATTTATCATGATAGGATGAATAAAAGGTCTAGGTAAAATGTTTACTACACTAAAAGATTACTAAGAATGAATTTTGGAAAAACGCTAAGCATTTGATGATGGTGATCCACTTCAAAGTGCAAGTCCAAGGATATTAGTATCTGACTAACATGCTTTGGACTATGTGTCATGTGTATTGCACCACTATTGATGTTGATAGATTCTTTTAAAAGAAAAGGAAATGTTGAAAGAGAATCTAGAAAATATCCGGTAGAAAATAAAAAGACAGGAAATATCCATCTTAGTTATATAGATGATATACATGTTGTGAGTGTATTCTTTGCTTGTTAAACAATGTAGTTCTTTGGTATTGGATACCGAATTGGTTAGTGTGAAATGTCATACATGACAAAATAATTCATGAATTGCAATGGCCTAAGTAACTAGTAAAAGAATATGGGATGATGTTCATCAGAAACAAATAAAGTGTTGTTGTGTTTTTTGTTGGTATCAAACCTAGCCTTCATGAGTTTTTTTAATAATTGTTATTTTTTCCAGTATTATGAGAATAATGGTTGTTCAAATAATTACCGTATTCCATATAAGATGTATGAACTCTTACAAGTATAGTTTGAGAAATCACGTCCATAAACAGTAATGCTAAAATGTCACAAGACAAATGATTAAAAGATCACTTACGAGTGACATCAACATTTTGAATTATATTGGAAAGAAAACATGAAGAAACTCCACGTTGATGATTTTTGGAGTCTTTCATTTTGATCAAATGATGCTTGTGAGACTTTCCTGAAGATAATTAAAACTCAGTTCGTAGGCCAAAGAAGAACAAAAGACTAACTTATTTGACATTGTAGATGTTGATGTATGTAGTCCATTATGTGTGGTCATGAACGATGAATTTCAACTTCATATACTTTCTTCAAAAATTTGAGTGGATATATGTGTATATTTACTTAATGGGGAAGAAGTACGCAATATTTAAAAAATGTTCAAAGACTTTCAAGATAAAGTGGAAAATCATTGTTAAAAGAAAATAAAGAATTTATGATTGGATCATAAAGGAAGATATTTGAGCTACAAGTTTAGCAAAACACTTAAGATTTAAAGAATCGTTCCATGGATTTGTATTTCCGGAAACACCAGAGGAGTATGGAGTGTTCGAGATACGTAATCAAACCTTGTTTGACATGGTAAGATCAAAGGTGTCATTTATAAAACTGCCATTACATTTTGAAGATTAAAGCTTTAGAGACTATCACTTTTACAGTAAAAAGAGTGCCATCATGATCCATTGAAATGACACCATATGAGTTATGGCTTGGGATAAAACCCGAGTTGACTTTTCTTAAATTTTGGTATGCTAGGCATAAGTAAAGTGTTTAAAACCAAAGTCGGATTAACACGTCTTTGTAGGTTATCCCAAAGACTTCATTTGGTATTCCTCCATAACACCGAGGACAAAAGCGTTTGTAGCTTAGAACGTCAAGTTTTTTGAGAAGGAATTTTTTGCGAAAAGTTAAGTGGAGGGACAATAGAACTTTGATTAGGTTGGTGAACCTAAGCAACATGTGCTAAGTAGCACAGCGCTGGAAAGTGTCTCGGAGGCGGACACAATACTCATGGTTCCCGTAGTTACAAAGATTATGATCTCGGAGATTTGAGTTCGATTGAACCGTGTAGGTCGGGTAACAATCAGATAGTAAGGTTTGAAAAATAAATCATTATTTTTTTAACAATAATGAACCGAATGCATGCAAAGAAGCGATGATGGGCCCTGACTCCATCAAATAACTAGAAGTCATAAAATTTGTGATAGTTCCCATACACAAGAAATCAAGTTTTTAAACTTGGAAGACCCTCTAAAAAGGCGTGAAGACTACATGTCGTGTTTGGATCTATAAACAAACAAACATGGATGTTTCACATTTATGAAATAGTCGACATGTTGAAAAAGAGTTTACGGCCATGTTCAGGGAGTTGACTACAACAAGATTTGACCTTTCATAGTGATATTTAGTATGAATTGATTATTGTAGCAACCACTACATATGTCAATTTTGGTATATGGTAGTTGAACAAACAAAACAAAGTTCTTCTAATAGAATGGTTACCTAGGAAGTGTACATGACATAGCATGAAGGGTTTTATTAATTCAAAGGATGCTAAAATGGCATGCAAACTTTAATGGTTGAAGTAAGCATCATGGAGTTGGAATATTCACCATGATGAAACTGTTAAAAGTTTTAATTTCATTAGAGATGATGAATATGCTTGCATTTGCAAGAAATTAAGTGGGAGCGTTGAGAAATATTTCTAATGCATTATGTAGAAGACATCTTGTTGATTGGAAATTATGTATCTTTTATTGACGTAGGCTAAGAATTTCATTAAAATTAGATTTCGATAAAAGACTTAGGCAAAACCCAAATATTAGGCATAAATGTCTATGTGGATAGATTGAGGTGCTAATATGGTTGTGCCAGACGTGCATTGATGAGATATTGAATGAATTCAATATGTAAACGCCAATAAAGTTTCTTGCGCATGGAAAAGGTTGAATCAAGATTCAAGTGTATTTACACTTGGTGAGTGAAATCATATGAATGTTTTGATCAATAATATCGTGATATATACATATAATAATATGTCCTATGCTATCAATGTTAAGAGCATATATCAGAGTGACTCATAAGATGATCATTTGACAATAGTAAGGATATTCTTAGGATCTTTGGAAGAACTAAGAATACGTTCTGTATGTAGAGGTGACAGATAGTTTATTGCAAAGTGTTATATTGATACTAGTTTTGTCACAAGATACAAATTAAGTTTATCTTAATCTAGACTATGGGTGAAACAATGTAATGGAAAGGAAGTCCCATGATGGTTTTGATGAGTTCCAAAGTTAAGACATTATGACGGATACTACAACAAAGGTTGAGTATATGACTTCTCTAGTAGCAAAGGAGGGAATTTGTGTCAGGTAGTTTGTTATCAAACTAGTGTGGGTTACAATGGGCTAGTACTATGAAGATATATTGTACGAGAATAGTATCGACATAATTTAACCCCAAGGAACTGAGGTTTCACCAATAGACCAAATTTATACAAAGCCATCTCATTCTAGAATGAGTGATGCGTGGAGATTCAAAGACATGCAAATACACACGGGCCTAAAAGTGTCAGATCTGTAGATTAGTTTTACCACAATCAACACATATGACAACACCAAAAAGCCATAGGTGTTAAATGCGCAAGTTTTTCAAACTAGATTATTGACACTAGTGCAAGTGGGAGACTGAAGGAAATATATCCGAGAGGCAATAATAAAGTGGTTATTATCTTATTCCATGTTTATGATAGATGTTTATTTTTCATGCTATAATTGTGTTAATTGTAAATGCTAATACATGTGTGTTTAATAAACAAATAAGACTTCCTAGTTATGCCTCTCATATAAACTAGCCCATTGATTAACAACATGATCAAAGGTTTCATGATCATGGACATTGGATGTTGTTAATAACGGGATCATAATATTGGTGGAATGATGTGATGAACACTCATCCTAAGTATAGTAATACGATCAAAGTCATTATGTTTACATTACTATAAAAATTTATGCGAAGTAACCCTAATCCTTAGACCATGAGATCATGTCAATCACTAACACCGAAAGAGTGCTTTGATAACATCAAACATCACATAGTGACATGGTGACTATAAAGGTGGGTTTAGGTACTCCGAAAGTGTTATGTAGAGGCTCATGGATCAAGAGTGGGATTTTTTCATCGCGATGACTGAGAGATATACTCTAGGCCCTCTCGGTGATATCACATTGACAATAGCTTGCAAAAAGGTGATTTGATCACAAAGAATGTTATATCACGGGAACGAGAAAAGAGTACTTGTCGGTAAGGAGATCAAAATAGGTATGGGGATACCGATGATAAAATTTCAGACATGTAATATATTGCAAGACAAAAGGATTTAGTTATGATGTTAAAGGTTCTCACAATCACTAAGTCATCGTTGAATGTGTGAAAGTTAGTACGGATCTCCAGGTCCCGCTGCTGACTATTGATCAGAGAGGGATATCGATCATGTATGCATTATTCGTGAACCGTAGGGTGACACACTTAAAGTATACCGACACCAATTGGAGAAAATATATTACTAGAGAAAGAATTTGAAAGCGCTAGAATTATTTCGATGGACACTAGAATTATTTCGTGTCAAATAGCTAAAAATAGTTTCAAATGTAATATTAAAGTATTGCAAGGGGGTTTATGGATATGTTTTGTTAATTAAAGTAATTCAAAAATTCTGAATAAAATAAAAAAGGGATTTCTATTTTCTTGCCCCTGGTTCGTTAGTTGTACTCAGTTTTCCCTAGTCGCTTAACTTTTCCTCACTTTTTCCCATCTCCTACTACGAAACTCTCACATGGTCTGAAACTCACTATCCGTGAGCCTTGCCGTTAGTGCTGACAAATGGGGCCGTGTTTAGTTGGATCACGTAGTGGACCCTCGCTGTTATGTGCTGACAAGTCGTTACGTGCTGACGAGTGGGACCGGTTTGTTAGGTACGTGTTATGCTAACATGGGGGTCGTGCCATGTTGGACTGAGTGGGTCCGGCTTGTAGGGAAAGCATTATGGGGGACGTGGTGTGGGATAATATGGGGCGCGTTTGGTAGCTACATGTGTCCTGTTGCCTAAATTGGAAGTTTTCTTTTTTATTATTTTTATGCTTGGCCTTTTTAAGAGCGTGTTTTCCCTTTATCTCGCTAATAGTTGTGTTTTTTTCAAAAAGATAGCAAATCTAGAGCAGCTTCTCTCTTCATTCATGGTTACTTTTAGCCCTTGTTTTTCCTGATTTGGTAGCAAATCTAGAGCTACAAATCTAACCAGCTCCATAAATACATTCAGTAAACAAAGCATATGTAGATAAAGCAGCTAATATAGGATATATATAGTACGGTACTTAAACGAGGTTCGACAATTAGGTTGCTCAGCATTAGCGGACAAGTTCAACATAGTCAATACAAACGAAGCTTCTTTACAACAGCAACACAAGATCGGTGGCCCCTCATGGCCTCCGCTAGGAGGGCCTCCGCCTCCTCCCTCTGGCGCTTCCTCCACTTCTTGCTGCCCAGTACCTTGACCTTGGGCGCCGTGGGCTTGATTGGGGCATGCAACCCTCCTTGATGGACGCCTTCTAGAGGTTGCGGAGGTGAAAACTGAGTGCATGGTGCTTGGCTCTAAAGCCGTTGATGTTCACGGACAGGCAGCAGATCTTCACGTCCTTGGCAGGCTTCACAAGGAAGTTTAAGTCGGTGGCGAGGCTCCTGGTGCAGAAGGGGCACCTGTAGACATCGCCGGCGAAGAAGTTGTCGTACTGGACGGACTTCAGCCTCCTTAGCACCTGAGACTCTTGGTATCCATGGACTCGTTGTCGCTGCAGATGTCGTTGCTATCCACCTGTTGGAAAAATAGTAGAGTGCAATAAGGACACGATTGAGATACCTTGATTATCAGGATTGATTACTGATGACCCACAAGTATAGGGGATCGCAACAGTCTTCGTGGGTAGTATTACCCAATTTATTGATTCAACACAAGGGGAGCCATAGAATACTACAAGCCTTAACAACTGATTTGTCAATTTAGCTGCACCTGGAAATGGTTCTTGCTCACAGAAGTTTATCAGTAGCAACAACAAAGCAACAACAGCAGTAAAACAAGAGCAATAGTAACATCAAATAGTAGGATATGAGTGTGGTAGGCATAGGGATGGATGGACGGGCGTTGCATGGACGAGTCTAAGCATGTAACCTCAAGATCTAGGGCAATTGCAGATAAATGAGATAAAGCATCCAATTACTAAACAATCATAGGCATGTGCTCCATATATAGTCATGCGTGCTCGCAATGAGAACTTGCACAACATATTTTGTCCTGCCAGCCCGTTGCAGCGGCGCCTCTAGGGAACTACTGGCAATTAAGGTGCTCCTTTTAATAGAGCACCGGAGCAAAGCATTAACACTCCGTGAACACATGTGATCCTCACATCACAACCATCCCCTCCGGTTGTCCCACTTTCTGTCACTTTGGGACCTTTGGATCCGGACAATGATATGTGTACACAACTTGCATATAAGATCACAAACAATACTATCATAATGATTCAATAATAAGTTCAGATATGAGATCATGGCACTCGGGTCCTAGTGACAAGCATTAATCACAACAAGTTGCAACAAAGTCAAATAGCACTAATATAGACACTAGGCACCATGCCCTAACAATCTTATTCGATTACATGATAGAACTTATCCAATCCCTACCATCCCCATAGCCTACAGCGGGGGATTACTCACTCATGGATGAGGGAAACATTGATGGTTGATGGAGAGGCATTGGTGATGACGATGTCGATGATCCTCCCCAAATTCCCCATCCCAGCAAGGTGCCAGAACGGAGTTTCTGGATCCGAATCACGTTTTTTGGTGGTGGCAGCGCAGCGGAACTCTTTCTGGAAAAACAATGAACCCCCTGAATTTTTAGGTCAGAAGGCATCTTATAGGCGAAGAGAGAGGCCGAGGGGTGCCTGGGCTGGCCACACCCCTCCCAGGCGTGGGGTGGGCCCACCCGCGAGGCAGGGGGTGTGGGCCACCTAGGGCTCCCCTCCGTCTCGTATTCTGACTCTGTGGATCTTCTGGTGAAATAGGATTTTTGGCATATTTTCCGGGATTTTTCCTGATAGTTGATTTTCTGCACAAAAACTAGACACCAAGGTAATTCTGCTGAAAACAGCATTAGTCCGTGTTAGTTGTATCCAAATCACACAAGTTTAGAGGAGAAACAATAGCAAAAGTGTTCGGAAAAGTAGATACGTTTTGGACGTATCAATTAGTTGCATAAATTAACCGATTGAGATCCCTTGATTATTCCTCAATCCCCAAATCTTAAACCAAATTGAATACTAATCCCAACTACATATTGGCGCTAGTAGTTACTATGGAATCCCTTAACTGCAACTCGGAGGACAAATAAAACGGGATTGAAATACAAACAGGGGGCATTCATCAAAATACGAGATCTAACACAAGAGATTAGCTACTATAAAAATACTTGGCATCCAACGATTGAAAATATGAACAGTCGAACCCTAATAACACACGATCTAGGGAATGGGGGAAGAACAAAGGAAGGGGAGAAAACCCAAGTTACCTCTAACCATGGGTCGGCGATGCTGGTGTTGTAAAGGTTCTCCGGCCTGATGTAATCCTCCTCCTCGTAGGGGTCTCAGCCATGCGGGATCTGCCCAAGACCGGAGAGGGCCTCCTCGCTGGCGGCTATGGTGGAAGCGGGGACGTGGGTTTGGACGGGGACAACGGCTGCCTTCGATGCCTCCTCGCCAGCGGCCTTGGAGGTGACGATGGACACCGCACCGTTCTTCTCCATTGCTGACGTGGTTGGGTTTTTCTTGGGAGTTGGCAGAAGGTGATGGGACAGTGGAGATGGTTGCGTGAGTGAGTGAGCGATGAGTGAGAGTGAGGAGGACTCTATAAAGGTGAAGGGAGGATACATTTCATTGCACCACCGTGCACCGCGTAACCGTGTACGCTCTACACTGTGCACGGCCACACGCGTACACTACCGCCCCCTGCACCGCGACATGTTTTTTCCCTCGTGTCTAACCCTGGCCACTTAGTTGTGCTCAGTTATACCGTCGAGTGTAACACTAGAAATTTGGTTGTACTCAGTTTTGCCCTCCAGTACTAACACTGTCGTATGCAATATACTCACTTTTACCCTCTAGTGGATGGTCAACAGAGAGTCAACGAATGGGTTTTAGCTAGCTAATTGAATCATTTTGTGCACAATGACGACTGTCTATGCACAACCTGTTGGGAACCCCAAGAGCAAGGTGTGAAGCAGCAAGCATCATGTTTTCCCTCAGTTGATACCGATGTTATCGAACCAGAAGGAGGAAGGAAACGTCGCACAGGTGTTGCAAGCAACGCGGAGACCTGCACAACACAAACTCAAGACTTTGCCCCAATGAACAGTGAGGTTGTCAAGCTCACCGGTTTGCTGTAACAAAGGATTAAATGTATGGTGTGGAAGGTAATGGTTTGCAGCAAGTAAACAAGTAACAGTGGAAGATGTATCAATGGTAAAGATTGGACCGGGGTCCATAGTTCACTATAGGTGATCTCCTTAGATAAACAACATGGCATGAAGGGTAAACAAATTACATCAGGGCAATTGGTAGGAACTGAGCAAGGCATAACAATGCAATTACAAGTCAGAAAGATCCTATGAGGTTGATTGGGCAATACAACAAGATACATAGACTGTCATCCAACTGCATCTATGACTAGAAGTCCACCTTCAGGTTATCATCCGAACCCCCTCTAGTATTAAGTTGCAAGCAATAGACAACTGCTTTAAGCAAAGTGTTTAAGGTAAACAGTCCACATGTTCCATGAACAAGAGACCGTTGTTTTCTCCCTAGTAGCAACAACACATCTACATCCGAAGAGATTATTGCCACTTCCCTTGGAAACTAGATGCATGAACCCACTATCGAGCATAAATACCCCCTCTTGGAGTCACTAGCAACTACTTGGCCAAGATAGCTACTAACAACGGAGAGCATGCAAGATCACAAACAACACAGACATGATAGAATCATAAAGACAAAACCATTAATCAAACCAACATAATAATCTCAATATCAATCGGATCCCTACAAACACAACATGCATGATTACAAATAGATTAGATCTTGGTCATGAACGGAGCTCACAAGATCTATACATGAAAGCACAAAGGAGGAGATACAACCATCTAGCTACTACATGGACCCATAGTCCAAGGTGGAACTACTCACGCATCATATAGGAGAGAAGGCCTCCAGGATGATCTCCCCTCCGGCAGGGTGCCGGGAAGAACTTCAGATCCACCCCCAATCTAGGGACGATGGTGGCGGCGGATACAAACGATTTCGTGGATTTCTGATCAGGTCCTCAGGGTTTCTGCATCGGGGGCTTCTTATAGGCGAAGGGGGAGACCGAGGAGGCGGCCAGGGGCTGCAAACCTGTAACACCCTCAGAATCGGCCCTATGCAAGTTTTAGCGATTCCCGCCAAACCCGCATAGAAACGATTCAAAGGTGCCCACCAGGCACTTGCGTGCGGGTGGAAAACGAAGTAATATCATTACACAATAGTCCACGATGGAACCCACAGAACAGATATATACAACAACGACTCCATGAGTCAAGAATACAGATATACAGTACAAAGATCCAAAACACCTCGCAAACGATGCGGCGTCCGAGTACGGACAAGATGCAAATTGAGCTAAGAGCCCTGAAGAATAACCAATGGCGTCCATAACCCTGCCCAGGCCAAGCCGGAAGGGTAACCCTGCTAACGACGTCGATCTCAAACCTGCTTAAACAAAAGGGGTGCCGACAAAGGGCAAAGGAAAAAGAGAGCGGTCAGTACTGAGGCCAGTACACGGCGAGACTAGATTTCGGCGATCCTCGCCTACATAGGTATGGTGGACTGAGCGGCAGCGCGGCATGCACTAAACAACCTATAGAGACTCGAGATAACTGTCGGCTATCAGAGAGGGATAAGAAAGACCTATTCGAAACCAACCTGATTCTACCACCAAACATACCCATCCTGGTATTTCCCCCTCGAGACCAAACGAGGAAGTCAACCGAGGAACTCACACAGTTGGCAGTTTTATTCATTCCATTATAGTTGCGGCAATTACTAGACCAATATAGATAGTCATCCTGATAAAAATAAGCAGTGGGCAGTTTTAGTTAACCATTCCGTTGTAGTTGCAACACTTACTAGTCAGATACAATTAGCATGAGATATCCCAAACCCAGCAGTTGTTGGTACTTTTATTTAGCCATTCCGTTGTAGTTGAGCTGATTACTAGTCACATCGGATACAAGTCAATTTATAACAGTAAACTTTAGTTATAGTTGTCTATGATCGAGAACTGTGCTCCAAGTCGTCCATAACCGCGGACACGGCTTTTCGAAAAGATTTAACCCTGCAGGGGTGCACCAAAGTATCCACACGCACTTCGACCCTTTTTGCCAGATCAGTTAACATACACCCATCGGTATGTCGGCGGGGCCTAAGTCATGACGTTTCCCAGACCCAAAGCAAGTACATGGGGGCCACCCCACTAAGTCTACCCGCAACGAAATCGGCCGGTCTCTGAGACGGACTCAGGGTTTGGGTGGACGGCTGTAAACGACTGGGAACCCGAAAAGATGACTGGGCTTGTCGATACAGCGAAAACGTGTCCCGATCCTAAACAGTACAGGTGCAGTACATCGCACAATTTAAATAAAGAAGTAAAGCATGGCATAAGTACAGAATAGTAAATAAAACCTCAAACTAGTTGTGGCCCCCAGTACAATACTTTGAAATCAGGTACTAATCGATGGGGTGCCCACACATCCCACATGTGGTTAGCGCGCTCGATCTCGGAACAGGTGTCAAGAACTCGGGGTCCTACGGGACACAAGTGGACGGTTAACAACCAAATAACATCTATTGCCCACCTGTGCCTCTGCATTACCTACTTCAATTTTTAGTTATTAAACAGTAATTAAAGTCTTGATCATCTCCAACAACAAACATGCGGCGATACTCCAACAACTGTGGTACTGGACGACACGCAACAGCACTTGAGCAAGCGACTACGACGCGCAAGTCCAACTATCTACCAAACAACAGGTAATAGGATGTGTCCAAGGCAATATAAGGCTGCAAGGGATATCACGGGTACGAAAACTAAAGCATCGCAACACAGATAGCAATAGATCAACAGGGGGGAATAAATACTATAAAAGTAAGATAGGTAGAAAGAGGGAGGTGCTCGCCTGAAAACATTGCCGAAGGTTCATCCAAAGGTTGGGGCGAAGCTCACATCAACTCAACGGCCTTATCCGCAAAGAAGCAAAACACTAGAAAAAACACCGGATGGACTATTTAATACTACGGAAAAAGATCGGGCATGATGCATGTATGATGTATGGCATGGCAAGGATGCGATGCAATTAGGAAATATTAACGGAACCGGGGTTCCGGCAAATATTTACGTGGTTCAAGTTGTTTAGATACCCCCGCAATTTAACTGTTGTATTAACAAGGCAAAATATGTCACCGGTTCGCTACACAATTTTAAATGGGACCAATATTAGACTAGATTTGCCCGCATATGGATCCCATATTTAATTTAGGTGAATCATCGAAACACCCCCAAACACCCACATATATGTATGCGACATGAATGATTTAATGCAACAAGTTTATATCATATATTATAAAAATACGGGGCTTGGAAAGGGCATCACACATTATGGTCGGAGATCTTGGTTCGGAGGGGTTTGAGGGGTCGGTGGGGGGAAACGATCTCGCGTTCGGGAAGAAGGACTTGGTGCTCCAAGATGAAGCGCTTGTCGTTCCGACGAGGGAATCTTCGGGTCATCGTCTCCGGGGACGGTCTTGCGGTCATCGGAAGGACTCGAGGAGGTCTTCACTTTGCCGTCTCGACATCGGATCGGGGCTTCAGGGTTCCAAGAAGGAGATCTCGGTGTTCCGATTGGTTCCGTGAGGCGCTCTTCCGTCATCGAATCTGTAGATCGGGGTCGCGGTCATCTGCTTCGAGTAGTAGATCTTGACGCTGGGCTTCACTTGTATAGCAACAGCAACGTCAATACCACGACGTTTTAACCCGAAGGACTAGCAGAGGCATAGCTTCGAACACCTTGAGGGCGAGCTCGAACGAGACCACGCAGAGCAGAACTGGAGGCGGCGGCTGGCTTGGCGGCTTCGGGGTTAACGACGACGGCCGCTGCACGGAGCTCAAGGTCGGGGAGGAGGCTGGGCGGAGGGGCGCCCGCGTCGGTGCTGCAGGAAGGTGAGGAGGACGCGAGGGCCAGGGATGGTGGAGGCCGGCGGCGTGGTCGCGCCCAGGCGGCGGAGCTCGCACCGGTGGAGGCGGCCGGAGGCAGACAGAGGCAGAGCGACAGGGACGCTCGGGGATGGGGAGCGCGGAGCTCGGCGGCAACGGGCGCACGACAGAGGAGGTGGTCGGCAGCGAGGTCGCGCCGCGGCGTGCTCACAGAGAGGAGCAGGGCGCGGGGAGCGGCCGATGGCGGCGGAAGGAGGAGGCCGGCGAGGTTGTTGCAGGGGGGAGACGAGGTGGGGGGGAGAGGAGCGTCGGGGGAGACGTGCCGAGGGCGGCTACCGCGGGGTGGTAGAGACGGAGGGGGGCCGGGCTCGGCCGGAGCGGAGCGGGCCCGAGGCGGAGCGGCGGCCGGCAGGGAGAGGCGAAGGAGGAGGGAGCCCCAGGTGGCGGTGGCGCCCTGGGGAAGGAGGCGAAGGCGCCGGGCATCGGTGCGAGGGAGGGGGAGGTCCGGGTCGGGCGCGCACGGGGAGGAGAGGGGGGTTGTCGAGGTGAGGTCGGCCACGGCGGAGGAGGACGCGGCCGACGACGCAGAGAGGAGGGCGAGAGGAGAGGGGAGACGGGGGTCGGGCGCGTCGGTGGGGGGGTGGGCCCGCGGGGAGGGAATCCCGGGGGGATTTGTCGGGAGCGGGCGGTGTCTCCGCGTGCGTGGCGTGTGTGGCGTGGGTGCGGTGGCGGGGTGGGGCCCAGGGCAGGAGGTGAGGCAGGGGTGGGCGGCTGCACGTGGGGAGGTGGGTCGCGGACGGTGGGGAGCGGGCAGGTGGTGGGGCCGCGGGGGCGCGCGCCCAGGTGGCGGCGGGGGTGGGAGTGGCCAGGCTGGCCAGGGGGAGGGCGGCCGGCTGAGGTGGCGGGCTGGGATAGGTTGAGGGGGAAGGGAGTGGCGAGGTGGCGGCAGGCTATTGGATGGGGTGATGTGGCTAGGGACTGGGTAGGTTAGGGTTAGGTGGAAAAGGTTTGGGTAGCTCTGGTTTTTGTACTGGGGGTGGCCGACTGGGTCGGATCGGCCCGGTACGGCTGCCCCTAAAAAAATAAAATAAATATTTTATTATTTTAAAACGGGGCTTTTGAAAACCGTTGGTAGACAAAGCAAAATATTCCGGAAACCCGGGTTTTGTGTTTGAATAAAGACGGGGCGTTCAGAAGACAAAAATAGATTTTCCGACGATAGTTTTATGCAAACAAATGAAAGATGACATGACGATGCTCAAATGCAATGTAGCATGATGACATGAGCATGCGGTCATGATGATGCAATGCACAAAAACAGCGCGATTTTCTAGTAGTGGTTTTGCGGGGCGCCACAATTCGACACCACTAACAATGGATCTCGCCCTCGAGATCCGCCTCATGGTACCAGAAGGAAGGTCGGCGATCTGCGTCTTCTCGCTTCGTGTAGATCCTCGCGACACCACTAACAAGAGGTCGTTGTCTGTGATCGTCGAGAGAACACTCTGGGAAACAAAGGCGAAGGTAGAGGTATCAACCAATCAATCCACCCCTAACTTCGATGGAAAGAGAGAACCGATGCATTCTCATCCACTTCAATGTACACAAGCGAATAGAGTGAGTAGTCGGCATGGGGGCCAATCCATCACGCACCCAAACTATTACTCTGCACAATCAGTAGAAAAGCGTGCAACCATTCTCGGAATTAGACTGAAGATCTCGACAATCGAGGTTCAGAAACAAAGGAGTGATGCAGACTCTGCATCGGATCTGGCGTAGATGATGTCGTCGCGTCGGAAAACGACCGAAGGCACAAACAAGGAACAAAGAATGGTACCACAGAAGACGGATTCCTCAGATAGCGTGAACACCGGATGGTAGAACACCGTTATCAAAGGAGGAAGCGAAACCCTGAAGGTACGACGGAACCCAACCACGAGAAATCCTTGACTTGAAGAAAGGTAAGAGAGTGGATTCAAAACACGCAGAGGTAAGAGGAGAATAGCAGAGGGGTAAGGAGTAAAAGCAGACCTAATCAGATCTATCCAACCGATTTTTGCAAAATAGTTTTGACACTCTACTGCGGCCGTTAGCTAGGTTATCCTACAGGCTGGACTTGTGGGGTATCGCAACTGCTGAGCTCTGATACCACTCTGTAACACCCTCAGAATCGGCCCTATGCAAGTTTTAGCGATTCCCGCCAAACCCGCATAGAAACGATTCAAAGGTTCCCACCAGGCACTTGCGTGCGGGTGGAAAACGAAGTAATATCATTACACAATAGTCCACGATGGAACCCATAGAACAGATATATACAACAACGACTCCATGAGTCAAGAATACAGATATACAGTACAAAGATCCAAAACACCTCGCAAACGATGCGGCGTCCGAGTACGGACAAGATGCAAATTGAGCTAAGAGCCCTGAAGAATAACCAATGGCGTCCATAACCCTGCCCAGTCCAAGCCGGAAGGGTAACCCTGCTAACGACGTCGATCTCAAACCTGCTTAAACAAAAGGGGTGCCGACAAAGGGCAAAGGAAAGAGAGAGCGGTCAGTACTGAGGCCAGTACACGGCGAGACTAGAATTCGGCGGTCCTCGCCTACATAGGTATGGTGGACTGAGCGGCAGCGCGGCATGCACTAAACAACCTATAGAGACTCGAGATAACTGTCGGCTATCAGAGAGGGATAAGAAAGACCTATTCGAAACCAACCTGATTCTACCACCAAACATACCCATCCTAGTATTTCCCCCTCGAGACCAAACGAGGAAGTCAACCGAGGAACTCACACAGTTGGCAGTTTTATTCATTCCATTATAGTTGTGGCAATTACTAGACCAATATAGATAGTCATCCTGATAAAAATAAGCAGTGGGCAGTTTTAGTTAACCATTCCGTTGTAGTTGCAACACTTACTAGTCAGATACAATTAGCATGAGATATCCCAAACCCAGCAGTTGTTGGTACTTTTATTTAGCCATTCCGTTGTAGTTGAGCTGATTACTAGTCACATCGGATACAAGTCAATTTATAACAGTAAACTTTAGTTATAGTTGTCTATGATCGAGAACTGTGCTCCAAGTCGTCCATAACCGCGGACACGGCTTTTCGAAAAGATTTAACCCTGCAGGGGTGCACCAAAGTATCCACACGCACTTCGACCCTTTTTGCCAGATCAGTTAACATACACCCATCGGTATGTCGGCGGGGCCTAAGTCATGACGTTTCCCAGACCCAAAGAAAGTACATGGGGGCCACCCCACTAAGTCTACCCGCAACGAAGTCGGCCGGTCTCCGAGACAGACTCAGGGTTTGGGTGGACGGCTGTAAACGACTGGGAACCCGAAAAGATGACTGGGCTTGTCGATACAGCGAAAACGTGTCCCGATCCTAAACAGTACAGGTGCAGTACATCGCACAATTTAAATAAAGCAGTAAAGCATGGCATAAGTACAGAATAGTAAATAAAACCTCAAACTAGTTGTGGCCCCCAGTACAATACTTTGAAATCAGGTACTAATCGATGGGGTGCCCACACATCCCACATGTGGTTAGCGCGCTCGATCTCGGAACAGGTGTCAAGAACTCGGGGTCCTACGGGACACAAGTAGACGGTTAACAACCAAATAACATCTATTGCCCACCTGTGCCTCTGCATTACCTACTTCAATTTTTAGTTATTAAACAGTAATTAAAGTCTTGATCATCTCCAACAACAAACATGCGGCGATACTCCAACAACTGTGGTACTGGACGACACGCAACAGCACTTGAGCAAGCGACTACGACGCGCAAGTCCAACTATCTACCAAACAACAGGTAATAGGATGTGTCCAAGGCAATATAAGGCTGCAAGGGATATCACGGGTACGAAAACTAAAGCATCGCAACACAGATAGCAATAGATCAACAGGGGGGAATAAATACTATAAAAGTAAGATAGGTAGAAAGGGGGAGGTGCTCGCCTGAAAACATTGCCGAAGGTTCATCCAAAGGTCGGGGCGAAGCTCACATCAACTCAACGGCCTTATCCGCGAAGAAGCAAAACACTAGAAAAAACACCGGATGGACTATTTTATACTACGGCAAAAGATCGGGCATGATGCATGTATGATGTATGGCATGGCAAGGATGCGATGCAATTAGGCAATATTAACAGAACCGGGGTTCCAGCAAATATTTAAGTGGTTCAAGTTGTTTAGATACCCCCACAATTTAACTGTTGTATTAACAAGGCAAAATATGTCACCGGTTCGCTACACAATTTTAAATGGGACCAATATTAGACTAGATTTGCCCGCATATGGATCCCATATTTAATTTAGGTGAATCATCGAAACACCCCCAAACACCCACAGATATGTATGCGACATGAATGATTTAATGCAACAAGTTTATATCATATATTATAAAAATACGGGGCTTGGAAAGGGCATCACACATTATGGTCGGAGATCTTGGTTCGGAGGGGTTCGAGGGGTCGGTGGGGGGAAACGATCTCGCGTTCGGGAAGAAGGACTCGGTGCTCCAAGATGAAGCACTTGTCGTTCCGACGAGGGGATCTTCGGGTCATCGTCTCCGGGGACGGTCTTGCGGTCATCGGAGGGACTCGAGGAGGTCTTCACTTTGCCGTCTCGACATTGGATCGGGGCTTCAGGGTTCCAAGAAGGAGATCTCGGTGTTCCGATTGGTTCCGTGAGGCGCTCTTCCGTCATCGAATCTGTAGATCGGGGTCGCGGTCATCTGCTTCGAGTAGTAGATCTTGACGCTGGGCTTCACTTGTATAGCAACAGCAACGTCAATCCCACGACGTTTTAACCCGAAGGACTAGCAGAGGCATAGCTTCGAACACCTTGAGGGCGAGCTCGAACGAGACCACGCAGAGCAGAACTAGAGGCGGCGGCTGGCTTGGCGGCTTCGGGGTTAACGACGACGGCCGCTACACGGAGCTCGAGGTCGGGGAGGAGGCTGGGCGGAGGGGCGCCCGCGTCGGTGCTGCAGGAAGGTGAGGAGGACGCGAGGGCCAGGGATGGTGGAGGCCGGCGGCGTGGTCGCGCCCAGGCGGCGGAGCTCGCACCGGTGGAGGCGGCCGGAGGCAGAGCGGCAGGGACGCTCGGGGATGGGGAGCACGGAGCTCGGCGGAGACGGGCGCACGACGGAGGAGGTGGTCGGCAGCGAGGTCGCGCCGTGGCGTGCTCACAGAGAGGAGCAGGGCGCGGGGAGCGGCCGATGGCGGCGGAAGGAGGAGGCCGGCGAGGTTGTTGCAGGGGGAGACGAGGTGGGGGGGGGGGGAGAGGAGCGTCGGGGGAGACGTGCCGGGGGCGGCTACCGCGGGGTGGTAGAGACGGAGGGGGGCCGGGCTCGGCCGGAGCGGAGCGGGCCCGAGGCGGAGCGGCGGCCGGCAGGGAGAGGCGAAGGAGGAGGGAGCCCCAGGTGGCGGTGGCGCCCTGGGGAAGGAGGCGAAGGCGCCGGGCGTCGGTGCGGGGGGGGGGGGGAGGTCCGGGTCGGGCGCGCACGGGGAGGAGAGGGGGGGTTGTCGATACGAGGTCGGCCACGGCGGAGGAGGACGCGACCGACAACGCAGAGAGAAGGGCGAGAGGAGAGGGGAGACGGGGGTCGGGCGCGTCGGTGGGGGGGTGGGCCCGCGGGGAGGGAATCCCGGGGGGGATTTGTCGGGAGCGGGCGGTGTCTCCGCGTGCGTGGCGTGTGTGGCGTGGGTGCGGTGGCGGGGTGGGGCCCAGGGCAGGAGGTGA
Organism: Avena sativa; assembly: GCA_916181665.1. Classification (NCBI taxonomy): domain Eukaryota; kingdom Viridiplantae; phylum Streptophyta; class Magnoliopsida; order Poales; family Poaceae; genus Avena; species Avena sativa. The sequence continues at coordinate 365,735,751 of OV702295.1, forward strand.
GGCAGGGGTGGGCGGCTGCGCATGGGGAGGTGGGGTCGCGGACGGTGGGGAGCGGGCAGGTGGTGGGGCCGCGCGCCCAGGTGGCGACGGGGGTGGGAGTGGCCAGGCTGGCCAGGGGGAGGGCGGCCGGCGGAGGTGGCGGGCTGGGATAGGTTGAGGGGGAAGGGAGTGGCGAGGTGGCGGCAGGCTATTGGATGGGGTGATGTGGCTGGGGACTGGGTAGGTTAGGGTTAGGTGGAAAAGGTTTGGGTAGCTCTGGTTTTTGTACTGGGGGTGGCCGACTGGGTCGGATCGGCCCGGTACGGCTGCCCCTAAAAAAATAAAATAAATATTTTATTATTTTAAAACGGGGCTTTTGAAAACCGTTGGTAGACAAAGCAAAATATTCCGGAGACCCTGGTTTTGTGTTTGAATAAAGACGGGGCGTTCAGAAGACAAAAATAGATTTTCCGACGATAGTTTTATGCAAACAAATGAAAGATGACATGACGATGCTCAAATGCAATGTAGCATGATGACATGAGCATGCGGTCATGATGATGCAATGCACAAAAACAGCGCGATTTTCTAGTAGTGGTTTTGCGGGGCGCCACAAAACCCTAGCCAGGCGCGAGGCTGGGCCCACCCGTGCCTGGGGTGGGTCGGACCCCTCTGGCTCTCCTCTGGACTTCTTGTTCCCCACGGAAAGTAATTGACTTTGTCCTTTGTCCCGTCCAATTCCGAGAATATTTCTTTACTAACTTTTCTAAAACCAAAAACAGCAGAAAACAGGCATGTGGCACTGTTGCAACTTGTTAATAGGTTAGTACCAGAAAACATGTAAAAATCACCTCAAAGTGTGGACAAGTAAAGCAAAGTAGATGCAAAAAAAGCATGGAGCATAAAAAATTATAGATACGTTTCCAACGTATCACACAACAAATTCAAAAAGATCAAAATATAGTGGCATCTACCCAGGGAGTCTTATTATGTGACCTGCCACCATAAAAAATGTATATAAATCAAGTTTTAACCTAAATCACCACTTCTCAAATCACCTACTACCTACGAAGGTTCATGGATTTCTACTCAAGCCACTTCCCAAAACATCCCTCCCCAAAACATAGTTTGTCTAGATGAGACAATAATTGTCAAACTAATGTATATTTGAATTGCAAATAGTTTGATGTATGCCAATATGTATTTTATTGTATAAAAGAAGCATTTTCCATTTTTTAAATCTCTTTCTGTTTTCTATTTGAATCTCTTTGTCAGTTTTGCCCTTGGTTTTTATGTTCTACTTAGTTTTTCCCTTGGTTTTTAAGTTCTACTCAGTTTCCCCTCTCTCTTAGTCACAAAATCTCACACATGTGCTCATCTTGGCTGCTATGCTCTGATTGGTCGAGGCAGTTGTCACGCGGATCGTGCCCACCAAAAGTTGATCCTCTGTGTAGAGGTCCCAACCTGATAAGGTAGAGATCCCTGTGTTTACAATGCTAGTCCATATGTCAATAGCTAGCATCCACAATTTAAGATGTAATATCAATAAACAAAGGTCATAATACAACTTTATAACCAGGAATAGAATAATTCATTACATCTTACATAGATCATTTGGCTATCTCATTACAATGCAGCAGATATAAATATGTAGCATGGAGTCCTTCATCTTCAAAGTGCCACAGGCAATCATGTTGGTTGTAGACTTGTAATCCTATTCAACACACTTCACTAACATCAAACAAACCTGCAACATAATAAGTTACAGCCAAAAGGGTCAATACATTTGAATTGTATTGGAAAGTGATACTATGGTAGAATAGTGGTATCTATCATCTATATGCATTTGGCTAATGGAGCTTAGGCTTGCTTTGCTCAAAATAAGGTTTTTCCTTATATGTTGAAAACGCTAAGTTTTTGTTTGTCGAAATCACCCAAGGAACAACCAATGAATATTGGTTAACCTTTACCCTTGTTCAACCACAAATTTTTAACTTAGAAATTGGGATGAGGAGATCCTTAATTGCTTCCATGTCTTGATGCTCAAATTGTCCATTTTTGGGGACACGACTAAGTACTTAGATTTTACTCTCTCGAGAGGTGGTGCACTTTCCCCACAAGAATCGACATGCATTGAGACAAGATCCTTCAGAAGCCTTCCCTTAGACCAAATGGACGCGTTCCATCCTATCATCCCCTACCACCAACTGTCCATATGTCTAAGTTATTGCAACCTATATGATCCAGACAGAGCCCATAATGCCAAGTGGCTGCACTTGAAGCTTCTCAACATTTGACATCTCAAATATCTTTGTTCCTGGGTGGCTTTCCACAAGTGAGATACACTAGGGTAGGCCATGAATATGGGCCCTAGGTAACCACTCAACACAAACCATTCACACCATTCCACCCAGGTGATTCATTCACATAGTTGTTTTGTTAAACAAAACACAAGTCATTGACTTAGAATTATTTCATAGCATGAATATAATCCACCCTTGTTTTCTTTTAGATAAGCTAAGCATGATAACATGGCAAGTTTCCTAACTTAGGATATTTCTACTAAGGCATCATATAGGATTTCCCAAGGCATAGCTTATACTTAGAAAATTTCCATGCAAGTCCTACTCAAAATATCACTAATGCATAGTGAAAATAATAGGACAAAATGTATGAAGCACCACTTGCATTTTTAGTAGAGAAACTAAGTTCACTCCTTGATCTTGCAATTGTCACACTCTTCAAAGTTCACTATAATTAAATCAAGGCACAAATTCAAACTAGCATTCAAACAATTCATCACATAAAATAATAAAAACAAGGCAATGCATGCAAGCATGCAAAAAGATTGTTTTATTTGGAAAGGTGGTTTATAATAGGTTATAAACATTTTAAAACACCTATTGGTCATTTATAAAAGTGGAAAAGCCATTTAAAATCAAGTTAGTGAAAATGCCATTTAAATCATTTTGTTTTGCTAGAAATGATTTAAATTAAAGTAATAATTTCTAGTGTTAGCCAAATATATTTTTGAACACAAATGTTAGTGTTTTAAGGTCAAAGTGTTTAATATTAATCCATTTGCAAAAGGTTTCACCCAAAAACCATTTTTAAATCAAAGCAACATTTTTATTTTGTTAGAAATGCCTTTAAACAAAGTAATAATTTTCTAGGGTTCATCAAATATATTTTTAAATCCCAAAACTTGGTGTTTAGGGTCAGAGAGTTTAAATCAAACCATTTTCAAAAGGTTTTACTCAAAAAGCATTTTTAAACCATAACAAATATTTTTGTTTTACTAGAAATGTCTTTATTCAAGGAATAATTCCTTGTGTTTAACAAAATATATTTCTAAACCCAAAAGTTGGTTTTTATGGCCAGTAGGTTCAAAATAAAACATTTGCAAAATATTTTACCCTAAAAACATTTTTAGAATAAATTTTATAACCAAAATAGTCCTAAACAAGTTTCTACAAAAACAATCAATTTTCTAGAAGCAAAATGCTAAACTAAGGGCATGGTTGCAAAGTTCACATTTTTTTGAATCCAATGATATAAAATTTGTAAAATTTGGACATGTGGATCAAAAGTTATGAATTTTACAAATCTAAGCATCTAATAGATCTATTTTCTGTTTTTAAAACAGAGGCTGGGCCACGTGGCTGAATCTAACTGGTCCATACCGGTTCACACGGATCGACTAATACAGGCCGTAGGATTTTATTTAGATCGCATGGCACATATCACTCTATACCTCTTCGTCTAATGATTCTATTGTGACCACTAGATCGACATCTAACGGCTCAGAGCGCTATGACCATGTACTGGCGGCGCTGGGGCAACGGCGAGCGGCGGCGCGCTCTATCAGCGACGTTGCCGGCGAACTAGGAAGCGAGAAAGGGAGGGGAAAGGCTCATTGGGTTCGCAGGGTTGCGCTGATTCTCGACGTGGTCGTAGGAGGGCAAGGGGCGTACTGTGTTGTCGACAATTGCTCGCCGGAGCTAGCGACGGCGTCGGGTGCATCCTGTTGTCGACGGGGGCGAGACTATACGGCACGGAAAAGCCAAATAAAGGCGTAGACGCGCAAGAAAGAGGCGAATGCGCGAGCGTCAAAGAGAGGAGGAAGCGCGGTCAGAATTACCAGCGAAAGGTCGCCGGAGTCGAAACCGAGGACGGTGGCGAGTTGGCGTTGACGAAGACGACGTTTTAGGGCACGCGCGAGCGAGCTAGAGCTACTGGGCGCCTGGTGATGGGAAGCAAGCTAGTAGGTGCCAGGATCAATGGGAGGTGAGGGATGGCCGGAATCGTCGCCGGAGTGTCGTCGGAGGCAGTGCGGTGTGAGGATGAATTGGAGCAACCTGTGGGCAGAGAGGGAGCGGCGAGTGAGGGGAAAGAGAGGAGGAACGTGGGCGCTTAAGAGGCTGGGTCGCGGGGCTAATTACTGGCAGCGTTACTGCGAATTTACACCGGCAATCAACGGCAGGAAACGGCTAGGGAGGGGGCGTGGTCAGCGGGCGGGTGAGGACGATGCCTGCGTGGCAGTGGGGTCTGGGCGTCAGCGAGGTAAGGGGGGTGCATGTGGGTTCAGGCGGTCAGTGGGTGAGGGGTGTGGGTTCTGGTGAGAAAAATGGTTCGCGGGGGAGAGAGGTGCCGTGTGGGCTACTGTTGGGCTTAGTTGGGCTGGAGTCTGGGTAGGACTAGCTGGGCTGGTTCTTTTTCATGTTTTCCTCTTTTTCCTCTTTTTATTTTTCTGAATTCATTTTCTGTTTTCATTTGTTCAAATAATTCAAACACCCATTTGAATTCAGAACTTTTCTAAACTTTCAGTAAGCTTTTAATACTGTTTGTAAATGCCATTTTAGAATAATTTCTTTTATTCTTTTATGGTTTATTATTTATTTAAATTAGACTCTTGACTTTATTTAAATAAGGTTTTAAATATATTTTCAAACTTTTATTTGAATTCTAATTTGTACCAAACCTTTTCAGAAGGTTTTATTTATTCATTAGTGTAAATAATTCAGTTTGAATTATATATAATATTTTAATAAGATTTAATATTCATTTAAATTGGGCATTCAAATAAAATCAAAATATGGTTTTAAACCCATATAAATTTTATTCAAATAATCCTTTTATTTCTTTATTTTATTTGGATTTGGATTATCTTTGTTCCATTTGCTTATGGATTTAACTCAAGGTTTAAATTGTCTTCTAAATAATTTTATTAAGATTTATTATTTAGATTAGGCAATTAGTCTTTACTAAAATAGAATTGGATATTGTTCAATCCTTATGATTTTATTTAAATAACCTTTTACTCCTTTTTAGTAGTCAATAACTTTCATTTGTTTAAGGATTTGGCCAAGATTTAATTTAGCTTTTAAATATTCCTTGTTTATCTATTTCTTTCTTTGTCTTATAAAATCCATATCTTTTTATTTATAGATCCAAAATTGGTGATTCCAATTTGTATAATTTTTATTTAATATTTGTTTATCCTTTTAAATCCTTTTAGGATTATTTTGCTCAAGATTTGGTATCGATTTTAGTTAGGAGCTTTATTAGCTTTGGAAATTATATCCTTTTATCTTATTAAATTCATAAGTTTTTATCCATGGCTCCAAATTGAATGAAACCAATTTCTATGGTTTTATAATATTTTTGTTTATCATTTTTGATCATCTATAAATGTTTGTTGATAGATTCTTATATGGATCACATCCATAGTCTTAGAGATATCTTGGAAATGATTTCTTTTATTAGAGTTTAAGGGTTTTGGTTTAACTTTTCCAAATGTTTAAATTTCAAGATACATTCATTGATGAATGCATTTCACTTCATTGAAATTTTGTTTGATTCCCTTTTCATTCAAATTTTATTCAAGAAGGGTTTTGATGTTTCTATTTTGGAAACAAAAAGTTTCTTTTCACCCTAAATTTCAACAATTAATTCTTTTGTTTATTTTTTTTTCACATTTCAAAATTTGGAAAATTTTGGGATGTGACACTCTGTGATCGAGCGGACAGGATAACCCCTATATCTGTCGGGGGCACCCCTCTATCCATGCAAAATAATGAGTTTGCCACTGGTACTTTAACTCCATAAACAAATGATTTTGAATATAATTTGTAGGGAAAGTGTTGAAACATGTATAATTTTCGTATATGCAAGTTTATGCATTATATTTCACTCCATGAAAATGATAAATGATCAGGATTTTATTAGAACAACATTATCATGTCCTAAGTGCGATCTCAAAGAGTTCAAAGGTGTATAATTTTTTCCATATGCAATTTTATGCATTACATTCTATGAAAATGATAAGCTCTCAAGATTTTCTTAGCACAACATTATCATGTCCTATGTGCCATTTCATATATGAAAGTTTATGCATTACATTCTACTCTATGAAAATGGGGAGAAAATGATAATCTCTCAAAATTTTGTTAGCACATCATTATCATGTATTAAGTGTGATTTCACAGTGTTCAAAGGTTTATAATTTTCGTATACGCAAGTTTATGCATTATATTTCACTCCATGAAAATGATATCATGTCCTAAGTGCGATTTCAAAGAGTTCAAAGGTGTATAATTTTCTTATATGCACAAGACATAAAGATTTTAGTTTAGGGATCACTTTTCATGCTCTAAAAATGGTAAACTCTCAAGATTTTCTTAGGACAACATTATCATGTCCCAATTATAATTTGAAAGTGTTCAAGAGTTATGTCAATTGTAAACACTCTTTTACATTAAGATTTGTATATTTTTTTCAATTTGAAAGTGTTCAAGAGTTGTGTAAATTATAAACACGCTTTTACATTAAGAGTTATATATTTTTTTTAATTTCAAAGTGTTCAAGAGTTTTGTCAATTATAAACACTCTTTATATTAAGAGTTGTATATTTTTTTAATTTGAAAGTGTTCAAGAGTTGTGTCAATTATAAATACTCTTTTACATTAAGAGTTGTATAATTTTTTTAATTTGAAAGTGTTCAAGAGTTGTGTCAATTATAATTTTTTAATTTCTTATACATCCATCTCCCTAAATCTCAAAGTTTGACTTTCACCTCATAGATTCACTATATTGCAGCCGATGCATTAACTCGATAAACCAATTAAATCATCGGAACGACTCACCGGCCGCATTTCCACAGCAAGCGCCCTGTCTAATCGGAACATTTTGGTGCAAGATCTAACCTTCTCTGTGCATGGTTGCCATTGTCATCCTTCATATAGGTCAATGAGACGGCACCATACTATGGACAGGACGAACAGGAGGTTGTAGCGAAGCTCAACAAAGGGTCGCCGTCGCCGGAAAAGAAGAAGAAGAAGAAGAAGAGGAAGAAGAAAAGGGGAGGCAACGGAATGGGCGCGGACGCGGGGCTGGCTCACATGGGTAAGCTTTGGGTACGATGCTCACGTGGATAAGTTGTGTGTCCCATGCTGATCTGGATAAGTGGAGAGAGGTGTCCACTATAGGAACCAACTTAACGCGAACCCACTTGTCAGCATGTAACGGCAAGGGTCCACTACGGGACCCGACAAACCACGACCCCACTTGTCAACACATAACGGCGAGGGTCCACTATGGGACCCGACGGAATGCGGCCCCACTTGTGAGCATGAAACGGCAAGGATAACAGACATCAAGTTTCAGACCATGTGAGAGTTTCATAGTAGGAGATAGGAAAAAGTGAGGTAAAGTTAAGCGGCTGGGGAAAAGTGAGTACAACTAACGAACCAAGGGCATAAAAATAGAAATCCCATAAATAAAGAGTTTTATTAAATGAGAGATGGCGTTAATTTTGGTGAAAAATTAATGCATGTGAGTTGAATTTTGAGTGGAGGGATTTTATGTGAGTGGAGTCTCCACCCACATAAATGAGGGGGAGGTGGAGGCACTCACCTTGGCCACCAGCCATGGCATGGAGGATGCCCCCTCCCCTATAAAAGGACCCCTCCTCCTCCTCTCACTTCACACCTTCTCGTGAAGGATCTCTCTCTCGAACGGCACGCAGATCTCTAGCCTCCTCTCCGCTTCATTTAACGACCAAAATTATGGTTGTGCCATCGAGTAGGTTAGGCTCACCTCCTTGGATTCCCATCTTGAACAATACGCGACACACTCATCTCCTTCTCCTCTGGCGCATGCCAAAATTATGACTATGCCACGAAGTGTTGGGAGCAGAGTCAGTGTATCGTCCCATCAGATTCACGTTGTCTTCATCAACAATGTTTGATCCTTGCATCGGCTTCGTCAACAACATTGATTATCTCCTTGGTTCCGCTCGTCTTCCACATTTAATATCCGATCGTCACCTTCCTATTTATTCTCTCCCCTTCCCCATGATCGTAGAGCACCAAACCATCTCCAATCCCCCATTACCAGCAAACATCTTGGTCCCTGTGACTCTGCGAAGCATCCATGGCCAGCTTCAACTTGCTGCCTATCGTCCCGGAGTGCACTGAAACCGACCACGACCCAAAGGAGGACAATTCCCTGCGCATTTGGGCATTATCCCCAAGGAGGACGTCGGGGGATCTAGCATGCATCCTCCTAGACGCCGACTATGATCGCCGCCATGATAGACACATTTTTGGCCTCTCCAACAACACGGACGAGACACTGACAGTCATGTTCGTCAACTTCAAGGACACCCATATCCTCTGCGGCCACGTCTACCCCTGCGGCTGCGAGCTAGTGGTCTTCACCCATGCCAACATGTTCACCAATTACTGGGACAAGTTCCCCAACAATGGAATATTCATCCACAGGGTCCTCCCGGAGCTACTGATGGCTCTGGTTGTGCCACCAAAATATCCAGGGTTGCAGGTGGCCTAGCAGCCGGCGGTGGCGTTGGTTCTGGTGGATAACAAGTTGCCGCTAGCGCATGGAAGTAGGTGCTATCAGGCGCCAGAGAAGTTGCGACGAGGCACCACACCTACAGTACTTTAGCAGTGAGTCCTATATATGTAAACTCGTGCTGCTATTATCTTAAGGGAACCCTAATCTTAATGCTTGAATGAAGTGCCTGTTCATTGTTACACCTTGTTCGATCTAAGCAAACACTTATCTTAATGATTGAATGGCCTCTTTGGATTGAAAGATTTTCCAGAAATGCGTGAACTCTGTTTTTCATTTGCCGACGAATTTCTATCAGTTTTAGAACCTGGAAAGGCAAACAAACCTAAAGCCTGGCTATTCTATCCAAAGAGGCCATTGATCTACCGTACATAGGTTAAATTTAGGCTCAAGTGACCCTAATCAACTATACCGCTCTCGTTGTCTTCGCCATCCACGACGTCCTCTGCATCACCATCCACCTCCTTCGTGTTAGAAATCAATGACGACGTTCTCGACAATGTTCCTCCTCCACATGAATTCTTCATGGCTCTCCGCATCGATAATGGTGGAGTTCGTATGCCCAGGCACAGCCCATAAGTGCTGCCTCCCTTCGGGGTTGCACATATCCGGGTGGACCTCCCGCCGGTGATCTCCACACGATGAAAGCTCCGCCTTCCGCTCCTTCTTTAACCGCTTTACATGCTCGTGCACGAGTATTGGGCCATTGCCCACTTCTGCTCTAGTAGCTGGCGGTAGCGCTCCTCGATCAGCCTTGACAACGCGTTGCCGCGCAAGAGCGGCATGACGGGCACACCGGCGTAGCTGAGCACAAAGTAGGCAAGTAGCCTCGCATGCGGCATCACGAGTATGTCGTAGTGGGCGAACATCTCGGCCTCGTAGAAAGTGAGATTGGGCCTCTCCATGGTGAGGCGTCGTGACTTTGGGTACAATTCGACGCCCGTTCTGACGTGAGATGCAACGAAGGAACAATATTTGAGCTTTGGCCACACGGTCATGGGGATAAGGTCAAGGAGGTAGGCCCACTTGTAGTTTCGACCGCCAATCGGGTCGCATAACAGCCTACTCATGGATCGCTCTTACAAAGGACGATCCTTATCATCCATGCTTTTCGATCCAATGGCGCCAAACAATGGGGACATAGAACCAACCTGCCCCATGATACGTCGTAAACGTATCTATAATTTTTGATGCTCCATGCTTGTTTTATATCATTTGTCTTATGTTTTGTCTACACTTTGAGGTGTTTTTATACACTTTTTGGAACTAACCTATTGACAAGATGCCACAGTGTCATTTGCCTGTTTTCTGCTGTTTTTGGTTTCAGAAAGCTAAAAATGAATATTCTCGGAATTGGACGGGACAAAAGCCAAAGTTCATATTTTTCCTGAACAATACGGAAATTCAAAGACGAGACGGAGGAGGACACCAGGGTGGCCACACCCTAGGTGGGTGCGGGCCCACCCTGGCCGCACCCACAGGGGGTGTGGGCCCCCTGGCCCTCCATCGACCTTGCCTCCTTCGCCTATAAGAAGCCCCCGACTCAGAAACCCTAAATCATCTGGCAAAAAGCCACGAAAACCTCCGCAGCGCCGCCGCCACCGAATGGGAGATTTAGGGGACAAAAAGTCTCTATTCCAGCACCCTGCCGGGATGGGGAAGTGCCCCCAGAGCCATCTCCATCGATCTCCACCACCATCTCCATCACCGTTGCTGATTCCCATGATGAAGAGGGAGTATTTCTTCCTCGAGGCTAAGGGCTCTACCGGTAGCTATGTGTTCATCTCTCTCTCTCTCTATGCATGATCATATTGTGATCATGAGCTTTGTAATCAAGTAGATCTGCTTTGCTACTCAAGTGCTTCAATAGATCTCTTCTCTCCCCATGTGTGTGAAAGTGACAGCGTGCACGCCATGGTGGCACTTAGGTTAGAGTATACATAAATACTCATCGTGCTTTAATAGATTTATGCTTTTTTCCATGTGTGTGAAAGTGACAGCATGCACACCGTGTGTTGCACTTTGGCTAGATTACATATATATTTCATGAGTATATTTGGAGTTGGATGTCTTTATGAAATTGTGGTGTTTGTTGGAACCATCTAGCGCTCAAGGTGTCAGTGTGGGGTTATCTAGATTGGGAAAGGCGGACTTTGAGGAGTGCTGTTATAGCCCTACCATGGATTAGAGTGTCAAACCGGAGAGTAGTTCAAAGTAGTATCATGAAGAGAATATATTTATTGACAGTGTTCACTAGTGAAAGTATGATCCCTAGGCCTTGTTTCTAAACATTGAAACACCGTTTACATCTAGATCTGTTGCATGTTTGCTTGCTTGCATCTTTATTTCAGTTTGCCTTTAGTTTCTCCCACATCAACAACAAGTCAGAAGCTCTTTTCTGGCACCGTTACCACTTGTATTTTACTATCTCTTCGCCAAACTAGTGCACCTATACACCTGACAAGTGTATTGGGTGTGTTGGGGACACAAGAGACTTCTTGTATCTTAATTGCAAGGTTGCTTGAGAGGGATACCTTTGACCACTTCCTCCTTGAGTTTGATAAACCTTGGGTAATCCACTTAAGAGAAACTTGCTTTTGTTCTACAAACCTCTGCAATTAGAGGCCCAACAACTGTCTACAAGAATAGATGTGCGTAGACATCAAGCTATTTTCTGGCGCCGTTGCTAGGGAGGTAAGGTAAAAGGTACTCACATCCTCCGGTGTGAGTGCTCGAAGTTATTTCCTTTAGATTTTGCAATTTTGTCTTTTAGTTTATTGTTTTCACTAGTTAGGATTAATGGAAAACAACAAAAAAATTAGAGAGCTCTATAGTGTTTATCTTGAGTTAGGACATGAAGTGTTTGAAGAGAAAATTTAAAAACCTATGGAACTTTCTTTGCATGCTAATAGCAACGTTATTAGTATGAACTCTTTGGACACCATTATTGCTCTATGGAAACATCTAAGCTTGGGGAAGCTAGTTTTTATGAAAATGATCTTTTTAGTTCGCGGCTTTGGAAGATAGCTATTCTATTGCTTATGATGATACCAAACCTCCAATATATTATGATTACAATGATGAATATGATATTTTCAGTCCACCTAATATTGAGGAGAAAATTAATTATGATTACAATATGCCTCCTATATTTGATAATTATGGTGATGAGAATAATAGTGATAGCTATTTTGTTGAATTTGCTCCCACTACAATTAATAAGAATTACTATACTTATGTGGAGAGTAATATTTATTATATGCATGTGGCTCATGATAAGAATGTTTTATGTGATAGTTATACTGTTAACTTTATTCATGTTGCTACTGAAAGTTATTATGAGAGAGGGAAACATGGTCTTATGCATCTAAAAAATATTAAGTTTCCCCTCTTTATGTTGAAAATTTTGAAGTTGCATTTGTTTTGCTTTCCTATGCTTGTTGATTTGTGCTTTCATGACTTGTTTCTTTACAAGATTCCTATGCATAGGAAGTGGGTTAGACTTAAATGTGTTTTGGATTTGTTTCTTGATGCTCTCTTTTACTTCAATTCATATTTCTTATGTGAGCATCTTCTCAAATTATTAAGCCTAACTTAATGGCGTTAAAGAAAAGTACTCTACACAAAAGTTTTCTTGAGTCTTGGAAGTTATTACCTCTGTAATGACATCTCCTTATCCTTTTTATTTGCTTTTTGTGCCAAGAATAACCTCTAATAAGAGGGAAGTAAGATTTGGAGAGTTATTGTCTCGAAACAGATTTTTGTGCTCCACCATAAACATTTGTGTAAAATCTCTGTAAGTCAGATTTAGATAATATGTTTTTAATAAATCCCCCAGTATGTTAGCTAACTTTCATTAGTTCAACACTTTTTGATTTGAGCAACAGAAGGTCTTCGAAAAAATCGGTTTCTACCTGCTGGTCTGTTTTGACAGATTTCTGCCATTATTTGCATTTGCTTCTTATTGATTCCTTTTTGGGTTCTTTTTGGGAAATTGAGATTTTTTGTGGGAATTGCTACAGTATCTTGTGTTTTTAGTGAAAGTTTTGCTGTTTTAAAACTAAACCCAAAGGTCTATTATCTTTTGAATGCACTAATGTTGCTAATGAAGATTGTGTGAAGTTTTGTATGAAGGAAAATTTTTAGGTGTAGAGAAAGAATGATGTAATGAGATGAACAATGGAAAAAATCTCAAGCTTGAGGATGCCACCCCGTGTCACCCCAAGAAATATTCAAAAGGTACAAGCGTCAAAGCTTGGGGATGCCCAAGGCATCCCCTTCTTCATCAATAAAAATCTCAGGTCTTTCTAGACACTTCGTTATTATTGTTTCATGCACTGTTGTGTTGTTCTTGGAGCGTCTTAGTTTTTGTTTTTGGTTTTTATTTGCTTAGTTTGCTTGAGCAAGTTGGTTGGATCACATCACACTTCTTTTGGAGAGAGAGAGAGACATGCTCCGTTTTCATTGTTTAGAACACTCTAGTTTTCATTCTTATTGTCTTGTGAGTGTTCTCTTTTGCTAGCATTGTGTTTACCCTTAGTTTTCTTGTGATTTAAGCTTAGAACTTGTTAGTTCTTCTTTGTGGATTTGTGAGACAAGCTCACTGATCTTTGTTGATTATTATCTTTGTGAGTTGTTTCAAATAAGTCGTTTGGTGTTGGAAAAGAGTAGGAGGTTTCATGCTTAATTGGTACAAAAGGGAGCTTGTTTTGACTGTGGCTTAGACTTTATCATGTCATGCTAGATGTTGTTTTGACCTTATTCTTAGTGATTATTGATCTAGCATGACTTGTTCCAAACAATTAGGATTGCTTAATGTGCCTTGAAAGAATCATGCGTTGTTTTAGCATACAAAAGTATAGTATTGTGGTATTCTCCTTTGATGCTTTGTTTGGGTTGACTTGGAACATGCTCACACCATGTTATGACTATGAACAAGTCACCATATCCTCTATTATCATTTAGTCCTTGACTTGTAGTACCACTTTATGCTTTGATTAGTAATGTTTTGTCGCTCTGCATGATTATGGCCATTATTGCTCTCTTAGTTGGTCGCTCCCAGTCTTTTCCTAGCCTCCACTTGCATGAGTAAGCTCTACTCATGCATCCAACTCCCAAGAAACCAAGTTATTCCAAAGTGTCCACTATAAATTCCTATGCATGGTGTGTTACACCATTCCAAGTATATTCTTGCTTTCATCTATCTTCCAATTAAAATAAATATTTTGTTATGTGAAAAATTAGTGATTAAAGCTCTCACAAACTTGATGGCACACTTTATATTTCTAGCCCCTAATAAACTTGAAGCATTGTGTCATCTATGTTGTATATGCTTGCACTTATACGTTGGAATTAGCAGAATCGTGCTGTCACGGGGAATGCTTTCAACATTGCACTTGTACTTTGTACACAGTTGATATCATGCTCTTTTGTCTATGGATGTCACCGGTGTGAAATAAAAGGGGAGATTGTAAGTCCATGGAGCTATGTATGTGTGTTAGAGAAACGCCTGGGCCGCTAGCCTAAGCCATTCCTAATCATGGTGGAAACTTGCAGCATCACCATAATGACATCTATGAAGCTTTCTTCTTATAAAAAAAGAGACACATTGAAAAGAGGAAAGAGAGAAAAAAGCACCAAATTCCCATGGTAAATAAGAATATTGATGATATGTTCATTGTCTGCTTGCCTTGTCATTTTGATTATGGGATAGCTCTTGTATCATGTGCAAGGGGTACCCCATTGGCGGTTCTCTATGATACGCATGTACTTACTATGACATGAACTTACATGTGACTAAAGTTGAGTAGCATGAGGTGCGACCCTCGTATTCAAGGGACATGAGATTGCCAACTTATACTTTGTCAAGCATATACTCCATAGTTTGCTCACTTTAACCTTAATCACTTCAAGATGCTTATGATAGGGGCAATGAGAGCTAAAAGCTAACAAGTACCATAATTTTTGGAAGCTCTTTATGAGACTTGAAATCCTTGCTTCCCTTTGAAGGGCCTTTCTTCCACCACTATATAGAGTCTCCACCTTCTACCTTTAGGCACCAGTTAAGAGAGCATAGTTGCCATTCTTAGTTCTATGTGCATTGTCCCAAAACTTATTGATTGATGCATATTGTTGATATTACTTGTTCTTATGCTATTTCTATCTAGTCACTCTTATGAACTTTGAAGGTGTCCTATGCATCTATTTGCTACTTCATGAGGGACAAGCTGAATGCCACTATGCTATGTTTTCTATATGTGAAACAAACAAACGTTTTTCAATGCATGTTATTCATGATCTTTGTTTGTAGCCTTTCATGTTGCATGCATAGTTACTTTGTCTTACTGTTAGAACTCCATCTTTCATGCTCATGTTTAGAGTTCTTTGATCCCAGCTTTCAATGCTTACAAATGGTTTGATCTTGATTGTGATGGTGCATGTCACCTCAAAAATTATTCTTTTTATCACTTACCTACTCGAGGACGAGCAGGAGTTAAGCTTGGGGATGCTTGATACGTCGTAAACGTATCTATAATTTTTGATGCTCCATGCTTGTTTTATATCATTTGTCTTATGTTTTGTCTACACTTTGAGGTATTTTTATACACTTTCTGGAACTAACCTATTGACAAGATGCCACAGTGCGAGTTGCCTGTTTTCTGCTATTTTTGGGTTTAGAAAGCTAAAAAATGAATATTCTCGGAATTGGACGGGACAAAAGCCAAAGTTCATATTTTTCCTAAACGATACGGAAAATTTAAGACGAGGTGGAGGAGGACACCAGGGTGGCCACACCCTAGGTGGGCGCGGGCCCACCCTGGCCGCGCCCATAGGGGGTGTGGGCCCCCTGGCCCTCCATCGACTTTGCCTCCTTCGCCTATAAGAAGCCCCCGACTCAGAAACCCTAAATCATCTAGTAAAAACCCACGAAAACCTCCGCAGCGCCGCCGCCACCGAAGGGGAGATTCGGGGACAGAAAGTCTCTATTCCGGTACCCTACCGAGATGGGGAAGTGCCCCCGGAGCCATCTCCATCGATCTCCACCACCATATCCATCACCGTTGCTGATTCCCATGATGAGGAGGGAGTAGTTCTTCCTCGTGGCTAAGGGCTCTACCGGTATCTATGTGTTCATCTCTTTCTCTCTATGCATGATCATATTGTGATCATGAGCTTTGTAATCAAGTAGATCTACTTTGCTACTCAAGTTCTTCAATAGATCTCTTCTCTCCCCATGTGTGTGAAAGTGACAGCGTGCACGCCATGGTGGCACTTAGGCTAGAGTCTACATAAATACTCATCGCTCTTTAATAGATCTATGTTTTTCCCCATGTGTGTCAAAGTGACAGCGTGCGCACCGTGTGTGGCACTTAGGCTAGATTACATATATATTTCATGAGTATATTTGGAGTTGGATGTCTTTATGAAATTGTGGTGTTTGATGGAACCATCTAGCGCTCAAGGTGACAGTGTGGGGTTATCTAGATTGGAAAATGCGGACTTTGAGGAGTGCGGTTATAGCCCTACCATGGATTAGAGTGTCCAACCGGAGAGTAGTTCAAAGTAGTATCATGAAGAGAATATATTTATTGAGAGTGTTCACTAGTGATAGTATGATCCCTAGGACTTGTTTCTAAACATTGAATCACCGTTTGCATCTAGATTTGTTGCATGTTTGATTGCTTCCATCTTTATTTCAGTTTGCCTTTAGTTTCCCCCACGTCAAAAACAAGCCAGGAGCTCTTTTCTGGCACCGTTACCACTTGTATTTTACTATCTCTTCGCTGAACTAGTGCACCTAGACACCTGGCAAGTGCATTGGGTGTGTTGGGGACACAGGGGACTTCTTGTATCTTGATTGCAGGGTTGCTTGAGAGGGATACCTTTGAACACTTCCTCCCTGAGTTCGATAAACCTTGGGTAATCCACTTAAGGGAAACTTGCTGCTGTTCTACAAACCTCTGCACTAGGAGGCCCAACAACTGTCTATAAGAATAGAAGTGCGTAGACATTACCCCGCGGAGGGCTTCTAGAAGACTCGATCTGACGACTACGATTGGGCACTAGGGTTACGATCCAATGGCTGACATTGTCCGTTAGGGTTAGGGAGGTTTCTGCGAGGTTTCGATCTAGTCAACGGGGTTTATCTTGGATTTGACCAAATTACAAATAATCATAAGTCTTTCAGAAAACTTTTAATTAAAAAACTAGCGGCAATAGCCATAGCATGCGTGAAAATTGCCTCGGGGCCTTGGGCGCGCTCAAATCTTGCATCTCCTTTAGAAAAACACCGGTTTTTTAGGTTCAAAAAATAGAAAGTCAAGATTTCTTCAAAGAACCAAAAAATATCTAGTTGGAGAAGTTTATTGGAATGCCAAGAGGGAGCTGAGTGACGGGTTTGAGCTCAATACATGGAGTGGTGCAATTTTCTAGGAAGTGGGGGGTCTAGGGTTGAAAGCCAAGTTAATTCCTACTCCAAGAGTGGTGCCTTGGGTGCCAGAAGTCATGGTATGTATTGCTTATGATTTTTTGTGGGTAGTGGGTCACATATATGGTCTCCACGAGCTGTTTTCACATTTTTATGATTTTTTTGAATTTTGTTTGGTACTGTTCAAAAAATGGGCAAACTCATCGGCGGCAGCAACAATGCAAGGGTCAGTGCAATCTTTGACGTAGGCATGTATCTAGCCTAGGTACCCTATGGGGCACCCCAAACCATTTGTTCCTGAAAAATGAGAGTGTCTTCTAGGGTACCTATAGTTAGAAACCGCCATTAGCGGGTCGTAACTCAAGAAAAGTATAGTATATGTTTGCACCACGAGATAAATACCAATCTCCCGGGAATGGCCATACATTATGATGTAGCATGCGTGAAAGTTGTCTCGAGGCCTTGGGCGCGCCCAAACCTTGCACCTACTTTGAAAAACACTGTTTCTGGATTCAAAAAATGGAAAGTCAAGATTTCTTCAAAGAGCTAAGAAATCTCTAGTTGGATAAGTTGCTTCGAATGTCGATAGAGAGCTAAGTGCCGAGTTTGGGCTCAATCCATGGAGTGGTGCAATGTTCTAGGTAGTGAGGAGGGTCTAGGGTTGAAAGACAAGTTAACTCCTACTCGCCACCCAGGTGGTGCCTTGGGTGCCAAAAATCCTGGTATGTCTTGCTTGTGATTTTTGCGGGTAGTGAGTCACATATAAGGGCTCCACGAGCTGTTTTCAGATTTTTATGATTTTTTTAAATTTTGTTTGGTACTATTAAAAAAACGTCGCGCATGAGATGATTGGGAAGGGGGTCGGGGTCTGGATCATGAATCCAGGTAAAGGAGGCTGATGCTGCTCCACTGTGCCGCCTGCTGGCTCTCATGCACGCCCGGCCGCATGCAGACGACATGACACCATCGCCATCAGATGAAGGAGATCCCTGCTTGCTGCTGCTTGAGATGGATGGTGGTTGATCTGATGTGATCCTCCCATGGTCGGACCTCGCATAGGAGGCCATCGCCTCCCTGCCTTTCGGCTTGCTGCTCGGGCCCGAATGGGATAAATCATGCCAGTGGCTAGGTTTTTGAATAGGGGAAGCGATGGAGGAGTCCGACGTAATATCACTGTGGTAGGTGGCGGCTACAAAAGTTGCTAGAGTAGGATGGGGTCGAAGGAGAGAAGAAGTGGCTGAGAGGAGGCTAAGATAGAGAGGAGAGTGAACCCTAGGCAGCTCAGAGATTAGGTAGAGATTGTGCCTTCTGCAGTTGTAAATTTCCAGACTTACCCTCGGTGGCCCAACTAAAGAACACGTCTTGCCACCACGCGACCTATCTAGGTTTGAAACGACAAAACGCCGCATACCCACCCTCACTGACGAGCGGGCCAGGCAAGACGCGGGCCCTCAAATCAGTGATGGAAGATGAGACCAGTGCCGGTGCAGGTAGAAACGCGCAACAGTTATGGACAGCTAGGATCGCTTGGCTGGCTTGATCGGATGGTGTGGACCACCTATGCGAGAGAGATGCCTGAGTGGATGGATAGGATTGACTTGGAACCCCAATCCGGCGGCTAGGACCTCAATTGGCCTCTAAGAGCTCCATTGGGAGGCTACAATATATTCTTTAGATACCACAATAGCTCATAACAAGAACCATAATGCCGTGGTATTTTCCCGTCGGTATATTCGTTGTTTGGCAAGGCGTCCAGATCCAATGGTAGAATATAGGAGACAAAGTCTTGTACAGGTACGAACTTTGAAAAACGACGTCCAGAATGTAGAGAGTGGATTGTATTTGTATGCTTGGGGACAAACTCGAAGGATGCTCCAACTCGTCTATGGTGGATCTGTGGATGTGTGATAGTGACGTTGTATGATAGAGATGCAAGTTCGGAACCTTTAGGGTACCATCTATTTTAGTATAGTTCAAACAAATGAACTAGTCTTCTCAAAAGGTTGTGATTTATGAAATTTTAGTTCATTTTATTGTACTAAAGAGGGTAGAAGTGACATGGATATGCCCTACAGGTATCCGATGTTAGCATACCTGGTCCAGCCCGACAGAAGGCCCACTCGATGACTTGCCAGGGTCCATGACGCCTATGATGGTTCGGCTGATATGAAGCCCATATGGACACGGACTCCAAGCGCGCAAGACAAGGAAAGCTCAAGACTAGAGTTAGAATACAACTTGTAACCTACTCGTATTGGCACCTGAGACCTAGCCTCCCCATATATAAAGGCTAGGAGGGTCCAACAAGGAGGACACGCAATAGACAGATCTACGATCTCCTAGGCAACTCCTCACCGCATACACATCTCCACGCCAGATTGCATCTGCGCACCCTTGTAACTTTTGCTTTCGCCATAATCAAGAGCAGACAAGTAGGAGTAGGGTTTTCCCTCCGGGGGCCTGAACCTGGGTAAATCTCGTGTCCCCTGGTTGCTTGTTTGTTAACCGTTCCGCGATCTCCAGTATCTCATCTTCTCCAAAACCCAAGCTCATAACAATGGACATTGACGAGATTAAACCTCGTTAATTGGCGCCGTCCGTGGGATCTGGACGCGCTGATTGTGCGATCGTGACGGTCCCATCACTAGCGATCTACGGTTCGTCAGCTTCCAAGGAGCAGATCTGTTTTAGTGCTTCGACCTCGCCACCATCGACAAGATCATCACCGACATACTCGCATATGACCGATCGGTATCTACCAGCGAACAGCTGAACCTACACCGACTCGTGCTCCTAGTTGCAACATCTATTCCATGAAGATCGGGAATTCTTGTGGTGCTCGGTTAGCTGCCACGTAACCCGGTCGTGTTTAATTAGCAGAAGGAAAGACCGATCACGGAAAAACCAATTAAAAAATCGATCTGTATGGCGCATGGCTTGACCTGCATCAGCGCTCCGCGCGTGTCATGCAAGCCCAGACAAAGATGTACTAGTACATCATCCCATTATCTACCGGTGCAACGTGTTTGCGGCTGCATGCTGAAAAATCAAAGGCTTCACACAGTGTCGTTGGATCAAGCCCAAGACAAGATTATTATTTTGAACGCAAGAGGTGTGGAGTAATCAACACACACATGCATCGGATCAAAGGCAGAAGCAACCACGTGACCTTGTCCCTTGCAGCGGGATAGGCCTGACTAATGGATTTTCTTTTATCTTTTTCTATTCAATCTACTACATTGATTTCTCTGCGAATCTCGTTAAATCTATATAAATCTAATCAATCACATGTTTGTTATTATGTTACATGCACTATACGACCTGGTGGAGGGCGCATCAACGCCATATTTTGATCATGGCTTCCTACATCGGCGATCCCTTGTTCGCATCAGCTCGGCCCGGCAATCACCATACTGCCTGCTCCATGCTCGGGGTCATGACGTGCGACTCACCAACGCGTTGATTATAAGTCTGCTGCGACGTCTACGTCCGGCCACATTGACTTTACACCCGGCGCTGCGCCGACTCCGTCGCGCGATCCTCTGCGGTCTTCGACTGCGGCGACCTAATACGATCTTTGGCTCCAACGACTCGGGGTTCCCTCTGCTTCGGCAACACGCCGCGGCCTTCAACTTCGGTGACCCGCTGCATTCTTCGGATGCGGTGAA
This sequence comes from Avena sativa, assembly GCA_916181665.1. Classification (NCBI taxonomy): domain Eukaryota; kingdom Viridiplantae; phylum Streptophyta; class Magnoliopsida; order Poales; family Poaceae; genus Avena; species Avena sativa. The sequence goes on from OV702295.1 coordinate 365,756,697, forward strand.
CCGGTGCGGTCTTCGACTACGACAATCTTCGGATGCGGAGCTCGCTGTCGCCATCGACCCCAGCAACCCGTCGCTACTATGACGGTGGTCCGCCGCGTGACCCGCTACCGCATCGAATACGTTCGCGGTCGCATCAACTTCATCCATGACAACCAACAAAGCTAAGTTCTCTACTCAGAGTTGATTTTCATTCTTACTTTAATCGCACTCGAAACACTCGGGGGCTGCGCCCTCTTCGAGTAACCTAATGTGTCATCGGCTCCACGCACTCAAGCACCTCGAATGCGACAGCCCGAGTAGCTGATTCTGCCTGACCGTCGAATCCTTAAACTCCGAGTGCCTCGGCAAGATACTGAGACTAAGGGTAATTAGGCTAACGAAAAGGCCTAGCATACAGTGTAAAAGTGTCGACTCGATTGGCACCAAAATTTTACTTTATAAGCCGATAGGCAAATATTCTTTACAACATACAAGTACTTTACAACTTTTTATGTTTTCTGCAGCTTACAAGGATGTCGACTGCGTCGAGCTATTCTATCGGGTCCTCCAACAGGAGTCGACAAAGCAACTGGCTACGCCATAAACTCAAGGCCCGAGTCAAAACCCTCCTCGGATGGTTGCATCGCTTGATGCTACACAACACGACTCTGGACGCACACCCGATAGAAGCAACTGCGTCCACTTCATCCGGAACGATGACTTCTCTACGTCAACTCTTGGCTCCTTATGTGTGAGACGCTGACTCGATGCACTTCCGGGTCAGTGGTTTGTCCTCGCATGAGTCTCCACTCGAGTCTGCGACTCGACTAGACACTCGGAGGCTATACCTATCAGGAGCGCTGGTCGCGCACCCGATGTACTTCCGGGTTAGCGGTACGCCCACGATATTGCCGACTACAACTGCACGATACAAGACTCGAGTCTCTGCCTGAGTCTGCGACTCCTCCAGACACTCGGGGGCTACTCCAAACTGGAGCGCTGGTCGCGCACACAGAAGATCTTTGAGTGGCATGCTTCGATTCCTCACTCGAATCAACGATTCGACTAAGGACTCGGGGGCTACTCCCATAGGGATCACTGGTCGCGCACTCGAAAAAATGAAGGCATTCAGGGCATCTGCAAGGTCATCCGAAGAACTTCTGAATCACCATATCACGCAACTGACGACTATAAGTTTCTGCTCGAGTCTACAACTCGAATAGACACTCGAGGGCTACTCGCATAGGGAGCGCTGGTCGCGCACCCTATAGTTCATTGTGTTGACTACGTCCATAATGCCGACTCCTTTATAACAACCTGACAAATTCAGATGACCCGATGAACTTCCGGGTGAAGTGCTTCGCACTCGACACAACTTTTGACTCCGACATCCAAATGAAAGGTTCAAGACAACTAAGTCTCCACCCGAATCTACGTTTCGGATGGACACTCGGGGGCTACTAACATGGATATGCCCTACGGGTACCCGATGTTAGCATACCTGGTCCAACCCGATAGAAGGCCCACTCGACGACCTGCCAGGGTCCATGACGCCTATGACGGTTCGGCTGATATGAAGCCCATTTGGACACGGACTCCAAGCGCGCAAGACAAGGAAAGCTCAAGACTAGAGTTAGAATATAACTTATAACCTACTCGTATTGGCACCTGAGACCTAGCCTCCCCATATATAAAGGCTAGGAGGGTCCAACAAGGAGGACACGCAATAGACAGATCTACGATCTCCTAGGAAACTCCTCACCACATACACACCTCCACGCCAGATTGCATCTGCGCACCCCTGTAACTTTTGGTTCCGCCGTAATCAAGAGCAGACAAGCAGGAGTAGGGTTTTCTCTCCGGGGGCCTGAACCTGGATAAATCTCGTGTCCCCCGGTTGCTTGTTTGTTAACCGTTCCGTGATCTCCAGCATCCCCATCTTCTCCAAAACCCAAGCTCATAACAATAGGCATTGACGAGATTAAACCTCGTCAAGAAGGTACCCTAAAGGTTACCTACTTGCATCCTTATTGTATGAAGAAAGATGAGTCTAGAGAGTTTACTTACTCGGGAGCCACCTAGACCCGTACTTGGTGGCCTAGGGTTTTAAGTGTAGCGACCCAAAATTTGGTAGGATCCAAAGTCTCTTTGCTTGACAGTGCTAGTTCCCGGATCATTAGCTAGCACTATTACATGAACTGAATAATTTAGAGTTTACTTAAGATAATAAATACAACTTTAGTTCCATCATTGCCACATGCTAGTTGAGTGTAGACCCATGAATCCTACGGACCTTTGTCAATCTTTAGACTCTGCACATTAAACGTGCAGCCTAGTCAATACTTTGAATGTATTGGTAACTTACACCCAGGAAAAGACTTGGCCTATCTCTAAATGCAAGGCTAAGAGAAGGCTTTGAATTTATTTTCATAAAGCTAATTTTCACCAAGTAAAAGAGAAGTACAAAGAAAATATTTTATCCTACTTTGCAAAACTTTTTAATAAGTAACATAATGTCGAGTGTCTTGCACGGAGTCCTCCATGCTACTATCTCCCAACCGAACACATGGAGTACACCATCTGCACCCAAAAAACACTAAGTCTGAGCCTATAGAGCCCTCAGGATGCAAATCATGAACTTACGTTTGCGAACATTTTTCTTTGAAAAAGATAGAGGAAATCCTTCAGAGGGTCCATATTTTAGATTCTCAAAGTTGTTCTTTTTCCATGAACACAACTGATCAATCAGACTAATTACTCTCGAGAGTTTGTGCACTTTACCCACAGTAGATGATCAAGTTCTTTTACAAACAAGACCATGTGAAGCTTTCCCTTAGTAGTCCTTCTACCTTTTCCAGATCCACCCGTGCCAAAAATCCTCCAAGCGGTGGTACCCAGGTGAGGTTTCCCACTAAGTATTAGGCTAAGTCAATTGTATTATAGTCTCACTATAAGCTTTTGACTTCTGAAACACGATAGACTTCTTTTATCCTAGATGGTAGTCCTCTACCAAAACCTGAGCCTCCGTAGAGCCCTAAGGTTGCAGCCCTTGTTGACGCTCCTAACATAACACTCCGTCCAGAAGAAAAACTTAGTTTTAGTTTGAAGTAGACTTGAGAAGAAAATTTGCTCTCAAAAGATCTTTATACTTAGAAAAAAATCCTTTCTTTAAATCCCACATCGATATTTTATATAGCACAAGCATAACACTTAGAAAAATCCTACGGGGAGTGGAAATAATCCTAAGTATAAGTATACTCATGGCATAATACAAAAATAGCATCGCACTTGTAAATATTTCTAAAGTAATTCTACTAAAATATCCTACACATACATACTACTCTTTTGAAGTAAAAACATGAATAATAGAAAAACTTGGGACGAAGATATGAACAAAGATGTAACTTTCCTTATATTAATAATGAGTGTGATGTTGGTATTTCTCCACAGCAAACGCACTCTTCGGACAATCTAATGCGAGGAAAAAGTAATTTCAATCAAAACAATTGTAAACATAGCAATATTACAAACATATACTAAAACAATGATAATCAAATGAATGCACAATTATTTAATATGTCACAATGGTTGTATTTTTTCTCTAGACATTATTATAACACATGATTTATATGGAAAAGCATTTAATGCATAAAACAATTTGCTATTAAAAACATGTTGTTTTAAATAGGGTTTACTCAATTTAATTCAACTTTAGATGTTTTTTTCATATTAAATTGTGAGTTAAATAACACTGGATAGGTAATTCAATTTAGAGACAGTAGCAATTGGAATCACCCAAAATAGATTTATAGATCTTTTTCTATAATTTAAATACTATTACAATGCAATTTAGGGGTTTCTGCAAGATCATTTGATAAAATAGTGCCAAATAAGTTTATATATGTTATTTGGATATATATGATAAAAACAATATCAATTAGTTTCACGCAATTCGGAGTTGTAGATAATTATCTAGAATTTAAATACTAACTCAAAGGGTTTAAATTAATCAAATTTTAAGTTTCGGTACAAGTTAGATCTAATGATAGATTAATATTCTACAAATAAGGTATCAAAGCGTGTATATTATATGCTAAATTTGGATATATAAATATTTTTCTATGAATTTTCTAAGCTTAATCAATTTTTTAAATATTTAAATTATATATATCCCTTTTATTACGTCAAGGCTGACTTGACGCGGACTGAGTGACGCGGATTGATATGGAGGCTGACGTGGCGACTGACAAGGACACTGACGTAGCTGTCACGTGGTGAGGTGCTACTGTATGGTACCAGTTTAATTGTGGATCTAATCTGACGCGTTCGTTTATGATCCGACGGACGGGAGCGAAAGTGTCTGGTTCTTACCGACGATGACTTCGACAGGCAACGGCGACGGCTCAGAAAGGTTAACGACGACGACTCTGTGGTGATACTCTAGAACGGAAATGATATCGGATACTCCGTGAAGTAGTGGCACAATCTACGCGCTATTATGAAAAGATCATACACCAACTTTTGTTAGTGTGGATACCGCTGCTTGGTGGGCGTGAGTACCTCTCTGAGGTAGTATATAGGCCGTTGCACCCCGTGGATTTTGCCTTCTTATGCCCGTTCGACGACGAGCACAATGTTGACCACCTGGTGGGTGGCATCTATGTACATTAGCATTTTTTCTTTCTCCTTGGAGGTTACCAGGACATGCGAGGTTGATAGCAGGCGCTTGAGGTCGTCAGAGCTTTCTTGTGCTTCGCTGGTCCACTCGAACTTATCCGTCTTTTGAAGGGAGTTGGTAGAAATAAAGAGCATTTTTGCCCATCCGACTGATGAACCTGTTGAATCCCACGATTCGTCCAGCCAGCTGTTGGATGCCCTTGATGTTCTGCGGCTTCTCCATGGCCAGTATGGCTTTTATTTTCTTTAGGTTTGCCTTTATTCCCCTTGTGGAGATGAGGTACCCAAGTAATTTACCGGATGGGACGCCGAAGGCACACTTTAGTGGGTTCGGCTTCATCTTGTAGAGGTCGGGGTTGTCAAAGGTCTCGAGGAGATCCTCGATGAGCGATGTGCTTTCTTTTGTCTTGACCACTACATCGTCGACGTAAACTTGGATGTTTCATCCAATTTGGTGGACATGCCAGGAGTCCACGGGACACCAGGCAAATGCCTCGACTTGAAGGTGGTCGATTGGCCATCCCAATACCACGCCATACTTGGGCATGTGGCATTTGCAAGGTTCCTGGTGGTACCGCACTACGCAAACTCATACTAAATATGCCAAGTCCAAACGGCATAATCATCATTCAAGGAAGCTTCACCAGATCCGACAACTGGGGCATGGAGTTAAAAAAATCTCCTAGTTCTTTGGCATGCAAGAGGAGTGATGGCGTGATATTGATGCCTCGTTGGGAGACCCCAAGAGGAAGGTGTGAAGAGCATAGCAGCAAGTCTTCCCTTAGTAAGAACCGAGGTTATCGAACCAGTAGGAGGAAGGAAACGTCTCCAAGGTGTTGCTAGCAACGTGGAAAACTGCACAACACAAACTCAAGACTTTGCCCCAACGAACAGTGAGGTTGTCAATTTCACCGGTTGCTGTAATAAAGGATTATCTGTATGGTGTGGAAGGTAATAGTGGTTTGCAGCAAGTAAACAGAAACAATGGAAGATGTATCAATGGTAAAGATTGGACCAGGGTCCATAGTTCACTAGAGGTGTTCTCCTTATATAAACAAACATGGCATGCTGGGTAAACAAATTACAGCATGGCAATTGATAGGACTGAGCAAGGCATAACAATGCAATACCAGACATTCATGATCCTATGAGATTCGATTGGGCAATACAACAAGATACATAGACCGCCATCCAACTACATATAGGACTAGAAATCCACCTTCGGGTTATCATCTGAACCCCCTCCAGTATTAAGTTGCAAGCAACAGATAACTGCTTTAAGCAAAGTGTGTAAGGTAAACAATCCACTTGTCCCATGAACAAGAGACCATTGTTTTCTCCCTAGTGGCAACAACACATCTACAACCTTAAAGATTTCTGTCACTCCCCTTATATTAAATAGAGGCATGAACCCACTATCTAGCATAAATACCCCTTCTTGGAGTCACTAGCATCTACTTGGCCAAGATAGCTACTAGAAACAGAGAGCATGCAAGATCACAAACAACACAGACATGATAGAATCAATAAGGCAAAACCATTAATTAATCTGACATGGTAATCTCAATATCCAACGGATCCCTGCAAACACAACATGCATGATTACAAATAGATGACATTGAGAATGAACGGAGCTCACGAGATCTAAACATGATAGCACAAAGGAGGAGATACAACCATCTCACTACCACATGGACCCGTAGTCCAAGGTGGAACTACTCAAGCTTCATACCAGAGGCTGGCATGATGAAGAAGAAGGCCTCCGGGATGATCTCCCCTCCGGCAGGGTGCCGGGAAGAGCTTCAGATCCCCCCAATCTAGGGACGATGGCGGTGGCTACAGACGGTTTCGTGGGATATTGATCGGGTACTTAGGGTTTAGGCATCAGGGGGTCTTTATAGGAAAAGAGGCAAGGCAGGGGGCGGCCAGGGTGGTCACACCCCCAGGCGCGACTAGGGTTAGCCCGCGCCGCCAGGGGGTGTGGCCCCCTGGTGCCTCCCCTTCGTCTTGTATTCTGGCTCCGTGTTCCCCATGGTAAAATATTGACTTTGGCTTTTGTCCCGTCCAATTCCAAGAATATTGATTTTCTGCCTTTCTGGAACCAAAAAATAGAAGAAAACATGCAACTGGCACTGTGGCATGTTTTTAATAGGTTAGTACCAGAAAACATATAAAAACACCTCAAAGTGTAGACAAAGCAAAGCAAAGTAGATACTAAACAAGCATGGACCATCAAAAATTATAGATACGTTTGCGACGTATCAAGGAGCTGGCAAGGCTCAAGGAGTCGACGGGCAACAGTCTTCCTCCCGTGAGCCAGAAGAATGCATCAAAGAAATCTTTCGACTCTACGGTCAATACCAAAGAGATCCAGGTCCACCCGACGGACCCTACCAAGACGACCCTCATCGCCAACAACCTGAGTTCCGCATAGGAACTCGCGCTCGTCAAATTCCTCCGTGAGTGTTGGGAAATCTTTGTCTGGTGTCCTGTAGACATGCCAGGAGTTCCCAGGGAATTCGCCGAGCATGCACTCAATGTATTCCCTGATGCGCGACCAATCAAGTAGTCGATGTGTCGACTCTCAAAAGAACAGGACAATGCCGTATGTGTGGAAGTCAATAGACTCCTTGACGTGGATATCATCTGCAAGATCAAGGAAAGCAACTAGGTAGCTAACCCCTGGCTGGTGCGCAAAGAAGGAAACAGACGTACCACGGATGTGCGTGGAGTACATGTCCCTCAACAAACACTGCATGAAGGACCACTGCCGCGAATCGATCAAATCATTGATTCCATCGCGAGATGCGAGCGTCTCTCCTTCCTCAAAGCCTACTCAGGCTACAATCAGATCCGGATGAAGGTGGAGGACCAAGAGAAAACAACCTTTATCACACCATTCGGGGTGTACTGCTACAACACAATGTCTTTCGGGTTGAAGAACACAGGAGCCACCTACCAAAGGTGCATGCAGGCCTGCCTGAAGAACCAAATTTTCCAAAACATCCAAGTTTACATCGATGATGTAGTGGTTAAGAAAAAACAATGCACATCGCCCATCTAGGATCTCCGTGAGACCTTTGACAACCTAGACCACTACAAGATCAAGTTGAACCCATTGAAGTGTGCCTTCAGCGTCCCATCCAGGCAATTACTAGGGTACCTCATATCCGCAAGGGGAATTGAGGCAAACCTAAATAAAATAAAAGTCATACTAGCCATGCAGAAGCCACAGAACATCAAGGCTGTCCAGCAGCTAGCTGGACGAATCGCGAGACTCAATATGTTCATCAGTCGGATGGGCAAAAAGGCTTTTCCTTTCTACCAACTACTCTGCAAGACGGACAAGTTCAAGTGGAACAACGAAGCACAATAATCCTTCGACGACCTCAAGTGTCTGCTATCAACCTTGCCCATCCTGGTAACCCCCAAGGAGAAAGAGCCAATGCTGATGTACATAGCTGCCACCCACCAGGTGGTCAGCATTGTGCTCATCGTCGAACGGGCATAAGAAGACAAAATCCACGGGGTGCAACAACCTGTATACTACCTCAGCGAGGTACTCACACCCACCAAGCAGCGGTATCCGTACTACCTGAAGCTGGCGTACGGTGTTCTCATGATAGCGCGTCAAATGCACTACTATTTCATGGAGCGCCCGATAGTTATGGTCAACGATGCACCGTTACACCCTAGCTAGCATTGGTTTCTTGCGGTAGTGATCTGACCCAAGGCAAGTTTGTAGTGATCCTTGTTATAGATCACATAAAGGAGGTCACCATATAAAGGGTGGATGTCATCCAATTGGGAAAACTCATCAGTGATGGTGGACAACTTTTCATAGAAGTTCTTCTAGGTCTACCAAAATTTACACATATAGAACTGATGAATGCCTTGGGCTGTTGGAACTGTTGCAGGTACCTCTCATGGTTCCATCTTTTTTTTGTATTGATGTTTTGTTTCAGTATCTTGGAGAGTATGGTTTCTATTTGTATTAGATAGCTTGAGCGGGAAAGAATTTAATGTTGAAGTGTTATTGCTTTCCTTAGAGCACAAATTAATGTACTTATTGTTGTATCATTAGGTTATATGTCCCTGCTTACTGGGTGTGAATGGCTGCTCTAGTTGTTTGCGGAAAACTTTGATGCCAGTAATTAGTTGTACTGTTCATGAAGGAAAATTTCCTATTTTATGATTCCTTATTATCTTTCATAATTTTTTGCTGATATGTTATCCTTGTATTCCCCCTGGATCTATTTTTCATGTTCTAATAAAGTTGTCCTAGGCAAGTGATATTGAACATCAAATAGGGTGGTTCAGCTTTTTAATATCATTAGGAGCTTATCAATGATCTACATATTGAATCCAGAAATCATATTATTTGGGAAGTAAGATAACTATAGAGGCTCCCACATTTTCTTATTTTTCATCCGGTTATTTTTGTGCTTTGATTTAGTTGAGAAGATTGAGCTAGAATTACTCATTTATCACCAAACCCGAGATTTCGATCATGTTGATGTGTTGCTCCTAACAAGAAAAAACCATTAGGTTGTATGGTGCCTGGAACACCACCTATTGTTAATATAGTGTCACCATGTCCTATTGAAAGTGTAAGATGGTTAACCTAGAGGGGGTGAATAGGTTTCTACAAAATTCTTCATAATCTTTTGCAAGTTTTAGGCTTTGCGGAATATAAGTGAGCCTAAATGCAAACTAGGTGAGGCAACCTAGATGATGAACAAGATACTTCAAGCTCAAAGGCTATCACAAGGTAAACAACACAAGTAAGAGATCGATTAAGGAATAACCGAAGCACGCAGAGACGAAGATGTATTCCCGTGTTCACCACCTTTGGGAAGGGGGCTACGTCACATTGGAGAGGTATGAGGTTCCATGAAGGATTCCTCACGCGCTACAAAGGCTCACCTTCTTCTCCGAGCCTATCCCACGAAGGAATAGCTCACTTACTCGTGGTAGACTTTTAAGGTAGTCTCTAAACCCTCATAGACTTTCCACGGAGCAAATCACAAGCCAAATGCCTTCGGGCGACCCTAGCCGCCTAGGGTTTCCCACAAACCCAAGAGTAACAAGCTAACTCGATGAACTCAAGGGGGAATGAACTTTGGCTTGGTGGAAACGTAGATCGGGACCTCCTCTTCCTTTCTACCAAAGGGATTTGGATTTGGTTGGGTAGAATGGGAGATCCTCATGCTTTTGTGTTTCAACAATGGGGACGAGAGAGAGAGCTCCAAGAAATGATTGTTTGCTCAAATGCCTAACCTCTCGGTAGAGAAGAAAGGGGTATATATAGTATGGGGAGAAAAAGAGCCGTTTGGGGGTTCCTGCGACAGAACCGACAATAAGTCCGGTCAGACCGAGTTGCTCGCCGGAAATTCTGGCGACAGCTCCGGCGGACCGGACCACACGCCGAAAGTTTCGGCGGTGACCGAAATTCTCGGCGAACAACCAAAAGGCCATTCAATAAGCCATATCGGTGTACACCGAGAATTTCCAGCGGCGACCGGAAATTCCGACGATAGCACCGGCGCTGCCGGCACTTTTGCCGATTTCGCAGTAGCCCCTTTGGACTCATTTTTCAAGGCAATTTTTCTCTCTTTCTTCGAAAGGGTGTGTGGAGGTGGATAATGAGAAGTATATTTGGTATAGAACAACCCCAAAGAGCGCATCGAGATCACCCCTCTTAATAGTGCGTTGTTTCCTATTTGACTCAAGAGTAAATAAGAAAGAATAATAAATAACACCACAGGCTCTTCATAAAGAAACGAATGGGGGTCACACATCACCTTTCACCAACAAACTGCGGACTCTCACCTATAGAGAAACTAGTAGAAACATTAGTCCGCTCTCTAGCTCCAATGTCATAGTTAACCAAAACACTAGATAAGGGATATTTGCCCTTTCAATCTCCCCCTTTTTGGTTAATAATGACAAACCGATCTAGAGTCAAAAGATGATATTATGATACGATTAGATCTAGCACATAATAGCAATCACAAAGTGGTAGGGAATCCAAGTACAATAAGAGAACTGCAGAGTTGTCTAGACACACACAAATAGTTCGATGGAGCAAATAAAAGCACAAGCCCATGAGAGGCAAACGAACAAAGTGGGGCCTGTGCATTAGGCAAGTCATGAAAGAAGCGATTCTACTCTCTCTACCCCTTTGGCATCAAAAAGGATCTAGCCAGCAAAGTTGTCCTCATCGTCATCATCATCATTGGCTTCTTCCTCCTCTTCTTCTTCGTCGTCGCCGTCCTCTTCATCCTCGTCCTCATCCTCATCATCATTCCCTGAAGGTGTAGCGCGACCCTGAGAGGAACTGGAAGTGGCAAACCCGGGGAACATTAATGGATCAAAACCCCTAAACATGTCCTCATCCAGCGGTGGCTTCTCGAAGTTGACATAAGGAAGAGGAGCTAAAGCATTGCCCAAGTCTGGCACTGGGCGACCATGTTCTGTCAAGAAGGCATTGTGCTGCCTCCTATTCTCCTGACTGAGCTCTAAGTTGCGATGGGCAATATCATAGGAGGAGCGACACATATCCCACAAGCTGTTGAAGAAACGGGCAAGACCTTTCTTGCGAGGAAGAGCACGGGGAAGGTCCCGACGAGAGAGCGAGCCAGCAGAAAGAGGATCATGAGCAAGCTTGGTACGGTGCTCAAATGACATCATCTGAGGGAGATCCACATGAGAGCCCCGACAAGGTAAGGTGAACTCCTCCATATCTTCACGCGGACCTTTGGGGATAGCAGATGCAGGGACGGTGGCCTCAATCAGACGCTGAACATACTGACAGAAATTGGGAGTCATGCGCTTCTCGATGGACCGCTGAATCTCATAGTAGATGAAATAACACCAATTGATCTACGAGGATCACAGTAGTACATCAGGTTCTTGTGGTGACCAAGGACATCAACTGCATCACCAGCCTTGCTCACAAGATTGTAGCGAAAGAACCGAGCAAGCACCATATAGTAGTAGTACATTCCTAACAAGCTGGGAGGTTCATGGCTGGGCTCACTGGGTAGCATGAAAGGAGCTAGTTGTCACTGAAGGACTTCTCAGAGTGAATGCAGAAGACAGAGACACGGTTAGGAGGGTAACCCAGAGCATTGCAGAAATCATCAAAGGAAGCCGAGTATGGCTTGGCTCCGGTCATCCAATTGACAGTGCGAGCATCATTAGTGTGAAAGTAAGTAGTGCAGAAGAACTGGCGAATGAGATGTGGCATGAGCTTAACCTTGATAATAGCAAGACCAAAGACATCCATCTGCTTTAGGGCCACATCCACATGCTCGAAATCTATAGAGAGGTAATGAGCATAGTGGTCCTCATTGAGATACTTTGGAGGAACAAAGAAACCCCGCCTCATACGAGTCGGCTCATTGTAAAAGTCATCCCAAAAGCACTTCTGAGAGTCAGTCCAGAACATTCTGTCAGCACCAAGATAGGTGAGGTTGGGAAAGCGGTATGGATTCTGCCTCCTTAAGTCCCTCCACTGGTTCATAGAGATATCCGAAGCAGTATTGTAGTTGGGAGGAACTTCTTCTTCAGTAGGACCAAGACTGGACTTGCCCTTGGGAGTGGATCTTCTAGCAGAGGCTTTCTTCTTCTGTCCACTTGCAAAAACCAGAACCCCCTGCGATAGCAACTGCTTGTTGACGCTGAGTGAGGCGAGGAGCAGGAGGAGGAGGCCGCTGAATAGTAAGCTTTCTCTTTTTGCCGGTGTCTGGCTCAAAATCGCTGTGGTCAGACGCTGCACAAGAAGCACACAAGAACGCAAGGCAAAGAAAAACAAATGGGTGTATATGCCATAAGAGAGCGCACAAGAACACAGATTGAAAGTTGGGCAAGCGCATGGACATAAAATCAAGCAAAATAGAAGTGCCAGCTCCAGGTCCGGCAGAACCGATCCTGTCGCCGGAATGATCGGCGACGGTTCCGGCGAACCGAAAACTCGACCGGAATTTCCGGCGAGCATTTCGGTCGACCGGAATGGTGACCGGAAATTTTGGCAACGGTATCGTCTCGATTGGGCCTGGGACTGAAAATTCAGGGCAATTGAATGGAGAACTGTCCATGACTTAGTACTTGCGCAAAAAACAACATGTTGGAGAACAAGGGTGAAATAGGATGGTACTAGCCTAGTTACTCTACTAGGGGGTAGAGAAAACTAAGGGAGCACAAGCTTGACCATGAAAGCTAGGGTTTTACCACCAACAAGAAAGGTAAAAAGGAGAGGAAAGAGCAAAATACCCTTGAATGTCGAAGAAGAAGCCATGCCCCCCTTGCCAAAGATGGGCAAGAAGAAAGCACCACACAAGAATGAGGGAGAGCACTCCCTGATCTCCCAATGCAGGCAAGGAGAGAGCAAAACCTTCGGTGAGAAGACTTGTAGAGGCCCGATCTACAACTTGGTGGAGTAGGGAGGGATTTGGGTGGAGGGAACGGCCTATGGGGGGTGGGGAAGCTCGGGGCGGCAACCATGGAGGAGGGGAGGGCGTGGGGAAGAAAGAGGGAAGAAGTTGGAACTGTCCCACGCGCGGGCTATAAATACCCACCTCAGAAAATTTTCGGTGATAAGTCCGGTCGAATCGGTGCCCACGTCGGAATATCTAGCGAGAACATCGACGAACCGGCCCTATGACCGATAATTCCGGTGGCGACCGAAATTTTCGGCAGAGAACCAAAAATGTGTACTGTAAGTGTTTTTGGTCTACTGCCGGAATTTTCGGTCGCCAGGCCCGCGGACCGGAATTGTTGCCGGAAATTTTCTGGAGACAGCGTATGAGTGAATTTTTCTGGAGATGAAGAATTGTGAGAAATCATATTATACACAAGATCCAAATGAAAACCAGATAAAGCACTGTCCATATGGCAAGGTCATGAAAAAAAACGAAAAGCAACCATGGACATAGGATTTATCTTTGAACATCAAGGCACCATATACACAAAACCAACCATTTGGCGGAGGATTTCTCCCCCTATGTTTAAGCACACATGTCATGGTGCCTCAAAGATAGATGCTTGGACCCATATCATGACACGATATCAATTTATGTTGCACACATAGGTAAGCATCAAACCAAGACATGGTAAAATGACCATCCCTACATGTGCTGCACAACTAGGCTACATAGCACGTTAAGAGCAAGAATATAGTGCAAGAAGCAAATCAATCCAAGTTTTGAGGATCTAGGATACCGAGTTCTCGCCTCAACATGACAAACTGGGATTCATCCAAAGGCTTCGTGAAGATATCGGCCAATTGGAACATCGTACCCACATGAGTGAGATTAATATCACCATTTGCGACATGGTCACGTAGAAAGTGGTGGCGAATGTCAATATGTTTGGTGCGACAATGTTGGACGGGGTTATTGGCGATCTTTATTGCGCTTTGATTGTCACATAGAAGAGGCACCGTACCAAGAGACACACCATAGTCTTTCAAGGTTGCCTCATCCATAACAATTGAGCACAACAAGATGCCGCGGATATGTATTCGTCTTTGACGGTGGATAGGGCTGTGGAGTTTTGTTTCTTGGAAGACCAACTCACCAACGACCGGCCAATGAATTTGCAAGCCCTGGAGGTTGATTTCCGATCAACTTTATCACCTGCCCAATCGACATCTGAATAGCCAACAAGCTCAAAGGTTGACCCCTTTGGATACCAAAGCCCGAGAGTAGGAGTGAGAACAAGGTACCTAAAAATCCGTTTGACTGCCATCAAGTGGCACTCCTTGGGAGCGGATTGAAAATGAGCACACATTCCAACACTTAACATGATATCCGGCCTAGAAGCACAAAGGTAGAGCAAGGAACCAATCATAGAACGATATACCTTTTGATCCACGTCCTTCTCACCAACTCCAAGACCAAGTTGTCCATTTAGAGGCATGGGTGTCTTCATGGGATTACTTATTGAGCGTGTCCTTAATGTACTTCTCTTGAGAGATGAAAGTGCCGTGAGGAAGTTGCTTTATGATGAAGACTAGAAATAAGTTCAACTCCCCCATCATGGACATCTGGAATTTCATAGTCATTAACTCGAAAAAAGCTTTGTTATGAGATTCGTTAGTTCCACCAAAGATAATATCATCAACATAAATTTGAACAATAAATAAGCCACCCCCTTTAACCCGTTTGGTGAAAAGGGTGGAATCGACCTTACCCACAATAAACCCATCCATGAGTAGAAAATCCCTAAGGTGCTCATACCAAGCACGAGGAGCTTGCTTTAGTCCGTAGAGAGCCTTATGGAGTAGATATACATGGTTGGGATAGCGTGTGTTTTCGAAACCTAGGGGTTGAGCTACATATGCAACCTCTTTAAAGGGACCATTAAGAAATGCACTTTTCACATACATTTGATAAAGCTTGAAGTTATGAAAAGATGCATAAGCAAGTAAGATACGAATAGCTTCAAGACGAGCAACAGGCGCAAAGGTGTACTCATAGTCAATACCTTCAATTTGGGCATACCCTTGCGCCACTAACCTTGTTTGTTTCTTGTGACGACCCTGTTCTAATCTTTCTTGTTCTTGAACACCCACTTGGTCCCAATGACATTGATGCGATGATCTTTAGGCCTCTCCACTAGAGACCAAACTTCATTACGAGTGAAACACTCGAGTTCTTCTTGCATGGCAATGACCCAATCCAGATCCTCCAAAGCCTCATGAACCTTGAGGGGCTCAAAGTTGGACACAAAGGCATTATTCCCACAAAAGGTTGTGAGGTTCTTCTTCTTGGCACGAGTCTCGATCCCTCTTTATATGCTTCCAAGGATATTGTTGACTTGAAGTCCACTTGCAATGGAGGCGGCCTTGATCTTCCGAATTATACCTTCATGATCAACGAATTCATCTTTTGAGGGGCCTTGATCATTTACACCATCTTGATCTTGACCTTGGGATGGAGGAGATTGATCTTCTACTTGGTCATGCTCAAAGGGTCGAGGGCTTGGTTCTTGTTCTTCGGTTTGCATGGCATCTTGAGTGAGATGATGATATTGTGGTGCATTTGATGGATCAACTTGGGTAGAGCTCAACTCTTCTTGAGTTGAGCTTGATTCTCCCCCATCATCTTGTTGAGCATGAATGTGAGACTCAGTGGGACAGATATGCCCAATACCCATCAACTTGATGACTTGAGAGGAATCGCCATCACCTACATCACGAGAAGAAATTTGCCCCTCACGGGGGCCATTATTCTCCGAGAACTCCACGTCACAAGATACTTCAACACAACCATTGGTTTTGTTGTAGTATCTATAGGCATGAGAGTTTTCTGCATAACCAACAAATATACCCTCTATAGTTCTAGATTCGAATTTACCGAGCTTTTCCTTTTTGTTTTTGACGAGGCACTTGCATCCAAAGACACATAAGTAGTTGACATTGGGCTTCTTACTTGTGATAATCTCGTATGGACTCATGTCAAAGGGAGCTCGGAGGAAGAGCAGGTCCGTGTAGTGGACCGCGGTAGCAATGGCTTCTCCCCAAAAAATTGTAGGGGGACTTGACTTCACTCAACATTGTTCTTTCCATCTCAATGATTGTCCGGTTCTTCCTTTCAACAACACCATTTTGTTGAGGGGTATAAGGAGCTGATAATTCATGCTTGATCCCCTCATCTTCAACAAATTCTTGCATGGTGTAGTTCTTGAACTCGGTGCCATTATCGGTTCTAATGGTCTTGATCTCCACTCTATGAGTGCGTTGAGCTTGCTTGGCGAAGATCATGAATTCCTTGTAGGTCTCATCCTTCGTCTTGACAAGAAATACCCAAGTATACCTTGAGTAATTGATATGTTGGAAACGTATCTAAATTTTTTGATGCTTGATGCTTGTTTAGTATCTACTTTGCTTTACTTGTCCACACTTTGAGGTGCTTTTTACATGTTTTCTGGTACTAACCTACTAACAAGTTGTAACAGTGCCAGATGCCTGTTTTCTGCTGTTTTTGGTTTTAGAAAAGTTAGTAAAGAAATATTCTCGGAATTGGACGGGACAAAGGACAAAGTCAATTACTTTCCGTGGGGAAGTCCAGAGGAGAGCCCGGGAGGCCAGCCAGGGGGGCCAGACCCACCCCAGGCGCCGGTGGGCCCAGCCCTGTGCCTGGCTAGAGTTTGGTGGCCCTGTCCGCCTCCTCGGTCTCCCCCTTCGCCTATAAGAAGCCCCTGATGCAGAAACCCTGAGTACCCGATCAGAAATCCACGAAACCGTTTGTAGCCGCCGCCACCATCGTCCCTAGATCGGGGGGATCTGAAGTTCTTCCCGGCACCTTGCCAGAGGGGAGATCATCCCGGAGGCCTTCTCTCCGGTATGATGCGTGAGTAGTTCCACCTTGGACTATGGGTCCATGTAGTAGCTATATGGTTGTATCTCCTCCTTTGTGCTTTCATGTACAGATCTTGTGAGCTCCGTTCATGATCAAGACCTAATCTATTTGTAATCATGCATGTTGTGTTTGCGGAGATCCGATGGATATTGAGATTATTATGTAGGTTTGATTAATGGTTTTGTCTTTATGATTCTATCATGTCTGTGTTGTTTGTGATCTTGCATGCTCTCCGTTGTTAGTATCTATCTTGGCCAAGTAGTTGCTAGTAGCTCCAAGAGGGGGTATTTATGTTCGATAGTGGGTTCATGCCTCAAGTTTCCAAGGGAAGTGACATAAATCTCTTCGGTTGTAGATATGTTTTTGCTACTAGGGAGAAAACAACGGTCTCCTGTTCATGGAACATGTGGACTGTTTACCTTACACACTTTGCTTAAAGCAGTTGTCTGTTGCTTGCAACTTAATACTGGAGGGGGTTCGGATGATAACCTGAAGGTGGACTTCTAGTCATAGATGCAGTTGGATGGCGGTCTATGTATCTTGTTGTATTGCCCAATCAACCTCATAGGATCTTTCTGACTAGTAATTACATTGTTATGACTTGCTCAGTTCCTTTCAATTGCCCTGCTGTAATTTGTTTACCCTTCATGCCATGTTGTTTATCTAAGGAGAGCACCTCTAGTGAACTATGGACCCCGGTCCAATCTTTACCATTGATACATCTTCCATTGTTACTTGTTTACTTGCTGCAAACCATTACCTTCCACACCATACGTTTAATCCTTTGTTACAGCAAACCGGTGATCTTGACAACCTCACTGTTCGTTGGGGCAAAGTCTTGAGTTTGTGTTGTGCAGGTCTCCACGATGCTTGCAACACCTGTGTGACGTTTCCTTCCTCCTTCTGGTTCGATAACCTAGGTCTCAACTGAGGGAAAACTTGCTACTTGCTCTTCACACCCTGTGCTTGGGGTTACCAACGAAGTGACACGTCGATCACCATCAAGTCTTTCTGGCACCGTTGCCGAGGAGGCTAAGGACGTCTTCACTAGGGGAGTCCTCTGCTTCCTTTCTCTTTACTTTGTTTTTAGTTTGCTTTGTTTCCTTTGCTTGGTTTTGTTCGCCTCTTTTCAAAAAAACCAAAAAAAATTAGTTTAGTTTGGTTTGCTTTCTTTATTCAAAAACATAAAAAATTAGTTCCTGCTCTAGTTGCTGGTCTGTTATTGCCTTGCTTGGTCATGCTTTCTATCAATTGATGGCTTCTTTGAAACTAGTTCTTATTGGCAAGGTGGGTTCACGAAAGAACAAAAATATTATTATAAGGAACACCATTTGTCATAAAAAGGGAAACACTTATGGGAACAAATTGATAAGTCGAATACTATTGCTAGAGACATGTGCTCTACTTATAATGTTACTTATTGCTTTGATAAATCTTGTTACTGTAGGAGGTACAAACACCTGCCTTTTCAATGTGAGTATAATGATAATGTTACCATATCTTCTTATGTTAAGGGAAATTATGACTTTTATGATGTGGAACAAATTGAAGAATTTATTGCTTTCAAGGGTGCATTTGAACTTGCTAATTTGCTTGAAAATACTGATGATGCACCTTATGAATATGAGGTTTATGAGATACTTAAATTCTGCTTTGATAATTACAAGGAAGCAAATGTCTATATTCTTGAATATTTTAATAGATGCTTTCCACAAATGGAAGAGACTTATGCCTTCCAGGAGCCTATGGAAGAAGAAATTGTTGAAACTGGAAGCTCATTAGATGAAAAAGAGGAGGAGAGTGACGAACAAAAGGAGGAAGAATGGATCTACCCATGCCTACCTTCTAATGAGAGTATCTCTTTACCTCTTATATTATTTGATTGTCCCCCATGCTTACCAAAGGAGGATGAATGTTATGTTCCTGTGGATCTTTTTGAAATATCTACTTTGGGTAAAACCTATGAAGGTTTTAATCCCACTATTTTTGAGCTTGATAGAGATTGTGTTTTTTTAGATCATGAAAAGCATGCTTTATGTGATAGCTATACTGTTGAGTTTATTCATGATGCTACTGAAAATTATTATGAGAGAGGAAAGTATGGTTGTAGAATTTTTCATGGTATTGAAACACCTCTCTATGTGCTGAAAGTTTTGAAGTTACTCTTGTTTTATATTCCTATGCTTGTCACTTTGTTCTTTGTGAATTTATTTGTGTACAAGATTCCGATGCATAGGAAGAGGGTTAGACTTAAATGTGTTTTGAATTTGCTTCTTGATGCTCTCTTTTACTTCAATTCATATTTCTTATATGAGCATCTTCTTAAACTATCAAGCCTAAATTTAAAGAAAAGTACTTGTTGAGAGATAACCCAAGATTTTCCTTGAGTCTTGGAATTTTTTACTTCAGTAATGCCCTCTCCTTATCCTTTTTGTGCCAAGAATGACCTCTAATGAGAGGGAAGTAAGATTTGGGGAGTTGCTGTCCCGAAACAGTTTTCTGTCCTCCACAAAAAACAATCGTGAGGAGGCTCTGTAACTCGGATTGATCTCAAAATTTACGAATAAATCCCCCCTATGTTATATAACTTTTGTTAGTTCAACACTTTTTTATTTGAGCAACAGAAGATGTTCGAAAAAATCGGTTTCTACCTGCTGGTCTGTTTTGACATATTTCTGCCATTATTTGCATTTGCTTCTTATTGATTCCATTTTGAGTTCTCTTCAGGTAAATTGAGCTTTTTGAAGGAGTTACTACAATTGCTTGTGTTTTTAGTGAAAATCCTTGCTGTTCCAAAGCTTTGTCAGTGGTCTAATATCTTTTGAATAAACTAATGTTGCTAATAAAGATTGTGTGAAATTTTGTATGAAGTAAAAAAATTCAGGTGTAGAGAGAGAATGATGCAATGAGATGAAGAATGGACAAAATCTCAAGCTTGGGGATGCCACCATGGTGTCACCCCAAGAAATATCCAAGAGGTACAAGCGTCAAAGCTTGGGGATGCCCAATGCATCCCCTTCTTCATCAATAAAATGCCCAGGTCTGTCTAGACACTTCGTTTTATTGTTTCATGCACAATTGTGTTGTTCTTGGAGCGTCTTACTTTCCGTTTGCTTTGATTAGGTTGTTTAATTTGCTTGAATAAAGTAGTTTGGACTCCCATTCTTGATTTGTTGTTTTGCAAATAAGTTGCTTGGTGTTGGAAAGGAGTAGTAAGTTCTTGCTTGAAGTACAAGAGGAGCTTGCATTGACTGTGACTTAGACTTTAGCATGACATGCTAGGTGTTGTTTTAGCTTTATGCTTAGTGATTATTTCTGTAGCATGTCTTGTTCCAAACAATTGGGATTTCTTAGTGTGTCTTGAAGAAATTATGCGTTGTTTTAGCATGCAAAAGCATAGTATTGTGGTATTCTCCTTTGATGTTTTGCTTGGGTTGACTTGGCACATGCTCACACCATGTTATGACTATGACAAGTCACCATTAGCCTATATGATCATTTAGTCCTTGACTTGTAGTACCACTCTTTGCTTTGATTAGTTTGCTTTGTTGCATTACATGATTTTGGCCATTATTGCTCTCTTAGTTGGTTGCTCCCAGTCTTTTGCTAGCCTCCACTTGTATGAGTAAGTTCTACTCATGCCTCCAACTCCCAAGAAACCAAGTTATTCCAAATGTCCACTATAAACTCCTGTGCATGGTGTGTTACACCATTCCAAGTATATTCTTGTTTTCAACTATCTGCCAATTAAAAACTATTTTGTTATGTGAAAACTTAGTGATTAAAGCCCTCACGAACTTGATGGCACACTTTATTCTTTTCCCCTAATGAAGTTGAACCATTGTGACAACTTTGTTGTATATGCTTGCACTTATAAGTTGGAATTAGCAGAACCATGATGTCACGGGGAACGTTTTCAACATTGCACTTGTACCTTGTTGTACTCAGTTGATATCATGTTCTTTTGTCTATGGATTTCACCGGTGTGAAATAAATAGGTAACTTGTAAGTCCATGGAGTTTGTATTCTGTGTTAGAGAAACGCATGGGCCGCTAGCCTAAGCCATGCCTAATCATGGTGGAAACTTGCAGCATCACCATAGTGAGCTATCTATGAAGCATCCTCAATAAAAAGCTATGCATATGGTAAATAAAAAGATTGCTGAGATGCTCATTGTCTGCTTGCCTTGTCATTTTGGTTATGGGAAAGCTCCTGTACCATGTGCAAGGGGTACCCATTTGGTGGTTCTCAATGATATGCAAATACTTACAATGACAAGAACTTACCTGGATCCAAAGTTGAGTATGCATGAGGTGTCGCCCTCGTATTCCAGGGGCATGAGATTGCCAACTTATACTTCGTCAAGCATATACTCCAGCTTTGCCACTTTAACCTTAACCACTTCAAGATGCTTATGATAGGGGCAATGAGGGCTGAAATCTAACAAGTAACATAATTTTTGGAAGCTCTTTTTGAAACTTGTAATCCCTACTTCCTTTACAAAAAGGCCTTTCTTCCACCACTATTGAGTCTCCATCTTCTACCTTTAGGCACCATTAAGAGAGCATAGTTGTCATTTTATGTGCAATGTTCCAAAGCTTATTAATTGATGCATATTGTGATATTACTTGCTCTTGTGCTACTTGTTTCTAGTCACCCCTGTGAACTTTGCAGGTGTGCTATGCATCTATTTGCTACTCTATGAGGGACAAGCTGATTGCCACTATGCTATGTTTTCTGCATGTGAAACAAACAAACATTTTTCAATGCATGTTATTCATGATCTTTGTTTGTAGCTTGTCATGTTGCATGCATAGTTACTATGTCCTATTGTTAGAACTCCATCTTTCATGCACATGTTTAGAGTTATTTGATACCAGCTTTCAATGCTTGCAAATGGTTAGATCTATTGTGAGGGTGCATGTCACCTCAAAAATTATTCTGTTTATCACTTACCTACTCGAGGACGAGCAGGAGTTAAGCTTGGGAATGTTGATACGTTGGAAACGCATCTATAATTTTTTATGCTCCATGCTTGTTTAGTATCTACTTTGCTTTACTTGTCCACACTTTGAGGTGCTTTTTACATGTTTTCTGGTACTAATCTACTAACAAGTTGCAACAGTGCCAGATGCCTGTTTTCTGTTGTTTTTTGTTTCAGAAAATTTAGTAAAGAAATATTATCGGAATTGGACGGGACAAAGGACAAAGTCAATTACTTTTCGTGGGGAACAAGAAGTCCAGAGGAGAGCCCGGGAGGCCAGCCAGGGGGGCCAGACCCACCCCAGGCGCGGGTGGGCCCAGCCCCGCGCCTGGCTAGGGTTTGGTGGCCCTGGCCGCCTCCTCGGTCTCCCCCTTCGCCTATAAGAAGCCCCTGATGCAGAAACCCTGAGTACCCGATCAGAAATCCACGAAACCGTCTGTAGCCGCCGCCACCATCGTCCCTAGATCGGGGGGATCTGAAGTTCTTCCCGGCACCCTGCCGGAGGGGAGATCATCCCGGAGGCCTTCTCTCCGGTATGATGCGTGAGTAGTTCCACCTTGGACTATGGGTCCATGTAGTAGCTAGATGGTTGTATCTCCTCCTTTGTGCTTTCATGTATAGATCTTGTGAGCTCCGTTCATGATCAAGATCTAATCTATTTATAATCATGCATGTTGTGTTTGCGGGGATCCGATGGATATTGAGATTATTATGTAGGTTTGATTAATGGTTTTGTCTTTATGATTCTATCATGTCTGTGTTGTTTGTGATCTTGCATGCTCTCCGTTGTTAGTATCTATCTTGGCCAAGTAGTTGCTAGTGGCTCCAAGAGGGGGTATTTATGTTCGATAGTGGGTTCATGCCTCTAGTTTCCAAGAGAAGTGACAGAAATTTCTTCGGTTGTAGATATGATGTTTCTACTAGGGAGAAAACAACGGTGATATGGGCACGACGGAGGAGGTGCAGCCTAATTTCAGGACTCCACCAAGCTAGGCATGTCTTTGTAATTTAATAAATAGGTTTTATTATTTCTGGTCATGTTTTGGGCCAATTAGGTTTTATTATGTGTGTGGGCTTGGTTTGGGCTTGTCCAACCAAGTCGAGTCGTGGCCCATTAGTGGGGTGCCCTATCCCTCATATAAGGAGCTGGTCGAGTTAGGGTTTAGGAAGTTCAACTGTTTAGTCTAAAAACTATATTGTGCTCCACCGTGTATCATCCCTTCGGGAAGGGCGATACCGTTTATCAGATTCTAGAGATTGCTGCGGAGGTTCTTGTGTTCATCAAGGATTATCGAGCTGTGGTTTTGAGGCGTGTTGTTTATAAATACGTTGCTTACTGGATTGATTCCTCTTCTTCAGGTTGCGTTCATCGCGTTAGCTACCTGGTTGACTCGCTGTGAAAGATCGGGACAAAACTTAAGGATCATATGAATGATCCGTATCATGTGATATCAGAGCTCTCGTTGATCACAGCGTGTTTTGGATCATCTGCGGACTAGTTTTCTATAAACAGTTTTTAGATTGGAAGTTGAAGTTTCTTAGATTGGATTGTGTTCTTCGTCGACAGCCAATGCGAGCAAATTGATTTTTGTTGAGCGGATGGCAATCAAGTCAGATCGGTGAGGATTTTGAAGCTCCGTCTGTTTCTAGATATTAGATATTTGTTCAGATCGATAGGTGTCGCGGGTTTCCCATCGATCTCGTTCCGATCCGCTTAGATCGATTGGCCGAGTCCAGCGCACGTACGTTTTCCAGATCTGATCGATCTCACGCATTAAAAAAAAGGCAGCAGGTGGAGTCCCGTGCGTGGGCGATCGAGGCCGCCGTGCCTAGTGCTCTCTACTCGTGTGCCTGTTTGATCGCGTGGACTCCTGCCAGCCAAGGAAGATTTTGATTGGATTGTTCAGTTTGAAAAAAAAAAGGAAAATCCGGATCAGGTCTATCTACATAGCTCACGATACGTGAGTTTAGATTGTTGGTTTTTTTCACTGACCGCGACCTGACGCTCAACAGACCTGGTACTAGGGATCTCGGACGTGAGTTTCCTTCACGTGAAAGAAAAAAAAAAATATCACAGATCATGTATAGTACGTCTGGCTGGAATTTGTCTGTTCTGTTCAGATTTTTTTCCGTGCAGCACCGTTTTGTTCCAAATTTCTTTAAACAGTCTACGGATATCACCAAACAGTCTACGGAGAAATTTTTGCCTGCGAGGATGAATTCTTTTTCAGGGGACACTTTTGGCTTGAGGGCTACACGTGGTGAAAAGTCTAGTGCTGTTTTCAATGACTATCTCGATCTTCTAAATGGAGTGGCACGTGATGCATCCGAGCTTAGCTGGTACCTACATAGACTTGCGACAGTTGAGGAGTACCAAGATTGGGAAAGGCACATGGAACGGAGTTTCTATCGATGTCGCAAATACAATGACAAGTTTAGTGGGTATGATGGATATGTTCTTGCTCACCGGCGTGTGGACAAGGAGTTAGACAGTTGGTGGTCCGAGGCGGTTGAAATAGATGATTTTTCTCATACTTGGGAGGACTACAAAATGTTTCTCCGTAATGGTTTCATATTACCATATATGTAGGAAATCGAGCAACCGCCCAAGATTGTGAATGATGGATGTTGGCAAGAGTATATCTCTTATACCGAAGGTCGCGACGACTGTGACTACTCATGAGAAGTTGACGGTTGTTCCATTGCCGACAGTTAGCAAGGTGGCAGCCATGATTTCTGAAGCGTTAGCACTTGATGTTATTAAGGCTGATGGTGTTCAGGATGTCGTGGAGGATGATGTACCATTGAGTGGGCTGAATTTGCAACTCAAGAAAGTACAAGGCGATGCTTGCATGACAGTTGATAGAGGTCAGCGATGGAATTTATTTCAGGCGCAGTGCATGATCAAGGGCAAAGCATGCAAGTTGATGATTGACAGTGGTAGCTACTGTAATGGCATTAGCAAGGCAGTTGTGGAAGCGTTGGGTTTATCCAAATGATGTATTCCAGAACCGAGGCATGTTGAGTGGGTGAATAGCTGCGGTATGAAAAAGATTACTCACCAGGTGCGTGTGCCATTTACAGTTGGTGCATGTTGATGAGGTGGAGTACGATGTGTTGCCATTGGAGGTATGTGGACTGTTACTTGGACGTCCATGGCAGTATGATCGTAATGTTACTCATGCTGGGAGAGCAAATACATATTATTTTGTGCGTGATGGCAAACAATAGACTTTGAAGCCTATGCAGGATGATCACATAAAGTCTGATGTTGAGCTGGTGGTACCTAAGAAGAAGTTGCGCAAGGCTAAGCCAAAATCTGGGCTAGCTACGCCACAACATGAGGAGCATGATGCGAGGAGCGTCAATATTGATAGTGTTTCATCCATGCATGTAGATGGCAAGCCAGTTGTTAGTGACAAGGCGGTTGAAGTTAAGCCTCTGGTTGATGAGAAGAAGGATATTGCAGCATGTCCTACAGTTTGTGTTGACACAGGTGTTCAGACCGATGATAGTTGTGCTGATCCAGTTCCAGTGCATGTGGTGCCACGGATTGATGATCATCACCGTTATATCAGCACACCTGTGAGGTGTTTTGTTGGAGCAGCAGTGCGGATGCATACAGGCAACGATGGACGTGTTCGTCAGTTGTGTGGCCCGGGCATTACTCATCTTTTGCGGGGTCGTGCAAAGCAGGTTCATGTTCAACACCGCAATGTTCCAGCAAGAGTTGAGAAGAAGAAGAAGACGGTGGCGCCTAGGTCCAAGCTCGTATGGAGACACAAGGAGGTGCAGCCACCCAGGGTTGTATCAAGTCGAGCAGGCCGAGAGGGAGGATGTGGAGTGGAAGGCAGGCAAGACTTGAAGATGGCGACATCGCGTGATGATTGTGTTCATATCACGCCACCTTTTCGACCCGACCCGCACGCGTTGGGGACAACGCTTCTTGAAGGGAGGAGGATGATATGGGCTCGACGGAGGAGGTGCAGCCTAATTTTAGGACTCCACCAAGCTAGGCATGTCTTTGTAATTTAATAAATATGCTTTATTATTCCTGGTCATGTTTTGGGCCAATTAGGTTTTATTATGTGTGTGGGCTTGGTTTGGGCTTGTCCAACCAAGTCGAGTCGTGGCCCATTAGTGGGGCGCCCCAGCCCTCATATAAGGAGCTGGTCGAGTTAGGGTTTAGGGAGTTCAACTGTTAGTCCAAAAACTATATTGTGCTCCACCGTGTATCATCCCTCCAGAGAGGGCGATACCGTTTATCAGATTCTAGAGATTGCTACGGAGGTTCTTGTGTTCATCAAGGATTATCGAGCTGTGGTTTTGAGGCATGTTGTTTATCAATATGTTGCTTGCTGGATTGATTCCTCTTCTTCAGGTTGCGTTCATCGCGTAATTGCGAGATTAGCTACCTGGTTGACTCGCTGTGAAAGATCGGGACAAAACTTAAGGATCATAGGGACGATCCGTATCAAACGGTCTCTTGTTCATGGAACATGTGGACTGTTTACCTTACACACTTTTCTTAAAGCAGTTGTCTATTGCTTGCAACTTAATACTGGAGGGGGATCAGATGATAACCTGAAGGTGGACTTCTAGTCATAGATGCAGTTGGATGGCGGTCTATGTATCTTGTTGTATTGCCCAATCAACCTCATAGGATCTTTCTGACTAGTAATTGCATTGGTATGCCTTGCTCAGTTCCTGTCAATTGCCCTACTGTAATTTGTTTACCCTTCATGCCATGTTGTTTATCTAAGGAGAGCACCTCTAGTGAACTATGGACCCCGGTCCAATCTTTACCATTGATACATCTTCCACTATTACTTGTTTACTTGCTTCAAACCATTACCTTCCACACCATACGTTTAATCCTTTGTTACAGCAAACCGGTGAGCTTGACAACCTCACTGTTCGTTGGGGCAAAGTCTTGAGTTTGTGTTGTGCAGGTCTCCATGTTGCTTGCAACACCTGTGTGACGTTTCCTTCCTCCTTCTGGTTCGATAACCTCGGTCTCAACTGAGGGAAAACTTGCTGCTTGCTCTTCACACCCTGTGCTTGGGGTTACCAATGAAGTGCTACGTCGAGCACCATCAGTAATCATCAACAATGACAAGACCATATCTTCTTCCACCAAGGGAGTCATATGTTGATGGCCCGAAGAGATCCAAATGAAGAAGCTCCAAGGGTCTTGACGTGGCCACCTTGGTAATGGAAGGATGATTCTTCCCAAGTTGCTTTCCTGAAATGCAAGCACTACGCACACGATCTTTCTCAAAGGAGACACCGGTTAGTCCAATAATATGCTCACCCTTTAGGAGTTGATTGAGATTTCTCATGTTGACATGACCTAGGCGACGATGCGAAAGCCATCCCTTGTCATCCTTGGCCATTAGACATGTAGGAAGAGATTAGCTCTCTTTCGAGAGGTCAACCACATACAGGTTGTCTTCCACGTGTCCAATGAGAACCAAGCTGGGATCATCACCCCTAAAGACCTTCACAAAAGTTCTAGAGAAATAGGAGTCATAGATGGCATCCGCAATATGTTTAATTGAAAGCAAGTTGTAACCAAGGTTTTCAACATGTAAGACGGTCTCTAGAGTCAAAACCTTGGAGATCACCAACTTACCATAACCTAGTACCTTTCCTTTAGATTTGTATCCAAAAGTGATACTTGACATTGAGTTGACATCATGAATGAATTGGTCAAGCCCACTTCTACCTCCGGTCATGTGATTGGTGCATCCACTATCAAACACCCATTTTGATCCACCGGAGGCATAACCCTACAAAATCAATTCTTTGATTTAGGAACCCATTGAGTAATGGGTCCCTAGGATTAGCAACAAGATCCTTTGGTACCCAAATTGAGTACCATCTATAAGCATAACCATTTCTAGGCCCAACATATTTGGCATATACATCTCCTTGAGTGCCCTTACATAGCACATAGGAAGGATTAGACTTTCCCGCATACTTATGATTGGGATTGCCCCTCATGGCTCCCCCATTCACAACATTCCTTTTGACTTGGTCAACCACCTTGTCACCTTCTTTTACAAAGGTTATATTCTTTGGTGGAATGGCATTGCTCTTGTTGTTCTTTGGATCAAAACCGACACCTTCCTTGGAAATTTTCATCTTTTGACGGGATAAAATCTCATCTAGGATCTTTCCCTTGGAGGTAGGTGCACGACGCTCTTTCTCAAGTTGCTCTTTCAACTTCTTATTTTCCCCAATGAGGAGATTTTGATCAAAGGTAGAGTTAGAGGTACAAGAATCATTTTCAACAATAATTGGATCCTTCAATGTACCAAGAGCCTTCCCATAGGACACCCGAAGTTGGTCATGGTTCTCTCCAAGTTTTATGATCTCACGCTTGACAAGCAAACTAGCCTTTCAAGGTGCTCAAGGTCCTTTGAGAAGCATGAGCAACCTCAAGCTCTTTCTTTGAGGCATCAAGCTCTTGGGACAAAGAGTTATCCCTATCAATAGTGTCCATGTATTTTGCTTTATCAATTTCAAAAAATTCAATTTGTAGTTTAAGAAATGAATTGGTATTCTTTTCCTCACAAAGATCTTGCTCAAGAAGATTGAATCTTCGTTTCTCATCATCAATATGAGATTCCAAGCTATCAATGGCCTCATCACGTGAGCTAACAAGTTCTATTAATTTCTTGACTCTAGCACGAGTAGTGGGAGGAAGAGACTTCATGATAGCATACATTTATTTTATATGTTCTTAACCAAATTCATCACTATCACTATCACTATCATGGTTACTCTCAAGATCATCCAAGACGCTAGATAGGGATGGAGGAGAGACAATTACCTTGGAGCTTCTTGCCATAAGACAAGAGCCGGTGAACTTGGGAATAGGAGAACTCTCGATGTAGTCCTCGGCGTAGTCGTAGGTGAGAGGTGAACCGGGTTTGACATATGCCAAACCGGTCACACCCACCACTTTCTCCTTATCCCCACACTCCACGTCAGACTCGTCCTTGGAGCTCCTTTCCATGAGGCAAGTGGCGGTGACCTTGGGAATAAGAGAGTCGTCGGTGTAGTCCTTGGTGTAGTCGTAGGTGAAGAGAGACCTGGGTTCGGCGAAGGCCAAACCGGCCACTCCAACAACCTTCTCTTCATCATCTTACTCCTTGTCGGATATGTATTCTTGACCTAGGAAGCCCTTGCCATCACGCCTATTGTTCCTCTTGTATCTTTTGTTGATGGGGTTGGGCTTTAATCTTGGCTTGGCACCCTCTTCATACTTGGGATTGTCAAGCCTCTTCTCATATGGACATTTATCGGCAAAGTGGCTCGACTCATCACAATTGTAGCACGTCCTTTTCTTCTCACTTGATCCCATTGAACTTATCCTTCTTTGGAACGTCATGTTCTTGGTGAAGAGAGCAAGTTGAGAGAGCATATCATCAACTCCATCAACATCGCTTTCTTCATCACTAGCAACATATTCTTGCACATGCTTGTTCTTTAGTGCTAGAGAGTGAGAAGACCCAATAGCATGGTTGATCTCCTTGATATTTTGCCCTTCATCCGCCAAGTTATCCATGGCAACAAGATAAGAGACTAGATCATCGAGAGTGAATTGATTAGCTCTATCAAGGAGTTGCAAGTTCAAGGCAAGCTTCTTATCGGTGACCGCGATCATAGAGACAATCTTGGACTTGATAAGCTCATCATTCAAATTGAACATACTTCTCACATCCTAGGCCACCAATCTTCACGCGGAGGGCAACAAGTCTCTTGTATGCTTCAATGATAGTCTCACCATCATGGTTCATGAACATGTTCATCTCTGACTTGGCAGCTTCATACTTGGATTTTTGGATAAGAGATGTTCCCTCTTGGAGAATAACAATCCTATCCCAAAGATCCTTTGCGGTGGGGATGTCGCTGACTTGATCATGGAGAGTGCGGTGAATGGCACTCCTTATCTTGTCACAAGCCGTTGCATTTAGTTGACGGTCGTAGAACTCTCCTGGAGTGAGGTTGTTGGGATCATGAGGGTGGAAGCCGATGCACACAATCTCCCAAAGATCGACACTGCAGCTGCGAAGATGAGATTCCATAGAAGCTTTCCAATGAGAGAAATGAGTTCCATCATAAAGAGGTGCAGGACCCAAACCATTAATATGAGGCATGATGTTCTTTTGCTTAGGATAAACATAAGGAAATTGATTATGGGGTGTGGAGGTTTTTGACGAGCTGCTCTCATTAGCGTACTTGGCATACTTATCCTTTCTGGTGTCCATTGGTCTCCATTGAGGTACTACCAACGGGTTACCAAGAAAAGCCCCATCGCCAATGGCCTTAACTTGTCCTTCTAGGTAACTCATTCGAACAAGAAGATTGGAATTAGCCTTGGCCTTTTCAAGGGCACCCTTGGCTAAGATTTCGTGAAGCTCCTTGACCGAGTAAGTCTTATCCTCCTCATCATCGGAGAAAACCATCTTTTCTCTTAGGCGGTAAAGCCCTTAAAAGAGCCCTTGGCTCTGATACCAATTGAAAGTGTAAGATGGTTAACCTAGAGGGGGGTGAATAGGTTTCTACAAAATTCTTTGTAATCTTTTGCAAGTTTTAGGCTTTGTGGAATATAAGTGAGCCTAAATGCAAACTAGGTGAGGCAACCTAGATGATGAACAAGATACTTCAAGCTCGAAGGCTATCACAAGGTAAAAACACAAGTAAGAGATCGGTTAAGGAATAACCGAAGCACGCGGAGACGAAGATGTATTCCCGTGTTCACCACCTTTGGGAAGGGGGCTAAGTCACGTTAGAGAGGTGTGAGGTTCCACGAAGGATTCCTCACGCGCCACAAGGGCTCACCTTCTTCTCTGAGCCTATCCCACGAAGGAATAGCTCACTTAATCGTGGTAGAATTTTAAGGTAGTCTCCAAACCCTCACAGACTTTCCACGGAGCAAATCACAAGCCGAATGCCTCCGGGCGACCCTAGCCGCCTAGGGTTTCCCACAAACCCAAGAGTAACAAGCTAACTCGATGAACTCAAGGGGGAATGAACTTTGGCTTGGTGGAAACATAGATCGGGACCTCCTCTTCCTTTCTACCAAAGGGATTTGGATTTGGTTGGGTAGAATGGGAGATCCTCAAGCTTTTGTGTTTCAACAATGGGGGAGAGAGATAGAGAGAGCTTCAAAAAATGAATGTTTGCTCAAATGCCTAACCTCTCAGTAGAGAAGAAAGGGGTATATATAGTATGGGGAGAAAAAGAGCCGTTTGGGGGTTCCTGCGACAGAACCGACAATAAGTCCGGTCGGACCGAGTTGCTCGGCGGAAATTCCGGCGACAGCTCCGGCGGACCAGACCACATGCCGGAAGTTTCGGCGGCAACCGAAATTCTCGGCAAACAACCAAAATGCCATGCAGTAAGCCATATCGGTGTACACCGAGAATTTCCGGCGGTGACCGGAAATTCCGGTGACAGCACCGGCACTGCCGGCACTTCTGCCGATTTCACAGTAGCCCCTTTGGACTCATTTTTCAGGGCTATTTTTCTCTCTTTCTTCGAAAGGGTGTGTGGAGGTGGATAATGAGAAGTATATTTGGTGTAGAACAACCCCAAAGAGCGCATCGATATCACCCCTCTTAATAGTGTGGTGTTTTCTATTTGACACAAGAGTAAATAAGAGAGAATAATAAATAACACCACGGGCTCTTCATAAAGAAACGAATGGGGGGGTCACACATCGCCTTTCACCAACAAACTGGGGACTCTCACCTGTAGAGAAGCTAGTAGAAACATTAGTTCGCTCTCTAGCTCCGATGTCATAGTTAACCAAAACACTAGATAAGGGCTATTTGCCCTTTCACCTACCTTATCATGTGATGACCGATTGTCAAGATAATTTCTCATTTGCTCCATTACCATGCTATTTTATTTGAGTTTAGAATGCTTTAACTACAATGCCTTTCACTCATAGTGCCCTTTTTATTGATATTTCAGGCTATGATTTTCTTATCAATATGAAAAGAGTTACAATTAATATATTGGGATGGTTGCCAATTTTGAATTCGTGCCTCAGGTATTCCTTCAATCCCTATGATGCTCTAGTTCCTCTTGTCATATTTATTCATTCATATATTCTAAAACAGATAGCACAAGCTTCTTGTCAAATTGGTTCTTTTGAGTTAGGAATGGATGCATCGGCTGACATAATTACATCTGCCATATTACCATCGAAAGAACTAGTTAATGATCTATGGACATCTTCTTCTGTCAATATCATTTATGAGGAACTCTTATCAACAAACAACTAAATGTCATTTATAGTTAGGCATGAAGATATATATTATTTAGATTCAAATAACATGAAATCTGAGGTATCGATTAAAATTATTTTTTGACACAAAGCTTAGTCATGTGACAAAATCTGGGATATACCATTTAGTTTTTTAAGAGTA
This sequence comes from Avena sativa, assembly GCA_916181665.1. Taxonomy (NCBI): domain Eukaryota; kingdom Viridiplantae; phylum Streptophyta; class Magnoliopsida; order Poales; family Poaceae; genus Avena; species Avena sativa. The sequence goes on from OV702295.1 coordinate 365,789,153, forward strand.
GCGCGTTCGAGGCAATAGGCATGACAAACTCCAATAAGTTTTGACACATTTTTTCATTAGTAATTTTATTCCTTGATCTTAAGTTCAAAATTTTAACTTTACACGAGCTTCTTTTAGATGTTGATTAGATCCAGTCAAAATTATCCAAGATGCAGATGATGGATGGCCAATCTAACCACCACAAGCAGCGGAACTACTCTGTCGACCACCAGGTTATTCACTCACTTACCATAGTTCTGTTTTCCCCTCGATTTGGCACTACGTCGTCCTTCTTAGTGTGCCTTATTCAATTTTTACATGTGCCACAAAAGGCTAAATACATACTCCTATATGAGGAAAAAGTTAAGAGGACCATAAAGAGCAAATCACGAGATGTGAGTGATTCTCTTCTGCTTCTTATGACATTCATGGAGTATAGTTCATAGTTGTGATGGCCACTAGATCCATCTGGATATGTTAGTTATTTTCACAACCCAAAGATAGTTTTGAATGTAAATATGGAAAATTTGGTAGATCCTTGACTATGCTTTGATGCACTCTAGAAGCAACACTGGTAGATGAATGGCCATTTGAGGTATTATGAATAGCTGAGCATTCCAACATGATATTGTGATTAGTGATTGACACTTGTGGTAGTATTGTTGCACATTGTCAATTATTAGTTATTGTGTTACTCGCTCTTTGGGGTTCTTGGCTACACTAATGTACTTATTAGGCAAATTGCTCAAGATGTAACTGTATGCCTCTCAAGTAGCGATTATGTCCATAGATTCCGAGGTTGCCTCTTTGATTATTGTGTTTAGTTAAGAGGATTAGCATTCTTTTGAACTATTCACACTGCATTTAACCATATGCATGTCTATAAAAGGCCCACAAGAATATTGCCTACACCTAGCTCCTGTTTATTCAATCTACCTTCAATGGAGAATTTTCTCTTGCTTGAACTAGCATTCTAGCTAGAAAGCAGTGGATATAAACTTAGTAGATATAAAGTGTTATCTCTTTTTAAATGCATTTTCTTTTGTGCCTCCTTCATATCTCTTAATAGATCCAATTGCTCATATTATGCGTAAAGACAAGCATTGTTTGTCTAGGCATGCCTTCTATCTCACATTTTTCGAAGATTTTAACTTGTAGTTTGTTCCAGCTCAATGAAATTATCAACGACTGATGAACCACACTCTTTTACTTAAATTGAACCACGCTATATTCTACTGCAAGGAAATGTGTGAGAAAAAAGTCTCAAGAAAGTCAATTAATAAATATAGACTGAATCTGAACCAAACTCTACATGTGTTGATCTGAAAAAGGTTTACCGTTAAAATATAAATGTTGTAGTATGCTTGAAATATTACTTTACAGTACGTGGTACCAATGTTTATTTAACTGCACTGGATCTTTATTTCCCGTATAGGCTCTTGAAGACATTGTCTCTAAATATAAAAAATATATTTGCTTACTCTATCGCAGAACTAAAAGCATGCTATGTCACTAGCTCATTCTTGAAAACCCTTAATTTAGCTTCCCATTTCTCACAAACAGTTTCCTGTGTAGCTTTGTGATGGTTAGCATTTATCAGAAAACCTTTAACTTAGGTTGTTGGAAGTTGCATTAGATACGGTCACCACATTTAGGACCTCCATAAATATAGATATGCACATTATAGTTCCTTATTGTGTAAGTATTCGGTCATGGAACTGTGATTCTAGACGAAGTCTCGATTTGCCTGTCTGGGTGAGCCAAGGCGTAGGCAAATAATCATGCTCAATGTTGAATGCTTAAGAAAACAATCATATGCGCATTTGAAATATAAAGCTGCATATTTACTATCATGATGTATGCTAGAATTACATGGAAAGAAATGAATGACAGATTTGAAAAGTATTTTCAAGTTGTTTTTGTATCAACTTTTTGCCCTGGTAAATTAATGAGAACAATATTTGTCGGCAGCCCATTAATATTCCAATTCCTAAAGATATCTCTATTTTGCAACCTTGGCAAAAATTAGCAACTTGAATCTGAGTGTTTGTTCTTGTTGATAAATAAAAATTGACCAAAAGAAAATAATATTTATCCTATGGCTCCTTCATTAATTTGATCAGCATGACCTTTCTGTTAACAAGGTACTGCAGTTCACCGGAAACTTATGGACATGTGATACTTATATCAAACATAGTTAGCACTTTACTGCACAAATTATTCATATAGAAAAGCTTATTTAGTTCTATTTTGAATCATCTGACCTATCCGTTGGGCATATATCCCCATTCTATTTGTGAATCATCATGCATTGTGCTCAGACTACACCAAGATGCAGCCTATACGTTTTTAAATTTCAACTATGGAGGTAAAGATCTGGATGCTTAGACAGTGAAATAATTGAGGCTGACATAATCCTATCTCCTTCCTTTGATAGTTTGCACATTACAATTTCAGATTCAGTTAATGGTAATTTTCCTTGTCAATTAAAGTTTCAATTCAGTATTCCTGTTTAGCTCTGGGATTTCATGTTTTGAAATGCATGTTCCTTAGCTAGCATAGAGAATGTAAGACTGTTTTAGTTCGAGTTATATTTGTAGTAATTGTGGATGCCCACAGAAGATCCTTTACTTTAGACAAAGTTCACAGACATGGAGTCTTAATTACAGTAGGAGGCATCGCAAACTGTTTGAATTTGCAGTGAAAAGACTAAAATTATGTCAACCTCCAGTTTGAGATTGAAGAAAAAATTAGCCTACCTTTATATTTCCTGAGGTGATAGAATTCTGTTAATCTAGGTGGTAGAGGTGGTCTTCAGAAAGATATCGCAAGCCCAAAGGTTAGGCAAACTATTGCTTATCTCGGCTTTCTAATTTTGATATTTTTTACAATACTGTTCCTCCAAAAGAAATCCTATCGTAGAATATATGTGTTAGCTACTGCATATCTTCTCTTAGTTGTATACCCTACTTAAGACATGGTTATTAATTCCTTCTCGAAACAGGCTGACGCCCAGCTTTATAAATAAAGCAACATCCAAACATAAGTCCATACAACCAAACCACATAAAGGTTCACACACATCACGCACACACACGGTCACGCCCTCCGCTAGACCAGGCAAAGCCTGACACCAGGGAAGAACCACCAACACACAACAACACCTACAACAAGAGATAGCCACCATCCCGAAGGGCCCTCAAGGGCCAGACGAAGTAGCAAGCCGGCACGCCGCCGCAATCAGGTGCTCCAGCATCCCGTCCAGCCGCGCCCGCTCGCGCTGTCTACACAGCCGGTACCACTGCTGCAAGAAAGCTAGAAAAGTGAAGGTCGAGTCAGAGGCCCGACGAAGGAAAATACGCTCAATGACCATCTTAAAGTCCAGGTCATCGCCGCAAACACCAACCAAAAGAGGCGCCTCCTCCTTCCAGTATGCTTCGCGGCGGCCTCCAGAAACTCCCCAAGGTCTGAGGCTTGCCACTCAGGCCCCAGAGCCTTGTGAATGAATTTCCACAGGAAGCGAGCAGCGGGGCACGAGAAGAAGATATGTAGGCCCGTTTCCGGAACCACACACAGAGGGCAAAGACCATCGCCAGGCCCATGGCGCTTGGCCACCTCAACACCCGAGGGAAGCCGGTCACGCAGTAACTACCAAACAAAAATCTTAATCTTTAGTGGTAGGGGGGCCTTCCACAGAGGTGCGACCCATGGCAATGCGGGCCCTGTAGGCCGAGCCCACCGAGAAGAACCCCGAAGGAGTAAGGATCTAAGCATGGGTATCCGGGGAGTGCGCTAGGTACAGAGGGAGACTGTCCCTCAGCCCCTCCCAGGAGACCCGCTCGGCCTCCCCCAGGTACCTCCGGAAATCCATCTGCCAAGTGCCATGTAGCATCCCAATTGTCTAACAATTGCAATGCTACTAGCCTAGTCTATATAATGGCTACTTCATATATATAATTGTTGCATCATCATTATATCATGCTCATGTCATCATGCCACCTTGCATTTGAGCATCATATAAAACCCTCTTTGTTTTGGTTCTTCTCTCATCTGCATCATTAATTGTATTTGCCTCTTGATATTGTATTTGGTTATTGATATATTGTTTAAATGCCCAAGTTGAGTTGGGGGCATATCTTTTATTTAACTCCACCACCTTTCTAGTCATCACCCCATCATTCCACTATTCCACCATATATGAGCATTGCAATTTATTTGGTTTTACCTCTAGCTCATATGAGTTGGTGTGGATCCATTCTAAGTCTACATGCTCCATCTATGATGTATGTTGTTTTCACAATATTACTTATGTGGAGCCTCATGGCCATCTTTGAATGCCATGTGAGTAGAATCTTCCTTTTTCCTTCCATATGGTTGTTTGGGCTAATTGAGCTTGTTTAAATATAATTGTGGCCAAATAATCTTTTAGTGGGATATACACACTACCAGGGCCTATTATATTCAATCATGCTTGATTCTACCACTCCCATATTTTCATCAAGCTTGTATCTAGTGGTTTGGGATTTAATCAAATAGTGATGTGCATGCATGTGATAAGTTCCCATATGTACTATAGTTGTTTTTACAACTAATAGAAGTGGCCTTTCATATTCATGCATGCCCCATGCAACATCACCATTTCCTTCTCCCTTACCCATCCATGTGAATTTGTTTGAAGTTATTTCTTTTCCTTGTGTAGTTTTACTCACTTGGGCATCTCCATGCTAACTAGTGGTTTCCCCTCTCTCTTCATCTAACCCTTTTTCCCTACACCTATTCCACCTAGTCTTGCATGGTCTAGCTTGATGAATGCAAGCATTCAAACCCTAAGCACCTCTCCTCATCTCTCTTTTCTATCTCTAACCACCACATCACCTACCCCATCATCACCATACCCCCCCTCTCTCCCAAACCCTAAACCTAGCCACATCACCCCTCTCGGCCTCTCTTCTCCCTACCTAGCTCGGCCCCACCTGCTCCCCTGGCCCACCCAGCTAGCTACCCCATCCACCGACCCAAACCCTAACCCGAGACCCCCTCCAACCCTAGCTCGAGCCCGAGCCTCCCCTCTCCCCTCCTTTCTCCTCTCTCTCTGCCTGGTGGCCCCACCCCGAGCCTGGCCTGCCCTACCCCACCTGGCAGTCCCCCTACACCACCTTACCCTGCGCCTGCCCTGGCCGAGCCCCATCGAGCACGTGAGGAGAGGAGAGAAAGGTGGCACCGAGCCACCTTTAACCCTACCTGCTCCCACGGCACCTCCCCCTCCCTCTGCTACCTACCACCATCCCCTGGCTCCCCTCTGCCTCCCCTAGATCCACCCCAGGTTTCTGCCGCTCCTTTCCTCTCCTCCACCGCCTCCGTCTACCCCCTCGCCGGCAAAACCCTCGGCCTCCACCGCCCTACTCACACCAGCCGGAGGCGTGGCGCTCAAGGCTGTCGAGGAAGTCGCGGACGCTCCCCTGCATCGCCCCGAACACGCCGTCGCGGAGGAGAAGGACCAGCGCCGGAGAACATCGTGAAGCCGACCCCGAAACCCTAATCCGCCCGGCGTCTGCCTCGCCGTTGATCCACTGCTCGCTGACCCGATCCAACACCGCCGACCACCTCCCGGTGAGCTAACCCACCTCCTAGACACCCTCGCCACCGTCGTCGTGTCCGGGCCGCGCCGATCGTTTCGTCGAACAGTCTGTGCGCGCCGGTGAGCGCGTGCGTCTGCTCGCTCTCGCTCCGCGCATCACCTCACCTAGGCCACGCCCACCTCGCTGACAACAACGCCAAGCCACCGCAGTGGCTCCGCCCCTGCGCGCGCGCCCCAGGTCGCGTGTTCGAGCCCTGCCGCGGTTCCCTGCCCTCTGTCGCGCACCGATCGGTCCACTGCGCTCAGAGGAAGATCCACAGTACCGCGGCTCGTTTTGCAGATAACCCCCTGCTGTTTTGCGCGCGCAACCCGCGGTCCAGCCGGCCCCACCGTCAGCCTCTCTAATCGTTTTGCAGAGTACCCCCTGACCTTTTCAAAACTCAACCCGCGCTCCCACGGATGACCCACGTGTCGCGTCTCCGCTGGCGCGCCCGCGTGTGGGTCCGCGTGTACCCCGACCCCACCTGTCATTCTCAGGGTCTAGAGCAGGCCGCGGTGTAAAACGTTTTTCTGCGCGCGTGGACGCCCAGTTAGCATGGCCCCACTGGTCATTGGCTGTGGCTAGGTTCTGTGCGTGTAACAGAAGCTTTTCTGTAATCTGTTTAAATCCAAATCTTTTTCAATTTAATTCAAATTCAAATTTATTTCTGTTTTTAAACAACTTTTAATTTATAAATCCAAATAATACATATAATATATGTTTTCAAACCAGAAAAATATGAGGATTTCAAATATAGCCTTCAAAATATATTTTGGACACTTTAATTTCCAAGTTTAATAAAATTACAATAAAATGCCCTTTTTCTTAATTAATTAATAACTTTTGTTTTATAACCCCAAATTTAACAAATGATATGTCTAAAATGATTAGCTCGACGAGACCTTTCTATTTATGCATTCCATGGTCTGTTTTGCAGCATGCATCATATAAATATAATGTGTACAGCAACTTAAATGAGGACAAAATGAGGCTAAAACTCAATTAAATGCTTTATTCTTGTATTCTACACCTCACCCATGCCATGCTACTTTAATGCCATGCAAATTGTGCATCATTCATCATGGCATGATTGTTTGCTTGTCGCATTTCATTCATATGCTTGTGCACTTTATTTATGTTGGCCTTTGTTTGTTTGGTTCTTCTTCGAATAGACGCTGAGCAGGGGATATACCAAGAGAACCAGGAGCACTACCCAGATCCTTCTCTCGCTTCAACTGAGCTGCCAGGCAAGCACTACCACATGCTTGCATACATATAGTACCTATTGCCTCTTTCTTATTCTTGCATCATTGAGTCGCGATTGCATTAAATTGAATCCCAAGTACTGCATAGCCTTTACTTTTAAACCCCACCGAAGCTTGTTCATCCATCCCATGAGCCATTACTACAGGAGTTGTTTGAGCCATGCGAGTCGTAGAACAGCATGTGTAGGGTATGTGATGGTCTGATGGATAACGAGGTACCTAAACAACTTAACCTGGGTAGTAATGGGATAACTAAGGAAAGTGGCATCGGTGAGCCATATTCGCTATTTGGTTTTTCAGGCTCACTTGTGTCCCGTAAGACCCCGAGTACGAGATTCCTGTTCCTTGAATATTCGCGCTATCCACATCCGGGAGGCCTTATGGACCCCCCTGAGCCAGAGCTTGATTCATTCTTATTTCTTGGGGCCACAAACTAGTTTGGGGTTTTATTTACTATCCTGTACTTATGCCATGCTTTACTGCTTTATTTAAGATTGTGCGAGGAGCATCTGTACTTTTTAGGTAAGCGGAGTATTTTCGCGGTATCGACAAGCCCAGTCACATTTTCGGGTTCCCAGTCATTTACAGCCACTGACGCAAACCTTGAGGCCGTCTCGGAGTCAGCTAACTTCGTTGCGTGTAGCTCAATGGGGTGGCCCCCTGAAATATTTCGGAATCCTGTGATCGCTTTGTCGTGAATGCCTCGTTGGGTTTTGATTTGGTTTTTCCGAGGTTGATCGAGTGTGTGTTGCTATTTGTGCACCCCTGCAGGGTAAAACTTTCTGAAAGCCGTGTCCGCGGTTATGGACGACTTGGAGCACAGTTTCTCGATCATAGACAAGTATAACTAAAGTACCGCTTTTAATTTGACTAGACTAGGTACCTGACTAGTAAATAGTGCAACACTCACGGAATGGATAATAAAACTGCCAACGGATGGGGGGTTGTTCGTCCGCTTCCTCGTCGGTAAGCGGGGAGGAGGATGGATCTGTTAATATTACCATCATAACTGTTGTTATTAATTCATGGACATCCGTCTATCTCTGGTTAGGCGGATGGTAAGCGAGTATCTGTAGAATTGTTAGGGTTTATCTTTTGCTGCAATTGCGTCACCCCAGGTTGTGTCCCCTTTAGTGGCATAAAGACTTGCTGAGTACCCCTAGGGTCTCACACGATAAATTATTTGGTTCAGATGAACAGGTACACTCACAAGATGGATACTGGGTGGAAGAGACGGACGATGTGGGCAACGATCATTCGGTGTAGAGATTCCGGGAACGGGGATCCGTGAGATCTGTGGGCGGGATGTGTTTATTTATGGGGCATCTTATGCCGATTTGCTTCTTATCCGTACTCGGATTTTGTCTTCCGCTTCCGCTTGATACTCTGATGTTTGATGTATGAGGAGATATCCTAAACTATTATATCTATCTAGGATAGTTGGATCTTGCCGTATGGCGTTGCTATATTTCCTTTCTTTTTAGATGGAATGACTCTGAGAACCATTGTATGGTGGCTTGCATACATACTCATTTGTGTATGTAGTTGATCCCTTCGCCTGCCGATTACGCCGCCCGTTCTTGTCCCGATGTTTGGAAATGGTTGGGACGGCCGAAAGGTCTACCTGTGAGTGGCATTTGGGCCCCACCATACTATTTCAACCATTTCCGTTCATCCAGGCTTGTAACTAGGAGCGTAATTCACCGAGGTAGTTACAATTGGTATCAGAGCCATCCCGCCCTTCAGGGTCTCAGCCAAATGGTCGTTGTCAGTCTAGCAAATATTTTTGGTAGTTATGTATACTAGGGAAAAACAAAACGTGAGAGTAGGACTGCTTCCATTTTTCTTCTTACCCACCCACCACCCTTTTCTGGTAAGGAAGTGTAACGTTTTCTATCCTCTTCTTAAAATTCAAACTAGGATTCACGTGTTCTGGGTTCCGTAGTACCATAGGATGTGTGAGTGTGTGTGTGTGAATTCCTTGTCTATCTGTTGCATCCTTTTTGTTATCACCATCTGTCTTTGGTTATCAACTGTTGGTACATTCCATACTGACAGGCTTTTGAAAACCGGCGCGATCTATCTGACTCCTTGTTAACCGGTGCCATCTTTTTAAGGGTGTCCTTCCTTCTAGCAACTCCACATTCGGTGAAGTCATCAGTTGCTAATCTCTACCTGTTAAGTGATTTTGCGCATCTATTGGTATTTTAATGCCGAAAAATGCGGAATTTTTTTTCTTTGATACATCTGTGTTTCCACACTCCTTTTTCAGTCGCGTGTGAAACATTATCTATCTCTCTTTTATCAGCATGTCCATGCTAACTCATTCTTTTTTCACCGGCGCTTAATCCTGGAGTTTCTTTGCATCTCCAATTCTCTTGGGCTAATTACATAACATGTGTCGATCCGATGCTGGTGATGGTAATTTGGTTCTCAGCATAGCTATATTCCACTCATGATAAGTGATTTTATTTGATTTTTGTGAGTGGAATATGGAAAATGCTATCAACCCTATCCTCCAAATGATCACGGTGTACTCCAAATCACGGCGATCATATCTATGCATATTCAAGCATCTTTGGCAATCCGGAGTTTCTCAAGGCACTACGGCGGTCTATCATCTGTCCATCATGCTGCACCTCTTTTTCAACTCCATATCTGCAAAATTCTCTTCGAGACGTGGGAATTGCATATTTTCGCTTCTAATAGCTTTGCTTAAGGTATGAGCTATCATCGGTTCTTAACCAAGATCTCTTTATCTTTGTAACCGGTGGTCCAATCGACAATGTGAATCAGGTGACATCTCTTTTTCTTCCGAAGGACCAGATAATCTATTCTGCCAGTGCAACTTCTTCAACACGAACCCGTGCTCTTAATATTGATCTTTCTAAGAGCGTTGAGCTCAGGAAGTGTTTCGAGCATTTGTTTGTTTCTCCCGCCTCTTGAACTTGATATTCTGGGAATATCCTGTTAATCCATGGCAGTATATGTTGATAATATGCTAGCCTATTCCATATCAATGGAAGAACATGGAAGATCATCTATGTCTCTTTCTCTCAAGCTTCGAGAACACTGCCTGTGTGCAAAGTCCTCAAAGCGTGAATTCTGGCTTCTTGAAGTCACCTATCTCGACCACGTCCTTCTGCTAAATACATTGCTTCAATTCTGGAATTAGCAAGTCCATTGTTAATTTCATCCTCCATCTTCAACCAATCCGGAGTTGTTCCTTGTTGGCAAGTTATCATCGTCGTTCCGCTGAAGATTTTCCTCCAGACTGCTAAATCTTTCTCAATCATTTCAAGAACAACATGGAGTTCTTTTCACCTTAGTCTCGTCAAGTGGTCTTTTGAAACCCTCTCGCTCTATCATCTATGCTCAATCCACCGGGGGCCATGAAGCTTTTTCAGATCTTTCGTAATCCTTCTGTGCAAGTGGTGCTATCTTTTTTTTATCTGTGGAATCTTGCAGTTGTTCTCCGTAATCTTCCTTCATATCTTTCTGGTGGCTTGGTACTTCAGACATGAAGACAACATCATCATCTTTATCTATCTATGAATCCGGCGAATCGTTTGCATCTATCCTTGTTTTCTAACGGAGTTCCATGAGCTCTTCTTATTAATACCTTCAGTCTGTTTCGGTAGTTGGGTTGCATGGTTTTCTTATTCATGTACAGAGTAATGCTTCGAGTGCGGGATGGAGTAGCTACCATACCACTACTCTTATCATTCGCTCTTGTACATTGGATTGGTGAATTAATGTGATTTCACTCATTCCACGGAAGTTAGAAGTGGCCTTTATCCCTCGATACTTTTACTTCCGTCCTTGTTTTCCGGAGTGCTCTCTCGAAGGAAGTAATCAATAATCTCTTGATGGTGATCTCGTCTTATCCTACATGGAGCAAATCTACAATTATCTGGTGGAAACAAACGCAAACTCTTTTCTATCCTCGCCTTTCTACCGGTGCTCTACATCCACAAACAAGATGAAAAGAAAGCTATCTCTCTCTTGGTTTCATCAATTCTTTTTCGGTGGTAAAGCCAATTATGGTTGATGCCATCAGCCACAAATCTATTGTGTTAGCCTCAAGGCTAAAGAAGCAATAAGTATCTCTACAATCAACTCCAGATCCTCCACATTCTTTGCTTCTCGGGATTCCACCATGATCTGGCTTCACATCCGTCTCTGGAAGTTATATCCGCGCACCTCAATTGCGTGATCCGTTGGGTCTTACCGGCGCAAGAAGAATCTAATCCGACGATGTCTAACTAAATCTTTCTGTTGATATCAAGGGACTCTATTGTTTGAAGGCAATATTGTTTCCGAACTTCATTTCTCTAATCCGAGAGAAGATACAACGCTATTGTCATAGTGGTTGAAACCTCTCCAATCTAACTCTTTTTCTTCCGGCGAGACAAAGTTTCATCATCTCTAGTATCGGTAAATCTTTAATCTTAACGGCGTATCTTTCTTTATCCATGATACCTCATCTTGTCCTTTCTTTCAAGTGGTTCTATTCTTTTTATCATGTTTCTTGAGAAAACCGGAGCTATGTCCATCCTATCCTTCTTGTCTCACGACAATACTTCAATTCTTCTAACCGTTGTTTCTCAAGCAAAACGCAAGACTCGCAACAAGTCTAGCAAGTTTGCAAGGTGTAGTGGTTGCACCATTCCGTTGTTCATCAACTTGTGAACGTGAGGGTCACCTTCGTTCGAACACCCGCCTCTCCTTGTGTTGTTTTTCTTTTTCCTAGGAATCTCGGGGCGAGATTCTTGTTTAGTGGGGGAGAGTTGTAGCATCCCAATTGTCTAACAATTGCAATGCTACTAGCCTAGTCTATATAATGGCTACTTCATATATATAATTGTTGCATCATCATTATATCATGCTCATGTCATCATGCCACCTTGCATTTGAGCATCATATAAAACCCTATTTGTTTTGGTTCTTCTCTCATCTGCATCATTAATTGTATTTGCCTCTTGATATTGTATTTGGTTATTGATATATTGTTTAAATGCCCAAGTTGAGTTGGGGGCATATCTTTTATTTAACTCCACCACCTTTCTTGTCATCACCCCATCATTCCACTATTCCACCATATATGAGCATTGCAATTTATTTGGTTTTACCTCTAGCTCATATGAGTTGGTGTGGATCCATTCTAAGTCTACATGCTCCATCTATGATGTATGTTGTTTTCACAATATTACTTATGTGGAGCCTCATGGCCATCTTTGAATGCCATGTGAGTAGAATCTTCCTTTTTCCTTCCATATGGTTGTTTGGGCTAATTGAGCTTGTTTAAATATAATTGTGGCCAAATAATCTTTTAGTGGGATATACACACTACCAGGGCCTATTATATTCAATCATGCTTGATTCTACCACTCCCATATTTTCATCAAGCTTGTATCTAGTGGTTTGGGATTTAATCAAATAGTGATGTGCATGCATGTGATAAGTTCCCATATATACTATAGTTGTTTTTACAACTAATAGAAGTGGCCTTTCATATTCATGCATGCCCCATGCAACATCACCATTTCCTTCTCCCTTACCCATCCATGTGAATTTGTTTGAAGTTATTTCTTTTCCTTGTGTAGTTTTACTCACTTGGGCATCTCCATGCTAACTAGTGGTTTCCCCTCTCTCTTCATCTAACCCTTTTTTCCCTACACCTATTCCACCTAGTCTTGCATGGTCTAGCTTGATGAATGCAAGCATTCAAACCCTAAGCACCTCTCCTCATCTCTCTTTTCTATCTCTAACCACCACATCACCTACCCCATCATCACCATACCCCCCTCTCTCCCAAACCCTAAACCTAGCCACATCACCCCTCTCGGCCTCTCTTCTCCCTACCTAGCTCGGCCCCACCTGCTCCCCTGGCCCACCCAGCTAGCTACCCCATCCACCGACCCAAACCCTAACCCGAGACCCCCTCCAACCCTAGCTCGAGCCCGAGCCTCCCTTCTCCCCTCCTTTCTCCTCTCTCTCTGCCTGGTGGCCCCACCCCGAGCCTGGCCTGCCCTACCCCACCTGGCAGTCCCCCTACACCACCTTACCCTGCGCCTGCCCTGGCCGAGCCCCACCGAGCACGTGAGGAGAGGAGAGAAAGGTGGCACCGAGCCACCTTTAACCCTACCTGCTCCCACGGCACCTCCCCCTCCCTCTGCTACCTACCACCATCCCCTGGCTCCCCTCTGCCTCCCCCAGATCCACCCCAGGTTTCTGCCGCTCCTTTCCTCTCCTCCACCGCCTCCGTCTACCCCCTCGCCGGCAAAACCCTCGGCCTCCACCGCCCTACTCACACCAGTCGGAGGCGTGGCGCTCAAGGCTGTCGAGGAAGTCGCGGACGCTCCCCTGCATCGCCCCGAACACGCCGTCGCGGAGGAGAAGGACCAGCGCCGAAGAACATCGCGAAGCCGACCCCAAAACCCTAATCTGCCCGGCGTCTGCCTCGCCGTCGATCCACTGCTCGCCGACCCGATCCAACACCGTCGACCACCTCCCGGTGAGCTAACCCACCTCCTAGACACCCTCGCCACCGTCGTCGTGTCCGGGCCGCGCCGATCGTTTCGTCGAACAGTCTGTGCGCGCCGGCGAGCGCGTGCGTCTGCTCGCTCTCGCTCTGCGCAGCACCTCACCTAGGCCACTCCCACCTCGCTGACAACAACGCCAAGCCACCGCAGTGGCTCCGCCTCTGCGCGCGCGCCCCAGGTCGCGTGTTCGAGCCCTGCCGCGGCGCCCTGCCCTCTGTCGCGCACCGATCGGTCCACTGCGCTCAGAGGAAGATCCATAGTACCGCGGCTTGTTTTGCAGATAACCCCCTGCTGTTTTGCGCGCGCAAACCGCGGTCCAGCCGGCCCCACCGTCAGCCTCTCTAATCGTTTTGCAGAGTACCCCCTGACCTTTTCAAAACTCAACCCGCGCTCCCACGGATGACCCACGTGTCGCGTCTCCGCTGGCGCGCCCGCGTGTGGGTCCGCGTGTACCCCGGCCCCACCTGTCATTCTCAGGGTCTAGAGCAGGCCGCGGTGTAAAACGTTTTTCTGCGCGCGTGGACGCCCAGTCAGCATGACCCCACTGGTCATTGGCTGTGGCTAGGTTCTGTGCGTGTAACAGAAGCTTTTCTGTAATCTGTTTAAATCCAAATCTTTTTCAATTTAATTCAAATTCAAATTTATTTCTGTTTTTAAACAACTTTTAATTTATAAATCCAAATAATACATATAATATATGTTTTCAAACCAGAAAAATATGAGGAGTTCAAATATAGCCTTCAAAATATATTTTGGACACTTTAATTTCCAAGTTTAATAAAATTACAATAAAATGCCCTTTTTCTTAATTAATTAATAACTTTTGTTTTATAACCCCAAATTTAACAAATGATATGTCTAAAATGATTAGCTCGACGAGAACTTTCTGTTTATGCATTCCATGGTCTGTTTTGCAGCATGCATAATATAAATATAATGTGTACAGCAACTTAAATGAGGACAAAATGAGGCTAAAACTCAATTAAATGCTTTATTCTTGTATTCTACACCTCACCCATGCCATGCTACTTTAATGCCATGCAAATTGTGCATCATTCATCATGGCATGATTGTTTTCTTGTCGCATTTTATTCATATGCTTGTGCACTTTATTTATGTTGGCCTTTGTTTGTTTGGTTCTTCTTCGAATAGACGCTGAGCAGGGGATATACCAAGAGAACCAGGAGCACTACCCAGATCCTTCTCTCGCTTCAACTGAGCTGCCAGGCAAGCACTACCACATGCTTGCATACATATAGTACCTATTGCCTCTTTCTTATTCTTGCATCATTGAGTCGCGATTGCATTAAATTGAATCCCAAGTACTGCATAGCCTTTACTTTTAAACCCCACCGAAGCTTGTTCCTCCATCCCATGAGCCATTACTACAGGAGTTGTTTGACCCATGCGAGTCGTAGAACAGCATGTGTAGGGTATGTGATGGTCTGATGGATAACGAGGTACCTAAACAACTTAACCTGGGTAGTAATGGGATAACTAAGGAAAGTGGCATCGGTGAGCCATATTCGCTATTTGGTTTTTCAGGCTCACTTGTGTCCCGTAAGACCCCGAGTACGAGATTCCTGTTCCTTGAATATTCGCGCTATCCACATCCGGGAGGCCTTATGGACCCCCCTGAGCCAGAGCTTGATTCATTCTTATTTCTTGGGGCCACAAACTAGTTTGGGGTTTTATTTACTATCCTGTACTTATGCCATGCTTTACTGCTTTATTTAAGATTGTGCGAGGAGCACCTGTACTGTTTAGGTAAGCGGAGTGTTTTCGCGGTATCGACAAGCCCAGTCACATTTTCGGGTTCCCAGTCGTTTACAGCTACTGACGCAAACCTTGAGGCCGTCTCGGAGTCAGCTAAATTCGTTGCGGGTAGCTCAATGGGGTGGCCCCCTGAAATATTTCTGAATCCTGTGATCGCTTTGTCGTGAATGCCTCGTTGGGTTTTGATTTGGTTTTTCCGAGGTTGATCGAGTGTGTGTTGCTATTTGTGCACCCCTGCAGGGTAAAACTTTCTGAAAGCCGTGTCCGCGGTTATGGACGACTTGGAGCACAGTTTCTCGATCATAGACAAGTATAACTAAAGTACCGCTTTTAATTTGACTAGACTAGGTACCTGACTAGTAAATAGTGCAACACTCACGGAATGGATAATAAAACTGCCAACGGATGGGGGGTTGTTCGTCCGCTTCCTCGTCGGTAAGCGGGGAGGAGGATGGATCTGTTAATATTACCATCATAACTGTTGTTATTAATTCACGGACATTCGTCTATCTCTGGTTAGGCGGATGGTTAGCGAGTATCTATAGAATTGTTAGGGTTTATCTTTTGCTGCAATTGCGTCACCCCAGGTTGTGTCCCCTTTAGTGGCATAAAGACTTGCTGAGTACCCCTAGGGTCTCACACGATAAATTATTTGGTTCAGATGAACAGGTACACTCACAAGATGGATACTGGGTGGAAGAGACGGACGATGTGGGCAACGATCATTCGGTGTAGAGATTCCGGGAACGGGGATCCGTGAGATCTGTGGGCGGGATGTGTTTATTTATGGGGCATCTTATGCCGATTTGCTTCTTATCCGTACTCGGATTTTGTCTTCCGCTTCCGCTTGATACTCTGATGTTTGATGTATGAGGAGATATCCTAAACTATTATATCTATCTAGGATATTTGGATCTTGCCGTATGGCGTTGCTATATTTCCTTTCTTTTTAGATGGAATGACTCTGAGAACCATTGTATGGTGGCTTGCATACATACTCATTTGTGTATGTAGTTGATCCCTTCGCCTGCCGATTACGCCGCCCGTTCTTGTCCCGATGTTTGGAAATGGTTGGGACGGCCGAAAGGTCTACCTGTGAGTGGCATTTGGGCCCCACCGTACTATTTCAACCATTTCCATTCATCCAGGCTTGTAACTAGGAGCGTAATTCACCGAGGTAGTTACATGCCACCCTAGAACGCCTCCCCAACCAGGAGGTTGGGGTTGGCGCAGATCGCAAACAACTCGGGGTTCTCGAAGCGCAGAGGGAGCGGGCCAAGACAGGGGTCGAGCCAGAAAAGGGTGTCCATTCCATCGCCTATGGAAATGGACAACCCTTTACGGATAGCTGGCTTGATGTCCTGGATGGCCCGCCAAAACTGCGAGCCCTCCCGACGCTCGCAAGCAAACAACGGCCGGCCCCGAAGATACTTCGCTTTAATCAGCTGTAGCATCTTTCAGAATCCTCCACACCCATCTAAGGAGTAACGCCACATTCATGTGGCGAGAGGCGATGATACCTAAACCCTCTAGCTCCTTGGGGGTGCAGATATCAGCCCACTTCACCATATGGTACTTCTGGTGCCCATCTGAAAGAACATGTTGGGACCCATGTGTGGTTTTGGTAATTAATGACAATCTTTATGAACTAATGTGTGTATTAAGTTATACTTGTAGGATTTGTCCATTGGCATCGCTTGGAGCATGTGTTGGCTTCAAGGTCAATGAAATGCAAAGAAGATTTGTTGGGCATGCTCAATATGCAAGGTCGATGATGAGGAATTAAGAAAGGCGTTCCATCTTGAGAAGGGCAAGACCGTCTACATCAAGCTCAAGTGGATTGCTCAAGGCAAAGGTATAATCTTGATAGGTTTTCTCTTTTGCCGGTCTCATGTTGTGTGTGTGAGACCGGGTTTAGGATAGATAACCGTACTATCAAGAGGGCTCTCGTATGAGTAATTCGGTCACATCGTTCAGGGAGAGCTCAAACCTTTGCATACTTGCATCATCATTTTTGGTTGTTATTTGTTCTTATCCATGTGAGGATATATAGCTTGTGGTAATCTCCATAACAAGCTCTTGTTCATCAAAATCGGATCTCCATTTGTATCTTGTTGCGATTTTTATTTATGTGGCTTTTCGGTTTCTCACCAAGTGAGGTATATCACATTATTCTACTTGATACTTTCTCACTTGGTGATAATCAATATTTCCACTTTTTAATGGAAAGCCCTTTTCGCCCTCTATCCAACGCAATTGGAATCGGGTCAATCGGAGCTACCGTTTTTAAGTTATGACCATTTGCATATTTGTCGTTTTAATTCTAAAAAGAAAAAGAAAAACTGTGTTACTGGGCCGTCCGGTACTACCGGGCCCAGTACCGGTCGACCCAGTGCGCGGTCCAGCTCTCAGAGCAGCCCGGCTGTGGCTTCCGGTCCTACCGGCCTGGCCCGGTAGTACCGCCCGAGTGGGCCGGTACTACCGGCCGGCCCAGTTTATCCTTTTGGATCTAGATTTGTGCTGTTGCCGTGTGTTGACCTCGCCATTTGGGCCCGGCTGGCCTCGCTCCCGCGACCTGCGCGCTCGCATGCCCGCATGTGCGCTGCCTCGATGCTGCCACGTCGTTGTGCCTGGGGTCCGCCGCGCCCCTCCCGCGCGGGCCGCGTCGCCCGCTGCAGCTGCTGCCTCGCTACGCTGCTTGCGCTGCTGCTCGCTGCGCGCACCGTACGGCCCGCCAGCTGCATGCAATGCTGCTGCTGCTGCTGCGTGCTAGCCTGATGCGCGCGCGTGTATGCATGCACTGCTGCTCGCGCTGCTGCCCTGCTGCTAGCTGCCGCTGTAGCCATCGCATGCGCGCGCACGCTGTATGGGCCAGCTGCTGCTCTGCTTTTTTTCCTCTTCTTGGCTCGTTCGTTTTTACTCCACCCGATTTGATTTGTTCGGTCGGTAGTACCGGTCGCATCCGGTACTACCGGTCCGTCCAAAAAAAATAGCCCCAACGGCCATATTTTATGGGCCCTCTATTTAAGCTTTGCCCGTTTTCAGTTTAGGTAGCTCCTCTATTATTTATTAGGCTAAACTTTGTCCACACTTGCTCTAGATCTTGAAGCTTGCCTAATCTTTTCCCTCCGATGATTCTTGCCCATATTTGAGTGGAAAAGCGAGGAGATCTAGCTCCACGTTTTGACCTAACCGATTCATCTCTTTGTGAACGCATCTTTGGGGATCTAGATTTTGAGGGATTTTGTGTCTCTCTTTGATTTCTCCTCTCTTGTTCCCCCAATAGCTTTGGTAGCTTTGTTGGAACTTGAGAGTGAGGGATTTGAGCATCTTTGTGGTGTTCTTGCCATTTGCATTTGTTGCATCGGTTTGGTTTCTCCTCGGAGGATTTGGTTTGAATTGCTCATTGGAGCTTGTCCCTCTTGGGTTCTTGGAACCCTAGACGGTTTTGTGGCCTTGGTGGCATTGTAACCTTGGTGTCATTTGTTGAGGCCTTTTGTGGCGTTTGTTGGGAGCCTCCAATTAAGTTGTGGAGTTGTGCCCCAACCTTGTGAGAGGTTCCGGTTGCCACCGACAAGTGCACCGATAGTGGAAGCGTGGATCGATCCCGTTGGGGTGAGATTCACCGGAGAATAAGAGAGGCCTTTTGTGGCGTTGGTGGTTTGATACCACCCCCTCTCCAAACGAGACGTACTCCATGTTGGGAGGAACTCGGTAAAATATCGGTGTCCCCGCGTGCCTCGGTTATCTCTATACCCGAGCTCTTTACTTATGCACTTTACATTGTGATAGCCTTCGTGCTTGAAGTAATATATATCTTGCTATCAATTTGTTGCTTGTATTGCTTAGCATAAGTTGTTGGTGCACATAGGTGAACCTTAGTTGTTTCTAGGTTGTGCTTTACAAAGTAAACACTAGTTTTATTCCGCCTTTGTTGAGCCACTCTAGGAAAAGTTTTAATCGCCTATTCACCCCCCTCTAGGCGACATCTGTATCCTTTCAATTGGTATCAGAGCCCGGTCTCTCATTTTAGGCTTCACCGCCTTGAGAGTAAATATGTCGGCTAGGGGATTAGTGCACAAAGACACGCTCACATTCGATGGCAGAAATTATGATGTTTGAAAAATTCGCATGCTTAATTTATTTCGGGAAATTCACCCAATTATCGAGGGCTATCTATATGTAGGTTTCTCTTCTCCTATGGATGCCCAAAACGAATCTTTAGAGGAGAAGTTAAACTCTCATATAGATGCTCTAGCTACTAATTTTTTTTGCATGTTGTGAGCAATGTAGTTCTTTCGTCTATCATGCCTTATTCAAGCGCTCATGAGATATGGACCAAGCTTCAAGATAAATATAGCAAGTCCAACATTATTGAGGATGATTGTGTTGCTTCCACTTCTGGTCGAGATGAGTTCTCATCGTCTACCACTTCACCAACATGTGATTTTTCACAAGGTAATGATATGGTGAGTGGTGATAGAAATTGCAATATGGATAGTGTGTTCACTATTTGTAATCCCTCATATCTATCTAGTTGCAATGATCTATCTTTGGACCTTAACACTTCTAGCACTCAAAATTCCTCACATGCTTGTGTTAATAGTCCTTGCATATCATGTAGAAATGACTTGAACAAATCTCATGATGATATGCTCATGTTGTCTTGTTGCCATGATAAAAATGCTTCTATTTCCTCTAGTGCTTGTGTTGCTAACCATGTAGAGGAAAATGAAGATTCTATGGGCCAAGACAAGGTCTTGAAGAGAGCTTCAAGTGCAATCTCATCATCACCTTCCTCCGGTTCTCACATGTGCCTTATGGCTAAGGGAACAAAGGTAACCTCTTTGAATCCCATTGTATCTCATGATGATGTTGATGAGGTTGAGAATGATAATGATGATTATAGAAGTAAGTATGATATTACCTCTATTAAGAAAATGGGAGAGGTTGTCTATAGTGCTCTCTACAAAAATAAACTTGCTTCCTCCAACCTTCTTGAAATCTTGAATTATGCTATAGAAGGCAATGATCTTATTGAGGAGCAAGAAAACATAATTGATGAAAAGTTTGCACTTGAGCGTGAATATGCTAATGAACTTGCTCAAGTAAAGGACTCCCTTGAAGAAGAACAAACCACCAAAGAATCTCTTGAGGAGACTTTTACTCTAGAATTATCTAGAGTAAATGAATACCATGATAGAGAACTTGCGGTGGCTAACTCCTTCAAGATAAAAAATGATGAACTTGAAGTTGCTTATGCTAAACTTGTGGAGGATTTTAAGCACCTCGAAAATGGCTCTCGGGTCGTTAAGAGGGAGCTCATCAAACTCACCGAGTCACATGAGCAACTTAAAGCTTCATATTCAAAAGAGCTTGCCAAGTTGCCCTCACCTCTCACTAATAATGATGATGCTTGTGCTACTAACTCTATTTCTTGTGAAGCATCTATTTTGGAGGAGAATGTTGAGCTAAAGGCTCAACTTGCTTTGCTAACTAGCAACTATGGGAAATTAGAAGAAAGCCATGTTAAGCTCTCAAGCTCACATGAGGATCTCCTAGTCTCCCATGGTAGGCTAAAGTTGGCTCATGAGGCCATCGTGACAAAGGTAACATCTAGTGGGCCTCATGTGGACATTAGCACTACATCTACTCCAAATGTTATATTGTCATGTGCTAGTCCTTGTAATTCATCCTCTCACAACCATGCTATATCTCATGATGAATTACATTCCATGCCTTGTTGCTCTAACAATGTAGCATCTACTTCCTCTAGTACTTGTGTTGAAACTAACCATGTAGAGGAAATCAAAGAGCTCAAGGCTCAAGTCACTTCTTTGAGAAATGACTTGAAAAAGGGTCATCAAGGGAAGGTCACACTCAACAAAATCTTGAGTGTGCAAAAATCCCCCAATGACAAGAGTGGGCTTGGATTCAACTCCAATGTCAAGAAAAAGTCCACTATCAAGTTGAAGCACAAGGATAACAAGAATAATGGCCAAGATCAAGTCAAGAATCCGGCCAACATTGTTTGCTTCAAGTGCAAGGAAGAAGGGCATCATGTCAAACATTGCCCATTAAAGAAGAAGTCCCTTGGCAAGAAGCAACAAGGGAAGCGGCCTCAAGCTCCACATATTGTTAGAGATGGGCCTCCTCCCAAGAAGACTCAAGCTCTTCCTCAAGTTGTTTCTTCATCCAAGAAGAAAGATGGCAAGAGTAGAAATTGCTACATATGCCGCGAGAAGGGGCATATTTCTTCCTCATGCACTATCGGTATCTCCTCATCCAACCCTATCATTATTGATGATGCTTATTCTCTTTGTAAGGATGAGGTTGGCAATGTGTTTGCCAAATTTGTTGGTGCCCAATGTGGTGTCAAGAAAAGATCCATTTGGGTTACCAAGCCTATTGTGACTAACCTCTTAGGACCCAACTTGGTTGGGGACCAACAAGCCAAAACTTGATAAATAGGTATTGTTGGAGGGCATTGGAGTCTTGGCTACATTATGAAGAATTGAGGGATCTTCATCAATTATTATTTTCAAGCCAAGCCATTTTGATTATCTTGATTATATTATATTTCCAATGTTCCTCCTTGCGGTAACATATGCTAAACTCTTTACATTGAAAGTTACTCGCCCCTTTGTGCATGTGTTGGTTTTGTATCTTTCATGTTTTTGTACATATTGTGCTTTCCACTTAATTATCTTGAGATATCAATCATATTTGTGTATGATTAAGTGGCACAACATGTATGTGTGTTTCTTGTGCTTGAGCCTTGCTTGGTTATATTTGGTATCTTATTTGGCTCTTGTGAGGGATTAATGGACTATCCCATTTTGGGGGAGTGTTATGCTTGGGCATTCCACAATCCTAAAATTGTGTGTACATGAGGAATACCACCTAGTATTTATATTGGATTATTGTCTAGTCTCTATGTGGTACAATTCTCATGATAAATTTAAGTTTTATAATGTCCATTAATTATCTCTATTTGTATTATTTTGCCTCGTGTTGGTTTTATGGTAGTATCACATTATGGGGGAGTCATATGCTTAGTGCATATTACAATCCTATAAAATGTGAATATTCGAGGTTGTGTCGCTTAGAATTGATATTGATAATTATCTAGCACCTATGTGACACATTTGCTCATACAAGTTCCAATTTGCTCGAATGCCTTTATTGATCATATCTTGGATCTTGTATATGAGAGTGTTTATTGGTATGTGTTTCCTCATATTTAGATCTCTATATCATCATGGAAACCATTTGCTTCAAGTTACTCTAATCACTAGTGATTGTGTGACTATTGGAAGCCACCAAGAATCTTGTTTGAAGTATCGTGCTTAATTTCTTATATTTATTTATATGCTTCTTGTTGTGACTATGATCTTGGATATCCATGCACGCTACCTTGGGAAAATTACTCCCAATATTTCTTGTCCTTGGACAATGAGCACCCAACGTATGGTAGAATTTATTGATCATATTCACTTTGGCCCTTGCTTAATTTTATCCTATCTTTGGCCAAGAAAATGTTTTGTGTTGTCTCCCAAGCCTTCCTTGCTTCTTGTGGATCTTCTTATTTTATTGATATCCTCTTGTGTTTTACTTATCGTAGGGACTAGTGATGATCCCATTTGTGTGCATTTTGCATTTAAAAGGAAAATCCTACATAATGCACTATCTATGGGGGAGCTCACCTATATTATTTAGAACACTCATATTTATGCTTCTTTGTTTGGTCCATATCGGGTTTTATGTGCTTGGAACCTCAATCTTTTCGTTTTGGTATTTTGTGCCATCATGAGAAGTTTGGGGAGTTTGGTTTCTTGTTGGAACATTTCTCCTTTTGGGAGTTGGTTTTGTCTCATTTCTTGCTTCTTGATTTGACCATTTTAGAATGAGATAAATCCTTGAGCATTTTTATTTCTATCTATTTTTGCTCTTTTGGCCTTAGCCTAGTTCATTTGTTGAACTTGTGATCGTTCATGTGTTGAATTGGTCCTTTGATACAATTTGGACACCGCTTGTCTTGTCACACTCTTGTGTGTGCCATCTCGGTTTACTTGGTGTTTTTGTTCAAATTGTATCTCCTTTTTGGTTCTTGAAAGCTTTATGCATGCATATTTACTATATGTTTATATTATGGCATGCTTGCTTTCTTTTATCCAATATATAAGGGAAACTCCACCAAATCCCATCGGCTAAGTTGTGCATGAAATTCAATTTCATATCAATATGCACATAATTACGTGGAGTCTCTCCTATGTATTGTAGTTGCACTAACTACTTTGGACCCAATAAGTTTGGGGACCATTTTGTACTTAATTATGTTTTAGGTACATTGGAGATATATTGGATGCTTGTCTTTCATTTTTGAAGAAATGATACTTAGAAGAAAATTTGAGGCAAGCTATAGGATGATCAACGAATTCATATCCTCTACATCCTACCAATCATATCTCGGTAACAAGTATCTCGTTCTCATGCTCACATTTCTTGATTCCAACCGTCTGTCGGTTGCCTTCTAGCATGAATTAATGTATTTGAAATTGTTGTAGTTCTAGCCATGGTTTTAAGAGGACTCTCTAGTGTATATGTGTTTAAGTTGAGATGAGTACATGTAGTTGGGACTATACAAAATCATGCACATGATCCCCCAATCCCAAATATGTCAATCTAGCAATTTTATTGCCTATCATTTCCTCAACTTCTCTCATATGCAATAGTGAGATTTTGCTAGTCTATTTTCTATTATGATACTTGTTGCCTTTCTTCATATATTTCAACTTTCTCCTTTTCCCTTGGAGATAGTTGTAATATATGTAGTGTGTTTGTGTTTGAAGTCCATTATGTACTATAAGATCTATGTGAGCCTTTGGCCATGCTTTGAAGCAAAAATCTTATTGATATATGTTGTGACTTCATTTTTGCTTCCATGTGCTTTATTGTATATCTTCCTTGTATGTGCTTGTTTCTTTATGGGCATATGTCTTTGTGATGTCATCCACTTAGAGACATATACACATATGAGAAGATAATTTTAGTTGATTTTTAAAATCCTTGGAGACCACCTTTCTATTCCTTTTGATTCTTTGGTGGCTTCCAAATTTAATTGCCTATGAGTGCTTGTTCCTCTTGTTTGCATCTTTTGGCACTCATATTTATTCTCTCATGCCTTGTATTGTTAAATGAACTTGGATGAGTGAGGATTCCATGATTATGCACCTTGATTCCAAATACAATTATCATAATTGGTGCATTATCTTTGGGGAGCTCATCTAATTCATCTCATAATGCACATTTGTCTTCTTTCTCATTTGTTGTATTTTAAATACTTATGGGGGAGAGAGGATTCCATATTTGTGCAATATGTATTCTAACGCATTTATGTTGAATAGTGCACAAATCTTGGGGAGCTTCTCTATTTGTTATTTAAAGCACTCTCTTGCTCATATCATAATATCTTGTAGGTTCCATTTGGACTCATTTGTTGTTTTCAAATTGGTTTGTCGGACCTTGTAGTTGCTTGCATCATTTGACTTTATTTTTGCAATCTTCGGGTCCTCGATATAGTTCTACTCCCTCCCAAGTATTCATCATTGGATATGTGCGAAGGCACACCTTTGGAGGAATTATTACTATATTTGCCTTCTAGAACTTGTCACCCATTTCGGCAATCGATGCCAATGGGGGAGAAGTTTTAGAGGATTTAAGGGAAGTTGGTTTATGCATTGAGTTTGTTCTTGTGCATTTATTGCTCATGCTCTTTCATCTTTGTTGTTGCTTAGCATGTGGTATATATAGAGGAAACTCCACCAATGATAATGATTGGCAATATATGCAATGAAATTCAAGTTCATCACACATGCATAGATTGTGGGGGAGTTTGCTCTATATATGATGGTGGTACCAATATCACATACTTTTGTAGTATTTGATATTGGTATTACCATTTTATTCATTAAAATTCCTTATATAAACTCTCTTAAAGGGATTGTCATCAATTACCAAAATGGGGGAGATTGAAAGAACATGTTGGGCCCCATGTGTGGTTTTGGTAATTAATGACAATCTTTATGGACTAATGTGTGTATTAAGTTATACTTGTAGGATTTGTCCATTGGCGTCGCTTGGAGCATGTGTTGGCTTCAAGGTCAATGAAATGCAAAGAAGATTTGTTGGGCATGCTCAATATGCGAGGTCGATGATGAGGAATTAAGAAAGGCGTTCCATCTTGAGAAGGACAAGACCGTCTACATCGAGCTCAAGTTGATTGCTCAAGGCAAAGGTATAATCTTGATAGGTTTTCTCTTTTGCCGGTCTTATGTTGTGTGTGTGAGACCGGGTTTAGGATAGATAACCGTACTATCAAGAGGGCTCTCGTATGAGTAATTCGGTCACATCGTTCAGGGAGAGCTCAAACCTTTGCATACTTGCATCATCATTTTTGGTTGTTATTTGGTCTTATCCATGTGAGGATATATAGCTTGTGGTAATCTCCATAACAAGCTCTTGTTCATCAAAATCGGATCTCCATTTGTATCTTGTTGCGATTTTGATTTATGCGGCTTTTCGGTTTCTCACCAAGTGAGGTATATCACATTATTCTACTTGATACTTTCTCACTTGGTGATAATCAATATTTCCACTTTTTAATGGAAAGCCCTTGTCGCCCTCTATCCAACGCAATTGAAATCGGGTCAATCGGAGCTACCGTTTTTAAGTTATGACCATTTGAATATTTGTCGTTTTAATTCTAAAAAGAAAAAGAAAAACTGCGTTACTGGGCCGTCCGGTACTACCGGGCCCAGTACCGGTCGATCCAGTGCGTGGCCCAGCTCTCAAAGCAGCTGGCTTCCGGTCCTACCGGCCTGGCCCGGTAGTACCGCCCGAGTGGGCCGGTACTACCGGCCGGCCCAGTTTATCTTTTTGGATCTAGATCTGTGCTGTTGCCGTGTGTTGACCTCGCCATTTGGGCCCGGCTGGCCTCGCTCCCGCGACCTGCGCGCTCGCACGCCCGCATGTGCGCTTGCCCCGCTGCTGCCACGTCGCTGTGCCTGGGTTTCGCCGCGCCCCTCCCGCGCGGGCCGCGTCGCCCGCTGCAGCTGCTGCGCTGCTGCCTCGCTGCGCTGCTTGCGCTGCTGCTGCGTGCTAGCCTGATGCGCGCGCGTGTATGCATGCGCTGCTGCTCGCGCTGCTGCCCTGCTGCTAGCTGCCGCTGTAGCCATCGCATGCGCTGCTGCCCTGCTGCTAGCTGCCGCTGTAGCCATCGCATGCGCGCGCACGCTGTATGGGCCAGCTGATGCTCTGTTTTTTTTCCTCTTCTTGGCTCGTTCGTTTTTGCTCCACCCGATTTGATTTGTTCGGTCGGTAGTACCGGTCGCATCCGGTACTACCGGTCCGTTCAAAAAAAATAGCCCCAACGGCCATATTTTCTAGATCCTCTATTTAAGCTTTGCCCGTTTTTAGTTTAGATAGCTCCTCTATTATTTATTAGGCTAAACTTTGTCCACACTTGCTCTAGATCTTGAAGCTTGCCTAATCTTTTCCCTCCGATAATTCTTTCCCATATTTGAGTGGAAAAGAGAGGAGATCTAGCTCCACGTTTTGACCTAACCGATTCATCTCTTTGTGAACCCATCTTTGGGGATCTAGATTTTGAGGGATTTTGTGTCTCTCTTTGATTTCTCCTCTCTTGTTCCCCCAATAGCTTTGGTAGCTTTGTTGGAACTTGAGAGTGAGGGATTTGAGCATCTTTGTGGTGTTCTTGCCATTTGCATTTGTTGCATCGGTTTGGGTTCTCCTCAGAGGATTTGGTTTGAATTGCTCATTGGAGCTTGTCCCTCTTGGGTTCTTGGAACCCTAGACAGTTTTGTGGCCTTGGTGGCATTGTAGCCTTGGTGGCATTTGTTGAGGCCTTTTGTGGCGTTTGTTGGGAGCCTCCAATTAAGTTGTGGAGTTGTGCCCCAACCTTGTGAGAGGTTCCGGTTGCCACCGACAAGTGCACCGATAGTGGAAGCGTGGATCGATCCCGTTGGGGTGAGATTCACCGGAGAATAAGGAAGGCCTTTTGTGGCGTTGGTGGTTTGATACCACCCCCTCTCCAAACGAGACGTACTCCATGTTGGGAGGAACTCGGTAAAATATCGGTGTCCCCGCGTGCCTCGGTTATCTCTATACCCGAGCTCTTTACTTATGCACTTTACATTGTGATAGCCTTCGTGCTTGAAGTAATATATATCTTGCTATCACTTTGTTGCTTGTATTGCTTAGCATAAGTTGTTGGTGCACATAGGTGAACCTTAGTTGTTTTTAGGTTGTGCTTTACAAAGTAAACACTAGTTTTATTCCGCCTTTGTTGAGCCACTCTAGGAAAAGTTTTAATCGCCTATTCACCCCCCCCTCTAGGCGACATCTGTATCCTTTCACCATCATTGGCCATCCATAAGAAACGGGAGAGTTCCTTGTCAAAGTTAGCATGTACCCCTTCCGAAAGGAGGTACATCCCCATCATATACATGGGGAGGCTAGACAGGCACGAGTCAATCAGGACCGTCTTGCTCTCCTTGGAGGTGAACCTCCCCTGTCAGGGTTCGAATTTCGCCTTAACCCGACCCATGAGGGGCTTCAGGTCCCTAATAAGGATCCTGGAATCCCTTACTGGCATCCCTAGATAATTTAGGGGAAAAACCGCCAAGCGGCAGTTAAGGTTATCCGCGATCCTCTGCTGATCCTCTTCGGAATACCCCAACCCCATGACTTCACTTTTATCAAAGTTGATTTTGAGGCCTGACATAGCCTCAAAGCAAAGGAGCAGGAACTTTAGGTTAATGATATCCTGCTCCGAGTCCTCCACCATAATCATGGTATCGTCCGCATATTGGAGGTGGGTCACCTCCCCCCCCCCCTCCAGGGATAAGATGCCGAACCACACCTGAGATGTGGCCAGAATTCTTGGCCTTATCCAAGATTTCCGCAAGGGCATCAACCGCAGCATTAAACAAGATCGGGGAAATCGGGTCCCCCTGACGAACCCCACACGAGGGTTTGAAATAAGGACCCACCTCCCCATTTATGTTTATAGTTGTGTTCTCACTCATGACAATCTGCATGATCCATCCTATCATGCGATCATCAACTCCACGACGCTGGAGAACCTAGCGTAGAAACACCCAGTCTAGCCTGTCGTAGGCCTTCTGAAAGTCTAGCTTCAGAAAGACACCCCTATGATGACTCACTTTGACCTCATGAATAATTTCATGAAGCGCCAGGATCCCGTCGTGAATATATCTTTCTTTAAGGAAGGCAAATTGGTATGGATGCGTTAGACGCTCCATAACTGGGGCCAGCCTGTGCGCGCATACCTTGGATAGGATCCTCTGGATCATATTTATAATAGTGATGGGCCGGAACTGGCGAATATCCGTGGCCTCCACAATCTTGGGGATCAGACTAATTACACCAAAATTCAGCCGGACCATCACAAGGGTCCCCACATAAAGCTCCTGGAACATAGGCATAATGGCCCCCTGTATCCTCTCCTAGAACCTCTGAAAGAAGACAACCGGGAGGCCATCAGGGCCAGGAGCAGAGTTAGGTTTCATCTACATGATGGCCAGGTGGACCTCCGCTGGCAGGAATGGGAGCGTGAGTTCCACATTCTCATCCTCAGAGACCATGGCCCCTACTGGCCAAAAGTCCGTTGCCAATGCCACCCCTGTACGGGCGCTGCCGAGAATAATTCCTTATAAAAGGCGATGTCCCTGGCTCCCTCCAGAAGATGACCATCCTCCCAGAGGCAAGGGATCGAGCACTTCCTACGTCGGCCATTCGCAATGGCATGGAAGTAAGTTGTGTTCGCATCCCCTTTGAAAAGCCAGTTTTGTTGACTCCGCTGTCGCCAGAAGGTATTGATTCAGTGTCACTTTCACTTGTTTCTTCATGTGCATTTATAGTAAGATGAGTTAGAATCTCAACAAATCGGATGAAATTCATATCTTCGGGGTTTGTTAGACTTGTGTTTCCTTCAGTTTGTGTGACAAGACTAATATTTTCTCCACTTCATGCTAGTGACGATGGAAATCGTGGAGATCCCAGCTAATATCACGCTAGAGTCCATGCTGAAGAAAAGGTACGTCTTCCGCGCCCTCGGTATAGAGCTGGGTAGCCGAAGGAGGTCGGGTTGTTGATGTGTTTTACTTCTCTATGTAGCGGCTGCAGAACTTATTTGCCACTAAATCACAACCATCAAGATCTTTAGAGATGGCGGGGAATGATGTGGCAGTTCAAAGAGATCAAATACATGAAGACCGTCTGGAAGAAAGTAATGAAAGACTTCAACTACACCAAGATGAAAAAGAAGAAAAAGGAAAATGAATTTCTTTACCAATGATAAGTGAAGGACCAAAATATCTGACAAAAGGACAACTAGCTTAGAGACTGAAAAATTGGTATGCATTTTGACACTAGAATTTCGGTACCATTTTTGTATGACATTTACCTTCAGGCTTCTCCTTACTCACCTATGTAAATTATGATCCACTACAATATTACTGACATTTCTGTTTTCTGACTTCTTTCAAAACGTTTTCTTGCCCACCGAAGCGCCGCGCCTTCCTACCTACCTAGTACCACACATTCATGATGCAGGGAGTGCCGAAGAAAGAGCCTCCAAGATGGTCTTCTCCGTTCGGGTCAGCTAGGATGCAACAAAATTGAGGTGAACAGTTAGGGATGTAATCGGATCGGATTGGATGTTGTTCTTACGATATCCTCATCCACATTTTTCCACCAGATTTAGATCGGAGCGGATGCTGAATAGTAACCGGTTGCGGATTCGAATGCGGATATATCGGACCACGGATTAGGATCGGAAATGGAGCGGACAAATAGATTGTGCGTCCGCTTCAGATGATTATAGTCTCCCGTACGATCCACGGATTAGGATCGGAAATGGGCTAGAAAGAAAAAATAGACGGATAAATACACGATTAAGTAGATCATAGATTGTGCGTCCGCTTCAGATGATTATAGTCTCCCGTACGTACTGGTACTGTTTTATAGAGAAGCTTTGCATTTCTACGCCTCATGCAAACATGAAACCGGACAACAGATACAATATAATCAAATGGGTGTAGACGTGTAGTGAATAAATAAATAAAAACTTGATTACCAGTCAGTCGAACATGGTGCACCTCCTTCGTCTAAAAAATGCTGCAAATAGCACTTGAACCAGATAAGAAATGTAACATTAAAATAACATAGCAGAGTGACATACTCACATAGTCACACCCACATTAAAATTCAATCTGATACTGCTGAACACGTATTAAAATTCAGTCTGCCAATATCACAGTGACACACACGCATAAATAAGATCCAATTTGGCAAAATAGCAGCAGCATACTTGCACTTGCACAGTTGCAATAGCACAGGCACGCGCACACACGTTTTCACATAAGATTCAGAGTAGCAAAATTCATAGGATCCACAAAGCATTTGCCAACTATGCAAAGGACATTGTTGCATCATAGGAGCTGCCTTCGTCTCCTTCATCATGAGATTCATGAGCAGGAGCCACTCCATCATCATAAAATTCAGAAGCACCATTAGCCCTTTGTTTTGCCTACAATATATGGTAAGATACATCAAATATTCAACATTCAGGATAGACCAACAAGTGTTAGAGTTAGGATACCTTGTCCTCAAGTAGATCCTCAAGATTCATATTAGTAACTAGTGTTTCCACTAGATCTAGATCATTTGAAATATTGTCCATCTTTTCCCATCCCCCGAAACCCTCCTCCTCCACCCAGCCGCCACCCCTCCTCCCCCACCCAGTCTCCTCTCCTGCCACCATCGCCCTGGGCGTTGCCGGGCAAAGCCCGTGCGGCGTGGCGGCGGCGGTGGCTCGCCTTGGCCGCATCGTGCGGTGGCGGATCTCGCGGCAGCGGCGGCTCGCCTTGGACATTGCGGCAGATGTGACTGTGCAGCGGCGGCGGGGTGCTTCTCCGGCGTGTCGGTGGCAGGGCAGCGAGGAGGCAGTGACCTGGGGATGTGTGCCGAATCAGCGACGGGCTGGGCAGCGGCGGTGGACGGGCTTGTTTTGGGCCTAGATGGGTTCGGACGGGCTCGATCTCTATGCTAGATGTCTCCTTACTC
This sequence comes from Avena sativa, assembly GCA_916181665.1. Lineage (NCBI taxonomy): Eukaryota > Viridiplantae > Streptophyta > Magnoliopsida > Poales > Poaceae > Avena > Avena sativa. The sequence continues at coordinate 365,820,505 of OV702295.1, forward strand.
TGACGAAGACAAGAGTTCTCGGGGCCTCCCACGCAGCATGGGGACACCTGGGGCAGCATCTCTAGGTATGATGGTGGTGGTGGCCTTCTTCTCCGTCGGAGTGGTCGGCTGGGTGGTCTTGCCATTGTGCAGCGGATCCTGCTAGTTTCCGACGAGTGGCGTGGGACAGCTAGCTCGGTTTCAATAAAGGAGGTGGTTCTAGATCCCTCTCAACCCAAGACGAAGATCTGCCGGATGTTGGTCTCCATTTATCTGGTTTCTATGTCGTGTTTCGGAAGGCTCCGCCGGTGAACTCTATAGTGCACTCATGCCATGAGTTTGCTGGATCGGATTGGATTCGGTCGTGCGCACCCATGTTTTACTCTGACCATTTGGTTTCAGAGGGTGCGCTCAGAAGCTCCATTGGCTATTATTATCATGGGGCATGTTCTTGTTCCATGGTGCTAACGGAGAAAGTCATGAAAACCGAGATCTAAGGACTGACAATGGTGGGTCGAGTTTGGGTGGTGATGAGGAATTGGCTAGGTGACTTGTGAATTGGAGTAGTGGCATACAAGTGGGGGCGACTGCAAAGGAGAGGTTCATGGTCCTACCTTTCAGGGTGAAAACCCAGGGTCTGGCCTTAATTGGTTGTGCCTGACAATGGCCTTGTTGAAGGTATTGTTTTGACAGTGTGGACTTTTTTCAGGGTGAAAACCTAAATCTTTGATCGGGCGATGACGGTGTTGGTGCATTGTTCCCTTCTGGGAGGCGTCGTTTTTTGAGGGACTTCTAGTGCTGTCTTGGTGATGGTAGTTTCTCTGTTTCAATGAATGAGTCACTGTAGCGGGGCTTTTTTTAATTCTTCTTTCTTTCTTGGTTGTGTGCATCCGTATGGCCGCTAGGGCAATGCGTTGTTGTAGAGGTTGGGTGTAATTGATATCTTATGATATTAATATATGCTCCTTTCCAAATATATCATTTAGAATAGAGTCGGGATTTTTCTTATCTGAAATTCATAAACATAAGTACATTAGAGTTCCTTGTACAATTACAAAATAAAACAATAACAATAAGAAACACCCTTTCTAGTAGAAGCAACCCAATCTTTGGTGCAGATCAACGCTTCCACAATCTCAGGGTCAAGACGACTATGATATGGATCAATAACACGACCACCAGCACTAAAAGCAAATTGCGAAGTAACCGTGGAGACTTAAATGGCCAACACATCGCAATAAAGCTTACATAGTGTAGGATACACTTCTTGGTTTGCCTTCCACCATGATAAGACATCAAATTTATCAAAAGCAAGTTTATTAGGAAGATTATGTGGTGGTTCAGACACGTATTTATTCAAATCAGATGCAATGGTGCCATCTTCCTCAACTATATTGCAATGAAAACTCTCATAGTATTCATCTTTATCCTCCTCCTCCAAAACATCACTTGCTTCAACTTTATCATTAGAAGTATGTTGAGAAGCACTACGTGATGGTTCATATGATGCATACATCTTAATGGCAGCAATCATGAGCTCCTCCATTTTAGCGGGATACATAAGTTCACCATAAACCTTTTTCATGTAATGTTCTATTCCATTTTTCTTGTATCTAGGGTCAAAAAAATGCCACAGCAAGAGCAATATTTGACTTCTCCCAATATTTATTGAACTTAGTGTTCATTGAGCATGCCATCTTTTTAATGATCTCATTTCTACGAGTACACCACTTAGTAAGTTCATCGCACTTCTTCAAGCATCTACAAAGTTGTAAGGAATTTTCCCAATCAGCTGCTGATGGAACAAACTTCTCAAACCTTCTCTTGTCAAGCTCATAAAGCCTCTGAAAATCCCTTTTATAGAGAAAATCTTCCCTCAACATTTTGTAAGTTGAATTCCACCTTGTTTCAACATCCATTGGTAAACCAGCGTTTTCCTTTAAATTACATTCAACTGCACATTTGTTGAAATCCTCAAACAACGAAGGAGAGGACTTCACTCCCAACATGGATGTTCTAATGTTGGAAACTCCACCTGCAATTTGTTGCAGACCATCTTTAGCAACCAGATTTAATATGTGATTTTCACATCTCACATGAAAGAAATAGCCATCGCATACTAAGGGGCCATGTTTTTTTAGTTATGTGATGACAGCATTGACACATACTTCATTAGCAGTTGCATTGTCCAAAGGGAGAAAACATCTTCTTCTTAATAAACCATCTAATTAAGGAACTGACCAACTCATTTGTCATGTTACTACCGGTATGACCAGGGCCGATGAAAGAGCATTTCCTATCCCAAGTGATTTTGGTGTTTATAACAACACACATATCGGACTAATTATTTGCCAAGTGTACCACGGGTTGTATCAAGAAATACTTGGCTTATTCCTCCCAAAAAAGGGGTCCCTTGCTGATCTACATTTTGCCTCTGTGTTGTCCGGTAGTACCGGAAAAATCATCCGGTACTACCGCACAGGATAGGCAGTACCGGAATTTGCTACTGGGCATGGCAGAGGGTTTGGGCAAACTGCCCAAAACCTTCTGCCGGGCTAGGTACCAAAAAGCGGTAGTACTACATTTTGATACCTATCAGGACAGAAGGTTTGGGCGAGCTTGCCAAATGCCTCAGTACTAATCAATACCAAAATGCGGTAGTACCGCATTTTAGTACCTAGAGAGGCAAAAGGTTTTGGCAAGTTGCCAAATGCCACTACCCTCCCCGGTACCAAAATGCGGCACTACCGCATGTGTCCGGTAGTACCGTGCCCTAGGGCCGGTACTACCGCTTTGCGGTAGCACCACAATTTGGTACCGTTGGAGTTTGGGGCCAGTGTGCCTTGATGGCGCATCTCCGGTACCTGGCCGGTAGTACCGGTGTTTTCCGGTACTATCGCTTGGGAATCCGGTACTACCACTGCAATAAATTCTCAATGGTCAGATCTGCTCAGAGGGCTATAAATGCACCCCCACCTACCTTGAAAAGGTTGCTCGTCTCATTCAAGAACACCACCTACATTTGAGCCACCAAATCGCCAAGATCTCTTCACTCAACCATCTAAAGTCTTTGATCTTTGGAGATTCGAAGGAGGAGGCCTTGATCTACTACTTTACCAAAAGAGATCTTTATTCCCCCTCATTCATTTGAGGGCCCCTTGCTCTAGTGTTTTCTTTGGAAACCCTAGTTCTAGATTTGGTTCTTACAAGCTTGTCTTTGATTGTTTTGACAGCTTGCTTGTATTTGGGAGCCTCCAATTAAGTTGTGGATGTGTGCCCCGAACTTCTTGTAAAGGTGCCAGCTTCCACCTCGAAGGTTGTCGATATAGTGGAAGGTGGATCGATCCCGTTGGGGTGAGATTCATTGGAGAACAAGGGAGGCCTATCGTGGCGTTGGTGGTTTGAAAACACCCCCTCTCCAAACATAGGCGTACTTCCCTTCAAAAGGAAGGAACTACGGGAAACAAATCCTTGTGTCTCTGCGTCCACGACTTTGGTTACTTCTATCCTTTACCGCACTTTACTTACTTGTTCTTGTTTAGTTTTGTGCTAGCTTGTTCTTGTTTGACATATAGGTAAATTCACCTTAGTTTCATAATCTAGAGAATTTACCTTTCTTGTCAAACCCTAATTTATAAAAGAAGAAATTTTGAAGGAGCACCTATTCCCCCCCCCCCTCTAGGTGCCTATACGATCCTTTCAATTGGTATCAGAGCCTCGGATCTTTATTTGGGCTTTACCGCCTAAGAGTATATGGGTAGCAAAGAAGGGGAAGTGGATGGTGAGACTATCGCCTCGATGACCATGGAGGATCTCAATAACTTGGAAAAAAGATTGAGCTCCACCATGGCCAACGAGATCAAACAATTGCACAAGTTACTTGAGCAACTTGTTAAAGATAAGGTTGGCTCATCATCCCCTTCTCCTCAAGAGGAACTGCTGCCTTCATCCAAAGAGAATGCCCCGGCATCTCCCACGGATAAGGTGGTGGGGGATAATAAAGGCAACATTAACTCCTCCACAAAAAGTGACATGGTTACACCATGCGGGTACACGACCTCAGCATACCTGGTCCAGCCCAAGGAAGGCCCACGACAAATATACACCGGCCCATGAAGATTTTCGGGTGGCCAGGGCCCATGACGCCTTCGGATCCTTGGAGAGCAAGACTAGAGTAGATAGAAAAATCAAAAGGGGTAAACCCTAAAACCTGTAACCGACTCGGTCTGTGCCTAGGACCTGCCTAACTCTATATAAAGGCTAGGAGGGCACGACGAGGAGGGCACTTCATACCACCGCATTGTAGGGGTTCGTAGCATGGAAAACAAAAAAATTCTACCGCATGCAAACAAACAAGCCAAGATCTATCTACTAGATTGTAGCAACGAGTCGATAGATGAACTCACCCTCGAAGATTCCAAAGCGGTTAACGAGATCGGATTCTCGTGGGTGATGTAGTCGTACTCTTGCCGATATCAAGATCGTGTAGACGATCCTACCGGCGCTGCGTTCCATCAGCGCTTCCGCAGTCGGTCACACGTTCGGTACTTGATGATACCTTCCTCTCCCTTGTTCCAGCAGGCAGCGGAGGTTGTAGCACTCTCCTCGCGATTCCAGCAGCACGACGGCGTGGTACTGGAAGTAGAGGGGAGATCTCGCAAGGCTTCGCCTTAAGCCGGAGCGAGTATGGTGGACTATGAGAGAGGCCTTGGCGATCTAGGGTTTAGAGGCACCAAGGAGAGAGGGCTAGGCCGTTGGCTAGGGCAAGGGGAGGGCCCCAACTCGGCGGCTAGGAGGAAAACCTAGGGCGGCGGCGACTTGGTGGCCGGCGGCTAGGATTAGGGTTTGGTGGAGAGAGGTGTGTCCTAGAGGGGGCACCCCTGCCCCTTCTTTTATAGGTGGGAGGGCACCGGCCAGGGGGAGGGAGTCCTCCCCCAAGTCGGCCTCCTTGGCCGGCGGGTGGAGGGAGAGGAACTCATCCCCAAGTAGGTTTCCTACTCTCCCTCCACCAAGCAAAACTGCCGTTTGACTTTTCAAATTGGCGTTTGACTTTTCAAACTAGGATTTGATTTATCCCTTTATTTTTCCCAGCCATGGTACCTAGTACATGATGCAACCATTCCAACTTGTTATGACACATTCATGTACCCTTCCCCTCCGGAGTGTCGGACCTTCCGGACCCTTCTAGAACATTCCCGATGAAAACACCGGAATCATTCTCCAACTCCGAAACAGGACTTTCCTTATATGAATCTTATTCTCCGGACCATTCCGGATCTCCTCGTGATATCCTGGATCCCATCCGAGACTCCGAACAACATTCGGTCTCTTACACATCATTCCATAACTACTCAACAACATCGAATCCTTAAGTGTGTCTCCCTACGGTTGGTGAATTATGCGGACATGATCGAGACGCTTCTCCGAACAATAACCAATAGAGGAATCTGGAAATTCATATGGCTCCCACATATTTCTACGATTACTTTGCGATCGAATGAACCACTTACATACGATACCAATTTCCCTTTGTCTCATGATAGTTTACTTATCCGAGGTTTTGATCGTCGGTATCTCTGCATACCTAGTTCAACCTCGTTACCGATAAGTACTCTTTTCTCATTCCCGTGGTATGTGATCCCTTGTGAGCCAGTCACATGCTTGCAAGCTAATTGGATGACATTCCACCGAGAGGGCCCAGAGTATATCTATCCGTCATATGGATGGACAAATCCCACTCTTGATTCATGTGTCTCAACCCATACTTTCCGAACACTCAATGCCACCTTTATAGCCACCCAGTTACGATGTGGTGTTTGATGTCATCAAAGCATCCTTCCGGTGATGGTGATAAGCATGATCTCATGGTCGAAGGAATTAGGTTACTATGTATCAGAAAGCATATAGCAATTGAACTATTAAAATGACTTGATCATTATGCTACGCTTATCTATAGGAGTATGTCCATCATACCATTCTCCTAATGATATGATCTTGTTGTTAATAATATCTCAATGTTCATGATAGGGAAACCACAATCATCTATTAACCAACAATCTAGTATTATGAAGAGGCTTTACTAGGGACTCTAATTTAGTTTACAAATCACACAAGTATTAATGTTTCCTTGTTAATACTGTTATAGCATGAATGTAAACATTTATCATAAACACAAAGATATAATAATAACTACATTTATTATTGCCTCTAGGGCATATCTCCAACATTCTCCCACTTGCACTAGAGTCAACTAATCTAGATTACATGGTAATATACCGAACACCCATGGCAGTTTGGTGTTGGTCATGTTTTGCCCTCGGGAGAGGTTTAGTCAACGGATCCGCCACATTCAGATCTGTGTGTACTTTGCAAATCTTTATGTCACCATCTTGGACATGTTCTCGAATAGCGTGAAAATGTAGCTTGATGTGCTTTAGCTTCTTGTGTGACCTTGGTTCTTGTGCATTGGCTATGACGCCCATGTTATCACAGTAGATAGACATTGGATCCAGCGCACTTGGAACCACACCGAGCTCTGTAATGAACTCCTTCATCCATATCGCTTCTTGTGAAGCCTCCAAAGCAGCTATTTATTCCGATTTAGTTGAAGATCTCGCCACAACGCTTTGCTTTGCACTCCTCCAGCTAACTGCTGCACCATTCAAAATAAATACTTATCCAGATTGAGATTTAGAATCGTCTAGATCGGTGTTCAAACTAGCATCGGTGTAACCATTAACAACGAGTTGTTCATCACCTCCATAAGAAAGAACCATATCCTTAGTTCTTCTCAAGTACTTAAGGATGTTTTTGACCGCTATCCAATGATCCACTCCTGGATCACTTTGATATCTGCTAGTCAAACTAACAGCATATGCAATGTCGGGTCTAGTACATAGCATGGCATACATTAGATATCCTATGGCTGAGGCATAGGGAGTCTTACTCATCCTTTCTCTATCTTCTGCCGTTGCTGGACTTTGAGTTTTACTCAAGGTCGTATTGGGCAACATGGGCAAGAACCCTTTCTTGCTATCTTCCATTCCAAACCTCTTTAGAACTTTGTCCAAATATGTACTTTGTGACAATGATATTAGGCGTCTCGATCTATCTCTATAAATCTTTATGCCTAATATGTAAGCTGCTTCGCCAAGATCTTTCATTGAAAAACTATTATCCAAATATTCCTTGACACTATTTAGAAGGTCTACATCATTCCCAATCAACAATATGTCATCTACATATAGTATTAAGAATGCTACAGAGCTCCCACTCACTTTCTTGTAAATACAAGCTTCTCCATAAGTTTGTATAAAACCAAAGCTTTTGATCACCTTATCAAAACGTTGATTCCAACTTCGGGATGCTTGCTTCAATCCATATATGGACCGTTGAAGTTTGCACACCTTGTTAGCATTTTTGGGATCGATAAAACCTTTCGGTTGCATCATATACAACTCTTCATCAATGTCTCCATTGAGGAATGCTGTTTTGACATCCATCTGCCATATTTCATAATCGTAATATGCAGCGATTGCTAACATAATCCTCACAGACTTTAGCTTCGCTACTAGTGAGAAAGTCTCATCATAGTCAACTCCTTGAATTTGCCGAAACCCTTTTGCGACAAGTCGAGCTTTATAGACAGTAACATTACCATCAGCATCTGTTTTCTTCTTGAAAATCCATTTGTTCTCGACAGCCTTTCGGCCATCCGGTAAGTCCACCAAAGTCCATACTTGGTTTTCATACATGGATCCAATCTCGGATTTCATGGCTTCTTGCCATTTATTGGAATCTGGGCTCATCATTGCTTCCTCATATGTCTTAGGGTCATCGGTGTTATCCACGAACATGACAATCATAACAGGATCATACCAATCAGGAGTGGTACGATTTCTCGTTGACCTGCGAGGCTCTGTAGCAACTTCAACCGAAGTTTCATGATCATCATCATTAGCTTCCTCTCTTATTGGTGTAGGCGCCATAGGAACTTCTTCCGGTGCTGCTCTACTCGCAAGTTCGAGAGAAGGTTCGACAACCTCGTCGAGTTCTACTTTCCTTCCAGTCACTTATTTCGAGAGAAATTGTTTCTCTAGAAAGGATCCATTCTTGGCAACGAAGATTTTGCCCTCGGATCTATGATAGAAGGTATACCCGATAGTTTCCTTCGGGTATCCTATGAAGACGCATTTTTCCGCTTTGGGTTCAAGCTTGTTCGGCTGTAACTTCTTTACATAGGCTTCACAACCCCAAACTTTAAGGAACGACAATTTAGGTTTCTTCCCAAACCATAGTTCATATGGTGTCGTTTCAACGGATTTAGATGGTGCCCTATTTAAAGTGAATGCGGCTGTTTCTAATGCATAACCCCAAAATGATAGCGGTAAATCTGTAAGTGACATCATAGAACGAACCATATCTAAGAGAGTTCGATTACGACGTTCGGACACACCATTACGCTATGGTGTTCCCGGCGGTGTCAATTGTGAAAGTATTCCGCATTTCTTCAAATGCTCTCCAAACTCGTAACTTAGATATTCACCTCCACGATCAAAACGTAGAAATTTAATCTTCTTATTACGTTGATTCTCTACCTCACTTTGAAATTCCTTAAACCTCTCGAAAGTTTCGGACTTATGTTTCATGAAATAGATATACCCATATCTACTCAAGTCATCCGTGAAGGTAAGAACATAACGATAACCACCGCGCGATGCTACACTCATTGGTCCACACACATCGGTATGTATGATTTCCAATAAGTCTGTAGCTCGCTCCATCATACCAGAAAATGGGGTCTTAGTCATTTTACCCATCAGACATGCTTCGCATCTTTCAAGTGATTCAAGAAGTCCATCGAAATGGAGTTTCTTCATACGCTTCACTCCGATATGACCAAGACGACAGTGCCACATATAGGTCGAGTTATCGCTCAATTTCAAACATTTAGCCTCAATGTTATTTATGTGTGTATTACTACAATCGAGATTCAATAAGAATAGACCATCTATCAAAGGTGCATGTGCATAAAACATATTACTCATATAAATCGAACAACCATTATTCTCAGACTTAAACAAGTAACCGTCTCGCAATAAACAAGATCCCGATATAATGTTCATGCTCAACACAGGCACCAAATAACAATTATTTAAGTATAAAACTAATCCCGATGGTAGATGAAGAGGTAGATTGCCGACCGCGATCACATTAACCTTTGATCCATTTCCAACGCGCATCGTCACCTTGTTCTTCGCTAGCTTCCGTTTATTCTGCAGCACCTGTTTCGAGTTACAAATATGAGCAACTGAACCAGTATAAATACCCAAGCACTACTACGAGTACTAGTGAGATACACATCAATAACATGTATATCGGATATACCTTTCTTATTGATGTTGTCGTTCTTAAAATCCGCCATGTACTTTGGGAAATTCCGCTTCCAGTGACCCTCTTGCTTGCAGTAAAAGCACTCAGTATCAGGCTTAGGTCCAGCCCTGGTCTTCTTCACTGGTGCGGTAACTTTCTTACCGCCCTTCTTGAAGTTTCCCTTTTGCTTAGACTTGCCTTTCTTGAATTTGGTGGTCTTATTGACCAACAACACTTGGTGCTCTTTCTTGATCTCCACTTCTGCAGATTTTAACATGGAGAAGAGTTCTGGCAATGTCTTGTCCATGTTTTGCATATTGTAGTTCATCACAAAGTTCTTGTAACTTGGTGGTAGTGATTGGAGGACACGGTGAATCCCCAAAGAATTAGGAATCACTATACCCAAACTTTGGAGTTTATTTGCGTGCCCAGACATCTTAAGCACATGCTCACTGACGGAGCTGCCCTCTTCCATCTTGCAGTTAAAGAACTTTTCAGAAGCCTCATAACTCTCAACTGCCGCGTGAGCCTCAAATATCATTTTGAGTTCACGGACAATATCATGTGGGTCATGGTTCTCAAACCTTTTCTGAAGCTCCGATTCCAAATGATACAAGATAGCACACTGAACTATGGAGTACTGATTCTTCCGAGCGAGGAAAACATTCTTTACCTCATCGGTAGCATCAGTTGTAGGCGGGTCACCCAGCGGTGCATCCAGCACATAGGTCAAATTACCAGCATTGAGGACAATCCTCAAATTGCGGAACCAATCCGCGAAGTTGCTTCCATTGTTTTTCAACTTTTCTTTCTCTAGGAACGCATTAAAATTGATGGTAGGGGCCGCCATTGATCTACAACATATTTGCAATAGTTTAGACTAAGTTTATGACAAATGGAGTTCTAATTAATACTTAAATTAATGTAGGTGAACTCCCACTCAAAACAATATCCCTCACATTGTTTTAGTGATCACATGAACCAAATCCACCACATCAAAACCGATCATCACGAGAGTTGATGTAGCTTCAATGGCGAACAATCGACATGTTCATCATATCTACTATATGATTCATGCTTTACCTTTCGGTGATCCGTGTTCCGAGACCATGTCTGTACATGCTAGGCTCGTCAAGATCAAACCTTAGCTTCCGCATGAGCAAAACTGGCTTGCTCACGTTGTATACACTTGCAGAATCTAACACACCCGATCATCACGTGGTGCTTTGAAACAACAAGCTTTAGCAACGGTGCTTACTAAGGATGAACACTTTAAAACTTGAAATTTGTGTGCTTGAGGGATCATCTTATAATGCTACCATCGTTAACTAAGCAATACAAGATGCATAAAGGATTAACATCACATGCAATTCATAATATGTGATATGATATAGCCTTTCTTCTTTGTGCTTCCGATCTCTATCTTCAAGCACGAACATGATCTCCATCATCACCGGCATTGCATCAAGGTCAATGACGCCGCTCCATGGTTGTCATCCACCAGCTTCAACTATTACAACTACTTTGAATACACACGCGGGTCTTAACAGAATTTAAAGACAATCATATGGCTCCTGCCGGTTGCCAACTTACAATAAGGAACATTGCATACATCAAATATAATCACAATCATGGCCATATCACATCACAGCACACCCCTGCAAAACAAAGTTAGACGCCTCTAATTTTCTTTGCATATTTTACGTGGTTTGGGGCTTTCAATAAGTGTCGCTCTAACTTACGAACAAGAACCACAACGTTGATGCTAGAACTATCAAGTGCCCGTTGTAAATTGGATCTTTACTATAATGGGAGAGACAGACACCCGCAAACCACTTATGCAATACAAGTTGCATGTTCAGCGTGGAGCAAGTCTCATGAACGATGTCATGTAAGGTTAGCCCGGGCCGCTTCATCCCATCATACCGCAAGATGCAAAGTACAAAAGAAGCAATTGATAATAAAAGCACCACCTCCCACAATAACCATTGTGTTCTACTCGTGCAACAGATCTACATATAGACACGGCTCTGATACCACTGTAGGGGTTCGTAGCATGGAAAACAAAAAATTTCTACCGCATGCAAACAAACAAGCCAAGATCTATCTACTAGATTGTAGCAACGAGTCGATAGATGAAATCACCCTCGAAGATTCCAAAGCGGTTAATGAGATTGGATTCTCGTGGGTGATGTAGTCGTACTCTTGCCGATCTCAAGATCGTGTAGATGATCCTTCCGGCGCTGCGTTCCGGCAGCGCTTCCGCAGTCGGTCACACGTTCGGTACTCAATGAAGACCTTCCTCTCCCTTGTTCCAGCAGGCAGCGGAGGTTGTAGCACTCTCCTCGCGATTCCGACAGCACGACGGCGTGGTACCGGAAGTAGAGGGGAGATCTCGCAGGGCTTCGCCTTAAGCCGGAGCGAGTATGGTGGACTATGAGAGAGGCCTTCGCGATCTAGGGTTTAGAGGCACTAAGGAGAGAGGGCTAGGCCAGCGGCTAGGGCAAGGGGAGGGCCCCAACTCGGCGGCTAGGAGGAAAACCTAGGGCGGCGGCGACTTGGTGGCCGGCGGCTAGGGTTAGGGTTTGGTGGAGAGAGGTGTGTCCTAGAGGGGGCACCCCTGCCCCTTCTTTTATAGGTGGGAGGGAGCCGGCCAGGGGGAGGGAGTCCTTCCCCAAGTCGGCCTCCTTGGCCGGCGGGTGGAGGGAGAGGAACTCCTCCCCAAGTAGGTTTCCTACTCTCCCTCCACCAAGCAAAACTGTCGTTTGACTTTTCAAATTGGCGTTTGACTTTTCAAACTAGGATTTGATTTATCCCTTTATTTTGCCCCGCCATGGTACCTAGTACATGATGCAACCATTCCAACTTGTTATGACACATTCATGTACCCTTCCCCTCCGGAGTGCCGGACCTTCCGGACCCTTCTAGAACATTCCCGATGAAAACATCGGAATCATTCTCCAACTCCGAAATAGGACTTTCCTTATATGAATCTTATTCTCCGGACCATTCCGGATCTCCTCGTGATATCCCAGATCCCATCCGAGACTCCAAACAACATTCGGTCTCTTACTCATCATTCCATAACTACTCAACAACATCGAATCCTTAAGTGTGTCTCCCTACGGTTCGTGAATTATGCGGACATGATCGAGACACTTCTCCAAACAATAACCAATAGAGGAATCTGGAAATTCATATGGCTCCCACATATTTTTACGATTACTTTGCGATCGAATGAACCACTTACATACGATACCAATTTCCATTTGTCTCACGATAGTTTACTTATCCGAGGTTTTGATCGTCGGTATCTCTGCATACCTAGTTCAACCTCGTTACTGATAAGTACTCTTTTCTCGTTCCCGTGGTATGTGATACCTTGTGAGCCAGTCACATGCTTGCAAGCTAATTGGATGACATTCCACCGAGAGGGCCCAGAGTATATCTATCCGTCATATGGATGGACAAATCCCACTCTTGATTCATGTGTCTCAACCCATACTTTCCGAACACTCAATGCCACCTTTATAGCCACCCAGTTACGATGTGGTGTTTGATGTCATCAAAGCATCCTTCCGGTGATGGTGATAAGCATGATCTCATGGTCGAAGGAATTAGGTTACTATGTATCAGAAAGCATATAGCAATTGAACTATTAAAATGACTTGATCATTATGCTACGCTTATCTATAGGAGTATGTCCATCATACCATTCTCCTAATGATATGATCTTGTTGTTAATAATATCTCAATGTTCATGATAGGGAAACCATAATCATCTATTAACCAACAAGCTAGTATTATGAAGAGACTTTACTAGGGACTCTAATTTAGTTTACAAATCACACAAATATTAATGTTTCCTTGTTAATACTGTTATAGCATGAATGTAAACATTTATCATAAACACAAAGATATAATAATAACTACATTTATTATTGCCTATAGGGCATATCTCCAACACGCATACACACCTCCACGCCAGATTGCATCTGCGCACCCCTGTAACTTTGGGGTCCGCCATAATCAAGAGCAGACAAGCAGGAGTCGGGTTTTCCCTCCGGAGGCCTGAACCTGGGTAAACCTCATGTCCCCATGTTGCTTGTTTGCTAACCGTTCTGCGATCTCCAGCATCCCCATATTATCCAAACCCAAGTCCATAACAATGGGCATTGACGAGATTAAACCTCGTCAATTGGAGCCGTCTGTGGGAACTGGGGACGCTGATTGTGCGATCGTGACGGTTCCAACCCGAGTGATCTACAACTCCGCGGCGACGGAGAGTCATCTCCTCTTCGGCGCCTTCGACTTCACCGCCCACTCACCGGCCACCATGAGGGACTTCAAGCCCGTCGGCGACGGACTCGAGATCCTATTCGGGAGCTTCTGCTTCCAGGTGGGGCAAACCGGCACCCTCCGTCTCCTAGAGCGGGTGCCCCTGCCATCGATCAGGCCCGCTTTGTGGGCTCCACACCATGTGCTACGCAGATCGCCATTGACAGATGAGTCCTATGATAGCAGCAGCTGCAACTCAGATCTATGCGAACCACCATCGAAGGAAGGGACCTACGGTTCTGGATCTGAAAGCTGTGGCAGCAGCGATCCGTTCTACGAGTGCTACCAGTGCGCCACAGACATCTAGAGTGACGTGGATCAGGAGCACAATCCGCCACCCAACCCATAGGGTAGAAACGGCGGGAATAGAATAAGTCAGTCCCCCCACCCAACGGGAACAACACCGATCGGGTCATCCGCCTCAACGAGGAGGGATGGGCTCAAGCACGTGAGGCCGTGGCCGGCAACAAGATCCTGCCCATGCCTCACGGGACCTACTGATGGCATACCACATGCTCCTAATCGAGGAGCACAAGAAGCAGGTCAAGATGCAGGAGGTGCTTGACAAGAGAAAGCAAGCAGCCTCGGAGTCCAGTGCGCGGCGAGCTGCGCTCTCCGCCATGGGCATTGGCTCCAGCTCGCACGGCAACCACAGCAACAAGAACCGTTCTCGGATGGAGAACATGGACCCCAAGGAGTGTCGTGAGGTGACTTGGGCCCTCAACGCGTCCTTCATGGAGATGGACGCCGACGGCAACATCATCCCGAAGACACCGCAAGCTACGATCATGGCAGCCACCGTGTACCTCGGGTCCCACCCACCTCCGGAGGGGGACCCGAAAAGGGTCATGCACATGTCCACGCTTACCGGACTCGAACTCGTTGGAGCTGCGCTCCACGGAGAAGCTCCTGCGGAGCCAAAGAAGAAGGCTATGGTCAAGTTCAACCGTAGCCCCACACCTTCATCCGAAGACGAAGAGCACGACCTTCCTCGAAGGCACAAGAGCTCGCGCTATCGCAGCCGCGATTACGATGCCTGAAGCGAGCTCACCCAGCGAAAAATCGATAAAGCGCGCGCCAAGCGCACATGATCGTCTGAATCAGAGATGGACGAAGATGAAGGAGAACTCTGCGGATCCCGATGCTTCAGCAGATCAGTTCGACGGACAAAGATGCCGCGAAATTTCAAGCTTCCTTCGGATACTCCGAAGTTTGACGGTACATAGGACCCCAAGGCGTGGCTCAGCGACCACCTGTCATACGTCAAGCTACCCGGCGGGAACAAGGACACCGCCCTGCAATGCCTCCAGCTGCAGCTGACAGGCGTAGCCCGAATCTGGCTCAGCAGCCAATCGTCAGGATCCATCCGAAGTTGAGAGGAACTGGCATACAGTTTCATCCGAAACTTCAAGGGCACCAGCAAGAGGCCAGCCTCGATCGAGGAGCTGCGGGCCTGCATCCAACGAATGGGCGAATCAATTCGCTCGTACATACTGCGCTGGTCCAACTCCAAGAATTCCGCGACGCACATCTCAGAGGAGAGAGCTATCGACGCCTTCAAAGACGGTGTCAAACTCCAGGACTTCAAGGAAGAACTTGGGTGCATCAAGCCCAAGACACTTGACCACCTCATGGACATCGCCAACAGGTGGCCCGATGGCGAGGACTCCGTCCAACGAGGGCACTCGGAGGAGGAAGACGACTACGGCCGGCGACGTGAACGCCGTAGAAAGAGAAGATCGCACGTCTACGACGATCGTGATGGACCCGACATGGTCGCGGCTGGCTATGCCGACCGCCGCAGCAACGACAACCGCAACAGCAACGGATACCGCGGAAGAAACTTCCACGACGGCCGCGACAACGGACCCTCAGCATACGAAAAACTGTCGGGTCCATGGACCATCCACTTCTACATCGACAAGCAAGATGGTAAGAAGAAAGCAAGTCACATGCTCAAGGACTGTCGTGAGTTCCAGAAACTTAGTGAGAGCATGACCCAGATGAGGCAGCAAGCCCCGAACCCTGGATACGGGAACGCACCCACACCAGGCGAGATTTCACATGGAGCTCCTCCACCACCACCTGCGGGAGGCCCGAACCACCCAATCGCACCCGCGCAGAATAACGGTGGGCACGGGTACCCCGCGCCGAAAGGATCACTGATGATCCAAAAAGGGCGCCCAACGAACAGGGTGCAGAAGAAAATCACCCGTCAGATCAACCTGGCCGTGACAGCACCACCCGCCATCCCTGAGTACCTCAGCGGATCGGAGTCCTGTATCGGGTTCAGCCGTTCGGATCACCCTTGCTAGGTCCCTCGCCAAGGTCATGCTGCCCTGGTGCTCGAGGCGCAGATCGGAGGGTTCGACATGAGTCGCGTCTTCATGGACGGCGGCAGCGGCATCAACCTGATGTTCACTAGCACCCTAGCAGCAATGCGGATCCCGCTGTGTAGCCTGGAACGGTCAGACATAACGTTCCACGACATCGTCCTAGGAAAGGGAATATTCCCCCTGGGAAAGATATGGCTCGACATCATCTTCGGCAAGCCGGATAACTTCCGATGCGAGCGACTCGAGTTCGAAGTGGTGGACTGGCCATCACAATACCATGCCATCCTCGGACACGTGGCATTCGCACGATTCCTGGCAGTACCGCACTACGCGTACCTGCTACTCAAGATGCCAGGACCCAGGGGCGTCATTACGGTCCATGGGAGCTTCACCCGATCGGACCACTGCGACAGGGAATTCAACAGAATCTCCTAGTCATTCGGCATGCAGGAGGAGCTCGTAAGGCTCCGCGAGGTGACGGACAACGGGGCACCCCCAGTTGCAAGACAGAATGCACCAGACATGTCCTTCGGCTCCACCATCAACACAAATAAGGTGCAAGTCCACCCAATGGACGCTTCCAAGATGGCGCTAATCGCCAACGATCTCAGCCCCGCATAGGAAAGCACGCTCGTCGAATTCCTCCGTGAGCGCTGGGAAATCTTCGCCTGGTGTCCTGCGGACATGTCAGGAGTTCCCAGGGAATTCGCCGAGCACGCACTCAACGTCTTTCCAGACACCAAGCCCGTCAAACAGTCCATCCGACGACTGTCTGAACCTCGGGCCGAAGCCATAGGAGTCGAAGTCAACAGACTACTCGCTGCAAACTTCATCAGGGAGATCAAGGAGAGCGAGTGGCTCGCCAATACCGTGATGGTCCCCAAAAAGGACACGGACATCCTGCGGATGTGCATGGACTTCACATCGCTGAACAAGCACTGCCCGAAGGATCACTTCCCTCTCCCTCGGATCGATCAGATAATCGATTCAACTGCAGGATGCGAGAAGCTCTCCTTCCTCGACGCCTACTTAGGCTACAATTAGATTTGACTCAAGGTCTAAGATCAAGAAAAATAGCGTTCATTACGCCGTTCGGAGTGTTATGCTACAACACAATGCCTTTCGGGCTGAAGAACATAGGTGCTACGTACCAGCGATGCATGCAGGCATGCCTGAAGGACCAGATCGGCCGCAATATCCAAGTCTATGTTGACGACATAGTCATCAAAACAAGGGAGGCGAGAACGCTCATCGACGATCTCCGTGAGACGTTCGATAATATTGACCGCTACAAGATCAAGCTTAACCCTGAAAAGTGCGCCTTCAGCGTCCCATCTGGCCAGCTGCTCGGCTACTTCATCTCCCAGCGAGGGATCGAGGCGAACCCGAAGAAAATCCAGGCCATAATGGCCATGGAAAAACCGAAGAACCTCAAGGGCGTCCAGCAACTTGCCGGGTGAATCGCGGCATTAAGCAGGTTCATCAGCCGTATTGGCAAAAAGGCTCTGCCATTCTACCAGCTGCTACGCAAAGCAGACAAATTTTAGTGGACGCCTGAGGCGGACGACGCATTCGAAGATCTAAAGGGGCTGCTCTCTACCTCGCCGGTCCTGGTCACGCCAATGGAGCGCGAGCCTTTACTGCTATACATAGCAGCCACACACCAGGTGGTAAGCACCGTACTGGTGGTCGGGCGACCCGAAGAAGGCAAGACCCATGGGGTCCAACGCCCAATCTACTACCTTAGTGAGGTATTGACGCTGACAAAGCAGAGGTACCCTCACTACCAGAAACTCGCCTACGACGTGTTCATGACGGCTCGTCGGCTGAGCCACTACTTCTAGGAGCATCAGGTCATGGTCGTCAACGAAGCACCCCTGAACAACATCCTGAACAATCCGGAGGCCACAGGACGCGTGGCCCTGTGGGGCATCGAGTTGTCACCTCTAGACATCGTCTATGAGAAGCGCCACACGATCAAGTCTCAGGTCCTCCTGGACTTCCTCGTACACTGGATGGAGTTGCAGCTGCCAAACACTCCATACATGACACAGTCATGGACAATGCACTTCGACGGCTCCAAGCGCGAGGCCGGAGCAGGATTCGGGGTCATACTGACCTCCCCGCAGGGCGACAAGATGAAGTATGTCCTCCGGATGAAGTTTCAAGCTTGCAACAACGAAGCCGAATACGAGGCCCTTATCCACGGCATGAGGATGGCCAAAATCTGCAGCGCAACACGCCTCATCATCTACGGTGACTCCAACCTCGTCGTCCAATAGACCATGAACGAGTGCGACGCGCACGCCGCCAACATGATTGCGTACCCCGCACTCTACAACACACTCGAAGGAGACTTTGACGGCTGCGAGCTTCAGCATGTTGGAAGAGAAATGTAACTACCTCGGTGAATTACGCTCTTAGTTACAAGCCTGGATGAGCGGAAATGGTTAAAATAGTACGGTGGGGCCAAATGCCACTCACAGGTAGACCTTTCGGCCGTCCTAACCATTTCCAAGCATCGGGACAAGAACGAGCGGCGTAATCGGCAGGCGAAGGGATCAACTACATACACAAATGAGTATGTATGCAAGCCACCATACAACAGTCCTCAGAGCCATTCCATCTAAAAGAAATAGAAATATTGCAACGCCATACGGCAAGATCCAAATATCCTAGATAGATATAATAGTTTAGGATATCTCCTCATACATCAAACATCAGAGTATCAGGCGGAAGCAGAAAACAAGATCCGAGTACGGATAAGAAGCAAATCGGCATAAGATGCCCCATAAATAAACTCATCCCGCCCACAGATCTCACGGATCCCCGTTCCCGGAATCTCTACACCGAGTGATCGTTGTCCACATCGTTCGTCTCCTCCACCCAGTATCCATCTTGCGAGTTTACCTGTTCATCTGAATCAAACAATTTATCGTGTGAGACCCTAGGGGTACTCAGCAAGTCTTTATGCCTCTAAAGGGGACACAACCTGGGGTGAGGCAATTGCAGCAAAAGATAATACCTAACAATTCTAGGGATACTCGCTAACCATCCGCCTAACCAAAGATAGACGGATGTCCGTGAATTAATAACAATAGTTATAACAGTAATATTAACAGATCCATCCTCCTCCTCGCTTACCAACGAGGAAGCGGACGAATAGCCCCCATCCGTTGGCAGTTTTATTATCCATTCCATGAGTGTTGCACTATTTACTAGTCAGGTACTTAGTCAAATTAAAAGCGGTACTTTAGTTATACTTGTCTATGATCGAGAAACTGTGCTCCAAGTCGTCCATAACCGCGGACACGGCTTTCAGAAAGATTTACCCTGCAGGGGTGCACAAATAGCAACACACACTCGATCAACCTCGGAAAAACCAAATCAAAACCCAACGAGACATTCACGACAAAGCGATCACAGGATTCAGAAATGTTTCAGGGGGCCACCCCACTAAGCTACCCGCAACGAAGTTGGCCGGCTCCGAAACGGACCCAGGGTTTGTGTCGACGGCGGTAAACGACTGGGAACCCGAAAATGTGACTGGGCTTGTCGATACAGCGAAAACGTGTCACGGTCCTAAACAGTACAGGTGCTCCACGCACAATCTTAAATAAAGCAGTAAAACATGGCATAAGTACAGGATGGTAATAAAGCCCCAAACTACTTTGTGGCCCCAAGAAATAAGAATGAATCAAGCTCTGGCTCAGGGGGGTTCATAAGCCTCCCGGATGTGGATAGCGCGAATATTCAAGGAACAGGAATCAAGTACTCGGGGTCCTGCGGGACACAAGTGAGCATGAAGAACCAAATAGCAGATATTGCCCACCGGTGCCACTTTCATTAGTTATCCCATTACTACTCAGGTTAAGTTGTTTAGGTACCTCGTTATCCATCAGACACTCACATACCCTACACATGCTGTTCTACGACCCGCATGGCTCAAACAACTCCTGTAGTAATGGCTCATGGGATGGAGGAACAAGCTTCGGTGGGGTTTAAAAGTGAAGGCTATGCAGTACTTGGGATTCAGTTTAATGCAATTGCGACTCAATGATGCAAGAATAAGATAGAGGCAATAGGTACTATATGTATGCAAGCATGTGGTAGTGCTTGCCTGGCAGCTCAGTTGAAGCGAGAGAAGGATCTGGGTAGTGCTCCTGGGTTTCTTGATATATCCCCTGCTCAGCGTCTATTCGAAGAAGAACCAAACAAACAAGGGCCAACATAAATAAAGTGCACAAGCATATGAATAAAATGCGACAAGCAAACAATCATGCCATGATGAATGATGCACAATTTGCATGGCAATAAAGTAGCATGGCATGGGTGAGGTGTGGAATACAAGAATAAAGCATTTTATGGAGTTTTAGTCACATTTTATACTCAAATAAGTTGCTGTATACTTTATATTTATATGATGCATGCTGCAATGCAGAACATGGAATGCATAGATAGAACGGGCTCATCGCGCTGATCGATTTAGACATATTATTTGTCAAATTTGGAGTTATAAAACAAAAGTTATTAATTAATTAACATAAAGGGCATTTTATTGTAATTTTGATCAACTCGAAATTTAAAGAGTTCAAAATATATTTTAAAGGGCATATTTGAAATCCTCACATTTTTCTGATTTCAAAACATATATTACATGTTGAATTTGGAATTGTAATTCAAAAGTTATTTAAAAACAGATTTGAATTTGAATTTAAAACAGATTTGAAAAGTTTAAATTAAAACAGAAAAACAGAAATCCTTTTGCTACTCAGCCCAGACTTAGCCACAGACAGTGACAAGTGGGGCCAGGCTGACTGGGCGACACAGAGCGCGGAAAAACCCTTTTACACCGCGGGGCTTCCTAGCCACAGAGGGTGACAGATGGGGCCGGTGGGGTAGAGGGTCCACGACGCGCGCGGCCAGCCGGTAGGCGACACGTGGTGGATCCGGGGGGTGCGGGTTGAGGCGGTGGAACCTGGGGGGCTTAACTACAAAACGGCGGAGAGGCTGACGGTGGGGCTCGGTGTACCGCGGGTTTAGCCGAAAAAAGACGCAGGGGGGTAAGTGCAAAAGGATCCGCGGCCACTGTTTCTCTTCTCGGGTCACCGACGACCGATCGGTGCCTGCCCGCGCGGAGCGCGGCGCGCGGGGTTCGAACCTGGGTTGCGGGCGTGCGTGCTGCGGGTGGTAGCCAGCGCGGCTGGTTGAGGGTTGGTGACAGCAAGGTGGATGGGGGCCAGATATGCCGTCTGCGATGCGCTACGCCGAGTGAACGCAGCGACCGCCGGCGCGCAGAGGGTGTTTGGTGTGTGGTCCGGCGCGGCCAGGCAACAACAGCAAAGAGAGGGGTGTCTGGGAGGTACAGAGGCTCACCGCGGGCTCGACGGAGGGCTCGGATCGGAGCGGGGAGCGTCGGATCGGTGACGAGGCTCACGAACGGCGGCTAGGGGTTTCGTCGGGACGCGTCGGCGTGCAGCGGGTACAGGCCTCCTCCTCCTCGCTGCTGTGTACGGGGGCGATGCAGGGACCTCCCGATCTTTCTCGACAACCAGAGCACCGCGCCCGCCGCCTGTTCGAGGAGTTGGTGATCGGCACCGACGGTGGCCGGCGAGGAAGAAGACGGTGGTAGGGGAAGGCAGGGAGGAAAAAGGGGAGCGGCGCAGCGGCCTGGGGCGGATCTGGGGACGCAACAGGCGAGAGAGAGGGAGTAGATAGGGACGCGAGGGAGGGGTAGATGGCGTGGGGGCTCGGGGTGGAAAAAGGTGGCTTCGGCCACCTTTTCCATCTCCTACCTCACGTGCTCGGGCTGGACGGCAGGGGCAGAGGGAGGGGTAGATGGAGGCTGCCAGGTAGGCCAGGGAGGGAGGAGAGGAAGGTGGGGCCGGCACGGCAGGGATAGAGAGAGAGAGGGGGTGAGGCATGGAGCTAGGGTAGGAGGAAGTAGTGGCTCGGGCAATTAGGGTTGGGGTAGCCTCGGGTTGGGGTTTTTGTTTAGGGTTAGAGAGAGGGGTGGCTGGGGTGTGGGCCAGGGAGAGGGTGGTCAACAAGGTAGGGAGAGAGATAGAGAGAGGGGATGGGAGGCTCGGGTGAGCTAGGGTTAGCTAGAGAGGGTGGCTCGGGTTAGCTAGGTGGAGGGCTTGGTTAGGGTTTAGGTTTAGAGAGGAGGTTAAGGATAGAGAGCCTAGGGGAGTGGTGGTGAGGTTGTTTAGGGTTTGCATCCTCACATGAGCAAGCAAGGAGGGGATGGTAAGGAGAGGTAGAGTAGGGTGTGATTGAGGTATAGGGTTTAACATGCCCAAAACTAGATCAAGCTAGAAAAGGTGTTGAGATGGAGATGGTGAGGTGATGAAAGAAAAAGGTGTGATCAACAAGAGATCAAGAACACATAGGATGATAACACAAGACAATACCCACTTTAAAACAAAGGCAAAACTCAAAGGAGAAGAGATGGTGGAGCTTTGCATGGCCCATGCATGGGCTTTAAATGCCATGTGTTATTATGTGAAAACAATAATAATATCACATGGCATGATCCCATGCATTCCCAAAAGGTGGAATAAAGACCAAGCAAAAGAAATTAGAATTGGATCCATCCTATCTCCCATGAGCTAGATTAAATACCAAAAGAAAATAAAATACAAGCTCATGGATAATGGGATGGTGGAATTATAAGGTGGTGAAAAGAAAGGGTGGTGGAGTAGGATAAAAGATATGCCCCCAACTCAACTTGGGCATTTAAACAATATATCAATAACCAAATGCAATATCAAGAGGCAAATACAATTAATGATGCATATGAGAGAAGATCCAAATTGAAAAGGGTTTTATATGATGCTCAAATGCAAGGTGGCATGATGACATGAGCATGAAATAATTATGATGCAACAATTATATATAGGAAGTAGCATATATATAGACTAGGCTAGTAGCATTGCAATTGTTAGACAATTGGGATGCTACAACTCTCCCCCTACTAAACAAGAATCTCGCCCCGAGATTCCTAGGAAAAAGAAAACAACACAAGGAGAAGCGGGTGTTCGAACGAAGGTGACCCTCACGTTCCCAAGTTGATGAACCATGGAATGGTGCGACCACTACACCTTGCAAAACTTGCTAGACTTGTTGCGAGTCTTGCGTTTTTCTTCAAGAACAACGGGTTAGAAGAGTTGAAGGATTATCGTGAGGCAAGAAGGTAGGATGAACATAGCTCCGGTTTTCTCAAGAAACATGATAAAAGAATATAACCACTTGTGAAAGAAAAAGACAAGATGATGTATCATGAAAAACAAAAAACACACCGTTAAGATTAAAGATTTACTGATACTAGAGAGGATGAATCTTTGTCTCGCCGGGAGAAAAGAGCTAGGTTGGAGAGGTTTGAACCACTATGACAATAGCATCGTATCTTCTCTTGGATTTGAGAAATGAAGTTCGGAAACAATATTGCCTTCAAACAATAGAGTCCCTTGATATCAACAGAAAGATTTAGTTAGACATCGTCGGGTTAGATTCTTGTTGCGCCGGTAAGACCCAAAGGATCACGCAATTGAGGTGCGCGGATATAACTTCTAGAGACGGATGTGAAGCCAGATCATGGTGGAATCCCGAGAAGCAAAGAATATGGAGGATCTGGAGTTTATTGTAGAGATACTTATTGCTTTCTTTAGCCTTGAGGCTAACGCAATAGATTTGCGGCTGATGGCATCAACCATAATTGGCTTTACCACAGAAAAAGAATTGATGAAACAAAGAGAGAGATAGTTTCCTTTCATTTTGTTTGGGGATGCCGAGCATCGGTAGAAAGACGAGGACCGAAAGGAGTTTGCGTCTGTTTCCACCAGATAATTGAAGATTTTGCTCCATCTGGAATAGACAGACCACCAACAAGAGATTATTGATTACTTTCTTCGAGAGAGCACTCCGGAAAAACAAGGACGGAAGTAAAAGTATCGAGGGATAAAGGCCACTTCTAACTTCCGTGGAATGAGTGAAATCACATTAATTCACCAATTCAATGTACAAGAGCGAATGATAAGAGTAGTGGTATGGTAGCTACTCCATCCCGCACTCAAAGCATTACTCCGCACATGAATAAGAAACCATGCAACCCAACTACCAAAACAGACTGAAGGTATTGACAATAACTCATGGAACTACGCTAGAAAACAAGGATAGATGCAAACGATTTGCCGGGTTCACAGATAGATAAAGATGATGATGTTGTCGTCATGTCGGAAATACCAAGCCCCCGGAAAGATATGAAGGAAGATTATGGAGACCAACTGCAAGAATCAACAGCTACAGAAAAGATAGCACCAACTTGAACAGAAGGAATACAAGATCTGGAAGGTCTTCATGGCCTCCGGTGGATTGAGCAGAGACGATAGAGCGAGAGGGTTTCAAGAGATTACTTGACGAGACTGAGGTGAAAGAACTCCATGTTCTTCTTGAAATGATTGAGAGAGGTTTAGCGGTCTTGAGGAAAATCTACGGCGGAACGACGATGATAACTCGCCAACAAGGAAAACTCCGGGTTTGATTGAAGATGGAAGATGGAATTAACAATGGACTTGCTGATTCCAGAATTGGAGCGATCTATTTAGCAGAAGGACGTGGCCGAGATAGGTGACTTCAAAAGGTCAGAATTTTCACTTTGGGACTTTGCACACAGGCAGTGCTCACGAAGCTTGAGAGAAAGAGACACAGATGATCTTCCATGTCCTTCCATTGATATCGAATAGGCAAGAATATTATCAACATATACCACCATGGATTAACAGGATATTTCCAAAATACCAAGTTCAAAAGGCGAGAGAAACGAACAAATGCTCGAACACTTCCTGAGCTCAACGCTCTTAGAAAGATCAATATTAAGATCACGGGTTCGTGTTGAAGAAGATGCACTGGAAGAATAGATTATCTGGTCCTTCGGAAGAAAAAGAGATGTCACCTAGTTCACATTGTCGATTAGATCACCGGTTACAAAGATAAAGAGATCTTGGATAAAGAAACGATGATAGCTCATACCTCAAGCAAAGCTACCAGAGACGAAAAGATGCAATTCCCTCGTCTCAAAGAGAATTTTGCAGATATGGAGATCAAAAAGATGTGCAGCATGATGGACAGATGATAGACCGCCGTAGTGCCTTGAGAACCTCCGGATTGCCAAAGATGCTTGAATATGCATAGATATGATCACGGTGTACTCAAATTCACAGGAGATAACCGTCACCATTTGGAGGATAGTGGTGATTGCATTTTCCATATTCCACTCGTGATAAGTGTCATATAGCTATGCCGAGAACCAAATTACAATCACCAGCATCGGGTCGACACATGTTATGTAATTAGCCCAAGAGAATTGGAGATGAAATGAAACTCTAGGATTAAGCGCCGGTGACAAAAGAATGAGTTAGCATGGACATGCTGATAAAAGGGAGATAGATAATGTTTCACACACGACTGAAAAGGAGTGTGGAAGCACAGATGTATCAAGGAAAATTTTTCCGCATTTTTCGGCATTAAAATACCAATAGATGCGCAAAATCACTTATCAGGTAGCGATTAGCAACTCCACATTCTGTGAAAGCATGCTGGAAGGAAGAACACCCTTAAGAAGATGGCACCGGTTAACAAGGAGCCGGATAGATCGCGCCGGTTTTCAAAAGCCTGTCAGTATGGAATGTACCAACAGTTGATAACCAAAGGCAGATTGTGATAACAAATTGGATGCAACAGATAGCCAAGGAATTACACACACACACACACACTTTCTATGGTACTACGGAAACCCAGAACACGTGAATCCTAGTTTGAATTTTAAGAAGAGGATTGAAAACGTTACACTTCCTTACCAGAAAAGGGTGTGTGGGTGGGTAAGAAGAAAAGTGGAAGCAGTCCTACTCTCACGTTTTGTTTTTCCCTAGTATACATAGCTACCAAAATATTTGCTAGACTGACAACGACCATTTGGCTGAGACCCTGAAGGGCGGGATGGCTCTGATACCAATTGTAACTACCTCGGTGAATTACGCTCTTAGTTACAAGCCTGGATGAGCGGAAATGGTTAAAATAGTACAGTGGAGCCAAATGCCACTCACAGGTAGACCTTTCGGCCGTCCTAACCATTTCCAAGCATCGGGACAAGAACGAGCGGCGTAATCGGCAGGCGAAGGGATCAACTACATACACAAATGAGTATGTATGCAAGCCACCATACAACAGTCCTCAGAGCCATTCCATCTAAAAGAAATAGAAATATTGCAACGCCATACGGCAAGATCCAAATATCCTAGATAGATATAATAGTTTAGGATATCTCCTCATACATCAAACATCAGAGTATCAGGCGGAAGCAGAAAACAAGATCCGAGTATGGATAAGAAGCAAATCGGCATAAGATGCCCCATAAATAAACTCATCCCGCCCACAGATCTCACGGATCCCCGTTCCCGGAATCTCTACACCGAGTGATCGTTGTCCACATCGTTCGTCTCCTCCACCCAGTATCCATCTTGCGAGTTTACCTGTTCATCTGAATCAAACAATTTATCGTGTGAGACCCTAGGGGTACTCAGCAAGTATTTATGCCTCTAAAGGGGACACAACCTGGGGTGACGCAATTGCAGCAAAAGATAATACCTAACAATTCTAGGGATACTCGCTAACCATCCGCCGAACCAAAGATAGACGGATGTCCATGAATTAATAACAACAGTTATAACAGTAATATTAACAGATCCATCCTCCTCCTCGCTTACCAACGAGGAAGCGGACGAATAGCCCCCATCCGTTGGCAGTTTTATTATCCATTCCATGAGTGTTGCACTATTTACTAGTCAGGTACTTAGTCAAATTAAAAGCGGTACTTTAGTTATACTTGTCTATGATCGAGAAACTGTGCTCCAAGTCGTCCAGAATCGCGGACACGGCTTTCAGAAAGATTTACCCTGCAGGGGTGCACAAATAGCAACACACACTCGATCAACCTCGGAAAAACCAAATCAAAACCCAACGAGGCATTCACGACAAAGCGATCACAGGATTCAGAAATGTTTCAGGGGGCCACCCCACTAAGATACCCGCAACGAAGTTGGCCGGCTCCGAAACGGACCCAGGGTTTGTGTGGACGGTGGTAAACGACTGGGAACCCGAAAATGTGACTGGGCTTGTCGATACAGCGAAAATGTGTCACGGTCCTAAACAGTACAGGTGCTCCACGCACAATCTTAAATAAAGCAGTAAAACATGGCATAAGTACAGGATGGTAATAAAGCCCCAAACTACTTTGTGGCCCCAAGAAATAAGAATGAATCAAGCTCTGGCTCAGGGGGGTTCATAAGCCTCCCAGATGTGGATAGCGCGAATATTCAAGAAACAGGAATCAAGTACTCGGGGTCCTGCGGGACACAAGTGAGCATGAAGAACCAAATAGCAGATATTGCCCACCGGTGCCACTTTCATTAGTTATCCCATTACTACTCAGGTTAAGTTGTTTAGGTACCTCGTTATCCATCAGACACTCACATACCCTACACATGCTGTTCTACGACCCGCATGGCTCAAACAACTCCTGTAGTAATGGCTCATGGGATGGAGGAACAAGCTTCGGTGGGGTTTAAAAGTGAAGGCTATGCAGTACTTGGGATTCAGTTTAATGCAATCGCGACTCAATGATGCAAGAATAAGATAGAGGCAATAGGTACTATATGTATGCAAGCATGTGGTAGTGCTTGCCTGGCAGCTCAGTTGAAGCGAGAGAAGGATCTGGGTAGTGCTCCTGGGTTTCTTGATATATCCCCTGCTCAGCGTCTATTCGAAGAAGAACCAAACAAACAAGGGCCAACATAAATAAAGTGCACAAGCATATGAATAAAATGCGACAAGCAAAAAATCATGCCATGATGAATGATGCACAATTTGCATGGCAATAAAGTAGCATGGCATGGGTGAGGTGTGGAATACAAGAATAAAGCATTTTATGGAGTTTTAGTCACATTTTATACTCAAATAAGTTGCTGTATACTTTATATTTATATGATGCATGCTGCAATGCAGAACATGGAATGCATAGATAGAACGGGCTCATCGCGCTGATCGATTTAGACATATTATTTGTCAAATTTGGAGTTATAAAACAAAAGTTATTAATTAATTAACATAAAGGGCATTTTATTGTAATTTTGATCAACTCGAAATTTAAAGAGTTCAAAATATATTTTAAAGGGCATATTTGAAATCCTCACATTTTTCTGATTTCAAAACATATATTACATGTTGAATTTGGAATTGTAATTCAAAAGTTATTTAAAAACAGATTTGAATTTGAATTTAAAACAGATTTGAAAAGTTTAAATTAAAACAGAAAAACAGAAATCCTTTTGCTACTCAGCCCAGACTTAGCCACAGACAGTGACAAGTGGGGCCAGGCTGACTGGGCGACACAGAGCGCGGAAAAACCCTTTTACACCGCGGGGCTTCCTAGCCACAGAGGGTGACAGATGGGGCCGGTGGGGTAGAGGGTCCACGACGCGCGCGGCCAGCCGGTAGGCGACACGTGGTGGATCCGGGGGGGTGCGGGTTGAGGCGGTGGAACCTGGGGGGCTTAACTGCAAAACGGCGGAGAGGCTGACGGTGGGGCTCGGTGTACCGCGGGTTTAGCCGAAAAAAGACGCAGGGGGTAAGTGCAAAAGGGTCCGCGACCACTGTTTCTCTTCTCGCGTCACCGACGACCGATCGGTGCCCGCCCGCGCGGAGCGCGGCGCGCGGGGTTCGAACCTGGGTCGCGGGCGTGCGCGCTGCGGGTGGTAGCCAGCGCGGCTGGTTGAGGGTTGGTGACAGCAAGGTGGATGGGGGCCAGATATGTCGTCTGTGATGCGCTACGCCGAGTGAACGCAGTGACCGTCGGCGCGCAGAGGGTGTTTGGTGTGTGGTCCGGCGCGGCCAGGCAACGACAGCGAAGAGAGGGGTGTCTGGGAGGTACAGAGGCTCACCGCGGGCTCGACGGAGGGCTCGGATCGGAGCGGGGAGCGTCGGATCGGTGACGAGGCTCACGAACGGCGGCTAGGGTTTTCGTCGGGACGCGTCGGCATGCAGCGGGTACAGGCCTCCTCCTCCTCGCTGCTGTGTACGGGGGCGACGCAGGGACCTCCCGATCTTTCTCGACAACCAGAGCACCGCGCCCGCCGCCTGTTCGAGGAGTTGGTGATCGGCACCGACGGTGGCCGGCGAGGAAGAAGACGGTGGTAGGGGAAGGCAGGGAGGAAAAAGGGGAGCGGCGCAGCGGCCTGGGACGGATCTGGGGACGCAACAGGCGAGAGAGAGGGAGTAGATAGGGACGCGAGGGAGGGGTAGATGGCGTGGGGGCTCGGGGTGGAAAAAGGTGGCTTCGGCCATCTTTTCCATCTCCTACCTCACGTGCTCGGGCTGGACGGCAGGGGCAGAGGGAGGGGTAGATGGAGGCTTCCAGGTAGGCCAGGGAGGGAGGAGAGGAAGGTGGGGCCGGCACGGCAGGGATAGAGAGAGAGAGGGGGTGAGGCATGGAGCTAGGGTAGGAGGAAGTAGTGGCTCGGGCAATTAGGGTTGGGGTAGCCTCGGGTTGGGGTTTTTGTTTAGGGTTAGAGAGAGGTGTGGCTGGGTGTGGGCCAGGGAGAGGGTGGTCAACAAGGTAGGGAGAGAGATAGAGAGAGGGGATGGGAGGCTCGGGTGAGCTAGGGTTAGCTAGAGAGGGTGGCTCGGGTTAGCTAGGTGGAGGGCTTGGTTAGGGTTTAGGTTTAGAGAGGAGGTTAAGGATAGAGAGCCTAGGGGAGTGGTGGTGAGGTTGTTTAGGGTTTGCATCCTCACATGAGCAAGCAAGGAGGGGATGGTAAGGAGAGGTAGAGTAGGGTGTGATTGAGGTATAGGGTTTAACATGCCCAAAACTAGATCAAGCTAGAAAAGGTGTTGAGATGGAGATGGTGAGGTGATGAAAGAAAAAGGTGTGATCAACAAGAGATCAAGAACACATAGGATGATAACACAAGACAAGACCCACTTTAAAACAAAGGCAAAACTCAAAGGAGAAGAGATGGTGGAGCTTTGCATGGCCCATGCATGGGCTTTAAATGCCATGTGTTATTATGTGAAAACAATAATAATATCACATGGCATGATCCCATGCATTCCCAAAAGGTGGAATAAAGACCAAGCAAAAGAAATTAGAATTGGATCCATCCTATCTCCCATGAGCTAGATTAAATACCAAAAGAAAATAAAATACAAGCTCATGGATAATGGGATGGTGGAATTATAAGGTGGTGAAAAGAAAGGGTGGTGGAGTAGGATAAAAGATATGCCCCCAACTCAACTTGGGCATTTAAACAATATATCAATAACCAAATACAATATCAAGAGGCAAATACAATTAATGATGCATATGAGAGAAGATCCAAATTGAAAAGGGTTTTATATGATGCTCAAATGCAAGGTGGCATGATGACATGAGCATGAAATAATTATGATGCAACAATTATATATAGGAAGTAGCATATATATAGATTAGGCTAGTAGCATTGCAATTGTTACACAATTGGGATGCTACAAGAAAGCAACGAAGAGGCCGACAGACTCGCCAACATCGGCTCCACCTGCGCACGGGTGCCACCAGGTGTGTTCCTCGAACAGATCTGCGTACCATCCATCAAAAGGAAATTCCCAAGGGATCACCCGAAGAAGCAGAACACTCGGGGGTTGCGCTACCCGAAGGACATGAAGGACCCGAAAAGCTCGACACAGAGGTCGCTGTGGTCAACCTGATGCAGGTCATGGCAGTCGAAGAGACTTGGACGCGGCCATACCTCCGGTACTTGATAGACGGAGAACTGCCTGATAGCCCGACAGATGCCCGGCGCATATCTCGCCGGTCCAAGGCCTTCACCATCATTAATGGCAAGCTGTACAAGCGCATCATTTCAGGTGTACTACAAAGGTGTGTCACCATCGGTGATGGCAAAACCATACCCCAAGACACCCACGAGGTCATCTGCGGCCATCATGCGGGCATCCACTCCCTTGTCGCCAAAGCTCTACGAGCTGGATTCTACTGGCCAACGGCCATGAACGACGCCAAGGACATCGTCCGAAGATGCAATGGGTGCCAGAGGTTCGCAGATAAACCGCACGCACCCAGATCAGAGCTCAGGCCCATACGTTTGGCCTGGCCCTTCGCCCAATGGGGCCTCAACATGATCGGAAAACTGCCAAGGTCCTCGAAAGGAGGTCACGTCTACCTCCTGGTCGTAGTCGACAAATTCACCAAGTGAATTGAGGCCATGCCCGTCAGTAACCAAAAGGGCAAAACTTCCGTCAAGTTCTTTGAATCCATTGTCTACAGGTTCGGCGTCCCGCATAGCATCATCACCGACAATGGGTCGAACTTCATCTCCAAAGAATTCCAGGACTTCTGCGAAGACCTCGGAATCAACATCACATACGCCTCCATGGCGCACCCGCAAACAAACGGGCAAGTCGAGAAGGCCAACGGCCTCGTCGGCGTTGGCATCAAGAAGCGCCTAATGAGCCCACTCGAGCGGCTCGCCAGAGCTTGGACACAAGAGCTTCCCTCTGTCCTGTGGAGCCTGCGCACAACGCCAAACAGCTCAACCGGCTACACGCCTTTCGTCATGGTGCACAGAGCCGAAGCCGTGCTGCCAGCAGAGGTACGCCACAAGGCCCCACGGGTCGTCGCTTACAGCGAAGCCGAATCGACGACCGCACTCGAAGACGCCGTCGACACACTCGACGAGGTGCGTGACATAGCAGAAGCTCGATCAGCGATGTACCAATAGAGTCTCCGCAACTATCACAGCCGACGGATACACCCAAGGTCCTTCGTCGAAGGAGACCTAGTCTTGCGACTCAAGCAAGAGCGACCAAAGAAATTCGAGTCACCATGGGAAGGACCCTACATCGTCACTGAAGTCATCCCAGGTCGCGCCTATCGCCTCAAGCACGTGGAGTCTGGAGTCGCATACTCCAACCCATGGAACGTCGCACAACTGCGACGCTTCTACCCCTAGCTACCTCCCTCTTTTACTTTCAATAAGGCTATTCAGCCAAGGCTACTCAGCCAAACAATGTACCTCCTCCATTACGATATGAATAAAGCTAAGTGTCTCGCCCCAAAATTTTGTTTATTTTTCGCATTTTACTCCATGTTACAACACACTCGGGGGGCTCCCCCCACCTCACGACTTCGTCGACTGAGGATAACGCGTGTACACCTGAGTAGCTGACCACGTCAGGCTAACAAAAAGGACACGTATACAAACAAAGCACTACGTGCTAAACAACAAACATAACCTTTACAACAAAGGGCACAGCACGCCCAGTCAAAATATATACAAATTTTACATCTATCTTTTTTACAGGTCCTACCTATTCTGAAGAATAACCTGCGCATGCTGCTCAAACAGATCTACGATTTGTTTGGCATACTGCCTTATAGCCGCATAATGTGGACGCATATCCCACTCGCCACCATCCGGCCGAAGAGGTAGCCTAGCCGCTACAACAAACAGATCTACATCAGGACGATGTAACCGCAGAAGGGAGAGCCCGGCCTTCGCCCCTGCGACAAGCTGATGTCGCACCAGTTCCCTGACATGATGCACATTTCGAAACTTCGCCAGCAGGCCAGAGAGAGTCGACGGCGCATCGTCCAGCGGAAACATTACATGCAGAACCGACGCCAACGAAGACTTCACCTGACGTAGTACCCGCGATACCTGGTGGACACGATCCTGCACTGCCGCAAGGACCATGGCACGGTCACGATCCATCCAAAAGAACCCGCCAGACTCCATGTCCTGCTGAGTCAAGCAGTTGATCCGAGCAGAAACATGCTCCTTTTTCCTCCCTCGGAGCAAGGTTAGCACCTACAATACTCGCAAAAGTAAGATGAAAGGCCAACAAGCGCATCTGAAGCAATAGGCAACAGCTCGAAAAACTCACACTGAAGTTGTTTGGACAAACGAAGAAACTCCGCCATCAAGTACTCCTCTCTGGCAGCGCCTCGATCTGCCTTGGATTTCTAAACATCGGCGTGGCCATGCACCCCAAGCAACTCTTTCTCTAGGCCACGGATGCGGTCTCGAAGAAACACAAGCTGTGACGCACCATCCAGGGATGGCCGCAACTGCGGCGTAGACGAAGTGTCAACGGGATCATCACCCGAAGGCCCCTAGAGTAAAAGAAGACAAGGATATGAACGAGCAGACGAAGGAGCACAGAACTCGGAAATTCATTATGTGCAGCAAAAAGCCACTACGTGGCACAAGGATCGTTCATAAACATAATTACAATAAAGGAAACAAAAGCTATCCTACAACTACAAGGCCTAAGAAGCTGCATCCTGAGTAGCCTCGGAGTCGGACTGCCTCCCCCTGGCCTCTCCTTGCTGCCTCAACGCGTACTCGGCCAGCAGGTCAATCAACTTCGTCCCATAACGCTTACAGCGAGCAGCATAGATGGCGAAGGCTACCTCGGATCCTTCAGCAGCCGTCGGCATCCGGGAGGTGACCTGATGAAGATTCAGCTCCGCTACAGACGCCAAGGCCATTGCCGGCCCGACGGATGTGCCAATGCCTTTCTGCTTACGCTTGTACGCCGCGGGTGCTTTGGCTGACAGCACATCCGCCAAGGCATCTACATCCTCGAGGGCCACGCCCTTGGGGACGAGCTCCTTGTAGAAGCGCCCGAGAACCTCCTTGGCCTTGGCAAGCGAGCCGACCACGGTACTGCAGCGGTCTTCGACCACCGCAGCAGCATCATCCAGAGCACTTCCATGCTCCAGAGCACCGCGATCAAATTTGATGCCCGCGGCATCTAAAGAAACAAAGGAAGCAGAATAAAAGCACTGCAAGGAAAGACAAGGAAGCCGAAAAGGGAAGACGAAGAAACTCACCCGAAACAGCCTTGGCAGCCGCCATCAGCTTGCCGGCTGCCACTCTCCCGCGTGAAGCCGTGGCGGTGGCGAGCTGCTCCTCGTGGTTCGTCGCTTCCTGCTGCAGGCGCTCCTTGGCCGCAGCTGCGTTGGCTAGCTCCTGCTCGAGGCGCCCTTTTGTAGCAACGACGTCCTCGGCCTTCTTCTCCGCTCGCCCGAGGCTCTTTTTGAGAGCATCAAGATCATAGAGGGTGTTGTTGTTGTCCTCTGCAATCAGCAGAACACTTATCAGATCGCAGGACAAGAAATGCAAGAGGAAGCAAAAGATCAACCCATGTACGCACCTTTAAGCTGTTTGAAGCTGGCTTCCAACGCCAGGTGCTGCTGCACCAACTGGTTGGCACCGTGCACAAAAGGCTGCAAAAGATACTACCCGTCAAACAAAGGCTCGGGGGCTACGCCCAAAGAACGAGCAAAACAAGTTACACATACGAAAAACGCTCGGGGGCTCCCCCCGAGACTCAAAGAAAAAACGACCAGTAGATCTTCCTACAGATACTCGGGGGCTCACCCCAAGACAAGAAGCAAAAAACAATGATCAGAAGATCATCCGAAAAGTCTCGGGGGATCCCCCTGTGGCAGAAAGAAAAATTACTTACGTGGTTAGACGGCGACTCCGAAGGTTCGCCCGCAGTCTTCTGAGGGACAACCACCCGATCCTCCTGCGGAGAAGGGTTCGGAGCAGCGCCCTCAAAGGTGGCCACTGTTTGAGGAGGAGGAGCTGCAAAAGAGTGGCATCACTAGAGGAGCTGTCGGAAGAGTGGCTGCAAAAGAAAAGAAGTCAGCTAAGTACAAAGCAAATAGGCAAGAGAAAGAAAAGAGCAACCGAAATACACTTACGAGTCGAGCTCGCTCAAGTCGAAGACAGGCGGGGTTCTCCTGCCCTTCTTCTCCTCTTTATTCTCTTCCTTCTTCCGCTTCGCCGGTGGGTGCGGTGCCACAGCCCGCACGGGAACGACAGGAAATGGAGAAGAAGAGCCCCCATGACCCCCACTATGACGCTCAAGGCACAGCGGGTTCCTAGGTGTCGGCGGAGTCGAAGCATCTGACGATTCGCTGGAGCTCCGTGTCCTCTTGCGAGTGTGATCCTCGCTCGACTCGATGGCCTCTTCGGCCGGTGGCCGCGCTGATGGAAGCTCAGACATGGAGTCCACCACCTCATTGTCCGGTGCATCTGGAAACAGTTCGGGAAGTGGCGGCGACATGCCCGGCACCTTGAACTCCTGCGCAAAAGAAGCATATTTGTCAGCACACAAGTAAATACAAGGAAAATGCAGTCGAAAATAGTGCTACGCGCATGTCCCAGATCTACACCTCTGGAACCGGACGAGAAGCGGAGAACGGAGAAGTCAACGACTTCCTCGGGACATCCTCTCTAGCCTTGTATTTCAGCAGCAGACGAAGGACCCCATCAAGATCCCCCCTGGAGAACTCCTCAGCTGAAACCCTAGTCGGATCACGGCGACCAGAATAAAGGAACATCGGGTGTGCCCTAGCCTGGAGCGGCTGCACCCGACGTTTGAGAAAAGTGCAGATGATATCCACACCGTTCACCTCTTTATCCGGAGTCAATTGAAGATCCTCCACTTGACGATAAAGAGTCTCTATATCCGCCACCTCGCCATCCAAGATCTGGTTCTTTCGGGACCTTTTCGGCTCGATTTTCTGGGAGGGGTCGAAAGGATTAAGTCGAAATTCCTGCCCAGCCACCGTGTAGTCGCGGATGTAAAACCATCGCCTCCGCCAATACTGGACAGATTTGGACATAGAAAGGGAGAAGAAAAGAAGATTGGATTTGAGGGAAATGATGCAACCCCCAATGGGATAAACACCATCGGAGCCAGATTGCCTCTTCACGTAATAGAGTTTCCGGAAGAGGCCAAAGTGCGGCTCGATACCGAGCCAGCACTTGCAGAAAGTAACAAAACAGGCGACATGAAGAAGAGAGTTGGGAGAAAGATGATGCAGCTGGATACCATAAAGGAAAAGCAATCCACGAAGAAAATCGTGGACTAGGAAGGAAAATCCCCGAAGGACAAAGGCAACGAACATAACCTGAAATCCAACGGGTGGACGGGGAATTACCTCGTTGTCGGGAAGTTTGACGGCCTCCCTATCCTGCGGAATCAGGCCCCATTCACGGAGCTTGCGGAGATCACTCTCATGCACCTCCGATCGCCGCCAGCCACCATCGGTGACACGGGCCGCGGCGGAACCCTTCTTACCACCAGCGACAGCACTGATGCCAACCGCAGAGGAGGACTTCTTGGGCTTCCCCATCACAGT
Source organism: Avena sativa (assembly GCA_916181665.1). NCBI lineage: Eukaryota > Viridiplantae > Streptophyta > Magnoliopsida > Poales > Poaceae > Avena > Avena sativa. The sequence goes on from OV702295.1 coordinate 365,856,799, forward strand.
ACGGCGGCGGCGCCGGTGAGCACGCAGAATCAAGAAAGGAAACGCTCGGGGAAATTCTAGTGTGCAGTGAGAAAGCTCAGAGAAGATGGGAGCAGTGAAACAAGAATGGCTGTGGTGAAAACAAATTCACCTTTCCGCAATGATTATAAGGACGAGGACGATGCACGATGATCGTCCATTGGGAAGACCTAAAGCCAACATCAAGATCTGGTCGTCCACGTGTCAGCACAGCAGCGAACCGTCGCTCACACGCCGTCCACTACGCACGGAAATCGAGGTGACACCGTAATTATCTCCACGCCGCGCGTGACCGGTCAACTCAAAGTCAGAAGGTGGGACCCATGTTCATCCAGTCACATCATCTCTGACGCCGCAGACGCTTGAGGTCACCGATTGTCAGCACTGACGTCATCAAAAGCTATACTAGCAACGGTTAAAATTCTTCGGCTACACAACTAAGAGTACTCACTCGAATCTATGATTCGACTGACTACTTGGGGGCTACTCCTATCAGGAGCGCTGGCCGCGCACCCGAAAAATGAACAAACCACTACATCACTAAACTATTTCTTCGATTCCTACGTCGAGTCTACAACTCCACTACGGACTCGGGGGCTACTCCCATAGGGAGGATGGATTCAAGCATCTGAAAAATTTGTGTCCTACGGACCTGAAGCTGAACAACGGCTGAATTAAAGTCTTTGCTCAAGTCTACGACTCGAACAGACACTCGGGGGCTACTCCAATAGGGAGCGCTGGTCGCGCACCCTATGAATTCTTCGAGTGCGATCCTTCGGATCAGCATGCAAAACTTTTCGGCAACTCTGCCCTAATTAACGCTAAGTGAGCAACGTCCTCCTTGGCCACCCGAAACACCTCCGCGGTGATAAACATTCGGATGATGTGTCTGCGACACAAAGATAAGACCTACAGATATCATCTGATGGCCTGGTAACGCACACGACTGCGCTCTGCTAGTAAGAATCCGTGCCAACAGGTGCGATGAAAAATCCTGACGGACGCGTTGGGTATATCATTTAAATTCACTGGAATTCCACTCTTGTAAGTCCTCCGCGGCCTGAGTCGAATTATGCCAGCATATGTTCCGGGTTTGAGTCGAGGGACTCGAATCTGAAGAAAATCGTGTTATTTTGTCCTAAGACAGTTAACTGACCCTGATCCGTCGGGAGAGTCAGGCACACGCATCAACAATCCCTACACATTCAAAACATTCTCTAGAAAGACAGAGATAGCTGCACCTGAAGGATTGAAGAGTCCTCAGCCGAATCTACGATTCGACTGAACACTCGGGGGCTACTGACATGGTTACACCCTGCGGGTACACGACCTCAGCATACCTGGTCCAGCCCAAGGAAGGCCCACGACAAATATACGCCAGACCATGAAGATTTTCGGGTGGCCAGGGCCCATGACGCCTTCGGATCCTTGGAGAGCAAGACTAGAGGAGATAGAAAAATCAAAAGGGGTAAACCCTAAAACCTGTAACTGACTCGGTCTGTGCCTGGGACCTGCCTAACTCTATATAAAGGCTAGGAGGGCATGACGAGGAGGGCACCTCATACCACCGCATACACACCTCCACGCCAGATTGCATCTGCGCACCCCTGTAACTTTCGGGTCCGCCGTAATCAAGAGCAGACAAGCAGGAGTAGGGTTTTCCCTCCGGGGGCCTGAACCTAGGTAAACCTCGTGTCCCCGTGTTGCTTGTTTTCTAACCGTTCCGCGATCTCCAGCATCCCCATCTTCTCTAAAACCCAAGTCCATAACAATGGGCATTGATGAGATTAAACCTCGTCAAAAAGGGTTGGTGAGAAGGGAGAGCATCATGAATCACATGCATGGTTCTCTCCTGCCCCCCAGTTCCTCACCCTCATATAAACAATAGAGGTGACCCACCTAAGCTTGAAGCATCTACTACTTTTGCTCAATGGCAATCTCTAATCAAAACTCATGTGCGCGGATCTTGCATTGAACTATGGAACATCATTGAACAAGGACTCTATATTGGGGATCCAAAAAACTTGACAAGAAGAGAAGTTGTCAATAGTCAACTCAATGCCACCGCCTTGCACATGATTCAACAAGGATTGGGTACAAAGGATTACCCACACATTGAGCACCTCAGCACCGTGAAGGAAGCTTGGGATGCTCTCACAGTGTTGTTTGTTGGGAATGAGAGCATGAGGAGGAACCGGTATGATGCACTAAGAAATGAAGTCGAAGGCTTCTACATGAAGGAAGGTGAAGATCATGAAGACATGTACCGTAGGCTCAAGACCACCGCCACCGCTTTTAGAAATGTGGGTGCCTCACATGTGGATGATTCTTGGATAAAAAGGAAATATGTGAGTGCACTCATGCCCTTTGAGCCCACCGATTTGAAGAGCCTACAAGGAAGACACAACTACCACCTCATGACCTCCAATTAAGTTATGCAAGAGATGGCCTCTTTCAAGGTTGCCGCCAAAAATGCCAAAGATGCCTGTGCTCGAGCCCTTGGTATGAGCAATGTGGTCAACCTCGCATTAAAGGCCAAAGTTGTGGAACATGGGGATGAAGATGATAGTGATGAAGGCCTCTCCATGGACCACCCTGATGATGTCAAGATTTCTCATGGTCAATACATCACCTTCTATGCAAAGAAATTTTGGAAGAACCCCGCCAAGGCCAAGATGGAAATGTAATGAAAAAGCAACCCAAATGGGAGAAGAGAAAATGTCACTAAATTGAGAACTTGCTTCAATTGTGGTGACTGTTATCACTTTGTGGTGGGTTGTCCCTATGCGAAGAGAGAATATCATGGGGGTAAGCTTGTGTTGAAGAAAACTCCCAAAGCTCCTTACAAGAAACCCTTCATCAAGAAGAATACCATCAACAAGAAGTCGGGCAAAATTGTATTGGTCACCCATGAAGAATACTCCTCCGACAATGAAGATGAGGAAGAGGGAACATCAAGTGGTGTGGCTGCTCTAGCCACTACTTCTACTCCAACATTCTCACTCTTCGATTCTCCAACTGAGAATACTCCCAAAAAGAACGTCACTTGCCTTATGGCAAGAGGAACGGAGCTATCCTCATCATCTCACTCCCCTCCCTTAGGTAATGATGAAATTGATGATGAGATGTCTCTTGAAGTAAAAAGGGAATTAATTTATTTCGATGAGTTTGTGACTAACTTATAAGGGGAGGCCAAGATACATTTTGGGAACATCTTAGATCAACTTTCCCACACACAATATCTTCTAGATGTAAGATGTAAACTTGGGAATGAACACATGATTGAGATAGAAGCCTTAAATAATGCTCTAGAAGAAGAACAAGAGACTAGGATGTCTCTTGAACTAAAACTTGAAGGGCTTGATGAGGCCAATGACATTGTTGTTAATAGACTCATCAAGGAACGTGATCATGCTCTTGCTAAATATAAAAGGGCTAAAATGGACAAGATTGAGTTTGGTGTGGTCCATGAAAAACTTGCCGAGGACTTTAGTTTACTCAACAAGGCTCACAAGGCATTGGAAAGTGAACTATTGTCTCTCACAAAGTCCCATGAAACGCTTCAAACTCAATTGACCAATATTCCTTCATCTAGCAATTTCATTCCTTCTAGTAGTACGACTATTATTGAAGAAAATGCTAAGTTGAAGGGGGAGCTTGCCAAGGCCACATTTCCAAAAGGTAACAAGTCCATTGATGACCTATTGAGTAAGAAAAGGTCAAATGGTGAGAAAGGGGGCATTGGTTTTGTCTCCAAAGCCAAGAAGAAGAACGACAACAACAAGAAGGCCAAACCCACACAAGAGAAAAACAAGGCCATTATGGATAGTAAGACCACAAGTGGTAAAACTATGTCTCATGATGATTTTGCGGGAAGTGCTAACCCTCACTATGTTCTGATGCGTGATTATTATGGTGATGTGCATGCACAATATGTTGGTCCATATGATGGTTATATTGCTTGGTCTATTTGGGTCCCCAAGACCCTTGTTGCTAACAAAAGAGGACCCATTGAAAAATGGGTACCTAAAAATTAGCTTGACCTTTTGTAGACATATGCTTTCGGAGGGTCAAAGTGGGTGCTTGATAGTGGTTGCACAAGTCATATGACCGGAAGCTCATCTATTGTCAAGGATTTAAGGCCAAATGATGATCAAATATCCGTGACATATGCCGACAAGTCAAAGTCTAAGGTAATGGGTTTCGGCAAGGTAGTGGCTGCTCACGATATTACACTTGTGAACGTCATGCTTGTTGAGACCCTTGGATACAATTTACTTTCAGTCCGTGCTCTTGGAAAGATGGGCTTTGCCGTCTTTATTGATGATGATATTGTGGTCCTCATGTGGAGCAAGTCACTCAACGTCGCTTTTGTTGGGTACGTCGAACATGACTTGTATGTGGTGGACTTTTTAGGGAAAACCACTACAAGTGCGATGTGCTTATTCGGAAAGGCCGATGTGGGTTGGTTATGGCATCGCCGACTAGCCCATGTCAATATGAGAACTTTGAAAAGTCTCCACAAGGAGGGCCATATTGTTGGACTAAAATAAAATGTTTCCTTAGCCAAAGATCATGTTTGCAGGGCTTGTGTTTTAGGAAAGATGCATGATGCTCCCCACAAGCCAAAGAACCGCATCAAGTCAACAAAGATCTTGGAGCTCCTTCATGTGGACCTCTTTGGTCCTCCATCTCATGCAAGTCTTGGTGGGAAGAAATATTGTTTGGTGATTGTTGATGACTTTTCAAGATACTCATGGGTATATTTCTTCAAGTTGAAAAGTGAGACCCAAAAGACTTTCATCGACTTCATCAACTTGGTTCAACGGCAATACAATATCCCCGTGTTGATAATAAGAAGCAACAACGGCACCGAGTTCAAGAACTACACCTTGAATGATTTCCTTAGTGATGAGGGGATAAAACACCAATATTCCGCTGCATATACCCCTCAACAAAATGGTGTTGCCGAGAGGAAGAACCGGACTCTCATTGAGATGGCTAGGACCATGTTGGCGGAGTTTAAATCTCCATACAACTTTTGGGCCAAAGCCATCTCCACCGCTTGTCATGCTTCGAACCGTTTGTACCTCCACGAAGAAATCAACAAGACTCCTTATGAAATACTTAACGGTAACAAGCCCAATATATCTTACTTTCGGGTGTTTGGTTGTAAGTGTTTCTATCTCATAAAAGGTGTCCATTTGTCCAAATTTGAGTCTAAAGCATTAGAGGGTATTTTTGGTGGCTATGGTCTCGAATCTCACACTTATAGAATCTAAGATAAGCTCTCCGGAGCCGTCATAGAATCTTGTTGTGTGACCTTCGAAGAATATGATGGTTCCCAAGGGGGGCATGTTGATCCTTGTGATGCAGATGATGAAACGCCTCAAGATGCCATAGGAAGAATGGGTGTGGGATATATCCGCCCCGTTGAGGAACCCCTTATGGCGGATCGAGAAGAACTATGATATACTCAAGTGGAGCCCTCATCTTCACAACATCAACCAGCTCCATCCACCAAGGAGGGAAATGACCCAAGCCAAAGACAAGTTGTGGACCCTCAACATGTTGATCAAGGTGACAGCTCTAGTGAAGAGGAGCTTGATTCATTCTCCAGGATGTCAAGTGGTGCCAAGTCAATTACTCAAGGAAGATCCATACAAACTGCCTTGAGACAAGCTCAAATCGATGCTAGAAGAGTGTATGATCAAGACCAAGGTCAATATGTGCCTCTTAATGAAGAAAATGATTCCGGTGATGATCAAGGTCAAGTTGATGGTCAAGACGAGGACCAAATTCATGAAGAGGTCCTCCAAGAAACAACGAGGAGATCCACACTCGTTGTGAAGCTAGAAAGGAGAGGATGTTGGAATTAAGAGACCACTCTCTACAAAATGTGGTTGGTGACCTAAGGAGAGGCATTTCCACAAGAGCACAATTGAAGAGGTTTAGTGAGGACCAACCACACATCTCCATGATTGAACCAAAGAAAGTGTGGGAAGCTCTTGAAGATTCGGATTGGTTAGAAGCAATGCACAAAGAGCTAAACAACTTTGAGAGAAACAAAGTATGGAAGTTAGTTGAGAAGCCAAAGGATTTCCCCAATGTTTTAGGCACCAAGTGGATACTCAAGAACAAGCAAGATGAGCATGGAATCATAGTAAGGAACAAGGCAAGATTGGTTGCACAAGGGTTCTCTCAAATTGAAGGCATTGATTATGGAGAGACATATGCACCGGTGGCTCGCCTTGAGTCCATCCGTATCCTTCTTGCTTATGGGGCACATCATAACTTTAAGTTGCAACAAATGGATGTAGAAAGTGCATTTCTTAATGGTCCCTTAAATGAGTTGGTATATGTAAAGCAACCCCTGGGATTTGAGGATCCCAACTTCCCAAACCATGTCTACAAACTTGATAAGGCACTCTATGGGCTCAAGCAAGCCCCACACACGTGGTATGAGCACCTTAGAGAGTTGTTGTTTGACCGTGGATTTGAGGTTGGGAAAATCGATCCCACTCTTTTTACTAAGAAGGTCAATGGGTAGCTTTTCGTATGCCAAATATATGTTGATGATATTATCTTTGGCTCATCTAACAAAGCTTTTAATGATGAATTATCAAAGATTATGACTAGTAGGTTCCGGATGTCTATGATGGGGGAGTTGAGAGTATTTCTTAGTTTTGAGATCAAGAAAGTTAGAGGAGGGACATTCTTCAACCAAGCCAAGTATACTCAAGACATGCTCAAGAGATTCAATATGGAAGATTTAAATGGAGCTCCTACTCCCATGGCTACAAAGACTCATCTAGAACAAAATCCAAATGGTAAAGATGTGGATCAAAAGGTATACTGGTCTATGATTGGTTATTTGCTTTACCTTTGTGCATATAGACCCGATATTGTGTTGAGTGTAGGTGTGTGTGCAAGATATCAAGCGGCTCATAAGGAAACCACTTAATGGCGGTCAAGAGAATCTTTCGATATTTGGTTCATACCCCATATTATGGTCTTTGGTATCCTCGAGGGTCAAAATTTGCACTTTGTGGATACACGGATTCGGATTGGGTGGGTGATAAGGATGGTAGAAAATCAACCTCCGGGGATTGCCAATTCCTTGGTAGGTCCTTGGTATGTTGGTCTTCTAAGAAGCAAAATTGTATATCTCTCTCCACCGCCGAAGCCGAGTATGTGGCAGCTGCTAGTGCTTGAACCCAATTGCTATGGATGAGGCAAAATTTAAAGGAATACGGTGTCCTTTGTGACAAAGTGTCTCTTCTATGTGACAATGAAAGTGCCATCAAGATTGCATACAACTCGGTGGATCACACAAGGACAATGCATATTGAGATTCGTCATCACTTCATTAGGGATCATGTTTGTGACACCCCCGAGATCAGGGCTAAACAAATCCCAGAACTCCGTCTGACATAAGCTTAACCTTGAGCTCGAGAATATCCAGTGAAGAATCAGTAACACAGCAGTGACCCTACGACACAAAATTTAATACAGCAAGCTCATAACTGAGCAGAGAACCAAAATATTATAAGCAGAGGTCACTGACCACAAACATCAAACAATGGAAGGCAAATTATGCTATTAAGTATAGCAAACTTAACAAATGGCCTAAGAGGCCTGAAGCATAACGATGACGTCCCAGCCCATAGATTCCAGGCTGCCGGTCGGGAACCCCAAGCTACTCGTCGATGCTGATGTAGTACGGAAATCGTCTTCAGGTGAACACTTACTCTGCCAAAATTATCAACAAAGCAAGGGTGAGTATAGGGTGTACACCGCAATACTTATGGCTGGTGGAGTTGTTTTGCATAAAGCCATCTTTGTTTATAAAACAAGAGAGAGAGAAGAAGCTCATCTAATCAGAGTATTTTAAAAGGGGATAAGAAAGCGACATCTCCAAAGTATTGATCATCATCTTTGATATCCACCAAATCATCATCATTTACCAACTAGGATCACCCCCTCGTACCCATGAGGAAGCATCCTTAAGCACACGTTGATCTACCAAGTTTTACGATTAGGTTATAGTTCTCTATGATCTCCCGTCCTTTTCCAAGTCGTCCATAACCGCGGACACGGCTTTCCAAAAGATTAATACCCTGCAGGGGTGTACAACTTTACCCACACGTACTAACCTTCTCTTAATTCCACAATGATTAGCCCTCTTCCTTGGAAGGCCGGCAGAGGGTGGTTAGACACGACCTTTACCTTGCTTTCGCCTAAATCCATGAGTCTCCAAGAAAGGGTTCCATCAGCCCATATCTCTATGTCCAAGGATCGGGAGTACTCCTGGAGCCTCCTTCCTCCTTGGTCACACCCTGTATGATGCACCATCTTCAACCCATCCAAATATGCAGATGCCAAAAAGCTAACTACAGACTCATGGATCAGACTAGGCAAGTTAGTCACTCGTGAGGTTTTCCAGGCCCCATGTGGTTGTACGCTCGTCTTGGTTCCGAAGGAGAGAACTCCCGGGGTCCTAGGGTTGGCGAGCATGGGACTAGAAAAACCACATCCCACCGTGGCCTCCCATACAAGCCTTAGCATGTTTAACTCATATCACCGATCTCATCTCATCACGTTCTCCTGTCATACTAGATTCTCTGCATCCGATACATCATCTGGATGAACCAGACTCAATAGCTAAGCATGGCTAAGCAAGACATAGATAAAAGCTCTAGCATTGCACACAAGCCAAACCTAGTTATGCGAGGAGAAGTGGATCAGGTAATATAAGCTCAAGGGAGTATGCAATAGATAGGATACTCTATCTATCGATAAAAGACCACAGTAGAATCGTATGCATCATGGCAAGAATTGAAATGCTTTCGAAATCATAGGATTATATCATGTTGGGGCTATGCTTGCCTTTGCCAATTGATAACAGATAAATAGATCTTAAGAAGCTTGTACTTTACTTGATTATAGTTGGTCAAGTATTGTTCGTCGATCTTCGATCTTCGATGGTCTTGTCCTCGGTTTTCGATCTTGATCTCGATATCGTATTCTACCGGGAAGAACCAAATCACCGGAAAGAAAGGGGAAACATTCAACACATGGCATCGATGCAATGCTCAAGCAAGTATGATGATATGACAATTGAATTGTATTGAAAAGTAACCCTAAAGCATGCTCGACAAATTAATCGGGGTTCCGAGGGGCGCAAACCCTAACTCGGGGAAACTTCGGAATCATCTATTAGGGTTACTAGGTTGTTCTAATTAAATTTGTCATTTAAATTATTTAACAATGCATGATTATAGCTTAAATAGATAGGTTTCATTTTTCTGAACATTTTGATATATTATTTGTATTTTTCTGACTTATAAATAATAAGATATGAATTTTACAATATTTAATCAAATTCTGGAATTATTTAAAGGGTTTATTGCATCAATATGACGTCACCAGAGGGAGAGGGTCATTTCTCACTGGGGCTTAGGCTACCCACAGTGGCTGACAGAGGGGCCCGAGGCCACCTCAGCTGCCATGCGGGCAGCCAATGGTCAGCACACGACATGGTTGTTTTCTCGCCGGGGCAGACGCTACCCCTAGTCACTGACGACTGGGTCCCACGGGATATTTATTATTTCTAGAAAAAATTAAAGAAACATTTAATAAAATGAAAAGGGGGTTTATGACATGGGCATGACGTCATCTGGGGATTGATCTTCAGACCATAGATCGATCCGTCGATCGGGAGGGAGCGGGCGAGCGAGGAGGGTCTTGCTCGACTCAGCGCATCACGCTGAGCCAACCATTGGTGGCGCCGCCAACTATTGGCCACCGGAGCATGGTCGACGACGACCTCCTGCGGTGGCGGATGGTGACTCGCATCGGGAGGGCAGCACAGAGCAAGAGGGCGATAGGGAAGAGGATTCCGAGAACAGGTGGCTCACTGAGAGCTTGATGTTGTGGCCGAAGAGGGCTGGGAAGGCAAAAATCGATGGTGATGGCGGCGGTCGGAGTCGGGGACGGAGATACCGATTGGAGCAGCTAGGGCTTCCCTGGCTTGCAAGCTTGAACGAGGTGAACGAGGAGACGGTAGTGGTTCTAACGGTGGTATCACCAGGGCTCGGCGAGTTCGGGAACGCCGGGTCGGTTGAGCTCCGGCGAGCTTGGTTCAGCCAGAGAGAAATTGGGGAAGGGAGAGGCACAGGGGAGAGGGATAAGACCAGCAGAGGGAGAGAGCAACACGGCGACGTCCTTATCCTCGCGGAAACCTCAGCGGCGGCACGAATCATGGCGCGACGATGGCGGACGGCGGCAGAGCAGCCACCGAGCTGCTTCTCTCCTTCGTTCGCGAGGAAGAAGAAAAGAAGAAAGGGGGCAAAGGGGTACGGGCCAGAGTGGGCTGTGGATGGTCCTACTGGGATGCGGTTTGCTGCGGTGGGCGACATGCAGAGGGGAGAGGGGAGCTGGGCTGGGCATGGCTGGCTGCTGGCTGTAGTTTTTTTTTCTTTGCAGAAACTTTTCTATTTCCTGTTTTCAAATCTGTTTTGTATTTTCAATTCAAATCTGTTTTGAATTATTTCAGAAGTACTAGAAGGTTTTCAAAATATACAAATTAATGAGGGACCCTTTTATTCAACTTGGGTTCCAACTATTTTGATACTTTTCAAAATATTTCAAACTATTTTGAATGCTTCAAAGAGAGGGGGAAGATTAGGGTTTTAGGGTTTGATTTGTTCTCTTCGATGCACAATTTAATGGATGATGCTCATGAGTGCACAAACAAAACCCTAATAATTATTAACTAAAAACAGGGGTGTTATAGCTTTATCCCCCTTACGAGAATCTCGACCCGAGATTCCAAAGGTAGGGAGAGACAGAGAGAGAAAGAAACAGGGTCACTCTAAAGATAAGAGGGAAACACACTACCCAACACGCAGATTATCTCATGGTCAACTCATGGATGGAGTGTTCAGAATAACTCTGAGATGACAACCATGAAACACAACAAGGTAACAGCAGAAACAAGAGGAGAAGGTTTCAAGTTGTTAGATAGATGGTCTTCATAAGGATTGAGACCATGGAATTTTAGAAGAGTTTAAGTTTCTGGAAAGGGAAAGCTTCCAACAGAGAGATCACAACACAGACTTCGATGAGGAACCTCTACTAAATGGCTTAAGTAGAGATTTCAGGTTGCAGAGATATGGTTCAACAAAACCAAGCTGTTGAACTACTTTGGACACAGAAGGATCACTTTTTCATTCAACAGAAGGCCAAGACGGGAAGGTATTTTGGTGGAGAGGACTCGTATGAGTCACAAGGAACATGTAATAAGAGGAACTTCTGATTACCAAAATCATAGTCACTCTTAAAACATGGTCAGGAAAACGAAGGAAACTCTTTATTCATCCAATTTTATGAAAATCTTTGCCAAAGATTAGGGTATCACTTTACACCACCAAGATGAATAGTTTAGAAGATTCCTGATGACACGAGAATAAAGAAACTTCATTCTCAGACTTCAATTACTTGGCACAACAAGATGGTTGCCATCATAAAGGGTCTGGAGGATTGACCGAGAGACATTTAGCAACACTATTTTAAATGTTCTCCTTGATGTTCGAGAAATCAAACATCAAGTAAAAGTCGGACTTCGGATACAAAGGAAACCATAAGCACAACTCCTATAATTAATTATAGAAGAAGCCTCATGAAGAGTGGTTGTTATTGTTGATTCAAGAGATTATGACAAGAGGTCTTTCTGGCTAAGCGTGTCAACCATTACATTAATCTTGCTAGATTACAAAGAGACCTATGTCAAAACCTTGAGAAACACCAACCATCATTGTTGCTTGAGATTCAGCTTTGGTTAAGTGAAGTGATACTTCAGACTCAGCATGCACGAATGGAAAGTTTGCAACATTTACCGCAAAGGTAAAGTCACTAGATTCTCAAGACAGGGACTACAATGTCAAGCTCCAAAAGACTGAGCTAGATTGCTATACCCATGTATTTAGCAACTTGTCAAAAGACAACTGCATACATATAAGGTACTGACAATCAAACACACATGTGTCCTTAAGGAACGGAGTTAACTTTACTCTATTCCACGGTGATATATTTCAACATTTGCACATGAATCTGAGAAGGTCACTTCTAACATCCAGAACACACACTTCGAGATAGCACGAAGATGGTTCTCGAAAGTTTCCAACATTAATGTCAAACGTTCCATATGAATCAAATCGAACATGGAGAAGATGAGGATGTCATTGATGGGCTCAACAACAAACTTATTGGAACACTCCGAAGAGATAGACTCATATGTTGCATGAAAAAAGAAAAAATACTGGTCAGATCAAAGGACACGGAGATGTACTTAAGTGAAACATCACGAGTAAACATCATCATCAAGATAGTCCTTGGAACTGAGTTTGATTTGACAATAACCCAAATCAAACCAAAGGTGGGGAAGATAACATATCCTCAAAGGAAATATTATCATTCTTCAACATGAACAAAACTAGACATTCCTGTATGAAGGAACATAGTTGAGTAGAACTTTTTTCTTACAACTCTCCAAATTTTTGTTTAAGCTCAACCAACTAGTTCCGGGGTATCTAGTACGGATCCTTGGAGGAAGAAGTAGTTCAGAGAACTTGCTTTCTCAAGAACTTGACAACACGGTCATGTGGCAACATGGCAACGCTTCTAGTAGACAACTAGAATATCACGGACCACCGATATGTCACTTAGTTCGAGAGGAAACTTGCTTAGTAAGGCAAGCAGACGTAGCCTTAGAGCTTCGGCACAAACCTAACTCTTTGACCGAAGAGAGTGTACCAGAGTAACGGACTTGGTAGCACAATCATCCTATGCTTAGTGACAGGGTTAACCAATCACGCTAAGAATGACAAAAATGTCCTTGGAGATCGAAACAATAATAATTGCTAAGAATCTCAGATAGCCACATTATTACGCACACGCATCACTCATGAGCGCACAAGCTCGAGGAAGGGTGGGTAAAGATGTGTGAGAGCATCACTTCATTAAGGGGTCAGGAAACTTAGCACGACCTCTTAGTATAAAAGAGTGTGATACTTCAAGATAGAACAGAAAGGAGGTAATCAATGCCTCTTGATCTGCGGATTACAACACTTTTACCTGGTCCTAGATATGATGAGGTACTAGAGTTTGTTTCTCCTAGACATCCCGAAATGGTTTGTCTTGATAGACCACAATAGTATCTTGCTTCGGAAGACACCGATGCACATTTACTACTTGGCTACCAACTGGTAGACAAAGGTCGGAAAGCAACCAAGGGGGAAGAACATGATCGGAATAGAATCCCAAGATGTGGATGCATAAGTTAACAATCTTCCAAAAACCAATGCAGAGAAGGGTAAGGTGTGGCAGATTCACGGGTATAGATGCGAGACTTTCGAGGAGTACTCTTGTCGTGATCTATTTGGTTCCATTAAAGAACATCTACCATAGCTAGTGGTAGGGGAAGTCCTTAGTTGTCACCATTCAATTGCGACAAGACCACAAGCTTGAAGGCTAGAATTGTAGTACCAGCCATCCTGAGGTAATGTGTGAACATGAACAACAGGATTCAAAGGAATGGATCTTGGATTAAAGGTCAGCTTCATGTACAAGATTCACAACACCAGAATCCAGCACAATCAGGGATCTTAGGTTCAAGTCCAAGGGTTTAAACCCAAATAAAGGAGTAACTACTACTTGAGTGACATTGTGTACACTGCAAGATAGTATTCACGAGGTAGCTTCCAAGAGAAGAAACGATTTCTGAAGTACCCAAATAAACAAAAAGGAGGCACACGAGGCGAAAGGAAACCTCGAAGACTAGAACAGAACACTGCAGATCCAACAATATAATATCGTGGGTCCCAAAAGATAGAGAGATCATGATAGAAAGGAATCTCTCAGATGAACAAGAGCAAAGGGGAACAAGGAATTCACAACACACACAACTCTAGAGAACTCAACACTAGGTCAACTGGTTGAGAAACAGCATGCCAAGAAGGCACCTAAGCTTTGAAAGATTAGAAGAGGTGTCAAAACTTTTCCAAAAACAACTTCAGATAAGATAACCCAGAGTTAGAGCGAAACTGGATAAGGAGAAAAAGAAGCATACTAGAGTTTTCGCAAATACCTTTCATCTTTGAAATAGTTTTCACAAGCACTAGACTCAACATCGACCAGTAGCAACGTTTTCCTATGGTCGGTACTGCTCTGATACCAAGAACTGTGACACCCCCGGGATCAGATCTAAACAAATCCCAGACCTCCATTTGACATAAGCTTAACCTTGAGATCGAGAATATCCAGTGAAGAATCGGTAACACAGCTGTGAACCTACGACACAAAATTTATTACAGCAAGCTCATAACTGAGCAGAGAACCAAAATATTACAAGCAGATGTCACTGACCACAAACATCAAACAATGGAAGGCAAATTATGCTATTAAGTATAGCAAACTTAACAAATGGCCTAAGAGGCCTGAAGCATAACGATGACGTCCTAGCCCATAGATTCCAGGCTGCCGGCCGGGAACCCCAAGCTACTCGTCGATGTCGATGTAGTACGGAACTCGTCTTCAGGTGAACACTTAATCTGCCAAAAGTATCAACAAAGCAAGGGTGAGTACAGGGTGTACTCCGCAAGACTTATGGCTGGTGGAGTTGTTTTGCATAAAGCCATCTTTGTTTATAAAACAAGAGAGAGAGAGAGAGAGAGAAGAAGCTCATCTAATCAGAGTATTTTAAAAGGGGATAAGAAAGCGACATCTCCAAAGTATTGATTATCATCTTTGATATCCACCAAATCATCATCATTTACCAACTAGGATCACCCCCTCGTACCCATGAGGAAGCATCCTTAAGCACACGTTGATCTACCAAGTTTTACGATTAGGTTATAGTTCTCTATGATCTCCCGTCCTTTTCCAAGTCGTCCATAACCGCGGACACGGCTTTCCGAAAGATTAATACCCTGCAGGGGTGTACAACTTTACCCACACGTACTAACCTTCTCTTAATTCCACAATGATTAGCCCTCTTCCTTGGAAGGCCGGTAGAGGGTGGTTAGACACGACCTTTACCTTGCTTTCGCCTAAATCCATGAGTCTCCAAGAAAGGGTTCCATCAGCCCATATCTCTATGTCCAAGGATCAGGAGTACTCCTGGAGCCTCCTTCCTCCTTGGTCACGCCCTGTATGATGCACCATCTTCAACCCATCCAAATATGCAGATGCCAAAAAGCTAACTACAGACTCATGGATCAGACTAGGCAAGTTAGTCACTCGTGAGGTTTTCCAGGCCCCATGTGGTTGTACGCTCGTCTTGGTTCCGAAGGAGAGAACTCCCGGGGTCCTAGGGTTGGCGAGCATGGGACTAGAAAAACCACATCCCACCGTGGCCTCCCATACAAGCCTTAGCATGTTTAAATCATATCACCGATCTCATATCATCACATTCTCCTGTCATACTAGATTCTCTGCATACGATACATCATCTGGATGAACCAGACTCAACAGCTAAGCATGGCTAAGAAAGACGCAGATAAAAGCTTTATCATTGCACACAAGCCAAACCTAGTTATGAGAAGAGAAGTGGATCAGGTAATATAAGCTCAACGGAGTATGCAATAGATAGGATACTCTATCTATCGATAAAAGACCACCGTAGAATCGTATGCATCATGGCAAGAATTGAAATGCTTTCGAAATCATAGGATTATATCATGGTGGGGCTATGCTTGCCTTTGCCAATTGATAACAGATAAATAGATCTTCAAAAGCTTGTACTTTACTTGATTATAGTTGGTCAAGTATTGTTCGTCGATCTTCGATCTTCGATGGTCTTGTCCTCGGTTTTCGATCTTGATCTCGATATCGTATTCTACCGGGAAGAACCAAATCACCGGAAAGAAAGGGGAAACATTCAACACATGGCATCGATGCAATGCTCAAGCAAGTATGATGATATGACAATTGAATTGTATTGAAAAGTAACCCTAAATCATGCTCGACAAATTAATCGGGGTTCCGAGGGACGCAAACCCTAACTCGGGGAAACTTCGGAATCATCTATTAGGGTTACTAGGTTGTTCTAATTAAACTTGTCATTTCAATTACTTAACAATGCATGATTATAGCTTAAATAGATAGGTTTCATTTTTATGAATATTTTGATATATTATTTGTATTTTTCTGACTTATAAATAATAAGATATGAATTCTACAATATTTAATCAAATTCTGGAATTATTTAAAGGGTTTATTGCATCAATATGACGTCACCAGAGGGAGAGGGTCGTTTCTCACTGGGGCTTAGGCTACCCACAGTGGCTGACAGGGGGGCCCGAAGCCACCTCAGCTGCCACGCGGGCAGCCAATGGTCAGCACACGGCATGGTTGTTTTCTCACCGGGGCAGACGCTACCCCTAGCCACTGACGATTGGGTCCCACTGGATATTTATTATTTCCAGAAAAAATTAAAGAAACATTTAATAAAATGAAAAGGGGGTTTATGACATGGGCATGACGTCATCTGGGGATTGATCTTCGAACCATAGATCGATCCGTCGATCGGGAGGGAGCGGGCGAGCGAGGAGGGTCTTGCTCGACTCAGCGCATCATGCTGAGCCAACCAGTGGTGGCGCCGCCAACTATTGGCCACCGGAGCATGGTCGACGACGACCTCCTGCGGCGGCGGATGGTGACTCACATCGGGAGGGAAGCACAGAGCAAGAGGGCGATAGGGAAGAGGATTCCGAGAACAGGTGGCTCACCGAGAGCTTGGTGGTGTGGCCGAAGAGGGATGGGGAGGCCAAAATCGATGGTGATGGCGGTGGTCGGAGTCGGGGACGGAGATACCAATTGGAGCAGCTGGGGCTTCCCCGGCTTGCAAGCTTGAATGAGGTGAACAAGGACACGGTGGTGGTTCTAACGGTGTTATCACCAGGGCTCGGCAAGGTCGGGAACGCCGGGTCAGTTAAGCTCCGGCGAGCTTGGTTCAGCCAGAGAGAAATTAGGGAAGGGAGAGGCACAGGGGAGAGGGATAAGACCAGCAGAGGGAGAGAGCAACGCGGCGACGTCCTTATCCTCGCGGAAACCTCAGCGGCGGCACGAATCGTGGCGCGACGACGGCGGACGGCGGCAGAGCAGACACCGATCTGCTTCTCTCCTTCGTTCGCGAGGAAGAAGAAAAGAAGAAAGGGGGCGAAGGGGTACGGGCCAGAGTGGGCTGTGGCTGGGCCTACTGGGCTGCGATTTGCTGCGGTGGGCGACATGCAGAGGGGAGAGGGGAGCTGGGCTGGGCCTGGCTGGCTGCTGGCTCTAGTTTTTTTTCTTTGCAGAAACTTTTCTATTTCCTGTTTTCAATTCTGTTTTGTAGTTTCAATTAAAATCTGTTTTGAATTATTTCAGAAGTACTAGAAGGTTTTCAAAATATATAAATTAATGAGGGACCCTTTTATTCAACTTGGGTTCCAACTATTTTGATACTTTTCAAAAGATTTCAAACCATTTTGAATGCTTCAAAGAGAGGGGGAAGATTAGGGTTTTAGGGTTTGATTTGTTCTCTTCGATGCACAATTTAATGGATGATGCTTATGAGTGCACAAACAAAACCCTAATAATGATTAACTAAAAACAGGGGTGTTACAATGTTGCTCGAGGTGGTATTGATCTATTATATGTTTCAACCAAATATCAACTTGCCGGCATATTCACGAAGCCACTTGATGAAGCAAGGTTTTGCTATTTGAGGAATAAACTAAATATTGTAGATTTAAGGAGCTTGACTTGATCACCTTGCATACTCACCTATGTCTTGAATCTTATTTGGTTTAGGTGCAGGCATGGATATAGGGGGAGTGCGGTTCTAATTGATTGGACTATCCCTCCCCCCATTATGCCCAAAGCAATCAAAATCATTCCTCTTAATATCATTTTCTGATATGTGAGCTTAAATGATGAGTTTCGGTAATGAACCCAAGATATATATTCGTGGTGCCAAGCCGAGTATACTCAAATATGGTGGCCTAGGCCACCGCCCTCTCACATTCGAGAGGTTGGTGCTTACTCATGTTTGTCATTTTTGCGTTGTTTTTGTTCTTAAGATCATGCACTCTAGTTTGGTTCTACATATGTTTTCCCTACTTTTAGAGTGCTGATGCTACAATCAATAGGGAGGAAGAGTGCTTCGTTGGAAACCCCAAGAGCAAGGTATGAAGAGTACAACAGCAAGATTTCCCTCAGTAGAAACTGAGGTTATCGAACCAGAAGGAGGAAGGAAACGTCACACAGGTGTTGGAAGCAATGTGGAGACCTACACAACACAAACTCAAGACTCAGTACCAACGAATCAGTGAGGTTGTCAAGCTCACCGGTTTGTTGTAACAAAGGATTAAACGTATGGTGTGGAAGGTAATGGTTTGCAGCAAGTAACAGTGGAAGATGTATCAATGGTAAAGATTAGACCGGGGTCCATAGTTCACTAGAGGTGCTCTCGTTAAATAAACAACATGGCATGAAGGGTAAACAAATTATAGCGGGGAAATTGACAGGAACTGAGCAAGGCAAAACAATGCAATTACTAGCCAGAAAGATCCTATGAGGTTGATTGGGCAATACAACAATATACATAGACCGTAATCCAACTTCATCTATGACTAGAAGTCCACCTTCAGGTTATCATCCGAACCCCCTCCAGTATTAAGTTGCAAGCAACAGACAAATACTTTAAGCAAAGTGTGTAAGGTAAACATTCCACATGTTCCATGAACACGAGACCGTTGTTTTCTCCCTAGTAGCAACAACACATCTACAACCGAAGAGATTATTGTCACTTCACTTGGAAACTAGAGGCATGAACCCACTATCGAGCATAAATACTCCCTCTTGGAGTCACTAGCAACTACTTGGCCAAGATAACCACTAGCAACGGAGATCATGCAAGATCACAAACAACACAGACATGATAGAATCATAAAGATAGAACCATTAATCAAACTAACATAATAATCTCAATATCCATCGGATCCCCGCAAACACAACATGCATGATTACAAATAGATTAGATCTTGATCATGAATGGAGCTCACAAGATCTATACATGAAAGAACAAAGGAGGAGATACAACCATCTAGCTACTACATGGACCCATAGTCCAAGGTGTAACTACTCACAAATCATACCGGAGAGAAGGCCTCCGGGATGATCTCCCCTCCAGCAGGGTGCCGGGAAGAGCTTCAGATCCCCCCGATCTAGGGACGATGGTGGCGGTGGCTACAGACGGTTTCGTGGAATATTGATCGGGTACTGAGAGTTTTTGCATCGGGGGCTTCTTATAGGTGAAGGGGGAGAATGAGGCGGTGGCCAGAGGGGGCAAACCCTACCTAGGTGCGAGGTAGGGCCCACCCACACCTAGGGGGTTTAGCCGCCCTGGCACGCCTCCTCGTCTCTCCTCTGGACTTCTTGTTCCCCACGAAAAGTTATTGACTTTGTCCTTCGTCCCGTCCAATTCCGAGAATATTTCTTTACTAACTTTTCTGAAACCAAAAACAGCAGAAAATAGGCAGTTGGCACTGTTGCAACTTGTTAATAGGTTATTACCAGAACACATGTAAAAAGCACCTCAAAGTGTGGACAAGTAAAGCAAAGTAGATACTAAACAAGCATGGAGCATAAAAAATTATAGATACGTTTCCAACGTATCAGCATCCCCAAGCTTAACTCCTGCTCGTCCTCGATTATGTAAGTGATAAAAGAATAATTTTTGAGGTGACATGCACCCTCACAATAAAGATCCAACCATTTGCAAGCATTGAAAGCTGGGATCAAAGAACTCTAAACATGTGCATGAGAGAATGGAATTGTAACAATAGAAATAGTAATTATGCATGCAACATGGAAAGTTACAAACAAAGATCATGAATAATATGCATTGAAAAACGTTTTTTTGTTTCATATGCAGAAAACATAGCATAGTGGCAATCAGATTGTCCCTCATAGAGTAGCAATATAATGCATAGGACACCTGTAAAGTTCACAAGGGTGACTAGAAACAGATAGCACATGAACAAGTAATATCACAATATGCATCAATTAATAAGCTTTGGAACATTGCACATAGAATGACAACTATGCTCTCTTAATGGTGCCTAAAGGTAGAAGGTGGAGACTCAATAATGATGGAAGAAAAGCCTTTTTGTAAAGGAAGCAGAGATTACAAGTTTCAAAAAGAGCTTCCAAAAATTATGGTACTTATTAGCTTTCAGCCCTCATTGCCCCTAACATAAGCATCTTGAAGTGGTTAAGGTTAAAGTGGCAAAGCTGGAGTATATGCTTGACAAAGTATAAGTTGGCAATATCAAGTCCCTTGACTATGAGGGCTACACCTCATGGATACTCAACTTAGGGCCCAGGCAAGTTCTTGTCACTGTAAGTATTTCCATATCATTGAGAACCGCCAACGGGGTACCCCTTGCACATGGTATAGGAGCTTTCCCATAACCAAAATGACAAGGCAAGCAGACAATGAGCATCTCAGCAATTCTTCTTATGTACCATGGGAATATGGTGCTTTTTTCTCTCTTTCCTCTTTTCTCAATGTGTCTCTCTTTTTTATAAGAAGAATGCTTCATGGATGTCACTATGGTGATGCTGCAAGTTTCCACCATGATTAGGCATGGCTTAGGCTAGCGGCCCATGCGTTTCTCTAACACAGAATACAAACTCCATGGACTTACATGTTCCCACTTCATTTCACACCGGTAACATCCATAGACAAAAGATCATGATATCAACGGAGTACAAAAAGTACAAGTGCAATGTTGAAAACGTTCCCCGTGACAGCACGGTTCTGCTAATCCCAACTTATAAGTGCAAGCATATACAACGAAGTTGCCTCAATGGTTCAAGTTTATTAGGGGCAAAGAATAAAATGTGCCATCAAGTTCGTGAGGGCTTTAATCACTAAGTTTTCACATAACAAAATAGTTTTTAATTGGAAGATAGTTGAAAACAAGAATATACTTTGAATGGTGTAACACACCATGCATAGGAGTTTATAGTGGACACTTTGGAATAACTTGGTTTCTTGGGAGTTGGAAGCATGAGTAGAACTTACTCATACAAGTGGAGGCTAGCAAAAGACTGGGAGCAACCAACTAAGAGAGCAATAATGGCCATAATTATGCAATGCAACAAAGCAAACTAATCAAATCAAAGAGTGGTACTAAAAGTCAAGAACTAAATGATAATAGAGGCTAATGGTGACTTGTCATAGTCATAACATGGTGTAAGCATGTGCCAAGTCAACCCAAGCAAAACATCAAAGGAGAATACCACAATACTATGATTTTGCATGCTAAAACAACGCATAATTTCTTCAAGGCACACTAAGCAATCCCAATTGTTTGGAACAAGACATGCTACAACAATAATCACTAAGCATAATGCAAAAACAACACCTAGCATATCATGCTAAAGTCTAAGTCACAGTCAATGCAAGCTCCTCTTGCACTTCAAGCAAGAAATTACTACTCCTTTCCAAACACCAAGCAAACTTATTTGCAAAACAACACAGCGAGAACGGGGGTAAAAACTACTAAATCAACCTAAACAAACTAAGCAAAGCAAACAAAAACTAAGATGCTCCAAGAACAACACAACTGTGCATGAAATAATAAAAGTGAAGTGTCTAGACAGACCTGAGGTTTTTTATTGATGAAGAAGGGGATGCCTTGGGCATCCCCAAGCTTTGACGCTTGTACATCCATGGTGGCATCCCCAAGCTTGATCTTTTTTCCATTTTTCATCTCATTGCATCATTATCTCTCTACACCTGAAATTTTTCCGTCATACAAAACTTCACACAATCTTCATTAGCAACATTAGCTTATTCAAAAGATATTAGACCACTGGAAAAGCTTTGGAACAGCAAGGCTTTTTACTAAAAACACAAGCTACTGAAGTAACTCCTTCAAATAAACTCCATTTACCTAAAGAGAGCTAAAAAGGAATCAATAAGAAGCAAATGCAAATAATGGCAGAAATCTGTCAAAACAGACCAGCAGGTAGAAACGAATTTTTTCCAACATCTTCTGTTGCTCAAATAAAAAAGTGTTGAACTAACGAAATTTAGCCAATATACTGGGGGATTTATTAGTAAATTTTGAGCTCAATACGAGTTACATATCCTCCCCACGAATTTGTTTGGTGGAGGACATAAATCTGTTTTGGGACAGCAACTCCCCAAATCTTACTTCCCTCTCATTAGAGGTCATTCTTGGCACAACAAGCAAACAAAAAGGATAAGGAGAGGTTATTATAGAAGTAATAACTTCCAAGAGTCAAGGAAACTCTTGGGTTATCTCCCAACAAGTACTTTTCTTTAATTCCTTTAAGTTAGGCTTGATAGCTTGAGAAGATGCTCACATAACAAATATGAATTGAAGTGAAAGAGAGCATCAAAAATAAAATTCAAACAACATTTAAGTCTAACCCACTTCCTATGCATAGGAATATTGTATGCAAATAAATTTACAAAGAACAAAGTGATAGGCATATGAAGATGAAACAAGAGCAACTTCAAAACTTTCAGCACAAAGAGAGGTGTTTTAGTACCATGAAAACTTCTACAACCATACTTTCCTCTCTCATAATAATTATCAGTAGCATCATGAATAAACTCAACAATATAGCTACCACATAAAGCATGATTTTCATGATCTACAAACACATAATTTTTATCAAGCTCAAAAATAGTGGGATTAAAACCTTCACAGGTTTTACCCAAAGTAGATATTTCAAAAGGATCCACAGAAACATAACATTCATCCTCCTTTGGTAAGCATGGGGGACAATCAAATAATATAAGGGGTAAAGAGTTACTCTCATTAGAAGGTAGACATGGGTACATCCATTCTTCCTCCTTTTGTTCATCACTCTCCTCCTCTTTTTCATCTAATGAGCTTCCAGTTTCAACAATTTCTTCTTTCATAGGCTCCTGCAAGGCATTAGTCTCTTCCAGTTATGGAAAGCACCTATTAAAATATTCAAAAATATAGTCATTTTCTTCCTTGTAATTGTCAAAGCAAAATTTAAGTATCTCATAAACCTCATGTTCATAAGGTGCATCATCAGTATTTTCTAGCAAGCTGGCAAGTTCAAATGCACCCTTGAACGCAATAAACTCTTCAATTTGTTCCACATCATAAAAGTCATAATTTCCTTTAACATAAGAAGATATGGTAACATTATCATTATACTCACATTGAAAGGGTAGGTGTTTATACCTCCCGCAGCAACAAGATTTAACAAAGCAATAAGTAACATTATAAGTAGAGCACAAGTCTCTAGAAATAGTATTCAACTTATCAATTTGTTCCTATAAGTGTATCCCTTTTTGTGACAAACGGTGTTCCTTATAATAATACTTTTGTTCTTCCGTGAACCCCCCTTGCCAATAAGAACTAGTTTCAAAGAAATCATCCATTGATAGAAAGCATGACCAAGCAAGGCAAAGACAGACCGGCAACTAGAGCAGGAACTAATTTTTGTGTGTTTTTGAATAAGGCAAGCAAACCAAACTAGACTATTTTGGGGGGGTTTTGTGAAAAGAAGCAAAAAACCAAGCAAAATAAACAAAGCAACTAAAAACAAAGTAAAGAGAAAGGAAGTGAAGGACTCCCCTAGTGAAGATGTCCTTAGCCTCCCCGGCAACGGCGCCAAAAATTACTTGATGCTACACTCAACAGGGAGGAAGAGTGCTTCGTTGGAAACACTAAGAGCAAGGTATGAAGAGTACAGTAGCAAGACTTCCCTCAGTAGAAACCGAGGTTATCGAACCAGAAGGAGGAAGGAAACGTCACACAGGTGTTGGAAGCAATGTGGAGACCTACACAACACAAACTCAAGACTCTGTCCCAACGAATCAGTGAGGTTGTCAAGCTCACCGATTTGCTGTAACAAAGGATTAAAACGTATGGTGTGGAAGGTAATGGTTTGCAGCAAGTAACAGTGGAAGATGTATCAATGGTAAAGATTGGACCGGGGTCCATAGTTCACTAGAGGTTCTCTCCTTAAATAAACAACATGGCATGAAGGTTAAACAAATTATAGCAGGGAAATTGACAGGAACTGAGCAAGGCAAAACAATGCAATTACTAGCCAGAAAGATCCTATGAGGTTGATTGGGCAATACAACAATATACATAGACCGTAATCCAACTTCATCTATGACTAGAATTCCACCTTCAGGTTATCATCCAAACCCCCTCCAGTATTAAGTTGCAAGCAACAGACAACTACTTTAAGCAAAGTGTGTAAGGTAAACATTCCACATGTTCCATGAACACGAGACCGTTGTTTTCTCCCTAGTAGCAACAACACATCTACAACCGAAGAGATTGTTGTCACTTCCCTTGGAAACTAGAGGCATGAACCCACTATCGAGCATAAATACTCCCTCTTGGAGTCACTAGCAACTATTTGGCCAAGATAACCACTAGCAACGGAGAGCATGCAAGATCTCAAACAACGCAGACATGATAGAATCATAAAGATAGAACCATTAATCAAACTAACATAATAATCTCAATATCCATCGGATCCCCGCAAACACAACATGCATGATTACAAATAGATTAGATCTTGATCATGAATGGAGCTCACAAGATCTATACATGAAAGGACAAAGGAGGAGATACAACCATCTAGCTACTACATGGACCCATAGTCCAAGGTGGAACTACTCACAAATCATACCGGAGAGAAGGCCTCTGGGATGATCTCCCCTCCGGCAGGGTGTCGGGAAGAGCTTCAGATCCCTCCGATCTAGGGACGATGGTGGCGGCGGCTACAGACGGTTTCGTGGAATATTGATCGGGTACTGAGAGTTTCTGCATCGGGGGCTTCTTATAGGCGAAGGGGGAGACCGAGGCGGTGGCTAGAGGGGGCAAACCCTACCCAGGCGCGGGGTAGGGCCCACCCGCACCTAGGGGGGTTTAGCCGCCCTGGCACGCCTCCTCGTCTCTCCTCTGGACTTCTTGTTCCCCACGGAAAGTTATTGACTTTGTCCTTCGTCCCGTTTAATTCCAAGAATATTTCTTTACTAACTTTTCTGAAACCAAAACCAGCAGAAAACAAGCATCTGACACTGTTGCAACTTGTTAATAGGTTAGTACCAAAAAACATGTAAAAAGCACCTCAAAGTGTGGACAAGTAAAGCAAAGTAGATACTAAACAAGCATGGAGCATAAAAAATTATAGATAACGTTTCCAACGTATCAAGTGCATGTGTCCATATCAGTTTGACTCTCTTAACCCAAGCCTTCATTATCCTTCGACAAAATTCCTCTACTCTGCACAAGAACCTTCCAATTTATACTTGGCTTTCTGTTCTGGTGGTAATAGTACTACCGGGCAAGGGAGCGGTACTACCGGTCGTGGTCTGTCTCCAGGTCGACCCCTGGAAACGTCCCAGGTGCGGTACTACCGGTCAATTGCGCGGCACTACCGTCAAGCGCTACTACCATGAAAAACAAGCGGTACTACCACTCAAGGGTCAGTTTCTAGGTCGTTCTCTGGAAACTTCCCAGGTGTGGTACTACCAGTCGCTTTTCGAGGTACTACTAGCATGCGGCACTACCGTGTGTACGCGCGGCACTACCGCTCAGCGGTACTACCGTTCGTATACCCGGTACTACCGCTTGGCGTCCTGGTTAAGGGTGCAGACGCGGGGGGCACCTCTCAGTGCCTCATTGTTTCCCCATATCCACTTCTAACCACCTCCGCCGCCGGAGAAGAAATCACCGCCGAAGCCCTGCCCTCTCCTCCTTTCACCGGATCCGGCCTCCTCGTGGGCTCCTCCTCATTCTCCACCACCATGGACACCGGTACTACCGCCCTCCTCTTATTCTCCCATGTTTTCTCCATTGAATCTAGGGCAACTTTGATTCTTGGTCAAAACAAGTGTTTTTGAGGTTGTACCATGTGCAATTTACCAGATATTACTTCTTGCCCGATGAAATCCTCGTGTTGGATAATTTTGCTGCCCGTCCATGGATCAATCCTACCAGATCTACACTGTAGTCGCATGACCGGTAGCACCGGATTTTTTTACCGTACTACCGCGTATGAGATCCAGGACTACCGACCATTACTGACAGCAAAATTCTCTCCAGAACTTGAATTTCGTCGTGTGTTCGTTTCAGGTTCTTGTGCCCTTATCCACTGCTATCTCCCTAGTTCTTTCACAGGTGCAGGGGGCTCCCAGGGTTCACGCAAAAGGACCAAAGCTCATCATTAAATCGAGGACTTTGAGTTAGAGTCCGAGCTAGAGACAGAGTCAGAGGAAGAGATCATGCCTAAACCTAGCAACCGTCTGAAACTGAAAACCACTCGGGGCCGACGTGGAGGGGGCATTAAGAAAAGTGCTAGCCGTGGTAGTTCTCCTCCACCTCCTCCCCCTAGAGTCATCGCAAGAGTCAGAGTTTAGGGCCATCTGGGCCAAAGAAGTTCTCTGATTTGTCTGAGGTTGAATTTCATGCCTTGCGGTCCGTCAATCCATATGTTCTACTCGCTCTCATGCTAGGGAAAATAGTCTCTTCTACACAGACTTCCAAGAGCATGTATACTTTGAGGTACTCATGAAGGATGAGAAGCTAGTGGTCCCTCAGAAGTGGATTGAGATGAATCATGTGAAGAAGAACTTGAAGTACTTCGGTGAAGCCCTTAAGATTTGCACAAACATTGGCTTGCTTCCCATTATGCAGTTCCGGTATGACTATGACCTCATGCTCATTACTAAGTTTTATGCCACCGTTCACTTTTCTAAGAACCAGTCTCGGACTATCACCTGGATGATCGAGGGCGTTGTCAAGCAAGCAACCTTGGCTGAGTTTGCGGCAATCCTTGGGTACGAGGACCGTGGCAAGAACACTCATGTTGGCTTCCGTTGTCACAACAATTATCGTCCCATGAAGAAGGATGTTCTTGCTCCACTGTACATCTGGGGGCGCGGTGTTGCTGGGAAGATCAAGGGGCTTCTCCCCACATATGAAATCTTGCACCGTATATTCCATGAGACCATTGCCCCCGAGATGGCAATGTTGATGAGATGCATGAGTTCATGGTGGATCTCATGATCACCACCTTTCACCACCGTGATTTCGGCCAACCCATGGATGTGATGGATGTTATTTGGAATGAGATGGTTTGTGCTACCTACACTCGGAGGGTGCCTACTTTTGCTCCTTACATCATGACTCTCATTCTTAGCAAGTGCCCATCGATTGCCCGAGACATTTCTTCTCAACGCCTTGTTACACACCGGCACAAGAATCTGTTGATCAAGACCCATCCTAAACCTCGCAATGCGGATGTTCAACTTGTTGATAAGGATGGGAACCCACTTGAGGAGGGGTCCGGTGATGAAGATGATGCTCAGGATGCTGATTTTGTGATCTCACGCCGCAAGCATGCCCAACCATCTTGGGCCAAGAGGATTGAGGGTAAGCTCAAGAAAGTATTTTGCTTCCAATTTGACAATCAGAAGCGCATGTATGAGGCTCATGTCTATGCCAAGAAAGCCTGTGCTCGTTAGAAGGAATTGATGGAGGCTCAAGGGTTGACCGTCTCCAAGGGCTCTGAGAACAACATCACCCCTGAAGACCAATGGATCTCCAAGCACATCCACTGGGATGATGATGCCACCTCCTCTTTCCGTGCCCGCCAATTCATGAGGATGCCTCGGATGATGATGCCGCGTGATATCTGGGATGTTAGTATTGCTCTTGTCCCTTTTTGGCGTCTTGATGCCAAAGGGGGATAAGTTGCACATTAGGCGTGAGGGATTTGCAGGGGAAAAGTCACAAGCTCGTTCTTGCCATTGATTTTTACTCGCTTGTGAACTTTATTTGCTTGCCTCTTATTATGTGTGAATATTATGAACTAACTATTTGTGCTATGTATGTTGAGACTATGTGGTTATCTTATGGATCCATCATTTGTGTGGTATGGTTATTCTCATGTGGATCCATCTTATGTGATGTGTGATGATATTATCCATTCTTTATCAATATTTCTCATCACACTTTATTATGCAAAGGTATGTGCTCTAAGTGCGACTTTACACTCCTAGATAGCTTGTAAAATAGAGGGGGGCTTGATTCTACTTATCTAGGGGGAGTCCCATCTCTATTTTTCAAAACCTTGTTTGTCATCACAATATTATCATGCAAAATGTGTGTTGTCATGAAACACCAAAAAGGGGGAGATTGAAAGAGCATTTCCTATCCCAAGTGATTTTGGTGTTTATAACAACACACATATCAGACTAATTATTTGCCAAGTGTACCACAGGTTGTATCAAGAAATCCTTGGCTTATTCCTCCCAAAAAGGGGTCCCTTGCTGATCTACATTTTGCCTCTGTGTTGTCCGGTAGTACCGGAAAAATCATCCAGTACTACCGCACAGGACCGACAGTACCGGAATTTGCTATTGGGCATGGCAGAGGGTTTGGGCAAACTGCCCAAAACCTTCTGCTGGGCTAGGTACCAAAAAGCGGTAGTACCCCATTTTGATACCTATCAGGACATAAGGTTTGGGCGAGCTCGCCAAACGCCTCAGTACTGATCGGTACCAAAATGCGATAGTATCGCATTTTAGTACCTAGCGCGGCAGAAGGTTTTGGCAAGTTGCCAAATGCCACTGCCCTCCCCGGTACCAAAATGCGGCACTACCGCATGTGTCCGGTAGTACCGTGCCCCAGGGCCGGTACTACCGCTTTGCGGTAGCACCACAATTTGGTACTGTTGGAGTCTGGGGCCAATGTGCCTTGATGGTGCATCTTCGGTACCTGGCCGGTAGTACCGGTGTTTTCCAGTACTACCGCTTGGGAATCCGGTACTACCGCTGCAATAAATGCTCAACGGTCAGATCTGCTCAGAGGGCTATAAATGCACCCCCACCTACCTTGGAAAGGTTGCTCGTCTCACTCAAGAACACCACCTCCATTTGAGCCACCAAATCGCCAAGATCTCTTCACTCAGCCATCCAAAGTCTTTGATCTTTGGAGAATCGAAGGAGGATGCCTTGATATACTACTTCACCAAAAGAGATCTTCATTTCTCCCTCATTCATTTGAGGGCCCCTTGCTCTAGTGTTTTCTTTGGAAATCCTAGTTCTAGATTTGGTTCTTACAAGCTTGTATTTGATTGTTTTGACAACTTGCTTGTATTTGCGAGCCTCCAATTAAGTTGTGGATGTGTGCCCCGAACTTGTTGTAAAGGTGCCGACTTCCACCTCGAAGGTTGCCGATATAGTGGAAGGTGGATCGATCCCGTTGGGGCGAGATTCATCGGAGAACAAGGAAGACCTCTTATGGCGTTGGTGGTTTGAAACCACCCCTCTCCAAACATAGACATACTTCCCTTCAAAAGGAAGGAACTACGAGAAACAAATCCTTGTGTCTCCGCATCCACCACTTTGGTTACTTCTATCCTTTACCGCACTTTACTTACTTGTTCTTGTTTAGTTTTGTGCTAGCTTGTGTTTGACATATAGGTAAATTTACCTTAGTTGCATAATATAGAGAATTTATCTTTGTTGTCAAACCCTAATTTGAAAAGGAAGAAAATTTGAAGTAGCACCTATTCACCTCCCCCTCTAGGTGCCCATACAATCCTTTCAGCCGGCCTTAGGGGTGGGCAGGGTGTGCGGCCGCCTAGGACCCCACGAATCTAGGGGCCCCACCACAAATTAATCAGTACTAGTTTTATTATTATCTGATCTAATAGTTTAGCGACAGGGGAAAAAGGGCCTAATGGCCATGTACGAGGAAGAGTAGGACATCCAGGAAAAGGGACGGTCGACAGTCGACACGCATGCAAAAAAATAACTGGTCAATGGATTTGTGTCTCCGTGTCCACGTTTAGTATTGTTTCTTTTCTTTAAAAAACAAGTATTATTTCTCCTCTTCTACTCAACTGCGCAGGCCTCAAGGTGCCAGGGCCTTTTTCACTTTTCGTTGTCGACACAGCGATCAGTCGACAAATCAGGCAGTGATATTCCGGTCTCACGGTAACAGTTTATGACATCGGGATCTAGAGATTTTATATTCTCCTAATTTTTTTCTAATTTTGATTTCTAGTCGTCATTTTGTCGACTTGTCGTCTTGTCGATTTTAATTTTCAAGCCCCAATCAGGAGAATATGCCACACAGCCGAGAAAACGTTTTAAGTTAAATACTCTATCTAATGTTTAGGTATGTGATCGTATTTCCGAATTAAAGATGATGAGATTCATCTTGTCAGATGGTGTAATGTTTGATATGGAGATTTACGATCATGTCAGAGAAGTTGATTGCTATCCTAATATCGCTATTGCTTATTATATCTTATTTATTTTGTATGTGACTATCACATCGGGTAAAAAAAGCTTTTTAAAATTGATATTGTTGAAGAACTATTTGAGGTCAAAAATGACTCAACGGAGTTTAAATGGTTTGGCAACATTGTGCATCTAAGTAAATATTAGATGACATCGACCTCATCGTTACCGACTTTGCATCAAGAAATGCTTGAAAAGAATTATAAGGTAATATATCTAAAATATATATTGCTTTTGTATATATTTAAGTATTATTGATAATATATGTTGTTTTAAGCGTACAATTTTATTATTAAGATGTATATATGTTAAGAACACCAATGGCCCAAGATTTAGTCTAGCCTCGGGCCCTCAGAATCTCAGGCCATGAGTATGACGCCCTTATAGATGTATGAATCCAATTATCCTTTTTTGAATAGTCCAAGTATCATCAATCCAATGGACAGGCACACACATATACCCTTTGTTCTGATTAGATGTCCACATATCCATTGTAGCGCTAAAGCAACACTTCACAGTTTTAAAGTACTCATATAACTTTTTTCACTCTTCATCAAATATATCCTTTATTGCTTTCCTAGCAGTATTGCGGCATCTTAATGGAAAGCTAGGTTGCAGAGAAATGACAAGATGGAAAATTGCAATTTAGGGTGCTGTTATGGAAAGTGTCTTTGGCTCTCGAGTTTTAATGCTCTCTACTTTTAATAAATGAAAATTATATTTATAAGTTTTAGAGAATTTTGAAAAAAAGTTATGAACATAGTCTATGTTGTATCCTGCAAGCATGTGATATCGCAACTCTGAGTGTTCTTTATAATATAGGCTCCATATAAAGTTAACAAAATCTGATAAAATTTGGAGAATTGAAACTATGCATACTTGGATCCATACTTTTGTCATTTTTGTATAGCTCATAATGTACTCCCTCCGATCCTAAATAAGTGTCACGGTTTTGAACTAACTCTAATTCAAAATGACGACACTTATTTAGGATCGGAGGTAGTAATATATTTAAAATTGATATTCTACGCATTATATGGATACATCATAGGCTGCCTCTGGATTTTTTTTAGTAATTTTTAGATATAATTTCCCTTTTTTTAGAAAAAAGGGAATCACTAGTGCCAAATCTCCACTAGTGCCGTTATCACCTCAAGCGGAGGCTGATATTGTGAGACTGAAGGGTATTTCTGACAATTCCCTGCAGACCCAGACAACTTATCAGGCCGGCACTCCGCCCCCAAATCCAAATGCTCGCCTGCATCTCTCGATCCCTCGCTCGCCGCAGCCCGTGCCTGCAGCTTGCCACCGTCGCCGCCACAGTAGCCATGTCGTCGTCCGGCACCGCCGCTGATGTCTCCGGCCTTCCGATCTCTCCTGGCAGCACCCGGATCGCCTGGGTTGGGACGGGCGTCATGGGCCAGTCCATGGCCGGCCACCTCCTCGCCGCCGGCTATGCGCTGACCGTATACAACCGCACGCCCTCCAAGGCCCAGGGCCTCGTCTCTAGCGGCGCCAGACTCGCGGAAAGCCCGCGCGCCGCCGCGGCCGCCGCTGACGTCATCTTCCTCATGGTCGGCTTCCCCTCCGACGTCCGTTCCACTTCCCTCGACCCCTCCACCGGCGCTCTCGCCGGCCTCGCCCCAGGCGGCGTCCTCGTCGACATGACCACCTCAGACCCCACCCTCGCCGCTGAGATAGCAGCGGCCGCGGCGGGCGCTGGCTGCGCCGCGGTCGACGCCCCCGTATCAGGAGGCGACCGCGGTGCCCGCAACGCCTGCCTCTCGATCTTCGCCGGCGGAGACGCGGACGTCGTGGGCCGCCTGGCCCCACTCTTCAAGCTGATGGGAAACGCCGTGTACATGGGCGGTCCGGGCGCTGGGCAGCGCGCGAAGCTGGGCAACCAGATCGCCATCGCGTCCACCATGGTGGGACTCGTGGAGGGCATGGTGTTCGCGCACAAGGCCGGGCTGGACGTGGGCAGGTGGATGGAGGCCATCTCCACCGGCGCCGCGGGGTCCAAGTCGCTGGACCTGTACGGGAAGCGGATGCTGGAGCGCGATATGGCGGCCGGCTTCTACGTCCGGCACTTCGTCAAGGACCTCGGTATCTGCCTGTCGGAATGCCAGACCATGGGGCTGGCGCTGCCGGGGCTCGCACTCGCGCAGCAGCTCTACGTGTCGCTGCTTGCGCACGGCGAGGGCGGGCTGGGCACGCAGGCGCTGATACTGGCCGTCGAGCGGCTCAACAACACTAGCCTTGAGAAGAAAGGGGAGTGAGATTCCTGAGCCGGCTGCTTACAAGAGTTGGGTTGATGCGCAATTTGAGAATGCCGGTGCTGTTTCAGTTGATCACTTGTGTGTATGGAACTGCAGGCGCTGTCTGTTTACTCTTCAGTGTTCAGGTTCAAATAAGATTGCAAAAATGAAGTGTTCAAACTTGACTACTTGCATTCAGCTTGTAATGTCGATCACCGTGGCAATGGAAACAGCATATTCAAGCTTATACATTTGAAGTTCATATTGTATTATACGAAGTACTTGCGTATATGGTCTGGCATGCCATTTCAAAAGTTCCGTGTGAATTATGACCATGTGCATTGCTGCTACTATAACTTACAAGACCAAGCAAACTTTTCATTCGATTGTCCCCTGTTAATAAGCCTTGTTTTATCATATATTCCGTTCCTAAACATTCAGGACATGTTTGCTAGGCCAGATTATCGTTTCTTGCATAGAGCGGGGGAAAAATAAGTCCCTAAAACAGCCCTCGGTCTAGCCCTGTAGGAACACCGAAATCGGACGTTTTTATGGAGCCAACTTTTTTCTCGCGCTCGCCGGAGAAGAAGTTGCATGCGCCCGTGCAATGGAAGGATGACGTTCATTTACTAATAACGTTTATTTTGGTTTAAACGCCACCGGTAACTAGATAGTGGTGGTGTTTTATTTTTACGGAATGCCACTGGTATTTTAAACACCACTAGTAGTATTACTAATGGCGTTCGATTATTTTGTCATTTAAGATGTTGCTAGTGGTGTGTCTACTGTAAGAGCATTTTCAACAGACGCACGCTAGGGCCGCGCTGTAAAACAATTATACATCGTCGTTTTCCCAGTTTTAGCGCGGGTGTTTGTGAATCGCTTCACCAGGCGCTGGACAATTTAGCGCTTCATTTTCAAGCGCTTCACCAAATCACAACGCGCGTGGCAGGATTTTGGCGCTTGATCAAATACAGTAATATGCAACCATAGTTCAAGATCGAGACATAGTTCAAGACCACCAACAAAAAGAAACATAGTTCATTCATCATCACCATCTCCATGTTGTTCTTCATCTTCATTTTGAACTTTGGTTGTGTGTGCATCATTGGGAGTAGGCATGGATGGCATTGGAGAAATCATTGACATGAATCCACCCGGAGTTGGCATGGATGGCATTGGAGCTCCCATGGCGCCCATTGAACTCAACCCTCCCATGGTACTCATTCCTCCAATGCCTCCCATGGTAGTCATTTCTCCCATGCCTCCCATGCCACCCATGGAACTCATTCCACCCATGCCTCCGTAGCATCTCATGCCTACCATGTCACCCATGGAACTCAACCTATTATGCGCCAAGATTTGATCACGCATGAGGTTGATGTACTCCTTTTGACTGTCATCAAGGTTGGATGTGTCCATCAAAAAGAAGTTCTTCTCTTGCTCAATGAGGCGTTTATTCTCCTTAGCTATAGCCCTCTTCTCCTCTAGTGCCAACCTTTTCTCGTTGGCGGCCGCCCTCCGCTCCTCGGCCGCCACCCTCCTCCTTTTGGCATCGGCATCTTTCTCTCTACTCAACTTCCTCTCCTCTACCGCTTCCTTTCTTTCTTGCACCATAGCTGCCATAGCTTTGTTAAAATCTTCATTTCCGGACTTGCTCCTTGCTAGTTTAGCTTGTTTCTTTCCAATAGGCCTTCCCCTTGTTATTTTTGCAATCGAGTTAGGAGTTTCTTCACTTGATGATGAATCTTCAAGGCCAATGACACCATCTATTGTTTCCTTGATTGCTTTTCTTAACTTGATTGGGACTTCTAATCCATCATGATTCCTCCACTTTTCTTCATTCTTTAGTTCACTCCAACAATGGTACAAAACAAATTTCTTTCCTTCAAACATCTCGCCCTTCTTGTTTGGCTTAGGATATCCCATGAATAAATTTCGAGAAATCTCGTTCTACATCAGTAAAAAATTGTTATTAGTGCAAATGGAACAAATAAACAAGATAAAAGCAATAGTTTAGTGCATATGAAACTTACCCTATATTTCTCATTGGTACCACTTGGGTTGATTTTGTCAACCTGTGCCAACACCCCCGACCACTTTGAATGGTCGGTGTTGAAAGGATCATATGGGCACCTAGAGGGGGGTGAATAGGTGCTACTTCAATTTTTCTTCTTTTTCAATTTAGGGTTTGACAAGAAAGGTAAATTCTCTAGATTATGCAACTAAGGTGAATTTACCTATATGTCAAACAAGTAACAACTAGCACAACACTAAGCAAGAACAAGTAAGTAAAGTGCGGTAAAGGATAGAAGTAACTAAAGTGGTGGACGCGGAGACACAAGGATTTGTTTCCCGTATTTCCTTTCTTTTGAGGGGAAGTACGTCTACGTTTGGAGAGGGGGTGGTTTCAACCCACCAACGCCACGAGAGGCCTCCCTTATTCTCCGATGAACCTCACCCCAATGGGATCGATTCACCTTCCACTATATTGGCAACCTTCGAGGTGGAAGCTGGCACCTTTACACAAGTTCGGGGCACACATCCACAACTTAATTGGAGGCTCCCAAATACAAGCAAGCTATCAAAACAATCAAAGACAAGCTTGTAAGAACCAAATCAAAGCTAGGGTTTCCAAAGAAACACTAGAGCATGGGGACCCTCAAGTGAATGAGGGGGAAATGAAGATCTCTCTTGGTGAAGTTGTAGATCAAGGCCTCATCCTTCGATTCTCCAAAGATCAATGACTTTGGATGGTTGGATGAAGAGATCTTGTTGATTTGGTGGCTCTAATGGAGTTTGTGTTCTTGAGAAGGTCGAGCACCTGGAGGAAGGGGATAAGGGTCCCTATTTATAAGCAGCCCCCCTCCACGAACCGTTTTCTGACCGTTGGAGAAAAGTCAGACCGGAGACTCCATCCTGTACACCGGAGACTACGGTATATACCGGTGATTTCGGCCCATCTTCGGACCAGCCTCTGGACCAGCATTCTAATTGACCATCCCCAGTCACGAGCCAAGTGGGTCGGAGACTCCGGTCCAGCAGGATCGGAGACTCCGGTCTGAGGCCACACCGGAGACTCCGGAGAAGCCTCTATATCTTTGCTCCGCACCCCCATACAGAATGTCCTAGCCAGGTTCCTGATGCCTCCACCGAGGACACCTACGGAAACTCCGGTCCAGCCAGATGGGAGACTCCGATCTGGAATTTCCAGAATTATGTCAATCTTGCAGGAATCTTTTCATAGTGCGAGAGTACTTTTCACTTAACATTATAACAACCTATGGACAGTAACAAACTGTAAAATGATCTACTTGTTGTTAACGAACACCAAAAGTTATTATGACAATAAATGTCCTTTCAATCTCCCCCTTTTTGGTGTTCGATGACAACAAGTGATTTTGCATGGAATAATTTGTATGAGGCTCCCCCTGACTATGTGCAGTAAGGTAAACAAGTTAATTATGTAAGATAGATGGTATCACAGATAAATCACATAATTCTCACATGAGTTACAATAATAGATGCACAAGCACATAGTCACACGCATAAGTGGCAAATAAAGGCAAATAACAGCGAATCCAAAGCCCAAGCCCATGCAAATCGATGGCAATGTCTTCTCCCCCTTTGGCATCGAAACGTTAAAAAGGGAAAAGACCTAAGCTAGTGCCCCAGAAACTCAGTAGTCCTCGTCATCCTCATCCTCATCCTAATCCTCACCATCGTCATCAAAGTCATCATCATCATCAGGGACTGTAGGCCCTTTGCCGTGAGGGCGAGAAGAGGAGGTACCATGGTACCCGTATCTAGAGGTGACATCAGAAAATGTCTTCCAGTCCACCAGGCTATCCTGTTGGGCATTCCATGCCCCAAAAGAGAGAGTGTGATCTGACTCCGTGGACTGCTGAGCACCATGCTCATCATTGTACTCGCCCTCTCCTTCCTCATCATCCTCTTCACCATGTGCCTTAATGTCCTTGAGGAGCTTCTCAATGCGCCGGTTGCTTTGGTAGGAGGCATGTTGTTGCTTACGAATGTCGACATTCATGCAACATAGGGTCTTCTCCCAAAAAGAGGCCTTCTTGACCTTCTCATGTATATAGTCACGGGTCATAGGAGGCATAGGGGCATTGGAGGCATTCTTCCTCCGAGCTCTAGGAGGAGAGGGGGAACTCTCAGTCTCATCCATCGCCTTATCATCATTGCCATAGCGACGCCTAGGAGGAGGCCCCATGCGCCCCTTCTGCTGCAGTGAAACCATGGTGTGTTCAGTGAGATTGGGAGCCATGCCAAGTGGAGAATCATGCTCCTTGGAGTTGATGAGCCTCATAACCAAGGGTGCATATGGGGGAGACTTCTTGTATAGAATGGCATGGAACATCTCCTCAAATATGAAGTCCATCACATCAATAGGATTTGCATCTGCCTCGGGCCCAGCATTGTGAATCCTGTGGGTATGATAGACAAGGTTGACCAACCCACACCTGATAGCATCATCATTCCCATCACTTGGTGAGATGGTATGACGGAATATCCTCAACATCAGGTTGTAGAGGGGCTTGAGTCCCTTGGACCCTCCTACAACGCCCTCGCTGCCATATAACGGTGCAAGCTTCATCTTGTTCTCACCAAGAGCCGTGGAGTGCATGCGCAGCCCAACAGGAGTGGATACAGCATGGAAGGTCTCGAAGATGACATTGGCAAAGTCATAGAAAGTAGCTGAGCAGCAGGTGGTGCCAGTCCTCCAAGTCATGGTCCTGTTTTGGTCAGATCCAAACACTACAGTGGCGTAGAACTGCTGCACGAGAGTGATGTTGTAGTCTTTGATACGTGCACCCAGTGTTGACATGGGACACTTTGTTGGAACCCCAAGAGCAAGGTGTGATGAGCACAGTAGCAAGTTTCCCTCAGTAGAGACCAAGGTTATCGAACCTGAAGGAGGAAGGGAACGTCTCAAAGGTGTTGCAAGCAACGTGGAAACCTTCACAACACAAACTCAAGACTTTGTCCCAACGAATCAGTGAGGTTGTCAAGATCACCGGTTTGATGTAACAAAGGATTAAACGTATGGTGTGGAAAGTAATGGTTTGCAGTAAGTAACATTGGAAGATGTATCAATGGTAAAGATTGGACCGGGGTCCATAGTTCACTAGAGGTGCTCTCCTTAGATAAACAACATGGCATGAAGGGTAAACAAATTACAGCAGGGCAATTGACAGGAGCTGAGCAAGGCATAACAATGCAATTACTAGTCAGAAAGATCCTATGAGATTCGATTGGGCAATACAACAAGATACATAGACCGCCATCCAACTGCATCTATGACTAGAAGTCCACCTTCAGGTTATCATCCGAACCCCCTCTAGTATTAAGTTTCAAGCAATAGACAACTGCTTTAAGCAAAGTGTGTAAGGTAAACAGTCCACATGTTCCATGAACAAGAGACCATTGTTTTCTCCCTAGTAGCGACAACACATATACAACCGAAGAGATTTCTGTCACTTCCCTTGGAAACTAGAGGCATGAACCCACTATCGAGCATAAATACTCCCTCTTGGAGTCACTAGCAACTACTTGGCCAAGATAGCTACTAACAACGGAGAGCATGCAAGATCACAAACAACACAGACATGATAGAATCATAAAGACAAAACCATTAATCAAACCAACATAATAATCTCAATATCCATCGGATCCCCGCAAACACAACATGCATGATTACAAATAGATTAGATCTTGATCATGAACGGAGCTCACAAGATCTATATATGAAAGCACAAAGGAGGAGATACAACCATCTAGCTACTACATGGACCCATAGTCCAAGGTGGAACTACTCACGCATCATACCGGAGAGAAGGCCTCCGGGATGATCTCCCTTCTGGCAGGGTGCCGGGAAGAACTTCAGATCCCTCCCCCGATCTAGGAACGATGGTGGCGATGGCTACAGATGGTTTCATGGAGATTTGATCGGGTGCTTAGGGTTTCTGCATCGGGGGCTTCTTATAGGCGAAGGGGGAGGCCAAGGAGGCGACCAGGGGGTCAAACCCTACCCAGGCGCGGGCCCACCCCTGGTCGCGCCTAGGGGGTTTGGCCGCCCTGGCACGCTTCCTTGTCTCCCCTCTGGACTTCTTGTTCCCCATGGAAAGTAATTGACTTTGACGTTTTTCCCGTCCAATTTCGAGAATATTTCTTTACTAACTTTTCTGAAACCAAAAACAGCAGAAAACAGGCATCTGGCACTATGGCAACTTGTTAATAGGTTAGTACCAGGAAACATGTAAAAAGCACCTCAAAGTGTAGACAAGCAAAGCAAAGTAGATACTAAACAAGCATGGAGCATCAAAAATTATAGATACGTTTCTGACGTATCAACATCCCCAAGCTTAACTCCTGCTCGTCCTCGAGTAGGTAAGTGATAAAAGAATAATTTTTGAGGTGACATGCACCCTCAAAAAGATCCAACCATTTGCAAGCATTGAAAGCTGGGATCAAAGAACTCTAAACATGTGCATGAAAGATGGAGTTCTAACAATAGGACATAGTAACTAAGCATGCAACACGACAAGCTACAAACAAAGATCATGAATAATATGTATTAAAAACATTTGTTTGTTTCACATACAGAAAACATAGCATAGTGGCAATCAGCTTGTCCCTCATAGAGTAGCAAATAGATGCATAGGACACCTTTAAAGTTCACAAGGGTGACTAGAAACAAATAGCACAAGAACAAGTAATATCACAATATGCATCAATCAATAAGCTTCGGAACACTACACACAGAATGGCAACTATGCTCTCTTAATGGTGCCTAAAGATAGAAGGTGGAGACTCAATAGTGGTGGAAGAAGGCCTTTTTGTAAAGGAAGCAGGGATTTCAAGTTTCAAAAGGAGCTTCCAAAAATTATGGTACTTGTTAGATTTCAGCCCTCATTGCCCCTATCATAAGCATCTTAAAGTGATTAAGGTTAAAGTGACAAAGATGGAGTATATGCTTGACAAAGTATAAGTTGGCAATCTCAAGTCCCTTGAATACGAGGGCCACACTTCATGCATACTCCACTTCAGTCACAGGTAAGTTATTGTCATTGTAAGTATTTGTATATCATTGAGAACCGCCAACGGGGTACCCCTTGGACATGGTACAACAGCTTTCCCATAACCAAAATGACAAGGCAAGCAGACAATGATCATTTCAGCAATCTTTTTATTTACTATATGCATAGATTTTTATTGAGGATGCTTCATAGATAGCTCACTATGGTGATGCTGCAAGTTTCCACCATGATTAGGCATGGCTATGGCTAGCGGCCCAGGCTTTTCTCTAACACAGGATACAAACTCTATGGACTTACAAGTTCCCTTTTTATTTCACACCCGTGACATCCATAGACAAAAGAGCATGATATCAACTGAGTACAAAGTACAAGTGCAATGTTGAAAACGTTCCCCGTGACAGCACAGTTCTGTTAATTCCAACGTATAAGTGCAATCATATACAACATAGATGTCACAATGGTTCAATTTTATTAGGGGCAAAGAATATAAAGTGTGCCATCAAGTTCGTGAGGGCTTTAATCACTAAGTTTTCACATAACAAAATAATTTTTAATTGGAAGATAGATGGAAACAAGAATATACTTGGAATGGTGTAACACACCATGCATAGGAGTTTATAGTGGACACTTTGGAATAACTTGGTTTCTTGGGAGTTGGAAGCATGAGTAGAACTTACTCATACAAGTGGAGGCTAGCAAAAGACTGGGAGCAACCAACTAAGAGAGCAATAATGGCCATAATCATGCAGTGCGACAAAGCATACTAATCAAAGCAAAGACTGGTACTACAAGTCAAGGACTAAATGATCATATAGGCTAATGGTGACTTGTCATAGTAATACCATGGTGTGAACATGTGCCAAGTCAACCCAAGCAAAGCATCAAAGGAGAATACCACAATACTATGCTTTTGCATGCTAAAACCATGCATAATTTCTTCAAGGCACACTAAGAAATCCCAATTGTTTGGAACAAGACATGCTACAACAATATGTTGGAGATATGCCCTAGAGGCAATAATAAATATAGTTATTATTATATCTTTGTGTTTATGATAAATGTTTGCATTCATGCTATAATAGTATTAACAAGGAAACCATTAATACTTGTGTGAATTGTAAACTTAATTTGAAGTCCCTAGTATAGCCTCTATACTTCACTAGCTTGTTGGTTGATTGATGATGTGGTTTCTTTGTCATGAACATTGAGATGTTATCAACAACAAGATCATATCGTTAGGAGAATGATATGGTGGACATACTCCTATAGATAAGCGTAGCATAAAGATCAAGTCATTTCAATAGTTCAATTGCTATATGCTTTCTGATACATAGTAACCTA
This sequence comes from Avena sativa, assembly GCA_916181665.1. Taxonomy (NCBI): domain Eukaryota; kingdom Viridiplantae; phylum Streptophyta; class Magnoliopsida; order Poales; family Poaceae; genus Avena; species Avena sativa. Next base: position 365,897,877 of record OV702295.1, read on the forward strand.
ATTCCTTCGACCATGAGATCATGCATATCACCTTTACTGGATGGATGCTTTGATGTCATCAAACACCACACCGTAACAGGGTGGCTATAAAGGTGGTATTGAGTGTTCGGAAAGTATTGGTTGAAACACATGGATCAAGAGTGGGATTTGTCCATCCACATGACGGATAGATATTCTCTGGGCCCTCTCGGTGAAATGTCATCCAATTAGCTTGCAAGCATGTGACTGGGTCACAAGGGATCACATATCACGGGAACGAGAAAAGAGTACTTATCAGTAACGAGGTTGAACTAGGTATGCAGAGATACCGAAGATCATAACCTCGGATAAGTAACATATCGTGAGACAAAGGGAAATTGGTATCGTATGTAAGTGGTTCATTCGATCGCAAAGTAATCGTAGAAATATGTGGGAGCCATATGAATTTCCAGATTCCTCTATTGGTTATTGTTCGGAGAAGTGTCTCGATCATGTCTGCATAATTCACGAACCGTAGGGAGACACACTTAAGGATTCGACGTTGTTTGAGTAGTTATGGTATTATGAGAAAGAGACCGAATGTTGTTCGGAGTCTCGGATGGGATCCGGGATATCACGAGGTGATCCGGAATGGTCCGGAGAATAAAGATTCATATAAGGAAAGTCCCGTTTCGGAGTTCGGGAATGATTCCGGTGTTTTCATCGGGAACATTCTAGAAGGTCCCGGAATGTCCGGCACTCCGGGAGGGAAGGGGTACATGAATGTGTCATTGCATGTTGGAATGATTGCATCATGTACTAAGTGTTCTCGCTGTCCGAAATAAAGGGTTAATTCAAATCCTAATTGAAAAAGTCAAACTGCCAGTTTTCGGTCAAACTGCCAGTTTTCGGAAAGAGGAGAAAGAGGAGGAGAGGTGGAGGCCGAGTTGGAGGAGGGTTCCTCCCCTTGGCCGGCGCACCTCCCAAGGCCGAGTTGGGGAGGAACTCCTCCCCTTGGCCGCCGGCCCTCCCACCTATAAAGGGAGGGGCAGGGCTCCCCTCTCTACACAACACTACTAGTTCCTACCCTCTAAACTAAACCCTAGATCTAAAACCCCGGTTTAGAGCTATTTTGGTTTAGAGCCTTCTAATTGGTTTAGAGCCCTCTAATTGGTGTGTCTAATTACTAGACCACTAATAGCCTCTCTCATAAGCTCCACCATACTCGCACCGGCTTAAGGCGAAGCCCTGCGGGATCTCCCCTCTACTTCCGGTACCACGCCGTTGTGCTGCCGGAATCGCGAGGAGAGTGCTACAACCTCCGCTGCCTGCTGGAACAAGGGAGAGGAAGGTCTTCGTCGAGTACCGAACGTATGACCGACTGCGGGGGCGCTGCTGGAACGTGGCGCCGGAAGGATCGTCTACACGATCTTGAGATCGGAAAGAGTACGACTACATCACCCACGAGAATCTGCTCTCGTTAAACACTTTGGAATCTTCGAGGGTGAGTTATTCCATCGACTCGTTGCTACAATCTAGTAGATAGATCTTGGCTTGTTTGTTTGTATGCGATAGAAAATTTTTGTTTTCCATGCTACGAACCCCTACAGTGGTATCAGAGCCGTGTCTATATGTAGATCTGTTGCACGAGTAGAACACAATGGTCATTGTGGGCGTTGATGCTTTTATTGTAGATTGCTTTTTGTGTACTTTGCATCTTGCGGTATGTTGGGATGAAGCGGCCCGGGCTAACCTTACATGACATCGTTCATGAGACTTGCTCCACGCTTAACATGCAACTTGTATTGCATAAGTGGCTTTGCGGGTGCCTGTTTCTCCTAGCATAGTAAAGATCCAATTTACAACGGGTAATCAACAATGCTAGTATCAATGTTGTGGTTCTTGTTCGTAGGTTAGAACGACACTTATGGAAAGCCCCAAACCACGTAAAATATGCAAAGAAAGTAGAAGCGTCTAACTTTGTTTTGCAGGGGTGTGCAGTGATGTGATATGGCCATGATTGTGATTATATTTGATGTATGCAATGTTCCTTATTGTAAGTTGGCAACCGGCAGGAGCCATATGGTTGTCTTTAATTTCTGTTAAGACCTGCGTGTCTATTCAAAATAGTTGTAATAGTTGAAGCTGGTGGACGACAACCATGAAGAAGCGTCATTGACCTTGATGCTATGCCGGTGATGATGGAGATCATATTCGTGCTTGAAGATGGAGATCGGAAGCACAAAGAAGAAAGGCCATATCATATCACATATTATGAATTGCATGTGATGTTAATCCTTTATGCATCTTGTATTGCTTAGTAGACGACGGTAGCATTATAAGATGATCCCTCATGCACATAAATTTCAAGTTCTGAAGTGTTCACCCTTAGTATGCACCGTTGCCAAAGCTTGTTGCTTCGAAGCACCACGTGATGATCGGGTGTCTTTGATTCCGCGGGTGAATACAACGTAAGCAAGCCAGATTTGCTTATGCGGTAACTAAGGTTTGATCTTGACGAGCCTAGCATGTACAGACATGGCCTCAGGAACACGGATCGCCGAAAGGCAAAGCATGAATCATATAGTAGATATGATGAACATGATGATTGTTCGCCATTAAAACTATATCGGCTCTCGTGATGATCGGTGTTGATATAGTAGTTTTGGTTCGTGTGATCACTAAAACAATGTGAGGGATGTTGTTTTGAGTGGGAGTTCACCTAGTTTAATTTCATTAATTAATTTGAGCTCAATTTGTCATAAACTTAGTCTAAACTATTGCAAATATGTTGTAGATCAATGGCAGCCCCTACCATCAATTTTAATGCGTTCCTAGAGAAAGAAAAGTTGAAAAACAATGGAAGCAACTTCGCGGATTGGTTCCGCAATTTGAGGATTGTCCTCACAGCTGGTAATTTGACCTATGTGCTGGATGCACCGCTAGGTGACCCACCTGCAGCTGATGCTACCGATGAAGTAAAGAATGTTTACCTCGCTCGGAAGAATCAGTACTCCATAGTTCAGTGTGCTATCTTGTATGGTTTAGAATCGGAGCTTCAGAAAAGGTTTGAAGAGTCAGATCCATATGATATTGTCGAGGATCTCAAATTAATTTTTGAGACTCATGCGGCAATTGAAAGTTATGAAGCTTCTGAAAAGTTCTTTAACTGCAAGATGGAAGAGGGTAGCTCCGTCAGTGAGCATGTGCTTAAGATGTCTGGGCACGCAAATAAACTTCAAAGTTTGGGTATAGTGATTCCTAATACTTTGGGAGTTTACCGCATCCTCCAATCACTACCACCAAGTTACAAGAACTTTGTGATGAACTACAACATGCAGAACATGAACAAAGAGTTGCCAGAACTATTTGCTATGTTAAAATCTGCAGAAGTGGAGATCAAGAAAGAGCACCAAGTGTTGATGGTCAATAAGACCACCAAATTCAAGAAAGGCAAGTCTAAGCAAAAGGGACACTTCAAGAAGGGTGGTAAGAAAGTTACCATGCCAACGAAGAAGACCAAGGCTGGACCTAAGCCTGAAACTGAGTGCTTTTACTGCAAGGGAGAAGGTCACTGGAAGCGGAATTGCCCAAAGTACTTGGCGGATTTGAAGAACGGCAACATCAAGAAGAAAGGTATATTTGATATACATGTTATTGATGTGTATCTCACTAGTATTCGTAGTAGTGCCTGGGTATTTGATACTGGTTCGGTTGCTCATATTTGTAACTCGAAACAGGAGCTGCAGAATAAACGGAAGCTAGCGAAGAACGAGGTGTCGATGCGTGTGGGAAACGGATCAAAGGTTGATGTGATCGCGGTCGGCACGCTACCTCTTCATCTACCATCGGGATTAGTTTTATACTTAAATAATTGTTATTTGGTGCCTGCGTTGAGCATGAACATTATATCGGGATCTTGTTTATTGCGAGACGGTTACTTGTTTAAATCAGAGAATAATGGTTGTTCGATTTATATGAGTAATATGTTTTACGCACATGCACCTTTGATAGATGGTCTATTCTTATTGAATCTCGATAGTAGAAATACACATCTTAATAACATTGAAGCTAAACGTTTGAAATCAAGCGATAATTCGACCTATATGTGGCACTGTCGTCTTGGTCACATTGGAGTGAAACGTATGAAGAAACTCCATTCCGATGGACTTCTTGAATCACTTGATTTTGAATCACTTGAAAGATGCGAAGCATGTCTGATGGGTAAAATGACTAAGACTCCATTTTCTGGTATAATGGAGCGAGCTACGGACTTATTGGAAATCATACATACCGATGTGTGTGGTCCAATGAGTGTAGCATCGCGCGGTGGTTATCGTTATGTTCTTACCTTCACGGATGATTTGAGTAGATATGGGTATATCTATTTCATGAAACATAAGTCCGAAACTTTCGAGAAGTTTAAGGAGTTTCAAAGTGAGGTAGAGAATCAACGTAACAAGAAGATTAAATTTCTACGTTCTGATCGTGGAGGTGAATATCTAAGTTACGAGTTTGGCGAGCATTTAAAGAAGTGCGGAATACTTTCACAATTGACACCGCCGGGAACACCACAGCGTAATGGTGTGTCCGAACGTCGTAATCGAACTCTCTTAGATATGGTTCGTTCTATGATGTCACTTACAGATTTACCGCTATCATTTTGGGGTTATGCATTAGAAACAGCCGCATTCACTTTAAATAGGGCACCATCTAAATCCGTTGAAACGACACCGTATGAATTATGGTTTGGGAAGAAACCTAAATTGTCGTTCCTTAAAGTTTGGGGATGCGAAGCCTATGTAAAGAAGTTACAGCCGGACAAGCTTGAACCCAAAGCGGAAAAATACGTCTTCATAGGATACCCAAAGGAAACTATTGGGTATACCTTCTATCATAGATCCGAAGGCAAAATCTTCGTTGCCAAGAATGGATCCTTTCTAGAGAAGGAATTTCTCTCGAAAGAAGTGACTGGAAGGAAAGTAGAACTCGACGAGGTTGTCGAACCTTCTCTCGAAATTGCGAGTAGCGCAGCACCGGAAGAAGTTCCTGTGGTGCCTGCACCAATAAGAGAGGAAGCTAATGATGATGATCATGAAACTTCGGTTGAAGTTGCTACAGAGCCTCGGAGGTCAACGAGAACTCGTACCACTCCAGATTGGTATGATTCCGTTATGAATGTCATGTTGGTGGACAACACCGATGACCCCGAGACATATGAGGAAGCGATGATGAGCCCAGATTCCAATAAATGGCAAGAAGCCATGAAATCCGAGATTGGATCCATGTACGAAAACCAAGTATGGACTTTGGTGGACTTACCGGATGGCCGGAAGGCTGTCGAGAACAAATGGATTTTCAAGAAGAAAACAGATGCTGATGGTAATGTTACTGTCTATAAAGCTCGACTTGTCGCAAAAGGGTTTCGACAAATTCAAGGAGTTGACTACGATGAGACTTTCTCACCAGTAGCGAAGCTAAAGTCTGTGAGGATTATGTTAGCAATCGCTGCATATTATGATTATGAGATATGGCAGATGGATGTCAAAACAGCATTCCTCAATGGAGACATTGATGAAGAGTTGTATATGATGCAACCCAAAGGTTTTGTCGATCCTAAAGATGCTAACAAGGTATGCAAGCTTCAACGGTCCATCTATGGATTGAAGCAAGCATCCCGAAGTTGGAATCAACGTTTTGATAAGGTAATCAAAAGTTTTGGTTTTATACAAACTTATGGAGAAGCTTGTATTTACAAGAAAGTGAGTGGGAGCTCTGTAGCATTCTTAATACTGTATGTGGATGACATATTGTTGATTGGGAATGATGTAGACCTTCTTAATAGTGTCAAGGAATATTTGAATAATAGTTTTTCAATGAAGGATCTTGGCGAAGCAGCTTACATATTAGGCATAAAGATTTATAGAGATAGATCGAAACGCCAAATATCATTGTCACAAAGTACATATTTGGACAAAGTTCTAAAGAGGTTTGGAATGGAAGATAGCAAGAAAGGGTTCTTGCCCATGTTGCCCAATACGACCTTGAGTAAAACTCAAAGTCCGACATCGGCAGAAGATAGAGAAAGGATGAGTAAGACTCCCTATGCCTCAGCCATAGGATCTCTAATGTATGCCATGCTATGTACTAGACCCGACATTGCATATGCTGTTAGTTTAACTAGCAGATATCAAAGTGATCCAGGAGTGGATCATTGGACAGCGGTCAAAAACATCCTTAAGTACTTGAGAAGAACTAAGGATATGGTTCTTTCTTATGGAGGTGATGAACAGCTCGTTGTTAATGGTTACACCGATGCTAGTTGGAACACTGATCCGGATGATTCTAAATCACAATCTGGATACGTATTTATTTTGAATGGTGCAGCAGTTAGCTGGAGGAGTGCAAAGCAAAGCGTTGTGGCGAGATCTTCAACTGAATCGGAATACATGGCTGCTTCGGAGGCTTCACAAGAAGCGATATGGATGAAAGAGTTCATTACAGAGCTGGGTGTGGTTCCTAGTGCGCTGGACCCAATGTCTATCTACTGTGATAACATGGGCGCCATAGCCAATGCGCAAGAACCAAGGTCACACAAGAAGCTGAAGCATATCAAGCTACGTTTTCACGCTATTCGAGAACATATCCAGGATGGGGATATAAAGATTTGCAAAGTACACACAGATCTGAATGTGGCGGATCCGTTGACTAAACCTCTCCCGAGGGCAAAACATGACCAACACCAAACTGCCATGGGTGTTCGGTATATTACCATGTAATCTAGATTAGATGACTCTAGTGCAAGTGGGAGACTGTTGGAGATATGCCCTAGAGGCAATAATAAATATAGTTATTATTATATCTTTGTGTTTATGATAAATGTTTGCATTCATGCTATAATAGTATTAACAAGGAAACCATTAATACTTGTGTGAATTGTAAACTTAATTTGAAGTCCCTAGTATAGCCTCTATACTTCACTAGCTTGTTGGTTGATTGATGATGTGGTTTCTTTGTCATGAACATTGAGATGTTATCAACAACAAGATCATATCGTTAGGAGAATGATATGGTGGACATACTCCTATAGATAAGCGTAGCATAAAGATCAAGTCATTTCAATAGTTCAATTGCTATATGCTTTCTGATACATAGTAACCTAATTCCTTCGACCATGAGATCATGCATATCACCTTTACTGGATGGATGCTTTGATGTCATCAAACACCACACCGTAACAGGGTGGCTATAAAGGTGGTATTGAGTGTTCGGAAAGTATTGGTTGAAACACATGGATCAAGAGTGGGATTTGTCCATCCACATGACGGATAGATATTCTCTGGGCCCTCTCGGTGAAATGTCATCCAATTAGCTTGCAAGCATGTGACTGGGTCACAAGGGATCACATATCACGGGAACGAGAAAAGAGTACTTATCAGTAACGAGGTTGAACTAGGTATGCAGAGATACCGAAGATCATAACCTCGGATAAGTAACATATCGTGAGACAAAGGGAAATTGGTATCGTATGTAAGTGGTTCATTCGATCGCAAAGTAATCGTAGAAATATGTGGGAGCCATATGAATTTCCAGATTCCTCTATTGGTTATTGTTCGGAGAAGTGTCTCGATCATGTCTGCATAATTCACGAACCGTAGGGAGACACACTTAAGGATTCGACGTTGTTTGAGTAGTTATGGTATTATGAGAAAGAGACCGAATGTTGTTCGGAGTCTCGGATGGGATCCGGGATATCACGAGGTGATCCGGAATGGTCCGGAGAATAAAGATTCATATAAGGAAAGTCCCGTTTCGGAGTTCGGGAATGATTCCGGTGTTTTCATCGGGAACATTCTAGAAGGTCCCGGAATGTCCGGCACTCCGGGAGGGAAGGGGTACATGAATGTGTCATTGCATGTTGGAATGATTGCATCATGTACTAAGTGTTCTCGCTGTCCGAAATAAAGGGTTAATTCAAATCCTAATTGAAAAAGTCAAACTGCCAGTTTTCGGTCAAACTGCCAGTTTTCGGAAAGAGGAGAAAGAGGAGGAGAGGTGGAGGCCGAGTTGGAGGAGGGTTCCTCCCCTTGGCCGGCGCACCTCCCAAGGCCGAGTTGGGGAGGAACTCCTCCCCTTGGCCGCCGGCCCTCCCACCTATAAAGGGAGGGGCAGGGCTCCCCTCTCTACACAACACTACTAGTTCCTACCCTCTAAACTAAACCCTAGATCTAAAACCCCGGTTTAGAGCTATTTTGGTTTAGAGCCTTCTAATTGGTTTAGAGCCCTCTAATTGGTGTGTCTAATTACTAGACCACTAATAGCCTCTCTCATAAGCTCCACCATACTCGCACCGGCTTAAGGCGAAGCCCTGCGGGATCTCCCCTCTACTTCCGGTACCACGCCGTTGTGCTGCCGGAATCGCGAGGAGAGTGCTACAACCTCCGCTGCCTGCTGGAACAAGGGAGAGGAAGGTCTTCGTCGAGTACCGAACGTATGACCGACTGCGGGGGCGCTGCTGGAACGTGGCGCCGGAAGGATCGTCTACACGATCTTGAGATCGGAAAGAGTACGACTACATCACCCACGAGAATCTGCTCTCGTTAAACACTTTGGAATCTTCGAGGGTGAGTTATTCCATCGACTCGTTGCTACAATCTAGTAGATAGATCTTGGCTTGTTTGTTTGTATGCGATAGAAAATTTTTGTTTTCCATGCTACGAACCCCTACACAATAATCACTAAGAATAATGCCAAAACAACACCTAGCATTTCATGCTAAAGTCTAAGTCACATCAATGCAAGCTTCCCTTGCACTTCAAGCAAGAACTTACTACTCCTATCCAACACCAAGCAACTTATTTGCAAAACAACACAGCGAGAACAGGGGTCCAAACTACTTTATTCAAGCAAACTAAACAACCTAGGCAAAGCAAACAAAAACTAAGATGCTCCAAGAACAACACAACAGTGCATGAAACAATAAAAACAAAGTGTCTAGACAGACCTGAGCTTTTTATTGATGAAGAAGGGGATGCCTTGGGCATCCCCAAGCTTTGACGATTGTACATCTTGGATATTTCTTGGGGTGACACCATGGTGGCATCCCCAAGCTTGAGATTTTGTCCATTCTTCATCTTATTGCATCGTTCTCTCTCTACACCTGAAATATTTCCTTCATACAAAACTTTACACAATCTTCATTAGCAACATTAGCTTATTCAAAAGATATTAGACCTCTGGCAAAGCTTTGGAATAGCAAGGCTTTTCACTAAAAACACAATCTACTGTAGTAACTCCTTCAAAGAGCTAAATTCACCTAAATAGAACCCAAAAAGGAATCAATAAGAAGCAAATGCAAATAATGGCAGAAATCTGTCAAAACAGACCAGCTGGTAGAAACCGATTTTTTCGAACATCTTCTGTTGCTCAAATCAAAAAGTGTTGAACTAACAAAAGTTAGCTAACATACTGGGGGGATTTATTCATAAATGTTTAGCTCAATACGAGTTATAGAGACTCCTCACAAATATTTTGGTGGAGGATAGAAATTTGTTTTGGGACAACAACTCCCCAAATCTTACTTCCCTCTCATTAGAGGTCATTCTTGGCACAAAAAGCAAACAAAAAGGATAAGGAGAGGTAATTACAGAAGTAATAACTTCCAAGACTCAAGGAAACTCTTGGGTTATCTCCCAACAAGTACTTTTCTTTAACGCCTTTAAGTTAGGCACAAAAAGCAAGAAGAATCAAGTATTTTCAAATGAAGAATCGAGATCAATACTTGCAAAGTCTTCAACTATGAGAGGCATCTCATCCAAATGAGTTTTGGAGGATCCTTTCTCATCTCTCTTTGGTTTACTACTTTCATCAAAAGGATTTTCAGGAACAATCCAATCAAAATTCTTTTCAAAGGCCTCATGCATCCCAACAAGCTTAAAGGGTATGGGTATCTTAAATTTATCTCTAGGCTTTGTTTTATCAGAAGTTCCCACAACATCTACACATGAGCCTAGCATATTGAAACGCTCAAAGACCTTTTTGGCTTCCCTAGCAACATCATGAAACTCTTTGAGTAAAGTTTCAAGAATAAAATCTCTCTTTTCAGCATTCTTTTCTTCTTTTAGTTTTAAGAACAAAATTTGCATCATGAGGTTACGGCTAACAAACCTAGCCTCCAACATATGAACTAAAGAAGCTGCAGCAATTTCATAATTAGGTGTAAGCTCTTCTATAGATTTATCCTCAATATCCTCATGGTTGCTAACATAATTAAAGAATTCTTCAATATTATCTTTCCCAATTATGGAGCCACTACCTATTGCCAAATCTTTCAGGGCGAACTTGGGGAACAACGTACTGAGCTAGAGCAAGGTGGCAACTAGAGTAGGAACTAATTTTTTTGTGTTTTTGAATAAAGAAAGCAAACCAAGCTGAACTATTTTTTTGGTTTTTTTTGGAAAGACGCAAACAAAACCAAGCAAAAGAAACAAAGCAAACTAAAAACAAAGTAAAGAGAAAGGAAGTGGAGGACTCCCCTAGTGAAGACGTCCTTAGCCTCCCGGCAACGGCGCCAGAAATCTTGATGCGTGCACCCAGTGTTGACGTGGGACACTTCGTTGGAACCCCAAGAGCAAGGTGTGATGAGCACAGCAGCAAGTTTCCCTCAGTAGAGACCGAGGTTATCGAACCTGAAGAAGGAAGGAAACGTCTCAAAGGTGATGCAAGCAACATGGAAACCTGCACAACACAAACTCAAGACTTTGTCCCAACGAACCAGTGAGGTTGTCAAGCTCACCGGTTTGCTGTAACAAAGGATTAAACGTATGGTGTGGAAAGTAATGGTTTGCACTAAGTAACAGTGGAAGATGTATCAATGGTAAAGATTGGACCGGGGTCCATAGTTCACTAGAGGTGCTCTCCTTAGATAAACAACATGGCATGAAGGGTAAACAAATTACAGCAGGGCAATTGACAGGAACTGAGCAAGGCATAACAATGCAATTACTAGTCAGAAAGATCCTATGAGATTCGGTTGGGCAATACAACAAGATACATAGACCGCCATCCAACTGCATCTATGACTAGAAGTCCACCTTCAGGTTATCATCCAAACCCCCTCCAGTATTAAGTTTCAAGCAATAGACAACTGCTTTAAGCAAAGTGTATAAGGTAAACAGTCCACATGTTCCATGAACAAGAGACCGTTGTTTTCTCCCTAGTAGCAACAACACATCTACAACCGAAGAGATTTTTGTCACTTCCCTTGGAAACTAGAGGCATGAACCCACTATCGAGCATAAATACTCCCTCTTGGAGTCACTAGCAACTACTTGGCCAAGATAGCTACTAACAACAAAGAGCATGCAAGATCACAAACAACACAGACATGATAGAATCATAAAGACAAAACCATTAATCAAACCAACATAATAATCTCAATATCCATCGGATTCGCGCAAACACAACATGCATGATTACAAATAGATTAGATCTTGATCATGAATGGAGCTCACAAGATCTATACATGAAAGCACAAAGGAGGAGATACAACTATCTAGTTACTACATGGATCCATAGTCCAAGGTGGAACTACTCACGCATCATACCGGAGAGAAGGCCTCCGGGATGATCTCCCCTCCGGCAGGGTGCCGGGAAGAACTTTAGATCCCTCCCCCCGATCTAGGGACGATGGTGGCAGCGGCTACAGACGGTTTCGTGGAGATTTGATCAGGTGCTTAGGGTTTCTGTATCGGGGGCTTTTTATAGGCGAAGGGGGAGGCCAAGGAGGCGACCAGGAGGGTCAAACCCTACCCAGGCGCGGGCCCACCCCTGGTCGTGCCTAGGGGGGTTTGGCCGCCCTGGCATGCTTCCTTGTATCCCCTTTGGACTTCTTATTCCCCACGAAAAGTAATTGACTTTGACGTTTGTCCCGTCCAATTCCGAGAATATTTCTTTACTAACTTTTCTAAAACCAAAAACAGCAGAAAACAAGCATTTGGCACTGTGGCAACTTGTTAATAGGTTAGTCCCAGAAAACATGTAAAAAGCACCTCAAAGTGTAGACAAGCAAAGCAAAGTAGATACTAAACAAGCATGGAGCATCAAAAATTATAGATACGTTTCCGAAGTATCAGTCTTCATGGAGCTCCATCAAGTTGAACAACCCCAAATTCTCACAGATCCACAGAGCATCATTGAAGTAGGGGATGAGCCTCACCTGCTCAACACTCATGAACTTTTGAGGATATACAGGTGATTTTGTGAGCACGCCATACACATCCTTCATGAACACAACCTACTCCTTCCTCCAGTAACGAGGGTCATCGCTGGTACGTGGAAGGTCATAGAAGTCAGTCTTCCTCAGCTCACGGAACTCCTCCTTTGACATCTTTGCCAAAGACTGAAGATTGTCATATTTGGCCTTCTTGACGCGGTTCTCTTGTTCAGTCCTTTCATGTTCCCTCCTCATATAAGAAGCATCACGTGCCTGTTGTCTCCGGTTGGAAGGGGTCATGATAAACTGACCCTGGGATTCATCATAGCGAGGAGTGCCCCTTTTTGAGTTGGCCTTGGTGCGAGGAGGACGATGAGAACCATCACATGTGAACAACAGTGAAGGAGATAGCATGGAGATGAGTATATATGTCCCAAAGATGTAGTACAAGAGCTTTGATGCATTACTGAACCGTTTTGAGTCACCCCACACCAGAGTCTCCGCAGATCATACCGGAATCTCCGGCTCAGACTGGAGTCTCTGGCCCAGGGGCCGAAATCTCCGGTCGGGAGGCTCGGGATGAGCTGGGAGGGTGCTGGTGGGGGTGAAACTCATAGATCGGGCAATGCAACAAGGCTAAAGTACTAGAGTGCACGCATACAAGTGATTCCAATGGAAAAATCGGCACCAATCCTCAAAAACACATCTAGAGATGAACCCTAGGAGAAAAGGAGGAGGAGAGGTACCAGATCTGTCCATGGGATCGATTCCTCCGGTGGGAATGACCCAATGGAGGAGAGGAGAAGATTGGCCGGCGGCACGGCGGATTTCGGGGCTTCTTGACCTCCGAGGAGGAGTTTTGGAGGAGGGGCGACGGGTTGGAAGGAGGGAAACGGGGGTGGAAGAATGAAATTGTTGTTTCGGTTCACCCCGTCCCCTCCCTTTAAGTGGCAGAAACCGTCTGGACCGGAGACTCCGGTGCAGGTGCACCGGAGACTCCGGTCCTCCTCGACCAAAAACTCCAGGTTTAGGTGTTTGGGGACATATCTGAGAGATAGAGAGTTTTAAGATAGGGTATAGGCTTAGGTTAAGATATCAATATGTGAAGAACCAACAAGAGCCATAGAAATTCACAAAAATGTTCAAGAAAGCTCCAAAAAGACACGGACCAACAAATGACAAACACGAGTAAGCACCAACCTCTCGAATGTGAGAGGGCGGTGGCCTAGGCCACCATATTTGAGTATACTCGGCTTGGCACCGCGAAGATATATCTTGGATCCATTACCGAAACTTATCATTTAAGCTCACATATCACAAAATGATATTAAGAGGAATGATTTTGATTGCTTTAGGCATAATGGGGGGAGGGATAGTCCAATCAATTAGAATCGCACTCCTCCTATATCCATGCCTGCACCTAAACCAAATAAGTATTAATACATAGGTGAGTATGCAAGGTGATCAAGTCAAGCTCCTTGAATCTATGATAATTAGTTCATTCCTCAAATAGAAAAACCTTGCTTCATCAAGTGGCTTCGTGAAGATGTCGGAAAGTTGGTCTTTGGTCGACACATAAGATAAATCAATATCACCTCGAGCAACATGATCTCTAATGAAATGATGGCGAATCTCAATATGCTTCGTCCTTCTGTGATCCACCGGGTTGTAGGCAATCTTGATAGCACTTTCATTGTCACATAGAAGCGGCACTTTGTCACAATGGACACCGTATTCCTTTAAAGTTTGCCTCATAAATAGCAATTGAGTGCAAGCACTAGCAGCTGCCACAAACTCGGCTTCGGCGATGGAGAGAGATATACAATTTTGCTTCTTAGAAGACCAACATACCAAGGACCTACCAAGGAATTGGCAAGCCCTAGATGTTGATTTTCTATCATCCTTATCACCAGCCCAATCCGAATCCGTGTATCCACAAAGAGCAAATGTTGACCCTCGAGGATACCAAAGAACATAATGTGGGGTATGAACCAAATATCGAAAGATTCTCTTGACCGCCATTAAATGGCTTTCTTTAGGAGCCGCTTGATACCTTGCACACACACCTACACTCAACACAATATCAGGTCTAGATGCACAAAGGTAAAGCAAAGAACCAATCATAGACCGGTATACCTTTTGATCCACATCTTTACCATTTGGATTTTGTTCTAGATGATTCTTTGTAGCCATGGAAGTAGGAGCTTGATACGTCCAAAACGTATCTACTTTCTCGAACACTTTGCTATTGTTTCTTCTCTAGCCATGGGAGTAGGAGCTTGATACGTCCAAAAAGATTGCTAAGATGCTCATTGTCTGCATGCCTTGTCATTTTGGTTATGGGAAAGCTCCTGTACCATGTGCAAGGGGTACCCCGTTGGCGGTTCTCGATGATATGCATGTATTTACAATGACAAGAACTTTCAGGTGACCAAAGTTGAGTAGCATGCGGAGTGGCCCTCGTACTCAAGGGACTTGGGATTTCCAGTTTATGGTCTGTCAAGCATATGATTCAGAGTGGACCTCACTTTCACCTTAACCACATGAAGATGCCTATGATAGGGGCAATGAGAGCTCAAAGATAATGAGTACCTTCCTTTCAGCATTTGGAAGCCTTTCAAACCTTCACGGAACCGTTTTAACAACTTTGTTGAGTCACCACTTATTCTATGAGCACCTTCTTGAGAGCATAGTTGTCATTCTTGTGTTTGTTCCAAAACTTGGTTAATTATGTCATGACTTTGATGCTTGTATCTCTGATATCTTTACCTCTAGTCTTCACTTGAACTTCAGAGGTGCCTTGGCATTTATATTGTGCTCTACAAACAAAGGCAGGCGAGATACCACTCTATCATACCTTACTATGAGCATTGCAACGTTGCTTATGTTTATGTTTCATGCTACTTATTATTATTGAGTTGGTTTCTCTTCATAGCTTGCAATGACTATTGAGTAGACTTAGTTGCATCCTATTTATTATGAATTGTCTAAGCATCTACTCCTGTGCCGAGAATATTTACATCATATGAAGCAAAGTGTTCGTGAAAGTTCATTTATTGCACTCAGTTTTCAACTGAATTGCTTGAGGACAAGCAATAAGCTAAGCTTGGGGGGAGTTGATATGTCCAAAACATATCTACTTTCTCGAACACTTTGCTATTGTTTCTTTTGTAAACTTGTGTGATTTGGATACAACTAACACGGACTGACGCTGTTTTCAGCAGAATTACCTTGGTGTCTTGTTTTTGTGCAGAAAATGAACTATCAGGAAAAATCCAGAAAAATATGCTAAAAATTATATTTCACCAGAAGATCCACGGAGCCAGAAGACGAGACGGAGAGGAGGCCTAGGGGCCCACACCCACCCCAGGCACGGGCCCACCACTGGTCGCGCCTGGAGGGGGTGCAGCCACCCCAGGCACCCCCTCGGCCTCCCTCTGTGCCTATAAGTTGCCTTTCGACCTAAAAACCAAGGGGGTTCAATAGTTTTGTAGAAAGAGTTCTGCTCCACCGCTGCCACCAGAAACCAAGATTCGGATCCAAAAACTCTATTCTGGCACCCTGCCGGGACGGGGAATTTGGAGAGGATCATTGCCATCGTCATCACCAACGCATCTCCATCAACCACCGATGTTTCCCTCATCCATGAGTGAGTAATCCCCCGCTGTAGGCTTGGGGATGGTAGGGATTAGATGAGTTCTATCATGTAATCGAATAAGATCTGTTAGGGGCATAGTGCCTAGTATCTCTATTAGTGCTATTTGACTTTGTTGCAACTTGTTGTGCTTAATGCTTGTCACTAGGGCCCGAGTGCCATGATCTCAGATATGAACTTATTATTGAATCATTATGATAGTATTGTTTGTGATCTTATCTACAAGTTGTGTACACATATCATTGTCCGGATCCAAAGGCCCCAAAGTAACAATAATTGGGACAACCGGAGGGGATGGCTGTGGTGTGAGGATCACATGTGTTCACGGAGTGTTAATGATTTTCCCCGGTGCTCTATTAAAAGGAGCACCTTAATTGCCAGTAGTTCCCTAGAGGCCCCGCTGCCACGGGCTGGCTGGACAGAAGATGTTATGCAAGTTCTCATTGCGAGCACGTATGACTATATTTGGAGCACATGCCTAGGATTGTTTAGTACTTGGATACTTGTTATTATTTATCTGCAATGCCCTAGATCTTGAAGTTACATGTTTAGACTCGTCCATGCAACGCCCGTCCATCCATCCCTATGCCTACCGCACTCAAATCCTACTGTTACTATTGCTCCTGTTTCGCCGTCGCTGTTGTTGTTGTTGTTGCTTTGCTATTACTACTACCAAACTGTTGCTACTGATAAACTTCTATGAGCAAGAACTATTTCCAGGTGCAGCTGAACTGACAACTCAGTTGTTAAGGCTTGCAAGTATTTTTTGCTCCCCTTGTGTCGAATCAATAAATTGGGTAATACTACCCGCGAAGACTGTTGTGATCCCCTATACTTGTGGGTCATCAAGACTATTTTCTAGCGCTGTTGCCGGGGAGCATAGCTTTATTGTAAGTTCACTTGGATCTATTATTGTTCACTGCTACTCCTTTCATCATGGGGAAGTCTCGTGATGGAAAGTTCCCTATTTTACCATCCACTACAAGAAGAGGTACAGTCCTAAACACCTCTGCTGCTCTTGATTCACCATCAGTTATAAGTAAGCTTGTTACACCACCACCACATACACATGCTACACACACTACTACTACTACTGAGTCTGAAACTGCTTTTGATACTCAGGATGTTACTTCTACTGTGCTTGATACGAGTGGTTCATTAGGTCCTTTTCTAAATGCTACTATGGCTAGTCTAGGAAATACCGAAACTCCTAGTGAAGACACTGTTACACCTGTTAGATCACCTGAGTCTAGTGAGAGTTATGATATTAATGATGGTTACATTGAGTTCACTGATGATTTTGTTGAAGAGTGCCGAAACACACATGGTACTAGTGCTATTAAGAGTCTCCTTGCTAGACGTACTATCATGCCGAAGTTGTCCTCTGATCCTAAGTTTGCCACTTCTCCCATAGATATTAAAGATAAAGACTATGATTTCTCTCTTGATTTATATTATTTAGATATTGTTGAGAAAGAATCTTTTTGTGGGACTGAAAATGAGAGTGTTGTGGCTCATATGAATGAGCTTTCTACTATGAGTGCTTTATTCTCTGATGATTTTAAGATGCGCAAGTACTTTGTTACTAAGATCTTCCCTTTTTCACTAAAAGGAGAAGCTAGGGCTTGGTTTAATAGATTACCTCCTGGTTCCATTGATAGCCCTGATTGCTTGATTGCTTCTTTTTTCCAGAAATATTTTCCTCCCAGTGCTAGACATGCTGCTTTGCAGAGACTTTTTGATTTTAAACAGGGAGAAGAAAAGAAATTGCCTGAGTCATGGACAAGGTTCTGTGCCTTGATTCATGCATATCCTGGATGTCCATTACCTAAGAATGAGCTTCTTGATATTTATTATAATGGACTAACTGGTGATTCTAGGACCTACCTAGATAGCTTTGCTGATAGTGTTTTCAGGAAAAGGACTCCTACAGATGCTGAAGTATTAATGACTAAAATAAGAAAGAATTATGATGATTGGACTTCAACTGAGCTGAATGCACCTAAGCCTATTACTCCTGAACCAGTTGTTCCTGAACCGATTCCAGCACCAACAACAAAGAAGAGGGGAGTTATTGCATTAAATGATGAAGTGATGAAGGAAGCTAAGAAGTGTCTAAAGGAGAAAGGTATTAGAGATGAAGATGTGAAGAATCTACCTCCTATAGAAGAATTATGTAAGCCAATTCTCCACTCATCTACTATTGAGGTACACTCTCTCCAACACTTTGATGAAGGTGATATTCCTTATGGTAAGCCTCCTGATCAATGTTTAGAGGAACTTGACACATTTATTGTTAAGCAAGGGTATTTTAATAAACAAGTTTAGAATCATTTGTTGGAAAACTCTAGAGCTATCCATGAGTTGAAAGATATTGTGGAAAGAACTTCTAATGATATTAAAATGCTTTGTAAACACTTTCAAATGGTTCAAACCCAATTTGATCAACTTGCTAAGGTATGAAAGGATATGCTTGTTAATGCTTCAAGAGATAAACATGCTTATGGAATTAGAACTAGGAGTGGTATAGCTACTCAAGATCCTTTATATCCTGAAGGACACCCTAAAAGAATAGAGCAGGATTCCCAACAAGGTGAAGATAGTGGTAGTCCTCGTAATAGGATGAAAAAGAAACATAAGATAGTTGAGGAACCACTTGAACCTGCTGTAGATCCTAATAGTATATATGTCTCTCATGCTGAAACTGAGAGTGGTAATGATAAAAATGAGTCTCCTAATAAGAAGGAAGGTGAGGAAGAACCTGAGAAGCACACTAAGAACACTAGGTACACAAAGGAAGATTTTATTGCTAATAAACATGGTAAAGAGAGAGAACCTTGGGTGCAGAAACCTATGCCATTTCTAGGTAAGAAACACAAGTCAAAGGAGGAAGAACACTACAACAAGTTTTGTGAGTGGATGAAACCTTTATTCTTGCAAATTCCTTTGACTGATGCTATTAAATTGCCTCCTTATTCAAAGTATATGAAGGATATTGTCTCCAATAAAACGAAGATTCCTAATAAGGAGATTTCAACTTTGCTTGCTAATTACTCCTTCAATGGTAAGGTTCCAAAGAAACTTGGTGATCCAGGTATACCAACTATTCCTTGCTCCATTAAGAATAATTATGTTAGAACTGCTTTATGTGATTTGGGAGCTGGAGTTAGTGTTATGCATTTTTCTCTCTATAAGAGACTCCGGCTAGAAAAGTTGATACCAACTGATATATCTTTGCAAATGGCTGATAAGTCAACTACTATTCCTATTGGTATATGTGAGGATGTTCCTATTCAAGTTGCTAACAATTGCATGGTTTAACTGATTTTGTTGTGCTTGAAATGCTTGAAGATGATAATATGTCTATTATTCTTGGGAGACCTTTTCTTAATACTACAGGTGCTGTCATCAATTGCAATCAAGGAAAAGTAACATTCAATATTAATGACAAAGAGCACACTATCTATTTCCCCAAGAAGGTTGTTAAGAGCTATTGCCTGAATTCCATTGAAAATATTGAGAGCATCAAGGTTGGAGAAATATATTGTCCCATTCCACAAGAAAATTTTGAAACTATTATGATTGGGACCATTGCTATAAAGTATGAGGTAACATAATCACCTTGTGGAATGCAAAGTTTTGCTTCATATAAGATTGTTTTGGTAACAAGACTTGATCAACCTTGTTAACAAAAGGATTTTAATAAACAAAATAATGTTTCCACTATGGTTATACTTGCTTTCTTTTACTTTTCTCCTTCCTAGTCTTTGCTTTAGCTTTAGTTTTGCTAGTTGTTTGCTTGTTTGAGTTTCTTAGAGCTCCTGTAGTTTGGATTTTGGTTTGCTTTTGCTTCTTCTAAAAAAACTGTTTCTGCGAGAAAATCAATTTTCATACCCTGAAAATTGGCCAAAAATAAAGTTTCCCGAAAAATCCTAGAAAATTCAAAATAATTTTTTCCTCAAAAAAGGGGCAGAGAGGCACCAAAAGTGACCCAGGGGGCCACCCCAGGCCACCACACCCATGGTAGGAGCGGACTACCAGGTGGCGACGCTTGGGGGGATCTGGCCCACCTAGGCCCCTCCAGGCTGCCTCCTCAAAGCCACCTTCTTTCTCTCTCCCGAAAAACACCGGAGAACTTTCTCAAGCTCGAGTTCATGTTGTTCTTGCTCGCGATTTTCGATCTCCTTGTTCATCCCATCTCAAGTGCTGATTTTTGGAGGGATTGTTCCTTGGTATGTGCCTCCTCCACTTGTCCAATTAGATTTGTGATTGGTAGATTGTATCTTGAGTATTTTGCTGCTATAAGTGACAGGTTGTTTGAGCTTGCATGCTTGTTCTATGCTTACAAACTTTGTTTTGATGCATGTGTAGTCCTCTAGCAAGTTCCTAGAGTAGTTTCTTATCATTTATCAACTTAGAAATCACTTGGTTTGATGGTTGTTTAAAATTTCAGAGAAGTGAAGGCATGGACCACCACACATTTGGTGATATATTTGAGAGTGATGCACCTAGAAGGGCAAGGCTTCTAAGGTCATCTACCAGTACTAGACCCTCATACAATGAGGATCTCATCACTCCGCGATTTGGTGACGAGGGAGATGAAGGGGATGCGCACCCCTCAACCTTTCCTTGCCAAACTTTCTTGCGAGCTGCTGGGATTCTTAACGGTTTTATGAATTTGGTTCAGAGGGCTGGTCTAACAAGTTACATGCAGGATGAGAGCGCACAATATGCTTTGCTTACTAAAACATTTGTGGAGAGTTTCTCCTTTACTAACATCATGTTCAAGCCTTTTGTGTCTTTCAAAATTTATGGCAGGGCTCATTCTATGACTTTGAAGAAATTTTGCGAGGCCCTGGGACTTGGTACAGCTGGGTCATCAAAGAAGATTCCAGCTCTTCCCTCTGATTTTTTGGAGCTTTATCGAGGAATAACCAATGATGATGACCGTAGAGCTCAACGAGGAAATATAAAGAATATTCAACTCCCAGCTATGAGGTACTTTGCCTACTATCTTGCCACCAGTGTTCTTGGTAGGGAGAACACTAGTAATATTTCCAACTATCAATTGGCCTTCTTAGCTGCTGCGCTCAACAATGAGTATAAGTATAATCTTGGTTCTCTCATTGCTCATCGTTTAGCTGCTAAGGGACCCATTTATGGGGGAATTATTGCTACTCGTGTTGCTGCTGCCTTGAACATTGCCGTTGATCCACATGATACAGTTTTGGCTCCTCAGAGGCTTGATCTTGCTGCCATGAAGGCACACCACTTTGTCACCACTAGATCTACTCTTGAGAACTTGGTTTATAGAATGCTGTTTATTGACGGGGAAGAGAGAGAGATCCCTCTACCCCAAACCACTTTGTTCAGTATTTCTCAGGGACCTTGGTCACGCTCGAAGGCAGAGATGGATGACAAGCTGCTCTCTCTTAACTTCCACGGGCACTATCAGGAGGAAGCGCCCTCATATGACCCCGCGGTACACTACACAGGGGAGTCCTCGAGCTCGTACCAGGACGAGGGAGCCTCCTCGTCATACTACGAAGGTGCATCTACTTGGGAACCATGGGATTGAGCCCCACTTAGGCCAAAAGCCTAAGCTTGGGGGGAGGTATACCGACATCACACTCATATATATATATATATCATGTTCGGTCGGTTCTTTGTATATCCATTATTTTGCTTTCTTTTTGGTTCTTGTTGCTTATTTCTCAAAAACACAAAAATACCAAAAATATTTTCATTGTTTCTTTGCTTTGGTTTTCCTTAAAAGAAAAATCCAAAAAGATTTTGCTTTGTTTGGTTTTGCTTTGTTTGCTTACTTTAAAAAATCAAAAACACCAAAAATATTTGTTCTTCTTCTTTGGTTTTGTGAGTTCTTTGGAGGGTTCAGCCGTCCTCAATGGATTTTGGTTTCATGTTATTATTCAAGTCACACAAGGAAGGGCAATAATGAAGATTAAGACAACTTGAGGTGTGGTAAGAGGCTGGTAACAAACTCTATTTGTTTCATTTTTGTACATATACTCATCATTGTGAGCATGCTTAGCCTGTTTGTATAAGGTGTATGTCATTATGGATGCTTAGTATTTCTTTCTTGTCTATGATTAGCTCCAGCTTGCTAATAGTTTGTAGCATGTCATATGAATGTTTGCTTGCATTGTTTTATTCATATTTTGGTATGATATTGTGGTATCCTCCTCTGACTGTTCATGTGAATCGACTTGGCACATGCTCACGCATGCATATGACTAAACAATAGTCAGTAAGCCTCGACGATTTATTTTTCCTCAAAGTTCTTGTATCACTTTCATGCCATAATTAGTCCTGTTTTGTTGCAAGCATGATTATGATAGTTATTGCTCTCTAGTTTGTCACTCCCTCTCTATTGCTATCTTTCACTTGCACTGAGTATGTGCTCTACCTGTGCTTCCAACTCCCCAAAACAAATATTGCCAGCTGTGTCCACCATACCTACCTATTAGCATCATTTGCTACTTCGGTGCATATTTTATATATGCCATGTTTTCTTCCAAAATAAAATGTTTGTCTGTTTTGAGAAAGTTAGTTAGTAAAGCTCTCACGAACTTGATGGCACATTTTATTCTTTGCGCTTAATAATTCTGAACCATTGTGACCTGTCCATGAAAGTTATATGCTTGCTAATTATATGCTGGGAGTCAGCAGAACCGTGCTGTCACGGGGAATGCTTTCAACACTTTTTGGATATCTCATCTAGTTGATTCCTTGCTCTTTTGTTTACGGATGTCGACGATGTGAAATAAAAGGGGAGGTTGTGAGTTCATGGAGTTTAAACATTGTGTTAGAGAAACGCCTGGGCCGCTAGACTAAGCCACGCCTAATCATGGTGGAAACTTGCAGCATCACCATAATGAGCATCTATGAAGCATCCTCAATAAAAAGCTATGCATATGGTAAATAAAAAGATTGCTGAGATTCTCATTGTCTACTTGCCTTGTCATTTTGGATATGGGAAAGCTCCTATACCATGTGCAAGGGGTACCCCGTTGGCGGTTCTCAATGATATGCATGTATTTACAATGACAAGAACTTTCAGGTGACCAAAGTTGAGTAGCATGCGGAGTGGCCCTCGTTCTCAAGGGACTTCGGATTTCCAGTTTATCTTCTGTCAAGCATATGATTCAGAGTGGACCTCACTTTCACCTTAACCACATGAAGATGCCTATGATAGGAGCAATGAGATCTCAAAGCTAATGACTACCTTCCTTTCAGCATTTGGAAGCCTTTCAAACCTTCACAAAACCGTTTTCACAACTTTGTTGAGTCACCACTTATTCTATGAGCACCTTCTTGAGAGCATAGTTTTCATTCTTGTGTTTGTTCCAAAACTTGGTTAATTATGTCATGACTTTGATGCTTGTATATATGATACCTTTACCTCTAGTCTTCACTTGAACTTCAGAGGTGCCTTGGCATTTATATTGTGCTCTACAAACAAAGGCAGGCGAGATACCACTCTATCATACCTTACTATGAGCATTGCAATGTTGCTTATGTTTATGTTTCATGCTACTTATTATTATTGAGTTGGTTTCTCTTCATAGCTTGCAATGACTATTGAGTAGACTTAGTTGCATACTCTTTATTATGAATTGTCTAAGCATCTACTCTTGTGCCGAGAATATTTACATCATATGAAGCAAAGTGTTCGTGAAAGTTCATTTATTGCACTCAGTTTTCAACTGAATTACTTGAGGACAAGCAATAAGCTAAGCTTGGGGGGGGGGGGGTTGATACGTCCAAAACGTATCTACTTTCTCAAACACTTTGCTATTGTTTCTTCTCTAAACTTGTGTGATTTGGATACAACTAACACGGACTGACGCTGTTTTCAGCAGAATTACCTTGGTGTCTTGTTTTTGTGCAGAAAATGAACTATCAGGAAAAATCCTGGAAAATATGCCAAAAATTATATTTCACCTGAAGATCCACGGAGCTAGAAGACAAGACGGAGAGGAGGCCTGGGGGGGCCACACCCACCCTAGGCGCGGGCCCACTACTGGTCACGCCTGGAGGGGGTGCAGCCACCCTAGGCACCCCCTCGGCCTCCCTCTGCGCCTATAAGTTGCCTTTTGACCTAAAAACTGAGGGAGGTTCGATAGTTTTCCAGAAAGAGTTCCGCTCCGCCGCCGCCACCAGAAACTTTATTCTGGCACCCTGCCGGACGATGAATTTGGAGAGGATCATCGCCATCGTCATCACCAACGCATCTCCATCAACCACCGATGTTTCTCTCATCCATGAGTGAGTAATCCCCCGCTGTAGGCTTGGGGATGGTAGGGATTGGATGAGTTCTATCATGTAATCGAATAAGACCTGTTAGGGGCATAGTGCCTAGTATCTCTATTAGTGCTATTTGACTTTGTTGCAACTTGTTGTGCTTAATGCTTGTCACTAGGACCCGAGTGCCATGATCTTAGATCTGAACTTATTATTGAATCATTATGATAGTATTGTTTGTGATCTTATCTGCAATTTGTGTACACATATCATTGTCCGGATCCAAAGGCCCCAAAGTAACAATAATTGGGACAACCGAAGGGGATGGCTGTGGTGTGAGGATCACATGTGTTCACGGAGTGTTAATGCTTTGCTCTGGTGCTCTATTAAAAGGAGCACCTTAATTGCCAGTAGTTCCCTAGAGGCCCCGCTGCCACGGGCTGGCTGGACAGAAGATGTTATGCAAGTTCGCATTGCGAGCACGTATGACTATATTTGGAGCACATGCCTAGGATTGTTTAGTACTTGGATGCTTGTTATTATTTATCTGCAATGCCCTATATCTTGAAGTTACATGTTTAGACTCGTCCATGCAACACCCGTCCATCCATCCCTATGCCTACCGCACTCGAATCCTACTGTTACTGTTACTGTTACTATTGCTCATGTTTCGCTGTCGCTATTGTTGCTGCTGTTGCTTTGCTGTTACTACTACCAAACTGTTGCTACTGATAAACTTCTGTGAGCAAGAACTATTTCCAGGTGCAGCTGAACTAACAACTCAGTTGTTAAGGCTTGCAAGTATTCTTTGGCTCCCCTTGTGTCGAATCAATAAATTGGGTAATACTACCCGCGAAGACTGTTGCGGTCCCCTATACTTGTGGGTCATCAGAGCTCCATTTAAATCTTGCATATTGAATCTTATCTTGCATATTGAATCTATTGAGCATATCTTGAGTATACTTGGCTTGGTTGAAGAATGTCCCTCCTCTAACTTGCTTGATCTCAAAGCCAAGGAATACCCTTAACTCCCCCATCATAGACATCCGGAACCTACTAGTCATAAGCTTTGAGAATTCATCATTAAAAGCTTTGTTAGATGAGCCAAATATAATATCATCAACATATATTTGGCATACAAAAAGCTCCCCATTGACCTTCTTAGTAAAAAGAGTGGGATCGATTTTCCCAACCT
Source organism: Avena sativa (assembly GCA_916181665.1). Classification (NCBI taxonomy): domain Eukaryota; kingdom Viridiplantae; phylum Streptophyta; class Magnoliopsida; order Poales; family Poaceae; genus Avena; species Avena sativa. The sequence continues at coordinate 365,923,164 of OV702295.1, forward strand.
CAAACCCACGGTCAAACAACAACTCTCTAAGGTGCTCATACCACGTGCGTGGGGCTTGTTTGAGCCCGTAGAGCGCCTTATCGAGTTTGTAGACATGGTTTGGAAAGTTGGGATTCTCAAATCCCGGGGGTTGCTTTACATATACTAACTCATTTAATGGACCATTAAGAAAAGCACGTTCTACATCCATTTGTTGCAACTTAAAGTTATGATGTGCCGCATATGCAAGAAGGATATGAATGGACTTAAGGCGAGCCATGAGTGCATATGTCTCTCCATATTCAATGCCTTCAATTTGAGATAACCCTTGTGCAACCAATCTTGCCTTATTCCTTACTATAATTTCATGCTCATCTTGCTTGTTCTTGAATATCCACTTGGTGCCTATAACATTGCGGCAATCCTTTGGCTTCTCAACTAACTTCCATACTTTGTTTCTCTCAAAGTTGTTGAGCTCTTTGTGCATTGCTTCCAACCAATCCGAATCTTCAAGAGCTTCCCACGCTTTCTTTGGTTCAATCATGGAGATGTGTGCTCGGTGTTCACTAAACCTCTTAAATTGTGCTCTTGTGGAAATGCCTCTCCTTAGGTCACCAACCACATTTTCTAGAGAGTGGTCTCTTAATTACAACATCCTATCCGTTCTAGCTTGGCAATGAGTGTGAATCTCCTCGTTGTTTCTTGGAGGACCCTCTTCATCATTTTGGTCCTCGTCTTGACCATTATCTTGGCCTTGATCAACACGGGAATCATTCTCTTCATTAAGAGGCAAAGATTGACATTGGTCTTGATCTGGCACATTTCTAGCATTGAGTTGAGCTTGTCTTAAAGCACTTTGTATGGATCTCCCTTGTGTAATTGACTTGGCGCCACTTGACATTCTGGAGATTGGAGACTCAAGCTCTTCCTCACTAGAGCTATCACCATGATCACCATGTTGAGGGTCCACAGCTTGTCTTTGGCTTGGGTCATTGTCCTCCTTGATGGATGGAGCTTGTTGATGTTGTGAAGATGAGGGCTCCACTTGAGTAGAGCATAGTTCTTCTCGATCCGCCATAAGGGGTTCCTCAACAGGGCGGATATATCCCACACCCATTCTTCCTATGGTATGCTGAGGCATTTCATCATCTGCATCACAAGCATCAACACGCCCCCTTGGGGACCATCATATTCTTCGAAGGTCACACTACAAGATTCTATGACAGCTCCGGAGAGCTTATCATAGATTCTATAAGTGTGAGATTCGAGACCATAGCCAACAAAAATACCCTCTAATGCTTTAGACTCGAATTTGGACAAACGAACACCTTTTATGAGATAGAAACACTTACAACTGAACACCCGAAAGTAAGATATGTTGGGCTTGTTGCTGGTAAGTATTTCATATGGAGTCTTATTGATTTGTTTGCGGAGGTGGAGCCAGTTTGATGCATGGAAAGCGGTGGAGATGGCTTCGGCCCAAAAGTTGTATGGAGATTTAAACTCCGCCAACATGGTCCTAGCCATCTCAATAAGAGTCTGGTTCTTCCTCTCGGCAACACCATTTTTTTGAGGGGTATATGCAGCGGAATATTGGTGTTTTATCCCCTCATCACCAAGGAAATCATTCAAGGTGTAGTTCTTGAACTCGGTGCCATTGTCACTTCTTATTATCAACACGAGGACATTGTATTGGCGTTGAACCAAGTTGATGAAGGTCTTTTGGGTCTCACTTTTCAACTTGAAGAAGTATACCCATGAGTATCTTGAAAAGTCATCAACAATCACCAAACAATATTTCTTCCCACCAAGACTTGCATGAGATGGAGGACCAAAGAGATCCACATGAAGGAGCTCCAAGATCCTCGTTGACTTGACGCGGTTGTTTGGCTTGTGGGGAGCATCATGCATCTTTCCTAGAACACAAGCCCTGCAAACACAATCTTTGGCAAAGGAAACATTTTCTTTTAGTCCAACAATATGGCCCTCCTTGTGGAGACTTTACAAAGTTCTCATATTGACATGGGCTAGTCGGTGATGCCATAACCAACCCACATCAGCCTTTCCGAATAAGCACATTGCACTTGTAGTGGTTTGCCCCGAAAAGTCTACCACATACAAGTCATGTTCGACGTATCCAACGGAAGCGACCTTGAGAGACTTGCTCCACATGAGGACCAAAATATCATCATCAATAAAGACGGCAAATCCCATCTTTCCAAGAGCATAGACTGAAAGTAAATTGTAACCAAGGGTCTCAACAAGCATGACGTCCACGAGTGTAATATCGTGGGCAACCACTACCTTGCCGAAACCCATTACCTTAGACTTTGACTTGTCGGCATATGTCATGGTTATTTGATCATCATTTGGCCTTAAATCCTTGACAATAGACGAGCTTCCGGTCATATTACTTGTGCAACCACTATCAAGTACCCATTTTGACCCGCCAGAAGAATATGTCTACAAAAGATCAAACTAATTTTTAGGTACCCATTTTTCAATGGGTCCTCTTTTGTTAGCAACAAGGGTCTTCGGGACCCAAATAGACTAAGCAATATAACCATCATATGGGCCAATATATTGTGCATACACATTACCATAATAATCACGCATTAGAACATAGTGAGGGTTAGCACATCCCGCAAAATCATCATGAGACATAGTTTTACCACTTGTGGCCTTACTATCCACAATGGTCTTGTTTTTCTCTTATGCGGGCTTGGCCTTCTTGTTGTTGTTCTTCTTCTTGGCTTTGGAGACAAAACCAATGCCCCCTTTCTCACCATTAGGCATTTGCTTACTCAAAAGATCATCAATGGACTTGTTGCCTTGTGGAAATGTGGCCTTGGCTAGCTCTCCCTTCAACCTAGAATTTTCTTCAAGAATAGTTGTACTACTAGAAGGAATGAAATTACTAGGTGAAGGAATATTGGTCAATTGAGTTTGAAGCATTTCATGGGACTTTGTGAGTGACAAGAGTTCACTTTCCAAAGCCTTGTGAGCCTTGTTAAGCAAACTAAAGTCCTCGACAAGTTTTTCATGAACCACACCAAACTCAATCTTGTCCTTTTTAGCCATTTTGTATTTAGCAATAGCATGATCATGTTCTTTTATGAGTCTATTAACAATTATGTCATTGGCCTCATCAAGCCCTTCAAGTTTTAGTTCAAGAGACATCCTAGTCTCTTGTTCTTCTTCTAGAGCATTATTTAGGGCTTCTATCTCAATCGTGTCTTCACTCCCAAGTTTACATCTTACATCAAGAAGCTCTTGTGTGTGGGAAAGTTGATCTAAGATGTTCCCAAAATGTATCTTGGCCTGCCCTTGTAAGTTAGTCACAAACTCATAAAAAGCAATTAATTCTCTTTTTACTTCAAGAGACATCTCATCATCAAATTCATCATTGGCTAAGGGAGTGGAGTGAGATGATGAGGATACCTCTGTTCCTCTTGCCATAAGGCAAGTGACGTTCTTGTTGGGAGTATTCTCATTTGGAGAATCGAAGAGTGAGAATGTCGGAGTAGATGTAGTGGCTAGAGCAGCCACACCACTTGATGTTTCCTCTTCCTCATCTTCATCATCTTCATTGTCGGAGGAGAATTCTTCATGAGTGATCAATACAATTTCGCCCTTCTTCTTATTGATTGGATTCTTCTTGATGAAGGGTTTCTTGTAGGGAGCTTTGGAAGTTGTCTTTGGCACAAGTCTACCCCCATTATCTTCTCGCTTCTCATAGGGACAACCCACCACAAAGTGATAGCGGTCACTACAATTGAAGCAAGTTCTCAATTTAGTGACATTTTCTCTTCTTCCATTTGGGTTGCTTCTTCGTTGCATTTCCATCTTGTCCTTGGCGGGGTTCTTCCAAAAGTTCTTTGCATAGAAAGCCATATATTGACCATGAGAAATCTTGACATCAACGTGGTGGCTCATGGAGAGGCTTTCATCACTATCATCTACATCCCCATGTTCCACAACTTTGGCCTTCAAAGCAAGGTTGACAACATTGCTCATGCCTAGGGCTCGAGCACATGCATCTTTGGCATTCTTGGCGGCAACCTTGAAAGAGGCCATCTCTTGCATAACTTCATTGGAGGTCATGAGATGGTAGTTGTGTCTTCCTTATAGGCTCTTCAAGTAGGTGGGCTCAAAGGGCATGAGTGCACTCACATATTTCCTTTTTATCCAAGCATCATCCACATGTGAGACACCCACATTCCTAAAAGCGGTGGCGGTGGTCTTGAGCCTACGGTACATGTCCTCATGATCTTCACCTTCCCTCATATAGAAGCCTTCGGCTTCATTGCTTAGTGCATCATACCGGTTCCTCCTCATGCTCTCATTCCCAACAAACAACACTGTGAGAGCATCCCAAGCTTCCTTGCCGGTGTTGAGGTGCTCAATGTGTGGGTAATCCTTTGTACCCAATCCTTGTTGAATCATGTGCAAAGCGGTGGCATTGAGTTGACTATTGACAACTTCTCTTCTTGTCAAGTTGTTTGGGTCCCCAATATAGAGTCCTTGTTCAATGATGTTCCAGAGTTCAATGCAAGAGCTGCGCACATGAGTTTTCATTAGAGATTGCCATTGAGCAAAAGTAGATGCTTATAGCTTTGGTGGGTCTCCCCTATTGTTCATATGAGGGTGAGGAATTGGAGGGTCGGGAGTGTACCATCCATGAGAGTCATGGTGCTCTCCCTTCTCACCAACCTTTTTTGTGGAGGAGTTAATGTTGTCTTGATTATCCCCCACCACCTTATCCATGGGAGATGCCGGGGCATTCCCTTTGGGTAAAGGTGGAAGTTCCTCTTGCTCAAGTAACAAGTTGCTCAAGTAAATTGTTTGATCTCATTGTCCATGGTGGAGCTCAGTCTTGCTTCCAAGTTATTGATATCATCCATGGTCACCGAGGTAGGCTCACCACCACCTTCCCCATCGTTGCTACCCATAGGCGGTAAAGCCCGAATAAAGATTCGTGGCTCTGATACCAATTGAAAGGATCTTATGGGCACCTAGAGGGGGGGTGAATAAGTGCTACTTCAAATTTTCTTCTTTTTCAATTTAGGGTTTGACAAGAAAGGTAAATTCTCTAGATTATGCAACTAAGGTGAATTTACCTATATGTCAAACAAGAAACAACTAGCACAACACTAAGCAAGAACAAGTAAGTAAAGTGCGGTAAAGGATAGAAGTAACCAAAGTGGTGGACACGGAGACACGAGGATTTGTTTCCCGTAGTTCCTTCCATTTGAGGGGAAGTACGTCTATGTTTGGAGAGGGGGTGGTTTCAAACCACCAACGCCACGAGAGGCCTCCCTTATTATCCTATGAACCTCACCCCAACAGGATCGATTCACCTTCCACTATATCGGCAACCTTCGAGGTGGAAGCCGACACCTTTACACAAGTTCGGGGCACACATCCACAACTTAATTGGAGGCTCCCAAATACAAGCAAGCTGTCAAAACAATCAAAGACAAGCTTGTAAGAACTAAATCAAAGCTAGGGTTTCCAAAGAAATACTAGAGCATGGGGGCCCTCAAGTGAATGAGGGGGAAATGAAGATCTCTCTTAGTGAAGCTGTAGATCAAGGCCTCCTCCTTCGATTCTCCAAAGATCAATGACTTTGGATGGTTGGATGAAGAGATTATGTTGATTTGGTGGATCTAATGGAGTTTGTGTTCTTGAGCAGGTCGAGCAGCTAGAGGAAGGGGATAAGGGTCCCTATTTATAAGCATCCCCCTCCACGAACCGTTTTCTAACCGTTGGAGAAAAGTCAGACCGGAGACTCCGGCATGTACACCGAAGACTCCGGTCTATACCGAAGATTCCAGCCCATCTCCGGACCAGCCTTCTGATTGACCAGGCCCAGTCACGAGCCAAGTGGGCCGAAGACTCCGGTCCAGCAGGACCGGAGACTCCGGTCTGAGGCCACATAGAAGACTCCGGAGAAGCCTCCGGACCTTGCTCTGCACCCCCATACAGAATGTCCCAGCCAAGTTCCTGATGCCTCCACCGGGGACACCTACGGAAACTCCGGTCCACATCGGAGACTCCGGTCCAGCCAGACCAGAGACTCCGGTCTAGAATTTTCAGAATTATGCCAATCTTGCAGGAATCTTTTCATAGTGTGAGAGTACTTTTCACTTAACATTATAACAACCTGTGGACAGTAACAAACTGTAAAATGATCTACTTGTTGTTAACGAACACCAAAAGTGATTATGACAATAAATGTCTTTTCAGGTGTTGATAACTCCCCATCGCGACCGAAGAGATTTGTCTGTGCGCTCATATCCCCTAGTGCAAGTTCTATCGTACAAGTATGTAATCCTTGCCCAGTATGTATCTTTTGTTTGATCCGTGTCGGTAGCCGGATCCATACACATCTTGCACCATCTTTTGCAAAGCAAAACGTCTTCTTCGGCAGTGTAGTTGGCCGATCGTCCCCCCTTCGGCCCATCGACCAAACCCTCACCATCTGCATCCACTCCATATGTACCACTATCAAGATGTATAGATGAATATTCTTGTGAATAATTGGAGCCAACATTCATGTGTGACATGAATGTCTCATCATCAACACTACATACAAATTGCTATCAAGTTCTATTCATGCACACAAATACTATTCATCTATGTATGTAACAAAGAGGAAGTCCATACCTTGCTGTCATTTCGTCGCCCATGTTGGGCACGCCTGAATATGGTGCAAATGCCTTCGGCTACGGTGGTGGCGGAGGAGGCATCTGTGGCGTTGACGCGGCGGTAGGTGCCGCCTTCGACTTCTTTGCCTCCGTTTTCCTTTGTACTGCCGCGGCCGCCGACGGCTGCTTCGTGACTGGTTTCTTCATCGGGGAGGTGCTGCCGGTGTCGGCGCAGCGCCTCCGGTCGCCGATCTTGGCGCCACGAAAAGGTTCCGCATGACCGAGGCGCTAGGGTTCACCATCGCCACCACGGGAGAAGTTGTGGCCGTCAGATCGGAGTTCGCGGTAGCGGAATTTGGCAGGAAAGGAGCGGAGTGGCCTGCCATCACCGGTGAATCGCGCGCGAGGGAGCGAGAGAGGGGCGAAAGCAGGAGCGCGGGAGGGGAATGGTTGAGCGGTTGCCTTTCGGGCGCTCGCCTTTTCCTTTACCGCACGCGGTGTCGCGTGCGCCAAATTTGCAGCGCGCTGGGCAGCAATTTCGCGCGCGCTAGGAAAAACTGCTGGAGCGACATTTTTTCGCGTCGGCGCGCTAAACTAACGGTTTTTAACGCGCATTCGCGTTTTAGCGTGCCTGTTGGAGGTGCTCTAAGGGTTTTCCTACTGGTGATCAATCTTGTCGCCCCCGTGCCGTCAGCCATTTCGCCGCCATGACATCGTCGCCATGGGCTTCATGCTCTTGCGCCCACCCATTCCGAGGTGACGCTACCCATCTCTTCGTCCGCCGCCGGTTCTCTCGGCTCCTCGGAGTTGTGCCACTTCGCGCAAGAGAAGGCCGCCCAGTACTAGAACTCGCAAGAATCCCCCTTGGCTACTTCACTCCGGTGGACAGGGATTCGTTTGACAAGCTCCTGGATTCATCTGACAAGTAAATCTGATCTCCTTTCTAGTTAGCTAGTTAGTTAGTGTTTAAAATTCACCATATTTCTCTCCAGTTTTGATTTTGGTTTCTGAATTTGTAGTTTGAATCTACATGTTGATTTTGAGCTTGATCTGAGGCAGACATCGACATTTAGTGGGAAGAACACACGAAGATAGTGAAGAAGAGAGAGGATACTGAATTAGCCGAGCGCTTACGAGTTTGAAGAGGAGAGAGCCGCTCGAGATCTTCAAAGTCGAGACACAAATTTTGAGCACGGATACGGGTGGAAGAGACAATCTTACGAGTTACAAGGGAATGCTTCGAAATTCCAAAGGTTGAGATACTAGCATCTGCCGGGAGGAAGAAAATAGCTCGCAATGTTGAAGAATATGAATATATTTTCTTTAGTATTTGAATACATTATATTAAAATAGCTCGTGTTATATTTCGATCCAGTTTACGAGTTTATTCGACCATGACAACTGATTTCGTATATTTCTAGTTAATTTAGTGTCTTTTACGGTTTGTCTGTTGGAAAACGTTAGGTGTACCGTAAAACTGGATTTTCGGTTTTGACAATGAATGCGGGATCTGCTATATGATCCGGCATTCACACCGCAAAAGTCTGTTATATGGTAAGCTGTAAAACTGTTTTGCGGTATCTACTAGAGTTGCTCTTAGACATCTTAGCTCATAGATTGACTGGACTAGTAAGCAAGGATTAGAGAGAAAGAGGGTTGAACAAATGCATACCGACGAGATGATAAATTGGAACCTATCCTTTTCACGTTTAAACAAGTGGAGTCCAGCTCTTCCTTTACAATGACGGTATAATGGTATCTACGAGAAAATTGCAAGAACCAGTAACTCTTGGTGCAGGAGTTGCACATACCAGCAAGTCTAATTTTTTTGTTGCACAAACCAGCAACTTTGGGAATATAATGGTTAAGAAAAAAATAATGATAGTTAAATACGTATTAGATAACCGGGGCCACCGATCATAACAGTCAAAATTTAAAATTACAAAAAATTATGAATGAAAATTTCGTATGTATATACGGACATTTTGTGTTCACACACAAGTTATCAAGAAAAATATTATTAATATATGTAGTTTGTATAAAAAGACGAGAAAATGTCCATGAATTGGAGCATCGAATTTTTCTTTCTATAGAGAACACAAAAAAATTATATATTTCCAAAAAATTGTGAACGGACATATATGAACCGCTTCGATGGACACCCAAGTGAGACACAAAAAATGTGTCTGATTTGATCCGTTTGTGGGTGGGGGACACGAACGGCGCCACATCGTCTCTCGGCTGGCCCTATGGCCGCGAGAAACCGCAGCCGGTATGTGCTTACGACGCCACATCAGCTCTAGGCGAGCCTCGCAACCCGGTGGGTGCAGATGTGTACTGCGCCGAAAACGCCTCTCACCGAGTGCGGTTCTGCCAGCTTACGCTAGGTAGATGAGCTCTTCTGCTTGTGCGCGTCCTCATGGCATGGGAGACGCGGGCATGTTCTCCAACCAATTTGCGTCGGCATCGAGCTACCACGCGCCCCAGCCTATTTGCGCCGGCATCGAGCTAGCATGCGACAAATGGAGGACATTTGATCGTTCATGCCCCCCTCTCGCAGACGGACCAAATCGAACACTTTTTTGTCTGATTTGCGGTGTCCGTCGAAGATTCCTATATATGTTTGTTCACAAATTTTTGGAAATAAAGAATTTTTTGTGTTATCTGTAAAAAAAACTAGAGTTACTGGTTTCCTAGTTGTCTAATTTTGTGTTTCTTGCCACGGTAAGAAAAATCGTTCATATTTTTTTTAAATATTTTTTTTTGTTATTATCGGTGGTCCTAGTTGTCTAATATATAATTAACTATTATTAGATTTTTGTTATAACCTCTGTATTTTCAAAGTTACGTCCGTGCAACAAAAAACTAGAGTTACTGGTTTGTACAACTTTTGCACTAAGAGTTGCTGGTCTTTACAGTTTTCTCGGTATCTACTGATCAGGAAGCCAGCATCAGATTTAACCTTCAATGTTTGATTTGATGGACGACTCCTCGATCGACTCACACATTTGCGATTCACATTTGCCTAAGGAAGGAAATCTTGTGCAGCGGCTGATATGGATCTGGATGACAATGGGCAGGAGGCAGTGGCGGAGGATGAAAATATTTTTTGGTGTGGCAAAACTAATAACATCACAATATTTTTTTACTAAATATATACTTATAAAATATAGACAATCAATAATCAACATTGCACAGTAACTATAATATGCCTGTTCATACATAACTAAGATAAAAATTACCTCTGTAATTAAACGGAACTTAAGACTTGACCTGTCAAGAAAACATATAAATATTACTTCAGAATTAGTTTATGCAAGGCAAAACAGATGAAAAGAGAAGACATGAGACAACAAACATACCACTTAAACACTAATTGGGTCTAGAAGACTAGGAGCACAAAATAGATATGGCGGGCGCCATAGCTTGTCATACAAAGTCCTCCACCCTTGGCAGGAGGTGAATGTACCTGGCTGCTGTCTGTCACCTCACTCGGCTGATGTGGCAACAGTCATTTGAGACAATTCAGCACACACCCACCCACCCAGGCAAATTTGTCAGGCCGTGCCTGCTCCCAAATGCTCGCTAGTCGCCGGCCGCAGTCGCCATCATCTCCATTCCCTCGCTCGCTGCCGCTGCCCCCGCCTTCCGCTTGCCACCGCCACCGCCAGACCAACCATGACGTCGCCCGACACCGCCGCGAACGTCTCCGAACGTCCGATCTCTCCGGGCACCACCCGCGTCGCTTGGGTGGGGACGGGCGTCATGGGCCAGTCCATGGCCGGCCACCTGCTCGCCGCCGGCTACGCGCTGACCATATACAACCGCACGCCCTCCAAGGCCCAGGCCCTCGTCTCTAGCGGCGCCAGCCTCGCCGACAGCCCGCGCGCCGCCGCGGCAGCCGCCGATGTCATCTTCCTCATGGTCGGCTTCCCCTCCGACGTCCGCTCCACCTCCCTCGACCCCTCCACCGGCGCCCTCGCCGGTCTCGCCCCAGGCGGCATCCTCGTAGACATGACAACCTCTGACCCCACCCTCGCCGCCGAGATAGCCGTCGCGGCGGCGGCCGCGGGCTGCACCGCAATCGACGCCCCCGTATCAGGCGGAGACCGCGGGGCTCGCAACGCCCGCCTCTCAATCTTCGCCGGCGGCGACGCTGCCGTCGTCGCCCACCTAGCGCCTCTCTTCAAGCTCATGGGCACCGCCCTGCACATGGGAGGTCCGGGCGCGGGGCAGCGCGCGAAGCTGGGCAACCAGATCGCCATCGCGTCCAACATGGTGGGACTCGTGGAGGGCATGGTGTTCGCGCACAAGGCCGGGCTGGACGTCGGCAGGTGGCTGGAGGCCATCTCCACCGGCGCCGCGGGGTCCAAGTCGCTGGACCTGAACGGGAAGAAGATGCTGGAGCGCGACATGACGGCCGGGTTCTACGTCCGGCACTTCGTCAAGGATCTGGGGATCTGCCTGTCGGAATGCCAGACCATGGGGCTGGCGCTGCCGGGGCTCGCACTCGCGCAGCAGCTCTACGTCTCGCTGCTCGCGCACGGCGAGGGCGGGCTGGGCACGCAGGCGCTGATACTGGCCGTCGAGCGGCTCAACAACACTAGCCTTGAGAAGAAAGGGGAGTGAGATTCCTGAGCAGGTTGCTTACAAGAGTTGGGTTGATGTGCAATTTGAGAATGTTGGTGCTGTTTCAGTTGACCACTTGTGTATATGGAACTGCAGGCTCTGCCTGTCTACTCTTCACAGTGTTTATGTTCAAATAAGATTGCAAAAATGGAGTGTTTAAACTTGACTACTTGCATTCAGCCCCTAATGTCGATTACAGTGGCAAGAAACAGCATATTCAAGCTTATACATTTGAAGTTCACATTGTATTATTCTCTCAGTCTTGAAATAGATGTCAGAGATTTATCTAAATTCACATGTACTCCCTCTGTTTTAAAATATACTAGATACACTCCTTTCACAAAGCTAAAACATCTTATATTTTAAAACAGAGGGAGTATCTACTAAACCGCGTCTAGATACATGTGAATTGCTGCTGTCAACTTACAAGACCAAGAAAACTTTTCATTCTATTGTCCCCTCATAATAAGCTTGTGCGTTTTATCATATATTCGATTCCTAAAAGTTCAAGAATGCATGAACTCTGTACTGGTATCTGCCTATCTGGTTGCAATGATAGACAAATTCCAGCTTTGATTGAAATGGCATATATAATCTATCTATCTGCATCATACGGTTTGTTGGACTTTTGTAGCGAGGTACATTTTCTAAATGGGAGTTTGAGAAGGAATATGGTATAGCTTTTCGTGTAAATTTGATATTTGGTGCTGCTAAATATTTGCCAGAAGATGATTTTGAGGGGTTTGCAGCTAATGAGGATAACTGGACTGACTGGGAACATATGAGTTCAGGGTTTGCTTACAGATAATGATCCCAAAAATTTGGTGTTGAGTTACTACTTTGTGAGAATGTTACATTGGCATTTTGAATTTGTATATTTCATTGAAACTCAAGTGATCAGACTCGTTATCTTGAGAACAATTAGAGAATAGACCGAGGTTTGCTGGCATTTCAACCTTGCTTCTCCTTTCACGACGTAGCTGAAAAAGAATTCAGTACCTCTTGGTCCTGAATAACATGATAAAACGAATGAACCGGCCCTGCTCGGATATCTTTGCTTCAGAATAAAACAAAATCTTGCAATTAAATAGATTGTCCCAATGGCGCCATATTCTAGGAGTCCAACTTATGCTATTGAAAATTCGTTCCGATATCTACACTTCTTTTCATATAGCAATCTCTGATCAAAGAGAGAACAATATTCATTTCAAAACATGTCTAATGGATTACTTGGTGCGGACTGACAAAGTAATGGCACTCGATGGACCAGAGCAAGAAAGGAGTATTGTGTATGTTCCACCCAACTCTGAAGCTTGTTGTTGTTGCAAGCATTGGACATTTTGTTGCCTTGTCTCATACTAAAGTTCATGAAAGGAACATCAATGAAATTACAAAGTCTGCCATATCTAGATGAAACATAGTTCCCCAGCAGAAGAGGCCAAGAATACTGCTGTTTTGTTTACCTATAATAGCTCCTTCATTTACAATTTCAAAATCATGAGGCAAACAAACATGAAGCAACATGCTCTGCAGCTTTGGGCCATAGGATCTCCATTCTACACAAATCTTATAGAAATCCCATGAATCAAAAGAATCCTTATGCTCATAAAAACTTCAAAAATATACTCCCTCCGATCCATATTACTTGTCGCTGAAATTGATGTATCTAACACTAAAATATGTCTAGATACATCCACTTCAGCGCCAATTAATATGGACCGGAGGGAGTAGTAAATTTCCTCTAAAATTTTCTATCGGAAACTGAGGGTGCACAATTGAAAGAAGGGTATTGCAAATAATATTGCTCGAACGCTCTTATGTATTCAGTGACTCTCTTTATCATTAAGTTGTATTTCGCCATGTGCTGAGCTCCAAGACCCTTTCCTCACAAGTGCAATATCTTCAATAGTACAATTAAACTATTATTCAAACCGAATATAAATTGCAACTCATAGTCCTATTAGGTGGCCGTTCGGCCAAAATATTACTAGGCGCTATGATGAAAAAATACCAAACTTTTTTTAGAAGAAAATACCAAACTTTGGTTTGGTGCAATGTGCAGTGTGATCTGTAATGTGCAATGTGAAATTTACTCAATGGCCCAAAATCGACAAATGAGGACCCAGCCGAACAAATGGTGAACTGCAAGGGGCTGGCACAAAAATTACCCCGTTCTCATCTCAATTCTCAACGCGTCATCCTCGTTGAAGCATTTCGTCGAACGAGTGCCCCGCGCCGCCCAAAACCCCTCATCCCCGCTCTCCTAGCCGCGACCGCAAAACCCTACGCTCCCCGCCGCCGCGCCATGCTCCACTCCGGCCTCTCCAAATCCCAGCCCCTACCGCTCCTTGCGGGAGCGTCTTCACCTCGCCGCGCCCTCCTCGCCGGCCTCCTCCGCGCCGGATACTTCTCCAAGTCAGCTACCTCTTCACCCGTGCTTCGTCCGACTACCACCACCAGCAGCCGTGCGAGCACCAGAGCTGCGGCTACCCGGGGAGATCTCTCGCGCTTCGGGCTGAGACCTAGGGTTTCGTTCTCCACTGCACCAGATGGTTCTGATTCGGTCGGCCGCGAGAGGGCGCTTCCTTGGCTTGCCGCGGCAAATGCCGGTAGCGGCGTCCCCGCTGCGAGGACTAGCGCCGGCCGCTCCTCCTCGTGGGAGACCTCCGCTGATAAGTTCTTCTCTAAGGGCGACCAGGGTGCGGCAGTAGAGACATTGGAAGGTAGTGTTTCGTACAAGGAGAGGGGAATTAGATCGGAGGAGAATGAGCCAATTGACAATCCCAAATGGGGAAGCATCAAGGACAAGTTTCGGCGCAACGTGGCAAGGGATGGAGGGTCTCGTGGCCGTGGTGAGAAGTTTAGTGGGGGAAGGGATGGCGGGTCTCTTGGCAGCGTTGAGAGGTTTAGTGGAGAAAGGGATGGAAGGTCTCGTGGCCGTGGTGAGAGGTTTAGTGGGGAAAAGGATGGAGGGTCTCTTGGCCGTGGCGAGAGGTTCAATGGTGAAAGGGATGGAGGGTTTCGTGGCCGTGGTGAGAGGTTTAGTGGGGAAAGGGATGGAAGATCTCGTGGCCGTGGTGAGAGGTTTAGTGGGGAAAGGTTTGACAAGCCGGATATGAGGCGGTGGAACAAGCAAGAGGACTGGGGCAGGAAGACATGGAAGGAGGCAGGGGAGTCGACAGTGCCAAAGATGGTTGGGGAGGGGGTTTATGGCGTTGGGCCAGTACTTGCAGCTCTCACGGCTGGGAGGAGAGAGTTTTATGCATTGTACACACAGGAAGGGATGGATTTGAGCAGGAGCAACAAGAAGAAGAAGGATAAGAAAGGGATTGAGAAGGTGCTGCTGATGGCAGAGACTATGGGACTTAAAGTTGTCGAGGCGTCAAAGCATGACCTCAACATGGTGGTGGATAATCGACCACATCAAGGTCTGGTGCTTGATGCATCACCCTTGGAAATGGTGAATACTAAGGAGTTGGATCCAGTCAGGGTGGATGGTGGAAAGGCACCAGTTTGGATAGCTTTGGATGAGGTTATGGATCCTCAGAATTTGGGAGCCATAATTAGATCAGCCTACTTCTTTGGTGCGGAGGGTGTTGTTTTGTGCGCTAAGAACTCTGCTCCATTAAGTGGAGTAGTGAGCAAAGCTAGTGCAGGCTCACTTGAGTTGATCGAGCTGCTTTCCTGTAGGAACATGATGCAGTTTCTGTCTTCATCAGCTGAAAATGGGTGGCGAGTTCTTGGTGGTACCGTTGCTCCTAAAGCTATACCTCTCTCTGAAGTTAGCACAGGGGAGCCAACAATTCTTGTGTTGGGCAGTGAAGGCACTGGCTTGAGGCCCCTGGTTGAGCGATCCTGCACACATTTGGTCAAAATTGCTGGTAATGGTGATGAATTTGTTGTAGGAGAAGAAACAGATGCCACAGATGCAGGTACAGGGGACGACAGTGATAATTATTCAGGCCATCAAGGTACAGGGGGAGGTGAGAATTATTCAGGCAATCAAGACATAGGGGAAGGTGATAATTATTCAGGCAATCAAGATATGAAGTCATTCCTTGCGGTAGAGAGTTTAAATGTTAGTGTTGCAGCAGGAGTTTTGCTTTATCATCTGGCTGGAAAGAATGTCCACCCTGTAAGTGAGAAGCCTAGCACCTCTCTTGTGTAAGGATGTTCCATGTTTCATGCATACCAAATTGATGTTCTCCTTTACCACCATTAAGGTGGACTTCATTTTCTGTTGCATGCCCCCAGGCTGAGTCAGATTCTATGCTCCGTTAACTATCATACTTAGGACAACTTGTTTGAGAAATAGCTAGCAAATGTGGCAGAATTTGGCGAAAGTTATGTCTATGGCACATAGCCCATATGAATGAAAAGTCTCGCAGAGCACAGTAGCTAGAAACTAAACACACAACTAAAAACTCCGTCGTGCCTAAATATAGGAGTGGCATATTGTGTTTGAGAATGAAACAGCCCCTTGAGCATCTACATAATTCCTGAGCATAGATTGACACCACCATGTCACTTACTTATTTTGGAGTAATTTTGGATACACAATTGCATGTCATGTCAAAATTGGATACTTATGCAATTGTGTATCCAATTTTGAACCGTGCAACACACTTTTCTGCTTCATTGGAGAACTTATAAATGGTCTTATAATTTTTTTTGAGATGGTCTTACATATAATTGAACACTTCCAACTGCTGCTCTACAGTCCTGGCAGTGCTATCTACAAAATGTCTATCAGTCTGTTAGTCCCTAATTCATCATTGTATATTAAGCTAAACTGACAGTTAATAATAACCCCTCGAAAGGATATCAACCTTCTACTTAGCTCTGCTAACGGATCAATTAATTGGGAATGACTATAATTCTTCAACATGTCATGATTACCACATACAGATGGACCCAGGCCTTAGTTTGTCGAGGCAATTTGGCTAACATATATGTATATACATGGCTTTCCTTGGTATAAAGGTCAAATAATCTTGAGTTAAGCCTTCCGTTTCCACCTCAGGTTCATTCGGCATAGTTATTTTTGGCGACTTGATGATGGTGTTGAAATACTTCAGCTTGCTATTGTCTTTGGAGATGAGTATACAAATGGCTCATTCAGCTCCTTGGTTACTTCACTCTATGTTAGCTCATTAGAAAGAAAGATTGTACGCAATCAACGAGTGTTTAGCTTGTAATACTTCTATGTAACGGATATAAGACCAGAAAAGAGTCAGTGCAAACCTAAATATCCAAGGCAGTGTATAGTTGGCTAAAGTGACGAATTGATACTTGAAAGCTTTGAAAGTTGTAGGAGAGGATTTACAGTTGTCTGTTTTAATTATGCTGAAGGGCCCATGAAAGATCTACAGTCATCTTCAGTTTCTTTGTAATACTCCCTCTATACCAATAAACTTGGTCAAACTTTACAAGGTTTGACCTAGGAAAAAATCTATATGTACTGTATTTTGGAATAATCAGCAATCTCAGTCATTCAGCCTTTATACTTCAATGAAGGATGAAGCTCAAATGTGCAATTTTCTTAGTTGCTCGAACCCAACTTTAGTGAAATCTTAGTTCACCATTCTGTAGTTACAGTTGAAAACCACAAGCATAGCATGCCTGGTCGTCTTCTTCCTTTTTCATGGCCGTGGTGCTGTTCATTAATACTAGAAAACTGGCAGTGACCACTCCTCTAGGTGAGGACCGGTAGGTACTGTATCACAAGAGTATGACTATAATTGTGTTATTTTGGAAGGACTGGGGATTTACTGATTGCTATAGCTGAAAGTTATTATTTAACTATAAAGGAAACTGAGATGAAACAGAATGTTCAGCGGAACCACCGGGATTCAGTTTGACCATTTACAGGCGGCTGTTGTCTCTTGTTTGAAATATGGTTACTATCCTTAGTGCTCTGTGAAGTCTAAACCTTCAGCCCCATCTCAATGTCAACAGTATTAAAGGTTAGGAAGCTAAAGCAGAATACCATGGTAGTTTAACACTAGCTGTCTACTACTATCATCCTTGTGACATGACTAATAGGTTCACATCTCAAATATATCTATGCACTGGATTGGCTTTGTTTTTCTGCAGTGAACATTCTAGTAACAGATTAGCTGCATTCTGGTACGTGGCTCCAGATGTTCCTCTGGAATTGTACAAGTGGGCTGTCCATTCTTAAGACAAATGGAAGTGTACTGATGCACGACAACTACACTGTTTTCTTCTCAAAGGAAGAACATAGCTGAACTGTTAATTGTCAGGTACTGGTTGATTTAGATCATAAAGAGATTGTTCTTATAATATTCCCGAACTGATCATACTTGATAAGAGAGAAGAGGAGGAAAGAACAAGATGTCAGTACAAGAAATATAAACCTAGTATTTTATCCAAAACTGGGCAGCCCATTACAAATAATACAGTATATAAGAATATTCTACTTGTTGGTGTGTGTGAATAAATTGGATGTCTATTTCTGCCTTGTATTGCAGGTAAGGATTGAGAGCTTCTATAAGTAGCTTGGTTTAAGAAATTATACCACGCATTGTTTGCGTCACTGCACCCTGATCCTATTTTTTGGGCTAGGTGTCACAAGGAGTGGTGGCCGTTGATGTGGTTTTAAACTGCACGGTTTGTAAGTCTTTTAATTTTCCTCAACATTTCCTTTTATATAATGGCATTACTTTTTCGCCATTTTTTCAAAGGAATATAATGTTTCTGTTGTGCTTGAATGCGGCACAAGAATTGGAATAACTGCACTTACTTTGAGAGGTGTTCTGCTGATTTAGTTGTTCCTCTAATAGCTGGTACCTGCAATTTGAAGTAAGATGCTAGATAAATTCATGCTAGGTGCCCTCATTCTACCCATAGAGCCAATCCAGATGGCTTTTACTTGTGCGTGCATTCCATACCTTTTGATAGAGTACATATTCTCTGAATCTGTGATTATCTCAGTTTACATGTTGAACTTTGAACCAATCCACTTGCATTTGTCATTAGTTAGTGTTGAACAGAAGGTGAATCGATAATAGAGCATTCTTCCTGAATGGCTACACAAACTCTTTTGATGCATGAGCCCCTTGTCGGCTGAAGGTGCGTCTATGGGATGTTCACATGTCCATTGTGAGTTTGCGACTGTAGAATGAGGAATTAGCGCACACTTCATAAGACATATGTCATTGCCCATGGGTTCCCAACATGTGAACGTGCTGATGTCCTCAGTTATATTTAGACCTTTACACTTGTCTAGTCGCTTTAATTGGCTGATCGATTTTAGGTAACTAGAATTAAACAACTAGTAGTGGAGTAGTGGACTAGAAAATTCACAGTTGGTGCTTGAAATAAGGTTGGCTTTGTCATATCGTAACACTTTTTGTGGCTTTCACCAACACCAAAAGCACCATGCTTGCAAAAGTGGGTACCATTTTTTAGTCCATATTGGTAAAATATGCAGTTATACACTGCATGTGGCAACACATGAGTGCACGACAGATGACACAATGGGGATAAAGATGTCTGGTAAGGACATTACAGAAGAGCTAAGGTTCTTTCATAAATCCACCCCACCTAGCTACCTTTCCTATTGTCCGGAATTTAGGGATGGTCCAGTGACAAAGACCTTTCTTTTGTCTGCAATTTCAAGGTTCGTAAGCATCAAGCTGAATATTCCTCTTTACCAGAAAAGTCTCTCTCCTCTTAGTCCCGCTCAGCTTGTTTGGTGCATATGCTTAATTTATACAGATTTATCTTAATACACATACATCCATACAGGTGCTACTTATTTATCGAATCAGCTGGAGATGCCTGTCATAGTAACTGTTCCAATAGCAACATCCTGCACTGAAGGCACAACCAGTTTACATGAACTATTCTGCAATCTCGTTTTCAGGTATGCCCCATAACAACCAATCACAAATGTCTTATTGGTGTCTATTCTAACATCTGGGCTACATGTCCTTGTCTTGCTACTGTATTGTATATAATTAACCCAGTTTTATTTCACCAGTTTTGCCTCTCACATTTTGGGATTGCTAAAATCCGCCGTTCTCGCGGGTCATGCAAAAGTGATAGGCACTATACTCGCTTTGTTCACATTGTCAAGTTGAAGCCAATGTGCAGTTTCTGTCATCCATGAAAACCAATGCCACCTGTTTTTAATCTTGACTTTGTCAAGGGCCTTGTGATATGATCACCAGGGCACATGGAGATAATTTCCTGGTTTGGCAAGTGGTGCTATCGGATGGGTTGAATCACTAACGCACCTGGAACATGTACTCATATTAAAACAGTACATACTGTTGATTCTTATTATCTTAAGAAAATGAAAGGATAAAAAGGTTGCCCCTCCCGTGTGCAGTCATGATCTTGCCACTATTGGCAGACTGGCAGTGGGGCAATTGGTACCCAGCAAGTATGAAGGCATCAGCACATGTTTTACTTTCGGCAGTTTTATGGTTTGGTCAACCTTTCTTATGGAGGTTGTGACAAAAAATTAGAAAGGGGTGAGGCTGGAAAGATAATAACAAATCAACATCTTAGTTAAGATCATTAGCTGGCTTGATCCTATCAGAACAGCCTAGGTGCCAACTCTCTGGCCTGAACAGATTTGCATGTCAGATCATGTCAAGGCAGAATACAAATTTCCAGACAAAAGAGTCACTTCACAGGTGTGAGCCGTTGAGCTCTCCTGTAAACCCCAAATCCATGCAACTGAATCAAGAACTCTAGGAGTTAAAAGTTACAAGGTGGCCTAATTTACAAAATAGGCAGGATATCTCCATGCATCTGCTGTATGCTAATTCATCTCACTAGATTCGTCTCTACAAGCAAAAAAAAGGGTAGCAATAGTATCCTTGAAAAGGATAATGATCGGGCTTCAGTAAGCAACATTTCAAATGGTTGAAAAGCTGACACCGTTCTAGCAATTTGCTGCCCTCTTAGGAACAGCCCCAATCTGAAAAGAAAAGCAAACAAAGGCAGAAAATGAAAATTAAAACTGTGGCTCAGTTTGCGCACTCCAAACATGTAACATGATATCGGCACATATAGCAGAAAAGTGCAGTTGGCTTCATCATATTATCCAGGAGGTAATTTTTTACAAATATACAAAGACTTGGACACAAATTGAAGTGGGGTTATGCTTACCAGGCCATGTGAAAGCTCTGAGCTCCTCAAAACCCTCAGCCTTTTCGCAGTTGAGACAAACACACTGCAGTAGTTATATGTACAATAAATAGTTTAGATCGTGTGGAGGATCAAATCATTTGGTAAAACTAACGGAACAAGCAAGCTTACTTCCAAGGGACATCCCCAACTAACATCCTGTCTCCTTCATTGTCTTCATAAACTAGAGTATATTCACCTGACCCGTCCAGCAATTGCGAAAATATTTTTTCATCTGCCCCTTGCTGTGCATGTTCAGCATTAGATGCCTCCCTTTGCGCTGCACCATGGTCATACATAAATTGTAATGAAAACGAAGATATGAACTTGATTTTGTTTGAGCAGATGAATTGAGAATATGAAACTGAATTGAAGTACGTATTTTGTTTGATTGTTGTTAATTCGTACCTTCAATGAAACCATGGAAGAGACCTTTTACTGCCACTGAAAGCCTCTCATAGCTGTCACATGCTGCAAGATCTACTTTCCTTCCGATGGGGATCCCATCCATGTTGATTTTTACCAGAGGGGTGCTTTTCTTGCAGTTAAGCATGGCCTTTGCATCGGCTTCACCATTTTGTGGCTCAGGGGGCTGTTTGGATGAACTACTGCTAGCAAGGTTTCTCCTGAATGACCGGATTGGAGGCCAACCGACCACTGGAACTGCTGCCCCTCTGTATCAGGTTAGAGCACGGTTGAATTATTTATGTGAAAGGGCTGGCAAATTAATATACGCATGCTAGTATTATTGAACTACATAAACACCATTCATGGTTCACACTAATATTCACCTTTTCTACTTGTACCGCACTTCCAGAAAACTATACTAATACAATGTTCATAATCCAAATATAAGGGTCGCAAAGGTGAAACTGTAAAGGTCAGGAAAATAATACTGTACCTACAAACTTTAGCAAAAAAGACGACCATCTTTAATAAAACTAATATAAAGTAAAGTGAACTTTTGGAAAGGGAAACTTTGATCCTTAGAGACTCGTATGCTGACTAACTAAGAACAGCTAACCTATGCCATCGGATGAAATTCAAAAGATGGGAATGTTTTTTGTCAAGGGCCATATGAAGGAAATTAGAGCATTGCAATTTCTGGAAACCTCGAATGATCATGGAAGAAAACCCTTAAATGAATTAGAAATGATGACAACGCAGATACACTTTGTTTGTTTAGATCTAAAAAACGTTGTGAGAGCAGAAAAGATAGCAAAAGCACCATAATCTAGGGCTATAATCATTACCTCCCCCGCGCCTGTGGTCTGTTACGCGCAGGTGTAGCAGAAGGAGGGGCATGTGATGGTGGTGGGGGACAGCCACCTTTCTTCCTCTCACTCAAGGCTGCTATATTTTCCTCCCCCGCTAGCTCCTTCCCACATGCTGCTCTCGCCTGCTGCTTCTGCTCCTTACTACAACCTTAAAACAGCAGAAACAAAGAGTATTTTTTAGTTCACTGGTTCAATCCGTTAACATGTTCCAAGACCAAGTGCACAAGAGAACTGAAAAGCTGCTTGATTACCTTGTGCTCTGGCCTCAACTGTGTCTAAGAATCCCCTCTTTGCTCCGGAGGTCGTCGTCGTAGGGAGGTGGTACCCGAGGGAGAGAGACGGGCTCTCTTGTTGTATCATGTTCTTGCTTGATGTAGCTGCTGTCTTCTCCTCTGCGAGGCCAGGAAGACCGAGCTTCAGCTCCAGTTTCTTGTCCTCGTCACCGTCGAAGCCTGCGTTTCTTGGTCTGCCCAGCGCAGCTGGTGCTCCTCTCAGGCTCCATTCTTTCTCGTCCGGGATGAGATCTAGGAGTCGAGGCATGGCTTCTCTCTTGATGGAGCCTTCTTCCATAGGACTCGTTGTAGGTGAGAGCTAATTCAAGGCCTCCAAGACTCCAAATACTGCAGCTAGCAACTACTCCATGGGAGTAGAATAGTATTAGTTAGAATTGATGGCAATGAGAGGAGTCTTGGAAAGTTCAGTTCTACACTCAACTTAAGCTAGCGAAAAGTGCCAAAAACCGAGGCGAAGCGTAAGTTGAGGTCAAAGGGAACATGCGAAGAGAGAAAACACGGGAAGAACGGGGACTTGCGATCAAATCAACAACTCATTCCAAGCAAGACACACACCCTGGACGTTGAAGTCCTTGATAAGAGAGACTCATCCTGAAGCGTAACATGAAACGGAACCGGCTGGTGGCCAGAAACAGAAGAATGGCAGGCGTGCAATCCACCACTGGAGCAAATATTGAAAGCAGTCAAGTCATATCAGCTCGTGTTAAAACCATTTCTGGCAAGGAAAGAACAGGCTGCAACCTCTTAAATCGGCAAGCGACGGACAAACTTGTACTCCAACGAAAACCAGAAGCTACAGCAGCTAACACGGGAACTCACCGGCCAGGAAGACGACGAGGGCAGCAGGCGCAGCAAGGATGACGCTCCAGAACCAGGGCCGGGGAAGAGAAATGGCCAAGTGGAAGCGGGAGCTCGCGAAATGGCACCTTGGCTCTGGTACCGACGGGGCGTGGGTGCCTCGAGCTCCTTGCACGCCGTTCCTGCTTTATAGGGCGGGCTTTTCTTCCTTCCTTCTTTTGTCCCCTACACTGGACGTCTGGACTGGAGCTCTCCTTTTTATCCTGCTTTTTTGGTCCGCCGCTATGTGTGTTATCTGGGCCGGACCGGGCGGTGGAGCATGCGCGTCGGCGGCCTAGGTGTATGGCTGGGGCAATTTACCATGTGACGCATTGGAAGAGGAGATTCCGTTTGCGAAAGAGGAGGATGATGACCTGGTCACGGGGGAAGAGAGGGGTTTGCGTGTTCCCGTGCGTGCGTGCGTGTATCGTTGGTTTCGTTGGCAAGATGACGATGGTGCGGTGGGCGAGGCGAGGCAGGCGTGCGCCCTCCAGGACAGGAACCACCGGCACGCACGCACGCACGCTTATCCCAGCAAGTGGGGATGATGCGACGGGTGTCTCGCCTACATCTGTGTGGCGCTCTTCTTCACAGCGAGCGAAGGAGGTGGTGGTGGCGTCTGAAATGGTTCCACTCCCCTCCGTGTTCATACTTACGGCCGACCGCTGGGGGGACCGTTGTGGATGAGGAGGATTGCGGCCACTTGGGAAGCCATGGAGCTCCGGCGTCCTAATTAACTCTTTTCTCTTCATGTTTAGCAGGAACTGTTCACTGTAATTCGTGAGATCGTCACTCTCAAAAAAAAAAATCGTGAGATCATCTTAGCTGACAACTTGTAAAACCGTGCTTGTCGACTTGCTTGTGTTGGCTCTTTACCGGCGCGCGCGCATGCGTGCGCACTCGTGGAAGTACGAAAGTGGAGGGCAGGATAATGCTTACTTACTGTGTTAAGCAGTTGACGATCGATTTTTCAGCCGGTTGAGTATCCATCAACCCTGCAAGTTGGTCAGGAATTCAGGAGGCTAGCAGTTGGAACCACTTTGACCCGGGCATCTGGATTTTTTTCCTTCGCTTCCCATATGCACACTACCAATATAACTCCAATCGTTTTTTTAGTAAAATAATACAGGTTCCTTGTAGCAGTATGACTGGGTTTTGACAACGGCAAGCATGATTGAAGCACCAATAATAATAATACAGTACTTCCAACTTGACTGAACAAACACCCCTTTCCACTGAAAAATCCAAATTTGGTATCTTCACTCTTTCATGGGCTCACTCTGCCGCACCCTTTGCATATCATCCAGATGGTAGGGCATGCATGCATGCAGTCCCTGCGGTAGCATGTGTACTTTTCTCGCCCATCATCCACGAGATGGACAAAAGTATCTTTAGCAAAAAAAAACGGAGCAACCTTATCTGAACTGTAAGGAAGGTCAAAATCTTAGTAGTACGACGAACCATTAGCTCCCTAATCGAGGTAACCAGTGCAAGTTCACATCCATTATTAGCTTTAACAACGTTGCTTGTCATCTAATCATTTTTACGGTCTAATCGCTTGCCAGCTATCTCCTCTAATACTTGCTTGAGATCATAAACCTGCCACGCACGCTTAGCCGATCCTTGCGACAAGACAAGAGCGGCTACCAATCCCCAGCCCGGGCCGGTACATAATCTTCTCTTGACCTGCCTCTCAAATATCTTGAATGCATATGCATGAATTTTTTTTTTTGACAAAGTGCATTTATTAAAATCATGGAAATATACATGTCTGTACAGACTATTATATTATAGTGTGAGTGTGACAAGAAACCTAGCACAAATTGACCAGGACAAAACTATACGCACGTAGCTCGTTATTTTAGAGACTCTGCGGAGGTGCGACCACGGGTACAACGTCACAAGACTCTATTAAGACATAAAGGGTACATCACCAGAAAGACCCACCAAGGCACCTGCTCACACTGAAGCGTAGACGCAGATTGATTTATGATGCTAGGGACGTGTTTGATAGGCTGTACGAGGTCTAGCCAGACCCCGGGGAGAAGAAGCTGGGGTGATCGGATGTCTGGCCAGTCACCGTGTTGTGGGCTGCACGAACTTTAAAGCATCCTAGGATAGACCTATTGAAAACTGTCGATTTGGCCGTTTAGATCTTGTGGCCATTTACTTACTGTGCTAAGGAGTTGACTATCGAATTTTCAACCGATGGAGTATCCATCAACCCTGCAATCTGGTCAGGAATTCTAGGCTAGCAGCTGGAAGCACTTTGACCAAGGCATCTGGACATTTTGTGTTTTCTTTTTCTTCGCTTCCCATTCGCACAGTTCATATAACTCCAATTGTTTTTGAGTAAAATAATACTCCCTCCGTTTCTTGATATAAGGTGTATACTTTTCTGTAAAAAATTCTAAAATATAAGGTGTATGATGGGATTATGTGATTTTTTGAACACAATTTAGGAGTAAATCTGATTAGGAGAGATAAGATACAGAGATTTTCCTATTTTTGCTCTATTCTCACATCGATCACCTACCTATAGCCCGTGCGCTAATATTCGTGCAAAAAAACTATATTAAGGACCGGAGGGAGTACACTACAAGTTCCTTGTAGCAGTATGACCGAGTTTGATACGGGAATGATGGGAGAACCAATAATACTTCCAACATGACCGAACAACCAGCCTTTTTCCACTGAAAAATAATCCAAATTTGTTAACCTCGCTGTTTCATGGGGCTCCCTCTGCCCCCTTTGCATATCATCCAGATGGTAGAGTTTGCATGCATGCAGTCTCTGCGGTCGCATGTGTACTTTTCTTTCCCATCATCCACAAGATGGACAAAAGTATCTTCAGCAAAAAAAAAACGGAGCAACCTTATCTCAACTCTCAAGGAAGGTCAAATCATTAGGACCCTACTCGAGGTTAAGGCGCAATACTGCTAGTTCCCATCCACCATTAGCTTAACGTTGCGGATCACTGCGACAAGAGGGGCTACCAAGTACCAAACCCCAGCCCCGGTACATAAACTTCTCTAGTTCTCTTGACCTGCCTCCTCAACAATTATCTGCATTGTATATGCATGTCTCTCTAGAGGAGAGACTATTGGAATGTGAAAAAAAACAATAGCACCAAATTGACCAGGACAAGGGAGTGTCTAGATTTTAGACTTCCGAGAATTTTTTATATCTCAGTCACTGACATCATCCTACTATTTGTGCTAACTCTTAGTTACGAACTAGCTGTAACTCATAAAATTTGAGCTAATTCTCAGTTGTAACCTAGTTATAAAATTCTCAGTTATAATCTAGTTGTAATTCATGTATAACTCATACGTTACACAAATCGCGAGATAAATCTAATGGTAAAAGAGATGACTCAGACATAAGATGTTCAAACCCCTGAGAACTAGCAAATCCGTTTTCCTAAAACATAAAGGGTATATTCCCACGGCAGAATGGACAAAAATAACCCAAATTCGAAAGGATTTCACAAAATGACCCATCTGGAAAACTATTTTCCTGGACTAACCCTTTTTGTAGCGCCTAACATCTAGGCGCTACACTACAGTGTAGCGCCTTTCAGCTAGGCGCTATGCCCCTGCCAGCGTGGCACCGCCTGGCCCCTCCCTGGTCCCACCCCGCCGTGTGACGCCCAGGCGCTATGCCTGGGGCGAGTAACGCCTAGGCGCTATTCCTAGGGTGTAGCGCCTATCTGATAGGCGCTACACTTTAATGTGTAGCGCCTAGCAGATAGGCGCTACACCCTGAGACATAGCCTGTCGCGCGGCAGCCCCCTCCCCACTCCTCCCCATTCAGTCCCAGCTCGACCCAAGCAAGAAGAACATCAAGGAGGCGCCCCCTTCTCCCCCCTCAAATCTCTCACATTGGAAGCTTTATTTGGTGGATTTGTGCCTCTCCCCAGCTGCTAGAGGTACCCTCCCTCATTGCCCTCCGTTTTGACCTCTTGAAATCTTTCATTTTGGTTGGACTTGGCTTGAAACCCTAGAAATTTGATTTGGAGAGAAATGTTTGGAAGTTTGTTCGATTTATTGGTCAATGTTGGTTATAAAGATATGTATGAAGCATTTAGTTAGGTTTAGGGTTGTTGAAATGACATTGTTTGGTATATTGGAATGTTATGGCTAGGGTTAGGGTTAGGGTTTGCTTATGTGAGAGAGGGTGTTCTTGTTAGCTTTATGGTTTGGTAATGTGTCTAGTATAGTTTTGTTTATCTTGTCATGGTTAGTTAATGAACATATTCTCCTATGTGTTAGGGATGGCAAGAATTGTTCATGTTCATCATGTGGACAAGGATGCCTTTTTGAAAGGCAACATAGAACCGGACCCGGATGAGCTAGATATTGTGTTTGAGCGTAGTCCCACCTATGCCGAGGTCTTGGATCAAGTGAGGATTGAATTGAAATGGATGGACCCATGTGATGTTGTTGAGTTGGAAGGAAGACATAATGTGGGTTTTGGAGTGCATATCCGTTGGAAGACCATGTGTATCTTCTCCGAGGCTCGTTGGCTTGCATACAAGGAGGTGGTGGCCGAATCACTAGACAAGGCTCTTGAGCTATTTGCCACCGAGAAGGTTGATAGTTCATTGCCTTTGGACTTGAACCGCCGTGCTTCCCCATTGGATAGTAGGAGTCCTCCACCCGTGGAGCAAGAGCTATGGATTGAACCTCCTTTGAGCCAAACATTGAGCCCGATTTCAAGACACCAAGACGAAGTGTTGGAAGAGGACAATGATGATTGTGAGGGTGAAGATGATGATGATGTTGAACTCCATGACAACAATGTTGGTGATTTGGAGAAATATATCACTCAACATGACATGGACCATGAACTCACGTATTCTCGAGGCTATGCTTCGGACTCGGATGATGATGGTCCCGAAGAAGAAGTTGACGAGGAGGGGTTCACGGCTAGAGAGGCCGAAATCCACCGTACCGTATTGGGGCGGGACCATCGGGTGCCTTTGTTTCGTGATCTTAGTCTCACGGATGAAGCCACGGTTGATGGTGGCAAAGGCATAGTGCTTGGACCAAGGACAAGTTCTTACCGGGATGGCAATGAAGTGAATAATGGCTTTTGCAAAGGATCAAGGTTTAAGACCTTGTTGGAATTTAAGCAATGGATAAAGGACTTCTCGGTGAAGCATCATCGTCCTTACACGGTCGTGCACTCGGATATCAAGAATCATTACACGGTGAAGTGCGAGGCGGAAGGATGTCCTTGGATTGTGCGTGCTAGACCATTCAAGGGAGGTCCCGATTGGCACATATCTAGTTGCGTATCAACTCACATGTGCCGAGGCCCGATGGTGGATGGCAAGGATGCAAAGCATGAGCACCGACAACTCACCTCCGAGTTCCTCGCTTATAGGCTTTCCAATGACATCGCGTCGTTTCCAATAATGAGCATCAAGCAGGTCATGGAGTTTGTGAAAGCCCTCTTTAACTATGAGGTGAAGTACGAGAAGGCATGGAAGGCTAAGCAAGCCGCATTCAAGATGTTGTACGGTGATTGGGAGGAATCTTATAACCGAATCCCAAGGTTGTTGGGAGCAATGGCCGATGCTAACCCGGGCATGGTTCATGTGGTTGAACCTTTGGGGAACAAGACAAGGATTGTAAACGGAAGAACCGTTCGAGTTTTTGGCCGTGCATTTTGGGCTTTCGAGCAATGTGTTCAGGCATTTGAACATTGTAGGCCGGTCATCTCCGTTGATGGCACCTTTTTGACCGGTCAATTCAAGGGCACTATCTTGATTGCAATAGCCAATGATGCCAACAACCGGTTGATTCCTTTGGCCTTTGCTTCGGTAGAGGTGGAAAACAATGATAATTGGGAGTGGTTCTTCCATCTTTTAAGAACCAAGATATTAACCCCTCGTAGGGAAATATGTGTCATCTCGGACCGTCATCAAGGAATTCTTAAAGCGGTGGACCAACATATTCCCGGGCATGCTCTGTTGCACCATCGTTGGTGCATGAGACACTTTTGTTCAAACTTCTATAGGGCATGCAAGAGCAAGGATTTGGCCGATGATCTACAAGATTGTTGCCTCGCTTTCACGGAACGTCGTTTCTCAAACTTGTACAACAAATTGCTCTTTAACAAAGAGCTCGATGCGGGTGGTCGAGAGTTTCTCGATAGGAGCATTGGAGAAAGAACAAGTACCCACCTAAGGTTGATGATTGGATGCAATTTTAGACAAAGAAAGCGGATGCCCAAGTTGTCACGGAGTATGACAATGACGGTCTAATTTACCAAGTTACGGAGCCTGGAGGTACAACGGCTGATGGTGTCCATGAAGGGTTTCGCGGCATAGTAAATCAAAATTTTCTACGGATGCGAACAGAGGGAAGCCAAGATCTAATCTAGGAGATGCAAACAACGAGAGGGATTAGATGAGATCTTCATACCCTTGAAGATTCGCACAGCGGAACATTCGTCGGAACGGGGGTGATGTAGTCGTACTCGCTTCTCCTCCTCGCGATCCGATCCGATCTAACACCGCAAGTGGCGATGCCTCCGAGAGATGCACACGTGCGGCACCTCGACGTCTCCTCCTTTCTCGGTCCAGCAAGTATGGTGGAGAGACGGATTGGATCTACAACGCGACGGCGCGGTGCAAGTGGTGGAGAGTTTCTGCAGCAGGGCTTCGCCTACACGCAGTCGGGAGGGAGAGAGAGAGGAGGGCAGTAGGGCAACTAGGTTTGAGGGGAAAGTGTGGGGGGTGGTGCGCCCCAGCCCTAACCCCTCCCCCAAGCACTAGGCCGGCGGCCAAAGGAGGGAGGAGTGGGGGGCAAGGAAACCCCCCCCTTCTAGAAGCTCCAATTAGGGTTTCCCCTTGTTTGGCCGGCTGGGCCCTATGGGGCCTTGTGCCCCTGGCCCAATGCAGCCAGGGCACTCCCTCATAGGCCCATGCCCCCTCCCGACAGGTGGTACCACGTTGGTCCCCCTCCGGAAGGTTCTAGAAGGTTCCGGTACAATACCGATTAACCCGGAACAATTCCGAACTCCAAAACCTGCACTGCCTTATATGAATCTTATTCTCTGGACCATTCCGGAACCTCTCGTGATGTCCCGGATCCCATCCGAGACTTCGAACAAAAACTCATAAACCAATTATCCAATCTATCCTAGCGCCGAGACACGTTAAGTGTGTGACCCTTCGGGTTCGAGAATATGCAGACATGATCTTATATCAATAATCAACAGCGGGGTCTGGAAACCCATATTGACTCCCACACATTCATCGATGATCATATCGGATGAACCACGATGCCAGGATTCAATTAATCCCATATATATATTCCCTTCGTCTCGCGATATTTTACTTGCCCGAGATTCGATCGTCGGTACCGTCATACCTAGTTCAATCTCGTTCACAGCAAGTACTTTACTCGTTCCGTAATCCGATATCACTTTGTGATTAACTCCTTAACCACATGCTTGCAAGCGGTGTTGATATCGATTACCGAGTGGGCCCAAAGTA
This sequence comes from Avena sativa, assembly GCA_916181665.1. Taxonomy (NCBI): domain Eukaryota; kingdom Viridiplantae; phylum Streptophyta; class Magnoliopsida; order Poales; family Poaceae; genus Avena; species Avena sativa. The sequence goes on from OV702295.1 coordinate 365,953,504, forward strand.
TATCTCTCCGACTTGGGAGGGACAAATCCCATCTCGATACATACAACCCAACAGGCACTTTCCGATCACCTGAGAGACACCTTTATGATCACCCTCTCATAGGATGACGTTTGATGACCTCAAAGGTTTCTTCCGATACCAGGGATTTGTATTATCTCATGGTCTAAGGAATACAATATTTGACATAAGGAAAGCTTCGCAAAGATGAACACGATGACACGATCTAATTGCTCTGCTTAGTTTGGGTCTGTCCATCACATCATTCTCCCAATGATATGATCTCATTATTAATCGACAACTCATGTCTATGGTTAGGAAACCTTAACCGTCATTAATCAATGAGCTAGTCCATAGAGGCGTACTAGGGACACGGTGTTGTTCACAAACCACACAAGTATTAAAGTTTCCGCTTAATACATGTAAGGGGGTCCCAACCTTTAATAAGGTAGGGTCCCCTGTGTTTACAATGCTAGTCCCTGGATCAATAGCTAGCATCCACAGTTAAGATGTAATATCAAGAAACAAAGGTCATAATACAACTTTATAACCAGGAATAAAATAGTTTATTACATCTTTCATAGCTCATTTGGCTATTACATTACATTGCAGCAAAATATCTATAAGCATGGGGTCCTTCATCTTCAGAGTGCCACAGGCAGACATGTTGGTTGTATACTTTGTAATCCTAATCAACACACTTCACTAAATCAATCAAAACCTGCAACATACAAGTTACAGCCACAAGGGTCAATACATTTGAATTGTATTGGCAAGTGATACTATGGTGGTATAGTGGAGTCTATCATCTATATGCATTTGGCTAAGTGGAGTTGAGGCTTGCATTGCTCAAAAATAGATTTTTCCTTAACATTTTGAAAACACTAAGTTTTTGCTTGACAAAAATCATTTCTCTCAATCAAAGATTGAAGATCCTTTAACCCTTGTTCATCCACAAGTTTTTAACTTAGAAATTTGAATGGTGAGATTCTTGATTGCTTTCATGTCTTGATGCTCAAATTGTCCTTTACCAGGGACATGGCTAAGTACTTAGATTTTACACTCTGCAGAGGTGGTGCACTTTCCCCACAAGACTTGGTTTCCCAAGACAAGATCTTTCAGAAGCCTTCCCTTAGACCAAAATGGACGCGCTCCAACCTATCAAACTCTACCACCAACTGTCCATATGGCTAAGTTCTTGCAACCTATATGATCCAGGCAGAGCCCATAATGCCAAGTGGTTGCACTTGAAGCTTCTCAACATTCGACATCTCAAATCTCTTTGTTCCTGGGTGGCCATCCACAAGTGAGATACACAAGGTCAACCATAGACATGGGCCTTGTGAACCACTCAACCAAAAACCACCAAGCAATTACCATTCCACCCAGGTGATTCATTAACTTAGTTGTTTTATTAAACAAAAACACAAGTCCTCAGACTTAGAAATTTTTCCATAGTGTGAATATATTTTCACCCTTGTTTTCTATTAGCTAAACTAAGCATGATAGTAGTAGGAGTCTTAACCTAGGAAATATTACACTAAGGTTTCATCTACTAGGTTTTCCTATAGCAAGGTTTATACTTAGCAAAATTTCATGCAAGTTTTACTTAGAGAAATCACTAATGCATAGTGAAAGTAATGGGACAAAAGTATGAAGCATCACTTGCCTTTTTGGTAGAGGGTATAGATTCTCTCCTTGTCCTTGCAACAATCACACTCTTCAAGTCACTACAATTCAATCAAGCAAGGCACAAACTCAATCTTCCAATCAAGCAAAACAACACATAAAAACATAGAACCAAGATAATGCATGCAAGCATGCCAAGGATTGTTTTATTTGAAAAAGTGGTTCCTAATGGGTCATAAACATTTGAAAACACCTAATGGTCATTTTATAAAGTGGCAAAGTCATTTGCAAAAGGTTTCACTTTATAAACCATTTTCAAAACAAAGTATCATGTTATGTGGTGTAGAAATATTTTTACTAAGTCATTAATCCATAGGGTCCCAAAATACATTTTAAAATCATGAAACTTGGTATTTAGGGTCAGAGAGTTTAAAACAAAACATTTCCCAAAGGTTTTCCTTCAAAACCATTTTAATAAATAAACCATATTTTTATTTGACTAGAAATGGTTTTAAATCAAAGAATCATCCTTTTGTTTCACCAAATACATTTTTGAATCCACAAAGTGTTTCCTATGGTCAGTAGGTTCAAATTACACCATTTGCAAAAGATTTTATCCCCAAAATCATTTTTGAACAATTTTTATAATCTAAACAAGCATACAAATGTTTCTGCAAAAACAAACATTTTTCCAGAAGCTTTTTACTAAACAAATGGCATGGTTGGCTAGGGCTTGTTCCACTGATTCCATTGATATAAAGTTTGCAAAATTTGGACGTGTGGAACTAAAGTTATGGAATTTACAAAATTGAATCTCTAATAGACACATTTCTGTTTTTAAAACAAAGCACTGGACACGTGGGCTGTTCTGATACGTCGAAAACGGTTCGTGCGGATCAAGCGACGCAGGCCGTTGGATTAAGTCATATCGCACGGCGCGCAGATGCTACTTACCCATTCGTCTAGCTTCTATCCTAGCCATCAGATGCAGATCTAACGGTTCACAGGAGGTTGGCCAAAGTCTGGCGGCGGCGCGGTCAGATGGTGGCGGCGCTGGTGAAACAGGAAGCGAGGGAGGATGGGGATATGCTCACCGAGATCGTCGGGCTTCGCTGGTGCTCAACGTGGCAATATCTCGTCGAGGGACGCACGGGTTCGTCTTTAATTGCTCACCGGAGTTGATCTGGGCCTCGGTGCGGTCAGACGTCGACGGGGGCGAGGCTATGGGTCCTGCGCGACTAGTTGGCGAGTACCTGGATGATCACAAGGCACAGGCGAATAAAATGGTGTGAGGCTCTGGTCAAGGCGCGCACGGGTTCAGGCGATGTGGCTTACCGGAGTTGTCTGCAGACGGCAGTGCTGTCAGTTGAGGTCGTTGCCGGCGCTGTGAGGCACGCGCGAGCGAGCTGGGGATGCAGAGAGATGCGCCAGGGCTTGGGGAGTATGTGAGATTGGTCGGGGAGGCAAGGGGCGATGCGGTGCTGCCGGAATTGGCCGAGAACCTCGTCGGAGACGGCGGCAGTGCAGAAGAAATTTGGGACAACCTGGTGGCTCTCAAGGCGTGGTGTTTGGGGGGAATGGAAGAGGAGAAAGAGGGGATTTATCACGCGTGATCACTGCGAGGTTTAATCGCGGCATTAAGGCGAATTGACGACGCGAAATCAGTGGCAGAGACGGGAGAAGAACTGGTCGCGGGGTTGAAGACGGTGAGCTGGAGGGGTGGGGTCCGCTTGGCAGTGTGAGAGAGAGAGAAAGGAAACGAGGGTCCACCAGTCATTGGCTTATTGGGTTTCTTTCGCGGTGAAAACAATTCGCTCGCTGAGAGGGAGAGGTGGGCTAGGATAGTTGGGCTGGGCCGGCTGGGCTGGGTCTTCTTTGCTCTCTTTTTTTCTGTTCTGAAACTTTTTCCTTTTCTCTTTTGATTTTCTGTTTTGAAATTCAAACAATAAATCAAACATTCAAAACCATTCAAACAATCACCACACTTGTATTAAGTTTTGGTTCTGTTTAACAACATAAACCAAATTCCAAAACAAAATAAAATAATATTTTTATTTTAGAGTCCATTTATAATTAAATAAAATGGACACTAGTTAATAGATTAAAAGGGTTTTAATTTATTTTAAAACTCCATTTGAGATCTAAATATTTTCAAAACCAATCAGTAGGTTTTATTTGAAAATAAGAGATACTTGGAAAACTTGTTTTAAAATAATATAACACTTTATTTTAGGGTCCACTAATAATTAAATAAAATGGACCTTAGTTATTAAATCAAATAGGATTTGTTTCATTTAAATCTTTATTTTGAAATCTAAAATAAACCAAAAACACTTCAGTAGGTTTTAATTGAGAATATAAAATACTTGGAAAACTTATTTAAAATAAATAAATAAGTTTTTGTGTTTATTTAAAATGGGAAAAGCCTTTACTTAAATAAAATTGGATATTAAATCCTTATTATTTTATTTAAATAAACCTTTACCATTTTAATCAAAGCAAAACATTTTAATTCAAAAGATTGGCCAAGGTTTAATTTGGCTCTATAAAATAATCTTTATTCATAAATCTACCTTTTCTTTTGAAACCAAATCTTTTATTAAAAGATCCAAAATAGTAATTTTTAAATATTTTTAACTTTATTGTTTATTTATCTTTTTAAATTCTTTTAAGATTTTATTTGATCAAATAGGTTTGAAGGGTTCCAATTGGGATCAAAAAGTTTCTTCTCACCCTGAAAATCAACAAAGTTTTATTTTTATTCATTTATTTTTCACATTACAAGATTTGGAAAATCTTGGGATGTGACAGGCTACCACCCTTAAAATAAATCTCGTCCCGAGATTTGGGAGGCTGGGGTTACAAGTTGGCTTAAAACATCTAGGGTACTACCACCCTTAAAATATTTTCCAACTAAATTACATATTGGCCTTCTGGGGAAACTTCTCTGGGAAAACATCTGCATAGTGTCCTTTGTTTTCACACTTGAAACATGTGACAAGGCTGAGATCCTTCATAGGCTGGTTTATATTGTGCTTCATCTTTCCTGGACAGAAGTTTACGTAGTGGCCTAGTTCCTTGCATTTGAAACACATCACTTGGCTGATATCTTTCTTTTTCTTTGGTATCATTGCCTCTTGTTTGTTTCCTTGGTTCTTCTTCTTTTCTGGGCATTCATTGGCATAGTGTCCCATCTCTTTGCAATTGTAACATTGCACTTGAGTAATATCCTTCTTGTTAGGGTTGGGGCATTTCTTCTTCTTCTTCTTTTTGGGTCTCTCCAAAGTTAGGAGTTCTTTTAGTTCATGTTCTTCATATCTCACCTCTAAGGTGGGAAGTCTTTCTCTCTTCCTGAGGCATTGATCTTCAAGTTCCTTGGATGCATGATCCTTGTCTCCACAAGTATTGCTAGCTAGGGTTCCTTCTAGAATATCATCTTTGTCATCCTTGTTGTCATTAGTTCTTTGGGAAAAGTTTTCTCCCATGTTGATCATTTGAGTAATCAATCCTTGCAGCAATTGGGATTGAAGTTTCAAAATCCTTTGTATGGCTGGGTCTAGTCCATTGTTGTTGGCTAAAAGTTGAGTCATCTCTTGGCTCAACTGGTTTTGGGTTGTTATGAGTTCTCTCATGTTGTCCTCTTGGTTGTTGTTGTTGTTGTTGTCACCATCGTTGATGTTGGAGTTTCTTGGAGAAGTCATCTGTTTGGGTTGGATTGGGATTAGAATAGGCAAGATATTTCTAAGGAAAAAGTTCTAATCACACACATCACAATTCACACCAGCAATGTGCAAGCAATCACAAACAAACATTCCACTCAAACAACAAAGTTCAAGCACATTTTTAGGCAACAAAATATTTTTGTTACTCCACATAAGTTGGTGGGTTTGACTTAACTAAAATATGGTGGTCCATCTATATGGTTATCTTTGTGATCTTTCCATCCTTCTTGGTTGATTCTTCTTGTATGAGATCATGGTTTCCTTGAGAAAATTCTTGGTCACAAAACTTCAAAGGTGATGATGGTTCCTTCTAATTGTGTTTCCTCAGTCTTCAAGTCTTGGGCAATATTTCTTGTCTCACTTGTAGTCCTTAGTGCTATCCAAGGTTGGAGTCCTTGGTGAAAATGCTGAAGATGTTGAAGTCATTAGAGTTGAGGATGTTGAAGTCATTAGAGTTGATGAAGTCCTTTGCACATGGTGAAGTCTTTGGCCATGGGGTAGGTTTTTCCATCAAGTTGAAAATAGAAGAGACGTAAGATCAAAACCAAAGTGGTTAAGGGAAAAGTTTACAAGATTGTTTGTAAATAAGTTTTGGAACAAATACAACTCCTATTTTTCTAAGGGGTTTTGTCCAGTCCCAGGGTTACAATCCTACAGGCAACACAATGCTCTGATACCATCTGTAAGGGGGTCCCAACCTTTAATAAGGTAGGGTCCCCTGTGTTTACAATGCTAGTCCCTGGATCAATAGCTAGCATCCACAGTTAAGATGTAATATCAAGAAACAAAGGTCATAATACAACTTTATAACCAGGAATAAAATAGTTTATTACATCTTTCATAGCTCATTTGGCTATTACATTACATTGCAGCAAAATATCTATAAGCATGGGGTCCTTCATCTTCAGAGTGCCACAGGCAGACATGTTGGTTGTAGACTTTGTAATCCTAATCAACACACTTCACTAAATCAATCAAAACCTGCAACATACAAGTTACAGCCACAAGGGTCAATACATTTGAATTGTATTGGCAAGTGATACTATGGTGGTATAGTGGAGTCTATCATCTATATGCATTTGGCTAAGTGGAGTTGAGGCTTGCATTGCTCAAAAATAGATTTTTCCTTAACATTTTGAAAACACTAAGTTTTTGCTTGACAAAAATCATTTCTCTCAATCAAAGATTGAAGATCCACAAGTTTTTAACTTAGAAATTTGAATGATGAGATTCTTGATTGCTTTCATGTCTTGATGCTCAAATTGTCCTTTACCAGGGACATGGCTAAGTACTTAGATTTTACACTCTGCAGAGGTGGTGCACTTTCCCCACAAGACTTGGTTTCCCAAGACAAGATCTTTCAGAAGCCTTCCCTTAGACCAAAATGGACGCGCTCCAACCTATCAAACTCTACCACCAACTGTCCATATGGATAAGTTCTTGCAACCTATATGATCCAGGCAGAGCCCATAATGCCAAGTGGTTGCACTTGAAGCTTCTCAACATTTGACATCTCAAATCTCTTTGTTCCTGGGTGGCCATCCACAAGTGAGATACACAAGGTCAACCATAGACATGGGCCTTGTGAACCACTCAACCAAAAACCACCAAGCAATTACCATTCCATCCAGGTGATTCATTAACTTAGTTGTTTTATTAAACAAAAACACAAGTCCTCAGACTTAGAAATTTTTCCATAGTGTGAATATATTTCCACCCTTGTTTTCTATTTGCTAAACTAAGCATGATAGTGGTAGGAGTCTTAACCTAGGAAATATTCCACTAAGGTTTCATCTACTAGGTTTTCCTATAGCAAGGTTTATACTTAGCAAAAATTCATGCAAGTTTTACTTAGAGAAATCACTAATGCATAGTGAAAGTAATGGGACAAAAGTATGAAGCATCACTTACCTTTTTGTTAGAGGGTATAGATTCACTCCTTGTCCTTGCAACAATCACACTCTTCAAGTCACTACAATTCAATCAAGCAAGGCACAAATTCAATCTTCCAATCAAGCAAAACAACACATAAAAACATAGAACTAAGATAATGCATGCAAGCATGCCAAGGATTGTTTTATTTGAAAAAGTGGTTACTAATGGGTCATAAACATTTGAAAACACCTAATGGTCATTTTATAAAGTGGCAAAGTCATTTGCAAAAGGTTTCACTTTATAAACCATTTTCAAAACAAAGTATCATGTTATGTGGTGTAGAAATATTTTTACTAAGTCATTAATCCATAGGGTTCCCAAAATACATTTTCAAATCATAAAACTTGGTGTTTAGGGTCAGAGAGTTTAAAACAAAACATTTCCCAAAGGTTTTCCTTCAAAACCATTTTAATAAATAAACCATATTTTTATTTGACTAGAAATGGTTTTAAATCAAAGAATCATCCTTTTGTTTCACCAAATACATTTTTGAATCCACAAAGTGTTTCCTATGGTCAGTAGGTTCAAATTACACCATTTGCAAAAGATTTTATCCCCAAAATCATTTTTGAACAATTTTTATAATCTAAACAAGCATACAAATGTTTCTGCAAAAACAAACATTTTTCCAGAAGCTTTTTAGTAAACAAATGGCATGGTTGGCTAGGGCTTGTTCCACTGATTCCATTGGTATAAAGTTTGCAAAATTTGGACGTGTGGAACTAAAGTTATGGAATTTACAAAATTGAATCTCTAATAGACACATTTCTGTTTTTAAAACAAAGCACTGGACACGTGGGCTGTTCTGATACGTCAAAAACGGTTCGTGCGGATCAAGCGACGCAGGACGTTGGATTAAGTCATATCGCACGGCGCGCATATGCTACTTACCCCTTCGTCTAGCTTCTATCCTAGCCATCAGATGCAGATCTAACGGTTCACAGGAGGTTGGCCAAAGTCTGGCGGCGCAACGACGGTGGCTGGCGGCGGCGCGGTCAGATGGTGGTGGCGCTGGTGAAACAGGAAGCGAGGGAGGATGGGGATATGCTCACCGAGATCGTCGGGCTTCGCTGGTGCTCAACGTGGCAATATCTCGTCGAGGGACGCACAGGTTCGTCTTTAATTGCTCACCGGAGTTGATCTGGGCCTCGGTGCGGTCAGACGTTGACGGGGGCGAGGCTATGGGTCCTGCGCGACTAGTTGGCGAGTACCTGGATGATCACAAGGCACATGTGAATAAAATGGTGTGAGGCTCTGGTCAAGGCGCGCACGGGTTCAGGCGATGTGGCTTACCGGAGTTGTCTGCAGACGGCAGTGCTGTCAGTTGAGGTCGTTGTCGGCGCTGTGAGGCACGCGCGAGCGAGCTGGGGATGCAGAGAGATGCGCCAAGGCTTGGGGAGTATGTGAGATTGGTCGGGGAGGCAAGGGGCGATGCGGTGCTGCCGGAATTGGCCGAGAACCTCGTCGGAGACGGCGGCGGTGCAGAAGAAATTTGGGACAACCTGGTGGCTCTCGAGGCGTGGTGTTTGGGGGGAATGGAAGAGGAGAAAGAGGGGATTTATCACGCGTGATCACTACAAGGTTTAATCGCGGCATTAAGGCGAATTGACGACGCGAAATCAGTGGCAGAGATGGGAGAAGATTTGGTCGCGGGGTTGAAGACGGTGAGCTGGAGGGGTGGGGTCCGCTTGGCAGTGTGAGAGAGAGAAAGGAAACGAGGGTCCACCAGTCATTGGCTTATTGGGTTTCTTTCGCGGTGAAAACGATTCGCTCGCTGAGAGGGAGAGGTGGGCTAGGATAGTTGGGCTGGGCCGGCTGGGCTGGGTCTTCTTTGCTCTCTTTTTTTCTGTTCTGAAACTTTTTCTTTTTCTCTTTTGATTTTCTGTTTTGAAATTCAAACAATAAATCAAACATTCAAAACCATTCAAACAATCACCACACTTGTATTAAGTTTTGATTCTGTTTAACAACATAAACCAAATTCCAAAACAAAATAAAATAATATTTTTATTTTAGAGTCCATTTATAATTAAATAAAATGGACACTAGTTAATAGATTAAAAGGGTTTTAATTTGTTTTAAAACTCCATTTGAAATCTAAATATTTTCAAAACCAATCAGTAGGTTTTATTTGAAAATAAGAGATACTTGGAAAACTTGTTTTAAAATAATATAACACTTTATTTTAGGGTCCACTAATAATTAAATAAAATGGACCTTAGTTATTAAATCAAATAGGATTTTTTTCATTTAAATCTTTATTTTGAAATCTAAAATAAACCAAAAACACTTCAGTAGGTTTTTTTGAGAATATAAAATACTTGGAAAACTTATTTAAAATAAATAAATAAGTTTTTGTGTTTATTTAAAATGGGAAAAGCCTTTACTTAAATCAAATTGGATATTAAATCCTTATTATTTTATTTAAATAAACCTTTACCATTTTAATCAAAGCAAAACATTTTAATTCAAAAGATTGGCCAAGGTTTAATTTGGCTCTATAAAATAATCTTTATTCATAAATCTACCTTTTCTTTTGAAACCAAATCTTTTATTAAAAGATCCAAAATAGTAATTTTTAAATATTTTTAACTTTATTGTTTACTTAACTTTTTAAATTCTTTTAAGATTTTATTTGATCACATAGGTTTGAAGGGTTCCAATTGGGATCAAAAAGTTTCTTCTCACCCTGAAAATCAACATAGTTTTATTTTATTCATTTATTTTTCACATTACAAGATTTGGAAAATCTTGGGATGTGACAATACAATTATAGCATGGAATATAAACATTATCATGAACAAGAATTATAATAATAACATCTTTATTATTGCCTCTAGGGCATAATTCCAACAGTCCAACACGGAGGCCGAGCTTTCAAGGTCTCACTCAAGACTTGTGAGTGCACATGCGGGAGGCCATCATTGCTTCATCTTGCCTGCTCGCACTTGCTCGTCGCGTCTCACCGGCGACATTTGGATTACAATAATCCGCTCACGGTGAGAGAGGCTGAGTTCTCCATTGAGACTACTAAGAAGACATGGGCTCCTAGATTTCATCCATATTTGGACCAATCAAAATGGCCGGAGTACCATGGGATTCAACTATGGCCCGATCCGAAATAGAAAGTGATTAAACGTGGAAGACGCAAGACAAAACGCTTTAGGAGCGACATAGATGGATGGGGTCGTGGTGGTGCTCGAGAAACGGGCAATGACCAATTCCAAGAGCCTCGTGAGAGAGCCCGGTGTGGAACATGCAATGGTGAAGGGCACAATGCAAGAAAGTGTTCTCAAAGGAAAAGAGCAAAAGGAAATGAAGCAAGCACTAGCCAACCAAGTGGTAGCCAACAAGTACCAAGCCAACCAAGAACTAGCCAACAAGTCCCAATCCAACCAAGAACTAGCCAACAAGCTCCTAGACAACAAGCTCCTAGACAACAAAGAGGTCGATCACTTGGGCTTAGAAGAGGAAGAGGGCGTGGCGGTTTTAACCCGTCTAGTATGTTAGGTTACTTGGCAGGACCAAATCCTTATGTTAATAGGTACGGATGGAATATTCATACTTGCATGCTTATGTTACTACCTACTATGCTTATTTCATTGAATCAATTATTGTTCACATTCATTGCATCCTTTACTAACTTGTAGCTTTTGTTCTTATAATAGGTATGGCGACTCAACCCAACAAGGGCAATGATGGGGACGGTGTGAACTACTCGGCTATCTAGGCGAATGCTATGAAGGTGGTGGAAGAGAGGAAGAGGAAGGAGGAAGAAGAAGAGAAGAAGAGGAAGGAGGAAGAAGATAAGAAGAGGAAGGCATTTGAAGAGGTAGTTCAACTTGCTCGAGACTTGGCGAAGAAGAAGGACGAAGAGGACGAGAAAAATAAGAAAAAGGAAGAGGAAGAAGAAAAGGGAGAAGGAAGAGGAAGAGAGGAAGAAGAAAAGGGAGAAGGAAGAGGAAGAGAGGAAGAGGCAAAAGGAGAAGGAAGAGGAAGAGAGGAAGAGGCAAAAGGAGAAGGAAGAGGAAGAGAGGAAGATGAGGGCCAATGCTAGGCCACCTTGCGCCGACCAAGAGGAAAGGCCACGAAAGGCGTTTCGTACTGATGAGGCCCATGGGAAGGAGGTTCCTATTTGTTGGTGTGGAACCGATTGCACTGTTAAGGAATCCCAAGACTACTTTTCCGATAGTTGGGGAAAGAAGTTCTTCATGTGTGCCAACTACAACCACTCTCCCGAGCGTAGCCGCAACCCATACGACAAGCCACAGGTATGCTCAAAGCTTTTTAGTTCTTCATGTGTCCCAAACTATTCCATAGCATATCCTCTAACATGCATTATTTTCTTGTAGTCTCCCCCTCCGGTATGCAGGTACTACACTTGGATAGACCTTGAGCAACCTCAATCCAACAAGGCTATCCAAGAGATCGATTTTTCCATAAGAAGAAGGCGCTACCAAGAACAGCTGCGTGACGAGGACATGGCGAGGAAGCACAAGGAACGTAATGACGAGATCCGCAAGAAAGAGGAGGAAGAGGAGCGCCAAGCTAAGGAGGCTCGTGCTGCGGAGAGGGAAAGGCTTCGTCAAGCGGCGTGGCGTTCCATGGAGGAAGAGGAAGAGAAGAAGGGGAAGGGCAAAGGACCTATGCTTTAGATTATGTAACCGGGAGCTCGCATATGAACGATGGATGATGTGTGTGAACTTAGTGTGATGTCGAACTATTAGTATGTAAAGCCACTTAAGGGCATGAACACCATGTTTGAGATGCTTCTATTTGAGTATGCCATGAATTGCTATCCCTCGTCTTTTATTTGCCTTGTGTAATGTTTGTCACGTTAAAGTCTCAAAATAGGGAAATGTTTGGTCTGAACACAGTTTCAAGGCATAGCGCCTAGCAGAACGGCGCTACACAAGCATAGCGCCTGTCTGCTAGGCGCTATGCTAGCAGATTTCGTTTGCCCCGAAACTAACAGGAGCATATAGAGAGCAAATACAATCTTCGCTGGCGGTGGAAAACTCTAAGTCAGGGTGTAGCGCCTGTCTGATAGGCGCTATGCTCTGACGTGTAGCGCCTATCAGACAGACGCTACACCCTGACTTAGAGATTTCCTCCGCTAGCGAACTCTCGATTTGCTCTCAGTATGCTCCTGTTAGTTTTGGGGCAAATGAAATCTGCTAGCATAGCGCCTAGCAGAACGGCGCTACACTAACAGGAGCATACTGAGAGCAAAACTAACAGGAGCAAAACTAGCGCCGTTCTGCTAGGCACTATGCTAGCAGATTTCATTTGCCCCAAAACTAACAGGAGCATACTGAGAGCAAATCGAGAGTTCGCTAGCGGAGGAAATCTCTAAGTCAGGGTGTAGCGCCTGTCTGATAGGCGCTATGCTCTGATGTGTAGCGTCTATCAGACAGGCACTACACTCCTGAACTGCACTAGTTTCAAACATGTACTCAAAAAACACTTGTTATACTAGTTTCAAACAACATATACTCAAACTGCACATATACTCAAATAACATCAACATAGTCTCAAACAACATGAACAAATTGTCATACATCAACATAGTCTCAAACAACATCAACATAGTGCCATACATGAACATAGTCTTAAACAACATCAACATAGTGCCATACATCAACCCATACATAGTCTCAAACCTAGTGCATCATCATCAACATTGTGCCATACATGACCTACTTCCGTCCACGCGTCCTTGGGCCTCGGCCCCTCCTTGGAGGTATCTTATTTGTCACCTCCTCTTCTTGCGACTCATCTTCATCATCATACTATAGGCCTCTCGTCCTCCTAGTCGCTCTTGACCTCCGTGGCGGCTCGTCCTCGACAAAAATTGGCCATTCCCTTGTTACGGAAGTCGTCCGGCGTCCAGCGATTGAACTGTTTCCTTGGCTTCAGCTGGTATGCGGAACGAATCCGGTACTCCTCCTCGGTCTCATTCTCCATATGAGGCAGCTACATGTAAGATTGTATGGCTATGAGAAATGCATGGGAAACAGAAAGCACTAAATGCATGTAAGGTTGTCCCATACCTCATATTCCGAACAAATCGCCGAAGTGGTGTCATCCTCAACATCATCCTGAAGATGGGCCGACGGATCAGTAGTCGACTTGGACCTAGAACCGGACGGGGTTGTGTACTCGGGATCGCGGCAACCTAGCACGTTAGATAAGCAACGCATCTTTTGGGCCGAGCGCTGTAACAAATAACAACATAAGTCAAACCAAGAACATGCCTATCTTGAGGAAGTCTCGCATCCATACCTTAAGGAAGTTTCGTATCATGCCTTCTCCCTTTTTCCCCTTAGGGGCAGAAAAAAGAATTGCCTCGGCATCGTCGGCATATTTCTTTACCTCCGTTATCTACAGAGTCAAGAACAAGAACATGTTAGGCAAGAAAGAGATGACAGTGCAAGGAAAGTAATGCGAAGGCAACGATAACTTTACCGCAAAGTTGAGTGAGGAAGAAAGCGGGATGTCGGTCCCCCCCTGACCTGCCGGTTGTACTGAGTGTAGGCAAGTTCATCGAACTGGACTGGCTCGTCCAATATTTCTTCCTCATAGGATGGCGGGCAAATGGAGACATGGGTACTACCAAGAAACCAATGGATGTAGTTGTTAAATGCAACTGGGCAATGTGCTCTTCCACTATTCCATTCCGTTCGTCGAGCATTCTCCACACAAATGAGGAAATCCATGACGTGCCTCCTATGGTGGTGATCCCAATTCTTGATCTTCCTCTGCCTCTTTCTGTCCAACCTGAACAACAACAAAGAACCATGTTAGTACCATCCAAAGCAATTGAGCACAAGTTCTCATGCTAACTAACCGATGAAGCTCCTTGTCAGTGTCCTTCCACATGGGAGGGTTGCACTGAAACAACCCGAACTGCCTCATCACCCGTTGTGGCATATGAAACTCAACTGCCCAATTGCAAATCAATGGGCATCACATGAGCCAGAGAGATTGTTCCTCCAAGCACTTCGGGTTAATATCAAACCCGGAAGCAATACCAAACTCGTCCCCACAACCATAAGGCTCCCACTCCACCTGCAACATATCACAAGAACATGTTTGGTATCGATTTTGACTCGTGAAGTAAATATTATGGATAGTGACGTATAGATAAACATCTACCTGCTCGGGCGTAATCGCATCAAACTCGTTCGTGTACTTGAGGTACATGTCATCAACATCGCTTGTCATCTCCGATACCACGTCCCACTTGTAAGCCCAAGTCGGGAGGCGTAGAGGGTTTGTATTATACGCTGGCCAAGGATGGTGGCCCACCTCTTTGGGACGACCAACTGGTAAGCGTTCCCAGCTCCATATCGAGAGAAGAACCATAGCACCACCTATTCCGGAATTTCCGCCTGCCCTACAACAGGCATCGTCCAACTGCAAGTGAACAAAAACGAGGTCAGTATAGCATATGTGTGGACTCGACATATACAAATGAATGTAGAGTGCACAGGTGATTACCTGCCGGTACAAGTAGGCAAGAGCCGTCGAACCCCAGCTGATATTGCTATCCCAGTTTGCTAGTACCGTGAGCCACATCCACTGAGCGGTCCTACCTCCGCTGTCAGCAAACAGAGTCCTAGAAAGGACATACCACACGTACACACGAGCATGTGTCTCGATCACCTCAACCTCGGCAGGGTTCGTGCATTGCCTAAAGTTCTCCACGATCCACGCATATGTCGCGCCTGCTGGGACTCTATCTTTGCTCTTATCTTCAAGTTCTTCAGGGGCCATGCCAATAAGTAGCTCCATCGCATTGCGCCACCCATCAGAATCTGTGCTCATACAGAGAGGCTCCCCCGCGATAGGAAGTCCAAAGATCATGGAAACATCCTGAAGAGTAGGAGTGATCTCGCCGGTCCGGAGGTGGAAAGTGTGCGTCTCCGGCCTCCATCGGTCGACAAGTGCGGTGATAGCAGCCGCGTTGAGGTTCGGCGTCGACCGGCTCACAAGCGTGATGAAAGGGAGGAGGCCTAGCCGCTTGATGTACTCGGTGTACCACTCGTCGTACGGCATGTCATTCGAAGACGCGCCATGAGACCGAATCTTGAGGGGACGAAGCCTCTGCATACATACAAGATCGAACATTATGCTTTTTCCAACACAATTGAATCAATAGAAAAACAAAAGCAAAGAAGTTCAACCATGGTTTTATTACCATATGCTTCTCCGCCATCAAGTATGCCCGGTGTTGATGATCATAGTAATCCTCAAGTAGCCACACCATCCTACATATATATTCCAAACATCAATAAAATGTGTGTGGTATGTGGCCATTGTTTGAATTTATACAATAAACTACAAAGAATATGGTAGCATATTATTCAAACATCCATACAAATCCATATACAACCATCATATACAATACAAATCAACAACACACTTTCATTCCCCATCAAATACAACTAATTTATAACTACCAAGTAACTAAAAACATGCACATATAGTCCATTATGAATCCAACTACATCTAGGGTTTGAGGATAATGTGCAAGATTCATTGGATGAAAGAGAGGGAAAAGGAGGGGATTACCTTGAGGGAGGGATGGGGAAGCAAATCCACGGTGAAATCCCTCAGATCTGTTGGTTTTAGGGATGGATTTGAGAGAGGGGGAGAGAGGAACCGTCGGCTGTTCTTCTATGTGTTCTTCCAGCGTCTGGGACTGAATGGGGAGGGGTGGGGAGGGGGCTGCCGCGCGACAGGCTATGTCTCAGGGTGTAGCGCCTATCTGCTAGGCGCTACACAAGTGTAGCGCCTACCAGATAGGCGCTACACCCTGGGCATAGCGCATGGGCGTTACTCGCCCCAGGCATAGCGCCTGGGTGTCACACGGCGGGGTGGGGCCAGGGAGGGGCCAGGCGGTGCCACGCTGGCAGGGGGCATAGCGCCTAGCTGAAAGGCGCTACACTGTAGAGTGTAGCGCCTAGCTGTTAGGCGCTACAAAAAGGGTTAGTTCAGGGAAATAGTTTTCCAGATGGGTCATTTTATAAAATCCTTTCGAATTTGGGTTATTTTTGTCCATTCTGCCCATCCCCACAAAGACCCGCCGAGGCACCAACTCACACTGAAGCATGAATGCAGACTGATTTGTGATGCTACGTACAAGATCGATCAAGTCACGACACGTCGCATGCCGATCATATCTTCGTAATCTGTAGGGAGACTCAGGCACAACTCTCTCTCTCTCTCTCTCTCTCTCTCTCTCTCTCGGCGTGGCTCCTAAACTGGAGAGACGCTACAGGAATAGAAAGCTAAGGTCGTCGGCGTAGCCATCGTCTAGACCAGTCCCGCCAAGCAGTCGTCGGCATAGAATTGCCCTCGGTGTATCCTATGCTACGCCGACGGCTGCCCTCGGCGTAGCTATTTTTTCGTTTACCTTATTAAACTTTGAAAAAATATAACTAAATCATTCTAATTCGGAAAAATACAAATAATATATCAAAAATTGCAGAAAAATAAGATCTATCTATATACACTCAAATATTATACATTTGTAAATAAAAATTAAGTGAAACATAAAATATTATATATAGTTTAAAACAGGCATAAAAAATTCAAAAACGATCGAAACAATGTGAAACCTTCGCCTGGTGTCATATTATGTGACATAGTTATAAGGAAAAATATCAAACTTGGTATGTTAATTATGTCTGAAAAAAAACCTTCACAAAATGACGTATCTCATTCGAGATTTCCTGGCTTTCGGGTCAAATAACCAATGTTATGGCTAGAATCAAGGCATAGTTTATGATAATATGTCTATATTGTGCATACATGTGCATCATGGGATGACGAACAATGCTGCAGGAGGAAGTTTTCCTTTTCGTCGCACCAAAAGGCCATTTTCTATTTTCCGAGCACAAAAAACGGACGGTTTTGTGAAGCAATCACCAATGGCTAATTCAAAATGCTACCACCATATTTTACAAAAATACTAGACCATCTTATATGGACAATGTCCCAACAAGGGAATCTGAAACCTTTCCGTCCACTCCTGGTAAAAATGACAAATTCCTGCCGAATCGGTAGGAAGTGGGTCAGATATGAACTACATGTACATAATCCGATGCTCATGTTTTTTACAAAAATCATTTTTAGGTTCACAATATGCTATTTTATCAAAGATCCAATGCAAGTTTAGCGAGGCTCGGCCCCGATCTAAGAATCTGCATGCCCGTCGTTCGAGAAAGTTTTACGATAGTTTAAAACGGACATAAAAGATTTAAAAACGATCAAAACAATGCGAAACCTTTGCGTGGTGTCATATTATGTGACATAGTTACAAGAAAAAATATCAAACTTGGTATATTGATTATGTCTGAAAAAACCTTCACAAAATGACCTATCTCATTCGAGGTTTCTTGGCTTTCGGGTCAAATGACCAATGTTATGGCTAGTATCGAGGCATAGTTTGTGATAATTTGCCCATATTGTGCATACATGTTCATCATGGGATGGCGAACAATATTGTAGGAGAAAGTTTTCCTTTTCGTCGCACCAAAAAGCCATTTTCCATTTCCCGAGCACAAAAAACGGATGGTTTTGTGAAGCAACCACCAAATTGCTAATTCAAAATGCTACCACCATATTTTACAAAAATACTAGACCACCTTATATGAACAATGTCCTAACAGGGGGATCCGAAACCTTTCCGTCCACCTCTGGAGAAAAAGACAAATTCCTACCGAATCGGTAGGAAGTGGGTCAAATATGAACTATATGTATATGATCCGATGCTCATGTTTTTTTATAAAAATCATTTTTAGGTTCAAAATATGCTATTTTATCAAAAATCCAATGCAAGTTTTTCTTTTCATCGCACCAAAAAGGCATTTTTATTTTCCGAGCGCAAAAAGGGGGATTTTCTGAAGCAACAACCAAATAGCTAATTCAAAAACAGAGGATTAGTGTTTAGTTGATATGGATGTCATATTTGGATTCCTCTCATTTTTCTGATCAATTTAGACATATTATTTGTTGAATTCCGATTTAAAGTTTTAAAGATATTAATTATTCCATATGAAATAGAAAAATACAAAAAGTAAAATTATTATATTTTTATTTGAATTCAATAATATGTTTACTTATTCATTAATGTTACTTAAATAATTATTTGTAATTTCAAAAAATACAAACATGTGACATGATGATATAAGAGTTAATAGGATTGATATCATAATATTGACAACAATATATGAATTACTTTGCGAAAACAGATTCTGAAAAAACGAGGAAGTTAAGCGTGCTGGAGCTGTAATAGTATTAGGATGGGTGACCAGCCAGAAAGTTTGACCAAAATTACAATTTAATCAAATATTAAGTATAATTAGTGTTAAAAATGTTCAAAGTGAGAGATTAACGATTCTAACAATTCAAAGATTAAAAAAATTGAGAAAAAAATAAAAAAAATATTTAAAAAAAAAATGTTTTTGCAACCGGCCGACAGACTATGCCAAAGCCGTCGGCGTAGCGTGTGCCAACGGCATTTCGATACGCCGACGGCCTGTATGTGCTCCGCCGAGGAAGACATTTGCCGAGAAGGCTACGCCGAGGACAGCCGTCGGCGTATCATATACCGAGGATATTTTAGCCTATGCCGATGGCTTTGTGCTCTGGGCATAGCGCGCGCATCCTGTAGTGAGAGACTCAGGCACGTATCTCGGCGTGCGTATGCATGGTGCGTCCCAGCCGGGTGGCCCGGGCGTTGTCGTTCCCATCATGGCGCGACCACCGCGGTCATGGCCAAGATGTATGCACACATAAATATACGCATGGTCCAAACAATTTCAGGAGCGTCACAGAGACACAGCGGCAATGCAATGCAAGATGATGGGGGCTCTGTAGGGTGGCAGGCTAGCCGGCGACGGCCAGGGGCCTAATTGATGGGCATGGGACAAACCCAAACCCGAGATCAGCGGAGTAGATACCAGGGCCAGGGGCGAGGCCTCCCTAGGACCCTGCTAGCATCGCTCAGGCCTGCACTGACCAGCAGTACGTCGTGCATGCATGCCGCCCTGGCGTCGCCGGTGGTGCCTGGCCATGGCGCTGGCTCGCCATGCTGTTCAGCTGAATACTGGGGCGGCACGCACGTTTGGTCCATCAATCATCGTCATCCGTGCGAGTTTTGGAGCTTCCTCGGTTGCAGGAGGGCAGCGGAGCTCTGCCCAATGGCTGCCTCAGTTGCATGAGGGAAAGATTACTCATTGCATATCTGCATTCCGAGCCGTACGACGGTATCGCTGAACGGTAGGGCGCGACCACTTTGGTCCGTCCCGATGCGCCCGCGTCCTAGTCACCCTATATAGGGCAACGAGTCAGCACCAAAGCACGGAGAGGAAGTGGAGGGTCGAGAACCATCGACACAACCAAGGTTCAGCTGTATCCGGAAGTTTCTCTCAGCCAAAATCGGTGATTCCAAGTTTCCAAAAAATCATGAAATAAACCATGCGATGTAGGTAGTATGTGATTCGAAGTCACCCGTGCAAAATTGCGCAACAAGTTATGAAAATTTGCAAACTGTGTAAAAATCGCAAGGTTTTTACACGTTCGTTTGGAACTAAGTATGCAATTGCAATCCCAATAGTTTGCGAATTATGTATAGACCACACATATGGTCATAGTTTTAGTTTCAAACTTCACACTGTGTGTGTGCATGTATGTGGTTTATATCGTGCAAGCTTTTTTGTAAAACAAATTGCCAGGAAAGAGAACATTTTTCAAAATGAGCAGTTTCAAATCTGAACATATATGGAATAGTAATAATAACTGAAAAAGAAAGAAACGGTAAAGTAAAAAATAACAGAAAATAAAAAAGAAATAGAAAAAGGGAAGGACCTTACCGAACTGCGCCGGCCCATGAGACGGCGCATGAAGGGGATACGCGCTGACCTGGTCGGTATATTAGAATTGGGGAGCTGCTATTTTCCGTCCGCAGCGTGTGCTTATAGGCATCGCGTGAATGGTTTTCCGGGTGGGCTGACCCTCGCTCGTCTCCTTTCGAGTTTGATCTGATATTTTCTTTACATCGTTGAAATTTAAATCTAAACATTATCTCAAACTAAAAAACTAAATTTGAATAAACTTAAAAAAAACTGAACAAATTTCGAATCTGAACAAAATTCGAGTTTGAAAAAATTTCAAATCTGAACAAATTTCGAATATGACCAAAATTCAAATTTTAACAGATTTCATATCTGAACAAATTTTGAATACAAACAAAAATCAAATTAAAAAATGAATAATGTTCAAATTATTAAATTTGTTCACATGCAAAAACTATTCAAATTTATAAAATGTTCATGTTAAAGAATTGTTCAAAATTTAAAATGTGCGTATTTAATATTTGTTCAAATAAAGAACATATTTAAGAAAAAAGAAAGGAAAACTAGGCAAATACCAGACCGAACCAGGAAAGATCACGTGAAAAAACCGAACAGAAAAAAGAAAACCTGTTAACACAGAGCTTATTGGGCCCGGACTAGAACGTTGAGGTGATCAGACGTGCGTTATTAGTATGCGCGTGGGGCGATAAATAGGAATTGCCTACCTCATCAAAAAATAAAAAGGAATTGTCTGGAATTGCGGGTTTCGGGTGGCACGCGGTACCCATACACACTTTCAGAATTCCGAGGCCTATCCTCGGCCATGTGCCAGCCCAAACATACTTTTTTCTGTTATGTCGATCTCTTTCCATGTCTTAAAATTCAGAACACTGCAGAGAGGACAAATTGGCAGCTGGCAGCACCATGAGTCCATGACTACCTGCCATCCATCTAGGCATAGCCTGGGAGTCATCGTCATCAGATTATGAAAGTGATCAGTCTGTCAACATGGACCATTGTATGAATTTGAATATTACATATAAAGAAATGGATCCTGAAAAAAACTGCTCCTCGGTCGCTTCCGAGCGACTAGGGGATGGAAACCCTAGTCCAACGCCTCCCTCCTACTCCCCCTCCTTCCTAGTTGCGGCCGGCGTGAGCCGCCGGGCGAAGTCTGTCCGGTGTCGGCGGCGGCTGGCTCTTCTCTACCCGGCGCGCGAAGGCACGGATTCGTCGTCGACAAAGACGACGCAGGGCAAAGAGGTACCAGTCCGCATCGGGCTACAGTTGGGCCGGGTGGGCTGTAAGCGGGTTGCGGTAAAGGAAGGGCGGTGGATGCTGGCGACTGCGCGTGGGCGGCAGGGAAAAGGGGAAAGGAGCTGGGCTCGGCCCAGTTAGGGTTAGGAGCAGTTTTTATTTACTAAAAGCATTTTTCTATTTCTGTTTTTCCTTTTCTCTTTGTATTTTCAAATACAAAACTGTTTTGAATAATTTCAAAATACGAGAACTTCTGTAAACATTTCAAAATATTGCGAGGCCCTTGTAACAATTTGGTCTCCATATATTTTGGGGTTTTCAAAATATTTTGAACCATTTGAATGTGTTTCTAATAGAGAGTGGAAGATAGGGTTAGGGTTTTGCTTTTATTTCTTGCAAGCATTTTAAATGATGATGCTCATGAATGCACAAACATTTCCTAATTACTATTTGGTAAAACTAGGGTTGTCATACACATACTCATTGCTTATTATATAGAAATCATAGACAATTCATCCTATGCCTTCAGGAACATGGGATCTACTCACAAGTGGCAAACATGATATGGACCAGTAGCATATGGAATACAACACAATCTGAAAATATAGTTTCTCCACCAAATAAAGACAAGATGTCAATCACAAACATGTAAATAGCCCTTAAAATAATATCTAGGGTTCAATCAATCACAAACTATGAGGGAAACGAGATGGTGATGGTGGTAATGATCGATTGATGTTGTTGGTGGAGATGTTGATGGAGAGGCAACCCTCTACGCCTAGGAGGAGAGGTGATGACGATGGCGTTGATTTCCCCCTCATCGGAGGCTCCGGTGCAGCAGGATTTGCCATCTCCCGAATTAGGAGAGGACTTTTGCCTCTGTCGCCGCCTCTGTAAATCGTGGGAAAAATATGGCATAGGTTTTTTGGCGATACGGAGGCGTCTGTCAAAAGGAGAAGCCGAGGCGATGCTTGTGGTCCAAAAGAGCATGGGTTGCGCGCCTAGGGGGTGGGCGTGCCACCTGCCCTCTTTTGGGCCTCACGGATCCCCTCGCTTCATTATTTGGCCCATGGTCCTTCTCTAGGCGAAAAACTCATCAGGTATTTTTCTTTGATTTATTGACGTCCAGAAGGTCCTAAAACAGCAAAAACATGAAAAGGAGGTTTTTTGCCTCCGAGAAATTAAATACCAATGAAAGGGACTTTGTAGGAAAGTCCAATAAATCAACTAAATATGCATAAATAATGATAGAACCTGATAAATATGATTCTAAACAGAACATTGAAGGGTTTCGCAGCATAGTAAATCAAAAAAATTCTACGGATGCGAACGGGAAAGCCAAGATCTAATCTAGGAGATGCAAACAACGAGGGGGGATAGATGAGATCTTCATACCCTTGAAGATTCGCACAGCGGAACGTTCGACGGAATGTGGGTGATGTAGTCGTACTCGCTTCTCCTCCTCGCGATCCGATCCGATCCGATCTAGCACCACAAGTGGCGATGCCTCCGAGAGATGCACACGTGCGGCACCTCGACGTCTCCTCCTTCCTCGGTCCAGCAAGTGGGGTGGAGAGATGGATTGGATCTACAACACGACGGCGCGGTGCAAGAGGTGGAGAGTTTCTGCGGCAGGGCTTCGCCTACGCGCAATCGGGAGGGAGAGAGAGAGGAGGGGCAGCAGGGCGACTAGGGTTGAGGTGGAGGTGTAGGGGGAGGGTGCGCCCCCAGCCCTCTTTATATAGAGGGGTGGGCGGCCAGCCCTATCCCCTTCCCCAAGACCTAGGATGGCGGCCAAGGAGGGAGGAGTGGGGGGCAAGTTCCCCTCCCTCCCTTCTAGAAGCTCCCCTAGGGTTTCCTAGGTGTTTGGCTGGATAGGCCCTATGGGGCCTTGTGCCCCTGGCCCAGTGCGGCCAGGGAACTCCCTCATAGGCCCATGCCCCCTCCCGACAAGTGGGACCACGTTGGTCCCACTCCGGAAGGTTCTAGAAGCTTCCGGTACTATACCGATTAACCCGAAAGAATTCCGAACTCAAAAAACTGCATTGCCTTATATGAATCTTATTCTCCGGACCATTCCGGAACCTATCGTGATGTCCTGGATCTCATCCGAGACTCTGAACAAAAACTCATAAACCAATTATCCAATCTATCCTAGCGTCGAGACACGTTAAGTGTGTGACCCTTCGGGTTCGAGAATATGCAGACATGATCTTATATCAATAATCAACAGCGGGGTCTGGAAACCCATATTGACTCCCACACATTCATCGATGATCATATCAGATGAACCACGATGCTAGGATTCAATCAATCCCATATATATATTCCCTTCGTCGCGCGATATTTTACTTGCCCGAGATTCGATCGTCGGTACCGTCATACCTAGTTCAATCTCGTTCACAGCAAGTACTTTACTCGTTCCGTAATCCGATATCACTTTGTGATTAACTCTTTAACCATGTGCTTGCAAGCGGTGTTGATATCGATTACCGAGTGGGCCTGAAGTATATCTCTCTGACTTGGGAGGGACAAATCCCATCTCGATACATACAACCCAACATGTACTTTCCGATCACCTGAGAGACACCTTTATGATCACCCTCTCATAGGATGACATTTGATGACCTCAAAGCTTTCATCCGATACCAGGGAGTTGCATTATCTCATGGTCTAAGGAATACAATATTTGATATAAGAAAAGCTTCGCAAAGACGAACACGATGACACGATCTAATTGCTCCGCTTATTTTGGGTATGTCCATCATATCATTCTCCCAATGATATGATCTCATTGTCAATCGACAACTCATGTCTATGGTTAGGAAACCTTAACCATCATTAATCAATGAGCTAGTCCATAGAGGCGTACTAGGGACACGGTGTTGTTCACAAACCACACAAGTATTAAAGTTTCCGCTTAATACAATTCTAGCATGGAATATAAACTTTATCATGAACAAGAATTATAATAATAACATCTTTATTATTGCCTCTAGGGCATAATTCCAACAGTCTCCCACTTGCACTAGAGTCAATAATCTAGTTTACATCTGGCAACAATCTAACACCCATGGCACTAAGGTGCTGATCATGTTTTGCACGTGGAAGAGGTTTAGTCAATGGATCTGCGACATTCAGATCTGTATGTACTTTGCTAATCTTCAGATCTCCATCTGCTATATAATCTCGGATTATATGAAACTTGCGGTTGATATGCTTGGTCTTTGGATGATATCTTGGTTCCTTAGCCAGTGCTATGGCGCCAGTGTTGTCACACAATATCTCTAGTGGGTCCAAGGCGCTTGGAACCACACCAAGCTCAGTGATGAAGTTCCTGATCCAAACTCCTTCACTTAACGCTTCTGCAGCAGCCATGTATTCCGCTTCTACTGTAGATCCCGCGATCACGCTTTGCTTGCAGCTTCTCCAGCTCACAGCTCCTCCATTCAAAATATAAACGTATCATGTTTGAGATTTAGAATCATCCTTGTCGGTGTCGAAACTAGCATCGACGTAACCCTTTACGACGAGTTGTTCATCACCTCCATAGACTAAGAACATTTCTTTAGTCCTATTCAAGTATTTTAGGATGTTCTTCACGGCTGTCCAGTGTTCCACTCCTGGATCACTTTGGTATCTGCTCGTCAAACTAAGAGCATTGGACACATCTGGTCTAGTACACAGCATGGCATACATGATAGAACCTATGGCCGAGGCATAAGGCACTTTGCTCATAGCTTCCGTATCATTTACCCTAGTTGGACACTGAGCCCTGCTCAATATCTTACCTGACAACATAGGCACTGAACCTTTCTTTGCCTTATCCATTCTGAACCTTTTCAGAACTTTGTCTAGGTATGTACTTTGGCTTAAAGCTATCAGGCGTCTTTGTCTATCTCTATAGATTTTGATGCCCAATATATAAGCAGCTTCCCCTAGGTCTTTCATTGAAAAACATTTGTTCAAATAACTCTTCACATCGTTAAGCATGTCAATGTCATTTCCAATAATCAATATGTCATCCACATATAGTACCAGAAATGTCACTGAGCTCCCACTCACTTTCTTGTAGATACAAGCTTCATAGCAATTTGGAACAAATCCAAAGCTCTTGATCACTTGATCAAAACGAAGGTTCCAACTCCGAGATGCTTGCTTCAGTCCATAAATGGAACGCTGAAGTTTGCATACTTTATCAGCATCCTTAGGATCGACAAAACCTTCGGGTTGTATCATATACAACTCTTCATCAATGTTGCCATTGAGGAATGCAGTCTTGACATCCATCTGCCATATTTCATAATCATGAAACGCAGCAATTGCTAATAAAATCTGAATGGACTTAAACATCGCTAGGGAGAGAAGGTCTCATCGTAGTCAACACCTTGAACTTCTCGAAAACCTTTCGCGACAAGTCATGCTTTATAGACGGTAACGTTACCATCCGCGTCCGTTTTCTTCTTGAAAATCCATTTGCACTCAACGGCCTTTCGGTCGCTAGGAGGGTCCACCAAAGTCCATACTTGGTTTTCGCTCATGGATCCCAATTCGGATTTCATGTCCTCTAGCCATTTCTCAGAGTCTGGGCTCATCATCGCTTCCTCATAGTTCACAGGTTCACTGTCTTCTACCAATAAGACAGTCAAGACAGGGTTGTCGTACCACTCAGGAGGGGCACGCGACCTTGTCGACCTGCGATGTTCAGTAGTAGCATCGTCTGAAGCTTCATGATCCTTGTCATTAGCTTCCTCTATTGTTGGTGCAGGCGGCACTGGAACAATTTCAGGTGCTGCGCTACTCTCCAACTCAAGAGAAGGTTCAACAACCTCGTCTAGCTCTACTTTCCTCCCACTCACTTCTTTCGAGAGAAACTCCTTCTCAAGAAAGGATCCGTTCTTTGCGACAAACACTTTGCCTTCGGTTCTGTGGTAGAAGGTATACCCAATAGTTTCCTTAGGGTATCCTATGAAGACGCATTTCTCCGCTTTGGGTTCGAGCTTGTCCGGCATCAACTTCTTGACGTAAGCTTCGCATCCCCAAACTTTAAGAAACGACAACTTAGGTTTAGCACCAAACCATAGTTCATACGGTGTCGTCTAAACGGATTTAGATGGTGCCCTATTTAAAGTGAATGCAGCGGTTTCTAATGCATAACCCCAAAATGATAACGGCAAATCAGTAAGAGACATCATTGATCGGACCATATCTAATAGAGTTTGATTCCGGCGTTCAGACACACCATTGCGCTGTGGTGTTCCGGGTGGCGTGAGTTGCGAAACGATTCCGCTTGCTTTAAGATGCGTGAGAAAATCATAACTCAAATATTCACCTCCACGATCGGATCGTAGAAACTTAATTTTTCTGTTATGATGGTTCTCCACTTCATTCTGAAATTCCTTGAACTTTTCAAATGTTTTAGATTTATGTTTCATCAAATAGATATACCCATATCTACTTAAGTCATCGGTAAAAGTGAGAAAATAGCGATATCCACCACGCGTCGAAACACTCATCGGTCCGCATACATCGGTATGTATGATTTCCAACAAGTCCGTTGCTCGCTCCATCATACCGGAGAACGGGGTTTTGATCATCTTGCCCATGAGGCATGGTTCGCATGTGTCAAATGATTCAAAATCAAGAGACTCCAAAAGTCCATCAGAATGGAGCTTCTTCATGCACTTTACACCAATATGACCTAGACGACAGTGCCACAGATAAGTAGTATTATCACTATCTACCTTGCATCTCTTAGCCTCAATGTTATGGATGTGTGTTTCATCCCTTTCAAGATTCAGAAGAAATAAACCATTCACAGCAGGTGCATGACCATAAAATATGTTACCCATATAAATAGAACAACCATTATTCTCAGATTTAAATGAATAACCGTCTTGCAATAAACACGATCCAGATATGATGTTCATGCTCAACGCAGGCACATAATAACACTTATTGAGGTTTAAAACTAATCCCGAAGGTAAAACTAAGGAGAGCGTGCCGACGGCCATCACATCAACTCTTGATCCGTTGCCAACGCGCATCGTCACCTCATCCCTCGCAAGCCACCGTCTATTCCGTAGCTCCTGTTTCGAGTTACAAATATTAGCAACTGAACCAGTATCAAATACCCAGGCACTACAACGAGGGCTAGTAAGGAAAACATCAATAACATGTATATCAAATATACCTTTGATGGTGCTAGCCTTCTTGTCCGCTAAGTACTTCAGACATTTGCGCTTCCAGTGACCCTTGTCCTTGCAGTAGAAGCACTCAGTGTCCGGCTTAGGTCCAGACTTGAGCTTCTTCTCAGCAGGGGCAACGCGCTTGCCGCCGACTTTCTTGAAGGGCTTCTTTGCACCCTTACCTTTCTTAAAGCTGGGGGGCTTGTTGACCATCAACACATGATTATCCTTTTTGATGTCCACCTCCGCAGCCTTCAGCTTAGCGAAGAGCTCGGTGATCGTATCGGTGGAACAAATCTGATTATGAGTAACTACAAAACTTTTGTAGCTAGGAGGGAGTGATTGCAGAACCCTGTCAATCTTGAGCTCCTCTGGAATCTTGCAGTCCAGTTGCTCAAGGCGTTGAGTGTAGCCCGACATCTTAATGGCGTGCTCACTAACGGAACTCCCTTCCTCCATCTTGCAGTTAAAGAATTTCTCAGAGATCTCATATCTCTCAGAACGGGCCTGAGTCTGGAACATAGTTTTCAGTTCCTTGAGGATCTCATAGGGCCCAGGGTAATCTTCAAAACGATTTTGAAGGTCCGATTCCATAGCAAACAACATGGTGCTCTTAATCACACCATAATCATCTTTGCGCGACTGATAAATAGCTTTCTCATCAGCCGGCGCATCTACAGCAGGGGCGTCACCTAGCGCATCTTCAAGGACATAGTCCTTTTGTCTGCCAGCAAGAATGATTCTCAGATTGCGGAACCAGTTGGTGAAGTTAAACCCATTGTTTCTAAGCTTTTCTTTCTCAGCAAAAACGTTGAAGTTGAAGTTGGACTTAGCCATTTGATCTACAATATTTGCAAGTACAAATTAGACTATGTTCATGATAACTAGTTCAACTTTAATCAAATTACTAGACGAACTCCCACTAAATTCAACATCCCTCAAGTTGTTTAGTGAACATGATCCAAATTCACCACACCTAATCCGATCTTCACGAGAAGAGATATTGTTTCAATGGTGGACAACGAAGTGTCGATCATATGTTGGAGATATGCCCTAGAGGCAATAATAAATATAGTTATTATTATATCTTTGTGTTTATGATAAATGTTTGCATTCATGCTATAATAGTATTAACAAGGAAACCATTAATACTTGTGTGAATTGTAAACTTAATTTGAAGTCCCTAGTATAGCCTCTATACTTCACTAGCTTGTTGGTTGATTGATGATGTGGTTTCTTTGTCATGAACATTGAGATGTTATCAACAACAAGATCATATCGTTAGGAGAATGATATGGTGGACATACTCCTATAGATAAGCGTAGCATAAAGATCAAGTCATTTCAATAGTTCAATTGCTATATGCTTTCTGATACATAGTAACCTAATTCCTTCGACCATGAGATCATGCATATCACCTTTACTGGATGGATGCTTTGATGTCATCAAACACCACACCGTAACAGGGTGGCTATAAAGGTGGTATTGAGTGTTCGGAAAGTATTGGTTGAAACACATGGATCAAGAGTGGGATTTGTCCATCCACATGACGGATAGATATTCTCTGGGCCCTCTCGGTGAAATGTCATCCAATTAGCTTGCAAGCATGTGACTGGGTCACAAGGGATCACATATCACGGGAACGAGAAAAGAGTACTTATCAGTAACGAGGTTGAACTAGGTATGCAGAGATACCGACGATCATAACCTCGGATAAGTAACATATCGTGAGACAAAAGGAAATTGGTATCGTATGTAAGTGGTTCATTCGATCGCAAAGTAATCGTAGAAATATGTGGGAGCCATATGAATTTCCAGATTCCTCTATTGGTTATTGTTCGGAGAAGTGTCTCGATCATGTCTGCATAATTCACGAACCGTAGGGAGACACACTTAAGGATTCGACGTTGTTTGAGTAGTTATGGTATTATGAGAAAGAGACCGAATGTTGTTCGGAGTCTCGGATGGGATCCGGGATATCACGAGGTGATCCGGAATGGTCCGGAGAATAAGATTCATATAAGGAAAGTCCCGTTTCGGAGTTCGGGAATGATTCCGGTGTTTTCATCGGGAACATTCTAGAAGGTCCCGGAATGTCCGGCACTCCGGAGGGGAAGGGGTACATGAATGTGTCATTGCATGTTGGAATGATTGCATCATGTACTAAGTGTTCTCGCTGTCCGAAATAAAGGGTTAATTCAAATCCTAATTGAAAAAGTCAAACTGCCAGTTTTCGGTCAAACTGCCAGTTTTCGGAAAGAGGAGAAAGAGGAGGAGGTTGAAACCGACTTGGGGAGGAGTCCCTCCTCTCCAAGCCGGCGCCCCACCAAGGCCGAGTTGGGGAGGGACTCCACTCCCTCCCCTTGGCCGCCGGCCCTCCCACCTATAAAGGGAGGGGCAGGGCTCCCCTCTCTACACAACACTACTAGTTCCTACCCTCTAAACTAAACCCTAGATCTAAACCCCGGTTTAGAGCTATTTTGGTTTAGAGCCTTCTAATTGGTTTAGAGCCCTCTAATTGGTGTGTCTAATTACTAGACCACTAATAGCCTCTCTCATAAGCTCCACCATACTCGCACCGGCTTAAGGCGAAGCCCTGCGGGATCTCCCCTCTACTTCCGGTACCACGCCGTTGTGCTGCCGGAATCGCGAGGAGAGTGCTACAACCTCCGCTGCCTGCTGGAACAAGGGAGAGGAAGGTCTTCGTCGAGTACCGAACGTGTGACCGACTGCGGGGGCGCTGCTGGAACGTGGCGCCGGAAGGATCGTCTACACGATCTTGAGATCGGAAAGAGTACGACTACATCACCCACGAGAATCTGCTCTCGTTAAACACTTTGGAATCTTCGAGGGTGAGTTATTCCATCGACTCGTTGCTACAATCTAGTAGATAGATCTTGGCTTGTTTGTTTGTATGCGATAGAAAATTTTTGTTTTCCATGCTACGAACCCCTACAGTGGTATCAGAGCCGTGTCTATATGTAGATCTGTTGCAAGAGTAGAACACAATGGTCATTGTGGGCGTTGATGCTTTTATTGTAGATTGCTTTTTGTGTACTTTGCATCTTGCGGTATGTTGGGATGAAGCGGCCCGGGCTAACCTTACATGACATCGTTCATGAGACTTGCTCCACGCTTAACATGCAACTTGTATTGCATAAGTGGCTTTGCGGGTGCCTGTTTCTCCTAGCATAGTAAAGATCCAATTTACAACGGGTAATCAACAATGCTAGTATCAATGTTGTGGTTCTTGTTCGTAGGTTAGAACGACACTTATGGAAAGCCCCAAACCACGTAAAATATGCAAAGAAAGTAGAAGCGTCTAACTTTGTTTTGCAGGGGTGTGCAGTGATGTGATATGGCCATGATTGTGATTATATTTGATGTATGCAATGTTCCTTATTGTAAGTTGGCAACCGGCAGGAGCCATATGGTTGTCTTTAATTTCTGTTAAGACCTGCGTGTCTATTCAAAATAGTTGTAATAGTTGAAGCTGGTGGACGACAACCATGAAGAAGCGTCATTGACCTTGATGCTATGCCGGTGATGATGGAGATCATATTCGTGCTTGAAGATGGAGATCGGAAGCACAAAGAAGAAAGGCCATATCATATCACATATTATGAATTGCATGTGATGTTAATCCTTTATGCATCTTGTATTGCTTAGTAGACGACGGTAGCATTATAAGATGATCCCTCATGCACATAAATTTCAAGTTCTGAAGTGTTCACCCTTAGTATGCACCGTTGCCAAAGCTTGTTGCTTCGAAGCACCACGTGATGATCGGGTGTCTTTGATTCCGCGGGTGAATACAACGTAAGCAAGCCAGATTTGCTTATGCGGTAACTAAGGTTTGATCTTGACGAGCCTAGCATGTACAGACATGGCCTCAGGAACACGGATCGCCGAAAGGCAAAGCATGAATCATATAGTAGATATGATGAACATGATGATTGTTCGCCATTAAAACTATATCGGCTCTCGTGATGATCGGTGTTGATATAGTAGTTTTGGTTCGTGTGATCACTAAAACAATGTGAGGGATGTTGTTTTGAGTGGGAGTTCACCTAGTTTAATTTCATTAATTAATTTGAACTCAATTTGTCATAAACTTAGTCTAAACTATTGCAAATATGTTGTAGATCAATGGCAGCCCCTACCATCAATTTTAATGCGTTCCTAGAGAAAGAAAAGTTGAAAAACAATGGAAGCAACTTCGCGGATTGGTTCCGCAATTTGAGGATTGTCCTCACAGCTGGTAATTTGACCTATGTGCTGGATGCACCGCTAGGTGACCCACCTGCAGCTGATGCTACCGATGAAGTAAAGAATGTTTACCTCGCTCGGAAGAATCAGTACTCCATAGTTCAGTGTGCTATCTTGTATGGTTTAGAATCGGAGCTTCAGAAAAGGTTTGAAGAGTCAGATCCATATGATATTGTCGAGGATCTCAAATTAATTTTTGAGACTCATGCGGCAATTGAAAGTTATGAAGCTTCTGAAAAGTTCTTTAACTGCAAGATGGAAGAGGGTAGCTCCGTCAGTGAGCATGTGCTTAAGATGTCTGGGCACGCAAATAAACTTAAAAGTTTGGGTATAGTGATTCCTAATACTTTGGGAGTTTACCGCATCCTCCAATCACTACCACCAAGTTACAAGAACTTTGTGATGAACTACAACATGCAGAACATGAACAAAGAGTTGCCAGAACTATTTGCTATGTTAAAATCTGCAGAAGTGGAGATCAAGAAAGAGCACCAAGTGTTGATGGTCAATAAGACCACCAAATTCAAGAAAGGCAAGTCTAAGCAAAAGGGACACTTCAAGAAGGGTGGTAAGAAAGTTACCATGCCAACGAAGAAGACCAAGGCTGGACCTAAGCCTGAAACTGAGTGCTTTTACTGCAAGGGAGAAGGTCACTGGAAGCGGAATTGCCCAAAGTACTTGGCGGATTTGAAGAACGGCAACATCAAGAAGAAAGGTATATTTGATATACATGTTATTGATGTGTATCTCACTAGTATTCGTAGTAGTGCCTGGGTATTTGATACTGGTTCGGTTGCTCATATTTGTAACTCGAAACAGGAGCTGCAGAATAAACGGAAGCTAGCGAAGAACGAGGTGTCGATGCGTGTGGGAAACGGATCAAAGGTTGATGTGATCGCGGTCGGCACGCTACCTCTTCATCTACCATCGGGATTAGTTTTATACTTAAATAATTGTTATTTGGTGCCTGCGTTGAGCATGAACATTATATCGGGATCTTGTTTATTGCGAGACGGTTACTTGTTTAAATCAGAGAATAATGGTTGTTCGATTTATATGAGTAATATGTTTTACGCACATGCACCTTTGATAGATGGTCTATTCTTATTGAATCTCGATAGTAGAAATACACATCTTAATAACATTGAAGCTAAACGTTTGAAATCAAGCGATAATTCGACCTATATGTGGCACTGTCGTCTTGGTCACATTGGAGTGAAACGTATGAAGAAACTCCATTCCGATGGACTTCTTGAATCACTTGATTTTGAATCACTTGAAAGATGCGAAGCATGTCTGATGGGTAAAATGACTAAGACTCCATTTTCTGGTATAATGGAGCGAGCTACGGACTTATTGGAAATCATACATACCGATGTGTGTGGTCCAATGAGTGTAGCATCGCGCGGTGGTTATCGTTATGTTCTTACCTTCACGGATGATTTGAGTAGATATGGGTATATCTATTTCATGAAACATAAGTCCGAAACTTTCGAGAAGTTTAAGGAGTTTCAAAGTGAGGTAGAGAATCAACGTAACAAGAAGATTAAATTTCTACGTTCTGATCGTGGAGGTGAATATCTAAGTTACGAGTTTGGCGAGCATTTAAAGAAGTGCGGAATACTTTCACAATTGACACCGCCGGGAACACCACAGCGTAATGGTGTGTCCGAACGTCGTAATCGAACTCTCTTAGATATGGTTCGTTCTATGATGTCACTTACAGATTTACCGCTATCATTTTGGGGTTATGCATTAGAAACAGCCGCATTCACTTTAAATAGGGCACCATCTAAATCCGTTGAAACGACACCGTATGAATTATGGTTTGGGAAGAAACCTAAATTGTCGTTCCTTAAAGTTTGGGGATGCGAAGCCTATGTAAAGAAGTTACAGCCGGACAAGCTTGAACCCAAAGCGGAAAAATGCGTCTTCATAGGATACCCAAAGGAAACTATTGGGTATACCTTCTATCATAGATCCGAAGGCAAAATCTTCGTTGCCAAGAATGGATCCTTTCTAGAGAAGGAATTTCTCTCGAAAGAAGTGACTGGAAGGAAAGTAGAACTCGACGAGGTTGTCGAACCTTCTCTCGAAATTGCGAGTAGCGCAGCACCGGAAGAAGTTCCTGTGGTGCCTGCACCAATAAGAGAGGAAGCTAATGATGATGATCATGAAACTTCGGTTGAAGTTGCTACAGAGCCTCGGAGGTCAACGAGAACTCGTACCACTCCAGATTGGTATGATTCCGTTATGAATGTCATGTTGGTGGACAACACCGATGACCCCGAGACATATGAGGAAGCGATGATGAGCCCAGATTCCAATAAATGGCAAGAAGCCATGAAATCCGAGATTGGATCCATGTACGAAAACCAAGTATGGACTTTGGTGGACTTACCGGATGGCCGGAAGGCTGTCGAGAACAAATGGATTTTCAAGAAGAAAACAGATGCTGATGGTAATGTTACTGTCTATAAAGCTCGACTTGTCGCAAAAGGGTTTCGACAAATTCAAGGAGTTGACTACGATGAGACTTTCTCACCAGTAGCGAAGCTAAAGTCTGTGAGGATTATGTTAGCAATCGCTGCATATTATGATTATGAGATATGGCAGATGGATGTCAAAACAGCATTCCTCAATGGAGACATTGATGAAGAGTTGTATATGATGCAACCCAAAGGTTTTGTCGATCCTAAAGATGCTAACAAGGTATGCAAGCTTCAACGGTCCATCTATGGATTGAAGCAAGCATCCCGAAGTTGGAATCAACGTTTTGATAAGGTAATCAAAAGTTTTGGTTTTATACAAACTTATGGAGAAGCTTGTATTTACAAGAAAGTGAGTGGGAGCTCTGTAGCATTCTTAATACTGTATGTGGATGACATATTGTTGATTGGGAATGATGTAGACCTTCTTAATAGTGTCAAGGAATATTTGAATAATAGTTTTTCAATGAAGGATCTTGGCGAAGCAGCTTACATATTAGGCATAAAGATTTATAGAGATAGATCGAAACGCCAAATATCATTGTCACAAAGTACATATTTGGACAAAGTTCTAAAGAGGTTTGGAATGGAAGATAGCAAGAAAGGGTTCTTGCCCATGTTGCCCAATACGACCTTGAGTAAAACTCAAAGTCCGACATCGGCAGAAGATAGAGAAAGGATGAGTAAGACTCCCTATGCCTCAGCCATAGGATCTCTAATGTATGCCATGCTATGTACTAGACCCGACATTGCATATGCTGTTAGTTTAACTAGCAGATATCAAAGTGATCCAGGAGTGGATCATTGGACAGCGGTCAAAAACATCCTTAAGTACTTGAGAAGAACTAAGGATATGGTTCTTTCTTATGGAGGTGATGAACAGCTCGTTGTTAATGGTTACACCGATGCTAGTTGGAACACTGATCCGGATGATTCTAAATCACAATCTGGATACGTATTTATTTTGAATGGTGCAGCAGTTAGCTGGAGGAGTGCAAAGCAAAGCGTTGTGGCGAGATCTTCAACTGAATCGGAATACATGGCTGCTTCGGAGGCTTCACAAGAAGCGATATGGATGAAAGAGTTCATTACAGAGCTGGGTGTGGTTCCTAGTGCGCTGGACCCAATGTCTATCTACTGTGATAACATGGGCGCCATAGCCAATGCGCAAGAACCAAGGTCACACAAGAAGCTGAAGCATATCAAGCTACGTTTTCACGCTATTCGAGAACATATCCAGGATGGGGATATAAAGATTTGCAAAGTACACACAGATCTGAATGTGGCGGATCCGTTGACTAAACCTCTCCCGAGGGCAAAACATGACCAACACCAAACTGCCATGGGTGTTCGGTATATTACCATGTAATCTAGATTAGATGACTCTAGTGCAAGTGGGAGACTGTTGGAGATATGCCCTAGAGGCAATAATAAATATAGTTATTATTATATCTTTGTGTTTATGATAAATGTTTGCATTCATGCTATAATAGTATTAACAAGGAAACCATTAATACTTGTGTGAATTGTAAACTTAATTTGAAGTCCCTAGTATAGCCTCTATACTTCACTAGCTTGTTGGTTGATTGATGATGTGGTTTCTTTGTCATGAACATTGAGATGTTATCAACAACAAGATCATATCGTTAGGAGAATGATATGGTGGACATACTCCTATAGATAAGCGTAGCATAAAGATCAAGTCATTTCAATAGTTCAATTGCTATATGCTTTCTGATACATAGTAACCTAATTCCTTCGACCATGAGATCATGCATATCACCTTTACTGGATGGATGCTTTGATGTCATCAAACACCACACCGTAACAGGGTGGCTATAAAGGTGGTATTGAGTGTTCGGAAAGTATTGGTTGAAACACATGGATCAAGAGTGGGATTTGTCCATCCACATGACGGATAGATATTCTCTGGGCCCTCTCGGTGAAATGTCATCCAATTAGCTTGCAAGCATGTGACTGGGTCACAAGGGATCACATATCACGGGAACGAGAAAAGAGTACTTATCAGTAACGAGGTTGAACTAGGTATGCAGAGATACCGACGATCATAACCTCGGATAAGTAACATATCGTGAGACAAAAGGAAATTGGTATCGTATGTAAGTGGTTCATTCGATCGCAAAGTAATCGTAGAAATATGTGGGAGCCATATGAATTTCCAGATTCCTCTATTGGTTATTGTTCGGAGAAGTGTCTCGATCATGTCTGCATAATTCACGAACCGTAGGGAGACACACTTAAGGATTCGACGTTGTTTGAGTAGTTATGGTATTATGAGAAAGAGACCGAATGTTGTTCGGAGTCTCGGATGGGATCCGGGATATCACGAGGTGATCCGGAATGGTCCGGAGAATAAGATTCATATAAGGAAAGTCCCGTTTCGGAGTTCGGGAATGATTCCGGTGTTTTCATCGGGAACATTCTAGAAGGTCCCGGAATGTCCGGCACTCCGGAGGGGAAGGGGTACATGAATGTGTCATTGCATGTTGGAATGATTGCATCATGTACTAAGTGTTCTCGCTGTCCGAAATAAAGGGTTAATTCAAATCCTAATTGAAAAAGTCAAACTGCCAGTTTTCGGTCAAACTGCCAGTTTTCGGAAAGAGGAGAAAGAGGAGGAGGTTGAAACCGACTTGGGGAGGAGTCCCTCCTCTCCAAGCCGGCGCCCCACCAAGGCCGAGTTGGGGAGGGACTCCACTCCCTCCCCTTGGCCGCCGGCCCTCCCACCTATAAAGGGAGGGGCAGGGCTCCCCTCTCTACACAACACTACTAGTTCCTACCCTCTAAACTAAACCCTAGATCTAAACCCCGGTTTAGAGCTATTTTGGTTTAGAGCCTTCTAATTGGTTTAGAGCCCTCTAATTGGTGTGTCTAATTACTAGACCACTAATAGCCTCTCTCATAAGCTCCACCATACTCGCACCGGCTTAAGGCGAAGCCCTGCGGGATCTCCCCTCTACTTCCGGTACCACGCCGTTGTGCTGCCGGAATCGCGAGGAGAGTGCTACAACCTCCGCTGCCTGCTGGAACAAGGGAGAGGAAGGTCTTCGTCGAGTACCGAACGTGTGACCGACTGCGGGGGCGCTGCTGGAACGTGGCGCCGGAAGGATCGTCTACACGATCTTGAGATCGGAAAGAGTACGACTACATCACCCACGAGAATCTGCTCTCGTTAAACACTTTGGAATCTTCGAGGGTGAGTTATTCCATCGACTCGTTGCTACAATCTAGTAGATAGATCTTGGCTTGTTTGTTTGTATGCGATAGAAAATTTTTGTTTTCCATGCTACGAACCCCTACATCATATCATTCATATGACTCATGCTTAACCTTTCGGTTCTTTTGTTCCGAGGCCATGTCTGTACATGCTAGGCTCGTCAAGTCAAACCCAAGTATTTCCGCGTGTGCAAAACAGGCTTGCACCCGTTGTATGTGAACGTAGAGTTTATAGCACCCGATCATCACGTGATGCTTGAACACGACGAACTTTCGCAACGGTGAATACATGGGGAGAACACAGTTTTTATCTTGATCTTTAAGTGAGGAATCATCTTTTAATGCTACCGTCGCGATCTAAGCATAATAAGATACATAAAAGGATAAACATCACATGCATATAACTTTATGTGACATGGTATAGCCAATCTTCGCGCAATGATCTCCATCTTGTGCGTGCCGGCATGATGTCCATCACTCCACCATGATTGCCTCCACCACGAATAGCAACTACAACTATTGCTAACTACTTAGCGATAAAGTGAAACTATTAAATGGCGTATAAGAAGTTGACACACAGGTCATACACAATTATAAAGACAACCATATGGCTCCTGCTGGTTGTGTACTCATCGACATGCAAGTCGTGAAACATTAGAAAACATGATCATTTCATACAACATACACATCACATCTTGGGCCATACCATATCACAGAAAACACTCCCTGCCAAAACAAGTTAGACGCCTCTACTTTGTTGTTGCATGTTTTACGTGGCTTATGGGAGTAGCAAGCTAAGAACGATTCTTACCTATGGAAAGCCACAACAGTG
This sequence comes from Avena sativa, assembly GCA_916181665.1. Classification (NCBI taxonomy): domain Eukaryota; kingdom Viridiplantae; phylum Streptophyta; class Magnoliopsida; order Poales; family Poaceae; genus Avena; species Avena sativa. Next base: position 365,991,925 of record OV702295.1, read on the forward strand.
ATATTATGGTTGCCAAACTCCGGTGTAAATCCCATGAGAACTATAGTGAGAGAAACATGCATCCACCAGCCGCATGTTGGAACAAGCCACACGTCAAGTGCGGAGCCGGTCTCGCGAACGACGTCGCGTAAAGTTGGCCTGGACCGCTTCAATCTCACTATCTCGCGTCATAAGTACACAAACAAGAGGCTTGCACCAGAAAACATCAACGCCCGTAACAACCATGTTGCGTTCTACTCGTGAAACACATCTACGCATAGATCTAGCTCTGATACCACTGAAGGGTTTCGCAGCATAGTAAATCAAAAAAATTCTACGGATGCGAACGGGAAAGTCAAGATCTAATCTAGGAGATGCAAACAACGAGGGGGGATAGATGAGAACTTCATACCCTTGAAGATTCACACAGCGGAACGTTCGATGGAACGTGGGTGATGTAGTCGTACTCGCTTCTCCTCCTCGCGATCCGATCCGATCTAGCACCACAAGTGGCGATGCCTCCGAGAGATGCAGACGTGCGGCACCTCGACGTCTCCTCCTTCCTCGGTTCAGCAAGTGGGGTGGAGAGATGGATTGGATCTACAACGCGACGGCGCGGTGCAAGCGGTGGAGAGTTTCTGCGGCAGGGCTTCGCCTACGCGCAGTCGGGAGGGAGAGAGAGAGGAGGGGCAGCAGGGCGGCTAGGGCTGAGGAGGAGGTGTAGGGGGAGGGTGCGCCCACAGCCCTCTTTATATAGAGGGGTGGGCGTCCAGCCCTAGCCCCTTCCCCAAGCCCTAGGCTGGCGGCCAAGGAGGAAGGAGTGGGGGGAAGTTCCCCCTCCCTTCTAGAAGCTCCCCTAGGGTTTCCTAGGTGTTTGGCCGGCTGGGACCTATGGGGCCTTGTTCCCCTGGCCCAATGCGGCCAGGGCACTCCCTCATAGGCCCATGCCCCCTCCCGACAAGTGGGGCCACGTTGGTCCCACTCCGGAAGGTTCTAGAAGCTTCCGGTACTATACCGATTAACCCGAAAGAATTCCGAACTCAAAAACTGCATTGCCTTATATGAATCTTATTCTCCGGACCATTCCGGAACCTCTCGTGATGTCCTGGATCTCATCCGAGACTCCGAACAAAAACTCATAAACCAATTATCCAATCTATCCTAGCGTCGAGACACGTTAAGTGTGTGACCCTTCGGGTTCGAGAATATGCAGACATGATCTTATATCAATAATCAACAGCGGGGTCTGGAAACCCATATTGACTCCCACACATTCATCGATGATCATATCGGATGAACCACGATGTCAGGATTCAATCAATTCCATATATATATTCCCTTCGTCGCGCGATATTTTACTTGCCCGATATTCGATCGTCGGTACCGTCATACCTAGTTCAATCTTGTTCACAACAAGTACTTTACTCGTTCCGTAATCCAATATCACTTTGTGATTAACTCCTTAACCACGTGCTTGCAAGCGGTGTTGATATCGATTACTGAGTGGGCCCGAAGTATATCTCTCCGACTTGGGAGGGACAAATCCCATCTCGATACATACAACCCAACAGGTACTTTCCGATCACCTGAGAGACACCTTTATGATCACCCTCTCATAGGATGACGTTTGATGACCTCAAAGCTTTCATACGATACCAGGGAGTTGCATTATCTCATGGTCTAAGGAATACAATATTTGACATAAGAAAAGCTTCGCAAAGACGAACACGATGACACGATCTAATTGCTCCGCTTAGTTTGGGTCTGTCCATCATATCATTCTCCCAATGATATGATCTCATTATCAATCAACAACTCATGTATATGGTTAGGAAACCTTAACCATCATTAATCAATGAGCTAGTCCATAGAGGCGTACTAGGGACACAGTGTTGTTCACAAACCACACAAGTATTAAAGTTTCCACTTAATACAATTCTAGCATGGAATATAAACTTTATCATGAACAAGAATTATAATAATAACATCTTTATTATTGCCTCTAGGGCATAATTCCAACAAACATATAAGTCCTAAAAATGATGATGTGGAATGCACATATTAGTTATCAAGATGGTTGGTTACGTGCAGTCTCTAAAAAGACTTGGCTACCACATTAGCGAAGAGTTTGCTATGGACATAACTCTGAACTCTCTTCCTAGTGCGTATGGTCAGTTCATATCGAACTAGCACATGCAAGGTATGGATAAGAACCTCACTGAATTACATGAGATGCTCAAGCAGGCATAGGCGGATCTCAAGAAAGGCGCCAGTCAAGTGTTGATGGTGCAAAATAAGGCTTAGTATAAGAAAAGTTCTTGGACTAAGAAGAAGGCTAAGTCAGGAGGCAAGGCTCAGGACCCGGTCTCAAGCGCTTTCTTAGGGACTAAGCCATCTCCTTCATCCGGATCCACTTGATTCTATTGCAAGGCGGATAGCCACTGGAAAAGGAACTACAACAAGCATCTTGCTGACAAATCCAAGAGCGGAGGTGTGACGACCGACTCAGGTACGCTTATTTGCAATGTTATAGACATTTATATTGCTGATGCACCTAATAGTTCTTGGGTATATGATACCGGGTCAGTTATTCACATCTACAACTTGTTGCAAGGACTGGTAAGAACTAGGAGCGTGGCAAAAGGCGAGGTTGACATTCGAGTCAGCAACAAGGCGAGAGTCTCTGTGTTGGAAGTTGGCACGATACGGCTTCATTTACCTTATGGATTCATAATGGAGATACATAATTGTTATTATATTCTAGTGCTTAGTCAAGACATTATTTTTGCCTCATGTTTTATGAGACAAGGTTATGACTCAAATATTAAGAATAATGGTTGTTCTTTATATTTAAATGATATGTTTCACGGCTTTGCACCCATACAGGATGGGTTATTTATTTTTAATCTTGATGGTGAGTCAGTCTATAAGATAAATGTTAAAAGGTTGAAACCAAATGATCTAAATATGACTTACTTTTGGCACTGTCGACTTGGTCATATAAGTTGGAAACGCATGAAGAAGCTCCATGATGATGGACTCCGAACTTCATTCGACTTAGAGTTGTTCGAGACATGTGAATCTTGCCTACTCGGCAAAATGACCAAGACACCTTTTGCAAAGAGTTACGAAAGGGTGTCTGACTTATTGTGACTAGTACATAGTGATGTATGTGGTCCAATAAGCACGATAACCAGGGGTGGTTATGAGTACTTCATTACCTTCACTAATGATTTGAGTAGGTATGGATATATCTACTTAATGAAATACAAATCGAAAGCCTTTGAAAAGTTCAAACAATTTTAGAATGAAGTACATAATCAACTCGGCATGGACATAAAGTACATAGGTGGCGAGTACATGAGCCACGAGTTTGATGACCATATAAAGAGTTGTGAAATAGTTCCTCAACTCACTTCACCGGAAACACCACAGAGGAACAATGTCTCAGAACGGTGGAATCAGACCTTGTTGGACATGGTACGAATAGATCTGCCTTTATCATTTTGAGGTTATTGTCTAAAAACTGCAGCGTTCACACTAAATAGAGTACCATCAAAATCATTAGAGAAGATGCCGCATGATATGTGGATTGGCAAGAATCCAAAGTTTGTCTTTTCTTACGATTTGGGGATGTGAAGCATTTGTCAAGAGACTTTAGTCGAACAAGCTCACGACCAAGTCGGATAAGTGCATTTTTGTGGCATATTCGACAGAAACATTGGGTCACTACTTCTAAAACCGAGAAGAGGGCAAAGTGTTTGTCGCTCAGAATGGTGTATTCCTTGAGAAAGAGTTTCTTAGTCAGGGAGTCAGTGGGAGCACAGTGCAGATCGAAGAAATTCGAGAGGAACCTTCTAGTAGTGTGTTGGCAAAATCCTTAGAGGTTGAGCCGGTCGTGGTAGCTAAGCCGACAAATGCACCCGAATCACGAAAATCTGCCAGATTGCAAAGTGTTCGTGATGTATTACTGTTAGACAGTAATGAGTCGGTAACTTATTCGGAAGCGATGGTGAGATATGATTTTGAGTCATGGCTTGGAGCCATGAAATCTGAGTTAAAGTCCATGGATGAAAATCAAGTTTGGAACTTGGTTGATCTGCCAGACGGTGCAAGACACGTCGAGTGCAAATGGGTCTAATATGGATGGAAATGTTTCTATCTATAAAGCACGTCTTGTCACGAAGGGTGAAAGAACATGTTGGGCTCCCATGTGTGGTTTTGGTAATTAATGACAATCTTTATGGACTAATGTGTGTATTAAGTTATACTTGTAGGATTTGTCCATTGGCATTGCTTGGAGCATGTGTTGGCTTCAAGGTCGATGAAATACAAAGAAGATATGTTGTGCAAGCTCAATATGCGAGGTTGATGATGAGGAATTAAGAAAGGTGTTCCATCTTGAGAAGGGCAAGACCGTCTACATCGAGCTCAAGTGGAATGCTCAAGGCAAAGGTATAATCTTGATAGGTTTTCCCTTTTGCCGGTCTCTTGTTGTGTGTAGGAGACCGGGTTTAGGATAGATAACCGTACTATCAAGAGGGGCTCTCGAATGAGTAATTCGGTCACATTGTTCGAAGAGAGCTCAAACCTTTGCATACTTGCATCATCATATTTGGTTGTTATTTGGTCTTATTCATGTGAGCATACAGAGCTTGTGGTAATCTCCATAACAAGCTCTTGGTCATCAAAATCGGATCTTCCATTTGCATCTTATTGCGATTTTGATCTTGGCGGCTTTTTCGGTTTCTCACCAAGTGAGGCATCTCACATTATAATACATGATACTTTCTCACTTGGTTATAACCAATATTGGAATCGGGTCAATCGGAGTCACCAAGTAGCTTGTGTCGTCCTCTTTCCAACGCAATTGAAATCGGGTCAATCGGAGTCACCAATCAAAAGTTACGACCGTTTGAAGTTTGCCTATTTAATTTATAAAACAGAAAAAAGGAAGGGCATTTTATTTTTCTGGGCCGACCGGTACTACCGCAGCCTAGTACCGGTCGACCCAGTGCACGGCCCAGCTCTCAGAACAGCCCGGCTGTGGCTTCCAGTCCTACCGGCCTGGCCCGGTATTACCGCCCGGGTGGGCCGGTACTACCGGACGGCCCACTTTGTTTCCCAGCATAGTCTGCGCTAGTATGACCCGCTGCAGATCTGCTCGCGAGCCGCGGTGCTCTCTCGCGCGATCCGCCGCTGCCACTCGCGCGCTCAGCCCCGCGTGGTCCTGCCCGCTTGCCTCGCGGGCGCTGCCGCTGGGCCCAGCTGCTGCCACGCGCGCTGAGCCTCGCGGGCGTTGACCCTAGCTGCTGCCGCTGCGTCGAGCTGCTGCTCTGCTGCTGCGCGCGTGCATGCCTAGCTACTGATGCGCGCGTGCATGCTGCTGCGCTGGCCTCTGCTGCCGCCTGGCCCACTCGATGTGACGTGCGTCTCCCCAGCGTGGCTTGCCTGCCCCGCTCTTTGCTGGCCCCGTGCGATGGTCCTTGCTGCTGCTCTGTTTTCCTGGCGCGAGCGGTAGTACCGGCCCGTTCTGAAAAATGCCCCAAACGGATAGATTTTTAGGATCTCTATTTAAGGCTTTGCCCGTTTCAGTTTTAAGAGCTTCTCTCTCATCTATTAGGCTAAGTTTTGTCTACACTTGCTCTAGATCTTGAAGCTTGTCTAATCTTTTCCCTCCGATGATTCTTGCCCATATTTGAGTGGAAGAGAGAGGAGATCTAGACCAATGTTTTGATCTAACCGATTCATCTCTTTGTGAGTGCATCTTTGGGGATCTAGATTTTGGGGGATTTTGTGTCTCTCTTTGATTCCTCCTCTCTTGTTTCCCCAATAGCTTTAGTAGCTTTGTTGAAACTTGAGAGTGAGGGATTTGAGCACCTTTGTGGTGTTCTTGCCATTTGCATTTGGTGCATCGGTTTGAGTTCTCCTCGGAGGATTTGGTTTGAGTTACTCATTGGAGCTTGTCCCTCTTGGGTTCTTGGAACCCTAGACGGTTTTGTGGCCTTGGTGGCATTGTGGCCTTTTGTGGCATTTGTTGGGAGCCTCCAATTAAGTTGTGGAGAAGTTCCCCAACCTTGTGAGAGGTTCCGGTTGCCACCGACAAGTGCACCGATAGTGGAAGCGTGGATCGATCCCATTGGGGTGAGATTCACCGGAGAATAAGGGAGGCCTTTTGTGGCGTTGGTGGTTTGATACCACCTCCTCTCCAAACGAGACGTACTCCATGTTGGGTAAAATATCGGTGTCCCCGCGTGCCTCAGTTATCTCTATACCCGAGCTCTTTACTTATGCACTTTACATTGTGATAGCCTTCGTGCTTGAAGTAATATATATCTTGCTATCACTTTGTTGTTTGTATTGCTTAGCATAAGTTGTTGGTGCACATAGGTGAACCTTAGTTGTTCTAGGTTGTGCTTAACAAAGTAAACAGTAGTTTTATTTCGCCTTTGTTGAGCCACTCTAGGAAAAGTTTTAATCGCCTATTCACCCCCCCCCTCTAGGCGACATCCGTATCCTTTCAAAGGGGTTCCGATAGGTTCAAGGAGTTGACTACAATGAGATTTTCTCACCCGTAACGATTCTTAAGTCAGTTCGGATCTTTTTAGCTATAGTAGCCTATTTCGGCTATGAGATATGGCAAATGGATGTAAAGACCGCTTTCCTTAATGGAAATTTAACCAAGGACGTGTATATGATACATCCCGAGGGTTTTGTCGATCCGGCTAATGCTTACAAGGTATGAAAACTTCAGAAATCCATTTATGGGTTGAAGCAAGCATCCCAGAGTTGGAACATTCTTTTTGATGAGGTAGTCAAATCATTTGGCTTCATAAAAAATGATCATAATTCTTGTGTATACAAGAAGTTTAGTGCCATCAAAGTAAACTTTTTGGTCTTATATGTGGATGACATATTACTGATTGGAAATGATGTCCAAATGTTGCAAGAAACCAAAAAATCATTGGAAAGGAGTTTCTCAATGAAATACTTGGGTGAGGCAACTTACATTCTATGAATCATGATCTATAGAGATAGATACAGGCGGCTCATTAAATTGAGTCAGAGTACATATTTGGACAAAGTGTTGGAGAATTTCAACATGGAATCTTCTAAGAAGGGGTTCTTACTGATGTCCCATGGTGTAAAACTTAGCAAGACTCAGTGTCCTTCGACAACTGATGAGCAAAGTCGGATGAGTGTGATTCTGTATGCTTCGGTAATCGGATCCATCATGTTTGCCATGATTTGTACTAGGCCAAATATTTCCTATACTCTAAGTCTTGTGAGCGGATACGAGGCTGACCCTGGAGAAATCCACCGGGCGTCGGCTAAAAATATCCTCAAATACTTGAGAAGGACTAAGTATATGTTCCTAGTTTATGAAGGTGAGGATGAACTCAGTGTAAAGGGTTACATGGATGCAAGTTATCTCACTGACTCAGATGATTCTCGTTCGCAATCCGGATATGTGTTTGTAATAAATGGAGGGGCTGTGAAAATGGAAGAGTTCCAAGCAAGAGTCTGTGTCTGCGTCTACAATAGAGGCTTAATATATTGCCTCCTTGGAGGCAGCAAAGGAAGCCGTTTGGATGAGGAACTTCCTCATGGATCTTGGTGTGGTTCAGCGCTCGTCCAATCTGTTAGACGTTTATTGTGACAACAATGGTGCCATTGCACAAGCCAAGGAACCTAGACAACAACATAAGAACAAACATATACTCATGCGGTACCACATGATTCGCCAGTTTGTGGATCAAGGAGATATCAAGATATGGAAGGTACACACAAATGCAAATATTGCAGATCCATTAACAAAGACACTACCACAGCCGAAGCATGAGGCGCACTTGAGATCTATGGGCATTATATGCCTAGACATATGATGTCGGAAGATTGACTCTAGTGCAAGTGGGATACTATTGTGAATATGCCTAGAGGCAATCATGTATGATGTAATTCCCAATGTATTCATAAATTTATTGAGTTGTCCTAGCATGAACATCTGATATATATCATTGAATATATGATTCAGTTGTGGAACTATACAATCATGTTGCTCATACTAAATATCCTCAGTCATTGAGGTTGTTATGGACACACAACTTAGACTAATGTGAAAGTTGGTTGATGACTCGGTTCCACTTGTCATGGGCATGGTGATGCCATTCCGACTTACACTGATTCGTCTAAAGAGTTTAGCGAGTCGGATTGACCCATATTGAGATACAACGAACAAGTCTTCATTTCTATGTCTCAATCAATGTAATCCTTAGACCTGAGGTTGTTGCACAATCCGAGTTATGGATAACCGACTTTGGTTCTGTCAAACGTTGTTCCGTCACAGGGTAGTTGTAAAAGCAAAGTTCGGGTAGACTAAGAATCAAGCTGCATGATGTGGAAAAACAAGATGGGATTTTCCCCCTCCAACTGGAGAGATATTCTCTGGGCCCTCTCGTGTGATATGATTCGGAAAGCATGGACATGCACGACTCGGTTAAGTGTTAACCGAGGCGAGTGACTAAGAGTTAGGCGAATGAATCACATATCATGAATCGAGAAGAGAGTTGAGCTATTTAAGGGATGAGGATAATTCGCCTATAGCTTGATAGGAGCCACTACCGATTGATCGATTGCAAGTCGAACTCCAATCGTGTTCAAGTTTCTATGAGCCTGTGGGTCACACACTTAAGAGCGGGAGCAAGTCGTTTGGGTTGGACCCGAATAAGACATGGACTGGGTTAGCGAGTTGGACTCACAGTGACTCGTATAAGTTTTAGTGGATAGGCCACAAGTGAGTGGAGCCCAATTTCACTTCCTATATATATATACTAGGGTGCAGGATGCCCAAAGGGCACTGTTAGACCACTCCATCTGTTGAAAACCCTAGCCCTATTCATTCCAGTCGCCGTATCGGACCTAGCAGTATGTTGCCGGACCTCCTCCTCGTACATGTGGATACCGATAGTGACGAGGTTTAATCTCATCAATGCCCATTGTTATGGACTTGGGTTTTGGAGAAGATGGGGATGCTGGAGATCGCGGAACGGTTAACAGACAAGCAACCAGGGGACACGAGATTTACCTAGGTTCAGGCCCCCGGAGGGAAAACCCTACTCCTGCTTGTCTGCTCTTGATTACGACGGAACCGAAGATTACAGGGGTGCGCAGATTCGATCTGGCGTAGAGGCGTGTGTGCGAAAGTATGAGTCGAGAGATCTAGGTCGTGCCCTCCTGGCCTTTATATAGACTTAGGCAGGTCCTGGGCATAGACCTAGTCGGTTACAAGTTCTAGGGTTTTACCCCTTTGAATTTCCTATCTACGCTAGTCTTGCTCTCCAAGGATCCGAAGGCGTCATGGGCCTTGGCCACCCGAAAATCTTCATGGGCCAGCGTACGTCTGCCGTGGGCCTTCCTTGGGCTGGACCAGGTATGCTGATGTCACGCACCCGTAGGGTACAACCATGTCAGTAGCCCCCGATTGATCAGTCGAATCGTAGATTCGGCTGAGGACTCTTCCATCCTTCGGGTGCAATCATGTATTAATAGTATACGTATGTATGGATTGTTGATGCGTGTGCCTGAATCACCCGACGGATCAGGGTCAGTTAACTGTCTTGGGACGAAACAACACGATCTTCCTCAGGTTCGAGTCCCTTAACTCGAACCCGGAACATATGCTGGTGTAATTCTACTCAGGCCGCAGAGGACTTACAGGAGTGGAATTCCAATGGTTTTAATTGACGTACCCAACGCGTCCGTCAGGATTTTTCATCGCGCCTATTGGCACGGATCTATACTAGCAGAGCGCAGTCGTGTGCGTTGCCAGGCCATCAGATGATATCTGCGGGTCTTATCTTTGCATCGTAGACGCAGCATCCGAATATTTGTCACCGCGGAGGTGTTTCGGGTGGCCAAGGATAAACATTGCTCACTTAGCAATTTACTGGGGCAAAGTTGCCAAAAAAAGTTTTGCATATCTGATCCGAAAGATCGCAGTCGAAGAATTCATAGGGTGCGCGACCAGCGCTCCCTATGGGAGTAGCCCCCGAGTGTCTGTTCGAGTCGTAGACTCGAGCGGAGACTTTATTTAGGCATTTGTTCAGTGTTAAGTCCGTAGGACACAAAAAATTTCGGATGTTTAAATCCATCCTCCCTTTGGGAGTAGCCCCCGAGTCCGTAGTGGAGTCGTAGACTCGACGTAGGACTCGAAATTTTTTTTTATCTTTGTTCATCTTTCGGGTGCACGGCCATCGCTCCTGATAGGAGTAGCCCCCGAGTATTTGGTCGAATCTAAGATTCGAGTGAGTACTCTTAGCTGTGGAGCCGAAGAATTGTGGTTGGTGCTAGTATAGCTTTTGATGACATCAGTGCTGACGATCAATGACCTCAAGCGTCTGCTACGCCAGAGATGACTTGACTGGACGAACGTGGGTCCCACTTGCTGACCTTGAATTGACCGGTCATGCGCGGCGTGGAGATAATTACGGCGTCGCCTCGATTTCCGCGCGTTGTGGACGGCGTGGTAACGATGGTTCGTTGTGATGCTGACACGTGTATGGCCAGATCTGCCGTTGGCGTTAGGTCTTCTGGATGGACGGCTTTCGTGCATCGTCTTCGCCATTATAATCATTGGGGAAAACTGCAGTTTGTTTTCACCGCATCTACTCTTGTTTTCACTGCCTCCTTGTGCTCCAGAGGTTCTTGCTGCGCGCTGCGATATTCTTCCACATTTCCTTCTTCCGTCCGCACTCTCGCCGCCGGTGCCGCCGGAGCGCTATGGGGAAGACGAAGAAATCATCATCTGCGGTTGGTACCGGCGCCGCCGGAGGGAATAAAAGCGCCACCGCTACCCGTGTCACCGACGGTGGTTGGCGGCGGTCAGAGACGCGGGAGAGTGATCTCCGCAAACTGCGCGAGCGGGGTTTTATCCCGCAAGATAAGGAGGCCGTCAGACTCCCCGGCAACAAGGTAATCCCCTGTCCCCCAGCTGGGTATCGGGTTATGTTTCTTGCGTTTGTTTTGCGTGGGTTTTCTTTTCCAGTCCACAACTTCCTCCGTGGACTGCTCTTTTTCTATGGCATCTAGCTTCATCATCTGTCGCCCAATTCTCTTCTCCACATTGCTTGTTTCGTCACTTTCTGCGAGTGTTGGCTCAGCATCGAGCCGCACTTTGGCCTCTTCCGGAAGCTCTATTCTGTGAAGAGGCAATCCGGCTCGGATGGTGTGTATCCCATTGGGGGTTGCATCATCTCCCTTAGGGCCAATATTCTTTCCTTTTCCTTCTCTATGACTGAGTCTATTCAGTACTGGCGGAGGCGATGGTTTTACATTCGCGACTCCACAGTGGCTGGGCAAGATTTTGGTCTTGTTCCCTTTGACCCCTCCCAAAAGATTGAGCTGAAAAGGTCTTGGAAAAACAACATCTTGGATGGCGAGGTGGCGGAGATAGAGGCCCTTTACGGTCGGGTGGAGGATCTCCAGCTGATTCCTGAGAAGGAAGTGAACAGCGTGGACATCATCCGAACTTTTCTTGAGCGTCGGGTGCAGCCTCTCCAAGCGAGGGCGCACCCGATGTTTCTTTATTCTGGGCGCCGTGATCCGACGAGGGTTTCGGCTGAGAAAATCTCCGAGGGGGATCTTGACAGGACTCTTCGCGCGCTGCTGAAGTACAAAGCTAGAGAGGATATCCCGGGGAAGTCGCTGACTCCGCCATTTTCTTCGGCGCTGGTTGTTCCACAGGTGTAGATTCGTGCGCGTAGCGCTGTTTGTTGACTGCGCACTTATTTTCCCTTTGTTTGCTAACAAAGTCCCTTCTTTTTTGCAGAGCTTCAAGGTGTCGGGCATGATGCCTCCATTGCCCTAATTGTTTCCGAATGCACCGGATAATGACGTGGTGGACTCCGTGTCCGAACTTCCTTCGGCGCGTTCTCCGGCGGAAGATGCCGACGAGTCGAGTGAGGACCATACGCGCAAACAATTACGGAGCTCCAGCGATTCTTCGGATGCCTCGACTCCTCCGACTCCCAGAAACCCTCCGTGCCTTGAGCGTCATAGTGACGGGCATGGAGGCTCTTCCTCTCCCATTCCTACCATTCATGTGCGGGCTGCAGCGCCACACCCGCCAGCGAAGCGGAAGAAGGAAGAAAAGAAGGAAGAGAAAAATAAGGAGAAAAAGGAAGAGAAGAGAGCCCAAAGGGCTCCTCCTGTCTTTGACCTGAGTTTGCTGGACTCGTAAGTTTCTTGTTTTACTTGCTTGTCCTTTTTCCTTTGTTGATTGTGCACCTGTGCTGATTGCTTCATATGCATGCATTCCTCCAACGACTCCTCCAGTGATGGTGCTCGGGAGATGATGGGGGAGTCGAAAGTTGCGTCTCCTCCTCCGCAAACGGTGGCAACGTCAGGGGCACCGCTCCGAATCCTCCTCTGCAGGAGGTGCAGGTGGTTGCGCCTCAGAATTTGGCCAGCGGGCCTTCGGAGTCGCCATCAGAGCATGTAAGTACCTATGCTTCGTGCCATGGGGGGAGCCCCCGGGTGTCTTGAAAAATTTCGTGTCTTGTTCTTTTTTCAAATCTTCGGGGGGGAATCCCCCGAGTGTCTTCATGTGAAGATCTTGCTTTTATTCCTTTGCGTTGGGCGTAGCCCCCAAGTCCTTTTTTCCTTACTGCTGTTTCTTTTTCTGCAGCCTTTTGTATAGGAGGCCAAATGGCTGGTGCAGGAGCGCCTGGTGCTGGAGGCTAACCTCCGACAGCTTCAAGGTACCTGTTTGTTTTTGGTGCTTCTTTCATTTATTCCGGTCCTCCTCTCTGACGTTTGCTTGTTTCGAATGCAGAGGAGCATAATACTTCTCTCCGTGAGGTCGATGCTCTCAAGAAGAGCCTTGGTCAATCGGAGAAGACCGAGGCCGCCGTTTGTGCGAAGGAACGCCTTGAGCTAGAGCTGACTAAGGCAGCCGAAGCGAAGGAGCGTCTGCAGCAGGAGGCCACAGACCGTGAGGAGCAGCTGGCCACTGTTGCGGCTGCGCGTGAGAGAGAGGTGGCAGGCAAGCTCATGGCTGCTGCCAAGGCTGTTTCGGGTGAGTTTTGTATTTGTGATTATTTCTTCGTGTTTCTTGTCTTCTTATGTGCTGCTTTTCTTCATGTCTTCTCTTTTTGTCTCAGATGCCGCAGGCATCGAGTTTGACCGCAGCGCTCTAGAGCACAAGAGTGCTCTAGATGATGCTACTGCAGCGGTCGAAGATCGCTGCAGCACCGTCGTCGGCTCCCTTGCCAAGGCGAAGGAGGTCCTTGGCCGCTTCTACAAGGAGCTTGTCCCCAAGGGCGCGGCCCTCGATGATGTGGATGCTCTGGCGGAGGCTTTGTTAGCCGAAGCGCCTGTGGCGTACAAGCGCAAGCAGAAGGGCATCGGCGCGTCTGTCGGGCTGGCGATGGCCTTGGCGGCTGGGGCGGAGCTGGACCTGCCCCAGATCACCTCCCGGATGCCGACGACCGCAGATGGATCCGAGGTAGCCTTTGCTGCCTACTCTGCTCGCTGCAAGCGATATGGTCCAAAGCTCATTGATTTGCTATCGGAATATGCGCTGCGGCAGCAGGGGGAGGCCAAGGCTAGGCAGTATGGCTCCGAGGCAACTCAGGGTGCCGCGTCTTAGGCGTTGTAGATGTAGGATAGTTTGTAGTTTGCTTTTGCTGTAAATATTTTTTGAGGAACACCATCCTTGTGCCACGTAGTGGCCTTTATATGCTTAATGGATTCTTCTGAGTTGTTCTCTACCACCGTCTGAATGCTTGTGTCCTTTTCTTTTCTGCTGTTCTAGGTTCCTTCGGGTGCTGACCCTGTTGACACCTCGCCCGTGGCGCAGCTGCGGCCATCTTTGGATGACCCTTCTCAACTCGCTTTTCTTCGGGACCGTGTTTATAGTCTTGAGAGGGAGTTGCTTGTGTTGCATGGTCACACCGATGTTTGGAAGTCCAAGGTGGATCGCGGTGCAGCCAGAGAGGAGTACTTGATGGCGGAACTACTTCGGATATCTGAGCAGCTTCAATGTAAGTTGTTCTTTATTTCGAGCTGTAGCTCAGTTCTTCGGATGAGCCTGCTGGCCTTGCCTTTTAATTTGTGCCATTGTCGCAGGTGCTAACCTTGCTCCGAAGGAAGAGAAAGAGCGTGTCGCTGTTCGGGTCAATTGCTTGACTCAACAGGACATGGAGGCCGGTGGCTTCTTCTGGATGGATCGTGACCGTGCCATGGCTCTGGCGACGGTGCAGGATCGTGTGCACCAGGTGTCGCGGGTGCTTCGCCAGGTGCAGACGTCGCTTGCCTCGGTGCTGCACGTCATGTTTCCTTTGGATGTTGTGCCGACGAGCCTTGCGGGTCTTCTGTCGAAGTTTCGGAGCATGAGCAACGTCAAGGAGTTGGTGCGGCAACAGCTCGTCGCCGGAGTCAAGGCTGCTTTGTCTCTTGTGAGGCTGCACCGGCCTGATGTAGATTTTTCTGTCGTGGCAGCTGGGCCACCTCCTCGGCCGGATGGTGATGAGTGGGACATGCGTCCACATTATGCAGTTGTAAGGCAGTATGCCGAACAAGTTGTGGATTTGTTTGAGCAGCGTGCTCAGGTTATTCTTCAGAATAGGTAGTACCTGTAGAATAGATAGATGTAAAATTTGTATATTTCGACTGGGCATGTTGTGCCCTTTGTTGTAAAGGTTTATTTGTTGTAAGCACGCAGTGTTTTATTTGAGTACGTGTCCTTTTCGTTTGCCTGACGTTGTCAGCTACTCAGGTGTACACGCGTGATCCTCAGTCGATGAAATCGTGAGGTGGGGGGAGCCCCCGAGTGCGTTTGTAGCATAAAGTAAAAGTTGCAAAAATAGCGAACGGAAGTTTGGGGCGAGACACTTAGCTTTATTTATATCGTAATGGAGGAAGTACATTGTTCGGCTGAGTAGCCTTGGATGAAAAGCCTTATTGAAAGTAAAGGGGTAGGTAGCTAGGGGTAGAATCCGTCGCAAGTGCGCGATGTTCCATGGGTTGGAGTATGCGACTCTAGACTCCACGTGCTTGAGGCGATAGGCGCCACCTGGGATAACTTCGGTGATGATGTAGGGTCCTTCCCATGGTGACTCGAATTTCTTTGGTCGCGCTTGCTTGAGTCGCAAGACAAGATCTCCTTCGACGAAGGACCTTGGGCGTAGCCGGCGGCTGTGATAGTTGCGGAGACTCTGCTAGTACACCGCTGATCGAGCTGCTGCTATGTCTCTTGCTTCGTCGAGTGTGTCGACAGTGTCTTCGAGTGCAGCCGTGGATTCGGCTTCGTTGTATGCGACGACCCGGGGGGGCTGGTGGCGTACTTTGGCTGGTAGCACGGCCTCGGCTCCGTGCACCATGAAGAACAACGTGTAGCCGGTGGAGCCGTTTGGCGTAGTCCGTAAGCTCCATAGGACGGATGGGATCTCTTTCGTCCAGGCTCCAGCTTTCCATTCGAGTGGACTCATGAGGCGCTTCTTGATACCAGCGCCGATTAGGCCGTTGGCCTTTTCTACTTGCCCGTTTGTTTGCGGGTGTGCCACTGAGGCGTACGTGATGTTGATCCCAAGGTTTTTGCAGAAGTCCTGGAACTCCTCAGAGATGAAGTTCGACCCATTGTCGGTGACGATGCTGTGTGGTATGCCGAACCTGTAGACGATGGATTCGAAGAACTTGACGGCAGTTTTTCCTTTCTGGTTGGTGACCGGCATGGCCTCGACCCACTTGGTGAACTTGTCGACTACGACCAGGAGGTAAACGTGTCCCCCTTTCGAGGACTTTGGCAGTTTGCCAATCATGTCGAGGCCCCATTGAGCAAAAGGCCAGGCTATAGGTATGGGTCTGAGCTTGGACCCGGGTGCGTGCGGTTTGTCGGCGAACCGTTGGCACCCGTTACATCTTCGGACTATGTCCTTTGCGTCGCTCATGGCCGTTGACCAATAGAATCCGGCTCGTAGAGCTTTGGCGACAAGGGAGCGGCTGCCTGCGTGATGGCCGCAGATGCCCTCGTGGATGTCTTGGAGGATGGCTTTTCCGTCATCGATGGTGACACACCGTTGTAGTACACCCGTAATACTGCGCTTGTACAACTCGCCATTGATGATGGTGAAGGCTTTTGACCGACGAGATATGCGCCGGGCATCTGTTGGGCTGTCAGGCAGTTCTCCGTTTACCAAGAACTGGAGGTATGGTCGCGTCCAAGTTTCTTCGACTGCCATGACCTGCATCAGGTTAACCATGGCAACCTCTGTGTCCAATTTCTCGGGTCCTTCATGACCTTCGGGCAGTGTAGCCCCCGAGTGTTCTGCTTCTTTGGGTGATCCTTTGGGGAATTTCCGCTTGATTGATGGCACGCAGATCTGTTCGAGGAACACACCTAGTGGCACCTTTGCGCAGGTGGAGCTGATGTTAGCCAGTCTGTCGGCTTCTTCGTTGCTTTCTCTTCCGACATGCCGAAGTTCGCAGCCGTCGAATTCTCCTTCGAGTGCGTTGTAGAGCGCGCGGTACGTGGTCATGTTTTCGGCGTGTGCGTCGCACTCGTTCATCGTCTGCTGGACGACGAGGTTGGAGTCACCGTAGATGACCAGGCGCGTTGCGCCGCAGATCTTTGCCATCCTCATACCCTGGATGAGGGCTTCGTATTCGGCCTCATTGTTGGAGGCTCGGAATTTCATCCGAAGGACGTACTTCATCTTGTCGCCTTGCGGGGAGGTCAGTACGACCCCTGCTCCTGCTCCGCTTCACGCTTGGAGCCGTCGAAGTGCATCGTTCATGACTGCGACATGTCTGGGGTGTCTGGCAGCTGCAGCTCCATCCAATGTACCAGGAAATCCGGAAGGACTTGAGATTTGATTGCGAGTCGCTTCTCGTAGACGATGTCCAAGGGTGACAGTTCGATGCCCCACAGGGCCACACGTCCTGTGGCTTCTGGATTATTCAGGATGCTGTTCAGGGGTGCCTCATTGACGACCATCACCTGGTGCTCCTTGAAGTAATGGCTCAGCCGCCGAGCCGTCATGAACACGCCGTAGGCGAGTTCCTGGTAGTGAGGGTACCTCTGTTTTGTTGGTGTGAGTACCTCGCTGAGGTAGTAGATTGGGCGTTGGACCCCGTGGGTCTTGCCCTCTTCGGGTCGTTCGACCACTAACACGGTGCTGACCACCTGGTGTGTGGCTGATATGTACAGCAACAGGGGCTCGCGCTCCTTTGACGTGACCAAGACGGGCGAGGTGGAGAGAAGCCACTTGAGGCTTTCGAATGCGTCGTTGGCTTCCGGCGTCCACTCGAATTTATCTGCTTTGCGCAGCAGCTGGTAGAATGGTAGGGCCTTCTCGCCCATGCGGCTGATGAATCTGCTTAGCGCCGCTATTCGTCCTGCGAGCTGCTGGACGCCTTTGAGGTTTTTCGGCTTCTCCATCATCATGATGGCTCTGATTTTCTTCGGGTTCGCCTCGATCCCTCGCTGAGAGATGAAGTATCCAAGCAACTGACCCGATGAGACGCCGAAGGCGCACTTTTCGGGGTTGAGCTTGATCCTGTAGCGATCAAGGTTGTCGAACGTCTCGCGGAGATCGTCGATAAGTGTCCTTGCCTCCTTGGTTTTTATTACTATGTCGTCAACATAGACTTGGAAGTTGCGACCGATCTGGTCCTTGAGGCAGGCCTGCATGCATCGCTGGTACGTGGCACCTGCGTTCTTTAGCCCGAAGGGAATTGTGTTGTAGCAGAATACTCCGAACGGTGTGATGAATGCCGTTTTCTCTTGATCTTCGACCTTGAGTCGAATCTGGTTATAGCCTGAGTAGGCGTCGAATCGATGATTTGGTCAATCCGAGGAAGAGGGAAGTGGTCCTTTGGGCAATGCTTGTTTAGTGACGTAAAATCCACGCACATCCGCAGGATGTCCGTGTCCTTCTTTGGGACCATCACTGTATTTGCAAGCCACTCGCTTTCCTTGATTTCCCTAATGAAGTCTGCAGCGAGTAGTCTATTGATTTCCTTGCCGATAGCTTCGGCTCGTGGCTCGGACAGTCTCCGGATGGACTGCTTGACTGGCTTGGTGTCTGGAAAGACGTTGAGTGCGTGCTCGACGAATTCCCTGGGAACTCCTGGCATGTCCGCAGGACACCAGGCGAAGATTTCCCAGCGCTCACGAAGGAATTCGACGAGCGCGCCTTCCTATGCGGGGCTGAGGTCGTTGGCGATCAGTGCCGTCTTGGAGGCATCCGTCGGATGGACCTGCACCTTCTTTGTGTTAATGGTGGAGTCGAAGGACATGTCGGGTGCGTTTTGCCTTGTGACTGGGGGTGCCCCGTTGTCCGTCACCTCACGGAGCCTTACGAGCTCGTCTTGCATGCCGAAAGACTGGGAGATTTTGTTGAAATCCCTGTCGCATTGGTCCGATCGGGTGAAGCTCCTGTGGATTGTGATGACGCCCTTTGGTCCTGGCATCTTCAGTAGTAAGTATACGTAGTGTGGGACTGCCAGGAACCTTGCGAATGCTACACGCCCAAGGATGGCGTGGTATTGTGACGGCCATTCCACCACTTCAAATTCGAGTCGCTCCTGCCGGAAGTTGTCCGGTTTGCCGAAGATGACGTCGAGCCCTATTTTGCCCAGGGGAATATGCCCTTCCCTGGAATGATGTCGTGGAACATTGTGTCTGACTGTTCCAGGCTTCATTGCGGGATCCGCATTGCTGCTAGAGTGCTTGCGAACATTAGATTGATGCCGCTGCCGCCGTCCATGAAGACGCGACTCATCTCGAAACCTCCGATCTGCGCCTCCAGCACCAGGGCAGCATGACCTGGGCGGGGGATCTGGCAAGGGTGATCTGCACGAGTGAATGTGATGCAGGACTCCGATCCGTTGAGGTACTCAGGGATGGCAGGTGGAGTTGCCACGGCCAGGTTGATTTGTCGGGTGATTTTCTTCTGCACCCTATTCGTGGGGCATCCCTTCTGGATCATATTTAGTGCTCCTTTCGGTGGGGGGTACCCGTTCCCAGTGTTGTTCTGTGCTGGTGCGACTGGTTGGTTTGGGCCTCCGATAGGCGGCGGTGGAGGAGCTCCATGCGCTATTTCACCTGGCGCAGGTGCGTTTCCGAACGCAGAGATTGGGGCTTGTTGCCTCATCTGCACCATGCTTTCGCTGAGTTTCTGGAACTCGCGGCAGTCCTTGAGCATGTGGCTGGCTTTCTTTTTGCCATCCTGCTTGTCGATGTAGAAGTGGATGGTGCATGGACCCGAAAGTTTGTCGTATGCTGAGGGTCCGTTCTCGCGGTCGCGGCGTTGCCACGACTGTGCTGGGCGTCCACCGTCGCGGAAGTTTCCTCCGCGGTATCCTCCGCTGTTGCGGCTGCTGTCGTTGCGACGGTCGGCGTAGCCGGCCGCGACCATGTCGGGTCCGTCGTGATCCTCGTAGAAGCGCGATCTCCTCTTGCTACGGTGTTCCCGTCTTCGGCCGTAGTCGTCCTCTTTATCCGATTGTGCTCGGTGAATGCAATCTTCGCCGTCGGCCCACCTGTTGGCGATGTCCATGAGGTGGTCGAGTGTTTTGGGCTTGACGCGCCCAAGTTCCTCCTTGAAGTCTTGGCACTTGACGCCGTCCCTGAAGGCATCGATGGCCCTCTCTTTGGATATGTGTGCTGCGGAGTTCTTGGTGTTGGACCAGCGCAGTATGTACGAGCGAATAGATTCACCCGTTCTCTGAGTGCAGGCCCGCAACTCTTCGATTGAGGCGGGCCTCTTGCTGGTGCCCTTGAAATTTCGGATAAAGCTGTAAGCTAGCTCCTCCCAACTTCGGATGTATCCTGGTGATATGCTACTGAGCCAGATCCGTGCCGCGCCTGTCAACTGCAGGTGAAGGCATTGCATGGCGGTTTCTTTGCTACCGCCGTGCAGCTTGACGGATGACAGATGATCGCTGAGCCAGGCTTTTGGATCTTGCGTGCCGTCAAACTTCGGAGTATCCGAAGGAAGCTTGAAATTGCATGGCATCCGTGTTCGCCGAACAGATCTGCTGAAGCATCGGGCTCCACAGAGTTCTCCTTCGTCTTCGTCCATCTCAGATTCAGACGAGCATGCACGTTTGGCTCGCGCTTTGTCGATTTTGCGATGTGTAAGCGCGTCTCTGGTGTTGTAGTCGCGTTTGTGGTGACGCGAGCTCTTCTTCCTTCGAGGAAGGTCGTGTTCCTCTTCATCTTCGGATGAAGGGGTGGGGCTCCGGTCGTGCCTGGCCGGAGCTTTCTTCTTCGGCTCCGCAGGAGCGTCTTGGTGGAGCGCAGCTCCGACAAGTCCGAGTCTGGTGAGTGCATACTTATGCATGGCTCTTTTCGGGTCCCCCTTCGGAGGTGGGTGGGACGCGAGATACGCAGTGGCTGCCATGATCGCAGCTTGCGGCGTCTTTGGGATGACGTTGCCGTCAGCGTCCATCTCCATGAACGATGTGTGGAGAGTTCGGGTCACGTCACGGCGCTCCTTGGGATCCATGTTCTCCACCCGAGAGCGGTGCTTGTTTCCTTGGTTTCTGTTCGTGCTAGAGCCGGGGGCCATGGCGGAGAGCGCAGCTCGTCGCGCACTGGACTCAGAGGCTGCTTGCTTGCGCTTGTCAAGTGTTTCCTGCATCTTGACTTGCTTCTTGTGCTCCTCGATGAGGAGGAAGTGGTATGCCATCAGTAATTCGCGCGAGGCATCTGCAGGTAGTACTATGTCGCCTGCTACGGCGCGGCGTGCCTGGACCCATCCTTATTTGCTAAGTTGGATGACGTGGCCGTTGGTTTCCTTGTCGGGTGGGGGGACTGGCTTCTCTTGTTCCCGCCGTTTTCGCCGTTTCTGCCCTGCGGGTTGGGGTTTGAGTTGGGCGGCGGGTTGGGCGTTTGCTGCTCCACGTCGCTCTGGATGACTACGGCGCATTGGTAGCGCTCGTAGATTGGTCCGCTGCTGCCGCAGCTTTCGGATCCGGAACCGTAGGTCCCTTCATCCGAAGGTGGATCACACAGATCGGAGTTGCAGCTGCTGCTGTCGTAGAACTCATCTGTTGATGATGATGTGCGTAGCACAGGGTGTGGAGCCCACGAGGCGGGCCTGATTGATGGTAGGGGCACCCGCTCAGGGAGGCGGAGGGTACCAGTCTGACCCACCTGGAAGCAGAAGCTCCCGAATAGGATCTCCAGTCCGTCGCCTACGGGCTCGAAATCTTTCATGGTGGCCGGCGAGTGGGCGGTGAAGTCGAAAGCGCCAAAGAGGAGGTGACTCTCCGTCGCCGCAGAGTTGTAGATCGATCGGGTCGGGACCGTCACGACCGCATAATCAGCAGCCCCGGTTCCAACAGACGACGCCAATTGACGAGGTTTAATCTCATCAATGCCCATTGTTATGGACTTGGGTTTTGGAGAAGATGGGGATGCTGGAGATCGCGGAACGGTTAACAGACAAGCAACCAGGGGACACGAGATTTACCCAGGTTCAGGCCCCCGGAGGGAAAACCCTACTCCTGCTTGTCTGCTCTTGATTACGGCGGAACCGAAGATTACAGGGGTGCGCAGATTCGATCTGGCGTGGAGGCGTGTGTGCGAAAGTATGAGTCGAGAGATCTAGGTCGTGCCCTCCTGGCCTTTATATAGACTTAGGCAGGTCCCGGGCATAGACCTAGTCAGTTACAAGTTCTAGGGTTTTACCCCTTTGAATTTTTTATCTACGCTAGTCTTGCTCTCCAAGGATCCGAAGGCGTCATGGCCTTGGCCACCCGAAAATCTTCATGGGCTGGCATACATCTGCCGTGGGCCTTCCTTGGGCTAGACCAGGTATGTTGATGTCACGCACTCGTAGGGTACAACCATGTCAGATAGAGGTGTTGTACGTTTAGCACTTCGATGATCATGGGATCAGATCGGATCGTGAGGACTGCACTGCATCAACTGACACGCTTCATCGGTAATCCGCAACCACGCGTCTAGTGATAATCCTCGTGGTTTTCTACCTCAGCTAGATCTTGGGATCATCGTGTAGAGAATTTTTTTATCTCTGCGCGGCCTAACACTTTATACACGCAATAGAGTAATAACTTGCAATAACCGGTGGGATAAAAAATGAAATACAAGTTGTTAAGCTATCATGGAATAATTTGAAATCAATAAAAATATTATAGTATCCAATAATCTATGAACAAAAATTTCAAGTTGCTTGTAAAACACTAACACGAAATTAAGACTACATGGAACCAATTTTTTCACTACCGAGGAACTAATCTTGTGTGCACGGAAAACAAAAAATGTTAGCAAAATGGAATCTACACGACGAGAAAAACTATAGGTCCGAGGACCAAATCTCACCTTCCGAAGGAACAAAAAATTAGACTACAAAAGAACAATATCACACTAAAGTTGGCGCAAAAAATAGCGTGAAGGAACAAATCGAATTTTTTACACATAGAACAGAACTCTAGGATGGACAAATATTGTTTTCAACGGGAACAAAATATTAGACTATAAGGAATGAAATTACACTACAGTCAGGGCAAAATCCTACTGGAACAAAATAGTTAAATATTGGATAAATAGTAAACTACATGGAACAAACCAATATAATCAGAAGAATAAATTGTGAGTGCATAGTGAGTTAGGCTAAGTGACATAAATTTTGGCATCCATGGAAAAAATCATGACACTGGAATTAGCCATAATACTGTTTATTAGTGTCGCATAAATCCTGAAATGGGGCGTGGACAAAATAAAATAAATATAAAACTCGTGGACTAAAATACGAGTACAAGAGGGACAAGAAATTAGATCATATGAGAACAAACTTAAAACACATGAAGGGAAAAATATCAACCAGCGTTGGAACTAAAATAAGAATATTTGGAATAAAACATGAGCGCAAAGGGAATAATACCTAAAATGAAATAAAATTTTGGTCAATAATGCATCCAAACCGGATGGCAACTACTACATGTGGAACAAGATTGTTGTGTTCATGAAAGAAGCTCGCCTCAACTAGGAAATAAATTAGACAACATGGAACAAAATCACACTACAGTTGGATGCGAAAATTATAGCACAAAAGAACAAATCGAATTTACACATGGAAGAAAATGATTGAATATGGAGAACAAAAGAATTGGACCAGTGGGACAGATTATGAGTGCAAAAAGGAACTAGGATAAATGAAATAAAACATCCATGAAAAGAATCATGACAATGAGAAGAACAAGAAAATGAACAAAATAAAACAAAATTTGGAACTCATGGAACAAAAATGAGTACAAGGAGAAGAAACTTTTAGTGGTCATGGACCAACATCACAACTTTGATAGAATACAAACTTTAAGAGTAAGTAAAAATACTAAATATAGTTCATGTGGATCAAAACACGATTACTAGCGGAACTTGGCTATAGACTCCGCAAAAAGAAAAATAGCACTCATGGATTAAATCACAATCTGAAATGTCTGTGGAACAAACCCATGATAGAAGAGAAACGGATTTTAGAATAAATGGAAGAATAACTTAAGTCTTGGGGAAAATATAAAACATAACTTGAACCAAAACCTACATTAAAAGCTAAACCAAGGAAAAGAAAAGGGGAAAAAAAGAAGAGAAATAGAAGAAAAAAGTATGTTATAAGGTTCTTCAGGGTCGTCCTTTTCCTTGTTTGTGATTGGTCAAATAGGCTGGACCGCTGACGTAATAACTCTGGTCCTGGTTCTAACGGACGAATCAACCAGAAAAAATTAACCAGCGGAACCAATGTCACACAGACAAGCACGCGCACACGCGAAAAAAAAGAAAAAAAGCAAAGCAGTAAATGGACAGTCCAAGATGCAAAAACCTTCAGCGAAGCAGGCGCGAGGAGTTCGCACCTGGTCGGCTTAGGGAAATGCTATTTTACGCCTGATGCGCGTGCTATAAAGCTCCGCAGACAGCTTCATCCTAGTGGGCCGGTCCAAACCATCCCAAACTAACAAGTGCACTGCTTTTAGTTTTTTCGAATTTGAATAGTTTTCAAGTTTAAACAGTTTTAAAGTTTGAACAGTTTTCGTAGATGTTTAAAATAGTAAAACTCTAAAGCTGATGATATTTTAAAACTATGCAAAATAGAAAATTGTTCATATCTAAAATTTGTTCAAATTCAATTAAAAAAGGTTGGAATTCAGAAAGTGTTCAAATTCAAAAATTGTTCATATATGAAAATGTTCCGAAAACACGGAAAAAAAGAAAAATAAAAAAACACAGAAAAAAAGAAACAGAAAAAATAGAACATTAAGTGGGCCGGCCCAACACGCGCGCCGCGTGAGCATACCCTGTAAACACTCGCGCCGAGCGATAAATAGCATTTGCCGTCGGCTTATAGGATTTGCCTCCCAGCTGACTCTTCGGTCCGTGTACGTCTGGCGCAGTAGGCGCTGAACCGAGCAGTGAGCCCAGCCAAGATCAGCCCAGCCCAGCAATAACTAGATAATAATCTGCCCAAAGGCCCATATACGAGAACAGTCTTCTACTGTATATCCCAGCCGCCCTTCCAACGCCGCCGCTTTTGTGCTCGCCCGGCTCTCCTTCGCATCGATCGATTCCTTTCTGCTCCGCCTCTGGTAGATCTAGCAACAGAAGGTACTGTTAACGAGAGCCCTCCATTCGGTTTCGTTTGTAACGTTTCCCGCGTTATTCACATCTTTGTCGCCACTCCGAACTGCAGGTTTTTTGATTGTGGAACCAACTTCGTTCGCGCTCCAACGGCCCTAGTTAGATGCAAAATTAGGAATCGGAGGCTTGGAGAATTGGATTGTGCTGCAGGTATGAAATTTCCGATTTATTCTCCTTCTCGCTACAAAAATTTTACAACTTCCCTATCCTTTCGAATTTTACATTCTCGACAATATATTTATACTCTCTTTTTCCTTCGAGTCAGGATATTTGGGAATTGGTTGGGCAAGATGCTGCGGCAGTTTCTGAACATAGTGTTTCGCGAGTACGACACCAGACTCTATGCGCTGCACAGGGTCGAACTCTCCAAGACCCTCTTCTACGAATCAACTGAAGTTCCAAAGGCCGAAGAAGTTCTGAAGGTCGAAGAAGTTGCGAAGACCGACAAGAATGGTGGGGGGTGGCCACCGACGTTCGTAAACATCGACGACCTGCCTAGGCCGGAGATATTTTTCTCGTCCCAGCCCGCCATGATAAATGCCAGCAAATTCCACTTCTTCTCCCTGCTGCCAGGGCAGGGCGAGGGCTGTGTCCTGTTCGCAAATCCTTCTGCCAATGTCTCAGTCTACGATGTAGACTTGCAGTCAGTCGTTGCCATGCCCCCAGCTAGCTTCCCCAAGCCAAACAATTCCATCGTCTTGTCCATCACCAACCAATGCGAATGGAGCTCTAGAGGCGAATACGATCTTTATGTCATGAGCACCCACGACGGCAGCTTTGAGTTCTTCAACTACTGCAGGACTAGTATGTCTGCATATCCAAACGATTGGTACCGGCGTCGTCTGCCTTATGTGCCGCCATGCGGTCCTGACAGCTACTACACAGTTCGACCTGACAGTCCTCCCTTTGCAGCGGCGGTTGTTGATAACTCCACCATATGCGCATCATCCAACGGAGGCACTTACGCCTTCGACATATCCAGGGGTGTGTGGAGGCAGCTGGCTGGCACATGGACGCTGCCCTTTCATGGGGCTGCAGAGTATGTCCCCAAGTTCCGCCTCTGGTTCGGTCTCGAGGGTCCAAATGGCTCCTCCCAGCACCGTTTGTGTGCTTTTGACCTAGCCTCTGCTCCCACGGCAGAGGAGGCCCCTGCTTCCCAGCATTCTTGGGATTATCTTGAGGGCCTGCCTGATGAGTGGTATCCCTCGGTGCGCCGTCTGGTGAACCTGGGCCTGGGCAAGTTTTGTATCGCCACCTGCTGCCTCCACAGGCCTTCTCCTAAGGAGGGAGACATGGAGGTTGTTGGAGATGAGGTTACTGTGTTGACAGGCGTGGAGGTTGTGCGTGAAGGCAATGGGCTACATATGATCAAGCACAAGTCTCTGCATTACAAGCTTGATAACATGGGAATCCACTGTGTTCTCTGAGACAAGATTGTTTATTTTGTCTATCTTGCTTCATCAACTACGTACTGGAGATCACGATTAAATTACTAGTTTGAATCATGATGAATCAGATTTTATGGTCAATATATATGCCCGGAACAAAATGATGTTATTTGTATTTTATGTCTATTGTATGTCAGTTGAATCATGATCGATCTAGTACAGATTTTGTGCAGGTTGTGCCCTCCCCGTTGATAGCTGTTGACATATGTCTTCAGCCAACGGGAATTGCGGCCATGTACCTAGTGGTCACAACGCGGCATGGTTTGCAAGGGGCAACCTGGGAGATAATCTCTGACCAAGATGCTGTTGCCGTCTATCTTAGGAGCTTGGAGTGTTTGTGTCTGGGTTACTCGAGGGTTTTCGAGTCAGGCTAGCCGGCGACGGCCAGGGGCCTAATTGATGGGCATGAGACAAACCCAAACCCGAGATCAGCTCGGTAGCAGATACGAGGCCCGACGCCTCCCTCGCATGGCATCGCTCAGGCCTGCACTGACCAGCAGTACGTCGTGCATGCATGCGCCCTGGGGTCGCCGGTGGTGCCTGGCTTTTACTGGGGCGGCACGCACGTTTGGTCCATCTATCATCGCCATCTGTGCGAGTTTTGGAACTTCCTCGGTTGCAGGAGGCAGTGGAAGAGTAAATGACGCAGAACTCTCACATTTTAGACAGCCTTATCACAAAACTATCATTTTTGCGTGAATTAACACTTAAACACCACTTTGGGGACATGTGTATGACACGTAGCACTGATTGTTCTATTTGCTAGGCTTAAACACGTTTCTGACTATACGGGCCCACCTGTCAGGTCTATGTGGGCCCACCTGTCGGGTCTACTATCACCTTTGACGCAAAGATGATAGTTATATGATTAGACTGTCTCAAATATGATAGCTTTGCGTCATTTACTCGGCAGTGGAGCTCTGCCCAATGGCTGCCTCGGTTGCAGGAGGCAGAGCTGTGGGAAAGTTTACTTATTGCATTATCTGTATTCTGGGCCATACGGACAGTATCACTAGACGGTTGAATGCTAGAGCACGACTACTTTGGTCCCTACGCGCACGAGGCCGCCTCCTAGTCATGGTATAGGGCAACGAGTCAACACCGAAGCACGGAGAGAAAGTCCAGGGTTGGGAAGCATCGACACAACCTAGGTTCAGTTGTATCCGGAATTCTCAACCCAAACCGGTGATCCCAAGTTTCCAAAAATCATGAAATAAAATAAATCACGCAATGTATGTATGTGATTTGAAGTCACTCGTGCGAAATTGCGCAACAAGTTATAAAAATTTGCGAACCGTGCAAAAATCACAAGGTTTTTACACACCGTTTGGAACTAAGTATGCAATTGCAACCCTAATATTTTGCGAATCATGTATAGATCACAAATATGGTCATATTTTTTATTTTCAAACTTCACAATGTGTGTGCATGTATGTGGTTTCTACGTGCAAGCTCTTTTGTATTGCCAGGAAAGAGAACATTTTAAAAAATGAACAGTTTCAAATCTGAACAGATATGAAAAAGTAATAATAACAGAGGAAAAAAAGAAACAGTAAAGTAAAAAATAACAGCAAATAAAAAACAAATAGAAAAAGGGAAGGACCTTACCGAATTGCACCGGCCCATGAGGCGGCGCGTGAAGGGTGTGCGGCGCATATCACGCGCCGATCTGGTTGGCATATAGGAATTGGGAGCTGCTATTTTTCGCACGCAGCGCGTGCTTATAGGCATCGCGTGAATGGTTTTCCGGGTGGACCGACCCATTTGTCCTTCGCTCATCTCCTTTCGAGTTTGATCTGATATTTTCTTCACATCGTTGAAATTCAAATCTAAACATTATCTCAAACTAAAAAAACTAAATTTGAATAAATTTTTTTAAAAAATTCAGAATTGAACAAATTTCGAATCTGAACAAAAATCGAGTTTGAACAAATTTCAAATCTGAACAAATTTCAAATATGACCAAAATTCAAATTTCAAAAAATTCCATATCTGAGCAAATTTCGAATACAAACAAAAATCAAATTAAAAAATGAAAAATGTTCAAATTATTAAATTTGTTCACATGCAAAAACTATTCGAATTTATAAAATGTTCATGTTCAAAAATTGTTCAAAATTTAACATGTTCGTATTTAATAATTGTTCAAATAAGGAACATATTTAAGAAAAAAGAGAGGAAAACAGGGCACAAACCAGACCGAACCAGGAGATCACGTGAAAAAACCGAACAGAAAAAAACTGTTAACATGAACTTATTGGGCCCGGCCCAGAACGTTGAGGTGCTCAGGCGTGCGTTATTAGTAGGCATGTCGGGCGATAAATAGGAATTGCCTGCCTCAAAAAAGAAAAAGGAATTGTCTAGGAATTACGGGTTTCGGGTGGGACGTGGTGATGACGGGTCTATGGCCCATATAGGCTTTCAGAATTCCGAGGCCTATCCTCGGCCATGTGCTAGCCCAAACATATTTTTTTCTGTTCTGTCGATCTGTTTCCATGTCTTGAAATTCAGAACATTGCAGAGAGGACAAATTGGCCATGATTCCATGACTGACTGTCATCCATCTAGGGCGTAGACTGGGAGTCATCGTCATCAGATTATGAACGTGATCAGTCTGTCAACATGGACCATTGTATGAATTTGAATATTACATATAAAGAAATGGATCCTAGAAAAAAAACGCTCCTCGGTCGCTATGAGCGACTAGGGGGCGGAAACCCTGGTCCAACGCCTCCCTCCTCCCCCTCCTCCCTAGCTGCAACCGGTGTGAGCCGCCGCGCGAAGCCCGTGCGGTGCCGGCGGCGGCTGGCTCTTCTCTACCCGGTGCGCGAAGGCCCGTGCGGGGCGGCGCTCTCCCTAGTAGTGGTGCGGTTTGGCGGGGGCGGCCATATCTGGCGTGGCGGCGGCGGCGCCAAGGACGGCCCCCTGCAGGTGGAGGCGACGATGGTTCTTGTCGGCGGTTGCAGTTCTTGACGGCAGCGACCCATCCTCTGCTCTTGGAGCTCCCAGCGGCGGCGGGGCGGTTCGTGGCGGCAGGGTGAAGTGGTGGTGTCGCAGGAGCGGCGGGACGGCACACTGCTGGTGGTCGATCATTGTGCTGATGGCGGTCCTGCAGGCACCATCTGGGCCTAGGCGGGCCTTCCTAGGCATGGAGTGGTCGCCTTTTGGAGGTGGGGACAGGAGGGGCTCGAACACGAGGGTAACGATGGCGTGGCCTCCGTGCTGCAGCGTGGTGGCGGGGCCTTTACGGGCCTGATTTGGGCCCGGCCGGGCTTGTACGGGCCTAGTGTTGTCATGTCATCGTGTTCGGCCGACTACCGCTTACGGTGGTGGAGGACGGTTCTCCTCCAGGAGGTCGTGCTGATGATGCCCTCCGACCTTGCTCCTTCCCCCGCCTCGCAAGTCACTTGGCACTCCTTGCTACACCGACGCGAGCTCTCGGACCCCGCCTCGCAAGGGAATATGCCCGAGAGGCAATAATAAAGTGGTTATTATCGTATTCCTTGTTTATGATAAATGTTTATTTTGCATGCTATAATTGTATTAATACGGAAACGTTAATACATGTGTGTTTAATAAACAAAAAGGAAGTTCCTAGTTATGCCTCTCTTATAAACTAGCTCGTTGATTAACAAGATGATCAAAGTTTCCTGATCATGGACATTGGATGTTGTTAATAACGAGATCACAACATTAGTATAATGATGTGATGAACATTCATCCGAAGTATAGCATTACGATCAAAGTCATTGAGTTTATATTGCTATAAAAACTTACGAAGTGATCATAATCCTTAGACCATGAGATCATGTCAATCACTAACACCGGAAGAGTTTCTCGATGACATCAAACGTCACACCGTAACTGGGTGGTTATAAAGATGGCTTCAGAACTACTAAAGTGTTATGTTGAGACCCATGGATCAAGAGTGGAATTTGTTCATCCCGATGACGGATAGATATACTCTGGACCCTCTCGGTGATATCACATTGGTTAGCTTGCAAGCAAGTGATTTGATCACTAGAATATTATATCACGGGAACGAGAAAAGAGTGCATGTCGGTAACGAGATCAAACTAGGTATGGAGATACCGATGATCGAATCTCGGACATGTAATATATCGTGAAACAAAGGGATTAAGATACTAGCGTAAAAGGTTCACACGATCACAGAAGTCATCGTTAAATATGTGGGAGTCAGTATGGATCTCCAGGTCCCGCTACTGATTATTGATCGGAGAAGGGCCTCGATCATGTCCGCATTATTCGCGAACCGTAGGGTGACATACTTAAGGGATACCGACACCATTCAGAGCAAATGATATGCAGGAAAAAGAAAAGGAAAGCGCAGAAATTTTTTTCACTAGACACCGAAACTGTTTCGGTTGAAATTGCTGAAACTGGTTCTGCATGTGAAATTGAAATGTTGTAAGGGGTTTTATGTGAATGTTTGTTAATTAAAGTAATTAACAAAATTCTGAATAAATAAATAAAAGAGTTTTATTTAAATGAGAGATTGCATTAAATTTGGTGAAAATTTAATGCATGTGAGTGAATCTTGAGTGGAGGCTTTTTAATGGGAGTGGAGGCTTTTCATTTTGAGTGGGAGCTCCACCCACATGAATGTGGAAGAGCTGGGGGCAGCCCCATGGCTGGGCGCCATGCCCCTTGGGTGCCCCCCCCCTTTCCCCTATAAAAGGCCCCCCCTCTCCTCCTCTCAAAGCACACCTCCTCGCGAAGGATCTCTCTCCCCCTTTAGAATTTCCCCATGGTCTAGGATCAGCGAGATACATGTTTCCGTTGGCTTTTTCTGGAAGGATTTGTTGCTTCCGCTGCTTCGCTGGAGTGAGGGCGCGGAGGTTGTCGGGGTACCCGTACGTGTGTGCGATCACGGATGCACCACTGCTTTGAGGTGCTGGACTTGATCGTGCTGGACCGGCTGGATCAGACGGACTTCATCACGATCTTGAGATCGGCAAGCGTTCGTCTACTTCATCCATGAGTACAACCTCGTTAACACTATTCGGTCTTCGAGGGTACGTATTCTATGGATGTATATCCACCTGTTGCTTGTATCTAGTAGATAGATCTTGGTACTTAGATGTTCTCATTGTAGGAAATTTTTTGTTTTCTATGCTGCGAACCCTACACTTCAAGCTCGAGGCTCGAGGCTCGGCTCGGGCTCGACTCGGCTCGAAGGTCGGACAAGCCAAGCCTAAACCTTCTGACCAAGGCTCGAGGCTCGACAAGCCCGCTCGACAAAGCTTGCAAGCCGGCTCGAAGGCTCGGTGTAATAAAAAATCGCCATGACCTTTGCTAAAATTTGTAATATTTCACAACTATAAGCAACAATTTAGCAAGAATACATACAGACAAGTATCAGAAAGCATGAATAAAGACAAGAGCATGTATCACAAGTTCAACCACACAAATGCATGCACTTAGTTCAATAGAGTGCCATACTGCCATACACCTCAAACACATGCACTTAGTTCAACATATTACATATACGAATAGGACAAGTAGAACATGAGCCGTAGCTCAATCAAACAACCAGTCTTAACATGAACTTAAACCACAAAAGAACCACCACTCTATCATGATCAGTTCACCTTCCTTGACCATCATTGCCAACTTGCCATTGCCTTTCACTTTGTAAACCGCCGCCATGTTGAATCTTCACCACACAAACAAAATAAAATTAATTTTGCTTCAGTTTTCATGTTGTAATAGAGATATTCTAGCAACTAGAGAGATAAAAAAAGCACTACCAACTCAATTTTGCTTCAGTTTTGATGATACAGAAAACATTCTAGCAACTAGAGTGATTAAGTAAACACTAACTAGTCACTTTTCCTTCACTTTTGATGTTGTACAAAATGTTCCAGCAAGCAGCTACTAAATAGACCAAAAAAGCACTATCAAGTCAGTTTTTCTTAAGTTTTGATGTTGTACAAAACAATCCAGCAAATAAAGTGACCAAATGAACAATAAATACTCCGGTTTGCTTCATTTTTGATGTTGTGCAAAATGTTCCAGCAACTAAATAGACCAAAAAAGCACTACCAAGTCAGTTTTGATGTTAGTAATTGAACTTACTAGTTGCTCCCCACCATCCTAAGTAAAATTATTCGATTGAGCACAATCCTAAGTACAAAAACCGCTGCAGCCTAGACTAACAATAACAAGTATACAACTCCAACATTGCAGAAATTAATCATAGATTCATAGTACTATAGTTGTCAGTAGGTTTGAAACCTAAGTATCAAACTAACAAGTATCCTTCATTGTCAGTTGTCACTGAGTGTTTGAGTGATTGATTACTTACACTGCTGATCTGCTGCTTGTTGTGGCAGAGGGGAACAGCCGACAAGATGAAGGAGGCCAGACGGGAGGAGGAGGAGGGGCGTGCCGCGGCGACGACTGGCGTTGGACGGCAGGAGGAGGGGCGGAGGGGCGCGGGCGGCGGACGTCTCTCCTGGTCCTGGACCCCCTGGCGGCGGGCGGAGGGCGGCGGGCTGCGAGCTAGCTAGTCCATGGGTGATGGGAAGAGGATGGGGGTGGCCAGGTCCGGATGGGGGCGTGGGCTGGTGGGTGGCGGCCGGCGGCGGTGGGCTGGTGGGTGGCGGCCGGCGGCGGCGGTAACCCTAAAAATGGCAGGAGGAGGAGGGGAATCGGGCGAAGCGAGTTCTGGGAGGGAGAAAGGGTCGGGGCCTGGGAGGTCGACCGGGCGGGTAGGAGCGTGGCCCGCGTGGGGCTGGGATTTTTTTCACGGCTCGCAAGCCGCTCGAGCCGAGCCGCGAGCCCTCCGAGCCGAGCTTCAAGCCTACATTTCAGTTTTCAAATTGCAACGAGCCAAGCCTGGCTCGGCTCGAATTTCCTCGAGCCTTCACGAGCCGAGCCTCGAGCCAGCTTGGCTCGGCTCGATTCCACCCCTATCCCTCTCTCCCATACGACGGCATGTATAGTCTGCTAGTTTTCCCTTGTCCTCTCGGTTGGGTGTGGCAAGTTTATCTTGTCCTCTCAGTTCGGTGGAATGACTTCGTGTGCATCTCAAACATCATTTCAAACATGAAGCTACACATGATCATATATTTTTTTCAAAAATTTAACTTTTTAAGTAATGTTTTATCATACCGGGTGCATCCGGCTGTAGAAAGGGGTTTCCGTATGAAATAGTACTACTCTCTCCTTTTAAAAATAAGCCTTTTAAAAATAAGTGGCTTTGCTTTTATCCGGATTTGTATATATACTGAAACGCTTTTAGATAAATGTGAATCTAGACAAATCTAATAGACAGAGTAAGTATGTTCTTGTATAGAAGATGCACGATGTATTTTCGTAGATGGCTATGTGTCTTTGTGGCAACTCTAGTCGTCTTGGATAGGAGATGAACAATGTACCTAACACATGAGTAGAGGCAGTGATGCCGAGCTGGAGAAGGGGCAGGCGGCAGTGCAGCACTCCATTACCTGCATACACCCCCACCACCCATCAATGCCTGGCGCTGCCTTTGTAATCTTGTACTCTTGTGTTTGCTGAACGTGGCATTAGGTGCACGCGGTAGCCTTTGTGTGGCAGCAAGCAAGCAAGCAAAGAACACGTCTCACGCTAAGTACTAGTGGAGTGGTAGGTTTAGTAGGGTCATGGTCACGCGGCCAGAAAAACGGCAGCCCATTCCACTAGACTGCCATTCGAGGCTACTCCTACATGGCATCCTTGGAGTATCTGTGCCGGCGCTCATGTTTTTGCCCGCTGTTGGAAGAGAATCGGGGCTCTGACTTGTGTTAGTAGTAGTAAGTACTGTACTACTCCAGAGGAGGGAGATCCATAAATAAACTTTCTACATCGTGCAAAGCTAGTACAGCTAGCGAAGTCGAGGAAGATTTCGGTCCACCCCTGGACCAGGTCCAGCCCCCGGATGGACGTGGCGCGGACTGCATACTAGTAGTTCCGATGGTCCACGTCCCGCCCCACCACGCCGTGGTTCGGTTGGAGGCTGGTCGGGGGCAGTACTCCGCTTTATTTATGTGGAGGATGTGGGTGGACTCCTCAGCTGGTCCTCTCCGCCTCCGGGCTCCGGCGGAAGAGTGAAGACCCCATCCATCCCCCATTATTGCACCCATCATCATTCAACTTCAGGCAAGCCCATGTTCTCCAAATATAGCTACATCATGTGCCCATCGGTTTAACGGAATCCATCCCGCGTATACGTATTTCTGCTGTTCAATGCGTGTTAGTACTACGAACCACTGCATGTACGGTACGGGCGTGTTATACAATGCGTGAGAAACGTGGTGGTACGAAGTTAACTCTTAACTCTGCATTGCGTGGTGCAGTAGTAATTAACGGAAGTGCACGATCGCGTACCGCTCTTTGGATCGCGTCGTGCTTCGCGTGCGACCGGTCTGCCTCGACCTCTACACAGCCCAGCGGTAGACGGGACCGATCGACCGGAAGCGCGCGGCTCGAGCGGGCGTCGCAGGAAGCTGTGCTGTAAAGCAGCCAAGCAGGTGGTGGCTTAAACTGGCCACGTACGGATGCTCTCCCTCTCTCGCCTGCTGAACTGAACTGAAGCCACATGGAAAAGGCTGATCGGAGTCGGAGGTAGCGGACAGCAGACGTCACAAGGTCACGAGCTCCCCACGGTAGCTCCAGTTCGCGGGCCGCGGGCGGCAGGCCAGAACAGGCGATTACAAAGGCATGCTAGCACTTCACAAACCTAAAACATCTTCTCACGATGTTTCAAAAAAAAAACTTAAAACATCTTATATTTCTAAAAAATATCTTATATTTCTAACGGAGGAGTACAACTTTGTAATCAATGTATACCAACAGGCATGTTATTCTTGCCCACGGCAGAAGCAAACCAGGAGCTCGACTAACCAATCATTCCAGGAGAAGCTGAGGGAGCTTTGCCTGATCACTACTTGATGATTAGTACTGAGGAACAGCAAGTTGCCACTACTGTGACGATGTTTAACGTGGCCTGCCAAAGCATGAGCAGCTTGCCACCACATCCTGTGTGTTAGTTATCCACTAAAACAAAACTCCACGTGCAACGCACCTGCTGTTACCATATCCTAGACATGATGGATGATGGAATGGTGGAAATACTCGGACAACAGGTACGCGCCAATCGCCGTATGAAAACGTCAGGTAAAGCTGGTGAGATGCACGCTACGGTGGCAGCTTTAGCACACAGGCGAGACGATCAGGTTGGGGCGTGTAGATCTGAGTGGTTTTACGAAAAGCATCCACAGCTCGGCAAAACATCAGAAAAAATAACGGAAAACACGGCGAATTATCGGGCTCGGGTACGTACCGATAGATGCGGTGCTGGCTCCTGGCGCGGCAATGCGCCGCTCCACCGGGCTCTGCTCTACCGGGGAATCGGATGTCGGGCTCGAGCAACACCACGTGCGGGGCCTTTTGGCCGCATCCTCCGGTTACCTCTGCTGCCGATTCCGTGGGTTGAATCGAGCGTGGCGTTTGTAATTGTACCCCGGGTTCTAGCAAGCACCCAATATAAAATACGTCCTCCGGTTTAAAATATAAGATATTTTAGACATCTACAATCACATTTCGTCATGTTACAAAGATCATGGGTTTTCAATTCTATCCATCGCTAGAGTCGCCGACCCAACCACTCGCTCGTGTCTCCCTCGTGTCGCTCGCGTCTCCCGCATCTCTCTCCCTCTCTTCTTCAGCGCCCTCTCGTTCCCGCACACCTCCCTCGCCAGCGCCCTCTCGCTCATGCACTCCTTCCTTGCCGGCTCCCTCTCGCTTGCACGCATCGCCGACGCCCTCTCCCTCGCGTGCATCGCCGCCCTCTCCCGCACTCTCCAACTAATCTGCCGCATCAAGGTCTTCTTAAAAAATGCGATTTTCCCCATTCCGGCAGCCGGATCTGCAGCGGCGGGGCTCGATCTGTCGGTGTGAAGGTCAGGAAGGAGCTCCAATCGTGGTGGATGTGGTGCGGAGCTCCAATCGTAGCTAGAGAAGAACTCCTTCCAGATCTCGACGAAGGCACGGGATGAGGTGGTGGTACTGCAACACGTTGAGGAACATGAATCGGTGGAGGAGCTCCGGTAGCTCGTCACCTCCTTCGTGGTGCTCTCTTGCATCGTTGTTGACAGCGGTGGCATCCTCTTCGACGACCTCAACATCTCAGGTACCACTACAGTCGCTAGCACAATTTCTCAATTTTAGTATTGTTGCTATTTTCTCAATTTCTCAATTTTAGTATTGCTTCTATTTTCTCAATTCCCCATGCGTTGTTTTCTCTCTGAACCTTGCTTTGTATGTACCGTTGTGCCCGTTGTGTTTAGTTGCATGGCACTCTAGTGCTAAAATACTGTCTAGGCATCGGTACATCCACCTATGGTTTCCGTGAGTTAGATCCCAAGTTGTTGGTCTAATTAGATCCAGGAATGGTCATAGGCATACCAGGTTCAGCTCATCAGAGAGGCCACCTCAGATCACTTATTTTCGTGAGTACGATCCATAACTTGATAAGTTTTCTGGTGACCGAGTCACCCATATCAGAAAGGATAAAATGGTTTGGTATTTCCTAAACCATGTGAATAACATGAACATAAATGGGTTACAAATCACAGTTTAGGCATAACCGTGACAAGCTACAAAACGTGGTTTAAAACTTTACATAGTACTTTGCTCTTCAATAAATATCGATACTCCATTACGAATTTGGTTTCATAACATGCTTACAGTAAACAAAATTGTTCTTAGTATTGAATAGTGTTCTTAGTTCTGAGTAATGTTAACATAATCCCTATCTACCTAGGCCTTATTGAGGTGCTTGTCTACAAGTTACTCTTTTATTTTGAACTGGAGGGAGTACACATGTTGTCTTTTATGAATAGTTAATTGATGTTGGAATAATTAGCTCGGTTTTTCTTTGATCATTTTTCAGTTACGACCGCTTAGGGTCGTTTTAGATAACTTTGATTCAGTTAGTGGGTTAGTTAATTGATGATGTGTTCTCGCTTGCACTAGTACAACAAATGATGTGTTCTGGCTTGCACTAGTCCTTGCACTAGTACAACAGATGATGTGTTCTCACTTGCAATGTTTGTGCTCTTGTTAGGTTTGTGCAATACCGAAAGTGTGAATTATGTTTACTAGTGCTATATACTAGCACTCACTAAGTGTTACTCACTGCCAGATAATATCTTTGAGTAGCACATGTTCTTGCTATAAACTGGAATTGCTTGCATACAACATATACAATATGCAATAACTTGCTTGCATGCATAACAACATAATAACACACATGTGCAATATACAGTATAGTAGCTTGCTTGCATAACAACATAACAACACATACTCCTTGCACACCTTGTTCAGCGCCCATTTTATTGCATATCTTGTTGCACATCTTGCTGCACATCTTGTTGCACATTTTCTTGGCCTACAATTTGTTTGGCATTTGCATATACTTGTGCTGGAACTTGAAGCTTTATAGGTAGAAGACCAAGCCTTTCCAATCTTTCTTTGCTTGCACGAGGGAGACTGGACCCATTTCCTCCTGCACGGTTCATGACCTCAATCATGCAAGCATGTAAACTTAGAAAAATCTTGTTTAGCTTAGAAACTTCGTATTCTTCAAATTCTTCCTCCACTCCTTTAATAAAATCTTGTAGAATTTTAGGACTTCTTGTATCAGTTAGAGATTCTAAGGAGCGAAAAAACCCAAGATCAAGCACGTAAAACCCAAGATCAAGAACGTTCAGATCTAGGCTATTCGTTGGTTGTTGCATCAGCTTGATGGTCAGTCTAGTGTTGCTGACAGCTTCTCTAAATGCTTGGTCATCAGGAAGAACGTGAGGCTTTGCATTATCTTGCTTCAGGCCAAATAGCTAGGATAGCGGGCAATACCTTCTCAATTAGAAACTCCCGCATCACATCTCTATTGACCTTGATATTATTTTGTCTCTAATGTCCCTCTTGGTCTATTTTCACTTCTCCATGCAGCTGGAATTTCCTTAACAAATGGCCAACAACCTATTTTGCCAAAATGTCACATTGCCTGCACTTTTAAACTGTGGTCTAGCAACAACAACTAGGAACATAACCTTTCTAATGCAATTTTTGCTATGCACAGCTCTTATAGGGACATCTTCCTCTAGTAGTAGGTAATAATTCCTATTTTTCTTCTTCATGTAGAACCATTTTTCATCAATATGCACAATGTGGTGCATATCGGTGAATTTTGGGTTTGGATCTCCTCTAGTAGCTTCATCAACAATTGACAAGAAAAATTCTAGCCTAGCCTTCTTATTCTTTTCTTTTAGAGATGGCTTCAAGGAATTTGAGTGCCTCCTTATGTATTTAATTTTGAATCTTCTATACAGTGTAGTAGGATTGACTCCCAACTGCCAAGCGAGATATTTGATAGTTGATCTCTTGTTTAGTGCAATAGTGGGCATTAGAGATAGATCTATGTTTATCAGTTTTCGTCCACATCTTCCCTTCTTCTTATTAGAGCATCCACCTCCAAACCCTCGGCTTCTCGTTGCAATTTTCCATATCCTTTGTATGATTTGGATGTCAGACCCAAAAAATGTTGGTATACCTTTATTGTCGTTTTTTGAACTTTCCACCATTATTCATACACTGGAAATGCATTGCTACATAAGCAACAAATCTTTCCTGGTCATTGAGCAATTTTCTTCGCCTCACTGTTTGCCCTCCCACATCCAGTTCGTGTTCATCCATTTCATGATCACTTGTAACAAAAATGTAAAAGCATAGTCATTACTTTTCCTATGATATCACTTATGATAAGCTAGCTTGGATATAATGAATTTGATGAAGCACGGTCATTACAGTAGCTTGGATAACATATAACATCTCTTGTTATACAGTAGCTTGCTTTCTTTAACACTTGTTATTGTCTACTCATTCTTATGTTAAATGAATATTACTCCACCATTTGTGTTAGTAGTGTCAACTGAATATTACTCCACCATTTATGTTAGTAGTGTCAAATGAATATTACTCCACAATTTGTGTTAGTAGCCTCTTAAATCCTTTATGGTCTTTCTTTGTTTCAGGAAGTTCTTTGATGGATCATGATGCTACACTCAACAGGGAGGAAGAGTGCTTAGTTGGAAACCCCAAGAGGAAGGTATGAAGAGTACATCAGCAAGATTAAGCTTTTGTCCATCCTTCATATCATTGCATCATTATCTCTCTACACCTGAAATTTTTTCCTTCATACAAAACTTCACACAATCTTCATTAGCAACATTAGCTTATTCAAAAGATATTAGACCACTGGCAAAGCTTTGGAACAGCAAGTCTTTTCACTAAAAACACAAGCTACTGTAGTAACTCCTTCAAAGAAACTCAATGTACCTGAAGAAAGCTAAAAAAGGAATCAATAAGAAGCAAATGCAAATAATGGCAGAAATCTGTCAAAACAGACCAGCAGGTAGAAACCAATATTTTTGAGCATCTTTTGTTGCTCAAATCAAAAAGTGTTGAAATAACAAAAGTTAGACAACATACTGGGGGATTTATTCGTAACTTTTTAGCTCAATCCGAGTTACAGAGCCTCCTCACAAAAAAATTTGGTGGAGGACAGAAATCTGTTTCGGGACAGCAACTCCCCAAATCATAGTTCCCTCTCATTAGAGGTCATTCTTGGCACAAAAAAGCAAACAAAAAGGATAAGGAGAGGTCATTACTGTAGTAATAACTTCCAAGACTCAAGGAAACTCTTGGGTTATCTCCTAACAAGTAATTTTCTTTAACGCCTTTAAGTTAGGCTTGATAGCTTGAGAAGATGCTCACATAAGAATTATGAATTGAAGTCAAAGAGAGCATGAAGAAGCAAATTTAAAACACATTTAAGTCTAACCCTCTTCCTATGCATAGGAATCTTGTATGCAAATAAATTCACAAAGAACAAAGTGATAGGCATAGGAAGATGAAACAAGAGCAACTTCAAAACTTTCAGCACATAGAGAGGTATTTTAGTCCCATGAAAACTTCTACAACCATACTTTCCTCTCTCATAATAATTTTCAGTAGCATCATGAATAAACTCAACAATATAGCTATCACGTAAAGCATGCTTTTCATGATCTACAAACACATAAGTTCTATCAAGCTCAAAAATAGTGGGATTAAAACCTTCACAGGTTTTACCCAAAGTTGATATTTCAAAAGGATCCACAGGAACATAACATGCATCCTCCTTTGGTAAGCATGGGGACAATCAAATAATATAAGGGGTAAAGAGTTACTCTCATTAGAAGGTAGACATGGGTACATCCATTCTTCCTCTTTTTGTTCATCACTCTCCTCCTCTTTTTCATTTAATGAGATTCCAGTTTCAACAATTTCTTCTTCCATAGTCTTCTGCAAGGCATTAGTCTCTTACAGTTGTGGAAAGCACCTATTAAAATATTTAAGAATATAGCCATTTGCTTCCTTGTAATTGTTAAAGCAAAATTTATAAGGTGCATCATCAGTATTTTCAAGCAAGATGGCAAGTTCAAATGCACCCTTGAAGGCAATAAACTCTTTAATATGTTCCACATCATAAAAGTCATAATTTCCTTTAACATAAGAAGATATGGTAACATTATCATTATACTCACATTGAAAGGGTAGGTGTTTATACCTCCTGCAACAACAAGATTTATCAAAGCAATAAGTAACATTATAAGTAGAGCACAAGTCTCTAGCAATAGTATTCAACTTATCAATTTGTTCCCATAAGTGTATCCCTTTTTGTGACAAACGGTGTTCCTTATAATAATACTTTTGTTCTTCTATGAACCCACCTTGCCAATAAGAACTAGTTTCAAAGAAACCATCGATTGATGGAAAGCATGACCAAGCAAGGCAATGACAAACCACCAACTAGAGTAAGAACTAATTTTTTTGTGTTTTTGAATAAAGCAAACAAACCAAACTAGACTAATTTTTTTGGGTTTTTTGAAAAGAGGCAAACAAAACCAAGCAAAAGAAACAAAGCAAACTAAAAACAAAGTAAAGAGAAAGGAAGTGAAGGAATCCCCTTGTGAAGACGTCCTTAGCCTCCCCGGCAACAGCGCCAGAAATTACTTGATGGCGCTTTGTTGACGTGGGAGCTTCTTCTTCTTTATTCCCCGGCAACAGCGCCAGAAATTACTTGATGCTACACTCAACAGGAAGGAAGAGTGCTGTAACATCACAACATTTAGGAACTAACGAAGGGTAGATTTAGGAATTTGAAATGTTGCATGCATTTATCTGTGAAAATGTGGGTAAATTTTTCGCCAAATAAAAACTTGAAGTGATCAAAGTTTCTTTCATGCTTTGAGCTTAGGTATAGACTTGAAGGATGATTGCTATAGACTTTGATATGATCTTTGTGGATTAGTGTGTTTTGGGAAATGAAATTTGAATTTAAAAACTTGAGTGTTTGAATTATAATTCAAAAGGATTTTTGAATGTTGTTTGAGTATTTGATTTAATTAAGAGTTAACTAATAATAACTCAAACTTTATATAAACAAAGCAATTAAGAATAAGAATCTCCATTTCATAATGGAATTTCAATAAATAAGTTACAAGAATGTAACTTATGAAAACCATCAACAATCTTTACAATAGCAAATCTTGATCTTACAAGTGACTATTCTATAAAGAAAAATAAAAGCCTGAACTAAAAGCTTGATCTTCAAATCTGGTACCTGCAAAATAAATAGAAAACTTAAAAAGAAAAAAAGAAAGTTAGAATTAGAATAATTTTACTCTTAGAGTTGACAGTGAAGTGCACTGTCCACTTTTTCATCATTGAGTAATTTAAGGGGCAAGTTTCACCAATATGAAAGAATATATCTTTCATAAAATTTAAGCCATAAGTCAAATGAATAGCAAGGAGGGGCAAGATTCACCAGTCGGATAAATGGTAACATGGTGAAAGTAACTCTCGAATTCTGAACATATCCACAAGTTGTACAGCAAGCACACAGGTAGCACACACACAAAACTGCATGGGTGTGTTGTCAGCACCACAACAACAGCACAACCAAACAAAACCATCAGCACAGCCGTGGGAATACAACCCCACATCACTTTCTTGTTCATACACACCAAGAATAGCAACCAACAGCTAAACCCAGCCAAAGCCAAGCTTGATCACACCAAACAAAACCTTGGATCACACCACCAAAATGGTGACATAAGGAGGGGGTGGATCAGGTGGATATCAAGACTAGATCAAGCCAACAGGACCAAGAGGAGAAGGGCTAGATCAAGGACACGCCAGAAGCTGGAAATACCAGGGGAGCATCTAATCAAGATCAACCACAGGAAACCCCACATCAAGTGACAGTGGTGAGTAAATAGACCATCACATGATCTATCTGTCTAAGATTAGACAAGCATACATGATCTGTCTCTTATTCAAACTCTTAGAAAGCACCCAAGTGGGGTGAATCCATAACTGAGGTTTTAAACTCTAAAAGCAATCAGAAAAGTATAAGGATCCATTTAAATCTCAGAACAACATCATGGATTTAGCTATCAAGCTATATTTCAATTCAAGAATGAACATAGCTAAGATTTAAACCTCTAGGCACATCTCTTTAATTAGAGTAGAACCTTAGGATTTAATCTTATGGATCTATATAAGTTATCAAGCTTACAAGCATTTTCCCAAACTTTGATTCAAGAAACAGTAGCTGGTATTACTACCAGAACCCATCCATGTGAATAAACAAGATAGAGGTTGAAAGGATATGGATGTCGCCTAGAGGGGGGTGAATAGGCGATTAAAACTTTTCCTAGAGTGGCTCAACAAAGGAGGAATAAAAATAGTGTTTACTTTGTTAAGCACAACCTAGAACAATTAAGGTTCACCTATGTGCACCAACAACTTATGATAAGCAATACAAGCAACAAAGTGATAGCAAGATATATATTACTTCAAGCACGAAGGCTATCACAATGTAAAGTGCATAAGTAAAGAGCTCGGGTATAGAGATAACCGAGGCACGCGGGGACAATGATATTTTACCGAGTTCCTCCCAACATGGAGTACGTCTCGTTTGGAGAGGGGGTGGTATCTAACCACCAACGCCAAAAAAGGCCTCCCTTATTCTCCGGTGAATCTCACCCCAACGGGATCGATTCACACTTCCACTATCGGTGCACTTGTCGGTGGCAACCGGAACCTCTCACAAGGTTGGGGCACTTCTCCACAACTTAATTGGAGGCTCCCAACAAACGCCACCAAGGCCACAACGCCACCAAGGCCACAAAAACTTCTAGGGTTCCAAGAACCTAAGAGGGACAAGCTCTAATGAGTAACTCAAACCAAATCCTCTGAGGAGAACACAAACCGATGCACCAAATGCAAATGGCAAGAACACCACAAAGGTGTTCAAATCCTTCTCACCCAAATTCCACCAAAGATACAAAAGCTTATGGGGGAATAAGAGAGGAAGAACAATGGAGGAAATCCACAAAAGACTCCAAAATCTAGATCCCAATATGTTCCCCTCACTTAGAGGAGAGATTGATTGGTGGGATTGTAGATCTAGATCTCCTCTTTCAAATCCCTTAAGAATATGCAAGAATCATCGGAGGGATTGAGAGAAAGCAAGCTCAAGAAGGTCAACAATGGAGGAGAAAACTTGCAAGAATGGTTAAGGAACCATTGGGGAAGAAGGCCCCTTATATAGGTCCCTCCAAAATCCAACCGTTGTAGCCCAAAAACGCGATTCCCGGTACCGGACTTTTTCCCGGTACTACCGGACTTTCCCGGCACTATCGGACATTCCCTGGGATTCCTTGGGCGCCAGACGCATTTTTCTCTATGCTCCCCGGTACCAAAATGCGGTACTACCGGACCTCGGTACTACCGGATCCTGGTCCGGTACTACCGGTCATCACAGAACGAAAACAGCCATAACTTTTGCATCCGGGCTCCGTTTTCGATGATCTTGGGCTTGTTTCGAAGAGGACAACAACCTCTACAAGATCATGCAAAGAAACATCATAGTCCAGTAACGGAGGATAGATCCAAATGACGAAGTCAAAAACCTTTTGTCATGCTAGGTACTAAAATGCGGTACTACCGCTTTTTGGTACCTAGCCTCGCAGTGGCTTTTGGCAACTTGTCAAAACCTACTGCCGCACTAGGTACTAAAATGCGGTACCACCGCATTTTGGTACCTAGGAAAATTCAAACCGCTATAACTTTTGATTGGTAACTCCGATCGACCTGATAACACAACGTTGGAAAGAGGACGACATGAGCTACCCTATAAGAGGTGAAAATATTGGTTATCACCAAGGGAGAATGTATCATGTATAATAATGTGAGATACCTCACTTGGTGAGAAACCGAAAAGCCGCCAAGATCAAAATCGCAACAAGATACAAACGGAAGATCCGATTTTGATGAACAAGAGCTTGTTATGAAGATTACCACAAGCTCTATATCCTCACATGGATAAGACCAAATAACAACCAAATATGATGATGCAAATATGCAAAGGATTGAGCTCTCTCCGAATGATGTGACTGAGTTACTCATTCGAGAGCCCCTCTTGATAGTACGGTTATCTATCCTAAACCCGGTCTCCCACACACAACATGCGACCGGCAAAAGGGAAAACCTATCAAGACTATACCTTTGCCTTGAGCGTTCCACTTGATCTCGATGTAGACGAACTTGACCTTCTTCAATATGGAACGCCTTTCTTGATTTCTCATCATTGATCCA
Organism: Avena sativa; assembly: GCA_916181665.1. Classification (NCBI taxonomy): domain Eukaryota; kingdom Viridiplantae; phylum Streptophyta; class Magnoliopsida; order Poales; family Poaceae; genus Avena; species Avena sativa. The sequence goes on from OV702295.1 coordinate 366,036,766, forward strand.
TGATCACCGGGGATGGCAAGCATCAAACATGAGATCTTCTATAGATGGCGCATTTTGAGCTTGCACATCACATCTTCTTCTCATTTCATCGACCTTGAAGCCAACACATGCTCCAAGCGATGTCAATGGACAAATCCTACAAGTATAACTTAATACACACATTAGTCCATAAAGATTGTCATTAATTACCAAAACCACACATGGGGGCCCACGTGTTCTTTCAATCTCCCCGATTTTGGTAATTGATGACAATCCCTTTAAGAGGGTTTATATAAGGAATTTTAATGAACAAACTGGTAACACCAATATCAAATACTACATAAGTATTTGATATTGGTACCACCATATATAGAGCAAACTCCTCCACAATCTATGCATGTGTGATGAACTTGAATTTCATTGCATATATTGCCAATCATTATCATTGGTGGAGTTTACACTATATATACCACATGCTAAGCAACGACAAAGATGCAAGAGCATGAGAGGCAAATGCACAAGAACAAACTCAATGCATAAACCAACTTCCCTTAAACCCTATAAAACTTCTCCCCCATTGGCATCGATTGCCGAAATGGGTGACAAGTTCTAGAAGGAAAATATAATAATAATTCCTCCAAAGGTGTGCCTTCGCACATATCCAATGATGAATACTTTGGAGGGAGTAGAACTATATCAAGGACCCGAAGATTGCCAAAATAAATAAAGTGAAATGATGCAAGCAATTACAAGGTCCCACAAACCAATTGAAAACAACAAATGAGTTCAAATGGAAACTACAAGATATTATGATATGAGCAAGAGAGTGCTTTAAATAACAAATAGAGAAGCTCCCCAAGATTTGTGCACTATTCAACATAAATGCATTAGAATACATATTGCACAAATATGGAATCCTTGATCCCCCATAAGCATTTCAAGCACAACAAATGAGAGATCAAATAAATGCTTAAATAAAATAGATAAGCTCCCCAAGATTTGTGTGCACTTTAGAATCGTTGTATTTCAATACAAAAATGCACAAATATGGAATCCTCACTTCCCCATAAACATTTAAGACGCAATAAATGAGAAAAAAAGATAAATGAGCATTATTAAATGAATTAGATGAGCCTCCCAAAGATAATGCACCAATTATGATAATTGCATTTGGGAACAAGGTGCATAATCATGGAATCCTCACTCATCCAAGTTCATTTAACAATACAAGGCATGAGAGAACAAATATGAGTGCCCAAAGATGCAAACAAGAGGAACAAGCACTCATAGGCAATTAAATTTGGAAGCCATCAAAGAAACAAAAGAAATAGAAAGGTGGTCTCCAAGGATTAAAAATCAACTAAAATTATCTCCTCATATCTGTATATGTCTCTAAATGGAAAATATCACAAAGACATATGCCAAAAAAGAAATATGCACACATAAAGAAGATTATACAAGAAAGCACATGAAAGGCAAAAATGAAGTCATAACATATATCAATAAGATTTTTGCTTCAAAGCATGGCCAAAGGCTCACATATGTCTTATTGTACATTAATGGACTTCAAACACCAACACACTACATATATTACAACTTTCACCAAGGGAAGAGGAGAAATTTGGAATATATGGAGAAAGGCAACAAGTATCAAAAGAAAATTATAACTAGCAAAATCTCACTATTGCACATGAGAGAAGTTAAGGAAAAGATAGGCAATAAAATTGCTAGATTGACATATTTGGGATTGGTGGATCATATGCATGATTTTGTATAGTCCCAAATATATGACTCATCTCAACTTCTACACATTTACAATAGAGAGTTATCTTAAAACCATGGCTAGAACTACAACAATTACCAATACATGAATTCATTCTAGAAGGCAACCGACAAACGGTTGGAATCAAGATATATGAGCATGATAAAGAGATACTTATTACCGAGATATAATTGGTAGGATGTAGAGGATATAAATTCATTGATCATCCTATAGCTTGCCACAAATTTTCATGTATGCACCACTTCTTCAAACTTGAGAGACAAGCATCCAATATAGCTCCAATGCACCTAAAACACAATTAAGTACAAAATGGTCCCCAAACATATTGGGTCCACTGTAGTTAGTGCAACTACAATACATAGGAGAGACTCCACATAAATATGGGCATATTGATATGAAATTGAATTTCATGCACAACTTAGCCGATGGGATTTGGTGGAGTTTCCCCTATATATTGGATCAAATAAAGCAAGCATTCCATAATATAAACATATAGTAAATGTGCATGCATAAAGCTTTCAAGAACTAAAAAGAGATACAATTTGAACAAAAGCACCAAGTAAATCGAGATTGCACACACAAGAGTGTGACATGACAAACGATGTCCAAATTGTATCAAAGAATCAATTCAACACATGAAAGATCACAAGTTCAACAAATGAACTAGGCAAAAGCCAAAAGAGCAAAAGATAGATAAAAATAAAAATGCTCAAGGATTTATCTCATTCTAAAATTGGACAAAACATGAAACAAGGAATGATTCAAAACCAACTCCCAAAAAGAGCAAGGTTTCAATAAGAAACCAAAATCCCCAAACTTCTCATGATGGCACAAAATACCAAAACGAAAAGATTGAGGTTCCAAGAACATAAAACCTGATATGGATCAAACAAAGAACCATAAATACGAGTGTTCTAAATAATATAGGAGAGCTCACCCATAAGTAGTACATTATATAGAATTTTGCTTTTAAATGCAAAATGCACGCAAATTAGATCATCACTACTACCTACATTAAATAAAACATAAGAGGATACCAATAAAATAAGAAGATCCAAAAGTAGCAAGGAATACATGGGAGCACACAAACATTTACTTGGCCAAAGATAGGACAAGATTAAGCAAAGGCCAAAGTGAATATGATCAATAAATTCTACCATAACTTGAGTACTCATTGTCCAAGGACAAGAAATATTGGAAATAATTTTCCCAAGGTAGCTTCCATGGATATTCAAGATCATAGTCACAACAAGAAGCATATAACAAAATATAAGAATTAAGAATGATACTTTGAACAAGATTCTTGATAGCTTTCAATAGTCACATAATCACTAGTGATTAGAGTAACTTGAAGCAAATGGTTTCCATGATGATATAGAGATCTAAATATGAGGAAACACATACCAGGAAACAATCTCATATACAAGATCCAAAATATGATCAATAAATGCATTCAAGCAAATTGGAACTTGTATGAGCAAATGTGTCACATAGGCGCTAGATAATTATCAATATCAATTCTAAGTGACACAACCTCGAATATTCAAATTTTCTAGGATTGTAATATGCACTAAGCATATGACTCCCCCATAATGTGATACTACCATAAAACCAACACGAGGCAAAAGGATACAAATAGAGATAATTAATGGACATTATAAAACTTAAATTTCTCATGAGAATTATACCACATAGAGACTAGACAATAATCCAATATAAATACTAGGTGGTATACCTCATGTACACACAATTTTAGGATTGTGGAATGCCCAAGCATAACACTCCACCAAAATGGGATAATCCATTAATTTCTCATAAGAGCCAAATAAGATATCAAATATAATCAAGAAAGGCTCAACCACAAGAAACAAGCATACATGGAGTGCCACCTAATCATACACAAATATGCTTGATACCTCAAGATAATTAAGTGGAAAGCACAACATGTACAAAAGCATGGAAGATACAAAACCAACACATGCACAAAGGGGCGAGTAACTTTCAACGTAAAGAGTTTAGCATATGTTACCGCAAGGAGGAACATTGGGAATATAATATAATCATGATAATCTGAATGGCTTGGCTTGACAACAATAATAATTGATGAAGATCCCTCAATTACTCATAATGTAGCCTAGACTCCAATGCCCTCCAACAAACACACCTATTGATCAAGTTTTGGCTTGTTGGTCCCCAACCAAGTTGGGTCCTAAGAGGTTAGTCACAATAGGCTTGGCAACCCAAATGGTTCTTTTCTTGACACCACATTGAGAACCAAAAAATTTGGCAAACAAATTGCCAACCTCATCCTTACAAAGAGAATAAGAATCATCAATCAAGATAGGATGGGATGAGGAGTTACCAATAGTGCTTGTGGAAGAAATGTGCCCCTTCTCACGGCATATGTAGCAAGTTATACTCTTGCCATCTTTCTTCTTAGGTGAAGCCACAACTCGAGGAAGAGCTCGAGTAGTCCTCTTAGGAAGAGGCCCATTAATGACTTGAGGTGGAGCTTGAGGCCGCTTCCCTTGTTGCTTCACACTAAGAGGCTTTTTATTCAATGGGCAAGATCTAACATGGTGCCCTTCTTCCTTGAACTTGAAGCAAACAATGTTGGCCGGATTCTTGACTTGATCTTGGCCATTCTTCTTGTTGTCTTTGTGGTTCAACTTTATAGTGGACTTGTTCTTGACATTGGAGTTGAATCCAAGCCCACTCTTATCATTGGGGGATTTTTGCACACTCAAGATTTTGTTGAGTGCGACCTTCCCTTGATGACCCTTTTTCAAGTCATTCTTCAAAGAAGTGACTTGAGCCTTGAGCTCTTTGATTTCCTCTACATGGTTAGTTTCAACAGAAGTACTAGAGGAAGTAGATGCTACATTGTTAGAGCAACAAGGCAAGGAATGTAATTCATCACGAGATATAGTATGGTTATGAGGGGATGAATTACAAGGACTAGCACATGGCAATATAACATTTGGAGTAGATATAGTGCTAATGTCCACATGAGGCCCACTAGATGTTACCTTTGACACAATGGCCTCATGAGCTAACTTTAGCCTACCATGGGAGACTAGAAGATCTTCATGCGAGCTTGAGAGCTTAACATGACTTTCTTCTAATTTCCCATAGTTGCTAGTTAGAAAAGCAAGTTGAACCTTTAGCTCAACATTCTCCTTCAAAATAGATGCTTCACAAGAAATAGAGTTAGTAGCACAAGCATCATCATTATTAGCAAGAGGCGAGGGCAACTTGGCAAGCTCTTTTGAATATGAAGCTTTAAGTTGCTCATGTCACTCGGTGAGTTTGATGTGCTCACCCTTTATGACCCTAGAGCCATTTTTTAGGTGCTCAAAATCCTCAAGGAGTTTAGCATAAGCAACTTGAGTCTCATCATTTTTACTTTTGAGATCACTTGCCACCTCAAGATCTCTATCATGAGATTCCTTTACTCTAGATAGCTCTAAAGCAAAGGTCTCCTCAAGAGATTCCTTAGTGGTTTATTCCTCTTCAAGAGCTTTATTTAGGTTTGCAATTATATTAGCATACTCACGCTCAAGACTGCACATTTTATCAACGTTGTTATCATGCACCTTAATTTGTGTTTCTAACTTATCAATATGTTCTTTGCTCTTAATAGCAAATTCCAAGACTTCAACAAAGTCAGAGCAAGCAATATCCTTTTTAACAAGGGCACAATAAACAATCTCACCCTTTTCATATAAATCATCAATATCAAGCTCTTATTCCACATTATCCACATCTTCCTCATCACAAGAGGTAATGGGTTCCAAAGTAGGGGTTACCTTAGAATCCCTAGCCATAAGGCATAGGTGGGTACCGGAAGAAGGTGAAGATGAGATTGCATTTGTGGCTTCATTCAAAACCATGTCTTGGCCCATAGAATCTTCGGTTTCCTCTACATGGTTAGCAACACAAGCATTAGAGGAAATGGAAGCATTTTTATCATGGCAACAAGACAACATAAGCATATCATCATGAGATTTATTCAAGTCATTTCTACATGATATGCAAGGACTATTAACACAAGCATGTAGGAAGTTTGTAGTGCTAGAAGTGTTAGGGTCCAAAGATAGATCATTGCAACTAGATAGAGATGAAGGATTACAAATAGTAAGCACACTATCCAAATTGCAATTTATATCACCACTCACCATATCATTACCTTGTGAAAAGTCACATGTTGGTGAAGTGGTAGAGGATGAGAACTCATCTCGACCGAAAGTGGAAGCAACACAATCATCTTCAAAAATGTTGGACTTGCTATATTTATCTTGAGGCTTGGTCCATATCTCACGAGCGCTTGAATAAGACATGATAGATGAAAGAACTACATTGCTCACTACATGCAAAAAAAATTAGTAGCTAGAGCATCTATATGAGAGTTCAACTTCTCCTCTAAAGATTCGTTTTCGGTATCCATAGGATAAGAGAAACCCACATATAGATATCCCTCGATAATTGGGTGAATTTCCCGAAATAAATTAAGCATGCGAATTTTCCAAACATCATAATTTGTGCCATCGAATGTGAGCGTGTCCTTGTGCACTAATCCCCTAGCCGACATCTTTACTCTCAAGGCGGTGAAGCCTAAAATGAGAGACCGGGATCTGATACCAATTGAAAGGATACGGATGTCGCCTAGAGGGGGGTGAATAGGCGATTAAAACTTTTCCTAGAGTGGCTCAACAAAGGCGGAATAAAACTAGTGTTTACTTTGTTAAGCACAACCTAGAACAACTAAGGTTCACCTATGTGCACCAACAACTTATGCTAAGCAATACAAGCAACAAAGTGATAGCAAGATATATATTACTTCAAGCACGAAGGCTATCACAATGTAAAGTGCATAAGTAAAGAGCTCGGGTATAGAGATAACCGAGGCACGCGGGGACAATGATATTTTACCGAGTTCCTCCCAACATGGAGTATGTATCGTTTGTAGAGGGGGTGATATCAAACCACCAACGCCACAAAAGGCCTCCCTTATTCTCCGGTGAATCTCACCCCCACGGGATCGATTCACACTTCCACTATGGGTGCACTTTTCGGTGGCAACCGGAACCTCTCACAAGGTTGGGGCACTTCTCCACAACTTAATTGGAGGCTCCCAACAAACGCCAACAAGAACACAACGCCACCAAGGCCACAAAACCGTCTAGGGTTCCAAGAACCTAAGAGGGACAAGCTCCAATGAGTAACTCAGACCAAATCCTCCGAGGAGAACACAAACTGATGCACCAAATGCAAATGGCAAGAACACCACAAAGGTGTTCAAATCCTTCTCTCCCAAATTCCACCAAAGCTATAAAAGCTTATGGGGGAATAAGAGAGGAAGAACAATGGAGGAAATTCACAAAAGACTCCAAGATCTAGATCCCAAAATGTTCCCCTCACTTAGAGGAGAGATTGATTGGTGGGATTGTAGATCTAGATCTCCTCTTTCAAATCCCTCAAGAATATGCAAGAATAATCAGAGGGATTAAGAGAAAGCAAGCTCAAGAAGGTCAACAATGGAGGGGAAAACTTGCAAGAATGGTTAAGGAACCATTGGGGAAGAAGGCCCCTTATATAGGTCCCTCCAAAAACCAACCGTTGCAGCCCAAAAACGCGATTCCCGGTACTACCGGACTTTTTCCCGGTACTACCAGACTTTCCTGGAACTACCGGACATTCCCTGGGATTCCTGGGGCACCAGACGCATTTTTCTCTATGCTCCCTGGTACCAAAATGCGGTACTACCGGACCCCGGTACTACCGGATCCTGGTGCGGTACTACCGGTCATCACAGAACGAAAACAGCCATAACTTTTGCATCCGGGCTCCATTTTCGATGATCTTGGGCTCGTTTCGAAGAGGACAACAACCTCTACAAGATCATGCAAAGAAACATCATAGTCCAGCAATGGAGGATAGATCCAAATGACAAAGTCAAAAACCTTCTGTCGTGCTAGGTACTAAAATGCGGTACTACCGCTTTTTGGTACCTAGCCCGGCAGTGGCTTTTGGCAACTTGTCAAAACCTACTGCCGTGCTAGGTACTAAAATGCGGTACCACCGCATTTTGGTACCTAGGAAAATTCAAACCGCTATAACTTTTGATTGGTAACTCCGATCGACCCAATTCCAATTGCGTTGGAAAGAGGACGAAATGAGCTACCCTATAAGAGGTGAAAATATTGGTTATCACCAAGGGAGAATGTATCATGTATAATAATGTGAGATACCTCACTTGGTGAGAAACCGAAAAGCCGCCAAGATCAAAATTGCAACAAGATACAAACGGAAGATCCGATTTTGATGAACAAGAGCTAGTTATGGAGATTACCACAAGCTATATATCCTCACATGGATAAGACCAAATAACAACCAAATATGATGATGCAAATATGCAAAGGATTGAGCTCTCTCCGAATGATGTGACTGAGTTACTCATTCGAGAGCCCCTCTTGATAGTATGGTTATCTATCCTAAACCCGGTCTCCCACACACAACATGCGACCGGCAAAAGTAAAAACCTATCAAGACTATACCTTTGCCTTGAGCGTTCCACTTGAGCTCGATGTAGACGAACTTGAACTTCTTCAATATGGAACGCCTTTCTTGATTTCTCATCATCGATCCATGATCACCGGGGATGGCAAGCATCAAACATGAGATCTTCTATAGATGGCACATTTTGAGCTTGCACATCACATCTTCTTCTCATTTCATCGACCTTGAAGCCAACACATGCTCCAAGCAATGTCAATGGACAAATCCTACAGGTATAACTTAATACACACATTAGTCCATAAAGATTGTCATTAATTACCAAAACCACACATGGGGGGCCACATGTTCTTTCAGAGGTCTAAATCCCTAAACCTCAGACCAACATCATTGGTTCTAGGGATACAAGGAAAGAGGATTTCACTTATCTATCATGCCAAGCCAAATCTTAATCTTGAATAAAACCACACCAAGTAAAAAAATCTAGTCTTGTGTGCCATACAAGGATGGTGTCACAAGAATAGTTCTAAACTAAGAAGGTTAACCATCCAATCTTCATAGATAAAATCAACCAATTATAAATCATTTTCCTGTTCTTAAACACACGAATCGTAAACTGGATATTCATATATATGAGTCTTCACTATAAGAGACCATTTTGATCTCAATTTATACATGAATTCTTAATCCAACAGTACTAAGTTAGTGGCTTCATCACACCGTTGGAGATATGCCCAAGAGGCAATAATAAAGTGGTTATTATCATATCTTCATACTTATGATAAATGTTTACATACCATGCTATAATTGTATTAACCGGAAACATTAATACTTGTGTGATTTGTAAACATAAAAGGAGTCCCTGGTAAAGCCTCTTGTTAAACTAGCTTGTTGGTTAATATATGATCATGGTTTCCTGATCATGAACAATGAGATGTTATTAACAACAAGATCATATCATTAGTAGAATGGTGTGATTGACATACTCCTATAGTTAAGCGTAGCATAAAGATCAAGTCATTTAATATAGTTCATTTGCTATAAGCTTTCTGATACATAGTAACCTAATTCCTTCGACCATGAGATCATGTTAATCACCATCACCGGAAGGATGCTTTCATGACATCAAACACCACACCATAACTGGGTGGCTATAAAGGTGGCATTGAGTGTTCGGAAAGTATGTGTTGAGGCACATGGATCAATATTGGGATTTGTCCATCCATATGACAGATAGATATACTCTAGGCCCTCTCGGTGGAATGTCATCCAATTAGCTTGCAAGCATGTGACTGGCTCACAAGGGATCACATATCATGGGAACGAGAAAAGAGTACTTATTGGTAACGAGGTTGAACTAGGTATGTAGAGATACCGATGATCAAAACCTCGGATAAGTAAACTATCGTGAGACAAAGGGAAATTGGTATCGTAAAGTGGTTCATTCGATTGCAAAGTAATCGTAGAAATATGTGGGAGACATGAATTTCCAGATTCCTCTATTGGTTATTGATCGGAGAAGTGTCTCGGTCATGTCCGCATAATTCACGAACCGTAGGGAGACACACTTAAGGATTCGATGTTGTTTAGTAGATACGGAATGTTAGTAGGGATACCGAATGTTGTTCGGAGTCTCGGATGGGATCCAGGATATCACGAGGAGATCTGGAATGGTCCGAAGAATAAGATTCATATAAGGAAAGTCCGATTCCGGAGTTCAGGAAATATTCTGATGTTTTCATCAGAGGTTCTAGAAGGTTCACCGGTCCGGAAGGAGAATGGTCCATGAATGTGTCATGGATAAGTGGAATGATTGGATCATATCCTAGGTCACTTGGTGTGTGCATTTGCAATAGAGAATTAAAGCTCTAAATTGAAAGTCAAACGGGAGTTTGAAAAGTCAAACTGGAACAATGGTTTCCTAATGGGAGAAGAAACAAGTCCTTCTCTCAATCCAACTTGGGTTTGGGTTTGGATTCAAACCCACCCCTCCCAAGGCTGCCCCCTCTCATAAATAGAGGGGGAGGGCTGCCCCAAGACACACAAGTCCTAGCCCTCTCCCCTCACGCGCCGCCGCCGCCGCAGCCTTCAAGTTATGGCTATATTCTTTGCTTATAGCCCCTCTCCCCACACAAGTCCTAGCACATGTATATATAGAGGATATACATGTTATGGCTATATTCTTTGCTTATTAAACAATGTGGTTCTTAAGTATTTGATACTGAATTTGTTGGTGTGAACCGTCATACGAAACAATACAATTCATGAACTACAATGTTTATCAAGAACAAATAAAGTATTGATATGTTTATCGTTAACATCAAAGCTTGCCTTCAAGATTTGTTGTATTAGGTATTATCAGAACAAAAGGGTTGTTCAAATAATTGTCGTAATCCATAAAAGATGGATGATTTACAAGTCTCGTTGGATAAATCACATCCATAAAACAAAGTGCTAAAATGTCGAAAGACAATTGATTGAAATATCACTTAGGAAGTGACATCGCCATTTAAATTATATTGGAAAGAAAACATGAAGAAACTCCATGTGGATGGAATTTTGGAGTATTTTGATTTTTGATCAAATAACGCTTGTGAAATTTTCCTAGAGATAATTAAAACGTCGTTCATAGGCCAAAAGTGAACGTATGACTAACTTATTGGAAATTGTACATATAGATGTACAAAGCCCATTATGTGTAGTCAAGAGCGATGGATTTCAACTTTATATGCTTTCTCCGAAAAACTGAGTGAATATATGAATATTTACTTAATGAGGATGAAGTGTGAAACATTTGAAAAGTTCAAAGACTTTCAAGATGAAGTGCAAAATCATTGTAACAAGAATATAAATAGTTTATGATAAGATCATAAAGAAAGATATTTAAGTTACAAGTTTAGCATAACACCTAAGATTTAAGGAATCGTTCCATGGATTTGCATTTCCCGAAACATCATAAGAGTATGGAGTGTTTGAGATATGTAATGAAACCTTGTTTGGCATGGTAAGATCAAAGGTGACATTTATAAAACTGTCATTATATTTTAAAGATTAAAAGCTTTAGAGACTACCGTTTTTCCACTGAAAAAGAGCTCCATCATAATCCGTTGAAATGATACCATATAAAGTTATGGTTTGGGATAAAACCCAAGTTGTCTTTTCTTAAAAAATTGGTATGCTATGCATAAGAAAGATGTTTGCAACCAAAGTCGGATGAATATTTCTTTGTATGTTATTTGGATAGCCGTTAAGTATTCCTCCATAACACCGAAGACAAAAGTGTTTGTCGCTTAGAACGTCAAGTTTATTTGAGAAGGAATTTTTTTCGTGAAAAGTTAAGTGGGAGGACAATAGAACTTTGATAAGGTTAAACGAACCTTAGCTATATGTGCAAAGTTGCGCAGCGCTGAAATGTATTCTGGAGGCAGCAACAACGCTCATGGCTCACGTGCCTCAAAGGTTGTGGACACGGAGATCTAAGTTCCTATTGAACAAAGTAGGTCGGTAAACAATCAAATACCAAGATTTGAGGTTTGGATCATTATTTGACAATAATGAACCGACTACATGCAAAGAAGCGATGATGGGCCCTGACTCCGTCAAATGGCTTGAAGCCATATAATCCGTGATAGTTCCATACACGAGAAATCAAGCTTTGAACTTGAGAGACCCTCTGGAAAGGTGTAAGACCTTACAGTCGTGTTTGGATCTATAAATAAATAGACATGGATGTTTCACATCTATGAAATTATCGACATATTGGAAAAGAGTTCACGACAATGTTCAAGGAGTTGACTATGACAAGATATGATCTTTCATTAAGCGATATTTAGTCTAGACGGATTAATGTAGCAACCACTACATATAATTTTATTATGTGGTAGTTGAATAAACAAAACAAGTTCTTCTAATAGAATGGTTAACTAGGACGTGTGCATGGCATGGTCCAAAGGGTTTTTGTTAATTCAAAGGATGCTAAAAGCGTATGCAATCTTCAATGGTTGAAATGAGCATCACAGAGTTGGAATCTTCACTATGATGAAACTGTTAAAAGAGTTTAATTTCATCGGAGACGATGAAGATGCTTGTATTTGCAAGAAATTAAGTGGGAGCGCTAAGACATGTTTCTAATACATTATGTGGAAGACATATTGTTGATTGGAAATGATGTATCTTTTATTGACACGGGTTAAGAATTTCATCTCGATGAAAGGCTTAGGAAAAACCCGAATATTTGGCATCAATATCTATATAGATAGATTGAGACGCTAATATGGTTGTACCAAATGTACATAGATGAGATATTGAATGCGTTCAATATGGAAACTACAAGAAAGGTTCTTGTCGCACAGAAAGGATTGAATCGAAATTCAAGTGTATTGACACTTGGTAAGTGAAACAAAGATTCAAGTATGGATTGATACTTGATGTATGAAATCACAAAGAGTAATTATATCAATCATACTGTGATATGTACAAATCCAGATATGTCCTATGCTCTAAATGTTATGAGCATATACCAAAATGATTCATAAGATGATCATTGGATGATAGTAAGTATATTCTTATGATCTTTTGGAAGAACTAAGAATATATTGTTTTTAGAGGTGACAAATAGATAGTTAGTTCATTGTAAAAGTACTACATTGATACTAGTTTTGTCACAAAGTACAAATTAAGTTTATCTCAATCTAAACTAAGGGTGGCACAATATGATGGAAAGTAAGTTCCATAATGGATTTGGATGAGTTCCAAAGTTAAGACATTGTGACAGATACTACAACAAAAGGCTAAGTATATGACTGTTATTATAGCAGCAAAAGAGGACATTTGTGTCAAGTAGTTTATTATCAAACTAGGTGTGGTTCACAGCGGGATAGTACTATGAAGATATATTGTACGACAATATTATCAACATATTTTAACCCCGAGGAACTAAAGGTCTCACCAAAGGACCAAATTTATACGAAGCCATCTCATTAGAGAATGAGTGATGTGTAGAGACGCAAAGACATGCAATTACACACGGACCTAAAAGTGTTAGATCCGGAGATCAGTTGACCACTAGCAATTGTGTAAATACAACACTAGAAAGCCATAGGTGTTGAATGCACAAAGGTTTGAAACTAGATTATTGACTCTAGTGCAAGTGGGAGACTGTTGGAGATATGCCTAAGAGGCAATAATAAAGTGGTTATTATCATATCTTCATACTTATGATAAATGTTTACATACCATTCTATAATTGTATTAACCGGAAACATTAATACTTGTGTGATTTGTAAATATAAAAAGAGTCCCTGGTAAAGCCTCTTGTTAAACTAGCTTGTTGGTTAATATATGATCATGGTTTCCTGATCATGAACAATGAGATGTTATTAACAACAAGATCATATTATTAGGAGAATGGTGTGATGGACATACTCCTATAGTTAAGCGTAGCATAAAGATCAAGTCATTTAATATAGTTCATTTGCTATAAGCTTTCTGATACATAGTAACCTAATTCCTTTGACCATGAGATCATGTTAATCACCATCACCGTAAGGATGCTTTGATGACATCAAACACCACACCGTAACTGGGTGGCTATAAAGGTGACATTGAGTGTTCGGAAAGTATGTGTTGAGGCACATGGATCAAGATTGGGATTTGTCCATCCATATGACGAATAGATATACTCTGGGCCCTCTCGGTGGAATGTCATCCAATGAGCTTGCAAGCATGTGACTGGCTCACAAGGGATCACATATCACGGGAACGAGAAAAGAGTACTTATCAGTAACGAGGTTGAACTAGGTATGCAGAGATACCGACGATCAAAATCTCGGGTAAGTAAACTATCATGAGACAAAGGGAAATTGGTATCGTATGTAAGTGGTTCATTCGATTGCAAAGTAATCGTAGAAATATGTGGGAGCCATATGAATTTCCAGATTCCTCTATTGGTTATTGATCGGAGAAGTGTCTCGGTCATGTCCGCGTAATTCACGAACCGTAGGGAGACACACTTAAGGATTCGATGATGTTTAGTAGATACGGAATGTTAGTAGGGATACCGAATGTTGTTCGGAGTCTCAGATGGGATCCAGGATATCACGAGGAGATCTGGAATGGTCCGAAGAATAAGATTCATATAAGGAAAGTCCGATTCCGGAGTTCAGGAAATATTCTGATGTTTTCATCAGAGGTTCTAGAAGGTTCACCGGTCCGGAAGGAGAATGGTCCATGAATGTGTCATGGATAAGTGGAATGATTGGATCATATCCTAGGTCACTTGGTGTGTGCATTTGCAATAGAGAATTAAAGCTCTAAATTGAAAGTCAAACGGGAGTTTGAAAAGTCAAACTGGAACAATGGTTTCCTAATGGGAGAAGAAACAAGTCCTTCTCTCAATCCAACTTGGGCTTGGGTTTGGATTCAAACCCACCCCTCCCAAGGTTGCCCCCTCTCATAAATAGAGGGGGAGGGCTGCCCCAAGACACACAAGTCCTAGCCCTCTCCCCTCACGCGCCGCCGCCGCCGCAGCCTTCAAGTTATGGCTATATTCTTTGCTTATAGCCCCTCTCCCCACACAAGTCCTAGCACATGTATATATAGAGGATATACATGTTATGGCTATATTCTTTGCTTATTAAACAATGTGGTTCTTAAGTATTTGATACTGAATTTGTTGGTGTGAACCGTCATACGAAACAATATAATTCATGAACTACAATGTTTATCAAGAACAAATAAAGTATTGATATGTTTATCGTTAACATCAAAGCTTGCCTTCAAGATTTGTTGTATTAGGTATTATGAGAACAAAAGGGTTGTTCAAATAATTGTCGTAATCCATAAAAGATGGATGATTTACAAGTCTCGTTGGATAAATCACATCCATAAAACAAAGTGCTAAAATGTCGAAAGACAATTGATTGAAATATCACTTAGGAAGTGACATCGCCATTTAAATTATATTGGAAAGAAAACATGAAGAAACTCCATGTGGATGGAATTTTGGAGTATTTTGATTTTTGATCAAATAACGCTTGTGAAATTTTCCTAGAGATAATTAAAACGTCGTTCATAGGCCAAAAGTGAACGTATGACTAACTTATTGGAAATTGTACATATAGATGTACAAAGCCCATTATGTGTAGTCAAGAGCGATGGATTTCAACTTTATATGCTTTCTCCGAAAAACTGAGTGAATATATGAATATTTACTTAATGAGGATGAAGTGTGAAACATTTGAAAAGTTCAAAGACTTTCAAGATGAAGTGCAAAATCATTGTAACAAGAATATAAATAGTTTATGATAAGATCATAAAGAAAGATATTTAAGTTACAAGTTTAGCATAACACCTAAGATTTAAGGAATCGTTCCATGGATTTGCATTTCCCGAAACATCATAAGAGTATGGAGTGTTTGAGATATGTAATGAAACCTTGTTTGGCATGGTAAGATCAAAGGTGACATTTATAAAACTGTCATTATATTTTAAAGATTAAAAGCTTTAGAGACTACCGTTTTTCCACTGAAAAAGAGCTCCATCATAATCCGTTGAAATGATACCATATAAAGTTATGGTTTGGGATAAAACCCAAGTTGTCTTTTCTTAAAAAATTGGTATGCTATGCATAAGAAAGATGTTTGCAACCAAAGTCGGATGAATATTTCTTTGTATGTTATTTGGATAGCCGTTAAGTATTCCTCCATAACACCGAAGACAAAAGTGTTTGTCGCTTAGAACGTCAAGTTTATTTGAGAAGGAATTTTTTTCGTGAAAAGTTAAGTGGGAGGACAATAGAACTTTGATAAGGTTAAACGAACCTTAGCTATATGTGCAAAGTTGCGCAGCGCTGAAATGTATTCTGGAGGCAGCAACAACGCTCATGGCTCACGTGCCTCAAAGGTTGTGGACACGGAGATCTAAGTTCCTATTGAACAAAGTAGGTCGGTAAACAATCAAATACCAAGATTTGAGGTTTGGATCATTATTTGACAATAATGAACCGACTACATGCAAAGAAGCGATGATGGGCCCTGACTCCGTCAAATGGCTTGAAGCCATATAATCCGTGATAGTTCCATACACGAGAAATCAAGCTTTGAACTTGAGAGACCCTCTGGAAAGGTGTAAGACCTTACAGTCGTGTTTGGATCTATAAATAAATAGACATGGATGTTTCACATCTATGAAATTATCGACATATTGGAAAAGAGTTCACGACAATGTTCAAGGAGTTGACTATGACAAGATATGATCTTTCATTAAGCGATATTTAGTCTAGACGGATTAATGTAGCAACCACTACATATAATTTTATTATGTGGTAGTTGAATAAACAAAACAAGTTCTTCTAATAGAATGGTTAACTAGGACGTGTGCATGGCATGGTCCAAAGGGTTTTTGTTAATTCAAAGGATGCTAAAAGCGTATGCAATCTTCAATGGTTGAAATGAGCATCACAGAGTTGGAATCTTCACTATGATGAAACTGTTAAAAGAGTTTAATTTCATCGGAGACGATGAAGATGCTTGTATTTGCAAGAAATTAAGTGGGAGCGCTAAGACATATTTCTAATACATTATGTGGAAGACATATTGTTGATTGGAAATGATGTATCTTTTATTGACACGGGTTAAGAATTTCATCTCGATGAAAGGCTTAGGCAAAACCCGAATATTTGGCATCAATATCTATATAGATAGATTGAGACGCTAATATGGTTGTACCAAATGTACATAGATGAGATATTGAATGCGTTCAATATGGAAACTACAAGAAAGGTTCTTGTCGCACAGAAAGGATTGAATCGAAATTCAAGTGTATTGACACTTGGTAAGTGAAACAAAGATTCAAGTATGGATTGATACTTGATGTATGAAATCACAAAGAGTAATTATATCAATCATACTGTGATATGTACAAATCCAGATATGTCCTATGCTCTAAATGTTATGAGCATATACCAAAATGATTCATAAGATGATCATTGGACGATAGTAAGTATATTCTTATGATCTTTTGGAAGAACTAAGAATATATTGTTTTTAGAGGTGACAAATAGATAGTTATTTCATTGTAAAAGTACTACATTGATACTAGTTTTGTCACAAAGTACAAATTAAGTTTATCTCAATCTAAACTAAGGGTGGCACAATATGATGGAAAGTAAGTTCCATAATGGATTTGGATGAGTTCCAAAGTTAAGACATTGTGACAGATACTACAACAAAAGGCTAAGTATATGACTGTTATTATAGCAGCAAAAGAGGACATTTGTGTCAAGTAGTTTATTATCAAACTAGGTGTGGTTCACAGCGGGATAGTACTATGAAGATATATTGTACGACAATATTATCAACATATTTTAACCCCGAGGAACTAAAGGTCTCACCAAAGGACCAAATTTATACGAAGCCATCTCATTAGAGAATGAGTGATGTGTAGAGACGCAAAGACATGCAATTACACACGGACCTGAAAGTGTTAGATCCGGAGATCAGTTGATCACTAGCAATCGTGTAAATACAACACTAGAAAGCCATAGGTGTTGAATGCACAAAGGTTTGAAACTAGATTATTGACTCTAGTGCAAGTGGGAGACTGTTGGAGATATGCCTAAGAGGCAATAATAAAGTGGTTATTATCATATCTTCATACTTATGATAAATGTTTACATACCATTCTATAATTGTATTAACCGGAAACATTAATACTTGTGTGATTTGTAAATATAAAAAGAGTCCCTGGTAAAGCCTCTTGTTAAACTAGCTTGTTGGTTAATATATGATCATGGTTTCCTGATCATGAACAATGAGATGTTATTAACAACAAGATCATATTATTAGGAGAATGGTGTGATGGACATACTCCTATAGTTAAGCGTAGCATAAAGATCAAGTCATTTAATATAGTTCATTTGCTATAAGCTTTCTGATACATAGTAACCTAATTCCTTTGACCATGAGATCATGTTAATCACCATCACCGTAAGGATGCTTTGATGACATCAAACACCACACCGTAACTGGGTGGCTATAAAGGTGACATTGAGTGTTCGGAAAGTATGTGTTGAGGCACATGGATCAAGATTGGGATTTGTCCATCCATATGACGAATAGATATACTCTGGGCCCTCTCGGTGGAATGTCATCCAATGAGCTTGCAAGCATGTGACTGGCTCACAAGGGATCACATATCACGGGAACAAGAAAAGAGTACTTATCAGTAAGGAGGTTGAACTAGGTATGCAGAGATACCGACGATCAAAATCTCGGGTAAGTAAACTATCGTGAGACAAAGGGAAATTGGTATCGTATGTAAGTGGTTCATTCAATCGTAAAGTAACCGTAGAAATATGTGGGAGCCATATGAATTTCCAGATTCCTCTATTGGTTATTCATTGGAGAAGTGTCTCGGTCATGTCCGCATAATTCATGAACCATAGGGAGACACACTTAAGGATTCGATGTTGTTTAGTAGATATGGAATGTTAGTAGGGATACCAAATGTTGTTCGGAGTCTCGGATGGGATCCGGGATATCACGAGGAGATCCGGAGAATAAGATTCATATAAGGAAAGTCCGATTCCGGAGTTCGGGAAACATTCCGATGTTTTCATCAGAGAGGTTCTAGAAGGTTCACCGGTCCGGAAGGAGAATGGTCCATGAATGTGTCATGGATAAGTGGAATGATTGGATCATATCCTAGGTCACTTGGTGTGTGCATTTGCAAGAGAGAATTTGTAACATCCCTAAAATCATGTTTCAAAACTCATGCATATCATCCATGCATCCATCATCATTTAGGGTTTCATCTCAAAATCATTTCAAAAACAGGAGCATATGTTGCTCATTATTTGATGTATGAATACTCTAGCCTTTGTGCTACTTGCTAATGAGAAAGGTACTATTATTCATTCAGAAATGTTTTGAGTTCAAACTTGAGTGATTTCAAAAGCTTGAGCAAAGTTTCAAAACAAAGTATGAAATAAAGCCAAATTTATGCCTATTATTATATCTCCTAAAGGCTTGGTTTTATTTTATTTTTCAAATGACCCAAGTAGGTTTGAGTGAACAGAGGTGTTTGACACATATTTGAGTGCAAGGTACACTGTACAAAAAGCTAGAGAAGGTTTGAATTCAAACTTATTTGAAATGGAGTTTGAAAACCATTTCTAGAAAATCAAACAGAAAAAGAAAAAAGGAGTAAAGAGGAAAAAAAATATGCAAACAGCCAATCTAGCCAACCCAGCCCAACTCGGCCCAGCTAGCCCAGCAGTCCCTCCCCCCGCGAAACGTTTTCTTTTCACTCGCCCCTGCACCCACTAGCTCGCTGACAGGCAGGACCCACTCTGTAGAGGGAGTGACCTTCAAATAAGGCAGAGTCCCCTGTGTTTACAATGCTAGTCCCTGGATCAATAGCTAGCATCCACAGTTAAGATGTAATATCAAGAAACAAAGGTCATAATATAACTTTATAACCAGGAATAACATAATTTTATTACATCAACATAGCTCATTTGGCTATTATATTACATTGCAGCGGAATAAATATAAGTATGGGTCCTTCATCTTTAAAATGCCACAGGCAGACATGCTGGTTGTAGACTTTGTAATCCTAATCAATCAATCTTCACTAAAAGCAATCAAACCTGCAACAGTACAAGTTACAGCCACAAGGGTCAATACTTTTGAATGTATTGGCAAGTTTCACTACTATGTAGAATACAGGTGGATCCTATCAATACATGCAAATTTGGCTAGGTAGAGTTTTAGGCTCATTTGCGGAAAGCAATAATTTATCCT
Organism: Avena sativa; assembly: GCA_916181665.1. Classification (NCBI taxonomy): domain Eukaryota; kingdom Viridiplantae; phylum Streptophyta; class Magnoliopsida; order Poales; family Poaceae; genus Avena; species Avena sativa. Next base: position 366,056,848 of record OV702295.1, read on the forward strand.
ATCTTTTCAAAATGGTTTTCATCTTTGATCAAGTCTTTGAAAAACTCCTTGGTAAAGACCAAGTGTTTAGGTTTTTATCAAACCCCTTGAACCCCTTGGTAACCCCAAGTGTTCAAGTTTTCATCAAAATCCCTTGAGTACCTTGGTAACCCCAAGTACCTCAAGTGTTGAACAAAAATCTCTTGAGCACCTTGGTAACCCCAAGTGTCCAAGTTTTTATTTTAGAAGTTGGAATGTCGAGATCTCCCATAGTTCAAACTTTAGTTGCTCAGTATTGTCCATAACCGGGGAGACGGCTAAGTACTTAGATTTTATTATCTTCTGCAGAAGTAGTACACTTTACCCACATGTCACAATCCCATCTTGTTGCCACCAGTGGCCACTGGATTAGTGCTCACCAAAATGGAGTACCGACAGATTGAGAATGTGACGAAGTCTTTCCAAAAGGTCCTCCCATACACCGTTGCTAGCTTGTCTTCAGTACCCATGAAGCATTCCAGGTCCCCATGTCCAGTAAACTAAAGACAATGTATGGGTCCTCCTAATGTAGTTGACTAAGCCAGAGCCATAATAGCATGTGGTTGCACACGAAAGCCACAATTGGAGAAACATGTTCAATCTCTAAGTTTCCTAGGTGGTTTTCTTCTTGGAGCACAACACAAAGAGACTACCATAGACATGGTTCCTTTTGTTGCCACCTTCTCCAAAACTTAAGTATCCTCCACCTAGGTGGTTCATTGAGTCCTTGTTTTATTATATAAAACACAAGTCCTTTTCTCAACCTTTGTAAAAATCTCAACATGTATCTCTTTTCAAAATATAGCATGGCTAAGCATGTATCAACTACAATGTTTTTACTAAGGAGTGTATAGGGTATCCTATTAGGATATAACATAGCTTAAGTATAGAAATTCTTTTCATGCATGTTTCAAAATTCACTAAGTATAATGAAAATAATAGGATTTAGGATGATAGTGTAACTTGCCTTTTTGGTAGGGAATGGTGGTTCACTCCTTGATCTTGCTAGTCTCACACTTTTCTAACTTCACTACAATCAATCAAGCAAACACAATATCAACAAGCATTTCAAACCAATAATCAATCAAACAATTTCTCACACAAAAACAATGGGATCCAAGTTATGCATGCAAGCATGCAAGGAATAGGTTTTATTTGCCAAGATGGTCTACACCAGGCTTCTAACTTAGTAAGGTTTGAGGAGGTCATTTTTCTAAAGTGGCAAAGTCATTTGAAAAAGGGTTTTGTCCATAAACCATTTTTAAATCCATTCATCATTTTATGTGGTGAAAAATATTTTTATCAAAGCAACAACTTTAGGTGGATCACCAAATAAGTTGTTGTTTCCTCAAAACTTGGTGTTTAGGGTCAGTAGGTTTGAATCAAAACATTTTCCCAAAGTTTTTACTCCAAAATCATTTTCATAACAAAACCATTATTTTTATTTGGCTAGAAATGGACTAAATCAATTAATCCATTCAAAACTTTATCAAATCTATTTTCAAAACCAAGGGTTGGTTCCTAGGGTCAGTAGGTTCACCACAAACCATTTTGCAAAGGATTTTAACCCTAAAAACATTTTTAAACAATTTTTCTAATCTAAACAAGCACACAAAAGTTTCTGCAAAATCAAGCAATCTAACAGATACTATTTACTAAACCACAGGCATGGTTGTCTAGGGCTTGTTCTCCTGATTCCAACGATATAAAGTCTGTAATTTTTGGACGTGTAGATCCAAAGCTATAGGGTTTTCAAAATCATATCTCAATCAGATTTCAAATCTGTTTTTTAAATCGAATCCTGGCCACGCGGCGCGTTCTGGTTGGATGGTACCGTTTCGACCGGATAGGCGTTGCGGTGCGTTGGATCTAACCACATCATGCGGCACAGGACGCGTACCCCTTCGCTGTTAAGTGATCTAATCCTGCTCGCCCGATCTAGATCCTACGGTACTGGTTCGCTGGACCAAAAGTGAGCGGCGCCGACGGTGGCTAGCGGCAGCGCACGGCCAGGCGGTGGCGCTACGGCGGTTACAGGAAGCAAAGAGGGGAGGGAAAGTGCTCACCGAGGTCGCACGTATGTGGTGATGCTCAAGGTACGATTGGCTTGACAAGGGGCGCTCAGGTACTGCAGCAATTGCTCGCCGGAGTGGAGAAAGCCGTTAGGTGGCTCTGGTTGCTGTCGAGGGCGACGCTGCAGGTCACAAGAGGGAAAACCGAGAGCAGGGTTAGATGCGCATGGTCGAGGCAAGTGAGGGAGCGCGAACGAGGGGGCGCGGGGTGGCCAGTGTTTACCAGGGGAGGTCGTCGGAGAGGTTGCAGACGCGGCGGCTTTCGGAAGCTTGTCGTAGCCGACGCTCTGGGGCGCCCGCGGCTGAACGAAGAGTGTTGGGAGATGCGTCTGGGAGTGGTGAGGGTGCTCGTGTGCTCGGGGAGGTAGGAGGTGGCGAGGTTCGGCCTGAATTGGAGAAGGAAGCTCGTCGGAGCAGCGGCGGTTTGGAGGTGATTTCGAGCAGCCTGGTGGCGAGGAGGTGTTGGCGTTTGAGGGGAACGACAGAGGGAGGAGAGGTGCTTATGTACGCATGGTCAGGGGCGAGGTTATCGCGGCCATTACTGCGAATTTACTCGCGAAATCACTAGCAAAAACGGCCGGCGTGGTCGTCGCGAGGAAGAAGGAGAGTGGCTGGCTGTGTGGGTCCCTGCTGTCAGCGAGGAAGGAGAGGGAGAAGAGGTCCACCAGTCATTGGCTTAGTGGGTCAGTTGCCAGGTACGAACCGTTTTCTTTCGGGGAGGGAGAGCTGGGCTGGTTCTGGGCTTGTTGGGCTTGGCCAGTTGGGCTGAGTCCAAAATCTATTTTTTTCTTTCCTGAACCTTTTTCTTTTTTCTAATTCCAATTCTGTTTTGAAATTCCAAACAACTAAACAACACTCAAATCAATTCAAACAACCACCACACTTTGTTATTTTGAAATTGGTTCTGTTCAGTAACATAAACCAAAATTCCAAAAACAAAATAGAAATTTTATTTTAGGGTCCATTACTAATTAAATAAATAGACCAATGTTATTAACTCAAATAGATTTTGTTTTATTCAAAAACTCCATTCTAAAATCTAAATATTTTCAAATCAAAACAGTAGGTTTTATTTGGGAATATAAAGTACTTGGAAAACTTATTTTAAACAAATAAACAAGTTTTGATGGGTTAGAAATAATAAAACCTTTATTAATAAAACTTGGATAATAAATCCTTTATTGTTTTTATTTCAATAAACCTCTATTTTTTAATCAAAGCAAAACCTCTTGTTTCAAAGTCTTGGCCAAGGTTCAATTTGGCTTAATAAAATAATCTTTATTTAAAATATTTCTTTTCCCTTTAATAAACAAAATCTTTTCATAAAAGATTTCAAGGTAGAAACAAAATACTTTTATTTTTCCTTTGTTGATTTATTTAACTTTTTAATCCCTTTTAGGATTTCTTTGTTCAAAATAGGTTTGAAGATTCCCATTGGAATTCAAAAAGTTTCTTCTGGCCCTGAAATTCGACAAAGTTTTATTTTATTCACTTATTTTTCACATTGCAAGATTTTGAAAATCTTGGGATGTGACACACTCCCTCTCCTCCTCTCTCGCTGACAACCGCGGCCCACACAGGTATCGTCGTCTCCACCCCCGTGACTGGTTCATCCCCAAATTACGCCAGGCGTTTCCTGTTTGAATTCGCAGCTTCAATTCGCATCAATGCTCGAGTAAATCTCGCCCGCATCCCTGCTACTAAAACCCCCTCTGCCCCCTCTCCATTCTCCCCCAAACCTCAAGCACAGAGCGCCCCCAGGCTGCGAGAATCTCTCACCGTGACCTCGCTGCTCCGACGAACCGCAGCCACAATTCCGGCCAACCCCGACCACCCCTTTGCTCCTGGTTCACACGAGCAGGCTCCACTTCACCTTGCGCACCTCCCAGTACCACTAGCTCGCCCGCGCGTGACCCAGAACATCGGCAACGCAAGCGACTGAGCGCCACCGTCTTCGGCTTCAACTCCGATGATCTCCAGTGGTAATCTCTGACCGCCCCTTTTCCTCTCGTTGACACCCACGTGACTAGCGTCGTCTTGCGCATCTGACCCACCGCTCCTTTTGCCTTGGCATGATCTGCACCCTCGCCAACGTCGACGAACAGAAGCATCCGTCGCGAGGGACTACTCCGACGAGCAATCAGCGACGACTCCGAGCGCCCCTTCGCCAACCGAGCACACGTTGAGCATCTCCTCGTCGCGGCGATTCCGGTGAGCCTCCTCCCACCTCCCCGCGCGACCTAGTTCGCCGGCTTCGCCACTGACTAAGCGCGCCGCCGCCTGTCGCCGCCGCTAGCGCCGCCACATGTTGGTCCTTTGCTTAGGGTCGTTCGATTTAGATCCAGTGGACGCGATAGATCCTAGCCGAAGGGGTATGGATAGATCTGAGCCGTGCAGCGATAGATAGATCCAACGGCGGAAGGGTGATCCGGTGCGAATCGGTACGCGCCAGTAAAATCGTGACGCGTGGCTAGGGTTGGATTCAAAAATAGAATTCAAATCAGATTTAGATCCAATTTTCAAATGGCTATAACTTGTGATTCCCACGTTAGATTTTTGCAAATTTTATACCGTTGGAATCAGGGAGACAAGGCCTTTCTGAAACTGCAATGTGTTTAGTGAATTGTTTTTGTTAAAATGACTTTTTATGCAGAAACTTGTTTAGGACTATTTTGAGTATAGAATTTGTTTAGTAATTTGTTTTAGTGCTAAATAAGTTTGGTTAGCAAGTTTTTGACTTGGTTATGTTTCTGTATCATGCACTTGCTTAGTGGAGTTTTCAAAAAAAATCATCACTTAGCATTTTCTTGCATGCATGCATTCATATTTTTGTTTGTATATGAATTGTGTGTAATTTTGTGCTACATATTTTTGTGTAGATTCTGCTAGTGACTGTGATTGTGAAGAGTGCTACTCTCCCCATTACCAAGGCAAGTGGTACTTCATGGTTATTTTCATCCCTATATATTTTGTATAGCATTAGAAATATTTTGCTAAGTCTTGCATGCTACTTTTGCCAAATGCTATGTTGGGAAATCCTAAGTAGATGTAGGATTGTTAGAATTGCTAGGAAAATTCCTAAGCTAAGTTACTATACCATGCTTAGACTAGCTAGTAGCAAACAAGGGTTGGTAAATTTTATACATGCTATGTTGAAAATATTTCTAAGTCATGAGACTTAAGTTTTCTTAATAAAACAACTAAGTCAATGAACCTCCTGGGTGGATTGGGACTTGAATTGGTGGTTTTTGGTTGAGTGGTTACACAAGGCCATGGATATGGCTTGTGTATCTCACTTGTGGTATGCCACCCAGGCACAAAGGGGTTTTGGAGGCCAAGTGTTGAGAAGCTTATAGTGCAGCCACTTGGCAATATGGGCTCTGCCTTGATCATATAGGTTGCTAGAACTTAGTCACTTGGACAATTGGTGGTAGTGGGTTTGATAGGTTGGAACGCGTCCATTTGACTAAGGGAAGGTTTCTGAAAGGTCCTGTCTTGGGAAACCAAGTTTGGTGCGGAAAGTGCACAACCTCTGCAGATGGAAAATCTAAGTACTTAGCCAAGTCCATGGCAATGGACAACTTGAGCATCAAGACATGAAGCTATCAAGAATCTCATCACTCCAACTTCTAAGTAAAAACTTATCGGTGAACAAGGGTGAAGGACCTCAATGTCTATTGATGGTTTCTTGGGAAAAGTTTTGACAAAGAAAAACTTAGTGATTTCAACTAATAGGAAAAACCTATTTTGTGCAAAGCAAGCCAAGCTACACTTAGCCAAATTTGCATATAGTATCTAGTCCACTTAAAATATACTAAGGTATCACTTGCCAATACTATTCCAAAGTATTGACCCACTGTGGCTGTAACTTGTGATGTTGCAGGTTATTCAGATGATGATTAGGTGTCATGAGTCTACACTCAACATGCTTGCCTGTGGCACATGAAGATGAAGACTTATGTTTATTTACTTATTCCAAACTCTTGTACTAGGCCTATGGCCCTGAGTTGTAAAAGACTATGTTTTATCTCTGGAATGAATGTAATAAATGACCTTTGTATCTGTGTACTTCATCTTAAACTGTGGATGCTAGCATTGATCCAGGGACTAGCATTGCAATCACAGGGATCCTTTTCCTTTACAAAGGAGGGATCTAACAGAATTAAAGCTCTAAATTGAAAGTCAAACGGGAGTTTGAAAAGTCAAACTGGAACAATGGTTTCCTAGTGGGAGAAGAAACAAGTCCTTCTCTCAATCCAACTTGGGTTTGGGTTTGGATTCAAACCCACCCCTCCCAAGGCTTCCCCCCCTCTCATAAATATAGGGGGAGGGCTGCCCCAACACACACAAGTCCTAGCCCCTCTCCCCGCACTCGCCGCCGCTGCCGCGGCCCCGCCGCCGCTGCCGCTCGCCGCCATCGCCGGATTGTCGCTGCTGCCCTAGCCACCGCCGACACCTCCTCCTCCTCCTCCCGGTCATCTAAACCCTAGATCTCCGGGAAACCCTAATCCACCATAACTCGCACCGGCTTAGGCAAAACCCTGCAGGATCTTCCCTCTACTTCGGACACCACGCCGTCGTGCTGCCGGAATCGTGAGGGGAGAACTACAACCTCCGCTGCCTGCTGGAACAAGGGAGAGGAAGGTCTTCACCGAGTACCAATCGTGTGACCAACTACGGAAGCGCTGCCAGAACGCAGCGCCGGAAGGGTCGTCTACGCGATCTTGAGATCGGCAAGTGTATGACTACATCACCCTCGAGAATCTACTCTCCTTAACCGCTTTGTAATCTCCGAGGGTGAGTGCTTCTATCGACTCGTTGCTACAATCTAGTAGATAGATCTTGGCTTGTTTGTGTGCATGCGGCAGAATTTTTTTGTTTTCCATGCTACGAACCCCTACACACACCATACTCACTGTCATTAACCAAGAAATGGTATTGGTAAGTTATCAAAACCACTAGCTTTACCAAGTATTGTTTCCAGAGAACTCTACCATCTGACTCATATGAAATTTAACCATGGAATCAGCTGGTAAACCACTAGCATCACCACAACTAATCATCAGCAGTAAGCCACAGCTAGTCACCACTTAACAGATTCAGGGATCATCAACACATGATCCAATTCATCAGTATCTAATCCACAGAAGGTATGAACCTAAGCAGAACCAAGAACCTAATCAGGACCAGACAATCACCAGGAAGATCACTAACCACATCTAGCATAGGATGGCCTAGCACAGAGAGAACACAGGGAGAGGAATGACTTACCATAGGTCCTTGCTATAGAATAGAAGAGGAAGCAGAGGGGCCGACGACCATGGCGACACGGGGAGCACCCCAGGGGGCGCTGCGACCCATACAACGCCACAGTGGCGATCATAGCCACGTCTAGGAGCGAGGAGCATCACCATGGCGCACGCCAGCAGCGGCGGCGCCAGGATCAACGCCAACCCCAAACCCTAGGGTTCGAGACGACATCGATCCGGTCGCAGGAGGGCTCCAAGTCCAAATCTAGTTGGACAGGAGGGAAGAGCAGGGTCGACAACCTCTTCCTGCACCACGGCGGCGGCCAGGACGGTCCACGGCGGCGCGAATCGCCGGCGACAACACTGCAGACCACAGGGTCGGGGAAGGAGAAGGAGAAAGGTGAGCTCGAGAGAGAGAGACAGGGAGAGATGGGCTGGATTGTGCCAGGGACCCTTCGGGGTGGTTGTTTTGACTTGCCTAATGGGCCACAAGGGCCCAATACAACCAAACAATCAGCCCAAATCCTTTAGAGTTTGTTTTAATAATTGGAAAAGACCAAAATGCCCCTAAACCTAAATAAATTCTAGAAAATAAAATAAAAGTTCAAAAATTATAAATTAAATATTTTTGGATTCACAATAATCAAAACTATCTAAATAAATTAAGGAATAAAATTTTAAACATATAAAATTTATTAAGAGATTTGTAATTTAAATATTCCTTATGGAATTTTACAAACTTATTGAAAGATGATTAAAAAAATCACTTTTATTATATATTAATATTGTAGTATTTTATAAAAATACTAAACAAATATTTCATAACAATGTTTGGTATTTAAATAATAATTCTTAAAGGAATTATTAAATTAACAAAAATTCAAATAAAAGGGAAATAAAATGAAAGAATACAATATTCTATTATAAATATTAAAAATTAATATTTATAAATCCTTTATTATTAAAAAGAATTTTTATAATAATGGGTAGAATGCATATCAATTTAAATGATGCATTACATTACTTTGCATAATCATTTTTGCTTCTTTAAATATTGTCCTTACCGGGCAATAATGATGTTTTTGTAGACATAGAAGCTCAAGGTCCAGTGCAAGCATCAGACTTCACTACCTTGCCATCACAAGGCAAGTTCATCACTTGCTCATATCCTTTGAAGAGTCTTTATCAAAGTATTTGCAAATTGTGTGTTATCAGATATACTCCAAAGAATGAAAATATTATTTTCACAAATAAAGAAATCATAGATATCATCCTAAGTGATGATATAATGGAGCAATAGAACTTAGGGTTCTATTTGCAACAATGATGATCAATTAGGGACTTAATAACCCCTGACATCAGTGATTCTAGCGCCGTATATTACGTGTTAGCCATGAGATTTGGAATGGGACAGAGAAGTCAGCTGTATCTTCTTCCTCTCGCATGAAGTCGGATGTGCAGGTCGTGGCTGTTATCCATGTAGCATGCATATTAATTGGTAATTCATAGAGGATATGCAACATATGGGTGGGAACCCTCATCGTCCCACAATAGTTCTGGCATCTAACGGTTTGTACAAACCATTTCCGTAATTCGACATGTGGGCATGGTGTACACCAAGGAGGCATGCGAGGTCGCGAAGGGGGCAGTGATTGGCTTGGACCAACTACTGGGCCCCACAACATGGAATTATGGACGGGAAAGTACGCCCGGTTATGCAACAAGGAGTTGATATCTCATGGGTAAAGTAACACACCTCTGCAGAGTGTAAGAATTGTAACTTGTTACTCCCTGTTCCGGGAAGGAGCTATGAACACGGCAGGAAAGGAACTCCATGAAAGTTCTGGTCAACCTGTGAAGGCTGATGGTCATAGATTTTCATAATAAAATCAACCTTTGAAGAAAGATTTACAAAAACTGCATAGTGCCAAGGATTTATAATCCAAGGTGGTAGTTAGAGCATCAAACTTCCTACCTTGCACATAATGAAATTGTTGGGTAACGCTGTTACTCATCCTTTCCTTTGATCCCTTGCTTGGACTCTGAGGATCCCGAAGACGTGCCAATGTATGCAGTTAAATGCCAAGAAGATATGTTCTACGAGGAGCCTGACCTGTCAGGAGGTGTTGAAGGAGTGGATTACGAAATCCGCTATGGTGTTGACGATAACGAGTCCAACTAAGTATCCTAGTTAGTAGTAACCAATGGAGCCGAGCAGCATGAACTCTACAGAATAAGCTGCTGAGCTCAAGTCCTAGTCGGAGTTACTATTTTTAAATTTCGCTGAAACACTTTATATTTTGGTTTGTAAGTTAAAACCTTTTGAAGTCTTGAACTTCTGGTATTGTAATAACAATAATGTGTGAATGTTTGTTATATGGACCCGCAATGTTTCTGTTGTACCACTCTGGGGGATGTGATATTTACGAAACGGTGTTTTGTGGATGTCATGTCAACGACTATAGTGTACTACACATGCAGTGGTATGATGGGTCACCGCAGTTGGTATCAGAGCAAATTGCTTTGACCTTAGGTTGGAAACCTAGTAAGGGTATTACCTGTAGGAGAATATAGCAATGATAAAGAATTCTCTAAAAGTAATATAATGGGGTATTCAAATGAGAATATTCCGTTATATGTTTTAGTGCGATAATTCTTTGTTATGATGCAATATATTATTGGTTACTAATAAAAATTATTTTTCCGATATACAGAGCTATGGCACCAAAGTTTCCAAAGACTTTGGTAAGGAAAGAGGAGACTATTGATGATTATCAAGGATCATTCACAGACCAACTTCGTTAACTTTTAAAGATTTTTAGTTGTCCAACTAGAATTCCAGTGAATACTTTAACTTACCTTGATGGCTGGATGTTATCCAAGTATCGCGTGAGTATCCAACTTCTAGAGGAGCTTGGATTATATCACGATCTACCTATAGGAGAAGATAGGAGTCATTTAGCAGCATATCATGTTGTTGTGGAGGCGATAGCTTATATCCGAGAGCATAAAGCCAAGGAGTTAGAAGGTAGCACATTTTCTGTGATACCTCATGATTCTATAGACTTGGAGCCTATACCAGATCATCTTACTTTAGTTAAGAAGCATCCTAAGTTAGCTTCCAAGTTTATGGATAGATACCGAACACTCGTTGCGTCTTTTTACAAGACACATCAAGTGATTGTCGAAGATAAAAATGACATGTTAGAGGATCTAACTAATCCGGAAAGGAGGAAGCAGTTAGCATTCCTGTTGAAGAAGGAAACAAGTAGTAGTGCAAAACCTATCTTTAAAGATATACCTATAGATCCTGAATCTTTTATACCATATCCTTATTCACCAAGACCTGAACCTATATGTGATCCTACTTTGGATATGAGGAATGCAGTACCACAGGGTTCAGAGGATGGTTCTGACTCAGAACTTCCTATTGAGAATTCTGATGGTTGGAGAAGGGGATCATATGAAGGATCTCATGAACACCAGATGTCCATAGATGGTTCTGACAGAAATGTTGGACAATCTAGCTCGATGGGTGCAAGAATTAACCTTAGTAACAATAGTAGAAATGCCATGTCAATAGACAATCAGGATGAAGAAGAAGATCCTGAGGAGAGAGTGTTTGAATCATCAACATCTTCTCAAAACCCAGGGAATATACATTATCCAGTGTTTAACTATCTTGCCCAAAGGAGCACCTGGGAAACAACAGGATCTGTGTATCCTGTTGACAACTCAAGGAATGAAGCTCAGGATATGCAGGCGGGAGATAATGTTGAATATGTTTTTGAAGACTTTTCAGCTGAGCTGGAGGGAGTCAATGCGCTCAGGTTGAGTAATGACTCAAGTCCTGACACTTCAGATACTGAGTATGTTCCGTCTAGAAGAACATTTGTTCCACAAACTATGAGACGAACGACACGTCATCACGGTTGGACATCAGGCATGTATGCTGAGCGTAGTTACTACTAGAAGTATGTAACTATTTAGAGGTATCAAGTATCGTGTTTTGTACTCTAAGAAATAAGATAGTTAGATAAATAGGTTAGTATTGTGATTATACCTATATGGTATATGTTGTAATGACTTTGTATTATTATAATATTATGTATAATATGTGAAATGCATATTTGGATTTTTTGTTGGATCTTCATTGTGTGACTAGTTATGTGCGTAAAGTCGAGCTCAGAACACATGTGCATGATGTAATTATGAGTATTCGCTTTATGTTGCAGGACTAGAGGGTCATGGATACGGGTGTAGAAACCGAAGCTGAACAATATCGGATGGAACGTGAGGCCAAGGAGAAGGCCGATGCAGATGCAGGAAATTAGGGAGCATTGCCACCACCACCACCAATGAGGTCGTTAATGGAGCAGAACTTTATGAGTGCATGCAAATGATGCAAGAGACCCAGAACAAGTTCATGGAGGAGTTGCTGGGACGAGCAAATCAGAGGGCACCTGAAGGTGGAGGAGTGAGTCTATCTGACTTCCAGAATACAAGGCCGTTACCTTTTGCATCAGCTTCTGAACCAATGGATGTAGAAGATTGGTTAGAAGATACAGAAAGAAAGCTAAAGACTATAGGTTGCAATGATAAGGATAAATTGAGGTATGCAACTCATCTTCTGACTGGACCTGCAACATCATGGTGGGAGAATCAGTTGGCCATGCAACAACCAGGAAGGGAGTTCACCTGGGAGGAGTTTAAGCAGATATTCCATGAATATCATGTTCCGGAGAGTGTTATGGAGTTGAAGCGGAGAAAATTTTAGGAGCTTCAGCAGGGATATACTAGTGTCATGAAGTATATCCGGGAGTTTAGTCAATTGTCTCGTTATGCTGAGGAGGATGTTAACACGGAGGAAAAGAGGAAGAAGCATTTCCTGCGTGGATTAAATCCATTTGTGAAAATGCAGTTAAGGTTAGCTAATAAGAAAACTTATCAGCAATTGCTGGATGCAGCAATTACTTTTGAAGATGACTACAAGAATTTCCAAGAGGATAGAAGGAAGAGAGCCAAGAAGGAAACTAAGAGAATTCAGGCAAGTAAACCTAAACCCAATCTGGAGTTCAAACCCCAGAACAAGAACTATGGCAACAATAACAATAACAATAACAAGGGCAGTGGTGGAAATCAATCCAATCCTAGAAGGAATGTTATTTGTAACACTTGTGGAATTCCAGGGCATTTCTAGAGGGAATGCAAAAAGCCTGTAGTGATCTGTTATGGTTGTGGTTAGAAGGGGCATATCAAGCCCGATTGTCCGAGCAAACCACCAGAAGGTTGGACTACCAAGGGAGGAGGACAAACCAGTGGGGGAAATGGACAGCCCAATAAAGGAGGATATAATGGCAAGAGGAACAGACCTACCAGGAAGCTGAATTGTGCAACCCTAGAGGAGGTGGATAATTCGGAGCATGCAGTGATAGGTACGCTCAATATCCTTACCAATCCTGTCAAAGTTCTATTTGATACTGGTGCAACTACTTCATTCATTTCTGAAGAATTCTGTGATAAGTTCGGGATTAGAAGGGCAACGTTAGAAAACCCTATGACCGTAGTTACAGCAGGGGGAAATGTGATTGTACGCCATATTAAACAAGATCAGGTTATCTCGATCTGTGGTTATACATATTTCGCAGACCTTTATGTGATTCCTTTAAAGGGAATTGCAGTAGTGTTGGGGATGGACTGGATGATGGAGCATGGAGCTCAGATAAATTGTGAGGAGAAAACTGTCTCAATCAAAACTCCAAGTGGAGCAAGGATAGTTTACCAAGCAGATAAGCACAGTCATATTATGGTGGATCTATAGTTGAACTCCACAAAAGAGGTCAAATTGGAAGATATTCCTATAGTAAATGAATTTCAAGATGTTTTTCCAGCAGATCTACCAGGAATGCCACCAGATCGGGAGATAGAGTTCACTATTGATCTAATTCCTCGTATAGCACCAATAGCTCAAGAACCATATAAGATGGGACCCAAAGAGTTAAAAGAACTCAAGGAGCAAATTGATGAGTTAGCTAGAAAAGGATTTATTCAGGAAAGTGTATCTCCATGGGGAACACGAGTAATCTTTGTGGATAAGAGAGATGATGGAAGAAGGATGTGTGGAGATTATAGAAATCTGAACAACGTTACTATCAAGAAAATAAGTATCCTCTACCAAGAATCCAAGATTTGTTTGATCAAGTGAAAGGAGCTGGAGTATTCTCAAAGATCGACTTAAGATCTGGATACCATCAAATAAAAATCAAACCGGAAGATGTTCCAAAGACAACATTTGTCTCAAGATATAGACACCATGAGTATCTGGTAGTACCATTTGGTTTGACCAATGCACCAGCAATATTCATGAATCTGATGAACAAAATCTTCATGCCATATCTGGATAAGTTCATCATAGTCTTTATTGATGATATTATGATATACTCCAAGGATAAGGAAGAGCATGCTGATCATTTGAGAATAGCATTGCAAACACTAATGGAACATAAACTTTATGCTAAGTTCAGTAAGTGTGAATTTTGGCTAGATGAGGTAGAATTCCTCGGCCATGTGATCAGTAAAGATGGAATTCCTGTAAATCCATCTAAAGTTCAGTCTGTACTAGAGTGGACTGCACCAACCAATGTGAAGCAAATTCGAGGTTTCTTAGCAATGGCTGGTTATTATGGGAGGTTCATTGAAGGTTTCTCCAAAATAGCTGGACCAATGACCAAATTTCTAAGAAAGAATACACCATTCAACTGGGATGAGAAATGTGAAGCAAGTTTTCAGGAGTTGAAGACCAGGTTAACCATAACTCCAATCTTAGCAGTTCCTGAAACAGGGAAGGACTTCACAGTATACTGTGATGCATCTAAAGAAGGTTTGGGTTGTGTGTTAATGCAAGATCGTAAGGTGATTTCTTATGGTTCAAGACAACTGAAACCACATGAAATCAACTATCCAACTCATGATTTAGAGTTAGCAGCAGTAGTTTTTGCGCTGAAAGGATGGAGGCATTTTCTTTATGGAGCCAGATGTGAGTTATACACTGACCATAAAAGTCTCAAATATTTCTTCACCCAAAAGGAATTGAATATGAGACAGAAACGTTGGTTGGAATTAATCAAAGATTATGATTTAACAAACAACTATACTCCAGGGAAAGCAAATGTTGTAGCAGATGCTTTAAGCAGAAAGAATGTAGATATTCAGCCTAGCAATCGGGAGCTACCAAAAGAGTTACAAATGGACTTGGAAAGATTAGAGCTTCAATTTATTAGAACAGAGGTTCTTGGAGGATTAGCTAATATGTAGGTAGTTGAATAGCAAGACAGTGATCTTAAGCACGAGATTTTTAGACATCAAACATAAGACCCTTTTATTGCTGAGGAAATTCGGAGGATATCTCAAGGACAAAAATCAGTTTTTCGCCTTGGAGATTATGAGTCTTTATGGTTTCAAGACCATCTTTGTGTTCCAAATGTGACTGAGATTAGAAATGTCATACTCAGAGAAGCACATGAAACACCATATTCTATACATCCAGGAAGTACTAAGATGTATATGGATTTGAAGGAACTATTCTGGTGGAATAACATGAAAAGAGATATTGCTAAATATGTATCATAATGCCATACCTGTCAAAGGGTTAAAGTTGAACATCAAAGTCCAGCAGGACCATTACAACCTTTGGAAATTCCCGAATGGAAGTGGGAGGAAATAGGTATGGACTTCATCACAGGATTGCAATGACACCTAAACGGAAGGATATGATATGGGTTATTGTGGACACACTCACTAAAAGCGCACATTTTATTCCGGTAAATCAGAAAGATAATGCCGAGAAGTTAGTAGAAGTTTACATCAAAGAGATAGTAAGTAAGCATGGAATACCCAAAAAGATCGTAACTGATAGGGGATTAGTGTTTACTTCAACATTTTGGAAGCAATTGCATGAAGCACTTGGTTCAAAGTTAGATTTCAGCATAGCCTATCATCCCGAGACAGGAGGTCAAACAGAAAGAACAAATCAGATACTAGAAGACATGTTAAGATCTGGTGCATTAGATTTTGTAGGTACATGGGAAGATCATCTACCATTGGCAGAATTTTCCTACAATAATAGTTATCAGAGTAGTCTGAAGGCGGCTCCATATCAGGTTTTGTATGGAAGGAAGTGTAGATCACCAATATGTTGGTATGAGCCTGGAAGCAACATGGATTTTGCACCAGACTATATCAAGGAAAGACAAGATACCATTGATAAGATGAGGGATAAACTGAAAATAGCTCAAAGTAGGCAGAAAAGTTATGCTGATCAAAGTCGAAGATCATGGCATCCAGAAGTGGGAGACATGGTATATTTGAAAGTAAGTCCAATGAAAGGGGTGAAAAGGTTTGGAGTTAAAGGAAAATTGAGTCCAAGATACATCATACCATTCAAGATATTGAGTCAGAACAGAACCATAGCTTATGCTTTAGAGTTACCATCAAGATTGGCTCAAGTGCACAATGTTTTCCATGTGTCACAATAATGTTTGAAAGTTCCATATGATGCAATCACACATCAGGAGATAGAACTACAAGCAGACTTGACCTATGTTGAAAAGCCTTGTAAAATTTTGGAAGAAACTGGAAAAGGTTGAGGAATAGGGCAATCAAATATTTCAAGGTACAGTGGGAACATCACCCTGAAAGGGAAGCCACTTGGGAGAAAGAAGAGGATTTAAGAAAAGCCTATCCAGAACTATTCACGTACATCTCAACAAACTTCGGGACGAAGTTTAATTTAAGGGGGGAAGTCTGTAACATCCCAGCATTTAGGAACTAACGAAGGGTAGATTTAGGAATTTGAAATGTTGCATGCATTCATCTGTGAAAATGTGGGTAAATTTTTCGCCAAATAAAAACTTAAAGTGATCAAAGTTTCTTTCATGCTTTGAGCTTAGGTATAGACTTAAAGGATGATTGCTATAGACTTTGATATGATCTTTGTGGATTAGTGTGTTTCGGGAAATGAAATTTGAATTTAAAAACTTGAGTGTTTGAATTATAATTCAAAAGGATTTTTGAATGTTGTTTGAGTATTTGATTTAATTAAGAGTTAACTAATAATAACTCAAACTTTATATAAACAAAGCAATTAAGAATAAGAATCTCCATTTCATAATGGAATTTTAGTAAATAAGTTACAAAAATGTAACTTATGAAAACCATCAACAGTCTTTACAATAGCAAATAAATAAATAATATTTCTTTATTGATAATAGTACGATCTTTATTACAAAAGCATAAAGTAAAGAGTACAAAAGAATAAATTAAAGATTACAATGGAATATGAGAATTATTAAAAGTGACTATTCTATAAAGAAAAATAAAAGCCTAAACTAAAATCTTGATCTTCAAATCTGGTACCTGCAAAATAAACAGAAAAACTTAAAAAGAAAAAAAGAAAGTTAGAATTAGAATAATTTTACTCTTAGAGTTGACAGTGAAGTGCACTGTTCACTTTTTCATTATTGAGTAATTTAAGAGGCAAGTTTCACCAATATGAAAGAATATATCTTTCATAAAATTTAAGCCATAAGTCAAATAAACAGCGAGGAGGGGCAAGATTCACCAGTCAGATAAATGGTAACATGGTGAAAGTAACTCTCAAATTCTGAACACATCCACAAGCTGTACAACAAGCACACAGGCAACATACACACCAAACTGCATGGGTGTGCTGTCAGCACCACAGCAGCACAACCAAACAAAACCATCAGCACAGCCGTGGGAATACAACCCCACATCACTTTCTTGTTCATACACACCAAAAACAGCAGCCATGAGCTAAACCCAGCCAAAGCCAAGCTTGATCACACCAAACAAAACCTTGGATCACACCACCAAAATGGTGACATAAGGAGGGGTGGATCAGGTGGATAGCAAGACTAGATCAAGCCAACAGGACCAGGAGGAGAAGGGCTAGATCAAGGACAAGCCAGAATCTGGAAATACCAGGGGAGCATCTGATCAAGATCAACCACAGGAAACCCCACATCAAGTGACAATGGTGAGTAAATAGACCATCACATGATCTATATGTCTAAGATTAGACAAGCATACATGATCTATCTCTTATTCACGCTCTCAGAAAGCACCCAAGTGGAGTGAATCCATCACTGAGGTTTTAAACTCTAAAAGCAATCAGAAAAGTATAGGGATCCAACTACCCAGAACAACATCATGGATTTAGCTATCAAGCTATATTTCAATTCAAGAATGAACATAGCTAAGATTTAAACCTCTAGGCACATCTCTTTAATTAGAGTAGCACCTTAGGATTTAATCTTATGGATCTATATAAGTTATCAAGCTTACAATCATTTTTTCCCAAACTTTGATTCAAGAAACAGTAGCTGGTATTACTACCAGAACCCATCCATGTGAATCAACAAGATATAGGTCTAAATCCCTAAACCTCAGACCAACATCATTGGTTCTAGGTATACAAGGAAAGAGGATTTCACTTATCTATCATGCCAAGCCAAATATTAAGCTTGAATAAAACCACACCAAGTAAAAAAAATCTAGTCTTGTGTGCCATACAAGGATGGTGTCACAAGAACAGTTCTAAACTAAGCAGGTTAAGCATCCAATCTTCAGAGATACAATCAACCAATTATAAAACATTTTCCTGTTCTTAAACATAGGAATCATAAACAAGATATTCATATATATGTGTCTTCACTGTAAGAGACCATTTTGATCTCAATTTATACATGAATTCTTAATCCAACAGTACTAATTCAGTGACTTCATCACACCATACTCACTGTCATTAACCAAGAAATGACAGTGGTAAGTTATCAAAACCACTAGCTTTACCAAGTATTGTTTCTAGAGCAACTCTACCATCTGAATCATATGAAATTTAACCATGGAATCAGCTGGTAAACCACTAGCATCACCACAACTAATCATCAGCAGTAAGACACATCTTGTCACCACTTAACAGATTTAGGGATCATCAACACATGATCCAATTCATCAGTATCTAATCCACAACAGGGTATGAACCCTAAGCAGAACCAAGAACCTAATCAGGACTAGACAGTCACCAGGAAGATCACTAACCACATCTAGCTTAGGATGGCCTAGCACAGAGAGCACGAGGGGAGAGGAATGACTTACCATAGGTCCTCGCTGTAGAATAGAAGAGGAAGCAGAGGCGCCGACGACCATGGCGGCACGGAGAGCACCCCAGGGGGGCGCTGCGACCCATACAACGCCATGTCGGCGATCATAGCCACGGCTAGGAGCGAGGAGCATCACCATGGTGCATGACAGCAGCGGCAGCGCCAGGATCAACGCCAACCCCAAACCCTAGGGTTCGAGACGACATCGATCCGGTCGCAGGAGGGCTCCAAGTCCAAATCTAGTTGGACAGGAGGGAAGAGCGGGGTTGACAACCTCTTCTTGCACCACGGCGGCGACCAGGGCGGTCCACGGCGGCGCGAATCGTCGGCGACAGCACCGCAGACCACGGGGTCGGGGAAGGAGAAGGAGAGAGGTGAGCTCGAGAGAGAGATAGGGAGAGATGGGCTGGATTGGGCCAGGGACCCTTCGGGGTGGTTGTTTTGACTTGCCTAATGGTCCACAAGGGCCCAATACAACCAAACAATCAGCCCAAATCCTTTAGAGCCTGTTTTAATAATTGGAAAATACCAAAATGCCCTTGAACCTAAATAAATTCTAGAAAATAAAATAAAAGTTCAAAAATTATATATAAAATATTTTTAGATTCACAATAATCAAAACTATCCAAATAAATTAAGGAATAAAATTTTAAACATATAAATTTTATTAAGAGTTTTGTAATTTAAATATTCCTTATGGAATTTTACAAACTTATTGAAAGATGATTAAAAAAATCACTTTTATTATATATTAATATTGTAGTATTTTATAAAAATACTAAACAAATATTTCATAACAATGTTTGGTATTTAAATAATAATTCTTAAAGGAATTATTAAATTAACAAAAATTCAAATAAAAGGGAAATAAAATGAAAGAATACAATATTCTATTATAAATATTTAAAATTAATATTTATAAATCCTTTATTATTAAAAAGAATTTTTATAATAATGGGGAGAATGCATATCAAGTTAAATGATGCATTACATTACTTTGCATAATCATTTTTGCTTCTTTAAATATTGTCCTTACCGGGCAATAATTATGTTTTTATAGACATAGAAGCTCAAGGTCCAGTGCAAGCATCAGAGTTCACTACCTTGCCATCACAAGGCAAGTTCATCACTTGCTCATATCCTTTGAAGAGTCTTTATCAAAG
This sequence comes from Avena sativa, assembly GCA_916181665.1. NCBI lineage: Eukaryota > Viridiplantae > Streptophyta > Magnoliopsida > Poales > Poaceae > Avena > Avena sativa. The sequence goes on from OV702295.1 coordinate 366,076,533, forward strand.
TATTTGCAAATTGTGTGTTATCATATATACTCCAAAGAATGAAAATATTATTTTCACAAATAAAGAAATCATAGATATCATCCTAAGTGATGATATACTGGAGCAATAGAACTTAGGGTTCTATTTGCAACAATGATGATCAATTAGGGACTCAATAACCCTGACATTAGTGATTCTAGCGTCGTATATTACGTGTTAGCCATGAGATTTGGAATGGGACAGAGAAGTCAGCTGTATCTTCTTCCTCTCGCATGAAGCCGGATGTGCAGGTCGTGGATGTTATGCTTGTAGAATGCATATTAATTGGTAATTCATAGAGGATATGCAACATATAGGTGGGAACCCTCATCATCCCACGATAGTTCTGGCATCTAACGGTTTGTACAAACCATTGTCGTAATTCGACATGTGGGCATGGTGTACACCAAGGAGGCATGCGAGGTCACGAAGGGGGCAGTGATTGGCTTGGACCAACTACTGGGCCCCACATCATGGAATTGTGGACGGGAAAGTACGCCCGGTTGTGCAACAAGGAGTTGATCTCTCATGGGTAAAGTAACGCACCTCTGCAGAGTGTAAGAATTGTAACTTGTTACTCCCTGTTCCGGGAAGGAGCTATGAACGCGGCAGGAAAGGAATTCCATGAAAGTTCTGGTCAACCTGTGAAGGCTGATGGTCATAGATTTTCATAATAAAATCAACCTTTGAAGAAAGATTTACAAAAACTGCATAGTGCCAAGGATTTATAATCCAAGGTGATAGTTAGAGCATCAAACTTCCCACCTTGCACATAATGAACTTGTTGGGTAACGCTGTTACTCATCCTTTCCTTTGATCCCTTGCTTAGACTCTGAGGATCCCGAAGACGTGCCAATGTATGCAGTTGAATGCCAAGAAGATGTGTTCTACGAGGAGCCTGACCTGTCAGGAGGTGTTGAAGGAGTGGATTACGAAATCCGCTGTGGTGTTGACAATAACGAGTTCAACTAAGTATCCTAGTTAGTAGTAACCAATGGAGCCGAGCAGCATGAACTCTACAGAATAAGCTGCTGAGCTCAAGTCCTAGTCGAAGTTTCTACTTTTAAATTCCGCTGAAACACTTTATATTTTGGTTTGTATGTTGAAACCTTTTGAAGTCATGAACTTCTGGTATTGTAATAATAATAATGTGTGAATGTTTGTTATATGGACCCGCAATGTTTCTGCTGTACCACTCTGAGGGATGTGATATTTATGGAACGATGTTCTGTGGATGTCATGTCAACGACTATAGTGTACTACACATGCAGTGGTATGCTGGTTCACCGCGAGTGCTTCGTTGGAAACCCCAAGAGCAAGGTATGAAGAGTACATCAGCAAGATTTCCCTCAGTAGAAACTAAGTTTATCGAACCAGAAGGAGGAAGGAAACATCACACAGGTGTTGGAAGCAACGTGGAGACCTGCACAACACAAACTCAAGACTCTGTCCCAACGAATCAGTGAGGTTGTCAAGCTCACCTGTTTGCTGTAACAAAGGATTAAACGTATGGTGTGGAAGGTAATGGTTTGTAGTAAGTAAACAAGTAAAAGTGGAAGATGTATCAATGGTAAAGATTGGACCGGGGTCCATAGTTCACTAGAGGTGCTCTCCTTAGATAAACAACATGGCATGAAGGGTAAACAAATTACGGTGGGGCAATTGACAGGAACTGAGCAAGGCATAACAATGAAATTACTAGCCAAAAAGATCCTATGAGGTTGATTGGGCAATACAATAATATACATAGACCGTAATCCAACTGCATCTATGACTAGAAGTCCACCTTCAGGTTATCATCCGAACTCCCTCCGGTATTAAGTTGCAAGCAACATACAACTGCTTTAAGCAAAGTGTGTAAGGTAAACAGTCCACATGTTCCATAAACAAGAGACCGTTGTTTTCTCCCTAGTAGCAACAACACATCTACAACCGGAGAGATTATTGTCACTTTCCTTGGAAACTAGAGGCATGAACCCACTATCGAGCATAAATACTCCCTCTTGGAGTCACTAGCAACTACTTGGCCAAGATAACCACTAGCAACGGAGAGCATGCAAGATCACAAACAACACATACATGATAGAATCATAAAGATAGAACCATTAATCAAACTAACATAATAATCTCAATATCCATCGGATCCCCGCAAACACAACATGCATGATTACAAATATATTAGAACTTGATCATGAACGGAGCTCACAAGATCTATACATGAAAGCAGAAATGAGGAGATACAACCATCTAGCTACTACATGGACCCATAGTCCAAGGTGGATTTACTCACAAATCATACCGGAGATAAGGCCTCCGGGATGATCTCCCCTCTGGCAGGGTGTCGGGAAGAGCTTTAGATCCCCCTCGATCTAGGGACGATGGTGGCGGCGGCTACAAATAGTTTCCTGGATTTTTGATCGGGTATCGAGAGTTTCTGCATCGGGGGCTTCTTATAGGCGAAGGGGCGAGACCGGGAGGCGGCCAGGGTGCCCAAACCCTAGCCAGGCGTGGGGCTGGGCTCACCCGCGCCTAGGGTGGGTCTAGCCCCCTGGCTGGCCTTCTGGGCTCCCCTTTAGACTTCTTGTTCCCCACGGAAAGTTATTGACTTTGTCCTTCGTCCCGTCCAATTTCGAGAATATTTCTTTACTAACTTTTCTAAAACCAAAAACAGCAGAAAATAGGCATCTGGCACTGTTGCAACTTGTTAATAGGTTAGTACCATAAAACATGTAAAAAGCACCTCAAAGTGTGTACAAGTAGAGTAAAGTAGATACTAAACAAACATGGAGCATAAAAAATTATAGATACGTTTACAACGTATCAGATCAAAAATATTATATCTTAGAGTTGTGCTTGCAAATGATGGTTAAATTTCATGATGCATATGATCCAAGCAAGGTAATCAGAGTTAATGCTTGTACTCCTACCATACACTAAACATGTTTTATCCATCTCTATTGTCATTGTGTAGATAAATGTGAAAGTTAAGGTTGTTTCTAGATATCCTCTTGGTGTTGTAGCTGCTGAGTCTAAGCGAGCACAATAAAACCTGTATTTTCTTATAGTTTCACTATAAAACTTGTTGAGAACACTACTACTAAACCTGGAGTACTCATAATCTTGGTACTCACAATTTGGGAGTACAACAGATTCAACACTTGCCATGTTTTTCAGTTGAACCTATTTTTACTATCATAATCTAAGATACTATGGTACATACCTTAAATACACACTATTTTCATATCAAAGAATTTCATCATCACAATTACATGTAGCATCCTGCTCATCATGATCTTCCATTTCTTGTTCTTCCATTTCTTCATCTACACAAATATTGAAGAATAAACATGTGCATTTCTTCATCTACATAGCTCATACACATGAACATTCATGATTGATAGCTGACTAATGCACAACTGTATTCACTACTCCATATTATACCTGCATGTTGATTCTGATCATCCTCTTGTTCTTCAGGTGGTGGACTAAAGTTGAGGTCAAAAAGTGGTCGTGCCATTCTTGCAATTGAGGTTTGTGCACTCCCGTGCCTTGCCGGAGTAGGATCCTTGCCGTTCCTGGTGGCGGCGAGTTGCTGAGCAAGCAACACCACCCAGGAAGCGAGGAGGAAGCCAGTGAGGTGCTGCTATTGTGGATTAATACCTTTGATTTGGATTCACGGATGTAGTATAATAGTTTTTTCCCTAGAATACCAAGGTTTAATCAAACCTTGAAAAGCAATGCTAAAAGGAAATAAAAAGGACACGTCTATAAGACTTTGTTTCTTTGTTTTACCTTAGTTTACCAGACCAATCTAGTTTACTTTTATAATGGGTTGAATCAATGGATGGAGATAGGCTAGGGTTTAAGATCCACTTGCAGATGCACATCATATGGAATAAAAGATAATAATAAGCATAGACATATGTAATGATTGAATAAAGATAATCTCTTGTGGGCAACACATCCTAATATACTAGAGCCCTCGTGATGCAGCGGGCATAGCAATAGTCTTTTAATCCAATCGAGTGCGCACCAAAGCAATGGGCTATAAACGATTTTAAGTGTAAAACATAGATCAGAGCATTAACTGGTGATGTTGTTGTGACCCCGAATGGGTCGATAAGCAAAGACCGTACTACCCTTTCTATCACTAGGGTTCCTATGAGATCACCGCTAGCCAAGTATTCCACCTCAAGCCTTTATCAATCTATAGGATCATGGGTACCTACAAGTCCATAGATCGAGAAAAGAGACAAAGAAACAAAAGATATAAATCTCAATTGCAAATAAAACACAATACTCCCATGAATCAGATGCATGTGATTGATGCGAGGTTTTCCCCCAATCCGTAGCCCGTGAGGACTATTCACTCATAACGAATAGATCTAGGATAGAAAACATTGTGCAAAATACTTAGATTAAAATCAAATATTCTTACAATGATCGCTAAATCATAAGGAGATCTAAAGTACAAATCAATGGCTATGGCTAAAGTAGGGGATGGATGATGAAAGTGATGAACAATGGATGAACTATGACGTGGATCTCCTTTGGTGGTGTTGTGATGTAATCTGAGAATGGCGGCCCACTGGCTGGCGGCTGGAGCCTCAAAATATATAGATGTCTTCATGAAAGTTGTAGGGTTTGACGAGACGAAGCCGCCGCCTGGTACGGGCAGACGGTATGGCGGGCCCTACCCATACCAGTGGTCGTTATGCTTGCTGACGCCTGAGAATGGCTTCCGAATTACTTGGTCGTGTGGACTTCCTCAAAAACCTTCATTATGACTCCTGATTTCGCATTAAAAAGCGTGATTTCCTACATAACACAATTTAAAATAAGGTTTTGCATATCTTTGCAATTATTAGTCATTAATGATAAGGATTGAGAGTTTCTTGTCAATTGTTTGCCAAAAACAATGTTTAAACGCAGTAGAAGATGACTATTTTTTGGAGCCATCATGGATCACCGACGGTCAAGCCATGCCGTGTTGGAGAAGAGCAGAATCAGTGAGAATCAAGAACGAAGTATTTATGTGCAAAGAAGAGAATCAAGATAGGCCAATAAAGAGAGATATACATTTTATCTACTCCATAAAAGAACTTGTGGTCAATTCTTTTATGATCCTCGGAACAAAAAACTCGCAACATGGAAGTTTTGCGGAATGACGAAGTGAAGCTACAGACGAGGACATGGAATTAAAAAAACAAGGGCTAATAAAATTTAGAATCTATTGTAGAATGGAGCCACCTCATAGTTAAGAACATGAGTAATACCCCGGTTTCTATGAATAAGACACACATGTTTCTCATCACGAATCTTTGATAAAAGTTTTGATTATAAAACACTTTCTAATGGTACCAATTTATCATCGGATAGTTCTCATGTACTCGCACTAATTATGAGTGAAATTCTTGGATTCGTGTAAGGCTTATTCATTGGAATGGAAGGAGTAGTGTGATGGGGACTAGGAGAGAGGAACCTGAAAAGTGAGAACCACCAGATTACTAAGGTAACCCGAACCAAATCTCTGGGAAAGGCTCCTACTCAAGTTGCATCAAACATGTGGAAATATGTTGAGCGATGGTTAAACGACAAGAGGCGAGGGGAAAACGGCTCCTACACAGTAGTATCTCACACGCTGGGATACAGGCGATTTTTTTTAAATAATACGAATTAATTAATTAATTTGAGTTCTATTATACGTTTTTTGTAATTTACAGATCTAGCACTTTGTCGGCCTGGGGCAAGCCGACTGGGCCAATCGGCCAGGCCCTGGCCGACAGCAGGTGGCACCATGTAGTCGGCCCTGCCCCACACATGCAATCGGCTTGCTCCAGGCCGATTGGATCAATCGGTCTGGCCTAGGACGATTAGTGCAATCGGCCAGACCTAGACCGACTGCCTAATCGTCCTGCCTCTAACCAAATCCTGCATGATCAATGCAACCCTGTTCGCCACCGTTTTCCTCGCCAATCCTTCCCGCCGATTTTTCCCGCCAGTACTCCCCGTCAATTTATCCCGCCAGTACTTCCCGCCCTTTGTTCCCGCCACTACTTCCCGCCCTTTGTTCCCGCCCTTTTTTTCCCGCCACTACTTCCCACCCTTTTTTCCCGCCTATTCGGTTCGGTGCCTCTATAAATCCGGGCAACGAGATGTATCCTCTTTAACCCAGTTCATCTCTTCCTCCTCTTACTCTCTCATTTTCCTCCTCTCCTCTTGCTCTCGTATTTTCCTCCACTCCTCTCCACTATGACCGACGCGTATCCCTGGCCTGTAGATATGTCCATTGGGCTTTTCTTCATAGCCAGAACTGTTGTGATAGGCGATGAACATCCCGACTGGGATACGTTGGTAATGAACCATGATGCTCTCGTTATGCTTGGTAAGTCACTTCATCGAAAAGGGTGGAAACTGAAGACCCCAAATCAGGTACGAGCAGAGCTTCTCAGGATCCAGGCAAGGTGGGACAAGCTCACCTTGGTCCTGGGACAAGCTCACATGATGGAGCGGGCTAATGCACCTTGGTCCTGGATAGAAGATAGCGAAGATGAGGATGATATCTTCATGCCGCCACCCGTTGGAAGCAAGGCAAGAGCTGAGTGGGACAAGAGGCAGGAGAAGAAGAAAGAGCAGGCCAAGAAGAGTCAAGCTGACATGACGGAGCAGGTTGTGGCACGTAGGCCCTGGATAGAAGAGAGCGAAGATGAGGATGATATCTTCATGCCGCCACCCGTTGGAAGCAAGGCGAGAGCTGAGTGGGACAAGAGGCAGGAGAAGAAGAAAGTGTAGGCCAAGAAGAGCAAGTGCGAGGGATCGTCCAAGGGAAAGGGCGAGGCATCATCGAAGGGAAAGGGAAAGGCATCATGCTAGGGATAGATAGGACTCTTATTTATGTACCGCAAGTTATGTTGAACTATGTTGCAAGTTATGTTGAACTGTGTTGCAATAAAAATCGTGAAATGATAGAATGGTGTCTCATATATAGATAAATATATGTCTCATACATAAGTAGATGTCTCATGCATAGATAGACATGTCTCATATATAGATAAATATATGTCTCATACATAGATAAATATATGTCTCAGCGACGTCGTCTGCCACAACGCTCGGGTGGTGGGTTAGGAGGCGTCGTCCAACTGAACCTGTGGGGCGGCCGAACCTGTCGGGGAGGAATCACCGACCCGTACTCATCGTACCGAGTCTCCTGTGTGGGGTCAGGTGCAGGAGTCTGAAAAATGTTCAGCCAACTGCTCTGCGCCATGAAATCCTGAGTGCTATGATCAACGTCCTGATCAGTCCAGGCAGATCCGGACACAGACGACTGATAGCCAGGCATAGACACCTGCATTCCGAATGCTCCTGCACATGAAAACAAAGTATGTAAGAACTTGACATGAACTGAGCCTCGACGCTTATCTTGTAAGACACATACCCTGTGGCTGTGGCTGTGGGCGAAACCCGTAGTTTGGCATGGGAGGGTGACCCCAAGGCTCCTGCTGTTGGTGCTGCCACGACGAACCTCCATCATGCAAAGGTGGCTGTTGCTGCTGCCAACAGTCGAAAGAAGACTGTTGATGCCATGTCGAACCTCCAGCCTGGTCTGGGGGAGGAGGTCTCGGAGTCGTCTGTGGTGTAAGCCGTGGACGGGGAGACTGTCGCAGGGGCGAGGGTGGCTGCTGCTGCCGGTGGTGCGTCGAGTGCCGCAGAGGACGCTGTGGTGCCGGGTGGTGAGCAATGTCCGAAGGGCGGGTGCACGTGATAACCCCGTAGATACGCCGTATCTTTTTCTCCAGGCGACTCAGCCAGGTCTCCTGGTCCCGCCGGTGAATAAGTAGGGGTCCCGACGAAAGAGAGCGTCTGTACTCAGCACTCTCCGTCTCAAGATCGACTAACATTTGTGCCTGCAAGTGACACCACAAGGTTCGCCATATATAGATGGAAAACTATGTAATAAATAGGTGCATTAGATGAAAAACATACCGCGTGTTGTCTGCTGCCCACAGTCGACTGGCTCGGATAACTATCCCAAGTAGCCGCGCCCGGCATCTCCTCTGGGTGAGATTGCTGCGTGATGCGTAGTCGTGTGGCGCTCATGTAGCTATCCAAATACCTGTTGAACTCTTCCATGTCAAACGCGGCGTTCGAGTCCTAGACTCGGGCTATAGCGGTGTCCCACTCTTGAACGTACACCCCAACCCTGTGTAGCCAACCCGTGGCGGTCTTGCTACTTCCCTTTCTCGACAACCTAACATTTAACATTGTTAGTGTCATGTCAATAAATCATGTTAATATGGAAGTAATGTGTAAAGGAAACATACGTGTGTACGACTGAAGGTATGGCGCTCTCTGTAGGACGAGGATCAGCCAACTGGCAAAGACCAAACTGCCTCATTACTCTATGTAGGCTCATCTCCTCTGCCTGCATGTCGAAGATGATCTTCGATTTTGTGAGCCAAAAAAGACATTTGTATGTTGTCCCCATCCCTCTGGAATCTAGCAGCGACAGCTTCATTATCGTAGGGCTCCCACATCACCGAACTCGCTAGCAGTACGTCAAACTGCTCGGACAGTGCGGGGTAGCAACCCCTCACCTGACTGTGAGAAAAGCGTCTCTGCGAATAATAATATGTTAGCTCCATGCATAGTTTATGTCAACTAAATAATGAATGTAACAAGTAACTTTGCACATACCTGGCGATGTGTCCAAACTGAATCGAAAGTAGGCAAGTCAATGTCTGGATCGAGCAACCTGTGTCTTCTCGCCATTTTTGAACAATTTAAAAATTAACATAAGCATTTGCATATTACAACATAAAACATAGTTCGCCACATATTACAACATAAAACATAGTTCGCCACATATTACAACATAAAACATAGTTCGCCACATATTACAACTTAAAACATAGTTCGCCACATATGACAACTTAAAACATAGTTTCACCCGCGTCCTCTACCTCTTCGACCTCGCGCACCCCGTCCTCGCGTAGGTGTGCCGCCTGTACCGAAAGTGGGACAATGAGTATCCCTGTGACCAAATGCATTGCATAGAAAACACTGCCGAGTTGGGCTGCCAGCTTCTGATTCGTCCATATCATTCCGGATGCGCCTACACTAGCGTCTGCCTCTGCTTGTTCGTATTAGAGCAGGGTGTGGGATGTACTGCCTTTCACCAGGGTTCACAGTGTTGAAATTACCCATTACTCGAAATCCTGACATCTCACCCGTCCAAGTATTGACCACAGATTCTTTCAGGTAGTAGGGAGACACGAACGATATGTCGTCCAACCCTAGCTGTCGACAAGCAGCAAGCACATGAGAGCAAGGCAGGTGAAGCAACTTTGGTTTGTTGCAGGTGCACTCGCAGGTTGGCCATTGCTCATTACCAATCTTCACCTCATGCGTTCTTAGTTCATTACCACACCCAAACTTATCGGTGGCTAGCCGCACCTCAAACCTTCTGTCCTCATTACCTATGCACACGACAGTGTGTGACATAGCCTTCGCCATCTTCTTATCCATGTACCTCATAACCTTTTCACAGAAGCGGGTATTCGGATTGTTCATGATATGCATCTAAGCACTCTTGTACTTGCCAGTTAGAAAATTACCGTCTACACATATCACTGGATGACAATAAGTGAAAGCTTGGATGCATACAACAAAAGAGAAGAACACTCGATGAAGCACCTTCACGGATGGATCCTCGGGTATCACATAATATTGTATGTCGACATAGGTGCCTGGGTTTCTATCCTGCAGTGTCTGAAGTTGTCGGACCACGGAGTCATACGAGTCTCTAAACGAACCAAACCTCTCCTCAAGAGCCTTTTGCTTTGCCCTCCAAGCCTTGCCATACGAAATGGAGTACTTAAACCGGGTCTTTACTTTCTTCTGTATACTGGGTACTGTCATCGCTTTGCACTCTACTAAGTCCGTGTAAAGCAGCCGAGCTAGAAGTGTGGAGGAGAGGTTAAGATGATCTTCAGGAACATTGTGTAGCTCACATGTGTGCTGCACATAGTCGCTCACCAACGAAGTTGTGTCATACGTAGGGACATAGGCATGCACCCTGCCTGGACAATTTATATCCACGCATTCCATTGTCAAGTATTTCTTAGAGGACACCGTTGTTTTCAAAACCCTGTGTGTTGACATTGCCCAAGCAACGACTGCATCTTGCAAATGTTGCTTGTCTTGATATCTGGCACCCTGGGTAATTCTGTTGCTGTGATATTCCCACGCAGAATCATGACCATCATCAACGGTCATTCCGGTTGACATGTTTTGATTCCATGAAGCAGGAATCGATATGTCCTCTCCACCATTGCCTTCTCCATCAGAATCATCAGGGTCATCAGAATCACCGCTCTCGCCATCCATGTAATCCTCCTCTTCCATCATGTTCTGCATGCCTCCATCTTCCTCGTCCGCATCTGCCTCTCCACTATAGTCTTCTCCACCTCCGGCCTGACTGCTCTGCCCCGATTCATAACCACCACCTCCTCCTCCTCCTCCTATCTGACTGCTCTGCCTCGATTTATAACCACCGCCTCCAGCACTGGACATAGAGTACATCCCGTAACTTGAATCAGCACTATGGCGCGAAACATGTCCACCATCGATCTCCTTCAAGACAGGAAGCACTAATGCGCGAGGGTTTACATGCCTATCTTCGCAGCCTTTTAACCACTTAAACCAGTCTCTGTCTGTATCTATATGCCTTAAAGTCTAGAAAATATTTTTTCTTAGCTTTGTCTATAATGCTTGCAGGCTGACGGTGTACGTCTTCGATGTTATAGCCTAAACATCCTGTCAACCATTCCTTCAACTGACTAACACTCCAGGTTTGAGGGGCAGTCAAATCTAACTGTGTACACATAAACTCTCCCAGATCTGCTCCAAAGTCATTTGTTCGAACATTCTCAGGACCGTAATAAAACACGAACTTTACTAAATTGGTCATCTCTGCTGACATAAAATAAACAACCTAATCAATTAATTATCGACAACGCGTATAACTTTGGGCAATGCTTGCAAATATTCTAAAAATTATGATATTATTGCTATCGGTCAAATATTGCTACTAATCCACCGGCCAAATATTTGTGTCTAACCCATCAGTCAAATATTGTTACTCATCCACTAGCCAAATATTCTAAAAAATATGATATTATTGCTATCGGTCAAATATTGCTACTAATCCACCGGCCAAATATTTGTACATAACCCATCGATCAAATATTGTTACTAATACACTAGACAAGTATTCTAATAGACAAGCATACGCACGTACGTAACCATATACAATAACCGTGATTATCGAGGGATTAAAGTTTACCCTTGAAGCGAGAGAAGTCGCTCGGTTCACCACCACAGCTCCACCACAGTCAGCCCCAGCTCCTCCACCACAGCTCCACCACCATTGCCATTGCTCCACCACAGCTCCGCCACCGTTTCTCCAACAAATCAACACCAAATCGAGCTATGAGCTAACCCATCCGTAGATCGGGCTTCCACTATCTCTCTACTGGCTTTGAATTGAAGTTTTTATGGTCAAATCTAGCCAAATCGGGAAAAAAGCTGATTTTTTCAGCTGGGACGACGAACAGGAGAGAGAGAGAGGAGCGCTCGGTCGCGTAGAGAAGAAAGGAGGCGCTGGCGGCGGGGCGCGGCGTCGCTGGTCCTTATCCTGACCCCAGTCGGTCTGGGCCTGGCCGATTGGGCAGTCGGCCTGGGTCTGGCCGACTGAACCTGTCGACCAGGATCGGTCCCGCGGCCCCACCGACCGACCGTCTGTCGTCCAGCTGCTGGACGAGTGACCTGCTGTCGGCCAGGGCCTGGCCGATTGGTCCAGTCGGCTTGCCCCAGGCCGACAAAGTGCTAGATCTGTAAATTAAAAAAACATATAATAAAATTCAAATTAATAAATTAATTCGTATTATTTAAAAAAAAATCGCGGCATACATGCCGTGAAGTGACCAGAAGAGGGAGCAGGGGTAGTACGGACCATGTCGCGGGAAACAGTGATCCGCCGGGACCGTGCTTTCTCTTCCCTGGCCGTGCGTGCGTGCGCGCGCGCGTGCTAATTTAACCCCGTTCGTCCGTTCCTCTCCGTCTCAACTCTCAAGCCCGTAGTACTGTCTGTCTCTCTCTCCTCTTTACTGCGGCGCCGTCCCGCAAAGTGTGCGCCTGGTGACCCGACCACGCGAAGCATCCAGCGCTCTGCTCGCCACTGCCACCTCCATGCCCCAGCCCCACCACCACCACCACCTCGCCACCTCCAGGCCCCAACCCTAGCCGGCCCCGATGCCTCCCCGTCGCCGCCTCCTCCCCCTCCTCCTCCTCCTGGCCCTCGCCTCCTGTTCCGGCGGAGCCGCCGCCGCCGCCCCCGGGAACGCCACATCCCCGCCGCTCACCTGCTCCGAGCTGTCGCGCGTCTGCACGGCATTCCTCGCCTTCCCGGCCTCCGGCGCCGCCGCCAACGCCAGCGTGCTCGAGTCCATGTTCGACGCCTCTCCCGGCGACCTCACGGCCGACGCCGCCTCCAGCCCGGGCTACGCCTTCGTGCGCAAGAACTGCTCCTGCCTCGCCTCTCGCACCTACCTCGCCAACACCACCTACACCGTCCCCTCCGCGGTGCCCCCCAATGCCACCGCGGCCCAGGTGGCGGTCGCGGCGTACGCCGGCCTCGCCGTTCCGCCGCCCGGCGGAGCGGCCCAGCGGCCGCCGCGCCCCGGCGCCGTCGTGGCGCTCCACCTGATCTGCGGATGCTCGTCGGGCCCCTGGAACTACCTTCTCAGCTACGTCGGTGCCGAAGGTGACACGGTGGAGTCTCTGTCGAGTAGGTTCGGGGCAAGCATGGACGCCATTGAGGCCGCCAACGGCATGGCCGGCCCTGGCCCCATCAGCACGGGGAAGGTGTACTACATCCCACTCAATGCAGGTGACCCAATCTTTATTTACAGTTTGATGAAGCTTATACTACTTTACAAATTCATGGTTCAGTTAACTTCCCTCAGCTCTTGTTGTGTTGTTGCGACTTGCAAACATGTATCTCTAGTTAATTGATCACTATGAAGTTCTGATTCTTTGGACTGTGGGTCTGTGCTTGTGAACAGACGCTGCAAACCAGTCACCTTTCTATTACTCCGGAAGCGCCCAATTGCCAACTAAGTTCGATTGTTTGTGCCAAAAAGTATATTCTGATTCTGATGGTGCAGATTGTATACATTTGTGTTCTTTAGGATGATGTTCATTTCCTTTTTCTAGACGATTATTAGATCCATTCAAATGGGAAGGTGTAGGAACGCGATCTGAACCTTGAATTGCACATCATCCTGTTTGGACAAGTTTGTCAAATTCACTATTTGCACATAATCTCGTGGTCGAGTTGACTGCTTTCAGAGTTCAGACAACATACTAAATGGACCAAATAATCCCTTCGAGGATTAGGTAGCATCTCTACATGTGCAGTTAAGCCTAGTACCAGCGTGGTGCAAACAGAATACTAGCAGATACATTATGGCATTCTCCAGAACTTTAATGCCGAGCTGTTTGATATGAGGCATTGTCGGCCTTTTCAGTCAGCAAATGCCTCTAAATTATTTTTCTTATTTTGCGGACTCACCTTAATTGTAGTATTGTCCTTTTGATGTAATTACAATCGTATTTAGTGTCATCAAGTTTTGCACTGTTCCTTTTGTATTTCATTCTAGGAAAAACTAGGAATACAGGATTGGACTACCATGGAAACATAGAAATCGCACTATCACAACAATATTTTTCTAAACATGCAGCATGAAAATGTATGATGAAAAAAATAATTCTGAGTTGTTTCCATGTCACAAAATCTGTGTGAGCAAAACATTGTTCGCTCGTGATGGATATTTTTTTCAGAGGAAACAAGTCTTACAAAAAGCTAGTGTACCAGATTACAGCTGTAAATAAAATATCTGTCTCTCTTCTAAATTGTAATGAAGTTCTGTTTTGAAAGGACACATTATAATGAAGTTTACCATGAAACATATCTGCTTTGATCTGTTTTTACCTAATTTTTGAATACAATGTGCAGTTCCTGGTCAGCCTTATGCTATGACATCTCCTGCCCCCATTCCTGCGCCAGCACCCACACAAAATACTTTGCCAGGTATGTGCTGCAACTCACTCATTAATGTTTGAAATACCTGTTGTTTTCATATTTCTTCAGTAATATTGGTATTCATGCCCGTGCAATCCCTGTGCTGTCATATTGTTGACCTTTCCATTTTAAGTTCTCAGCATATTATCCATGTTAGTCTAAGGGTGCTGTAGTTCTGTTCAGATATTAGTGTTGGGAGTGTTGTAGTAGTCAACATCTTTCTTATTGTGATAACTTGACTGAGTATCGTGTGACATACGACTGCAGAGATATCAGATCATCATTCAGCAAAATTCCCTTATGGATGGGTTATTGGCAGCATGGGAGTTGCACTTGCTTTGATCGCTATTGCTCTCCTTGCACTTTTGATTTGCAAATCTTTTCAATACAATCACCAAGCTTCAAGTAACCAGAGAAAGAGTCCAGATCAGCCTATGTCACATAACTTTCAACTTCTTAAGAGTGGTAGTTTTTGTTATGGTTCTGGAAGATACTTGTGCTGCCAATTCGGTAACGCGAAACAGTCAGGAAAGGGTGGCGAGGATCATTCTATCAATGTTCCAAAAGGTCAGCTCAGCTTCTGTTAACCATCCTTGGACTCTACATCGTTATAACACTTGCGGAACATGTTTTTGACAAAGTTCATATCATGTGTATATATTTCGTGACATTAACCGGAAGAGTGGTTAAAAATATATACTACTATTGCGCATGTAGTAATGTGCAACTTTAGTATATATATGATGGAGTTTTATTAATCTGAGATACTTTGTAGTATGCCAGTGTCAGCATTTTATTTGCATTATTTTCTACATGCCCTACATGGTTTAAGGAAGCGTACAACTTTGACAACATATTCAGCCAACTGGGTTCGAGTAACCAAATACTAATAAGCATCTGCACCGACTTTGTCCTAATCAGACCCAAGAAAACCTCTTGAGATAGAAATTCACAATTCTTATAATTTTAATGTGTTGGCATGAAAAGATGTTGCTAGCACAGGCTAGTTCAGATTCATTTATCGTCTTTTTGCTCCTGCCGCATATAAGCTGTTCTGATTTGCAAGTCTTTCTCTATCACAGGTATGGTAGTAGATGTGTTTGATAGAGAAAAGCCTATTGTGTTCACATATGATGAAATACTCGCATCAACCGATCTATTTTCTGATGCTAATCTGCTGGGTCATGGTACATATGGCACTGTTTACTATGGTGTTCTTCGAGATCAGGTCTGAGATCTAGAACTGCAAGCTGACCATTTTTCTGGAACACTTGTTCTTTTACATACCTTGCCAATAACAACTTATGTTTACAGGAGGTCGCAATAAAGAGAATGACATCAACTAATACTAAAGAGTTTATAGTTGAGCTGAAAGTTCTTTGTAAGGTTCATCATGCCAGTCTGGTATGTCACAAAATGCCCAGCCTAGATTATCTTCAATCTCCAGTGTTTTTGAACTTGAATTTGTGACTCATGTTTTGTCAAAGGTAGAGTTGATTGGTTATGCAGCAAGTAAGGACGAGCTGTTCCTGGTTTATGAGTACTCTCAAAAAGGTTCACTGAAAAATCATCTTCATGATCCTCAAAGCAAAGGTATACTGTTATCTGATTCCTGATCTATGGAGGGTTACTTAACCTTAGAAATTGCGACCTTTTGTAGTAATGTATTTATTGTTAATGGGTAACACCTACCTTTGCTGTTTAGCTCTGGAAACTTTCACATGTACTGGTTCTAACACCTTTAATATTGTATTTTACCATCAAATAACTTCAGGAAAAAATGTACTCCCTCCGTCCAGAAATAAAATCAGCTTGGGTTTGTCTAGATTCAAATGTATCTATACACTAAAATGCGTCTAGATACATTTGAATCTAGACAAAACCAAGTCAGTTATTTCTGGACGGAGGGAGTATTTGACTATTTGTACAGTAACATGTCAAAATGTTCGATGTAAAACTTCTGCAAGCTTTCTGCTTGAAGAAAATTCTCAATGACTGTCAAATTGTTTTTTATACCTCATTAAATAAGCTAATTTGTTATTTGGAGCCTTATTTATACACTTTCCACGCGATTATCATTATTGAGTGATATTTGTTTTCATCTTCCAGGTCACACATCACTTTCATGGATTTATAGGGTCCAAATTGCTCTTGATGCTGCTAGAGGACTGGAGTACATTCATGAGCACACAAAGGATCACTATGTTCATAGAGACATCAAATCAAGTAACATCTTGCTTGATGCTTCTTTTAGAGCGAAGGTTATATGATATGAAATTGTTGATTTCGCTTTTTTCCTGAATCAATTAGAACAGTTTACAGACTGACACAGAATTTCTGTAGATTTCGGATTTTGGTCTTGCCAAACTGGCGGTAAGGTCCAATGATGCAGAGGCTTCTGTCACCAAAGTTGTGGGTACTTTTGGTTATTTAGCCCCAGAGTAAGTGCAGCTTGCTGGCCGCCTGGTTCTGGTTTAAGAACAGACTTTTGGCTCTAGTTTTGGTATCTAAGCACATTTCTTTGTTCCTGTAGATACCTACGGGATGGCATGGCGACTGCGAAATGCGATGTTTATGCCTTTGGCGTCGTACTTTTTGAGTTAATATCTGGGAAGGAAGCGATCACGAAGACTGACGCGATCAGTGCAGGTTCAAACTCTGAAAGGCGTTCCTTGGCATCAGTTGTAAGTTTTCTAAGTTCTACATGAGCCAATTGAATCGACAAATTTGACAACTCGTGGGTTTAGAATTATGCTGCAGTTCAACTTCATAGGTTTTTTCCGTCGACTTTATTCGTACTTCAGTATGTTTCACCTTTTTACACTTTGACTTACAAAGATTTGAGCAACTTTGTTTTGACTGGGCAGATGTTGACTGCACTAAGGAACTGTCACAACCAAACGTGTGTTGGGAGCTTGAAACACTGCATTGACCCCAATCTAATGGATCTGTATCCTCACGACTGCATGTACCAGGTATTACGACCACTTAACGTCGTATCTTGCTAGAAATAGAAATCAGCACTGCATTCTACATCACCCTTTGCTTCAAAGCTAAACCATCACTCTGAGTGCTCTGAAATTCTCTTGTAAAGATGGCGATACTAGCGAAACACTGCGTCGATGAAGATCCTGTTCTACGGCCGGACATGAAGCAGGCAGTGATCACCCTGTCGCAGATACTGCTTTCGTCCATCGAGTGGGAAGCGACGATCGGTGGGAATAGCCAGGTGTTCAGTGGTCTGGTGGCCGGGAGATGATACTGTAAAATGACTTGCTTGGTGCTCCGTGCTCTTCTTCGGGTGTTCTCCTTTCCTGGTGGTCTGCTAGAGGAATACTCTCCTGTAATCTTGTCCTAAGTTTCACTGGTCCTTTGTCCGTTCAGCAAGCTTTCGGTAGCATCACTGCCATCGAGAGTATCAAGCACCGTGCCGTATGTTTCTTGGGTGGACGTACAGTATGTAACTATATATGTAGTATACCGGAATGTGCCTTCTAATCCCAGTCTTGTGTTGTGTTGTGCTGAATTGGTGCTGCTGCTTATACTGCTTTCTGCAGTACTTTTTTTTTAGGGTTACTTTTTCTTTTGAGGTTTTTTTTTTAGGGTTACTTGTGCTTGGCGTGCTCGTTTAAACAAAGATCCCTCGATCCATTGTTCGGGCCCAAATTAAACCAGATCTGGCCTGCCCATTTTAGCCTCCCAATCTCGGTGGGCCTTTTTGTCGTTGAAGCTTTGGGGTTAGATGAGCTAAGGGAAATATCCTGCTCACTCCGTTTCAAATTAACTTACTCAGCCTTGGAACCGAAGCATGAACAGGCGCGAGCCTTCCACCGTTCCATGCCACATGGAGGAACTACATGGTGGACCGGGGCTCATTTATGTACTTTCTGTTTTTTCCTTTTTAATATTTTTATTTCTTTCTTTTCCTTTTATGTTTTCTGTTTTATTTCACATGCGCGAGCCTTCCACCATTCCAAGCCACCTGAAGGATCTACATGGTGGACTGCGGCTCATTTATATACTTTTCTTTCTTAATACTATCTCCAACTCATATTAGTTTACTTAAATTATCTAGCACTAAAACTTGACTAGATATGAATGTATCTAGATAAATCTAATTCAACTAATATGGGTCGGAGGGAGTATTTTTTCTATTTTTTCTTTTCCTTTTATGTTTTATTATTTGTTTTCCTTTCCCTTTTTCTATTTTGTTTATTGCTTTCCTTTTATATGAAAAAATATGAAAATTGACTAGATACACTCGTATCTAGATAAATCTAATTCAACTAATATGGGTCGGAGAGGTTTTTTTTTTCTATTTTTTATTTTCCTTTTATGTTTTATTATTTGTTTTTATTTTTCTATTTTGTTTATTCCTTTCCTTTTATATGAAAAAATATGATCAAGTATTAGAAAAAATTTCATGTGTTATGTTCAATTTTTTTAAGGAGTCCTTTTTCTAAAAAAATGTCCAAGCTTGAAAATATGTTTGTGGTATGGTTGAAAAGATGTTTATTGTTTTTTTAGTTGTTCATGGTCACCAAAAAACTTTCACACGATATAGAAACATCCATAGGTTTGCAAAAAATATCATAGGGTTTCAGACATATTCAAAAAGTTTGAAAAATGTTCAGGGGTTCAAAGAAATGTACACAAGGTTAAAAAACATTATGTGATTTAATAAAATGTGCACATGCCTGAAAACATGTTCACGAGGTTTCTAAAAATCTTCATAGGTTTGAAAAAATAGTTTTTACATCAATAAACTAACTTATATAAATAAATATAAATGAAACGAAATATTTAAGATTTATGAAAAAAGTACTCCCTCCGACCCATATTAGTTGACTCAAATTTGTCTAAATTTATGAATCTAGACACTATTTAATATATATGTTCATCTAAATTTTAACAACTTAAAGTCAACTAATATGGGTCAGAGGGAGTAGTATTTTTTATTGTGACAACACTTCGTATTAGGAATGCCATTTTTCAACTCAAGAAACGGTAAAGAGTTAATGAAACATAGCAGCAACAATCAGGGCCGGTCCTGTGATTTCTAGGGCCCGGGGCGAAAGTAGAAAATGGGCCCCATAACTAGCGAAATAGTGAATTGCCAATAAATAAAAGTGCATTTAAAAGCAATACTTGTAGGGAATAAAATCTTCATATTATCTTAAGTTTTTTTCCAGCTTTTTTAGATGCAACAACACTAGCGAGTATATCAATATTAATCTCACCGATTATCACGTTGGCTCCGCCTAGAATTTCATCGTCTTGGTCGCCATGGTAGTAGTGTGGTCTCATCTTGGCATATCGGCTTATTATCTCTTGGTATTGCCGCATGAGAATGATCGATCAACCAGGCACATGACGCACATTAGAGGGACAATTAGAGTCATACCTAGCCATGACCCTACAGTTCCATGTATGCAAGCATCAAGAGAAATCAATGGGTATAGAAAAGAGAAATGATACCATTATATGCTACATTTCTTGGATAAGTCCTTGTCTCGGTGCTTATATTTTTGACGAAAAATATTGCTACTTATATTACTTCAAAGATAAGTTCACTGAGATCTCAATGCTATCCAGCTGATTAACTTGCCAAGTACGATGACTTAAACCAGCATAAAGGGAGTTTTGAGCAAGCCTATGCAATTCTTTATTTATCTCCCATTTTTAGTGCTTAAAATTGAGCGATTTTATTTTAAGATATGCACTTCTTAAAATAAAAAGTTAAGCTTGGAAAAAATCAATTCCATCAAGGCACACCGAAGGCTTTTTTCAGATGACCAAAAGCAATTGATACCGGGTGATGTGGGCATAGCGTAATATATAGGCCCCACCTCTACTTAATCCCATCGTAGATTTATTGCTAACTAAAGGGAACAAGGCTCATGCTAATGAAAGGGCTAAAAGCCTAACTAATAGAGAAAGAAAAAGGCCCAACTTAAGCAGCACTAAGCAGCCTAGCGTAACTCTTCGTTCTCGTCCATAACCGTACGAGACAAATAACTTCAAACTGCTCTAATGGCGCCGACACATCAATGAGTTCCGCTGCCTTTTCCTATGGCTTGTGTAGACTGGATTTGGGGCCCTTGGCGTCGGGGGCCCGGGGCGGCCGCCCCTCCTGTCCCCCTCAGGGCCGGCCCTGGCAACAATCTTTCAACGGAACGGACGACTGTGACGCACAAAACTAAAATTCAGAAGAAATGGTGCGGTAGTAGTACTCGAAGTAGGGGTTGTCGCTGTCATCGTCCTACCGGGAATGGGGTTGGGACTGCTCGGGCTCATCCTAGACGTCGCTAGATTTAGGTTTAGTTCTAGTTTAAATTTATATTTAGTTGAATTTCATTCAAAGTTTATTAAATATCCATGAATTTGAATAAAATTTAAGTTTATACAAAATTTGGTTAAATGTTTGAGTCTCGCAGTTGAGAAGAGGCACGCCACAAAGCCGGTCACTTGTGCCGGCGTGCCCCAAAGGCGTGATCCAACGTTTTTGCCGGATGCTCTTTAGGGCTCACGGCGAGATGCTTCAAGTAAAGTAAGTACTTCCTTCATTTAGAAATAACCGATTTAGATTTATTTATATTTTTATATATCTATTTATTAAAATATAACTAGATACATTTGAATCTAGACCAGTTCAAGTCAGTTATTTTTAGACAGAGAGAATACATTATATTACGACGGGGAGTAACATATTTCGCTATTTGCACAACGGCCTTGATTGGCACGGTCCTCTTTGTGTCATTCCTACCTACAACTCCGTTGTTTCTCCTGAAATTTTCCATATTATCAATTCTATAAAAACAATTTCAATAATGTAGCCGGCTGCTGACTTGTTATATCAACGATGTCGTGGGATGGCGACTGCTCTGCTTCCCCGGCCCGCGTGGAGAGCGCTCGTCCTCTTGTTATCATACTCCACCACGTGTACAACGTGCACCTGTCACGGACGGAGACTTTATTTGGCGACAAGATCTACTACCCGCGTTCTTTAATCGCAAATTAGGGCCCTCAAGGAGATGATATGCATGCTCACTGTACCGTGGTTGGGATCAATGGCGGACCTTAGTGAAGGCCAACATGGGCCATGGCCCCCCCAACTAAATGAAATTTTGCATAGTACTATTATCTATTATCACTTTTTCACTATACAAAACAGAAAATTCTCCAAATTGGCCCCCTCAGCTCTTATCTAATCTCTTTTAGCCCCTCCTAAGCTGATAGTCAAGGTCCGCCACTTGGGATACTGCTAGTTTTGCACACTATCGTTTGAGTTGTCTCGGTCTCAGATAGACAATGATCAGAGCATGAGCGCCTCAAGTCCTGGTCCGGCGACGAAAATTTAGTGTCTCCGTCGTCGATTTCTGCAGTGAGATGTGCACGTCAGCACATTCGACGGTCACCAACTTTGAATGCATCTACATGTACCGTGGCATGACTGTCAGAGGTACTTTGGTGATGGCGTAGGTGAATTAACCGTCAAGCCTAGTGAAAACTGAAAGGGCATTGGTCCCTCCATGTATTTTGATGCACTGTGGGTGTCTTTTACTAATCGTGTGCTTGAGCTACAGGTGTGATATACTTACCCGTTTCAAAATATAAGATATTTTAATTTTATAAAACAAATATATCTAATTTTTTTTAATATATATGTTCATTCAAGTTTGAAGTGAATCTACATACTAAAAAAAATCTAGATATATTTTCTTCATAATTTTAAAACATCTTATATTTCGAAAGAGAGGGAGTACCTTTGCATATGATGATTGTGTGGCTCCTCGGTGAGAAGATTTACTTTCTCTCTAGTTTTGTTGTATCTCTCCGAAAGGTAACAGGGAATCAAGTTTTTATGCACAAACCATATTTGCCCCCCCGACGGCCTTCCTAGTTTTCTGAGAGAGATCGAAATTTCAAGGCTATTGAGTGTTTTCCATGTCTGGCCGGAAGTACCGGTGAAGCACCGAAAGTACCACTCCCGACAGGTTCAGCGGTACTAGTGCCACCGGAAGTACCGGGCCATGTATCAGGCTAGTACCCGTGAGGGTTGGCCCGGATAAAACATCGTCCAGAAGGGTGCCCCTATTTTATCGGTACTTGACCGCAAGTTGGCCGACAGTATATGCCAGATGGTCCGATCCCTCGGGGGCGGAAGTTTCGGCTAGTACTGTTGACCATCTTCCACCGCTCAAAATATGTTGGTACTGTGCCAAACGGCACTTCCGGTGTGCCACTAGAAGTTCCGGTCAAGACAATCTCTACCTAGAAGTTCCGCCCAATGTTCCAAGCTAGAACCAATGAGGGATGGCCTCGTCTCGGACATCGTCTAGATGGGTGCTCATATTTTACCGGTAGTACTAGTCGAAAGTTTCGACCAGTACTGCCAGGTCACTTCCACGACTTTCTAAGCGTTGGATCTAGGGTTGCCGAAGCTTCCGGTGAACCATCGGTAGTACCGGTGGGCATCAGGAAAGAAGGAAATGGCTCGTTTTGAACGCCCTTGTTCCTCGTCACCACCGAACTCTTCAATATTCTCTCTCCTCCATTAATGCAAGAACTTCATTTACCTAGATCTCTCTTCCTAGCCACTTAAACTTTTTGATCTTCTAAAGATTGGGAGAGTTGACGTACATCTACACTTTCACCAATTTTTTTGATTCCTCCCACCTATCCTATATGGATCTTGTTACTCTTGGGTTCTTGAAACCCTAAACAGACTTGGACTGTGAAGCTTCGTGAAGTCGTTGGGATAATCCACTTAAATTGTAGATATTGCCCCAACCTTGTTGTAAAGGTTTCAGATGCTGCCTTCAAGATCACGACATAGTGGAACTTGAGCCCCCCTTTGTGGTGCGTTCTTGGGAAAATAGGGTGAAGCATTCGTGGCGTTCGTGTTCTTTGTGGTGCTACACCACTCCAACATAGATGTACTTCCCTTTAAAAGAGAGGAACTACGTCAATTACATCTTCGTGTCTACTCTTTAGTTACTTCGTTTGCTTACCTTCACTACTTGCAATTATCTTGTGTTTTGCATCTTGCTTGTGCTCCATCATATAGGATTGTTATCTAGTTGCTCATCTAGACAGTCTATTTTATTGTCAAGCCTAATTTTTTAAAAGGAACTAAAAATTGCTAGCCGACCTACTCGGTCCTTTCAAAAACTAATGCAGAAAGCAAGAAAAAGAGGAAAGTCCTGAAAAACTGGAGTTCTTTTTCTTGAAGTCATCATGAATAATAATAAAAAAAAAGAGGAAAAGTCTTGAATGTCTAGAACTATTTTTCTGGAAGTCATGAATAATTGGAATTCAATTACGAGGTGGTTCGGTTCTACGCCTTTCAAATATAATCACATTATACATTTGTGACCCATGAGCTCGGAGCTTTGTAATCTCTCATGTTGTAACGAACTTTTTAGCAAGTATTAAATATTAATAAAAGTCGTATGCATCACGTCCACGCTGAGCCTAGGTTTTTCTTCCTTTTTGGAAAAAAAAAACTTTTCTAGGTCAGGTTGTAGGACATGAAGTAGTAAGACCTCTTTAGTTCACGACACATGAAATATTTCATGAATTGAAAATGTTGGAAGCAAGTAACATAAGTTGTTTGTTAGCACGAAATCCTCATATTTTTTTTCTGTTTTCATGGACACACGGTAAGTTTTCCAAGAAGTTTAACACCTTGCTAGAAAACCTATGTGATTAAAGTGTAGGAAGGGAATCCTTAAAAATCTCGGAGGATGCGTCTCTTTGAAGTAAATGGGCTATACAGAAAAAAATCTTATGAATAGTAATATTGTACTCTTCTGAAAATATATTAAACCCAATTGCCCTAAACATGATGAACCGAACAAACCAAACTACAATGTTGGGTATCGACTTTTCCATGTGAGTGAATAAATCTAGTGAAGTGATAGGAGATCATTCTAAGAATGACTAATTGGAGGCCCCAAACATAACAACACGATAGAAAATTTATTTGGTTTATACCTACAATTTACCACAACCAAATTTTGGTGCGCCCATTGTAGTGTGTATGGTTTTTTCGTCGCAACCGCAATTTACCGCTTAGTATGAACTATTTGTAAGGTAAACTATGTTTTACACATTGGATCATATTTGAAGAAAATGATTGTGATTGTCTGTATATGTTTTTACTCCGTTTTAAATATATAGAGTCATGATTGAGCTCGGAGTATCTCGAACTTAAGAAACAGAAAAAATAAGGACGACCAAGATTAATCAACATCCATTTAGTTCGGAGGACCTAAATCTATCCGTTCTTGTGTTTCAGTTTTTTTTTTTTGAGAATTGTGTTTCAGTTTTAAGTTCGGGAGGAAAAGGAGGACACCAGAACAAAACTCATACGGTAGAATAATTGCCACACATGAGGCGAATTTCATGACAAGAAATTATCCCCGCGCCAAAAGTATACGGTGGAGTTGGTACATACCGTTGATCGCTGTCTCTGGAGTCTGGACTGCCGGCCGAGCACCACGCTGGGATGGCTGCTAGTGCGATGCTGTGATGGAGTCATCGAGACGATGATACTGTATAGGTTCATTGTAAATGATTCCTAGATCAACTTTGTGGTAATATGTCACTGAAGCAACAGTAAGCATGTCTGGCCGTGGCAAGCAGCAGCAGCAGCCGCTCCTCCTCTCCCCGGCGCACGCCGCCGCCGGCAGCGGCATGGGGAGACGCAGGCACCTCACCTTCCTAGTCGTCGCCATGACCTTGGTCGCCTCGTACCATCTCCTCCACGCGCCCATCCCATCGTCGCGCTACCACGCGCTCTTCCTCACCATCGGCTCCAACACCAGCGCCTCCGCGCACCTCCGCGCGCTCACCCTCCGCCCTCACGTCGCAGGCACCGAGGCCAACGCTGCCGCCGCAGAGTACGTCCGCGCCGCGCTCTCCTCCCTCTCCTTCCCCACCCGCGTCACCCCCTACTCCGTCCTCCTCTCCTACCCCGCCCACCGCTCCCTCTCCATCTCTGCGGGACCCGGCCTCCCCAACAACTTCTTCCCCCTGGTCCAGGAGACCTACCCCGACGACCCATACGCCGCGGCGGCGGCGGAGGTCATCCCCACCTACTTCGCCTACTCCGCCTCCGGCTCCGTCGCCGCCGAGGTCGTGTACGCCAACTACGGCGACAAGAGAGACTACGCCTACCTCGCCTCCCGCGGCGTGGACGTCGCCGGGAAGGTCGTGCTCGCGCGCTACGGCGACATCCACTGCGAGGACATGGTGCGGAACGCCCGCGCCGCCGGCGCCGCCGCGGCGGTTATCTACACCGACGCCAAGGACTTCAGCGGCCCCGGGGCGAAGGGGAAGCGCAAGTGGTTCCCCGACACGCGGTGGCTGCCGCCGAGCGGCGTCCAGGTGGGGACTCTCTACTACGGGAACGGCGACCCGACCACGCCGATGTGGCCGTCGTGCGCGGCAGGGGAGGACTGCGAGCGTCTGAGCATGGAGGAGCTGGACGGGAGCGAGGCGATGCCCGGCATCCCCGCGCTGCCGGTGTCAGGAAGGGACGGCGAGACAATCCAGAAGGCGATGGGCGGCGGCGTGGCTCCGCCGGAGTGGCAGGGCGGCGAGGGTGCGCCCGTGTACCGGATCGGGCCCGGCCCAGCCGTGCTGAACCTGACTTACATCGTGAGTGGAGCCTACCGCCTACAGAGTCATGGGGACCGCCTACATTGCGAGTCGAGCGTACATTATTGGGCACTACTCATTTCTACTCTTGTGACCTGCAGGGGAATGAAACCTTGGCGACCATCGAAAATGTCTTTGCTGTAATCGAAGGAAGAGAAGAGCCCGACAGGTAAAAATTAACTCATCTCTATCACGAGGTCGACTTTGGTTAACCAACTTTGGTAGTCAACTGAAAACGATCTAAAGGGCAGTGGTTAGTACATTTTACATGGTGATGTTCAAATGCTGTGATTTCTTCTAGAATAACCTTGTGGCATTCCCAAGCCAGAGCTAACAATGTGAAATCTGTCTGTGTTGTTGCAGATATGTGATCATAGGCAACCATCGTGATGCGTGGACATTTGGGGCAGTTGATCCAAATAGTGGAACTGCAGCTATGCTCGAGGTAATCTACTAATCTGCCCCTACTTTGCATAAGTATTCTGAAGGGAAGACATCTTTGATAAATGAGGATAATGTAAGTACTCTACCTTTGTTTTTAGATTGCGGAGAGGCTATCCAAGCTAGAAAAGAAAGGATGGAGGCCAAGGCGAACAATCATCGTGTGCAGCTGGGATGCAGAGGAGTTTGCGCTGGTATGTTCTTGCCGGCATACTCTCCAATTCCTGCTCATTCACAGGAGTAAGTGCTATAATGTAGGAACTTCCAATGTCACAGATAGGGTCTACGGAATGGGCCGAGGAGAACATGGATATCCTTGGTTCAAGAGCTATTGCTTATCTGAATGTGGACATATCAGTGTTTGGGCCTGGAGGTCTTATGCCCCGTGCGACCCCTCAGCTAGATGAATTGATCAAAGAAGCTAGCAGAATGGTATTAAGCTCTGCACCTCTTTCTTCCTATAAACTGGGATACAATTGGCTCCATGCAATTGCATAATCACAATGACATTTTGAAATTCATAGGCAGCACCATTATAAAAGTATAAATTGGAGACTTGTCTGCATATATTCCAAATTTGTTGATGTATGTGCTTTTGTCCTTTTTTGAAGGTACCAGATCCTGACGATCCATCTCATACCTTGTATGACGCTATGATTCGTAATAATCCCCCGGTGTGTACAATGATGGAATGGTCTTATAATTATAATTCTGTTGTGAACTTCACTTCCCTATGATTTTGAAACAATTCATTACATTCTTTTCATGCACTCAATTGATAAGCTCCTACTTCAGATTACAAGAGTGGCTGGTGCAGGAACGGATTTTGCAGCTTTTGTCCAGTATATTGGAGTCCCTTCACTTGACATGTCTTATGGACTATGTAAGAGAAACAATTCTTGATGGCACATAAATCTTTAAAACTTCCCTCCATTTTTATGTCTACAATGGCTACAAAACCATAGCTTTACAGCTTTGTGTTATTATTACTCTTCTAGGATCTGATCTAAATCTTGTTGCTCTTGCAGTTTCTGAGTACCCTGTTTATCACTCGCTGTACGATGATTATGTTTGGATGGAGCGGTTTGGAGATCCGTTGTTCCACAGACATGTAGCATGTACTGAATCAGCCATCCCTTCAACAAGAAAAAAATTGTGTTTCATCCAAGCACTGACTAACCCATTTTTACTGTGTAACCATGCAGTGGCAAGCGTTTGGGGTCTGATTGCTTTGAGACTTGCAGATGATGAGATCATACCCTTCAACTATGTCTCTTATGCGTCTGAACTAGTGGTATGGTATCTTCTCTTATGCAATTTCTGGAAACACAGGATAAAACCCTGATTCGGTTTTACTAAGGAAACTGAAACAGAATCATCATGACATTAAATTCCTTTCTTATTGATTGGTAAACGTCATGATGAAATTATCAGCACGCGGATTGGAGTAGCTCCAAAAACTACTTGACATCTGGACTATCGACACTATCTGTGTTCTTGTTTATTGCAGGAGAGCTCAAAAGTTGTGGAAGACGGATGCCCTGGATGCCCCGTCAGTTTCACTCCTCTACACAAGTCAATCAAGCAGCTCAAGAAGGCAGCCACGGAAATTCAGATAGAAAAGAAGGTAACGCCAATCAGTTCCACTGAAAACATTTTCTTGGCAGGAATTCCACTGAAAGCGTGATTGCATGACGTTTAACTTCCAACTTTCCATCTAAAACATCATATCTTTCTTCGTGATAGATGCTGCAAGCAGAAAAGTGGGGCCTAAACACTAAGGAACGCACACTAAAAGTCAGGGATATCAACGATCGGCTAATGATGGCAGAGCGAGCCTTCACCAATCGAGAAGGGCTCGCAGGGAGGCCGTGGTACAAACATATGGTGAGTAAAGAACTATCAGAGCTGTAGGCTTGCGCACTTGTCTGAAGTGTACTCTGAAGCCGACCATAGTGAAACCATGTGATACAAATATTCTGTCTTGACAGATCTATGCGTCGTCGGACCAGGACGACTGGGGCACCAAAGCGTTCCCTGGTATCGTCTCGGCCATCGCCAATGCAAACAAGCTCAACACGTCCGAATCTTGGCGGCTCTTGCAGCACGAGATCTACAGGGGCGCAAGGGCCGTGTCCAAGGCCTCGGCAGTCCTGGATGGAAGGCTTACATGATACACAGGTTAAACATCACCACATGAAATCTCCATTTTTTGTCACTCTATATTAGTTCAGATTCGGGAGGTTTACTCCGGTAGCATGTGGTACCGGTGACAATACCGTAGTGGTTGATGAAATCACAGCCCCTAGCTTGTTGATTCTCTTGGGAGTATAATAAAACCAACGAGTTGTTTATGATCTGTGCAGTTATCCTTTCCCTTTCTCCGTCATCAGAGTGTAGTACATCAGGACGGTCATATCTGCTTAAATAAATAAGGATAAATTTTGATGAGGCCATGGATCTCGCAGTTTATTGGCGCCTCTGTTGGTACTACCTCTACGCAAGAACATCTTCTGATCTCGTTTTTACTATTTTTCTAGTGAATCTCGCAGCTGGTTTCGTTGGTTGCTAAGAGCATCTCTATCTGGACATCTATATATATACGTCTGTATAGACGAGCGTCTAAGAGGAGAGAGAATATAGACGATCTTAATTTTTCAGTGGAATGTGTATATTTAGGATGTCTACATCCTCTCTTCAATCTGGACAATCAATGTTCAGCAAATTCAGTAGTACATCACCCTATCTCATCGCTGTACGGATGAGGCTCAAAAAAATCACGCCGGCTTATGGCGTGACTACCTCTTGTCACGATGCTCGTGAAACCTTTTGCTGGTCTTTGAAGTAATATATTCATGTGGGGATCCTCTCCCCCCGGTGAATGTTTCGAAAAAAAACTGTATCGATGTATAAGCAGCCCCTCCACCATGCCCCTTCCGCTGCTCCTCCCCAACCGCCGCTAGGCCCCTTCCCATTCTCCTCCCTGTCCGCCGCTAGGCCCAACGCCTCGCTTGACCCCATGCCCCCTCCACGTCTGAGCCTGTCGCCAACAGGACCGGACGCGACCGCGCCCAACTGTTTTGCGTTCGAATCCAGCAAAAATTGGCTACCGGCGGACGGATCTAGCGTGCGCTAGGCACCATGGTCGAGCGGACGGATCTAGCGTGCGCCTAGACACCATGGTCGAGCACCCTCTCATTCATGTCCAATTTCTCTCTCCCCCTCGCCACATCTACATGGAAAAAGAGAGTACATGGAGCCGGCGAGCAAAGGGACGGCGACCTGGCGCGAGTGCCGCCCGCGTCCTGCGCCCTCCAATTGCCCGGGAGTGAGCTCCCAGGCGAGCAATTGCTTTGGACGGTCGTGGCACCGTCGTCCATATATGGACGATGGGTAGCAGGTTTGGGAGGAGGTCTATATTCAGACATCCATTTAGGCGAGCCATTGGAAAGGTTTTTTTTATCCATGGTCGTCCAAATCGTTTTAGATGGACACATAGACGAGCCACTAGAGATGCTCTAAGAGGTCATTGTCCATGTAGAAGTAGAATATGTATGTGATCCCCACGGAAATGAACATAAAACATGAAGAAATATGGTGCACACAAAAGATTCCCTAAGGGCGGCGCCTGCAGTTTGATCCCATAACTGACAGTGGATCGTGCCCTTTATTAGTTTGTACTCTCTCTATTTTAAAATATAAGATGTTTTAGGTTTATAAAAAAATGAATCTAGACTTTTTTTAGTGTTTAGATTCACCTTAAAGTTGAGTAAACCTACATACTAAAACAAATCTACGTACATTTGTTTCACAAAGCTAAAATATCTTATATTTAAAACGAAGGGAGTACAACATAGGTAGCTGGTAGCTTGAATGGCTACTACGCACCAAGGTACTATACTGTATGTGCTATCAACACTAGGTTCCAAGGAGGCTGATCGACACAATTTAGGCTGGATTTTACAGTAGTCTCGCAGAATCAGCTACAACTGCTGAACTCTTATGTTGGGCCAACTTCCAGTAATCTGCTCGATTACGGATAACTAAAGCACCCGAATCATTACGCGTAACATGTAAAATCTCTACCTAGAATACAAGTGGGCGATCCTGGCCGTCACCGAGTTCTTCCCAGCAGAGCTTAGGCTTTGGTTTTTTCAAGCATTGCCGCATTGGTTCATGTAAAAAAAATAAAAAAAAATGCTCCAGTAACTCACACTGTAACTTAAACACCCCTAAACAGATTAACAATTCTCTTGTGATCAAATCGAGTGCGCACCGTGCAAGAGGACGTGGCAGCAATCCAGCTAACTCCACTTGCACTAGTATCCTGCGAGTTGTAGACGTTGCCACACAAGACTAGACGAGCACGAGCCGGAAGTGACAAAGATCCCAGCAACGTGACGAGTGTGCAGTTACGGTAGCACCCGTGGGTCTAAGGTCAATGGATCCTTTGGCGCGTTGTTGCCAATTGCCAAAGCCGCCGCAATTAGCCGTCCTTTTGGACGCCTTGGCCGCAAGATTCGAAGAAACAAAAGAGCATTTCAGCTTTCGCCTGCGGATGTCGATCTGCCCTGCGTTACATTCAGGCTAAAATACTGTGAATCTCCATGAACGTACATACTCTCTTCGTTCCACAATTCGTGTGGTGGTTTTAGTGCCGAATTTATCGTCATGGTATGTAGTGTCTTTGTAATTAATTAATCGAGCGAGTGGTCGTCCCCTCGTTAAGAAAGAGTAGGCAGGCGCACTTAACAGGCTCAGCTTGATGCTTACGAAAATTTCAAACAATGGTATATAGTAAGCAGCAAAGTGGTATGTGTTCACTGTTCAGTGGACAGAAGGAGTTGTTCGGCTTGGGGCTGCCAACTCGTTGGACCTAAACTTTTAATCCTATAGTATTATTTGGCATGCAAACATGCGCTATTTACATAATACATGGGTTCTCATTGTTTATTCCACAAATTCCTCTTTATGTCACGTAGTCACTAGTCCAGCAGTTTAAGTTGCTCATCTGACTACCTAGAAAGTCTAATCAAACAAGCCTAAGCAAATTATTAAGGAGATGATCACATAGTGTCGACACCCCTAAAGTTGGATCTGCATCATGCGAACCGGATCCATGGGTTTGCAAACTATTGTTGCATTCATATACATGCAGTCGTTGTCACCTTTATCTACTCCCCACGACCGCTGCCGTCATCTTTGTCGGCGATGGCGGCGTCTTCTATGACAGTGCGTTAACCGGTGGTGGGGGCTCCTACTCACTGTGCGGTTCAGCCGGATCCGATGAAAGATCGTTCTTGTTCTGTCCTCTTCTTCCTTGATGCTGGCCTAGCCGGTGAGGTTAGGAGCGGCTGATCCAACAGGGTGTCGGCGGGTGGCATGGGGGCTACTAGCTCGGCCTAAATAAAGGTGGCGGTCCTAGGGTTTCAACTCGAGTCAAGATGATGATCGGCCGAATGCCTGTACCCATTGATCTGGCTGGCGTGTCGTGTTTCGAAAGACTCCGCCGGCGAACTCCACTGGGCAATTCATGCCTGAAGATTGCTGGACCAGGTGGGATTTGGTTATGCGCATCCATGTTTTCTGACCATTTGGTTTCAGAGGGAGCGCTACAAAGTTCTTCTGGTTGTTACCATCATGGACACACTTTCTCATTCCATGGTGAAGTCAGTTGACTGGAAATATCATGAAAGTCGAGATCTGAGGACTAGCAATGGTGATTCGAGTCTTGGCAACGAGGAGTTTGACTTGGTGATGCGTGACTTGGAGCAACGGCATCGTAAGTGGGGGTGATAGCACATGAGAAGTTTAAAGTCTTACTAACGTGAGGTCTCCACGGCAATGGCCATACTTGATGGACTTGGGTTTTAGGGAAAGAGGTATGCGTTGGAGACTTCGTCGGCTAACATACAAATAATGGGAACGCGAGTTTATCTAGGTTTAGACACCCTGAGGGAAAACCCTAATCCCGCTTGTTTGTTCTTAATTGATGGAGAAATTGAAGTTTACAATGTCATCGAGATGGCTTGTAGGTGCGTAGATTAAATTTGGTGGGTTTGCGATGAGAGCTAAGGTGTCCTTCCTGGTGGCCCCTCCTAGCCCTTATATAGGGAGGCTAGGTCTCTAGTATCGCCGAGGTTGGATACAGACCGGGTTCTATCTCTAAGCTTTCCTAGTTTTAGGAGATTCTTTTTGCTTGTCACGCCAGGAGCCAATGTCCATATGGGTTTCGTGTCACCCAAATCTTCATGGGCTTCAAGGATCTCAGCAGATCATCGCATGGGCATCCATCTGGGTTGAACCGGATAGGCCAAGGGTGACTGCCTTGTTGGGAATATGCCCTAGGCAATCATGTATGATGTAATTCCCAATGTATTCATAAATTTATTAAGTTTTCCTTATATGAACATCTGATATATATCATTGAATATGTGATTCGGTTGTGGAACTATATGTTCACGTTGTTCATACTAGATGTCCTTGATCGTTGAGGTTGTGCTGGACACACAACTTAGACTAATGTGAAAGTCTGTTGATGACTCGGTTCCACTTGCCATGGGCATGGTGATGCTATTCCGACTTACACGGGCTCGGCTAAAGAGTTTAGCGAGTCGGAATGATCCACGGTTGAGATGCAACGAGCATATTATCATTTGAAGTCTCAAGCAATGAAATCCTTTGACCTGAGGTGACTGCATCATCCGAGTTATGGATCGCCAGCTTAGGATCTATCAAACATTGTTCCGTAAATGTGCAATTATAAAGGTAGAGTTCGGGCTGGTTGTGAACGAAGCTGCCTGACATGGATTACCAAGATAAGATTTGCCCCTCCATGATGAAGAGATATTCTCTAGGCCCACTCGTGTGATATGATTCAGAAGCATGACCATGTGCTACTTAGTTAAGTGTTAACTAAGGAGTTGGACTAAGTGTTAGTCTAGTAAATCATATATCACAGAACGAGAAAAGAGTTAAACTATTAAAGGGATGGCAACTACTCAGTTATAGCTTGACATGGTATATTGTGAGGCAAAGGGACTTGGATGATGAAAGTCATATTGAGAATGTTCATCTTCTGACTTCACAACACTTGGAGTTGGAACGTATTGCTAGTGGCCGCTAGAAGATATCGACTCAGAGTGGTGACTCGTGTCGTATCCATGTGTGCGTGAACCTACATGGTCACACACTTAAGGAAAATGAACCCATATGGATTAGATTCATGTGGACATTGGGGTATGGTCTAGATGGACCTCAAGTGTTAAGCCCAACTAGAGATGTATATAAGTGAAGTAACAAGGGATAGTTCCTGACCTAGCCTTCACTTTCTCCATTCTCATTTTGGGCTAGACAGGATCTAGCAATCCTCTACCAGAAGCTCCTCCCATCACGCGTGGATACCGGTAGATGCGTTGCACGTGTGACGCTGAAGATGAAGGAGTTCGTGCTGGATACGAATGTGCTATTAGTGGAACCAGACTGCACTAAATCAACCGACATGCTTCATCAATAATCCGCACCTACGCGTCTATTGGTAAATCTCGTGGCCTATCACCTGAGCTGGATCTTGGGAGTACCGTGTAGGATAAAAGTTTTTGTTTATCTCTTTGTGTTCCAACATGTCCGTTGGGCATATCTATGTCACTTAATTTTCAGGCTAAAAATCTAAGGTCTGACTTTAATTGGTTGTGCTGACAATGGTCTTATTAAAGGTATTATTTTGTGAGTAAGGATTTCCTCCAGAGTGAAAAACTAAAATCTATGATCGAGCGACAATGTCGCTTGTGCACTATTTCTTTTTGAGACGTCGCTTCTAGAGAAGCTAGACTTTTGGTGTTGTCTTGGTGGTACTACAACTGATGTTAGTAAGAATAGATCACTGTAGTGGAACTTTTTATTGTAATTATTCTTTTTTTTGGGTTGTGTGTATCCGTAAAACTCTAGGACAATACGTTGTTGCAGCGGCTGGATCTAAATGATATCTTCGCGATATTAATATATACTCTTTGCTTAAAAAAATATAGTCACTGTCACACGATATTATGAATTAAAACATACACAAAGTGTCTTTTTCATGAGTTCCCGTGTTCTAATGCTCTCTTCGTTTAATTTTTTTAAGAAATATATCATATTCACAACTTTAAGAAAAAACTTGAATATAAATTCTAGGCATAGTCAATGTTGCATCCTAAAAATATGAAAAATCGCAACCAAAATCATTTATATTGTGGTCTACACAAAAATAAAAAATCTAATAAAATCTAGAGAGGTAAAACTAGTATACTCGGATCCATACATTTGTCATTTTGTGTCGCTCATAATATAAAGTATTCCCTCAAATCTATAATAAGTGTCGCTCATTCTGTACTAAGCTAGTACGAACATTGTACTAGATGAGCGACACTTATTATGGATCGTAGGGAGTATTTTAAATTGGTATTTTGCACGTTTGTGTAATAAATCATTGGTTATACCTTAATTTTTTTTAGACTTTTTGAAACTTTAAAAAATATTTTTGATACTTTTAAAAAAAATCGGGATCACTAGTGTCTATATGCACCAAATATTTACTATTAAAACATATATAATTGTTACTCACCTGAAACTTTATAATGTCTGAAAGTTAGTGTTTTAATCCATTTGATGTTTCGGTGGTAAAGTTTTTTTAAAGATCTAGGCTTGGAAAATACTGGCCTAAATCATTCTCTGACAACCTGTTTATTAGAGCATCTCCACTCGTTAGAGGCGAATTTGGCCCTTTTTTCGTCGAATTGGGCGAGCGTTTGGCCTGGGGGCGCCAACTCCGAGCCACGACCCCCGTTGGACACCCCGGGGAACACCTAAAATTTGACACAAATTAACCAATTTTCGTGCAAGACATAACTAGGCAATTTTACACACACAATTCAGCCAAATTTTGGTCATATAGTTTGGTGCACAAAACAAGTGGGTAGAAAATAATTTAACAAGTTTTTAAACACAAGAACGCCTCAAACTAGGTGTTGTCTTTGAGCATCCACAAGTGATCCACTAGATTATCCTACAGTTGTTGATGCACATGCGGGTCTCGTATCTCCTGACGCATAAAAACAAATTCAGCCCACGATGTTGGCACCTAGTGATCACGCTCTGCAAAGAGGACCTTGTATGAAATATGGTTGCGCAGGATCACTGTGATCATCAAGTATTGGCTCCTCCCTCTCGTTCTCAATGATCATGTTATGCAAGATCATATATACATTCATCACCTCCCACATTTGCTCTTGTGACCAGGTCAGAGCGAGGAATCGGACAACTGCAAATCAATCTTGGAGCACACCAAATGCCCGCTCTGACATCTTTCCTACAAGCTTCTTGTTCCTTTGCAAAGTTGGATTGCTTGCCGATAAGGGGGCTTGATAGAGTCTTCTCAAATGTTGACCATCTTGGATAGATGCCACCTGCTAGGTAGTAGCCCTTGTTGTAGTGGTGGCCATTGATCACGTAGTCCACCGGGGGAGCATGTCCCTCGACAATCTTGGAGAACACAGGCGAGCACTACAGGACATTGATGTCATTGTTGGATCCTGCCATACGAAAGAAGGAGTGTCAAATCCAAAGATCTTGCGTAGCCACCGATGGCTGCAAGTGCACATATTGTTTGTATCTAGTTTCAAAGTTAAGATGTCGATCCCACATGTTGCCTAAAGGTAAGTGTTTATGGGTGAAGTCTCTGTCGCACTCAAAGTTGTCACAGGCGTTCGAATAAATTTACTGCAAGTGGTGAAATAAGAATAAAGTTTGGATTAAAGGAATGTATTTAAATAAAACTAAAATGTAAACTTTGGAATTAAAAAGCATAAAAATAAAAATGGTTGATTGGTTGTTGTTTTTTTGCAGATGACAAAGTAGGCGCGAGGAGATACAGTTCATGGTGATAGTGAATGTGCCAGGTGGACGAGTGATAAATGTAACTATTATAATATTATAAGTATATGTATAGGCGAGTAACCCATAATTAGTCGGAACTCCTCTTGGTAGATTTCATCCCAACTTCAATAATTCTACTAGTCTGTTACCAAAACCATGGTCAGTCACTAGACGATTAAGATCCTTCAGGTTGCTTAGCAATTAAGCTCCTTGGATTGGACTAATGCAATACGGTGTTTCCTCGTGATCCTCGAGTCAAACTAGTGTCCCATTAATATCCCCGTGTCACTCGGGGGTCGCCGGTATGCTAGCGAACAAGATCTTATCTATGTAGAACAAAGCATCATGTTGTTTGGGCCATTAATTAGACAACAAGCATTAGACATCCCACAGATAGTCAAGCACACATAATATAGTAATTAAAATCAATCACAGAGTAATAGAAAATATATAGGCACATCACATCTCAACAATCCCTTACATCTCCCACGCCCAAAGGAACTTACTCACACATGAGAGAAGAAAGCATCATCAATATATTTAAATAAATGGAGTTCTTCTCGATATTACCGTGGTAATCCACAATAGAAATAGAAAAGCAATCCAACACAATTCAAGATAGGAAGAAACAATCTCAAACCCTAGTCTTGCAAGGTGAAGATCTCTCTCTCAAGTACAAGTAATGGATATGGGGGTGTAGTGGCTAGGAGGTCGAAGATCGTGGAGAGAGATGAAGAACGTCTTCTCCTTCTTCTCCAGATCTCTTCTTTCTCCCTTCTAGATGGAATGGCAGCTCGTGTGTTATGTTTTCGGTCCCCGCCCCTTCACGAAAGTTTTCCCTTTTTACAAGGCGAAGGCGGTGGAAGCTATATGGCAGGAACTATACGGCCGGAGAAATGTTCCCACCGTATAGTTGGTCGTTAAGGCTTCTGGATGCCTCCCTCGTTTGCTTCCGAATAGAGTCTTGCTTGTTTCCTCCTAAATATTGTGTTTCTGTTGTTAAAACCTTCTGTTGATATTCAGAACCTGAAACACACATTAAAAAAACAAGTTTTCTTTGCTGTCGAAGTATTAGCATTAGGCAAAGCTAGAAAACCATCAAATCCAGACAAAAACCATCAATAAAGACCATCAAAAATATGTCAAATCTCACAGCTATCAACTCCCCCAAGCTTAGATGTTGCTTGCCCTCGAGTGATTAGAAAATAAGGAAGAATAGGAGAGATTCAAAACTGAAATAAAAGAACTTACAAACTCGAATTGGTGTCAAATTATTTTCTTCATAATCCATGTATTCTTAAACATGATCATGCAAATATTCACAAGATTGCACCGAGTCCACTTCCTAACAACATATATCTTGCTAGCAAATAAATTATATGCCCTAGTAAGTGTCAAAAGTTTAGCTAGGATAGTGAAACAAATTCTTTTGGTTTCTCTCTTTGTTGAGAGATAAAAATCTTTTTCTCTTGTTTCTTTAATCAATTGGGAGTACTCAAGTTGGCATCAAAAACATTTAAATTAAAGAATAACTCATCTACTCCCACGTCAAAATTTCAAGACTCTCAAAGCACCTTTTTCCTTTCATTGTTTTTCAAAAATTCCAGCTCTTCCATAGAGAAACCATGCCACTGTTTTTAACATGTTAATTGGGGCTATGTTGCGCACTCGTGACCATGTCAATAGATAATTGTTGAGTAATAGTGGGTCATAGGAGTACTACAACTTTACTTGGAACGTGGAATCATGAGGGAACTAAAAAAATTACTCGTCATAGCATTGCATCTACAGACGCTTATATAACTCAATAGGCAAAATCAAGTGGTTTCCCATATTTAGATCCTTCGTTGGCTAGCGGAGTTAATAGTTCCTCAATGAGCACGACAGTGTTGTAATGACACGGGTAAAGCAATATCTTACTTTAATTATTAGAAAAAGCAGTGCCATAATCTCTACTACTTCAAAGTATCCATTTTATCAAACAATTTCATTCAAGAGTGATATCAAGTCTATTTACATTAGCCTCAATGGGGTTGAGTGATTCTAAAATTAAATCCTTTGGGCTAAACATGGACTCAAGTCATCTTTTGGATGAATTTTCTTTTTATAAAAATGTTGGAAATATTTTAACCAAGTTCATTGCTCATTATTTCAAAGCTAAAAAGGAGACACTAGCAAGGGGATATAATTTGTAAGATAACACGCTAAGTGGCGAGCGACTCCGGTGCAAGCGAGCAAATAATTGTAGGGTCAATTTAAAATTGCAAAAGAGATGATGAAAATAATGTGATACCTTCTCTTTCTTGATTCATTCCTGTACTTGAGTTGAACCCCGCTATATTTACTTATTTCCAAGTCACCTAAAATTGAGCAATCTCCGAGAGAAAACAAAGAAACAAATTTGCAAATAAAAGTTACAACTAATATTTTTGTGTTTTTGATTTTGGAATGCAAAGATGAAAGTAAACATGCAATTTTTTGAATAAAATAAATAAAAATAAGAAAAATAAAATATAAATACAAAGTTTGGAGGTTTTCAAACCTCCGCCAAGCTTAGGCTGTTGCCAGGCTTAGTTGTTGCCGTCATTCAGTGGCTGCTGCGGGTACTGCTGATAGAAGTCGCGGAAGTTGGTCATGAAGTGACTGAAGTTGTGAGTTAGAGCACTCACGTCCTCATTCACCCCCTATAAGGTGTGTCCGATCTCCCCAACACGTTGGTTGAGCTGCAAAAAATCTTGATAAGGGACATAGTTGAATCCCTGCTGCTGTTTTTGCTGGTCGGGTCACGCGTCCCAAGGTCCCTCCTATTGCTGTGGCTGTCCTTCCCAAGAAGGGTTGTAATCCTACTCCTTCTCCTACTCATCTTGCTGCTCTTCTTTTTCATCTTCTCCTTGGTTAGGATGGAGTGCATCCATGATCTCATCTACTTGGTCCTTGGTGAGGATCCAGTTGTTCTTTCCCGAAATTGAGAAAGCTTGTGGACAAGGAAATGGCACCTACTCATCATGTGCAACATCAATATAACCAAACTGATAGGCTCGGAGCCTCCTGTTAGCTCGATAATCACCAAGGAAGCCATACGTATTTATATATTTTATGACCCACAAGTATAGGGGGTGTATCGTAGTACTTTTGATAAATAGGAGTGTCGATCCCAACAAGGAGCAGAAGGTGTTGACTAGTGGTATGGAGCAGGAAATATCTGTAAATACTTAACAAACGGATTTTTAGGGGTTTTCTGATAAGGCAACAAAACAAAGTGCAAGTAATAAAGACAACGAACAACTGCAACAAGTGGCCTAATCCTCTCTTAGCAAAGGACAAGCTGGTGGAAATACTTATAAGGACCAAACGTTCTCGAGGACACATGGGAATTCTGTCAAGTGCTTTCGCTTAAAGTAGCTGAGTACCCTTCTTTGGTGTTGTAAGTGTTGTGTGGGTGAACCTGTGTGTAACACCCCAAAAATACTAAGCTTGGATCATCAAACACTAGTCATCAACATTTAGGGTTAACAAAAACTTTGCTAAATAAAACTTTGAAGGCATGCATATGTGTATGCATTGATTTTGAAATTCTTTTGAACC
The DNA here is from genome assembly GCA_916181665.1 of Avena sativa. NCBI lineage: Eukaryota > Viridiplantae > Streptophyta > Magnoliopsida > Poales > Poaceae > Avena > Avena sativa. The sequence continues at coordinate 366,116,302 of OV702295.1, forward strand.
ACCTTGTTTGTGTGTTCCATTGCTTGTAAATGGATGCTTAGGTGAAATAAACATCATCTAAAACATTTCCCACACTTTTCATAAAGACAAGTAAATCAAAACAAATATATTAAGGGAATGGTCATTTTGACCAATTTAACTCCTATACCTACTTTGGCTGTCTCAAACTTTCAAAACCTAACAGAAACTTTTCTGGATCTTTGCACCCCTTGATTGTACTCATAACAAAGTATCAAGGCCCACCTTGGGATCATCCAGAAACTTTCAAATGCCTAGTTTAAATGGCAATTCAAAATTGAATCTATATCATATGGGAAGATCCCACTTTTTCAAAAACCACTCAAACAAGCTCAACTTTCAAAACCCAAGCATCTGCAGACTCACCAGCACCAACCTAGCACACCCACCAAAAATCTTTTCAAAATTCAAAACTTGAGTTCTTGCGGCCATTTCATCAAACAGGTTGCAGACACAAATCAAACAAAATCTAAACACTATAGTGAGCAGTGATTGAAGCCTAACTGGTTCCCCATTTAGCTCACAACCAGCTCAGTAGATCATCTAGCTAACTAAACCAAGCACTAGCACCACTATAAGCTTGGCATTGTCATCAATGGTGAACAGCCGAAGCTAACCTTGCCACCCTAGTGTCGACAGCAAGCTAGGAGGCGAACCAAGCCTAGCTAGCATGTCTGGGAGGCAGCCCACTGTCCACCGCCACACCCTGTCCCAGCCGCGAGTGTTGCCAGCCACTGGACCACACGCATAGGCCGTGCCCAGTTCTCCAGCGACCATGCCGAGCGTGTGCCAGAGCGCCACCCTCGACCGAAGCCCACAGACCACACGCCTCCCTCGCCGCGTGCATACATGCTCCCCACCGTCCCAGGAGACCGCCAGACATGCCCATTTCACCGCCCGTGCCGCACAGCCACCGCTCGCCGTCGAAGACGCCGCCTCTGCCGCGCAGAGCACCGTCGCGTTCCGACCAAGACGCACCGCCCCACGCCTCGGAACCATGTCGTTGAGCATCACCAGGGAGCACCGCACCGTCCCCTACCTTCTCCCATGCCGATAGCCGTCTGTACCACCGCTCCCGACGAGCTCACCATGCGCCCCGTCGGTCCCCTCGCTCGACTATAAATAGAGGCCACCCCCAGTCGATTTCTTCACACCATCTCACTCCCCTCTTCTCACTGACCGTGCCACACCATTCTCGGAGCAAGGCGAGCACCACCGCGTCGGAATTTCACCGGAGCCCGCCGTCTCTGGAGCAGAAGGGAGCCAGCGATTGGAGCCGCCCCAGGAGAAGCCACCGGTACCAGGAGATTCGCCATCGTCGACTTTGTCGTTCGCCCGCCTCGCCAACCCTCACCAGCACCCCGGTGAGCCCCCAGCGACCCCCACCTAACGCGCTAGGTTTCTGTCTCGTCGACGATGACTCTCAGCCGTTGGATTAGAATCAGATCGAACGCACCACGTTGCCCCGTACCGCTTCGCACCCCCCTGTGTCACTGACGAGTGGGGACACCCACTTAAACAGCCCGCGGGAGCGCTGCGCTTAGCAGGCCGGCCCAGTAACTTTTCCTACGCAGCCCAGTTATTCAAATTAAACCTTTTTCTTTTTATTTCAAACACACTTCTGTACCCATTTTCAAAAATCAACCCAGGTCTATTCAGTGCACCAATTTGAATGAAACCAATTTTGTTGGAAAGGTCTGTGAATGCTGAATCCAAGTCCGTTGGATTCAAGTCATTTGGATCTGTAGATCATCCTTGGTAAAAATAACAAGGCAGAAGATTTTCTGCATTCAAACATTTTTCAAATTAAAACCATAATAGCTTCTGAGTTGATTCCAACTCTCAAAAATCACATTTAACCATACCTTTCAGAATATATAAAAAAATATAGGTTTACTTGCAGAAATAATGTTCAAGTAATAAAAGAATGCTACATAGGCATTTCTAGACACATTAATTAATTAAAATAAAAGGGTAAAACCTTATTAAATTGTGACACCACTTTAAATCACATTCCCATGAACTAAAATATGTGGTGATGACATGTGTCAACATGATCCCATGTTTGGTTTGGAGAATATTAAATCTTAAGTAGTTTTTCAATGAGTAGAAATTACTTTTCTACAAATAAAAAGAATTAAACCAAACCTTAACCTTGTAATGTTAGAGATGATATTAGATCATCTATAGGACCCTTGTGTGTGATGATTGCCAGTAGTTAAGTATTGCTTGGTGATTGTGTACCTCGTATTTATTCATAGACGCTAGTACCGACCAAGGATACGAGGAGGAAGGAGGATTCTACGAAGAAGAAGTCGAGGAGAACTTCAACCACTGCTCTGCACAAGGCAAGCCTAATACTACTAGTTGATTGAGTAAGCCTTACTAATCAAGTTGACCTATGCAAGCTTATACTTGCAATTGTGCAAGCAAATACTTGCTTGTTACCATGCCAACCATATGCCTTAAGCATATGTGATCATACCCACTTGATAAACCAATCCTAGTTTTATTTGCAAGCTTCTACTTTATTTCGTTATCAAAACCTTAGCTTAGAGTTGACTTAAGTGACTTATAGATTCTAAAATGATATAACTGAAGGTTGCATAAAGAGCATAAAATTTGGCCTAAGTTAGAAACCGTGATATCATCCTAAGATATAAGGTTGTACTTAGTTGAAACTCCACTAGTTTACCACCCCTCATTAGTGTTATCCCCACCTGTAGATGCTAGTGCTAAGCATAAAACTTGATCAACTTTAGATGGGAATACTTGGTGGAAAAATGGTTATGAAAACCTTGGAATGATGGATCATTCTATTGAAATGTTTTGGACATGTGTTTCCGAACACCGGATGATTTTGGTGATGAAAATGTTGAGGCCTGAGCCTTAGCCCTTTATAAAACTGATGGTTGTCTGGATGCGATACCATTCCAATTTTATCGTATAACCACAATACCCGAAGATTGGGTAGGGCTTGACTGGAAACTTATATCCCTTAGTATTAGTTCCCTCACGACCAAGGTCTGAGCTGAGGCTACCTTGTGAAGATTGTCCACCTGTGCAGTACCCAAGATGACAGTTGGTCATGGTTGGGAGGCCAAACTCACAGGAGAGGTGCTTATACTAGGGCGTGTAATTGAAAGGTTAGGATTGATTATCTGCATACTGAGTATGGTGAGTTTAGGATTTGTTCCTGACGGATGTATCGAATGTTGTGGTGAAAGTGTACAATCTCTGCAGAGTGTCAAACTATTCGAATAGCCGCGTCCGCGGTTATGGACAGTTGGAGTGGCCATACTGTTCCCCTGTCAAATGTTTTCAAAATGACTTGTGAAATGAAGTGAGACTTTGACTTGACCACAACAGGGCTGTGATATGAGTTACAAGATCCCACTTAGGAGTTATAAAATAGTGACTTGCCTTGGAACTTAGTAGAGATAAATCTGGCTTTTGCAAAACAACCCTAGAGCCTAGTGTCCTATTATCCAAAAACCCCTTTACCTGTTAGTACTAGTTTGCGAGTACTTAAAGAGTACTCATGGCTTTGTCCCTGGCTATTCCCATGGCCAGACTATGAAGAGGAGTACCTGGAGGATGGACCCTAGGAAGGTTACGGCAACTAGGATCATCTCCCATTGTCAGCATTGCCTGTGATCCCGAAGATGGAGCTTCGCCTACGCTACCGTTATTATTACGTATTCCGCTGCTTGAAGATGTATTAAGAACTGGATCATGAGATCCTTATTTGTGTAAGAACTTATGTACCGTTTGTAATGGATGATGTACTGTGGTATCCAATTCTGTTATGTCTCGCAAAAATGGTAATCCTAGGATTGCGATGTATGGCATAACAGGCATCTGGGATTAAAAATCCGGGTGTTGACATGTTGGTATCAGAGCCATCCTGACCATAGGAGACCCTAGTTAGACTGGATGTTTGAACCAAAAACTTAGTTTCAAAACCAAAGAAAACAAATATTTACAAAAATTTATTCTCATTCTTATCTCTTTGATTCTTTCATAAAAAATCATGTTCCTCAAAAACTCTTGCAAAATACATAAAATTTTGACACACTTGATCACCCTGCTAACCTACTCATCCTCTATTCTTATAGATGGACGTGAAGTACAGCAAGTTTTATCAGTTGGGGAATGGAGGAGACCTTATCTTTGAGAGGGATTTGGACCAGCTTTCGGAACTTCTGGAGCGTCCGCACCCCGAGTTCTTCGGAGCTCAGCTCAATGATCAAGAAGGAGAAGATCTGCAGTGGCTGATTGTTGCAAGTCTCCGAGGAAATATTGAACCTCCCACGGTGGAGGGAATTCAGTTTACCTTAAGAGAGAATAACTGGCTCGATGGACTTGCCAGGGCAATGCAGGAAGCTCTTTCCCGTCTGTGTGGGCAGAGCATAAATCAGATCAAGGGTACTCGCTTTGAGTTTTGCCCAAGGTGTGATGCAAATGGACAACCACTGGAAGCCCCATACCACCCCGAGCTGAAGACTCAATTGGACCACCTTAGCTTCATGATGTATGATCGTCAGCAGGAGTTGGATAACTGCCGTGACTACTCCAACCACAAGTCTGCCATCATCAAGACAAAGGATCAGACCATCATCATGCTAGCAAAGGATCGCAAGTCTCGCCTCCGTCAGCTCGACAAGAAGGAGCGCATTATTGCCCGTCTCCTCCACCGCATCTCATCTTTGGAAGAGACCATCCACGAGACAGACATGCAGATGGAGGAAAGGGAGAATGCCAGAGAAGATCTTCATGGAGACCCCTACTCCTATCTCAGCGATGATGATGATTTTCTGGAGGATCAGGCCATGGACTTATTCACCGATGAGGATGATTTCGCCTTCATCGATGATGATGAAGATGATGAAGCCACAGATTCTGAGGAGTAGTAGCACTTGAGCACTAGCGTAGTGAGTAGTATTCGGTCCCACTGTATCGTAGTTTCCAGAATGGTTCTTAAAACCATCTGCTTTTCTTTGTTGTGGTGTGTGTTGTACTGTGTGCTATGAATGAATGAATGAAAAAGCAAGTTGCTAGAAAAATCTGAGTCAAACTTTAAAAACTTTTCAAAGTCCTAGAACCTTAGAAATTTCCCTCTTACCTCATGATCTATCTCAAGCTTCAGATGCCACGCGGAGGAAGTGGTTCATCCCAGGACTCGATGTTGCAGATCCTGCAAATGTTGACTTCTGACCGTGAAGCTGAAAGAGCGGAACGTCAAGCCAACCTAGCCACTCTGCAACAGATAGCCCAGCTTGCCCACAACAACCAAGGCCATGGAAATCAGGACAACCATGGATCCAAGCTCAAGAACTTCCAGAATACCCAACCCATCTCCAGGATTTGCCCCAAGAACCAACAGACCCCCGATGACCCGCCCCACCTATCCCAACCGTGGAAACCCTAGACCCGGAGGAAATCACAACAACCCCGGCAACTCTAGCAATTTCACCCGTGCCTGTAGGGGTTCGTAGCATGGAAAACAAAAATTTTCTACCGCATACAAACAAACAAGCCAAGATCTATCTACTAGATTGTAGCAACGAGTTGATAGTGGAACTCACCCTCGAAGATTCCAAAGCGGTTAACGAGAGCAGATTCTCGTGGGTGATGTAGTCGTACTCTTTCCGATCTCAAGATCGCGCAGACGATCCTTCCAGCGTCACCTTCCGGCAGCGCTCCCGCAGTCGGTCACACGTTCGGTACTCGACGAAGACCTTCCTCTCCCTTGTTCCAGCAGGCAGCGGAGGTTGTAGCACTCTCCTCGCGATTCCGGCAGCACAACGGCGTGGTACCGGAAGTAGAGGGGAGATCCCGCAGGGCTTCGCCTTAAGCCGGTGCGAGTATGGTGGAGCTTATGAGAGAGGCTATTAGTGGTCTAGTAATTAGACACACCAATTAGAGGGCTCTAAACCAATTAGAAGGCTCTAAACCGAAATAGCTCTAAACCGGGGTTTAGATCTAGGGTTTAGATCTAGAGGATAGGAAGTAGTGTTGTGTGTACTAGGAGGGGAGCCCTGCCCCTCCTTATATAGGTGGGAGGGGCTGGCCGGCCAAGGGGAGGGAGGGGAGTCCCTCCCCAACTCGGCTTGGTGGGGCGCCGGCTTGGGGAGGAGGACTCCCTCCCCAACTCGGTTTCCTCCTCTCCTCCCACTTCCCAAAATTGCCGTTTGACTTTCAAACTGGCCGTTTGACTTTTCAATTTAGGTTTTAAATAAATCCTTTATTTTGGGCAGCGAAGACACCTAGTACATGATGCAATCATTCCAACTTATAATGACACATTCATGTACCCTTTCCCCCTCCGGAGTGCCGGACATTCCGGGACTTTCTAGAATGTTCCCGATGAAAACACCGGAACCATTCCCCAACTCCGAAACGGTACTTTCCTTATATGAATCTTATTCTCCGGACCATTCCGGATCACCTCGTGATATCCCGGATCCCATCCGAGACTCCGAACAACATTCGGTCTCTTTCTCATAATACCATAACTACTCAAACAACGTCGAATCCTTAAGTGTGTCTCCCTACGGTTCGTGAATTATGCGGACATGATCGAGACACTTCTCCGAACAATAACCAATAGAGGAATCTGGAAATTCATATGGCTCCCACATATTTCTACGATTACATTGCGATCGAATGAACCACTTACATACGATACCAATTTCCCTTTGTCTCACGATATGTTACTTATCCGAGGTTATGATCGTCGGTATCTCTACATACCTAGTTCAACCTCGTTACTGATAAGTACTCTTTTCTCGTTCCCGTGATATGTGATCCCTTGTGACCCAGTCACATGCTTGCAAGCTAATTGGATGACATTTCACCGAGAGGGCCCAGAGAATATCTATCCGTCATATGGATGGACAAATCCCACTCTTGATCCATGTGTTTCAACCAATACTTTCCGAACACTCAATGCCACCTTTATAGCCACCCTGTTACGGTGTGGTGTTTGATGACATCAAAGCATCCATCCGGCAAAGGTGATATGCATGATCTCATGGTCGAAGGAATTAGGTTACTATGTATCAGAAAGCATATAGCAATTGAACTATTGAAATGACTTGATCTTTATGCTACGCTTATCTATAGGAGTATGTCCACCATATCATTCTCCTAACGATATGATCTTGTTGTTAATAACATCTCAATGTTCATGATAGGGAAACCACAATCATCTATTAACCAACAAGCTAGTGAAGTATAGAGGCTATACTAGGGACTTCAATTTAAGTTTACAATTCACACAAGTATTAATGTTTCCTTGTTAATACTATTATAGCATGAATATAAACATTTATCATAAACACAAAGATATAATAATAACTATATTTATTATTGCCTCTAGGGCATATCTCCAACAGTCTCCCACTTGCACTAGAGTCAATAATCTAGTTTCAAACCTTTGTGTATTCAACACCTATGGCTTTCCGGTGTTGCATGTACACGATTGCTAGTGGTCAACTGATCTCCGGATCTGACACTTCCAGGTCCGTGTGTAATTGCATGTCTTTGCGTCTCTACGCATCACTCATTCTCTAATGAGATGGCTTTGTAAATGGTCTTTCGGTGTGACCTTTAGTTCTTTGGGGTTAAAACATGTTGATAATATTGTCGCACAATATATCTTCATAGTATTATCCCGCTGTGAACTACACCTAGTTTGATAACAAACTACTTGACACAAATGCCCTCTTTTGCTGCTAACATAGTAGTCATACACTTAGCCTTTTGTTGTAGTATCTGTCACAATGTCTTAACTTTGGAACTCATCCAAATCCATTATGGAACTCACTTTCCATTATATTGTGCCACCCTTAATTTAGATTGAGATAAACTTAATTTGTACTCTGTGACAAAACTAGTATCAATGTAGTACTTTTACAATGAACTAACCATCTATTTGTCACTTCTACAAATAATATACTCTTAGTTCTTCCAAAAAGATCATAAGAATATCCTTACTATCGTCCAATGATCATCTTATGAATCATTCTGGTATATGCTCATAACTTTTAGAGCATAGGACATATCTGGATTTGTACATACCACAGTATGATTGATATAAACACTCTTTGTGATTTCATACATCAAGTATCAATCTATACTTGAATCTTTGTTTCACTTACCAAATGTCAATACACTTGAATATATCAACATTGAACTCTTTCAATCCTTTCTGTGCGACAAGAACCTTTTCTTGTAGTTTCTATATTGAACTCATTCAATATCTCGTTTATGTACTTCTGGCACAACCATATTAGCATCTATTGATGCCAAATATTTGGGTTTTGCCTAAGTCTTTCATCAGGATGAAATTCTTAATATGTGTCAATAAAAGATACATCATTTCTAATCAACAATATGTCCTCCACATAATGTATTAGAAATATGTTTTTAGCGCTCCCACTTAATTTCTTGCAAATGCAAGCATCTTCATTGTCTCCGATGAAATTAAACTCTTTTAACAGTTTCATCATAGTGAAGATTCCAACTCCGCTATGCTTACTTCAACCATTGAAGTTTGCATATGCATTCAGCATCCTTTGAATTAACAAAACCCTTTGGACCATGTCATGCACACGTCCTAGGTAACAATTCTATTAGAAGAACTTGTTTTGTTTATTCAACTACCACATAACAAAATTATATGTAGTGGTTGCTATATTAATCCGTATAGACTAAATATCGCTATGAAAGATCAAATCTTGTCATAGTCAATCTTTGAACATTGTTGTGAACTCTTTCCCAACATGTCGACTATTTCATAGATGTGAAACATCCATGTCTACTTCTTTATAGATCCAAACACAACTGTAAGGTCTTACACCTTTCTCGAGGGTCCTTCAAGTTCAAAACTTGATTTCTCGTGTATGGAACTATCACGGATTTTATGGCTTCAAGCCATTTGACGGAGTCAGGGCCCATCATCGCTTCTTTGCATGTAGTCCGTTCATTATTCTCAAATAATGATTCAACCCTCAAATCTTAGTATTTGATTGTTTACTCGACCTACTTGTTTCAATAGAAACTTAGACCTCCGTGACCACAACCTTTGAGGCACGTGAGCCATGAGCATTATTGCTGCCTCCGGAACACTTTTCGGTGCTGCGCAACTCTACACATATAGCTAAGGTTCTTTTAACCTTATCAAAGTTCTATTGTCCTCCCACTTTAACTTTTCACGAAAAATTCCTTCTCAAAGAAACTTGACGTTCTAAGCGACAAACACTTTTGTCTCCGGTGTTTGTGGAGGAATACTTAATGTTTATACAAAGACAGGTTTATCTGACTTTGGTTGCACACATCTTTCTTATGCATAGCATACCAATGTTTTAAGAAAGGACTACTTGGGTTTTATCCCAAACCATAACTTTATATGGTGTCATTTCAGCGAATTATGATGGAGCTCTTTTTAGTGGAAAAGCGGTAGTCTCTAAAGCTTTTAATCTTTAAAATATAATGACAGTTCTATATTTTACACCTTTGATCTTACCATGTCAAACAAGGTTTTAATTACATATCTCGAACGCTCCATACTCTTATGGTGTTTCGGGAAATGCAAATCCACGGAACGATTCCTTAAATCTTAGGTATTATGCTAAACTTGTAACTCAAATATCTTCCTTTATGATCTTATCATAAACTATTTATATTCTTGTTACAATGATTTTGCACTTCATCTTTATTAAGTAAATATTCATATATTCACTCAAATTTTCGGAGAAAGCATATGAAGTTGAAATCCATCGCTCTTGACTACACATAATGGAGTTCGTACAACAATATGCACAAGTTCCAATAAGCTAGTCTTTCGTTCCCTTTTGGCCTATGAACGAAGTTTTAATTATTCTCTAGGAAAGTTTCACAAACGTCATTTGATCAAAAATCAAAAGACTCCAAAATTCCATCCACATGGAGTTTCTTCATGTTTTCTTTCCAATATAATTTAAACTGCGATGTCACTTCCTAAGTGATCTTTCAATCAATTTGTCTTTCGACATTTTTTTTAGCACTAGTTTTATGGATGTGATTTCTCCAACGAGATTTGTAAATCATCCATCTTTTATGGATTACGGCAATTATTTGAACAACCCTGTTGTTCTCATAATACCTGATGAAACAAATCTTGAAGGCAAGCTTTGATGTTTAACGAGCAACACAATAACCCTTTATTTGTTCTTGATGAACATCATCACATATTCTTTTGCTAGTTACTTAGGCCATTGTAGTTCATGAATTGTGTTGTTTCGTATGACGATTCATACCAACAAATTCAGTATAAAATACTTAAGAACCACATTGTTTAATGAGCAAAGAATATAGCCATAACATGTATATCATCTATATACATAAACTGAACAATTCTAGTCTTTTCTTTTCTGCCATATATTTCTGAGATTCTCTTTCAGTATTTCCTTTTCTGTTTGAAAGAATCTATCAACATTAATAGTGGAGTCATACATATGACACATAGTCCAAAGCGTGTATAATTAAATACCAATGTCTTTGGATTTGCACTTTGAAGTAGATCACCATCATCAAATGTTTGGTGTTCTTTCAAATTCCTTTCTTTAGTAATCTATTGGTGTAGTAAACATTTTACCTACATCAAATATTCACCTTTATCATGGAATCGTCCATGACCAAGCTACTTTTAGCTTATAACGGTGAATCGCGAGTATAATGTTGCTCTCCAAAACCTTTTGGAGGATTAGGATAACTAGTGTCTCCAACCTTTTGCAAATTCTCATCAAATATGAGAACATGACTTTTGCCATATTATACTCTATCATGTTGCAACCAAAACTTTGTTTCAGATATCACAATATCTTCCACACATCATGGTTTCTGAAACAACTCTTTCAGATCCTAGATAACCTTGATATTAAGACAATCCTTTGAATATCAAGAATCATGGAGACAAACATGATACTTTATATACTAACACTTGGAATTGTTACTCTTGATTTAATACCAATTATTAAACTTCATGGAGTAACCGGAACTTACTGAAAGTTTGCAATAGGACTTTTAAACTTTAGATTAACACTTCAAAACAATACGATACCAGTTCGTAAAGTAACTAACCAGAATTCTATAGTTCTATCATCTCAATTATAACTAAGCGCAAGGTGGTAAACGGATGCCAATGACTACAACAACTATGCAAATTCACTTTGATTTAGTTTATGATAAATTGAGTTCTAATTAATAATTAAATTAATCTAGGTGAACTCCCACTCAAAACAACATCCCTCACATTGTTTTAGTGATCACACGAACCAAATCCACTACATCAACTCCGATCATCACGAGAGTTGATATAGTTTCAATGGCGAACAATCGACATGTTCATCATATCTACTATATGACTCATGCTTTACCTTTCGGTGATCCGTGTTCCTGAGGCCATGTCTGTACATGCTAGGCTCGTCAAGATCAAACCTTAGCTACCGCATAAGCAAATCTGGCTTGCTTACGTTGTATTCACCCGCGGAATCAAAGACACCCGATCATCACGTGGTGCTTCGAAGCAACAAGCTTTGGCAACGGTGCATACTAAGGGTGAACACTTTAGAACTTGAAATTTTGTGCATGAGGGATCATCTTATAATGCTACCGTCGTCTACTAAGCAATACAAGATGCATAAAGGATTAACATCACATGCAATTCATAATATGTGATATGATATGGCCTTTCTTCTTTGTGCTTCCGATCTCCATCTTCAAGCACGAACATGATCTCCATCATCACCGGTATAGCATCAAGGTCAATGACGCTTCTTCATGGTTGTCGTCCACCAGCTTCAACTATTACAACTATTTTGAATAGACACGCAGGTCTTAACAGAAATTAAAGACAACCATATGGCTCCTGCCGGTTGCCAACTTACAATAAGGAACATTGCATACATCAAATATAATCACAATCATGGCCATATCACATCACTGCACACCCCTGCAAAACAAAGTTAGACGCTTCTACTTTCTTTGCATGTTTTACGTGGTTTGGGGCTTTCCATAAGTGTCGTTCTAACCTACGAACAAGAACCACAACATTGATACTAGCATTGTTGATTACCCGTTGTAAATTGGATCTTTACTATGCTAGGAGAAACAGGCACCCGCAAAGCCACTTATGCAATACGAGTTGCATGTCAAGCGTGGAGCAAGTCTCATGAACGATGTCATGTAAGGTTAGCCCGGGCCGCTTCATCCCAACATACCGCAAGATGCAAAGTACACGCAAAGCAATCTACAATAAAAGCATCAACGCCCACAATGACCATTGTGTTCTACTCGTGCAACAGATCTACATATAGACACGGCTCTGATACCACTGTAGGGGTTCGTAGCATGGAAAACAAAAATTTTCTACCGCATACAAACAAACAAGCCAAGATCTATCTACTAGATTGTAGCAACGAGTTGATAGTGGAACTCACCCTCGAAGATTCCAAAGCGGTTAACGAGAGCAGATTCTCGTGGGTGATGTAGTCGTACTCTTTCCGATCTCAAGATCGCGCAGACGATCCTTCCAGCGTCACCTTCCGGCAGCGCTCCCGCAGTCGGTCACACGTTCGGTACTCGACGAAGACCTTCCTCTCCCTTGTTCCAGCAGGCAGCGGAGGTTGTAGCACTCTCCTCGCGATTCCGGCAGCACAACGGCGTGGTACCGGAAGTAGAGGGGAGATCCCGCAGGGCTTCGCCTTAAGCCGGTGCGAGTATGGTGGAGCTTATGAGAGAGGCTATTAGTGGTCTAGTAATTAGACACACCAATTAGAGGGCTCTAAACCAATTAGAAGGCTCTAAACCGAAATAGCTCTAAACCGGGGTTTAGATCTAGGGTTTAGATCTAGAGGATAGGAAGTAGTGTTGTGTGTACTAGGAGGGGAGCCCTGCCCCTCCTTATATAGGTGGGAGGGGCTGGCCGGCCAAGGGGAGGGAGGGGAGTCCCTCCCCAACTCGGCTTGGTGGGGCGCCGGCTTGGGGAGGAGGACTCCCTCCCCAACTCGGTTTCCTCCTCTCCTCCCACTTCCCAAAATTGCCGTTTGACTTTCAAACTGGCCGTTTGACTTTTCAATTTAGGTTTTAAATAAATCCTTTATTTTGGGCAGCGAAGACACCTAGTACATGATGCAATCATTCCAACTTATAATGACACATTCATGTACCCTTTCCCCCTCCGGAGTGCCGGACATTCCGGGACTTTCTAGAATGTTCCCGATGAAAACACCGGAACCATTCCCCAACTCCGAAACGGTACTTTCCTTATATGAATCTTATTCTCCGGACCATTCCGGATCACCTCGTGATATCCCGGATCCCATCCGAGACTCCGAACAACATTCGGTCTCTTTCTCATAATACCATAACTACTCAAACAACGTCGAATCCTTAAGTGTGTCTCCCTACGGTTCGTGAATTATGCGGACATGATCGAGACACTTCTCCGAACAATAACCAATAGAGGAATCTGGAAATTCATATGGCTCCCACATATTTCTACGATTACATTGCGATCGAATGAACCACTTACATACGATACCAATTTCCCTTTGTCTCACGATATGTTACTTATCCGAGGTTATGATCGTCGGTATCTCTACATACCTAGTTCAACCTCGTTACTGATAAGTACTCTTTTCTCGTTCCCGTGATATGTGATCCCTTGTGACCCAGTCACATGCTTGCAAGCTAATTGGATGACATTTCACCGAGAGGGCCCAGAGAATATCTATCCGTCATATGGATGGACAAATCCCACTCTTGATCCATGTGTTTCAACCAATACTTTCCGAACACTCAATGCCACCTTTATAGCCACCCTGTTACGGTGTGGTGTTTGATGACATCAAAGCATCCATCCGGCAAAGGTGATATGCATGATCTCATGGTCGAAGGAATTAGGTTACTATGTATCAGAAAGCATATAGCAATTGAACTATTGAAATGACTTGATCTTTATGCTACGCTTATCTATAGGAGTATGTCCACCATATCATTCTCCTAACGATATGATCTTGTTGTTAATAACATCTCAATGTTCATGATAGGGAAACCACAATCATCTATTAACCAACAAGCTAGTGAAGTATAGAGGCTATACTAGGGACTTCAATTTAAGTTTACAATTCACACAAGTATTAATGTTTCCTTGTTAATACTATTATAGCATGAATATAAACATTTATCATAAACACAAAGATATAATAATAACTATATTTATTATTGCCTCTAGGGCATATCTCCAACAGTGCCCCACCCAAGTTCAACACCAACAATGCTGCCACCAACCCCAACACTGCCCCGAGGACTGGAAGCAATGATGTGCCTGTAGCTGCAAAGGACAAGTCGCAAGTGACTTGTTATGACTGTGGAAATAAAGGCCACTATTCCAACGAGTGTCCCAACAAGAAGAATGCCGCAGCACCCAATGCCAATGTCCCAGCTCAGCAACAGCGTCGTGTTCAGCCCGAAAGAAGGTTTGCCCCAGGGAATTCATTCAACCGCAATGGCCGTCTTTTTCTCATGCATGCTGAAGAAGCTCAGGAAGCGCTAGACGTCGTGCTGGGTATGTTTTCTTTTAATTCAGTACTTGCAAGAGTGTTGTTTGATTCTGGTGCATCGCATTCATTTGTCACCGAAGAATTTGCATGCACTAGTAAAATTCAACCAACCAATTTGAAGCATGTAATGATTGTTTAAATTCCTGGATCAACCACCAAAGCTAGGCAAATTTGAAAAGCCGTCCCTATCCAAATCCATGGCATAGATTTTTATGCTAATCTGATAGTACTCGGAACTACAGGTTTGGAAGTAGTACTAGGAATGGATTGGATGTCCAAACATAAAGGATTGATTGACTGTGCCAAGAAAGCCATCACCATGACCAGTACAGCCGGAATATCAGTCGAGCATATATCTGAAACCTTACCTCGTCAATTCAAGTGCAACAAGAGTATAGCCCAACCTACCATTGACCAAGTCCGGATAGTCTGTGAATACCCCGATGTATTTCTAGATGTTTTGCCCGGTATGCCCCTAGATCGGGATATCGAGTTTATCATCGAACTAATCCCCGGAACAGGACCCATAGCCCAGATACCCTATAGTATGAACCCATCGGAGTTAGAAGAACTGAAGAAGCAACTGGATGCCATGCTGGAAATCGGATTGATTCAACCAAGTGCGTCACCATGGAGATCACCTGTCTTATTTGTGGACAAGAAAGATGGAGGTAACCGTTTGTGTACGGATTATCGGAAGTTGAATGATGTCACCATCAAGAACAAGTACCCCTTGCCCAAGATAGAGGATTTGTTTGACCAGTTGACCAGTGCCAAAGTGTTTTCTAAGATTGATCTTAGAACTGGTTATCATCAACTCAAGATTCGTGCAGAGGATATCCCAAAGACTGCCTTTACCACCAGATATGGATTATACGAGTATACAGTCATGTCTTTTGGATTAACCAATGCCCCCGCTTATTTCATGAACCTCATGAATAAGATTTTTATGGACTTCCTGGATAAGTTTGTCGTTGTTTTCATCGATGACATTCTGATTTATTCCAAATCAGAAGAAGAAAATGAGCTAAACCTAAGGACCATTCTTGGAACCCTTAGAGAGCATCAGTTGTATGCCAAGTTTAGCAAATGTGAATTCTGGTTACAGGAGGTAGGATTCCTCGGTCACGTTGTATCAGCCGGAGGAATTGCTGTTGACCCTGCCAAAGTGAAAGATCTAGAAGATTGGCAAGCCCCGACCACTCAAACCCAAGTTCGTGCATTTCTCGGATTGGCGGGATATTACCGCAAGTTCGTAGAAGGATTCTCGAGTATCGCTAGACCCATGACCCAATTGCTGAAGAAGGACAAGAAGTTTGAATGGACTAACAAGTGTGAAGCGAGTTTTTAAGAACTCAAGAGGAGATTGATTTCCGCCCCAATCTTGATCATGCTGGATATCTCGAAGCCCTTCGATGTGTATTGTGATGCATCCAAGATCGGTCTCGGATGTGTGCTAATGCAAGAAGGCAAAGTTATATCTTATCTATCTAGACAATTGAAGCAACATGAGCAAAATTACCCAACCCATGACCTCGAACTCACAGCCGTAGTTCTAGCCCTGAAAACATGGAGACATTACCTGATGGGAAATCGTTGTGAGATCTATACGGATCACAAGAGTCTGAAGTATATATTCACTCAGAAGGAGCTGAATATGAGACAGAGGAGATGGATTGAGCTAATAAAGGATTACGACCTGGACATTCACTATCACCCTGGTAAAGCCAATGTGGTAGCCGATGCCCTTAGCAGATTGACGTGCCGCTTGAACTCCATGATCTTGAAGGAGCAACCAAGCTTGCACAAGGAGATGGAAGATTTTCGAATGGAATTAGTGAGCGAAGGATTTTTGGCTAGTATAGAACTTCAGCCCACTTTGATCAGCCAGATCAAAGAGGCGCAGAAAGGAAATGCTAGTATCGACGGAATCAAGTGTCGTATCGGTACAGGCAAAGTACCCGGATTCAACGAAGACGAAGAAGGAGTTCTATGGTACAAAGGACGCCTTTGTGTACCAGCAGATTCTGAGTTGAAAGAAGTTATTTTGAAGGAATCTCATGATACTCTTTATTCTATCCATCCTGGAGGAACGAAGATGTATCAAGATTTGAAGGAGCAATTTTGGTGGCATAAGATGAAGCGAGAAATCGGAAGCTATATCGCCAAGTGTGATATATGTCAGCGAGTCAAAGCAGGACATCAAAGACCCGCTGGATTGTTGCAACCATTGCAGATTCCGGAATGGAAATGGGATTCCGTTGGAATGGACTTTATCACTGGACTGCCTACTTCTAGTAGGGGAAATGACTCTATTTGGGTCATAGTGGACAGATTGTCCAAAGTCGACCATTTCTTGCCCGTCAAAACCACCTATCAGAGTTGGAAGCTACCGGAGTTGTACATCGCTAGAATCATTAGTTTGCATGGAGTCCCCAAGAACATTGTATCGGATCGAGGAACTCAGTTTACCTCGAGATTATGGAAGAAAGTTCAAGAAGGTTTAGGAACCCGCCTAGATTTCAGTACCGCGTATCACCCTCAGACCGATGGACAAACGGAGCGAGTAAATCAAATACTCGAAGATAGGCTTAGAGCATGTGTGTTAGAATATGGATCCAAGTGGGAAGACTGTCTGCCGTTTGCAGAATTTTCCTATAATAACAGTTACCAAGCCAGTTTGCAAATGGCCCCATTTGAATTCATGTACGGAAGGAAGTGTCGCACCCCTTTGAACTGGTCGGAAGTAGGAGAGAGTCAGATTTTCGGACCCGACATCCTACGAGAAGCAGAAGAGAAGGTTCACAAGATTCGTGAGCACCTCAAGACCGCCCAATCCAGACAGAAGAGTTACGACGACAAGAGACGTCGAGACCTCGCCTTCAACATAGGAGATTTTGTTTATCTGAAAGTGTCGCCATTGAAGGGAATGCAGCATTTCCAACTCAAAGGAAAGTTAGCCCCCAGATATATCGGACCTTTCAAGATTCTGAACCATCGAGGAGAAGTGTCGTATCAATTGTAACTACCCGAAGAGATGTCAGCAGTGCACAATGTGTTCCATATTTCATTACTTCGCAAGTGTCTCGAAGTCCCCGAGAAGACCGAAGTGTTCAAGAATATCGATCACCGGACCATAGAGATCAATGATGACCTAACCTATCCCGAAGTACCCATCCGTATTTTGGAAGAATCTTTCAGAACTACCCGGACCCGAAGCATCAAGTTTCTCAAGATTCAGTGGAGCAACCACACAGAAGAGGAAGCTACCTAGGAGCGCGAAGATCACATCAGGACGGAGTTTCACGATCTCTTCAAATCCTAGGTAATATTTTCCGTCCTTTTTCAAATCTCAGGTTGTTTAAGGGGGGAAGGTTTGTAACACCCCAAAAATACTAAGCTTGGATCATCAAACACTAGTCATCAACATTTAGGGTTAACAAAAACTTTGCTAAATAAAACTTTGAAGGCATGCATATGTGTATGCATTGATTTTGAAATTCTTTTGAACCACCTTGTTTGTGTGTTCCATTGCTTGTAAATGGATGCTTAGGTGAAATAAACATCATCTAAAACATTTCCCACACTTTTCATAAAGACAAGTAAATCAAAACAAATATATTAAGGGAATGGTCATTTTGACCAATTTAACTCCCATGCCTACTTTGGCTGTCTCAAAATTTCAAAACCTAACAGAAACTTTTCTGAATCTTTGCACCCCTTGATTGTACTCATAACAAAGTATCAAGGCCCACCTTGGGATCATCCAGAAACTTTCAAATGCCTAGTTTAAATGGAAATTCAAAATTGAATCTATATCATATGGGAAGATCCCACTTTTTCAAAAACCACTCAAACAAGCTCAACTTTCAAAACCCAAGCATCTGCAGACTCACCAGCACCAACCTAGCACACCCACCAAATTTTTTTTGAAAATTCAAAACTTGAGTTCTTGCGGCCATTTTATCAAACAGGTTGCAGACACAAATCAAACAAAATATAAACACTATAGTGAGCAGTGATTGAAGCCTAACTGGTTCCCTATTTAGCTCACAACCAACTCAGTAGATCATCTAGCTAACTAAACCAAGCACTAGCACCACTTTAAGCTTGGCATTGTCATCAATGGTGAACAACCGAAGCTAACCATGCCACCCTAGTGTCGACAGCAAGCTAGGAGGCGAACCAAGCCTATCCAGCATGTCTGGGAGGCAGCCCACCGTCCACCGCCACACCCTGTCCCAGCCGCGAGCGTTGCCATCCACTGGACCACATGCACGGACCGCGCCCAGTTCGCCAGCGACCATGCCGAGCGTGCGCCAGAGCGCCACCCTCGACCGAAGCCCACAGACCGTGCGCCGCCCTCGCCGCGTGCATACATGCTCCCCACCATCCCAGGAGACCTCCAGACATGCCCATTTCACCGCCCGTGCCGCACAGCCACCGCTCGCCGTCGAAGACGCCGCCTCTGCCGCGCAGAGCACCGTCGCGTTCCGACCAAGCCGCACCGCCCCACGCCTCGAAACCATGTCGTTGAGCATCACCAGGGAGCACCGCACCGTCCCCTACCTTCTCCCATGCTGATAGCCGTCTGTACCACCGCCCCCGACGAGCTCACCATGCGCCCCGTCGGTCCCCTTGCTCGACTATAAATAGAGGCCACCCCCAGTCGATTTATTCACACCATCTCACTCCCCTCTTCTCACTGATCGTGCCACACCGTTCCCGGAGCAAGGCGAGCACCACCGCGTCGGTATTTCACCGGAGCCCGCCGCCTCTGGAGCAGAAGAGAGCCATCGATTGGAGCCGCCCTAGGAGAAGCCACCGGTACCAGGAGATTCTCCATCATCGACTTTGTCGTTCGCCCGCCTCGCCGACCCTCGCCAGCACCCCGGTGAGCCCCCAGCGACCCCCACCTACCGCGCTAGGTTTCTGTCTCGCCGGCGTTGCTCAACGTCGATGATGACTCTTAGCCGTTGGATTAGAATCAGATCGAACGCACCACATTGCCCCATACCGCTTCACACCCCCCTGTGTCACTGACGAGTGGGGACACCCACTTAAACAGCCCGCGGGAGCGCTGCGCTTAGCAGGCCGGCCCAGTAACTTTTCCCGCGCAGCCCAGTTATTCAAATTAAACCTTTTTCTTTTTATTTCAAACACACTTCTGTACCCATTTTAAAAAATCAACCCAGGTCGATTTAGTGCACCAATTTTAATGAAACCAATTTTGTTAGAAAGGCCTGTGAACTCTGAATCCAAGCCCGTTGGATTCAAGTCATTTGGATCTGTAGATCATCCTTGGTAAAAATAACAAGGCAGAAGCTTTTCTGCATTCAAACATTTTTCAAATTAAAACCATAATAGCTTTTGAGTTGATTCCAACTCTCAAAAATCACATTTAACCATACCTTTCAGAATATATAAAAATATATAGGTTTACTTGCAGAAATAATGTTCAAGTAATAAAAGAATGCTACATAGGCATTTCTAGACACATTAATTAATTAAAATAAAAGGGTAAAACCTTATTAAATTATGACACCACTTTAAATCACATTCCCATGAACTAAAATATGTGGTGATGACATGTGTCAACATGATCCCATGTTTGGTTTGGAGAATATTAAATCTTAAGTAGTTTTTCACTGAGTAGAAATTACTTTTCTACAAATAAAAAGAATTAAACCAAACCTTAACCTTGTAATGTTAGAGATGATATTAGATCATCTATAGGACCCTTGTGTGTGATGATTGCTAGTAGTTAAGTATTGCTTGGTGATTGTGTACCTCGTATTTATTCATAGACGCTAGTACCGACCAAGGATACAAGGAGGAAGGAGGATTCTACGAAGAAGAAGCCGAGGAGAACTTCAACCACTGCTCTGCACAAGGTAAGCCTAATACTACTAGTTGATTGAGCAAGCCTTACTAATCAAGTTGACCTATGCAAGCTTATACTTGCAATTGTGCAAGCAAATACTTGCTTGTTACCATGCCAACCATATGCCTTAAGCATATGTGATTATACCCACTTGATAAACCAATCCTAGTTTTATTTGCAAGCTTCTACTTTATTTATTTATCAAAACCTTAGCTTAGAGTTGACTTAAGTGACTTATAAATTCTAGAATGATATAACTGAAGGTTGCATAAAGAGCATAAAATTTGGCCTAAGTTAGAAACCTTGATATCATCCTAAGATATAAGGTTGTACTTAGTTGAAACTCCACTAGTTTACCACCCCTCATTAGTGTTATCCCCACCTGTAGATGCTAGTGCTAAGCATAAAACTTGATCAACTTTAGATGGGAATACTTGGTGGAAAAATGGTTATGAAAACCTTGGAATGATGGATCATTCTATTGAAATGTTTTGGACATGTGTTTCCAAACACCAGATGATTTTGGTGATGAAAATGTTGAGGCCTGAGCCTTAGCCCTTTATAAAACTGATGGTTGTCTGGATGCGATACCATTCCAATTTTATCGTACAACCACAATACCCGAAGATTGGGTAGGGCTTGACTGGAAACTTATATCCCTTAGTATTAGTTCCCTCACGGCTAAGGTCTGAGCTGAGGCTACCTTGTGAAGATTGTCCACCTGTGTAGTACCCAAGATGACAGTTGGTCATGGTTGGGAGGCCAAACTCACAGGAGAGGTGCTTATACTAGGGCGTGTAATTGAAAGGTTAGGATTGATTATCCGCATACTGAGTATGGTGAGTTTAGGATTTGTTCCTAACGGATGTATCGAATATTGTGGTGAAAGTGTACAATCTCTGCAGAGTGTCAAACTATTCGAATAGCCGCGTCCGCGGTTATGGACAGTTGGAGTGGCCATACTGTTCCCCCGTCAGATGTTTTCAAAATGACTTGTGAAATGAAGTGAGACTTTGACTTGACCACAACAGGGTTGTGATATGAGTTACAAGATCCCACTTAGGAGTTATAAAATTGTGACTAGCCTTGGAACTTAGTAGAGATAAATCTGGCTTTTGCAAAACAACCCTAGAGCCTAGTGTCCTATTATCCAAAAACCCCTTTACCTGTTAGTACTAGTTTGCGAGTACTTAAAAAGTACTCATGGCTTTGTCCCTGGCTATTCCCATGGCCAGACTATGAAGAGGAGTACCTGGAGGATGGACCCCAGGAAGGTTACGACAACTAGGATCATCTCCCATCGTCAGCATTGCATGTGATCCCGAAGATGGAG
The DNA here is from genome assembly GCA_916181665.1 of Avena sativa. NCBI lineage: Eukaryota > Viridiplantae > Streptophyta > Magnoliopsida > Poales > Poaceae > Avena > Avena sativa. The sequence goes on from OV702295.1 coordinate 366,138,146, forward strand.
CTTCGCCTACACTACCGTTATTATTACGTATTCCGCTGCTTGAAGATGTATTAAGAACTGGATCATGAGATCCTTATTTGTGTAAGAACTTATATACCGTTTGTAATGGATGATGTACTGTGGTATCCAATTTTGTTTTGTCTCGCAAAAATGGTAATCCTGGGATTGCGATGTATGGCATAACATGCATCTGGGATTAAAAATTCGGGTGTTGACACTGTGCTAATGTACCGACCTTACTTGGACTAATACACACTTGTGATTAAACCCCCTGCAAGCATCTGCAACTATAGGAAAGTAATTAAGATATAGACCTAACCACAGCCTTAAACTCTGAGATCCTACGCTCCCTTATGCAATGGTGTCCTAACGGGGGTTCAGGTTTCTGTCACTCCGGCAACCCCACAATTAGTAGCCAAATACACAATGCATTCCCCTAGGCCCATAAATGATGAAGCATCATGTAGTCGATGTTCACATGACACCACTAGGAGAATAGCACCACAACTTAAATACTAAACCATTGAATAATAACTCAACACAAATCAACTACTAACAACATGACTTCTCCCATGTCCTCAAGAACTAAACGAACTACTCACAAGACATTATATGGATCAAGATCAAAGATGATATGGTGATGGATAACAATCTGAACATAAACAATAATCAAATGGTTCCACTCACAAGCATCAACTACAATAGTAATTAACACCGGGAAAGTTTCCCCTAAGAACTAATGCAAGATCCAACACGATTGTTACAGCGGGGCGAAGTGGTGATGATGGTGCTGGTGGATATGATGGTGTGGATGATGATGCTAATGATCCCGATGAAGTCTATCTTGATGATGGTGTTGATGCCGACGATATCTCCTCTCCGGGAAGGAATTTCCCCGGCAGAAATTTGACTGTCGGAGAGCTCTGTGAGGAAGATATAGGCGGGCGGAGTTGGGAGCCAGCCAGGTGGGCCACACCTGCCCTAGGCGCGGGGCAAGGTGGGCCCGTGCCTAGGGATGTGGGCCCATGTGGCCCGGCTACGCCTCCCCTTCTGGCTTCCTCCATCTTCTGGGAAAATATAATTTTCCAATATTTTTTTGGTATTTTTCTGATCTTCGTAAAATTGCATCAAAACACCTATTTTCCATCAGAAACCTGAATCTGGCAGTCCATCCTCCAAGAATCATCTAACATGCAAAAACAGAGGAAAAACATAAGTAACACTGATGTCTACGCATTTCTATTCTTGTAGACAGTTGTTGGGCCTCCAAGTGCAGAGGTTTATAGAACAGCAGCAAGTTTCCCTTAATTGGATTACCCAAGGTTTATCGAACTCAGGGAGGAAGTGGTCAAAGGTATTCCCTCTCAAGCAACCCTGCAATCAAGATACAAGAAGTCTCTTGTGTCCCCAACACACCCAATACACTTGTCAGGTGTATAGGTGCACTAGTTCAGCGAAGAGATAGTGAAATACAAGTGGTAACTGTGCTAGAAAATACCTTGACGGTGAGGTAAAGACTAAAGGCAACAAGAAGGAAGCAAGCAAACATGCAACAAATCTAGTAGCAAACGGTGTTTCAATGCTTAGAAATAAGGCCTATGGATCATACTTTCACTAGTGAACACTCTCTCATATAAATATCCTCTCTTCATGATACTACTCTTAACTACTCTCCGATTGGACACTCTAATACATGGTAGGGCTATAACAGCACACCTCAAAGTCCGCCTTCCCCAATCTAGATAACCCCACACTGTCACCTTGAGCGCTAGATGGTTCCAACAAACACCACAATTTCATAGAGACACCCAACTCCAAATATAACTCATAACAAATATTCAATCTAGTCAAAGTGCCACACACGGTATGCACGCTGTCACTTTCACACACGTGGGGAAAAGCATAGATCTATTAAAGCACAAAGAGTATTTATGTAGACTCAAACCTAAGTGCCACCATGGCGTGTACGCTGTCACTTTCGCACACATGGGGAGAGCAGAGATCTATTAAAGCACTTGAGTAACAAGGTAGATCTACTTGATTACAAAGCTCATGATCACAATATGACCATGCATAGAGAGAGAGAGATGAACACATAGCTACCGGTAGAGCCCTTAGCCTCGAGGAAGAACTACTCCCTCCTCATCATGGGAATCAACAATGGTGATGGAGATGGTGGTGGAGATCGATGGAGATGGCTTCGGGGGCACTTCCCCGTCCCGGCAGGGTGCCGGAACAGAGACTTTCTGTCCCCCGAATCTCCCCTTCGGTGACGGCGGCGCATCGGAACTTTTTCTGAAAGTATGATGGATTATTTAGGGTTTTCTCCCCGGGGGCTTCTTATAGGCGAAGGAGGCAAGGCTGGGAGGCATCCAGGGGCCCCACACCCTACCCAGGCGCAGGGTAGGGCCCACCCACTCCTAGGGTTGTGTGGTGGCCCTGGCTCGCCTCTCCGTCTTCCCTCTGGACTTCATGACGCCCACGGTAAAATATTGACTTTGGATTTTGTCCTGTCCAATTCCGAGAATATTGATTTTCTGCCTTTCTGGAACCAAAAAACAGAAGAAAACAGACAACTAGCACTGTAGAAACTTGTTAATAGGTTAGTTCCAGAAAAGATATAAAAACACCTCAAAGTGTAGACAAAGCAAAGCAAAGTAGATAGTAAACAAGCATGGAGCATCAAAAATTATAGATATGTTTCTGACGTATCAAGCATCCCCAAGCTTAACTCCTTCTCGTCCTCGAGTGGGTAAGTGATAAAAGAATAATTTTTGAGGTGACATGCACCATCAAAACCAAGATCAAACCATTTGCAAAGCATTGAAAGCTGGGATCAAAGAACTCTAAACATGTGCATGAAAGGTGGAGTTCTAACAATAGGACATAGTAACTATGCATGGCTACAAACAAAGATCATGAATAACATGTGTTGAAAAACGTTTGTTTGTTTCACATACAGAAAACATAGCATAGTGGCATCATCTTGTCCCTCATAGAGTAGCAAATAGATGCATAGGACACCTTCAAAGTTTATAAGAGTGACTAGATACAAATAGCACAAGAACAAGTAATATCACAATATGCATTAATCAATAAGTTTTGGGACACTACACACAAAATGACAACTATGCTCCCTTAATGGTGCCTAAAGGTAGAAGGTGGAGACTCAACATAATAGTGGAAGAAAGGCCTTTCATAAAGGGAAGCGGGGATTTCAAGTTTCAAAAAGAGCTTCCAAAAATTATGGTACTTGTTATCTTTCAGCCCTCATTGCCCCTATCATAAGCATCTTAAAGTGGTTAAGGTTAAGGTGAACAAACTATGGAGTATATGCTTGCCAAAGTATAAGTTGGCAATCTCAAGTACCTTGAATACGAGGGCCATACCTCATGCTACTCAACTTCAGTCACCTGTAAGTTCTTGTCATTATAAGTACATGCGTATCATAGAGAACCGCCAACAGGGTACCCCTTGCACATGGTACATGTAGCACCCCGGGAAACCAATACTAGAAAATCGTTTGATTGTTTACTACTTTTGTGCATCATCAGGGCATCATGCATCTGTTAACTAAAAACTAGTTCTCTAAAAGCCTCTCTTTGATTTCTAAAATGTCCCCTCTCTTTATTCAAATCAAAATCGGTCTGTCCGAATATTTTGTTTTGTCTACAACATAGTTGCAACTGTTTTGGTTTTAACAAAACAAAATAAATATATTATTATATAAAAACCATTTTTTATTAAAACCGGGGGAGACAGCCCAGTCGTTAGACTAGGCCACCTACAACCCCGACCCATCTAAACCAAATCCAGACCCACCCCTAGACAAACCCTAGCTAAACCTAAGCCTAACCCCTCTCTCCACACCCCGCCGCCAGCCGCCACACCACACCACGCGACCCACACCCCACCGAAGCCACCACACACCAAACATGACACACGCACACATCGTGCAGCAACCGACCTGCACACTGTCCCGTGCAGGGCCCCCACCCGACGCGGTTCCCAGCCAGCTTCGTCGATGCACCCTCGACCAAACACGCCCCGCTCCCATGGCCCACCTCCCTCTCGATCTCTCCCCACCTTGACGTCCTCCCCACGCGACCCCAGCAAGATCTGCTCGCCTCCTCCCTTGTTTTCCGCCGCCAAGGTCGCCCCCTCCCGCGCAAGGCGCCTATCGCCACCAACCTATGCTCGATCCCCAAGCCCCCGCGACCCCTCTTCCTCCCTTCCCGCAAGCACTCCGCCGCCTCTGCTTCCTACCGCCACGGCCGCCTCTCTCCTCCACGGCAGGAGCTCGGCACGCCGTCGGGCCTCTCCGTGTCGTCCTGGTCCTAACCGCCCTCTGCCGTCGAGGCCGCCGCTCGTCGAGCTCCAGCGACCCCCGCCCGTCGAGCCGCCCTCGAACCTCTCCTCGTCGACCCGCGCCATGTCTTCTGCGTGCGTCGCCCCCTAGAGCACCGCGGCCTCCTCTCCGGTGCCCTGCGCGCCTCCGCCGTGCCGACCGCTTGTCGTCCTCCATGGCCAAGCTCTGCCACCGCCTTCTCCCAGGCACCGAAGACACCTTCCTCCGTCCTGGCCTTGCCTCCAGTGCGCCGCCGACCTCGATCCCCGCTGCCATGGCCGCCGAGCTCCTCCCCGAGTGGACCCCGCCGCCGGCTCCTTACCGGCGCCCAGACCGCCGCCCTCTGTGCCCCTCCTCCCCGTGCCCACGCTCTGCGCCGTCCTCTGCCTCGACCCCATCACCGTGGCCCCTCCTCTTCCGGTCGTCGTGGTTCGGTTTCCTCAGGTACTGATTCTGTATTGACCCTGTACACGCATGTATGGCCTGTGCTTATTTGTCTCGGTGAGGTCCTAAACGAATGTTTCTTTTGGCTTGGCCACCTGACGAGGCCAACATGTGTTGATCCCCGTTAAGTTCGGGTTGGCGTGCACGTGTTCTCGCAGCCATCTTCCAAGCCGACAAGATCTCCGTACGCCCGCGGGTGCCCTCTTATGCCAAGATCGTCATCGAAGACAAGACCGCCGTGAACCGCCAAGTTTGTCCACTGCCAGCCCCACTCGAGACCGCCGGAAGTCGATCTCTTCTTCCCAGAAACCCGATCCCCGATCCCGACGCTAGATCTGAAGACTGATCCCGGTGAGATCGAACCCGTCAAACCCTCGGAACCCCAAGATCGCCGACCCCATGTGTGATCCCCTTTCTGAGCCCTATTTTATAAAATGTAATATAAACTTGTGCATCTTAAATTGTTCATGTCGCATATATATTGGATTGGGGGCATTATGCAGATTCACATCATAATTAATATGGAGACCATATGCGGGCGAATCTAGTCTAATATTGGTCTCATTTAAAATTGTGTAGCGAACCGGTGATATATTTTGCCATGTTAATACAATATTTAAATTACGGGGTATCTACACAACATGAACTTAATAATTAATTGTCGGGACCCCGGTTCCGCTTAATATGGCCTAATTGCATCGCATATTTGCCATGTCATACATACACCATGCCCGATCTTCTGCCGTAGTATTAAATAGTGCACCCGGTGTTTCTTTTAGTGCTTTGCTTCTTCACGGATTAGAATGATGAGTTGATGCGAGTATCGACCCGATCTTCGGATGAACCTTCGGCAGTGTTTTCCAGGCGAGCATTCTCCCTCTTTCTACCTATCTTACTTTTATAGTCTTTATTTCCTCCTGTTGATCTATTGCTATCTGTGTTGTGATGCTTTAGTTTTCGTATCCGTGATATCCCTTGCAGCCATTATATTTCCTTGGACACATCCTACTACATGTTGTTTGGTAGATAGTGGGTCTTGTGTGTCGTAGTCGCTTGCTCAAGTGCTGCTGCGTGTTGTCAAGTACCACCGTTGTTGGAGAAATGCCTCATGCTTAATGTTGGATGTGATCATGGCTTTAATTACCGTTTAACAACTAATATTGAAAGTAGGTAAATAATGTAGACACATGTGAGCAATAGATGTTATTTGGTTTTTTAACCGTTCACTTGTGTCCCGTAGGACCCCGAGTACTTGATACATGTTCCTTGACTATTCGCACTATCCGCATGTGGGACCATGAATCCCCTTAGCATGAGCTTGAGTCATATATTATTTCTTGGGGCCACAAAGTAGTTTGGGGCTTTATTACTATCCTGTACTTATGCCATGCTTTACTTTTTTATTTACGATTGCGCGTGGAGCGCCTGTACTGTTTTGGAACAAACGTGGAATGTTTTTGCGGTATTGACAAGCCCAGTCACACTTTCGAGTTCCCAGTCGTTTACAGCCATTCTCACAAACCTCTGGGTCCGTCTCGGAGCCGGCCAACTTCATCGCGGGTAGCTTAGTGGGGTGGCCCCCTAAAATATTATATGAATCTTGCGATTTCTTTGTCGTGATGCCTCGTTGGGTTTTCATTTGGTTTTTCCGAGGTTGATCGTGCATGTGTTGCTATTTGTGCCCCCTTGCAGGGTAAAACTTTCTGAAGGCCGTGTCCGCGGTTATGGACGACTTGGAGCACAGTATCTCGATCATAGACAACTATAACTAAAGTAGTGCTATAAATTTGACCTTGAAATGACTAGTAACCAGCTTCAGTATAACGAAATGGCTAAATAAAAGTACCAACAACTGCTGGGTTTTTGAACGTCTCATGGTATATGTATCTGACCAGTAAGTATCGCAACTACGACTGAATAGTTAATTAAAACTGCCCACTGCTTATTATATCAGGATGACTCATGCTATCTATATCTGACTAGTAAGTGCTGCAACTATAATGGAATGAATAAAACTGCCCACTGTGTGAGTTTCTTGGTCTGACTTCCTCGTTTGGTCTCGAGGGGGAAACGCCAGGATGGGTATGTTTGGTGTTACTATCAGTTGGAACCGAATAGGTCTTTCTTATCCCTCTCTAATAGCCGACAGTTGCATCGAGTCTCTATAGGTTGTTTAGTGCATATTGCACTGCCGCTTCAGTCCACCATACTTATGTAGGCGAGGACCGCCGAATTCTAAGACTCGCCATGTACTGGCCTCAGTACTGACCACTCTCCTTTTCCTTTGCCCTTTGCCGGCACCCATTTTGTTTAAGCAGGTTTGAGATCGACGTCGTTAGCGGGGTTACCCTTCCGGCTTGGCCTGGGCAGGGTTATGGACGCCATTGGTTATTCTTCAGGGCTCTTAGATTAATTTGCATCTTGTCCATACTCGGACGCTGTATCGTTTTCAAGGTGATTTGGATCTTTGTACTGTATATCTATATTCTTGACTCTTTGAGTCATTGTTATATATATCTGATATGTGGGTTCCATCGTGGACTATTGTGTAATGATATTACTTCGTTTTCCACCCGCATGAAAGTGCCTGGTGGGCGCCTTTGAATCGTTTCTATGCGAGTTTGGCGGGAATCGCTAAGACTTGCATAGGGCCGATCTGAGGGTGTTACAGTATAGGAGCTATCCCATAACCAAAATGACAAGACAATCAGACAATGAGCATCTCAGCGATCTTTTTATTTACTATGTGCATAGCTTTTTTATTGAGGATGCTTCATGGATAGCTCAGTATGGTGATGCTGCAAGTTTCCACCATGATTAGGCATGGCTTAGGCTAGCGGCCCAGGCGTTTCTCTAACACAAAATACATACTCCATGGACTTACAAGTTCCCTCTTTATTTCACACCGGTGACATCCATAGACAAAAGAGCATGATATCAACTGAGTACAAAGTACAAGTGCAATGTTGAAAACGTTCCCCGTGACAACACGGTTTTGCTAATTCCAACGTATAAGTGCAAGAATATACAACATAGATGACACAATGGTTCAAGTTTATTAGGGGCAAAGAATATAAAGTGTGCCATCAAGTTCGCGAGGGCTTTAATCACTAAATTTTCACATAACAAAATACTTTTTAATTGGAAGATAGCTGAAAACAAGAATATACTTGGAATGGTGTAACACACCATGCATAGGAATTTATAGTGGACACTTTGGAATAACTTGGTTTCTTGGGAGTTGGAAGCATGAGTAGAGCTTACTCATACAAGTGGAGGCTAGCAAAAGACTGGGAGCAACCAACTAAGACAGCAATAATGGCCATAATCATGTAGAGCAACAAAACATTACTAATCAAAGCATAGAGTGGTACTACAAGTCAATGACTAAATGATCATAGAGGCTATGGTGACTTGTTCATAGTCATAACATGGTGTGAGCATGTGCCAAGTCAACCCAAACAAAGCATCAAAGGAGAATACCACAATACTATGCTTTTGTATGCTAAAACAATGCATGATTCCTTCAAGGCACATTAAGCAATCCTAATTGTTTGGAACAAGTCATGATACAACAATAATCACTAAGCATAAGGTCAAAACAAGATCTAGCATGACATGATAAAGTCTAAGTCACAGTCAAAACAAGCTCCCTTTTGTACCACTTAAGCATGAAGCTTTCTACTCTTTTCAACACCAAACAACTTATTTGAAACAACTCACAAAGATAATAATCAATAAATAGTGAGATTGTATCACAAATCCACAAAGAAGAACTAAAAAGTTCTAAGCTAAAAGCACAAGAAAACTAAGGCTAAACGCAGTGCTAGAAAAAGGGAACACACAAAACAATAAGAGTGAAAACTAGAGTGTTCTAGGAAATGGAAACAGAGTGTGTCTCTCTCCAAAAGAAGTGTGGTGTAACCAACCAACTCACTCAAGCAAACTAAGCAAACGAAAACTAAAAACAAAAAACAAAAAACAAAGATGCTCCAAGAATAACACAACAATGCATGAAACAATAAAAACGAAGTGTCTAGAAAGACCTGAGATTTTTATTGATGAAGAAAGGGATGCCTTGGGAATCCCCAAGCTTTGACGCTTGTACCTATTGAATATTTATTGGGGTGACACGGGGTGGCATCCCCAAGCTTGAGCTTTTGTCCATTCTTCATCTCATTACATCATTCTTTTTCTACACTAGCAAATTTTCCTTCACACAATCTTAATTAGCAACATTAGTGTATTCAAAAGATAATAGACCTTTGGGTTTAGTTTCAAAACAGCAAAAAATTTCATTGAAAACACAAGCTACAGTAGCAACTACTTCAAAAAGCTTAATTCCCCAAAAGAGAACTCAAAAAGGAATCAATAAGAAGCAAATACAAATAATGGCAGAAATCTGTCAAAACAGACCAGCATGTAGAAACCGATTTTTTAGAAAATCTTATGTTGCTCAAATCAAAAAGTGTTAAACTAATGCAAGTTATCTAACATACTAGGGGATTTATTCGTAAATTTTCAGCTAAATCCGACTTACAGAGACTCCTCACGAATTTTTATGATGGAGAACCAAAATCTGTTTCGGGACAGCAACTCCCCAAATCTTACTTCCCTCTCATTAGAGGTAATTCTTGGCACAAAAATCAAATAAAAAGGATAAGGAGAGGACATTACTAAAGTAATAACTTCCAAGACTCAAGAAAACTCTTGGGTTATCTCCCAACAAGTACTTTTCTTTAACGTCTTTAAGTTAGGCTTGATAGTTTGAGAAGATGCTCTAATAAGAAATATGAATTGAAGTAAAAGAGAGCATCAAGAACCAAATTCAAGACACATTTAAGTCTAACCCACTTCCTATGCATAGGAATCTTGTAAATAAACAAGTCATGAAAGCACAAAGCAACAAGCATAGGAAAGCAAAACAAGTGCACCTTCAAGATTTTAAACATAAAGAGAGGAAACTTAATATTATTAAGATGCATAAAACTATGTTTCCCTCTCTCATAATAACTTTCAGTAGCAACATGAACAAAATCAAAAATATAGCTATCACATAAAACATTCTTATCATGAGCCACATGCATAAAATAATTATTACTCTCCACATAAGCATAGTCATTCTTATTAATTGTAGTGGGAGCAAATTCAACAAAATAGCTATCATTACTATTCTTATCACCATAATCATCAAATATAGGAGGAAGATTGTAATCAAAATTACTTTTCTCCTCAATAGTAGGTGGACTGAAAATATCATATTCATCATTGTAATCATCATATATTGGAGGTTTGGTATCATCATAACCAATCGAATAGCTATCTTCCAAAGCTGGGGGACTAAAAAGATCATTTTTATAAAAACTAACTTCCCCAAGCTTAGAAGTTTCCATAGCATTAGCAATAATGGTTTACAAAGAATTCATACTAATAACATTGCTATTAGCATGCAAAGAAGGTTCTATGGGTCTTTTAATTTTCTTTTCAAAACACTCAAGTTCTAACTTAGGAAAAATACTAAAAAGCTCTCTAATTTTTTTGTTGTTTTCCATTAAGCCTAACTAGTGAAAACAAGAAACAAAAAGACACAATTGCAGAATCTAAAGGAAATAACTTCGAGCACTCACACCGGAGAATGTGAGTACCTTTTACCTTACCTCCCCGGCAACGGCGCCAGAAAATAGCTTGATGTCTATGCACTTCTATTCTTGTAGACAGTTGTTGGGCCTCCAAGTGCAGAGGTTTGTAGAACAATAGCAAGTTTCCCTTAAGTGGATTACCCAAAGTTTATCGAACTCGGGGAGCAAGTGGTCAAAGGTATTCCATCTCAAGCAACCCTGCAATCAAGATACAATAAGTCTCTTGTGTCCCCAACACACCCAATACACTTGTCAGGTGTATAGGTGCACTAGTTCGGCGAAGAGATAGCGAAATACAAGTGGTAACAGTGTTGGAGATATGCCCTAGAGGCAATAATAAATATAGTTATTATTATATCTTTGTGTTTATGATAAATGTTTATATTCATGCTATAATAGTATTAACAAGGAAACATTAATACTTGTGTGAATTGTAAACTTAAATTGAAGTCCCTAGTATAGCCTCTATACTTCACTAGCTTGTTGGTTAATAGATGATTGTGGTTTCCCTATCATGAACATTGAGATGTTATTAACAACAAGATCATATCGTTAGGAGAATGATATGGTGGACATACTCCTATAGATAAGCGTAGCATAAAGATCAAGTCATTTCAATAGTTCAATTGCTATATGCTTTCTGATACATAGTAACCTAATTCCTTCGACCATGAGATCATGCATATCACCTTTACTGGATGGATGCTTTGATGTCATCAAACACCACACCGTAACAGGGTGGCTATAAAAGTGGCATTGAGTGTTCGGAAAGTATTGGTTGAAACACATGGATCAAGAGTGGGATTTGTCCATCCACATGACGGATAGATATTCTCTGGGCCCTCTCGGTGAAATGTCATCCAATTAGCTTGCAAGCATGTGACTGGGTCACAAGGGATCACATATCACGGGAACGAGAAAAGAGTACTTATCAGTAACGAGGTTGAACTAGGTATGCAGAGATACCGACGATCATAACCCCGGATAAGTAACATATCATGAGACAAAGGGAAATTGGTATCGTATGTAAGTGGTTCATTCGATCGCAAAGTAATCGTAGAAATATGTGGGAGCCATATGAATTTCCAGATTCCTCTATTGGTTATTGTTCGGAGAAGTGTCTCGATCATGTCCGCATAATTCACGAACCGTAGGGAGACACACTTAAGGATTCGACGTTGTTTGAGTAGTTATGGTATTATGAGAAAGAGACCGAATGTTGTTCGGAGTCTCGGATGGGATCCGGGATATCACGAGGAGATCCGGAAAGGTCCGGAGAATAAGATTCATATAAGGAAAGTCCCGTTTCGGAGTTGGGGAATGGTTCCGGTGTTTTCATCGGGGATATTCTAGAAGGTTCCGGATTGTCCGGCACTCCGGGGGGGGAAGGGGTACATGAATGTGTCATTACATATTGGAATGATTGCGTCATGTACTAAGTGTTCTTGCTGTCCCAAATATAGGATTAAATTGAATCCTAAAACAGAAAAGTCAAATGTCCAGTTTGAAAGTCAAACTGCCAAAACAAGAAACTGTGGGAAACAAGCAAGAGGAGTTGGAACCAACCTGGAGGAGGAGTTGGACTCCTCCAGGCCGGCGCCCAGCCCAAGGCCGAGTTGGGGAGGGACTCCCTCCCTCCCCTGGCGCGCCCACACCCTCCCACCTATATAAGGAGGGGCAGGGCTCCCCTCCTAGACACACAAGTTTCCTATCCTCTAAACTAAACCCTAGATCTAGACCCCGGTTTAGAGCTATTCGGTTTAGAGCTTTCTAATTGGTTTAGAGCCCTCTAATTGGTGTGTCTAATTACTAGACCACTAATAGCCTCTCTCATAAGCTCCACCATACTCGCACCGGCTTAAGGCGAAGCCCTGCGGGATTTCCCCTCTACCTCCGGTACCACGCCGTTGTGCTGCCGGAATCACGAGGAGAGTGCTACAACCTCCGCTGCCTGCTGGAACAAGGGAGAGGAAGGTCTTCGTCGAGTACCGAACGTGTGACCGACTGCGGGAGCGCTGCGGGAACGCGGCGCTGGAAGGATCGTCTACGCGATCTTGAGATCGGAAAGAGTACGACTACATCACCCACGAGAATCTGCTCTCGTTAACCACTTTGGAATCTTCGAGGGTAAGTTATTCCATCGACTCGTTGCTACAATCTAGTAGATAGATCTTGGCTTGTTTGTTTGCATGCGGTAGAAAATTTTTGTTTTCCATGCTACGAACCCCTACAGTGGTATCAGAGCCGTGTCTATATGTAGATCTGTTGCACGAGTAGAACACAATGGTCATTGTGGGCGTTGATGCTTTTATTGTAGATTGCTTTGCGTGTACTTTGCATCTTGCGGTATGTTGGGATGAAGCGGCCCGGGCTAACCTTACATGACATCGTTCATGAGACTTGCTCCACGCTTGACATGCAACTTGTATTGCATAAGTGGCTTTGCGGGTGCCTGTTTCTCCTAGCATAGTAAAGATCCAATTTACAACGGGTAATCAACAATGCTAGTATCAATGTTGTGGTTCTTGTTCGTAGGTTAGAACGACACTTATGGAAAGCCCCAAACCACGTAAAATATGCAAAGAAAGTAGAAGCGTCTAACTTTGTTTTGCAGGGGTGTGCAGTGATGTGATATGGCCATGATTGTGATTATATTTGATGTATGCAATGTTCCTTATTGTAAGTTGGCAACCGGCAGGAGCCATATGGTTGTCTTTAATTTCTGTTAAGACCTGCGTGTCTATTCAAAATAGTTGTAATAGTTGAAGCTGGTGGACGACAACCATGAAGAAGCATCATTGACCTTGATGCTATGCCGGTGATGATGGAGATCATGTTCGTGCTTGAAGATGGAGATCGGAAGCACAAAGAAGAAAGGCCATATCATATCACATATTATGAATTGCATGTGATGTTAATCCTTTATGCATCTTGTATTGCTTAGTAGACGACGGTAGCATTATAAGATGATCCCTCATGCACATAAATTTCAAGTTCTAAAGTGTTCACCCTTAGTATGCACCGTTGCCAAAGCTTGTTGCTTCGAAGCACCACGTGATGATCGGGTGTCTTTGATTCCGCGGGTGAATACAACGTAAGCAAGCCAGATTTGCTTATGCGGTAGCTAAGGTTTGATCTTGACGAGCCTAGCATGTACAGACATGGCCTCAGGAACACGGATCGCCGAAAGGTAAAGCATGAATCATATAGCAGATATGATGAACATGTCGATTGTTCGCCATTGAAACTATATCAACTCTCGTGATGATCGGAGTTGATGTAGTGGATTTGGTTCATGTGATCACTAAAACAATGTGAGGGATGTTGTTTTGAGTGGGAGTTCACCTAGATTAATTTAATTATTAATTAGAACTCAATTTATCATAAACTAAATCAAAGTGAATTTGCATAGTTGTTGTAGTCATTGGCATCCGTTTACCACCTTGCGCTTAGTTATAATTGAGATGATAGAACTATAGAATTCTGGTTAGTTACTTTACGAACTGGTATCGTATTGTTTTGAAGTGTTAATCTAAAGTTTAAAAGTCCTATTGCAAACTTTCAGTAAGTTCCGGTTACTCCATAAAGTTTAATAATTGGTATTAAATCAAGAGTAACAATTCCAAGTGTTAGTATATAAAGTATCATGTTTGTCTCCATGATTCTTGATATTCAAAGGATTGTCTTAATATCAAGGTTATCTAGGATCTGAAAGAGTTGTTTCAGAAACCATGATATGTGGAAGATATTGTGATATCTGAAACAAAGTTTTGGTTACAACATGATAGAGTATAATATGGCAAAAGTCATGTTCTCATATTTGATGAAAATTTGCAAAAGGTTGGAGACACTAGTTGTCCTAATCTTCCAAAAGGTTTTGGAGAGCAACATTATACTCGCGATTCACCGTTATAAGCTAAAAGTAGCTTGGTCATGGACGATTCCATGATGAAGGTGAATATTTGATGTAGGTAAAATGTTTACTACACCAATAGATTACTAAAGAAAGGAATTTGAAAGAACACCAAACATTTGATGATGGTGATCTACTTCAAAGTGCAAATCCAAAGACATTGGTATTTAATTATACACGCTTTGGACTGTGTGTCATATGTATGACTCCACTATTAATGTTGATAGATTCTTTCAAACAGAAAAGGAAATACTGAAAGAGAATCTCAGAAATATATGGCAGAAAAGAAAAGACTAGAATTGTTCAGTTTAAGTATATAGATGATATACATGTTATGGCTATATTCTTTGCTCATTAAACAATGTGGTTCTTAAGTATTTTATACTGAATTTGTTGGTATGAATCGTCATACGAAACAACACAATTCATGAACTACAATGGCCTAAGTAACTAGCAAAAGAATATGTGATGATGTTCATCGAGAACAAATAAAGGGTTATTGTGTTGCTCGTTAAAACATCAAAGCTTGCCTTCAAGATTTGTTTTATCAGGTATTATGAGAACAAAAGGGTTGTTCAAATAATTGCCGTAATCCATAAAAGATGGATGATTCACAAATCTCGTTGGAGAAATCACATCCATAAAACAAGTGCTAAAAATGTCGAAAGACAAATTGATTGAAAGATCACTTAGGAAGTGACATCGCCGTTTAAATTATATTGGAAAGAAAACATGAAGAAACTCCATGTGGATGGAATTTTGGAGTCTTTTGATTTTTGATCAAATGACGTTTGTGAAACTTTCCTAGAGAATAATTAAAACTTCGTTCATAGGCCAAAAGGGAACAAAAGACTAGCTTATTGGAACTTGTGCATATTGTTGTACGAACTCCATTATGTGTAGTCAAGAGCGATGGATTTCAACTTCATACGCTTTCTCCAAAAATTTGAGTGAATATATGAATATTTACTTAATAAGGATGAAGTATGAAATATTTGAAAAGTTCAAAGATTTCAAGATGAAGTGCAAAATCATTGTAACAAGAATATAAATAGTTTATGATAAGATCATAAAGGAAGATATTTGAGTTACAAGTTTAGCATAATACCTAAGATTTAAGGAATCGTTCCGTGAATTTGCATTTCCCGAAACACCATAAGAGTATGGAGCGTTCGAGATATGTAATTAAAACCTTGTTTGACATGGTAAGATCAAAGGTGTAAAATATAGAACTGCCATTATATTTTAAAGATTAAAAGCTTTAGAGACTACCGCTTTTCCACTAAAAAGAGCTCCATCATAATCCGCTGAAATGACACCATATAAAGTTATGGTTTGGGATAAAACCCAAGTAGTCCTTTCTTAAAACATTGGTATGCTATGCATAAGAAAGATGTGTGCAACCAAAGTCGGATAAACCTGTCTTTGTATAAATATTAAGTATTCCTCCACAAACACCGGAGACAAAAGTGTTTGTCGCTTAGAACGTCAAGTTTCTTTGAGAAGGAATTTTTCGTGAAAAGTTAAAGTGGGAGGACAATAGAACTTTGATAAGGTTAAAAGAATCTTAGCTATATGTGCAGAGTTGCGCAGCACCGAAAAGTGTTCCGGAGGCAGCAATAATGCTCATGGCTCACGTGCCTCAAAGGTTGTGGTCACGGAGGTCTAAGTTTCTATTGAACCAAGTAGGTCGAGTAAACAATCAAATACCAAGATTTGAGGGTTGAATCATTATTTGAGAATAATGAACGGACTACATGCAAAGAAGCGATGATGGGCCCTGACTCCGTCAAATGGCTTGAAGCCATAAAATCCGTGATAGTTCCATACACGAGAAATCAAGTTTTGAACTTGAAGGACCCTCGAGAAAGGTGTAAGACCTTACAGTTGTGTTTGGATCTATAAAGAAATAGACATGGATGTTTCACATCTATAGTCGACATGTTGGGAGAGAGTTCACAACAATGTTCAAGGATTGACTATGACAAGATTTGATCTTTCATAGCGATATTTAGTCTATACGGATTAATATAGCAACCACTACATATAATTTTGTTATGTGGTAGTTGAATAAACAAAACAAGTTCTTCTAATAGAATTGTTACCTAGGACGTGTGCATGACATGGTCCAAAGGGTTTTGTTAATTCAAAGGATGCTGAATGCATATGCAAACTTCAATGGTTGAAGTAAGCATAGCGGAGTTGGAATCTTCACTATGATGAAACTGTTAAAAGAGTTTAATTTCATCGGAGACAATGAAGATGCTTGCATTTGCAAGAAATTAAGTGGGAGCGCTAAAGACATATTTCTAATACATTATGTGGAGGACATATTGTTGATTAGAAATGATGTATCTTTTATTAACACATATTAAGAATTTCATCCTGATGAAAGACTTAGGCAAAACCCAAATATTTGGCATCAATAGATGCTAATATGGTTGTGCCAGAAGTACATAAACGAGATATTGAATGAGTTCAATATAGAAACTACAAGAAAAGGTTCTTGTCGCACAGAAAGGATTGAAAGAGTTCAATGTTGATGATATATTCAAGTGTATTGACATTTGGTAAGTGAAACAAAGATTCAAGTATAGATTGATACTTGATGTATGAAATCACAAAGAGTGTTTATATCAATCATACTGTGGTATGTACAAATCCAGATATGTCCTATGCTCTAAAAGTTATGAGCATATACCAGAATGATTCATAAGATGATCATTGGACGATAGTAAGGATATTCTTATGATCTTTTGGAAGAACTAAGAGTATATTATTTGTAGAAGTGACAAATAGATGGTTAGTTCATTGTAAAAGTACTACATTGATACTAGTTTTGTCACAAAGTACAAATTAAGTTTATCTCAATCTAAATTAAGGGTGGCACAGTATAATGGAAAGTGAGTTCCATAATGGATTTGGATGAGTTCCAAAGTTAAGACATTGTGACAGATACTTCAACAAAAGGCTAAGTATATGACTGCTATTATAGCAGCAAAAGAGGGCATTTGTGTCAAGTAGTTTGTTATCAAACTAGGTGTAGTTCACAGCGGGATAATACTATGAAGATATATTGTGCGACAATATTATCAACATGTTTTAACCCCAAAGAACTAAAGGTCACACCGAAAGACCAAATTATACAAAGCCATCTCATTAGAGAATGAGTGATGCGTAGAGACGCAAAGACATGCAATTACACACGGACCTGGAAGTGTCAGATCCGGAGATCAGTTGACCACTAGCAATCGTGTACATACAACACCGGAAAGCCATAGGTGTTGAATACACAAAGGTTTGAAACTAGATTATTGACTCTAGTGCAAGTGGGAGACTGTTGGAGATATGCCCTAGAGGCAATAATAAATATAGTTATTATTATATCTTTGTGTTTATGATAAATGTTTATATTCATGCTATAATAGTATTAACAAGGAAACATTAATACTTGTGTGAATTGTAAACTTAAATTGAAGTCCCTAGTATAGCCTCTATACTTCACTAGCTTGTTGGTTAATAGATGATTGTGGTTTCCCTATCATGAACATTGAGATGTTATTAACAACAAGATCATATCGTTAGGAGAATGATATGGTGGACATACTCCTATAGATAAGCGTAGCATAAAGATCAAGTCATTTCAATAGTTCAATTGCTATATGCTTTCTGATACATAGTAACCTAATTCCTTCGACCATGAGATCATGCATATCACCTTTACTGGATGGATGCTTTGATGTCATCAAACACCACACCGTAACAGGGTGGCTATAAAAGTGGCATTGAGTGTTCGGAAAGTATTGGTTGAAACACATGGATCAAGAGTGGGATTTGTCCATCCACATGACGGATAGATATTCTCTGGGCCCTCTCGGTGAAATGTCATCCAATTAGCTTGCAAGCATGTGACTGGGTCACAAGGGATCACATATCACGGGAACGAGAAAAGAGTACTTATCAGTAACGAGGTTGAACTAGGTATGCAGAGATACCGACGATCATAACCCCGGATAAGTAACATATCATGAGACAAAGGGAAATTGGTATCGTATGTAAGTGGTTCATTCGATCGCAAAGTAATCGTAGAAATATGTGGGAGCCATATGAATTTCCAGATTCCTCTATTGGTTATTGTTCGGAGAAGTGTCTCGATCATGTCCGCATAATTCACGAACCGTAGGGAGACACACTTAAGGATTCGACGTTGTTTGAGTAGTTATGGTATTATGAGAAAGAGACCGAATGTTGTTCGGAGTCTCGGATGGGATCCGGGATATCACGAGGAGATCCGGAAAGGTCCGGAGAATAAGATTCATATAAGGAAAGTCCCGTTTCGGAGTTGGGGAATGGTTCCGGTGTTTTCATCGGGGATATTCTAGAAGGTTCCGGATTGTCCGGCACTCCGGGGGGGGAAGGGGTACATGAATGTGTCATTACATATTGGAATGATTGCGTCATGTACTAAGTGTTCTTGCTGTCCCAAATATAGGATTAAATTGAATCCTAAAACAGAAAAGTCAAATGTCCAGTTTGAAAGTCAAACTGCCAAAACAAGAAACTGTGGGAAACAAGCAAGAGGAGTTGGAACCAACCTGGAGGAGGAGTTGGACTCCTCCAGGCCGGCGCCCAGCCCAAGGCCGAGTTGGGGAGGGACTCCCTCCCTCCCCTGGCGCGCCCACACCCTCCCACCTATATAAGGAGGGGCAGGGCTCCCCTCCTAGACACACAAGTTTCCTATCCTCTAAACTAAACCCTAGATCTAGACCCCGGTTTAGAGCTATTCGGTTTAGAGCTTTCTAATTGGTTTAGAGCCCTCTAATTGGTGTGTCTAATTACTAGACCACTAATAGCCTCTCTCATAAGCTCCACCATACTCGCACCGGCTTAAGGCGAAGCCCTGCGGGATTTCCCCTCTACCTCCGGTACCACGCCGTTGTGCTGCCGGAATCACGAGGAGAGTGCTACAACCTCCGCTGCCTGCTGGAACAAGGGAGAGGAAGGTCTTCGTCGAGTACCGAACGTGTGACCGACTGCGGGAGCGCTGCGGGAACGCGGCGCTGGAAGGATCGTCTACGCGATCTTGAGATCGGAAAGAGTACGACTACATCACCCACGAGAATCTGCTCTCGTTAACCACTTTGGAATCTTCGAGGGTAAGTTATTCCATCGACTCGTTGCTACAATCTAGTAGATAGATCTTGGCTTGTTTGTTTGCATGCGGTAGAAAATTTTTGTTTTCCATGCTACGAACCCCTACAAACAGTGCTAGAAAATAGCTTGACGGTGAGGTAAAGACTAAAGGCAACAAGAAGGAAGCAAGCAAACATGCAATAGATCTAGTAGCAAACGGTGTTTCAATGCTTAGAAATAAGGCCTAGGGATCATACTTTCACTAGTGAACACTCTCTCATATAAATATCCTCTCTTCATGATACTACTCTTAACTACTCTCCGGTTGGACACTCTAATCCATGGTAGGGCTACAACAGCACACCTCAAAGTCCGCCTTCCCCAATCTAGATAACCCCACACTATCACCTTGAGCGCTAGATGGTTCCAACAAACACCACAATTTCATAGAGACATCCAACTCCAAATATAACTCATAACAAATATTCAATCTAGTCAAAGTGCCACACACGGTATGCACGCTGTCACTTTCACACACGTGGGGAAAAGCATAGATCTATTAAAGCACAAAGAGTATTTATGTAGACTCAAACCTAAGTGCCACCATGGCGTGCACGCTGTCACTTTCACACACATGGGGAGAGCAGAGATCTATTAAAGCACTTGAGTAACAAGGTAGATCTACTTGATTACAAAGCTCATGATCACAATATGACCATGCACAGAGAGAGATGAACACATAGCTACCGGTAGAGCCCTTAGCCTCGAGGAAGAACTACTCCCTCCTCATCATGGGAATCAGCAATGGTGATGGAGATGGTGGTGGAGATCGATGGAGATGGCTCCGGGGGCACTTCCCCGTCCCGGCAGGATGCCGGAACAAAGACTTTCTGTCCCCCGAATCTCCCCTTCGGTGGCGGTGGCGCAACGGAACTTTTTCTGGAAGTATGATGGATTATTTAGGGTTTTCCCCGGGAGCTTCTTATAGGCGAAGGAGGCAAGGCTGGGAGGCGGCCAGGGGCCCCACACCCTACCTAGGCATGGGGTAGGGCCCACCCGCGCCTAGGGGGTGTGGTGTCCCTGGATCACCTCTCCGTCTCCCCTCTGGACTTCGTGACGCCCACGGTAAAATATTGACTTTGGATTTTGTCCCGTCCAATTCCGAGAATATTAATTTTCTGCCTTTCTAGAACCAGAAACAGAAGAAAACAGGCAACTGACACTGTGGCAGATTGTTAATAGGTTAGTTCCAGAATATATATAAAAACACCTCAAAGTATAGACAAAGCAAAGCAAAGTAGATAGTAAACAAGCATGGAGCATCAAAAATTATAGATACGTTTCCGACGTATCAAACACCTCATAATAAGACATATGTATCAATGAATAGAGGAAAATTATGATATAGAATGGTGATGCAAATTGGACGTATCAACTCCCCCCAAGCTTAGACCTTCGCTTGTCCCCAAGCAAACACTAAGCTCAGTAAACATGTCCACATGTTTATGGAGTGAAGTGTCGATAAAAAGAATACGGACAAGAAGCATCACACTTACCATTATACAACTCATAGAAGAAAGCAAATCACCATTATATAACTTAGCTTGCAATAAGTACATGAGTCACAATAGAGATGCATAAAGATAAATCATAATTGTAATTGGCAAACTTTGTTCTTGGTCAGAGAACAACTGGCAAACAGTTTCACAAAAGGCTTTTTGTAGAAGTCTTCAAAACAGCAGTACTCTTTGCTCAAAAAGGTTTTTCACAATGAAGGCTTTCTTTGTCGAAAACATATCTATAATTTTTGATGTTCCATGCCTGTTTAATATCTACTTTGCTTTTCTTTGTCTACACTTTGTGGTGTTTTATATGTTTTTTGGTACTAACCTATTAACATGCCAAAGTGCTAGTTGTCTGTTTTCTTCTGTTTTTGGTTCTAGAAAGGCAAAAAATCAATATTCTTGGAATTGGACGGGACAAAATCCAAAGTTAATATATTACCGTGGGGAACACGAAGCCGGAATACGAGACAGAGGAGAGTCACCGAGGGGCACACCCCCTGGCCGCACGGGTGGGCCCACCACGCACCTGGGGGGGTGGCCACCCTGGCGACCCCATGCCTTGCCTCTTCGCCTATAAAGACCCCCCGATGCCTATGTAGGGGTTCGTAGCATGGAAAACAAAAATTTTCTATCGCATACAAACAAACAAGCCAAGATCTATCTACTAGATTGTAGCAACGAGTCGATGGAATAACTCACCCTCGAAGATTCCAAAGTGTTTAACGAGAGCAGATTCTCGTGGGTGATGTAGTCGTACTCTTTCCGATCTCAAGATCGTGTAGACGATCCTTCCGGCGCCACGTTCCAGCAGCGCCCCCGCAGTCGGTCACACGTTCGGTACTCGACGAAGACCTTCCTCTCCCTTGTTCCAGCAGGCAGCGGAGGTTGTAGCACTCTCCTCGCGATTCCGGCAGCACAACGGCGTGGTACCGGAAGTAGAGGGGAGATCCCGCAGGGCTTCGCCTTAAGCCGGTGCGAGTATGGTGGAGCTTATGAGAGAGGCTATTAGTGGTCTAGTAATTAGACACACCAATTAGAGGGCTCTAAACCAATTAGAAGGCTCTAAACCAAAATAGCTCTAAACCGGGGTTTAGATCTAGGGTTTAGTTTAGAGGGTAGGAACTAGTAGTGTGTAGAGAGGGGAGCCCTGCCCCTCCCTTTATAGGTGGGAGGGCCGGCGGCCAAGGGGAGGAGTTCCTCCCCAACTCGGCCTTGGGAGGTGCGCCGGCCAAGGGGAGGAACCCTCCTCCAACTCGGCCTCCACCTCTCCTCCTCTTTCTCCTCTTTCCGAAAACTGGCAGTTTGACCGAAAACTGGCAGTTTGACTTTTTCAATTAGGATTTGAATTAACCCTTTATTTCGGACAGCGAGAACACTTAGTACATGATGCAATCATTCCAACATGCAATGACACATTCATGTACCCCTTCCCCCCCGGAGTGCCGGACATTCCGGGACCTTCTAGAATGTTCCCGATGAAAACACCGGAATCATTCCCGAACTCCGAAACGGGACTTTCCTTATATGAATCTTATTCTCCGGACCATTCCGGATCACCTCGTGATATCCCGGATCCCATCCGAGACTCCGAACAACATTCGGTCTCTTTCTCATAATACCATAACTACTCAAACAACGTCGAATCCTTAAGTGTGTCTCCCTACGGTTCGTGAATTATGCAGACATGATCGAGACACTTCTCCGAACAATAACCAATAGAGGAATCTGGAAATTCATATGGCTCCCACATATTTCTACGATTACTTTGCGATCGAATGAACCACTTACATACGATACCAATTTCCCTTTGTCTCACGATATGTTACTTATCCGAGGTTATGATCTTCGGTATCTCTGCATACCCAGTTCAACCTCGTTACTGATAAGTACTCTTTTCTCGTTCCCGTGATATGTGATCCCTTGTGACCCAGTCACATGCTTGCAAGCTAATTGGATGACATTTCACCGAGAGGGCCCAGAGAATATCTATCCGTCATGTGGATGGACAAATCCCACTCTTGATCCATGTGTTTCAACCAATACTTTCCGAACACTCAATACCACCTTTATAGCCACCCTGTTACGGTGTGGTGTTTGATGACATCAAAGCATCCATCCAGTAAAGGTGATATGCATGATCTCATGGTCGAAGGAATTAGGTTACTATGTATCAGAAAGCATATAGCAATTGAACTATTGAAATGACTTGATCTTTATGCTACGCTTATCTATAGGAGTATGTCCACCATATCATTCTCCTAACGATATGATCTTGTTGTTGATAACATCTCAATGTTCATGACAAAGAAACCACATCATCAATCAACCAACAAGCTAGTGAAGTATAGAGGCTATACTAGGGACTTCAAATTAAGTTTACAATTCACACAAGTATTAATGGTTTCCTTGTTAATACTATTATAGCATGAATGCAAACATTTATCATAAACACAAAGATATAATAATAACTATATTTATTATTGCCTCTAGGGCATATCTCCAACAGTCTCCCACTTGCACTAGAGTCATCTAATCTAGATTACATGGTAATATACCGAACACCCATGGCAGTTTGGTGTTGGTCATGTTTTGCCCTCGGGAGAGGTTTAGTCAACGGATCCGCCACATTCAGATCTGTGTGTACTTTGCAAATCTTTATATCCCCATCCTGGATATGTTCTCGAATAGCGTGAAAACGTAGCTTGATATGCTTCAGCTTCTTGTGTGACCTTGGTTCTTGCGCATTGGCTATGGCGCCCATGTTATCACAGTAGATAGACATTGGGTCCAGCGCACTAGGAACCACACCCAGCTCTGTAATGAACTCTTTCATCCATATCGCTTCTTGTGAAGCCTCCGAAGCAGCCATGTATTCCGATTCAGTTGAAGATCTCGCCACAACACTTTGCTTTGCACTCCTCCAGCTAACTGCTGCACCATTCAAAATAAATACGTATCCAGATTGTGATTTAGAATCATCCGGATCAGTGTTCCAACTAACATCGGTGTAACCATTAACAACGAGCTGTTCATCACCTCCATAAGAAAGAACCATATCCTTAGTTCTTCTCAAGTACTTAAGGATGTTTTTGACCGCTGTCCAATGATCCACTCCTGGATCACTTTGATATCTGCTAGTTAAACTAACAGCATATGCAATGTCGGGTCTAGTACATAGCATGGCATACATTAGAGATCCTATGGCTGAGGCATAGGGAGTCTTACTCATCCTTTCTCTATCTTCTGCCGATGTCGGACTTTGAGTTTTACTCAAGGTCGTATTGGGCAACATGGGCAAGAACCCTTTCTTGCTATCTTCCATTCCAAACCTCTTTAGAACTTTGTCCAAATATGTACTTTGTGACAATGATATTTGGCGTTTCGATCTATCTCTATAAATCTTTATGCCTAATATGTAAGCTGCTTCGCCAAGATCCTTCATTGAAAAACTATTATTCAAATATTCCTTGACACTATTAAGAAGGTCTACATCATTCCCGATCAACAATATGTCATCCACATACAGTATTAAGAATGCTACAGAGCTCCCACTCACTTTCTTGTAAATACAAGCTTCTCCATAAGTTTGTATAAAACCAAAACTTTTGATTACCTTATCAAAACGTTGATTCCAACTTCGGGATGCTTGCTTCAATCCATAGATGGACCGTTGAAGCTTGCATACCTTGTTAGCATCTTTAGGATCGACAAAACCTTTGGGTTGCATCATATACAACTCTTCATCAATGTCTCCATTGAGGAATGCTGTTTTGACATCCATCTGCCATATCTCATAATCATAATATGCAGCGATTGCTAACATAATCCTCACAGACTTTAGCTTCGCTACTGGTGAGAAAGTCTCATCGTAGTCAACTCCTTGAATTTGTCGAAACCCTTTTGCGACAAGTCGAGCTTTATAGACAGTAACATTACCATCAGCATCTGTTTTCTTCTTGAAAATCCATTTGTTCTCGACAGCCTTCCGGCCATCCGGTAAGTCCACCAAAGTCCATACTTGGTTTTCGTACATGGATCCAATCTCGGATTTCATGGCTTCTTGCCATTTATTGGAATCTGGGCTCATCATCGCTTCCTCATATGTCTCGGGGTCATCGGTGTTGTCCACCAACATGACATTCATAACGGAATCATACCAATCTGGAGTGGTACGAGTTCTCGTTGACCTCCGAGGCTCTGTAGCAACTTCAACCGAAGTTTCATGATCACTATCATTAGCTTCCTCTCTTATTGGTGCAGGCACCACAGGAACTTCTTCCGGTGCTGCGCTACTCGCAATTTCGAGAGAAGGTTCGACAACCTCGTCGAGTTCTACTTTCCTTCCAGTCACTTCTTTCGAGAGAAATTCCTTCTCTAGAAAGGATCCATTCTTGGCAACGAAGATTTTGCCTTCGGATCTATGATAGAAGGTATACCCAATAGTTTCCTTTGGGTATCCTATGAAGACGCATTTTTCCGCTTTGGGTTCAAGCTTGTCCGGCTGTAACTTCTTTACATAGGCTTCGCATCCCCAAACTTTAAGGAACGACAATTTAGGTTTCTTCCCAAACCATAATTCATACGGTGTCGTTTCAACGGATTTAGATGGTGCCCTATTTAAAGTGAATGCGGCTGTTTCTAATGCATAACCCCAAAATGATAGCGGTAAATCTGTAAGTGACATCATAGAACGAACCATATCTAAGAGAGTTCGATTACGACGTTCGGACACACCATTACGCTGTGGTGTTCCCGGCGGTGTCAATTGTGAAAGTATTCCGCACTTCTTTAAATGCTCGCCAAACTCGTAACTTAGATATTCACCTCCACGATCAGAACGTAGAAATTTAATCTTCTTGTTACGTTGATTCTCTACCTCACTTTTAAACTCCTTAAACTTCTCGAAAGTTTCGGACTTATGTTTCATGAAATAGATATACCCATATCTACTCAAATCATCCGTGAAGGTAAGAACATAACGATAACCACCGCGCGATGCTACACTCATTGGACCACACACATCGGTATGTATGATTTCCAATAAGTCCGTAGCTCGCTCCATTATACCAGAAAATGGAGTCTTAGTCATTTTACCCATCAGACATGCTTCGCATCTTTCAAGTGATTCAAAATCAAGTGATTCAAGAAGTCCATCGGAATGGAGTTTCTTCATACGTTTCACTCCAATGTGACCAAGACGACAGTGCCACATATAGGTCGAATTATCGCTTGATTTCAAACGTTTAGCTTCAATGTTATTAAGATGTGTATTTCTACTATCGAGATTCAATAAGAATAGACCATCTATCAAAGGTGCATGTGCGTAAAACATATTACTCATATAAATCGAACAACCATTATTCTCTGATTTAAACAAGTAACCGTCTCGCAATAAACAAGATCCCGATATAATGTTCATGCTCAACGCAGGCACCAAATAACAATTATTTAAGTATAAAACTAATCCCGATGGTAGATGAAGAGGTAGCGTGCCGACCGCGATCACATCAACCTTTGATCCGTTTCCCACACGCATCGACACCTCGTTCTTCGCTAGCTTCCGTTTATTCTGCAGCTCCTGTTTCGAGTTACAAATATGAGCAACCGAACCAGTATCAAATACCCAGGCACTACTACGAATACTAGTGAGATACACATCAATAACATGTATATCAAATATACCTTTCTTCTTGATGTTGCCGTTCTTCAAATCCGCCAAGTACTTTGGGCAATTCCGCTTCCAGTGACCTTCTCCCTTGCAGTAAAAGCACTCAGTTTCAGGCTTAGGTCCAGCCTTGGTCTTCTTCGTTGGCATGGTAACTTTCTTACCACCCTTCTTGAAGTGTCCCTTTTGCTTAGACTTGCCTTTCTTGAATTTGGTGGTCTTATTGACCATCAACACTTGGTGCTCTTTCTTGATCTCCACTTCTGCAGATTTTAACATAGCAAATAGTTCTGGCAACTCTTTGTTCATGTTCTGCATGTTGTAGTTCATCACAAAGTTCTTGTAACTTGGTGGTAGTGATTGGAGGATGCGGTAAACTCCCAAAGTATTAGGAATCACTATACCCAAACTTTGAAGTTTATTTGCGTGCCCAGACATCTTAAGCACATGCTCACTGACGGAGCTACCCTCTTCCATCTTGCAGTTAAAGAACTTTTCAGAAGCTTCATAACTTTCAATTGCCGCATGAGTCTCAAAAATTAATTTGAGATCCTCGACAATATCATATGGATCTGACTCTTCAAACCTTTTCTGAAGCTCCGATTCTAAACCATACAAGATAGCACACTGAACTATGGAGTACTGATTCTTCCGAGCGAGGTAAACATTCTTTACTTCATCGGTAGCATCAGCTGCAGGTGGGTCACCTAGCGGTGCATCCAGCACATAGGTCAAATTACCAGCTGTGAGGACAATCCTCAAATTGCGGAACCAATCCGCGAAGTTGCTTCCATTGTTTTTCAACTTTTCTTTCTCTAGGAACGCATTAAAATTGATGGTAGGGGCTGCCATTGATCTACAACATATTTGCAATAGTTTAGACTAAGTTTATGACAAATTGAGTTCAAATTAATTAATGAAATTAAACTAGGTGAACTCCCACTCAAAACAACATCCCTCACATTGTTTTAGTGATCACACGAACCAAAACTACTATATCAACACCGATCATCACGAGAGCCGATATAGTTTTAATGGCGAACAATCATCATGTTCATCATATCTACTATATGATTCATGCTTTGCCTTTCGGCGATCCGTGTTCCTGAGGCCATGTCTGTACATGCTAGGCTCGTCAAGATCAAACCTTAGTTACCGCATAAGCAAATCTGGCTTGCTTACGTTGTATTCACCCGCGGAATCAAAGACACCCGATCATCACGTGGTGCTTCGAAGCAACAAGCTTTGGCAACGGTGCATACTAAGGGTGAACACTTCAGAACTTGAAATTTATGTGCATGAGGGATCATCTTATAATGCTACCGTCGTCTACTAAGCAATACAAGATGCATAAAGGATTAACATCACATGCAATTCATAATATGTGATATGATATGGCCTTTCTTCTTTGTGCTTCCGATCTCCATCTTCAAGCACGAATATGATCTCCATCATCACCGGCATAGCATCAAGGTCAATGACGCTTCTTCATGGTTGTCGTCCACCAGCTTCAACTATTACAACTATTTTGAATAGACACGCAGGTCTTAACAGAAATTAAAGACAACCATATGGCTCCTGCCGGTTGCCAACTTACAATAAGGAACATTGCATACATCAAATATAATCACAATCATGGCCATATCACATCACTGCACACCCCTGCAAAACAAAGTTAGACGCTTCTACTTTCTTTGCATATTTTACGTGGTTTGGGGCTTTCCATAAGTGTCGTTCTAACCTACGAACAAGAACCACAACATTGATACTAGCATTGTTGATTACCCGTTGTAAATTGGATCTTTACTATGCTAGGAGAAACAGGCACCCGCAAAGCCACTTATGCAATACAAGTTGCATGTTAAGCGTGGAGCAAGTCTCATGAACGATGTCATGTAAGGTTAGCCCGGGCCGCTTCATCCCAACATACCGCAAGATGCAAAGTACACAAAAAGCAATCTACAATAAAAGCATCAACGCCCACAATGACCATTGTGTTCTACTCGTGCAACAGATCTACATATAGACACGGCTCTGATACCACTGTAGGGGTTCGTAGCATGGAAAACAAAAATTTTCTATCGCATACAAACAAACAAGCCAAGATCTATCTACTAGATTGTAGCAACGAGTCGATGGAATAACTCACCCTCGAAGATTCCAAAGTGTTTAACGAGAGCAGATTCTCGTGGGTGATGTAGTCGTACTCTTTCCGATCTCAAGATCGTGTAGACGATCCTTCCGGCGCCACGTTCCAGCAGCGCCCCCGCAGTCGGTCACACGTTCGGTACTCGACGAAGACCTTCCTCTCCCTTGTTCCAGCAGGCAGCGGAGGTTGTAGCACTCTCCTCGCGATTCCGGCAGCACAACGGCGTGGTACCGGAAGTAGAGGGGAGATCCCGCAGGGCTTCGCCTTAAGCCGGTGCGAGTATGGTGGAGCTTATGAGAGAGGCTATTAGTGGTCTAGTAATTAGACACACCAATTAGAGGGCTCTAAACCAATTAGAAGGCTCTAAACCAAAATAGCTCTAAACCGGGGTTTAGATCTAGGGTTTAGTTTAGAGGGTAGGAACTAGTAGTGTGTAGAGAGGGGAGCCCTGCCCCTCCCTTTATAGGTGGGAGGGCCGGCGGCCAAGGGGAGGAGTTCCTCCCCAACTCGGCCTTGGGAGGTGCGCCGGCCAAGGGGAGGAACCCTCCTCCAACTCGGCCTCCACCTCTCCTCCTCTTTCTCCTCTTTCCGAAAACTGGCAGTTTGACCGAAAACTGGCAGTTTGACTTTTTCAATTAGGATTTGAATTAACCCTTTATTTCGGACAGCGAGAACACTTAGTACATGATGCAATCATTCCAACATGCAATGACACATTCATGTACCCCTTCCCCCCCGGAGTGCCGGACATTCCGGGACCTTCTAGAATGTTCCCGATGAAAACACCGGAATCATTCCCGAACTCCGAAACGGGACTTTCCTTATATGAATCTTATTCTCCGGACCATTCCGGATCACCTCGTGATATCCCGGATCCCATCCGAGACTCCGAACAACATTCGGTCTCTTTCTCATAATACCATAACTACTCAAACAACGTCGAATCCTTAAGTGTGTCTCCCTACGGTTCGTGAATTATGCAGACATGATCGAGACACTTCTCCGAACAATAACCAATAGAGGAATCTGGAAATTCATATGGCTCCCACATATTTCTACGATTACTTTGCGATCGAATGAACCACTTACATACGATACCAATTTCCCTTTGTCTCACGATATGTTACTTATCCGAGGTTATGATCTTCGGTATCTCTGCATACCCAGTTCAACCTCGTTACTGATAAGTACTCTTTTCTCGTTCCCGTGATATGTGATCCCTTGTGACCCAGTCACATGCTTGCAAGCTAATTGGATGACATTTCACCGAGAGGGCCCAGAGAATATCTATCCGTCATGTGGATGGACAAATCCCACTCTTGATCCATGTGTTTCAACCAATACTTTCCGAACACTCAATACCACCTTTATAGCCACCCTGTTACGGTGTGGTGTTTGATGACATCAAAGCATCCATCCAGTAAAGGTGATATGCATGATCTCATGGTCGAAGGAATTAGGTTACTATGTATCAGAAAGCATATAGCAATTGAACTATTGAAATGACTTGATCTTTATGCTACGCTTATCTATAGGAGTATGTCCACCATATCATTCTCCTAACGATATGATCTTGTTGTTGATAACATCTCAATGTTCATGACAAAGAAACCACATCATCAATCAACCAACAAGCTAGTGAAGTATAGAGGCTATACTAGGGACTTCAAATTAAGTTTACAATTCACACAAGTATTAATGGTTTCCTTGTTAATACTATTATAGCATGAATGCAAACATTTATCATAAACACAAAGATATAATAATAACTATATTTATTATTGCCTCTAGGGCATATCTCCAACAGCCTAAACCCTAAGTACCCGATCAATATTCCACGAAATCGTCTGTAGCCGCCGCCACCATCGTCCCTAGATGGGGGGTCTGAATCTCTTCCCGGCACCCTATGGAGGGGAGATCATCCCGGAGGCCTTCTTCTTCATCATGCCAGCCTCTGGTATGAAGCATGAGTAGTTCCACCTTGGACTACGGGTCCATGTAGTAGCTAGATGGTTGTATCTCCTCCTTTGTGCTATCATGTTTAGATCTTGAGATATCATCTATTTGTAATCATGCATGTTGTGTTTGCGGAAATCCGATGGATATTGAGATTACTATGTCAGATTGATTAATGGTTTTGTCTTATTGATTCTATCATGTCTGTGTTGTTTGAGATCTTGCATACTCTCCGTTTCTAGTAGCTATCTTGGCCAAGTAGATGCTAGTGACTCCAAGAGGGGGTATTTATGCTCGATAGTGGGTTCATGCCTCTATTTAATCTAAGGGAAGTGATAGAAATCTCTAAGGTTGTAGATGTTCTATTGCCACTAGGGAGAAAATAATGGTCTCTTGTTCATGGAACAAGTGGATTGTTTACCTTACACATTTTGCTTAAAGCAGTTATCTGTTGCTTGCAACTTAATACTGGAGGGGGTTCAGATGATAACCCGAAGGTGGATTTCTAGTCATAGATGCAGTTGGATGGTGGTTATCTTGTTGTATTGCCCAATCGAATCTCATAGGATCATGAATGTCTAGTATTGCATTGTTTTGCCTTGCTCAGTCCTGTCAATTGTCATGCTGTAATTTTGTTACCCAGCATGTCATGTTTGTTTATCTAAGGAGAACACCTCTAGTGAACTATGGACCCCGGTCCAATCTTTACCATTGATACATCTTCCACTATTGCTTGTTGCAAACCACTATTACCTTCCACACCATACAGTTAATCCTTTGTTACAGCAAACCGGTGAGATTGATAACCTCACTATTCATTGGGGCAAAGTCTTGAGTTTGTTTTGTGCAGATCTCCAAGTTGCTAGCAACACCTTTGAGTCGTTCCCTTCCTCCTACTGGTTCGATAACCTCGGTTTCTTACTGAGGTAAAACTTGCTGTTGTGCTCATCACACCTTGCTCTTGGGGTCTCCCAACAAGGCCTCAAGCACGCCCATCATCAAGATTTTTCTAGCGCCATTTCCGGGGAGGCTAAGGACGTCTTCACAAGGGTAGTCCTTCACAACCTTTCTCTTTACTTTGTTTTGGTTTTGCTTAATTTATTTTGCTTGGTTTTGTTTGCCTCTTTTTATTAAAAACTCCAAAAAAATAGTTTAGTTTGGTTTGCTTTCTCTTATAAAAAACACAAAAAATAGTTCCTACTCTAGTTGCTGGTCTATTATTGCCTTGCTTTGTCATCCTTTCTGTCAATGGATGGTTTCTTTGAAACTAGTTCTTATTGGCAAGGTGGGTTCACGGAAGAAGAAAAGAATTATTATAAGGAACACCGTTTGTCACAAAAAAGGGAAACACTTATGGGAACAAATTGATAAACTGAATACTATTTCTAGAGAGGTGTGCTCTACTTATAATGCTACTTATTGCTTTGATAAATCTTGTTGCTATAGGAGGTATAAACATCTACTTTTCAATGTGATTATAATGATAATGTTAACATATCTTCTTATGTTAAAGGAAATTATGACTTTTATGATGTGGAACAAATTGAATAATTTATTGCCTTCAAGGGTGCATTTGAACTTGCCAGTTTGCTTGAAAATACTGATGATGCACCATATGAATATGAGGTTTATGAGATACTTAAATTTTGCTTTGATAATTACAGGCAAGAAAATGGCTATATTCTTGAGTATTTTAATAGGTGCTTTCCACAAACGGAAGAGACTAATGCCTTGCAGGAGCCTATGGAAGACGAAATTGCTGAACCTGAAAGCTCATTAGATGAAAAAGAGGAGGAGAGTGATGGTCAAGAGGACGAATAATGGATCTACCCATGCCTACCTTCTAATGAGAGTAACTCTTTACCTCTTACATTATTTGATTGTCCCCCATGCTTACCAAAGGAGGATGAATGTTATGTTCCTGTGGATTGTTTTGAAATATCTGCTATGGGTAAAACTTGTGATTATGCTCCTGTTATGAATGGTACTAAAGATTTTTTCTTATAAAATGTTTATGATAAAGCTCTAGATGATGGTCCTATATTGAATGATCAGTCACCTTGTTATAAAATTGTTAAAAGTGGGTTTGAAGGTTTTAATACCACTATTTTTGAGATTGATAGAAAATATCTGTTTGTAGATCCTAAAAAGCATTCCTTATGTGATAGTTATATTGTTGAGTTTATTCATGATGCTACTGAAAATTATTATGAGAGAGGAAAATATGGTTGTAGAAGTTTTCATGGTACTGAAACACCTCTCTATGTGCTGAAAGTTTTGAAGTTGCTCTTGTTTTATCTATCCATTCTTGTTACTAAGTGCTTCTTTGATTTATTTTCTTACAATATTCCTATGCATAGGAAGTGGGTTAGACTTAAATGTGTTTTGAATTTGCTTCTTGATGCTCTCTTTTACTCCAACTCATATTTCTTATGTGAGCATCTTCTAAACTATTGTGCCTAACTTAAAGGCGTTAAAGAAAAGTACTTGTTGGGAGATAACCCAAGAGTTTCATTGAATATTGGAAGTTATTACTTAAGTAATGACCTCTCCTTATCCTTTTTTGTTTGCTTTTTGTGCGAAGAATGACCTCTAATGAGAGGGAAGTAAGATTTGGGGAGTTGCTGTCCCGAAACAGATTTTTGTGCTCCACCATAAAAATTCGTGAGGATTCTTTGTAAGTCTAATTGAGATGATATTTTGCGAATAAATCTCTCAGTATGTTAAATAAATTTCGTTAGTTCAACACTTTTTTATTTGAGCAACAGAAGGTCTTCGAAAAAATCAGTTTCTACCTGCTGGTCTGTTTTGACAGATTTCTGCCATTATTTGCATTTGCTTCTTATTGATTTATTTTTGGGTACTTTTTGGGAAATTGAAATTTTTGAGGGAATCACTACAGTATCTTGTGTTTTTAGTGAAAGTTTTTTTGTTCTAAAGCGAAACCAAAGGTCTATTATCTTTTGAATACACTAATGTTGCTAATGAAGATTGTGTGAAGTTTTGTATGAAGGAAAATTTTTAGGTGTAGAGAGAGAATGATGTAATGAGATGAAGAATGGACAAAAACTCAAGCTTAGGGATGCCACCCCGTGTCACCCCAATAAATATTCAAGAGGTACAAGCGTCAAAGCTTGGATATGCCCAAGGCATCCCCTTCTTCATCAATAAAAAGCTCAGGTCTTTCTAGACACTTCGTTTTTATTGTTTCATGCACTGTTGTGTTGTTCTTGGAGCGTCTTAGTTTTTGCTTAGTTTGCTTGAATAAAGTAGTTTGGACCCCCGTTCTTGCTGTGTTTTTGCAAAAAAAGTTGATTGGTGTTGGAGAGGAGTAAAAAGTCCTTGCTTGAATAGTACAAGAGGAGCTTGCTTTGACTGTGACTTAGACTTTATCATGTCATGCTAGGTGTTGTTTTGACCTTATGATTAGTGATTATTGCTGTAGCATGACTTGTTCCAAACAATTGGGATTTCTTAGTGTGCCTTTAAGGAATCATGCATTGTTTTAGCATACAAAAGCATAGTATTGTGGTATTCTCCTTTGATGCTTTGTTTGGGTTGACTTGGCACATGCTCACACCATGTTATGACTATGAACAAGTCACCATAGCCTCTATGATCATCTAGTCCTTGACTTTTAGTACCACTTTGTGCTTTGATTAGTAATGTTTTGTCGCTCTACATGATTATGGCCATTATTGCTCTCTTAGTTGGTTGCTCCCAGTCTTTTACTAGCCTCCACTTGTATGAGTAAGCTCTACTCATGCATCCAACTCCCAAGAAACTAATTTATTCCAAAGTTTCCACTATAAATTCCTATTCATGGTGTGTTACACCATTCCAAGTATATTCTTGTTTTCATCTATCTTCCAATTAAAAAGTATTTTGTTATGTGAAAACTTAGTGATTAATGCTCTCACAAACTTGATGGAACACTTTATATTTCTTTCCCCTAATAAACTTGAACCATTGTGTCATCTATGTTGTATATGCTTGCACTTATACGTTGGAATTAGCAGAACCGTGATGTCACGGGAAACGCTTTCAACATTGCACTTGTACTTTGTACACGGTTGATATCATGCTCTTTTGTCTATGGATGTCGCCAGTGTGAAATAAAAGGGGAGCTTGTAAGTCCATGGAGTTATGTATGTGTGTTAGAGAAACGCCTGGGCCGCTAGCCTAAGCCATGCCTAATCTTGGTGGAAACTTGCAGCATCACCATAATGACATCTATGAAGCTTTGTTCTTATAAAAAAAAGAGACATTGAAAAGAGGAAATAGAGAAAAAAGCACCATATTCCCATGGTAATTAAGAAGATTGCTGAGATGCTCATTGTCTGCTTACCTTGTCATTTTGATTATGGGATAGCTCCTGTATCATGTGCAAGGGGTACCCCGTTGGTGGTTCTCTATGATACACATGTACTTACTATGACAAGAACTTACATGTGACTAAATTTGAGTAGCATGAGGAGCGGCCCTCGTATTCAAGGGACATGAGATTGCCAACTTATACTTTGTCAAGTATATACTCCATAGTTTGTTCACTTTAACCTTAATCACTTCAAGATGCTTATGATAGGGGCAATGAGAGATGAAAGCTAACAAGTACCATAATTTTTGGAAGCTCTTTATGAGACTTGAAATCCCCGCTTCCCTTTGAAGGTCCTTTCTTCCACCATTATATTGAGTCTCCACCTTCTACCTCTAGGCACTAGTTAAGAGAGCAGAGTTGCCATTCTTAGTTCTATGTGCATTATCCCAAAACTTATTGATTGATGCTTATTGTTAATATTACTTGTTCTTGTGCTATTTGTATCTAGTCACTCTTATGAACTTTGAAGGTGTCCTATGCATCTATTTGCTACTCCATGAGGGACAAGGTGAATGCCACTATGCCATGTTTTCTGTATGTGAAACAAACAAACATTTTTCAATGCATGTTATTCATGATCTTTGTTTGTAGCCTTTCATGTTGCATGCATTGTTACTTTGTATTACTGTTAGAACTCCGTCTTTCATGCTCATGTTTAGAGTTCTTTGATCCCAGCTTTCAATGCTTGCAAATGGTTTGATCTTGATTTTGATGGTGCATGCCACGTAAAAAAATATTCTTTTTATGACTTATCTACTCGAGGACAAGAAGGAGTTAAGCTTGGGGATGCTTGATACGTCAGAAACGTATCTATAAATTTTATGTTCCATGCTTGTTTAGTATCTACTTTGCTTTGTCTACACTTTGAGGTGTTTTTATATGTTTTCTAGAACTAGCCTATTAACAAGATGCCACAGTGCCAGTTGCCTATTTTTTCTGTTTTTGGTTCCAGAAAGGCAGAAAATCAATATTCTCGGAATTGGACGGGGCAAAAGCCAAACTCAAACACAAAGCCAAAATACGAGACGCATGAGAGTCACCAGGGGTCCACACCCCCTGGTCGTACGGGTGGGCCCACCCCGTGTCTGGGGGGGGGTGCAGTCACCCTGGCGACCCCCCTGCCTCGCCTCTTCGCCTATAAAGACCCCCTGATGCCTAAACCCAAAGTACCCAATCAATATTCCATGAAACCGTCTTTAGCCGCCGCCACTATCGTCCCTAGATCGGGGGGATCTAATGCTCTTCTCGGCACCCTGCCGGAGGGGAGATCATCCCAGAGGCCTTCTTCTTCATCATGCCAGCCTTCGGTATGAAGAGTGAGTAGTTCCACCTTGGACTACGGGTCCATTTAGTAGATAGATGGTTGTATCTCCTCGTTTGTGCTATCATGTTTAGATCTTGTCAGCTCCGTTCATGATCAAGATCTCATCTATTTGTAAGCATGCATGTTGTGTTTGTGGGGATCCGATGGATATTGAGATTATTATGTCAGATTGATTTATGGTTTTGTCTTATTGATTCTATCATGTCTGTGTTGTTTGAGATCTTGCATGCTCTCCGTTTCTAGTAGCTATCTTGGCCAAGTAGATGCTAGTGACTCCAAGAGGGGGTATCTATGCTTGATAGTGGGTTCATGCCTCTATTTAATCTAAAGGAAGTGATAGAAATCTCTAAGGTTGTAGATGTGCTATTGCCACTAGGGAGAAAACAACGGTCTCTTGTTCATGGAACAAGTGGATTGTTTACCTTGCACACTTTGCTTAAAGCAGTTATCTGTTGCTTGCAACTTAATACTGGAGGGGATTCAGATGATAACCCGAAGGTGGATTTCTAGTCATAGATGCAGTTGGATGGCGGTCTATGTATCTTGTTGAATTGCCCAATCGAATCTCATAGGATCATGAATCTCTAGTATTACATTGTTTTTCCTTGCTCAGTCCTGTCAATTGCCCTGCTGTAATTTATTTACCCAGCATGCCATGCTTGTTTATCTAAGGAGAACACCTCGAGTGAACTATGGACCCCGATCCAATCTTTACCATTGATACATCTTCCACTGTTACTTGTTGCAAACCACTATTACCTTCCACACCATACAGTTAATCCTTTGTTACAGCAAACCGGTGAGATTGACAGCCTCACTGTTCGTTGGGTCAAAGTCTTGAGTTTGTGTTGTGCAAGTCTCCAAGTTGCTAGCAACACCTTTGAGTCGTTTCCTTCCTCCTACTAGTTCGATAACCTCGGTTTCTTACTGAGGGAAAAATTGCTGCTATGCTCATCCACCTTGCTCTTGGAGTCTCCCAACAAGGCGTCAAACACACCCATCATCAAACCTATATCTCCTCTTCCCAATAGTGTATTGGCGAGGAACAAGGCAAAGTAGCGAATTGTCGGGTTCTGGATGGTGGACATCTTCTTCTGGTAGAAGTCCCTGTCACCGTTAACAGAAATAACTTTCCAAGTTTCTCCACTTGAGACGCTATTTAAATTTGTAACCGTTGACTCCCCAGTGTTAGGGAATCCAAAAGCTTCACAAAATCATTGGAAAGTTATTTGATATGGCTGCTGGTGTATAGTGAAGCTCACCGTTCATGCATTACCTTTTTCCTTGTGGTCATCGTAGAAGGATGCGAGGAACTCAAAGTGAGCTCAATGTAGGTGTGGTGGCTTGCGTAGGCGAGGAGTGATAGCCATGCATTTGCATATATGAGGTCGAAGTCCGCCCTCAACCCTGCCGCGGTGAGAAAGCCATCATCGGCCCAACATGTGGGCATCACCTTCCTTGATGAAATCATGTCATACTTGTTGTCGAACTCAGTCCGGGCCCTTGAGCCCTCGCCACGTTGGCGCTTGCTCTTGCGTAAAATTCTACCGAGCTTGTTCATCTTGAGGCACTGAAAATTTTCAATATAAAACCTTAGGCATATGGTTTCTACATGATATATGAACGATTCTACATGGAGGAATTAAATCCTAACGTGAGAAATCAAAAAGGAAAACCAAAGAAGCTTGAGTTCATCCACTAAATCAATGTGAGGATTTAAACCATGGAATTCTGAAAATAAAGCATGTATAGGGAGAGAAACATACCGATCTGTTGATTCCCCAACTCAAACGAACGAAATCCGCGAAGAATGAAGAGTTTTAGGTGGGTTTTGAGAGGTTTGGAGAGAGAGAATATAAGAGAAATAATAGGGAGCGGAGGAACCCTAGCCAGCCCCAAGGCGATTAAGTGGTTGCGCCGAACTATACGGCGGGAGCTATACAGGCGGGATAAATAGCTCCTGCTGTATAGTTGTGGCGGCGGCGAGATTTAGGGTTTCCCCACGCCATATCACAACTATACGGACGCAACTATACGGCCGGAACAAAATGGTCCCGCCGCATAGTTGGTCGTTAAACTTTCTGTACCCGAGACCCCATTTTTGAGAAATTTGTCGATAACTATATGGCCGCAACTATACAGCTGGAATAAATATTTCCGTAGTACAGTTGGTCGTTTCAACTCCTGGAACATGATTTTTTAGCCCAAATTTTTAGAGATACATTTTTTAATCTGAACAAAATGATTTAGCTATTTTTTGCTGATAAAACTCAAACTTTTATTTTTACACTTATTCTAAGCTTGTTCAGTCGATATTTCTACTACTTTTTACAGTTGCATTTTTACGGACGCGCTTCCGCAATAATGTCTATGAGAAAGTTGTAGGAATGCGATGAACATCTATTTTTTAATTCATTTCATTAATACGATGGGTTGACTCCCATTAAGCATTTTATTAAGTGTGGTTGAATATTTCAACCTCTTCCCTGTTCTCGAATTCTTACCTTGGGTCACCCTTTATCAAAGGCACTTACCACATCAACTCGTTTTGCCAGTGGAACATACCTTTCTCCTGCTTCAAGCTTTTTTGGAAAATACCGGATGATTTCAGCATCATAAACATTAAAGATTATTTTCCCCTCGGCACAATCAACTGAAGCTCCTGCGGTACTAAGGAAAGGTCTTCCAAGTATTATAGATAATTTTTCATCCTCTAGCATTTCAAGAATAATAAAGTTAGTGGGAATAACATGCTCATCTATTCTAAGTAGAACATCCTCGATCATACCAATAGGTTGTTTAGTGGATTTATCAGCCATATGTAAAGTGATAGTAGTAGGGGAATACTCCCCTAATCCTAACCTTTTATAGAGGGAGTATGATATTACACTAACTCCTGCACCTAAGTCACACAAGGCATTGGGAATATCAATTTTGCCAATTGAGCATGAAATAGTTGGTATTCCAGGATCTCCTGATTTAGACAATAGCTTCCCATTAGCGGGATAACTATCAGTTATTTCTTTTTTTTCTATTAAGAATATCATGGAGAAATTTAGAATAGGTAAGAACTTTTATTGCATCCGCAAATGGAATTTCTAGACGAAGATCACCTAGTGCTTTTTTGAAAGAGTCATATATTACCTGATCTAGTGCTTTCTTTTTTGCGATCTGGATATGGAAGTTTCTTACTCTTGTCTTTTACCTTTTGTGGGGGATCAGGCTCTTTCGTTAGTTTCTTTTGTTGCTGCTTATCGCTCATCTTATTTTCTACTGCAACAACTTCATCTTCATTGCTTATTTGTCACATCTCAAGATTTTCCAAATCTTGTAATGTGAAAAATAAATGAATAAAATAAAACTTTATTGATTTTCAGGGTAAGAAGAAACTTTTGATTCCAAATGGAAACCTTCAAACCTATTTTGATCAAACAAATCCTAAAGGAATTTGAAAAGAGAAACATTTAATAAAGAAAGTTTTAAATAAGTGAAATTACCATTTTTTTGGATCTTTAATAAAAAGATTTGGTTTTCAAATAAAGAAGGTAGAAACATAAATAAGGATTATTTTATATAGCCAAATTAAACCTTGGCCAAGCCTTTGAAATAAAATATTTCTATTTGATAAAAATATTAAAGGTTTATTTAGATAAAATAATAAGGGTTTAATATCCAAGTTTATTAAAAATAAAGGTTTTACTATTTTAATTAAACACCAAAACTTGTTAAATTTATTTTAAATAAGTTTTTCAAGTATTTTATATTCTCAAATAAAACCTACTGAAGTGTTTTTGGTTTTATCTAAATTTCAAAAGGAGATTTTAAATAAATCAAAACCCATTTGATTTAATAACTAAGGTCCATTTTATTTAATTAATAAAAGGATCCTAAAAAGAATAAAAATATTATTTTATTTTGGGACTTGGATTATTGTTGTTAAACAGAACCAAAACTCAAAGCAAAGTTTGGAGGAGTTTTGAAATCTTTTGAGTGTTTGTTTGGTTGTTTGAAATTCAAAACAGAAAATCAAATTAGAAAAAGAAAAAGCAAACAGAATAAAAAAATTGGAATCGGACCTGACCCAACTCACCTGGCCCAGCAAGCCCAGTTCCAGCCCAGCTACTTCCCCCACGCGCGAATCGTTTTTCACTCTTTCTCGCACCCGCGCAGACACCGACGAGTGGACCCTCTCGCTCTCTCCCTTTCTCGCTGACAGGCATGCCCCACAGAGCCACCTCAGCGTCGTCTTCCCCTGATCACGTCGCCCTGACCGTTGCCGCCATTACTCCGACGATCAATTCGTGTTAATAGCAGCCGTTACTCCACCCCGTGACCACGCCCATTTAACCGCCCGCGTCTTACCTCTCTTTCCCCTCAGACCCCGCTTCCCCTCTGCCTCCAGGCTGTGACAATTTCGCCTCACATCGCCACTGACTCCGGCGAGTGCCGCAAGCAATTCCGGCCAGTAGACACCACCCCTTGCCTCCTCTACCAAGCTCACACACTCCCCAGCCTCTGGCGCTTCTCCCAGTGCTTCCCATTCGTCTGCGCTCGCCCCAGAACATCGACTTCGACAACCTCTGAGCGCCGCCGCGTCTGCTTCTATTTCTGGCGACCTCCCCTGGTAAGCTCAGACCGCCCCGAAGCCGTTCATTGACGCTCACATGTTTCCCGGTACCGTGCGCGTCTGACGCACCCCTTATTTTGATCTGGCACGCCTTGTAGCCCCGCCCCGTCGACGACCGTACGAACCCGAGGCGCAGCTCCACTCCGGCGAGCAATTCTGATCACCTCCGTGCGCCCCTCGCCAGACCAACATCACCTCGAGCTTCACCACGACCTCGCGAACACGGTGAGACCCTCCTCCGTCATCCTTGCTTCCTGTAACCTCCGCTAGCACATCGTCCGACCGTGCGCCGCCGCTCACCGCCGTCAGCGCCGCTCGAGTATGGTCAAATAGGTTTACACCGTTAGATCTTGATCCTATGGCTAAGATTAGAACCTGAGTGAAAGGGTACGAGCATGTTTGAGCCGTGCGATCTGTTTAGATCCAACGCCTCACAGAGGCCGATCCGCGCGAACCGGTATCGACCAGTAGTATTGCGCCGCGTGGCCAACCTTTGATTTAAAATAGAATTAGAATCTGATTTGTTTGCAAATTTGAAAAATCCATAACTTTAGTTCTACACGTCCAATTTTTGCAAATTTTATATCAATGGAATCAGTGGAACAAGCCCTAGCCAACCATGCAATTTTTTTAGTAAAAAGCTTCTGGTAAAATGTTTGTTTTTGCAGAAACATTTGTATGCTTGTTT
This sequence comes from Avena sativa, assembly GCA_916181665.1. Taxonomy (NCBI): domain Eukaryota; kingdom Viridiplantae; phylum Streptophyta; class Magnoliopsida; order Poales; family Poaceae; genus Avena; species Avena sativa. Next base: position 366,179,975 of record OV702295.1, read on the forward strand.
AGGTTATAAAAATTGTTCCAAAATGATTTTAAGGATGAAATCTTTGCAAATTGGTTTGTGGTGAACCTACTGACCCTAGGAACCAACTTATGAATTTAAAAATGTATTTGGTGAAGATTAGGATTGAATAATTGAATTAGCTCATTTCTAGTCAAATAAAAATATTGGTTTTGCTATGGAAATGATTTTTGAGTAAAACCTTTTGGAAAATGATTTGATTCAAACCTACTGAACCTAAACACCAAGTTTTGAGAATTAACAACTTATCTGGTGAAGAACATGAAATTGTTGCTTTGCTAAAACCATTCTTCACCACATGAAATAATGATTTGATTTAAAAATGATCTATAGATAAAACCCTTTTGCAAATGGTTTTACCACTTTAGAAAATGACCAATTTAGACTTTACAATGTTTAGAAGCCTAGTAGAAACCACCCTTGCAAATAAAACTATCCTTTGCATGCTTGCATGCATGACCTTGTTTTTATTATTTTATGTGTGATGATTTGTTTGATTATTGTTGGAATGCTAGTTGAATCTATGTTTGCTTGATTGATTTGTAGTGGAGTTAGAAGAGTGTGAAATTAGAAAGATCAAGAAGTGAACCAACATTCCCTACCAAAAAAGGCAAGTGACACTATCATCTAAAGTCCTACTATTTTCATTATACTTAGTGGATTTTGAAAACATGCATGAAAAAGATTTCTATACTTTATGCTATGCTAAATCCTAATAGGATACCCTTATATATTCCTTAATGAAAACAGTGTAGTTGTAAAATGCTTAGCCATGCTTTATATATTTTGAGAAGAGATACATGTTGAGATTTTATGAAGTTGAGAAAAGACTTATGTTTTATATAATAAAACAAGTACTCAATGAACCACCTGGGTGGACAAGGTTACTCAAGTTTTGGACAAAGTGGCAACAGGAGGAACCATGTTTATATGGCAATCTCTTTTGTTGTGCACCAGATGAAAACCACCCAGGGACTTAGAGATTGAACATGTTTCTCCAACAGTGGCTTCCATGTACAGCCACATGCTAAATGGGCACTGGCTTAGTCAACTACATTGGGAAGACCCATGCATTAGCCTCTTCAGGTTAACTAAATGAGGGAACTTGGAACCCTACATTGGTGCCTGGTAGACAAGCTAGATTGGGAGGACCCTATGGAAAGACTTCGTCACATTCTCAATCTGGCGGTACTCCATCTTGGTGAGTACTTATCCAGCGGCCACTGGTGGCAACAAGATGGGAGTGTGTCATGTGGGTAAAGTGTACAACTTCTGCAGTTATGGATTTGGTGAAGTACTTAGCCGTGTCCCCGGTTATGGACAATACTGAGCAACTAAAGCCTGAAGCTATGGGAAATCTCGACATTCCAATTTCTAAAAAAGAAAACTTTAAAGTGACAACAAAAGGCTTGAAGCACTTGGGGTGTACCAAGGAGCTCAAGAGATTTTGGCAAAGACTTGAAGCACTTGGGGTGTACCAAGGAGCTTAAGAGATTTTTTTTACAAAGATTTGAAGCACTTGGGGTGTACCAAGGAGCTCAAGAGATTTTGGCAAAGACTTGAAGCACTTGGGGTGTACCAAGGAGCTCAAGAGATTTTTTTTACAAAGATTTGAGGCACTTGGGGTGTACCAAGGAGCTCAGAAAGATTTGACAAAAGATCAAAACCATTTTTGAAAAGATAGGATAAATTATTACTTTCTGCAAATGAGCCTAAAACCCTACTTAACCAAATATGCATGTAATGATAGGATCCACATACTTCCACTTAGTAGTGAAACTTGCCAATACAATTCCAATGTATTGACCCTTGTGGCTGTAACTTGTAATGTTGCAGGTTTGATTGATATTAGTGAAGTTGATTGATTAGGATTACAAAGTCTACAACCAACATGTTTGCCTGTGGCACTTTGAAGATGATGGACCCCATGCTTATAGATATTCTGCTGCAATGTAATGTAATAGCCAAATGAGCTATGTAAGATGTAATAAAATTATGTTACTCCTGGTTATAAAGTTGTATTATGACCTTTGTTTCTTGATATTAAATCTTAACTGTGGATGCTAGCTATTGATCCAGGGACTAGCATTGTAAACACAGGGATCTCTACCTTATTAAAGGTTGGGACCTCTACATTATCTCTTTTTATTCTCTTGGATCAATAGTCTCTGCATCAGAGTCATATCGGTCATCCTGTGCGTCATTTTTCTCCTCCAAGGTTTTATCTTGTGTTTATTGAGTAGTTTCATCTAGAGGATCCACCAGTGTATCATCTTCTTGGCTTGCTTTGAGCAAGCCTTTTTCCCTTCAATCTTTTTCAGCTTCATATTCTGGTGGTCCAAATGGTCCTTTAACAAATGCACCTCTCCTTGTACCAACATTAGTAGAAATAGGAATATTTATAACATTTTGAAGAAAAATTTGATAACCAGATGCTATTTGTTCACATTGGGTTTCAATCATACCAAGGTACTTGTAAAATAATTTTATTTCTTGGCCAATCTCATCATAATTTTCTGTAAGTTCAGCCAAAATCTTCTTGTGTCTTTGAAATTGCTTATGCAGATTATTATGAGATTTGGCATGTCGACGTTTCAATTCTTAAAAAACTTTTATAGTTACATCCTCTTTAGTAGAAACTTGTAACATATCTACTTTGTTTTCTTTAACAAGTTCAGAAGGTATACTTTTTTCTTTCATTGTTTTTCGTATTTCAGGCATAAGATCAGAAGTTATACAAAGTATTCCTTTTTCCAGCTTAGTACCAAAATCAGGATTATAAAGAGAATCATCCTTAGCCCTACTGGACATTAATTCCAAACAAGCTTTACTAGTTAAAGTATTTATCGATCCTCCTGCTGATAAATCTAGCAACTCTTTACATTGAGTATTAAGATCGTGGTAAAATAAGTGGAAAACAGTTGACTCAGAATAGACATGATTAGGAATACTATTTATCATTCCAAAGAATCTATCCCAAGCTTGTGGGTAATTTTGTCCCTTGTTCTGACTGAAATTTCCTATATTCTTTCTAATTTCAGTTAACTTTTTAAAAGGATTAAACCTGTTTATGAATTTAACAATATAGTTTTTCCAAATTTTAATGTAATGACGAGGGAGAGAATATAACCAGTCTAGAGCCTTACCTTTAAGAGACCAATGAAATAATTTTAGACGGGAGAAATCTCTTGGCAAACCTTTTGGTCCAAGTGATGTCATCACATCGTAAAACTCTCTAAGGTGTCTTCTTGGGTCTTCATCTTACCTTCCACTGAAAGTTTTTTCCTGCAAAATTTTAATAATCTCACCATCAAATCGATATTCTCTAACTCCAGGATTAGGAAATTCTATTGGTTGTTTAAGAAAAGCAGAATTTGGAGCATTGTATTCTCTAAGAGTTTTCTCAGGTTTACTGGGAGTTGTTGCGGTGACCCAGCATACCACTGCATGTGTAGTACACTATATTCGTTGACATGACACTCACAGAACACCATTCTGTAAATATCACATCCCTCAGAGTGGTACAACAGAAACATTGCGGTCCATATTACAAACATTCACACATTATTATTATTATTACAATACCATAAGTTCAAGACTTCAAAAGGTTTAACTTACAAACCAAAATATAAAGTGTTTCAGCGGAATTTAAAAGTAGCAACTCCGACTAGGAGTTGAGCTCAGCAGCTTATTCTATAGAGTTCATGCTGCTCGGCTCTGTTGGTTACTACTAACTAGGATATTTAGTTGGATTCGTTATCATCGTCACCATAGCGGATTTCGTAATCCACTCCTTCAACACCTCCTAACAGGTCAGCTCCTCGTAGAACACATCTTCTTGACATTCGGCTGCATATATTGGCACGTCTTCGGGATCCTCCGAGTCTAAGCAAGGTATCAAAGGAAAGGATGAGTAACAGCGTTACCCAACAAGTTCATTATATGCAAGGTGGGAAGTTTGATGCTCTAACTACCACCTCGGACTATAAGTCCTTGGCACTATGCAGTTTTTTGTAAATCTTTCTTCAAAGATTGATTTTATTATAAAAATCTATGACAATCAGTCTTCACAGGTTGACCAGAAATTTCGTGGAGTTCCTTTCATGCCGCAATCGTAGCTACTTCCCGGAACAGGGAGTAATAATTTACAATTCTTACACTCTGTAGAGGTGCGTTACTTTACCCATGAGAGATCAACTCCTTGTTGCACAATCGGACGTACTTTCCCATCCACAATTCCATGATGTGAGGCCCAGTAGTTGGTCCAAGCCAATCACTGCCCCCTTCGCAACCTCGCATGCCTCCTTGGTGTACACCATGCCCACATAATGAATTACGGCAATGGTTTGTACAAACTGTTAGATGCCAGAACTATCGTGGGACGATGAGGGTTCACACCCATACGCTGCATATCCTCTACGAATTACCAATTAATATGCACGCTACGAGGATAACAGCCATGACCTACACATTCGGCTTCATGCGAGAGTAAGAAGATACAACTAACTTCTCTGTCCCATTCCAAATCTCATGGCTAACGCGTAATATATGGCGCTAGAATCACTAATGTTAGGGGTTATTAATTCCCTAATTGATCATCATTGTTGCAAATAGAACCCTAAGTTCTATTGCTCCATTATATCATCACTTAGGATGATATCTATGATTTCTTTATTTGTGAAATTAATATTTTATTTATTTTAAAGTATATATGATAACACACAATTTGCAAATACTTTGATAAAGACTCTTCAAAGGATATGAGCAAGTGATGAACTTGCCTTGTGATGGCAAGGTAGTGAAGTCTGATGCTTGCACTGGACCTTGAGCTTCTATGTCTACAAAAACATCATTATTGCCCGGTAAGGACAATATTTAAAGAAGCAAAATTATTATGCAAAGTAATGTAACGCATCATTTAATTTGATATGCATTCTCCCCATTATTAATAAAATTATTTTTAATAATAAAGGATTTATAAATATTAATTTTTAATATTTATAATAGAATATTGTATTCTTTTATTTTATTTCCCTTTTAATTGACTTTTATTGATTTAATAATTCTTCTAAGAATTATCACTTAAATACTAAAAATTGTTATTAAATATTTATTTAGTATTTTTCTAAAATACTACAATATTAATATATAATGAAAGTGATTTTTATTTATTTTTATCATCTTTCAATAATTTTGTAAAATTCCATAAGGAATATATAATTTACAAAATTCTTAATAAAATTTATATGTCTAAAATTTTATATTTTAGTTTATATGGATAGTTTGGATTTTTGTGAATCCAAAAATATTTTATTTATAATTTTTGGACTTTTATTTTATTTTATAGAATTTTATTGAGTTCAGGGGCATTTTGGTCTTTTCCTATTTATTAAAACAGATTTTAAACGACTTGGGCTGGCCATTTGGGCTTATTGGGCCCTTGTGGCCCAATAGGGAAGGGTCAAAATCCTCACCCCGAAGGGTTTTCGGCCCAACCAACCCACTCATTCACTCTGCCTCTTCTTCGTTCTCATCTCCCCCGCCCTCTCGACCCCGTGGGGTTCTGGCGCTGCCGCTGGCGATGGCCGCTGCTGTGGCCCTCCCTGGCCACTGCCGTGGTGTGGGGCGAGGTTGGTGACTATGCTCGTTCATCTGGTCCAATTCGATTTGACTCCGGAGCTCCCCTGTGGCCAGGTTCACCCCGTTCCCGAACCCTAGGGTTTGGGGAAAGTGCTGCCGCCGCCACGGGCTCTCCCTTGGTGAGGTGTGGTGTTTGTGTGCTGCGGTGGTTGCCGCCATGGCTGGTGCGGGTTGCAGCGCCCTCTGGGTGCTCCCCATGCCGCCGCGATCACATCGTCCAATCTTCTTCCTCTTCAATTCGTAAGCGAGGACCCCGGGTAAGTTTCCTGTGTGGATCTTGGTTCAACCTATCACCATGAATATCTCTATGTGCATCTAATGGCTACCCTTGCCTAGTGCTTGCGTTCCGATTAGGGTTCATATCCTAATTGGGGTTTTTCTTTTGATTAGGGTTCATATCCCCCTGTTGATCATATCTGGATGAGTTAGATCATGTGTTGATGGTCTCTAAACATGCTGAATGATTATTAGCTTGAGGCTTGCTGCTTAAGATGAACTATAATGGTTCTGGTGGCTTAGTAGATGATTTTATGTTTAGATTTCATATGATTCAGATGATATAGTTGCTCTAAAATCAATGCTTGGTAAAGTCAGTGGGTTTGATAACTTACCACTGTCATTTATTGGTTAATGATAATGGGTATGGTGTGATGAAATCACTATCTTAGTGCTGTTGTCTTGAGAATTCATGTGTGGTTTGAGATCACAATGATCTCAAACAGTGAAGATATATATATAGGAATGTTCTAATTATGATTCCTGTAATGACAGGAAAATGATTGGTAGATTGATTGATTGAATCTGTGAAGATGGAATGTTTATTCTGATTCATGTAGAATTGTTCTTGTGACACCATCTTTGTATGGCACACAAGATTGATTCTAATCCACTGTTTGGGTTGGTTTAAGCTTAAGGCAAGCTTGGCATTAAAAGATAAGTAGAAATGTTCTTTTCTGAAATCCCTAAGACCAATGATGTTTGTCTGAGGCTTAGGGATTAGGATTTATCTAGTTGATTCATATGGATAGTTCTGGTAGTGGTACCAGCTACTGTTTCTTGAATCAAAGCTTGGAAAAAATGATAGTAGGCTTGATCATTTATATGGATCCAAAAGATTAACTTCTAAGGTGCTACCCTTATCTTAGGGATGTGTCTAGAAGTTAAATCTTAGCTATATTTATTCTTGAATTGAAATATAGCTTGCTATCCAAATCAATGATGTTGTTCTGAGTTTTGGTTGGATCTTTGTACTTTGCTGTTTGCTTTTAGAGTTTAAAACCTCAGTGATGGATTCACCCCACTTGGGTGCTTTCTGAGAGTTTGAATGTGATACCGATCATGTATGCTGGTCTAATCTTAGATAGATAGATCATGTGATGGTCTATGTACTCACCACTGTCACTTGATGTTGTGGTTGCTAGTGGTGGATTTTGTGGTAGCTTGATTGTCAACACCCAGATTTTTCAATCCTAGATGCATGTTATGCCATACATCGCAATCCCAGGATTACCATTTTTGCGAGACATAACAGAATTGGATACCATAGTACTTCATCCATTACAAACGATACATAAGTTCTTACACAAATAGGGATCTCATGATCCAGTTCTTAATACAACATCAAGCAGCGGAATACGTAATAATAACGGTAGCGTAGGCGAAGCTCCATCTTCGGGGTCACAGGCAATGCTGACGATGGGAGATGATCCTAGTTGTCGTAACCTTCCTGGGGTCCATCTTCCAGGTACTCCTCTTCATAGTCTGGCCATGGGAATAGCCAGGGACAAAGCCATGAGTACTCTTTAAGTACTCGCAAACTAATACTAACAGGTAAGGGGTTTTTGGATAATAGGACACTAGGCTCTAGGGTTGTTTTGCAAAAAGCCAGGTTTATCTCTACTAAGTTCCAAAGCTAGTCACAATTTTATAACTCCTAAGTGGGATCTTGTAATTCAGGTCACAACTCTGTTGTGGTCAAGTCAAAGTCTCAATTCATTTCATAAGCCATTTTGAAAAGTCTGACGGGGGAACAGTATGGCCACTCCAACTGTCCATAACCGCGGACGCGGCTATTCGAATAGTTTGACACTCTGCAGAGATTGTACACTTTCACCACAACATTCGATACATCCGTCAGGAACAAATCCTGAATTCACCATACTCAGTATGCGGGTAATCAATCCTAACCTTTCAATTACACGCCCTAGTATAAGCACCTCTCCTGTGAGTTTGGCCTCCCAACCATGACCACTGTCATCTTGGGTACTGCACAGGTGGACAATCTTCACAAGGTAGCCTCAGCTCAGACCTTGGTCGGGAGGGAACTAATACTAAGGTATATAAGTTTCCAGTCAAGCCCTACCCAATATTCGGGTATTGTGGTTGTACGCTAAAATTGGAATGGTATCGCATCCAAACAACCATCAGTTTTATAAAGGGCTAAGGCTCAAGCCTCAACATTTTCATCACCAAAATCATCCGGTGTTCGGAAACACATGTCCAAAACATTTCAATAGAATGATCCATCATTCCAAGGTTTTCATAACCATTTTTCCACCAAGTATTCCCATCTAAAGTTGATCAAGTTTTATGCTTAGCACTAGCATCTACAGGTGGGGATAACACTAATGAGGGGTGGTAAACTAGTGGAGTTTCAACTAAGTACAACCTTATATCTTAGGATGATATCAAGGTTTCTAACTTAGGCCAAATTTTATGCTCTTTATGCAACCTTCAGCACAACTGTCTAGTATCTACCAAACTCTTAGGTAGACTCTAAGTAAGCTTTGATAAAGAAATAAAGTAAGAAGCTTGCACATAAAACTAGGATTTGGTTTATCAAGTGGGTATGATCACATATGCTTAAGGCATATAGTAGTCATATCACAAGTATGGGTTTGTGGCAACAGTAGGGTATCTGGCAAGGGTTAGCTTGCATCAATGTCAATATAAGCTTGCATAGGTATAGTATCTTGCAAGTGTTAGCTTGCACATTCACTAGTAGTATTAGGCTTGCATCAGTGTCAATATAAGCTTGCATAGGTATAGTATCTTGCAAGTGTTAGCTTGCACATTCACTAGTAGTATTAGGCTTGCATCAGTGTCAATATAAGCTTGCCTTGTGCAGATCAGTGGTTGAAGTTCTCCTCGGCTTCCTCTTCGTAGTATCCTCCTTCCTCCTCGTATCCTTGGTTGGTACTAGCGTCTATGAATAAATACGAGGTACACAATCACCAAACAATACTTAACTACTTGCAATCATCACACACAAGGGTCCTATAGATGATCTAGCATCATCTCTAACATTACAAGGTTAAGGCTTGGTTTAAATCTTTTTATTTTTAGAAAAGTAATTTCTACTCATTGAAAAATTACTTAAGGTTTAATATTCTCCAAACTAAACATGGGATCATGTTGACACATGTCATCACCACATATTGTAGTCCATGGGAATGTGATTTAAAGTGGTGTCACAATTTAATAAGGTTTTACCCTTTTATTTTAATTAATTAAAGTGGCTAGAAATGCTTATGAAACATTCTTTTATTACTTGAACATTATTTCTGCAAGTAAACCTATATATTTTTATATATTCTGAAAGGTATGGTTAAATATGATTTTTGAGAGTTGGAATCAACTCAAAAGCTTTTATGGTTTAAATTTGAAAAATGTTTGAATGCAGAAAAGCTTCTGCCTTGTTATTTTTACTATGGGTGATCTAGAGATCCAAATGACTTGAATCCAACGGGCTTGGATTAAGCATTCACAGACCTTTCCAACAAAATTGATTTCATCCAATTTGGTGTACTGAATCAATCTGGGTTGATTTTTGAAGTTGGGTGCTGAAGTGTGTTTGAATTGAAATAGAAAAAGATTTAATTTGAATTGCTGGGCTGCGCGGGAAAAGTTACTGGGCCGGCCTGCTAAGCGCAGTGCTCCCGCGGGCTGCTTAAGTGGGTGTCCCACTCGTTAGTAACACGGGGCTGGGCGAAGCGGTATGGGGCAACGTGGATCGTTCGATCTAGTTCTAATCTAACGGCTGGGGGTCATCGTCGACGCGAGACAACTCCGGCGAGAACGAAATCTAGCGCGGCCAGTGAGGGGTGCTGGGGGCTCACCGGGGTACGGGCGAGGGTCGGCGAGGGTCGGCGAGGCGGGTGAACGACGAAGTCGACGACGGCGAACCTCCTGGTACCGGTGGCTTCTCCTGGGGCGGCTCCAATCGCTGGCTCCCTTCTTCTCCAGAGGCGGCGGGCTCCGGTGAAATTCCGGCGAGGTGGTGCTCGCCTTGCTCTGAGGACGGTGTGGCACGGTCAGTGGGGAGAGGGGAGTGAGATGGTGTGAAGAAATCGTGCGGGGGTGGCCTCTATTTATAGTCGAGCGAGGGGACCGTCGGGGCGCACGGTGAGCTCGTCGGGGGCGACGTTGTAGGCGGCTACTGGCATGGGCAAGGGTAGGGGACGGTGCTATGTCTCCTGGCGATGCTCAACGACATGGTCGCGAGGAATGGGGCGGTGTGGTTTGGTCTGGAACGGCCGGTGCTCTGCGCGACAGAGGCGGCGTCTTCGACGGCGGGCGATGGCTGTATGGCACGGGGCGGCAAACGAGGATGTCTGGCGGTCTCCTGGGTCGGTGGTGATCGTGTGTGCACGCGATGAGGGCGGCGCGCGGTCTGTGGACGCTGGTCGAGGGTGGCGCTCTGGCGCACGCTCGGCATGGTCTGGGCGTGGCTTGTGCGCGTGGTCCAGGGCTTGGCAACGCTTGCGGCTGGGACAGGGAGTGGCGGTGGACGGTGGGCTGCCTCCTAGACAAGGTTGGCACGGCTAGTTCTTCCTCTAGCCTTCTGTCCATAATGGGGTGACATTGGGGTGCTCGGCTGTTCACCATTGATGACAATGGCAAGCTCACAGGGGTGCTAGTGTTGGGCTAATCTTTCTAGATGATCTACTGACTTGTGTGTGAGCTAACTAGGGAACAAGTTAGGCAAGAATCACTGCACACTATAGTGTTTGATGTTTTGTTTGATTTGTGTCTGCAACCTGTTTGATGAAATGGCCGCATGAAATCAAGTTTTGAATTTTGAAATGATTTTTGGTGGGTTTGCTAGATTGGTGCTGGTGAGTCTACAGATGCTTGGGTTTTGAAAGTTGAGCTTGTTTGAGTGGTTTTTGAAAAAGTGGGATCTTCCCATATGAAGAAGATTCAATTTTGAAATGTCATTTAAACTATGCATTTGAAAGTTTCTAGATGATCACAAAGTGGGCCTTGATAATTTGTTATGAGTACATTCAAGGGGTGCAAAGATCCAGAAAAGTTTATGTTAGGTTTTGAAAGTTTGAGACAGCCAAAGTAGGCATGGGAGTTAAATTGGTCAAAATGACCATTCACTTAATATATTTGTTTTGATTTACTTGTCTTTAGGAAAAGTGTGGGAAATGTTTTAGATGATGTTCATTTCACCTAAGAAACATTTTACAAGCAATGGATCACACAAACAAGGTGGTTTTTAAAGAAATTCAAAATCCATGCATACACATATGCATGCATTCATGAGTTTATTTAGAAAAGTTTTTGTTAACCCTAATCTTGATGATTAGTGTTTGTTCATCTAAGTTTGGTATTTTTGGGATGTTACAAACCTTCCCCCCTTAAACAAAATCTCGTCCCGAGATTTGAAAAAGGACGAAAAGATTACCTAGGATTTGAAGAGATCGGGAAACTCCGTCCTCATGTGATCTTCGCGTTCCCAGGTAGGTTCCTCTTCTGTGTGGTTGCTCCACTGAATCTTGAGAAACTTAATGCTTCGGGTTTGGGTAGTTCGAAAGGCTTCTTCCAATATACGGATGGGTACTTCGGGATAGGTTAGTTCATCGTTGATCTCTATGGTCCGGTGATCGATATTCTTGAACACTTCGGTTTTCTCGGGGACTTCGAGACACTTGCGAAGTAACGAGATATGGAATACATTGTGCACAGCTGACATCTCTTCAGGTAGTTCCAGTTGATAAGATACTTCTCCTCAACGGTTCAAAATTTTGAAAGGTCAGATATATCTGGGGGCTAACTTTCCTTTGAGTGGGAAACGCTGCATTCCCTTCAATGGCGACACTTTCAGATAAAAAAAATATCCGATGTTGAAGGCGAGGTCTCGACGTCTCTTGTTGTCGTAACTCTTCTGTCGGGATTAGGCTGTCTTGAGGTGCTCACGAATCTTGTGAACCTTCTCTTCTGCTTCTCGTAGGATGTCGGGTCCGAAGATCTGACTCTCTCCTACTTCCGACCAGTTCAAAGGGGTGCGGCACTTTCTTCCGTACATGAATTCAAATGGGGCCATTTGCAAACTGGCTTGGTAACTGTTGTTGTATGAAAATTCTGCAAACGGCAGACATTCTTCCCACTTGGATCCATATTCTAGCACACATGCTCTAAGCATATCTTCGAGTATTTGGTTTACTCGCTCCGTTTGTCCATCGGTCTGAGGGTGATACGCGGTACTGAAATCTAGGCGGGTTCCTAAACCTTCTTGGACTTTCTTCCAGAATCTCGAGGTAAACCGAGTTCCTTGATCCGATACGATGTTCTTGGGGACTCCATGCAAACTAGCGATCCTAGCGATGTACAACTCTGCTAGCTTCGAACTCTGATAGGTGGTTTTGACGGGCAAGAAATGGGCGACTTTGGACAATCTGTCCACTATGACCCAAATAGAGTCATTTCCCCTACTAGAAGTAGGTAGTCCAGTGATAAAGTCCATTCCTACAGAATCCCATTTCCATTCCGGAATTTGCAAAGGTTACAACAATCCAGCGGGTCTTTGATGTCCTGCCTTGACTCGCTGACATATATCACACTTGGCGATATAGCTTCCGATTTCTCTCTTCATCTTATGCCACCAAAATTGCTCTTTCAAATCTTGATACATCTTAGTTCCTCCGGGATGGATAGAATAAAGAGTATCATGAGCCTCCTTCAAGATAACTTCTTTCAACTCCGAATCTGCTGGTACACAAAGGCGTCCTTTGTACCACAAAACTCCTTCTTCGTCCTCGGTGAATCCGGGTACTTTGCCTGTACCGATACGACGCTTGATTAAGTCGATACTGGCATTTCCTTTCTGCGCCTCTTTAATCTGACTGAGCAAAGTGGGCTGAAGTTCTATGCTAGCCAAAAATCCTTCACTTAATAATTCCATTCGAAAATCTTCCATCTCTTTGTGCAAGCTTGGTTGCTCCTTCAAAATCATGGAGTTCAAGCGGCACGGCAATCTGCTAAGGGCATCGGCTACCACATTGGCTTTACCAGGGTGATAGTGAATGTCCAGGTCGTAATCCTTGATTAGCTCAATCCATCTTCTCTGCCTCATATTCAGCTCCTTCTGAGTGAATATATACTTTAGGCTCTTGTGATCCGAATAAATCTCACAACGGTTTCCCATCAGGTAATGTCTCCATGTCTTCAGGGCTGGAACTACAGCTGCGAGTTCGAGGTCATGGGTTGGGTAATTTTGTTCATGTTGCTTCAATTGTCGCGATAGATAAGATATAACTTTGCCTTCTTGCATTAGCACACATCCGAGACCAATCTTGGATCCGTCACAATACACATCGAAGGGCTTCGTGATATCCGACATGATCAAGATTGGGGCTGAAATCAATCTCCTTTTGAGTTCTTGAAAACTCGCTTCACATTTGTCGGTCCATTCAAACTTCTTGTCCTTCTTCAGCAATTGGGTCATGGGTCTGGCGATACTCGAGAATCCTTCTACGAATTTGCGGTAATATCCCGCCAATCCGAGAAAAGCACGAACTAGGGTTTGAGTGGTTAGGGCTTGCCAATCTTCTACATCTTTCACCTTGGTAGGGTCAACGGCAATTCCTCCGGCTGATACAATGTGACCGAGGAATCCTACCTCCTGTAACCAGAATTCACATTTGCTAAACTTTGCATACAGCTGATGCTCTCTAAGGGTTCCAAGAATGGTCCTTAGGTGTAGCTCATGTTCTTCTTCTGATTTGGAATAAATCAGAATGTCATCGATGAAAACAACGACAAACTTATCCAGGAAGTCCATAAAAATCTTATTCATGAGGTTCATGAAATAAGCGGGGGCATTGGTTAATCCAAAAGACATGACTGTATACTCATACAATCCATATCTGGTGGTAAAGGCAGTCTTTGGAATATCCTCTGCACGAATCTTGAGTTGATGATAGCCAGTCCTAAGATCAATCTTAGAAAACACCTGGGCACCGGTGAACTGATCAAACAAATCTTCTATCTTAGGCAAGGGGTACTTGTTCTTGATGGTGACATCATTCAACTTCCTATAATCCGTACACAAACGGTTACCTCCATCCTTCTTATCCACAAACAAGACAGGTGATCTCCATGGGGACGCACTCGGTTGAATCAATCCGATTTCTAACATGGAATCCAGTTGCTTCTTTAGTTCTTCTAGTTCTGACGGGTTCATACTATAGGGTCTCAGGGCTATGGGTCCTGTTCCGGGAATTAGTTCGATGATAAACTCGATATCCCGATCTGGGGGCATACCGGGCAAAACATCTGGAAATACATCGGGGTATTCACAGACTATCCAAACTTGGTCAATGGTAGGTTGGGCAAGACTCTTGTTACACTTGAATTGGTGAGGTAAGGTTTCAGATATATGCTCGACTGATATTCCGGCGGTACTGGTCATGGTGATGGCTTTCTTGGCACAGTCAATCAATCCTTTATGTTTGGACATCCAATCCATTCCTAGTACTACTTCCAAACCTTTAGTTTCGAGTACTATTAGGTTAGCATAAAAATCTATGCCATGGATTCGGATAGGGACGGCCTTGCAAATTTGCCTAGCCTTGGTGGTTGATCCGGGAATTTGTACAATCATCACATGCTTCAATTTGGTTGGTTGAATTTTACTAGTGCAGGCAAATTCTTCGGTGACAAATGAATGCGATGCACCAGAATCAAACAACACTCTTGCAAGTACTGAATTAACAGAAAACATACCCAGCACGACGTCTGGCGCTTCCTGAGCTTCTTCAGCATGCATGAGAAAAAGACGGCCATTGCGGTTGAGTGAATTCCCTGGGGCAAATCTTCTCCCTGGCTGGACACGACGCTGCTGCTGAGCTGGGACATTGGCGTTGGGGGCTGTAGCATTCTTCTTATTGGGGCACTCGTTGGAATAGTGGCCTTTATTTCCACAGTCATAACAGGTCACTTGTGACTTGTCCTTGGCTGCGACAGGTACAGCATTGCTTCCAGTCCTCGGGGCAGTGTTGGGGTTGGCGGTAGCATTGTTGGTGTTGAACTTGGGTGGGGCACGGGTGAAATTGCTAGAGTTGCCGGGGTTGTTGTGATTTCCTCCGGGTCTAGGGTTTCCACGGTTGGGATAGGTCGGACGGGTCATAGGGGGTCTGTTGGTTCTTGGGGCAAATCCTGAAGATGGGTTGGGGCGATACTTTGGGGTCTGATGGGTTCCTGGTTGATGCATCATGCAATGCTTGCGGTTCTCATTGGCCTGGTTGATCTTTCCTTCCATCTGGATAGCAGAGTCGACAAGGGCTTCAATATCAACAAAGGGGATATTGACTAACACTGTCTGCATCTCGTCATGCAGACCATTCAGGAATCTTTCTTTCTTCTTGGCTTCGGTGTCTATCTCGTCCGGGGCATACCTGGCTAATGACAAAAATTTGTCACGGTATTCCACTACAGTCATCCTTCCTTGCTTTAGCTCTCTGAACTCGTCTCTCATTCTCTTGATCAAACCTGGTGGCACATGGGTTCTGCTGAACTTGACCTTGAATTCCTCCCAGGTCATCATCTGGCCTCCGGTCATTGCACGAACACTGTTCCACCATGCCCTGGCATCTCCGGCTAGATAATGGGTGGCGAACAGGACTTTCTCGTTGGCTTCCACTCCTGCTACTTCTAAGTTATTTTCCATGGTTTGCAGCTAATCATCTGCGTCTAGGGGTTCTTCTGACTTGGTGAAAACGGGTGGGTTGGTATTCTGGAAATTCTTGAGCTTAGATCCGTGGTTGTCCTGATTTCCATGGCCTTGGTTGTTGTGGGCTAGCTGGGCTATCTGTTGCAGAGTGGCTAGGTTGGCTTGACGTTCCGCTCTTTCAGCTTCGTGGTCAGAAGTCAACATTTGCAGGATCTGCAACATCGGGTCTGGGGCTGAACCACTTCCTCCACGTGGCATCTGAAGATTGATATCGATCATGAGAAAAGAGGGAAATTTCTAAGGTTTTGGGTTTTTGAAAAGTTTTTAGAGTTTGACTCAGGTTTTTCTAGCAACTTGCTTTTTCATTCATTCATTCACTCGATACAACGCACACCATAGCAAGGAAAAACAGATGGTTTTAAGAACCATTCTGGAAACTACGATACAGTGGGACCGACTACTACTCAATACGCTAGTGCTCAGTGCTACTACTCCTCGGATTCTGTGGCTTCATCATCTTCAGCATCATCGATGAAGGCGAAATCATCCTCATCGGTGAAGAAGTCCATGGCCTGATCCTCTAGAAAATCATCGTCATCGCTGAGGTAGGAGTAAGGGTCTCCACGAAGATCCTCTCCGGCATTCTCCCTTTCCTCTAACTGCATGTCTCTCTCATGGATGGTCTCTTCCAGAGATGAGATGCGATGGCGAAGACGGGCAATAATGCGCTCCTTCTTGTTGAGCTGACGGCGACGAGACTTGCGATCCTTTGCTAGCATGGCGATGGTCTGGTCCTTCGTCTTGATGATGGCAGACTTGTGGTTGCAATAGTCATGGCAGTTGTCCAATTCCTGCTGACGATCATACATTATGAAGCTAAGGTGGTCTAATTGAGTCTTCAACTCGGGGTGGTATGGGGCTTCCAGTGGTTGTCCATTTGCATCACGCCTTGGGCAAAACTCAAAGCGAGTACCCTTGATCTGATTGATGCTCTGCCCACACAGACGGGAAAGAGCTTCCTGCATTGCTCTGGCAAGTCCATCGAGCCAGTTGTTTTCCCTCAAGGTAAACTGAATTCCCTCCGCAGTGGGAGGTTCAATTTTTCCTCGGAGACTTGCAACAATTAGCCACTGCAGATCTTCTCCTCCTTGATCATTGAGCTGAGCTCCGAAGAACTCAGGATGCGGACGCTCCAGAAGTTCCGAAAGCTGATCCAGATCCCTCTCAAAGATAAGGTCTCCTCCATTCCCAAGTTGATAAAACTTGCTGTACTTCACGTCCATCTATAAAAATAGAGGATGAGTAGATTAGCAGAGTGATCAAGTGTGTCAAAATTTTATCTATTTTGCAAGAGTTTTTTTGAGGAACATGAAGTTTTATTAAAGGATTAAAGAGGTAAGAATGAGAATAAGTTTTCGTAAATATTTGTGTTCTTTGGTTTTGAAACTAAGTTTTTGGTTCAACGTCCAATCTAACTAGGGTCTCCTATGGTCAGGATGGCTCTGATACCAACTTGTCAACACCCGGATTTTTCAATCCTAGATGCCTGTTATGCCATACATCGCAATCCCAGGATTACCATTTTTGCGAGACATAACAGAATTGGATACCATAGTACTTCATCCATTACAAACGATACATAAGTTCTTACACAAATAGGGATCTCATGATCCAGTTCTTAATACAACATCAAGCAGCGGAATACGTAATAATAACGGTAGCGTAGGCGAAGCTCCATCTTCGGGGTCACAGGCAATGCTGACGATGGGAGATGATCCTAGTTGTCGTAACCTTCCTGGGGTCCATCTTCCAGGTACTCCTCTTCATAGTCTGGCCATGGGAATAGCCAGGGACAAAGCCATGAGTACTCTTTAAGTACTCGCAAACTAATACTAACAGGTAAGGGGTTTTTGGATAATAGGACACTAGGCTCTAGGGTTGTTTTGCAAAAAGCCAGGTTTATCTCTACTAAGTTCCAAAGCTAGTCACAATTTTATAACTCCTAAGTGGGATCTTGTAATTCAGGTCACAACTCTGTTGTGGTCAAGTCAAAGTCTCAATTCATTTCACAAGTCATTTTGAAAAGTCTGATGGGGGAACAGTATGGCCACTCCAACTGTCCATAACCGCGGACGCGGCTATTCGAATAGTTTGACACTCTGCAGAGATTGTACACTTTCACCACAACATTCGATACATCCGTCAGGAACAAATCCTGAATTCACCATACTCAGTATGCGGATAATCAATCCTAACCTTTCAATTACACGCCCTAGTATAAGCACCTCTCCTGTGAGTTTGGCCTCCCAACCATGACCACTGTCATCTTGGGTACTGCACAGGTGGACAATCTTCACAAGGTAGCCTCAGCTCAGACCTTGGCCAGGAGGGAACTAATACTAAGGTATATAAGTTTCCAGTCAAGCCCTACCCAATATTCGGGTATTGTGGTTGTACGCTAAAATTGGAATGGTATCGCATCCAGACAACCATCAGTTTTATAAAGGGCTAAGGCTCATGCCTCAACATTTTCATCACCAAAATCATCAAGTGTTTGGAAACACATGTCCAAAACATTTCAATAGAATGATCCATCATTCCAAGGTTTTCATAACCATTTTTCCACCAAGTATTCCCATCTAAAAGTTGATCAAGTTTTATGCTTAGCACTAGCATCTACAGGTGGGGGTAGTACTAATGAGGGGTGGTAACTAGTGGAGTTTCACTAAGTCCAACCTTATATCTTAGGCTGATATCAAGGCTTCTAGCGTAGGCCAAATTTTATGCTCTTTATGCAACCTTCAGCACAATTGTCTAGTATCTACCAAACTCTTAGGTAGACTCTAAGTAAGCTTTGATAAAGAAATAAAGTAAGAAGCTTGCACATAAAACTAGGATTTGGTTTATCAAGTGGGTATGATCACATATGCTTAAGGCATATAGTAGTCATATCACAAGTATGGGTTTGTGGCAACAGTAGGGTATCTGGCAAGGGTTAGCTTGCATCAATGTCAATATAAGCTTGCATAGGTATAGTATCTTGCAAGTGTTAGCTTGCACATTCACTAGTAGTATTAGGCTTGCATCAGTGTCAATATAAGCTTGCATAGGTATAGTATCTTGCAAGTGTTAGCTTGCACATTCACTAGTAGTATTAGGCTTGCATCAGTGTCAATATAAGCTTGCCTTGTGCAGAGCAGTGGTTGAAGTTCTCCTCGGCTTCCTCTTCGTAGTATCCTCCTTCCTCCTCGTATCCTTGGTCGGTACTAGCGTCTATGAATAAATACGAGGTACACAATCACCAAACAATACTTAACTACTTGCAATCATCACACACAAGGGTCCTATAGATGATCTAGCATCATCTCTAACATTACAAGGTTAAGGCTTGGTTTAAATCTTTTTATTTTTAGAAAAGTAATTTCTACTCATTGAAAAATTACTTAAGGTTTAATATTCTCCAAACTAAACATGGGATCATGTTGACACATGTCATCACCACATATTGTAGTCCATGGGAATGTGATTTAAAGTGGTGTCACAATTTAATAAGGTTTTACCCTTTTATTTTAATTAATTAAAGTGGCTAGAAATGCTTATGAAGCATTCTTTTATTACATGAACATTATTTCTGCAAGTAAACCTATATATTTTTATATATTCTGAAAGGTATGGTTAAATGTGATTTTTGAGAGTTGGAATCAACTCAAAAGCTTTTATGGTTTAAATTTGAAAAATGTTTGAATGCAGAAAAGCTTCTGCCTTGTTATTTTTACTATGGGTGATCTAGAGATCCAAATGACTTGAATCCAACGGGCTTGGATTAAGCATTCACATACCTTTCCAACAAAATTGGTTTCATCCAATTTGGTGCACTGAATCGATCTGGGTTGATTTTTGAAGTTGGGTGCTAAAGTGTGTTTGAATTGAAATAGAAAAAGATTTAATTTTAATTGCTGGGCTGCGCGCAAAAAGTTACTGGGCCGGCCTGCTAAGCGCAGTGCTCCCGCGGGCTGCTTAAGTGGGTGTCCCACTCATCAGTGACACGGGGCTAGGCGAAGCGGTATGGGGCAACGTGGATCGTTCGATCTAGTTCTAATCTAACGGCTGGGGGTCATCGTCGACGCAAGACAACTCCGGCGAGAACGAAACCTAACGCGGCCAGTGAGGGGTGCTGGGGGCTCACCGGGGTACGGGCGAGGGTCGGCGAGGCGGGCGAACGACGAAGTCGACGACGGCGAACCTCCTGGTACCGGTGGCTTCTCCTGGGGCGGCTCCAATCGCTGGCTCCCTTCTTCTCCAGAGGCGGCGGGCTCCGGTGAAATTCCGGCGAGGTGGTGCTCGCCTTGCTCTGAGGACGGTGTGGCACAGTCAGTGGGGAGAGGGGAGTGAGATGGTGTGAAGAAATCATGCGGGGGTGGCCTCTATTTATAGTCGAGCGAGGGGACCGTCGGGGCGCACGGTGAGATCGTCGGGGGCGACGTTACAGGCGGCTACTGGCATGGGCAAGGGTAGGGGACGGTGCTGTGTCTCCTGGCGATGCTCAACGACATGGTCGCGAGGCATGGGGCGGTGTGGTTTGGTCTGGAACGGCCGGTGCTCTGCGCGGCAGAGGCGGCGTCTTCGACGGCGGGCGGTGGCTGTATGGCACGGGGCGGCAAACGGGGATGTCTGGCGGTCTCCTGCGTCGGTGGTGATCGTGTGTGCACGCGGTGAGGGCGGCGCGCGGTCTGTGGACACTGGTCGAGGGTGGCGCTCTGGCGCACGCTCGGCATGGTCTAGGCGTGGCTTGTGCGCGTGGTCTAGGCTTGGCAACGCTTGCGGCTGGGACAGGGAGTGGCGGTGGACGGTGGGCTGCCTCCTAGACAAGGTTGGCATGGCTAGTTCTTCCTCTAGCCTTCTGTCCACAATGGGGTGACATTGGGGTGCTCGGCTGTTCACCATTGATGACAATGGCAAGCTCACAGGGATGCTAGTGTTGGGCTAATCTTTCTAGATGATCTACTGAGTTGTGTGTGAGCTAACTAGGGAACAAGTTAGGCAAGAATCACTGCACACTATAGTGTTTGATGTTTTGTTTGATTTGTGTCTGCAACCTGTTTGATGAAATGGCCGCATGAAATCAAGTTTTGAATTTTGAAATGATTTTTGGTGGGTTTGCTAGATTGGTGCTGGTGAGTCTGCAGATGCTTGGGTTTTGAAAGTTGAGCTTGTTTGAGTGGTTTTTGAAAAAGTGGGATCTTCCCATATGAAGAAGATTCAATTTTGAAATGTCATTTAAACTATGCATTTGAAAGTTTCTAGATGATCACAAAGTGGGCCTTGATACTTTGTTATGAGTACATTCAAGGGGTGCAAAGATCCAGAAAAGTTTCTGTTAGGTTTTGAAAGTTTGAGACAGCCAAAGTAGGCATGGGAGTTAAATTGGTCAAAATGACCATTCACTTAATATATTTGTTTTGATTTACTTGTCTTTAGGAAAAGTGTGGGAAATGTTTTAGATGATGTTCATTTCACCTAAGAAACATTTTACAAGCAATGGATCACACAAACAAGGTGGTTTTTAAAGAAATTCAAAATCCATGCATACACATATGCATGCATTCATGAGTTTATTTAGAAAAGTTTTTGTTAACCCTAATCTTGATGATTAGTGTTTGTTGATCTAAGTTTGGTATTTTTGGGATGTTACATTGATCTTGTGCTCCCCTGGTATATTTAGCTCCTGGATTGTCCTTGATCTAGCCCATCATCTCTTGATCCTGATGGCTTTACCTTGGTCTTGCTATCCACCTGATCTTCCCCCTCCTTATGTCACCATCCTGGTGATGTGATCCCGGGCTTTGGTTGGTTTGGCTGTTGTGCTTGGTTTAGCTGCTGGCTGCTGAGCTTGATGTGTAAGAGCAAGAAGATGAGATTGTGTGCCTGCCCACGGCTGTGTTGATGGTTTTGTGTTGCCGGGCTGTTGCTAAGGTGCTGACAGCACACACCATGCAATTTGGTGTGTGTGCTGCTTGTGTGCTTGCTGCACAGATGTGGATATGTTCAGAATTTTGGAAAGTTACTCTTATCTGATTACTTTTACTTGGCTGGTGAAACTTGCCCCTCTTTGCTGTCATTTAACTTCTGACTTAAAATTATGAAAGATATATTCTTTCATATTGGTGAAACTTGCCCCTTATAAAATTACTCAATGATGAATCTTGATCAGTGCACCTCACTGACAAGTTTGAGAGTAATTCCATTCTAACCTTAACCCTTTTTATTTTTATTTGTGTTTGTTTTGCAGGTACCAGATTTGAAGATCAAGACTTTAGTTTAGGTGTTTATCTTTTTATTTTTATAGAATAGTCACTTGTAATATTTCCCTGATTCAATTGTAATCTTTAATTTATTCTTTTTATTTTTTTTATTTTATTCTTTTGTAATAACTATTGTACTATTATTCAATATATAAAGATTTTTCTTTTGTTTTATTTACTATTGTAAATATTTCTAATAAGTTACATTCTGTAACTCATTTATTGAATAAAGTTTTGGAGTCAATATTCATTCTATGGGTTCATTTATTTTATTCAAAGTTTGAGTCATTAATTGTTAACTCTTGACTAAACCAAATCACTCAAATCTAATTCTTAAACCTTTTGAATTATAAATTCAAACATTCAATTTTTAAATTCAAATTTCATTTCCCAAAACCATAAATCCAAAAAGATCATATCAAAGTCTATAACAATCATTCTTTAAGACTAAACCTATTCACAAAGTATGAAAGAAACCTTGATCACTTTAGGTTTTTATTTGGTGAAAAATTTACCCACATTTTCACAAATGAATGCATGCAATGTTTCAAATTCCTAAATCTACCCTTCGTTAGTTCCTATATGCTGGGATGTTACAGTTGTCCTATGAATGGACATGATTTCCATGAAATCACTAAGGTTTTCAACTTCAACTCTATTTGATCTCAAAAGGTTTTTAATAATTTCTTCGCGTCTTTGAACATGCACGCGCTCAAAATAATCTGGTAGATAGGTCCTACGAGAGCGTGTAGACCCTTTGTCTCCTAGGGAGACCATCTTGTAATAGTAACACCTGAAATATCAAGAGACAAACACTTAGCGCTCAGCTCCCTGGCAACAACGCCAGAAAATATCTTGATGGCTGCAAGTGTACATATTGTTTGTATCTAGTTTCGAAGTTAAGATGTCGATCCCACAGGAAGCCCAAAGGTAAGTGTTATGGGTGAAGTCTCTGTCGCACTCAAAGTTGTCACAGGTCTTCGAGTGAATTGACTGCAAGTGTTGAAATAAGAATAAAGTTTGGATTAAAGGAATATATTTAAATAAAACTAAAATGTAAACTTCAGATGCAAGACATGGATGGATATTTCACAAGATGAGGGTGGGCAAGTTCTTCCATGAGGATAGGAAGTTCGGGAAAAACGCCTTCTATAGCGATTGAATTGATCTCTCCCTCTCCAAGCGATGAGGCACCATCCATGCCGAGTATAGCAAGTTCCAAGGCTTGTACGAGATAGTGACAAAAAGGCCGATAAGCGGCATGCTGCCGGTTGACATGGTAAAACCTCTTTCTCTTTTTGTCGATGTGTTGCATATGCATTGAGCCATTGGTGGCATCCATATGTGTAGGTCATGAAAGCAATGGAGCACTTCAAGAAGGTGAATGACAACAAGGCCTTCATGTTGACCCATTGTTGGGGCTTGATCAAGGACACCAAAAAATGGGAGCTTAGCTATACCTTTTGAAAAGAACTTGACGCGAAGAAGAAGGGCAATGGCAAGGTCAATGCTTCGACGGACGGTGTCATCGACCTAGAAGACAATGGCAAATGCGTTGGCAACCCTATAGGCGACGGGACTACCGACCGTGCCCGCCGTCCTGGAGGACACAAGTCTACGAAGGCCGACATCGCCCTCCAGGATGGGTCCTTGACCTTCCAGGAGACCTTGAGGCGGCTCCTGGGGAAGAAGGAAGAGGCCATCGTCGAGAGGGAAGAGAGGCAACACAAAGAGAAAGAGGACACCTCCAAGACCTTTGTTGAGCTCCAGACAAGGTCTATTGAGGTGGAGGAGGCCAACGCCAAGGCTAGGATAATAGAGATTGATGCCAAGGTAAAGGCCATGGAGGCCGAAGCCAAGGTCAAGGAGGTCGAGGCCAGGTCTAGAGTGTTGGAGGTAGAGGCCAAGGCCAAAGAGGCCGAAACCAAGATCATGGCCGAGGAGAATGCCATCATGCTCACTGACTTGGACGCCATCACCGACCCTGGTCACAAGGCTTGGGTCAAGAGGAAGCAGCCTATCATCCGGACTCGCGATGCTTGAAGGGCAATGGCGACGGCGAATTCCACTTTTTGGGAAGAACTTGCCACTTTTTGGACATAATGTATGATATTCCCCGTTTTGCACATTTCAGATCAATCGGCCACTTGTTGGCGATGTCCAAAGGACAATGACACACGTCTGCCATATTATTTACTTACCATTTTGTGTATTTATATATGTAATTGAGTTGATTGGCAAATGATTGGTCAAATTGGTCAGCGATGGCGCCAACAGTTAGGATGGACAGATGGGTACACGGTTGGCTAGACAAGCCGAACCACGATTTAAAATTGTCTACGGCCCGACTCAAACGAACATAAAACATTGAATCGAAAGTGTGGATCGGCGCGGTAAAAATGCCCTTATAGCGTATGGTTGATACATTGATATATAGCGGG
Organism: Avena sativa; assembly: GCA_916181665.1. Classification (NCBI taxonomy): domain Eukaryota; kingdom Viridiplantae; phylum Streptophyta; class Magnoliopsida; order Poales; family Poaceae; genus Avena; species Avena sativa. The sequence goes on from OV702295.1 coordinate 366,204,337, forward strand.
GATAGTTTGATTCAAGGAGGTGCTATGGTCGTGTCACGTTCTGTTGCCGCGCGAACAGAGGCAAGCACTATGAGAGATTGAGAGCGCGCGGCAAGCCTCCAACAGGTTCAGTACGAGTAGTATCCCAAATCGTACTTGCCGGTCTGCTGGTCACTCTGCGCTGCCGCGAAACGGCCCTCTGCTGGGAACAGAGCAAAGCAGAGCAGAGCAGACCACTTCAAATTCGAAACCACTATGTTTCGTTGCACGCCGAGCGTCTCGTCACTCTCCTTGTCATTGCATCCGCTCCCCGCAGCCACCGCCCCGAATTCCCGCCATGTCGCGCCTCGACGCCGCCTCCCTCCTCCACCCCTCGCCTCCGCCGACCAAACCACATCGCCGCAGTCGCCTCCTCCCCTTCATAAGCGCCGTCCTCGGCGGCGCCGTTGTTCTGTTCCTCTTCCTCCTCCTTCGCTCCCCGCCGAACCAATCCCCCAACTACGGCTCCCTCCTCCTCTCCCTCGGCTCCAACGACACAGCCGCCTCCCACCTCCGCGCCCTCACCCTCCACCCGCACGTTGCGGGCACCAAGGCAAACTCCCTCACCGCCGCCTACGTCCTCAACGCGCTCTCATCCCTCTCCTTCCCCGCGCACATCACCCCCTACTCCGTGCTCCTCTCCTACCCCGTCCACCGCTCCCTCTCCCTCTCCGTGCCCGGCCAACCCACCAAGTCATTCTCCCTCTCCCAGGACACCTACCCCAACGACCCCTACGCGGCCGCCGCGGCGGAGGTCATACCCACCTTCTTCGCCTACTCCGCCTCCGGGTCCGTGTCCGGGGAGACCGTGTACGCCAACTACGGCCGCGAGGAGGACTTCGCCTACCTCGCCTCTGCTGGCATCGACGTCGCCGGCAAAGTCGCCCTCGCGCGGTACGGAAGGATCCACTGCGAGGACATCGTGCACAACGCGCGCGCGGCGGGCGCCGCGGCCGCGGTGGTGTACCCCGACCCACTCGAGTACAGCGGCCCACCCGGGGAGGGCACGTTCCCGAGCACGCGGTGGCTTCCGCCCACCGGCGTGCAGGTGGGGAGCCTGTTCCGGGGCGTGGGCGACCCGACGACGCCGATGTGGGCATCCTCGGAGGGGTGCGAGCGCGTCAGCATGGAGGACGCCATGGCCACCGACGACATGCCGGGCATCCCGGCGCTCCCGGTGTCGGCGCGGGACGCTGCGGAGATCCAGCGGGTTCTGGGCGGAGCCGTGGCGCCGGCGGACTGGCAGGGACGGGACGGCAGCCCCGTGTACCGCCTTGGCCCAGGGCCGGCCGTTCTGAACCTGACCTACATGGTGCGGAGGATTCTAGGCGCTTTTGTTTCGTTTAATGAAATTTGTATGTTCAATTGTTTTCTATGAGATGCTAATGTGTCTGTGCTTTTGTGTGGAATTTTCAGGGGAATGATACGATGGCGACAATTGAAAATGTCTTCGCGGTGATCGAAGGCGCAGAAGAGCCGGACAGGCAACCGATTCTCTCTGATTCTGCATCATCAATCATCAAGTAGTACTACAACTTTTCCGTTTTAAAATGACTCTTTTGCATTGTTACGGAAGCTTCTATACTGCAAGTTGTAGTAGTATGCATCGTCGGTGCTTGCGCATTCCCAAATTCTGAGTGCACCATCCGTAGACATTTATGGGCCAGTTTTGTTTCGGTGTCCCCCTCCTTTTCGATCTTTGACAAACAAAAACTCCCGGACGGCCAGGATCGCACGATACTGATTCATTTTAAAGACCGTATAAACCCACTTGAAGTCCGTATGATCCACTTAGACATATATATTTACTGTACACGTATACTCGTATGTGTCTGCGGGAGGTGGAAATCGGGAGGTATATAGTAGCAATAATAAAATTTCAAAACGTGGCATGTAAAGACGTAGATCGCGATAAGGAGAGGTGGGATTGGCTGGTGGGGACGTGGAGTATACCCAGCTCGACCGAGTACACATATACGGAGGTATACATAGCCTGGATACGGATTCGGGTTAAAAAAAAATCACCCGATGCAAACTTAAGTTTGACGGAGGGAGGGGGGCACCGAAGCACACCTCCTGGGATAGCTACTACCTACTAGCTAATTTTTGTTTGTTTGCAATTTCATCTGCTTTCTCGAGTAAGATATACGATGGGTCCCTTTATGTGTTAGAGTAATGTTCGGTTATGGAAAAATTAGGTGACAAAACTAACAACTATATTTTCATTTGCAATCTTATCTAAAATATTTCCTTCAAATATTACCATTTACATTCAAAAGTATGTGTCCGATTATCAATCTTGTTGGCAAATTCTATTGCATCAAAATCACAAACTTGTTTTCTACATGCCCAATTGTAAAAAAAGCATTCAACCCTTGCACTTCCACAAATAGCATCGTAATCAAATATATCGTTGTATGCCAATTCTCACTAACCAAACTCATTCTACACCAGATAGCTTTAAAAAAATCAAAATAACCAATTTTTTTCAAAAAAGAAATAAATCAATTGAAAGCTAGAATTTCAAATTTACCTTTTTATCACCATCAGACTGGAGTTATGATAACCTGAAAAGATGATTTATGCCCATTACATGGCTCGTTAATTAATTACTTCGGAATTGTGAAGAGAGAACTCACCGGAAGAGGAGTGAAGACTAGAGCAGTTCTCTGTTTGGTTGTATTATTTTATCTACTCCAACATATTCCATTGAGTAATTTTCCTGGTATTAAATTTTGTTTGAAGATTTCCTGTTTTAAGAGGAGTTTGTAGAATTTCTAGGACTAGTGAAACTTGATTGGGTAAAATTAGGGGTCCTGGCCCCTGGGTATGGCCCTGGGTCTGAAATATTCCTGCACTCCTAAAAGTGGCAGGATATGACCGACGGAACAAATTTTAACCTTTCGTGACACAGATATGTTATCCTAGGTAACCATCGAGATGCCTGGACGTTTGGAGCCGCGGACCCCAACAGCGGAACAGCAGCTATGATCGAGGTAATTCTTGTGTATAAGTCATAACATTTGTTCTCAGCAATCCAGTAGGCTGTTCCTTTCACTAATTCTGCACTGTCCATAATACAGTAATATTGACCGTTACTTTTGAATACTGGAATTGACTTATAAGCACAAATCTTAAACAATATGATCATGCCTACTTCTTGACATGTGCGAATTTCTTCTGTTGTCAATCTAGTTAGCTCAAAGGTTTTCCATGCTGCAAAAGCAAGGATGGAGACCTCGAAGGACCATCATTTTCTGTAGCTGGGATGCGGAAGAGTATGGATTGGTGCGTCTCGTTCTCTCTTTTGGCACCCCATTCGTTTGTTCTATATACATACATAGACACCTTAAGAGCAACTGCAATGGCGATCGCAATTTACCTTTATGCAGACCGGATCAACTGAATGGGTTGAAGAAAACAGGGAGATGCTTTCTTCGAGAGCTGTTGCATATCTAAATGTTGACTGTTCGGTAGTCGGTCCAGTGTTACTCCCAACTACAACTCCCCAACTTGATGAGATACTCTTGGAAACAATTAAATTGGTATGTTTACTCTTCCTGAACGAAAGGTAGTCTATCCACATAGAAAAGAATAACAGATAGTCATCGATATTTTGTAGGGTAATTTTCTTCTGGGTTTGGTCACAGTGTGGTACTAGTGGTGAACTGTAGGTGTGTAAACTTTGAACCACTTCATGCATATGCCATTTTTCTTATTAAGATGCTCAAAACATTCTTTTATTATTCATTTATGAAGGTTCAAGATCCTGACAATTCATCTCAGACGGTGTATGATTCATGGGTCAAATCTAATGTTTCCCCCAAGGTGAGTTGTAACATGACTTCCTTATACAGCTAACAACGCTATCACTTGCAGTATATACAACTAACTTTGTGAAGCTCCGGGTTCCTTCACGGTGGGGAGTAATGTCCCCCATCATTCTCGAAAAAGTAGCTCTGGGTTCCTTTGTGTGAGCTGTATCTTATGGGACATTTTGTTCTGAACCTTCACCTGCAAATTTCAATTCCAACTCTGAAAACGTACTACAAGCTCCTAGCTGTAATTAAGCATACGATGCACCTGATTTCCTGCATGAAGATTGGGCGACTAGGCGACGGAGGATCAGATTATGCAGCATTCGTTCAACATGTTGGTATTCCGTCAACCAGCATGGTATTTGGAGAAGGTAGGGCACTTCTTATTAACTCTGACGATTTTTCGCATATCTAATAGAGAGACTTGTCCCTTGACAGGGCCAGGATATCCGGTTTACCACTCTCTGTACGATGACTTTGTATGGATGGAGAAGTTCGCAGATCCTGGGTTCCGCAGACATGTTGCAGGTGCTACTCTCTATTCTTCTTGTGTGATTTATCCGCAGCAGAAATTTGCTGCACCACGCTACATGATAACCGATATTGTCATCTCACAGCCGCTAGCATATGGGGAATTATGGCTTTGAAGCTTGCTGATGAAGAGGTCATACCCTTCAATTACATGTCCTACGCAGCCGAGCTTGAGGTAACACATCTGCAGGCAGGGGCACACAAAGAAAAGGAAGATCACTCAAGCCTTATGAACTTGACATTTTCTGTTTTCTTCAGGCTTACACTAAAGTAGTAGAGAAGGCGGTCAAGGGGATGCCTGTCAGTTGCTCCCCATTGTACAACTCAATCAAAGCTCTGAAAAGGGCAGCTACAAAAGTAAACAGTGAGCGAAAGGTGACTTGATTGCTTCAGAATTGCTGCTTATACATACAATCTTGCATGCTAGGTTCTCCACATTTCCTGATGACAAAGGAATCCAATTGTCGTTTCCTCAGGAGATTCAGAGGGAACTGTCAAGCAAGCAGCTGAGCAAGGATTCGATGAAGATCCGGGGACTCAACGACCGGCTTATGCAGGCAGAGCGAGCCTTCACCAACAGGGAAGGTCTTTTCAAGCAAGAATGGTACAAACATCTGGTCAGTGAATAAACTCATCCACGCTCTTTCTTCTCTGGGATTCAACACGGCGTTTCTCGTGATCTTTAGTTCGCAGCTGTAGTTCTAATTTGTGAGTGTCACCTACTGCAGATTTATGGGCCTTCAGAACAGAACGACTGGGACACCGCGTCGTATCCTGGTATAGCCGATGCCATAGCCACCTTGAGGAGCACCAACACTTCAGCATCCTGGAAGCTCGTGCAACACGAGATTCACAGAGTCGCCAGGGCCGTTACTCAGGCATCTGCCGTGCTCAGTGGAAGCCTCACATGACAGGAGCATGGAAGGAGCACATTATCTCGGCAGCTAAAAGATACAGGCCGAGACCGTGCATAATCGTGCCTTGCCGATATTAATCCTCTGGGCAATATGATTCCAGAAGTATGGGGTGTAGAAAAGGGATATATCGGTGTAGTAACATACGATTGATGCCAATCTATTTGCGCATGATGAGAACAGTGTGTTACCCATGTACATATGCTTGGGATAGATGTATTATGCTTGTATATGCATACTGTTAATGATCTCGGAATCATATACGAAGTAATATAATTGGGGTATTATGTTTTTTTCTGGATAAAGTGCGTTTTTATTACCTAAAGAGTTTCAAGTAATATACTCGGTCTCTGCATAACTAAGATATACATAGATGATAGAAGAGCATGGATGTATAACTAAATAAGAAAATACGAATTACATATCATAATGCGAAATTGTAAAACGTCTAAGGTGGTGGTGGAGGGCCGATCCGGACATTATGCTGTCATCCTTGCCGGGTAAAAAAAATCGCGTGTTGTATCCTCCAGACAGGTCACCTATGTAAATAGGTTGTGAAACTCAGTACTGCGTAGGGACTACCATAAGCGTAGGGTACTGGTATATTGGTAGATATAATAACATGTAAGAGAGAAACATTTTTATTATTAAACATTTCATTATTTCTACATAGCCCTAGCAACCATGCATATAATGGCAATCACTCCCATCCTAAGAAGTATTTCATACTTATGATATATCATATGTTACCAATTTCCAAATATATTAAAAACACTACGCGATGGATACAAGGCTGAAACTGGTTGCATGACTAACCATATAGAACGTGAAAAATTATATTGAAACAATAACCGCTTAATTGTCTCATTGTGATGGTAAAAAACACACTTTGTATTCCCATACCAATTTCCCTTAACTAGATTGTCTTTCGTAAGAATAATCTCCTGACGAAAATACTAAACACTTTTTTATTTTTAGAGACATCTTCATCTTCTAGATTTTCATATTATTATCAATTGGTATATCTTACTAGATCAGCGTGTTATACAAAGAACTAACTAAGAATTGACTATTCTGGTTTAAGTTTCAGCAAAATTCATCAGACCTAGTTGTCCGTTGGACAGATGCTAAGCATTGCAGCGGTGCATCCCAAGAGGTAGGTATAGGTCCAGACAAATCTCTTCTAAAAGTCACATTTGGAGGAGAAGACTCCATCACTATGACGATTATATCACCCTTGTGACGAACAATATTATGCAACACATGGTATTGTTCCTGGAGAGTAGCATTGCCTAACCACTTATCCTCCCAAAAATGTATCTCAGGTTTGTCCTTAATTGAAAAATATTCAAAACGGAAGAAATATTTCTTGGTCGCTATTAGACCAGTCCAAAAATGTGAGTTACCAAGTTTCGAAACCACCTAGAACAAAGCTTTCGAGCCAACATTTTTTCCTTAAGCAGAGTTTGCCACACCCCATATTTAGTTAGTAACTTGAAGAGCCATTTACTAAGTAGGAATGTATTCAAGATCATAAATACCAAGTCCACCCTAGTCTTTGGGACAACATAGCACACTCAATTTAGCCAGGCGGTATTTCCTTTTCTCAATGTTACCCTACCAAAATAATCTTGATCGGAAGTAATCTAATCATTTTATGACTCTTTTTGGTAGTTGAAAGAAGGATATCATGTACAATACCATGTTACCGAGTACCGAGTTTATAAGAATCAATCTTCCTCTTAGGGATAATAATTTATCTTTCCAACTACTTAATCTTAGTTGTAGTTGTTCCTCAACCAACTTTCATTCAGCATTTGTAAGTCTCCGATAAATGTATTGGGATACCCAAATACCTAATAGGAAACTGGCCTTGATTGCAACCAAGTAATTCAGCATGCAGGCTAGCCTTGTCTTGAGACTCGCCGAATAAAAACAACTTACTTGAATGCTGAAAGAATCAATTTCAGATTTCTCACTTTTTGATATCGTGTTCCATAAAAAGGACACAGTTTTTCTACCCATAGGTGGGTGTTCTTGGCTTATGCTATGGTCAGCGTAGCTTCAAGATTCGAGTTTGTAATTTCACATTTACATCCTAATCCTTTACATTGTCCACCTTGTTACCCTTATAGACGAAAGTGGACATGTCCACTTCCTTTTCTCCACCTCATGAGCATCTCTCTCACCCCAAGTCCTCCTCCACCTCCCGCGCCTCAACTACGCCGCCGCCTCTTTCCTCATCAACCTCCTACTCCAATAGCACTCCACCAAAAGCCTACCACGAGCCGTGTTGTGAGATCCAAGCACATGACTTAATAGGATTGATAGGATACTCATACCAACAAGTTGCAACTTCTTTTCCGGAAGATTATTCGAAAAGAACTCTAAGATTAAGCGTGCTTGGCCTAGAGAAATTCTAGGATGGGTGACCGACCGAGAAGTGGATACCGGGTGCGCATGAGTGAGGACAAAGTGCACAGAAAAGACTAGTGTTGTTTTCTGTGGGGCCAGTCTAAATATCCTATTAAGCTACAAGGAGTGACACCCCCCGGACCAAGTGGACGGGGTGTTACAAGTGGTATCAGATCCGATTCTCACGGTTAAACGGGTGTGTGCGGGTCAGTAGCGGGACATGTGGATCATGACATGTGTGGCCGGAGTGGACACGGCATGGCACATGTGCCGACACTGGACGCACATACGCGTGTCGTGGGTCAGTGGAGGGACATGTGGAGCATGGCGCATGTGGCCCGGAGTGGAAACGGCATGGTACATGTGCCGGCACTGGACGCACATACGCGTGCCAAGAGGAAACGTTCCTGGGGTGTGCTTGATCGATGAGGGCATCGATCTTCTAAAGGGTGGACGTATGTAAGATCCAAGCACATGACTTAATAGGATTGATAGGATACTCATACCAATAAATTGCAACTTCTTTTTTGGAAGCTTATTCGAAAAGAATTCTAAGGTTAAGCGTGCTTGGCCTAGAGCAATTTTAGGATGGATGACCGACCGGGAAGTGGGTACCGGGTGCGCATGAGTAAGAACAAAGTACGCAGAAAAGACTAGTGTTGGTATGTGAAACCAGTCTAGATATCCTATTAAGCTACAAGGAGTGACATCTCCGGACCCAGTGGACAGGGTATTACACGTGTACACTGAAAACCATGACACGGGGAGCGAGGCTGAGCGGAACATGGCGGCAAAACAGGCGGCCATGGGCATGGTGATCCCCCGGTGGCAAGGTCGTTGGAGGTGGAAATGTCTAGGTACTAGCCGAGGGCCCAGATCGAGGGATTTTTCCTCTTCCATGTTTTTTCTTTAGATCTGTTTTGCATCATTGTCTTACGTGACTTGCTTTTTTTGTAACAACCCCAAACGTCTCCAGGATTTGATTTGCTACAGTTTGAGACTTCTTAGATAGATTTGGTTCCAAACTGGTTTGCTTCCACTTGCTGGTTCTTGATATTTCCATGGTCGGTTCCTTCTCCATTCCCTGGATCCAATTCTAAATCCAATCAATGTTACTAATCATGCGCAATGCGGTGTCTAGTTTTAGAAATCTAGTTGTTCTGAACCAAAACTATCAGGTTCCTAAAGTACATACTTTGAGACTACTAATCTTGTAATATGAAAAGAATGGGGCATACTATGTAAAATGAAGAGGGACTTGCTGACAAGAAATGGCTCAAGGTGGTTGCCACAAAAAATTGCATGAATCTCAAAAGCAAACTGAGGGAATTGCATGAATCTCAAAGCTCAAGATGGTTGTGATAAGCCCGGGACTCCCCACGTGTATGTAGACTTGTATTTTCGATAAAAATAATTATACCGTCGGCATATTAAAGGATAGATAACCCTCCATCCACATGATGAGGAATCACACCTTTAGTTTGACCATCAGGCTTTGCACGCTCAATCATATCAACCACTATTTAAAATAGCATTGTGATAATGGGCCTTCTTGTCTTAGCCCTTTTTGTCTGGAAGTATTTTCCAACGTCGTCATTGAATTTGATGGACACACTACCTCCTAACACAAAACTATGAATTAAATCATACCACTCTGCATAAAAACATTTCATTCCGAGAGTGTGCTGAAAGAAAGACCACTTGACCTTGTCATAGGCTTTCTCAAAATAAATTTTTAAAATAACCCTATTCAAAATTTTCCTATGTAGTTCATGAACTGTTTCATGAAGGATAACCACTCCATCGAGGATGTTATGACCTTGCATGAAATAAGTCTAAGAGGGATAAACCATATGACCAGCCATAGAGTTCAGTCTAATTTGTTGCAAATTTGGTGAATATTTGAAAACTAACAGTAAGAAGGAAGATTGGCATGTATTGTTAGATCCTTTCTGCCTCATCAATCTTAAGTACTAAAATTATCTCATTGTAATTTAGACGAGACAATTCTAGTTGTCCACGTGCTAAAAGCTAAAATGTTCTAGAAGATCTTGCTTAATGACATCCCAAATTTTTTGATAAAACTCTCCATAAAACCATCATGACCAAGGGCCTTGTTGTGTTCTATTTGGAAAACAACCTTTTTTACTTCCTCGTCGGAATAGGGAGCAGTAAGTAGGTTGTTCTCCTCATCGGATTTCTTGGGGTATATCATTCGTACGAGACTCATCTAAGGATAGGTTATCTTCTTCCGGAGATCCGAATAAACCTTTATAATAATTAGTAATATATGACTTTAGTTGCTCATTACCCTCAATGGTTCCCTCATCTTGGATTAGGTAACAAATAAGTTTCTTTCTATGCCCGCCACTAGTGATGCTATGGGAGTATCTTTGTATTTGAATCACCTTCCAAAATGAATTGGACTTTGGATTGCTGATACCATTTGAGGTCCTCCTCGTGTAGAAGTATTGCTATCTTTGCATTATTCGATTGGATTTTGAACTTAATTCCATGCACACACACACAGTGGACTAACTTCTGAGGATTTTCGAGGTTGTCAATAACAGACAAAAGTTGTTTTTAAACAATACCTATTGTGTGTTGTGTCCATCCACCAAGGTGTTTGCGTGTTGCACACATTTTATTATTCCACCTTTGAATTGAAGTACAACCAACTACATGTCTTTCTCATACATCTTTGACCATGTAATGGAAGCCCTCACGATGTAGCCATCCAAGTTCAAACTTGAACCGACGAGATTACAGATTGAAGTTTTTGTTGAATGTGTTAGAACATATAATTTAATCCAGAAATATTGCAAAATATTAGACATGATAATCATAATGGTCATGATCTTAGGATTAAACAAAGTACTCATGAAACTATAGGTGGTTTGGTAAATAAGATAGAAACAACATATCTAAATCAATCTATAGTACTAGTAAACAAAATCTAATCACTAACAGAAGGGGCAGAACCAAACCGTGCATTGAAAGAATACGTACTCACACTAACATTCTTCCCGGTAGCCATGTTTCACGAAAATCTGTTGTAGTCGAGTAGTTGTCATTGGGGAAGTAGTCATCTCCAATGGTGTCAGAGAAAAGCCAATAGGTGTGTGAGAGCACTACCCCAAAAACCTGATCGCCTTGTCCTCTATAGGATCACAATGGGACAGGGTTCTCGAGACCCACTATCCCATCTAGTGGTGCACGCCAGAAGGCGGGATGTGGAATTCGTTGGTAGGGGTAAAAAGTTGGAACCGAAAGGGTGTCTCGTGTGAATCTGATCAAAGTCTTATGTCTAAGGGGAGGAGTGACCTATATATACCTCGGTAAGAAGCTAAAATTCCTGAGACCATATCAAATTCATCTTCTAAATGGAAAATTTTGGACTCTTGTTCGTGTGTGGAAAAAAAGAAAAACTGTGTGTAATCCTTGCTCGGCCCATTCAATAAACACGACGTGCCCACGAGACGAAGTGTGGCATGGTGAAGCAGGTGGTGGAGGAGAGGAACACATATGTATGTGTCCTCTTCTCATGATCTTAATACTAGTAGAAGTCAGAACAAAAGACGTGCTTAGCTCCACCAACAATTTTGCTTGCAGAGCCTCCACCATCGAAGTACGGATGAAAATAGGGAGGAAACATTCTAACTTTTCCGCAGACAGAAAATAGAGCCCACGAAGGTTGCGACTCCTTGGCAGAAAGAAAGGACTAGATAGAAAGCCTCTAGGGTTACATCCTCAACTTGTAACCGACTCGGTGAGCACCCGAGACCTAGCCTCCTCGTATAAAAGCTAGGAGGGGCTGCCAAGAAGGACACCCCTACCACATTGCAAACTTGCTAGATCTCATCTGTGCACCATAGCCATCTCGGCACCATTGTAATCCTTGATTTCTCAATCAATCAAGAGCATACAAGCAGGAGTAAGGTTTTCCTTCTGGGGGTCTGAACCTAGGAAAACCTTGCTTCGCCACCGTTTGTTTGTTAGCTGACAAAGTCTCCAGTGCACCGCTCTTCCTGAAAAACCCAAATCCATCAAGTATGAGAATTGACGTGATCACCCCATGTAAATTGGCATTGTCTGTGGGAAGCCTGTGCGCTAATGTTGCGACTTTGGAGGCTCTATCGCTGGTGATCTACGATTCAGAATTTCCTGCGGAGCAGATCCGGCTTGAATCCTTTAGCTTCACCATCCACTCATCGATCCCCGTCTGGCCTTCGACCCTGTCGATGCTGTGGCGAACCTAACGGTCTATGGTCTGAGTTTCAACGTTGGCAAGGTGGGCACTCTTCGCCTCCTAGACCAGATATGTTTGGTCCTGACGTAGTCGACATCACCGTCGATTGCACCCGCATCATGGATCCTGCCGCCCCTCGGCACCCTCAGCAAGCTAAACGCTACTTCGTCATCAAGCTGGGGAACTAGCGGCAACAACCGCTGCGACTCCGATCTAAGCAACTCACTTTTCATCTCTGTTAGTATTTTGTTTCCATGGCCAGAGAGCCAAGTTGATAGGACCAAGAAAGTTAATTACTCAACCTCATTATTAGTATATGCACCAATAGCTTCACATGTATGAGAGAAGAAAACAAAAAAGAAAATACATGCATTGGTGAAAGGGGATAATAAATAATATAGGACTTATAATCTCAATCAATTTTAAAAAGTTCTCTGACCTTGTAATACCAAACAGAGAAAGTACCGTATTCGGTCCATATTGTTTCCGACAATATATGCTTCTGTATAGAGACCACCATGGTCTGCTTCGGCGTGAGAATTAACTAAGTTGTCGTCGCAGGAAGGACCATGAATGCGCCAAGTAGAACAAAGGAGCAAAGGGAGCCAGCAGGGCTAGGAGGAGCATAGCGAGAGGGCGGTAACGCTCGAAAAAGATAGGATACCCACTTTTTGCCCTAGCAGTGTCGTGGGATCGGGTCTGAATCAGATCCGCAACAGTTTTCTGTTTTAATCCAATTTAATGAACTTAGATTTGTAGATACGAAAGTATCTAACACAAATACATCTATATCTAAACGAACCTAAGTCTATTAATTTGGATCGGATTGAACAGTAGTTTTTAAATATTTATCTAAAAATACGGTTTCTGAATATCCCTCAACATGAATGAACGTTCCAATTGAATCGATCAAACACAACACTGAGCATTACAGTTACTGTTGCATCTAAATCTCTCATATATATTTGATTGTTCATAACTTCAAACAAGAACATAGACGTATTCTACAAAGAATCGAAAGAATATCGCAATGAAAGAATAAACAGATAGACACACCCTGTTCGATCTGTTCTTGAGATCCGACCCAGCCTAAACTAAAAAAAAGACAGTCACAGGCCATCACTTCCACAAGAAGGAACTGAATACTTGATGAGTCGAACCCAAGTCCATGAAGCGTAGTACTAGTCGTCTTGGTCCTGGCACAGCTCCTTCCTGAGCCTTGACGAGAAGAGCTTGCATGCGTCCATGCAGAGATCGACCGCCGCGGACAGCGCGACGAACACGGCCACGTCGCCCATGCACGCCACGTGCTGCACGCCGACCTGCACGGTGGGCCGGCTCGCCTTCCCTTCGCCCTCCACCGTGGACCCCATCACGAACCCGCCGGCGAACGGCCACGCGCCGCCGCCGCCGCCCTCGGGGAACGTGGCCGGGTCGATCACGAACTGCCCGCCGCGCTTGGTGCTGATGGACGACTCGGCGATGGGGACGGCGCACTCGACGGGGCCCGAGTCGAAGACCAGCTCGAGACGGTAGCCGAGGGCGTCGACGGGGCCGCGCTCGCGCCACGCCTCCAGGCGCGCCCACGGCTTCCAGCTGGACGCCCCGGCGCCGGTGGGCTGGAGGATGAGCCAGGCTCCCGGGTTGGCGCGGGAGACGCGGCCGGAGCCCGGGGACGGCACGAACGGGGTGACCATGGACGCCGCCGCCACGGGAGAGCCGGACAGGTCGTGGATGGTTACCATCCAGCCCTTCCGCTGGTCGCGCCGTGCCCGCGCGTCGCCGTCGCCGTGCAGGGTGCTCAGCCAGGACCGCAGCCTCCGGCTGGGGCTCCGAGTCATGGACGATTCCGGCGTCAGAGATCTGGTCAAGATGCACATGCACGTGGTTAGCTTAGTTAAACACAAGTGCATGCATGGCTAGTATTAATCGGTAACAACAGATTAACTAGTACTGCTGCTAGCTAAGAGCAATTAATGGTTTGGTGCCAAGTGTGAGAATGATACTCCTACAAAAGAACAGTAGGTAAAGGCGATCATGGTGAACGGCGGGGTCGTATGCGTAGTGGACATGATAATGTATGGAAGATTCTGACCAGCTAATGAGCTCACAGATCAGAAATGAGCGAGCAAATTAATGAGGTAGCTAGAGCAGCAGCAGGTTGGTAAGTGCATCACATGCACGGTTGGTGTGTCTGCCGATCTGAATATTCTGAATAATCCGATCATGCTGGATGTTCGACAGACCTATAGAGGCTACAAGCTACAAGCCTACGAGTAAATTCTTGTCTAAGCTAATCTTAATCAAACACGTATACTAACCGATGGGGATCTGAGCTGCACTGAGAGTGAAGGTTCTCATGCATGAAACCAAACTTGACAGCTGGTCAGATAACATATTCTGGACTTGTTTTACTCTTGAAAGCTCTGTGAACAGTGGCTTCGATCGCGACTAGCTCGTGCCCTGTTGGGATTAAACATTCCACCCAGTTCAATCCAAGAAGAAATGCCCCATGGCTCCCATGCCAGGATGCTGCAATTGATATTTTTATTTGGTGATTATGCCAATACCGATACGTGGTATGACATGAATTATCCGTAAGGCATCTACTAGCTGGCATCCAATAATGAAAAGGATGATGGGTGGGAGGAAGAAAAGCAAAGTATTCCAAACAAAAAAAGGTGAAATGAAAAGAGGGGGAATTCTCTCCGAGTTTTCTACGAAGAGAGAGAGAGGTGCACAAAATAGATTCGCGGTCACTTAAACCTGTGCTACCTTGCTTTCCCAAATAGAAGAGTGTTGCCCGAATGGCTTAGTCATAAGTAGCATTTTTATGTTGCACATTTCTATGGTATATGCATTCATTGTGCAGAACAGCTTTTAACTTCGCTAAAACCTGATGAGTTTGCTACTTGAGCCGTTGCTTTGATTTAAAAGTCTTGAAAAATCCGGCAAATTTCGATTTCTCAACTTAGCGCCGAGATATACTTTCAAAAACATCTGAGTTCTTGTTGTGAGCAGAGATCACGAGGACACGATAATGGCTAACTTAGCAAGCCAATGGAGGATGCATGCATATTGCACAAGCGTGTATCGTCTTGCAAAATAACATGGCACCAACCTGGTCATAGCAGCCCTTCGGCCGGCGCTGAACCGGCAGGTGAACACCGGTTGCCTCTGCCCGCCGCCGGCGCCTCCACCGGGCACCTGGTACACCACAGGCCCGCACTCCGGCTCGCCCCCGAACTGGAAGACGTACCGCGGGTCGGGCTCTGCCCGTACGAGCATATGGATCTGCGAGCGCGCCGCCGACGCGGGCTTCCCCACGTCCACCCACCCGTCGCGCGCCACCACGGTCTCCCCCGCCGCGGCGCGCGTCACGTCTACGGGCACGCGCACCCTGCCCAGCGCGCGGCGGTTGCCCACGCTGCCGCAGCCGGCGGCCCCCGTCGACTTGCCCGCGTGCAGGGTGACGACCAGCTCGGCGGGGCGCCCCGCGAGCCTCTGCACCGCGGCGGCGTCGAGGCTGAGCACGACGGGTCCGCCGGACCCGCAGGGGAAGCAGGCGTTGGCGAGGGGCAGCGGGGCGGTGCGGGCGAGCGAGGAGGGCTGGTCGTGGAGGTGCAGCGTGCAGAAGCAAGGGGACGTGGAGGGGTGCACGCCGGCGGCGGCGGAGCTCGGGCGCGGCACGGCGGGGAGCTTGAGGAGGAGCTGGTCCACGGTGAGGCGGACGAAGGCGCAGGGGTCCATTGCGTTTGCCGCGCGCTCGAGGTCGATCAGCTCAGCTGACAGGTGTTACTGTGGTCTTTGCTTTCCCTGCGCGCGCGGGTATATGTAGTAGCGATGCGCCTGCGTGCGTGGCGAGATGGACGCCGATCCATCGGACGGGATACGTTTGGGGGTCGCAGAAAACAAAAAAGAGCAAACCGTCAAAAGGGCTGGTCTGGGAGGGGATTTGATTTGGTGGACGAAATTGGACGCTAGTAGGGATTTGCATGTGGGTCGTGAGATGTCGTCGTTGGCTCCTGCCTAAACCCTAAACTAACACTACTGACCGCCGCTCACTTTCTAAGTTTCTATTTAGACATAGTCTTGCTAAAACGTCTTATATATTTTGTAACAGAGAGGGTATTACGGAATGAATTCCATTATGAATGAAATTGGCAGAACCAGGGAAGCATGTAATGATCCGTAAGATTCCGAGAAAGAAAATACAAGGTTCTAATAATCCAAAGTTGATTTTTTCCATGTCTGAGTTGATTTCTAAAAGTGAACTTATAGAAAGGTGTAATCTGGAAAAGGAGAAATTTCACCTTTATAATCGGTTACACATAAGAAAAAACTCTATCCACTTAGATTTAGTCAGACAAAAATAAAACTACCTAGTGTCTGGCTGTATACACAAATTATGTGTAAAATACCGACATCAACTCATGTGACCCTCCAATCGATCTCAACTGAATGTGCATAACTGTAAGAATGGTCCACATTGGCTTCCAAGTAACATAATTCGTAATTTTATTTGCACTCATGCAATCTACAAATACAGATAGTTTGCTCTTTTAAAACATACTCCCTCCGTTTTAAAATATAAGATGTTTTAGCTTTGTGAAGCAAATGTATCTATACTTCTTTTAGTATTTAGGTTCACTCAAGTTTAGTGTGAACCTACACACTAAAACAAGTCTAGATATATTTTCTTCACAAACCTAAAACATCTTATATTCTGAAACAGAGGGAGTAGTAATTTGCACTAAATGTACCTTTCAGGCCAAGTCAATATCAAATTTAAAACGTCTGCTCATCCGAACACATTGTAAGCTTCTAATCTTGAGCATACATGTGCCCTATCCAAAAGGTCATGCATATGCATGCGACACCATGCATGTTCGCAAAGGATACATGATGTGGCTATAATACCCACAACGATAGCGAGTCATCGCATACAGATAATACATGAACATGACTACAACAATGTGGCAAGCTTTTACACGAGCTTATCATCTACTTAGAGCATTTTTAACAGCTCCGTTAGATAGCAGTACCTTTTACAGGATTGCGAGGTCTCAAGTAAAAATAATCTCATAACTAGTGCCCTAAGGTTTAGGATACTAGTTTAATTATGAGATATGTCCCACCCGACCTCGCGCCGTCTCGTAAAAAAGTTTTAGGATTTCAACACACATATATGATTTTTGATAACACAATCTTTATATAAGAACAATATAAATTAAATTTATGAATGTTTCAACATCACACATACAATAATAGTGCAAATCAAAATAACTAAACAAATAACGAATGGTCTATAACGTATACAGTTGTTCGAATCACACATGAATAATAAATATGAATAAGTTGGGAGATTATATCCCATATAACTTCCACTAATATTGAATGAGATCATTACGAAGCTGGCTGTGCTTACCCTCGTCTTCAATCTGGCAGTTCGTCTCAAGAAATACTTGGATCCGGTCCATGTTTGTTGTTGGCTTGACACGGCCAACATTGTCAAACAGAATCTCAAGGTACAAATTCCCCTCATTCTCGATGATCATATTGTGGAGAATCACTAATGCCGTCATGATGTTTGAGAGAGATTTCTTATCCAAAAAAAAGAAGGACCACAAACAAAAGTAAACCGAGCTTGCAACACAGTAAAATCATTCTCATTGTCCTTCCAGCATACTTCTTGAGTTGTGGAAAAATAGATTGATTTTTACCTTGAGGTTCTTGGATGGTCTTTACAAATGTAACCATGGAGGGTAGATGTCGTCGGCTATATAGTACCCCATGGTATAGTCATGGCCGTTGACATTGTAGTTGCAAGCCAGAGCATCTCCGCTAGCAAGCCAAGCTAAGAAATGAGATCTCTACAAAACATTTATGTCATTGAGAGAACCTGGCAACTCAAAAGGCAATGCCAAATCCACAAGTCATCTGACCCCACTACTTCAAGCATAAGTGTAGGATCACGGTGATGACCGGTTATTGCCTATGCCATGACACGGGGCATTTCTTCCACCTCCAATTGTAATCTCTCCTCCCCAAGCATGCCCAATAATCCTCTTGCTTCATTCATTGCCATCAATCTGTTTGTGTCCTCATTGGGAGCTCGCAAATACTCCATAGAAAATACTCAGATCAAAACCTTGGCGATAACCCAGACATGCTTGAGTGTAGCATCTTCTTATTGCGAAGATCTCTCATCCTTGCAATCCTCCGATATTCCTTATGCAATCACCCACGTTACTGACGAGATTTTTTGATACGAACTAAATCCATGTCGTGAACCAAGTCGTGGATGTCAGAATAATTGGAAGACGACGAGCCCTAAAAAATTTGCGCAAAGGGACTCAATATCGAACTCATCTTCAATATGTGAAAAATCCAATGCTAAAATCAATATGCGGACAATTCCTAAACTAAAATATGAAAAGTTCAATCAGATTTACCTCTATGCTACTAGGGGAACCGCATGTTGGAGAGGGATTCATGGAAAATCGGGAAGGATACTGCGACGGCGCTCCGATGCATGGAGGCCGCGAGCTTGGGTTAGCTGGTTGGAAGGGGACCCAACGAGTAGTGAGCTCTCAGAGGTGCGAAATGGGTGCGAAATGAGTTGCAAGCGGTGCCCAAATCCAAGGGGGTGGCAGCGGGGCGGCGGGCTGAAATTTTAGCGTGCCAAGGACTTCCATGAAAGTAAGTGGACCAGAAAATGACCATCAATTCTGGCTTTATATGGGAGTCGGGCTCTAAATATTGGCTCACTTTCTCAAATAAATAAATGAATATTGGCTCACTTTTAAAAAAAGTGAGATGGTTTTAAGGAAGCTGCTTGACTTCGTTTTTTCATTCGTAACCATAAAAATAGTTTTTTTATTTTTTAGACTGAAGGCACTCAGGCCCGGCTTTAAATTAATAATGCCCCAACACAAGGACTGAAGGTTCATACAAACATAGTTCGCACAGCAAACGCTGAGACACAAGACGGCCACGATAGCTACCCTAGCATACAGAGGCCAATAAAGCAAGCGACGTGCTAAACAACAACGATGCTGGGAAAAAGACGATAAGCAGCTGCTGGGAGAGGCTTCAGGGAGGGTCGACCATCGCCACCAGGTTCGCAGGAGGGGAGTAGGTCTTGGAGAAAGACGCTCTATGAATCTGGATCAGTTCCTCCAACAACAACAGCGGCTTGCGACTTAGGAGGGGGCACCACATCTGCAAGGAAAGATTAGATTTGAAAATATCATCAGCAGGTTGTTTGGGAAAAAATTTCTCAAATGTAAATTTGGTACGGATGGTCCAGAGGGACCAGCACTGGGCCGCAAAGAAGGACCAAAGCGCATTCCTCAGGGGGGGCCTAGAAGGCCCCCGGGATAGAGAACCATTCCGCTCGATTATTAGGGTTCCAGGACGTTTGAAACATATCTCTTGCGCTGCTCCAGGCAAATCTGGCAAGCACACAAGAGAAGAAGATGTGGTTGTAGGGGTTCGTAGCATCGAAAACAAAAAAATTCTACCGCATACAAACAAACAAGCCAAGATCTATCTACTAGATTGTAGCAACGAGTCAATGGAATAACTCACCCTCGAAGATTCCAAAGTGTTTAACGAGAGCGGATTCTCGTGGGTG
This sequence comes from Avena sativa, assembly GCA_916181665.1. Taxonomy (NCBI): domain Eukaryota; kingdom Viridiplantae; phylum Streptophyta; class Magnoliopsida; order Poales; family Poaceae; genus Avena; species Avena sativa. The sequence continues at coordinate 366,223,921 of OV702295.1, forward strand.
ATGTAGTCGTACTCTTGCCGATCTCAAGATCGTGTAGACGATCCTTTCGGCACTGCGTTCCGGCAGCGCTCCCGCAGTCGGTCACACGTTCGGTACTCGACGAAGACCTTCCTCTCCCTTGTTCCAGCAGGCAGCGGAGGTTGTAGCACTCTCCTCGCGATTCCGGCAGCACGATGGCGTGGTACCGGAAGTAGAGGGGAGATCTCGCAGGGCTTCGCCTTAAGCCGGAGCGAGTATGGTGGACTATGAGAGAGACTCGGTGATCTAGGGTTTAGACACACCAAGTAGAGGGGCTAGGCCGGCGGCTAGGGCAAGTATAAGGCCCCAACTCGGCGGCTTGGGAGAAACCCTAGGGAGGCAGCTATGATGGGCGGCGGCGGCTAGGGTTCGGGTTTAGAGGGGCAAGGTGGAGGTCTAGGAGGGGCAGCCCTGCCCCTCCTTATATAGGTGGAGGGGGCGCGCCAAGGGGAGGGGAGTCCCTCCCCAACTCGGTCTCCAAGGGCCGGCGGTAGAGGGAGAGGGACTTCCTCCCCAAGTAGGTTTCCTACTCTCCCTCCATCAAACAAAATAGCCGTTTGACTTTTCAAATTGGCGTTTGACTTTTCAAACTAGGATTTGATTTAACCCTTTATTTTGTTCAGCGATGACACCTAGTACATGATGCAACCATTCCAACTTGTTATGACACATTCATGTACCCTTCCTCTCCAGAGTGCCGGACATTTCGGAACCTTCTAGAACATTCCCGATGAAAACACCAGAACCATTCTCCAACCCCGAAATAGGACTTTCCTTATATGAATCTTATTCTCCGGACCATTCCAGATCTCCTCGTGATATCCCGGATCCCATCCGAGACTCCGAACAACATTCGGTCTCTTACTCATCATTCCATAACTACTCAACAACGTCGAATCCTTAAGTGTGTCTCCCTACGGTTCGTGAATTATGCGGACATGATCGAGACACTTCTCCGAACAATAACCAATAGAGGAATCTGGAAATTCATATGGCTCCCACATATTTCTACGATTACTTTGCGATCGAATGAACCACTTACATACGATACGAATTTCCCTTTGTCTCACGATAGTTTACTTATACGAGGTATTGATCGTCGGTATCTCTGCATACCTACTTCAACCCCGTTACTGATAAGTACTCTTTTCTCGTTCCCATGATATGTGATATCTTGTGAGCCAGTCACATGCTTGCAAGCCAATTGGATGACATTCCACCGAGAGGGCCCAGAGTATATCTATCCGTCATATGGATGGACAAATCCCACTCTTGATCCATGTGTCTCAACCAATACTTTCCGAACACTTAATGCCACCTTTATAGCCACCCAGTTACGGTGTGGTGTTTGATGTCATCAAAGCATCCTTCCGGTGAAGGTGATATGCATGATCTCATGGTCGAAGGAATTAGGTTACTATGTATCAGAAAGCATATAGCAATTGAACTATTAAAATAACTTGATATTTATGCTACGCTTATCTATAGGAGTATAATAATATAAACATTTATTACTGCCTCTAGGGCATATCTCTAGGAGTATAATGTTTCCTTGTTAATACTATTATAGCATGCATATAAACATTTATCATAAACACAAAGATATAATAATAACTACATTTATTACTGCCTCTAGGGCATATCTCCAACAGTCTCCCACTTGCACTAGAGTCAAATAATCTAGATTACATGGTAATATACCGAACACCCATGGCTGTTTGGTGTTGGTCATGTTTTACCCTCGGGAGAGGTTTAGTCAACGGATCCGCCACATTCAGATCTGTGTGTACTTTGCAAATCTTTATGTCACCATCTTGGACATGTTCTCGAATAGCGTGAAAACGTAGCTTGATGTGCTTCAACTTCTTGTGTGACCTTGGTTGTTGCGCATTGGCTATGGCGCCCATGTTATCACAGTAGATATACATTGGGTCCAGCGCACTTGGAACCACACCAAGCTCTGTAATGAAATCTTTCATCCATATCGCTTCTTGTGAAGCCTCCGAAGCAGCCATGTATTCCGATTCAGTTGAAGATCTCGCCACAACACTTTGCTTTGCACTCCTCCAGCTAACTGCTGCACCATTCAAAGTAAATACGTATCCAGATTGTGATTTAGAATCATCCGGATCGGTGTTCCAACTAGCATCGGTGTAACCATTAACAACGAGTTGTTCATCACCTCCATAAGAAAGAACCATATCCTTAGTTCTTTTCAAGTACTTAAGGATGTTTTTGACCGCTGTCCAATGATCCACTCATGGATCACTTTGATATCTGCTAGTCAAACTAACAGCATATGCAATGTCGGGTCTAGTACATAGCATGGCATACATTAGAGATCCTATGGCTGAGGCATAGGGAGTCTTACTCATCCTTTCTCTATCTTCTGCCGTTACTGGACTTTGAGTTTTACTCAAGGTCGTATTGGGCAACATGGGCAAGAACCCTTTCTTGCTATCTTCCATTCCAAACCTCTTTAGAACTTTGTCCAAATATGTACTTTGTGAGAATGATATTAGACTTCTCGATCTATCTCTATAAATCTTTATGCCCAATATGTAAGCTGCTTCGCAAAGATCTTTCATTGAAAAACTGTTATTCAAATATTCCTTGACACTATTAAGAAGGTCTACATCATTCCCAATCAACAATATGTCATCTACATATAGTATTAAGAATGCTACAGAGCTCCCACTCACTTTCTTGTAAATACAAGCTTCTCCATAAGTTTGTATAAAACCAAAACTTTTGATCACCTTATCAAAACGTTGATTCCAACTTCGGGATGCTTGCTTCAATCCATAAATGGACCGTTGAAGTTTGCATACCTTGTTAGCATCCTTAGGATCGACAAAACCTTTGGGTTGCATCATATACAACTCTTCATCAATGTCTCCATTGAGGAACGCTGTTTTGACATCCATCTGTCATATCTCATAATCATCATATGCAGCGATTGCTAACATAATCCTCACAGACTTTAGCTTTGCTACTGGTGAGAAAGTCTCATCGTAGTCAACTCCTTGAATTTGTCGAAACCCTTTTGCGACAAGTCGAGCTTTATAGACAGTAACATTACCATCAGCATCTGTTTTCTTCTTGAAAATTCATTTGTTCTCGACAGCCTTCCGGCCATCCGGTAAGTCCACCAAAGTCCATACTTGGTTTTCGTACATGGATCCAATCTCGGATTTCATGGCTTCTTGCCATTTATTGGAATCTGGGCTCATCATCGCTTCCTCATATGTCGCAGGGTCATCGGTGTTGTCCACCAACATGACACTCATAACGGGATCATACCAATCGGGAGTGGTACGAGTTCTCGTTGACCTGCGAGGCTTTGTAGCAACTACAACCGAAGTTTCATGATCATCATCATTAGTTTCCTCTCTTATTGGTGCAGGCACCACAGGAACTTCTTCCGGTGCTGCGCTACTCGCAAGTTCGAGAGAAGGTTCGACAACCTCGACGAGTTCTACTTTCCTTCCAGTCACTTCTTTCGAGAGAAATTCTTTCTCTAGAAAGGATCCATTCTTGGCAATGGAGATTTTGCCTTCGGATCTATGATAGAAGGTATACCCGATAGTTTCCTTTGGGTATCCTATGAAGACGCATTTTTCCGCTTTGGGTTCAAGCTTGTCCGGCTGTAACTTCTTTACATAGGCTTCGCAACCCCAAACTTTAAGGAACGACAATTTAGGTTTCTTCCCAAACCATAATTCATACGGTGTCGTTTCAACAGATTTAGATGGTGCCCTATTTAAAGTGAATGCGGCTGTTTCTAATGCATAACCCCAAAATGATAGCGGTAAATCTGTAAGTGACATCATAGAACGAACCATATCTAAGAGAGTTCGATTACGACGTTCGGACACACCATTACACTATGGTGTTCCCGGCGGTGTCAATTGTGAAAGTATTCCGCATTTCTTCAAATGCTCGCCAAACTCGTAACTTAGATATTCACCTCCACGATCAGAACGCAGAAATTTAATCTTCTTGTTACGTTGATTCTCAACCTCACTTTGAAATTCCTTAAACTTCTCGAAAGTTTCGGACTTATGTTTCTTGAAATAGATATACCCATATCTACTCAAGTCATCCGTGAAGGTAAGAACATAACGATAACCACCGCGCGATGCTACACCCATTGGTCCACACACATCGGTATGTATGATTTCCAATAAGTCCGTAGCTCGCTCCATCATACCAGAAAATGGAGTCTTAGTCATTTTTCCCATCAGACATGCTTCGCATCTTTCAAGTGATTCAAGAAGTCCATCGGAATGGAGTTTCTTCATACGCTTCACTCCAATGTGACCAAGACGACAGTGCCACATATAGGTCGAGTTATCGCTCAATTTCAAACGTTTAGCCTCAATGTTATTAATATGTGTATTTCCACTATCAAGATTCAATAAGAATAGACCATCTATCAAAGGTGCATGTGCATAAAACATATTACTCATATAAATCGAACAACCATTATTCTCGGACTTAAACAAGTAACCGTCTCGCAATAAACAAGATCCCGATATAATGTTCATGCTTAATGCAGGCACCAAATAACAATTATTTAAGTATAAAACTAATCCCGATGGTAGATGAAGAGGTAGCGTGCCGACCGCGATCACATCAACCTTTGATCCATTTCCCACGCGTATCGTCACCTCGTTCTTCGCTAGCTTTCGTTTATTCTGCAGCACCTATTTCGAGTTACAAATATGAGCAACCGAACCAGTATCAAATACCCAGACACTACTACGAGTACTAGTGAGATACACATCAATAACATGTATATCGGATATACCTTTCTTCTTGATGTTGCCGTTCTTCAAATCCGCCAAGTACTTTGGGCAATTCCGCTTCCAGTGACCTTCTCCCTTGCAGTAAAAGCACTCAGTATCAGGCTTAGGTCCAGCCTTGGTCTTCTTCGTCGGTGCGGTAACTTTCTTACCACCCTTCTTGAAGTGTCCCTTTTGCTTAGACTTGCCTTTCTTGAATTTAGTGGTCTTATTGACCATCAACACTTGGTGCTCTTTCTTGATCTCCACTTCTGCAGATTTTAACATGGAGAAGAGTTCTGGCAACTGCTTGTTCATGCTTTGCATATTGTAGTTCATCACAAAGTTCTTGTAACTTGGTGGTAGTGATTGGAGGACACGGTAAATCCCCAAAGCATTAGGAATCACTATACCCAAGCTTTGAAGTTTGTTTGCGTGCCCAGACATCTTAAGCACATGCTCACTGACGGAGCTGCCCTCTTCCATCTTGCAGTTAAAGAACTTTTCAGAAGCCTCATAGCTCTCAACTGAGTCTCAAAGATCAATTTGAGTTCACGGACAATATCATGTGGGTCTGAATTCTCAAACCTTTTCTGAAGCTCCGATTCTAAACCATACAAGATAGCACACTGAACTGTGGAGTACTGATTCTTCCTAGCGAGGTAAACGTTCTTTACTTCATCGGTAGCATCAGCTGCAGACGGGTCACCCAGCGGTGCATCCAGCACATAGGTCAAATTACCAGCATTGAGGACAATCCTCAAATTGCGGAACCAATCCGCGAAGTTGCTTCCATTGTTTTTCAACTTTTCTTTCTCTAGGAACGCATTAAAATTGATGGTAGGGGCCGCCATTGATCTAAAACATATTTGCAATAGTTTAGACTAAGTTTATGACAAATTGAGTTCTTATTAATAGTTAAATTAATCTAGGTGAACTCCCACTCAAAACAATATCCCTCACATTGTTTTAGTGATCACACGAACCAAATCCATCACATCAACACCGATCATCACGAGAGTTGATGTAGCTTCAATGGCGAACAATCGACATGTTCATCATATCTACTATATGATTCATGCTTTACCTTTCAGTGATCCGTGTTCCGAGACCATGTTTGTACATGCTAGGCTTGTCAAGATCAAACCTTAGCTTCCGCATGAGCAGATCTGGCTTGCTCACGTTGTATACACTTGCAGAATCTAACACACCCGATCATCACGTGGTGCTTCGAAACAACAAGCTTTAGCAACGGTGCTTACTAAGGATGAACACTATAGAACTTGAAATTCATGTGCATGATCGTGTAGAAGTTCTCAAGATCGTGCATGATGTAGTCGTACTCTTGTCGATCTCAAGATCGTGTAGACGATCCTTCCAGTGCTGCGTTCCGGCAGCGCTCCCGCAGTCGGTCGCACGTTCGGTACTCGACGAAGACCTTCCTCTCCCTTGTTCCAGCAGGCAGCGGAGGTTGTAGCACTCTCCTCGCGATTCCGGCAGCATGACGGCGTGGTACCGGAAGTAGAGGGGAGATCTCGCAGGGCTTCGCCTTAAGCCGGAGCGAGTATGGTGGACTATGAGAGAGACTCGATGATCTAGGGTTTAGACACACCAAGTAGAGGGGCTAGGCCGGCGGCTAGGGAAAGTAGAAGGCCCCCAACTCGGCGGCTTGGGAGAAACCCTAGGGCGGCGGCGGCTATGGTGGGCGGCGGCTAGGGTTAGGGTTTAGAGGGGCAAGGTGCAGGTCTAGGAGGGGCAGCCCTGCCCCTCCTTATATAGGTGGAGGGGGTGCGCCAAGGGGAGGGGAGTCCCTCCCCAACTCGGTCTCCAAGGGCCGGCGGTGGAGGGAGAGGGACTTCCTCCCCAAGTAGGTTTCCTACTCTCCCTCCACCAAACAAAATAGCCGTTTGACTTTTCAAATTGGCGTTTGACTTTTCAAACTAGGATTTGATTTAACCCTTTATTTTGTTCAGCGATGACACCTAGTACATGATGCAACCATTCCAACTTGTTATGACACATTCATGTACCCTTCCTCTCCGGAGTGCCGGACATTCCGGAACCTTCTAGAACATTCCTGATGAAAACACTGGAACCATTCTCCAACCCCGAAACAGGACTTTCCTTATATGAATCTTATTCTTCGGACCATTCCGGATCTCCTCGTGATATCCCAGATCCCATCCGAGACTCCGAACAACATTCGGTCTCTTACTCATCATTCCATAACTACTCAACAACGTCGAATCCTTAAGTGTGTCTCCCTACGGTTCGTGAATTATGCGGACATGATCGAGACACTTCTCCGAACAATAACCAATAGAGGAATCTGGAAATTCATATGGCTCCCACATATTTCTACGATTACTTTGCGATCGAATGAACCACTTACATACGATACCAATTTCCCTTTGTCTCACGATAGTTTACTTATCCGAGGTATTGATCGTCGGTATATCTGCATACCTAGTTCAACCCCGTTACTGATAAGTACTCTTTTCTCGTTCCCGTTATATGTGATCCCTTATGAGCCAGTCACATGCTTGCAAGCCAATTGGATGACATTCCACCGAGAGGGCCCAGAGTATATCTATCCGTCATATGGATGGACAAATCCCACTCTTGATCCATGTGTCTCAACCAATACTTTCCGAACACTCAATGCCACCTTTATAGCCACCCAGTTACGGTGTGGTGTTTGATGTCATCAAAGCATCCTTCCGGTGAAGGTGATATGCATGATCTCATGGTCGAAGGAATTAGGTTACTATGTATCAGAAAGCATATAGCAATTGAACTATTAAAATGACTTGATCTTTATGCTACGCTTATCTATAGGAGTATGTCCATCATATCATTCTCCTAACGATATGATCTTGTTGTTAATAACATCTCAATGTTCATGATAGGGAAACCATAATCATTTATTACCCAACAAGCTAGTATTATAAAGAGGCTTTACTAGGGACTCTAATTTAGTTTACAAATCACACAAGTATTAATGTTTCCTTGTTAATACTGTTATAGCATGAATGTTTATCATAAACACAAAGATATAATAATAACCATATTTATTACTGCCTCTAGGGCATATCTCCAACAGTGGTCCACATCCTCCTCTTCGCCGCACAAGGAGGACTTCCCATTAGACGGGCCCTTGCGCTTATTGATTTGATCATTCGAGGGGATCCTACCCCTCATCATCTGCTAGAGGAAGATCTTGAACTTAAGCGGCAGACGGGTCTTCCAAAGAGAAACCAGGATGGGGATCACTGGGCCTTTGCAGAGCTCACGGTACATGTATCTCGAGGAGTAGGAGCCGCTAGGATCCAGAAGCCAGGAGATCACATCACTGACACCAGCTGGAGGCGCCTCGGAGATCTCCAAGTGGAACAGCGTCCACACAGCCAGCTCTTCAGGGCCGAAAGATCTTCTGAACGGAATGTTCCAAGTGCCATCGGAGAAGGCCCGAGAGATAGAGATTTCCGGAGATGCGCATATCGCAAAGAGGCTAGGGAACCTTTCCCTAAGAGGCTTCTCACCCAGCCAGCAGTCAGTCCAGAAACGAACGATGGAGTTGATCCCGGGGCGAAACTTGGCCCCCAGGCAGAACGTGTGCTTAATCTTGTGGATGTTGTGCCAAAATTGAGATCCTCCTGCCGGGTTGGAGACGAAAAGATTGGGCACCTGATACTTGGCCTTGAGCAATTTCAGCCACAGCAGCTTCGAGTCATCCTCCGTGAGCATGCGCCAAACCCATTTCAACATGAGGGCAATATTCATGTGCTTGGTATCCATCACCCCAAGGCCCCCATGGGCTCTAGGCTTGCATATCTCCTGCCAGCTTATCATGTGGTACTTCTTTTTGGACCCCTGCCCTTCCCAGAAGAAGCGTCCATGGTGGGAGTCGGAGCCTTTGTGGGTGCCATCAGCCAGGATAAAGAGTCCCATCATGAAAGTAGGGAGGCTAGACATGCAGGCGTCGATCAGGGTTAACCTAGATGTTGAAGACATAAACCTTCCCTGCCACGGCTCCACTCTCCTGCCCACCGCAGCCACCAGGGGTTGGAAGTCACTCATGGTGATTTTGCGATCACACATGGGGAACCCAAGGTAAGTGAAGGGGAAGCATCCCTCCTTACAGTTCAGCAGGTTGGCCACCCTGGCCTGTTCCTCTTTCGCCACCCCCATGACGATGACCTCGCTCTTATGATAATTAATCTTGAGCCTAGAGAGTAACTCGAAACAGATCAGCAGGAACTTAAGATTGGCAATGCCCGACTTAGTATTATTGATCAAGATCATCGTATCGTCAGCATATTGGAGATGCAAAACTCCGCCCTGGATCAAATGAGGTACCACCCCCACGATGTGGCCTAACGTCCTAGCCTTTCACAGGATCAGGTCTAGCCCATCCGCAATGAAATCAAACAGCAGCGGGGAGAGGGGCTCACCCTGACGCACCCCCTGCTTGTTGCGGAAGAAGGGGCCGATCTCACCGTTGATAGCGATGGCAGTCTGCCCCCCACAGACCAACTACATGATACGATGGACATAGCCCCTGTCAAAGCCTTTACGAAGCAGGACCTCCATCAGTGATCAGCCTCCCTTTGATGAAGGCTATCTGAGCAGGGGCAATCACCCGGTGTGCTACCGGTGAGAGGCGCGATGCAAAAGCTTTAGCCACAAACTTAAACAACACATTGATTAGGGCAATAGGGAGGAATTGCTTGACATTGTCTGCTCCCAGAACTTTTGGGATGAGAGACAAAATTCCAAAGTTCAGCCTGGATATATCCACTCTTCCTAGGGCAAAACCATTCAGAATCTGAAGGACTAGGTGCTTGATATCAGGCCAGAATCTGTTGAAGAAAATCACCAGGAAACCATCAGGGCTAGGGGTAGTGTCAGTTTTGGTGTCCTTGACAACTTCCTCGAGCTCTTCCATGGAGAAGGAGCGCATCAGCTCCTCATTCTCCCTGTCGGTGACCCTGGCGTCCCCCACCCAGGCATTGGAGCACAGACATAGGGGTTTGTCTTCCTCAGCGCCCACCAAACTCAGGTAGAACTCGTAGATGTGCTTTTGGATGGCCGCAGGATCTGACAGAACCTGATCGTCCACCACAAGACTGACGATCGCACACTTGCTTTCGCCGCCCGTTAGCAAACGCATGAAAGTACTTAGTATTGGCATCCCCCTGAAGAACCCATTGTCTTCTGCCACGCTGGCGCCAGTATTCCTCCTCCTTAGCCAAGACCTGAACCAGCTGATCTTCGAGAAAGTATCGAAGCGCCCACCCATCCTCGTCTAGGCCCAGCCCATCAGCTTGAGCATCGAGATCTTGTACTTGGGCCATCAAATTCGCTTTGGGATGCTTCTCCTGCTTGCCCAGATTAGCGCTCCAGCCGCGAAGGGAGAGACGGAGGCCCCCGGCCAAGGCCTGCCAGCGATCAATGGGTTCCGCCCTTATAGTCTTATACTCTCTATTTCAAATTATAAGATGTTTTAATTTTTTCAAAACATGTGTATTTAGACATCTTTTAGTAGATAGGTTTAGAAAAAAGGAGTAAGCCTACATATTAAAAGTCGTCTAGATACATGTGTTTCACAATACTAAACATCTTATATTTTGAAACCTAGAGAGTACTAGGGATCTGATGGATAAGTAATATGTGGGGGCGATCTCTATGTCAGAGTTGATTTGTCCAGGGACAGGAACGTAGGCAGCTAGAGGGAAGACGGGATCTGCTAATTTCATGATGGATAGCAATGGTATTGCCATTTTAACGAGAAACTAGATTGGATGGTGTTAGAGCATCTCTAACAGTCTCTATACTCGCGAAAACTGCAAACGCGAGTACATGGCGCGCTAAACGTGTTTTGCGGGGCAAAAAAACGTCGGCGCGGATCAGTCCCAGCAAAGGAAAACTGCAAAACAGAATAGATCTGTTTTGAAGGAAAACTGCAAAACAGAATAGATCTGTTTTGCAGTTTTCCTTTGCGGGGACTGATCCGCGCCGGCTCAGCCCGGACCCATTAAACAAGAGTTTTGCGCAGAATCAGAACCAGATTGATGAACACATATGCAAATTATCCAAATTTTACAACAAATAAATGTCTCAGGTCAACATAAAATCATCCAAATTATTACAACAAATGCCTCAACCAAATTACAACAACAGTTCCCGAATAAATAAACAAACAAATAAATGTTCTGAGCGGTTCATCTCACACATAACAGGGAAATATGGTAAAAAGGAAAACATGACAATATCAAGGGTTGGCGTTGGGGTTGAGGTGGCGATGGCCATGCATCTGCCAGTGGTGCTGCTTCAGATCCTCTAGGAGCTGGTTGTGAGTTCGATCATCCTCAATTTCCCGATGTGTTTGCAGAAAAGCTTGAATGCGACCGGGATTCCTCTCAGGACGAACTTGTGTACCAACATTGTCATAGAAACAGGGCAATCTTAACCCTCTTTCATCTTCTATGATCATGTTGTGAAGAATCACACAACATGTCATGATGTTGACAAGGATTTCATTGTCCCAAAACCGAGCAGGACCTCGAACAATTGCAAACCTTGCTTGCAATGCACCAAAAGCTCTTTCAATGTCTTTGCGGGCTTTCTCTTGTGCTTTTGCAAACACAACATCTATGGGGTATTGGGGATCTTTAATGGACTTGACAAAAGTTGACCACTCGGGATATATGCCATCTGCTAGATAGTACCCCATTGTGTACTCATGACCCATTACTTTGTAATTGCAAGTGGGAGCATCACCTATTGCGTGGCAGAGGGCGCGGTTGCGGTAGATGTAGTTGCGGCCCATGACCGAGCCGCGCCTCCGATTCAGCAGCCGCACGCGGTCCTCCAGCTCCTTGACGGCGAGGAGGAGGATGGTGATCTCGCAGTCGTCGTCCTGGAGCAGCTCGTCGAGGTCTGAATCATCCGAGGAGGACGAATCAGACAAATCGAGTTGCGCCGACGATCTCATCCTGGATTCGGGCGGCGGTGGCGGAGGACGGGCCGCGAACGCGAGGAAGAAGAGGAGGAATAAGTGCGGGAGGTGGCGGCGTGGTGGGATCTTGCGGGGGGGCGGCGGGATCTCGCGGTGAGTGGGTGGAGCGGGGAATAGAAGGGTTGAGTCAGCTGAATGTTCAACGCGCCTTTTCTACTCGATGAATGCAGATGCTCGGCCGGTTTCCCCTCCGAGCCTGCGAAGACCCAGGTCATGGCTGAGATTCCGCGCCCACCCCGCAAAATAATTTGCAGTTTTCACTGTTTGCGGGGACTGATCCGTGCCCCTCCACGAACTGAACTCGCAGTTTAGCGGTTATTATGCGGGTTTCGCCCGCAAACGCTCGAAACTGCAAATTATTTTGCGGGGTGGGCACGGGATCGGAGGCGCGACCTGGGTCTTGGCGAGCTGGGAGGGGAAACCGAGCGCGAACCCGCAGTGCAACCGCCGAAAGCACGCGACAGAAATTTCAGCTCCTTCCCCTTCCCTCCACCCGCCGCCGCCGGCTCGGATTTGCTCGCCCCCGCGATTTCCGCTCCGCCGTCGCCTCCACCGCCGCCATGAGCGATAAGTCGACCCCGCCGGCCGTTGAGCCCACCTCGCGGCTTCCATCTCCATCTCCCGATCCTGCTCCCGCCGTGACCGTGGCTCCGGGGGTGGGAGTCGTGGAAGTGTCGTCGATGGTCGGTGAGTCAGGCATCAAGAAGCAGAGGAGGGAAGGCACGCACGTGATCTCGACCGGCGATGCTGCCCCGCCAGCGGTGTCCGGAGCCGAGCCGCCCGCGGTGCCGAAGCCGAAGAAGGCCGCACGACCCAAATCGCAATCGGCGAGGCCGAGCGGGGCAAAGGCCGTGCCAAAGGCAATGAAGCAGAAGACGCTGGCCAGCCGCACCCCCATTCCTCCGCCAGTCACCGGAGATTTGGCTTCGAACGGCGCAAATTGTGAAGACGCACAGGAGGTGTTCGACATGAATCCGCAACAACTTGCTTGGTGGCAGGCAGCCACGACTGAGATCGCCGAGAGAAGAAGGGTAGCTGCAAGTGGTGGATCATCGGGTACTCAAGACGATGGTGCCTCCGCCGAGCCTCGTGATGCTTGATTTGCTCAGCGAGTAAGTATGAACTATACGTCGGTATTTGAACTATAAAACTATGGTACCTTTTCGTATGAATTGTTGCGATAATTTGATGTAAAACGCTGAATGATTCATCTATTATTCACATTTGTATCGTCAGGTTTGTGTTGATCAATCTGTGCAAAACCCTTGTTTGCGGGTTCGAGCCAAGCCGGCGCGGATCAGTCCCAGCAAACGCAAAACCCGTTTACCGCGGCCTGCAAACGCGTTTGCAGTTTTTGCGAGTACAATCGACTGTTAGAGATGCTCTTGGATGGGAGGTTGAGAGTGGTGGATGGATGCCTGAGATGGATAACTATGGGATAGTGTTCTCATTAGTGATGAAGGTGTATCATCGATGCTCCATATCTAGTACTACCTTAGATCTAAAGTAATGGACTAGATAGGAGTAGAAAAAATGTTAAATCGGCATTTTATGTACTCCCTGCGTTCAGAGAAATAACTGATTTAATTTTTTTAGATTTGAATATATCGATATATTATAGTTATTTCTAAACAAATGGAGTACAGTATGTAGTAGGAGTAGTACAAATTTGCAACAAAAGGTAGATACGAGATTATTACAACAAGAGGAGTAATTTTCAGAATTATGAAGAGTCCTGGTGCAGCAGCATCGATCAATCGATCTTTCGCTACGGCAGGTCGACTAGATTACGGCCTTACGGGTTTCTCATGTTAAATTTTAGGTTGCTGTTGCTTAAGGGCCATAAGTTGGGCATGGATGATGTATTCGGCGTGACCTGTCAGGGACCCTACCAGTGGACACCTAGCAGCTGGTGCCGAGCTGTAGCCACATGCATGCGAGTATGCCGTGGGCGCCACTAGATATACTTACGCGTATAATAACCCGAATAGAAATGTACTATTTCCTTCGGCCCATATTAATTTACTTAAATTTGTCTAAATTTAAATGAATCTAAACACTATTTAGTATATAGGTTTATTTAAATTTTGACAAATCCAAGTCAATTAATATGAGTCGGAGAGAGTATAGTAATACGCGCGCAGTGGCCACCTGATCTTGATCTTGGTTAGATATCTGATATCTCAATGATCTTGTCGACTCGATCGGTCGGATTGGCTCTGGTTTAATAATTGTTCCACACTCCCACAACACAATTTAGTCAAGAATTGTAGATGAAATGAATGCCCAATCAACAGCGTACTGTGTAGCGTAAATTGATTTGTGTTTGAGTGACACGCTTTATAAGATGTACATTATTGAAGTGTGTTGCGGACTTGCAGGGAAGCACCACAACTTGCTATTCCCTCCGATTCTAAATAAATGTTGTGATTTTAAACTAAAGTTAGTTTAAAATTGTGACACTTATTTAGGATCTAAGGGAGTAGCTGATTTGAATCAATATATAGGTGTGAGGTGCGAACTAAATTAAGAGCAGTCCGGTGTGCATAATCATAATTTTACGTATCAGCAGCTTGGGGGTGGCCCTAGGGGTATTCCTATGTATTCAAGTGAATACCAAAAATTTCCGCAAAACAGTTAAATTCTTGGCAAAGCAGTGACGATTTTTGCAAAATAGCGATAATTTTAGAAAAATAAATACCAAATTAGCAATGAATACCGAGAGACAAATCAAGTAGTTCAAGCACCAAGGATTTGTAGGCGTGATACTACTTATATGACGTGAAAATGGCATGGTACATACGGTGAATCCAACCATAGCTAGTCATCTAAATGGTGTGTGATGAAACCGTTTGTGAAGGGGCACACGATTCCAGAAACCCAACCATCTGCGAAGGATAGGGCCTTCACATACGTGTTTTCCTAATTTGTCATCTGCGATTCTAGATGATCGCAGACGACATGTGTTGTTCCATCGTATGTGTTCCGCTCTTTTTGTAAACATTTTAATTTGAATAAAACAAATGTGATGATAGGTAGTATTATCCATGTTTTCACTTGCAATCTATGCCTGGTTTTGTATTAACATATAATAGTATTGATATCATTGATATTTTGTTTGCATAATTTATACGTCTCATATACATACATTTCGATATGGATTCATTGCTAGCTATATAAATAGGATAGATATGCATAGTAGATAATCTAGTTTTTTTGGTTGTCTTTGTTTGTTTTCATGAGAGGCTACTAAATGATAATATAACTCTTGTTGTACCTGGATTGTTTCAACACAAACTTCTCGTGGATAAATAATCAAGTGAAGTTCTTGATTTGCTCAAGAGAGATGCAGTTCTTGACTTCCTCAAGTAAGGTGCAGATCTTGATTTGATACGCCGTGAAGGAGAAGAGTAAGATAACTTCTCCGCAACACCAGAGCGAGAAGTCCATGAGATTTTCCTATGCAGTGTCACTAAAA
This sequence comes from Avena sativa, assembly GCA_916181665.1. NCBI lineage: Eukaryota > Viridiplantae > Streptophyta > Magnoliopsida > Poales > Poaceae > Avena > Avena sativa. The sequence goes on from OV702295.1 coordinate 366,239,225, forward strand.
TATTATCCCTGTTATAGAAAAATAGTAATGTCAAGATGTAACATGGGTATGATATAACCAATCAACTTGTACCACATAAGCAAGCACATAAAATTGTGGCAATAATAGATCATTAAAAAATACATAATGAAAATTATTCTAATACATTGCACATATCTGGTCACAAGTACGCACTATCTCACATATAGATCTAATCCATACACAGTTAAATATATCTAAAATATATATACATTCGGTCCATACATATCCAATAAGTCTATACACGGTTAACCATATCTAACACACAGAACCGGTGAATGCATAAAGATATTGGAGCAAAATTATAGATCCAGTCGAATGCATTAAGATACTGAAGAAAAGTCATATATCCAATCGAACACACTCGAGATAATGACTATAAAAATAAAAACACTCATGGCATCATAAGAATCAAACGCATCCAACATTGCTAACTGCGCTGATCCATACTATAGACAGAACTTTAGCAAGCATGGTAATAGCATATATCTTCTGTAGGGTGATCATTGCTGGTGTTGGCCACCGCGAAGGGTGAGGATGAGCCAGGAAAGGAATGTATTTTCTTAATCCTCTACATCATTTAGAGAAGATAATCTATACTATTAATTAAACTCACGAACGTTCGTCAGCGGTCAAAATTTTCCATCTGCCTGATTTTGACGGTTTTGCCCCTAACAGTTTGACCATATTTCAATGAGTGCCACCGCCAAGCAAAGTGCCCCGATCCCTCCCAAGCCACCGAGACGAGGAAGCTACCATGTCTCCCAGCTAGGGTTCCACCATCCCGCCGCCGCCGCAACCTTCGGGTTGTCGACGCTCCCTTCGGCCATGGCACGACGCGTACCTCCAGCTCCCTTCGTCGACAACTACCTGCACCACCATCGCCGCCCACATGCTTTAACTACTGTCGCCGCGTCTCCCCCTACACCCAACGTCAACTCGCCACCGGGAAGCAGTCCCCCCCTGACCGTCCCAACCTGGAACCCCGACAACCTTTGCTACTAGCGCCGCCTCCGCGCTGATGAACTTAGATGGCGTGCTCTTCTCTAGGTCCAGCCGGGAGAGCCTCATCCATACAATACATTATCTCTTATTAACATCTCTACGAATTAACGAGAATTACTATTTTTAGTAAGAAATTGATTTGCTAAGGGAATACATATGGTATAAGGGAAAAAATAGTTGTCTCTTATTTTTAGGAGATCGTCTTTTAACTAAGGGAAGACAATATTTACTTTTTTAATTTTCTTTCCTCCAACTAAAAAATAATCTAACATAGCAAGAAAGAATGACCTTACCCCCATTGTACATCTTAATAATTCATCTGGACAATCTGAAACCTCCTCTGTGCAGTCAACCGATCGAACAACATGTAGCCATGTTACGCAATTGAGCACAGACATGCATGATGCGGACAACCAAAGTACCAAACGATCTGCTAACCACGCTCACACTATTACTGTCTAATTACGTTCGGCGCCCGTGTCCCCCGCTTCCACTTGCGACTTGCGTGTGCATCGACCGATCGTGGGGCATGCACGGCCGCGCCGCGGATTGATGAACAGTTTGCCTTGGAGCTCGGCCGGTTTGGGCGCTTCTTCAAGGCCGGCCCCCTGCCATACGCTACATGCATTGCATCCCTCGTGACGCAAACGTTTCACCGATCGCTCGTGTAATACACTCCGTATAATAATGTATCAATGTATGCGTGGGCCGTGTACGTACGCGAGCATTGAGACTTGGAGAGGATTTGTCTCCCACCATATGTACACGCGGCTTTTGTACCACGTGGTCGATCACTTTGCCGAATATATGCATGCATGGTCTCATGGAGATGACGCGGAGAAGACACGAGACGAGAGTATATATATACCAGATCGGCCGGTATTTGGTGGTATTATATCGATCGATCACGCCTTGCTCTTTTAATTTTGCCGCGCTGGGAGATGTCAATTTTGTACTCCAGTTTCTTGCTCTGTGTACTCCAGATACGATGTATATTTTGTGAGGAAGTGAGAGTGACGGTGAGGCGGCATGTCGATCACATGGGAGAATCGCTAACCTGATCTCTGTCTTTTGTCTCAACGTAAGTAGCCTGGTCCTCCTTGGATGCAGACATATCCTATCTGGCACCTCTTGGACTGACATATATGATCCTTGTGATAAGATGCATCATTCTCTTTCTGAGACCAAGACACATCATTCGTTCACGATCCGCCAATCGGGTCGTCTTACGTCACTATTGCTCAGTGTGTTAATTCTTCCCGTTCACGCAGGGTTAATAAGTTGGCTGTTAATTAGCACCGTGAGTGTTAAGATTATGAGTTTGTCTTGTAATACAAGTTGGTTAGACTGGCCGGGTTGGTTAGGGTTTTGGCCGAGTCAGTTGTGACTCCAGCCCTATATATACTTCTTGTACTCGCTACAGTCAATATACGTGAGATTTATTATAATCCTACATGGTATCAGATTAGTTCCGTTCCTAGGCCATGGATGCGCCCCCCACACCGCCGTTGCCGCCTCCAGCCGGCTACTTCGAACGCCGAGCTGCCCTCGCCGCCGCCAAAACCGCCTCTCTCGCGGCGTCCTCTTCTAATCCATCCACTCAAACCCTAGCCCCAACTATCCCCACTATCAACTATGCCGACACGATCTCAGATGTCAGCCCGTTCATCCAAATTACCCTAGATTTACCAAAGCATAATTACTACCATTGGCGCCATCTCTTCGAAGTTCATCTCGGTCGTTGCAATCTTCTCGACCACGTCGCCGCCGACACCGTCCCTCGGCCCTCGGATCCGCACTGGGTCAAGGACGATCTCGCGATCATCGGATGGATCTATCAGCGAGTCTCCACCGAGATCTTCAACCTCATCTTCCGCGACGCCACCAACGCCGCCGTCCTCTGGGTGGCTCTACGCCAACTCTTCCAGGACAACGTCGACGGTCGCGTCAACACTCTCCACACGGAGCTCCGCAACACCATCCAAGGAGACTCACAAGTTGGCGTCTACTGCCAGCGCCTAAAGTCCATCGCCGACGAACTTCGCGAGCTTGGGGATCCTATCGACGACAAGCAACTCATCAACGTCCTCCTCGTCGGCCTTGGCAAACGCTTCGAGAAACATACATCCTTTATCCCCATGATGCGACCACCACCCTCCTTCGTGGAGGTCCGGTCCATGCTCCAATGGGCCGATCACGCCATGACCAACAAAGAGTCGCGTCATCAGGTCTTCGTGGCCACACCACGGCCACCGCCTCCACCACCGGCCGCTCCTCCAGCTCCTCCAATGTATCCCCCCCCCCCCCCCCCCCCCGCGGGATGGCGCCCGAGCCCGAATTACCGTGGCAAAAACCCGATCTATGGCCCGCCAACGCCGCGCCCACCAGATGCACCAACCTCGCCAGCTTCGACGCCACCTCCGAGCGTTGCCCCTCCGCATGCGCCCCCAGCTTGGCGCCCTCCACATGATCCTTGGACCGGGATTGTCCAAGCCTGGCCGATGCCCTGGACTCCATCGTCCCCGATTGGCGCGCCTCCTGCATACTCCGGCTCCTGGATGCCGGGACTCCGCCCCCACACGGGATCGACAGGACTTTTGAGCCCTCGTCCTCCGACGCAGGCGTACCACGCTGCCCCGTCGACCTACACCTACGGCGCTCCGTCTCCTACGCCCTACTACGCCGACAGCAGCGGTCTCTACCACCTGCAGCCTCAGCTGTCATCTGCTCCGACAGCCTCCTACCCGCTGCATGCTCCGCCACCATCGACGGCTCCGCCTCTACTGCCTTCACCAACCCCCCCCATTGGGACCAAGCCGCCTTCTTGCAGGCCATGAACAATTTTGCTGCCCAGGGAGCATCAGGTATGGACTGGATTTTCGATTCTGGTGCTTCTGGCCACATGTCTAATTCGAATATTATGTTGTCAAATTGCACCTCTTCTCCTTTTTCTTCAATTACCCTAGGCAATGGCTCCACTATTCCAATCTATAGCACCAGTCACACTCAATTACTCACACCCATTAAACCCCTTTTACTTCGAGATGTTCTAGTTGCTCCTGCTCTTATCAAAAACTTAATTTGTGTTCGCAAGTTTACCTCCGATAATCTTGTCTCTATTGAGTTTGATCCCTTTGGCCTATCTGTGAAGGACCTTCGAACCAAGGAGGAGATCGCACGTTTCAATAGCTCCGGTGATCTCTATTCTATCCATGGAGCTCCTGTCGCACGTCCACCCTCCTCCATGATGGCCTCCGTCCACCTTTGGCACCAGCGTCTAGGCCACCCCAATGCCGTCACCACTAGAAATTTGCTTAGTGAATTTTGTCTTCCATGTAATAACGATCTTCATGATCCCTTAGTGTGTGAGTCGTGTCAACAAGTCAAACATGTGTGTCTTCCCTTTAGTTCTTCTAGTTCCTATAACAGTTTTCCTTTCGAGCTTCTACATTGTGATATATGGACCTCTCGTCATACTAGTATTTCTGGTTTTCAATACTATCTTGTTATTCTAGATGACTTTACTCATTTTATTTGGACGTTCCCCTCAAGCACAAACCAGATGTACACACCACCTTCCTCAATTTTCAACGATATGTTTCCACACACTTATTTCTATCCATTCAGTTTATCCAATGTGATAATGGCCGTGAATTCAACAACATTAAAAATCGAAACCTTTTTCTTCAACATGGCATTCTCTTGCGTTTTTCTTGTCCCTACACTTCTCCTCAAAACGGCAAGGCAGAACGATCTCTCCGTACTCTTAATGATATAGTCCGCACCCTTCTCATTCAATCATCTATGCCACCAAATTTTTGGGCAGAAGCTCTTCGAATAGCCACTTTTCTCTTAAACATCTGACCCTCTACTGTTAACCCTACAACAACACCCTTCTACTCTCTTTTCCTAAGCCACCCCAATTATTCCGAGTTAAAAGTTTTCAGTTGCCTTTGTTTTCCCAACATATATGCCACCACTCCCAATAAACTATCTCCTCGCTCCATCCTCTGCGTGTTTCTCGGTTACTCCGACGAGCATAAAGGATATCGCTGTCTAGATCTTACCAATGGTCGCGTCCATATATCCGTCACGTCACTTTTGATAAAACAACCTTTCCTTTTGCTACTAGGTTATCTTCCTCTGAACCTACCTCAAAAACAACTCAACCTCACTCCCTTAGCCTCCTACATCCTCTCCTATACAACCCTAGCGTCGCCAACTTCCAGCCCCAAGTCGCGGCAGAACCGACCCAACCCCTGCCGTGGCACATGACATGACGCGAAACTCTGTCGTGGCAGACCTCCCTGCCGCGCCTGAGCCTGCCGAACCCTCTGCCGCGGCAGAGATTCAGGCTCCAAACGTTGTCGCGGCAGCACGCGCTGCCGACGCATCATCGCATGTGCCCGATCATTCCGCTGCGCCGGGCACCTCCTCTGCTCCTTTACCCTCACGTGTCGTCCCTACTACTGCTCCTAGCAATGACCATGTTATGCGTACTCGTGCTAAGTCTAGTTTTCGCCTCCAACCTAAAGAACGTCTCACTCTTCCTGCCGAATCCCAAATTTCACCTATTCCTCATACCTACAAAGCTGCTCTTCTAGATCCTCATTGGTCCTCAGCCATGCAAGATGAGTTTCAATCTCTCTTGCAAAATGACACTTGGCAACTTGTTCCCCGACCACATGGTGCAAACATGGTCTCCGGCAAATGGGTCTTTCGCCAAAAATTCCACTTCGATGGATCTCTTGCTCGCTATAAAGCTAGATGGGTTTGTCGGGGTTTCTCTCAACAACATGGAATTGACTATGATGAAACCATTTCTCCGGTTGTTAAGCCAAGCACAATTCGTACTGTCCTTAATCTTGTTATTTCTTCCTCTTGGCCTATTCATCAACTCGACATTAAAATTGCATTTTTTTATGGAAGTCTTGATGAAACAGTCTATTGTCAACAACCTCTTGGATTCGAAAATCCTAATCTACCCAATCACGTTTGTCTCCTACAAAAATCTCTTTATGGCCTTAAACATGCCCCACGAGCCTGGTTTCAACGTTTTTCTACTTTCATCCAAACAATAGGTTTTGTTCCCTCTTTTTCTGATTCCTCTCTTTTTGTCTATAATCAAAATTCACAAACTTCTTATTTACTTCTCTATGTCCTCACGGCTTCTTTCACCCATTTTCTCAACCATATTATTTCTCTTTTAAACACCGAATTCTCCATGACTGATCTAGGCCACTTACATCATTTTCTTGGTATTTTTGTCACTCGTAATTCCAATGGTATTTTTCTATCTCAAAGACAAGTATGTTTTTGATCTTCTCTCGCGGACAGGGATGCAGGATTGTCAGCCCTCTTGTACTCCTGTTGACACATCTTTTAAACTTTCTGCTGATGGTGAGTCTTTTTTCGATCCTACTATTTATCGTAGTCTTGTAGGTGCTCTCGAATATGTCACTCTTACACGTCCTGAGCTTTCTTATGCTGTCCAACAAGCTTGTCTCTATATGCATGACCCTCGTGTCCCACATCATAACCAAGTCAAACATATTCTTAGATATCTTAAAGGCACTCTTGATCATGGTCTTCACATTAATTCTTCCTCTCCTACTACTTTGACAGCATATTCCGATGTCGACTGGGCTGGTTGTCCAGATACTCGTAGATCTACGTTCGGATACTGCGTTTTTTTTTGTAACAATTTGGTTTCTTGGTCTTCAAAAAGACAGGGGTCTTCTGCAGAGGCTGAGTACAGAGCGGTTGTGACTCCAGCCCCCATATATACTCCTTATACTCGCTACAATCAATATACGTGAGATTTATTATAATTCTACATTAAAACCAAAACTAATTTTCACGAAGTATTAGTATCCCTCTTGTTCGTTCTGCGGGTGGCAGGTGCCGTAGATCAAGGTCAAATCACCCCATAGGCAGGTAAACTAAGGCGTTAAATCACCCTCCGCCAGTATTAAGCTGAGAGTGATCAAGTGGCCGTGAGGCAGAGTGAGGCCACAGAATCCTATAGGAATCGGAGCACGAGACCACGGGTACAGTTTACAGGGCAAGTTGCAACGGTTTTACCGGCCGGCCACCACGGAGGAGGGAGGCGACCGGCCGTGAGCCACCCCATGCACGCCCAGGCCTAGCCAATCCTACGCGGCGCGGGCGCGGCGGCATCACGATAGTGCCTGCATGCCACCGTGTTTCTCGCGGGAGAGGATCCGATGGAGGATACGCACGGGGCTCGTGCGCGAGGGGAGGGCAGGCACCGAGATCCCCAGCGAGATACGCATGTCCTCAGTTCCTCCACCTCGGCCGCCGCCGACGGGGACCTCGATCTGCATGACTGCATCATGTGGCTTTGTGCGTTAGGTGCATGCCTCCGCGGCGCGCACATATACGCATCGCATGTGCGTTGGCTGCAGCCCGCCGTTTTGACCCGTCGGATCGGACCGGTCTCTGATGGTGGTTAGCTAGGGCATGGATTGAGATACGGCCGGTGGTGGTGGTCGTCTGGTGGCGCATGGTCGTTGCAACTTGCTAGGTGGTTTTATGGCCGGTTGTTCGCGGTCGACGCGATCGATACATGCAATATATCCGATGCTCTCAGCGTGGTTAACGTAACCGGATCGTGCCTCTCGATCGTTGGACGGCTACGCTCCCCGATAAGTTGATGCATGTAGTAGTAGTAGTGTCCTGTGATCGATCGGAGGCTGCATCGCAGCGCATGGATCAGAGGTCGATGCAGCCTGCCCACTAGCTAGCCATAGCCAGCAACCACCACCGGCCGGCCGGCAGCTGATCAGAGCTCCGATACGGTTTGGTTACTGCGCTAGCCTGCCCCCCTGCCGCGTACTGCATACTAGCTAGCAATGCATGTGCACAAGTTCTAGACCTGCACTTCCACTTGTTAAGTCGGCAGAACACTTGGGGGAAAAAAGTATCGCCAACTTGCGTCATGCGCGGTGTAAACAAGGAACAACTTGGTACCTAGTTGCAGCGTTCACCGAGGAACTGAATAAGCATCTTCCCAACACTGAACCTTTTTTTCCACCTCTTCTTCTTCTGCGGGGATTCTGATCACTGAACTGGTGCAGGTCGTCATCGATCACACAAATTCAAGTTCAAGGTATCACAGCAATCTAGAATCCCGGATAAAACCAAAATAAATAAATAAAGGAGTCGTAATGGTCCATCGAATTCCTTGCAAAGAAGCTTTCGTGCGTAGGCAATCATCCTTTTACCGCCGATGCTCATTTCCACGGTAAAAAATAGTCCATCAATCATGAATCAGATAGATCCAGTATAAATGCTACTCAATTATTGCTCAATCATCTTCTTCATGGAATTTATTGCTCGATCTTGGTGCCGATTCCATCATTTGTTCGCCCCAACCAATTAACACCAGCCGGAACGGAAGCATTTCACATGATGCCACTGCATTTCATAACCGCCGATTCAACACAAGAACGATGCCGAGAACATCAGCCTCCCTTGCCAAACTAGGCTCAGTTGGAGTTTGTTGAACTGCAATGTGATCAACCTCAGCTCTGAAATATTCGCCATGAAAGCGACAGCATTGGTTTGCCAAGTACTAGGTAAAAATATATGGAATAGCTGGTTGGAGAATTATCACAATTTGCAATATATCACCAGGTGAAACTAAGTATAGGACAACACAAAAGCGAACAGAGGAGGCGACACAACATGGACAAGTGTAGCAGCAAATGGTGGCCATTTGCGAGCACGAATTGTTGCCAGACAAATCTGGATAATCTTATACTACTCCAGATTGGGCCTTTAACTCACCCTGTAATTTGTTGCCATAAGGCCGTCGTGACAGGCCCAAAAGCATTTCATAACCATTGGCCTTAATACAATCACTGTGGAATCTGGGGGTCCTATGTGTCGATCTTGTCGGCCTTTATTACCATTCACCACACACCCAGGCGGAGCTGTTGGGCCGGCCCAGTGCCACTTTTTTCTTTTTATTCATTTTTCTATTTTTCTTCTCTTTCTAAAATTTGAACATTTTTTTAAAATGAACATCTTTTTAATTCGAATAATTTTAGAACGTAACTTTTTGAAAATCTGAAAAAATAATATTTGAACCATTTTAAAATATGAGCAACTTTATATTTGAACATTTTCTAATATGAACATTTTTAAAAACAATCAAAATTTGAACACCAATTTTTTAATCTAAACATTTTTCAAAATTAAAATATTTTGAATCTAATCATTTTCCAAAATTTGAAAAAAAAACATAAACAGATAAAGAAAACTGAAAAAAAAACAAAAAAAAGAAAGAAAATATAAAACTGAAAAGTGAAAACTAAAGCGGAACGAAAAAAAAGAACAAAGAAATTACGAAACATGAAGGAAGGAGAAGTTACTAAAATGGCCAACCTGGCCAGCCCATATCGCGCGTGGGGGGCGTGTGGCCAGGGGTAGGCGCTGACCTAGCCGACATATAGGTTTCAGCGTGGAATCTCCTATAGGCAATATTTTTTAGGGTAACCTATGGGCAAATGCTATATTCCGCTCTATTCTATTTTCATCGATTCACCGGCAGGTCAGACCATTTTTCACTGGTTCATTTTTCCTTTATTGTTCTTTTTCCCTTTTGTCTACTGTATTTTTAGCTTTTTTGTTTTTTAAGGTTTTGATTTTGCATATTTTTATGATTTTATTAAAAGTGTTCATATTTTCAAACAATGTTCATGTATTTTTTCTAAATGTTCGTGACTTTTTGATAAAATATTCATCATTTAAAAAAATGTATCATGATTTTGAAAAATTGTTAAGCACATTTAAAAATTGTTCATGAATTTTAAATTTTGGTCCATGATTTCTTAAAATTTGGCTCATTATTTTTTTAAAGGTCCAAGACTTTTAAAAAGATTAAGAGTTTTTTATTTTATAAATAAGAATGTTTAGCTATTTAAAAATAAAAAACTAAATGAACACCAAAATAAAAACAAAAGAGAAACAATGCGAAAAAATAGAGAAATAAAAATCAAAAATAGATGAATAGATAGATATATAAAGGTCGCGTCATCTAGGTCGGCCCAACAAAGAACTACTTCAGGGGTGAGAGCCCCCACGCCGATGAGGGTAGGCAATATCACCGAATCCTCCTATGCATTGCTTGAAGCAAGTGCTATCGTCGACCAGCCAACACCTGTAGCTGCCACCGGACAATCCACAAGAAGGCAGAAAAAGACCGCTTATTTGAATTCCGATGGCACCTAGTTTTCTATTGCGCTTGGGATGTCTCCTTCTTCCCGCGTTTCCATCTGCATGTTCTCGTATTTCCTCACAGGAACAGTTCCAAATATAGCTTGTTTTCCTTTCTCCTTTCTTTTTCTGGTTTTTTGTTTTACTTTAAATTTTTATGATTTTTTTGAAACAAATGCGGTAGACGAAGCTCCTACAGCGGGTTTTTAAATAGGGAACGCCTACGTCTCAGGCGACTAAGAAATAACTATTTCTCAGTCGGCTGACGTGGCTGGCTCAATCGAATGGAAACATGCATGGTTTACGAACAAAAAACTGCAACCAGAATGCACGAATCTTGGAACCAAAATCCAACGGTGAACAAAGATGACTGAGAAATAACTATTTCTCAGGCGCATGAGAAATAGCAAAATCGTTTTAAATAATAAGAACCCAGATTTGCATCCGTAGGGATTTGAACATGGATGGTTAGGTTGTATATCTACTTTACTAATCAAGTGAGCTAGGCTCACTTCTTAAATTTTTGTGATTAAAATATTCATTTTTTTAAAAGTTTATGATTCAAGGAAGTTTTAGATTTTTAAAATATTCGTGATTCCAAAAAAGCTTAGATTTAAAAATTGTTCACTAGATGAAAAAGTTCAGATTTTTAAAATTGTTCATGATCTAAACATGCTTAGTTTTGCAAATTATTCATGGTTTCAAAAAGGTTCAAATGTAAAAAAGTGTTCACGTGGTTGGATTATGTTTTAAAAATTGTTCACTAGATAAAAAAAGTTCAGATCCTAAAATTGTTCATGATCTAAATAAGTTTAATTTTGAAAGTTGTACATGACTTTAAAAAGGTTTGAAATTTATTAAAAATTCAACGAATAAGTTTAGGTTTAACAAAATTCATATGAAAAAGGTTCAGATTCAATAAAAAAACATGACCTAAACATGTTCATTTTTGAAAATTATTCATGATTTTAAAAATGGTTCAAACTTTTTAAAAAATCCGGAAAAGAAGCTTTAAACATGAAAAAAAAGAAACCAAAAAATCAATAGGAAGAAACAAAAACAAAAATAGAGAAAAAAGTTAACATCAAAATAGAAAACAAAAACAAAAATAGAAATAGGAACAGATAAAATGAAAAAGCTAGTCCACCGCGGAAGAACTTGGCCGCAGTCCACCGCGGGTAATGCGAGTGTACCTATTTGCCGATTAATGCGGGGGTGATTTGCTCCGGCATGAAACGCTATCTTCATGGACAACTTTGAATGCGGCCCCGTAAAAATTAGTTTTCTTTTTTGTTAATTTTAAACTTTGTACATGAATTCTAAAATTATTCTCCTCTAATTTTTATTATTCATGAAAGAATCTATTATTGAAAGTAAAGTGCGGTGTAAAAATAAATATTTACATATGTCAATTAAAAAATTACTAATGAAGAACATTTATCTATCTTATTTGAATACGTTTTTAAATTTAAAACATTTACTCTCTCCGTTCCTTAATATATGGTGTATAGTTTTCTTGCATGAATATTAGCCCACGGGTTGGGAGGGCAAATTTCGTTGCTTTCGGACATGAATACCCCTGAGTGATTGACGTGATATAGAAGAAAAATAGGAAATCTGGGTATCTTCTCTCTTCTGATCGGATTAAGTGCGTCCTAAATAAGCGGAACAAATCCTAGAATTCTCTATACACCTTATATTATGAATTTTTTTTTAAAAAACTATACACCTTATAGTATTAAGGAATGGAAGGAGTATCTTATTTAAAAAGTTTTTCAACAAGAATATTTGTCTCATCTGGACGGGTTTTCAGTAAGAACATTTATCTTGCTTGACACATTTTTCAATATAAATATTTAGGTAATCTCGTGTTACATAGGAGCCAATCACCCGCTTATGTATATCATGTTTGCAACAAATTCTTTAATTCACACTTAAAAGAAACAGATTCTACAGTTTCCCCTAAAATCGGTAAGGAATAGAAGACCAGAGAGGGGAACAAAATTATGATTGGAGTTGGGGGAGGCAATTCCGCAACCAAAATACATATATATTCTCTCGTATTACATAGGAACCATCAGAATCACATATATATGTTGCTCCGGATGCACAACTCAAACGGCAACCCAAAATGACCAAAAACACAAATTATTAAGCCTTAGCCGAAACGAAACGGCTTCAAGAAACAAGAAGAAAAATATCGCGGATCGATCAAGAGGGGTAATCGGCGAAGTACGTGCCGGGACAGCAGGGAAAGCAGATGATGAAGAAACTGAACCACAATCCCATGCATGCTACTATGTCCTTTCTTTGTTGCTGAACCGTGGGGGAGGGCGTGATAGATCTACATGCCCTGCTCTACGAGGTAGTCGCCCAGCCTCTCGACCACCAGGTTGCACTGCCCCGGGGTCATGGGCTCGTCGTAGATGCCCACCACCAGCGCCTGCCCGGTCTTCTTCAAGGTGATGCCTCCTGATCCCTTCGATTATTACAGGCGAAATCGGATCCGAGGCGATTTTAGGTTGTTTTAATTAATTAATGGGGGCGGGCAGAGATTAATTAGAAGAGATGCGATTTGATATGGAATTAATGGTTTACCTTCTTGCCACGGATGACAGCTCCAGGTTCACCTTGGATGACCATGTACTTTGTTTCTCCGATGAACATGCCTGTCGGCGCAAGGCTCCCGGGCTCATCGAAATCCTTCATGATGTTGGTCATGTTCTCCGGCTTGAACTGGATCATGCATGCATGCACGCAACACACATCAACGGGTTATTCGAATCTATGGTGGTGTTCAGTAGATTGGATCGTGTTGGCGCATGACGATGATCATGCGGACGGAAACGGCTTTTGGGTTCTTACCGCGGGGAAGTCGGCGCTCTGGGCCCAGACGGTGCCGTCGTGGCCGAGGATGGCGGCGGAGGCGAGGGTGTGGCCCTCGATGTCGCACATCAGGTGCTCGTCCACGTAAGTCTGCCACGACATCTTCGCCTTCTCCCCGGCGGTGCTCTGCCTTCTACGGCCAAGAAACGGACTCGATCGGTCGGTCCCTCGCTGCGGCGGCGGCGGCGGCTTCTTGCGGTGGTCAGGCGCGCGTAAACTGCGGTGAGATGTACAAGCGCGGGGGGACGGGCGCGGTATAAATAGCGCGGGAGTGGCCAAGAGAATGGGGAGGCGAAGGTCTGTCTCTGGATCCCGACTGCTAGCTGATTCGTCGCAACCACCCGCTCCATCTTGAGTTCGCCCTTCAACTTCGCGCCTCCTTTGGTGCGCTGCCGCGCGCCATGAGACCCATCCAACCCTCGATTTGGTTGCAATTCCGGCATAGCCATTGTCTGCGCAACGCATTTGGACTGACATGTTGCACTTTGCAATAAGCGTGGGCATAATCGTAAAGCTTCACGACTGACGTGCCGTGATGTGAGGCGCCCAGCCACTGAGTTGAGTGGGCAAGATTGGCTGTACGCCGGGCCTGCAATTCGTACTGCTGATGGACTGGCGCGGGCCATGCGAATCTTACTTTCCAGCCATGTCTGCTCTCTGTGCCCCCACTCTCGCCGAAAGCGGCCGCCAAGCTACTATTGGGCTTCCAAGCCCGTAAACTCTCAGGCCTAACCCAGGCTGTCCTCTCCATCATTTTATTTATTAAAGAGGTACATGGGCATAACGGAGAACAAACTCCACAGTTGATGTCCTCACAAGAAAAAGAAAAACTCCACAGTTGATGTCCTTATAAAAATATGTTTCAAGACAATTCTAATAATATCAATTTGGCACCGTATAAATTTACAATTGTATCAAACTACTTGGTCAAAATATTGTACAGTTTGACTCTAATAAAATCTTATATGCAACCTAATTTGGAACGAAGAAAGTATAAGCCTTTATAGCAGTTTAAATTGAATTGCTAGTAAAACTTACACTAGGACCAGAGATACTATTTAATAATGAAGCACATGATCTCTGATAACTGAAAAAATAAGGCTGTAGCCCATTTGATGGTCCAACTGCCTTCCAATTCACAAGGGTATTACCAACAGCTACTCACCGACTAATATCTAACCCACAAAAGGTCACCAATGTTTGCACCCTGATCACCCACAGGCCATAGCATGTACATGTCCTTTATATCTTTTTTGCCAAAGAACATACACATGCTGAATACGACTTATAAGATTAAAAGGAAAGATTTTAAATCAGGATGATGCAAACGAAATGCAGGAAGGATGGGCACATTTAAGGGACTACATCAGCTGATCAGCACAACATATTTGTACTGTAGTTCTCAGTGGCAGCTAACATATAATTGTCCGCGCAGAAACGTACATCATCAGAGAATAACATCCTGCATAATATGGTCCTCTACTACCACCTTCACCACATAAGAGAAACAGTACTGGTTCCCAGCATTAGGCAATTTGCCTTCCACCTTCCATCCGAACATTTTACTAACTAGAGCGGCTCTCTCTCTCTCTGATACTCACACAATGCCTGCAGCGATCGCAATGTGCAGCACAGGGAGCAGCAGGGTAAAGAAATGGGCCGACAGTGACTGGCTGGATCCGCTTGGAGCTGGAGGGGCAGTTGAATTTATGTTGCTGATCTTTCTGCTTTAAGAAAAGAAAAACACGGTAGTCAGTGCGATTTATTTCTGAGACCAGTAGGTTGAAATGTTCATAGAATTTGCAAAGAGAAACCAGAAAGTCTTTTCATACCCAGAGTCCAAGTAAAAACAAGCGTCATAGCCTGCAAGCAATCAATACAAAAAACATGAGAAGATTGTCTGGCTGACAAGAAAAGTACTAGTACAAGAAAACACTGATTACAGAGTTTATAGAAGAACACTGGGGCACTGGTGCAGAGGGAACATGTTATGATCACAATAGGTCTAGTCCTGCCTTGTAATTCACACCTAGCATTATGTTACCCATCGGCAAGCTATACTAAACTGGAACTCCATAGTCAGATTTTCCTACACACGGTTTTCTTACCACAGCATATGGAACATTGAAGCTATCTAGTAATATGTTACCCATCGGTAAGCTATACTAAACTGGAACTCCATGGTCAGATTTTCCTATACACGGTTTTCTTACCACAGCATATGGAACATTAAAGCACCACTTCTATCATAAATTTTGCATATGCATGGATTTTATTATCAGGCATATGTAATAAGAAAATTGTGATTGGGAATAATATGAAATGTTCTGGTATAATTGGTATAAAAAATGAAATGATCAGAACTCAGAATCAAGCCCATTTGCCTAATCTAACAGATCTTAACAAGCAGCAGCAGAGTGGGATAAAACATAAAATTAGTAAACAACAAAATTAAAGATTAGGTACTGAAAAGTGAAAAGTCAAAAGGCTATGTTATTACAGTAAATTTGTTATTGCACTAACTTCTCTGTCGTCTCTAGACAAAAGGAAACTCAGTTAACACCTAAAAAGTGATTACCCGCAAAAAAAAACACCTAAAAAGTGAAAACTGCATAATGTATATTCATCAGAAAAGAAATATACAGCCAGGTTCCAGAAATGCATAATGTATATTGTTGCATTTTCAGTCAAGGGCTTTCATAACTATATAATGTAGTCAGCACATATTGCCTGCGTTTATAGGTTTACATTTTAGCTAGTTTCTCAATATGCAGCCTACAATTTTAAGCACAGCATACTTACTTGGATCTTTCGTCGTACGCACTCCAGCACCACCAAAGCTACAAGCCACATCAGTAGCTCCTTTTTGCTGATAATACATGTTGAATGCATATGAAGCATGTGAAACCAACGTATCAGGCTGGTAGCAAGGTTGGCTTGGCTGAATAGCAGAGCAATCGACATCCCCTGGACCACATGCCCAATTCAAGGCATTCTGCAGAGCCGTCTCCGACACATTAGCTGAGGCAACACACCAGGTACCATTTGCACTCGTAATGTTTCCACCAGTCATGATGTCCACATTTCCACGGCCAGTCCAATCTAGACTGTAGATAGCGCTTTGGTCCGGAGAGAACAGTCCCCAGTTCCTCTCCGACTCGATGCCTGGTTTCCTGTTCTCGTTGAACAAGGAGAAGATGTAGACATCTATCTCTTCTCCAGGCTTCGCAGGTGTGCCACTGTCATTAACAACATGGCGTATCAGATTGGTGTTGTAAGTCTGAGCATTGTCCGGCGTCGCTCCGGTCTCCTTAGCAGCTCCTTTGTTTGGCCATCCTGTCTCGGTGATCATGATCTTCAGCGTCTTGAAGTTCAGAGCCATGAGCGCGAATAAAATGGAATCGACCTGCGCATCGAACATGTTTGTGTAGACCAATCCGGTGTTGGGGTCAATCACGCCCTGGGACTGCGGCGAGAAGAGGGCGTAGTTCAAGGAGACATTGCTAGGAGAGTTCTGGTACGCGTAGTACGGGTACAGATCCACCATGAACGGCGCCTGGTTCTCCACGAGGAACTCCAGCATCGGCTTCAAGAAGTGCGCGTAGCTGCTGTTGAACGCCCCCGCGGACGGCGGGAAGGACCGGGACAGTATCCCGAGCGAGTGCGTGCTCGAGATGGTGATCTTCTTGTGCAGGCCGGCCTTCTTGAGGGCCGTGACCACATTGCGCATGGCGGGCACGACGAGGGCGGAGACATTGACCGGGCTCTCGGTGATCTCGGCGCCGACGGTGATGTAGGTGATCATAGTGGCCGGGTAGTATGGGAGGATGCTGTTCTTGAGCCAGGTGTCCACGTTGGACTGGTACTGCGAGAAGGCGAGGAGGTCGGCGTTGGGGACGCCAACCATGAGCTCGACGCTGGTGTTGGCGAAGGCCTTGATGATGTCGATGTTGGTGTCGTAGATCCGCACGTACTTGATGGACTGCTGCTGGATGAGCTGCGCAACCTTGTCAGGGCTCGGCAGGTCGTCGGCGTTGCGCCCGTAGCAGATGCCAGTCTTGCCGCCGCGGCAATGCCCTGCAAAAGCCACGTCACGAGCGTGCAATCTCTGTTATTCTAGCGACCATTTATGTGTATCCGTTTTCATGCCAAAAAAATTAAATAAAAACAATCGGAAGGTTGGAGAGATAAAGTTCGTGGACATTGGGGATTAGATTTCCCCCAAAAAGAACATATTCGCCGATGGACTTGGGCATCATTAGGGTACCCACTACAAATAGCTAGCGCTCGGCAGCACGCAAGGCATCTAGAACTCAGCATCCGCTCCACCAGACTCGGCATTCCAAAAGGTAATACTACTATCAAGAACAGAACGAGGGACGGAAGAAGGCAAAAGGTCCAAGAACTCACCCGCGAGCAGCAAGAAGAGGAACGGGACAAACGCCGCCAAATGCCGCGGCGCCATTGGCGTCCCAACCCCAAGCGGTGGCGCCGGCCACCGGTGCTGCAACCTTACTGTTCGCTGTCTGCGCGGCGGCCGCGGCCCTGTGACCGTTGAGTGAGGCGATGATGGGGAGGAGGACTGGAGGAGGAAAGAGAGAGAGAGAGGAGGGCGGACCGAGGCACGGGCTTGTCGTCCGCAGCAGCCACTGGGCACAGCCGCGCAGGCGGTGCAGCAGAGCAGGCGTGGAATGGAGTGCGAGTGCGTGAGTGAAGCGGACGCGAGGGGTGCGTTGTGGAATGGAGTTGAGAGAGTTTAAACAAAGGCCGCACAGGTCCGGAACAGAAACGGAAGGGGAAGGGGAATGACGAGGCAACGAATGTTTGCTTCTGGCGTGGACCGGGACCACATGGCTAAGGTAGAGACTTGGGACGGATGATGTAAAATACGACTTTGGAACGTTCATCCGAATGGCGCAAGGCCACACACTCCCAGTGCTCCACCGTTTTTTCCGAACGGGGGCGAAGCCCCGGTTTCTACAACAAACGATGCACAAGTTTTCTATTGCATAGTTTATTGAAGAAGTCGTTTTATAATTATTGATAAGTTAAATTTATCAACCAACTAAAAATAATAAAAATAAGAAGCAACATAAAGCTATTCATTTTGAGTATACTAATATGTGGCTACACAGCTAGAAAAAAGCCCCGAGCAACCGTCAATAGCCGGTTGCATTTAGTATCCAGAGTCTCCCGACGGGAAAATGTGAGAAAACGTTATATCCAGTATTCCGCCGGTCGAATAACCTGCAAAATATTCATATCCATTTGTTTGTTAAGATAGTATTATTTCTAGACATCCAACCAACATAAAGTTGATACACAAATATGGATTCTAGCTTTTTTAAAACTTTATTTAGCCAATTTCCAATCATATCCGCAATATTGAATGGTGAAGGTATGTTATATGTAAAATAAACCATACATCAAATAATACGTGTAGAAGGGTAAGAAATAAAAAAAAGATGTTTAATAGACTCTAATGAGTCATAAAAACAATATTTTTGGCATCATTCCAATTTCGTTTGGCTAGGTTATCTTTTGTTAGTAAAATTTTATTGTTTAAAAATCACATAAAAAACTTTATTTTTTAAGGAAAATTTAATTTCCATAAGTATGTATGTAATAATCTCGTATGACCATTCATTTGGTCAAGATAATAGAATTAACTGTAAAACTGTCCGTTGAAGTTCGCTTCCAAGCAAACTGGTCAGGATTATTATTCAGGTGAACTATTATTAGTCTTGTAACCATTGCGCCCACTTATTGCTAGTCAAACTCCTTGTAAAACCAATATTCAGAGGAGTTTGATTAAGGACATTTGCTACCAAGATATCTTTTTCCTGCACAATATTATGTAAAGATGGGTATTTTTGTGCTAATGATGTATCGCCCAACCATACATCTTCCCAAAAGCATACACTTTCATCATATTCACTTTTGAAAAAGCCATTCGTGAAGAACAAATCCTTTACATGCATGAGGCTCTTCCAAAAGGGAGAATCTATAGGTTTGGCCTCTACTTGAGACAAAGTTTTACCTTGCAAGTATATGTTATAAAGTATGTATTGCCACATCCCATCTCCAGTAAGCAATTTTAAGATCCACTTGCTAAGTAGGCACCTATTTTTTTATCTCAAGTACCTCAATTCCTAGCCCTCTATAATCTTTAGGATGGTAGATAATATTTTATTTAGATAATCTATATATTTTTCTTAACATCATCACTTTGCTAGAAGAATCTACATATAAAGAAATCTAATTGTTTTCGCCCTTTTGACATTTCTAGGAAAGAAATCAAGAACACCGGTAAACTAGCCAAAACTTAATTAGTTAAGACAAGACGGTCCCCATAGGAAAGAAGTTTGCCTTATGAGCAACCTAGCTTAGTAACAAAACAACTTTCCACTAGATTTCATTCCAAATTTCTCAATTTTCTATAGTGGGTAGGTACTAGACTCGCATCCAAAAATCTGCTTGTATTCATACTCTACCTCCTTTGCATTACCAAAATAGAAAATTTCACTTTTATAAAAATTGATCTTCAATCCCGATAATTTCTCAAAAATGCTAAGTATTAGCTCCATATTTATGCCATTCTCTAAATCATGCTCCATAAACAGTATGGTATCACCCGCATACTTCACAATGGAAACTCATCTCTCAACAAAATGAGGTACATGACTATTGACTTGGCCATCCGCCTTAGCACGAGAAAAAAGAATAACCAGCATAGCAGCAACAATATTAAAAAGCATTAAAGACAAAGGATCTCCCTGTCTTAACCCTTTTCGTGTCTGAAAATAATATCGAATATCATCATTTACCTTTATTCCAACATTACTGCCTTGCACATTGTGTTTAACTAATAGCTCCAAATATTAACACTTTTTCTCGAGTATTTTCCATCGGTTTTCACTTTGATTCGTTGACTTTGGTCTTTCAACTAACGCTAATATCGTGAGTTCGCGAAAACTTGTTTGTTTGTGATGACTTTCAGTTACTGGACACTTTTAGAAATATCCGAGAGCAATTATGGACTAATCACACCTAAATGAACAAATCTCCAATTGAAGACAATTCCACTCGAGGCTCGCAGAAGCTTTAACGACCTATAGCACGTCCAGAGGCCGCTTGTACGATCCTCTCGTATGATTCTCTATCGCCTTTGTTATATCAATACAAGCATCTTTCTTGAAAGGAGAGAGGGCAGAATATGAACACAGCCGCCACATACCAACCCAGGAGAGAGGAGATTAGATTTGAAGGAGAAGAACCTCACCTCGTCCTTCGACGATCCCTATCCTCTTGATCATCAACTCCACCATAATTCCCAACTTGTACTAAGAGAGAGAGAGAGAGAGAGATCATACTTGTAAGATTAGGATTGAACTGCTATTCCTACTTTGCTTTGTATTTGATTTGATCTTCGACATTATTGTGTGGTTTGCTACGGTAAAGCTAAGATGATTTCTATTTGCAATATGATTATATCTTTGATCTATTCTCTTCTCATGTGTGACTAAATCCCCATAGGCGTGGGCGATGTAGGGAATTGATGAGATGTGATGTGCCTCTTTTATTTCCATCCATTTGTGATTATTGTTATGATTATTATATTGTGAGAATGATTATCTATGTTATTCTAATGCAATGTTATCAATTTAAGGGCATGAGTAACATGATCCTTAGATCTCATAGATATGAACTTGTTTACTAGCGAATCAGCGACCATCGAGTGACAGTCCGATATCAAAGAAGAGCCTGTATAATTAGAGGATAACAAGGAACCATCAAGTTTAAACTATCACCATGGACGAACTGTTTCTCTCCAAGCCTAACCTTTCATCCGCAGGAAACCTCAAACAATCTTCGTGCTATTTACTTTTATGCTATTTACTTTTAAGTACCGTTCAATACTCAAAACTACTTCCTTTTCACTCACCCATTTCCGCCTCAACACTTGTAGTCGATTCACTCAAGACAAGTGGCACCTTGAGTGTGACCGGAACGCCCGTAGATAAATATTTTCCTAGACTCATTATTGGGATCGATATAAAAAATGGAACTAATACTTCCACGAAAACGTGCTCTAACAAACCTGTACTCTTCTAGGCTATCGAGCTATTTTCTAGCACCATTGTCGGGGAGCTAAGTGCTAAGTATTTATTTCTTGGCATACATCACTATTTAAACCATCTATGATCTCTTTTGAAGATAGAGGAACTGCACGTTCTGGAAGATATTACTTGCATCCTTATATTGAGCGTGTACCAATTGAAATATGTATAGAATTTTATTGAAAAAAAATCTAATTTACGCTATGTAGACATGAACAATTTGAGTCCATTGATGGCAAATTATGGGAATCCATCTAGGCATCTTAGAAAAATACATATTCTCTATCCTGATATTGAAGGCATGGAATTTAAAATAGATCCTGAGCAAATCTATATGATGGAAGAAATTGCTTTTGTACGAAGATAAGATGAAGATCCTAGTGAGAATTTGACAAAGGTTCATGACCTTTGTGATAATCTTAAATCAGATGGACTACCAAAAGAGTTTATACTTCTTAAACTTTTACGCTTGTCATTAATTAAAATATAAAGCTTTTACTTGGTTACAGTCCTTACCTATCCATACTATAAAACGCTGGACAGATTGCATCGGAGAATTTATGCAAAAATTCTGCTCATTTTTGTAAGATTGTTATGCATATCAAGCGCAACATATCCAATTTCTTTGAGAGAATGAGAGAAAGTTTCTCACAAGCATGGGAAAGATTTTATGGGATAAATATGCTAACTCTACTTATGCAAAAAAAGTAAGGTAAATATGCTTAAAAAATGAACTCATCGACTTCCCCAAGCTAGACTCTTTCTTGTCCCCGAGCAAGGTAGTGACTTATGGACAAGGTGATCATGTTCATGAGGCACGAGTCGTTATAATAAATGAGGCATTTGAAGCATAATTACAATATCAGATATAGAACTGGATCATGAGTTGTATCACACATCACATTACTTAGAGGCTTCCACACATTTTGTATTTATAATTTATATCAATTTTAGAGATCGAGTAGATTACAAAATCATCAAGTTTATCTAGATGATCACTTGATTGAGTAGGGAATAGTCTATGATCATTGTTTGAGCACCTTTGTTAACTTGCACTTTTCTTATTAATTCTTTGGTAGCATGATTTTCCTTTTGTTTCATCAACAAAATTGTATCATATTGATACCCTTTTATGGCTCTTATTGGTTTAAACCAATGATTATAACATGCTATCAAAATTTGCTCTCATATATTATCAATGCCCGATGAGTGGAGGAAAAGTAAATTAGTACCCATCTTCAAGAATAAGGGAGATATCCAAAAGTGTACTAATTACAGGGTAATTAAGCTTATGAGCCATACTATGAAGCTTTGGGAGAGAGTGATTGAGCATCACTTGAGGAGAGTGGCGAATGTCACTAAAAATCAATTTGGCTTTATGACCAGGAGATCAACTATAGAGGCTATTTTCTTGCTTCGCTAGCTTATGGAGAGATATAGGGAGCAAAAGAAGGACCTACATATGGTTTTTATTGACTTGGAGAAGGCATATGACAAGATACTTAGGATAGTCATGTGGTGGGCGCTAGAGAAACACAAGTGTAGGATTCGCAGCATAGAAAACAAAAATTTTCCTACGATGGGAACAATTAAGTACCAAGATCTATCTACTAGATACAAGCAACGGTTGGATACACATCCATATAATACATACCCTTGAATACCAAATAGCGTTAACGAGGTTGTACTCGTGGATAATGTAGTCGAACGCTTGCCGATCTCAAGATCGTGATGAAGTCCATCTGGTCCAGCCGGTCCAACACCATCAAGTCCAGCACCGCAAAACAGTGGTGCATCCGTGATCGCACACACGTCCGAATACCCTGACAACCTCTGCGCCCTCGCTCCAGCGAAACAACGAAAGCAACAAATCCTTTCAGAAAAAGCCACTGGGAACATGTATCTCGCTGATCCAAGACCATGGGGAAATTCTAAAGGGGGGAGAGAGATCCTTCACGAGGAGGTGTGAGAGTGGAGGAGGAGGTCCTTATATAGAGGAGGGGGCAGCCCAAGGGGGCATGGCCGCAGGCCATGGAGGGTGCTATTGGGGATATGCTATATGGGTATCCTCATAGCATGTCTCCTATCCGGATAACCCGGGTGTCCCACAGTTGGTAGCATGGCCCATGGCCTGTTGGGCGGCCTAGTTAGATGGATCCAGAAGGGAGGCCCATGCCGGATAAAGGAAGGCTATGGAGGAGTCACCGACGTAAGCAGTGTAAGACTCTGTAGCCTGTTCGGCTAGGACTTTTCCTTGTAACCCTAGGACCTGGCAACTATATAAGTCAGGCCTATGGGAGCCTTTGTGGCGAGACAACCTAGTATCGATTAGCATACACCTCGCACAGTGAACCAATCCCTGTAACTCGGCGTATTGCCCTTATAGTGATTTATAGCAGGAGTAGGATTCCGCCACCGTTGTGGGATCTGAACCTGGGTAAGATGTGTAACCTCGTACCCGTCAACCGTCTGCCTTCCCCCACGTATCTAAACACACACTGTGAGGACCCCTCCATGGCGTACTCGTCGGCAATACCACGACAGTTGGCGCCCACCGTGGGGCAAGAGGCGCTTCAGACTCTTCAACGGGCGAGGACCAAGATCTTCGCAGGAATCGGCGAAACCATAGCCATCAATCGCGTTCTCTTCTCCGACAACGTTCTGATCGTCCCTCCCGACGAGTTCTGGATCTCGGCGAAGCCGAACCCTACGTGATGCTCGATCATTCCTATCGGAGATATCCACCTCTTCATCGGCGAAACCGACTCGGGCACTAGTTCCCTGGGAGTCAGAGGAGCATCAAGACCCGCACGGACCGCCTACAAGCAGGATACATTTGCGGAAGGATCGATGTCGGATCTCTCCTCGGAGTTTGCCGGCAAAGATCGGAAAAATTCAAGGCACACCCAAACCGCCCCTATGCTGGATATAACGGTGGACGATCGCTGCAAGTCCGCCGGCTTCGCCCGTGCGTCTAGACATCAGAGATCCAAGTTCGTTGGAGTGGTTACCATCTTCGATCTAGAGCGCTGCGTTCAGAGAGAGGGTGAAAACCCCCACGATTACCTTGCCAGGTGGCTCCATATATTGGCCGATCTGGCACATTACCCCAATGATGATGCTATGTATCACTTTGTGGAAGGACTGGACCAAGGTACGCTTCTACGGCATACACTAAGGCGGCCACAGGCTTCAGGACGCCTCAATTTTGAAAGCATGGTGAACACCGTCAACAGCTATGCGGAGGTTGATGAGGAAGCTCAGATAGAAATCACGCTCGTTGGAGGAGCCCCTCTGCCTCAGCCACCGCCACCACCGCCTCCGATCGTCATCGCCGCAGCTGTGCCACCGCCTCCAGTCATCGTCGCTGCTGTTGCACCTCCACCCCCATCATCGAGGAAGCCCCGGCACCCTTCGAATCTGTTCTTGACGCGCTCTATGCCGACATCAGCGATGACTCGAAGGAGATAGACTTCAGCCTAGAGGAGCTAGACTCCACCATGCAAGAGATGGAGGAGGATTACAAGCGCGACGAACAGGCCAACAACACCGTCACGTCCCAAGAGGTGTTTGTCACCATTGGGACAGCGATGGATGAAGATCAACCCGGACGAGCTCTGCCTATGGCGCTGGACAAAGGGAAGGGACCACCTGTTGCTGCCGACAATGATCGCGCAAAGGTCAAGCCCCCTTCGCCTAACCCAGTGTAGCAGCCGCAGGAACTCGGCACCGGTCCGAGCAACAACAACGCCGCAAACCCGCCACATCCGGCATCTACGTCTGCTGCTGCCCAAGTCACTCCAGCTGATAGAGTGATTTACGGCAATCTCCTCATCGAGCCTATGACCTTGGCTCATATTCGCAATGTAGTCCAGCTTGACGAGAAGCGCCAGCAGCTACTGGAGGAAGCGTAGGCCATCGCGGAGCAAGGCGCAAAGCTAGATCGAGATCTGGCCAACGCGCAGAAGTCAATAGAGAAAGCTAGAGCAATGGAGGCCAAGTACAAGACTTTGCTATAGCAGCAGAAGGCTAAGAAAGCTCCAGCTCGCGTCATCAACAATCCTGGTGTACGGCGAAACCTAGGATGGGCTCCCTCAAAGCCGGCACAGGCCAAGCCATACATTGACAGTGAGGGCAGGCAAGGGATGCCCACTCCTCTTCTCAACCTCGCCGTCGCCAAGACCCTTCTAGAGCATGATAGATCACCCGAAGCGGTGAACCAGGTCTATGACCTAGTGGCCAAGGCGGTGAAACAACAGGAAAAGGCCACCTCTCAGAGGCTTGAGTCTAACCCAGCGTTTTTCCAGTCTAGCTAGCATAAGCCGCCAAGGGACAAATCTCCTCTTGATGTCGGGTCCCAGACGAGTTTGTCAGAACGAAGACGGAGGGATGCGTGCAACAGGAAGGATGCTATCCCCATATCCTCCGACCATGGAGACAAGGCCCATCCTCGTCGCCCATCTCCACCGCCCCGCTCCCCTGACATCGTGAAGATACCAAGGCTTGCCATTGTATGGACATGCCTCCGCCAAGGCAGAGCGACATCGTCATCCACGACAACACGGAGCAGACCCGTCATGACGGAGAACGTAACCAAGGACACAAGAGAAGGTCGCGCCATGACCCTCCGCGTTCGACAAGCAACCGTGACAAGCGTGAGGCGTCGCATGAGGGTAACAGCAATAAGGCTAACCCACCGCCACCTCCACCTCTGTCGCCACCTAGTAGCCACCATGGCGGAGGAGGCCCTCGTCGTTCGCGCAACCCATCCCCTAATGGCAAGAAGAAGAAAATAAGCCCGGAGCCATACAATGCATGTTCACGTCTGGACAAGATCCACGAGGCCCGGGAAGGACCATACCTAGGACCACGTTGCTTTGGACTTGTGATACGGTCTGCAACTTACCCCAAAGGTTTCCGGATTGACAAGACCATCAAGCCTTATGACGGCACCGCCAAGCCAGCTACTTGGTTGCAGGATTACGGCAACACGGTGGAGATCGCCGGGGGTAACCCCAACGTCTCCGTCAAGTACCTCCCATTAATGTTGGCGGGCACATCCCGCCAATGGATTGACGACTTGCCGAAAAGATCCATCTACAATTGGTTGGACATGCAAGAAGCGTTCACCAAGAACTTCGAGGGTACGTACAAACGTCCATGCACTGTTGGCGATCTACAGCGGTGCATGCAAGAGAAAGATGAGACATCTCGCGCCTACCTCTCTCGCTGGCTGGATATGAAGAATTCCTGCGCAGGAGTGCATGCTCAGACCGCCATGGACGCCTTCATCGATGGGTTGGAAAGGGGCACGTTGCTCTGACATAAGCCGAAGCGCCTGCAGGACAATCACCAGCTAGATCTGAACTAGATGATCCAGTTGGCCAGTGAGTTCGCGGCTGCCGACGACAATGCTCGCGGCTCCCTGCCGGCAATGGCCGTTCCAACTCAAGCTCGGAGGAACAGCAGCACCAAGCGGAAGACCCCGCCAGAAGAAAAGCAAACCTCCGACATGGTCGCTATGACTTTTGTAGGGCGAGGTGATGGCAGACAGCGTGGCCGAGGATGGGGAGCTGGTCGTGGGCAGCAGCAAGACAGTGAAACTACCTCGGCAGCGCTCCGCGTTCCCCAAACCTATAAGGTGTACCGTGATATGTCGTGCCTCGTACACCTCGACGCCAACGGCAATGCCACCCATACCAATCGCCACTGCAAGTTCGTAAACAACCTCAAGGAGGACCCGGAGTCCGGCTACAAATGAAGTCGGAAGAATAGACCGCGAGGCAAGTGCAAGAGGAAGAATAAGGAGGAGGAGTACAAGGATTCAAGTGACATGGATGAAGACGTTGACCCCAAGCACGCCGCCAAGGGCGACGGCAAGGGCAAAAAAAACTTCGAGAAGAAGGCGACAGTTTTCCATACTTTCCTTGGCACCCCCACCGTCCGACAACAGAAGACCTCCATGAGGATACTGATGGCCACCCTACGCCCAGTTCCCTAATACCTACGCTGGTCGGAGATTCCAATTACTTGGGATAGGAAGGATCACCCAGACCTCATCCCTACGGAGAACCAATACACCATGATCATCAACCCATTGATTGACGACAATGAGTTCACCAAATGTATGGTGGATAGTGGAAGCAGCATCAACATCATGTACTTGGATACACTGCACAAGATGAACTTGACGGAGGCAAACCTAAGGCGGACCGGCACTATCTTCCACGACGTAGTTCCTGGTCGGGAGGCTCGGTCCCTTGGGTGCATCACACTTCAGGTTGCTTTTGGCGATGTCAATAACTACCGCCAAGAACGCATGACCTTTGAGGTGGTCCCCTTCAAGAGTGTGTACCACATCATATTTGGCCGCGACATCTTCCACACCTTCATGGCCAAGCCATGTTTTGTCTACAACAAACTCAAGATAGCCGGACCAAACAGTGTCATCACCGTATCCGGAAGCTTTACCAAGGCAAGGGACTGCGAGATTGGAGAAGCAGCCTTTGCGGAAGCTGTCCTCTACAGCAAAGAATTCAAGGAGATACAGAGCAAGGTCGATGCCTCGGAGATGCCCGCGTCGAAGAAACAGATTTTTGACTCTGCCCTAGCATTCAAGGCCGCCATCGAGACCAAGCCGGTGGAACTTGTGGTATGCGATGCCTCCAAGACCACCGCCATTGGGACGAACCTGTACCCTAAATAGGAAAGCACGCTCGTTGAGTTCCTCTGTGAGAACAAGGACATCTTTGCCTGGCAACCTACCGACATGAAAGGTATACCTATGGAACTTGCCGAGCACAGCTTGAATATTGATCCAAAATGTAAACCAGTGAAACAACCTCTACGATGCTTCGGAGACGAGAAGAGACGCGCCATAGGCAAAGAGATAGCTAGGTTACTTAAGGCTAGTTTTATCCGAGAAGTCCTTCACACCCAATGGGTGGCCAATCATGTACTTGTCCCTAAAAAGGGAACCAAAGACTTAAGAATGTGCGTTGATTACACCGGCTTGAACAAAGCATGTCCCAAAGATCCGTTTGCTTTGCCTCACATTGACCAAGTCATTGACTCGACGGCTGGCTCGGAGCTTTTGTGTTTTCTCGATGCATACTCAGGATACCACCAGATCAAGATGAGGAAGTCAGACCAATTGGCCACTTTGTTCACTACACCCTACGACACGTTCTGCTATGTCACGATGCCCTTTGGGCTGAAAAACACAGGTGCCACGTACCAACGGACAATGTAGTGTTGCCTACACGAACAAATTGGTCAGAATGTTCACGCCTATGTGGACGATATAGCGGTGATGTCCAAAAAGTCAAAAGACTTAATCTCCGACTTAAAAGAAACCTTCGATAATCTCCGGAAATACAACATGATGCTTAACCCTAAGAAGTGCATCTTCGGGGTTCCAGCCGGCAAATTGTTGAGCTTTATCGTTTCCCAGCGTGGAATCGAGGTCAACGCCGAGAAAATCAAGGCCATCTTAAACATAAACCGTCCGACATTCCTAAAGGACATACAATGGCTAACAGGTTGCGTTGCAGCAGTTAGTCGGTTTGTCAGCCGACTTGGAGAGAAGGCTCTGCCGCTATACAAGTTGTTGAAGAAGGCAGGCAAATTCACGTGGACGGACGAGGCAGATGCAGCATTGAAGCAGTTGAAGGAGATACTTTCCTCAGCGCCTATCCTTGCAGCACCCGAGCCTGGGGAATCCATGTTAATCTACATGGAGGCCACCAACCGGGTAATTAGCATCGTCGTCGTGGTAGAGCGGAAATAACCAGGCTATGAGTACGGAGTTCAACGACCAGTTTACTATGTAAGTGAGGTCTTGACGGAGTCCAAGCAGCGTTTCCCGCACTACCAAAAGATAGCTTATGGAGTGTTCCTTGCTTCTCGGAAGCTGAGGCACTACTTCCAGGAGCACCCTATCATAGTGGTGAGCAAGACTCCACTATCCGACATCATCAACAACAGCGACACTACAGGAAAGGTCGTGAAGTGGGGCATTGAACTTGCCGCCTTCGAGATCACCTACAAGAGACGCGACGCTATCAAGTCACAAGCCTTGGCAGATTTTATCGCAGATTGGATGGAGATGCCAGATGCTACCCCAATGTCGGAGCCAGAATACTGGGTGATGCACTTTGACGGATCAAAGCTACTGAATGGCTCGGGGGCTAGTGTACTGCTATAGTCACCAATCGGGGACAATCTACACTACGTTCTACAAATCCACTTCGAGGCTATGAACAACATGGCGGAGTATGAAGCACTCATTCACGGACTATGCGTAGCCAAGGATATTGGCATCAAGCGCATAGTTTACTGTGGAGATTCTGACTTGGTTGCCTAGCAGCTG
This sequence comes from Avena sativa, assembly GCA_916181665.1. Lineage (NCBI taxonomy): Eukaryota > Viridiplantae > Streptophyta > Magnoliopsida > Poales > Poaceae > Avena > Avena sativa. Next base: position 366,268,868 of record OV702295.1, read on the forward strand.
GCTGGCACCTGGAACGCACAGAACCCTATGATGGCGGCATATCGCGACGAAGTGGACGAGATATCCAAGAGCTTCTTGGGCTACGAGGTCAAGTATGTACCTAGAGAGCAAAATGAGGCGGCTGATCTTCTGTCTAAGCTTGGGTCAGGTCGCAAACGAATTCCGCCTGGCGTTTTCTTGGAGCATCTACGGACACCATCCGTGAAGGGAGCAGATATAGACAACCCGGACAGAGTTGACTCTTTTGTTCACGTGGTGACAAAGGTCCCTCCAGCTTGGACAAAACCGTTCATGGAACTCGTACACGGAACTTTGCTCGACGAAAAAGTCGAAATACGGCAAATAGTACGTCGAGCAAAGGGATATACCATAATCAATGGACAACTCTACAAAATAAGCACCACTAATGTATAACTTAAGTGTGTTTCCCAGCAAGAAGGTATTGAAATCCTCCGCAAAACCCACCTCGGAGATTACGGGCATCATGTCGCTCCCTGATCGTTGGTTGCTAAAGCTTTCCGGCAAGGATTCTATTGGCTGACCACGAAGGCGGACGCCGACAAGCTGGTTGAGACATGCATGGGATGCCAGTATTATGCCCGCCAACCACATGTTCCAGCTGAAGAACTACGAGCAATACCAATAACTTGGACGTTTGCAGTCTAGGGGCAGGACATGGTTGGTCCGTTGCAGACGACACCATGTGGGTTTACGCATCTGCTAGTAGCACTTGATAAATTCACCAAATGGATAGAAGCTAAACCCATTAGAAAGCTCGATGGGGCAACTGCCCTTAGGTTTGTCCGGGATCTAGTGGCGAGATTTGGTCTCCCACATAGCATTATCACCGACAACGACAACAACTTGTCACTAGAAGAAGTGGAAGCTTATTGTTGGGAGAAGGGCTGTAACATACCTAAAATCATGTTTCAAACTCATGCATATCATCCATGTATCCATGATCATATAAATTTCATTTCAAACAAATCATTTCAAAACAGAAGCATATATGCTTATTATTTCATGTAAGTTTGCTCTAGCCTTAGTGATATTTTCCAATGAGCAGAGTACTTGTTTTGTTCAGTAAAGTTTGAATTCAAACTTAGGCACTTTCCAAAGCTTGAGCAAAGTTTTCAAAACAAAATGAGTAAATAAAACCAATATTATGCCTATAGTATATATATCACATAAAGGCTTGGTTTTATTTTTATTTTCAACTGATTAAAGTGTTTTGAGTAAACAGTAGTGTTTTACACACATTTGAGTGCAAGGTTTGCAGTATAAAAAACTAGAGAAGATTTGAATTCAAACTCATTTGATTTGGAGTTGAAAATCATTTCAGAAAAATCAAACAGAAAAATAAAAATGATAAAAGAGAAAAAATAAGCCAAACAACCTATCTGGCCCAACTAGCCCAGCAACCCCCCCTCGCGAAACATTTTCTTCACTCACACCTGCACCCGCTAGGTCGCTGACAGACTGGACCTACTCCCTCTCTGTTTCTCTCGCTGACAGCCGCGGCCCACACGGCGTCATCGTCTCCACCCCGACGACATGTTCTTCCCCAATTCACGCCGTGCGTTTCCTGGTTTGATTCGCGTCGTCAATTCGCGTTGATTGCAGGAGTAAATCACGCCCCCGTCTCGCCTACTTAAACCCCCTCTGCCCCCTCTCCATTTTCCCCCAGACTTCGAGCACAGAGCGCCCCCAGGCTGCCCGTGAACACCCTTGCACCGCCGCAGACAGAGCTCACTCCGGCGACCAATCCCGGTGAGCCCCGTGCGCCCCTTCTTCTCTAGTTCTTGCAGACAGCTTCGCAACTTCCTTGCGCACCTTCTGACACCATTGGTTCATCCTATACTGCCCCAGGTCGTCGTCTTCGTCAAGCACAGCAAGGTCCCGACGACGTCCTCAACTCCGACGATTAAATTCGGTGAGCCCCGTGTTCCCCTTCGCCTCTGATTCACACGAGCGTGTTCGCCGTAGTCTTGCGCACCTCCTGATGCCTTTGATTTGTGCTAGGGTGACCAGGAGCATCGCAAACGTCGCTGTCCGCCCGAGCCCGACGCTGTCAGCAACTCCGACGAGCCCGTGCAGCTGTATCCGTGTGCCCCTTGCCAAACTGTCACCACGTTGAGCATCAGTGCATCGCTACGAGCCCGGTAAGCATCTCCGACGACCCCAGAACCCCCTGTAGCGCCACGCTGCCGTAGACAGAGCTCGCTGCCGCCAGTTGCCACCGCCAGCGCCGCCCATCTGTGGTCGCTTGATCGAGGACCGTAGGATCTAGATCCAACGCGTATAAACAGATCACTTAACGAAACGGTATGAGTAGATCTGGGCCGTGCAGATTAAGTAGATCTAACGGCCTGTGTGCGTGATCCTGTGCGAACCGGTACGCACCAATCAGATTATGACGCGTGGCTAGAGTTTAGGTTTAAAATCAGGATTTGAATCTATTAGTTGTTTGAAATTGTTTTAGCCATAACTTTTGATTCCCACGTCCAAATTTGATAAATTTTATATCAATGGAATCAGGAGAACAAGCCCTTTCTAAATATGCAATGTGTTTAATATTTTTCTTCTGTAAAATGGTTTTATTTACAGAAACATGTGTAGGGCTATTTTGAGTATATGAATTGTTTGAGAAATGTTTTAGGGTTTAAATAAATGTTGTTTGACAAGTTTTGAACTTGTTTGTGAACCAGTACTATGCACTGGCCTTGTTGAGTTTAGAAAATCATCACATATCATATTGCATGCATCCATATATTTTTGCTTGTATTTATTTGTATGTGATTTGTTGCTATGATTCTATGTGTAGATTTTGGTGCCAATAGTGATTGTGATTGTGAGGAGTGTAGCTACTCTCCAAACTACCAAGGCAAGTGGTGCTTCATGATATTTTTATCCCTATGTTTTCTACTAAGCATTAGAAATATTTTGTTAGTCTTGCATGTTATATTTTGCTTATATGCTATGCTTGGGAAATCCTAGTAGTTGTAGAATTGCTAGAAATTTCTAAGTTAAGATGCTTATCTATGCCATGCTTAGCCTAGCTAGTAGCAACCAAAGGGTGGTGAAATATACATGCTATGATAAAAATATTTCTAAGTCTTTGGACTTGTGTTTTGCCTAATAAAACAACTAAGTGAATGAAACACCTGGGTGGAATGGAAGGAATGGTTTATGTTGAGTGGTTACACAAGTCCCATTTCTATGGTTTACCTTGTGTATCTCACTTGTGGAAAGCCACCCAGGAACAAAGAGATTTTAGAGGCCAAATGTTAAGAAGCTTCTAGTGTAGCCACTTGGCAATATGGGCTCTGCCAGGATCATATAGGTTGCAATAACTTAGCCATTTGGATAGTTGGTGGTAGTGGGATGATAGGTTGGAGCGCGTCCATTTGGTCTAAGGGAAGGCTTCTGAAAGGTCCTGTCTTGGTGAAAATCAAGGCTTGTGGGGAAAGTGCACAACCTCTGCAAATGGAAGAATCTAAGTACTTAGCCATGTCCCTAGAAAAGGACAACTTGAGCATCAAGACATGGAAGCTATCAAGAATCTCCTCATCCCAATTTCTAAGTAAAACTTGTGGGTGAACAAGGGTGAAGGACCCTAATGTCTATTCGTGGTTCCTTGGGAAAAGTTTTTGACAAAGAAAAACTTAGTGTTTTCAACTAATAGGCAAAACCTATTTTGAGCAAAGCAAGCCTAAGCTACACTTAGCCAAATTGCATATAGTATGTAGTCCACCAATAATATACTAAGGTATCACTTGCCAATACTATTCCAATGTATTGACCCACTGTGGCTGTAACTTGTGATGTTGCAGGTTACTCTGATGAGGATTAGGAGTCATGAGTCTACACTCAACATGTTTGCCTGTGGCACATGAAGATGAAGACTTTTATCTATTTACTTATTTAAACTCTTGTATTAGGCCTGTGGCCATGGAGTTGTAAAGACTATGTTGTCTCTGGAATGACTGTAATAATGACCTTTGTTTCTGTGTACTTCATCTTAAACTATGGATGCTAGCATTGATCCAGGGACTAGCATTGCAATCACAGGGATCCTTTTCCTTTATAAAGGAGGGATCTTACAGATGGTATCAGAGCACTGTGTTGCCTGTAGGATTATGACCCTAGGATTGGAAAACCACTAAGGAAAAATTTTCAACAACTTCCACACTTGTCTATTCTTCTCGTAAACTTTTCTAATCTTATTTCTCATCTCTATTTGTAGATGAACTCCATCAACGAAGCCGTGAAGAAGGGACCACTCATGACAATGACTTTGGAATGTGAGACAGAGTTCCCCAAGGCTCTCAAGGACCTCATGGTTGCAATGGGAATACATGGTGCAGCTGTGTACAAAGGTTTTCCTGTGATGGATGAAGGAGTTGAGTACTGGTGGGTGCAACTTCACTTGTATAAAAACAAGGAAGACAACCACAAGGACTCAGGATTCTGCATGGTCACCAACACAATGATGCACACTACATTCTTTGATTCAGCAAGGGATGCAGCTTGGAGAGCCATCAAAGAACTTGGTGATAGAATCAAGTGCAGAATGCTTAACACTCAGAATGATCTTAAGGAAGAGAACAAACATGCCCAAGAGTTAGAGGCTACCAACCAAAGCCTAAGGAAGGACATCATAGACTTAGCAAGGGAGTCTTGTGATCTAGACAAACAGATTGCCTCTAGGGATGCCCTGTTAGCCAACTTGGCAAGTGAGATGGGATTGTGATGTACCACATTAGTTGGACCACCACTTATCACCTTATTTTCCAAATGTTGCTTAAAATAAGTTGAACCTTGGTTGTTGTAACGGATCCATGTATGCCATGACTTGTATGTTTTGATTTCCAAAGATATGCATGTGATGCCTTGTATTGTAAATTGTCTTAAATTGTGTTGATCCTAACTTTTTCTATCTTATAAATAGATGTCTAATGTTACCATCAGCACTATTGAGGAGTTCCAGGGAACTCGCTTTGGTCCTCGTATTATTGAGCTTACTAGTTTGCTCAATCTCCCTCTTCCTACCATCATGGTGCTTCCCCTCACCAAGTTTGAGAGGAAAGACCTTTGGGGTTTCAAGGTCAATCAGCCCGGACGCTAGACTGAGCCTACCACGGAGGCTATCATCTTCAAGCTCATGCACGATGACAAGGAGAGAGGCCTAGAGGTAGTCATGCAGGACTTGATTGGACGTCTGTTAGGGCGACACTCTCGGCAGGTTAGAGGTACTCACTTCCACGTCTTCGGTAGACGTGATGAGGATGGAGAGGCCATCGACTTCGAGGACACTTCGAGGGAGACAGCAGAGCCGATTCGCCTATACCTCCAGGACTTAGAGGTTCTTCTTAGGCACGTGGACACTGATAGGACCAACGTCATGCTTAGCAATGACGAACTCCAGGTGCAGCTTCGTGAGAAGGACAAGCTCTTCGCGGAGCAAGATGAGATAGTCAAGGAGATGGAGGCAAAGTTCGAGAACCAGGACAGAAAGTTCAAGAGTCAGGAGAAGCGAGTCCAAGATAGGAACAAGAGGATTCGGGACATGACTGAAGAACTACAGGCCAAGGACTTCGAGCTCGAGCATCAGCAGACTATGATTGAGAGGCTTCGTTCTCAGAAGAGGGCTCTCAAATCCAAAGTAGAGACCTTGACCACCAATGTCGAGGAATACAAGACCGCCATGGATAATGCAGGTCTTACCTTTGTTGAGGAGGAGATTGATGCCGAGGAGTAGTGATGACTACTCATTTATCATTTATTTATCATACTTTATTTGTGCCGCAATGACCATCCAACATGTGGATGGCTTGTTATTGGTGTGTTTACTTTGCAAACTTGTCGTTTATGTTGTTGAACTATTTTTATTATGATGCATGATTGGTATTTGTTTATGTGATGTATTGTGCATGATAGCATCTATGGGTATCTCATTCTTATCTCTATTGAACAAACCACAGATGCCTCCCCATCGTGCCAATCCCAACCCCAACAACAACAATATCACCCCTAAGATGCAGCAAATGATGACAGCTCAGACTCAGTTGATGCAAATGATGACTACGTTCATCCAGAACCAGAACACCAACAACAACAACAACAATAACAACAACAACAACAACCCACCGGGTTTTGACATGCTTACCAAGTTCTTGAGATTGAGGCCAGCAAAGTTCTTAGGAACAACTGATCCTATGGTGGCCAATGATTGGCTACGCTCTGTGAACAAGAACTTGGTAACAGTTGGCTGTACTGATGAAGAGAAAGTCCGATTTGCAGCTCACTTATTGGAAGGACCAGCAGCCACTTGGTGGGATAACTTCCAGATCACCACTCCCATTGCAGATGTGACATGGGCTATCTTTGAAGATGGCTTTCGTACTACTCACATCTCATCCGGAGTGATGAGTTTGAAGAAGAAAGAGTTCCATAATCTGAAGCAGCGCCACCGCAGCGTGGCTGAATATATTGAGGAGTTCAACAATCTGGCGCGTTATGCACCGGATGAAGTTGACACTGATGCTAAGAGGAAGGAAAAGTTCCTTGAAGGGTTGAATGATGAACTAAACCTGCAGCTATCAGTGGCCTATGTTCCCACATACCAGTCTCTTTGTGATAAGGCTGCTATTCTGGAGAACAAAATGAAGCAAGTTGAGAGTAGAAAGAGAAAGCACTCGGACAAGCACAACTCAGGATCGTCTCACAAACATTCCCATTATGATGATAGTGGAAGCTCGGGATCCCACAAGCATGGGAAATTCAACAAGCACCACAACCACAACCGTCATCATGACAACAAGCATCACCGTAGTCATGACAATGACAAGTACAAGAACCACAAGGGTGGATATAAGAGCCACCACAGTGGTAGTGGAAGTGGCAGTGGAAGCCAGCCTGTCAAGAAGGATATTAGTCAGGTTGAGTGTTTCAAGTACAAGAAGATGAGGCATTATGCAAATGAATGCCCGGAAAAGAAAGTTGAAGGACCCAACAAGCCCAACCCTTTTCAAAAGGGACAAGTGAACCACATCAATGTGGAGGAAATCTATGAAGAACTAGATGCTGTTGCTGGTAAGTTCAAACTCAATTCTATTCTAGCACTTGTTCTTTTTGATACTGGAGCATCACATTCATTCATATCAAAAGCATTTGTTGATAGAAATGGGTTTCCAACTGAAAACATTGGTTGTCCAATAAAAGTTAGTTCTCCAGGTGGAGATATGATAGTAAGTCTTGGATGCCGGGATCTAGTAATAGAGTTTGGAAAGCATAAGTTTCCAGTGAGTCTGATAATCCTAGATTCCCAAGGACTGGATATAATTTTGGGATTGGATTGGATGGCTAAGTATGAAGGAGTACTAGATTGTGCTAATCGTACTGTTGCACTCACAACCCCGGAAAGAAAACGGATTAAATTCAAGTCTAACTTTGAATCAAAAGGGAGTAAGCTAAATTCTCTTAAGGGGGTTAGCATGGACAGTGTGCCAATTGTGAGTGAATATCCGGATGTGTTTCTGGAAGAATTGCCGGGAATGCCACCAGATAGAGATGTGGAGTTCCTTATTGATTTGCTACCAGGATCTGGACCAATAGCAAAGAGACCATACAAGATGTCAGTTGATGAACTGAAAGAACTCAAGAAACAACTTGGAGAACAGTTGCAGAAAGGATTTATTCAACCAAGTTCTTCATCTTGGGGAGCCCCAGTTTTGTTTGTGGAAAAGAAGGATAGAAGTCAAAGGTTATGCATAGATTACCGTTCACTCAATGAGGTGACTATCAAGAACAAATACCCTTTGCCTAGAATCAATGACTTGTTTGATCATCTAGAAGGAGCTTGTGTGTTCTAAAAAATTGATCTACGGTCAGGTTATTTCCAACTCAAGATAAGGGAGCAAGACATATCTAAGACAACTTTTACCACAAGGTATGTATGAGTATACCGTGATGCCATTTGGTTTGACCAATGCACGAGCATACTTCATGAATATGATGAACAAGGTGTTCATGGAATTTCTTGATAAGTTTGTTGTCGTTTTCATCGATGACATTTTGATCTACTCCAAGAGCAAAGAAGAGCATGAAGGGCATTTGCGTTTGATACTTGAGAAGCTCAGGGAGCATAAACTTTATGCCAAATTTAGCAAGTGTGAATTCTGGTTGAATGAAGTTGGATTTCTTGGACACGTTGTGTCAGGAGATGGTGTTGCAGTTGATCCTGCTAAAGTTTTAGCTGTAACTGAATGGGAATCTCCCAAGTCAGTGAAAGAAGTTCGTAGTTTCCTTGGCTTAGCAGGTTACTATAGAAGATTCATTGAGAATTTCTCCAAGGTAGCTAAGCCTATGACAGAGTTGCTAAAGAAGGACAAGAAATTTGCTTGGTCTGAAGGTTGTGAACTCAGCTTTCAAGAATTGAAGAAGAGACTTGTGACAGCACCAGTCTTATGTCTGCCAGATTTGGAGAAGGATTTCCAAGTGTATTGTGATGCATCTCATCATGGTTTGGGTGCAGTACTTATGCAAGAAGGAAAAGTTGTGGCTTATGCCTCGAGACAACTCAAAACTCATGAAGTGAACTATCCTACTCATGATTTAGAGTTAGCCTCTGTTGTCCATGCACTCAAAACATGGAGACATTATCTTTTGGGAAAGCGCTGTGAAGTGTTCACATATCACAAGAATTTGAAGTATATCTTCACCCAGAAGGAAATTAATATGAGACAAAGAAGATGGCTAGAACTCATCAAGGACTATGACTTGAGTTTGCAATACCACCCCGGTAAAGCAAATGTTGTAGCAGATGCTCTAAGCCGTAAAGTTTTTGTGAATGGCCTTACTAAGGGAGAATTGCCAGATGATCTGTGTGCCCAATTTAGAGATCTCAGATTGGAGGTTGTGCCTGAAGGACATCTCATGTCTTTGGATGTTCAACCTACTTTGTTGGACAAGATCAAAGAAGCCCAGAAGACTGATAAGGAAATTTAAGAAATTAAGGAGAAGATTGGCAAAGGAAAAGCCAAAGGATTCCATGAAGACGAATAGGGTACTTTATGGCATGGAAAACGTATCTGTGTTCCACAAGATCCGGAGCTTCGGAAACTGATTTTACAAGAAGCACATAACTCACCATATTCTATTCATCCGGGTAACACCAAGATGTACATGGACACAAAAGAAAGATTTTGGTGGAATAATCTCAAGAAAGACATCGCTGAACATATGCTTTGTGTGATGTATGTAGCAGAGTGAAGGCAGAACACCAAAAACTAGCAGGTTTGCTTCAACCACTACCTATTCCTGATTGGAAGTGGGACAAGATTGGTATGGATTTCATTACCGGATTGCCAAGGACCCGATCAGGATATGATTCTATTTGGGTAGTAGTGGATTGCCTAACTAAGGTGGCTCATTTCATACCCGTGAAGACAACCTACACTAGTGCTAAGTTACCCAAGATATATATGAGTAGAATTGTATGTCTACATGGAGTACCCAAGAGTATTGTGTCAGATAGAGGAACCCAATTCACTTCTCATTTTTTGAGACAGCTACATGAGTCATTGGGAACGAGGTTGGAATTCAGCACCGCTTTTCATCCTCAGACTGATGGACAAACAGAAAGGACTAATCAGATTCTTGAAGATATGTTGAGGGCATGTGCCCTAGACTATGGAGCCAGTTGGTATGAAAGTCTGCCTTACGCAGAATTCTCTTATAATAATAGCTATCAAGCCAGTATTGAGATGACATCGTTTGAGTTTCTTTACGTGATAAAGTGTACCACCCCATTGCTATGGAATGGTGTGGGAGAAAGAAGTTTGTTCGGACCAGAACTTATCAAAGAAGCTGAAGAGAAAGTCAAGCTAGTTAAGGACAGATTAAAGATAGCACAGTCCCGACAGAAGAGCTACGCAGATCCCAAGCGTAGAGAAGTCACCTATGAAGTTGGTGATAGAGCTTATCTTAGAGTGTCACCACGTCGTGGAGTGAAGAGGTTTGGAGTCAAAGGGAATTTGGCCCCAAGATATGTTGGACCATTCAAGATTCTGAGTCGTAAAGGAGAAGTAGCCTATGAGATTGAATTGCCAGAGTCTTTGTCAGCTGTCCATAATGTGTTTCATGTGAGTCAGCTTAAGAAATGTCATCCAGAAATGGAAGAAACTTCTTTGAAGGATACTATACCTTTGGAAGAGGTTCAATTGGAAAGTGATCTCACTTATGAAGAGAAACCTATCAAGATTCTTGAGACTGCAAAAAGAGTTACTAGGACTAAGACTATCAAGTTCTGCAAGGTTCAATGGAACCATCATTCCGAAGAAGAAGCAACATGGGAAAGAGAAGATGATCTTCGGAAAGACCACCCTCACCTATTTGCTAGCCAATCCGAATCTCGAGGGCGAGATTCACCTTAAGGGGGTTAGATTTGTAACATCCCTAAAATCATGTTTCAAACTCATGCATATCATCCATGCATCCATGATCATATAAATTTCATTTCAAACAAATCATTTCAAAACAGAAGCATATATGCTTATTATTTCATGTAAGTTTGCTCTAGCCTTAGTGCTATTTTCCAATGAGCTGAGTACTTGTTTTGTTCAGTAAGGTTTGAATTCAAACTTAGGCACTTTCCCAAGCTTGAGCAAAGTTTTCAAAATAAAATGAGTAAATAAAACCAATATTATGCCTATAGTATATATATCACATAAAGGCTTGGTTTTATTTTTATTTTCAATTGATTAAAGTGTTTTGAGTAAATAGTAGTGTTTGACACACATTTGAGTGCAAGGTTTGCAGTATAAAAACCTAGAGAAGATTTGAATTCAAACTCATTTGATTTGGAGTTGAAAATCATTTCAGAAAAATCAAACATAAAAAAATGATAAAAGAGAAAAAAATAAGCCAAACAACCTATCTGGCCCAACTAGCCCAGCAACCCCCCCGCGCGAAACGTTTTCTTCACTCACACCCGCACCCGCTAGGTCGCTGACAGACTGGACCCACTCCCTCTCTGTTTCTCTCGCTGACAGCCGCGGCCCACACGGCGTCATCGTCTCCACCCCGACGACATGTTCTTCTCCAATTCACGCCGTGCGTTTTCTGGTTTGATTCGCATCGTCAATTCGCGTTGATTGCAGGAGTAAATCACGCCCCCGTCTCGCCTACTTAAACCCCCTATGCCCCCTCTCCATTTTCCCCCAGACTTCGAGCACAGAGCGCCCCCAGGCTGCCCGTGAACACCCTTGCACCGCCGCAGACAGAGCTCACTCCAGCGACCAATCCCGGTGAGCCCCGTGCGCCCCTTCTTCTCTAGTTCTTGCAGACAGCTTCGCAACTTCCTTGCGCACCTTATGACACCATTGGTTCATCCTATACTGCCCCAGGTCGTCGTCTTCATCAAGCACAGCAAGGTCCCGACGACGTCCTCAACTCCGGCGATTAAATTCGGTGAGCCCCGTGTTCCCCTTCACCTCTGATTCACACGAGCGTGTTCGCCGTAGTCTTGCACACCTCCTGATGCCTTTGATTTGTGCTAGGGTGACCAGGAGCGTCGCCAATGTCGCCGTCCGCCCGAGCCCGACGCTGTCAGCAACTCCGACGAGCCCGTGCAGCCGTGTCCGTGCCCCCTTGCCAAGCCGTCACCACGTTGAGCATCAGTGCATCGCTACAAGCCCGGTAAGCATCTCCGACGACCCCAGAACCCCCTGTAGCGCCGCGCTGCCGTAGACAGAGCTCGCCGCCGCCAGTTGCCACCGCCAGCGCCGCCCATCTGTGGTCGCTTGATCGAGGACCGTAGGATCTAGATCCAACGCGTATAAACAGATCACTTAACGAAACGGTATGAGTAGATCTGGGCCGTGCAGATTAAGTAGATCTAACGGCCTGTGTGCGTGATTCTGTGCGAACCGGTACGCACCAATCAGATTATGACGCGTGGCTAGAGTTTAGGTTTAAAATCAGGATTTGAATCTATTAGTTGTTTAAAATTGTTTTAGCCATAACTTTTGATTCCCACGTCCAAATTTGATAAATTTTATATCAATGGAATCAGGAGAACAAGCCCTTTATAAATATACAATGTGTTTAATGTTTTGCTTCTGTAAAATGGTTTTATTTACAGAAACATGTGTAGGGCTATTTTGAGTATATGAATTGTTTGAGAAATGTTTTAGGGTTTAAATAAATGTTGTTTGACAAGTTTTGAACTTGTTTGTGAACCAGTACTATGCACTGGCCTTGTTGAGTTTAGAAAATCATCACATATCATATTGCATGCATCCATATATTTTTGCTTGTATTTATTTGTATGTGATTTGTTGCTATGATTCTATGTGTAGATTTTGGTGCCAATAGTGATTGTGATTGTGAGGAGTGTAGCTACTCTCCAAACTACCAAGGCAAGTGGTGCTTCATGATATTTTTATCCCTATGTTTTCTACTAAGCATTAGAAATATTTTGTTAGTCTTGCATGTTATATTTTGCTTATATGCTATGCTTGGGAAATCCTAGTAGTTGTAGAATTGCTAGAAATTTCTAAGTTAAGATGCTTATCTATGCCATGCTTAGCCTAGCTAGTAGCAACCAAAGGGTGGTGAAATATACATGCTATGATAAAAATATTTCTAAGTCTTTGGACTTGTGTTTTGCCTAATAAAACAACTAAGTGAATGAAACACCTGGGTGGAATGGAAGGAATGGTTTATGTTGAGTGGTTACACAAGGCCCATTTCTATGGTTTACCTTGTGTATCTCACTTGTGGAAAGCCACCCAGGAACAAAGAGATTTTAGAGGCCAAATGTTAAGAAGCTTCTAGTGCAGCCACTTGGCAATATGGGCTCTGCCAGGATCATATAGGTTGCAATAACTTAGCCATTTGGATAGTTGGTGGTAGTGGGATGATAGGTTGGAGCGCGTCCATTTGGTCTAAGGGAAGGCTTCTGAAAGGTCCTGTCTTGGTGAAAATCAAGGCTTGTGGGGAAAGTGCACAACCTCTGCAAATGGAAGAATCTAAGTACTTAGCCATGTCCCTGGAAAAGGACAACTTGAGAATCAAGACATGGAAGCTATCAAGAATCTCCTCATCCCAATTTCTAAGTAAAACTTGTGGGTGAACAAGGGTGAAGGACCCCAATATCTATTGGTGGTTCCTTGGGAAAAGTTTTTGACAAAGAAAAACTTAGTGTTTTCAACTAATAGGCAAAACCTATTTTGAGCAAAGCAAGCCTAAGCTACACTTAGCCAAATTGCATATAGTATGTAGTCCACCAATAATATACTAAGGTATCACTTGCCAATACTATTCCAATGTATTGACCCACTGTGGCTGTAACTTGTGATGTTGCAGGTTACTCTGATGAGGATTAGGAGTCATGAGTCTACACTCAACATGTTTGCCTGTGGCACATGAAGATGAAGACTTTTATCTATTTACTTATTTAAACTCTTGTATTAGGCCTGTGGCGATGGAGTTGTAAAGACTATGTTGTCTCTGGAATGACTGTAATAATGACCTTTGTTTCTGTGTACTTCATCTTAAACTGTGGATGCTAGCATTGATCCAGGGACTAGCATTGCAATCACAAGGATCCTTTTATTTTATAAAGGAGGGATCTTACAAGGGCATCCGACTTGACCTTGCATCTGTGGCGCACCCATAGTCCAATGGTCAGGTTGAGCGAGCCAATGGATTAATTCTGTGGGGAATCAAGCCACGTCTAGAAGCACCGTTGCATAGAGCATCTGGAGCCTGGGCGGAGGAATTACCATCTATGTTGTGGAGTTTACGAACTACACCCAACAGATCTACCGGCTACACCCCTTATTTCATGGTATCTGGAGCAGAAGCCATCCTGCCTTCCGACATCCTTCACGATTCACCAAGAGTTGCCGCCTACGACGAAGATGACGCTGAAGAATCCAGACGCCTAGATGTGGACCTTCTCGAGGAAGAGCGCGTTTTGGCATGCCAAAGATCCGCCATCTACCAGCAGAAGCTACTGTCACATCCCAAAATTTTCCAAATTTTGAAATGTGAAAAATAAATAAACAAATTAAACAATTGTTGAAATTTAGGGTGAGAAGAAACTTTTTGATTCCAATTTGAAACATCAAAACCAATTTTGATCAAATAGAATCCTAAAGGGATTTAAAAAGATAAATAAATAATATAGTTATAATAATTGTTGGAATCACTATTTTTGGATCTTTTAATAAAAAGATATGGTTTTCATAAACAAAGTAGAAATAATAAATAAGGATTATTTTATAGAGCCAAATTAAATCTTGGCCAAGCAAATGAAAGAAAATATTTCTATTTGATAAAAAGAGTAAATGATTATTTAAATAAAATAATAAGGATTTATTATACCCAATTATATTTGAGTAAAGGCTTTTTCCATTTTAAAATAAACATTTGAAACTTATTAAAGTGTTTTAAATAAAATTTCAAAGTGTTTTATAATTTCAATTAAAACCTACTGAAAAGGTTTTGGAAAAATTTAGAAAGTCAAATAGACTTTTAAACATATTTGAATCCTATTTTGAATTAAAGACTAAAGTCTATTTATTTATTTTAAATAAATAATAAACCCTAAAAATAATTGTTCTATTTTGGACTTTGGAATATGTTGATAAACATAATTAAAATTCACCCAAATTTTGGTGGTGGTTTGAATTCATTTGGAGTTTGCAATGTTTGAATTAAAATCAAAACAGAATAAAAGAAATGGAAAAAGAAAAATAAACAGAAGAAGAAGAAAAAATAAAACAGAGCCAGCCCAACCCAGCTAGCCCACTAAAGCCCAGCAGCCCATCTCTCCACCACCCCCCCCGCAGTGAACCGTTTTCACCCGCGAATTGACCCATACAGTGGCTGACAACCGGACCCCACCTCCTCGTTCTCTCTCTCGTAGACAGCCTGGTCCCACCTCCCCAGTCATCTTCCTCCCCGCAAAGACCACGCCCTCATCGCCGTTTCTGCCGATTGATTGCGCCTTGATTCCTCTTTAATCGCGCGTTGATTCAGCCTCGTGATCACGCGTACATAACCGCCTGCCCCTCCTATCCACTTCCCCTCTCTCGCTCCCACCAGCTCGCCACCGGGCTGCGCCAATTTTACCAGAGACCACGTTCTGCTCCGGCGAGCACTTCCACCAATTCTGGCCACACCTTGCCGCCCCTCGCCCCCTCAACCACACGAGCGTGATCCCCAGCCTCTGACGCACCTCCTTGTGCTTCACATTCATCCGCGCGAACACCAGAGCTTCGGCAACGACGACGACCTCTCGCCACCGTCCACTGCCTCTACTCCGGCGAGTACCCCAGGTAGCTTCCGTCCGCCCCTTCCCCTCTCGTTGACACACGCAGGTTCTACTCTCACTCGCGCGTCTAATGGATCCCTTATCTCGCTCTTCTGTGCCTTGTAGCCCCACCCCCAACGACGAGCAGAGGCGCCCGACGCCGATGACAACCACGGCGAGAAATCACTAGCAGCTCCGTGCGCCCCTTCAGCTACGACGACCACCTCGAGCTTCAGCACGACGAGACGAACCCAGTGAGCATCATATCCCTCTTCCGTGCTTGCTAAATCACCGGCAACCTTGCCGGCAGAGCGTCGCCGCCGCCAGCCACCGTTGAGCGCCGCCAGGTTTTGGTTAGCGTGTCAGGAGCCGTACGATGCGATTTGTCTGGCTAGGATTAGATCCAATCGAAAGGGTACGTGTCCACCTGTGCCACTCGATCTAACTTAAATCCAACGCTTCACAGCGACCGATCCGAGCGAAACGGTATGGACCAATCAAAACCACGTGGCCAGACTGTTTGAATAAAAACCAGAAATGATCTATTAGATGTTCCAATTTGTAAAATTCATCGTCCAAATTTTGCAAATTTTATATAAATAGAATCAGAAAGACAAATCCTACCCAACCATGCACTTTTTTTTAGTAAATTGCTTCTGTTAAATTGGTTGTTTTTGCAGAAACTTGTGTAGGCATGTTTTGAATATAAAATTCTTTGTAAAATTATTTTGGTGATAAAATCTTTGGAAAATGGTTTTTTTGAACCTACTGACCATAGAAATCAATTTGTGGTTTCAAAAATATATTTGGTGAAGCAAAAGAATAAATCTTTGAATAAAAGCATTTCTAGCCAAATAAAAATGTTGATTATGGTTTAAAAATGATTTTTGGAGGAAAACCTATGGGAAATGTTTTGATTTAAACTCTCTGACCCAAACACCAAGTTTTATGATTTAAAAATGTATTTGGTGAACCTTATAAAGATTATTGCTTTGCTAAAGAAATTTTCAACTACATAAAATATTGATTTGGTTTAAAAATGGTTTTAGGGTAAAATCTTTTGCAAATGGTTTTGCCACTTTATAAAATGACCAATAAGTGTTTTAGAATGCTTATAACCTATTAGAAACCACTTTTGTAAATAAAGAATGTTTGGCATGCTTGCATGCATTGCTTTGTTTCTATTATTTTATGTGATGTTTGCTTGAATGGTAGATTGAAATTCTGCCTTGCTTGATTGAATTGTAGTGATTTGAAGAGTGTGATCATTGCAAATACAAGGAGTGAACTTATATTCTCTACCAAAAAGGCAAGTGATGCTCCATACTTTTGTCCCATTATTTTCACTATGCATTAGTGATATTTCTAAGTAGGACTTGCATGGAATTTTTGCTAAGTATAAACTATGCCATGGGAAATCCTAGTAGATGAAACCTTAGTAGAAATTTCCTAAGTTAAGATTCCTACTACTATCATGCTTAGCTTAGCTAGTAGAAAACAAGGGTGGATTATATTTCATGCTATAGAATATTTCTAAGTCAAGGACTTGTGTTTTGTTTAATAAAACAACTAAGTGAATGAATCACCTGGGTGGAATAGAAGGAATGGTTTGTGTTGAGTGGTTCACAAGGCCCATTTATATGGTTTACCTTGTGTATCTCACTTGTGGATGGCCACCCAGGAACAAAGAGATTTGATATGTCAAATGTTGAGAAGCTTCAAGTGCAGCCACTTGGCATTATGGGCTCTGCCTGGATCATATAGGTTGCAATAACTTAGCCAAATGGACAGTTGGTGGTAGGGGATGATAGGTTGGAACGCGTCCATTCTGGTCTAAGGGAAGGCTTCTGAAAGATCTTGTCTTGGTGAAACCAAGTCTTGTGGGGAAAGTGCACCACCTCTGTAGAGTGTAAAATCTAAGTACTTAGCCATGTCCCTGGTAAAGGACAATTTGAGCATCAAGACATGGAAGCTATCAAGAATCTCCTCATCCCAATTTCTAAGTTAAAAACTTGGGGTTGAACAAGGGTTGAAGGATCACCAATTTCTATTGGGAGATGCCTTGGGTGATTTTGTCAAGCAAAAACTTTGTGTTTTCAAATGATAAGGAAAATCTATTTTGAGCAAAGCAAGCCTAAGCTCCACTTAGACAAATGCATGTAGATGATATACTCCACTATACTACTATAGTTTCACTTGCCAATACAATTCAAATGTATTGACCCTTTTGGCTGTAACTTATTATGTTGCAGGTTTGTTTGATGTTAGTGAAGTTTATTGATTAGGATTACAAGTTTACAACCAACATGACTGCCTGTGGCACTTTGAAGATGAAGGACCCCATGCTATTGTTATATTCTGCTACATTGTAATGAGATAGCCAAATGAGCTATGTAAGATGTAATAAATTATTTTATTCCTGGTTATAAAGTTGTATTATGACCTTTGTTTCTTGATATTACATCTTAACTGTGGATGCTAGCTATTGATCCAGGGACTAGCATTGTAAACACAGGGATCTCTACCTTATTAAAGGTTGGGAACCTTACAACTACGCAGCTACCATAGTCGCCGCGTTCGTCATCGCCCGTTTAAAGAGGGGGACCTGGTGCTCCGACTTAAGGAGAAGAAGTCAAACAAATTATCCCCGCCATGGGAAGGACCGTTCATCATAAGCAAGGCGCTACTCAATGGGTCTTACTACCTCGTTGACAATCGTGAGCTGAAGGATAGACCCAACGAGGATTATAAGCGTAAGCGACATGACCCGGATGATGACTACTTGGAGCTTGATCGGCCATGGAACATAGCACAGCTACGTACTTTCTACACTTAGCATTTTTATCTATTCTGTACCTCTTATATGATCAATAAAATAAAGCTCTCTGGTTCACTCATATTTCCGAGTCTTTTACCTCTTTTAGTGTTCATTTTTGGATCGTATAAAACCTTTATGCACAAGCTTTGCGATTGCACTTGTGAAAATTCCGCCTACGGGTGTTAGATTAAGTTTTCTGGTCTACACGTTCTTTGTCGTTTTTATGTGGATTCTGGAGTAGTGACTTTTGGCACTTATTGTCGGCGATTTTGTGCTTAGGTTATTGACGGTGCCATTGGGCATCATCGCCTGAGCGCATAGTTCCGACCACGAGTCTTCTGACTCACGAAAAGTCAAGCATAAAAATCAGAGTAATGTATAAGCCAGCACTTGCTTAAAAATATATACATGCTGGAACCAGTTCTTGAGTAGCAGGAAATAATAACCATTGTTTTCCGCCTTAAGTTAACAAGTAGTTTTTTCCGCATACAAATTCCAGAGGAAACAAATATTATATATTGTTCTTTCATTCCTTTGGCGCAGGTGACTTGGATGCAGCATCATCAGCAGCAGGAGAGCCATCCTCCTCGAAGTTGGTGGTTTTGAGGGACTCGGAGGAGCTTTGGTTGTTGCTGTCAATAACCTCCATGGGCACGATGACATTAGGGTCGACCAACTCGGCGACTCTGGTATCATAACCCGTAAGCGACGCCAAGATAGCTTTATGATCTATTTTCTGGCCATCGTCGTCCACGTCGGGGATACCGGATGTCACCGTGTCGATGTTGGCGTTTTTGTAGTGCGCCTTGACCATTGACAATGCCATCCTCGTGCCAGCCCGGGTACATGAAGCTTTCCAGCTTACAATACGCTCGGGGGCTTGGCGCAAGATCTCCGAGAACTTCATCATGGAATCCACCGCTTTGATGTTGATCTGGAGGTGCTTGGCTATCTCCTTGGCTTGCTTAATGGTGGTGTTGATAAAGTTGGCGGCAAGGACCATGCATTATTTTGGCGGAGGAGGTGACTGGGTCAAACCAATAGGAGCTAAAAATTCCGACAAAAGAACGCATGAATTCAATAAACACAAAAAGTTCAAAGTATCCAACTTACAGAAGTACAAGGTGGAGAATCACTTACTGAAGATGCTAATCTCAGCCTGCTGGAGGGTTTCCGCCATGGAGTCCCGTTCTTGTCGGAGGATCTTGTATGCTTCAAGATTGCGCTCATTTTGCTCATCGACAGCTTTCTTCTGCTCTTTCAGCATCGCGATCTCCTCCTTCAAGCGGTTCATCTCTATGTCGGCGGATTCCTGCAGGACCTTCATGGACTCTTCGTGCATCTTAAGTATATCCTTCCTCTCTCGCTTAAGGATCTTGTTTTTGCTATCCAGCTGCTCAATGTGCTTAGATTGCTCAACAATATCCTTAGCCTTGGCAATGGTTTCTGCAAGACGGAGAAAGAACAAGTACACAATGAGTACTCGAAGAATGTTGGCACAAGACCAAGTCGGAATACGAAAAAGAAAGGAAAAACATACGCTTGCTCTTGATGATTTGTTCCTTAAAGAAGGCAGTTTTACCCTTTTCGGCTTCCAAATCTGCACGCATCTTCTGGAACTTCTCGTTGGACACGCCTCTCCGAGCATTCTCATTCTGTGGTAAGAAATTTAAAGTTGTTTAGTCTACTTGGAGCATCTAGTCGGAACTGATTCAGTTTTCAACCAGAAGCTTGGGGGCTACAGTATAAAGTTTTTTTAACTCAGTCATATGCTTAGTCTTTCTTTAAGTATCTAGTCGGAACTAATTCAATTACAACTAGAGACTTGGGGGCTACAGTATCAAAATTTACAAGCACTGTGTATGCTACTCTGAAAGTATCTAGTCGAAATAATTCATTCAAACTAAATACGTGGGGGCTACAGTGAGAAGTTGTCTAGCTTAGTCACTCTTAGAGCATTCAGATGCAAAGACCTATGGTTTTCTGTCTAAATCCTCGGGGGCTACAGTGGGATACTCATATGAAATGCAAAAGGCAAATGAAACTTACAAGTGCGATGATCTTGAGGTTGGTAGCACTCTCAGCAAGCAACTTACCGAAGGAAATGTTATTTCCTCACAAAATATCTGCTTGTCGGAGAAGCTCCTCAAGACCGTAGGTTGGAGATGTCGGCGCCACACCAGGAAGCAAAGTGGAGCTAATTGGCGTAAGTGTCGGGTAGACTATCTTCGGGAATTCTACGGTCGTCCTGGGTGCGGAGGCGCCACCTTCGGCAGACGTTCCACCCACCACCACCGCCTTACCGCTATCGATGGCATCCTTAGCCGGAGCTTCAGCCATTTGAGTTGCGGTACTTTCTTGCGTTGCCTGTTCGCCGACAACGGCAAGCTCCACGGAGGCACCTGAGTCCACTTCCATGGCGGAAGGGACAGAGGCATCCTTGGCCTGTGAGCTTGTCGGGGCAGACATAGGATGGACGCTGGGAGTGACAGGGGCGATGGCGGGAGATGCGTGGGGAGACACGTCACGATGCAACATATCTTTAATATTTCTAGAAGCCCCCAAAGTTTTGGAGGTCTTCTTCAAGCTAGTAGTGTCCTTCTTCCTGAAACATGCAGAAAGTATAAGTATAGGAATAAGACGAGCGATGGACAAATGTCGGAGAGAAAGAAGCTCACACAACAGGGGGTGCTTTGGCAAAAGGAATCCCGGTAACCTTTCTTTTCTCCTCCTCCAGGGCGGCAGTGGACTTCTTGGAAGCTCCACCCTCCGTCTTCTTCTTATTGCCTCCGTCGGTAGCGTCAGAGGTGGAGCTCTTCCGCTTTCGTGCTAGCAGGACATCATCGTCGGACACGACGGTAACTTCCTTCATCTTCGGGTCATAGATTTGGACAGCCATGCTATCCTCATCTAGACTGCTGAGCTGTTAAGTGAAATCCCAAAAGTGTTAGATGAGATGGTAATGGTTAGACGGAAGAACTAGAGTATACGTCATACACAGAAAATAAAAAGGTACCTCTGGGCACTTGCCCTCCTCGAACATGTCGTAGGTGATGGAGAAGCCACGCTTACTGTCCTTCACCTTGACGATGTCCTTGAGGCGGAGCTTGATGGAGTCACTCGAGAAGTTGTCCTCGGAGATGCGGAGGCTATCCTTCCTCTCCTTAGAGTACTCGTGCATCAACTTCGAGCGGTGCTGCAAAGGCTGGATCCGCCTGACGAACCAACACATGGCTAGGTCCAACCCGGTCAAAGCAGTGTCTACGAACCACTCTATCCGCCTAATGGCGTGGGAGGCTTCGTCGTCGGAGGGAAGGGTGGCCTGGGATCTCCATGTCGGGGCTTCAGCGACGGCTCCATCGACGAAGTCCGAATACGTTTCTTCTTGGATGGCCAGAGGGATATCTAGGCCATAAAGTACGTCTATTGCTAGTTCTTGCAGGACTCATGCCCGACGATGTCGTGGAACCGCCGGCCAGGCCAGATCTTAAAGCTAATTGTCCCGCGGTTCCTAAGCTCGTCCTTGCCGGATCCGACTTCCCTCTTGACGATGAAGAAATAAATAAAGAGATCTAGCCTAGGCCTAATCCCTAAGTAACCCTCACAGAGCGCCACGTTGTTGCTAAGCGCGAGGATGCTATTGGGGGAGAGGTTCTGAGGCTGTACTCGGTAATGGCTAAGGACAGCTAAAGAAATTGGAGATGGGCAAGGAAACACCGCATACCAATTGGGCTTTAAGGTACACCTTCTCTCCGGCTTGGGGATAAGGGGTGACCTCGCCGGCCGGCGCCGCCCGCCAGACAAGCCCCTCCGTCGCAGGGAGGTAGCCCTCGACGAGCAGTTCCTTATTGTCGCGGTCCATGATGTCCGAGCCACGTCAGTCCCCTTTGTGGGAATCACTCTCCTCTTCTAGCAACTCCATCGCCACTGGATTGTGATCTCCACCGGTGGATTCGACCACCACAGACTTGGGGATCACCAGGCCCTTTGGGGGCACATGAACGGTGCTCGCCGGCTTCGCCGCGGCATCGCTTGGCGCCACCATGGAGGGAGCAGAGCTGCTGCTTGCCATTCGAAGGATTGAGGTGGTGACTGGAAGGATTGAAGGGCTAGGATTTTTCGCGAAATGCTCAGAGAGCTTGAGGAGGAGTTCGCTGGAGGAAGAAGACGACGCAGGAGGAGAATGAGGTGAAAAAGCAAAAATCCACCACAGTTATAATTTATAACCCCTAGCGTCAAGATTCGTGCAAGACAATTGAATGGTCAGCACGTGGATGCGGTAACCCAGCATACCACTGCATGATGTTGTACACTATAGTCGTTGACATAACACCAATGAAACACCGTTTACTAGTATTACATCCCTCAGAGTAGTACAACAGAAACATAGCAGGTCCAAGACATGACTATAGGTTACAACTCAACTCTTTACACAAGATCTAGAGAACACTCTAGGTTAAAGAGAGAGAAAGAAACTTCTTACAAAGAAGAATCAGGAATAAATAACTCATAGCTACCATACTTATAAAACTAGTAGCTGAACTACTAGGCTTGCATTGCTGCTATTGCAATACTTTACAAAAGTAGGTTATATGGTTAGAAATTTTATTCTCATCTAATCAGCAACGTCGTCTTCACTTGAGTTGATGTATATGTTGACTTCATTGAAGAGTTTTAGCTTTTAATGATGATTCCTGGAGCATAGCTTGATGTAGACGTCGTCTGTACTGGCTTTAGAACCTAGCAAGGGTTAAGAAGATACTTTGAGTACGAGCGTACTTAGCAAGTTCACTAGAAAAGGAGTGTTTGATGCACTATAGCTATAGCCACAGACCATAGGTCGTAGGCAATGCAAGTTTTCGTAAACATTTCTTCAAAGGTTGCTTTTATTCTGAAAAGCTATGTCCGTCAGCCTTCACGGGTTTACCAGAACCTTCATGGGGTTCCTTTACCGCCGCGTTCGCAGCTCCTTCCCGGAACAGGGAGTAACAAGTTATAGTTCTTACACTCTGCAGAGGTGCGTCACTTTACCCATGAGAGATCTTAGCTTTGTTGCACATCCAAATTGCAGGTTCGTTCACACTTCCTTGGTGTGAGGCCCAGACTAAGATCCAAGCCAATCACTGCCTTCTCCGCGACCCCGCATGTCTCCTTGGTGTACGCCAGCCCACCTATTGAATCATGGCAATGGCAGTACAAACCGTTCAAATGCCAAAACTATCGTGGGACGTTGAGGGCTCCCACCCATATGCTGCATATCCTCTACGAATTACCATAAATAATATGCATGCTAAGAGTGATAATAGCCACGACCCGAACATCCAACTCCATGCGAGAGGGAAAAGATACAGCTGACTTCTCTGTCCCATTCCAAATCTCATGGTCAACGCGTAATATACGATGCAAGAATCACTGGTGACATTGGTTGTTAAGTCCTAGGTAATATGTTCCTTTACCATCGGAACTCTTATAGTAGGTTATTACCTCATGGTAAATAACCTATAATCTCATTATTATGAAAATAGTGTTTTCTGTCCTTTTTCAAATGCATGTGATGACAACACTGGATTTGCAAAATACTTTACAGAAAATAATCAAAGGACATGAGCAAGTGTGAACTTGCCTTTTGTGATTGCAAGATTATGCACTCACGGTCTTCAAGACAATATAAGATCCAATGGTCTGGTAAGGACTAATGTTTAAAGACGAAAGATGCTTTTATGCATAAGTAATGTAATGCAAGTTGATAAACGCGAATCCCAAGAATAACGTTGTTCTAGGGTTTGGATACTGGAAAGGGTTTTCCTTGGAATGTGTTGCCTTTTTAGATTAAGTTTTGTACATGTGCTTCTTATTAAGGCTTGTGAGTGTGTGGGAAACAACATGTATTTATGTAACAACAAAATACACACATATGGAATACTACTCAAGGTTGCTTACATCTTAATTGTTTATCTTCAAGTTTTACTTTACAAGTAATGTCACTTATAAAGAATTTAAGTATTAACAATCTTATTATACAAGTATAGTATAAAGTAATGTGATTGTGATTAGTTGTCATTTGTTTTTCTGAAGTGGAAAAAAGAATAACCTTTGAAGAACAGATTTCATTACTAAGGTTTAAACAACATTTGTGGTTGATTAAATATGGTTGATGTTGTTTGTGTTTGAATAGTTGGAACTTGAGATGCTTTACAACTTATTTATAATAGACCAAAGTTAATTATAAAACATATAATAAAGTATTTAGCACCATACTTAAAGCTTTGCAAACTACAAGTAACTTTAAGAATGTAGATAGACTTAGGGTGTATTACTTATGATACTTGTATCTTCTTCACTTTATATTGTTTCCTTAGAGTTACTTAAGAATTGCATTAATTCTATTGGGTAGTGGTTTCTTTATATTATAAATGTATTAAGGGATTTATCTTCCAATAAGGGTGTGGTTAAGGTTTGTGAATAAGTAAACAATATTATTTACTACTTATGAACTCACTATGGTGTTTTGATTTGTTTATAAACTTGTGGTTAAAGTAAAGGAATAGGTTTTATTTCACTACAAATTATTCTTTGAGATTTTATATTAAATAAGAATCCTTTTATAAAATAATCTGCATTTATGGTTGAGAGATAATTTAATAAAATTGTATTAATATGGGTTGAACCATTTTGACTGTATATTATAAATATTTAAGACTAGTATTACTTATTAGATTTAAATTGGTAATTTTAGGAATATTAAAAAATTTTATTTACCTTTATATGAATTCTCTATTAAGGAAATAAGTTTATACTTAAGTTCTCAAAGTGGTTTAACTTTTTATTTAACTCAAAAGTGTAATATCACATTTTTAACATGTAGTTATTACTTTTTTTGATCATTTTGGTATATTACATTTATTTTTGTGATTTATAAATAATAAGATATGATTTTAATAAGGTTTATTACTTTAAAAATAATAAATATTTAATTAAGAGGAATAATAATGCATGATTATAGTTTTTAACTCTAATTCTTATTTTTCTAGGATTTTTGGTATTTTATTTATATTTTTAACCTTTACCATTATTAAAATATTAATTATCAAAGTTTTATTACTTATAAAGCCTTTATTAAATAATATTTATTTAAATAATCATCATAATAATATTTGAGAATAGTTTTAAGTTGTAGATTTTGTTTTTCTTATTTTTTCATATATTACACATAATTTTCTGAATTATAAATCAAAAGATATTAAATTTACAAGATTTAATTATTTTATTACATTTTAGAATATTTATATTTGAATTTATATTGTTTTTTACCAATTTACTAAACAGATACTAAACTTTTCACACCTGAGTTAAACTTACCCAGGGTCCCTGACCAGTGGGCCAGTTGCCACATGTCATACCCCAAAGTAGTAAATGCATTTATTACCGTTTTTATTCCTACCACTAGCCAATGACAGATGGGCCATAGCCACGTCAGATGCCACCTGGGTGAAGACTGAGTCAAAACTCTGGACGAGGTCAATGGTGACATCACCTCGTCGAAGTTTGACGTCATCACGCCAGAACACGGCGGCGCCGCCAAAATATGGCACGGGGATTCAATTGAAAGGGTGCGTTCGAAGTGGTTGGATGTGGTGAGTAGAATAGGGTGCTATCTCGACGCTCAGAACCATGGTGGCTACTCCGGCGAGTTGAAATACGGCGGCGCTCATCGGTCTCACGACGAACTCTTGCTAGAGAATAAACTAGGAAACAATAATAGGGCCAGAGATGCGTGAGTGTACCCTGAGTGTAGCCGTGTGATCATTTTCGACGATGGTGACCGGAGATGAGCGCAATCCAGCGGATTCCGACGACCACCGTGGAAAAGGATTCGAGAAATTCGCCTCCATCTGAGC
Source organism: Avena sativa (assembly GCA_916181665.1). Lineage (NCBI taxonomy): Eukaryota > Viridiplantae > Streptophyta > Magnoliopsida > Poales > Poaceae > Avena > Avena sativa. The sequence continues at coordinate 366,294,909 of OV702295.1, forward strand.
TCCTCCTGATGCGGTGCTCCTCACAGACGATCTACGCACGCTGGCGCATCTCCTTGACTATTCCACGGACTCCGGGATGAACTCCACATGCTGGTGTGCTCGGTTGCTTGTGGCTAGGTTTTTGGTTGCCGATGGAAAGGGGAGGAAGAAAGTGAGGATAAGGATGAGGGATTTAGAGGAGAGAACCACGTCACGGGGTTTTTATCTTTGGCCAGGGCCGGGGCGAGCATCACGGCGCCGGGAGATCGACGGCGAGAGCACCTCCATGCAGCTGCTTGTCGCCGGTCGCGATGAAGAAGAAAAGAAAAGGACGAAAGGTTATGCAGGCCGGTACTGGGCCGAAGTGGGCTGCTGCGGAGCGAGCGGAGGAGTTTGGCTGTGACCTGCGGGCAACGAATAGAGAGAAGAGGAAATGGGCCATGGGCCAGACTCGGTGTTTCCTCTGTTTTTTCCTGGTTTTATTCCTTTTTCATTTTCTGTTTTGTTTTTAGGTTTGTATTTTATATTTGGTTTGAACTTTTCTTTTTGGAATTTTATTTGCTGAATACTTGCAGCAAAAATAAAGTTATTAAGAATCCATTTGTGAACTTTTATTATGTATTGTGATATTTTCTTTATTTCCTTTAGATATATTCTTTTATATAACATTGTTTTCACTTTTATTTGGAGTAATTAAGTTTTAAAATGTTTAATAATATTCATAGGGTTTATTTATATGTATTTAATCACATAGTATAGGGTAGGATGATTTATAATATTGGATCCCCACTTATTCCATGCAAATATGGGATGAGTGGTTAGATAAATGAATTAAAGACTTTGTCTTATGATTATAGATAGAATATTTATGAGATGTTGATGAGAAAACTTATTAATAAGTTTAGAGTTCTGAATTGTAATTACTCACCCTAGGGTTTAAGGTACTTACTATACTTATTTTGTTTTGTTGATGTGAATAAAGATTAATGGTTAATCATATTGTCTTTATGTTTGCGATCTTTAATAACATCACCATTCAAAGTAAAATAGTGGAATTGTTTTCTAGGATAACTTATGAGAAACAATTAATAAAGATAGTTCCATAAGCACCTATGATAATGATGATTGAAAATGAAAAATATGTGCTCAGGTGATTTGATATAGTAAATATTTATATGAAGCTTTGTGTAAATAAGATGATAGATCAATTAGATGAAATGGATAATATGTTTGATAAAGATCTAGGATCTAGTGTTTACCAAGAATTCCTATATTCCATACTTCATAATTTGGGACTTCTAATTAAGGAATTCCTTTCCTAGATATATTACTTCTTCATATCCATCATCATGTGTTAACATGATGAGTTTTACTTTTCAAGAATATTCTTATCCACCTTTTATTCTTCTCATTTCCATACTTGGTTATATCAACTACTTTTCTTCTGTTGATAATCCCCAATCCAACAAGTGGTTATTTCTAACTTCAATCATACTCTTCCATAATCATCCTTCACTAATATCACTTCAATGGATGTATACATCAAATCCTACTTCACCTCAAGTGCTTAGTATTTCCAAAGAGGAAAATACTACTTTAATCCAATGTTACTCTAACATCATTTTAATCATACTATCTTGTCTCTACTTGACTCCAATATCTAACACTCCAACCTCACATTATATTAATGTGACTTGTAATGACTAATCTAGGATAATATATCTATACTATGGTTCAATCATGTTTTGTCCACCAATGTCACTTATACATGGTATAAGCATTCAATATTGGTGAATAAGGCATGATCATTATAATCCTTTGATCCTTTATGATTCAGGTTTCCAGTTGGCTAAACAAGGCTTCCACCCATACAACATTACAGTTGTATTATAATTATCTTCCATTTAGCTTTATTGGATTAAGAGATATAATTCATTGACTATACCTACTTGATCCAATAGGACTACTCCTGGTAACTATCTTCAGACTTCATACTTGTAATCTTCTTTGTTACCATATTGATTTGATTTCCTCCAATCACTCCCATCCTATAGATAACATCTAAAACTAGCATCACTATTTACCTCTTCTGACTTCTTTCTTTATAAGCCTTAAGTGAATTCTATAATAAGTACAAGAGTTGATAGGTCAAGAATTGATAGGTTAAGAATTGGTGAATCAATAGTTGATTTCTCAATATTGATGAACAACAAATATAAGGATAGGATTCAATAGAGATGATAAATATTGATATAGAAAGAAAGATATATGGTCAATGATCTTAACTTTGGTTTCTTTCCTTCTCAATCTCACTAGAGAGTTAAAGTTAGGTATTTTCCCAGGAGCGAAGGTAAATCCATAAAATGACTTTTATCACTTAAAAATATCATATTATAGTATAATATGATAACTCTAATTGATATGTTCATAATAGACTTAATGAATTGGGAACCTGTTGAAATAATGACAAAAAGGTGCGTGCGAACGCCGCCGTGAAATACAAAGATCCCTACTTTGGACTCATCATTGCCTCTAGGATCATGATGTGAATTCTATGCTACTCGCTAATTATTTCTAGTTCAGATATGCATGCTTTGTACATCTCAATCGTTTGCTTCTTTGTCTCGATGGCTCGAAGTCTAATGTCTAGGTTGGCTTCCAAACTCTTCATTATGTTCAGGTCCATCTGATCCAGGTAACAACGCAACAGTTCAATATGCTTATAATATCCCGGAGATTTTACCTCAATCTTCTTGATACAGTGATCAAGGTTATCAACATAGGCTTGCATCTCCTTTCCTTGTTACTTCATGTTTTATAAATAAGACTCCCCTTATTCCTTGGGATTGAGATGGACTTCTTCAAAATCATTATCTTGACCTACCATGAAGCTAAACACCTTACACCCATCCTTGACCATCTCCATCAGCTTGAACCCGTCTTCAGCTACTAGTTGATTACACCAGGCTTCCTCCTCTATCTTCTCTTTGATGGCTATCTCCTTGGCATCTTCCGAGATCACATGCCTCGAGGAGGATCCTTGATAGTCTCCCTTAGCTTGAGCGATGTTCCAAGGTTGAGACATAGCTACGAGGTTCTCAGAGGATGGGAATAGTGTGGGTGAGAACTATCGATAAGAGAGGAAGAAAAACCTTTGGGAAGGATTGCGAAGGGTTAGAAGTAGGGAAAAAATCGTGATAAAGGTAAAAGGATCGATAAATAAAAGAATCCCAATAAAATATAAATAAAAGGAGAAAAAAGGGAAGAATCAGAGGCGGTAACGACCAACAGTACGAGCGTCGCTCGTACGGTGCACCCATACCCGACGTCCTTCCAAAAATCGCAACTTCCGAAGTTGGTACAATTCTTTCCAAATATTCGATACGGTCAGGAGTGTCCCATACTACCCACCTGTACTGGCATTTATTGACCTTTTTGAGGCGGTAAAGAGTTTTTTATCAACAAAACAAGATAGAAACAAGACGAAAATTACACAGGGAATAACGACCTAGCATACGACGGGAGGCGATCATGCGGTTTGGTAGTACCGATCCGTAAAAACGAATAAAAAACAAAATTGAGTACTGAACATTTAACGACCTTCAGTACCAGTGTCAGAAAACTGGTAATTAACTCAGAAAAATAGAAGGAGCTGGAAAACAAAAACGAAAATAGCAAAATAGTGACTGAAATCATAGAAGATCAAGGTTGAATTACCTTACTTACCTGGTGATCGTGAAGTTTGCTTTGGGGCCTTTACTCCCTTCAACTTTTGCATTATTTTCTTCTTTCCTTTGAATATGGTTGGTCACAAGAAATTGCTAAAACCACTACAAAGAGAAACCAAAAAATTCTTTTCAGATGAATAGTGCCTGGAGGTATGCATATTGATGACACTCCTTATTGCGGTCTCATCTCTTCAATCATCGTTGGTGTGTCAACATGTTCCTCTTTTCTTTGCAAGATCTCCAAGTCAAACTCTTGTAAAAGTAAAGTACAGCGGATCATCCTTGGATTAGCATTAGTTCTTTCAAGAATTTCTTCTAAGATATTACGATTAGTATGCACTCTAACTTTCTATGATATTAAGTATCATAACACTCAACCTAGTTCAATCATCTAATATAATAATCATGAATCATAACATACTTCAAATATCATAAAGTCTCGCAACCCAATGGATATAAATCATCTCTTGAACAAGGGAACTCGAAGTTGATGCAACTAATACAAACTCTAGAATTAAAGTCTAAATGCATGCGGAAAAGTATGCTAAAAACTATAAGATAGATTACAAGGCTCTCACAGATCCCCCAAGCTTGGAATCATACTAAGTGGATCAAATAATTACTTGCTTTTATTTGATACTGTGGAACGCCCTTTAGTCTGCAGAGGGGTGACCCCTTGAAGCACGAAGGCTTGATCGAAGCGTCTTATTTGCTGCTTCTAGGATCAAGTTTCAGATTCGATGCTGCTCGCTAACCTTCTCCAACTGCTCCACAAGAGCTTTATACATCTCTATTGTTTGCTTCTAAGTGTTGATGGACCGAAGGCTGATGTTGAGATTTTCTTTGAGTCCTTTCATTATATTCAAATCCATCTGGTCTAGATAACTATGCAATAGTTTAATATATTTAGAAGATCTTGGATATTTTACCTCAATCTTCTTGATACGACGGTCGAGGGAATCTAAGGATGCTTGGATCTTTTTCCCTGTTCTTTTGCCTTCTTCAAGTAGATTTATCCCTCTTATTCTAAATCAAGTTGAACTTCTTCGGAGTCTCCTTCTTTGCCAACATCGAGGATGAACACCTTATGCCCATATTGTATTGTTTCTATAAGCTTGAATCCGTCCTAGACGTCCATCTCCTTCTTCTTTGATTCAGCAGCCTTGACTTCCTCCGTGATTCTTGAAGACGATACATGGGGATCGTCTTCTCTCCCTTGAGCGAAACTCCATGGATAGGACATTGTTCTAAGGTTCTTGGAAGGAAGAGGCGATGTGGAGGAGATCTGTTTTGACAATAGAAACAAAGAGGCCTTCTAAAGAGGCTTATAAGAGGTTAGAGGTAGGAGGAAATATGTACTGGAAGGAAAAGGGTCATCCAAGAAAAGAATCTCATAGAAAGAGATAAACGAAAAAGGAAGAAAATACGATCGTAATGACCACTCGGTACGAGCGAGTGTCCGTACAGCGCGCCCATACCGGGTCGTTCCTAGGCGAACATGGCTTTTGAGGCGATAACCAGTCAACCGACCAAGCAGTACAGACGGGTCTCGCCCGTATTGTCCATCCGTACTGACTTTTATCGACTTTAGTTTTTTCTTCACAAGAATCGAACTAAACTTAGGCAAATAGATACCATATCTGTAACGACCAGTGGTACGGGCGGATGCGCCCGTACTACACGGTCATACTGAAAGGGTAAAAACTGGGACAAGGATGCAGTGTGTTTAACAACCAGTGGTACGGACGGGTGCGGCCGTATCTCCTGCCCGTATCGACTTTGTAAAACCGATAGTACAATAAGAAAAATAAAAGGAATAAAAAATGCAAAAAAATAACAGAAAATCGTCCAGAACAAAGATAACTTCAGATTTCACATACCTATTTTATCTAAGGAGAACAAGTTCATATGAGTATCTTCTCCTTTCTGTATTACTTTTTTCTTTTTTCTTTGAACAAGGTGGGTTGAAGAAGATCACTAAAACCATTGCAAAGAGAATTTGAGAATTTTCTTTTTGGCAATGTTGTTCCTACTTGTATGTATATGGATGACACTTCTTTAGGTGGAGCAATTTCATAAATATCCACGGGTGTCTCCTCTATCTCCTCCTTTCTTTGAAAAATCTGCAAATTAAATTCTTGCAAAAGTAGAGTCCAATACATCATACTTGTCTTAACGTCAGTCCTTTTCAGGATTTCCTTTAGGCCAATACGATCGATATGTAATCTCACTTTTGAGTTACTTATATAAGATCTAAATTTATCACATGAGAAAACTATAATGAAGAATTCAAAACAAATTACTGATATGTAATCTCACGAATTTCAATTAAATTACACCATTAAAATGATTTTAAAACCACACGAAAACTCCAGCAACTTTAGAGTTTCAAAACAACAGATCCAAAATAAGACATCACACAATATGGTTCAATACAAACAAGCAAGCAACCTATATTGTCATACCGCATCAGTTGGTAAGATCAATATGCTAACACAATAGCGATGATCTCCTAAATAGATAAAATATGGTGGTCCAGACCTACTCAAACTTGGTGAGATATTTATTTATGTCATATTATTTGTTCTTTACTTAGCTAACTCTCATATAGGTATCAAAATAATGGACAACTACAAATTTTGAATAAGAAGAGATTATAGAAAAGATAGACAAGGAATATAAGAACTCTAATAAGTATAAAATATGATAGTTCTCCTAATAGAGGCTCCTATTGCTAACCCATTTCTAAGGTCACGATCCTACAGTCAACACACAACTCTGATACCATCTTATAACACCCTCACATGATAAGGTCGAGTTCATGTGTATAGTGCCAATCCCTGGATCGGTTCACTAGCACACACAGTACGAAATGATACCAAATATAATTGTGCATCATAAATACAACGAATATGATCCAGAATTTACATTATATTACAATGGAAAGCAATTACAAGGTAGATCTCCATCCTTCAAATGTGCCACAGGCGAACAATTGTTGAGTGGAGTCTCACGACATATGAACGATCACTCAGATACGATATAACCTACGACATAAAATGTAGCAGCCCTAAAGGGTCAATACATGGAATGTATGGCAAGTAGGCTAAAGTGGTTAACAATAGATCTATCAACTACATGCTTATTTGGCTAGGTGGAGCTCAGGCTCATTTGCATAAAGCAGTAGTTTTATCCTAACATTTGTAACAAAGTAGTTTTCCAATACAATAAATAGGATACTCTGTTTCACTCCCAGGTGCTCCTACCAAATTAAGTTCACCCAACAAGTTTTAAGTAATTGAGAAATAAGGATGAGTGAGAAATATATCATAGCATCAATATCAGGTCGCTCAAATTATCCATAACCGGGGACACGACTAAGTACTTAGATTAGACACCCTATAGGGTTTTTTACACTTTACCCATGTGACCTGGCTAACCCAGCTCGGACCACCACACTCATATTGTGTGATGATAGGGAGAAGTCTAATACGAGACAATCCGGGAAGAGCTTACCAAACCCATCCACGCACCGTACCAACCTACACTATCTACATCTCTGGCTACATAGGGTTCAAGTCGCCACAACCTACTAAGTCTAGCCATCCACTCGTTTGTTATTGGCATATGGTTGCACACGAAAGCTACCAAACAAAGAAGCCAATACTTTCTCAGTACACTGGGCTAGTTCTCCACCATAATTCTTCACTCTGATGACACTCAAACCATTCCACCAAGGTGGTTCATTAAAATCATGTTGGTTTGTCATTTAGCAAAATATAAGCCTTTCAAAACATACAACTGTTCATGGTGTGATTTCCTTCCTCGTCTAAATAGCATAGCTAAGCAATCTACCAATACGATGGCTCATAAACAAGGAACTCTAGGGAATAATATAGGACATATCATAGCATATACACAACAATTCCTATACATGCAATTCTACAAAAACATCTACAATGCATAGGAAAACAGTAGGACATTTATGACCAAGATAGCACCACTTGCCTTTGATGTAGATGTAGTCGATTAGATAATCCTCACAATCCGCATAGATATAATGATTGCACTCATCGTAACCACAATACTTGCAATTATAGTAGTCGCAATCATAGTAATTGCACTCCTCGCAATCTAACGTTTGAAGCAAACACAACAAACACACCATTCAAAACATTGCAACAATGCAACAATACAATAAAACAATGATGAGCAAATGCATGCTTGACAATTTAATAAGTCAAAATGGTTGTATTTAGTTCTCTGAACATTATTAGATTACATGATGCATGTGTAAAGTCATTTAATGCACTAAAGCATTTATTATTAAAGTTATATCGATTCAATATGGTTTATCTCTCTTTAATTGAACTACTAATATTTCTGTCATATTAAATTATGATTTAAATGCTACTTCATAGGTAATGCAATTTAGAGATAGTGGCAATTTGAATCACCTAAAAAGGAGTTATAGATCTTTTCTTATGATTAAAATACTATTGCAATGGTTTTAAAGCTTTCTGCAAGAATTTCTGTTTTAACAGTACCAAATAATTTGGCACGAATTTTCCTTGGATATATATTATCAATACAAAATAATACCAATTAGTTTCACTAATTTTGGAGTTATGGTTAATTTTTCGCAATTTAAATACAGGTCAGAAGGGATTAAATCATTTATATTTTTTGCTTCTACAAAAATTATATCTAAGGCCAGATACTTGTTCTACATGACCCAAGGATTCCATATACATATTATTTATATTTTTATGAATAGTATTTATTTTTTATTAATTTATTACTCCAAAAGAGGAATTAACTTGTTTAAATCATTACAGCCAAACCTTACAGTAATTGTCTGAACCAACTGCATATTCATAATCTACATGAAATTATATTTCCATCGGTATATTATTTGCTATTTTTGGATCAGTAAAGAATTTACTATGATTTAAATACTCCAAATAGGCCATTAAATCATTTAATTAACTACAGTAAATATGTACTGTAAAAGTTTCATATAATCTCATATTAATATTCTTCATACTTTTATGAATCCAACAATATATTATTTACAAATTTTAGACTTACAGATCTTTTTATATGCATTTTACAAGGTTAACATTTTTTGTCTATTTAAAAGTGAATATCAAATTAAGAGAAAAGATCTGCCATGCCGGCGAGATCTGATTGGGCCATACCCCTTCGTTTAAGTGAACAACATGTGTGTGTCATTCGGTCAAGATCTAACGATGGAAGATCCACGGCTCTAGGATGGCTTGGCTTCGGCTTCAGCTCGGATGCGGCTCATGGATCCCATCGGCTCCACGCGATCTGGACCGTCAACCCACCATCCAGCACCTGAGGATGACGTTGATGTCGCTAGCAGTCAATGGCGCCGTCTGCATGGCGGCGGTGCAACAGACGGCGGTCCTACGTGGTGCTCCAGTGATCGCTGGCGATGTAGGAGGGGTTCACGAGGTGAGTCACGACATGGAAGGTTCTATGGAGTCCTTGGCATCGTCGATTGCTTCCTGTGGTGGCGACGCGATGCGGCTGGAGTGGCTCATGTTGGTGAGGCTCCGGCGACATCTCCGGTGACGAACCGATGGCGGGGAAAGAATCTGTTCAAGGGAAAAATAGGCGGAGCGAAGCAATGGTCAACTTTGAGTGCAATGGTGGAACAAGTAGAGGGAATCAAGCTCGAAATCAACAGTGCGTCTACCTCCTATATCTCAACGATGGCATGTTCCAGCGGGATCGGTTAGATCGATTTAGTTAGGGTTTTGACAAAAATGTTGAAAGAAAACAAGACGGGGAGGATGCGGTGATTTTATGGGAAGGCATGCGTGCGAGAGGGGAAGGAATCGTGCGTGAATCGGACGGATTCCTCGCAGGAATTCATTGAGATCAAACAGGAGGTGGTCTCCGTCGAGAGGAAGGAGAAGAAGGCGTGGGCCAGGGCTATCAGCGGCTGAGAGAGGGTGAGGGCTAGGTTGGGCTACGCTGCTGGGCCCGCTGTTGGGCTGCTGCGGCTGCTTGCGCTGCGCGCGTGCGGTAGATAGGGAAATGGAGTAGCAGTGGGATGGGGTGGTTGGCCTGGCCGGGCAGGGATAGGTTTAGTTTAGCTTTTTTTTATTTTTCATTTTCTTTATTTGTTTATAACTTTTGATTTGAGGCTCCAATTCAGATGAAACAACTTCCTAAATTTTTGTAACATCACATTTTATAATATAGGATATTTATTATAGTGTTTATTGTCCATTTCAAAAAGTTCAACAAATAAACAATGAATTGGCCTATAGGGTAATTATTCTGTTTTCTTTATTCGCCCTACTGTATAGTTTGTAACTTTTATGTTTGAATTTGAAATTGGTTCAAACTTGTTTCCACGGTCTTGTAAAATAATTCTTTGTTATTTAGTACTACCTCCGATCCTAAATAAGTGTCGCCATTTTGAACTAGAGTTAGTTCAAAACCGTGACACTTATTTAGGATCGGAGGGAGTAATACTTTTTCTCAAGTATAGTATGGACAAAAGCCATAGATAATTTTGTACTTAAGAATTGGGAAATCCTATTTAGGGTATTGGATGATAGAATTCTTTCTTAGGTTTTAAGTGCAATGGTGCTTATGCATGCAACATGGTTTTGATTTTTGAAATCCTGCACGCCAATTCTACAATCCATAATCAATCCATGCCCTTTTGCCTATATGACTACTTAGGTCATAAGAAAAGAATATAATGTTTTGAAATCAAGGTTAGGAGGATTTTAAATTCAAAAAGTTTATGTTCTTTGAGAATTTTCATCAAAGTCAAACAATTCAACCAACTTATTTTATTTATTTCACATTCTAAAATTGGGAGAATTTCGGGATGTGACATTACTATACCTTCTTGAACCACAAAATGGCATTTCTCCCAATTCAATACTAGGTTAGTTTCTGTGCATCTCTGTAAAACTTTATGAAGATTATGGAGACAATGATTAAAGTATGTTCCATAAATAGAAAAATCATCCATGAAGACTTCCATAATATTTTCAACATAATCGACAAAAATAGCAGTCATACACCTCTAGAAAGTAGGGGCATTGCATAGACCGAACGACAAACGACGATAAACATAAAGACCATAGGGACAAATAAAAGTAGTTTTAAGTTGATCATCAGGATGAACAGGAATTTGAGAAAAACCAGAATAGTTGTCCAAGTAACAAAAATGAGAATGCATAGCTAGCCTCTCTAAAGTTTGATCTATAAACGGAAGTGGATAGTGATCTTTTTTGGTTTCTTTGTTAAGTTTTCTATAGTCAATGCACATCCTGTGTCCAACAACAGTCCTTGTAGGTACCATCTCATTATGTTCATTTTCAACAACAGTAAATCCACCTTTCTTGGGAACGCAATGAACATGACTTACCCATTCACTCTCTTCTATATGAAAGATGATTCCTGCATCTAACAAACGTATTATTATTTTCTTACCTCCTCTTTCATGTGAGGTTTCAGACGTCGCTAAAATTCTACGACCAGTTGGGCACCTTTCTCCATGAATATCCTATGGGTGGCTATCGAAGGACTAATCCCCTTCAAGTCACTCATCGAATACCCAAGAGCATTTCTATGCATCTGAAGAACTTTCATTAAATTCTCCTCCTCTTTTTTGCAAGGTTAGAACTTATAATAACAGGAAATCTATTGGTATCATCAACAAACCTATACTTATTTCTTTTGGTAAAGTTTTGAGGATAGGAGGGGTAGGAGCCTTATCTCCCTGATACGTCGTAAACATATCTATAATTTTTGATGCTCCATGCTTGTTTAGTATCAACTTTGCTATGTTTTGTCTACACTTTGAGGTATTTTTATATATTTTATAGGACTAACCTATTAACAAGATGCCACAGTGTCAGTTGCCTGTTTTCTGCTATTTTTGGTTTCAAAAAAGCTAGTAAGGAAATATTCTCGGAATTGGACGGGACAAAATCCAAACTCAATATTTTACTAGAAGGAACACGGAGTACGGAGGGCAAACAAAGTGGGGCCACGAGGCGACCACACCTGGTGGCGGCGCGGCCAGGGGGCATGCCAGCCCTAGGTGTGGCCCCCTCGGGCGGCCCCATGCATTGCCCCTTTGATACGTTGGAAACATATCTATAATTTTTGACGTTCCATGCTTGTTTAGTATCTACTTTGCTTTGCTTTGTCCACACTTTGAGGTGCTTTTTATATGTTTTCTGGTACTAACCTTGAAAGGATACGGATGTCGCCTAGGGGGGGTGAATAGGCGATAAAAACTTTTCCTAGAGTGGCTCAACAAAGGCGGAATTAAACTAGTGTTTACTTTGTAAAGCACAACCTAGAAACAACTAAGGTTTACCTATGTGCACCAACAACTTATGCTAAGCAATACAAACAACAAAGTGATAGCAAGATATATATTACTTCAAGCACGAAGGCTATCACAATGTAAAGTGCATAAGTAAAGAGCTCGGGTATAGAGATAACCGAGGCACGCGGGGACACCGATATTTTACCGAGTTCCTCCCAACATGGAGTACGTCTCGTTTGGAGAGGGGGTGGTATCAAACCACCAACGCCACAAAAGGCCTCCCTTATTCTCCGGTGAATTTCACCCCAATGGGATCGATCCATGCTTCCACTATCGGTGCACTTGTCGGTGGCAACCGGAACCTCTCACAAGGTTAGGGCACAACTCCACAACTTAATTGGAGGCTCCCAACAAACGCCACAAAAGGCCTCAACAAATGCCACCAAGGCCACAATGCCACCAAAGCCACAAAACCGTCTAGGGTTCCAAGAACCCAAGAGGGACAAGCTCCAATGAGCAATTCAAACCAAATCCTCCGAGGAGAACTCAAACCGATGCAACAAATGCAAATGGCAAGAACACCACAAAGATGCCCAAATCCCTCACTCTCAAGTTCCAACAAAGCTACTAAAACTATTGGGGGAACAAGAGAGAAGGAATCAAAGAGAGACACAAAATCCCCCAAAATCTAGATCCCCAAAGATGCACTCACAAAGAGACGAATCGGTTAGGTCAAAACGTGAGGCTAGATCTCCTCTCTTTTCCACTCAAATATGGGCAAGAATCATCGGAGGGAAAAGATTAGGCAAGCTTCAAGATCTAGAGCAAGTGTAGACAAAGTTTAGCCTAATAGATAATAGAGGAGCTAACTAAATTGAAAAAGAACAAAGCCTTAAATAGGGGCCCAGAAAAACTAGCCGTTTGAGGCGTTTTTTCAAAACGGACCGGTAGTAACGGTTTTGAGCGGTACTACCGCAAGTGCCAGAAAAAAGCAGAGTAGAAGCAGCAGCGCATGCGAGCAAGGAGAAGAAAAAGCAGCAACTATTATCGCATGGGCGCGCGAGCTAGCAGCTAGTGCAGCAGTGGCAGCCGCATGCAGCCAGCAGCTCAGCACGCAGCGCGCATGCAGCAGTAGCTAGCAGCAAGGGCATGCGGGGCCACGCGCGGCAGCAGCTGCAGCGGCTCGGCGGGCCCTGCACGTAGGCGCGCGCGCGAGCCAAGCAGCAAGCGCAGCAGCGGCAGCCGCAGATGCGCGCATGCAGCAGCGGGAGCAGCAAGCGCAGCGCAGCAGGCGGGGCCACAGCAGGCGGTCAGCGCATGCGTAGCTGCGCGCGGGCGAGCGCGAGATCAGCGGCACGGGCGCGTGGGCCAGGAAGCAGGTCAACGCGCGCAAAGACGGGCAGGGCTGCGCGGAATCAAGATCTGGATCTGAAAAATAACTGGACATTTTTCTGGGCCGGCCGGTAGTACCGGCCCACCCGGGCGATACTACCGAGCCGGTCCGATAGGACCGAAAGTGGGTGCCGGGCAAAACTGAGAATGGGCTGCGCGTGCCAGGCCCGAGCGGTACTGGGCCGCGGTAGTACCGCTCGGCCCAGTTTTTCTTTTTCTTTTTTATTTAAAACGACAAATATTTAAACCGCGATAACTTTTGATTGGAAGCTACGATTGATCCGATTCAAATTGCGTTGGATAGAGGGCAACAAGGGCTTCCCAATAAAAAGTGGAAATATTGATTATCATCAAGTGAGAAAGTATCAAGTAGAATAATGTGATATACCTCACTTGGTGAGAAACCGAAAAGCCGCATAAATCAAAATCGCAACAAGATATATATGGGAGATCCGATTTTGATGAACAAGAGCTTGTTATGGAGATTACCACAAGCTCTATATCCTCACATGAATAAGACCAAATAACAACCAAATACGATGATGCAAGTATGCAAAGGTTTGAGCTCTCTCTGAACGATGTGACCGAATTACTCATACGAGAGCCCCTCTTGATAGTACGGTTATCTATCCTAAACCCGGTCTCCTACACACAACAAGAGACCGGCAAAAGGGAAAAACCTATCAAGATTATACCTTTGCCTTGAGCATTCCACTTGAGCTCGATGTAGACGGTCTTGCCCTTCTCAAGATGGAACGTCTTTCTTAATTCCTCATCATCGACCTCGCATATTGAGCTTGCCCAGCAAATCTTATTTGCATTTCATCGACCTTGAAGCCAACACATGCTCCAAGCGATGCCAATGGACAAATCCTACAAGTATAACTTAATACACACATTAGTCCATAAAGATTGTCATTAATTACCAAAACCACACATGGGGGCCCAACATGTTCTTTCAAACCTATTAACAAGTTGCCACAGTGCTAGTTGCCTATTTTCTGCTATTTTTGGTTCCATAAAAGCTAGTAAGAAAATATTCTCAGAATTGGATGGGACAAAAGCGAAAGTCAATATTTCACCGGGGAGAACACGAAGTCTAGAGGAGAGACGGAGGGGCGCCACAGGGCGGTCGCACCCTCCCAGGCGTGAGCCCACCCTGGGTCGCGCCTAGGCAGGGTGTGGGCCCCTGGCTGACCTCCTGCCTCGCCTCTTCGCCTATAAGAAGCCCCCGATGCCTAAACCCTAAGCACCCGATTAATATTCCACGAAACCGTCTGTAGCCGCCGCCACCATCGTCCCTAGATCGGGGGATCTGAAGCTCTTCCTGGCACCCTGCCAGAGAGGGAGATCATCCCGGAGGCCTTCTTCTTCATCATGCCAGCCTCCGGTATGAAGCGTGAGTAGTTCCACCTTGCACTACGGGTCCATGTAGTAGCTAGATGGTTGTATCTCCTCATTTGTCCTTTCATGTCTAGATCTTGTGAGCTCGGTTCATGATCAAGATCTCATCTATTTGTAATCATGCATGTTGTGTTTGCGGGGATCCAATGGATATTGAGATTACTATGTCAGACTGATTAATGGTTTTGTCTTATTGATTCTATCATGTCTGTGTTGTTTGTGATCTTGCATGCTCTCCGTTGTTAGTAGCTATCTTGGCTAAGTAGTTGCTAGTGACTCCAAGAGGGGGTATTTATGCTCGATAGTGGGTTCATGCCTATATTTAATCAAGGGAACTGACAGAAATCTCTAAGGTTGTAGATGTGATGTTGCCACTAGGGAGTAAACAACGGTCTCTTGGATTGTTTACCTTACACACTTTGCTTAAAGCAGTTGTCTGTTGCTAGCAACTTAATACTAGAGGGGGTTCGGATGATAACCTAAAGGTGGACTTCTAGTCATAGATGCAGTTGGATGGTGGTCTATGTATCTTGTTGTATTGCACAATCGAATCTCATAGGATCTTTATGTCTAGTATTGCATTATTATGCCTTGCTCAGTCCTGTCAATTGCCCTGCTATAATTTGTTTACCTACCATGCCGTGTTTGTTTATCTAAGGATAACACCTTTAGTGAACTATGGACCCCGGTCCAATATTTACCATTGATACATCTTCCACTATTACCGTTTACTTGCTGCAAACCATCATCACCTTCCACACCATACAGTTAATCCTTTGTTATAGCAACCGGTGAGATTGACAACCTCACTGTTAGTTGGGGCAAAGTCTTGAGTTTGTGTTGTGCAGGTTTCCACGTTGCTTGCAATACCTTTGAGATGTTTCCTTCCTCCTACTGGTTCGATAACCTCGGTTTCTTACTGAGGGAAGACTTGCTGATGTGCTGCATCATACCTTGCTCTTGGGGTTTTCTGATGAAGCACTCCATGTTGACACAGCGCCATCAAGATTTTCTGGCGTCGTTGCCGGGGAGGCTAAGGACGTCTTCACAAGGGGAGTCCTCCACAACCTTTCTCTTTACTTTGTTTTTGGTTTGCTTAGTTTCTTTTGCTTGGTTTTGTTTGCCTCTTTTTATCAAAAACTCCAAAAAATAGTTTAGTTTGGTTTGCTTTCCCTTATCAAAAACACAAAAAATTAGTTCCCGCTCTAGTTGGTGGTCTGTTATTGCCTTCCTTTATCATGATTTCTGTCAATGGATGGTTTCTTTGAAACTAGTTCTTATTGGCAAGGTGGGTTCACGGAAAAACAAAAGAATTATTATAAGAAACACCGTTTGTCACAAAAAGGGAAACACTTATGGGAACAAATTTATAAATTGAATACTATTGCTAGAGAGGTGTGCTCTACTTATAATGTTACTTATTCCTTTGATAAAGCTTGCTACTATAGGAGGTATAAACACCTACCTTTTCAATGTGAGTATAATGATAATGTTACCATATCTTCTTATGTTAAAGGTAATTATGACTTTTATGATGTGTAACAAATTGAAGAATTTATTGCTTTCAAGGGTGCATTTGAACTTGCCAGTTTGCTTGAAAATACTGACAGATGCACCTTATGAATATGAGGTTTATGAGATACTTAAATTTTGCTTTGATAATTACAAGGAAGAAAATGGCTATATTCTTGAATATTTTAATAGATGCTTTCCACAAATGGAAGAGACTAATGCCTTGCAGGAGCCTATGTTAGAAGAAATTATTGAAACTGGAAGCTCGTTAGATGAAAAAGAGGAGGAGAGTGATGAACAAAAGTTGGAAGAATGGATCTACCCATGCCTACCTTCTAATGAGAGTAACTCTTTATCCCTTACATTATTTGATTGTCCCTCATGCTTACTATAGGAGGATGAATGTTATGTTTCTGTGGATCCTTTTGAAATATCTAATTTGGGTAAAACCTGTGAAGGTTTTAATCCCACTATTTTTGAGCTTGATAGAAATTATGTGTTTGTAGATCATGAAAAGCATGATTTATGTGATAGCTATATTGTTGAGTTTATTCATGAGGTTACTGCAAATTACTATGAGAGAGGAAAATATGGTTGTAGAAGTTTTCATGGTACTGAAACACCTCTCTATGTGCTAAAAGTTTTGAACTTACTCTTGTTTCATCTTCCTATGCCTGTCACTTTGTTCTTTCTGAATTTATTTGCATACAAGATTCCTATGCATAGGAAGTGAGTTAGACTTAAATGTGTCTTGAATTTGCTTCTTGATGCTCTCTTTTACTTCAATTCATATTTCTTATGTGAGCATCTTCTCAAGCTATCAAGCCTAACTTAAAGGCGTTAAAGAAAAGTACTTGTTGGGAGATAACCCAAGAGTTTTCTTGAGTCTTGGAAGTTATTACTTTAGTAATGACCTCTGATTATCCTTTTTGTTTGCTTTTTGTGCCAAGATTGACCTCTAATGAGAGGGAAGTAAGATTTGGGGAGTTGCTGTCCTAAAACAAATTTTTGTCCTCCACCATAAAAATTCGTGAGGAGTCTCTGTAAGTAGGATTGAGCTAAAAGTTTATGAATAAATCCCCAAGTATGTTATCTAACTTTCGTTAGTTCAACTCTTTTTTATTTGAGCAACAAAAGGTTTTCGAAAAAAATCGGTTTCTACCTGCTGGTCTGTTTTGACAGATTTCTGCCATTATTTGCATTTGCTTCTTATTGATTCCTTTTTGGGTTCTTTTGGGGAAATTGAGCTTTTTGAAGGAGTTGCTACAGTAGCTTGTGTTTTAAGTGAAAGTTTTGTTGTTCTAAAGATAAACCCAAGGGTCTATTATCTTTTGAATACACTAATTTTGCTAATGAAGATTGTGTGAAGTTTTGTATGAAGGAAAAATTTCAGGTGTAGAGAGAGAATGATGTAATGAGATGAAGAATGGAAAAAAGCTCAAGTTTGGGGATGCCACCCCGGTGTCACCCCAAGAAATATCCAAGAGGTACAAGCGTCAAAGCTTGGGGATGCCCAATGCATCCCCTTCTTCATCAATAAAAATCTCACTTTATAGACACTTCGTTTTTATTGTTTCGTGCACTATTGTGTTGTTCTTGGAGCGTCTTAGTTTTCGTTTTCTTTGCTTAGTTTGCTTGAATAAAGTAGTTTAGACCCCCGCTCTCGCTGTGTTGTTTCAAATAAGTTGATTGGTGTTGGAAAGGAGTAGAAAGTTCTTGCTTGAAAAGTGCAAGAGGAGCTTGCTTTGACTGTGACTTAAACTTTATCATGTCATGATAGGTGTTTTTTTGACCTTATGCTTAGTGATTATTGCTGTAGCATGATTTGTTCCAAACAATTGGGATTGCTTAGTGTGGCCTGAAATAATTATGCGTTGTTTTAGCATACAAAAGCATAGTATTGTGGTATTCTCCTCTGATGCTTTGTTTGTGTTGACTTGGCACATGCTCACACCATGTTATTACTATGAACAAGTCATCATAGCCTCTATGATCATTTAGTCCTTGACTTGTAGTACCACTCTATGCTTTGATTAGTAATGTTTTGTCGCTCTACATGATTATGGCCATTATTGCTCTCTTAGTTGGTCGCTCCTAGTCTTTTGCTAGCCTCCACTTGTATGAGTAAGCTATACTCATGCTTCCAACTCCCAAGAAACCAAGTTATTCCAAAGTGTCCACTATAAATTCCTATGCATGATGTGTTACACCATTCCAAGTACATTCTTGTTTTCAGCTATCTTCCAATTAAAAAGTATTTTGTTATGTGAAAACTTAGTGATTAATGCTCTCACGAACTTGATGGCACACTTTATTTTTCTTTCCCCTATTAAACTTGAACCATTGTGTCATCTATGTTGTATATGCTTGCACTTATACGTTGGAATTAGCAGAAACATGCTGTCATGGGGAACGTTTTCAACATTGCACTTGTACTTTGTACATAGTTGATATCATGCTCTTTTGTCTATGGATGTCACCGGTGTGAAAGAAAAAGGGAGCTTGTAAGTCCATGGAGTTATGTATTTTGTGTTAGAGAAATGCCTAGGCTGCTAGCCTAAGCCATGCCTAATCATGGTGGAAACTTGCGGCATCACCATAATGAGCAATCTGTGAAGCATCCTCAATAACAACCTATGCAAATAGCAAATAAAAAGATCGCTGGGATGCTCATTGTCTGCTTGCCTTGTCATTTTGATTATGGTATAGCTCCTGTACCATGTGCAAGGGGTAGCCCATTGGCGGTTCTCTATGATACGCATGTACTTACTATGGCAAAAACTTACAGGTGACTAAAGTTGAGTAGCATGTCGTGCGGCCCTCGTATTCAAGGGACATGAGATTGCCAACTTATACTTTGTCAAGCATATACTCCATAGGTTGTGCACTTTAACCTTAATCACTTCAAGATGCTTATGATAGGGGAAATGAGGGCTGAAAGCTAACAAGTACCATAATTTTTGGAATCTCTTTTTGAAACTTGAAATCCCTGCTTCCCTTTGAAGGGCCTTTCTTCCACTTTTATATTGAGTCTCCACCTTCTACCTTTAGGCACTAGTTAAGAGAGCATAGTTGCCATTCTTAGTTCTATGTGCATTGTCCCAAAACTTATTGATTGATGCATATTTTTGATATTGCTTGTTCTTGTGCTATTTGTATCTAGTCACTCTTATGAACTTTGAAGGTGTCCTATGCATCTATTTTCTACTCTATGAGGGACAGGATGAATGCCACAATGCCATGTTTTCTATATGTGAAACAAACAAACGTTTTTCAATGCATGCTATTCATGATCTTTGTTTGTAGCCTTTCATGTTGCATGCATAGTTACTTCGTCTTATTGTTAGAACTCCATCTTTCATGCACATGTTTAGAGTTCTTTGATCCCATCTTTAATGCTTGCAAATGGTTTGATCTTGGTTTTGATGGTGCATATCACCTCAAAAATTATTCTTTTTATCACTTACCTACTCGAGGACGAGCAGGAGTTAAGCTTGGGGATGCTTGATATGTCGGAAACGTATCTATAATTTTTGATGTTCCATGCTTGTTTAGTATCTACTTTGCTTTGCTTTGTCCACACTTTGAGGTGCTTTTTATATGTTTTCTGGTACTAACCTTTTAACAAGTTGCCACACTGCCAATTGCCTGTTTTCTGTTGTTTTTGGTTCCAAAAAAGCTATTAAGGAAATATTCTCGGAATTGTACAGGACAAAAGTCAATATTTCAACGAGGAGAACACGGAGTCCATAGGAGAGACGGAGGGTCACCACAAGGCGGCCGCACCCCAGGCGCGGGCCCACCCTGGGCCGCGCCTAGGCAGGGTGTGGGCCCCCTGGACGCCCTCCTGCCTCGCATCTTCGCCTATAAGAAGCCCCCGATGCCTAAACCCTAAGCACCCGATCAATATTCCACGAAACCGTCTGTAGCCGCCGCCACCATCGTCCCTAGATCGAGGGATCTAAAGCTCTTCCCAGCACCCTGCCGAAGGGGAGATCATCCCGGAGGCCTTCTTCTTCATGATGCCAACCTCCGGTATGAAGCGTGAGTAGTTCCACCTTGGACTACGGGTCCATGTAGTAGCTAGATGGTTGTATCTCCTCCTTTGTGCTTTCATGTCTAGATCTTGTGAGCTCTGTTCATGATCAAGATCTCATCTATTTGTAATCATGCATGTTGTGTTTGCGGGGCTCCGATGGATATTGAGATTACTATGTCAGATTGATTAATGGTTTTATCTTATTGATTCTATCATGTCTGTGTTGTTTCTTATCTTGCATGCTCTTTGTTGTTAGTATCTATCTTGGCCAAGTAGTTGCTAGTGACTCCAAGAGGGGGTATTTATGCTCGATAGTGGGTTCATGCCTCTATTTAATCAAGGGAAGTGACAGAAATCTCTAAGGTTATAGATGTGATGTTGCCACTAGGGAGAAATCTATGGTCTCTTGTTCATGGAACAAGTGGATTATTTACCTTACACACTTTGCTTAAAGCAGTTGTATATTGCTTGCAACTTAATACTTGAGGGGGTTCGGATGAATACCCAAAGGTGGACTTCTAGTCATAGATGCAGTTGGATGGCGGTCTATGCATCTTGTTGTATTTCCCAATCGAATCTCATAGGATCTTGCTCGCAACGGTAGCTCGGGTGTCCGGATGCTTTTCTTCCTTCACTTCTTCTTCCTCCTCAACCAAGATCTCCTCCTCCTTCTTGGGTTCTTGAAGATCATCTTCCACGGGCTTCTTTCCTTTGTCGTTGGCGGAGATCATGGTGCCTCTAAACTTGAGAATATTTCCTGATAGAAATAGATCGAAACGAAAACACGATGAGAACACGATATATGAACCTCGGGGGATCTGGGGGGTTATATATTATGAAGTTTTACAACATAAGGAAGGTACTGTGCGAAACCGGGACGGAGGCGGACTCCGGGGTGGTCTCACCCCCTGGTGGCGCGGCCAGGCAGGGCTCGCTCCACTGGTGGGTGTGGCCCACCCGGTCTCCGTTTCCTCCTCTTTTTCGTCTTGTAACCTTCCATATGAAATAAAAACAGCAAAAATATAAAGAGAAAAGTTTTTCGCGAACCTTCTGTTTTTAGCACTTTTACCTATTCGGACACGGACTCTACATATTCCTTCTCTCCAACACTTGAAAGTTCCTTTCGTACAAAGCCTCACACAATCTTCATTAGCAACATTAGTGTATGCAAAAACAATAAAACTTTGGGTTCACATTTCAACTGAAATCCAACAAAACAAAGGCTACTGTAGCAACTCCTTTCAAAAGCCCAAAAAGAATTTAAAATTAAGTTGATTTAAGAGGCAAATGCAAATGATGGCAGAAATCTATCAAAACAGACCAATAGGCAAATATTGATTATTTTTGAAAATCTTCTGTTGCTCAATTCAAAAAGTGCAAAACTAACGAAAGTTGGATAACAACTTGGGGCACAAGCACGGAAAATTGCAACTCCATCCGACGTACTGAGATTTTTCACGAATTTTTACAATGCAGCACAAAAATCTATCCCAGGACAACTACTTTTCACGGCTCCTCTACTTCTCAAAAGAGGTTGATCTTGATACAAAAACTCAAACAAAAAGGATAAGGAGCGGTTATTACAGGGGTAATAACTTCCAAGACTCAAAGAAACAAAAACCAAAAGCAATCTAAAAAGGGTCGTCTCCCAAAATATCTTTCTTTATAGCCATTAAGATGGGCATGATAATTTCAAAGATGCTCACATTGGAGATATGGTTTTGAAATAAAAGAGAGCACCAAGAAGAAAATATCCAACACATTTGAGTCTAACCCACTTCCTATGAAAGGGAGTCTCATGAGAAAACAAATTATTGAAACAAAAGGCTACTAACATAGGAAGACAAAACAAGTGCAACTTCAAAGCTTTCAGCATAAAGCGGGGAAACTTAATATTATTGAGATGGATAAAACCATGTTTCCCTCTCTCATAATAACTTTCAGTAGCACTTTGAATAAAGTTGACAATATAACTGTCACAAGAAACAACTTTGTCATTAGAATGAGCATACTTAGAATCATCAAAAAGAGGTCTAAGGTCATAAACTGGATCAATAGGAGCAAGTTGTTCAACTCTAAAATCCTCATTAGGCAAATTATTTTCATAAGGAGCTTTAGCAAATTTGGAAAAATTAAACTCATAATATTCTCCCTTACAACATTTTAATTTCACATAAAAATTTACATAAAACCCCTTACAACATTTTAATTTCACATGCAGAACCAGTTTCACCAATTTCAACCGAAACAGTTCCGGTGTCTAGTGAAATAATTCCTACTCTTTGTAATTATTTCTCTAGCATATTATTTGCTCCAAATGGTGTCGGTATCCCTTAAGTGTGTCACCCTACGGTTCGCGAATAATGCAGACATGATCAAGACCCCTCTTCGATCAATAATTAGCAGCGGGACCTAGAAGATCCGTACTGACTCCCACACATTCAACGATGACTTCTGTGATTGTGTGAACCTTATACGCATGTAACTCACTTCCTTTGTCTCGCGATATATTACATGTCTGAGATTCGATCATCGGTATCTTCATACCTAGTTTGATCTCGTTACCGACACGTACTCTTTTCTCGTTCCCGTGATATAACATTCTAGTGATCAAATCACTTGCTTGCAAGCTAACTAATGTGATATCACCAAGAGGGCCTAGAGTATATCTCCCCGTCATTGGGATGGACAAAGTACACTCTTGATCCATGAGCCTCAACATAACACCTTCGTAGCACCGAACCCATCTTTATAGTCATCCTGTTACGATGTGACGTTTGATGTGATCAAGATACTCTTCCGGTGTTAGTGATTAACATGATCTCATGGTCCAAGGACTAATATTACTTTGTATGATGTTATATAAATATAAACACAATGACCTTGATTGTAATGCTATACTTCGTATGAATGTTCATCACACCATTCCAACAATGTTGTGACCTCATTATTAACAACATCCAATGTCCATGATCAAGAAACCTTTAATCATCTTGTTAATCAACGAGCTAGTTTATAAGAGAGGCATAACTAGGAACTTTATTTTTGTTTATTAAACACACATGTATTAACGTTTCCATATTAATACAATTATAGCATGCAAAATAAACATTTATCATAAATAAGGAATATGATAATAACCACTTTATTATTGCCTCTCGGGCATATTCCCTTCAACAAGGTCCCAAAAAAGTACATATCCCTCATCAAAGATATGTACACTAATGTTGTGAGAAGTGTTCGGGCAGGAGATAGTGAGACTGACACCTTCCCAATTACTATAGGACTATATCAAGGTTCATCTTTGAGCCCATACATTTTTGACTTGGTGATGGATGAGGTCATTAAGGACATACGAGGAGATATTCCTTGGTGTATGCTTTTTGCTGATGATGTGGTACTGGTGGATGAGAGTAGGGAGGGTGTCAATAGGAAACTAGAGCTGTGGAGGCAAACCTTGGAATCCAAGGGTTTTATACTTAGTAGGACAAAGACTGAGCATATGTGGTGCGACTTTAGCAGCGATAGATGCAAGGAAGAAGGGGTTAGTCTAGGAGGGAAAATGCTGCCCAAGAGGGACACTTTTTGATACTTGGGATCAATGCTTCAAAGCAATGGTGGTATCGATGAGGATGTTAGCCACAGGATCATGGCAGGATGGATGAAGTGGCGGCAAGCATCCAGAATCCTATGTGACAAGAAGGTACCACCAAAACTAAAAGGTAAGCTTTATAGGACGGCAATCAGACCTGTCATGCTTTATGGAGCAGAATGTTGGCCCACTAAGAAGCAACACATCCAACAAATGAGTGTCGCCGAGATGCATATGCTAAGGTGGATGTGTGGCCACACAAGAAAAGACCGGATCAGGAATGAAGTGATACGCGAGAGGGTAGGGGTGGCGTCAATCAAAGAGAAGCTTGTCCAACACAGATTAAGGTAGTTTGGGCATGTCCAATGGAGGCCAGCAGAAGCACCGGTCAACAGTGGGATTCTAAGGGGTTCTGATAATGCAAAGAGGGGTAGAGGACGACCAAAGCTAACATGGGAGGAGGCGGTCAAAAGGGATATGAAGGAGTGGAATGTATCTAGAGAGTTAGTTTTTGATAGAGCTGCATGGAAATCAGCAATCCATGTGCCCGAACCTTGATTTACTTCTGTTGTTCTTTGTTCTTTATTCTTGTTCTCTGTTCTTTTTCTTTTTCTTGTTCCTTTTTACTTGTTCTTTTTTACTTGTTTTTTCCACTAGTTCTTGTTTTACTTGCACTTTTTACTGCTTTCCGCTTGACTTGCACTTTTCTCTAGTTTCCGTTTGGGTTTCATATCTAGCCTACCCCAACTCGATTGGGACTAAAGGCTTGGTTGTTGTTGTATCTTATCAATACTTTATTGGTGTGGAAGACCCTAAAATCATAGCAGTGGTACACGTATCATAGCACTCATCCTAATTCATATATCTAATACAATAATCATTAACTAAAATCACTTAAAATATCATAAATCCTCAAAACTCATTGGATATAATTATTACCTTTGACCAATTAAGTTGATTATGAAACTAATGCAAACTTCGGGAATTGAAACCTAACATGTGTGCAAGAAGGTAAACATGCCAAAGCTAAAGGATAGATTACAAGGTGTTAAAAATCCCCAACCTTGGAATCAAGCCAGGTGGGATCAAATAATCCCTCATGATTATTCGATACCGTGGTGTCTTCTATTTCAGAAAAGGAGCCCTTGCGCTATGGATCCTTGCATGAAGTGTCTTGTTTGTTGCTTGATGACTAGAAGTGCACAAATCAATTGTAGCTAGTTTCGAAGTAAAGATATCGAACCCACAGAGAGCTATTGGTAAAGATCTTAATACCCCTCATCACTATATACCAAAGGATACTTTTGACTTGCCTTTGATCTCAAGTAAAGAGTGTTTGGAAGGTTTTTGGTTGTGTGCAAAAAAGTAATTAAAACAATTAAAAGAAAGCAAGTAACAAGATTGTATTAAAGCGTGTTGGAATGCAATAGGGATAAAACGTGATGTAGGATACTCCTCTAGCATGGTGTTGTCATTATTACTAATTTAAGATAACATACTTCTTGTGTCATGAAATGTGTGGAGAGAGCTCCATAATAAGACGTTCACTACAAGGCTCGTAGGAAGCCACTTTGTTGAGACAAGAGTGAGGTCACCTCTAAATAAACACTGCGATGCCTGAGAGCAATCACCCATACATACCACGCAATTAAGGATTTCCCCATGGATATCGTAACTAGCTTAGGAAGTCCCTCTTTATTCCCACTTTGACCGCGTAGTTCACAAGCCGACGCCAATCTGTCATGAGGTCATTCCGGGTACGATCCTAAATCACATCCAAAGGGTTTCTCCCTCCCTTTAGTCCTAGGGGCAAATGGTATGTGGTCGACTTTCACATACCATCTAAAGATAGAGATCGAACACAAATCATAAATCAATAATAGACCGACAAGTCAGATGGACACAAGAATGGATCATTTATATTTCAAATTCATAATAGTGTTAGGGTTTATCCATCTCCCCAAGAACAAAGGAACTACTCATACATGGAAGCAATCAACAACATCATCATAATCAAATGGATGGATTAAAGTACTGAAATAGATCTAGTGCAAACCACAATTGGACCTGGAATTACAACAAGATCTAATGGATGCAGGATAGAGGTAATGGTGGTGATGTAGATGAAGTGGTTGATGATGAAGGGTATGATGAGTTGTCCTCCAATGATCTGTGGATCAGCAGGGATTTCTCCCCAACCAAGTTCCTCCTTCAAATCCCTTCCGGATGTGGTTTTTCATGGTTTCTGGTGGATTTGAATGTCGGATCTATCTGCCGTCTTTGCCAGGGGAAAGTATTTGACGAGGCGGTCCCGATGGCACATGGTACAGGCGGGCCCCGCCCATACCACGGGTCGTTACTAGCACTGGATGCCTCTCCTCGATTGGTATTTTCCTAGGAGCGAAGGTAAATCCATAAAATAACTTTTATCACTTAAAAATATCATATTATAGTATAATATGATAACTCTAATTGATATGTTCATAATAGACTTAATAAATTGGGAACCTGTTGAAATAATGACAAAAAGGTGCGTGCGAATGCCGCCGTGAAATACAAAGATCCCTACTTTGGACTCATCATTGCCTCTAGGATCATGATGTGAATTCTATGCTACTCGCTAATTATTTCTAGTTCAGATATGCATGCTTTGTACATCTCAATCGTTTGCTTCTTTGTCTCGATGGCTCGAAGTCTAATGTCTAGGTTGGCTTCCAAACTCTTCATTATGTTCAGGTCCATCTGATCCAGGTAACAACGCAACAGTTCAATATGCTTATAATATCCCGGAGATTTTACCTCAATCTTCTTGATACAGTGATCAAGGTTATCAACATAGGCTTGCATCTCCTTTCCTTGTTACTTCATGTTTTATAAATAAGACTCCCCTTATTCCTTGGGATTGAGATGGACTTCTTCAAAATCATTATCTTGACCTACCATGAAGCTAAACACCTTACACCCATCCTTGACCATCTCCATCAGCTTGAACCCGTCTTCAGCTACTAGTTGATTACACCAGGCTTCCTCCTCTATCTTCTCTTTGATGGCTATCTCCTTGGCATCTTCCGAGATCACATGCCTCGAGGAGGATCCTTGATAGTCTCCCTTAGCTTGAGCGATGTTCCAAGGTTGAGACATAGCTACGAGGTTCTCAGAGGATGGGAATAGTGTGGGTGAGAACTATCGATAAGAGAGGAAGAAAAACCTTTGGGAAGGATTGCGAAGGGTTAGAAGTAGGGAAAAATCGTGATAAAGGTAAAAGGATCGATAAATAAAAGAATCCCAATAAAATATAAATAAAAGGAGAAAAAAGGGAAGAATCAGAGGCGGTAACGACCAACAGTACGAGCGTCGCTCGTACGGTGCACCATACCCGACGTCCTTCCAAAAATCGCAACTTCTAAAGTTGGTACAATTCTTTCCAAATATTCGATACGGTCAGGAGTGTACCATACTACCCACCTGTACTGGCATTTAATGACCTTTTTGAGGCGGTAAAGAGTTTTTTATCAACAAAACAAGATAGAAACAAGACGAAAATTACACAGGGAATAACGACCTAGCATACGACGGGAGGCGATCATGCGGTCCGGTAGTACCGATCCGTAAAAACGAATAAAAAACAAAATTGAGTACTGAACATTTAACGACCTTCAGTACCAGTGTCAGAAAACTGGTAGTTAACTTAGAAAAATAGAAGGAGCTGAAAAACAAAAATGAAAATAGCAAAATAGTGACTGAAATCATAGAAGAGCAAGGTTGAATTACCTTACTTACCTGGTGATCGTGAAGTTTGCTTTGGGGCCTTTACTCCCTTCAACTTTTGCATTATTTTCTTCTTTCCTTTGAATATGGTTGGTCACAAGGAATTTCTAAAACCACTACAAAGAGAAACAAAAAATTCTTTTCAGACGAATAGTGCCTAGAGGTATGCATATTGATGACACTCCTTATTGTGGTCTCGTCTCTTCAATCATCATTGGTGTGTCAACATATTCCTCTTTTCTTTGCAAGATCTCCAAGTCAAACTCTTGCAAAAGTAAAGTACAGCGGATCATCCTTGGATTAGCATTAGTTCTTTCAAGAATTTCTTCTAAGATATTACGATTAGTATGCACTCTAACTTTCTATGATATTAAGTATTATAACACTCAACCTAGTTCAATCATCTAATATAATAATAATGAATCATAACATACTTCAAATATCATAAAGTCTCGCAACCCAATGGATATAAATCATGTCTTGACGAGGGAACTCAAAGTTGATGCAACTAATGCAAACTCTAGAATTAAAGTCTAAATGCATGCGAAAAAGTATGCTAAAAACTGTAAGATAGATTACAAGGCTCTCACAGATCCCCCAAGCTTGGAATCATACTAAGTGGATCAAATAATTCCTTGCTTTTATTTGATACCATGGAACGCCCTTTAGTCTGCAGAGGGGTGACCCCTTGAAGCACGAAGGCTAGATCGAAGCGTCTTGTTTGCTGCTTCTAGGATCAAGTTTCAGATTCGATGCTGCTAGCTAACCTTCTTCAACTGCTCCACAAGAGCTTTGTACATCTCTATTGTTTGCTTCTAAGTGTTGATGGACCGAAGGCTGATGTTGAGATTTTCTTTGAGTCCTTTCATTATATTCAAATCCATCTGGTCTAGATAACTATGCAACAGTTTAATATGTTTAGAAGATCTTGGATATTTTACCTCAATCTTCTTGATACGACGGTCGAGAGAATCTAAGGATGCTTGGATCTTTCCCCTGTTCTTTTGCCTTCTTCAAGTAGATTTATCCCTCTTATTCTAAATCAAGTTGAACTTCTTCCGAGTCTTCTTCTTTGCCAACATCGAGGCTGAACACCTTATGCCCATATTGTATTGTTTCTATAAGCTTGAATCCGTCCTAGACGTCCATCTCCTTCTTCTTTGATTCAGCAGCCTTGACTTCCTCCGTGATTCTTGAAGACGATACATGTGGATCGTCTTCTCTCCCTTGAGCGAAACTCCATGGATAGGACATTGTTCTAAGGTTCTTGGAAGGAAGAGACGATGCAGAGGAGATCTGTTTTGACAATAGAAACAAAAAGGCCTTCTAAAGAGGCTTATAAGAGGTTAGAGGTAGGAGAAAATATGTACTGGAAAGAAAAGGGTCATCTAAGAAAAGAATCTCATGGAAAGAGATAAACAAAAAAGGAAGAAAATACGATCGTAACGACCACTCGGTACGGGCGAGTGTCCGTACGGCGCGCCCATACCGGGTCGTTCCTAGGCGAACATTGCTTTTGAGGCGATAACCAGTCAACCGACTAAGAAGTACAGACGGGTCTCGTCCGTACTGTCCATCCGTACTGACTTTTATCGACTTTAGTTTTTTATTCACAAGAATCGAACTAAACTTAGGCAAATAGATACCATATCTGTAACGACCAGTGGTACGGGCGGATGCGCCCGTACTGATCCGCCCGTACTGCACGGTCATACTGAAACGGTAAAAACTGGGACAAGGACGCAGTGTGTTTAACAACCAGTGGTACGGGCGGGTGCGGCCGTATCTCCTGCCCGTACCGACTTTGTAAAACCGGCAGTACAATAAGAAAAATAAAAGGAATAAAAAATGCAAAAAGAAATAACAGAAAATCGTCCAGAACAAAGATAACTTCAGATTTTACATACCTATTTTATCTAAAGAGAACAAGTTCATATGAGTATCTTCTCCTTTCTGTATTACTTTTTTCTTTTTTCTTTGAACAAGGTGGGTTGAAGAAGATCACTAAAACCATTGCAAAGAGAATTTGAGAATTTTATTTTTGGCAATGTTGTTTCTATTGGTATGTATATGGATGACACTTCTTTAGGTGGAGCAATTTCATAAATATCCACGGGTGTCTCCTCTATCTCCTCCTTTCTTTGAAAAATCTGCAAATTAAATTCTTGCAAAAGTAGAGTCCAATAGATCTTACTTGTCTTAACGTCAGTCCTTTTCAGGATTTCCTTTAGGCCAATACGATCGATATATACTCTCTCTTTTGAGTTACTGATATAAGATCTAAATTTATCACATGAGAAAACTATAATGAAGAATTCAAAATAAATTACTGATATATAATCTCACGAATTTCAATCAAATTACACCATTAAAATGATTTTAAAACCACACGAAAACTCTAGCAACTTTAGAGTTTCAAAACAACAGATCCAAAATAAGACATCACACAATATGGTTCAATACAAACAAACAAGCAACCTATATTGTCATACCGCATCAGTTGGTAAGATTAATATGCTAACGCAATAGCGATGATCTCCTAAATAGATAAAATATGGTGGTCCAGACCTACTCAAACTTGGTGAGATATTTATTTATGTCATATTATTTGTTCTTTACTTAGCTAACTCTCATATAGGTATCAAAATAATGGACAACTACAAATTTTGAATAAGAAGAGATTATAGAAAAGATAGACAAGGAATATAAGAACTCTAATAAGTATAAAATATGATAGTTCTCCTAATAGAGGCTCCTATTGCTAACCCATTTCTAAGGTCACGATCCTACAGTCAACACACAGCTCTGATACCATCTTATAACACCCTCATATGATAAGGCCGAGTTCATGTGTATAGTGCCAATCCCTGGATCGGTTCACTAGCACACACAGTACGAAATGATACTAAATATAATTGTGCATCATAAATACAATGAATATGATCCAGAATTTACATTAGATTACAACGGAAAGCAATTACAAGGTAGATCTCCATCCTTCAAATGTGCCACAGGCGAATAATTGTTGAGTGGAGTCTCACGACATATGAACGATCACTCAGATTCGATATAACCTACGACATAAAACGTAGCAGCCCTAAAGGGTCAATACATGGAATGTATGGCAAGTAGGCTAAAGTGGTTAACAATAGATCTATCAACTACATGCTTATTTGGCTAGGTGGAGCTCAGGCTCATTTGCATAAAGCAGTAGTTTTATCCTAACATATATAACAAAGTAGTTTTCCAATACAATAAATAGGATACTCTGTTTCACTCCCAGGTGCTCCTACCAAATTAAGTACACCCAACAAGTTTTAAGTAATTGAGAAATAAGGATGAGTGAGAAATATGTCATAGCATCAATATCAGTTCGCTCAAATTGTCCATAACCGGAGACACGACTAAGTACTTAGATTAGACACCCTACAGGGTTTTTTACACTTTACCCATGTGACCTGGCTAACCCAGCTCGGACCACCACACTCATATTGTGTGATGATAGGGAGAAGTCCAATACGAGACAATTCGGGAAGAGCTTACCAAACCCATCCACGCACCATACCAACCTACACTATCTACATCTCTGGCTACATAGGGTTCAAGTCGCCACAACCTACTAAGTCTAGCCATCCACCCGTTTGTTATTGGCATATGGTTGCACACGAAAGCTACCAAACAAAGAAGCCAATCCTTTCTCAGTACCCTGGGCTAGTTCTCCACCATAATTCTTCACTCTAATGACACTCAAACCATTCCACCAAGGTGGTTCATTAAAATCATGTTGGTTTGTCATTTAGCAAAATATAAGCCTTTCAAAACATACAACTGTTCATGGTGTGATTTCCTTCCTCGTCTAAATAGCATAGCTAAGCAATCTACCAATATGATGGCTCATAAACAAGGAACTCTAGGGAATAATATAGGACATATCATATCATATACACAACAATTCCTATACATGCAATTCTACAAAAACATCTACAATGCATAGGAAAACAGTAGGATATTTATGACCAAGATAGCACCACTTGCCTTTGATATAGATGTAGTCGATCAGATAATCCTCACAATCCGCATAGATTTAATGATTGCACTCATCGTAACCACAATACTTGCAATTATAGTAGTCGCAATCATAGTAATTACACTCCTCGCAATCTAACGTTTGAAGCAAACACAACAAACACACCATTCAAAACATTGCAACAATGTAACAATACAATAAAACCACGATGAGCAAATGCATGCATGACAATTTAATAAGTCACAATGGTTGTATTTAGTTCTCTGAACATTATTAGATTACATGATGCATGTGTGAAGTCATTTAATGCACTAAAGCATTTATTATTAAAGTTATATCGATTCAATATGGTTTATCTCTCTTTAATTGAACTACTAATGTTTCTGTCATATTAAATTGTGATTTAAATACTACTTCATAGGTAATGCAATTTAGAGACAGTAGCAATTTGAATCACCTAAAAAGGAGTCATAGATCTTTTCTTATGATTAAAATACTATTGCAATGGTTTTAAAGATTTCTGCAAGAATTTCTGTTTTAACAGTACCAAATAATTTGGCACGAATTTTCCTTGGATAGATATTATCAATACAAAATAGTACCAATTAGTTTCACTAATTTTGGAGTTATGGTTAATTTTCCGCAATTTAAATACAGCTTAGAAGGGTTTAAATCATTTATATTTTTTGCTTCTACAAAAATTATATCTAAGGCCAGATACTTGTTCTACATGACCCAAGGATTCCATATACATATTATTTATATTTTTATGAATAGTATTTATTTTTATTAATTTATTACTCCAAAAGAGGAATTAACTTGTTTAAATCATTACAGCCAAACCTTACAGTAATTGTCTGAACCAACTGTATATTCATAATCTACATGAAATTATATTTCCATCGGTATATTATTTGCTATTTTTGATCAGTAAACAATTTAATATGATTTAAATACTCCAAATAGGCCATTAAATAATTTAATTAACTAAAGTAAATATGTACTGTAAAAGTTCCATATAATCTCATATTAATATTCTTCATACTTTTATGAATCCAACAATATATTATTTACAAATTTTAGACTTACAAATCTTTTTATATGCATTTTACAAGGTTAACAATTTTTTTTGTCTATTTAAAAGTGAATATCAAATTAACAGAAAAGATCTGCCACGCGGCGAGATCTGATTGGGCCATACCCCTTCGTTTAAGTGAACACGTGTGTGTCATTCGGTCAAGATTTAACGATGGAAGATCCACGGCTCTAGGATGGCTTGGCTTCGGCTTCAGCTCGGATGCGGCTCATGGCTCCCGTCGGCTCTGCGCGGCTCCACGCGATCTGGACCGTCAACCCACCATCCATCGCCTGAGGATGACGTTGATGTCGCTAGCAGTCAATGGCGACGTCTGCATGGCGGCGGTGCAACAGACGGCGGTCCTACGTGGTGCTCCAGTGATCGCTGGCGATGTAGGAGGGGTTCACGAGGTGAGTCGCGACATGGAAGGTTCTATGGAGTCCTTGGCATCGTCGATTGCTTCCTGTGGTGGCGACGCGATGTGGCTGGAGTGGCTCATGTTGGTGAGGCTCCGGTGACGTCTCCGATGACGAATGGACGGCGGGGAAAGAATCTGTTCAAGGGGAAAATAGGCGGAGGGAAGCAGTGGTCAACTTTGAGTGCAATGGTGGAACAAGTAGAGGGAATCAAGCTCGAAATCAACAGTGCGTCTACCTCCTATAGCTCAACGATGGCATGTTCCGGCGGGATCGGTTAGATCGATTTGGTTAGGGTTTTGACAAAAATGTCGAAATAAAACAAGACGAGAAGGATGCGGTGATTTTATGGGAAGGCATGCGTGCGAGAGGGGAAGGAATCGTGCGTGAATCGAACGGATTCCTCACAGGAATTTGTTGAGATCAAATAGGAGGTGGTCTCCGTCGAGAGGAAGGAGAAGAAGGCGTGGGCCAGGGCTATCAGCGGCTGAGAGAGGGTGAGGGCTAGGTTGGGCTACGCTGCTGGGCCCGCTGTTGGGCTGCTGCGGCTGCTTGCGCTGCGCGCGTGCGGTAGATAGGGAAATGGAGTAGCAGTGGGATGGGGTGGTTGGCCTGGCCGGGCAGGGATAGGTTTAGTTTAGCTTTTTTTCTTTTTCATTTCCTTTATTTGGTTATAACTTTTGATTTGAGGCTCCAATTCAGATGAAACAACTTCCTAATTTTTTGTAACATCACCTTTTATAATATAGGATATTTATTATAGTGTTTATTGTCCATTTCAAAAAGTTCAACAAATAAACAATGAATTGGCCTATAGGGTAATTATTCTATTGTCTTTATTCCCCCTACTGTATAGTTCGTAACTTTTATGTTTGAATTTGAAATTGGTTCAAACTTCTTTCTACGGTCTTGTAAAATAATTCTTTGTTATTTAGTAATACTTTTTCTCAAGTATAGTATGGACAAAAGCCATAGATAATTGTCGTGGTATTGCCGACGAGTACGCCATGGAGGGGTCCTCACAGTGCGTGTTTAGAGACGTGGGGTAAGGCGGACGGTTGACGGGTACGAGGTAACACAGCTTACCCAGGTTCAGATCCAACAACGGTGGCGGAATCCTACTCCTGCTATAAATCACTATAATGGCAATACGCCGAGTTACAGAGATTAGGTTCGTTGTGCGAGGTGTGTGTAAACGATACTATGTTGTCTATGATTGTGCCCTAAAGGCTCCCATAGGCCCGACTTATATAGTCGCCAGGTCCTAGGGTTACAGGGAAAAGTCCTAGCCGGACAGGTTACAAAGTTCTACACCGTCTATTACTAGTCTTGTGTATCTTGCACTCCAAGGCTCCGGGTACGCTGGTGACTCCACCGTAGCCTTCCTTTATCCGGCATGGGCCTCCCTTTTGGATCCACCTAACTGGGCCGCCCAGCAGGCCATAGGCCATGCTACCGACTATGGGCCACCCGGGTTAGTCGGATAAGAGACATGCTATGAGGATACCCATATAGCATATCCCCAACAGTAGCCCCTGGAGAACTCCGAGATCTTACGCCGTCTTGCCTCTTCTCGCGGAATGCTCCGTCTAGATGGATGTCGGCAAATCGTCAAGCAACATCTTGTAGTCCTCCGAAAGAACCCTGCAAAGGTTTTCTCCGTCTTCTATGAGTAAGTCGGAGAAATGCTGAATCTTCCATCGTACGCTCCCGTTGTTGGATTAAATCCTTCCATGCCGGAATATTCGATGGGACGACTCATCTACCATGTCAGTTATGACGACGTAGGCTGTAGGTCAGCGACGCCTCGTAACTCACACATGCAGAGAACGTAATCATATCCGATTTTCCCGCGCGAGCGATACGAACCGTTGGCGGCGACGGTTGGAGGCGTGGCGAAATTGCCGCGCACGTTCACGAACACGTCGTCTACGCGGCAACCGTCCGATTAGCTGCACGAATCTTGACGCAGAGTAAGATAAATAGCGGCCGTGGGACACTTGCCACTTTTTCACCCCATTCTCCTGCGTCATCGTCTTCTTCCTCCAGCCGCACGCCTCCTCGAGCTCTCCGCGAAAACCTCGAGAAACCCTAGCCTCTTGCCTGCACCAGTCGTGTCCTCTTTCTCCTCCATGGCTAGCAGCAGCTCATCCCCATCAATGGCAGCGTCGAACGAAGCCGCGGCGAAGCCGGCGAGCTCCGTCGTCGTGCCCCCAGAGGGCATGGTCATCCCCGCATCGGCGATGATAGAAACCACCGGCGGCGACCATAACCTGGCGGCGCTGGAGCCCCTGGAAGAGGATCCAGACTCGCACAAAGGCGACTGGCGCAGCTCGGACATCACCGGCTGCAACCTCCAAGATATGGTCGCTAAGGGTTACCTCCCTGCGACGGAGGGGCTCGCCTGGCGGGCGGCGCCGGCCGGCGAGGTGACCCCCTCTCCCCAAGCCGGAGAGAAAGTATACCTCAAGGCGCAATTGGTACGCGGCGTTTCTCTGCCCATCTCCCACTTCTTCCTGTCCGTCTTGAATCACTTCAAGGTCCAACCCCACAACCTTTCCCCCAATAGTATCCTAGTGCTTAGCAACTTCGTGGCACTTTCTGAGGGTTACCTAGGGATTAGGCCTAGGTTAGATTTGTTGGGAATATGCCCTAGAGGCAATCATGTATGATGAGATTTCCCATTGTATTCATAAAGATATTAGTCCTTGTATAAACATCTGATGTGTATCATTGAATATGTGATTCGGTTGTGGAACTATGCATTCATGTTGTTTGTACTAAATATCCTTGGTCATTGAGGTTGTGCTAGACACACAACTTAGACCCATGTGAAAGTTGGCTTGATGACTCGCTTCCACTTGTCATGGGCATGGAGATGCTATTCCAACTTACACAGACTCGGCTAAAGAGTTTAGCGAGTCGGATTGACCCATATTGAGGTACAACGAACTAGCTGTCATTTGTATATCTCAATCAATGTAATCCTTAGACCTGAGGTTGTTGCATAGTCCGAGTTGAGGATCACCGACTTAGGTTCTGTCAAACGCTGATCCGTAACTGGGCAGTTATAAAGGCAGGGTTCGGGTCGACTGAGAATCAAGCTGCGTGATCTGAATAACCAAGATGGGATTTTGCCCCTCCACTCGGAGAGATATTCTCTGGGCCCTCTTGTGAGATATGATTCGGAAAGCATGGCCATGCACGACTTGGTTAAGTGTTAACCGAGGCGATCGACTAAGAGTTAGTCAGGTGAATCACTTATCTCGGATCGAGAAGAGAGTCAGACTATTTAAGGGATGACATATATTCGCCTATAGTCTGACAAGGTATATCGTGAGGCAAAAGGGACTCGGACGTAAGTCGCATTGGAAAGGCAAGTCGTCATGACTCTTTGGTACTTGGGAGTCGGCACGTTCTGCTAGGAGCCGCTACCGACTGATCGATTGTGAGTCGGACTCCAATTGTGTCCAAGTAGCCATGAGCCTGTGGGGTCACACACTTAAGAGCGGGAGCAAGTTCGGATTGGATCTGAACCTGTAATCTGGTTGGGTTGGACCTAAACCTAATTAGGACTGAGTTAGTGAGTTGGACTCACGGTGACTAGTGTTATATGGGCTTTAGTGAATGGGTCGCGTGAGCAGAGCCCACGTTCACTCCCTATATATAGTGGAGCATCTTAACCCAAAAAGGTTAATCGTTTTTCGGTTAGGTCATTCCATGTGTTGGAAACCCTAGCTCCACAGCAGTCCAGCCACCGTAACGAACCTAGCAGTTCGCCGCCGGCGCTCCTCCTTGTACGTGTGGATACCAGCAGAGGTGCTGTGCGATCAGCACCAGGATGATCGGATCATGAGGACTTCACTGCATCAACTGACGCGCTTCATCAGTAATCCGCAACCGCGCATCTAGTGGTAAACCTCGTGGCCTTCTACCTCAGCTAGATCTTGGGATCACCACGTTAGAGGAAAAAGTTTTTGTTTTATCTCTGCGTGGCCCAATAGTGGTATCAGAGCAATAGCTTCTGGTTTTAGGCTCGAGATCTCGCATATGTGATATGCGGTAGGCTGTAGATGAGATCTATGTGCTGTTTTGGTGGTCGATCTATGAGATAGATCGGTTTTGTATGAAGTTGATTGGATCAACTGTACTCGGGGAATGGTAGATCTGATTTCCGTGATCATACTGCTGAGGTCGTGGAATGACATACCCCTACCGGTCGGCTTCCGCCATCGGGGTAGACTATGACACGTAAATCCAAAAGCGCTGATCGAAGATCAAAGAGTTTGATCGAATCGGAACGATGGTCGGAATCCATGTCCGAATCATAGATGAGATCTACGTTTTCGGAAAAATCGTCGGGCGCTGCCCGCACCCGCGAGGGGCGCTGCCCCTTCGATCCCCGCCGGCTTCGCCCTGTCGTAGCGCCTTAGATGTCGTTACGAGTTTCACAACGCCGGTAGATATTGTATCTATGCATAACTTGTTTTTGCAGGAAGTTGTGAATGGTATGGTTCATGTGCATGTGATGTATGTGTGTAATCCATACGTGATCTGCGAATCACGGTTTTTTGTCAGCCGGCTGGAGCCTAGGTGCTGTCATTTTATTGTATAACGATATGCGTGTCGGATTCTCCTTGTAATTTACTTTACTAAGCTAGTGTAGCTATTTGGAGAACCCGGAAGGCATGCAAGGCGTTGTACATGTCGGAGACATGGAGTAAGATGGCAAGTGACAAGAGTTGGCACGAGTCGGATTACAGGCTTTGTGGAGATGGAGATCGCTATGAAGAGAGCCATACCATTTCACATTATAATTGCTTTATTTTGTGTTATTGTTATGTCTCAGTTTTACCTCTATTAGATAGTCGGTAAAATTTAATCCCTCAAAGAAGGTCTAGTCGGTTTTCCCGCTAGTGTTTGCACCATCACAAGTCGGACATTTTTGGTAGTGGGCTCATAAAATTGAGGTGCTGCCAATTCTTTCCGACTAGGTGGGTTCGAGTCGGACTCTTACTGTAGAA
Source organism: Avena sativa (assembly GCA_916181665.1). Lineage (NCBI taxonomy): Eukaryota > Viridiplantae > Streptophyta > Magnoliopsida > Poales > Poaceae > Avena > Avena sativa. The sequence goes on from OV702295.1 coordinate 366,333,203, forward strand.
ACATTCGGTAAGCTAGACGGGTCTATCACAACGGTTGTGGGACTCGGGGAAAAGTCGGATGGGAGCCGGGGCATGTGATGCCACCCATCCAACAGAAGTCGCATGAGATGCGATTGACAAGGAGTTGTCTACCTAGATCACTTGGCAGCTAGCGGTGATGCTAAAGCTCACTAGCCGACTTGCTTATTTAGGATCCTGAATCACTAAGCAACCATCGGAGGGGTGATGGTTCTAGTGGGAGCATAAAATATTAAAATGTTTAATATGCTTGCTCTTTTATGAATACATGTCTTAAGTGTTTTGCATATTTTCTGTTGTAGATCATGGCACCAAGTAGCAGTCACTCTCAGATATCCGGTTTTGCGTTGAGAACTATCCTTGAGAAAGATAAACTGAACGACACTAATTTTACCAACTGGTATTGAAATCTTAGAATTGTTCTCAAACAAGAAAAGAAGGACCATGTCCTAGACAACCCACTTCCAGATGAGCCGAATGAGAATGCGACTGTCGCAGCCACCAATGCCTACCGTCGGGCTAAGGATGAGTCCACGGATATTAGCTGTGTTATGCTTGCTCATATGGAACCGGACTTGCAAAAGCAGTTCGAGCATGTTGAGGCCTACGATATGATCGAAAGCCTCAAAAGTATGTTCCAGGCTCAGGCAAAGACTGAGAGGTATCAAGTCTCTCAGGCTTTGCTGAGTTGCAAGCTTAAGGATGGTGATCCACTGAGTCCGCATGTGATCAAAATGGTTGGTTACGTGCAGTCTCTGGAGAGGCTTGGCTACCCCATAAGCAAAGAGTTCGCTACGGATATAATTCTGAACTCTCTTCCTAGTGCATATGGGCAGTTCATTTCAAACTACCACATGCACAGTATGGATAAGAAGCTCACTGAATTGCATGGGATGCTCAAGCAGGCAGAGGCGGATCTCAAGAAGGGCACCAGTCAAGTGTTGATGGTGCAGAATAAGGCTAAGTTCAAGAAGAGTTCTTGGACTAAGAAGAAGGCTAAGTCAGGAGGAAAGCAGGCTCAGGACCCGGTCCCCAGCGCTTCCTCAGGGACTAAACCATCTCCTTCAGCCAGATCCACTTGCTTCTACTGCAAGGCGGATGGCCACTGGAAGAGGAACTGCAGCAAGTACTTGGCCGACAAAGCCAAGAGTGGAGGTATGACTTCCGACTCAGGTACACTTGTTTGCAATGTTATAGACATATATCTTGCTGATGCACCTAATAGTTCTTGGGTATATGATACCGGATCAGTTATTCACATCTGCAACTCGTTGCAGGGACTGGTAAGAACTAGGAGCGTAGCAAGAGGCGAGGTTGATATTCGAGTCGGCAACAAAGCAAGAGTTGCTGCGTTGGAAGTCGGCACGATGCAACTTCATTTACCTTCTAGATTCATTATGGAACTGAATAATTGTTATTATGTTCCAGTGCTCAGTCGAAACATTATTTCTGCTTCATGTTTGATGAGGCAAGGCTATGAGTCGAATATCAAGAATAATGGTTGTTCTTTGTATTTGAATGATATGTTTCACGGCTTTGCACCCGTCCAGGACGGGTTATTTATTTTGAATCTTGATGGTGAGTCGGTTTATAACATAAATGTTAAAAGGTTGAAACCAAATGATCTGAATATGACTTACTTTTGGCACTGTCGGCTTGGTCATATAAGTTGGAAACGCATGAAGAAGCTCCATGATGATGGACTCCTAACTTCGTTCGACTTGGAGTCGTTCGAGACATGCGAATCTTGCCTACTCGGCAAAATGACCAAGACACCTTTTGCAAAGAGTTGCGAAAGGGCGTCCGACTTGTTGGGCCTAGTACATAGTGATGTATGTGGACCAATGAGCACGACAGCCAGGGGTGGTTATGAGTACTTCATTACCTTCACTGATGATTTGAGTAGGTATGGATATATCTACTTGATGAAACATAAGTCGGAAGCCTTTGAAAAGTTCTAAGAATTCCAGAATGAAGCACAGAATCAACTCGGCAAGAAAATAAAGTTTCTTCGGTCGGACCGAGGAGGTGAGTACATGAGCCATGAGTTTGATGACCATCTGAAAAGTTGTGGAATAGTTCCTCAACTTACTCCGCCAGGAACGCCATAAAGGAATGGTGTTTCGGAAAGGCGGAATCGGACCTTGTTGGACATGGTACGATCAATGATGAGTCGGACAAATCTGCCTTTATCATTTTGGGGTTATTGTCTAGAAACAGCGGCGTTCACACTAAACAGAGTACCATCAAAATCGGTAGAGAAGACGCCGCATGAGATGTGGACAGGCAAAAAGCCAAGTTTGTCTTTTCTTAAGATTTGGGGTTGTGAAGCTTTTGTCAAGCGACTCCAGTCGGACAAGCTTACAGCTAAGTCGGATAAGTGTATTTTCGTGGGGTATCCGAGGGAAACCTTGGTTTACTACTTCTACAACCGAGAAGAGGGCAAAGTGTTTGTCACTCGGAACGGTGTCTTCCTTGAGAAAGAGTTTCTCAGTCGGGGAGTAAGTGGGAGCACGGTGCAACTCGAAGAAATTCGAGAGGAACCGGCTAGTAGCGAGTCGGCAAAAACCTTGGAGGTTGAGCCGGTCGTGGCAGCTGAGCCGGCAGCAGCACCTGTACTACGAAGATCTACAAGATTACGAAGTGTTCGTGATGTGTTACTGTTAGACAGTGATGAGCCAACAAATTATTCGGAAGCGATGGTGGGATCTGATTCCGAGTCATGGCTTGGAGCCATGAGATCCGAGATAAAGTCCATGGATGAAAATCAAGTTTGGAACTTGGTTGATCTGCCAGACGGTGCAAGACCCGTCGAGTGCAAATGGGTCTTTAAGAAGAAAACTGATATGGATGGGAATGTTTCCGTCTATAAAGCACGCCTTGTCGCGAAGGGGTTCCGACAAGTTCAAGGAGTTGATTACGACGAGACTTTCTCGCCCGTAGCGATGCTTAAATTAGTTCGGATCATGTTAGCTATAGCAGCCTATTTTGACTACGAGATATGGCAGATGGATGTCAAGACGGCTTTCCTTAACGGAAATTTAACCGAGGACGTGTATATGATACAGCCCGAGGGTTTTGTCGATCCGGCTAATGCTGACAAGGTGTGCAAACTTCAGAAATCCATTTATGGGTTGAAGCAAGCATCTGGGAGTTGGAATATTCACTTTGATGAGGTAGTCAAATTGTTTGTCTTCATCAAGAGTGATCATGATTCTTGTTTATACAAGAAGTTTAGTGGGAACAAAGTAAATTTTCTAATCTTATATGTGGATGACATATTACTGATTGGAAATGATGTCCAGATGTTGCAAGAAACCAAGGAATCATTGGAAAGGAGTTTCTCAATGAAAGACTTGGGTGAGGCAACATACATCCTCGGAATCCGGATCTATAGAGATAGATCAAGGAGGCTCATTGGATTGAGTCAGAGTACTTATTTGGACAAAGTGTTGAAGAAGTTCAACATGGAATCGTCTAAGAAGGGGTTCTTACCGATGTCCCATGGTGTAAAACTTAGCAAGACTCAGTGTCCTTCGACAACTGATGAGCGATGTCAGATGAGTGCGATTCCATATGCTTCTGCAGTCGGATCCATCATGTACGCCATGATTTGTACTAGGCCGGATGTTTCCTATGCTCTAAGTGTTGTGAGAAGATACTAGGCTGATCCTGGAGAGATCCACTGGACAACGGCTAAAAATATCCTAAAGTACTTGAGAAGGACTAAGGATATGTTCTTGGTTTATGGTGGTGAAGATGAACTCAGTGTAAAGGGTTACATGGATGCGAGTTATCTTACTGACTCTGATGATTCTCGTTCGCAATCCGGATACGTGTTTATTTTAAACGGAGGTGCTGTGAGCTGGAAGAGTTCCAAGCAAGAGACTGTGTCAGCGTCTACAACAGAGGCTGAGTATATTGCCACCTCAGAGGCAGCAAAGGAAGCTGTTTGGATGAGGAATTTCCTCATGGATCTTGGTGTGGTTCAGGGCTCGTCCAATCCGTTGGACGTGTATTGTGACAACAATGGTGCTATTGCACAAGCCAAGGAACCTAGACAGCACCAGAAGAACAAGCACATACTCATGCGGTACCACCTAATTCACTAGTTCATGGATCAGGGTGATATCAAGTTATGCAAGGTACACACGGATGCAAATATTGCGGATCCGTTGACAAAGCCGTTACCACAGCCGAAGCATGAGGCGCACCTGAGAGCCATGGGCATTAGATGCTTAGACATGTGATGTCGGAAGATTGACTCTAGTGCAAGTGGGAGACTGTTGGGAATATGCCCTAGAGGCAATCATGTATGATGAGATTTCCCATTGTATTCATAAAGATATTAGTCCTTGTATAAACATCTGATGTGTATCATTGAATATGTGATTCGGCTGTGGATCTATGCATTCATGTTGTTTGTACTAAATATCCTTGGTCATTGAGGTTGTGCTGGACACAGAACTTAGACCAATGTGAAAGTTGGCTTGATGACTCGGTTCCACTTGTCATGGGCATGGAGATGCTATTCCAACTTACACAGGCTCGGCTAAAGAGTTTAGCAAGTCGGATTGACCCATATTGCAGTACAACGAACTAGCTGTCATTTGTATATCTCAATCAATGTAATCCTTAGACCTGAGGTTGTTGCATAGTCCGAGTTGAGGATCACCGACTTAGGTTCTGTCAAACGCTGATCCGTAACTGGGCAGTTATAAAGGCAGGGTTCGGGTCGACTGAGAATCAAGCTGCGTGATGTGAATAACCAAGATGGGATTTTGCCCCTCCACTCAGAGAGATATTCTCTGGGCCCTCTTGTGAGATATGATTCGGAAAGCATGGCCATGCACGACTTGGTTAAGTGTTAACCGAGGCGATCGACTAAGAGTTAGTCGGGTGAATCACTTATCTCGGATCGAGAAGAGAGTCGGACTATTTAAGGGATGACATATATTCGCCTATAGTCTGACAAGGTATATCGTGAGGCAAAAGGGACTCGGACGTAAGTCGCATTGGAAAGGCAAGTCGTCATGACTCTTTGGTACTTGGGAGTCGGCACGTTCTGCTAGGAGCCGCTACCGACTGATCGATTGTGAGTCGGACTCCAATTGTGTCCAAGTAGCCATGAGCCTGTGGGGTCACACACTTAAGAGCGGGAGCAAGTTCGGATTGGATCTGAACCTGTAATCTGGTTGGGTTGGACCTAAACCTAATTAGGACTGAGTTAGTGAGTTGGACTCACGGTGACTAGTGTTATATGGGCTTTAGTGAATGGGTCGCGCGAGCAGAACCCACGTTCACTCCCTATATATAGTGGAGCACCTTAACCCAAAAAGGTTAATCGTTTTTCGGTTAGGTCATTCCATGTGTTGGAAACCCTAGCTCCACAGCAGTCCAGCCGCCGTAACAAACCTAGCAGTTCGCCGCCAGCGCTCCTCCTTGTACGTGTGGATACCAGCAGAGGTGTTGTGCGATCAGCACCAGTACGATCGGATCGTGAGGACTTCACTGCATCAACTGACGCGCTTCATCAGTAATCTGCAACCGCGCGTCTAGTGGTAAACCTCGTGGCCTTCTACCTCAGCTAGATCTTGGGATCACCACGTTAGAGGAAAAAGTTTTTGTTTTATCTCTGCGTGGCCCAACAAGATTTGTTTGTGTACTTCTTCACCGTCAAACGTGAAGCCGGACACAGCAAGGAGGAGCTTAGAAACTGCGACACCATAAGCTTCAAGATCCGTCCTGGCCGGCGGTTCCCCGACATCGTCGGCCACGAGTCATGCAAAAATTGGCAGCGGACGTACTTCTATGGCCTCGATATTCCTTTGTCGGGCCGAGAAGCAACATACCCGGACTTTGTGGACGCCGCCGAAGTCCCCACATGGCGGTCCCATGCCTCCCTTCCCTCCGACCTCAACGCTTCTCGCGCAATAAGGCGGATCGGATGGTTTGTAGAGACGGGTCTGACCGGCTTGGACCTAGCCATGTGCTGGTTCATCAGGCGGATCCAACCTTTGCAGCACCGTACGAAGCTTATGCACGAGTACACCGGCGACCGAAGGGATACCCTCCGGATCTCCGAGGACAACTTCTCGAGCGAATCCGTCAAATTCCGCCTTAAGGACATCGTCAAGGTGAAGGACAAGAAGCATGGCTTCACCCTCACCTACGACATGTTCGTAGACGGAAAGTGCCCAAAGCTAGACATTTATTTTCCGTGTATGACATTGCTCCAGTTTTTCCGTCTTGCTAATACCATCTTGTATAACACAATGATTTCTCACTTGACAGCTTAACGATCTAGAGGAGGGCAACCTGGCCACCCAAATCTACGATCCCAAGATGAAGGAAGTCACGGTTGTGTCCGACGATAATGTCCCGTTGGCACGAAAGCGGAAGAGCTCCACCTCTGACGCTACCGATGGAGGCAAGAAAAAGAAGACGGAGGGTGGAGCCTCCAAAAAGAGTACTGCCGCCCTGGAGGCGAAAAAGAAGAAAGCCACCGGGATGTTTGCCAAAGCGCCCCCCTAGTGTAAGCTTCTTATTCTCCGACATTGTCTTGTTTATCTGTCTTATTCCTGTACTTATGCATTTTGCACGTTTCAGGAAGAAAGCCACAACCAGCCTCAAGAAGTCCTCCAAGGCTCTTGGGGCTTCTAGAAATATCAAAGATATGCTGCATCGCGACTCTTCCCCCGCCATCGCCCCTGCTACTCCTGCCGTCAAGCCCTCCTCCGCTCCGACAAGCTCCCAAGCCCAGGAGGCACCAGGCCCTTCCGCCATGGAAGTGGACTCTAGCGCCTCTACCGAACTCGCAATTGTCGGTGAGCAGGCGACGCAGGAGAGTGCTGCTCTTCAAATGGCTGAAGCTCCGGCTAAGGATGCCATCGGTAGCGGCAAGGCGGTGGTGGGTGCTGGTACTTCTACCGAAGGCGGCGCCTCTATTCCCCAGAAAGCCTTAGTTGCCGAAGATTATCTTCCCGGTGCTTACGCCGGGTAGCACAACTATGGTTCCTAGAGGAGTGCCGTCATCTCCGACGTGCGGTCTTGAGGAGCTACTCCGCAAGGCAGACATCTTGCGAAGCAACAGCGTTTCTTTTGGCAAGCTGCTGGCCGAGAGTGCTACAAACCTCAAGATCATCGCACTTGTAAGTTTTACTTTACCTTTTGCATTTCATATGAGTATCCCACTGTAGCCCCCGAGGATGTAGACGGAAAACCATTGGCTTTGCGTCTATATGCTCTAAGAGTGACTAAGTTAGAAAAAACTCTCACTGTAGCCCCCAAGCATTTAGATGGAATGAATTATTCCGACTAGATGCTTTAAGAGTAGCATACACAGTGTTCATAATTTTAAGTGCTGTAGCCCCCAAGCCTCTAGTTGTAACTGAATTAGTCCCGACTAGATACTTAAAGAAAAGCTAAGCATTTTCCGAGTTAAAACTTTATACCGTAGCCCCCAAGCTTCTAGTTGAGAACTGAACTAGCTCCGACTATATGCTTAAGAAAAAGCTAAGCATATTGCTAAGTTAAAAAACTCTTGTTGTAGCCCCCGAGCACCTAGATGGAAAATCTCCGACTAGGGGCTCCAAGCAGACTGAACAACGACTTGACTTTGTATTTGTTTCCATAGAACGAGAATGCTCGGAGGGGCATGGCCAATGATAAGTACCAGAAGATGAGCGCGGACCTTGAAGCTAAAAAGGGTAAAACCGCCATCTTGAAGGAATAGATCATCAAAAACAAGAGTCTATTTTCTTTTTGCGCATTTCCGTCTTACTTTTGTGCCTTCCTTCTTCGAGTACTCACTGTGTACTTTGTTTTATCTGACTTGCAGAGCATGTAGCCAAGGCCAAGGATATTGTCGAGCAGTCCAAGCACATCCAGCAGCTGGACAGCGAGAACAAGATCCTTAAGAAGGAGAGTGAACAAATGCTGAAGATGCACGAGGATTCCATGAAAGCCCTGCAGGACTCCGCCTCCGCTGAGATCAATCGCTTGAAGGAGGAGCTTGCGATCCTAAAGGATCAGAAGCAAGCTGCCGATGAGCAAAACCTTCGCCATAGCGAGGCGTTTAAGCTCCTCCAACAAGAGAAGGAATCCTTGGCGGACGTCGTCTGGCAGGCCAAGGCCAGCATCTTCAGTGAGTGTCCTCCGCCTTGTAGCTCTTTAATCGGAATTTTCAGCGCCCCTGGGTTTAACCCGCTCGCCTCCTTCGGAAAAGGAATGCATGATTCTTGCCGGCAACTTCATCAACACCGCCATCACCCAAGGCAAGGAGATTGCCCAGCCCCTCCAAATTTATATCAAAGCTTCTGACTCCGTTGTGAAGTACTCGGAGATTCTGCGCCGAGCCCCCGAGCGTGTCTCAAGCTGGAAAGCTTCATGTGCACGGGCTGGCGCTAGGATGGCATTGTCCATGGTGAAGGCACACTATGAAGGTGCCGACATCGACACGGTGACATCTGGTATCCCCGACGTGGATGATGACGGCAAGGAGATCGATCACGAAGCCATCCTGTCATCACTCGCGGGCTAATGACACAGGGTTGCCGAGTTGGTGGATGTCGACGTCTTCGTGCCCAGGAACTTTCTTGACAATGCTGACCCTGAATCCTTCGAGTCTCCTCACAGTGGTGACGCTGAGGGTGAATCTCCGGCTGGTGATGATGCGGCCTCCAAGTCCCTTGCACCCAAGGAGTGAAAAACACTTTGTAATTCTTGTTTCACCTCTGGAATGTGCATTGAAAAAACTTGGTGATGTAATCTTAAGGCGGAAAACAATGGTTGTCGTATCCTGCTACTTAAGAATTAATGCCCAGTATGTATATATTTTTTAAGCAAGTGCTGGCTTATCCATTACATTGGTTTTTATGCTTGACTTTTCGTGAGTCGGAAGACTCGTTGTCGGAACCATGCGCTTAGGTGATGATGCCCAATGGCACCGTCTATAACCTGAGCACAAAATCGCCGATAATAAGTGCCAAAAGTCACTACTTCAGAATCCACATAAAAACAACAAAGAACGTGTAGACCAGAAAACTTAAGCTAACGCCGTAGGCGGAATTTTCACAAGTGCAATCGCAAAGCTTGTGCATAAAGGTTTATATGATCCAAAAACGAACACTAAAGGAGGTAGAAGACTCAATAATATGAGTGAACCAAAGAGCTTTATTTCATTGATCATATAAGAGGTACACGATTAGATAAAAAATGCTAAGTGTAGAAAGGACGTAGCTATGCTATGTTCCATGGCCGATCAAGCTCCGGGTAGTCATCATCCGGGTCACGTCACTTACGCTTATGATCCTCATTGGGTCTATCCTTGAGCTCACGATTGTCGACAAGGTAGTAAGACCCATTGAGCAGCGCCTTGCTTATGATGAACGGTCCTTCCCATGGCGGGGATAGTTTGTGCGACTTCTTCTGCTTAAGTCGGAGCACTAAATCCCCCTCTTTAAATGAGCGATGCCGGACGCGACGACTATGGTAGATGCGTAGCTTCTGCTGGTAGATGGCGGATCTTTGGCATGCCAAAACGCGCTCCTCCTCGAGAATGTCCACATCTAGGCGTCTGGATTCTTCAGCATCATCTTCGTCATAGGCGGCAACTCTTGGTGCATCGTGGAGGATGTCGGAAGGTACGATGGCTTCTGTTCCATATACCATGAAATAGTGGGTGTAGTCGGTGGATCTGTTGGGTGTAGTTCATAAACTCCACAGTACAGACGGCAATTCTTCCGCCCAGGCTCCAGCTGCTCTATGTAGCGGTGCCTCAAGACGTTGCTTGATTCCCTGCAGAATAAATCCATTGGCTCGCTCAACTTGACCATTGGATTGTGGGTGTGCCATAGATGCAAGGTCAAGTCGGATGCCTTTGTCCCAGCAATAGGCCTCCACTTCTCCGAGTGACAATTTGCTTCCATTGTCGGTGATGATGCTATGTGGGAGACCAAATCTCACCACTAGATCCCGGATAAATCTAAGGGCAGTTGCCCCATCAAGCTTTCTAATGGGTTTAGCTTCTATCCATTTGGTGAATTTGTCAACTGCTACAAGCAGATGCGTAAACCCACACGATGCCGTTTGCAACAGCCCCACCATGTCTAGCCCCCAGACTGCAAATGGCCAAGTTATTGGTATTGTTCGTAATTCTTCAGCAGGAACATGTGGTTGTCGGGCATAATACTGGCATCCTGTGCACGTCTCAACCAGCTTGTCGGCGTCCGCCTTCGCGGTCAGCCAGTAGAATCCTTGCCGGAAGGCTTTCGCGACCAACTATCGAGGAGCGGTGTGATGCCCGCAATCTCCGAGATGGGTTTCGCGTAGGATTTCCATACCTTCTAGCTGGGAAACACACTTTAGGTATACACCAGTAGTGCTCCTTTTGTAGAGTTGCCCATTGATTATGGTATAACCCTTTGCTCGTCGTACTATCTGCCGTCTTTCGACCTCGTCGTCGGGCAAAGTTCCGTGTTCGAGATATTCCATGAACGGTTTTGTCCAAGCCGGAGGGATCTTTGTCACCATGTTGACGAAAGAATCAGCTCTATCTGGGTTGTCGATGTCGACGCCCTTCACGGATGGTGTGCGTAGATGCTCTAGGAAAACGCCTGGCGGAATTTGCTTGCGCCCTGATCCAAGTTTAGACAATAGATCAGCCGCCTCGTTTTGCTCCCTAGGCACATACTTGACTTCGTAGCCCAAGAAGCTCTTGGCTATCTCGTCCACTTCGTCGCGATATGCCGCCATCATAGGGTTCCGCGCATTCCAGGTGCCAGCCACCTGCTGGGCAACCAAGTCGGAATCTCCACAGCAAACTGTGCGCTTGATGCCAATATCCTTGGTTACACGCAATCCGTGAATGAGTGCTTCATACTCCGCCATGTTGTTTGTAGCCTCGAAGTGGATCTGCAGAACATAGTGTAGCTTGTCTCCTTTTGGTGACTGTAGCAATATACCAGCCCCCGAGACGTTGAGCAGCTTTGATCCGTCAAAGTGCATCACCTAGTACTCTGGTTCTAGCAACGGAGTGGCATCTAGCATCTCCGTCCAATCTGCAATAAAATCCGCCAAGGCTTGTGACTTGATAGCGTCGCGTCTTTTGTAGGTGATCTCGAAGGCGGCAAGTTCAATGCCCCACTTCGCGACCCTTCCTGTAGCGTCGCTGTTGTTGATAATGTCGGACAGTGGAGTCTTGCTCACTACTGTGATTGGGTGCTCCTGAAAGTAATGCCTCAGCTTCCGTGAAGTAAGGAATACTCCATAAGCTATCTTTTGGTAGTGCGGGTAACGCTGCTTGGACTTCGTCAAGACCTCGCTTACATAGTAAACTGGTCGTTGAACTCCGTGCTCATAGCCTGGTTCCTTCCGCTCTACCACGACGCCGATGCTGATAACCCGGTTGGTTACCGCCATGTAAATTAACAGGGGCTCGCCAGGCTCGGGTGCTGCAAGGATGGGCGCTGAGGAAAGAATCTCCTTGAGCTGCTTCAATGCTGCATCTGCCTCGTCCGTCCATGTGAATTTGTCCGCCTTCTTCAGCAACTTGTACAGTGGCAGAGCCTTCTCTCCAAGTCGGCTGATGAACCGACTAACTTCTGCAACACAACCTGTTAGTCGTTGGATGTCCTTTAGGCATGTCGGACGGTTTATGTTTAAGATGGCTTTGATTTTCTCTGGGTTGACCTCGATTCCACGCTGGGAAACGATGAAGCCCAACAGTTTACCGGCTGGAACCCCGAAGACGCACTTCTTAGGGTTGAGCATCATGTTGTATTTCCGGAGATTATCAAAGGTTTCTTTTAAGTCGGAGATTAAGTCATTTGATTTTTTAGACATCACCGCGATATCGTCCACATAGGCGTGAACATTCTGACCAATTTGGTCGTGAAGGCAACATTGCATTATCCGCTGGTAGGTAGCACCTGCGTTTTCAGCCCAAAGGGCATCGTGACATAGCAAAACGTGCTGTACGGGGTAGTGAACGAAGTGGCCAATTGGTCCGACTTCCTCATCTTGATCTGGTGGTATCCTGAGTATGCATCGAGAAAACACAAAAGTTCCGAGCCAGCCGTCGAGTCAATGACTTGGTCAATGCGAGGCAAAGCAAACGGATCTTTGGTACATGCTTTGTTCAAGCCGGTGTAATCAACGCACGTTCTTAATTCATTGGTTCCCTTTTTGGGGACAAGTATAGGATTGGCCACCCATCAGGTGTGAAGGACTTCTCGGATAAACTCGGCCTTTAGTAACCTAGCTATCTCTTTGCCAATGGCGTGTCTCTTCTCATCTCCGAAGCGTCGTAGAGGTTGTTTCACTGGTTTACATTTTGGATCTATGTTTAAGCTGTGCTCGGCAAGTTCCCTAGGTACACCTTTCATGTCGGCAGGTTGCCAGGAAAAGATGTCCCTATTCTCACGGAGGAACTCGACGAGCGCGCTTTCCTATTTGGGATCCAGGTTCGTCCCAATGGCGACGGTCTTGGAGGCATCGCCTACCACAAGTTCCACCAGCTTGGTCTCGATGGCGGCCTTGAACGCAGGAGCGGAGTCGGAGATCTGTTTCTTCGACGCGGGCATCTCTGAGTCATTAACCTTGCTCTGGATCTCCTTGAATTCTTCGCTGTAGAGGATAGCTTCTGCAACGGCTGCTTCATTGATCTCGCAGTCCCTTGCCTTGGTAAAGCTTCCGGATACGGTGATGACACCGTTTGGTCCGGGTATCTTGAGCTTGTTGTAGACGAAGCATGGCTTGGCCATGAACGTGTGGAATATGTCGCGGCCGAATATGACATGGTACACGCTCTTGAAGGGGACCACCTCAAAGTTCATGCGCTCTTGGCGGTAATTGTTAACGTCGCCAAAGGCTACCTAAAGTGTGATGCACCCAAGGGACCGAGCCTCCCGACCAGGCACTACGCCATGGAACACGGTGTTGGTCCACTTAGGTTTGCCTCCGTCAAGTTCACCTTTTGCAGTGTATCCAGGTACATGATGTTGATGCTGCTTCCACTATCCACCATGCACTTGGTGAACTCCACACCGTCAATTAATGGGTTGATGACCATGGCGTACTGGTTCTCCGTGGGCACAAGGTCTGGGTGGTCCGTCCTGTCCCAAGTTATTGGAACCTCCAACCAGCGCAGGTATTGGGGAACTGGGGGGAGAGTGGCCATCAGGATCCTCAGAGAGGTCTTCTGTTGTCGGACGGTGGGGGTGCCAAGGAAAGTGTGGTAGACTGGGGCCTTCTTTGCGAAGTGGTTCTTGCCCTTGTCGTCGCTCTTGGAGGCGTGCTTGGGGTCAACGTCCTCGTCCATGTCACTTGAATCCTTGGACTCCTCCTCCTTCTTCATCCCCTTGCCCTTGCCTCGCGGTCTGTTCTTTCGACTTCGCTTATAGCCGGACTCCGGGTCTTCCTTGAGGTCGTTGACGAACTTGCAGTGTCAATTGGTATGGGTGGCCTTGCCTTGGGGTCGAGGTGTACGAGGCACGACATATCGCGGTACTCTTTGTAGGTTTGGGGAACGCGGAGCTGCGCCGAGTTGGTTTCACTTCCTCGCTGCTGCCCGCGGCCTGCTCCCCTTCCTAGGCCACGTTGTCCGCCTTCTCATCATCCTGCAAAAGTCATGGCGACCATGTAGGTAGATTGCTTTTCTTCTGGAGAGGTTTTCCACTTTGTACTGTTGTTCCTCCGAGCTTGAGTTGGAACGGCCGTTGCCGGCAAAGAGCCACGAGCGTCGTTGTCGGCAGCTGCGAACTCACTAGCTAACTGGATCATCTGATTCAAGTCAAGCTGATGATTGTCCTGCAAGCGCTTCAGCTTATGTCGGAGTAACGTGCCCCTTTCCAACCCATCGATGAAGGCGGCCATGGCGGTTTGGGCGTGCACTCCTGCACAAGAATTCTTCATATCCAGCCAGCGGGAGAGGTAGGCGCGAGATGTCTCATCTTTCTCTTGCATGCACCGCTGTAGATCGCCCACCGTGCAGGGACGCTTGTATGTACCCTCAAAGTTCTTGGTGAATGCTTCTTGCATGTCCAGCCAGTTGTAGATAGATTTCTCTGGCAAGTCGTCGATCCATTGACGGGCCGTGCCCGCCAACATTAGCGGGAGGTACTTGACAACGACGTTGGGGTTGCCTCCGGCAATCTCCACCGCGTTGCCGTAGTCCTGCAACCATGTGGCAGGCTTGGCGGTGGCGTCATAGGGCTTGATGGTCTTGTCAATCTGTAATCCTTTGGGGTAAGTTGCGGACCGTATGGCAGGTCCAAAGCAACATGGTCCCAGGTATGGTCCTTCCTAGGCCTCATGGATCTTATCGATCCGCGAACGTGCATCGTACGGCTCCGGGTTCTTCTTCTTTTTGTCAACAGGGGATGGGCTGCATGAACAACGCGGACCCCCTCCATCATGGTGACTGCTTGGCGGCGACGGAGGCGGAGGTGGTGGTGGGTTAGCTTTCTTGCTGTTACCCTCCTGCGATGCTTCACGCCTGTCGCGGTTGCTTGTCGGACGTGGAGGGTCATGGCACGACCTGCTCTTATGTCCTTCGTTGTGCTTTCCGTCATGACGGGTCTGCTCCGCGTTGTCGCGGATGACGATGCCACACTGCTTTGGTGGGGGCATATCCGTATGATGGTGAGCCTTGTAGTCTTCCTGACGTCGGGGGGATCAGGGCGGTGGCGATGGGCGTAGAGGTTGGGCTCTTTCTCCGTGGTCGGAGGATATGGGGATAGCATCCTTCCTGTTGCGCGCATCCCTCCGTCTTCGTTCTGATGAACCCGTCCGCGATCCGACATCCTGAGGAGATCTGTCCCTTGGTGGTTTATACTGGCTAGATCGGCAGAGCGCTGGGTCAGACTCAAGCCTCTGAGAGGTGGCCTTTTCCTGCTGCTTTACCGCCTTGGCCACTAGGTCATAGACCTGTTCCACTGCCTCAGGCGATCTATCCTGCTCCAGAAGGGTCTTAGTGACAGCGAGGTTAAGGAGTGGGGTGGGCATCACCTGCTTGCCTTCACTGTCAATGTATGGCTTGGCCTGTGCCAGCTTCGAGGGATCCCATCCTAGGTTGCGCCGTACCCCAGGATCGTTGATGACGCGAGCCAGAGTCTTCTTAGCCTTCTGCTGCTGGAGCAGAGTCTTGTACTCGGCCTCCATTTCTCTAGCTTTTTCTATGGACTTCTTCGCGTTGACCAGATCTCGATCTAGTTTAGCGCCTTGCTCCGCGATGGCTTGCGCTTCCTCCAGCAGTTGCTAGCGCTTCTCGTCAAGCTGGGTCACGTTCCGTATATGATCAACAGTTAGTGGCTCAACGAGGAGGTTGCCGTACATCACTCTATCAGCTGGAGTAATATGGGTTGCCGCCGACATAGATGCTGGAGGCGGCAAGTTTGCGGTGTTGTTGTTGCTCGGACCGGTGCCGAGTTCCTGCGGCTGCTGCACTGGATTAGGTGGAGGAGGCATGACTCTTGCGCGATCATCGTCAGCAGCAATAAGTGGCCCCTTCCCCTTATCCAGCGCCGTAGGCGGAGCTTGCCCGGGCTGGTCTTCATCCATCGCTGTCCCGATGGTGACAAACACCCCTCGAGACATGACGGTGTTATTAGCTTGCTCGTCGCGCGAGTACTCCTCCTCCATCTCCTGCATGGCGGAGTCTAGCTCTTCTGGACTGAAGTCTTTCTCCTCGGAATCTGCACTGAAATCAGCATAAAGTGCGTCAATGATAGAGTCGGAGGGTGCCAGGACTTCCTCGATGATGGGCGGTGGAGGTGCAATGTCCTCAACGATGACTGGAGGTGGTGGCGCTGCTGCGACGATGGCGGCCGGAGGCGGTGGTGGTGGCTAAATCGGAGGTGCTCCGTCAATGAGCGCAAGCGCTGCCTGAGCTGCCACTTCAGCCTCCGCGTAGTTGTTGACGGTGTTCACCATGCCTTCGAAGGTGAGGCGTCCTGATGCCTGTTGCCGTCTTAGAGAATGTCGGAGAAGCGTGCCATGGTCCAGTCCTTCCACAAAGTGATAGATGGCATCATCATTGGGGTAATTTGCCAGGTCAGCCCGTATATGAAGCCACCTGGCGAGGTAGTCGCGGGGGTTTTCGCCCTCTCTCTGAACGCAGCGCGCCAGATCGAAGATGGTAACCACGCCGGCGAACTTGGATCTCTGCTGTACAGACGCACGGGCGAAGCCGGTGGATTTTCAGTGATCTTCCACCTTTATATCCTGCACAGGGGCGGTTTGGGTGGGTCTTAAATTTTTTCGATCTTTGCCGGCAAACTCCGAGGAGAGATTCGACATCGATCCTTCCACGAACGTATCCTGCCCGTAGGCGGTCCGTGCGGGTCTTGAATTTTTCCGATCTTTGCCGGCAAACTCCAAGGAGAGATCCGACATCGATCCTTCCGCGAACGTATCCTGCCCGTAGGCGGTCCGTGCGGGTCTTGATGCTCTTCCGACTTCCAGGGAACTAGTGCTCGAGTCGGTTTCGCCGATGAAAATGTGAATGTCTCCGATAGGAACGATCGAACACCGCGTAGGGTTCGTCTTCGCCGAGATCCAGAACTCATCGGGAGGGACGATCGGAACGTTGCCGGATAAGAGAACGCGACCGATGGCTACGGTTTCGCCGATTCCCGCGAAGATCTTGGTCCTCGCCCGCTGAAGAGCCTGAAGCGCCTCTTGCCCCACGGTGGGCGCCAACTGTCGTGGTATTGCCGACGAGTACGCCATGGAGGGGTCCTCATAGTGTGTGTTTAGAGACGTGGGGTAAGGCAGACGGTTGACGGGTACGAGGTAACACAACTTACCCAGGTTCAGATCCCATAACGGTGGCGGAATCCTACTCCTGCTATAAATCACTATAATGGTAATACGCCGAGTTACAGAGATTAGGTTCGCTGTGCGAGGTGTGTGTAAACGATACTATGTTGTCTATGATTGTGCCCTAAAGGCTCTCATAGGCCCGACTTATATAGTCGCCAGGTCCTAGGGTTACAGGGAAAAGTCCTAGCCGGACAGGTTACAAAGTTCTACACCGTCTATTACTAGTCTTGTGTATCTTGCACTCCAAGGCTCCGGGTACGCTGGTGACTCCACCATAGCCTTCCTTTATCCGGCATGGGCCTCCCTTCTGGATCCACCTAACTGGGCTGCCCAGCAGGCCATAGGCCATGCTACCGACTATGGGCCACCCGGGTTAGTCGGATAAGAGACATGCTATGAGGATACCCATATAGCATATCCCCAACAATAATTTTGTACTTAAGAATTGGGAAATCCTATTTAGGGTATTAGATGATAGAATTCTTTCTTAGGTTTTAAGTGCAATGGTGCTTATGCATGCAACATGGTTTTGATTTTTGAAATCCTGCACGCCAATTCTACAATCCATAATCAATCCATGCCCTTTTGCCTATATGACTACTTAGGTCATAAGAAAAGAATATAATGTTTTGAAATCAAGGTTAGGAGGATTTTCAATTCAAAAAGTTTATGTTCTTTGAGAATTTTCATCAAAGTCAAACAATTCAACCAACTTATTTTATTTATTTCATATTCCAAAATTGGGAGAATTTTGGGATGTGACAGTACTATACCTTCTTAAACCACAAAATGGCATTTCTCCCAGTTCAATACTAGGTTAGTTTCTGTGCATCTCTGCAAAACTTTATGAAGATTATGGAGACAATGATTAAAGTATGTTCCATAAACAGAAAAATCATCCATGAAGACTTCCATAATATTTTCAACATAACCGACAAAAATAGCAGTCATACACCTCTAGAAAGTAGTAGGGGCATTGCATAGACCAAACGGCAAACGACGATAAGCATAAAGACCATAGGGACAAATAAAAGTAGTTTTAAGTTGATCGTCAGGATGAACAGGAATTTGAGAAAAACCAGAATAGCTGTCCAAGTAACAAAAATGAGAATGCATAGCTATCCTCTCTAAAGTTTGATCTATAAACGGAAGTGGATAGTGATCTTTTTTGGTTTCTTTGTTAAGTTTTCTATAGTCAATGCACATCCTGTGTCCAACAACAGTCCTTGTAGGTACCATCTCATTATGTTCATTTTCAACAACAGTAAATCCACCTTTCTTGGGAACGCAATGAACATGACTTACCCATTCACTCTCTTCTATATGAAAGATGATTCCTGCATCTAACAAACGTGTTATTATTTTCTTACCTCCTCTTTCATGTGAGGTTTGAGACGTCGCTAAAATTCTACGACCAGTTGGGCACCTTTCTCCATGAATATCCTATGGGTGGCTATCGAAGGACTAATCCCCTTCAAGTCACTCATCGAATACCCAAGAGCATTTCTATGCATCTGAAGAACTTTCATTAAATTCTCCTCCTCTTTTTTGCAAGGTTAGAACTTATAATAACAGGAAATCTATTGGTATCATCAACAAACCTATACTTATTTCTTTTGGTAAAGTTTTGAGGATAGGAGGGGTAAGAGCCTCATCTCCCTGATACGTCGTAAACATATCTATAATTTTTGATGCTCCATGCTTGTTTAGTATCAACCTTGCTATGTTTTGTCTACACTTTGAGGTATTTTTATACATTTTATAGGACTAAACTATTAACAAGATGCCACGGTGTCAATTGCCTGTTTTCTGCTGTTTTTGGTTTCAGAAAAGCTAGTAAGGAAATATTCTCGGAATTGGACGGGACAAAATCCAAACTCAATATTTTACTAGAAGGAACACGGAGTACGGAGGGCAAACAAAGTGGGGCCACGAGGCGACCACACCTGGTGGCGGCGCGGCCAGGGGGGCACGCCAGCCCTAGGTGTGGCCCCCTCGGGCGGCCCCCTGCTTTGCCCCTTTGATACGTTGGAAACATATCTATAATTTTTTACGTTCCATGCTTGTTTAGTATCTACTTTGCTTTGCTTTGTCCACACTTTGAGGTGCTTTTTATATGTTTTCTGGTACTTACCTATTAACAAGTTGCCACAGTGCTAGTTGCCTATTTTCTGCTGTTTTTGGTTCCATAAAAGCTAGTAAGAAAATATTCACGGAATTGGACGGGACAAAAGCCAAAGTCAATATTTCACCGGGGAGAACATGAAGTCTATAGGAGAGACGGAGGGGTGCCACAGGGCGGTCGAACCCTCCCAGGCGCAAGCCCACCCTGGGCCGCACCTAGGCAGGGTGTGGGCCCCTGGCCGACCTCCTGCCTCGCCTCTTCGTCTATAAGAAGCCCCCGATGCCTAAACCCTAAGCACCCGATTAATATTCCACGAAACCGTCTATAGCCGCCGCCACCATCGTCCCTAGATCGGGGGATCTGAAGATCTTCCTTGCACCCTGCCAGAGGGGGAGATCATCCCGGAGGCCTTCTTCTTCATCATGCCAGCCTCCGGTATGAAGCGTGAGTAGTTCTACCTTGCACTACGGGTCCATGTAGTAGCTAGATGGTTGTATCTCCTCATTTGTGCTTTCATGTCTAGAACTTGTGAGCTCCGTTCATGATCAAGATCTCATCTATTTGTAATCATGCATGTTGTGTTTGCGGGGATCCGATGGATATTGAGATTAGTATGTCAGAGTGATTAATGGTTTTGTCTTATTGATTCTATCATGTCTGTGTTGTTTGTGATCTTGCATGCTCTCCGTTGTTAGTAGCTATCTTGGCCAAGTAGTTGCTAGTGACTCCAAGAGGGGGTATTTATGCTCGATAGTGGGTTCATGCCTATATTTAATCAAGGGAAGTGACAGAAATCTCTAAGGTTGTAGATGTGATGTTGCCACTAGGGAGTAAACAACGGTCTCTTGGATTGTTTACCTTACACACTTTGCTTAAAGCAGTTGTCTGTTGCTAGCAACTTAATACTAGAGGGGGTTCGGATGATAACCCAAAGGTGGACTTCTAGTCATAGATGTAGTTGGATGGCGGTCTATGTATCTTGTTGTATTGCCCAATCGAATCTCATAGGATATTTATGTCTAGTATTGCATTATTATGCTTTGCTCAGTCCTGTCAATTGCCCTGCTATAATTTGTTTACCTAGAATGTCGTGTTTGTTTATCTAAGGAGAACACCTCTAGTGAACTATGGACCCCGGTCCAATATTTACCATTGATACATCTTCCACTATTACCGTTTACTTGCTGCAAACCATCATCACCTTCCACACCATACAGTTAATCCTTTGTTATAGCAACCAGTGAGATTGACAACCTCACTGTTAGTTGGGGCAAAGTCTTGAGTTTGTGTTGTGCAGGTTTCCATGTTGCTTGCAATACCTTTGAGACATTTCCTTCCTCCTACTAGTTCGATAACCTCGGTTTCTTACTGAGGGAAGACTTGCTGATGTGCTGCATCATACGTTTCTCTTGGGGTTTCCCGATGAAGCACTCCATGTTGACGCAGCGCCATCAAGATTTTCTGGCGCCGTTGCCGGGGAGGCTAAGGACGTCTTCACAAGGGGAGTCCTCCACAACCTTTCTCTTTACTTTGTTTTTGGTTTGCTTAGTTTCTTTTGCTTGGTTTTG
The DNA here is from genome assembly GCA_916181665.1 of Avena sativa. Classification (NCBI taxonomy): domain Eukaryota; kingdom Viridiplantae; phylum Streptophyta; class Magnoliopsida; order Poales; family Poaceae; genus Avena; species Avena sativa. The sequence goes on from OV702295.1 coordinate 366,353,738, forward strand.
TTTGCCTCTTTTTATCAAAAACTCCAAAAAATAGTTTAGTTTGGTTTGCTTTCCCTTATAAAAAACACAAAAAATTAGTTCTCGCTCTAGTTTTATCATGCTTTCTATCAATGGATGGTTTCTTTGAAACTAGTTCTTATTGGCAAGGTGGGTTCACGGAAAAACAAAAGAATTATTATAAGAAACACCGTTTGTCACAAAAAGGGAAACACTTATGGGAACAAATTTATAAATTGAATACTATTGCTAGAGAGGTGTGCTCTACTTATAATGTTACTTATTCCTTTGATAAAGCTTGTTGCTATAGGAGGTATAAACACCTCCCTTTTCAATGTGAGTATAATGATAATGTTACCATATCTTCTTATGTTAAAGGTAATTATGATTTTTATGATGTGTAACAAATTGAAAAATTTATTGCTTTCAGGGGTGCATTTGAACTTGCCAGTTTGCTTGAAAATACTGATGATGCACCTTATGAATATGAGGTTTATGAGATACTTAAATTTTGCTTTGATAATTACAAGGAAGAAAATGGCTATATTCTTGAATATTTTAATAGATGCTTTCCACAAATGGAAGAGACTAATGCCTTGCAGGAGCCTATGGAAGAAGAAATTATTGAAACTGGAAGCTCGTTAGATGAAAAAGAGGAGGAGAGTGATGAACAAAAGTTGGAAGAATGGTTCTACCCATGCCTACCTTCTAATGAGAGTAACTCTTTATCCCTTACATTATTTGATTGTCCCTCATGCTTACTATAGGAGGATGAACGTTTTGTTTCTGTGGATCCTTTTGAAATATCTAATTTGGGTAAAACCTGTGAAGGTTTTAATCCCACTATTTTTGAGCTTGATAGAAATTATGTGTTTGTAGATCATGAAAAGCATGATTTATGTGATAGCTATATTGTTGAGTTTATTCATGAGGTTACTGGAAATTACTATGAGAGAGGAAAATATTTTTGTAGAAGTTTTCATGGTACTGAAACACCTCTCTATGTGCTGAAAGTTTTGAACTTACTCTTGTTTCATCTTCCTATGCCTGTCACTTTGTTCTTTCTAAATTTATTTGCATACAAGATTCCTATGCATAGGAAGTGAGTTAGACTTAAATGTGTCTTGAATTTTCTTCTTGATGCTCTCTTTTACTTCAATTCATATTTCTTATGTGAGCATCTTCTCAAGCTATCAAGCCTAACTTAAAGGCGTTAAAGAAAAGTACTTGTTGGGAAATAACCCAAGAGTTTTCTTGAGTCTTGGAAGTTATTACTTTAGTAATGACCTCTGCTTATCCTTTTTGTTTGCTTTTTGTGCCAAGAATGACCTCTAATGAGAGGGAAGTAAGATTTGGGGAGTTGCTGTCCTGAAACAAAATTTTGACCTCCACCATAAAAATTCGTGAGGAGTCTCTGTAAGTAGGATTGAGCTAAAAGTTTATGAATAAATCCCCCAGTATGTTATCTAACTTTCGTTAGTTCAACTATTTTTGATTTGAGCAACAAAAGGTTTTCGAAAAATTCGGTTTCTACCTGCTGGTCTGTTTAGATTTCTGCCATTATTTGCATTTGCTTCTTATTGATTCCTTTTTGGGTTCTTTTTGGGAAATTGAGATTTTTGAAGGAGTTGCTACAGTAGCTTGTGTTTTAAGTGAAAGTTTTGCTTTTCTAAAGATAAACCCAAGGGTCTATTATCTTTTGAATACACTAATTTTGCTAATGAAGATTGTGTGAAGTTTTGTATGAAGGAAAAATTTCAGGTGTAGAGAGAGAATGATGTAATGAGATGAAGAATGGAAAAAAGCTCAAGTTTGGGGATGCCACCCCGGTGTCACCCCAAGAAATATCCAAGAGGTACAAGCGTCAAAGCTTGGGGATGCCCAATGCATCCCCTTCTTCATTAATAAAAAGCTCACTTTATAGAAACTTCGTTTTTATTGTTTCATGCACTATTGTGTTGTTTTTGGAGCGTCTTAATTTTTGTTTTCTTTGCTTACTTTGCTTGAATAAAGTAGTTTGGACCCCCACTCTCGCTGTCTTGTTTCAAATAAGTTGATTGGTGTTGGAAAGGAGTAGAAAGTTCTTGCTTGAAAAGTGCAAGAGGATCTTGCTTTGACTGTGACTTAAACTTTATCATGTCATGCTAGGTGTTTTTTTTACCTTATGCTTAGTGATTATTGTTGTAGCATGATTTGTTCCAAACAATTGGGATTGCTTAGTGTGGCTTGAAAGAATTATGCGTTGTTTTAGCTTACAAAAGCATAGTATTGTGGCATTCTCCTCTGATGCTTTGTTTGTGTTGATTTGGAACATGCTCACACCATGTTATGACTATGAACAAGTCATCATAGCCTCTATGATCATTTAGTCCTTGACTTGTAGTACCACTCTATGCTTTGATTAGTAATGTTTTGTCGCTCTACATGATTATGGCCATTATTGCTCTCCTAGTTGGTCGCTCCTAGTCTTTTGCTAGCCTCCACTTGTATGAGTAAGCTCTACTCATGCTTCCAACTCCCAAGAAACCAAGTTATTCCAAAGTGTCCACTATAAATTCCTATGCATGATGTGTTACACCATTCCAAGTACATTCTTGTTTTCAGCTATCTTCCAATTAAAAAGTATTTTTTTATGTGAAAACTTAGTGATTAATGCTCTCACGAACTTGATGGCACACTTTATTTTTCTTGCCCCTATTAAACTTGAACCATTGTGTCATCTATGTTGTATATGCTTGCACTTATACGTTGGAATTAGCAGAAACATGCTGTCATGGGGAACGTTTTCAACATTGCACTTGTACATTGTACATAGTTGATATCATGCTCTTTTGTCTATGGATGTCACCGGTGTGAAATAAAAAGGGAGCTTGTGTAGAGGTCCCAACCTTTAATAAGGTAGAGATCCCTGTGTTTACAATGCTAGTCCCTGGATCAATAGCTAGCATCCACAGTTAAGATGTAATATCAAGAAACAAAGGTCATAATACAACTTTATAACCAAGAATAAAATAATTTATTACATCTTACATAGCTCATTTGGCTATCTCATTACAATGCACTAGAATATAACAATAGCATGGGGTCCTTCATCTTCAAAGTGCCACAGGCAGTCATGTTGGTTGTAGACTTGTAATCCTAATCAATAAACTTCACTAACATCAAACAGACCTGCAACATAATAAGTTACAGCCACAAGGGTCAATACATTTGAATTGTATTGTCAAGTGATACTATGGTAGTATAGTGGAGTCTATCATCTATATGCATTTGGCTAAGTGGAGTTTAGGCTTGCTTTGCTCAAAATAGATTTTCCTTATCATTTGAAAACACTAAGTTTTTGCTTGTCAAAAATTCCCCCCAAGGAACCACCAATAGAAATTGGTGAACCTTCAACCCTTGTTCAACCACAAGATTTTAACTTAGAAATTTGGATGAGGAGATTCTTGATAGTTCCATGTCTTGATGCTCAAATTGTCCTTTGCCAGTGACATGGCTAAGTACTTAGATTTTTACACTCTGCAAAGGTGGTGCACTTTCCCCACAATACTTGGTTTCACCAAGACAAGATCTTTCAGAAGCCTTACCTTAGACCAGAATGGACGCGCTCCAACCTATCAATCCCCTACCACCAACTTTCCATTTGGCTAAGTTATTGCAACCTATATGATCCAGGCAGAGCCCATAATGCCAAGTGGCTGCACTTGAAGCTTCTCAACATTTGACATCTCAAATCTCTTTGTTCCTGGGTGGCCATCCACAAGTGTGATACACAAGGTAAACCATAGAAATGGGCCTTGTGTAACCACTCAACTTAAACCATTCCTTCCATTCCACCCAGGTGATTCATTCACTTAGTTGTTTTATTAAACAAAAACACAAGTCCTTGACTTAGAAATATTCCATAGCATGAAATATAGTCCACCCTTGTTTTCTACTAGCTAAGATAAGAATGATAGTAGTAGGAATCTTAACTTAGGAAATTTCTACTAAGGTTTCATCTACTAGGATTTCCCATGGCATAGTTTAAACTTAGCAAAATTCCATGCAAGTCCTACTTAGAAATATCACTAATGCATAGTGAAAATAATGGGACAAAGTATGAAGCATCACTTGCCTTTTTGGTATAGAATATAAGTTCACTCCTTGATCTTTCAATACTCACACTCTTCAAATCACTACAATGCAATCAAGCAAGCAATATTTCAATCTACCATTCAAGCAAACAACACATAAAATAATAGAAACAAAATAATGCATGCAAGCATGCCAAAGATTGTTTTATTTGGAAAATTGGTTTCTAATAGGTTATAGACATTCTAAAACACCTATTGGTCATTTTATAAAAGTGGCAAAACCATTTGCAAAATATTTAACCTGTAAACTATTTTTAAATCAAATCAATATTTTATGTGGTTGAAAATGCTTTTAGCAAAGTAGTATTCTTTATAGGGTTCACCAAATACATTTTTAAATCATAAAACTTGGTGTTTGGGGTCATAGAGTTTAAATCAAAACATTTCCCAAAGGTTTTCCTCGAAAAGTGTTTTCAACAAATAAACAATATTTTTATTTGATTAGAAATGCTTTAATTCAAAGTTTTATTCTTTTTCTTTACCAAATATATTTTTGAAACCACAAATTTATTTCTATGGTCAGTAGGTTCAAAACAAACCATTTGCCAAAGATTTTATCCCCAAAATAATTTTAGAAAGAATTTTATACCCACAATATGCCTACACAAGTTTCTGCAAAAACAAACAATTTAACAGAAACAATTTACTAAACAAAGTGCATGGTTGGAAAGTACTTGTCTTGCTGATTCCGTTGATATAAAATTTGCAAAATTTGGACATGTGGTTTGAAAGTTAGGAAATTTACAAGATTGAACATCTAATAGAACATAATTTCTGTTTTAAATTGACTCTGGCCACGTGGCGTGATTTCACTGGCCGATACCGTTTCGCTCGGATCGGTCGCTGTGAAGCATGGGATTTAAATTAGATCGAGTAGCGCAGAGACACTCGTACCCCTTCGTTTATGTTCTACCGTGTGCATTGGATTTTAATCCTACGGCTGACGATCGAACAACCATTGAGTGGCGGCGCTGGCAGCGGCGACTAGCGGCGTGGGCTCTGCTCGTGGTGGTTCTGGCGAATCAGGAAGGAGAGGGGGAAGAAAAGGTGCTCACAGTGTTCGCAGCGTCGTGGTGATGTTCAAGGTGGCCACATGATGGATAGGGGCGACGGGGTTGCTGGCGATTCCTCGCCGGAGTTCGTGGAACCGTCAGGTGCGGCCAGTCGTCGACGAAGGCGACTCTATGGTGCATGAAGAGCAAGTAAACATCGTGGTTAGATGCCAGAAGAGTGGGGAGTATCGGCGCATAAAAGAGAAAATGAGGCGCGGTCAGAGACTACCTGCAGGGTTCGCCGGAGTTGGAGCAGACGGTGGCGATGCTCGGTGGTCGATGTTGCCGATGCTGTGGAGCGCGTGGGGCGAGTGGAAGGTACTGGGAGGTGCAGGTGATGCCGGCGAGAAAGCTCGTGTGGTCGAGGGGGCGAGGGGCGACGGCGGCTGGCTGGAATTCTCACCGGAAGACGTCGGAGGTAGCGGTGGTCTAAGCGGAAATCAAGGAAGCCTGGGGGCTCTCGGGTGTGGCGTCTGGGGGAAATGGAGAGGGGAGGGAGGTGTTTAACAGGGCATGGTCACGGGGGAGATTTACTGAGCCATTAATTGTGAATTCACTCGTGAAATCAACGTAGAAAACGTTCGGGACGAACTGGTCGTGGGGAGGACGATGACTGCGTGGCAGTGGGGTCGCGTCGTCAGCGAAGGAGAGAGGGAAAATGGGTCCAAGCCGTCAGCGACACTGTGGGTTCATTCGCGGGTAAAATAAAATGCTTCGGGGGAGGGGGTGAGTGTGGGTTGCTGGGCTTAGTGGGCTTTGCTGGGCTAGACTGGTTAGTTCATTTTTTTGTACTGATTGTTTTTTCTTTTTCTATTTTCATTAATCTGTTTTGATTTTGTTTAATCTTTTCAAACATCTATTTGAATTCAAACTTCAACCAGACTTTGGTGTGTATTCAAATATTGATTAATAGTTCATTTTAGAGTCAAATTTAGAATAATTCATTTATTCTTTTTAGGGTCTTTTAATTATTTAAAATAGGCTCTTGCATTTATTTAAATAAGATTTAATAATGTTTTCAAACTCCGTTTGAATTCTAAATCTTTCCTAATCTTTTCAGTAGGTTTTATTTGTTTATTTGGGTGTCAAATAATTCACCTTGAATTATTTGGAAAGTTTTTAATATGATTTATTAATCATTTAAAATTGGATTTGTCTTTATTCCAATGAAATTAAATGTTTTAATTCCATAAATTTTATTTGGAAGATTTCTTTGATCTTATTTAAGTTAATTAAATCACTTTTATTCCACTTGGGTAAATTCCAAATTCTATTTTGCCATGATTTATTTAATCATTTCTAATAGGGATTTTATCTTTATTCAAATAGAATAGGATTTGGTTAATGCCCTTTTATTTTGATTTGAAAATTCTTTATCCTTTTATTTTATTTGGATTTGGATTATATTTATTCCATTTGCTTATGGATTAGGCCAATATTTAATTTGGTCTTTAAATATCTCTCATTTAATATTTCTTTCTTTATCTTATAAAATCCATATCTTTTTATTTATAGATCCAAACTTGGTGATTCCAATTTGTAAAATCTTATTTAATATTTATTTATCCCTTTTAATTGTCTTTAGGATTATTTGCTCACCATTTGGTATGGATTTTAGATAAGTGCTTTATTAGCTTTGGAAATTACTTTTCCTTATCTTATTAAATTCATAAAATTTTATCTATGGCTCCAAATTGATTGAAATCAATTTCTATGGTTTTATAATATTTCCATTTGTCATTATTGATCATTTTGAAATGTTTGTTTGACAAATTTTTATATGGGTCAAAACCATGGTCTTAGAGATATATTGGAAATGATTTTATTCCATTAGGGTTTTAGGGTTTTGGTTTATTCTCCAAGTGTTTAAATTTCCAGATGCATTTATGAAGATTGCATTTCACTTGATTTGAATTTAGTTGGATTCAAACTTTACTCAAGTTTGTTCAAGGTGGGATTTTAAGTTTGCATTTAGAATCAAAAAGTTTCTTTTCACCCTAAATTTCAACAATTATTTATTTTGTTTATTTATTTTTCACATTACAAAATTTGGAAAAATTTGGGATGTGACAGGCTACCACCCTTAAAATAAATATCGTCCCGAGATTTGGGAAAGATAGGGGTTACAAGTTGGCTCAAAGCAACTAGGGGACTACCACCCTTAAAATATTTTCCAACCAGATTACTTGGCTTGCTTGTGGTCTTGTTGAAATCTCTCTGGGCAAACATCTGCATAGTGTCCTTTGTTTCCACACTTGAAACATGTGACAAGGTTGAGATCCTTCATAGGCTTGATCTTGTGCTTCATCTTTTCTGGACAATTGCTTGCATAATGTCCTTGGTTACCACAATTGTAACATGTGACAAGATTGAGTTCTTCACGTATCTTCTGTGGACAAGTGGATACATAATGGCCTAGCTCTTTGCCGTTGTTGCACCACACTTGGCTCATTTCCTTATACTTCTTCTTCTTATCTGGACATTCATTGGCATAGTGTCCCATCTCTTTGCAATGGCAACACTGCACTTGGCTTTTGTCCTTCTTCTTCTTGGGTTTCTCCAAAGCTAGGAGTGCTTCTAGTTCATGTTCTTCATATCTTATCTCAAAGGTAGGAAATTTTCCTGGTCTCCTTAATCTTTTCCTTGGATAATACATATGTCTCCTCTTTGGTCCATCAAATTGAGTCATCTTGCATGGAGGTGCAAGCTGAGATTTTCCTTTGTCTTCACCCTTCTTGGTAGAAGTTGTTCCCTCATGGTAGTTTACAATATGTTGTTGCACTCCACCTTGTTTCCTTTGTTGAACTATGGAATAGATGGGGCATTGGATAGGGACATGATTATTTCCTTCACATAGGAAACAAGTAGCTTGAGATGTGGGGCATTGATTAGTTGGATGTTTCTCTTCACAATTTGGGCATTGATCTTCATGCTCTTTGGAAGTGTGATCCTTGTCTCCACAAACATTGCAAGCTTGGGTTCCTTCTAGAATATCATCCCTAACATCATTGTTATCACAAACTCCTTGGGAAGGGTTGTCTTTCATGTTGATCATTTGAGTGGTCATCACTTGCAGCAATTGGGATTGAATTTCCAAAAACTTTTGCATGGTTGGGTCTATCTCACTGTTGTTGGCTAAAAACTGAGTTGTCATTTGGTTCAACTAGGTTTGGTTTGCTAGTAGTTGTTCTCTCATGTGCATCTCTTGATTGTTGTTGTCACCATTCTTGATGTTGGAGTATCTTGGAGTAGTCATCTGTTTGGGTTGGATTGGGATTAGAATAGGCAAAAGATTTCTAAGGAATTAAATCTATTACACACATCATAATTCACACAAGCAATGTGCAAGCAATCACAAACAAACATTCCACTCAAACAACAAGTTTTCATGCACATTTTTGGGCAATAGAATATTTTTGCTACACCACATAAGTTGGTGGGTTTGATTTAAACTAAACATGGTGGTCCAACTATATATTTCACTTGAGATCATTCCATCCTTCTTAGTTGATTCTTCTTGAATGAGGTCATGGTTTCCTTGGGAAAATTCTTGTGTCTTGGTCACAAAACTTCAAAGGTGATGATGGTTCCTTCTAAGTTGTGTTTCCTTAGTCTTCAATTCTTGAGTAACATTTCTTGTCTCACTTGTAGTCCTTAGTGATATCCAAGTTGAAGTCCTTGGTGAAGATAAAGTTGAAGTCTTTGCTCATGGTGGAGGTTTTATCCATCAAGTTGAAATAGACAAGATTTAGAATCAAAACCAAAAATGGTTGAGGAAAGAGTTTACAAGATTGTTTGTAAATAATTTTTGGGACAAATTCAACTCCTATTTTTTTCTAAGGGGTTTTGTCCAATCCTAGGGTTACAATCCTAAAGGCAACACAGTGCTCTGATACCATCTGTAGAGGTCCCAACCTTTAATAAGGTAGAGATCCCTGTGTTTACAATGCTAGTCCCTGGATCAATAGCTAGCATCCACAGTTAAGATGTAATATCAAGAAACAAAGGTCATAATACAACTTTATAACCAGGAATAAAATAATTCATTACATCTTACTTAGCTCATTTGGCTATCTCATTACAATGCAGCAGAATTAACTATAGCATGGGGTCCTTCATCTTCAAAGTGCCACAGGCAATCATGTTGGTTGTAGACTTGTAATCCTATTCAACACACTTCACTAACATCAAACAAACCTGCAACATAATAAGTTACAGCCACAAGGGTCAATACATTTGAATTGTATTGTCAAGTGATACTATGGTAGTATAGTGGAGTCTATCATCTATATGCATTTGGCTAAGTGGAGTTTAGGCTTGCTTTGCTCAAAATAGATTTTCCTTATCATTTGAAAACACTAAGTTTTTGCTTGTCAAAAATTCCCCCAAGAAACCACCAATAGAAATTGGTGAACCTTCAACCCTTGTTCAACCACAAGATTTTAACTTAGAAATTTGGATGAGGATATTCTTGATAGCTTCCATGTATTGATGCTCAAATTGTCCTTTGCCAGGGACATGGCTAAGTACTTAGATTTTACACTCTACAGAGGTGGTGCACTTTCCCCACAAGACTTGGTTTCACCAAGACAAGATCTTTCAGAAGCCTTCCCTTAGACCAGAATGGACGCGCTCCAACCTATCAATCCCCTACCACCAACTATCCATTTGGCTAAGTTATTGCAACCTATATGATCCAGGCAGAGCCCATAATGCCAAGTGGCTGCACTTGAAGCTTCTCAACATTTGACATCTCAAATCTCTTTGTTCCTGGGTGGCCATCCACAAGTGTGATATACAAGGTAAACCATAGAAATGGGCCTTGTGTAACCACTCAACACAAACCATTCCTTCCATTCCACCCAGGTGATTCATTCACTTAGTTGTTTTATTAAACAAAAACACAAGTCCTTGACTTAGAAATATTCCATAGCATGAAATATAGTCCACCCTTGTTTTCTACTAGCTAAGCTAAGCATGATAGTAGTAGGAATCTTAACTTAGGAAATTTCTACTAAGGTTTCATCTACTAGGATTTCCCATGGCATAGTTTGAACTTAGCAAAATTCCATGCAAGTCCTACTTAGAAATATCACTAATGCATAGTGAAAATAATGGGACAAAGTGTCGTGGGAATGACCACGGCAGATGCTGCAATCGGCAGCGAGTAGTAGAACATGGGGCAAGGGCGGCCAGCCATCTGCGGTGCGAGATGAGGGCGGAGACACATGGTTTTACCCAGGTTCGGCCCCCCGGAGGGTAAAGACCTACTCCTGCTAGATTGTATTATGATGAGAGTACAATGGGGCGAGCTCGGCAGCTAGGCAGCGAGTCGCTTGGGTGGATGATGGAACGTATCCTCTACACGCCCTCTAGGGAGGTTTATATAGACTCACCCCCCTAGGGTTTACAGATCTCAACCGAATCAGTTATGGTTTCGGCAATCGTTTAACCTAATCCGACTGTGCCTATCTACTCTCATGGGCCTTCATCTTCCAGTCGCTTGAATCTACGCCAGGTCTTGATCGAGTCGCCGTCCTGCAAGCCCACTCGCCAGTTCCTGGGCCAGTCGGAAACGCCCTGCTGGGTATACCCCGGTAGGCATATCCCCATCAGTAGTCCCCGAGGCCGTCGTTGATTGGTCGCAGGTGTTCGTTGGCAGTCGGAGCATACGGGTCCAATGCGGACGCCCAGTCGAATCGGCGGCGGACTCCTGAATAAAGGAAAAACCAGTTATTCTAGTCGCAATGATAGCGGTAAGTTGGGTCGCAGCTCGGTGAACGGGTCGGCGAATGTTCAGTCACTATTGTAGTGATCGGGTCGGCGAGTCTAATGGATGAAGTTGGACCGTCAGAGCCGTTGGGGTAATCCAACGGTAACTTTGGCGTAATCATCGTGTAGTAACAGCTCCCGAAATTGGCGGGTAGCAACCGCTATATAAGGGAAATGGCAGGCGATCGGGAAAACACTCCTTCGTCATTCCTCCGATTTCGCCCATCTCCGTTTTCCCCTGCATCGTGATCCAATCGATCCAAAAAGCCTCGACCTCCGCAAACCTTTCAGCCAATGGCCCCCTCCACCGAACCATGGGACAGGTCCAAGTGCACCAGGGCGCTACTGGCATCCTTCGAGGAGGCCGGGATCCTGTGCGCCGGCAGGTGGCGCATCCCCGCGGCCGGAGAGGTGACTCTGGACCCGCGTGAGGGAGAATTTATTTGCTTCACCAGCCACCTGGAGCGGGGGCTGGGGCTGGGGTTTCCCACTTCCCTCTTCTTCCGGCGCTTCTGCGCCTTCTTCGGAATCCAGCCGTCGGACCTGGGTCCGCACAGCATCGAGCAGCTCGCCATTTTCGTGGTGTTCTGCGAGTGCTACCAGGGCTGCAGGCCCTACTTCCCCCTGTGGCAAGATCTGTTCCACGAGAGGGTTAGTCGCAAAGAATCAGGCGGCCCAATGCTCGCCGCGGGTGGCCTGACATATCAGTTGAAGTCGAAGGCCTCCTTCTTCGACCTGATGCTGCCTGCCAAGGCGGCAAGCGAGTGGAAGAAGTCCTGGTTCTATGTCACCGAGGCTACTCCAGACGGCGAGGTAGCGATCCCAAGGTACTCTGCCGGCCGGCCCGAACCGCGCCGACTCCAGGTCGGCAAGCTCCCACTAGACCAGCGGATGGTCGTGGACGAGATGCTTCAAACCATCTGCGGCCTGAAGAAGAAGGGCCTCCAAACCATCAACTTGTACAACTGCTGGCTCGGGCGGCGACTCGTTCCCCTGGCCTGCCGCGACCATTACATGTACGAGTACACGGGCAGGGAAGACTCGACGAAATCCTGCCTCGCCGAGTGGAAACTTGAAGACTACGTCCTGGCGCTAAAGAAGATCACCCAGGCAGCATATCTAGACGCGAAGGCTGGGGTCGCCCCCTACACCGCGAAGCACCCAGCTCCAACGGTAAGTCGCTGTTTTCACTACCATTCGCAGTCGCAGTTGATGCTTTCGCGGTTATATTGATATTGTCTCGTGCCTGCTGCAGTTATTCCAAGTGGTGGAAGGGTGGCTCCCACCCGCGGACGACGAGAACTCGAGCTCGTCCGTCCAGGACGGGGGCGAGTCGCCTCCTGCCAAGGGCGGTGTCGGGAGCGACGCGAGTGATGACGACGACGACGATGACGAGCCTAGGGAAGTCACCACCCCGATTGTTCGCAAAAATAGCGGGCAACATCAGCGCGAGCTCGAGGCGAGTAGAAGCCTAGAACGCCATGACGACGACGAGCTTCCCGAGCACACCTCGCGTCGTGAGGCTACACCGTCGAAAAAGAAGAAGAAGAAGGAAGTGAAGGCTCCACCAAAGAGAAATACGAAGCCGGCAAAACAGGCATCTCTGCCTCGTTCTGCGAGTAGTTCCGATGCCACCAGCTTGGCCAAGGATGAAGCGCCGTAGACGATAGCAGCACCGGATGCCGCTACCGCCCTGGATGAGGTACCTCTGGCCTCGCTTCCACCCCTATTCGCCTTGGTCTCTTGGTTGGGGGTTACTCCAGCCGCAGCAGCTTCACCTCCCAGGAGAGCTCCTGCCAACGTCGTCTCGGAGGCTCCTGTCGCGGCCTCGTCGTCGAAGAGGCCTTCCGTGTCTTGGGAACATGATGTTTTGGAGATGGGCCTCAGTCGGAAACTGGGCCCCGAACTAGAGAAGCCGGCTAGTATCCGCACGGGACTGCGGTTCATACCAGTCGCCAAGTAAGTTTTGTCCATCTGCTTTCCTTTCGTTGTACTCGGACAATTTTGCTCATAACGTTGTTTCACAGGACTGGAGTTAAGGAGATCGGCCACCCTTCCATGGCCAAGGTGCCACCAGTCATCGCCGAAGAGGACCCCTCACGGAAGAGGAAAGCTGATGAGGTCGCTGCCCCCGCAGACAGTGCTAAGAAGGCCAAGGGCGACGATGTCGTCACGGTCTCTGACGACACGACGGTTGCTCCGAGTGATCCGCCGACTACGACGGAGGTGGCCGTGAAGACCAAGGAGAATGTTTCCTCACCTTGAATGGCCGAGTCGGCTCCTAGTGGCGCTGGAGCATCCACCGCGACCTTCCCCCGCTTTATGGCCAAAGAGGCTACAGCGAGTGGTATAACGCCATCGAGCCGCACGCCTAGGGTCGCCGAAACGGAGGTCGAGCAGCGTCGCAGACACACTCCGGCTCTTCTCGCATCTGTGGACGCGCTACAGCTCCATGGCATGCTGGGCGCAGCCATCCAGGTATATCTAGTCCCCGAGGATCGGGCCACTGAATTTCAGTGGTCAGATTCTTTTGGTGTTTGTTTTTATTTGTAGCACCCAGTCCCCGAGTGCCTTTTCGCTGAATTTCAGCAGGTGGGCACTTAGGATTTTTGATCTCTAGTCCCCGAGTGTCCAGTCGCTGAACTTCAGCGAGTGGGCACTTAGGATTCCATTGTCGTTAACTGTTTGATTTGTGCGCAGGGCTTGCAGCGTGAGTCAGCCGATCGTCTTGCTGCGAAGTGTCACGCGGAGAAGGAACTTGTTGCCGTCCAAGAAACGAACAAGGGAATCCAGGCGATCGCTTCCAAGGCAGAGGAGGTCCGCCAGGGCCTTGTCCCGGCGAGTGAACTGACGGCGGCTCAGTCTGCATTGAGTACGGCTGAGAAACGGATCGCTGATCTGGAGCACGAGCTCAAGGAAGCGAAAGTGGAGGCGAGGGCGGCGGATGGGCGAGCAAAATCTGCTGTTACGGCTGCCGCTGAAGAGCGAAAGGTCTATGACGCCCTCGTTATTGGGCTGCAGAACGACTACTCCTTGCTTCAAAGCTTCATCACGGGCCTCTGCCATCCTTTAATTGGTAAACTTCCTGCCTCTGCCTGTAGTAGATGCATTATGTAATCTTTGTTGTACTCACTGCCGCCCTCTGCCCACAGGTCAGATTATCGACAGCTCGGAGGAGGCGCAGTCGTACGACACGTGGCAGTGTGTGACCACTCTGGTCGACTCGGCCACGTTGTCCGCGGCTTGCATTCGGGAGTATCTTCAGGAGATATCGCCTACGGAAGTGATTCCTAGCGACCTCGTCGAAGTATGGCGGTATCTGGAGAAGGCGCTGTCAGTCGTCAAGTTCATGACGCGGTCGGCGTTCCGGCGCGGGGCGGCAACGACGCTTAGCCTTGGGCTTTTCCACTTCCCGGAGGACTTCAACCTTGACAACGTGACGAGTGGTTACCCCTTGTCGACGGGCTCTGTGGAGATCGCCGAGGTGCTGAAGCTGACGGACCAGGCCGCGGTATACTCCGATCGCGTCTGGGTGATGGGCGACCTCCTCCCTTATCAGGAGACGATTGTCGCGCCCAACGATCCCGAGCCGGCACATCGGGACTTCAAGGTCGAGCAGCCGTTTCATGCGGCGATGGCGGATGAGTTGACGACGTACCCGTCGAACCCGTACACGCCCTTCATTCGCAACCGCAGGGGTGGCGGTGAGTCGACGTCGAAGCCTGCGGAATAGAAACATTGTGCCCTAGGGCGTTAGTAGCAATTGGCCATTGGGCTTGACTTGTATTTTGGAATGACTTTGTTCTGCTGTAATGGAATCTCGTGTTATTTTGTGAATTGTCTTGCGATTTTGATTACTGATTGGACGAGTCCCCGAGCGCGTCCGCCCTTTTTATGGGGTTTACCTCATTTTGCTATGTGTTTGTGGTTTTGAATGTTTTGTCAGTTGTTTTGTTATTGAGGTCGACTCGCCCGAGCTTGGAAAGCCAGTCGCAGGGCAACTCCCATGAGTGCTCTTTACTTGACTGTTTTCCCTTGTGCGAACGAGGTCGGGTGGCCGAGTCCCCGAGCGTGGTACTTGGTGGTTCTAGTCGCGGCTCTAGGGTGGGTGAGGACTGAGCGCGTTTAGAGTAAGTGCATCACTCCTGCCTGATCCGTAGGGTCAGTCGCATGGCGAGTCCTGGGCACGCTCTCATACTTGGCGTTTTTCCCTAGTCGCTCGTGCTTAACTGGTCGTCAGTCCCCGAGCTTGGTACTTGGCCGTTCGAGTCGCTGTGTCGAGGATGCGGAGGATCATGGGCGCTGTGAGGAGCGAAGACAGTTGTCTTGGCTCGTTAAGCCAGTCGAGCTAGGCGACTCCAATGGGGCTCCAGGTAGGCGTTTTTCGTGGACGTTACGAGTCCTGGGGTAACCCAGTGCCCTCGTAACACACTACTTGGCCGTGTCGGTCGCTGTACCAGAGGTTGACTTCTGCAGATAGCTTGACGCTGTTATTACGAGTGCGAGTGGCACAAAACACGGAGAGTAGACGCAATTTGCGGTGGCCAATATGTTTTATTTCATAGCGGGTGGAGGGTACATGTATGGAGTTCTAGGAGTAGAACTTCCGTAGGAGGTTTACATTCCACGGTTGCTTGACGTCGAGTTTCCTGTCTCCGCGGACGTTGTTGAGGTAGTAGGCGTCGTTGCCGAGTACTCGCCCGATGGAGAATGGTCCCTCCCACGGGGGGAGAGCTTGTGCATGCCCTTCTTGTCCTGGATGAGGCGTAGCACCAGGTCGCCTTCCTGGAAAGTGCGAGTCCTCACTTGTCGGCTATGGTAGCGGCGGAGTCCTTGCTGGTAGATGGCAGTTCGGGAGCGAGCTAGGTCGCGTGCCTCGTCGAGTTGATCGACTCCATCCTGGCGTGCGAGTTCGTTTGCAGTCTCCGTGTAGTGGACAACCCTTGGCGAGTCGTGCTCTAGGTCGGTGGGCATGACTGCCTCGGTGCCATACACCATGAAGAAGGGTGTGAATCCTGTCGACCTGTTGACAGAGGTGCGGATGCCCCAGATGACGGAGGGTAGCTCCTCGACCCAGCACCCGGCGGTGCGCTCGAGTGGTACTTGGAGCCGTGGCTTCAGGCCATGGAGGATGCTCTGGTTAGCCTGTTTCACCTGGCCGTTGGACTCCGGGTGAGCGACCAGGGCGAGGTCGAGTCGGATGTGATGTTCTTCGCAGAACTCGGCCATGGATCCTTTGGCGAAGTTGGTGCTGTTGTCCGTGATGATGCTGTTTGGGAACCCGTAGCGATATATGAGCTCGCGTAGGAACTTGGTGGCGGTCTTCCCGTCGCATTTCCGGACTGGCTTGGCCTCCACCCACTTTGTGAATTTGTCGACCGCGACCAGGAGGTGAGTGAAGCTGGAGGGGGCCTTTTTGAAAGGGCCTACCATGTCCATACCCCACACGGCGAACGGCCAGGTAATGGGAATTGTCTTGAGCGCCGAGCTCGGCACGTGGGTCTGGTTGGCGTACTTCTGGCACCCGGCGCACCGCTGGATAATGTCGACAGCGTCTGCGTGTGTGGTGGGCCAGTAGAAACCGTGTCGCATAGCCTTTGCGACCAGAGAGCGGGCGCCGGCGTGGTGGCCGCAGTCGCCGAAGTGGATGTCATGGAGGATTTTGCGTCCTTCAGCGGGTTGGACGCAACATTGGAACACGCCGGTCACACTGCGCTTGTGGAGCTCGCCGTTGATGATGACGAAGGATTTGCAGCGGCGCGCTATCATCCGGGCGTCTGTTTCGTCTGCTGGCAAGGTGCCTCCCTCCAGGTAGGCGATGTACGGCGTAGTCCAGTCTTCTGGCTCGGCGATGAGTGCGACCAGGGCTGCCTCTGGTTGCAGCGGGACTCCGATGTCGATCTCCCTTGGGGGAGAGATGGAAGGCTTGGTGATGGTGTCGAGGAAGACGCCGGCGGGTGGTGCGAGTCGAGCCGAGCCAATACGAGAGAGTGCGTCGGCCTCCTCGTTTTTCCGCCTGTCGATCCACTCGACGGAATAGCCTGCGAAGTGTCCGCCTAGCTTGTCCACTGCTTGGCGGTATGCCGCCATGGTGGGGGAGACGGCGTCGCAGGTGCCGGCGACTTGCCTAGCGATGAGGTCGGAGTCTCCGTAGCAGCGTAGGCGGTTGACATTCATCTCCTTGGTGGCTCGCATGCCGTCGAGTAGTGCCTCGTACTCGGCCATGTTGTTGGTGCAGGGGGTGAAGTCAAGGCAGAGGACGTAGCGTAGCTTGTCGCCCTTCGGAGAGGTTAGCACGATCCCTGCTCCTGCACCATCCGCATTCTTGGAGCCGTCGAAGTGTAAACTCCAGTAGTGGTGGTATGGCAGCTTTTCTGGCTGCTGGGCCTCCTCCCAATCGGCGATGAAGTCCGCGAGAGCCTGCGACTTGATCGCTTTGCACGGCTCGTACTTGATGTTGTGGACACCGATTTCGACGGCCCACTTGGCGACTCGCCCGGTCGCCTCGCGGTTGCGGATGATGTCCTGCAACGGTGCTGAGGAGACGACCGTTATCGGGTGCTCCTGGAAGTAGTGTGGCAGTCACCGCTGTGCTCTGAAGATCGCGTATACCAGTTTCTAGTATTGCGGGTATCGCTGGCATGACTCTATGAGGACCTCGCTGATATAGTACACTGGTCGCTGCACTGGGCGCTCCTTTCCTTCCTCTGGTCGCTCGACGACCATGACTGCGCTGACGACGCGCTCGGAAGCCGCGATGTAGACCATCATGGGTTCCTTGTCGACGGGGGCGGCGAGTAGCGGTGCTGCGAGTAGCACCTTCTTCAGGTCGTGAAGCGCATCGTCCGCCTCCTTGTCCCACTGGAAGGTGGGGTTTTTGCACATCAGGCGGTATAGGGGCATCGCCTTTTCGCCCAATCGGGGGATGAAGTGACTGAGAGCCGTGACTCGCCCGGCCAGCTTCTGGACATCGCGCAGGCACTCGGGTTTGCCGAGCCGAGCGATCGTGTCGATCTTGGTGGGATTCGCCTCGATCCCGCGCTTGGAAATGACGTATCCCAGTAGCTGCCCTGCTGGTACACCGAAGGTGCATTTGCCTGGGTTTAGCTTTATCTTGTATTTCCGCAGGTTGGCGAATGTCTCCGCCAGGTCGGCGAGTAGGTCGCCCTGGCGAGCGGACTTTACAACCACGTCGTCGATGTAGACGTGGATATTGCGGCCAATTGGGCTCGCAAGGCACTCCTGCATACACCGCTGGTAGGTCGCCTCGGCGTTCTTGAGGCCGAAGGTCATGGCGGTGTAGCACAAGGCTCCGAATGGCGTGATGAACGCCGTCTTCTCTTTGTCCTCAACGGCCATTTTGATCTGGTTGTATCCAGAGTAGGCGTCGAGGAAGCATAGTGACTCCGAGCCCGCGGTGGAATCGATTATTTGGTCGATCCGTGGGAGGACGAATTGTTCCTTCGGGCAGGCGCTGTTTAAGTTTGTGTAGTCGATACACATCCTCCAGGTCCCATTTTTCTTCTCGACCAGGACTGGGTTTGCCAGCCACTTGGAGTATTTGATTGGCCGGATGAAGCCTGCAGCGAGTAGACGCTGCACCTCCTCGGCGATGGCTCGGCGGCGCTCTTCATTGAAGGGCCGCAGCGATTGCTTGACAGGTCGCACTTTGGGGTCGGCGTTGAGTTTGTGCTCAGCGAGTTCCCTAGGGACACCAGGCATATCAGAGGGCTTCCATGCGAAGATGTCCCTATTCTCACGGAGGAACTTGATGAGTGTGCCTTTCTATGCTGGGCTCATGCCCGTCCCGATCGTTACCGTCTGGCTGGAGTCGCCTGGGACCAGCTCGACGGTGCGGGTATGCGTCGTTGCCTCGAAGGATGAGGTGTTGCCGCCCTCCGAGTTGGGCTTCTTGAGTATAGTGGGGTCGTCGTTGTTGACCCCGCTCGCGTATTTGGCGAGCTCGTCGGCGTGGTTGGCCTCTGCCGCGATGACGGCGTCGGCGAGTTCGGCTCCTTTGGCCTCGCACTCGGCGGCCATGTCGGGGTCGTCGTGGATGGTGATGACGCCACGCGGTTCGGGGAGCTTCATCGTGTTGTACGCGTAGTGGGGCGCTGCCAGGAACTTGGCGAACGCCTGGCGCCCCAGGACACAGTGGTAGGGGCTGTCGAAGGGCACCAGCTTGAAGACGATCCGCTCGGTGCAGAAGTTTGCCGGTGTGCCAAAGGTGACTGGCAGCGTGACCTTGCCGATCGGGTACGCCTTCCGACCGGGGACGATGCCGTGGAACATGGTGTAGGTCGTCTCGACCATCGACTGCGGGAGCCACAGTCGCCTGAAGGTGTCCAAGTACAAGATGTTGATGGAGCTGCCGCCGTCCATCAATGTCTTGGGGAGCCAGTAGTCTCCCACCTTGGGCTTGACTACTGTAGCATCACGGGGAAACCCTAATTATAATATCACCTGTTGTCATCTATTTTGTGCACCATCATTGCATCATGCATTTATTTTTCCTCTCAAAATATTTTAACTAAAAATATTTTTGTTTACTGCAACACCTCTTCTCTTGTTTCAAAACAAACTCTTATATTTATCTGCTAAACTATTTGACTAAAAACTATTTGCTAAAAATATTTAAAACAAAACAAAATAATATTTTATTAAAATAATAAACCCTAGACCTAAAACCGGCTAGGCCCAAAAGGCGCAGCTGACAGATCAAACCCTAATCCCTACCTTCCCAAAACCTTAGACCTCACCCCATCTTTTCCCTCCCTGCCGCCGCCAGGCTCCCAGAAATCCCGCCCACCTTGCTACCGACAACCCCCTCGCCCCTAGACCCACCATCCCGCTCGCGGCCCCAACCACCCCACGCTCCTCTCTCTCCCCACGTTCCTCTGCCCTCTCGGCTCTCCCCATGACCTCCCCTGTTTCTCGCTTTCCCCACCCGACGCCGCCGCCTCCCCTCATCCTCCCGTCCCTGTCCGCCACCAGGGGCTTCCCCCACCTTCGCCTCTTCTCCGGCCATCGCCTCCTCTCCGTTCGTGGCCGCCTCTGCACGCCATTGCGGGCACCCTTCCGTCGGCCTCCTTCCGTCTACCTCCGGCCCCGATGCCACCACCTCGTCCTGCGGTGCTCGGACTTACCCGCCTCGCCGGTCCCGTCTCCCGGCCGCCGCCGCCCGAGCACCCCCGGCGACCCTCCTGTTCGACCTCTGCAGCTGTGCGGCTCGAGCCTCCTCTACGTCACTGCTAAGAACGACCTCGACCACCTCCTCGTTGCTGGCCCTGCCCGCAAGCCCCGTCCGCCGCCACCTCGCGTCGCCCAGCGAGGCCCGCGGCTCTCTGCATCGCCGGGTCACTCTCTCCAGCGCGCGCCTGCCTTCTCGCCTTGCCGCGGCCGCCCTGATCGACCGGCATGGAGACCCTGCCCTGTCTTGTTCCTGCCATGTCTCTGCGTCTGGCACCCCTACGGGATACCGACGTCGTCCATGCCTTCGGCTCCACTTCATGGTGTTGTCCAGGTGCCATCAAACAGGCATGATATTGTGTCACGTGTGGCACTATATCCTGGTTTCTATCTTGGACCTGTGATGTGTTGGTGACAGGTGCTTGTGCTCGTGAAATTTCCGATCCTTTGTGCTTGAGTTATCTTGGACCCTTCCGCCAATGCTCTGTTTTCTATGCGGCAGCACGGTGGTGACGCTGTTCGGAACCCCCGACGACCAGGAGCAATAGTTGGCCCCAAAGACTGTTCCAGAATAATTTCTTCTTCCTCTCCGATCCGGACTCGAACACCTCCGGACCAACAAGATCTCCTTCTCGGAACCGAAGACCGATCCTAGCGAGACCGAACTGGAACCACATCGAACCAAGATCTTCGGTCCGAGATGTGTGAACCCAAACCCGAGCCCTTATTTTATTAAATGATATATACACTTGTTGCATATTAAATTGTCATGCTTGCATACATATTGTGACTCGGGGATGTTGTCGACTCATCTAATAATTAATATGGATACCATATGCAGACGATTCTAGTCTTATTTTGGCCCCATTTAATGTGTAGCGAACCGATGATATATTTTGCCATGTTAAGACAACATTTAAATTGTGGGGTATCTAAACAACTTGAACCACTTAAATATTTGCTGGGACCCCGGTTCCGTTAATATGGCCTAATTGCATCGCACCTTTGCCATGTCATACATCATACATGCATCATGCCCGATTTTCTACCGTAGTATTAAATAGTCCATCCGGTGTTTCTTCTAGTGCTTTGCTTCTTCACGGATTAGGCCGATGAGTTGATGCGAGTGCCGACCCGATCTTCGGATGAACCTTTGGCAATGTTTTCAGGTGAGCATTCTCCCCCTTTTCTGCCTATTTTACTTTTATAGTTTTCATTTCCTCCTGTTGATCTATTGCTATCTGTGTTGCGATGCTCTAGTTTTCGTACCCGGGAAATCCCTTGCAGCCTTATATTGCCTTGGACACATCCTATTACCTGTTGTTTGGTAGATAGTTGGACTTGCGTGTCGTAGTCGCTTGCTCAAGTGCTGTTGCGTGTCGTCAAGTACCATAGTTGTTGGAGTATTGACGTATGTTTAATGTTGGAGGTGATCATGGCTTTAATTATCGTTTAATAACTAAAATTGAAGTAGGTAAATGCAGAGGCACCGGTGGGTAATAGACAATATTTGGTTTTTAACCGCTCACTGGTGTCCCGTAGGACACCGAGTTCTTGACACCTGTTCCGAGATCGAGCGCGCTAACCACATGTGGGGTGTGTGGGCACCCCCATCGATTAGTACCTGATTTCAAAGTACTGTACTGGGGGCCACAAAGTAGTTTGGGGCTTTATTACTATCCTGTACTTATGCCATGACTTACTGCTTTATTTGCTATTGCGCGTGGAGCGCTTGTACTGTTTTGGAACCCCGTGCCACGTTTTTGCGGTATCGACAAGCCCAATCACACTTTCGGGTTCCCAGTCGTTTACAGCCGTCGTCACAAACCCTGGGTCCGTCTCGGAGACCGGCCGACTTTGTTAGGGGTAGCTTAGTGGGGTGGCCCCCATGTGCTTGCTTTGGGTCTGGGAAACGTCGTGTCCGAAACCCCGTCGGCATACCGTTGGGTGTATGTTTTGTGATGTTGTACCTACCTGATCTGACAACAAGGGTGTAGGTGCGTGTGGAAACTTTGGTGCACCCCTGCAGGGTTAAATCTTTTCGAGAAGCCGTGTCCGCGGTTATGGACGACTTGGAGCATAGTTTTCGATCATAGACAACTATAACTAAAGTTTACTGTTATAATTTGACTTGTATCCGATATGACTAGTAATCAGCTTCACTATGACGGAATGGCTAAATAAAAGTACCAACAACTGCTGGGTTTGGGATATCTCATGTTAATTGTATCTGACTAGTAAGTGTTGCAACTACAACGGAATGGTTAACTAAAAGTGCCCACTGCTTATTATATCAGGATGAGTATCTATATCTGACTAGTAATTGCTGCAACGATAACTGAATAAATACAACTGTCAACTGTGGGAGTTCCTCGAATGACATCCTCGTTTGGTCTCGAGGGGGAAATACCAGGATGGGTATGTTTGGTGGTAGTATCAGGTTGGTTCCGAATAGATCTTTCTTATCCCTCTCTGATAGCCCACAGTTATATCGAGTCTCTATAGGTTGTTTAGTGCATGTTGCGCTGCCGCTTCAGTCCACCATACCTATGTAGGCGAGGACCGCCAAATTCTAGTCTCGCCGTGTACTGGCCTCAGTACCGACCGCTCTCTTTTTCTTTTGCCCTTTGCCGGCACCCCTTTTGTTTTAGCAGGTTTTGAGATCGACGTCGTTAGCAGGGTTACCCTTCCGGCTTGGCCTGGGCAGGGTTATGGACGCCATTGGTTATTCTTCAGGGCTCTTAGCTCAATTTGCATCTTGTCCGTACTCAGACACTGTATCATTTTAAAGTTGAATTGGATCTTTGTATTGTATATCTGTATTGTTGACTCTTTGAGTCGTTGATGTATATATCTGTTATGTGGGTTCCATCGAGGACTATTGTGTAATGATATTACTTCGTTTTCCACCCGCACGAAAGTGCCTGGTGGGCACCTTTGAATCGTTTCTATGCGGGTTTGGCGGGAATCGCTGAGACTTGCATAGGGTCGATTCTGAGGGTGTTACAACTACCAGGGAGACTCGGCCTGGGTACTCGATGCGTGGCGAGTGGTCCTGGCGGCTCCAGGTGATGGGTTGCTCCGACCAGTTGAGGAACTGGGGAACGTCCACCTGGGCCACCGCGTTGACGGCGACGGCGCAGGCGATGACCTTCTTCTCGCGCTTCATGTTGAATCCTGTGAAGGTGTGGAGTGAGCCAGCCACACTGCCGAATTTTCCGCCGTTTGGCGGGTTGTTGTCGGGGTCTTCTCGTGCTCGCCGTGCCTTCTCGATCTCCTTGAGAGAGTGGCAGTCGGCGATCGTGTGTGTGGCGGGCTTTCCTTCCCTGCTATGAAATGCACAAGGTTGGTTAAGGAGGGTCGTGGGGTCGAACCTTGGTTTCGCCTTGTAGTTGCCGCCGTCGGGGCGTTGCCACCCGTCGCGGCGGAAGCTCTTGGGCTCGCGCTGCGCGTGCCCAGCGTTGGCGACAAAGTCGACTCGCCCGTCACTCCGGCGCTTGCCGGTGAGGCGAGTGTTGCTGTAGCGTAGATCGGATCATCGTCCGTTGTCGTTGCCGCTCATGCGGCGTTGTCCTCCCGACTCGTCGTCGGTTTCTTGGTTTGGGTCTTCCTCCGCGTATCTTTTGGCGATCTCGAGGAGGTCCGGTATGTTATCGAGTGTGCGGTATGCTCGTTTGAGCTTGGAAACCAGGGGCTCGTAGCGGCACAAGATCTTGAAGCAGTGGATTGCGGTGTCTGGGTGGATACCGACCGTGTTGTACCACAGTTCTTGCCATCGTTGGACCCAGCTGCGGGTCGATTCGCGAGGTCCCTGGACGCATCGTTCCAGGTCCTCGATGGTGGTGGCGCGGATGTATGAACCCTCGAAGTGCCTGACGAAGGCGTCGCGCATCTCTTCCTAGGAGTCGATGCTGTCCGCGGGGAGAGTGTTGATCCACTGCCTGCACGCCCCCTCCATCATCAGGGGGAGGTAGCGGGTGGTGAGTAGATCGGTGTGGCCGGCGATCCCCATTGCCTGGAGGTAAGTGTCCAGCCACACGGAGGGATCGTACGTGGGGTCGTACTTCTCTATTTCCTTCGGTGCTTTGAAGTTCGCCGGGTATCTTTCGCCTCAGATCATTGGTCCGAAGCACCGGGGCCCGAGTCGACTTAGTGACCCCCTCGGCTCGTCGTCACGGCGGTTGGTTAGGGTATGTCGCAGGTCTTCGGGCTAGCGTGCGCGCCAGCTCTGGTTGTTGATGATGTGGGTGCGGGCGTCGACGGGCTGACTGTTGGCGGCGACGAAGTTGGTCGCCGGCCTGGGGTCGTTGGTGGAGAGTGCTGCGTTCGCGGGTCGGTGTTGGAGCTGCAGTGGTTCGGGTGGCGGCCAGTTGAGGGTGTTTGCCGCCAATGGACGGCCGCTTGAGGCCGCTCTGCTGCCTAATGAACACGAGTACATCCGACCCTGTGAGTCGACGCCTGCGTTTTGTTGCTCGACCGCCTTTGCGAGCAAGGCCATGACGTACTGGATCTGTAGGGCGCTGTTGCCGGTGGCCGTTATGTTGTCGGCCGCTGCTTGGCCCGCCACGAGGTTGTCCATCGGGGTGGAGAACAGTGGTAGGCCGTTCGCGTCTCGCTCCCGTGAGGAGACCACGATCCGTGGCTGGTCCCAGGGGGGTGGGCGGTTGGGTGGAGGTGGGGCGCCATTCGCCGTCGACCCTGGTGGGGGCCGGGCGCTTCCTCCTGGTGGCGCGTTCTCGTAGATCGCGCGCTCGGCCACGCGGGCCGGGTCATTCTCGTCGTCGAAGTTCAGGGCGCGCCCCTGGACGGTGGGGTTCAAGTGCGACCTGATTCGTTGCTGGTGGTAGCACGACAGCTCCTGCGCCGTCACCTGCTCGAGGCAAAAAAATTCGCGCTCGGCTTGCTCCTTGCGGACTGCTTTCGCCAACTTCAGTCGGAGTTCCTCGACCTCCGTTGCCATTGCATTGGGAGGGATCGGGATGGAGAAGGGATCCTCCGGTAGGTCAGCGCCAGTCGCCATGTAGGTCGCGGCGTGGCGACCGGTCCTGTCGCGGAGATCCGCGGAGTTTTCCGACCCGGAGTCGAAATCGAAGATCCCAAGGATGGAGGGATCCTCGAAGTCTCCAACATTGGAGACCTGGGTGATGGAGCCCGCGGGCGAAGCCGCGATGATGGATCCGGCGAGTGACGTCGGGGTCGCCGAGTCGGCGTCGTCGTTGAGGGCCGCGTCTTCCGCGGCCACGGTGGTTTTAGCCACATCACTGTGGGTTGAGTCGTACTCGGAGGCGAGGCGGTGGATCGTGCGGACCTGACTCTCGGAGATCCGATCGCGTGGTGGCGACTCGCGGATGCGAGCCGAGTCCTCCGAGACGATGATGTCGGTGAGGCCGACGAAGAGACTGATCGTGCCAACCGGCAGGATCATGCTGTGCGTGACGGGTCGCGCCGCCGGGACGTAGCTGCTCGGCAAGATTTGGAGCATCTCGCCGATTGCTATGATGCGGCCGGTGGCGATCGACTCGTTGATGGGCAGATTGGATCTCGCCGCAGAACACCGACCAGGCCCCACGGTGGGCGCCACTGTCGTGGGAATGACCATGGAAGATGCTGCAATCGGCAGCGAGTAGTAGAACATGGGGCAAGGGCGGCCAACCATCTGCGGTGCGAGATGAGGGCGGAGACACAGGGTTTTACCCAGGTTCGGCCCCCCGGAGGGTAAAGACCTACTCCTGCTAGATTGTATTATGATGAGAGTAGAATGGGGCGAGCTCGGCAGCTAGGCAGCGAGTCGCTTGGGTGGATGATGGAACACATCCTCTACACTCCCTCTAGGGAGGTTTATATAGACTCACCCCCTAGGGTTTACACATCTCAACCGAATAAGTTAAGGTTTCGGCAATCGTTTAACCTAATCCGACTAGGCCTATCTACTCTCCTGGGCCTTCAGCTTCTAGTCGCTTGAATCTACGCCAGCTCTTGATCCAGTCGCCGTCCTGCAAGCCCACTCGCTAGTTCCTGGGCCGGTCGGAAACGCCCTGCTGGGTATACCCCGGTAGGCATATCTCCATCACAAAGTATGAAGCATCACTTGCCTTTTTGGTAGATAATATAAGTTCACTCCTTGATCTTGCAATACTCACACTCTTCAAATCACTACAATTCAATCAAGCAAGCGATATTTCAATCTACCATTCAAGCAAACATCACATAAAATAATAGAAACAAAACAACGCATGCAAGCATGCCAAAGATTGTTTCATTTGGAGAAGTGGTTTCTAATAGGTTATAGACATTCTAAAACACCTATTGGTCATTTTATAAAAGTGGCAAAACCATTTGCAAAATATTTTACCTATAAACTATTTTTTAAATCAAATCAATATTTTATGTGGTTGAAAATGCTTTTAGCAAAGTAGTATTCTTTATAGGGTTCACCAAATACATTATTAAATCATAAAACTTGGTGTTTGGGGTCAGAGAGTTTAAATCAAAACATTTCCCAAAGGTTTTCCTCCAAAAATGTTTTCAACAAATAAACAATATTTTTATTTGACTAGAAATGCTTTTATTCAAAGTTTTATTCTCTTGCTTTACCAAATATATTTTTGAAACCACAAATTGATTTCTATGGTCAGTAGGTTCAAAACAAACCATTTGCCAAATATTTTATCCCCGAAATAATTTTAGAAAGAATTTTATACCCAAAATATGCCTACACAAGTTTCTGCAAAAACAAACAATTTAACAGAAACAATTTACTAAACAAAGTGCATGGTTGGAAAGTACTTGTCTTGCTGATTGCATTGATATAAAATTTGCAAACTTTGGACATGTGGTTTGAAAGTTAGGAAATTTACAAGATTGAACATCTAATAGAACATAATTTCTGTTTTAAATTGACTCTGGCCACGTGGCGTGATTTCACTGGCCGATACCGTTTCGCTCGGATTGGTCGCTGTGAAGCGTTGGATTTAAATTAGATCCAGCGGCACAGAGACACTCGTACCCCTTCGTTTATGTTCTATCGTGTGCATTGGATTTTAATCCTACGGCTGACGATCGAACAACCATTGAGTGGCGGCGCTGGCGGCGGCGACTGGCGGCGCGGGCTCTGCTCGCGGTGGTTCTGGCGAAGCAGGAAGGATAGGGGGAAGAAAAGGTGCTCACAGTGTTCGCAGCATCGTGGTGATGTTCAAGGTGGCCACAGGATGGTCAGGGGCGCACGGGGTTACTGGTGATTCCTCGCCGGAGTTCGTGGAACCATCGGGTGCGGTCAGTCATCGACGAAGGAGACTCTACGGTGCATGAGAGAGCAAGTAAACGGCGTGGTTAGATGCGTAGAAGAGTGGGGAGTATCGGCGCATCAAAGAGAAAAGGAGGCGCGGTCAGAGACTACCTGCAGGGTTTGCCGGAGTTGGAGCAGACGGTGGTGATGCTCGGTGGTCGACGTTGCCGACGCTGTGGAGCACGTGGGGGCGAGTGGAAGGTACTGGGAGGTGCAGGAGATGCCGGCGAGCAAGCTCGTGTGGTCAAGGGGGCGAAGGAGGCTGGCCGGAGTTCTCACCGGAAGATGTTGGAGGCAGCGGCGGTCTAAGCGGAAATCAAGGCAGCCTGGGGGCTCTCGAGGTGTGGCGTCTGGGGGAAATGGAGAGGGGAGGGAGGTGTTTAACAGGGCATGGTCACGGGGGGATTTACTGAGCCATTAATCGTGAATTCACTCGTGAAATCAACGCAGAAAACGTTCGGGACAAACTGGTCGTGGGGAGGACGATGACTGCGTGGCAGTGGGGTCGCGTCGTTAGCGAAGGAGAGAGAGGGAAAGTGGGTCCAAGACATCAGCGACATTGTGGGTTCGTTCGCGGGTAAAATAAAACGCTTCGAGGGACGGGGTGAGTGTGGGCTGCTGGGCTTAGTGGGCTTTGCTGGGCTGGACTGGTTATTCATTTTTCTGTACTGATTGTTTTTTCTTTTTCTATTTTCATTAATCTGTTTTGATTTTGTTTAATCTTTTCAAACATCTATTTGAATTCAAACTTCAACCAGACTTTGGTGTGTATTCAAATATTGATTAATAGTTCATTTTAGAGTCAAATTTAGAATAATTCATTTATTCTTTTTAGGGTCTTTTAATTATTTAAAATAGGCTCTTGCATTTATTTAAATAAGATTTAATAATGTTTTCAAACTCCATTTGAATTATAAATCTTTCCTAATCTTTTCAGTAGGTTTTATTTGTTTATTTGGGTGTCAAATAATTCACCTTGAATTATTTGGAAAGTTTTTAATATGATTTATTAATCATTTAAAATTGGATTTGTCTTTATTCCAATGAAATTAAATATAGTTTTAATTCCATAAATTTTATTTGGAATATTTCTTTGATCTTATTTAAGTTAATTAAATCACTTTTATTCCACTTGGGTAAATTCCAAATTCTATTTTCCCATGATTTATTTAATCATTTCTAATAGGGATTTTATCTTTATTCAAATAGAATAGGATTTGGTTAATGCCCTTTTATTTGATTTGGAAATTCTTTATCCTTTTATTTTATTTGGATTTGGATTATATTTATTCCATTTGCTTATGGATTAGGCCAATATTTAATTTGGTATTTAAATATCTCTCATTTAATATTTCTTTCTTTATCTTATAAAATCCATATCTTTTTATTTATAGATCCAAACTTGGTGATTCCAATTTGTAAAATCTTATTTAATATTTATTTATCCCTTTTAAATGTCTTTAGGATTATTTGCTCACCATTTGGTATGGATTTTAGATAAGTGCTTTATTAGCTTTGGAAATTACTTTTCCTTATCTTATTAAATTCATAAAATTTTATCTATGGCTCCAAATTGATTGAAATCAATTTCTATGGTTTTATAATATTTCCATTTGTCATTCTTGATCATTTTGAAATGTTTGTTTGACAAATTTTTATATGGGTCAAAACCATGGTCTTAGAGATATCTTGGAAATGATATTATTCCATTAGGGTTTTAGGGTTTTGGTTTATTCGCCAAGTGTTTAAATTTCCAGATGCATTTATGAAGATTGCATTTCACTTGATTTGAATTTAGTTGGATTCAAACTTTACTCAAGTTTGTTCAAGATGGGATTTTAAGTTTGCATTTAGAATCAAAAAGTTTCTTTTCACCCTAAATTTCAACAATTATTTATTTTGTTTATTTATTTTTCACATTACAAAATTTGGAAAAATTTGGGATGTGACAGGCTACCGCCCTTAAAATAAATATCGTCCCGAGATTTGTGAAAGATAGGTGTTACAAGTTGGCTCAAAGCAACTAGGGTACTACCACCCTTAAAATATTTTCCAACCAGATTACTTGGCTTGCTTGGGGTCTTGTTGAAATCTCTCTGGGCAAACATCTGCATAGTGTCCTTTGTTTCCACACTTGAAACATGTGACAAGGCTGAGATCCTTCATAGGCTTGATCTTGTGCTTCATCTTTTCTGGACAATTGCTTGCATAATCATGGAGTTATGTATTTTGTGTTAGAGAAATGCCTAGGCCGATAGCCTAAGCCGTGCCTAATCATGGTGGAAACTTGCAGCATCACCATAATGAGCAATCTGTGAAGCATCCTCAATAACAACCTATGCAAATAGCAAATAAAAAGATCGCTGAGATGCTCATTTTCTGCTTGCCTTGTCATTTTGATTATGGTATAGCTCCTGTAACATGTGCAACGGGTAGCCCATTGGCGGTTCTCTATGATACACATGTACTTACTATGGAAAGAACTTACAGGTGACTAAAGTTGAGTAGCATGCCGTGCGGCCCTCGTATTCAAGGGACATGAGATTGCCAACTTATACTTTGTCAAGCATATACTCCATAGGTTGTTCACTTTAACCTTAATCACTTCAAGATGCTTCTTATTGATTCCTTTTTGGGTTCTTTTGGGGAAATTGAGCTTTTTGAAGGAGTTGCTACAGTAGCTTGTGTTTTAAGTGAAAGTTTTGTTGTTCTAATGATAAACCCAAGGGTCTATTATCTTTTGAATACACTAATTTTGCTAATGAAGATTGTGTGAAGTTTTGTATGAAGGAAAAAATTTCAGGTGTAGAGAGAGAATGATGTAATGAGATGAAGAATGGAAAAAAGGTCAAGTTTGGGGATGCCACCCCGGTGTCACCCCAAGAAATATCCAAGAGGTACAAGCGTCAAAGCTTGGGGATGCCCAATGCATCCCCTTCTTCATCAATAAAAAGCTCACTTTATAGACACTTCGTTTTTATTGTTTCATGCACTATTGTGTTGTTCTTGGAGCGTCTTAGTTTTCGTTTTCTTTGCTTAGTTTGCTTTAATAAAGTAGTTTAGACCCCCGCTCTCGCTGTGTTGTTTCAAATAAGTTGATTGGTGTTGGAAAGGAGTAGAAAGTTCTTGCTTGAAAAGTGCAAGAGGAGCTTGCTTTGACTGTGACTTAAACTTTATCATGTCATGATAGGTGTTTTTTTGACCTTATGCTTAGTGATTATTGCTGTAGCATGATTTGTTCCAAACAATTGGGATTGCTTAGTGTGGCTTGAAAGAATTATGCGTTGTTTTAGCATACAAAAGCATAGTATTGTGGTATTCTCCTCTGGTGCTTTGTTTGTGTTGACTTGGCACATGCTCACACCATGTTATTACTATGAACAAGTCATCATAGCCTCTATGATCATTTAGTCCTTGACTTGTAGTACCACTCTATGCTTTGATTAGTAATGTTTTGTCGCTCTACATGATTATGGCCATTATTGCTCTCTTAGTTGGTCGCTCCTAGTATTTTGCTAGCCTCCACTTGTATGAGTAAGCTCTACTCATGCTTCCAACTCCCAAGAAACCAAGTTATTCCAAAGTGTCCACTATAAATTCCTATGCATGATGTGTTACACTATTCCAAGTACATTCTTGTTTTCAGCTATCTTCCAATTAAAAAGTATTTTGTTATGTGAAAACTGAGTGATTAATGCTCTCACGAACTTGATGGCACACTTTATTTTTCTTTCCCCTATTAAACTTGAACCATTGTGTCATCTATGTTGTATATGCTTGCACTTATACGTTGGAATTAGCAGAAACATGCTGTCATGGGGAACGTTTTCAACATTGCACTTGTACTTTGTACATAGTTGATATCATGCTCTTTTGTCTATGGATGTCACCGGTGTGAAAGAAAAAGGGAGCTTGTAAGTCCATGGAGTTATGTATTTTGTGTTAGAGAAATGCCTAGGCCGCTAGCCTAAGCCATGCCTAATCATGGTGGAAACTTGCGGCATCACCATAATGAGCAATCTGTGAAGCATCCTCAATAACAACCTATGCAAATAGCAAATAAAAAGATCGCTGGGATGCTCATTGTCTGCTTGCCTTGTCATTTTGATTATGGTATAGCTCCTGTACCATGTGCAAGGGGTAGCCCATTGGCGGTTCTCTATGATACACATGTACTTACTATGGCAAAAACTTACAGGTGACTAAATTTGAGTAGCATGCCGTGCGGCCCTCGTATTCAAGGGACATGAGATTGCCAACTTATACTTTGTCAAGCATATACTCCATAGGTTGTGCACTTTAACCTTAATCACTTCAAGATGCTTATGATAGGGGAAATGAGGGCTGAAAGCTAACAAGTACCATAATTTTTGGAATCTGTTTTTGAAACTTGAAATCCCTGCTTCCCTTTGAAGGGCCTTTCTTCCACTTTTATATTGAGTCTCCACCTTCTACCTTTAGGCACTAGTTAACAGAGCATAGTTGCCACTCTTAGTTCTATGTGCATTGTCCCAAAACTTATTGATTGATGCATATTTTTGATATTGCTTGTTCTTGTGCTATTTGTATCTAGTCACTCTTATGAACTTTGAAGGTGTCCTATGCATCTATTTTCTACTCCATGTTTTCTATATGTGAAACAAACAAACGTTTTTCAATGCATGCTATTCATGATCTTTGTTTGTAGCCTTTCATGTTGCATGCATAGTTACTTTGTCTTATTGTTAGAACTCCATCTTTCATGCACATGTTTAGAGTTCTTTGATCCCAGCTTTAATGCTTGCAAATGGTTTGATATTGGTTTTGATGGTGCATATCACCTCAAAAATTATTGTTTTTATCACTTACCTACTCGAGGACGAGCAGGAGTTAAGCTTGGGGATGCTTGATACGTCGGAAACGTATCTATAATTTTTGATGTTCCATGCTTGTTTAGTATGTACTTTGCTTTGCTTTGTCCACACTTTGAGGTGCTTTTTATATGTTTTCTAGTACTAACCTATTAACAAGTTGCCACACTGCCAATTGCCTGTTTTCTGTTGTTTTTGGTTCCAAAAAAGCTAGTAAGGAAATTTTCTCGAAATTGTACAGGACAAATGTCAATATTTCAACGAGGAGAACACGGAGTCCATAGGAGAGACGGAGGGGCGCCACAGGGCGGCCGCACCCCAGGCGCGGGCCCACCCTGGGCCGCGCCTGGGCAGGGTGTGGCCCCCCTGGCCGCCCTCCTGCCTCGCCTCTTCGCCTATAAGAACCCCCCGATGCCTAAACCCTAAGCACCCAATCAATATTCCACGAAACCGTCTGTAGCCGCCGCCACCATCGTCCCTAGATCGGGGGATCTGGAGCTCTTCCCAGCACCCTACCGGAGGGGAGATCATCCCGGAGGCCTTCTTCTTCATCATGCCAACCTCCGGTATGAAGCGTGAGTAGTTCCACCTTGGACTACGGGTCCATGTAGTAGCTAGATGGTTATATCTCCTCCTTTGTGCTTTCATGTCTAGATCTTGTGAGCTCTGTTCATGATCAAGATCTCATCTATTTGTAATCATGCATGTTGTGTTTGCGGGGCTCCGATGGATATTGAGATTACTATGTCAGATTGATTAATGGTTTTATCTTATTGATTCTATCATGTCTGTGTTGTTTTTGATCTTGCATGCTCTTCGTTGTTAGTAGCTATCTTGGACAAGTAGTTGCTAGTGACTCCAAGAGGGGGTATTTATGCTCGATAGTGGGTTCATGCCTCTATTTAATCAAGGGAAGTGACAGAAATCTCTAAGGTTGTAGATGTGATGTTGCCACTAGGGAGAAAACTATGGTCTCTTGTTCATGGAACAAGTGGATTGTTTACCTTACACACTTTGCTTAAAGCAGTTGTCTATTGCTTGCAACTTAATACTTGAGGGGGTTCGGATGAATACCCAAAGGTGGATTTCTAGTCATAGATGTAGTTGGATGGCGGTCTATGCATCTTGTTGTATTGCCCAATCGAATCTCATAGGATCTTGCTCGCAACGGTAGCTCGGGTGTCCGGATGCTTTTCTTCCTTCACTTCTTCTTCGTCCTCAACCAAGATCTCCTCCTCCTTCTTGGGGTCTTGAAGATCATCTTCCACGGGCTTCTTTCCTTTGTCGTTGGCGGAAATTATGGTGCCTCTAAACTTGGGAATATTTCCTGATAGAAATAGATCGAAACGAAAACACGATGAGGACACGATATATGAACCTCGGGGGATCTGGGGGGTTATATATTATGAAGTTTTACAAGATAAGGAAGGTACTGTGCCAAACCAGGACGGAGGCGAACTCCGGGGTGGTCCCACCCCCTGGTGGCGCGGCCAGGTAGGGCTCGCTCCACTGGTGGGTGTGGCCCACCCGGGCTCCGTTTCCTCCTCTTTTTCGTCTCATAACCTTCGATATGAAATAAAAACAACAAAAATATAAAGAGAAATTTTTTTTGCGAACCTTCTGTTTTTAGCACTTTTACCTATTCGGACACGGACTGTACATATTCCTTCTCTCCAACACTTGAAAGTTCCTTTCGTACAAAGCCTCACACAATCTTCATTAGCAACATTAGTGTATGCAAAAACAATAAAACTTTGGGTTCACATTTCAACTGAAATCCAACAAAACAAAGGCTACTGTAGAAACTCCTTTTAAAAGCCCAAAAAGAATTTAAAAGTAAGTTGATTTAAGAGGCAAATGCAAATGATGGCAGAAATCTATCAAAACAGACCAGTAGGCAAATATTGATTATTTTAGAAAATCTTCTGTTGCTCAATTCAAAAAGTGCAAAACTAACGAAAGTTGGATAACAAATTGGGGCACAAGCACAGAAAATTGCAACTCCATCCGACGTACTGAGATTTTTCACGAATTTTTACAATGCAGCACAAAAATATGTCCCAGGACAACAACTTTTCACTGCTCCTCTACTTCTCAAAAGAGGTTGATCTTGACACAAAAACTCAAACAAAAAGGATAAGGAGCGGTTATTACCGGGGTAATAACTTCCAAGACTCAAAGAAACAAAAACCAAAAGTAATCTAAAAAGGGTCGTCTCCCAAAATCTCTTTCTTTATAGCCATTAAGATGGGCATGATAATTTCAAAGATGCTCACATTGGAGATATGGTTTTGAAATAAAAGAGAGCACCAAGAAGCAAATATCCAACACATTTGAGTCTAACCCACTTCCTATGCAAGGGAGTCTCATGAGAAAAAAAATTATTGAAACAAAAGGCTACTAACATAGGAAGACAAAACAAGTGCAACTTCAAAGCTTTCAGCATAAAGCGGGGAAACTTAATATTATTGAGATGGATAAAACCATGTTTCCCTCTCTCATAATAACTTTCAGTAGCACTTTGAATAAAGTTGACAATATAACTGTCACAAGAAACAACTTTGTCATCAGAATGAGCATACTTAGAATCATCAAAAAGAGGTATAAGGTCATAAACTGGATCAATAGGAGCAAGTTGTTCAACTCTAAAATCCTCATTAGGCAAATTATTTTCATAAGGAGCTTTAGCAAATTTGGAAAAATTAAACTCATAATATTCTCCCTCAAACTTAGTTAAAACTTTCTTCTTCTTACAATCTATGATAGCTCCACAAGTGTTCAAGAAAGGTCTACCAAAAATGATAGGACAAGTTTTACTAGCAGCTGAACCTAGCACTAGAAAATCAGCAGGATATTGAATCTTACCACAAAGGACTTCCACATCTCTTACAATGCCAATAGGGCAAATGGTTTCCTTATTAGCAAGGTGAATAACCACATCAATTTCCTCAAGTTCACAAAGGACAATTTCATGCATAATTTCCATATAAATCTCATAAGGAATAGCACTAGAACTTGCACCAATATCACACAAACCATAGTAGCAATGATCACCAATTCTGACAGAAAGCACACGGACACTAGCTTTCCTAGATTTACTAGGATGAGAGATAATATTATAAGCATCTTCACAAAAGATAATGTGCCTTCTTCTACATTTTTAGTGACAAGATCTTTCACAATGGCTACTACAGGTTCAATATTTATTTGTTCATCAGGTTCATCAACTTTATTTGTACTTTTGCTAACCACATTATCCATAATAGAGTGTTTCTTTACCTTGGGAGGGAAAGGTATTTTCTCAATATAGGGTTCAGGCAAAATAGGATCAATAGTACAAACCTCAGTGTTTCTAATAGGAACATGATTAACAATATATTTATAAGGTGCACAATACTTGTTCCACTTCCTTTTAGGAATTTCAATATAAGAGGCAAAGGAATTAAAACAACTGGAAATCCTTTGAGAATCAAGACCATACTCAGTACTAATATCATGAAAGTCATCAGTTCCCATAAAAGATTTAATGCATTCATAATCATAATTTATACCTGACTTTCTTCCTTTGTCATTCTCCCATACTTCAGTGTTCTCTGGAATACGGTCTAGAATATCCCATTTAGCTCCTTCCTTCATACGTGTGAATGATCCAGCACAAGAAGCATCTAATAAATCTTTATCATGAAGAGAAAACCTTGCATAAAAGTTATTAGTAATAATATTATTAGGGAGTTCATGAATAGGTCATTTAAGCATTAGTAACTGCAATCTCCCCCAAGCTTGGGCTGTACTCTCTCCATCACGAGGCCAAAAGTTATATATTTGATTCCGATCCTTATGAACCTCACTGGGAGGATAGAATTTAGAATAAAAGAGAGGTACTATTTCCTCTCATTCCATAGATTGTCCATTCTTCAGCAACTTGTACCATTCTTCAGCTTTTCCTTTCAATGATATAGAGAGTAACTTCTTATTGACCTGTTCATTTGTGATACCTACACACTTAAAAAACCCACATAATTCATGGATAAGAATCAAGTGATCACCATGATGGCCAGTTCCATCCCCAAAATAATAATTATCCATAACACGATCAACAATTCTTGTAGGTATCTTAAAAGGATCTATCTCAACTGGTGGTGGTTCATCTACTACCCTCGTAGTGGTAGTAGATTTCCCAAATAGGAAACCAAGTGGGTTATCCATATTGGAAATAAAGTAGCAAACAGAAATAAAAAACAATACTCACAGTAGAAGTTTCCTTTACCAGTTCCACTCTTCAATAGCGCTTCACTCCCCGGCAACGGCGCCAGAAAATAGTCTTGATGACCCACAAGTATAGGGGGTGTATCGTAGTACTTTTGATAAATAGGAGTGTCGATCCCAACGAGGAGC
The DNA here is from genome assembly GCA_916181665.1 of Avena sativa. Taxonomy (NCBI): domain Eukaryota; kingdom Viridiplantae; phylum Streptophyta; class Magnoliopsida; order Poales; family Poaceae; genus Avena; species Avena sativa. Next base: position 366,390,414 of record OV702295.1, read on the forward strand.
ACAAGGTGTTGACTAGTGGTTTGGAGCAGGAAATCTCTGTAAATACTTAGCAAACGGATTTTTAGAGGTTTTTGATAAAGCAAAGAAATAAAGCGCAAGTGAATAAAGACAACAAGTAATTGCAGCAAGTGTCCCAGTCCTTTCTTAGCAAAGGACAAGCTAGTTGTAATACTTATGAAGACCAAACGTTCTCGAGGACACATGGGAATACTATCAAGTGCTTTCGTTTCATATAGTTGATTAATCTTTTTTGGTTTGATAAGTGTTGTGTGGGTGAACCTGTGCTAATGTAATTACCTTACTAGGACTAATACATACTTGTGATTAAACCCCTTGCAAGCATACGCAACTACAAGAAAGTAATTAAGATAAAAACCTAACCACAGCCTTAAACTCTAAGATCCTACACTCCCTTGTGCAAAGGTTTCCTAATGGGGTTCAGGTTTCTGTCACTCTGGCAACCCCCATAATTAGTAGCCAAATACACAATGCATTCCCCTAGGCCCATAAATGGTGAAGTATCATGTAGTAGACGTTCACATGACACCACTGGAAGAATAACACCACAACTTAAATATTAAACCATTGAATAATACCTCAACACAATTCCACTACTAACAACATGACTCCTCCCATGTCCTCAAGAAATAAACAACTACTCACGAGACATCATATGGATCAAGATCAGAGATGATATGATGATGGATAACAATCTGAACATAAACAATAATTCAATGGTTCCACTCACAAGCATCAACTACAAAAGTAATCAACACCGAGAAAGTTTCCCCTAAGAACTATGCAAGATTCAACACAATTGTTACAGCGGGATGGAGTGGTGATGATGGTGCTGGTGGAGATGGTAGTGTGGATGATCCCGATGAAGTCTAGCTTGATGACGGTGTTGATGGCGACGATATACCCTCTTCGGGAAGGAATTTCCCCGGCAGAAATCTGTCTACCAGAGAGCTTTTTCTCTCTGTGTAGTTTCCGCCCCGCACAGGCGGCGGAATATTTCTGTGGTCGCTCCCCGAACTTTAGGGTTTTAGGAGGAAGATATAGGCGTGAGGGTGGAGCAGGAGGTGGGCCAGGGTGGCCACACCCCCTGGTGGCGCGGCTTAAGGTGGCCCGCGCATGGGGGTGTGGGCCCCGTGTGGCCCATCTTAGCCTCCCCTTCTGGCTTCCTTCGTCTTCAGGAAAAATATGATTTTCCATATATTTTCTGGTATTTTTCTGATCTTCACGAAAATTGCATCTAGACACCGCTTTTCCATCAGAAACCTGACTCCGGCAGTTCATCCTCCAAGAATCATCCAACATGAAAAAATAGATTAAATAACATAAGTATCCCCTCTTAATATGAAATATATCAATGAATAATAGGAAATTATGATATAGAATAGTGATGCAAAATGGACGTATCAATTATGTTCCTACAAAAGCTTGCTATAAGTCCTAATGCTAGTGCTATGAATATGGATTTCACAAAACACATTACAAATGCTCTCATTAAAATTAAAGAAGAAGAATTTAAACATAAAGCTTCTATTCCTAGGAAATTAGAAGACGGTTGGGAACCCATTAATATGTAAGTGAATGATTTTGATCTCAAAGCTTTATGTGACCTTGGTTCTAGTGTCTCTATTATGCCTAGAAAGATTTATGAAATGCTTGATTTGCCACCTTTGGAAGATTGCTATTTAGATGGCCCACTTGATGATAATGCTAAAAAAGAAACTTATGGGGAGTATAATGATGTTCTTATTATGGTTAATAATTCCCATGTCCCTGGTGATTTCTATGTTTTGGATGTTGAATGCAATGCTTCTTGTCCTATTACTTTGGGAAGACCTTTTCCTAGAACTGTTGGTGCAATTATTGATATGAAGGAAGGAACCATTAAATATCAATTCCCATTCAATAAAGGTATAGAACACTTCCCTATAAGGATAGAGAAGATACCTTTTTATCCTCCTATTAAAGCAAAATTTCATGTTAATGCTTCTTCATTTGAAAATACTTGATTCTTGCTTCCTGTGCCTAACTTAAAGGCGTTAAAGAAAAGTAATTCTTAGGAGATAACCCAATAGTTTATTGAGTCTTGGAAGTCATTACTTCTATAATAACCTCTCCTTATACCTTTTGTGTGCTTTTTGTGCCAAGACTAACCTCTAATGAGAGAGAAGTAAGATTTGGGGAAGTTGCTGTCCCGAAACAGATTTTTGTGCTTCACTGTAAAATTCTTGAAAGCTCTCATTATGTCGGGTTGAGCTGTAATTTTTTGAGCTTATGACCTAGGTTGCTATCTAACTTTCGTTAGTTCAACACTTTTCAAGTTGAGCAACAGAAGGTCTTCTAAAAAAATCGGTTTTTACCTGCTGGTCTGTTTTGACAGATTTCCGCCATTATTTTCATTTGCTTTCTTAATTGGTTTATTTTTGAGTTCTCGTTGTTCACTTGATCTTTTAAAAGGAATTGATACAGTTGCTGTTGTTCTATTGAAAGTTTTCCCTGTGTTTAAACTAAACCCAAATGCCTATTATCTTGAATACACTAATGTTGCTAATGAAGATTGTGTGAAGGTTTGTATGAAGGAAATTTTCAAGTGTAGGGGAAGAATGATGTAATGAGATGAAGAATGGATAAAATCTCAAGCTTGGGGATGCCACCCCGTTTCACCCCAAGAAATATTCAAGAGGTACAAGCTTCAAAGCTTGGGGATGCCCAAGGCATCCCCTTCTTCATCAATAAAAATCCCATGTCTCTTTCTAGACACTTTGTTTTATTGTTTCATGCATTGTTGTATTGTTCTTGGAGCGTAATAGTTTTCGTTTTTGGTTTTCGTTTGTCTAGTTTGCTTGAATAAAGTAGTTGGACCTCCTATTTTGCATTGTTGTTTCAAATAAGTTGATTAGTGTTGGAAAAGAGTTTAAAGCTTCATGCTTATAGTGGTACAAAGGGAGATTGTTTTGACTATGGCTTAGACTTTATCATGTCATGCTAGATGTTGCTTTGACCTTATGCTTAGTGATTATTGCCGTATCATGACTTGTCCCAAATAATTGAGATTGCTTAATGTGCCTTGAAAGAATCATGCGTTGTTTTAGCATACAGAAGCATAATATTGTGGTATTCTCCTTTGATGCTTTGTTTGGGTTGACTTGGCACATGGTCACACCATGTTATGACTATGAACCAGTCACCTTAGCCTCTATGATCATTTAGTTTTTGACTTGTGATACCACTTTATGCTTCAATTGATAATGTTTTGTCGCTCTACATGATTATGGCCATTATTGCTCTCTTAGTTGGTCGCTCCCAGTGTTTTGCTAGCCTCCACTTGTACTGAGTAAGTTCTACTCATACATACAACTCCCAAGAAACCAAGTTATTGCAAAGTGTCCACTATAAATTCCTATGCATGGTGTGTTACACCATTCCAAGTATATTCATGTTTTTATCTATCTTCCAAATTAAACTTGTTATGAGAAAATTTGTGATTAAAGCTCTCACAAACTTGATGGCACACTTTAATTTCTTGCACCTAATAAGCCTGAACCATTGTGTCATCTATGTTCTATATGCTTGCACTTATAAGTTGGGAATTAGCAGAACCATGCTGTCATGGGGAACACTTTCAACACTTGTACATATTACCCAGTTGATATTATGATCTTTTGTTTGCGGATGTCGGCGGTGCGAAATAAAAGGGGGGCTTGTAAGCTCATGGAGTTTGTATATGTGTTAGAGAAATGCCTGGGCGGCTAGCCTAAGCCATGCCTAATCATGGTGGAAACTTGGAGCATAACCATAGTGAGAAATTTGTGAAGCATCCTCAATAAAAACCTATGCAAATAGAAAATAAAAATATTGTTGGGATGCTCACTGTCTATTGCCTTGTCATTTTGATATGGGATATCTCCTGTGTCATGGGGCAAGGTGTACCCCATTGGCGGTTCTCTATGATACACATATACTTACAATGACAAGAACTTACCGATGACTAAACTTGAGTAGCACGTGGAACGGCCCTCGTACTCAAGGGACATGAGATTGCCAACTTGTGATTGTCAAACATATACTCCATATTTGTTTCACTTTAACCTTAACAACTTCAAGATGCTTATGATAGGGGCAATGAGACCTGAATGCTAATAAGTACCATAATTTTTGGAAGCTCTTTATGAAACTTGAAATCCCTGCTTCCCTTTGTGAAGGGCCTTTCTTCCCACTTTTTTATATTGAGTCTCCACCTTCTATCTTTATGCACCAATTAAGAGAGCATAGTTGTCATTCTGAGTTCTATGTGCATTGTCCCAAAACTTATTGATTGATTCATAATGTTGATATTGCTTGTTCTTGAACTATTTGTATCTAGTCACCCTTATGAACTTTGAAGGTGTCCTATGCATTTATGTTTTGCTACTCCATGAGGGACAAGCTAAATACCACACATGCTATGTTTTCTGTATGTGAAACAAACAAACGTCTTTCAATGCATTGTTATTCATGATCATTTGTTTGTACCTTGCATGTTACCAAATAGTTACTATGTCTTATTGTTAAAACTACATCTTTCATGCTCATGTTTAGAGTACTTTGATCCCAACCTTCAATGCTTTACAAATGGTTTAATCAATATTGTAATGGTGCATGTCACCTCAAAAATAATTATTTTATCACCTACCTACTCGAGGACGAGCAGGAGTTAAGCTTGGGGATGCTTGATACGTTGTAAAGTATCTATAATTTTTGATGCTCCACGATTGTTTAGTATCAACTTTTCTATGTTTTGTCTACACTTTGAGGTATTTTTATACATTTTCTGGGACTAACCTATTAACAAGATGCCACAGTGCCAGTTGCCTGTTTTCTACTGTTTTTGGTTTCAGAAAAGCTAGTAAGGAAATATTCTCGGAATTGGATAGTACAAAAGCCAAAGTAAATATTTTACCAGAAGGAACATGGAGTACGGAGGGCAAACAAAGTTGGGCCACGAGGCGACTACACCTGGTGGCGGCGCGGCCAGGGGGCGCGCCAGCCCTAGGTGTGGCCCCCTCAGGCGGCCCCCTACCTTGCCCCTTCGCCTATAAAAGCCCCCCGATGCAGAAACCCTAAGTACCTGATCAAATCTCCACGAAACAGTCCGTAGCCACCGCCACCATCATCCCTAGATCGGGGGGATCTGAAGCTCTTCCCGGCACCCTGCCAGAGGGGAGAGATCATCCCAGAGGCCTTCATCACCATGCCAGCCTCCGGTATGATGCGTGAGTAGTTCACTCTTGGACTATGGGTCCATACAATAGCTAGATGGTTGTTTCTCCTCCTTTGTGCTATCATGATTAGATCTTGTGAGCTTCGTTCATGATCCAGATCATCTATTTGTAATCATACATGTTCTGTTTGCAGGGATCCGATGGATATTGAGATACTATGTCAGATTGATTATTGATTCTATCATGTCTGTGTTATTTGTGATCTTGCATGCTCTCCGTTGCTAGTAGCTATCTTGGCCAAGTAGATGCTTGTGACTCCAAGAGGGAGTATTTATGCTCGATAGTGGGTTCATGCCTCTAGTAATCTAGGGAAGTGACACAAATCTCTAAGGTTGTAGATGTGTTGTTGCTACTAGGGAGAAAACAACAATCTTTTGTTCATGGAACAATTGTATTGTTTACTTTACACACATTGCTTAATGCAACTATCCGTTGCTTGCAACTTAATACTGGAGGGGGTTCGGATGATAACCTGAAGGTGGATTATTAGTCATAGATGCAGTTGGATTACGGTCTATGTATATTGTTGTAAGGCCCAATAAAATCTCATAGGAGTAATGATGTCTAGTATTTGCATTGTTATGCTTCCTCAATCGGTCAATTGCCCCGCTGTAATTTGTTCACCCAGCATGTTATCTATCTTAAGGAAAACACCTCTAGTGAACTTTGTAACCCGGTCCAATCTTTATCATTGATACATCATCTACTGTTACCGTTTACTTTCTACAAGAAACCACTATCTTCCATGTTATACGTTTAATCCTTTGTTTTCAGCAAACTGGTGAGATTGACAACCTCACTATAAGTTGGGGCAAAGTCTTGAGTTTGTTTTGTGCAGGTTCCAAGTTGTTAGCAACACCTTGGAGTTATTTCCTTACTCCTACTGGTTCGATAACCTTGGTTTCATAACTGAGGGGAAACTTACTGTTGTGCTCATTATACCTTACTTTTGGGGTTTCCCAACGAAGCTCTACAGTGATCTGAGCCATCACTCCCTTTCTTTTAGGTTCTTCATATTCTTGATTAATCTCGGCATCCACCTTGGGTGTGGAGTCAAGATTATCATCCATTTCAGATTTCTCTATGTCATAGAGGATATTATTATTGACTAAGCTTCTTGCTAAATCATCATCAGGAGTCTTAATAACTACCGAGGCCAAATTGACGATATTACCTTCTTCCTCACGTTCATACTCATCATCATCTAGTGCTTCAATGGCTGGCTTATGGTCAAATTTGGAGAAATGAAAATCCATTTTCTCTTCTCCAAATTTGAGAGACAGTTTGTCTCTTACAATCTATATTTGCTCTTTCATTATTCAGATAGGTTCTTCCAAAAATGATGGGGAAATAAATATCAGTAGGCATATCAATTAGCATGAAATCAATGGGATATTTGTATGGTCCAACATGAATTGGAACATCTCTAATTATTCCTATAGGGACTCTAAGTGTTTTATCTACAAGCATTATAGTCATATCTATATCCTCTAGTTCAGCAGGTGCTAATTCATTTTGAATTTTTAAATAAAAGTTAAAAGGAATCACGTTCACAGCCGTCCCTATGTCATAGAGGCCATAGTAGGAAGTTCCTCTGAAGTTACAAGGGAGAATTGTCTTACCAACTTCTTTAGATTTTACCTTACCTTCAACAAACTGTGAAGCTTAAGTATATATCTCAGTCACGTTGCAATGAGCAAACATGGTTAAGATGTCTTCCTACGTTGGTACCCATGTCTCATGTATACTTCTTTAGTTTTCCTTACATGTGCTTCTTCTTCTAGAGACTTTAGGAATAGCTCTTCTTCTTTTTTATCCTCTAGCTGCTGAGCCATCGTATGTTTCCTTGTCGTCCTTGGGAAAGGAAGGGGTTCAACATATGGGGATACCTAATGGTTCAATTGGAGCTGTAATTAAGGAAGGGGTTCAACATATGGGGATACCTAATGGTTCAATTGGAGCTGTAATTATTGGATCATCTTCTATAGCTGGCTCGAGTGGCGGAGTGTAATGGAGCTAGTCCTTCTTAGGAGCCTCAATATGTTCTATAAAAGACTAAAGAATTTGTAAAACAATATCATCATCAAGTTGAAGTTCATCAGAAGTTTCTTTCACTTTACCAGATTCTTTATAAGCATTGAGACAATCATATTCAATTTCTATACCTCCTTCGCCGCCTAAATCAAATCCCCATGTTTCTCTATTACGGAGAATATGTTCTAAAAGTTCCCAAGCTTAAGCTATAGTTAACTCCATAAAGGAGCCTCCGAACTTGGTGTCTAGCTCATGTTAAATTTCTTGATTAAGTCCTCCATAAAATATGTATAAAACGTAGCATTCCGGTAAATCATGATGGGGACATTTATGAAGTAGAGTCTCATACCTTTTGAAGTCCCTTACCAAGCCTTCACCTGGGCGGTTCTTGAAGTTTGTAATTACGCTTCTTACTTCAGCAGTCTTTACCTTGGGAAAGAATCGAATCACAAATTCTCCTTTAAGTTTCTCCCAGGTATCAAATTTTCTCTGCAGGGCAAATTATATACCAAGCTAAAGCAGTATTGGTTAAAGATTGGCTAAGCAGTTTAAGTTTTAGTTCATCATTAGAATAGCCTCTTAGTTTAAGTGTCCAACATAGCTCGGTAAAATGCATTAAGTGAGTGTAAGGATCCTCATCTGGATCATCTCCTGCAAAAGTCTTTTCTTTAATGATAGCGATAAAGCAAGGATTAACCTTGTATTCTGGTTCACTCCCACTCGAGAATTCTTTGACAAGTCCTCTATTGAACTTCCCGGGGTATTTAATTGCATCGATCTGATTCATCAGTCCGAGTGCAGTCATGGTGCTTTGTAAGGGTCCCAACCTTTAATAAGGTAGAGTCCTCTGTGTTTACAATGCTAATCTCTGGATCAATAGCTAGCATCCACAGTTAAGATGTAATATCAAGAAACAAAGGTCATAATACAACTTTATAACCAGGAATAACATAATTTTATTACATCTTACATAGCTCATTTGGCTATTACATTACATTGCAGCAGAATATCTATAAGCATGGGGTCCTTCATCTTCAAAGTGCCACAGGCAGACATGTTGGTTGTAGACTTTGTAATCCTAATCAACACACTTCACTAAATCAATCAAACCTGCAACATATAAGTTATAGCCACAAGTGTCAATACATTTGAATTGTATTGGCAAGTGATACTATGGTAGTATAGTGGAGTCTATCATCTATATGCATTTGGCTAAGTGGAGTTGAGGCTTTCATTGCTCAAAATATATTTTTCCTTATCATTTGAAAACACTAAGTTTTTGTTTGACAAAATCATTTCTCCCAATCAAAGATTGAAGATCCTTTAACCCTGGTTCAACCACAAGTTTTTAACTTAGAAATTTGGATGATGAGATTCTTGATTGCTTCCATGTCTTGATGCTCAAATTGTCCTTTACCAGGGACATGGCTAAGTACTTAGATTTTTACACTCTGCAGAGGTGGTGCACTTTCCCCACAAGACTTGGTTTCACCAAGACAAGATCTTTCAAAAGCCTTCCCTTAGACCAAAATGGACGCGTTCCAACCTATCAAACTCTACCACCAACAGTCCATATGGCTAAGTTCTTGCAACCTATATGATCCAGGCAGAGCCCATAATGCCAAGTGGCTGCACTTGAAGCTTCTCAACATTTGACATCTCAAATCTCTTTGTTCCTGGGTGGCCATCCACAAGTGAGATACACAAGGTCAACCATAAACATGGGCCTTGTGAACCACTCAACCAAAAACCACCATTCAAGTCCCATTCCACCCAGGTGATTCATTAACTTAGTTGTTTTATTAAACAAAAACACAAGCCCTCAGACTTAGAAATTTTTCATAGTATGGATATATATTCCACCCTTGTTTTCTATTAGCTAAGCTAAGCTTGATAGTAGTAGGAATCTTAAATTAGGAAAATTTCTACTAAGGCTTCATCTACTAGGTTTTCCTATAGCAAGGTTTATACTTAGCAAAAATTCCATGCAAGTTTTACTTAGAAAAAAATCACTAATGCATAGTGAAAGTAATGGGACAAAAAGTATGAAGCATCACTTGCCTTTTTGGTAGAGTATAAGTTCACTCCTTGTCCTTGCTACAATCACACTCTTCAAGTCACTACAATTCAATCAAGCAAGGCACAAGTTCAATCTACCAATCAAGCAAAACATCACATAAAATAATGAGATCTAAGTCATGCATGCAAGCATGCAAAGGATAGTTTTATTTGCAAAGATGGTTTCTACTAGGCTCTAAACTTTGTAAGGTTCAAAGTGGTCATTTTCTAAAGTGGCAAAGTCATTTGCAAAAGGGTTTTATCCATAAACCATTTTCAATTCCAAACATTATTTTATGTGGTGGAAAATGTTTTTATCCAAACAAAAACTTTATGTTGTTCACCAAATAAGTTGTTAATTCTCAAAACTTGGTGTTTAGGGTTAGTAGGTTTGATTCAAATCATTTTCCCAAAGTTTTTTACTCCAAAAACATTTTCATAACAAAACCAATATTTTTATTTGGCTAGAAATGGGCTAAACCAATTAATCCATCCTAAATTTCACCAAATTCATTTTTAAATTCACAAGTTGGTTCCTAGGGTTAGTAGGTTCACCACAAACCAATTTTCAAAGATTTCATCCTTAAAATCATTTTGGAATAATTTTTCTAACCTAAACAAGCATACAAATGTTTCTGCAGAAACAAACATTTTACCAGAGGCTTTTTACTAAACAAATTGCATGGTTGGCTAGGGATTGTTCCACTGATTCCAATGACATAAAGTTTGAAAATTTTGGACGTGTGGATCAAAAGTTACAAGGGTTTCAAATTTGCATCTAAATCTGTTTTTAAATTCTGTTTCAAACAAAGACTGGCCACGCGTCGCGTTTTGATTGGGCGGTACCGGTTCGCACGGATCGACTGATGCAGACCGTAGGATATAACTTAGATCGAGCGGCGCAGAGGCACACGATACCCCTTCGTCTATGTTCTATCACAGCCACACGATATTGATCTAACAGATATAATCAACCGGCCACTAACTGGCGGCGCTGCGCGGCGGCAGACGGCAGCGACGGTCGGACGATGGGCTAGCGGCGGTTCTAGGAAGCAAGGAGGAAAGGGGAGGTGCTCACCGGGTTCAGGAGGTCACGGTGATGCTCGAGGTGGTGTCGGTCTGGCGAGGGGCGCACTGTCGTGGAAGTAATCGCTCGCCGGAGTGGGGAACGGCGTCGGGCGGCTCTGGTCGTGGTCGGAGGCGACGCTGTGGTTCACCCCGAAGCAAAACAAGGACACAGTTAGTTGCACAGGATCAAGGCGAAGCTGCGAGCGTGAAGGAGAGGATGCGGGGTGGTCAGTTCTTACCAGGGGACTTCACCGGAGTAAGACGCAGACGCGGCAGCGCTCAGTGGTTGTCGGAGTCGAGGTTCTGGGGCGCCCGCGGTTGAATGGGAGGTACATGGAGAAGCGCCTAGGTCTAGGGAATGTAATCGTGTGCTTGGGAAGGCAAAGGGTGGCGAGGTTGGGCCGGAATTGGCTAGAGAGGTTCGCCGGAGCAGTGGCGGTGTTGTTTCGATTCAGGGCAGCCTGGTGGCGTTCAGGGCGTGGAGTATGAGGGGAAAGGAAGACGAGGGCGAGGCGTTTAAGCGAGTGTGGTCAGGGGGCGTTGATCACGCGGCATTGAAGCGAATTGACGACGCGAATCAATCGGCAGTAAATGGCCAGGGCGACGGGGTCGTGCTTGAAGACGATGAATAGGAGGGGTGGGGTCGGTTGGTCAGCGAGAGAGAGGAGAGGGGAGTTGGGTCCACCTGTCATTGGCTCTGCGGGTCGTCTGGTGAGTCAGAGAAAAACGCTTCGGGGGAGAGAGGGAAATGGGCTGCTGGGCTGGGATGGGCTTAGCTGGGCTGGGTTGTCTTTGCTCCTCTTTTTTTCTGTTCTGAATCTTCTTCTTTTTCTCTTTTGATTTTCTGTTTTGAAATTCAAACAACCAAATCAAAACAGACTTTCACCAAACATTTCAATTGAATTTGGTTCTGTTTATCAACATAAACCAATTCCCAAAATATAATAATATTTTTTATTCTTTTTAGGATCTATTTAATAATTAAATAAAATAGATCTTAATTATTAATTCAAATAAAATCTCCATTTGAAATCTAAATATTATCAAAACCAAAACAGTAGGTTTTATTTGGAAATATAAAATACTTGGAAAACTTTTTTAAAATAAAATAACAATTTTATTTTAGGTTCCATTAATAATTAAATAAAATGGACCTTAGTTATTAAATCAAATAGGGTTTGTTTTATTTATTTTAAAACTCTATTTGAAATCCAAAATAGTACCAAAACCATTCAGTAGGTTTTATTTGAAAATAATAAACACTTGGAAAACTTATTTAAAATAAATAAATAAGTTTCAGTGGTTGTTTAAAATGGGAAAAGCCTTTACTTAAATAAAATTGGATATTAAATCCTTATTCTTTTATTTAAATAAACCTTTGCTATTTTTATCAAAACAAAACATTTTATTTCAAAAACTTGGCCAAGGTTTAATTTGGCTCTACAAAATAATCCTTATTTATAAATCTACCTTTTCTTTTGAAAACCACATCTTTTATTAAAAGATCCAAAAATAATAATTTCAAATATTTTTAACTTTATTGTTTATTTATCTTTTTAAATACCTTTAGGATTTTATTTGATCCAAATAGGTTTTGAAAGTTTCCTAAATGGATTCAAAAAGTTTCTTCTCACCCTGAAAATCAACAAAGTTTTATTTTATTCATTTATTTTTCACATTACAAGATTTGGAAAATCTTGGGATGTGACAGGCTACCACCCTTAAAATAAATCTCGTCCCGAGATTTGGGAAGGCTAGGGTTACAAGTTGGCTCAAAAGCATCTAGGGTACTACCACCCTTAAAATTTTCCAACTAGATTACATCTTGGCTTGCTTGGGATCTTGAGGTAACTTTCCTGGACAGATGTTTGCATAGTGGCCTAGTTCCTTGAATTTGAAACACATCACTTGGCTGATATCTCTCTTTTCCTTTGATATCATTGCCTCTTGTTTGTTTCTTTGTTTCTTCTTCTTTTCTGGGCATTCATTGGCATAGTGTCCCATCTCTTTGCAAGTGTAACATTGTTCTTGAGTAATATCCTTCTTGCTAGGGTTTGGGCATTTCTTCTTTTTCTTGGGTTTCTCCAAAGCTAGGAGTCTTTCTAGTTCATGTTCTTCATCCCTCACCTCAAATGTGGGAAATCTTTCTCTCTTCTTGGGGCATTGATCTTCATGCTCCTTGGATGCATGATCCTTGTCTCTACAAATATTGCTAGCTTGGGTTCCTTCTTGAATAGCATCTTTGTCATCTTTGTTGTCATTAGCTCTTTGGGAAAAGTTTTCTCTCATGTTGATCATTTGAGTAATCAATCCTTGCAGCAATTGGGATTGAAGTTTCAAAATCCTTTGTATGGCTGGGTCTAGTCCATTGTTGTTGGCTAAAAGCTGAGTTGTCTCTTGGTTCAACTGGTTTTGGGTTGCTATGAGTTCTCTCATGTTGTCCTCTTGGTTGTTGTTGGTGTCACCATCCTTGATGTTGGAGTCTCTTGGAGTAGTCATCTGTTTGGGTTGGATTGGGATTAGAATAGGCAAAATATTTCTAAGGAAATAGTTCTAATCACTCACTTCACAATTCATACAAACAAGGTGCAATCAATCACAAACAACTTTTCACTCAAACAACAAAGTTCAAGCACATTTTTAGGCAACAAAATATTTTGTTACACTACATAAGTTGGTGTGTTTGACTTAACTAAATATGGTAGTCCATCTATAGGGTTTACTTGTGATCTTTCCATCTTTCTTGGTTGATTCCTTCTTGCACGAGGTCATGGTTTCCTTGAGGAAAACTCTTGGTTACCATACCTCAAGTGGAGTGAACTCCTTCTAATTTTGCATTTCCTTAGTCTCCATATCTTGAGCAAGATTTCCTTGTCTCACTTGTAGTCCTTAGTGGTATCCAAGTTGGAAGTCCTTGGTGAATATGCTGAAGATGTTGAAGTCATTAGAGTTGAAGAAGTTGAAGTCATTAGAGTTGAAGAAGTCCTTTGCACATGGTGAAGTCTTTGGCCATGGGGTAGGTTTTTCCATCAAGTTGAAGTAGAAGAGATGTAGAATCAAAAACCAAAATGGTTGAGGAAAGGGTTTACAAGATTGTTTGTAAATAAGTTTTGGAACAAATACAACTCCTATTTTTGCTAAGGGGTTTTGTCCAATCCTAGGTTTACAAATCCTACAGGCAACACAATGCTCTGATACCATCTGTAAGGGTCCCAACCTTTAATAAGGTAGAGTCCCCTGTGTTTACAATGCTAATCCCTGGATCAATAGCTAGCATCCACAGTTAAGATGTAATATCAAGAAACAAAGGTCATAATACAACTTTATAACCAGGAATAACATAATTTTATTACATCTTACATAGCTCATTTGGCTATTACATTACATTGCAGCAGAATATCTATAAGCATGGGGTCCTTCATCTTCAAAGTGCCACAGGCAGACATGTTGGTTGTAGACTTTGTAATCCTAATCAACACACTTCACTAAATCAATCAAACCTGCAACATATAAGTTACAGCCACCAGGGTCAATACATTTGAATTGTATTGGCAAGTGATACTATGGTAGTATAGTGGAGTCTATCATCTATATGCATTTGGCTAAGTGGAGTTGAGGCTTGCATTGCTCAAAATATATTTTTCCTTATCATTTGAAAACACTAAGTTTTTGTTTGACAAAATCATTTCTCCCAATCAAAGATTGAAGATCCTTTAACCCTGGTTCAACCACAAGTTTTTAACTTAGAAATTTGGATGATGAGATTCTTGATTTCTTCCATGTCTTGATGCTCAAATTGTCCTTTACCAGGGACATGGCTAAGTACTTAGATTTTTACACTCTGCAGAGGTGGTGCACTTTCCCCACAAGACTTGGTTTCACCAAGACAAGATCTTTCAGAAGCCTTCCCTTAGACCAAAATGGACGCGTTCCAACCTATCAAACTCTACCACCAACTGTCCATATGGCTAAGTTCTTGCAACCTATATGATCCAGGCAGAGCCCATAATGCCAAGTGGCTGCACTTGAAGCTTCTCAACATTTGACATCTCAAATCTCTTTGTTCCTGGGTGGCCATCCACAAGTGAGATACACAAGGTCAACCATAAACATGGGCCTTGTGAACCACTCAACCAAAAACCACCATTCAAGTCCCATTCCACCCAGGTGATTCATTAACTTAGTTGTTTTATTAAACAAAAACACAAGTCCTCAGACTTAGAAATTTTTCATAGTATGGATATATATTCCACCCTTGTTTTCTATTAGCTAAGCTAAGCTTGATAGTAGTAGGAATCTTAACTTAGGAAAATTTCTACTAAGGCTTCATCTACTAGGTTTTCCTATAGCAAGGTTTATACTTAGCAAAAATTCCATGCAAGTTTTACTTAGAAAAAAATCACTAATGCATAGTGAAAGTAATGGGACAAAAAGTATGAAGAATCACTTGCCTTTTTGGTAGAGTATAAGTTCACTCCTTGTCCTTGCTACAATCACACTCTTCAAGTCACTACAATTCAATCAAGCAAGGCACAAGTTCAATCTACCAATCAAGCAAAACATCACATAAAATAATGAGATTTAAGTCATGCATGCAAGCATGCAAAGGATAGTTTTATTTGCAAATATGGTTTCTACTAGGCTATAAACTTTGTAAGGTTCAAAGTGGTCATTTTCCAAAGTGGCAAAGTCATTTGCAAAAGGGTTTTATCCATAAACCATTTTCAATTCCAAACATTATTTTATGTGGTGGAAAATGTTTTTATCCAAACAAAAACTTTATGTTGTTCACCAAATAAGTTGTTAATTCTCAAAACTTGGTGTTTAGGGTCAGTAGGTTTGATTCAAATCATTTTCCCAAAGTTTTTTACTCCAAAAACATTTTCATAACAAAACCAATATTTTTATTTGGCTAGAAATGGGCTAAACCAATTAATCCATCCTAAATTTCACCAAATTCATTTTTAAATTCACAAGTTGGTTCCTAGGGTCAATAGGTTCACCACAAACCAATTTGCAAAGATTTCATCCTTAAAATCATTTTGGAATAATTTTTCTAACCTAAACAAGCATACAAATGTTTCTGCAAAAACAAACATTTTACCAGAGGATTTTTACTAAACAAATTGCATGGTTGGCTAGGGCTTGTTCCACTGATTCCAATGATATAAAGTTTGCAAATTTTGGACGTGTGGATCAAAAGTTACAAGGGTTTCAAATTTGCATCTAAATCTGTTTTCAAATTCTGTTTTAAACAAAGACTGGCCACGCGTCGCGTTTTGATTGGGCGGTACCGGTTCGCACGGATCGACTGATGCAGACCGTAGGATCTAACTTAGATCGAGCGGCGCAGAGGCACACGATACCCCTTCGTCTATGTTCTATCACAGCCACACGATATTGATCTAACAGATATAATCAACAGGCCACTAACTGGCGGCGCTGCGCGGCGGCAGACGGCAGCGACGGTCGGACGATGGGCTAGCGGCGGTTCTAGGAAGCAAGGAGGAAAGGGAAGGTGCTCACCGGGTTCAGGAGGTCCCGGTGATGCTCGAGGTGGTGTCGGTCTAGCGAGGGGCGCACTGTCGTGGAAGTAATCGCTCGCCGGAGTGGGGAACGGCGTCGGGCGGCTCTGGTCGTGGTCGGAGGCGATGCTGTGGTTCACCCCGAAGCAAAACGAGGACACGGTTAGTTGCGCAGGATCAAGGCGAAGCTGCGAGCGTGAAGGAGAGGATGCGGGGTGGTCAGTTCTTACCAGGGGACTTCACCGAAGTAAGACGCAGACGCGGCGGCGCTCAGTGGTTGTCGGAGTCGAGGTTCTGGGGCGCCCGCGGTTGAATGGGAGGTACAGGGAGAAGCGCCTAGGTCTAGGGAATGTAATCGTGTGCTTGGGAAGGCAAAGGGTGGCGAGGTTGGGCCAGAATTGGCTGGAGAGGTTCGCCAGAGCAGTGGCGGTGTTGTTTCAATTCAGGGCAGCCTGGTGGCGTTCAGGGCGTGGAGTCTGAGGGGAAAGGAAGAGGAGGGCGAGGCGTTTAAGCGAGTGTGGTCAGGGGGCGTTGATCACGCGGCATTGAAGCGAATTGACGACACGAATCAATCAGCAGTAAACGGCCAGGGCGACAGGGTCGTGCTTGAAGACGATGAATAGGAGGGGTGGGGTCGGTTGGTCAGCGAGAGAGAGGAGAGGGGAGTTGGGTCCACCTGTCATTGGCTCTGCGGGTCGTCTGGTGAGTGAGAGAAAAACGCTTCAGGGGAGAGAGGGAAATGGGCTGCTGGGCTGGGTTGTCTTTGCTCCTTTTTTTTCTGTTCTGAATCTTTTTCTTTTTCTCTTTTGATTTTCTGTTTTGAAATTCAAACAACAATTCAAACAACCAAATCAAAACAGACTTTCACCAAACATTTCAATTGAATTTGGTTTTGTTTATCAACATAAACCAATTCCCAAAATATAATAATATTTTTTATTCTTTTTAGGATCTATTTAATAATTAAATAAAATAGATCTTAATTATTAATTCAAATAAAATCTCCATTTGAAATCTAAATATTATCAAAACCAAAATAGTAGGTTTTATTTGGAAATATAAAATACTTGGAAAACTTGTTTAAAATAAAATAACAATTTTATTTTAGGTTCCATTAATAATTAAATAAAATGGACCTTAGTTATTAAATCAAATAGGGTTTGTTTTATTTATTTTAAAACTCTATTTGAAATCCAAAATAATACCAAAACCATTCAGTAGGTTTTATTTGAAAATAATAAACACTTGGAAAACTTATTTAAAATAAATAAATAAGTTTCAATGTTTGTTCAAAATGGGAAAAGCCTTTACTTAAATAAAATTGGATATTAAATCCTTATTATTTTATTTAAATAAACCTTTGCTATTTTGATCAAAACAAAACATTTTATTTCAAAAACTTGGCCAAGGTTTAATTTGGATCTATAAAATAATCCTTATTTATAAATCTACCTTTTCTTTTGAAAACCACATCTTTTATTAAAAGATCCAAAAATAATAATTTCAAATATTTTTAACTTTATTGTTTATTTATCTTTTTAAATCCCTTTAGGATTTTATTTGATCCAAATAGGTTTTGAAAGTTTCCTAAATGGATTCAAAAAGTATCTTCTCACCCTGAAAATCAACAAAGTTTTATTTTATTCATTTATTTTTCACATTACAAGATTTGGAAAATCTTGGGATGTGACATGCTTACCTGAAACTAGTAAGCAACTTTAGTAAAACAATTAGTAAAATATGCAACTAAGAACAAAGACCAAAAGCACTTAGCTCCCCAACAATGGCGCCAGAAAATAGCTTGATGACTGCAAGTGCACAAATCAATTGTAGCTAGATTCAAAGTAAAGATATCGAACCCATAGAGAGCTATTGGTAAAGGTATTAATGCCCCTCGTCACTTTCTACCAAAGGATACTTGTGACTTTCCTTTGATCTCAAGTAAAGAATGTTTGAAAGTTTTTTGGTTGTGTGTAGAAAAGTAATTAAAACAATTAAAAGAAAGCAAGGAACAAGATTGTATTAAAGCATGTTGGAATGCAATAGGGCTAAAACGTTCTCAGGGATGTAGGATACTCCTCTAGCATGGTGTTGCCATTATTAATAATTTAATATAACATACTTCTTGTGTCATGAAATGTGTGGAGAGAGCTCCATAATAATATGTTCGCTACAAGGATCATAGGAAGCCACTTTATTGAGCCAAGAGTTAGGTCACCTCTAAATAACCACTCCGATTCCTAAGAGAAATCACCCATACAGACCACCGCAATTAAGGGTTTCCCCATGGATATTGTAATTAGCTTAAGGAGTCCCTCTTTATTCCCCCTTTGACCGTGTAGTTCACGAGCCGACACTAATCTGTCATGAGACCATTCCGAATACGATCCGAAAGCATGTCCAAAGGGTTTCTCCCTCCCTTTAGTCCCATGGGCAAATGGTATGCGGTCGACTTTCACATACCATCTAAAGAGAGAGATCAAACACAAATCATAAATCAATCATAGACCAGCAAGTCATATGGACACAAGAATAGATCATCTTTATTGCAAATTCATAATAGTGCTAGGATTTATCCATATCCCCAAGAACAAAGGAACAACTCACACATGGAAGCAATTAACAACATCATCATAATCAAATGGATGGATGAAAGTACTGAAATAGATCTAGTGCAAACCACAATTGGATCTGGAACTACAACAAGATCTAATGGATGAAGGATAGAGGTAATGGTGGTGATGTAGATGCAGTGGTAGGTGAAGGGGATGGTGCATTATCCTCCAATGATCCGTGAATCGGCAGGGATTTCTCCCCAGCCAAGCTCCAACTTCAGATCCCTTTTCAGATGTGTTTTTTCGTGGTTTCTAGAGGCTGTGAATGTCGGATCTCTCGGCCGTCTTTGCTAGGGGAAAGTATTTGACGAGGCGGTCCCGATGGCACATGGTACGGGCGGACGGTACGGGCGGGCCCGCCCATACTATAGGTTGTTACCGACACTGGATGCCTCTCCTCGATTGGTATTTTCCCGGGAGCAAAGGTAAATCCATAAAATGACTTTTATCACTTAAAAATATCATATTATAGTATAATATGACAACTCTAATTGATATGTTCACAATAGACTTAATGAATTGGGAACCTGTTGAAATAAATACAAAAAGGTGCACGCGACCGCCGTGAAATACAAAGATCCCTACTCTATTTATACAAAAACAATAGGTAAAAATGCTTAAATTTTGGACTCGTCATTGCCTCTAGTATCATGATGTGAATTCTGCGCTGCTCGCTAAGTGTTTCTATTGAGATATGCATGCTTTGTACATATCAATCATTTGCTTTTTTGTCTCGATGGCTAATATCTAGGTTGGCTTCCAAACTCTTCATTATCTTCATGTCCATCTGATCCAGGTAACAACACAACAGTTCAATATGTTTAGAAGATCCTGGATATTTTACCTCAATCTTCTTGATACAGTGATCAAGGTTATCAAAAGAGGCTTGCATATCCTTTTCTTGTTGCTTCATCTTTTCTAAATAATACCCCCTTATTTCTTGGGATTGAGTTGGACTTCTTCAAAATCATCATCTTGACCTACCATGAAGCTAAACACCATACATCCATCCTTGACCATCTCCATCAGCTTGAACCCATCTTCAGCTACTAGTTGATTACACCAGGCTTCCTCCTCTATCTTCTCTTTGATGGCTATCTCCTTGGCA
Source organism: Avena sativa (assembly GCA_916181665.1). Taxonomy (NCBI): domain Eukaryota; kingdom Viridiplantae; phylum Streptophyta; class Magnoliopsida; order Poales; family Poaceae; genus Avena; species Avena sativa. The sequence continues at coordinate 366,410,098 of OV702295.1, forward strand.
TCTTACGAGATCACGTGCCTCGAGGAGGATCCTTGATAGTCTCCCTTAGCTTGAGCGATGTTCCAAGGTTGATACATAGCTGCGAGGTTCTTAGAGGATGGAAACAATGTGGGTGAGATCTATCGATAAGAGAGGAAGACAAACCTTTGGGAAGGCTTGTGAAGGGTTAGAAGCAGGAAAAAACTGATGATAAAGGTAAAAGTTTTGATAAAGAAAATAATCCCAACAAAATAAGAAAAAAAAGGAGAAAAGGGAAAGAATCAGAGGTAGTAACAACCAACAGTACGAGCGTCGCCCGTATGGTACACCCATACCCAACGTCCTTCCAAAAATCGCAACTTCCAAAGTCGATATAATTATTTCCAAATATTCGATACGGTCGGGAGTGTCCCGTACTACCCGCCCGTACTAGCAGTTACCGACCTTTTTGAGGCCGTAAAGAGTTTTTTATCAACAAAACAAGATAGGAACAAGACAAAAATTACACAGGGAATAACGACCTAGCGTATAGGCAGGAGACGATCATGCGGTCTGGTAGTACCGATTCGTAAAAACGAACAAAAAATGAAACAGGGTACTGAACGTTTAACGACCTTTGATACCAGTATCAGAAAACTGGCAGTGAACCCAGAAAAATAGAAGGAGCTGAAAAACAAAAACGAAAACAGCAAAATACTGACTGAAATCATAGAAGAGCAAGGTTGGATTACCTTACTTACCTGGTGATTGCGAAGTTTGCTTTGGGGCCTTTACTTCCTTCAACTTTTGCATTATTTTCTTCTTTCCTTTGAATATGGTTGGTCACAAGAAAATGCTAAAACCACTATAAAGATAAACAAAAAAAGCTTTTCAGACGAATAGTGCCTGGAGGTATGCATATTGATGACACTCCTTATTGCGGTCTCATCTCTTCAATCATCATTGGTGTGTCAACATGTTCCTCTTTTCTTTGCACGATCTCCAAGTCAAACTCTTGCAAAAGTAAAGTCTAGCAGATCATTCTTGGCTTAGCATCAGTTCTTTCAAGAATTTCTTCTAATATATAACGATCAGTATGAACTATAACTTTCGAGTCAACTATATAAGATCTAAATTTATCATAAGAGAAAATAATGGCGAAGATTTCCTTCTCTGCCATTGGGTAGTTCTTTTTAGCATCATTTAAGGTGCGACTAGCATGATGAATGATATTAAGTTCATCACCATCAGCAGATAAAGAACAACTCCCATAGCTTCATAACTGTCTTCACAAAATAAATCAAAAGGTTTTTTCCAGTTTGGTGGTTTAATAATAGGAGCATTAAGAAGGGCTTGTTTTAATATGGTGAAAGAAGTAAGACAGTTTTCATCAAAATTAAAAGTAACACTCTTTTGCAAAAGGTTAGTTAGCAGTCTTGCAACCTTAGAGAAGTTCTTAATAAACCTTCTATAAAACCTTGCATGACCTAAGAAACTTCTTGTAACTTTTACATCTTGAGGAGATGGCATCCTCTCTATTGCTTCTATTTTTGCTTTATCAACTTCTATCCCCTTACTTGAGATCTTGTGACCAAGTACTATACCTTCCTGAATCATGAAGTGGTACTTCTCCCAATTCAAAACCAGGTTAGTGTCTTCCCATCTCTGCAAAACCTTATGATGATTGTGGAGGCAATGGTTAAATGAAGTCCCATAGACCGACAAGTCGTCCATGAATAGTTCCATAATATTTTCAACATAATCATCAAATATAGCAGTCATACATATTTGAAAGATAGTAGGGCATTACAAAGACCAAAAGGCATACGACGATAGGCATGTAAACCAAAAGAACATGTGAATATTTTTTTAGTTGGTCATCGAGATGGACTGCTATTTCAGAAAAACCAGAGTATCCATCTAAGTAACAAAAATGAGAGTGCATAGCAAGTCTCTCTAATGTTTGATCTATAAGTGGCAAAGGGTAGTTATCCTTTCGAGTTTCCTTATTAAGTTTTATAAAATTAATGCACACCATATGACCAATGATAGTTCGAGTAGGAACTAATACATTGTGTTCATTTGGGACTACAGTTGTCACATCCCAAAATTTTCCAAATTTTGAAATGTGAGAAATAATCAAACAAAAGAAACAAATGTTGAAATTTAGGGTGAAAAGAAACTTTTTGCTTCTAAATGGAAACATCAAAACCCTACTTTAAAAAAATTTGAATGAAAAGGCAGCAAACAAATTTTCAAAGAATCAAATCCATTGATAGATGGAATGTATCTTGAATTTAAAGCACTTGTAAAAGTTAAACCAAAAACCCTAAAACCCTAATGAAAGAAATCATCTCCAAGATCACTCTAAGACTATGACTTTGTTCCATATAAAAATTCAGCAGCAAACATTTCTAAATGATCAAAAATGGTAATAAAAAATATTACAAAACCATGGAAATTGGTTTCACTAAATTTGGAGCCATGGATAAAAACTTATGATTTTAATAAGATAAAAGAAAGTAATTCCAAGACTAATAAAACTCCTAGCTAAAATCCATACCAAATTGTGAGCAAAGTAATCCTAAAGGGATTTAATAAGATAAAAAAATATTAAATAAAATTATACAAATTGGAATCACCAATTTTGGAACTATAAATAAAAAGATATGGATTTTATAAGATAAAGAAAGAATTAAATAAATAAGAAATATTTAAAGATAATTTAAACCTTGACTTAAATCCATAAGTAAAAGGAATAAAAGTTTATTAAATAAAAATAAAAGAATAAAGATTATTTATATAAAATTAAATGGGTTTTGAACCATACTAAATTTTATTTAAATGAAGACAAATTGCCTCACTTAAATAAATATTAAATCATAAGTAAAATATTTGGATTACTCCAAAGTGGACTATTTTAACTCACATTTTGGTTTAAACCTACTAAAAAGGTTGGTGGAGGTTTGAATTTAAAAATAGGTTTGAATCAATTGATTCAAATAAAAATAGGAAATATACACAGAAAAGGAAAAAAGATAAGAAGAAAAAAAACAATGGAAAAGAAACCCCAGCAACCCAGGCCTAACAGCAAGCCCAACAAACTAGCCCCCCGGCTCCCCCCTGCATATTTCTTTTTTCACCCGCACCCATACCCGCACCCCACTGACCACATGGACCCATGTCCACGTCACCTCGTCGTCTTCACCCGCGCAAGACCAGTTCTTTCCCCCTCTACGGTTTCTGTGTGGATTGAATCCGCATAAATTCATTTAATTGCCACAGCGATTCCGCCCCTCGACCATGCTCACTTAAACGCCTTCCTCTCCTCTCCATTTCCCCCCACTTCCCCGCACCAATGAGCCCCTAGGCTGCTCGAATTTCCGCTCACACCACCTCTGACTCCGACGTGCTCCGTCATCGATTCCGGCGAGCTCAGACCTCCCCTTGCCCCCTACCTCACGTAGACCTTCCCGCCATTATCGTGCGCACCTGCTAGCAGCCTATGTTTTCTCGCGCGATCCCCTAACGCTCGGCAACGACATTGCCTGCACGCCACCGTCGTCTGCCTCAACTCCGGCGAAAAGTTGTCGACGATTCATTGCGCCCCTTGCCCTCTGGTAGGTCCCGTCGCAACCCCTGCACCCGTGCGCATGTCCCTGATGTTTTGCCTTACTCGCTTGCGTCCCAGGTACTCGCCTCCGACGATGCTCGTGCGTGCCCGACGACGAGCCCGACTCCGGCAAGGAATCCCTATTGATCTCGTGTGCCCCTGCCCCTCCTACGACCACCTTGAGCACCGTGATGACCCCGCGAACATGGTAACACCCTGCACCCTCTCCCTTGCTCCCTAGAATCACTGGATCACCGGCACCAGAGCCGCCGCCGCCGCAACTTGCCAGCAGTGCCGCCCGTCTATGACCTAGCGTTCTGGCACTGTTAGATCTAGATCCTAGGATGTAGATTAGATGACTTAACGAAGGGGTATTGATTGATCTACGCCATGCGATGCTAATTAGATCTAACGGCATGTGTCGCTCGATCCATCCGAAGTGGTATCGACCAGTAATATTAAGACACGTGGCCAGACTATTCTGTTTAAATTCAGATTTTGATCTATTAGATGTTTGAGTTTGTAAAATCCATAACTTTTGATCTGTATGTCCAAAAATTGCAAATTTTGTATCAATGGATTCAGAAAAATGAAACCTTTGCATATATGGCCTTAGTTTGGTTATTTGCTTCTAAAAAAATAGTTTTTTATGGAGAGACTTGTTTATGGCTATTTTGGATATAAAAATTGTTCTAAAAATTATTTTTGAGTGAAACCTTTTGCAAATGGATTTGTTTTTGAACCCTTTGACCATAAAAACTAAAATTTGGATTTAAAAATATATTTGGCTAACACTATAAATTATTCCTTTGAATAAAAGCATTTCTAGCAAAACAAAAATGATTTAAAAAGCCTATTTTCACTAACTTGATTTTAAATGAATTCCCTCTTTTATAAAAGACCAGTGGGTGTTTTGAAATGTTTAGAGCCTTGTTAGAAAACACTTTTTCAATAAAAAAACCTTTTGCATGCTTGCATGCATGTCTTGTTTTATTGTTTTGTTTTGTTAATTTTGAATGTGTGCTTTGCTTGGATGAATTGTAGTGAACCTTGAGAAGTGTGACAATTGAAAGATCAAGGAGAGTACCTAGTTTCTCTACTAAAAAGGCAAGCGATACTTTGGTCATCAAAAGTCCTATATTTTCCATATTTATTTAGTGATATTTTGTAGTATGCATGATATGACTATTTTATATATTGCTATGCTATAGTAGATCCTATAGAATATTGTAGGGTTCGCAGCATAGAAAACAAAAAAATTCCTACAATGGGAACAACTCTGTACCAAGATCTATCTACTAGATACAAGCAACGGGTGGATATAAATCCATAGAATACATACCCTCGAAGACCGTATAGCGTTAACGAGGTTGTACTCATGGATGATGTAGTCGAACGCTTGCCGATCTCAAGATCATGATGAAGTCCATCTGGTCCAGCCGGTCCAGCACCATCACGTCCAGCACCGCAAAGTAGTGGTGCATCCGTGATCGCACACACGTCCGGGTACCCCGACAACCTCCACGCGCTCGCTCCACCGAAGCAGCGGAAGCAACAAATCCTTCCAGAAAAAGCCATCGGGAACATGTATCTCACTGATCCGAGACCATGGGGGAATGCTAAAGGGGGGAGAGAGATCCTTCGCGAGGAGGTGTGCTTTGAGAGGATGAGAGGGGGGCACCCAAGGGGCATGGCGCCCAGCCATGGGGGATGCCCCCACCTCTTCCACATTCATGTGGGTGGAGATCCCACTCAAAATGAAAATCCTCCACTCCCATAAAAGAGCCTCCACTCAAAAATCCACTCACATGAATTAAATTCCCACCAAATTTAATGCAAGCTCTCATTTGAATAAAACACTTTTATTTATTTATTCAGACTTTTGTTAATTACTTTAATTAACAAATATTCACATAAACCCCTTGCTAGTATTCAATTTCACATGCAGAACCAGTTTCAGCAATTTCAACCGAAATAGTTTCGGTGTCTAGTGAAATAAATTCCTGCGCTTTCCTTTTTCTTTCTCTGGCATATTATTTGCTCCGAATGGTGTCAGTATCCCTTAAGTGTGTCACCCTACGGTTCGCGAATAATGTAGACATGATCGAGACCCCTCTCCGATCAATAATCAACAGCGTGACCTGGATATCCGTACTGACTCCCACATATTCAACGATGACTTCTGTGATCGTGTGAACCTTATACGCATGTAACTCAATCCTTTTGTCTCGCGATATATTACATGTCCGAGATTCGATCATCGGTATCTCCATACCTAGTTTGATCTCGTTACCGACATGTACTCTTTTCTCGTTCCCGTGATATAACATTCTAGTGATCAAATCACTTGCTTGCAAGCTAACTAATGTGATATCACCGGGAGGGCCCAGAGTATCCGTCATCAGGATGGAAAAATTCCACTCTTGATCCATGAGCCTCAACATAACACTTTCGTAGCACTGAACCCATCTTTATAGTCACCCTGTTATGGTGTGACGTTTGATGTTATCAAGATACTCTTCTGGTGTTAGTGATTGGCATGATCTCATGGTCTAAGGACTTAGATTACTTCGTATGATGTTATAGAAATATAAACACAATGACCTTGATCGTAATGCTATACTTCGGGTGAATGTTAATCACACCATTACACTAATGCTGTGACCTCGTTATTAACAATATCCCATGTCCATGATCAGGAAACCTTTGATCATCTTGTTAATCAACGAGCTAGTTTATGAGAGAGGCATAACTAGGAACTTCCTTTTTGTTTATTAAACACACATGTATTAACGTTTCCGTATTAATACAATTATAGCATATAAAATAAACATTTATCATAAATAAGGAATACGATAATAACCACTTTATTATTGCCTCTCGGGCATATTCCCTTCAAATATATCTTGGTAGGAATCTTCCTAAGTTAAGAGACATGTTATGCTAGTATGATTAGCCTAGCTATTAGAATTAAAGGGTGGAATATTCATGCTATGATATTATGCAAAGTCTATGACTTGTTTTTGGTTAATCAAACAACTATGTGAATGAAACACATGGGTAAAATGGTAATTGCTTGGTTGGATTTTTGTTGAGTGGTTACCCAGGGTCAATTTCTATGGTTTACCCTAGTGTATCTCACTTGTGTATGGCCACCCAGGAACAAAGAGATTTGAGATGTTTTGTGTTGAGAAGCTTCCAGTGCAACCACATGGCATATGGGCTCTGGCTTGACTACTTAGGTTGCAAGAACTCAGCCAGATGGACAGTTGGTGGTAGTGATGATAGGTGGAACGCGTCCATGGTGGTATGAGGGATTGTTTCTGAAAAGTCTCGTCTCGATGCATATCGAGTGTTGTGGGAAAAGTGCACCACCTCTCGAGAGGGTAAAACCTAAGTACTTAGCTGTGTCCCCGATAATGGACATTTTGAGCCTCAAAGACATTGGAATGATCAATAATCTCCTCATCCCAATTTCTCTAAGTTATAACTTGTTGGGTGAACAAGGGAAGCACCTGGTGTGTAACTAGTGTGCCATTGTTTGATGAAATGTTTTGAAAAGACAAAAACTATTTTCAAAGGATAGGGAAAGCTTATTTTATGCAAAGGCCAGCCAAAACTCCACTAAGCCAAATATTCATGTAGATGATAGATTCTCCATATCAATATGATATCACTTGCCAATACAATTCAAATGTATTGACCCTTGAGGCTGTAACTTATTATGTTGCAGGTTTGTTTGATGTTAGTGAAGTTTGATGAGTAGGGATTACAAGTCTACAACCAACATGATTGCCTGTGGCACATGAAGATGAAGGACTCCATGCTATATAGTTAAATATGCTGCTTTGTAATAAAATAGCCATATGAGCTATGTAAGTTGTAATGAACTATTTTATTCCTGGTTATAAGCTGCAATATGACCTTTGTTTCTGGATATTACATCTTAAACTGTGGGTGCTAGCTATTCGATCCAGGGACTAACACTATAAAAACAGGGATCTCTACCTTATCAGGTTGGGACCTCTACAAAGTGAACCCACCTTTCTTTGGAACACAATGAACAAGACTTACCCAATCACTTTTCTCCACATGAAAAATGGTAATTACATCTAAGAGGAAGATTACCTCCTTCCTTACCTCTTCTTTCATTTGATGTTTAAGTCTTCTTTGGAAATATGCAACCGGCTGGGCTCCCTCTTCCATAAATATTCTATTAGTGGCTAGCTAGAGACTAATCCTATGTCATCCATAGAATAACCAATAGCCTTATGGTGCATCCTTAAAACTATCATTAAATTTTCCTCTTCCTTCTATGCAAGATTAGAACTTATAATAAGAGGATATTTGTTAGTATTATCAAGAAACCTGTATTTTAATTCCTTAGGAAGGGGTTTGAGTGTAGGAGGGGGAAGCTCCTCATCTCCTTTTCCCTCCGGTGTCTCATAAAATTGATTCATTTCAGGATCTACTATAGGGACTGAGTTAAGATATTCATCCATTTCCATTTTCTCTATTCATCCATTTGCATTTTCTCTATATCTTTGGGAAGATTATCATTTTCAACCAAGCTTCTTTCTAGATTATCATTAGGAGTTTTATAAAAAACAGTAGCAAGGCTAGTAATGTTTCATTCCTCTTCTTGCTCTTGTTCACGTTCTTCAAACTCCTCATAAGTTGGATTGTGTTGGAATTTAGACAAATGGGAATTCATTTTATCTTTGCCAAACTTGAGAGACATCGTCTCCTTTTTGCAGTCAATGTTTGCTCATACGGTATTCAGAAAGTTCTTCCAAAAATACTTGGACAATGAACATTAGTAGGCATATCAACAAGTACAAAATCACTAGGGTACTTGTAACGTCCAGTACAAATTGGAATATCTCTAATCATTCCCGTAGGAATTATAAGTGTTTTATCCGCTAGCGTAATTGTCATACCAGTATTTTGTAATTCAGTTGGTTTGAGTTCATCCTGAATGTCCAAGTTAAAGTTATAAGGGATGAAGTTAACAACTATTCCAATATCACAAAGGCCATAATAAGAAGATTCACCAAAGGTGCAAGGAACACTAGTAGGAAAAACCTTATATCCGGATTCTTTACCACCGACGAAGTGGGCCCAGGGTCACCGGCGGTAAGGCCTTCCAGGCTTTCCTCGCGTTACCGCCAGCGAATGGATACCTTATTCGCCGGGGCTTCTCCATATAGCACCGACGAACAGGCCTTGCAAGCGACAAGGCTATGGTGGGCTGCACATTAGCACCGACGAAATATAGCCCCGTTCGTCGGGGCTAGGGCCCATTACCACCGACCCACCTATAAGCGGGTCCCACCTATAAGTGATCCCTAATCCCCAATCCCCTCGACGCAACCCGCACCATCGCGAAAATCCCCAAATCCCCTCCTTCTCCCCACGCAACCCTCCCTCCGCTATCATCATCCCGCGTCCCCCTCGTCATCACCGTCCCACGTCCGCCGAGGTGCAACTTGTGGAGGACCACCCCATGGAGGAGCAAGCCGTACGTGGACGGGGCCTTGGAGGAGGATCCCGTGGAGGAGCTCATCGTCGTCCGCTCGCCGTCATTTCCGTGCGCTTGTCGTCGTCCTTGTCTCGGTGGTGACCCCTCTCTTCTTTGCTTCCGATCTGATTCGCGACCATGGTGACCACGCCCTTTCCTCTCTTCTACAACCCCCCGTATGCCATACCCCATCATCGCAGATACTGGACGCCATATCGGCCGCTCGAAATCGCTAGCGCTGCCTGTGCCTGATATTAGTGGTGATTTATTACCAAAATTATACTTAAGATGTATCATCTAGTGCCCGTGACCTTTGTATTCCTCCTGTCAGTGGTATATTACTTTTGTTGTAACTAGCATGTGATATATGACTTAAAACATTCCTAGTGTCTTGCTAGGAGAATGATTTGAAATTCTTCCTGATTGTTTGCATATTCTTTAGAGGCATAAGATCTTGGGATTGAAATTGGTAATTAACTCAGTGACTCCTGCTAGTGTGTTGGATCAGAACAGATACTTACTGTTGGCTTTAAATCTCTGTGATGATTTAGTATAGCATTTCTATACATATCTAAGATCGGATGATAGAGTCATCCCAGGCATGTGTGGTTTGATCTGCTGGTTGCTTAATGTGGTCTAGTCATGGAAGTTTTACTTGGCCAATGGAACATTCAGGCTAAATCTTGGTTTAGTGATGATCTTGGTTTTATAAATTTATTATAAAAATGATTCCTAGTATTATCTAGAGTTCACTCATATCTTCATATCTTCACTTATAATTTGTACCATTGTTCTTGCTAAAAAACTTGTAGGGGAGGCTGAAGGGAATATGTCCGAGAGGCAATAATGAAGTTGTTATTATCGTATTCCAAGTATATGATAGATGTTTATTTTACATGCTATAATTGTATTAATAGGAAACGTTAATACATGTGTGTTTAATGAACAAATAAAGTGTTCCTAGTTATGCTTCTCATATAAATATTAGCTCGTTAATTAACATGATGATCAAGGTTTTCTGATCATGGACATTGGATGTTGTTAATAACGAGGTCACAACATTATTGGAATGATGTGATGAACATTAATCCAAAGTATAGTAATACGATCAAAGTCATTATGTTTAAATTTTTATAACATCATTACAAGTAACTTTAGTCCTTAGACCATGAGATCATGTCAATCATTGACACAAGAAGATTAGCTTGATAACATCAAACGTCACACTGTAACAGGGTGACTGTAAAGGTGGGTTCAGATACTCCGATAGTGTTATGTAGAGGCTCATGGATCAAGAGTGGGATTTGACCATCCCGATGACAGAGAGATATACTCTGGGCCCTCTCGGTGATATCACATTAATATAGCTTGCAAGCAAGTGATGGAGATCACTAGAATGTTATATCAAGGGAACAAGAAAAGAGTAAATGTCGGTAACAAGATCAAACTAGGTATGGGTATATCGATGATCGAATCTCGAACATGCAAATAACCGTGAGACAAAGGGGTTTAGTTACAATGTTAAAGGTTCACACGATCACAAGAAGTCATCGTTGAATGTGTGGGAGTCAGTACGGATCTCCAAGTCCCACTATTGATTATTGATCGGAGAGGGTTCTTGATCATGTCTGCATTATTCGTGAACCGTATGGTGACATACTTAAGGTATACCGACACCATTTGCAGCAAATAATATGCGAGAGAAACTATATGAAAGCGTTGGAATTATTTCAATGGAAACCGGAATTGTTTCGGGCGAAATTGCTGAAATTGGCTTTGCAAGTGTAACATCCCTAAAATCATGATTTCAAAGTTTGCATATCATTCATGCATGCATATAGATTTGAGATCAATTTCAAACTCATTTCAGAAAAACAGAGTGCTATGATTTTATGTGAGCAGATTTAAATCAAATGGCCATCCCCATTTGAAAGTTTGTTTGTTTATGAACCAAGTTTGTTGCCTTCCTTGAGGAAAGGTTTGAGTGTAGAGTTTAAACCAAGTTTTACAAATTGGAAATGATTTCAAAAACCAGATTTCAAATTTTGCAAACCAAGTGCCAAGTCTCTGTTATTTTGAACTCCAAGCTTGACCAAGCCTTTGCAAAGCAACCACTTGCTTTTATGCCTATATTGGAGACTACTGCACCCTGCAAAAACCCCAGAAAGATTTGAATTCAAAAAGAGTTTGAATTCATATCAAAACCATTCCTGAAAATCGAAATAGAAAAAGAAAAGAAGTAAACAAAAGAAAAGGGCCAGGCGCCAGGAATCTAGCCCAGCATCTGAACAGGCCCAACTAGCCCACCCGGGCTATTTCTTTTCCTCTCGCACGCGCGAGCACACCGACTCAGCCGCTGACAGCCAGACCCCACTCCCTCTCTGGTTATTTCACTGACAAGCGGGCCCTCTCCATGTCAGCTTCGTCTTCCCCAGATTCCGCGCACGAACTCCGCCGCTGCCCGTTGCTGCACTGATTTCGCGAGGTTAATTGGCATTGATGCAGCAAGCGTTTCTTGTCGAGCCTCTGGCTATAAAATCCACACATCCTCGCGACCATTTCCCCCCAAACAATTTCTCCTTCACGCCACCAGGCTGCCCACAACTCGCACGACGCCGCCGCTGTTCCGACGACTGCGCTGGCGAATTCCGGTGAGTCCCGTGTTCCCCTCTGTCTCTAGTTCATGCTATCAAGTTCAGCGAGTCTTTGCGCACCTACTGACACTCCCCATTTGCCCTCGCATGATCCGTAGCTCCAGCAACGACGACTGGCCGCCACCGTTCTCTGCACAAACTCTGGCGACCTCCCTCCGTAAGTAGCCACCGCCCCTCGCCCTCTGACTGATACGCCTAGAATCCTCATCGTTGTGCGCATCTAACAGTACCCCTATTTTGGCTTAGCGCGACGAGGAATCTCGCCAACGTCGACGATTGACCGTGCCCGACGACTGTCTCTACTCCGACGAGGAATCCTCGCCGTGTCCGCGCGCCCCTCGACGAACCATCGCCACCTTGAGCATCAGCAGCCTCCTGCGGTTCTGGTAAGCACCTTCTTCCTTCCCCGGGCGACCTAGAACGCCGGCACCGCCACTGACCGACACGCCGCCGCCAGCCGCCGCCGCTAGCGCAGCTCAAGTTTGGTCGTTTGAACCAGGACCGTCAGATCTAGATCCAACGCGTAGATTTAGATCACTTAACGAATCGTTTTTGGTAGATCTAGGCCGTGTGTTTTAAACAGATCCTACGGCTCGCGAGCGTGATCCCGAGCGAATCGGTACCAGCCAATAGAAATAAGACGCGTGGCTAGGGTTTGAATTAAAACTGAATTTGAAAACAGATTTAGATCCAAATTTCAAATGGCTATAACTTTTGATTCCCACGTTAGAGTTTTGCAAATTTTATACCGTTGGAATCAGTGAGACAAGCCCTTTCTGAATCTCCAATGTGTTTAACAAAAAATTTCTGTTAAAATGACTTTGTATGGAGAAACATATTTAGGTCCATTTTGAGTATAGATTTTGTTTAGAAAATTGTTTTAGGGCTAAATAAGTTTAGTTAGCAAACTTTTTGACTTGGTTATGTTTCTGTATCACACACTTGCTTGGTGGAGTTTTCAAAAAATCATCACTTAGTAATTTCTTGCATGCATGCATTCATATTTTTGTTTGTATATGAATTGTGTGTAAATTGTGCTACAAATTTTTGTGTAGATTTTGCTAGTGACTGTGATTGTGAAGAGTGCTACTCTCCCCATTACCAAGGCAAGTGATACTTCATGATATTTTCATCCCTTTTATTTTGAATAAGCATTAGAATTATTTTTGCTAAGTCTTGCATGCTACTTTTGCCAAATGCTATGTTGGGAAATCCTATGTAGTTGTAGAATTGTAGAATTGCTAGGGAATTTTCCTAAGTTAAGTTACTATGCCATGCTTAGCCTAGCTAGTAGAAAACAAGGGTTGGTAAAGTATGAGCATGCTATGATGAAAATAATTCTAAGTCTTTTGGACTTATGCTTTTCTTAATAAAACAACTAAGTCAATGAACCTCCTGGGTGGAATGGGACTTGAATGGTGGTTTTTGGTTGAGTGGTTACACAAGGCCATGGATATGGCTTGTGTATCTCACTTGTGGTATGCCACCCAGGCACAAAGGGATTTGGAGGCCAAGTGTTGAGAAGCTTATAGTGCAGCCACTTGGCAATATGGGCTCTGCCTTGATCATATAGGTTGCTAGAACTTAGTCATTTGGACAGTTGGTGGTAGTGGGATGATAGGTTGTAACGCGTCCATTTGACTAAGGAAAGGCTTCTGAAAGGTCCTGTCTTGGGAAACCAAGTCTGGTGGGGAAAGTGCACAACCTCTGCAGATGGAAAATCTAAGTACTTAGCCAAGTCCATGGCAATGGACAATTTGAGCATCAAGACATGGAAGCTACAAGAATCTCATCACTCCAACTTCTAAGTAAAACTTGTGGGTGAACAAGGGTAAAGGACCCCAATGTCTATTGGTGGTTTCTTGGGAAGTTTTTGACAAAGAAAAACTTAGTGATTTCAACTAATAGGAAAAACCTATTTTGAGAAAAGCAAGCCAAGCTACACTTAGCCAAAATGCATATAGTACAATAGTCCACTTAAAATTTACTAAGGTATCACTTGCCAATACTATTCCAAAGTATTGACCCACTGTGGCTGTAACTTGTGATGTTACAGGTTACTCCGATGATGATTAGGAGTCATGAGTCTACACTCAACATGCTTGCCTGTGGCACATGAAGATGAAGACTTATGTTTATTACTTATTCCAAAAACTCTTGTATTAGGCCTATGGCCCTGAGTTGCAAAAGACTATGCTTTATCTCTGGAATGAATGTAATAAATGACCTTTGTATCTGTGTACTTCATCTTAAACTGTGGATGCTAGCAATGATCCAGGGACTAGCATTGCAATCACAGGGATCCTTTCCTTTACAAAGGAGGGATCTTACAGATGGTATCAGAGCACTGTGTTGCCTGTAGGATTATGACCCTAGGATTAGAAACCACGAAGGAAAAAATTTCAACTACTTCTACACTTGTCTATTCTTCTCGTAAACTTGTCTAATCTTCTCATTCTCATCTCTATTTGTAGATGAACTCCATCAACGAAGCCGTGAAGAAAGGACCACTCATGACCATGACCTTGGAGTGTGAGACTGAGTTCCCCAAAATTCTCAAGGACCTCATGGTGGCCATGGAAATACATGGTGCAGCTGTGTAAAAAGGCTTTCCAGTGATGGATGAAGGAGTTGAATATTGGTGGGTGCAACTTCACTTGTACAAAAACAAGGAACACAACCACAAAGAAAGAGGATTCTGCATGTACACCAACACTGTGGTGCACACCACATTCTTTGAGTCAGCAAGAGAAGCAGCTTGGAGGACTATCAAAGAACTTAGTGCTAGAATCAAGTGCAGAATGCTCAACCTCCAAAAAGACTTAGAGAAAGAGAAGGATCTTATCCAAGAGTTGGAAGCCACCAACCAAACCTTAAGGGGAGATATTATAGACTTAGTGATGGAATCATGTGAACAAGGTAAATGGATTGCCTCTAGGAACATTGTGTTAGCCAACAGATCCAGTGAGATAGGATTGTGAACACACTTCATTAGTTGGACCACCACCTATCACCTTATTTTCCAAAATGATACCTTAAATAAGTTTGGACCTTGATTGATTTAATGGATTCATGTATGCATGACTTGTGTGATTTTGTGTTCCAAGGTTATGTATGAAATGTTTGTCTTGTTTTATCTTAAATTGTGTTGTCCTAACTTTTCTATCTTATAAATAGATGCCTATTACCATCAGCACTGTTGAGGAGTTCCAGGTTACTCGTTTTGGTCCTCATATCGTTGAGCTTACCACTTTGCTCAATCTCCCTATTCCCACCATCATGGTGCATCCACTCACCAAATTCGAGAGGAAGGACCTCTGGGGCTTCAAGGTGAACCAGCCCGGACGCCAGACAGAGCCTACTACGGAGGCCATCGTCTTCAAACTTATGCACGATGACAGGGAGAGAGGCATGGAGGTAGTCATGCAGGACCTGATAGGACGTCTGCTAGGCCGTCACTCCCGACAGGTTAGGGGCACCCACTTCCACGTCTTCGGAAGACGTGATGATGATGGAGAGTCCATCGACTTCGAGGGACGACTCGAGGGACGCAGCAGAGCCGATACGTCTCTATCTCCAGGACTTAGAGTCTCTTATTAGGCACGTGGACACGGACATGACCAACGTCATGCTCAGCAATGACGAGCTCCAGGTGCAGCTTCGCGAGAAGGACAAGCTTTTCACACAGCAGGACGAGATAGTCAAGGAAATGGAGGCGAAGTTCGAGACCCAGGATCGTAAGTTCAAGAGTCAGGAGAAACGTGTCCAGGATAGGAACAAGAAGATCCGGGACATGACCGAAGAACTGAAGTCCAAGGATTTCGAGCTAGAGCAGCAGCAGATGGTGATCGAGAGGCTTCGCTCCCAGAAGAGGGCTCTCAATACCAAGATCGAGTCCTTGACTACTACTATTGAGGAGAACAAGACCACGATGGAGAACGCAGGTCTTACTTTTGTCGAGGAGGAGATTGATGCTGATGAGTAGACTTGACTACTCATTTATCTTTTATTATCATACTTGTTATTTGTGAAGTTGTTATTGGACCATCCGACATGTGGATGGCTTGCCACTTGTGTGTTTTACTTTGAGAACTTGTTATCTTGTCGTTGAACTTTTATCTTTGTGTTGCATGCTATGTGTTTGCTTATGTGATGTAATGTGCATAAAACATCTATGGGTATCTCATTCTTATCTCTATTTGAACAAACCACAGATGCCTCCCCGTCGCGCAAACCCCAACCCCAACAACATCACCCCGGAAATGCAACAAATGATGAATGCGCAAACACAGCTTATGCAGATGATGACAACATTCATCCAAAACCAGAATAACAACAACAACAACCCCAATAACAACAACAACAATAACAACAACAACAACAATAACAACAACAACAACCCTCCGGGCTTTGATATGCTCACCAGATTTCTGCGTTTGAGGCTAGCTAAGTTCTCAGGGACGACTGATCCCATGGTGGCCAATGATTGGCTACGTTCTGTAAACAAGGACTTAGTGACCGTGGGCTGCACGGACGCTGAAAAGGTCAGATTTGCAGCGCATCTGCTGGAAGGGCCAGCCGCCACTTGGTGGGACAACTTCCAAACCACCACTCCTATAGATGAGGTGACTTGGGCTATCTTTGAAGATGGCTTTCGCACTGCTCATATCTCATCAGGAATGATGAGCCTGAAAAAGAAGGAGTTTCACAACCTGAAGCAGCGCCACCGCAGCGTGGCTGAATATATAGAAGAGTTCAACAATCTGGTGCGTTATGCACCGGATGAGGTTGACACAGATGCCAAAAGAAAGGAGAAGTTTCTGGAAGGCTTGAATGATGAGCTGAATCTGCAGCTGGCTGTAGCATATGTTCCCACTTATCAGTCGCTCTGTGACAAGGCTGCTATATTGGAGAACAAAATAAAGCAAGTCAAGAGTAGGAAGAGGAAACACTCCGACAAGCACAGCTCGGGATCGTCTCACAAACGATCTCACTATGATGACAGTGGAAGCTCAGGATCCCATAAGCATGGGAAATTCAACAAGCACCACAACCACAACCGTCATGACAACAAGCATCACCGCAGTCATGACAATGACAAGTACAAGAACCACAAGAGTGGACACAAGAGCCACCACAGTGGGAATGGTAGTGGAAGTGGAAGTCAGCCTGCTAAGAGAGACATCAGTCAGGTTGAGTGCTTCAAATGCAAGAAGATGGGACACTATGCAAATGAGTGCCCCGAAAAGAAAGTTGAAGGACCTGTCAAGCCCAATCCTTTCCAGAAAGGTCAGGTGAACCACATTAATGTGGAGGAGGTCTATGAGGAACCTGACGCTGTTGCTGGTAAGTTTAGACTCAATTCCATTCCAGCATTTGTACTCTTTGATACTGGTGCATCTCATTCATTCATATCAAGAGCATTTGTTGAAAGAAATGAACTACCGGTAGAAACTATTGGGTGTCCTATAAAAGTAAGTTCTCCTGGTGGAAAAATGATAGTGAATTCGGGATGTCATGACCTAGTCATAGAATTCGGGAAGTATAAGTTTCCCGTTAACTTGATAATATTAAACTCCCAAGGGTTGGATGTCATTCTGGGAATGGACTGGATGACTAAGTACAAAGGAGTGATAGATTGTGCCAGCCATACTGTCTCACTCACAACTCCGGATAATAAAAGGATCAGATTCAAGACCAGCTTTGGAGCAAAGAAGAGTATGCTAAATTCTCTTAAGGGGGTTAGCATGGACAGTGTGCCAATTGTATGTGAGTATCCGGATGTGTTTCCGGAAGAATTGCCAAGAATGCCACCAGACAGAGATGTGGAATTTCTGATAGATTTGGTACCAGGTTCTGGACCAATAGCAAAGAGACCATACAAAATGTCAGTTGATGAACTGAAAGAGCTCAAGAAGCAACTAGGAGAACAGTTGCAGAAAGGATTTATCCAACCAAGTTCTTCATCTTGGGGAGCCCCAGTTTTGTTCGTGGAGAAGAAAGATAGAAGCCAAAGGTTATGCATAGATTACCGTTCACTCAACGAGGTAACTATCAAGAACAAATATCCTTTGCCTAGAATCAACGACTTATTTGATCAGCTTGAAGGAGCATGTGTGTTCTCGAAGATTGATCTCCGATCAGGCTATTTTCAACTCAAGATAAGAGAGCAAGACATACCTAAAACAGCATTCACCACAAGGTATGGATTGTATGAGTATACCATAATGCCTTTCGGCTTAACCAATGCTCCAGCATACTTCATGAATATGATGAACAAGGTGTTCATGAAATTTCTTGACAAGTTCGTTGTCGTTTTCATCGATGACATCTTAGTCTACTCCAAGAGCAAAGAAGAACATGAGGGACACTTGCGCTTGATACTTGAGAAGTTAAGAGAGCATAAACTTTATGCCAAATTTAGCAAGTGTGAGTTCTGGTTAGAGGAAGTTGGTTTTCTTGGTCACGTTATGACAAAGGATGGTGTAGCAGTTGATCCTGCTAAGGTTTCAGCTGTGACGGAATGGGAATCTCCCAAGAATGTAAAAGAAGTTCGCAATTTCCTTGGCTTAGCAGGTTACTACAGAAGGTTCATCGAGAATTTCTCTAAAGTAGCTAAACCCATGACTGAATTATTAAAGAAAGACAAGAAGTTCGCTTGGTCTCAAGGTTGTGAAGTCAGCTTTCAAGAATTGAAGAAGAGACTTGTGACAACACCAGTTCTATGTCTGCCAGATTTGGAAAAGGATTTCCATGTTTATTGTGATGCGTCTCATCAGGGTTTAGGTGCCGTACTTATGCAAGACGGTAAAGTTGTGGCCTATGCCTCGAGACAACTCAAAACTCATGAAGTAAACTATCCTACTCATGATTTAGAGTTAGCCTCTGTCGTCCATGCACTCAAAACATGGAGACATTACCTTTTGGGAAAGCGTTGCGAAGTGTTCACCGATCACAAGAGTTTGAAGTATATCTTCACCCAGAAGGAAATCAATATGAGACAAAGAAGATGGTTAGAGCTTATCAAGGACTATGACTTAAGTTTGCAATACCACCCCGGTAAACCAAATGTTGTAGCAGATGCTCTAAGACGTAAGGTATTTGTGAATGGCCTTACCAAAGGAGAATTGCCAGATGATTTGTGTAAGCAATTCAAAGAACTCAGATTGGAGATTGTGCCTGAAGGACATATCATGTCTTTAGATGTCCAACCCACTTTGTTGGACAAGATTCGAGAAGCTCAAAAGACTGATAAAGAAATTGAAGAGATTAAGGTAAGGATTAGCCAAGGGAAAGGTAAAAGTTTCCATGTAGACGAACAAGGTACTTTATGGCACGGGAAACGTATTTGTGTTCCGCAAGATCCGGAGATGCGGAAACTGATTCTGCAAGAAGCCCACAACTCTCCGTATTCTATTCACCCGGGAAACACTAAAATGTACATGGACATGAAGGAAAGACTTTGGTGGAACAATCTCAAGAGGGACATCACCGAACATATTGCTTTGTGTGATGTGTGTAGTAGAGTAAAAGCGGAGCATCAGAAACCAGCAGGTTTGCTTCAACCACTACCTATTCCTGATTGGAAATGGTACAAGATTGGTATGGATTTCATTACCGGATTACCAAGGACCAGATCAGGATATGATTCCATATGGGTAGTAGTGGATCGCTTAACCAAAGTGGCCCATTTCATACCCGTGAAGACAACTTATACAAGTGCCAAGTTAGACAAGATCTACATGAGTAGAATTGTATGCGTTCACGGTGTGCCTAAGAGTATTGTGTCCGATAGGGGAACCCAATTTACTTCCCATTTTTGGAGACAACTACATGAGTCATTGGGAACGAGGTTGGAATTCAGTACTGCTTTTCATCCTCAAACCGATGGACAAACAGAAAGGACTAATCAAATTCTTGAAGACATGTTGAGGGCATGTGCCCTAGATTATGGAGCAAGTTGGGACGAAAGTCTGCCTTACGCGGAATTTTCTTATAACAACAGCTATCAAGCCAGCATTGAGATGGCACCGTTTGAGTTTCTCTACGGAAGAAAATGTACCACCCCATTGTTATGGAATGGTGTGGGAGAAAGAAGTCTATTTGGACCAGATATTATTAAAGAAGCTGAAGAGAAGGTCAAATTGGTTAAGGACAGGTTGAAGATAGCACAATCCCGACAGAAAAGCTACGCAGATCCTAAGCGTAGAGAAGTCACCTACGAAGTTGGTGATAGAGCCTATCTTAGAGTATCACCACTCCGTGGAGTGAAAAGATTCGGAGTCAAAGGAAAGTTGGCACCAAGATATGTTGGGCCATTCAAGATTCTGAGTCGCAAAGGCGAAGTTGCTTATGAAATTGAATTGCCTGCATCTCTATCAGCAGTCCATAATGTATTTCATGTGAGTCAGCTTAAGAAATGTCACCCAGAAATGGAAGAATCTTCTTTGAAGGATACCATACCTTTGGAAGAAGTTCAACTAGAAAGTGATCTCACTTATGAAGAAAAGCCTATCAAGATTCTTGAGACTGCAGAAAGAGTCACGAGAACAAAGACTATCAACTTTTGCAAAGTGCAATGGAACCATCATACCGAAGAGGAAGCAACATGGGAAAGAGAAGATGATCTTCGGAAAGACCACCCTCACCTATTTGCTAGCCAATCCGAATCTCGAGGGCGAGATTCACCTTAAGGGGGTTAGATTTGTAACATCCCTAAAATCATGATTTCAAAGTTTGCATATCATTCATGCATGCATATAGATTTGAGATCAATTTCAAACTCATTTCAGAAAAACAGAAGCACATAGTGCTATGATTTTATGTGAGCAGATTTAAATCAAATGGCCATCCCCATTTGAAAGTTTGTTTGTTTATGAACCAAGTTTGTTGCCTTCCTTGAGGAAAGGTTTGAGTGTAGAGTTTAAACCAAGTTTTACAAATTGGAAATGATTTCAAAAACCAGATTTCAAATTTTGGAAACCAAGTGCCAAGTCTCTGTTATTTTGAACTCCAAGCTTGACCAAGCCTTTGCAAAGCAACCACTTGCTTTTATGCCTATATTGGAGACTACTGCACCCTGCAAAAACCCCAGAAAGATTTGAATTCAAAAAGAGTTTGAATTCATATCAAAACCATTCCTGAAAATCGAAATAGAAAAAGAAAAGAAGTAAACAAAAGAAAAGGGCCAGGCGCCAGGAATCTAGCCCAGCATCTGAACAGGCCCAACTAGCCCACCCGGGCTATTTCTTTTCCTCTCGCACGCGCGAGCACACCGACTCAGCCGCTGACAGCCAGACCCCACTCCCTCTCTGGTTATTTCACTGACAAGCGGGCCCTCTCCATGTCAGCTTCGTCTTCCCCAGATTCCGCGCACGAACTCCGCCGCTGCCCGTTGCTGCACTGATTTCGCGAGGTTAATTGGCATTGATGCAGCAAGCGTTTCTTGTCGAGCCTCTGGCTATAAAATCCACACATCCTCGCGACCATTTCCCCCCAAACAATTTCTCCTTCACGCCACCAGGCTGCCCACAACTCGCACGACGCCGCCGCTGTTCCGACGACTGCGCTGGCGAATTCCGGTGAGTCCCGTGTTCCCCTCTGTCTCTAGTTCATGCTATCAAGTTCAGCGAGTCTTTGCGCACCTACTGACACTCCCCATTTGCCCTCGCATGATCCGTAGCTCCAGCAACGACGACTGGCCGCCACCGTTCTCTGCACAAACTCTGGCGACCTCCCTCCGTAAGTAGCCACCGCCCCTCGCCCTCTGACTGATACGCCTAGAATCCTCATCGTTGTGCGCATCTAACAGTACCCCTATTTTGGCTTAGCGCGACGAGGAATCTCGCCAACGTCGACGATTGACCGTGCCCGACGACTGTCTCTACTCCGACGAGGAATCCTCGCCGTGTCCGCGCGCCCCTCGACGAACCATCGCCACCTTGAGCATCAGCAGCCTCCTGCGGTTCTGGTAAGCACCTTCTTCCTTCCCCGGGCGACCTAGAACGCCGGCACCGCCACTGACCGACACGCCGCCGCCAGCCGCCGCCGCTAGCGCAGCTCAAGTTTGGTCGTTTGAACCAGGACCGTCAGATCTAGATCCAACGCGTAGATTTAGATCACTTAACGAATCGTTTTTGGTAGATCTAGGCCGTGTGTTTTAAACAGATCCTACGGCTCGCGAGCGTGATCCCGAGCGAATCGGTACCAGCCAATAGAAATAAGACGCGTGGCTAGGGTTTGAATTAAAACTGAATTTGAAAACAGATTTAGATCCAAATTTCAAATGGCTATAACTTTTGATTCCCACGTTAGATTTTTGCAAATTTTATACCGTTGGAATCAGTGAGACAAGCCCTTTCCGAATCTCCAATGTGTTGAACAAAAAATTTCTGTTAAAATGACTTTGTATGCAGAAACATATTTAGGTCCATTTTGAGTATAGATTTTGTTTAGAAAATTGTTTTAGGGCTAAATAAGTTTAGTTAGCAAACTTTTTGACTTGGTTATGTTTCTGTATCATACACTTGCTTGGTGGAGTTTTCAAAAAATCATCACTTAGTAATTTCTTGCATGCATGCATTCATATTTTTGTTTGTATATGAATTGTGTGTAAATTGTGCTACAAATTTTTGTGTAGATTTTGCTAGTGACTGTGATTGTGAAGAGTGCTACTCTCCCCATTACCAAGGCAAGTGATACTTCATGATATTTTCATCCCTTTTATTTTGAATAAGCATTAGAATTATTTTTGCTAAGTCTTGCATGCTACTTTTGCCAAATGCTATGTTGGGAAATCCTATGTAGTTGTAGAATTGTAGAATTGCTAGGGAATTTTCCTAAGTTAAGTTACTATGCCATGCTTAGCCTAGCTAGTAGAAAACAAGGGTTGATAAAGTATGAGCATGCTATGATGAAAATAATTTTAAGTCTTTTGGACTTATGCTTTTCTTAATAAAACAACTAAGTCAATGAACCTCCTGGGTGGAATGGGACTTGAATGGTGGTTTTTGGTTGAGTGGTTACACAAGGCCATGGATATGGCTTGTGTATCTCACTTGTGGTATGCCACCCAGGCACAAAGGGATTTGGAGGCCAAGTGTTGAGAAGCTTATAGTGCAGCCACTTGGCAATATGGGCTCTGCCTTGATCATATAGGTTGCTAGAACTTAGTCATTTGGACAGTTGGTGGTAGTGGGATGATAGGTTGGAACGCGTCCATTTGACTAAGGAAAGGCTTCTGAAAGGTCCTGTCTTGGGAAACCAAGTCTGGTGGGGAAAGTGCACAACCTCTGCAGATGGAAAATCTAAGTACTTAGCCAAGTCCATGGCAATGGACAATTTGAGCATCAAGACATGGAAGCTACAAGAATCTCATCACTCCAACTTCTAAGTAAAACTTGTGGGTGAACAAGGGTAAAGGACCCCAATGTCTATTGGTGGTTTCTTGGGAAGTTTTTGACAAAGAAAAACCTAGTGATTTCAACTAATAGGAAAAACCTATTTTGAGCAAAGCAAGCCAAGCTACACTTAGCCAAAATTCATATAGTACAATAGTCCACTTAAAATTTACTAAGGTATCACTTGCGAATACTATTCCAAAGTATTGACCCACTGTGGCTATAATTTGTGATGTTGCAGGTTACTCCGATGATGATTAGGAGTCATGAGTCTACACTCAACATGCTTGCCTGTGGCACATGAAGATGAAGACTTATGTTTATTACTTATTCCAAAAACTCTTGTATTAGGCCTATGGCCCTGAGTTGTAAAAGACTATGCTTTATCTCTGGAATGAATGTAATAAATGACCTTTGTATCTATGTACTTCATCTTAAACTGTGGATGCTAGCAATGATCCAGGGACTAGCATTGCAATCACAGGGATCCTTTCCTTTACAAAGGAGGGATCTTACAGCAAGTGAAATTGAAATGTTGTAAGGGGTTTTATGTGAAGGTTTGTTAATTAATGTAATTAACAAAATTCTAAATAAATAAATAAAAAAGTTTTGTTTAATGAGACATTACATAAAATTTGGTGGAATTTTAATGGAATTTGAGTGGGATTTTGAGTGGAGGAAATGGAGAGGCAAATGGGTGAGTGGGAGCTCCACTCACATAAATGGGGGAAGAGGTGGGGCACCACCTTTGGCCGCCATCCATGGGAGGGATTGCCCCCTCCCCCTATATAAGGCCTCCCTCTCCCTCCTATCATCTCACACCTCCTCGTGAAGGATCTCTCTCCCCCTCTAGAATTTCCCCATGGTCTCAGATCAGCAAGATACATGTTCCCGATGGCTCTTTCTGGAGCAAGGATTTGCTTCTTACGCTTCTTTGCTGGAGCAAGGACTCGAAGGTTGTCGGGGTACCGAATGTGTGTGCAATCACGGATGCACCACTGCTTTGCGGTGCTGAACTTGCTGGTGCTTGACCGGCTAGAATTCATCACGATCTTGAGATCGACAAGTGAATGACTACATCATCCACGATAACCAATCTCATAACGCTTTGTCAGTCTTTGAGGGTAAGTTCTCTATGGATGTATATCCACCCGTTGCTTGTATCTAGAAAGATGTATCGTGGCGTATACAGTTCCCATCGTAGGAAATTTTTTATTTTCTATGCTGCGAACCCAATAGAGGCCATGGACGCGGCCGCAAGCGCCAGATCTGAATACCATGGCCAACGGGGACGAGTGTAGGTAATAGCACTACTAAGTTTGTTTTCTTCAATTGTTAATTGGTACTATATAGTTTTCACTACCTTGAGTTCAATCGGTCCTACATAGTTCAACTATCTCATTCTAGGGTTATGGTTTAGCCATATTACTGTCTTGTTTCATTTAGTTCAAATATCTCATCTCGTAGCCCCAAAGTCGAAACAGGACAAATATTTTTGAGATTCATATAGCATAAACATGATATGTCTAGTGGTAAGCCAAGGAAAGGATTCTGTGTCCACTGTAACGACTCATTTCAACACACCAAACTCGAAAAGAGTCATTGTCGTGGAGACTGAATCTTGTCTTTGGTTTACCACTGACATATCATGCCCATGCTATATGAACCGTGGAAGTATTTCTCTTCTTTCGTCTTTGGTCATACAAAGATATTAGATAGCGTGAATTAAATGAAATGGTGAACTATGTAGTTTCAAATGTCTCGTTGTAGCCCCAAAGTCGAAAGTAAAGATATTACTTCACTATTCGTATAGCATGGGCGACATTGTTATATGATTCGTGGAATGGTTTCTTTCCTTTCGTCTTTGGTGATACAATAGCATGGCTGTAGAGAAACACAAGGAAAGGAGATCAGGACGGCAACCACTCCTATCGAGCCACCAAACCTTTATTTGAATAGCTGAAGGTTTGGTAGTCCAAAAGAAGTTATTGTTATCGATACCTTGGCTCCTTTCCTTGTGTTTTAATGTTTCCATATAGGAAAGTATTTCTCTCCTTTCGACTTTGGCGAGACGAGTTTACCAATTATATGGGGGTAATGAGCAAAAATAGGAATTTGTTCTCATATAGGAATTCGTTTTCGTTCGCATAGGGATGAGCAATGTCCGAGACTAGGCCCCGCCAGGCTAGAACTTGGAGGTGCTACCTTCATCCGAAGCACACATGTTGGTGAGGAATCTGGGTCCCACCATTGATCCAGACCTTCTATGGTGGCCGTAGCGTGGGCCATGGGCAGTGCAGAGAGAGGCGACCACCGAGGAGGTGGTACATCACCGTCTCAGGGAAGAGGACGAGCACATTCTTTGCTACATGGCTACATTGGAGGTCAACTTCAAAAATACATGGAGATTCTTCAGGGATCTCACGTGAGTCATGTTCCCGTGATGGTTCCTACTCTTTGGGTGTTGACCACCTGCGACTAAGTAACCGGGAGTGTGTGTGTGTTTAGAACTCGACATGGATCTATGTGTGTGTTTAGAACTTGAGTAATATTATACTGTTATGAATCTTTTGTGCTTCTCGATGATGAATGTGACATTTGAGTACTTCCTATATATGTTGTGCCACTGTTTCCCGTGTTAATATGTATTTTGCTGTCATTATCTTGTATACTGTGTATTCTCTTGTATACTATGTATTTTTTCTATTTTTTTGCTCTGGTACATAATATCCCCGGCGAAACGGGATGGGCGCCGATGGTAAGGGCACTACCCCGGCCAATAGGCCTACTTGTCGGTGATAACATAGAATACCCCCGGTGAATTTCGGAATCTCCAGCGATGTGTCCTTGCCGCCGGCGAGATGGTCGCCGGCGAGCCCGAACTCGCCGGCGGTAGGCCATTTTCCTTAGCCAACGGTAGGGTTTTCCCTACTAGTGGAAGAATAGGTTTACTAAAATTTTTAGCTTTCACCTTACCTTCAAAAAACTGAGAGCATTCAGTGTCTAGTTCAACTACATTGCAATGGGCATACATATTCAATATATCTTCTTTAGTTACCTTACCCATCTCCCGCATGTTTTATTGAACAATTTCTTCTATCTTTACCTCTCCTTATCGCTTTTTGAGGACCATTCTTTCCTATTCTAGTTGTTCTTCAAATTGTTGGGCTGCCATATTGATATGCGTATGACTTATCGGGTTTCCATGATTGGTTACCCTGGGCGCACCAGAGATATGGCCCATAAGGCCATACAAAATAAAGGATCCAGGAAGCATCCAACGGACAGAAGCTTGACTTGGTGATCAAGATAGAAGTGTGAGCCGACATAGTTCTAATATTGTAATTACAACCTGTAACCTCTCCGTACACGCCTCCAGGACCTGGTCTCTCATATAAAGCCTGGGAGGAGCCGATGGAGAGGGCACCTTAGTTTTCCAGCAATCTGCAATCGGTCGTGAGCTAGATCATAACTAGCGAACCGACGACCTTGTAATCATATTCTCCACAATAATTGGGCGACATTGACTCCCTTGTTTGTCTAATAAGCCGATAAAATCACTAGCGCTCTCTTTTCCATGAAACTCTAAGTCCATAATCATGGTCATTGCAGAGGTTTCCCCTCGTCACATATATTTTCTCACTGTCAATGGGATATGAAGTGGATCAGCATACGATGCCCTTTCACTTGATGTCTCTACTGGGGCCAAAATTTCCATTTATGCATCTTCAAATTGCTTAGGTGGTGGAGTATATTGAAGCCATCCTTTCTTCGGAGCTTCAATGTGTTTTGTAAAAGAATGAAGGATTTTCAAGATAATATCATCATCAAGTTGAAGTTCATTAGCAGTTTCCTTAACCTTACTGGATTCCCTGTGAGCATTGAGACAATCATATTCAACTTCTATACATCCTTTGCCGCCTAAATTGAATCCCCAAGTTTCTCTATTACGACGAATTCATTCTAAAAGTTCCCAAGCTTTAGTTATGGTTAGTTCCATAAAGTAACCTCCATAATTTGAGCCAAGTTCATGCTTTATTTCTTGATTAAGTCCCCCATACAAAATGGGTACATCTATTTAGAATATATTTATACCTATTAGTTGGGTGATTCTTGAAGTTTGTGATTGTCCTTCTTACCTCGGCCGTCTTTACTTCAGGAAAAATCGAAATATAAATTCTCCTTTATGCTCTTCCGATGTGTTAATTTTCTCTACAACGCAAATTCTATACCGAGCTAGAGCACTGTTGGTTAGTGATTAGCTAAACAATTTAAGTTCTAATTCATCATCGGACTACTCTTTCAATCTAAGTGTCCAACATAACTTGGTAAAATGCATTAAATGAGCATATGGATCCTCACCAGGATCATCTCCTGCAAAAAATTTTCTCATGAATAATAGCACTGAATGAGGTTTAACCTCATATTCTTGTTCGCTTCCTCTCGAGAATTTCTTAATGAATCCTCTATTAAACTTCTCGAGGTATTTGTTTGCATCAAGCTGATTCATCAACCCAAGTGTAGTCATGGTGTTCAACTGAAACTAGTAAAAAACTTTAGTAAAACAATTAATAGATTAACAACTAAGAACAAAAACAAAAAATGCTTAGCTCCCCGACAACAACACCAGAAAATAATTTGATACCGCAAGTGCACAGATCAATTATAGCTAGTTTCACAATAAGAGTATCAAACACACAAAGAGATATTTGGTTAAGGTCTTTATGCCCCTTGTCACTATCTACCAAAGTATACTTGTAAGTTGCCTTTGATATCAAGTAAAGAGTGTTATGTTTGTGTGCAAGAAAGTAATAAACGCAAGTAAAGAAAGTAACAAGTGTGTTGGGAATGGTGTTGGAACTCAGTAATGCTTAGATGTTCTCAGGGATGTAGGATACACCACTAGCATGTGAGAATTATTTATGATTAGGATAACTTGTATCTTTCATCATGATATGTGTTGAGAGAGTTTCATAATGAGATGTCCACCAACAAGCTAGTCTGGTGAGCAAGCCACTTCTACGAGTCATGTGATGAGGTCATCTCTAAATAATCACTATGATACCTACGAGCAAGTCACTTCTACAGACCGCCACAATTAAGTGTTTCCCCATGGATATCGTTACGAGCTTAGTGAATCTCTCTTTATCACCCTTTGACCGTGCAGCTTATAAGCCAATACTTGCAGTTACAAAGTAGCACCGAACATACTCCTATACATGTCCAAAGGGTAGTTCCCTCTCTTTAGTCCCAAAGAATAATATTATATGGTCGACTTCACATACCATCTACAGAGAGAGATCTAACACAATATAATAGATCAAGTAAAGATCAAAGACAAAAGTTATAGATCATCTGTATTTCATTTCGTAATAATGCTAGGGTTTCTCCATCTCCCCAAGAATAAAGGGAACTGCTCACACATGGAGTAAATCCACAACATCATAATATTCATATGGATGGATTGAAAGTAAGGTAGAATCAAGTGCAAACCCACAATTATATTTGGAATTACAACAAGATCTAATAAATGAGAGAGGGGATGGTGGTGTTGATGGAGATGCAACAGATGATGGTGAAGGAGATGTTGTGTTGTCCTCCGATGATCCGTGTAGCAACAAGGATTTTCCCTTCTCCAAGTTCCTCATCTAGATCCCTTCCTAGCGTGATATTTTGTGGCTGGAGGTGTATGTGAATGTCGGATCTCGGATCCGTCTTCGCGTGGTGAAAATATTTGACGAGGTGGACATTCTGGCATGTAGTACGGGTGGACGGTACAGGCGGGCTCGACCGTGCCACAGGTTGTTAAACTTGTGTAACTTATCCCCGCATCCTCTCTTCTCCCAGGCGTGTGGAAAATCATTTAAATGATATTTATCACTTAGAAATATCATATTATTACATAACGTGACGGTCCCAATTGATATATTTGTTGGATTCACAACACAGAAAACAAAACAATTCCTAGGATGGAAACTATATACGCCACGATCCATCTATTTAGATACAATCAACGGGTGGATATACATCCAGAATACATACCCTTGAAGATCGATAAAGCTTTACGAGTATGGACTTCTTGGTGATGTAGTCGATCTCTTTCCGATCTCAAGATCGTGTACAAGTCCGACAGCCCCGCAACTTAGCTCCAGCAATGCAGCGGAAGCATTAAATCTTTTCTCTAGAAAAAGCCACCAGGAACATGTATCTCACTGATCTGAGACCATAGGGAAATTCTATAGTGGGGAGATCCTTCACAAGGAGGTGTGTGATGAAAGGAGGGGAGGGGGACTTTTATAGGGAGAGGGGGCAGCCCAAAGGCCATGGATTGGCAGCCATGGTGGTGCCCCCACCTCTTCCACATTCATGTGGGTGGACCTCCCACTCCCATAAAAAGCCTTCACTCAAAATTCCACTCACCTCCATTAAATTTCCACCAAATTTAATGCAAGCTCTCATTTAATAAAACTCTTTTATTTATTTTATTTAGAACTTTGTTAACTACATTAATTAAAGAACATTCACATAAAACCCCTTGCAACATTTCAATTTCACATGCAGAACCAGTTTCAACAATTTCACCCGAAACAATTCCGGTTTCCATAGAAATAATTCCAGCGTTTTATTTTTCTTTCTCTAGTATCTTATTTGCTCCAAATGGTGTTGGTATCCCTTAAGTGTGTCACCCTACGGTTCATGAATAATTCAAAGATGATCGAGACCCCTCTCCAATCAATAATCAGCAGTAGGACCTGGAGATCCGTACTGACTCCCACACATTCAACGATGACTTCTTGTGATCGTGTGAACCTTTAACATTGTAACTAAATCCCTTTGTCTCACGATATTTTACATGTCCAAGATTCGATCATTGGTATCCCCATACCTAGTTTGAGCTCGTTACCAACATGTACTCTTTTCTTGTTCCCGTGATATAACATTGTAGTGATCTCCGTCACTTGCTTGCAAGATATATCAATGTGGTATCACCAAGGGGGCCCAGAGTATATCTCTCCATCATCGGGATGGAAAAATACCACTCTTGATCCATGAGCCTTACATAACGCTATCAGAGTATCTGAACCCACCTTTATAATCACCCTGTTACGGTGTGACGTTTGATGTTATCAAGTTACTCTTCCTATGTTAGTGATTGACATGATCTCATGGTATAAGGACTAAAGTTACTTGTAACAATGTTATAGCAATTTAAACATAATGACTTTGATCGTATTACTATACTTCAGATGAATTTTCATCACATCATTCCACCAATGTTGTGACCTTGTTATTAACAACATCCAATGTCCATGATCAGGAAACCTTGATCATCTTGTTAATCAACAAGCTAGTTTATATGAGAGGCATAACTAGGAACTCTTTACTTGTTTATTAAACACACATGTATTAATGTTTCCGATTAATACAATTAGATCATACAAAATAAACATTTATCATAAACAAGGAATAAGATAATAACCATTATATTATTGCCTCTCGGGCATATTCCCTTCAGTCTCCCACTTGCACTAGAGTCAGTAATCTAATTTGAAAAACTTGCGCATTCAACACTTATGGCTTTCTGGTGTTGTATATACACGTTTGATAGTGGTAAACATAATCTCCGGGTCTGACACTTTCAGGTCCGTGTGTATTTGCATTTCTTTGTGTCTCCACGCATCACTCATTCTCTAATGAGATGGCATTGTATAAATTTGGTCTTTTGGTGAGACCTTTAGTTCCTTGGGGTTAAATCATGTTGATACTATTGTCATACAATATATCTTTATAGTGTGAGCCCATTGTGAACCACAACTTAGTTTTATAACAAACTACTTGACACAGATGCCCTCATTTGCTTCGATAATAGCAGTCGTATACTTATCCTTTTGTTGTAGTATCCGTCACAATGTCTCAACTTTGAAATTCTTCCAAATCCATCATGGAATCTCATTTCCATTACATTGTGCCACCCATAGTTTAAATTGAGATAGACTTAATCTTGTGACAAAACTAGTATCAATGTAACACTTTATAGTGAACTATTTTTAATTGTTTGTCACTTCTACATAAATATATATTCTTAGTTCTTCCAAAAGATCATAAGAATAGCCTTACTATCGTCCAATGATTATATTATGAGTCATTATGGTATATGCTCATAACATTTAAAGCATAGGACATATCTGGATGTGTACATATCACGGTATGATTGATCAAAATATTATTGTGATTTCACTCACCAAGTGTCAAAGCACTTGAATCTTGTTTCACTTACCAAATGTCAATACACTTGAATCTTGATTCAATCCTTTCTGTGTAGCAAGAACCTTTCTTGTTATTTCCATGTTGAACTCATTCAATATCCCATCTATGTATGTAGAGGTCCCAACCTGATAATGTAGAGATCCTTGTGTTTACAGTGCTAGTCCCTGGATCGAATAGCTAGCACCCATAGTTTAAGATGTAATATCAAGAAACAAAGGTCATATTGCAACTTATAACCAGGAATAAAATAGTTCATTACAACTTACATAGCTCATATGGCTATCTTATTACAAAGCAGCAGACATAACTATATAGCATGGAGTCCTTCATCTTCATGTGCCACATGCAATCATGTTGGTTGTAGACTTGTAATCCCTACTCAACAAAACTTCTCTAACATCAAACAAACCTGCAACATAATAAGTTACAGCCACAAGGGTCAATACATTTGAATTGTATTGGCAAGTGATATCATATTGATATGGAGAATCTAACATCTACATGAATATATGGCTAAGTGGAGTTTTGGCTGGCCTTTGCATATTGATATCATATTCATTCACATAGTTGTTTTATTAATCAAAAACAAAGTCATAGACTTTGCATAATATCATAGCATGAATATTCCACCCTTGTATTCTGATAGCTAGGCTAAGTATACTAGCATAACTTGTCTCTTAACTTAGGAAGATTCCTACCAAGATATTTTCTATAGCATCTACTATAGCATAGCATTATACAAAATAGTCCTATCATGCATACTACAAAAATATCACTAATGCAATATTGAAAAGATATGACTTTTGATGACCAAAGTATCACTTGCCTTTTTAGTAGAGAATCTAGGTACTCTCCTTGATCTTGCAATTGTCACACTCCTCAAAGTTCACTGCATCACAATCAAGCAAAGCACACATTCAAAACTAGGACTCAAACAAATAACAAAACAAAACAATAAAAACAAAGAAATGCATGCAAGCATGCAAAAGGTTGTTTTATTGAAAAAGTGGTTTCTAAGAAGGCTCTAAACATTTGAAAACACATACTGGTCTTTTATAAAAGTGGGAATTCCATTGGGGCCAAGTTAGTGAAATTTGGTTATTTAAATCATTTTTGTTTTACTAGAAATGCTTTTATTCAAAGGAATAGTTTGCAATGTCAACAAAATATATTTTTAATTCCAAATGTTAGTGTTTAGGGTTAGAGAGTTCAAAACAAAACCAGTTGCAAAAGGTTTCACTCAAAAATAATTTTTAGAACAATTTTTATATCCATAATAGTCCTATTAATGTTTCTGCATAAAAACCTATTTTTCTGAAGCAAATGACAAATCTAAGGCCATATTTTCAAAGTACTCATTTTTCTGAATCCATAGACACCAAATTTGTAATTTTTGGACAAACAGATCAAAAGTTATGATTTTTACAAGTTCAAACACTTAATAAATCAAATTCTAGATTTTTAAAACAAACTCACAGACATGTGGCCTGTTTTGGTTGGTTGGTACCGTTTTGTGCGGATCGATCAACACAAGCCGTAGGATCTAACTAACATCACACGGATCAGATCAACGCGTACAACTTCGTTTAAGTGACCTATCATAGCCTCTAGATCTACATCCAACGGTTCAGGGTGCACTGATCACAGATGGGCGGCGCTGGCGATAGTGCACGGTGGCGGAGCGTCGGGTGGTGACGCTCCGGTGATTCTACAGGGCAAGGGGAAGGTGCGAGGATGCTACCGTGGTCGCGGGGACGTGGCGATGCTCAAGGTAGTCGTGGGCGAGGCCGGGACGCACGGGCTTGGCCGGAATCGCTCGCCGGAGTAGCTCATGTCGTTGGTTGCTTGCAGGTGGAGACGAAGCCGAGCACGTGGTCCACGAGCAAGCAAACGGCGGCCATCAGCAGGTGCGTGAGAGGATGGCGAGCAATCTAGTGTGAGTCATAGGGCAGGGGAGGTCAGGCTCACCGGAATTTTCTCGCCGGAGTTGTGGCCGTCGTCGGGCACACACAAATGTCGTCGAAGGCGGCGCTACAGAGCAGGCTAAGGCAAACAAAAGGTGGAGTTACATGCACAAGATAAAAGTGAGTATGAGAGAATCAACGAGAGGAAGAGGGGCGGCCAGACTTCGCCGGAATCATCGTCGGAGTCCGTTGGAGCTGCGGTGGCACGAGATCAAATGCGGGCGGCTTGGGGGCTCTCTAGGTGTGGGACTTGAGGGGAACTGGAGAGGGGGCAAAGAGGAATAAGTGAGCGTGGTAGCAGGGGTAATTAACTCCAGCAATCAAGCGAATTTACGCAGAGAAATTTTCGGTAGGAAATGGTCAGGGAGGGGGAAGAACTGGCCTGTGCGTAGGGATGAAGATGATGACCTGGCGGTGGGGTCGGTTAGTCAACGAGGGGGTGGGGTGAGCTCGCGGTGAGAAAGGGATCTGCGGGGAGATAGGGGTGGTCGGGTGGGCTTAGCTGGGCTAGCAGTTGGGCCTGGGTTGGGTAGGTTTGTTGGGTTGGGTTTGTTTCTATTATTTTCTATTTTCTTTTTCTGTTTCTATTTTCTGTTTTTATTCAAAACATTTGATTCAAGCTTCAATTTGAATTTAAATAACTTCCAAAACTTTTCAGTAAGTTTATACCATTTATTAGTGTGTTATTTAATCCAACTCAAATATTTTTCTTGTGATTTAATATCCATTTAAAATAAGTGAGGCATTTTGTCTTTATTTAAATAAAATTGAATATGGTTTATAAACCCATATAACTTTATTTAAATAATCTTTTACTCTTTTATTTTATTTGAATTACTTTTATTCCATTTGCTTAGGGATTTGGCCAAGGTTTAAATTGTCTTTGCAATTTATTCTTATTTATTTACTTCTTTCTTTATCTTATAAAATCCATATCTTTTTTTATAGTTCCAAAATTGGTGATTCCACTTTTTATAATTTTATTTAATATTTATTTATCTTTTCAAATCCTTTTAGGATTACTTTGCTCACAACTTAGTGTTGATTTTTGTTAGGAGTTTTATTAGCCTTGGAAAATACTTTCTTTTATCTTATTAAAATCATAAGTTTTTATCCATGGCTCCAAATGGTGTGAAACCAACTACCATGGTTTTGTAATATTTTTGTTTACCTTTTTGGTCATTTATAAATGTTTGTTGCTAAATTTTTTATATGGAACAAAGCCATAGTCTTAGTGTGATCTTGGAGATGATTTCTTTCATTATGGTTTAGGGTTTTGGTTTATCTTTTCCAAGGGTTCACAATTAAGATATATTCCATGCATGGATGCATTTGATTTGTTTGAAAAACAAATTGTTACCTTCTTCATTCAAATTGTTCAAGTAAGGTTTTGATGTTTCCATTTAGAAGCAAAAAGTTTCTTTTCGCCCTAAATTTCATAATTTGTTTCTTTTGTAAGTTTATTTTCCACATTTCAAAATTTGGAAAATTTTGGGATGTGATAGACTACCACCCTTAAAAGGAATCCCGTCCCAAGATTCAGGAAGGCTAGAGACAGCAAGTTGGTTTCAAGACAACTAGGGTACTACCACCCTTGAAAGATTTTTTAACTAGATTACATCTTGGCTTACTTGGTGTCTTGATGTAACTTATCTCGACAGTTGTTTGCATAGTGTCCCTTATTACCACATTTGAAACATGTGACAAGGTTGAGATCCTTTCCAAGTTTGCTTGTCTTGTTCTTCTCCTTTTCTGGGCAATTTGATGCATAATGGCCTAGCTCTTTGCATTTATGGCACATCACCTGGCTAATCTCCCTGTTTATCCTTGGTATCACTATCTCTTTTTGTTTCCTTGGCTCTTATTCTTTTTGGGTCTCTCCAAATCTAGGAGAGCTCTTAATTCATGTTCTTCATACTTCACCTCAAAGGTGGGAAAACTTCCTCGGTTCTTAGAACGGTTCCAAGGATACCGTCCACGTTTCCTATTTTGTCCACCATAGTGGGTTACAATGTATGGAGGTGCATACTGAGATTTGAATTTGTTTTCATCCTTCTTGGTAGAAGTTATACCTTCATGAATGTTTCCAAAGACTTGATGTTTTCCATCCTTAGCTGGATAATTCATCTGTTGAACTATATGGTAGATGTGGCATTGAACAGGGACATGATCATTTCCTCCACATAGGAAACAAGAAACTTGAGATGTGGGGCATTGTCTAGCTGGATGTTTCTCCTCACAATTAGGGCATTAGTCAATGTGCTCTTTATAAGTGTATCCTATGTCTCCATAGATTTTGCAGGCTTGAGTTCGTTCTATAATATCATCCTTGATATCATTGTTGTCACAATCTCTTTGTAAAGGGTTGCTTCTCATGTTGATCATCTTATTAGTCATCCTTTGCAACAATTGAGATTGGGATTCCAAGAACTTTAGCATGGCTGGGTCTAACTCAATCTTGTTGGCTAAAAACTGGCTTGTCACTTGATTCAACTAGGCTTGGGTTGCTAGCAGTTGTTATGTCATGTGCATCTCTTAGTTGTTGTTGTCACCATCCTTGATGTTGGAGTTGTGGTCTCTTGGAGAAGTCATCTGCTTGGGTTGGATTGGGATTATATTAGGCAAAATATTTCTAGAATAAGAATTCTACTCACACACAAAAAATCACAAAGCAATGTGCAAGCAATCCCAATCATGCATTCCACTCAAACAACAAGGTTCAATCATACTTTAGGCAACAAGATATTTTTGCTACACCACATAAGTTGGTGTGATCAATAAATCGATTTAAACTAAACACTAGTGTGGTGGTCCAACTATGGGTATCACTTGAGATCATTCCATTCTTCTTAGTTGATACATCAGGAACAAGATCATGGTATCCTTGGAAGAAATTCTTGCATCTTGGTCACAAAGTTCAAAGGTGATGATGGTTCCTCCTAAGTTGTGTTTCCTTAGTCTCCAAGTCTTGAATATTATTCTTATCTCACTTGAAGTCCTTAGTGATGTCCAACTTGAAGTCCTTGGTGAAACTAAAGTTGAAGTCATTGGTGATGTTGAAGTCCTTGCTCATGTTGATGTTTTTGTCCATCAAGTAGATAAGGGAGAGATGTAGAATAAAAAAAAATGTTGAGGAAAGAGTTTACAAGATTGTTTGTAAATAAGTTAGAACAAATACAATTCCTATTTTCTAAGGGGTTTTGTCCAATCCTAGGGTTACAATCCTACAGGCAACACAGTGCTCTGATACCATCTGTAGAGGTCCCACCCTGATAAGGTAGAGATCCCTGTGTTTACAGTGCTAGTCCCTAGATCGAATAGCTAGCACCCACAATTTAAGATGTAATTTCAAGAAACAAAGGTCATATTACAACTTATAACCAGGAATAAAATAGTTCATTACAACTTACATAGCTCATATGGCTATCTTATTACACAGCACTAGACATAACTATATATCATGGAGTCCTTCATCTTCATGTGCCACAGGCAATCATGTTGGTTGTAGACTTGTAATCCCTACTCAACAAAACTTCTCTAACATCAAACAAACCTGCAACATAATAAGTTATAGCCACAAGGGTCAATACATTTGAATTGTATTGGCAAGTGATATCACATTGATATGGAGAATCTAACATCTACATGAATATATATGGCTAATTGGAGTTTTGGCTATCCTTTGCATAAAATAAGTTTTCCCAACCCTTGGAAAGTAATTTTTCTCTTTATCAAAACATTTCATCACACATGGCACACTGGATACACACCAGGTGCTTCCCTTGTTCACCCAACAAGTTTTAACTTAGAGAAATTTGGATGAGGAGATCCTTGATCATTTCAATGTCATTTGATGCTCAAAATGTCCGTTGTCGGGGACACGGCTAAGTACTTAGATTTTACCCTCTCGAGAGGTGGTGCACTTTCCCCACAAGACTCGACATGCATCAAGACGAGACTTTTCAGAAACAATCCCTCAGATCAGGACAGACGCGTTCCATCCTATCATCACTACCACCAACGGTCTGTCTGTCTGAGTTCTTGCAACCTAGTTGGTCAAGGCAGAGCCCATATGCCATGTGGCTGCACTGGAAGCTTCTCAACACAAAACATCTCAAATCTCTTTGTTCCTGGGTGGCCATACACAAGTGTGATACATAAGGTAAACCATAAACATGGGCCTTATGTAACCACTCAACACAAACCAATCTTCCCATTCCACCCAGGTGATTCATTCACATAGTTGTTTTATTAATCAAAAACATAGTCATAGACTTTGCATAATATCATAGCATGAATATAACACCCTTGTATTCTGATATCTAGGCTAAGAATACTAGCATAACTTGTCTCTTAACTTAGGAAGATTACTACCAAGATATATTCTATAGGATCTACTATAACATAGCATTATACAAAATAATCCTATCATGGATACTACAAAAATATCACTAGTGCAATATTGAAAAGATAGGACTTTTGATGACCAAAGTAGCACTTGCCTTATTAGTAGATAATCTAGGTACTCTCCTTGATCTTGCAATTGTCACACTCCTCAAAGTTCACTATATCACAATCAAGCAAAGCACACATTTAAAACTAGCACTCAAACAAATAACAAAACAAAATAATAAAAACAAAGAAATGCATGCAAGCATGAAAAAGGTTGTTTTATTGAAAAAGTGGTTTCTAACAAGGCTCTAAACATTTCAAAACACCTACTGGTCTTTTATAAAAGTGGGAATTCCATTGGGGCCCAGTTAGTGAAATTTGGTTATTTAAATCATTTTTGTTTTACTAGAAATGCTTTTATTCAAAGGAATAGTTTCTAGTGTCAACAAAATATATTTTTCATTCCAAATGTTAGTGTTTAGGGTCAGAGAGTTCAAAACAAAACCATTTGCAAAATGTTTCACTCAAAAATAATTTTTAGAACAATTTTTATATCCAAAATAGTCCTATTAATGTTTCTGCATAAAAACCTAATTTTTCAGAAGTAAATGACCAATCTAAGGCTATAGTTGCAAAGTACTCATTTTTCGGAATCCATAGACACCAAATTTGTAATTTTTGGACAAACAGATCAAAAGTTGTGATTTTTACAAGTTCAGACACTTAATAGATCAAATTCTAGATTTTTAAAACAAACTCACAGACACGTGGCCTGTTTTGGTTGGTCGGTACCGTTTCGTTTGGATCGATCAACGCGAGCCGTAGGATATAACTAACATCACACGGATCAGATCAACACGTACTACTTCGTTTAAGTGACCTATCACAGCCTCTCGATCTACATCCAACGGTTCAGGGTGCACTGACCACAGATGGGCGGCGCTGGCGACGGCGCGCAGTGGCGACGCGTCGGGTGGTGACGCTTAGGTGATTCTAGGGCGCTAGGGGAAGGTGCAAGGGTGCCACCGTGGTCACGAGGATGTGGCGATGCTTAAGGTAGTCGTGGGCGAGGCTGGGGCGCACGGGCTTGGCCGAAATCGCTTGCCGAAGTAGCTCCTATCGTCGGTTGCTTGCATTTGGAGACGAAGCCGATTACCTGGTCCACGAGCAAGCAAATGGCGGCCATCAGCAGGTGCGTGAGAGGATGGCGAGTAATCTAGTGTGAGTCAGAGGGCGGGGGTAGGTCAGGCTCACCGGAATTTTCTCACCGGAGTTGTGGCCGTCGTCGGGCACGCACGGACATCGTTGAAGGCGGCGCTACGGAGCATGCTAAGGCAAACGAAAGGTGGCGTTAGATGCGCGCGAGAAAAGTGAGTATAAGAGCATCAATGAGAGGAATAGGGGCGACTAGACTTCGCCGGAATCATCGTCAGAGTCCATTGGAGCTGCGGTGGCGTGAGGTCAAATGCGGGCGGCCTGGGGGCTCTCTGGGCGTGGGACTTGAGGGGAAATGGAGAGGGGGCAGAGGGGAATAAGTGAGCGTGGTCGCGGGGGGAATTAACTCCAGCAATCAAGCGAATTTACACAGAGAAATTTTTGGCAGGAAACGGTCAGGGAGGGGGAAGAACTGGTCTGTGCACGGGGACGAAGATGCTGACCTGGCGGTGGGGTCGGTTAGTCCGGGAGGGGTGGGGTGAGCACGGGGTGAGAAAGGGATCTACGGGGAGAGAGGGGTGGCCGGGTGGGCTTAGCTGGGCTGGCAGTTGGGCCTGGCTTGGGTAGGTTTCCTGGGTTGGGTTTGTTTCTATCTTTTTTCTTTTCCCTTTTCTATTTCTATTTTCTGTTTTTATTCAAAACATTTGATTCAAGCTTCAATTTGAATTCAAATAATTTCCAAAAAATTTCAGTAGATTTATACCATTTATTAGTGTGTTATTTAATCCAACTCAAATATTTTTCTTGTGATTTAATATCCATTTAAAATAAGTGAGGCATTTTGTCTTTATTTAAATAAAATTGAATATGGTTCATAAACCCATATAATTTTATTTAAATAATCTTTTACTCTTTTATTTTATTTGAATTACTTTTATTCCATTTGCTTAGGGATTTGGCCAAGGTTTACATTGTCTTTGCAATTTATTCTTATTTATTTACTTATTTCTTTATCTTATAAAATTCATATCTTTTTTATAGTTCCAAAATTGGTGATTCCACTTTTTATAATTTTATTTAATATTTATTTATATTTTCAAATCCTTTTAGAATTACTTTGCTCACAACTTAGTGTTGATTTTTGTTTAGGAGTTTTATTAGCCTTGGAAAATACTTTCTTTTATCTTATTAAAATCATAAGTTTTTATCCATGGCTCCAAATGGTGTGAAACCAACTACCATGGTTTTGTAATATTTTTGTTTACCTTTTTGGTCATTTAGAAATGTTTGTTGCTAAATTTTTTATATGGAACAAAGTCATAGTCGTAGTGTGAATTTGGAGATGATTTCTTTCATTAGGGTTTTGGTTTATCTTTTCCAAGGGTTCACAATCAAGATTCATTCTATGCATGGATGCATTTGATTTGTTTTAAAAATTTTTTACCTTCTTCATTCAAATTTTGTTGAAGTAAGGTTTTGATGTTTCCATTTAGAAGCAAAAAGTTTCTTTTCACCCTAAATTTCATCATTTGTTTCTTTTGTGAGTTTATTTTTCACATTTCAAAATTTGGAAAATTTTGGGATGTGACAATGTACATTTGGCAGAACCATATTAGCGTCTCAATCTATCCATATAGACATTGATACCAAATATTCGGGTTTTGCCTAAGTCTTTCATTGAAATGAAATCTTTAACATGTGTCAATAAAATATATATCATTTCTAATCAATAAGATATCCTCCACATAATGTCGTGGTATTGCACGACAGATGCTACTAGGGGTAGCTTACGTAGAGGGAGCAAGGTGACGTAGGAGAATCCAGGAGCGAAATTGGCACACGATGTACCCAGGTTCACGTCCCCTCGGTGGAGGATCGCTACGTCCTACTGTCAATCCAGTATATGATCATAGATTGGTTTACAATGGAGCCGCCGTAGGCGGGAGGAGAGACTAGATCTCATCTAATGTGTGAGAAGATCTAATATGACATACCCCGTGGGGGTGCCCCTGGTGGCTTTATATATGCAGCCAGCAAGGGTTTACAAGTTCTTGTGGGCTTTGTATGCGAGTCGCCATCTTGGGCCTTCAGTCGGTGCCAGTCGCCTGGGTCCAGTATGCACCAGTCGCCGTATTGGGCGAGTCGACCCGCTCTGGGATTGGCCATCCACCTGGCGACTCCGCTTTGTGGGTATACCCCGATTGGTATTCCCCCATCAGTAGTCCCCGAGAGCGTTGTCGATTCGACGCGGGCTTGAGGCATGGCGAGGAGAGTCTTGACAATGGGTCGTGGCGAATCGGCGACGAGCTTCTGAATAGAGAAAAGAACTGTGAAGTGGGAGGCGGTCGGCGTGAGCTAGTCGGTGATGGCCAGTTGGCAAAAGATGTAGGGAGTCGGTGAAGCCGCCAGTTGCGGCGAGTCCCAGACTGTGGAGCGTGTCGAGTCCCCGAGCGCGACGAGTGGCGAGATAGAGCGACCGGCGAGTGTCGAGTCCCCGAGCACACCGAGTGGCGAGGTCGAGCGACCGGCGAGTGGCGCTGTCTGTAGCACGCCGAGTCCCCGAGCGCGTTGAGTACGCGGGTGTAAGGGATCCCAACCTTTAAATAAGGTAGAGTCCCCTGTGTTTACAATGCTAGTCCCTGGATCAATAGCTAGCAACCACAATTAAGATGTAATATCAAGAAACAAAGGTCATAATACAACTTTATAACCAGGAATAACATAATTTTATTACATCATACATAGCTCATTTGGCTATTACATTACATTGCAGCAGAATATCTATAAGCTTGGGGTCCTTCATCTTTAAAGTGCCACAGGCAGACATATTGGTTGTAGACTTTGTAATCCTAATCAATCAATCTTCTCTAAAACAATCAAACCTGCAACATTACAAGTTACAGCCACAAGGGTCAATACATTTGAATTGTATTGGCAAGTTTCACTACTATGTTGAATATAAGTGGATCCTATCATTACATGCATATTTGGCTAAGTAGGGTTTTAGGCTCATTTGCATAAAGCAATAATTTATCCTATCTTTTCAAAATGGTTTTAATCTTTGTCAAATCTTTCTGAACTCCTTGGTAAATCCCCAAGTGTCTTTGTCAAAATCTCTTGAGTTCCTTGGTAAATCCCCAAGTGCTTCAAGTTTTTATCCAAATCTCTTGAGCTCCTTGGTACCCCCAAGTGCTGCAAGTATTTTGTTATCACTTAAAAGTTTTTCTTTTAGAAATTGCAATGTCGAGATTTCCCATAGCTTCAAACTTTAGTTGCTCAGTATTGTCCATAACTGGGGACACGGCTAAGTACTTAGATTTTATTTTCTTCTGCAGAAGTTGTACACTTTACCCACATGTCACACTCTCATCTTGTTGCCAGCAGTGGCCGCTGGATTGGTACTCACCAAGATGGAGTACTAGCAGATTGAGAATGTGACGAAGTCTTTCCAGAGGGTCCTCCCATACACCATTGCTAGCTTGTCTTCAGTACCCATGTAGGATTCCAAGTTCCTCATTTTCAGTAACCTGAAGACAATGCATGGGTCTTCCCAATGTAGTTGACCAAGCCAGAGCCATAAGTAGCATGTGGTTGTACACGAAAGCCACAATTGGAGAAACATGTTCAATCTCTAAGTTCCTGGGTGGTTTTCTTTTGGTGCACAACACAAAGAGATTGCCATAGACATGGTTCCTTTTGTTGCCACCTTGTCCAAAACTCAAAGTATCCTTGTCCACCCAGGTGGTTCATTGAGTCCTTGTTTTATTATATAAAACACAAGTCTTTTCTCAACTTCATAAAATATCAACATGTAACTCTTCTCAAAAATATCTAGCTTGGCTAAGCATTTTACAACTACATTGTTTTCACTAAGGAATGTATAAGGGTATCCTATTAGGATTTAGCATAGCATATAGTATAGAAATTCTTTTCATGCATGTTTCAAAATCCACTAAGTATAATGAAAATAGTAGGACTTTAGATGATAGTGTAACTTGCCTTTTTGGTAGGGAATGTTGGTTCACTTCTTGATCTTGCTAGTTTCACACTTTTCTAAGTTCACTACAATCAATCAAGCAAACACAATATCAACTAGAATTCCAACCAAAATCAATCAAACAAAACACACATAAAATAATAGAAACTAAGTTATGCATGCAAGCATGCAAAGATAGTTTTATTTGTAAAGATGGTTTCTACTAGGCTCTAAACTTTGTAAAGTCCAAGGTGTTCACTTTCTAAAATGGCAAAGTCATTTGCAAAAGGGTTTTACCTATAAACCATTTTAACATCCATTCATTATTTTATGTGGTGAAAAATGTTTTTTATCAAATCAAAAACTTTATGTTGTTCACCAAATAAGTTGTTAATTCTCAAAACTTGGTGTTTAGGGTCAGTAGGTTTGATTCAAATCATTTTCCCAAAGTTTTCATTCCAAAATCATTTTCATAACAAAAGCAATATTTTTATTTGACTAGAAATGGGCTTAATTCAATTAATCCATCCTATCCTTCAACAAATCCATTTTTAAAACCAAGGGTTGGTTCCTAAGGTCAGTAGGTTCACCACAAACCATTTTGCAAAGATTTCAACCTCAAAAACAATTTTTAATAATTTTTATAACCTAAACAAGCATACAAATGTTTCTGCAAAAACAAACATTTTACCAGAGGCTTTTTACTAAACAAATTGCATGGTTGGCTAGGTCTTGTTCCACTGATTCCATTGATATAAAGTTTGCAATTTTTGGACGTGTGGATCAAAAGTTACAAGGGTTTCAAGTTTGCAAATAAATCTGATTCAAAATTTCTTTTAAACATATCTAGTGCCACGCGGCATGATCTCATTGGGCGGTACCGCTTCGCGCGGATTGCGCTCTGTGGGGCGTTGGATCTAACTTAAACGAATGGATCAGATGGGGCGCGTACCGGTTCTTCTAGTTCTAATCGCAGCC
Source organism: Avena sativa (assembly GCA_916181665.1). Classification (NCBI taxonomy): domain Eukaryota; kingdom Viridiplantae; phylum Streptophyta; class Magnoliopsida; order Poales; family Poaceae; genus Avena; species Avena sativa. Next base: position 366,453,976 of record OV702295.1, read on the forward strand.
GCAAGGTTTTCATCCAACGGCTATCGTCACCTTGACCAATATCTGGCGGCGCTCGACGGCTGCACGCGGCGGCGACGGTCAGACGACGGCGAAACTGGCGATGTAGGAAGCGAGGAAGAAAGGGAGTAGGATCACCGTGTTCGCAGTAGCGTGGGGAAGCTCAACGTGTTGTTGGTTCGACGAGGGGCGTGCAAGGTTGCTGTTAATTGCTCGCCGGAGACGTGGTCGGCGTCAGATGGTCCTGGAGCTCGTCGAGGGTGGTGCTGTGGTTTGCCCCGTGGAAAAGCAAGGGCATGGTTAGATGCAGCCGAGGTTGGGGAGTTCAGGAGCATCATTGGGGAAGAGCGGGGCGGTCAGGTGCTTACCAGAAGGGTCGCCGGAGAAGGAAGGAGACGCGGCGGCGCTCAGTCGAAGTGGTTGCCGACGTTCTGGGGTGCCCGCTGTTGAACGAAAGGCACAGGCAGAAGCTCCAGAGGCTGGGGAGTGTGTGTGCTTGGTCGGGGAGGCAAGGCGGTGGCTGGACTCGCCGGAATTTGCTGGGGACGGTGGTCAGAGCAGTGGCGTTGCGAGCTCGAATTGAGGCAGCCTAGGGGCTCTCGTGCTACGGTGTTTGAGGGGAAAGGAGGAGAAGGCGTCGGTGATTAAAAGGACGTGGTCGCAGGGGGAGTAATGGCCGTTAACAGCGTGAATTGATCGCCGGAGTAAAGACAGGAAACGGCGAGGAGGAATTAGCGCGGGGTGAAGACGATGAACAGGAGAGGTGGGACCTTGCTGTCAGCGAGAAAGCGAGAGGGAAAAGAGGTCCACCAGTCAGCGTCCGCGCGGGTCAGTTAACAGGTGCGAATCGTTTTCCTCGGGAGAGAGGGAGTGGGCTGGTTGTTGGGCTTATTGGGCTGGCCAGTTGGGCTGCTGTCTGGTTCCATTTTTTTTCTTTCCAAATGCTTTTCTTTTTCTAATTCTATTTTCTGTTTTGAAATTTTAACAACCAATCAAGCATTCAAATCAATTCAAACATTCATCACACTTTTCAATTGAATTTGATTCTGTTAACAACAAAAACCAAAGTCCCAAAATAAAATAATATTTTTATTTTAGGGTCCATTTATAATTAAATAAAATGGACACTAGTTAATAAATCAAATGGGTTTTTAATTTATTTAAAGACTCCATTTGAAATCTAAATATTTTCAAAACCAAATCAGTAGGTTTTATTTGAAAACATAAAATACTTGGAAAACTTGTTTTTAAAAAAATAACAAGTTTTAGTGTTTAATTAAAATAGTAAAACCTTTTATTTTTAAATAAACTTGGATTATTAAATCCTTATTATTTTTATTTAAATAGACCCTTTACTATTTTTATCAAATAGAAATATTTTATTTCAAAGGCTTGGCCAAGTTGTAATTTGGCTCTTTAAAATAATCTTTATTTATAGATCTATCCTTTTTCATTTGAAACCAAATCTTTTTATTATAAGATCCAAAATAGTAATTCCAAATATTTTTATTTTCCTTTATTAAATGTTTATCTTTTTAAATCCCTTTAGGATTTATCTAGATCAAAATAGGTTTGAAGTTTCCAATTGGAATTCAAAAAGTTTCTTCTCACCCTGAAAATCAACAAAGTTTTATTTTATTCATTTATTTTTCACATTACAAGATTTGGAAAATCTTGGGATGTGAAAGCGGGGGCGAGTCCGCGGTGGCGAGTCCCCGAGCGCGTTGCGTACGCGAGTGGAGAGTAGACGAGGGCTAGCCACGGTTGTGGAACCACGCGTACACGCTACATGCCTAGGAGTAGTCCCCGAGGCTCGAGTTGGCTTGTAGAGACGACTTGAGACTCTTTAGAGATGCATATTCTGAAGATAGTAGTGGTTGTTGCCGAGCGCGGTGAATGGTGAGGTCGAGCGACCGGCGAGCGCCGAGCCCCTGAGCGCGGCGAATGGCGAGGTCGAGCGACCGACGAACGTCGAGCCCCCGAGCACGGCGAGCGGCGAGGTCGAGTGACCGGCGAGCGCCGAGCGCCGAGCGCGGCGAGTGGCAAGGTCGAGCGACCGGCGAGCGCCGAGTCCCCGAGCGCTGTGAATGGCGAGGTCGAGCGACTGGCGAATGCCGAGCCGCCGAGCATGGCGAGCGGTGAGGTCGAGCGACCGGTGAGCGCCGAGCGCGGCGAGTGGCGAGGTCCCCGAGCGCGCCAAGTCCCCGAGCGCGGCGAGAGGCGAGGTCGAGCGACCGACGAGCGCCGAGTCCCCGAGCGCGGCGAGCGGCGAGGTCAAGCGACCGGCGAGCGCCGAGTCCTCGAGCGCGGCGAGGGGCGAGGTCGAGCGACCGGCGAGCACCGAGTCCCCGAGCGCGGCGAGCGGCGAGGTCGAGCGACCGGCGAGCGCCGAGTCCCCGAGCGCGACGAGTGGCGAGAAAGACACCGTTTTGCTGAGAAGGAGGAAAAAGTACAACTGCAATAAGGTGTATTTATGGAATATATTGAACATTTGTAAGACGTGTAAACTGTAGATGTTGAAGAAAATGCACTTTATGCGTGTCTTTTCATGAGTAGGCAGACCTCCAGCATCAAAAACTTGCCGGGTAACAGGGACGCGATGCCAGACTGTTGAACCCGGAGACAAGGTCGGCGTTTTGGTACCCAGCCTCACTACTTCAACCGACGCGAATAAACAGCAGACAAAACTGAAGCTGATCCCAAGTATGATTTTGGTCCCTGAAAGGGTCATATGCGACAGCATGGTTGGCTTTAAAGAATGAATGTAGATGCATATATATTTTGAGCTCATAGCATGTATGAGTGTAATGAAACTTAGATGTTAGCATGGCAAGTCTGCGACTGCGAGTTTGCGACAGGCGAGTCCCCGAGCCTAGTGAGTACCCGTATAAGCGTGTCCGTGTTTAGGAGAGTTCCGAAGCACGGCGAATTCTCCACAGGTGAACCCGCGACCGATTGGTGCGGTGCCTCGGTGAACTGCACATTGCAACTTGGATTTCCTCGTATTTGCAGAGACAAGACGATTGATTAATAGAGATATGACAAAATATAATAATTAAAATAAGCTTGAGCTGAGAGAAAATGATTAGCCATAGCGAGTCATTGCTGGCGATAGATCAGTTGTTCGTCGAGCGTCGCAACAACGCGTTCGACTAAGCCTTCATAGGTCGGAGCCATGGCGGCGGAGTAAGTTAGGCTGCTTTAGCGATGTGTGCTCGCGTGCGCCGCTTAAGGCCAAGCCTCAATTCCCGGTCGCCGCCTCATGTGATTGTGCAACGAACCGATTTGTCCCTCCAGTGCCCCAAACAATGGGTTGATCATGCATAAATTTCAGCTAGGCGTTAGTGTCGACGATTAATTAAACAGCCCAATAAAAATAAGTAAAAACATACGTGTAGCAGAGCCTTAAGCACTCGCGATCAATCTCATGCTATATGACTAGATTAAATAATGGGGAAAAGCATGCACATACTTAAGATCGATCTGGTACTGTAGAATTCGATTAAATAATGAGGGGAAGCACGCGACTGAATCAAATATTGGCATTAGCTTCCGTACTAAGCTTCTCGGCATGCCCGCAGCCCATAGCCATATCGCGTTTGACCGGCTGCGATCTGGCCATGGTCGATGGGTACGACAGATGTTACTGGGGATAGCTTACATAGAGGGAGCAAGACGATGTAGGAGAATCCGGGAGAGAGATTGGCACACGACGTACCTAGGTTTACGTTCCTTCGGTGAAGGATCGCTACGTCCTGCTGTTAATCCAGTATATGATCATAGATTGGTTTACAAGGGAGCCGCCGTAGGCGGAGGAAGACTAGATCTAATGAGAGATGGGAGAAGATGCCCTGTGGGGTGCCCCTGGTGGCATTATATGTGCAGCCAGTTAGGGTTTACAAGGGTTTTGGTGGGCTTTGTATTTAATTCGTCGTCTTGGGTCTCCAGTCGGTGCCACTCGTCTAGCTCCAGCATGCGCTAGTCGCCATATTGGGCGAGTCGACCCGCTAAGGGCTAGATTTCAGTCGGCTCGCCCCAGTTGGCGGCTCCGCTTCGTGGGTATACCCCGATTGGTATTCCCCCATCAGTAGTCCCCGAGTGCGTTGTCGATTCGGCGCGGGCTTGAGGCAGGGCGTGGAGAGTCTTGACTATGGGTCGTGGAGAATCGGCGACGAGCTCCTGAACAGAGAAAATAACCGTGAAGTAGGAGGCGGTCGGCGTGAGCCAGTCGGTGATGGCAAGTTGGCGAAAGGCGCGGGGTGTCGGTGAAGCCGCCAGTTGCGGCGAGTCTCCGAACATGGAGCGTGCCGAGTCCCCGAGCGCGACGAGTGGCGAGGTTGAGCGACAGGCAAATGCCGAGTCCCCAAGCGCGCCAAATGGTGAGGTTGGGCGACCGGAGAGTGGAGCTGTCTGTAGCGCGCCGAGTCCCCGAGCGCGTTGAGTACGCGAGGGCGAGTCCGCGGTGGCGAGTCCCCGAGCGCGTTGAGTACGTGAGGGAGAGTCCGCGGTGGCGAGCCCCCGAGCGTGTTGAATACGCGAGGGCGAGTCCACGGTGGTGAGCCCCCGAGCGCGTTGAGTACGTGAGGGCGAATGTCCGCGGCGGCGAGTCCCCGATTGTGGAGCGTGCCGAGTCCCTGAGCGCGGCGAGTGGCGAGGTCGAGCGACCGGCGAGTGCCGAGTCCCCGAGCGCGCCGAGTGGCGAGGTTGGGCGACCGACGACTGGAGCTGTCTGTAGCTCGCCGAGTCCCCAAGCGCGTTGAGTACGCGAGGGCGAGTCCGCGGTGGTGAGTCCCCGAACGCGTTGAGTACGCGAGGGCGAGTCCGTGGTGCCGAGTCCCCGAGGGCGAGCCGCGGTCGTGGAACCACGCGTACACGCAGCATGCCTAAGAGTAGTCCCCGAGGCTCGAGTTGGCTTGTAGAGGCGACTTGAGGCTCTTTCGAGATGCATATTCTGAAAATAGTAGTGGTTGCTGCCGAGCATGGCGAGTGGCGTGGTCGAGCGACCGGTGAGCGCCGAGTCCCCGAGCGCGGCGAGTGACGAGGTTGAGCGACCGGCGAGCGTCGAGTCCCCGAGCGCGGAGAGTGGCGAGGGTGAGCTACCGGCGAGCGCTGATCCCTCGAGCGCGGCGAGTGGCGAGGTCAAGCGACCAGCGAGCGCCGAGTCCCTGAGCACGGCGAGGGGCGAGGACGACCGGCGAGCGCCGAGTCCCCGAGCGCGGCGAGCGGCGAGGTCCAGCGACCGGCGAGCGTCGAGTCCCCGAGCGCTGCGAATGGCGAGAAAGACACCGTTTTGCTGAGAAGGAGGAAAAAGTACGATGTGGCAAGTCCGCGACGGCGAGTTCGCGAGCATGGCGAGTCCGCACTGGGCGAGTCGCCGAACATGGCGAGTCCGTGATGACGAATTCATGGCAGGCGAGTCTCCGAACACGGCGACTATGTGGCGGGTGAGTCACCGAGCCTAGCGAGTCCGTGTTTAAGCGTGTCCGTATTTAGGTAAGTTCCGGAGCATGGCGAGTCGCGGTGGGTTGTATGTAGGCGCATGTCGTTCCGCGGATTGCTCATTGCTTCAGGAGTTGCCTTATACTTATAAAAACAATTAAATTAGTAGATGTGATCTAGAATAAATCAGTAGATACGATCTAAAATAAATAACAGTAAATAATTAAGTGGAGAGAGATTGTCGTGGGGAATTATGCAAAGACATGTACGGTCGCACTTTCCTTTTGGCGTGGCTTTAGAATTTCCTTCGATATTGCTGGACATGTATCAATCATATACAGAATGCATGCAGAATGCATGCGACAATTATGCACGTAGTGATTAGAATTTAATAAAATATCAATTCACAAGGTAATCAATCAAGGAGATATGATGAAATTAGAAACTTAGCATCCGTGTGGAGATAGGAAGGAATTAAAAACTTAGATGCCTTGTGAAACAGATCTCGTATGTTTCTACATCAATTTTCTTAGGTAGACATCTGCAGACGCATGAGACCGATCGGCTCCCAGCCTAGTCTCCAAATAGCAGTTCGCCGAGCGTATGGCCGCGCATGAAGGATCTTTTGGCGTTGAGCCCCCAAGCCGTGCTTGGTGAAGATGTAGTTGGTCGCGGCGGCGCAGATGAACCAGCTACATGCGTCCTGACGGTGAGGGATCCTGTCCAGATTATCACCCTCCAAGCATCGCTAGCCCAGGGTGGGCGCCAACTGTCGTGGTATTGCACGGCAGATGCTACTGGGGGTAGCTTACGTAGAGGGAGTAAGGCGATGTAGAAAATCCGGAAGCGAGATTGGCACACGATGTACCTAGGTTCACGTCCCCTCGGTGAAGGATCGCTACGTCCTGCTGTTAATCCAGTATATGATCATAGATTGGTTTACAAGGGGGCCGCCGTAGACGGAGGAAGACTAGATCTAATGAGAGATGGGAGAAGATGCCCCGTGGGGGTGTCCCTGGTGGCTTTATATATGCATCCAGTTAGGGTTTATAAGGGTTTTGGTGGGCTTTGTATTTAATTCTCCATCTTGGGCCTCCAGTCGGCGCCACTCGTCTAGCTCCAGCATGCGCCAGTCGCCGTATTGGGCGAGTCGACCCGCTAAGGGCTAGGTTTCAGTCGGCTCGCCCTAGCTGACGACTCCGCTTCGTGGGTATACCCCGATTGGTATTCTCCTATCACATAATGTTTTTTAAATATGTCTCAACCCTCCCACTTAATTTCTTGCGAATGCAAACATCTTCATCGTCTCCGATGAAATTAAACCTTTTAGCAGTTTCGTCACGGTGAAGATTCCAACTTCGCGTTGCTTACTTCAATCATTGAAGTTTGCATGCCCTTTTTAGCATCCTTTGAATTAATAAAACCCTTTGAATCGTGTCATGTACACATCTTAGGTAACCATTCGATTAGAAGAACTTTGTTTTGTTTGTTCAACTATCATATACCAAATTATATGTAGTGCTTGCTACAATAATCCGTACAGACTAAATATCGTGATAAAAAGATCAAATCTTGTCATAGTTATCTCCTTGAACATTGTCATAAAATCGTTTACGTCATGTCGATTATTTCATAGATGTGACACATCCATGTCTGTTTCTTTATAGATCCAAATACGACCGATAGGTTTTACACCTTTTCGAAGGGTCTTCCAAGTTCAAAAACATGATTTCTCGTGTATGGAACTATCACGGATTTTATGGCTTCAAGCCATTTGATGGAGTCAGGGCCCATCATCACTTCTTTGAATGTAGTCGGTTCATCATTGTTAAACAACAATGATTTGCTCTCAAATCTTAGTATTTGATTGTTTACCCGACCTACTTGGTTCAATAGAAACTTAGACCTCCGTGACCACAACCTTTGAGGCATGTGATCCATTAGCATTGTGGCAGCCTCCGGGACATTTTCTGGTGCTGCGCAACTTAGCACATATATCTAAGGTTCAATAACCTTATCAAACTTCTATTGTCCCCCCACTTAACTTTTCATGAAAAATTCCTTTTCAAGACACTTAACGTTCTAAGTGACAAACACTTTTTTCATCGATGTTATGGAGGAATACCCAACGGTCATTCGAAATAACCTACAAAGACATGCTCATCTGTTTTTGGCTATAAACATTTACTTATGCCTAGCATACCAAAATTTATGAAAGGACAACTTGGGTTTTATCCCAAACCATAACTTATATGGTGTCATTTCAACGGATCACGATGGAGCTCTTTTCAGTGTTAAAGCGATAGTCTCTATAGCTTTAATCTTTAAAATATAATGACAGTTTTATAAATGACACATTTGATCTCACCATGTCAAACAAGGTTTCGTTACATATCTCGAACACTCCATATTCCTATGGTATTTCAGGAAATGCAAATCTATGGAACGATTCCTAAAATCTTAGGTGTTTTGCTAAACTTGAAACTCAAATATCTTCCTTTATGATCAAATTATAAATTCTTTATTTTCTTGTTACAAAATTTTCCACTTCATCTTGAAAGTGTTTGAACATTTTCAAATATTTCACACTTCTTCCTCATTAAGTAAAAAATACACATATATTCACTTAAAATTACGAAGAAAGCATATGAAGTTGAAATCCATCGCTCACGACTACACATAATGGACTACATACATCAATATGTACAAATTCCAATAAGTTAGTCATTCGTTCTTCTTTGGCCTTTGAACATAGTTTCAATTATCTCTAGGAAAGTCTCACAAGTTTAATTTTATCAAAATCAAAAGACTCCAAAATTTCTACATGTTTTCTTTCCAATATAATTTAAACGACGATATCACTTTGTAAGTGATCTTTTTATCATTTGTCTTATGACATTTTTAGAATTTACTTTTTATGGACGTGATTTCTCCAATTAGATTTGTAAATCATCAATATTATATGGAATATGGTAATTATTTGAACAACCTTTTGTTCTCATAATACCTGAACAAAATAACAATTATTAAGACAAATCTTGAAGGCAAGATTTTGATGTCCATGAGAAATACAACAACACTTTTTTTTGTTTTTGATGAATATCATCACATATTCTCTTGCTAGTTACTTAGTCCATTGCAGGTCATGATTTTGTGTTGTTCTGTATGGCACTTCACAAAAAAAATCGGTATCCAATACCCAAGAACCACATTGTTTAACAAGCAAAGAATACAGCCATAACATGTATATCATCTATATACCTAAGCTGGACATTTCCAGCCTTTTATTTTTCTGCCAAATATTTCTGAGATTCTCTTTCAGCATTCCCTTTTCAAAGAATCTGTCAACATTAACAGTGACGCCATATAGATGACACATAGTCCAAAGTGTGTATAGTGAAATACTAATACCTTTGGATTTGCACTTTGAAGTAGATCACCATTATAAAATGTTTGGAATTCTTTCAAAAACCATCCTTTAGTAATCTTTTAGTGTAGTAAACATTTTACCTACATCTTCTATTCATCCTTATCATGACAACTTTCATGATCAAGCTAATATATCTTATAAAGGTGAAACACGAGTATAATGTTACTTTCCAAAACCTTTTTGGAGGATTAGGACATATAACATCTCCAACCTTCGCAAATTCTCATCCAATATGAGAACATATATTTTGCTAAATTATACTCTATCATATTGTAACAAAAACATTATTTCATATATCATAATATCTTCCACACATGATGGTTTCTGAAACAATCCTTTTAGTTCCTAGATAATCTTGATATTAAAACAATATTTTGAACACCAAGAATCATGGAGGCAAACATGATACTTTAGATACTAACACTGGAATTGTTACTCTAGATTTAATACTAATTATTAAACTTCATAGAGTTTGCTAAAAGTTTGCAATAGGACTTCAAACTTTAGATTGACACTCAAAATAATACGATACTAGTTCGTAAAGTAAATATCCAGAATTCTATAGTTGTATTATCTCAATTATAACTAAGTACATGGTAGAAAACAGATGCCAATTACTACAGCAAACTATGCAAATTCACTTTGATTTAATTTATGATAAATTGAGTTCGACTAATCCAAATTAGAAATAAACTCCCACTCAAAACCAACATCTCTCTAGTTGTTTTGGTGATTACATGAACCAAATCCACTAGACCAAGACCAATCATCACGTGAGTTCGTGTATCTTCAAAGGCGTGCATCAATATGGGCATCATATCAACCATATGACTCATGCTTTACATTTCGGTTCGTGTTCTGAAGACATGTTTGTATATGCTAGGCTTGCAAAGTAAGAACCTTAGTACTCGCTTGTGTAAAACTGTCTTACACCCGTTGTATGCGAACATTGAGTCTATCACACTCCATCATCACATGGTGTCTCGAAACAACAAACTTTTTCAACAGTGCATACTAAATGAAGAACATATTTTTATCTTGATATTTAAATAAGGATCATCCTATAATGCTACTAAAGCGCCAAACAAGCAATATAAGATGCAAACAAACATCATATGCTAAAAGTGATATGATATGGTTCTTGCACTTGATCATTATCTTGTGCATCATGGTATGATCTTTATCATTCCTATATGTGTATGGCCAAGGTATATGGAACTTAAACTTTGTCATATTACAATTTCTAATAGTATCCATCCATACTACAAATTATAATTCTACCATATCATGGTACTTGCCTAGCAAAACCAAAAAACTAGACGCCTCTAATTTATTGTTTGCATGTTTTAGACTGAGGGCTTTTGGAGATAGAAATGTTCATACCTACATGGAACCACAACGATGATAATCAAATTATTGGCAACTCATTGTAAATCAGATATTGACTATGGTAGGAGAGACAGACACCTGCATGCCACTTATGCAAAACTAGTTGCATGTCAGATATTTAGCACTTAGAAATATCATATTATTACATAACGTGACGGTCTCAATTGATATATCTGTTGGGTTCATAGCATAGAAAACAAAAAAAATCCTATGATGGAAACTGTATACGCCATGATCCATCTATGAAGATATAATCAACGGGTGAATATACATCCAGAATACGTACCCTTGAAGACCGACAAAGATTTATGAGTATGGAGTTGTTGGTGATGTAGTCGATCTCTTGCCGATCTCAAGATCATGTAGAAGTCCGACAACCCCGCAACTTAGAGGAGCATTCGTAATTGCACATACATCCAGAACTCTGAAACTAATCTTGTCTTAAACTAGGAGAAGTGCCATTTTATGGTCAAAGAAGGCATAGTCCTTGAACATAAAGTATCAGATAAGGGTATTGAAGTAGATAGGGCTAAAGTTGAAGCAATAGAAAGAATGCCACAACCAAGGGACGTAAAAGGTACAAGAAGTTTTCTTGGTCATGTAGTCTTTTAAAGAAGGTTCATTAGGAAATTTTCTAGAATTTCTAAACCTTTGACTAATCTGTTGCAAAAAGGAGTAAGATTCAATTTTGATGATAAATGCCTTATTGCCTTTGATAAACTTAAATATGCTTTATTACATGCTCCCATCATTAAACCACCCATATGGGATATGACTTCTGATTTAATATGTGAAGCTAGTGATGATGTTGTAGGAGTAACTTTGGAACAACATATATGTCGCAAATTTAATATTATACATCATGCTAGTAGAACTCTCAATAGTGCTCAAAAGAATTATCCTAAGAAAGAAAGAGAACTCTTTGTTGTATTTTTCTCTTGTGATAAGTTTCGTTCTTATATTGTTGTTGCAAAAGTAAGAGTTCATACGGATCGTGATTGTTTAAAAGAACTCGCTGAGAGGAAGATTCATAAGCCAGGACTGATCTGTTGGATCCTTTTACTTCAAGAATTTGAGTTGCAGATCATACAGAGACAAGAAGCAAAGGTCGCGGATGCAGCATCTATATTTTTCCCAGCAAGACACCGATCTTATTGGGAGGAGCTTTAGTCCTGGTGATTTTTGTTTCCAAGAATTATTATATGAGCTAAGGTCAAATCCTCCCAAGAAGAAGAAGAAGTCCTTGTCATTGGAGGAGTTTGTCACTCCCGACTAAATAAATGGTAAGAGTAAGGTAAGTTTTCTAACTTAAATAAGTGCCTTGTTTTCATAGTTTTTGCGTTTAAAAATTCTACCTTTGAATTCCTCTTGTTTTTCTGAAGTTTTTGAGGGGTTTCTGTAACTATACACGCGCAACTATACGGCCAGAGAAAAATCTCCCGCCGTATAGTTGGTCGTTAAACGTTCTATATCCCCCTTGCAAAATAATTTTCAAGGTACGATATCTCTATGGCTGGGGAAATTCTCCCGCCGTATAGTTGGTCGTCAAAGCTTCAGTACCCTCGACTCGTTTTTGTTATTATTCTTTACTATCATAAAAAACACGCTTTGTCAGTTCCTAGTCAGTAATCTAACCGACTTGGGATCGAGATATTTGGAAATATCTGCTCGTAACCAACTATATGACCGGAACTATACGGGCCACGACCGTATAGTTGGTCGTTACGGAGCAAGACTCCTCCAAATTTACGATTTCTTTTTCTAGTCGGTTTGGATTGTTTTCTTGGACGAGAATTTGGTGTTTCTCGTGAGTTCTACCGACCTCTGACCCCTCTTATATGCTGCCCTTGTGTCTCTCTCTAATCATAATCAACAGGAACAAATCTACCTCTTATTCATACAAGAGGACACACCACAGAGAGCCACCGAGATCCAAGAGGCCAAGGAGAGGAGCTCCTATGGAGATCGGAAGCAATAGGGAGCAAGGTAAGGAGATCAAGATCACCCCTTTGGAGTTCTTTGATGACTACAAGGAAAACTGGAAGGAGTTGAAGGCCCTCGAGATGAAGATCGAAGAAATAAACAAGGAGGCGCCAGGGATGCCCAGGCATCTCTGGTGGCTACGAGTTTATCTTGATAAAATTGATCAAGATATCAAGCAAACCACCGAAGAAGGTTTCACTATGAGTCTCAAGGCGATACAAACCCTCCAAAACAACAATGAGATCATTAAATAACAAGTGAAAGTGATGGAGAATAATAACCTTCTCTACAAGCTACGCATTAAAGAACTAGAGGCCATCAATCAGTCCCTCCATCTCAGGCTGGCCCATGAGGAGAAGATACCACGTGCCATAGCGCCATAGTGGCCTTCAATAAAACATGGTATCAAATAATCACGAGGGATTATTTGATACCGGATGGCTTGATTCCAAGCTTTGGGAGATCTTTAAGACCTTGTAATCTATCTTACAAGTTTTTATTTCTATTCTAATTTTGCATTAGTTCGAGCTCATAAATAAAGTTTGCATCATTATATTCCCTTCAGGAATAGTTGATCCCTCTTATGAAGTTTGGAGTTTATTATAATATATGAAGCACTATTGAGTTTGAGTTTGTCATATAGGATATATGAATGACTTGAGTATGATTTTACTTGCACTTGATGATAGTAATAGGAGTCTTCCACACCATTGGTATTAATGGAACATATAAAGATAATTTGATCAACATGTTGTAGGTCAATGGTTTTATTTAAAAAAAGGAGAAACTATCTAATTAATTAAGATGAAAAAGGAAAAACCTTGAACAAAGGAGAAATTATAAGTGCTATCAAATAGAGTGAGAACAAGTTTGAGGTAGAATACTCAAGTTATAATGATGCTTCATATGTATTTGGAATTTGATAATTGAGATCGTTAAACTTTGAAATTCCTACATGAAGTGGAATATATGGCTAGCTCCTTTGCATAGCACTTAAGAAAAAGTGTGAGCACAAATATATATGGAAAAAGAAGAAAAAATAAAGATAAAGAAAAAGAGCGAATGTGCAAAGAGCAAATAGGCATATACCACTATATTGTAGTAAGACAAAGAGACGTTTGAGATTTTGAATCCCAAGTGAATATGTTATTCCTAAAAACACTTGGGACTACCTCACTAACTCATTCGGTTGAACTGGATACTTTTACATCATGTTGAGAATAATCTTTTATGAACTATTAATTGCTAAGACGTGGAAGCCTGATAATATTATTCGGATGGTTCGAGTAAGGTACTATTCATGAATTTATTTATATGTATCCTTTATGATAAGAACATGCTGCAACTGCCTCATTTATTTTATCAACTCAGCTTCATCAACATGAGGATCACATCCATTAGGCTAAACTTGCTTGGGACGAGAAAGAGTCTAAGCTTGGGTAAGTTGATGAGTGCATATTTGCATCATGTTTTAGATTATTATTTTGCATTGTAGATGTAGGATCTTGGTATTTTACGGCGTTCACATGCACTTTTTATGTTTATTTTCACCAGGATTTGGACAGATGATGGATCGATGGACACAATTATTGGACCAGTTATAGTGGAGTGAAAAGGAGCCAAAAACTATGTAAATTGCTTATTTGGGAAATATTAATAATATCAGAAGAAAACCCGAAGCGATCAAAGGAGGCAGACGGGTTAACGACCAACTATAAGGGTCACCGCCGTATGGTTGGCGTCGCCTCCGCGTCCTCAAATAGTTTCACCCCATGCAATTGGATCAGAGAGACGACGTACAGAACACCCAGAAATCACCGAAACCTAACCTCCGGAAGGCATTTGGAGGGGGAACTCATCCACCAGGGATTCATCTTTGCCCTATGCAGAGCTGGGAGGCTAAGGCATCGATCTTCATCATCAACCGCTGCATCACCACCATCTCCATCCATCCCATCTACATCTTGTCTAGATCTTGTTGTGGATTTATACAAGTACTATTCATCTATGATAGATTCCATTACTTTTACCATGATGTTGATTGCCTCCATGTATGAGTAGATAATTAGTTCATAGGGAGATGGAGAAACCCTAGCATGAGATTGAAATAAGATAAAGTTTATTATAATATTCATCGCTGTGACCATGTGTTAGATTGTCTACATATTGATGTTGGGAGAAGTCGACCTCTTAATATTTGCCTCTTGTGGACACTTGATGTAGGGAACTACTTGTTGGTAGATGGAGGGATGTTAGGACTTATAGTGACTATAAAGCTATTGGCACTCCTTACGTATCAACTTCAGAATCGAGGAAACTCACAAAAGACTATCCATGCCATGGGATATGTCTTGCGGGATTATGTCCCTTAATAGCGCAATAATTAAATTGATGTTGATTGCTATCTGCTATGGTTATGAGGATGATTTGAGCAGTGGTTGCTGCCTCTTTGTCCAAATACAGAGTTCCTCCCACACATACATATTTGAGAATATTCATGATAATAATCTTTATCTTATCCCTTTATAATGCTACTGGTGTATCCGCTAATCCCTGAGAACACTTTTTCCCACTATTTTTCAAATCTTTTTTACATACGCGATACTTATTTTCTGTATTCAGTTTTATTTACTTTACTCATTGTTATCTTATACCAAAAACCCCAAAACACATCTTTACGCAATACTCGCATTTTATCTTGTCACTTAGAACTTTATTTAGCATTTCCAGTTTCAGTATTTATTTCAAAAATTCTTAGACTTCAAACTCCTGCTCCCTGTGGGATCAATATCTTTATTTCAAAACTAGCTACAACCGATCTGTGCACTTGCAGTCATCAGGTGCCCCCACCTCTTCCACATTCATGTGGGTGGAGCTCCCACTCCCATAAAAAGCCCCCACTCAAAATTCCAGTCACCTCTATTAAATTTCCACCAAATTTAATGCAAGCTCACATTTAATAAAAATATTTTATTTATTTTATTCATAATTTTGTTAATTACATTAATTAACATACATTCACATAAAACCCCTTGCAACATTTCAATTTCACATGTAGAACTAGTTTCGACAATTTCACCCGAAACAATTCTGGTTTCCATTGAAATAATTCTAGCGCTTTCTTTTTCTTTCTCTAGCATCTTATTTGATCCAAATGGTGTTGGTATCCCTTAAGTGTGTCACCCTATGGTTCGTGAATAATGCAGACATGATCGAGACCCCTCTCCGATCGATAATTAGTAGCGGTACCTAGGGATCCGTACTGACTCCCACACATTCAATGATGACTTCTTATGATCGTGTGAACCTTTAACATTGTAACTGAATCCCTTTGTCTCACGATTTTTTACATGTCCGAGATTCGATCATCGGTATCCCCATACCTAGTTTGATCTTGTTACCGACATGTAATCTTTTCTCGTTTCCGTGATATAACATTCTAGTGATCTCCATCACTTGCTTGCAAGCTATATCAATGTGATATCACCGAGAGGGCCCGAGAGGGCCTAGAGTATATCTATCTTTCATCGAGATGGACAAATCCCACTCTTGATCCATGAGCCTCTACATAACACTATCATAGTATCTGAACCCACCTTTATAGTCACCCTATTACGATGTGACGTTTGATGTTATCAAGTTACTCTTCCTGTGTTAGTGATTGGCATGATCTCATGGTCTAAGGACTAAATTTACTTGTAACGATGTTATAGAAATTTAAACATAATGACTTTGATCGTATTACTATAATTTGGATGAATGTTCATCGCATCATTCCACCAATGTTGTGACCTCGTTATTAACATCCAATGTCCATGATCAGGAAACCTTGATCATCTTGTTAATCAACGAGCTAGTTTATATGAGAGGCATAACTAGGAACTTTTTATTTGTTTATTAAACACACATGTATTAATTTTTTCGATTAATACAATTATAGCATGCAAAATAAACATTTATCATAAACAACGAATAAGATAATAACTTTTATTATTGCCTCTCGGGCATATTCCCTTCAATATGCACAAAATACTTAATAATTTTGGATCATGTTGAAGCAAGGGGAAAAGGTGCGCGCGAGCACCATAAAATACCAAAATTCTAACTATACTTATGCAAAAAAAATAAGATAAATATTCTTAAAAATGGACTCATCAATCATCACGACCGATGACATAGCTGCAAGGGTGGACATTACAATGTCGATCACATAATTCATGTGACGCATGCACAATATTTCTATTTCTTGTGTTTCGAGGCCATGTCTATACATGCTAGTCTCACCAATTCAATCTTAGTGTATTTGCAGTGCATACATGGCTTACACCCACCGTATGAGAACATCGATGTGTTTGAACCCGATTATCATGGTCTGCTCCACAACGATGGAATTTATTGGTGGCACACACTAAAGGAAGAACACTATAGATGGTATTAATATGGGGATCGTCTTATTTAATAATACCGTTGTGTATCTAATACAAGCAATCAATAAGATGCACACAAGAATTAACATCACATGCAATTTATATGTGACATGATATGTTTTTTTATTCTTGCTCCTTGATCTCCATCTGGTGCTTCGGCATGATCTCCGTCTTGCCACCAGTACGACGCTAGGTCCAAGACGCCACTAGTTTTGTCGTTCATCCTAATAATGACTACTAATACAAATCAGCGACATGAAAGTAAACTACTTTTACCTTGATCACGACCATAACCATATCACATCACATGCCCACTGCAACATAAAGTTAGAGGCCTCTACTTTATCTATTGCAAGTTTTATATGGCTATTAGGGATTTCGTGATATAATCGTTTCTACCTACAAACTTTCAACCACAACATTTATCAAATAGTTGTCTCTATGACACCCCTCTCGGGGCCCTCTGCTGGAAATGCTATATCAACTACTCTAAGCGAGACATACACCCGCTAGGCACTTATACGGTACAAGCGATATGTTTAGCGTGGAACCAGTCTCGCATAAGATTACGGGTAAGGTTGGTTCGGGTCGCTTCATCAAACAGTGTCGTGATATAAACAAGTACACGTGGGAGGGTAATGATACGTCCAAAACATATCTACTTTCTCGAACACTTTGTTATTGTTTCTTCTCTAAACTTGTGTGATTTAGATACAACTAACACGGACTTACATTGTTTTTAGCATAATTACCTTGGTGTCTTGTTTTTGTGCAGAAAATCAACTATCAGGAAAAATCCCGGAAAATATGCCAAAAATTATATTTCACCAGAAAATCCACGGAGCTAGAAGACGAGACGGAGAGGAGGCCTGGGGGCCCACACCCACCCCAGGCACGGGCCCACCACTGGTCGCGCCTGGAGGGGGTGCAGCCACCCCAGGCACCCCCTCGGTCTCCCTCTGCGCCTATAAGTTGCCTTTCGAACTAAAAAACGAGGGGGTTCGAGAGTTTTCCGGAAAGAGTTCCGCTTCGCCGTCGCCACCAGAAACCAAGATTCGAATCCAGAAACTCCATTCTGGCACCCTGCTGGGACGGGGAATTTGGAGAGGATCATCGTCATCGTCATCACTAACGCATATCCATCAACCACCGATGTTTCCCTCATCCATGAGTGGGTAATCCCCCGCTGTAAGCTTGGGGATGGTAGGGATTGGATGAGTTCTATCATGTAATTGAATAAGATCTGTTAGGGCATAGTGCCTAGTATCTCTATTAGTGCTATTTGACTTTGCTGCAACTTGTTATGCTTAATGATTGTCACTAGGGCCCGAGTGCCATGATCTCAGATCTGAACTTATTATTGAATCATTATAATAGTATTGTTTGTGATCTGATCTGCAAGTTGTGTACACATATCATTGTCCGGATCCAAATGCCCCAAAGTGATAATAATTGGGACAACAGGAGAGGATGACTGTGGTGTGAGGATCACATGTGTTCACGAAGTGCTAATGCTTTTCTCCGGTGCTCTATTAAAAGGAGCACCTTAATTGCGAGTAGTTCCCTAGAGGCCCCGCTGCCACGGGCTGGCTGGACAGAAGATGTTGTGCAAGATCTCATTGCGATCACGTATGACTATATTTGGAGCAAATGCCTAGGATTGTTTAGTACTTGGATGCTTGTTATTATTTATCTGCAATGCCCTAGATCTTGAAGTTACATGTTTAGACTCGTCCATGGAACACCCGTCCATCCATCCCTATGCCCACGCACTCGAATCACATTGTTACCGTTACTGTTACTATTGCTATTGTTTCATTGTTGTTGTTGCTTTACTGTTGCTACTGATAAACTTCTATGAGCAAGAACTATTTCCAAGTGTAGCTAAACTGACAACTTAGTTGTTAAGGCTTGCAAGTATTCTTTGGATCCCCTTGTGTCGAATCAATAAATTGGGTAATACTACCCGCGAAGACTGTTGTCATCCCCTATATTTGTGGGTCATCAAGACTATTTTCTAGCGCCGTTGCCGAGGAGCATAGCTTTATTTGTAAGTTCACTTGGATCTATTATTGTTCACTGCTAGTCCTTTCATCATGGGGAAGTCTCATGATGGAAAGTTCCCTATTTTACCATCCACTACAAGAATAGGTACAGTCCTAAACACCTCTGCTGCTCTTGATTCACCATCTATTATAAGTTAGCTTGTTACACCACCAGCACATACACATGCCACACACACTGCTACTACTGAGTCTAAAACTGCTTTTGATACTCATAATGTTAATTTTACTGTGCTTGATGCGAGTGGTTCATTAGGTCCTTTTCTAGATGCTACTATGGCTAGTCTAGGAAATATCGAAACTCCTAGTGAGGACACTGTTACACCTGTTAGATCACCTGAGTCTAGTGAGAGTTATGATATTAATGATGGTTACATTGAGTTCACTGATGATTTTGTTGAAGAGTGCCGAAACACAGATGGTACTAGTGCTATTAAGAGTCTCCTTGCTAGACGTACTATTATGCCTAAGTTGTCCTTTAATCCTAAGTTTGCCACTTCTCCCATAGATATTAAAGATGAAGACTATGATTTCTCTCTTGATTTATCTTATTTAGATATTGTTGAGAAAGAACCTTTTTGTGGGACTAAAAATGAGAGTGATGTGGCTCATAAATGAGCTTTCTACTATGAGTGCTTTGTTCTCTGTTGATTTTAAGATGCGCAAGTACTTTGTTACTAAGATCTTCCTTTTTTCACTAAAAGGAGAAGCTAGGGCTTGGTTTAATAGATTACCTCCTGGTTCCATTGATAGCTCTGATTGCTTGATTGCTTCTTTCTTCCAGAAATATTCTCCTCCCAATGCTAGACATGCTGCTTTGCAGAGACTTTTTGATTTTAAACAGGGAGAAGAAGAGAAATTGCCCGAGTCATGGACAAGGTTTTGTGCCTTGATTCATACACATCCTGGATGTCCATTACCTAACAATGAGCTTCTTGATATTTATTATAATGGACTAACTGATGATTCTAGGACCTACCTGGATAGCTTTGCTGATTGTGTTTTCAGGAAAATAACTCCTATAGATGCTGAGGAATTAATGGCTAAGATAAGAAGAATTATGATGATTGGACTTCAACTGAGCTGAATGCACCTGAACCTATTACTCATGAACCAGTTATGCCTGAACCAATTCCAGCACCAACAACAAAGAAGAGGGGACTTATTGCATTAAATGATGAAGTGATGAAGGAAGCTAAGAAGTGTCTAAAGGAGAAAGGTATTAGAGATGAAGATGTGAAGAATCTACCTCCTATAGAAGAATTATGTAAGCCAATTCCCCACTCATCTACTATTGAGGTACACTCTCTCCAACACTTTGATGAAGGTAATATTCCTTATGGTAAGCCTCCTGATCAATGTTTAGAGGAACTTGACACATTTATTGTTAAGCAATGGTATTTTAATAAACAAGTTCAGAATCATTTATTGGAAAACTCTAGAGCTATCCATGAGTTGAAAGGTATTGTGGAAAGAACTTCTAATGATATTAAAATTCTTTGTAAATACTTTCAAATGGTTCAAACTCAACTTTATCAACTTGCTGAGGTGCAAAAGGATATGCTAGTTAATGCTTCAAGAGATAAACATGCTTATGGAATTAGAACTAGGAGTGGTATAGCTACTCAGGATCCTTTATATCCTGAAGAACACCCTAAAAGAATAGAGCAAGATTCCCAACAAGGTGAAGATAGTGGTAGTCCTCGTAAGAGGAAGAAAAAGAAACATAAGAGAGTTGAGGAACCACTTGAACCTGCTGTAGATCCTAATAGTATATCTGTCTCTGATGCTGAAACTGAGAGTGGTAATGATAAAAAATGAGTCTCCTGATAAGGAGGAAGGTGAGGAAGAACCTGAGAAGCACACTAAGAACACTAGGTACACAAAGGAAGATTTTATTGCTAATAAACATGGTAAAGAGAGAGAACCTTGGGTGCAGAAACCTATGCCTTTTCCAGGTAAGAAACACAAGTCAAAGGAGGAGGAACACTAAAACAAGTTTTGTGAGTGGATGAAACCTTTATTCTTGCAAATTCCTTTGACTGATGCTATTAAGTTGCCTCCTTATTCAAAGTATATGAAGGATATTGTCTCTAATAAAAGGAAGATTCCTAACGAGGAGATTTCTACTTTGCTTGCTAATTACTCCTTCAATGGTAAGGTTCCAAAGAAACTTGGTGATCCAGGTACACCAACTATTCCTTGCTCCATTAAGAATAATTATGTTAGAATTGCTTTATGTGATTTGGGAGCTGGAGTCAGTATTATGCCCTTTTCTCTCTACAAGAGACTATAGCTAGAAAAGTTGATACCAACTGATATATCTTTAGAAATGGCTGATAAGTCAACTACTATTCATGTTGGTATATGTGAGGATGTTCATCTTCAGGTTGCTCATAATTGCATGGTTTTTAACTAATTTTGTTGTGCTTGAAATGCCTGAAGATGATAATATGTCTATTATTCTTGGGAGACCTTTTATTAATACTGCAGGTGCTGTCATCAATTGCAATCAAGGAACAGTAAGATTCAATATTAATGACAAAGTGCACAATGTATATTTCCCCAAGAAGGTTGTTAAGAGCTATTGCCTAAATTCCATTGAAAATATTGAGAGCATCAAGGTTGGAGAAATATATTGTCCCATTCCACAAGAAAATTTTGAAACTATTATGATTGGGACCATTGCTATCAAATATGAGGTAACATAATCACCTTGTGGAATGCAAAATTTTGCTTCGTATCAGATTGTTTGGTAACAAGACTTGATCAACCTTGTTAACAAAAGGATTTTAATGAACAAAATAATGTTTCCACGATGGTTATACTTGCTTTCTTTTACTTTTCTCCTTCCTAGTCTTTGCTTTAGCTTTAGTTTTGCTAGTTGTTTGCTTGTTTGAGTTTCTTAGAGCTCCTGTAGTTTGGCTTTTGGTTTGCTTTTGCTTCTTCTGAAAAAAACTGTTTTTGTGAGAAAATCAATTTGCATACCGTGAAAATTGGCCAAAAATAAAGTTTCCCGAAAAATCCCAGAAAATTCAAAATAATTTTTTTCCTCGAAAAAAGGGGCAGAGAGGCACCTTAAGTGACCCAGGGGGCACCCAGGCCACCACACCCATGGTAGGCGCGGCCTACTAGGTGGCGGCTCCTGGGGGAGGTCTGGCCCACCTAGGCCCCTCCAGGCTGCCTCCTCAAATCCATCTTCTTTCTCTCTCCCAAAAAACACCGGAAAACTTGCTCAAGCTCGAGTTCTTGCTGTTCTTGCTCGCAATTTTTTATATCCTTGTTCAACCCATCCCAAGTGCTAATTTTTGGAGGGATTGTTCCTTGGTATGTGCCTCCTCCACTTGTCCAATTAGATTTGTTATTGGTAGATTGTATCTTGAGTATTTTGCTGCTATAGGTGACAGGTTGTTTGAGATTGCATGTTTGTTCTATTCTTAGAAACTTTGTTTTGATGCATGTGTAGTCCTCTAGCAAGTTCCTATAGTAGTTGCTCATCATTTATCAACTTAGAAATCACTTGGTTTGATGGTTGTCTAAAAATTTCAGCAAGGAAGATGAGTGCTTATCCACTGAATCAATATGACTTGATGGTGCATGAGCCAATGAAGGTTCATCATGAGGAGGCAGTTTTTCCTTCCATATATCCATGCCATGAATTTATGAGAACTGCGGGGATCCTCCAAGACTTCCAAACTATGGTTACAAATGCAGGGTTGGAACACTTTGTTGAAGGTGAACCATTCCAATATGTTAAGCTAACCATGGCTTTTGTGCGGGACTTCCGGTTCACTTGGTCTACATCTAATCCCATGGTCCAATACAAAATATATAATATATCTGTTGACATGCCTTTTGCTGATTTCTGCGCAGCAATTAGAGTACCTCAGTGGGGATCTCGTGAGAAGATCAAGGAGATGCCCAAGTCACTTATGGATTTATATGCTGGGATTTTCCAAGGTTTCGACTTCTCAAAGGAAAGTGGTAAAATTCGGAATATTCATCTCCCAGCTATTAGATACTTTGCCTATTTCATTACCAAGTGTGTTGTTGCTAGAAAGATTGCTAGAAAGTTGTCTTCTTTTGATCTAGCTTTTATCGCAGCTGCTTGGAATAGGAATAGATCTTATAGCTTGGGTGCTCTGATAGCTCACCGTCTCACCACCAACCATGAGAAGGGTGGAATTTGTGGAGGTCTCATTGCTTCTAGGTTGCTAGCTTTCCATGGTTTAGAGCCTCACTATTCAGATTTTCAGTTCCCCATAGAGAGGCTTGATATTGAATCCATGATTCAGCATGGTTTTGTTTCCTTGGGGGCTAATGTGAGAAGTTTACCGTATGAATTATCTTTTGCCCAGCAAGGTTGGAGAAAGGGTAGGACTGAGAAAATAGTTTATTTGCCTGCACCTGCTTTGTTTAATTTTGATAACATGCAAGGATGGTCGCTTATGGAGGAGAAGGTTGACACATATGTGGCGGAACTCTCCCAGCAAGAGGAGAATGTTGAAGAGGCTGCTGAAGACAATTTGGTTTAGCCCTCCAACTTGGGAGAGTCTTCGTACCAGCAACCCTCATTTGATAGGGGCGCATCTTCTTCATCATCATAGGTGCCTGACTATGATCATTCCTATGATGACCCACCAGCATGGGGGTACTATCCGCGCTATTTAGCCCCACTTAGGCCAAAATCCTAAGCTTGCGGGGATGTACACCGACATCACACTCATATATATCATGTTCGGTCAGTTCTTTGTACATCCATTGTTTTAGCTTTTGTTTTTGGTTTTTTTGCTTCTTTCTAAAAACCCAAAATTACCAAAAATATTTTCGTTGTTTCTTTTGGTTTGTTTCTTTGCTTTGTTTTGCCTTAAAATAAAAATCCAAAAAGATTTTGCTTTGTTTTTGTTTGGTTTTTCTTTGTTTGCTTGTTTCTAAAAATTCGAAAACACCAAAAATATTTGTTGTTCTTCTTTGGTTTTATGAGTTCTTTGCAGGGTTCAGCCGTCCACAATGGATTTTGGTTTCATGTTAATTATTCAAGTCACACAAGTGAAGGGCAATAATGAAGATTAAGACAACTCGAGGTGTGGTAAGAGGCTGGTAACAAACTCTATTTGTTTTATTCTTGTAGATATACTCTTTATTGTGAGCATGCTTAGCCTGTTTGTGTAAGGTGTATGTCATTATGGATGCTTAGTAGTTCTTGCTTGTCTATGATTAGCTCTAGCTTGCTAATAGTTTGTATCATATGAATGTTTGCTTGCATTGTTTCATTCATACTTTGGTATGATATTGTGGTATCCTCCTCTGACTGTTCATGTGAATTGACTTGGCACATGCTCACGCATGCATATGACTAATCAATAGTCAGTAAGCCTCTATGATTTATTTTGCCTCAGAGTCCTTGTATCACTTTCATGCCATAATTAGTCCTGTTTTGTTGCAAGCATGATTATGACAGCTATTGCTCTCTTGTTTGTCGCTCCCTCTCTATTGCTAGCCTTCACTTCCACTGACTATGTGCTCTACCTGTGCTTCCAACTCCCCAAAACCAATATTGCTAGTTGTGTCCACCATACCTACCTATTAGCATCATTTGCTACTTTAGTGCATATTCTATATGTCGTGTTTTCTTCCAAAACAAAATGTTTGTCTGTTTTGAGAAAGTTAGTTAGTAAAGCTCTCACGAACTTGATGTTACACTTTATTCCTTGCGCTTAATAAAGTTATATGCTTGCAAATTATATGCTGGGAGTTAGCAGAACCGTGTTGTTACGGGGAACGCTTTCAACACTTGTTGGATATCCTATCCAGTTGATGCCTTGCTCTTTTGTTTATGGATGTCAACGATGTGAAATAAAAGGGGAGGTTGTGAGTTCATGGAGTCTATACATTGTGTTAGAGAAACACCTGGGCCTCTAGCCTAAGCCATGCCTAATCATGGTGGAAACTTGCAGCATCACCATAATGAGCATTTATGAAGCATCCTCAATAAAAATCTATGCATATGGTAAATAAACAGATTGCTGAGATGCTCATTGTCTGCTTGCCTTGTCATTTTGGTTATGCGAAAGCTCCCGTACCATGTGCAAGGGGTACCCTGTTGGCGGTTCTCGATGATATGCATGTATTTACAATGACAAAACTTTCAGGTGACCAAAGTTGAGTAGCATGCGGAGTGGCCCTCGTACTCAAGGGACTTGGGATTTCTAGTCTATGGTCTGTCAAGCATTTAGAGTGGACATCACTTTCACCTTAACCACATGAAGATGCCTATGATAGGGGCAATGAGAGATCAAATCTAATGAGCACCTTCCTTTCAGCATTTGGAAGCCTTTCAAACCTTCACAGAACCATTTTCACAACTTTGTGAGTCACCACTTATTCTATGAGCACCTTCTTGAGAGCATAGTTGTCATTTTTGTGTTTGTTCCAAAACTTGGTTAATTATGTCATGACTTTGATGCTTGTATCTCTGATATCTTTACTTCTAGTCTTCATGTGAACTTCAGAGGTGCCTTGGCATTTATTGTGCTCTTCAAACAAAGGCAAGTGAGATACCACTCTACCATACCTTATTATGAGCATTGCAATGTTGCTTATGTTTATGTTTCATGCTACTTATTATTATTGAGTTGGTTTCTCTTCATAGCTTGCAATGACTATTGAGTAGACTTAGTTGCATACTCCTTATTATAAATTGTCTAAGCATCTACTCCTGTGATGAGAATAGTTACATCATATGAAGCAAAGTGTTCGTGAAAGTTCTTTTATCGCACTCAGTTTTAAACTGAATTGCTTGAGGACAAGCAATAAGCTAAGCTTGGGGGAGTTGATACGTCCAAAACGTATCTACTTTCTCGAACACTTTGCTATTGTTTCTTCTCTAAACTTGTATGATTTGGATACATGTAACATCCCAAAAATATTAAACTAGAATCATCAAATTTAGGGTTAACAAAAACTTTTCTAAATAAAAACATGAAAGCATTCATATGTGTATGCATCCTAATTTGGATTCTTTTGAATTGCCTTGTTTATGTGTTTCTTTGCTTGCAAAAGGATTCTTAGGTGAAATAAATATCATCTAAACAATCCCCACACTTTTCCCAAAGACAAATAAATCAAAACAAACAAAATAAAGGAATGGTCATTTTGGCCAATTTAACTCCCATGCCT
Source organism: Avena sativa (assembly GCA_916181665.1). NCBI lineage: Eukaryota > Viridiplantae > Streptophyta > Magnoliopsida > Poales > Poaceae > Avena > Avena sativa. The sequence goes on from OV702295.1 coordinate 366,479,883, forward strand.
ACTTTGGCTGTCTCAAACTTTCAGAACTTAACAGAAACTTGTTCGGATCTTTACACCCATTGATAGTACTCATAACAAAGTATCAAGGCCCACTTTGTGATCATCCAGAAACTTTCAAATGCATAGTTTAAATGACAATTCAAAATTGAATCTTTATCATATGGGAAGATCCCACTTTTTCAAAAACCACTCAAACAAGCTCAACTTTCAAAACCCAAGCATCTGCAGACTCACCAGCACCATCTAGCACACCCACCAAAAATCTTTTCAAAATTCAAAACTTGAATTCATGCGGCCATTTCATCAAACACCTTGCAGATTCAAATCTAACAAAATCAAAACACTATAGTGTGCAGTGTTTTGAGCCTAACTGGTTCCCTCTCTAGCTCACAATAGCCTCAGTAGATCATCTAACGAACTTAACTAATCACTAGCACCACTGTGAGCTTGCCAATGCCATCAATGGTGAACAGCCGAAGCACACCATGCCACCCCAGTGTAGACAGCAAGCTAGGAAAGAAATTAGCCATGCCAACCTTGTCTGGGAGATCACCCATGCCTCACCGCCCCCTCTCGACCAGCCCTGCCTCGAAGACATCGACCAGAGCACCCAGGAACGCCGCGCCCGTGCCTCTGTCAACCATGCCGAGCGTGCGCCAGAGCGCCACCCTCGACACACACCCACAGACCACGCGCCGCCCTCGCTGCGTGCATACACGATCGCCACCGACCCAGGAGACCGCCAGACATCCCCGTTCGCCGCCCCATGCCCCAGAGCCACCGCTCGCCGTCGAAGACGCCGCCTCTGCCGTGCAGAGCGTCGCGTGTTCTAGATCGTTTGCCACCGCCCCTACATGCGCATTAAAGCCGTAGAGCATCGCTAGGAGACCACCAAGCGATCGCCACCGCCGGCCATGCCTCTAGCAGCCCGTAGCCATGTCGCCACCGTCGCCTGCCCATCCCGTTCGGTCTCGTCGTCGCAACTATAAATAGAGGCCACCCCCAGCGGAATTTAGCACACCATCTCACTCTCCGCTCCTCACTGATCGTTCCACCCCGTTCTTGGAGCAAGGCAAGTAGCACATCGCCGGAATTTCACCGGAGCCCGCCGCCTCTGGAGAAGAAGGGAGCCAGCGATTGGAGCCGCCCCAGGAGAAGCTGCCGGTACCAGGAGGTTCGCCGTCGTCGACTTCGTCGTTCGCCCACCTCGCCGACCCTCGCCTGAGCCCCGGTAAGCCCCCGACGACCCCCACCTGCCGCGTTAGGTTTCTGTCTCGCCGGCGTTGCCCAACGTCGACGATGACCCTCAGCCGTTGGATTAGAACTAGATCGAACGCACCACATCGCCCCATACCGCTTCGCACCCCCTCGTCTCACTGACGCATGGGGACAGCAACTTTACCAGCCCGCATAAGCGTTGTGCTTAGCAGGCCGGCCCAGTATCGTTTCCCGCGCAGCCCAGTCATTTGAATTTAACCTTTTCCATTTTATTTCAAACACACTTCTGCACCTAGATTCAAAAATCAACCCAGATCGATTCTGTAAACCAAATTAAATGAAACCAATTTTGTTAGAAAGGTCTGGAAATTCTGAATCCAAGCCCATTGGATTCAAGTCATTTGGATCTGTAGATCACCCTTGGTAAAAATAACAAGGCAGAACCTTTTCTGCATTCAAACATTTTTCAAATTTAAACCATAATAGATTTTGAGTTGATTCCAACTCTCAAAAATCACAATTGATCATACCTTTCATAATATATAAAAATATATAGGTTTACTTACAGAAATAATGTTCAAATAATAAAAGGATGCCACATAGGCATTTCTAGTCACTTTATTTAATTAAAATAAAAGGGTAAAACCTTATTAAACTGTGACACCACTTTAAATCATATTCCCATGGACTAAAATATGTGGTGATGACATGTGTCAACATGATCCCATGTTTGGTTTGGATAATATTAAATCTTAAGTAGTTTTTCAATGAGTAGAAATTACTTTTCTAAAAATTAAAGGAATTAAACCAAGCTTTAATATTGTAATGTTAGTGATGATGCTAGATCATCTATAGGACCCTTTCGTGTGATGATTGCAAGTAGTTAAGAATTGTTTGGGGATTGTGTACCTCGTATTTATTTATAGACGCTAGTACCAACCAAGGATACAAGGAAGAAGGATGATACTACGAAGAAGAAGCCGAGGAGAACTTCAACCACTGCTCTGCACAAGGCAAGCCTTACTAATCAAGTGGACCTATGCAAGCCAATACTTGCTTGTCACCATGCCAACTATATGCCTTAAGCATATATGATCCTACCCACTTGATAAACCAATCCTAGTTTTACTTACAAGCTTTATACTTTATTTCTTTATCAAAGCTATTACTTAGAGTTTACTTAAGTGAATTGTAGATACTAGAAAGATATTTGAAGGTTGCATAAAGAGCATACAATTTGGCCTAAGCTAGATAATCTTGATATCATCCCAAGGCATAAGATTGAACTTAGTTGAAACTCTACTAGTTTACCACCCCTCATTAGTACTTACCCCCACTTGTAGATGCTAGTGCTAAGCATAAAAATTGATCAACTTTAGATGGGAATTGTAAGATCCCTCCTTTATAAAGGAAAAGGATCCCTGTGATTGCAATGCTAGTCCCTGGATCAATGCTAGCATCCACAGTTTAAGATGAAGTACACAGAAACAAAGGTCATTATTACATTCATTCCAGAGACAACATAGTCTTTACAACTCCAAGGCCACAGACCTAGTACAAGAGCTTAAATAAGTAAATAGATAAAAGTCTTCATCTTCATGTGCCACAGGCAAACATGTTGAGTGTAGACTCATGACTCCTAATCCTCATCAGAGTAACCTGCAACATCACAAGTTACAGCCACAGTGGGTCAATACATTGGAATAGTATTGGCAAGTGATACCTTAGTATATTATTGGTGGACTACATACTATATGCAATTTGGCTAAGTGTAGCTTAGGCTTGCTTTGCTCAAAATAGGTTTTGCCTATTAGTTGAAAACACTAAGTTTTTCTTTGTCAAAAACTTTTCCCAAGGAACCACCAATAGACATTGAGGTCCTTCACCCTTGTTCAACCACAAGTTTTACTTAGAAATTGGGATGAGTAGATTCTTGATAGCTTCCATGTCTTGATGCTCAAGTTGTCCTTTTCCAGGGACATGGCTAAGTACTTAGATTTTTCCATCTGCAGAGGTTGTGCACTTTCCCCACAAGCCTTGATTTTCACCAAGACAGGACCTTTCAGAAGCCTTCCCTTAGACCAAATGGACGCGCTCCAACCTATCATTCCCACTACCACCAACTGTCCAAATGGCTAAGTTATTGCAACATATATGATCCAGGCAGAGCCCATATTGCCAAGTGGCTGCACTAGAAGCTTCTTAACATTTGGCCTCTAAAATATCTTTGTTCCTGGGTGGATTTCCACAAGTGAGATACACAAGGTAAACCATAGAAATGGTCCTTGTGTAACCACTCAACATAAACCATTCCTTCCATTCCACCCAGGTGTTTCATTCACTTAGTTGTTTCATTAGGCAAAACACAAGTCCAAAGACTTAGAAATATTTTTATCATAGCATGTATATTTCACCACCCTTTGGTTGCTACTATCTAGGCTAAGCATGGCATAGATAAGCATCTTAACTTAGAAATTTCTAGCAATTCTACAACTACTAGGATTTCCCAAGCATAGCATATAAGCAAAATATAACATGCAAGACTAGCAAAATATTTCTAATGCTTAGTAGAAAACATAGGGATAAAAATATCATGAAGCACCACTTGCCTTGGTAGTTTGGAGAGTAGTTACACTCCTCACAATCACAATCACTATTGGCACCAAAATCTACACATAAAATCATGGCAACAAATCACATACAAAATAAATACAAGCAAAAATATATGGATGCATGCAATATGATATGTGATGATTTTCTAAACACAACAAGACAAGTTCACAGTACTGGTTCATAAACAAGTTCAAAACTTTCCAAACAACATTTATTTAAACACTAAAACATTTCTCAAATAATTCATATACACAAAATAGGCATACACATGTTTCTGTAAATAAAACCATTTTAACAGAATCAAAACATTAAACACAGTGCATATTTAGAAAGGGCTTGTTCTCCTGATTCCATTGATATAAAATTTGTCAAATTTGAACGTGGGAATCAAAAGTTATGGCTAAAACAAAATCAAACAACTAATAGATCTAATTCAAAATTTTAAAACGAACTCTGTGCCACGCGGCGCTCTCCCATTGGTTGGTACCGCTTCGCGTCGGATCACGCTTCTGAGCCGCTGGATCTAACTTAATCGCGCGGATCTGATTGAATCGTATCGCTTCGTCTAGGTTCTATCGTGACCACTAGATCTAGATCTAACGGCGCTCAGCACTCGACCATCAAGTGGCGGCGCTGGCAGCGGCGACGCCTCTGTCAGAACTGCTACCGACGTTCTAGGTCGCGCGGGCTAGGGAGAAGGGGCTTACCAAGATCGTCGTGTGTTGCTGATGCTCAAGGTGGCGATGGTTGGTCAAGGGGCGCGCTGTAGTGCCCGAGGGAGCTCGTCGGACTTGCTGGCGGCGTCAGATGCTTGCTGTCGAAGACGTTGCCGAGGTTCTGCATTGACCTAGCACGAGCCAGATGGTTTAGGAGGTGCGCAACGGCCTGGCGATCAAGACAGTATCAAAGGGGAGGCAAGGGGCGGTCTCGTTTTACCTGAATTGCACGTCGGAGTCGAGCGGCGGCTCAGGTGTTCGCGGGTGTGGACGAAGACGTCGCTCTGGGTCACGAGAAAGCAAACAGAGGGCATCAGTGAACGCGCAAGGACATGCTGGTCATGATGGTTTGAACCAGAGACAGGGGGGCGGTCAGTACTCACCGAGATTGGTCGCCGGAGTACGTCTGTGCAGCGGCGGTGCAAGGGCGATTGCGGGCAGCCTGGGGGCGTTTCTGTCTGGCTTTGTTGAGGGAAATGGCCGCGAGGGGGAGGTGGTCTTATAGCCAGAGCAGGGGCAAGGATCACTCGCGGTATCAATGGCAATTAAGCGCGGAATCAACGCGGCAGTGAATGGCGGAGTGTCATGGGAATGGTCACGGCAGATGCTGCAATCGGCAGCGAGTAGTAGAACGAGGGGCAAGGGCGGCCAGCCATCTGTGGTGCAAGATGAGGGCGGAGACACAGGGTTTTACCCAGGTTCGGCCCCCCGGAGGGTAAAGACCTACTCCTGCTAGATTGTATTATGGAGGTGGTACAATGGGCGAGCTCGGCGGCTAGGCGGCGAGTCGCTTGGGTGTATGATGGAACGTCTCTCTACACGCCCTGCAGGGAGGTTTATATAGGCTCACCTCCCCTAGGGTTTACATATCTCAACCGAATCAGTTAAGGCTTCGGTACTCGTTTAACCTAATCCGACTGGGCCTATCTACTCGCCTAGGCCTTCAGCTTCCAGTCGCTTGGATCCTCGCTGGGCTTCGATCCAGTCGCCGTCTTGCAGGCCCACTCACCAATTCTTGGGCCAGTCGGAAACGTCCTGCTGGGTATACCCCGGTAGGCACATCCCCATCAGTAGTCCCTGAGGCCGTCGTCGATTAGGCGCAAGTGGCTGCTGGCAGTCGGAGTATACGGCTTCAGAGTAGACATCCAGTCGAATCGTCGGCGGGCTCCTGTATAAAGGAGAAAACTAGTCATCCAGGTCGCAGCTTTGGCGAGTCGAGTTGGCGAAACACTGTCGTAGTGAACGGGTCGGCGAGCCGCGTGGCTGAAGTTGGACCGTTAAACGTGGTCAAACTAGCCGTTGGCGTAATCCAATGGTAACTTTTTGGCGTAATCACCGCGTAGTAACGGCTCCCTGATTTGGCGGGTAACAACCGCTATATAAGGGGAATGGCATGCGATCGGAGAACCACCTTCTCGCCATTTCCTCCGATTGCACGCACTTTTCGCCTCCCTTCGCATCACGATCCAGCCGACCCGAAATCCTCCGACCCCCCACAAATCCTTCTGCCATGGCCCTTTCCACCGAACCTTGGGGTAGATCTAAGTGTACGAGGGCGCAACTAGCTTCCTTTGAGGAGGCCGGGATCCTGCGCGCCGGCTGCTGGCGCATCCCCGCGGCCGGAGAGGTGACCCCGAACCCGCGCGAGGGGGAATTTATCTGCTTCACCAGCCACTTGGAACGGGGGCTAGGGTTCCCTACGTCCTTGTTCTTCCGGCGCTTCTGCGCCTACTACGGGATCCAGCCGTCGGACCTGGGTCCTCACAGCATCGAGCAGCTCGCCATCTTCATGGCGTTCTGTGAGTGCTACTTGGGCTGCCGGCCCTACTTCCCTCTGTGGCAAGATCTGTTCCACGGACGGATCAGCCGTGAGGAAGCAGGCGGCCCAATGCTCACCGCGGGCGGCCTAACCTTCCAGCTGAAGTCGAAGGCTTCATTCTTTGACTTGATGCTGCCCGCCAAGGCAGCGAGCGACTGGAAGAAGTCGTGGTTCTATGTTGCCGAGGCGACCCCGGAGGGCGAGACAGCGATCCCACGGTACTCCGCCAACCGGTTCGAGCCACGCCGTCTTCAAGTCGGCAAGCTCCCCAGCGACCAGCGGATGGTCGTGGACGAAATGCTCCAAACCATCCGCGGTTTGAAGAAGAGGGGCCTCCAATCGATCAACCTATATAACTGTTGGCTCGGGCGGCGGCTCGTCCCCCTGGCTCGGCGCGACCACTACATGTACCAATACATGGGCCGGGAGGACTCGACGAAGTCCAGCCTAGCCGAGTGGAAGCTCGAGGACTACACCGCAGCACTGAAGAAGATCACCTAGGCGGTGTACCTGGACGCAATGGCTGGGTTCGCCCCCTACACCGCAAAGCGTCCAGCCCCAACGGTAAGTCACCTCGCATCATTCGCAGTCGCAGTTTTTGCAGTCGCGGTCGTTCTAACTTCATTTTGTGTTCATTGCAGCTATTCCAAGTGGTGGAAGGATGGCTCCTGCCTTCGGACGATGAGAATTCAAGCTCGTCCGTCCAAGACATGGGCGAGTCGCCTCCCGCCAAGGGCGACGCCGGGAGCGACGAGAGTAACAGCGACGACGAGTCCGAGGAAGAGGTCGCCCCGCTGGTTCGCAAGACCCGCGGGCAATGTCAACGTGAGCTTGAGGCGAGCAAAAGCCTCGAACGTCATGATGACGATGAAGAACTTCCGGAGACCACCTCGTGCCGCCAGGCTACTCCGTCGAAGAAGAAGAAGAAGAAAGAGAAGGAGGCGAAGGCCCCCCGAAGAAGAAGACGAAGCCAATGAGGCCGGCCTCGCCCCTGCACTCGGCGAGCAGCTCCGACGCCCCCAGCCCGGCCAAGGACGAGGCGCCACCGATGGCAGCCGCGCTGGACACGGCCACTGTCGAGGTGCCACTGGCTTCGATGCCTCCGCCATTCGCCCCAGTCTCTGGGCTGGGGGATGCTCCGGCTGCGGCGGCTTCGCCTCGCAGGGAAGCTCCTACCGAAGATGTCCCAGAGGCTCCTATTGCGGCCTCGACGACGAAGAAGCCGTCCGTGTCTTGGACACGCGACGTCCTGGAGATGGGGCTCAGCCGTCGATTGGGCCCTGAACTAGAGAAGCCGGCCGGCCTCCGCACGGGGCTGCGCTTCATTCCAGTCGCCAAGTGAGTTTGCTCACCTACCTTTGTCTTCCATAGTAGTTTGAATTATCTTGCTTACGTGATTGATTTACAGGACCGGAGTGAAAAAGATGGGCCACCCGACCGTGGCTAAGGTGACGTCCGTCGTCCGCGAGGAAGATCCTTCCCGTAAGAGGAAGGCGGACGAGGTCGTCGTCCCCGCGGATGGCAGCAAGAAGGCCAAGGGCGACGATGTCGTCACGATTTCTGACGACACGGCGGTCGCGCCGACCGAACCCGCACCAGAGGCAGCCACATCCACGAAGGGGGGCGCTCCCTTGCCTGGAGCAGCCGAGCCAACCTCCTTTGGTGCGGGTACCTCCATCGCGACATTCCCGCGCTTCATGGCCAAAGCGGCCACAGCGAGTGGGACTTCGCCCTCGAGCCGTGCACCTGGGGTCGCCGATGCGGAAGTCGAGCAGCGTCGTGGGCACACGCCAGCTCTCATCGCGTTTGTGGATGCGATACAACTTCATGGCATGCTTGGTGCAGCCATCCAGGTATGTCCAGTCCCCGAGGATTAGGTCGGTGTGTTGCAGCTGTCTGATTCTTTTAGTGTATAGTCGCTATTTTTATCGTCCAGTCCCCGAGTGCGCATTCGCTGAATTTCAGTGGGTGGGCACTTAGGAGTTTTTTGACTGCCAGTCCCCGAGTGCGCACTCGCTGAATTTCAGCGGGTGGGCACTTAGGAATTTTTTGATTGCCAGTCCCCGAGTGTGCACTCGCTGAATTTCAGCGGGTGGGCACTTAGGAATTTTTTGATTTCCAGTCCCCGAGTGCGCACTCGCTGAATTTCAGCGGGTGGGCGCTGAGGATGTTGCTTTGATTAACTGTTTGAATGATGTGCAGGGTCTGCAACGTGAATCGGCTGACCGATTGGCAGCGAAGCACCGCGCAGAGAAGGAACTGGCCACCGTCCAGGAGGCGAATAAGGGGCTTCAGGCGGTTGCCGCGAAGGCGGAGGAAGCTCGCCAGGGACTTGTCCCCGCGGGTGAATTGGCGGCGGCGCAATCGGCTTTGAGCTCGGCTGAAAAGCGGATCGCCGATCTCGAGCGCGAGCTGCGGGAGGCGAAGGAGGAAGCGAGCTCGGCTGATGGGCGAGCCAAGGCCGCCATTACAGCCGCCGAAGAGGATCGTAAAGTGTCGGACGCCCTTGTTGCTGGGCTTCAGGACGACCATACTTCGCTTCAATGCTTCATCACGAATCTCGCTCGCCCGTTGATTGGTAAGTGCATCTGCCTCTGCCAGTAGCGTGTACCTTTTTGTGATGTCCGTCGTACTCATTGTTGTCTTCTACTCGCAGGTCGCATCATTGATAGCGCGGAAGAGGCGAGCTCGTTCGACGCGCTGCAGTGTGTGGCCACTCTCGTCGACTCGGCGACGTTGTCGGCGACGTGCATCCGAGCCTATCTCCAGGAGATATCACCCACGGAAGTAATTCCCAGCGACCTCGTCGAGGTGTGGAAGTACTTGGAGAAGGCGCCCGCGGTCGTTGAGTTCATGACGCGATCGGCGTTTTGGCGCGGAGCAGCGACGGCGCTTAGCCTTGGACTTGCTCACTTCCCGGAGGACTTCGACCTCGACGACGTGACGAGTGGCTACCCGTCGTCGACTGGCGCAGTGGAGCTTTCCGAGGTGCTCAAGTTGACGGACCGCGCCGCGAAGTACTCCGAGCGTGTCTGGGCTATGGGCGACCTCCTTTCGTATCAGGAGACGGTCGTCGCGCCCAACGACCCCGAGCCGCAGCATCAGGACTTCAAGGTCGAGCAACCCTTCCGCGCGGCGATGGCGGGTGAGTTAACGACCTACCCGTCGAACCCGTACACGCCGTTCATCCGCAATCGCAAGGGTGCTGGCGAGTCGTCGTCGAAGCCTGCAGAATAGAATAGTGTGCCCTGGGGCATTAGTAGCAGGTCTGCCGTTTAGGCATATTTTGTAATTTGAAACAATGCTACATGCTATTGAATGAGACGTCGTGTCTGTTTTGGGATTTGTCATGTGTTTTGTGATTGAGGTTTGAACGAGTCCCCGAGCACGTCCGCCCTTTTGTGGGGTTTACCTCGTGTGTGATTTGTTTGTGGTTTTTGGATGTTTTGTTATTGTGGTCTACTCGCCCGGACTCGAAGAGCCAGTCGCAGGGCGACTCCCTTGAACGCTCTGTACTTCACCGTTTTCCCTTGCGCGAACGGGGTCGGGTGGCCGAGTCCCCGAGCGTGGTACTTGGTTGTTCTAGGCGCGACTCGAGGGTGGGTGAGGACTTGGCGCGTTAGTTTGGGCGCATCACTCCTGCCTGGCCCGTTGGGTCAGTCGCGTGGCGAGTCCTAGGCATGCTCTCCTACTTGGCGTTTTCCCGAGCCGCTCGCGATGAACTGGTCGTCAGTCCCCGAGCGTGGTACTTGGCCGTTCGAGTCGCTATGTCGAGGATGCGGAGGACCATGGTCGCTGTAAGAAGCGAAGGCAGTTGTCTTGGCTCGTAGAGCCAGTCGGGCTGGGCGACTCCAATGGGGCTCCGGGTAGGCGTTTTTCATGGACGATGCAAGACCTGAGGTGACTCAGTGCTCTCGCACCGCACTACTTAGCCGTGCCGATCGCTGTACCAAAGGTTGACTTCTGCGGTTAGCTTGACGCTGTTATTACGAGTGCGAGTGGCACAAGACACGGAGAGTAGGCGCAATTTGCGCTAACCGATTCTTTTTATTTCATAGCGACTGGGGAGTACATATGTGGGGTTCTAGGGATAGAACTTCCGTAGGAGGTTTACATTCCATGGTCGCTTGACGTCGATGAGGTAGTAGGCGTCGTTGCCGAGTACTCGCCCGATGGCGAATGGTCCCTCCCACGGAGGCGAGAGCTTCTGCATGCCCTTCTTGTCCTGGATGAGGCGCAACACCAGGTCGCCTTCTTGGAAGGTGCGAGTTTTCACCCGCCGGCTGTGGTAGCGGCGGAGTCCTGGATGATGGCGGTGCGTGACCGAGCGAGGTCACGTGCCTCATCAAGTTGATCGACTCCGTCCTGGCGGGTGAGTTCGTTCGCAGCCTCCGTGTAGTGGACGACCCTCGACGAGTCGTGCTCAAGGTAGGACCTGTTGACCGAGGTGCGGATGCCCCAGATAACAGAGGGTAGCTCCTCGACCCAGCACCCGGCGGTGCGCTCGAGTGGTACTTGGAGTCGCGGCTTCAGGCCGTGGAGGATGCTTTGGTTGGCCCGTTCCGCCTGGCCGTTGGATTCCGGGTGGGCGACCGACGCGAGGTCGAGCCAGATGTGGTGCTCTTCACAGAATTTGGCCATGGCTCCTTTGGCGAAGTTGGTTCGGTTGTCCGTGATGATGCTATTTGGGAACCCGTAGCGATATATGAGCTCACGTAGGAATTTGGTGGCGGTCTTCCCGTCGCACTTCCGGACTGGCTTGGCCTCCACCCACTTTGTGAATTTGTCAACCGCGACCAGGAGGTGGGTGTAGCCGGAGGGAGCCTTCTTGAAGGGGCCTACCATGTCCATGCCCCATACGGCGAATGGCCAGGTGATGGGGATTGTCTTGAGCGCTGAGCTCGGCACGTGCGTCTGGTTTGCGTACTTCTGGCACCCGGCGCACCGCTGGACGATGTCGACGGCATCGGCGTGTGCGGTAGGCCAGTAGAACCCATGCCGCATAGCCTTGGCGACCAGAGAGCGGGCGCCGGCGTGGTGGCCGCAGTCGCCGGAGTGGATGTCGTGGAGGATCTTGCGTCCTTCGGCGGGTTGGACGCAGCGTTGGAATACGCCGGTGACGCTACGCTTGTGGAGCTCGCCGTCGATGATGGTGTAGGACTTGCATCGGCGTGCGATCATTCGAGCGTCCGTCTCGTCTGCCGGCAAGGTGTCGGTCTCCAGGTAGGCGACGTAGGGCTTGGTCCAGTCGTCTGGCTCGTTGACGAGTGCGACCAGGGCTTCCTCCGGTTGTAGGGGGACTCCGATGTCGATCTCCCTCGGGGGAGAGACTGATGGCTTGGTGATCGTGTCGAGGAAGACACCGGCGGGTGGTGCGAGTCGAGCCGACCCGATGCGAGAGAGTGTGTCGGCCTCCTCGTTCTTCCGCATGTCGATCGATTCGACGGAGTAGCCTGTGAAGTGTCCGCCCAGCTTGTCCACTACTTGGCGGTACGCCGCCATGGTGGGGGAGACGGCGTCGCAGGTGCCAGCGACTTGCCCAGCGACGAGGTCGGAGTCTCCGTAGCAGCGTAGGCGGTTGACATTCATCTCCCTGGCAGCTCGCATGCCGTGGAGTAAGGCCTCGTACTCGGCCATGTTGTTGGTGCAGGGTGTGAAGTCGAGGCAGAGGACGTAGCGGAGCTTGTCGCCCTTTGGGAAAGTCAACACGATCCCTGCTCCTGCGCCGTCTGCGTTCTTGGAGCCGTCGAAGTGCAGGCTCCAGTAATGGAGGTATGGCAGCTTCTCTGGCTGCTGGGCCTCCTCCCAGTCGGCGATGAAGTCCGCTAGAGCTTGCGACTTGATCGCTTTTCGTGGCTCGTACTTGATATTGTGGACACCGATCTCGACGGCCCACTTAGCGACTCGCCCGGTCGCCTTACGGTTGCGGATGATGTCCTGCAACGGTGCTGAGGAGACGACCGTGATCGGGTGCTCCTGGAAGTAGTGCGGCAGGCGCCGCTGCGCTCTGAAAACCGCATATACCAGTTTCTGGTACTGCGGGTATCGCTGGCGCGACTCGGTGAGGACCTCGCTGATGTAGTACACCGGTCGCTGTACTGGGCGCTCCTTTCCTTCCTCCGGTCGCTCGACGACCATGACGGTGCTGACGACGCGCTCGGAGGCCGCGACGTAAACCAGCATGGGTTGTTTGTCGGCGGGGGCGGCGAGTAGCGGTGCGGCGAGTAGCACTTTCTTGAGGTCGCGGAGTGCGTCGTCCGCCTCCTTGTCCCACTGGAAGGTGGGGTTCTTGCGCATCAGACGGTACAGGGGCATCACCTTTTCGCCCAGGCGGGGGATGAAGCGACTGAGAGCCGCTACTCGCCCGGCCAGCTTCTGGACGTCGCGGAGGCACTCGGGTTTGCCGAGTCGGGCGATCGTGTCGATCTTGGTGGGGTTCACCTCGATCCCGCGCTTGGAGACGACGTAACCCAGTAGTTGCCCTGCTGGTACACCGAAGGTGCACTTGCCTGGGTTAAGCTTTATCTTGTATTTTCGCAAGTTGGCGAACGTTTCTGCCAGGTCGGCGAGGAGATCACCCTGGTGAGCGGATTTTACGACCACGTCGTCGATATAGACGTGGATGTTGCATCCAATTTGGCTCGCGAGGCACTCCTGCATGCACCGCTGGTAGGTCGTCCCGACGTTCTTGAGGCCGAAGGTCATGGTGGTGTAGCAGAAGGCTCCGAATGGCGTGATGAACGCCGTCTTCTCCTCGTCCTCGACAGCCATTTTGATCTGGTTGTATCCAGAGTAGGTGTCGAGGAAGCATAGCGACTCCGAGCCCGCGGTGTAGTCGATTATTTGGTCGATCCGCGGGAGGACGAACTGCTCCTTCGGGCAGGTGCTGTTTAAGTTTGTGTAGTCGATACACATCCTCCAGGTCCCGTTCTTCTTCTCGACCAGGACTGGGTTTGCCAGGCACTTGGAGTACTTGATTGGCTGGATGAAGCCTGCAGCGAGTAGACGCTGCACCTCCTCGGCGATGGCTCGGTGGCGCTCTTCATTGAAGGGCCGCAGCGACTGCTTGACGGGTCACACTTTGGGGTCGGCGTTTAGCTTGTGCTCAGCGAGCTCCCTAGGGACACCAGGCATGTCAGAGGTCTTCCATGCAAAGATGTCCCTGTTCTCACGGAGGAACTCGATGAGCGCGCCTTCCTAGGCTGGGCTCATGCCCGTCCCGATCGTCACCGTCTGGCTGGAGTCGCCTGGGACCAGCTCGACGGTGCGGGTGTGCGGCGTTGCCTCGAAGGTTGAGGTGTTTGCGCCCTCCGAATTGGGCTTCTTGAGTATGGTGGGGTCGTCGTTGTTGACCCCGCTCGCGTACTTGGCGAGCTCATCGGCGTGATTGGTTTCTGCTGTGATAACGGCATCGGCGAGTTCGGCTCCTTTGGCCTCGCACTCGGCAGCCATGTCGGGGTCGCCGTTGATGGTGATGACGCCGCATGGACCGGGGAGCTTCATCGCGTTGTACGCGTAGTGGGGCGCTGCCATGAACTTGGCGAACGCCTGGCGCCCCAGGACGCAGTGGTAGGGGTTGTCGAAGGGCACCAGCTCGAAGACAATCCGCTCGGTGTGGAAGTTTGCTGGTGTGCCGAAGGTGACTGGCAGCGTGACCTTGCCGATCGGGTACGCCTTCCGACCGGGGACGATGCCATGGAACGTGGTGTGGGTCGTCTCGATCATCGACTGCGGGAGCCGCAGCCGCCTGAAGGTGTCCAGGTACAGGATGTTGATGGAGCTGTCGCCGTCCATCAATGTCTTCGGGAGCCAGTAGTCGCCGACCTTAGGCTTGACCACCAGGGCGACTCGGCCTGGGTACTCGATGCGTGGAGAGTGGTCTTGGCGGCTCCAGGTGATGGGCTGCTCCGACCAGTTGAGGAACTGGGGAACGTCCACCTGAGCCACCACGTTGACGGCGACGGCGCGGGCGATGACCTTCTTCTCGCGCTCCGTGTTGAAGCCTGTGAAGGTATGGAGCGAGCCGGCCACTTTGCCGAATTTTCCGCCGTTTGGCGGGTCGTTGTCGGGGTCCTCCCGTGCTCGCCGTGCCTTCTCGATCTCCCTGAGGGTATGGCAGTCGGCGGTTGTGTGCGTTGCGGGCTTCCCTTCCCTACTGTGAAACGCACAAGGTTGGTTAAGGAGGGCCGCGGGGTCGAACCTTGGCTTGGCCTTGTAGTTGCCGCCGTCGCGGCGTTGTCCTCCGTCACGGCGGAAGCTCTTGGGCTCGCGTTGTGCGTGCCCGGCGTTGGCGACAAAGTCGACTCGCCCGTCACTGCGGCGCTTGCCAGTGAGGCGAGTGTTGCTATATCGTAGGTCGGACCATCGTCCGCTGTCGTTGCCGCTCGTGCGGCGTTGAACTCCCGACTCGTCATCGGTTTCCTGGTTTGGATCTTCCTCCGTGTACCGTTTGGCGATCTCGAGGAGGTCCGGTATGTTGTCGAGTGTGCGGGAGTGTCGCTTGAGCTTGGCGACCAGGGGCTCGTAGCGGCACGAGGTCTTGAAGCAATGGATCGCGGTGTCCGGGTGGATGCCGACCGCGTTGTACCAGAGTTCTTGCCACCGTTGGACCTAGTTGCGGGTCGACTCGCGGGGTCCCTGGACGCATCGCTCCAGGTCCTCGATGGTGGTGGCGCGGGTGTAGGAGCACTCGAAGTGCCTGATGAAGGCGTCGCGCATCTCCTCCCAGGAGTCGATACTGTCCTGGGGGAGGGTGTTGATCCACTGCCTGCACGTCCCCTCCATCATCAGGGGGAGGTAACGGGCGGCTAGCAGGTCGGTGTGGCCTGCGATCCCCATCGCCATGAGGTATGTATCGAGCCAGACGGCGGGGTCATACGAGGGGTCGTACTTTTCTATCTCCTTCGGCGCCTTGAAGTTTGGTGGGTACTTCTCACCTCGGATCATTGGTCCGAAGCACTTGGGGCCGAGTCGACTGAGCGACCCCATGGGCTCGCCGTCGCGGCGATTGGTTAGGGTGTGTCGCAGGTCGTCGGGCTGGCGTGCGCGCCAGCTTTGGTTGTTGATGATGTGAGTGCGGGCGTCGATGGGTTGACCGTTGGCGGCAACGAAGTTGGTCGCTGGCCTAGGGTCGTTGGTGGAGAGTGCCGCGTTCGCGGGTCGGTGTTGGAGCTGCAGTGGCTCCGGTGGCGGGCAGTTGAGGGTGTTTGCCGCCATTGGGCGGCCGCTTGAGGCCGCTCTGCTTCCCGAAGAACGCGAGTATACTCGACCCTGCGAGTCGGCGCCCGCGTTTTGCTGCTCGACGGCCTTTGCGAGCAGGGCCCTAACGTACTGGATCTGTAGGCCGCCGTCGCTCGTGGCCGTGATGTTGTCGACTACTGCTCGGCCTGCCACGAGGTTGTCCATCGGGGTGGAGAACAGTGGGAGGCCATTCGCGTCTCGCTCCCGTGAGGAGACTACTATCCGCGGCTGGTCCCTGGGAGGTGTGCGGTTGGGTGGAGGTGGGGCGCCCATCGCCGTCGACCCTGGCGGGGGCCGGGCGCTTCCTCCTGGTGGCGCGTTCTCGCAGATCGCGCGCTCGGCCACGCGGGCTGGGTCGTTTTCGTCGTCGAAGTTCAGGGCGCGCCCCTGAACGGTGGGGTTCAAGCGCGACCTGATCCGCTGTTGGTGGTAGCGCGATAGCTCCTGCGCCGTCACCTGCTCGAGGCGAAATTTTTCACGCTCGGCTTGCTCCTTGCGCACTGCCTCCGCCAATTTTAGGCGGAGTTCCTCGACCTCCGTTGCCGTGGAGTTAGGAGGGATTGGGGTGGAGAAGGGGTCCTCCGGCGGCTCGGTGTCGGTCGCCATGTAGGTCACGGCGTGGCGACCGGTACCGTCGCGGAGGTCGGCGGAGTTTTCCGACCCGGAGTCGAAGTCGAAGATCCCGAGGATGGAGGGGTCCTCGAAGTCTCCCACGTTGGAGACCTGGGTGATGGAGCCCGCGGGTGAAGCCGCGGTGATGGATCCGGCGAGTGATGCCGGGGTCGCCGAGTCGGCGTCGTCGTTGAGGGCCGCGTCTTCTGCGGCCGCTGAGTTTTAGGCCACGTCGCTGTGGGCCGAGTTGTACTCGGAGGCGAGGCGATGAATCGTGCGGATCTGGCTCTCGGAGAGCCGATTGTGTGGCGGCGACTTGCGGATGCGAGCCGAGTCCTCCGGCACGATGACGTTGGTGAGGCCGACGAAGAGGCTGATCGTGCCGACCGGCAGGATCACGCTGTGCGTGACGGGTCGCGCCGCCGGGACGTAGCTGCTCGGCAAGATTTGGAGCATCTCGCCGATCGCTATCATGCGTCCGGTGGCGACCGTCTCGTTGATGGGCAGATTGGATCTCGCCGCAGAACACCGGCCAGACTGGCCAGGCCCCACGGTGGGCGCCACTATCGTGGGAATGGTCACGGCAGATGCTGCAATCGGCAGCGAGTCGTAGAACGAGGGGCAAGGGCGGCCAGCCATCTGCGGTGCGAGATAAGGGCAGAGACACAGGGTTTTACCCAGGTTCGGCCCCCCGGAGGGTAAAGACCTACTCCTGCTAGATTGTATTATGGAGGTGGTACCCCGGGCGAGCTCAGCGGCTAGGCGGCGAGTCGCTTGGGTGTATGATGGAACGTCTCTCTACACGCCCTGCAGGGAGGTTTATATAGGCTCACGTCCCCTAGGGTTTACATATCTCAAACGAATCAGTTAAGGCTTCGGTACTCGTTTAACCTAATTCGACTGGGCCTATCTACTCGCCTGGGCCTTCAGCTTCCAGTCGCTTGGATCCTCGCTGGGCTTCGATCCAGTCGCCATCTTGCAGGCCCACTCGCCAATTCTTGGGCCAATCGGAAACGTCCTGCTGGGTATACCCCGGTAGGCACATCCCCATCACGGAGGGAACGGCCGGCGACGTGGTCGTGGGCGCGATTTGGGGAAGATGATGATGAGCTGGCGAGGTCCACCAGTCAGTGACCCGTTGGGTAGTGTGGGTGCGGTGAGAAAATCAGAAGGAGAGGGAAAACCCGGGTGGGCTGGCTAACGGGATGCTTTGCTTGTTGGGCCAAAATCCTGGCGCCGGCCCTTTTCCTTTTCTCTAACCTTTTTATTTTTCTGAATGAATTTTCAGGAACCTTTTTCCAATGATTTCAAAATCTATTTGAATTCAAATCTTTTCAGGATTTTTGCAGTGTGCAACCATCACATTTCTGGGCATAAAACCAAGTGGTCACTTTGAATTGGCCTGGTCACTTGGAATAAAACAGAATAAGCAGTGGCATAGCACTAGTTTGAATAGGTTTTGAAATTGGTTTTCAAATCATATTTGTTTTGAAACTTTGGTTTAAATCTTTAGCAATCTAGCAATACAACCTGAGAGCAATAAGACAAGAAAGTTTGGTTCAATGAACAACAATCTCTCATTGGAGAGTAGCATTTGTTTCAAATGCTGATCACATAAAATAATGAGCTCATATGCTCCTGTTTTTGAATTGATTTGTTTTAAATGAATTCTACATGATCATGAATGCATGGATGATATGCATGAGTTTGAAACATGATTTTAGGGATGTTACAGGAATACTTGGTGGAAAAATGGTTATGAAAACCTTGGAATGATGGATCATTCTATTGAAATGTTTTGGACATGTGTTTCCGAACACCAGATGATTTTGGTGATGAAAATGTTAAGACATGAGCCTTAGCCCTTTATAAAACTGATGGTTGTCTGGATGCGATACCATTCCAATTTTATCGTACAACCACAATACCTGAAGATTGGGTAGGGCTTGACAGGAAACTTATATACCCTAGTATTAGTTCCCTCATGGCCAAGGTCTGAGCTGAGGCTACCTTGTGAAGATTGTCCACCTGTGCAGTACCCAAGATGACAGTTGGTCATGGTTGGGAGGCCAAACTCACAGGAGAGGTTCTTATACTAGGGCGTGTAATTGAAAGGTCAGGATTGATTATCTGCATACTGAGTATGGTGAATTCAGGATTTGTTCCTGACGGATGTATCGAATGTTGTGGTGAAAGTGTACAATCTCTGCAGAGTGTCAAACTATTCGAATAGCCGCGTCCGCGGTTATGGACAGTTGGAGTGGCCATACTGTTCCCCCGTCAGATGTTTTCAAAATGACTTGTGAAATAAATGGATACTTTGACTTGACCACAACAGAGTTGTGATATGAAATACAAGTTCCCACTTAGGAGTTATAACATTGTGACTAAGCTTCTCTTGCTTCTGAACTTAGTAGAGATAAATCTGGCTTCTTGCAAAACAACCCTAGAGCTTAGTGTCCTATTACAGAAAAAACCCTTCACTTGGTAGTATTAGTTTGCGAGTACTTAAAGAGTACTCATGGCTTTGTCCCTGGCTATTCCCCTGGCCAGACTTTGAATAAGAGTACCTGGAGGATGGACCCCAGGAAGGTTACGACAACTAGGATCATCTCCCATCGTCAGCCTTGCATGTGACCCCGAAGATGGAGCTTCGCCTACGCTACCGTTATTATTACGTATTCCGCTGCTTGTGTTGTATTAAGAACTGGATCATGAGATCCTTATTTATGTAAAACCTTATGTATGGTTTGTAATGGATGATGTACTGTGGTATCCAATTCTGTTATGTCTCGCAAAAATGGTATTCCTGGGATTGCGATGTATGGCATAACAGGCATCTGGGATTAAAAATCCGGGTGTTGACAAGTTGGTATTAGAGCCATCCTGACCAGAGGAGACCCTAGTTAGACTGAACGTTTGAATCAAAAACTTAGTTTCAAAACCAAAAGAAACAAATATTTACAAAAACTTATTCCCATTCTTATCACTTACTTCTTTTATGAAAATTCATGTTCCTTAAAAAATCTTGCAAAATACATAAAAATTTGACACACATGATCACTCTACTAACTTACTCATCTTATATTCTTCTAGATGGACGTGAAGTACAGCAAGTTTTACCAATTGGGAAATGGAGGATACCTTATCTTTGAGAGGGATTTGGACCAGCTTTCGGAACTTCTGGAGCGTCCGCACCCCGAGTTCTTCGGAGCTCAGCTCAATGATCAAGGAGGAGAAGATCTGCAGTGGCTAATTGTTGCAAGTATCCGAGGAAAGATTGAACCCCCCACTGCTGAGGGAATTCAGTTTACCTTAAGAGAGAACAACTGGCTCGATGGACTTGCCAGGGCCATGCAGGAAGCTCTTACCCGTCTATGTGGGCAGAGTATCAACCAGATCAAGGGTACCCGCTTTGAGTTTTGCCCAAGGCGTGATGCTAATGGATAACCACTGGAAGCCCCATACCATCACGAGCTGATGACCCAATTGGACCACCTTAGCTTCATGATGTACGATCGTCAGCAGGAGTTGGATAACTGCCGTGATTACTCCAACCACAAGTCTGCCATCATCAAGACGAAGGACCAAGCCATCGCCAAGCTAGCGAAGGATCGCAAGTCTCGCCGCCGTCAGCTTGACAAGAAGGAGCGCATCATTGCCCGTCTTCGCCATAGTATCTCATCTTTGGAGGAGACCATCCACAATAGAGACATGCAGTTGGAGGAAAGGGAGAATGCCGGAGAGGATCTTCGTGGAGACCCCTACTCCTATCTCAGCGATGATGATGATTTTCTGGAGGATCAGGCTATGGATTTATTCACCGATGAGGATGATTACGCCTTCATCGATGATGATGAGTATGACGACTACACCGACTCCGAGGAGGAGTAGCACGTGAACACTAGCGTAGTGAGTAGTATTCGGTCCCGTTGTATCATAGTTTTGAGAATGGTTCTTAAAACCATCTATTTTTCTTTGTTGTGGTGTGTGTTGTACCGTGTGCTATGAATGAATGAATGAATGAAAAGCAAGTTACTAGAAAATCTGAGTCAAACTTTAAAAACTTTGAAAAGCCCCAAAACCTTAGAAATTTCCCTCTTTTCTCATGATCTATCTCAATCTTCAGATGCCACGTGGAGGAAGTGGTTCATCCCCGGACCCGATGTTGTAGATCCTGCAAATGTTGACTTCTGATCGTGAAGCTGAAAGAGCCGAACGTCAAGCCAACCTAGCCACCCTACAACAGATAGCTCAGCTTGCCCACAACAATCAAGGCCACGGAAATCAGGACAACCATGGATCTAAGCTCAAGAATTTCTAGAATACCAACCCACCTGTTTTCACTAAGTCAGAGGAACCCCTCGATGTAGACGATTGGCTGCAGACCATGGAAAATAACCTAGAAGTCGCCGGAGTGGAAGCCAACGAGAAAGTCCTGTTCGCCACCCACTACCTAGCTGGAGATGACAGAGCATGGAGGAACAGTGTTCGTGCAAAGACCAGAGGCCAGATGATGACCTGGGAGGAATTCAAGGTCAAGTTCAGCAGAACCCATGTGCCACCGGGTTTAATCAAGAGGATGAGAGACGAGTTCAGAGAACTGAAGCAAGGACGGATGACCGTAGTGGAATACCGTGACAAAATTTTGTCATTAGCTAGGTATGCCCCGGATGAGATCGACACTGAAGCCAAGAAGAAAGAAAGATTCTTGAATGGTCTGCACGATGAGATGCAGACTGTGTTGGTAAATATTCCCTTTACGGATATTGAAGCCCTTGTCGCATGATGGAAGGAAAGATCAACCAATCCAATGAGAACCACAAGCGTCGCATGATGCATCAGCCAGGAACCCATCAGACCCCAAAGTATCGTCCTAACCCATCTCCAGGATTTGCCCCGAGAACCAACAGACCCCCGATCGTCCGACCTATCCCAACCGTGGAAACCCTAGGCCCGGAGGAAATAACAACAACCCCGGCAACTCTAGCAATTTCAACCGTGCCCCACCTAAGTTCAACAACAACAATGCTACCGCCAACCCCAACACTACCCCGAGAACTGGAAGCAATGTTGTGCCTGTAGCAGCAAAGGACAAGTCGCAGGTAACTTGTTATGACTGTGGAAATAAAGGCCACTATTCCAACGAGTGCCCGAACAAGAAGAATGCCGCAGCCCCCAATACCAATGCCCCAGCTCAGCAGCAGCGTCGTGTTTAGCCAGGAAGGAGATTTGCCCCAGGGTATTCGCTCAACCGCAACGGCCGTCTTTTTCTCATGCATGCTGAAGAATCCCAGGAAGCGCCAGACGTCATGCTGAATATGTTTTCTGTTAATTCGGTACTTTCTCGAGTGTTGTTTGATTCTGGTGCATCGCACTCATTTGTCACCGAAGAATTTGCATGCACTAGTAAAATTCAACCAACCAAACGGAAGCATGTAATGATCGTTCAAATTCCCGGATCAACCACCAACGCTAGGCAAATTTGCAAAGTCGTCCCTATCCGAATCCATGGCATAGATTTTTATGCTAATCTGATAGTACTCGGAACTAAAGGTTTGGAAGTAGTACTAGGAATGGATTGGATGTCCAAACATAAAGGATTGATTGACTGTGCCAAGAAAGCCATCACCATGACCAGTACAACCGGAATATCAGTCGAGCATATATCTGAAACCTTACCTTGTCAATTCAAGTGCAACAAGAGTATAGCCTAGCCTACCATTGACCAAGTCCGGATAGTCTGTGAATACCCCGATGTATTTCCAGATGTTTTGCCCGGTATGCCCCCAGATCGGTATATCGAGTTTATCATCGAACTAATTCCCGGAACAGGACCCATAGCCCAGAGACCATATAGTATGAACCCATCAGAACTAGCAGAACTGAAGAAGCAACTGGATTCCATGCTAGAAATTGGATTGATTCAACCAAGTGCGTCACCATGGAGATCACCTGTCTTGTTTGTGGACAAGAAGGATGGAGGTAACCGTTTGTGTACGGATTATAGGAAGTTGAATGATGTCACTATCAAGAACAAATACCCTTTGCACAAGATAGAAGATTTGTTTGATCAGTTGACCGGTGCCAAAGTGTTTTCTAAGATTGATCTTAGAACTGGTTATCATCAACTCAAGATTCGTGTAGAGGATATTCCCAAGACTGCCTTTACCACCAGATATGGATTATACGAGTATACAGTCATGTCTTTTGGATTAACCAATGCCCCTGCTTATTTCATGAATCTCATGAATAAGATTTTTATGGACTTCCTGGATAAGTTTGTTGTTGTTTTCATCGATGACATCCTGATTTATTCCAAATCGGAAGAAGAACATGATCTACACCTAAGGACCATTCTTGGAACCCTTAGAGAGCATCAGTTGTATGCCAAGTTTAGCAAATGTGAATTCTGGTTACAGGAAGTAGGATTCCTCGGTCACATTGTATCAGCCGGAGGAATTGCCGTTGACCCTGCCAAAGTGAAAGATGTAGAAGATTGGCAAGCCCCAACCACTCAAACCCAAGTTTGTGCATTTCTCGGATTGGCGGGATATTACCGCAAATTCGTAGAAGGATTCTCGAGTATCGCTAGACCCATGACCCAATTGCTGAAGAAGGACAAGAAGTTTGAATGGACTGACAAATGTGAAGCAAGTTTTCAAGAACTCAAGAGAAGATTGATTTCAGCCCTAATCTTGATCATGCCGGATATCACTAAGCCCTTCGATGTGTATTGTGATGCATCCAAGATCGGTCTCGGATGTGTGCTAATGCAAGAAGGCAAAGTTATATCTTATCTATCTCGACAACTGAAGCAACATGAGCAAAATTACCCAACCCATGACCTCGAACTCGCAGCCGTAGTTCTAGCCCTGAAGACATGGAGGCATTACCTGATGGGAAACCGTTGTGAGATTTATTCGGATCACAAGATCCTGAAATATATATTCACTCAGAAGGAGCTGAATATGAGGCAGAGAAGATGGATTGAGCTAATCAAGGATTACGACCTGGACATTCACTATCACCCTGGTAAAGCCAATGTGGTAGCAGATGCCCTTAGTCGACTGCCGAGCCGCTTGAACTCCATGATCTTAAAGGAGCAACCAAGTCTGCACAAAGATATGGAAAATTTTCGAATGGAATTAGTGAGTGAAGGATTTTTGGCTAGCATAGAACTCCAGCCCACTTTGATCAGTCAGATCAAAGAGGCGCAGAAAGGAAATCCTAGTATCAACGGAATCAAGCGTCGTATCGGTACAGGCAAAGTACCCGGATTCACCAAAGACGAAGAAGGAGTTATGTGGTACAAAGGACGCCTTTGTGTACCAGCACATTGTGAGTTGAAAGAAATTATTTTGAAGGAAGCTCATGATACTCTTTATTCTATCCATCTCGGAGGAACTAAGATGTATCAGGATTTGAAAGAGCAATTTTGGTGAAATAAAATGAAGAGAGAAATCGGAAGCTATGTCGCCAAGTGTGATATATGTCAGCGAGTCAAGGCAGGACATCAAAGACCCGCTGGATTGTTGCAACCCTTGCAGATTCTGGAATGGAAATGGGATTCCGTTAGAATGGACTTTATCACCGGATTGCCTACTTCTAGTAGGGGAAATGACTCTATCTGGGTCATAGTAGATAGATTGTCGCCCATTTCTTACCCGTCAAGACCACATATCAGAGTTCGAAGCTAGCGGAGTTATACATCGCTAGAATAGTTAGTTTGCATGGAGTCCCCAAGAACATCGTATCGGATCGAGGAACTCAGTTCACCTCAAGGTTCTGGAAGAAAGTTCAAGAAGGTTTAGGAACCCGCCTAGATTTCAGCACCGCGTATCACCCTCAGACCGACGGACAAACGGAGCGAGTAAATCAAATACTCGAAGATATGCTGAGAGCCTGTGTGTTAGAATATGGATCCAAGTGGGAAGACTGTCTGCCGTTTGCAGAATTTTCAAACAACAATAGTTATCAGGCTAGTTTGCAAATGGCCCCATTTGAATTCATGTATGGAAGGAAGTGTCGCACCCCTTTGAACTGGTCGGAAGTAGGAGAAAGTCAAATTTTCGGACCCGACATCTACGAGAAGTGGAAGAGAAGGTTCACAAGATTCGTGAGCACCTCAAGACAACCCAGTCCAGAGAGAAGAGTTACACCGACAAGAGACGTCGAGACCTCGCCTTCAACATAGGAGATTTTGTGTATCTGAAGGTGTCACCATTGAAGGGAATGCAGCATTTCCAACTCAAAGGAAAGTTAGCCCCCGGATATATCGGACCTTTAAAAATTCTGAACCGTCGAGGAGAAGTGTCGTATCAATTGGAACTACCCGAAGAGATGTCAGTCGTGCACAATGTGTTCCATATCTCATTACTTCACAAGTGCCTCGAAGTCCCAGAGAAGACCGAAGTGTTCAAGAATATCGATCACCAGACCATAGAGATCAACGATGACCTGACCTATCCCGAAGTACCCATCCGTATTTTGGAAGAAGCTTTCAGAACTACCCGAACCCGAAGCATCAAGTTTCTCAAGATTCAGTGGAGCAACCACACGGAAGAGGAAGCTACCTGGGAGCGCGAAGATCACATCAGGACGGAGTTTCCCGATCTTTTCAAATCCTAGGTAATCTTTTTCGTCCTTTTTCAAATCTCGGGACGAGATTTTGATTAAGGGGGGAAGGTTTGTAACATCCCAAAAATATTAAACTAGAATCATCAAACGCTAATCATCAAATTTAGGGTTAACAAAAACTTTTCTAAATAAAAACATGAAAGCATTCATATGTGTATGCATCCTAATTTGGATTCTTTTGAATTGCCTTGTTTATGTGAAATAAACATCATCTAAACAATCCCCACACTTTTCCCAAAGACAAATAAATCAAAACAAACAAAATAAAGGAATGGTCATTTTGGCCAATTTAACTCCCATGCCTAATTTGGCTGTCTCAAACTTTCAGAACTTAACAGAAACTTGTTTGGATCTTTACACCCCTTGATAGTACTCATAACAAAGTATCAAGGCCCACTTTGTGATCATCCAGAAACTTTCAAATGCATAGTTTAAATGACAATTCAAAATTGAATCTTTATCATATGGGAAGATCCCACTTTTTCAAAAACCACTCAAACAAGCTCAACTTTCAAAATCCAAGCATCTACAGACTCACCAGCACCAATCTAGCACACCCACCAAAAATATTTTCAAAATTCAAAACTTGAATTCATGCGGCCATTTCATCAAACACCTTACAGATTCAAATCTAACAAAATCAAAACACTATAGTGTGCAGTGTTTTGAGCCTAACTAGTTCCCTCTCTAGCTCACAATACCCTCAGTAGATCATCTAACGAACTTAACTAATCACTAGCACCACTGTGAGCTCGCCAATGCCATCAATGGTGAACAGCCGAAGCACACCATGCCACCCTAGTGTAGACAGCAAGCTAGGAAAGTAACTAGCCGTGCCAACCTTGTCTGGGAGATCACCCATGCCTCACCGCCCCCTCTCGACCATCCCTTCCTCGAAGACATCGACCAGAGCACCCAGGAACGCCGCGCCCGTGCCTCTGTCAACCATGCCGAGCATGCGCCAGAGCGCCACCCTCGACACACGCCCACAGACCGCGCGCCGTCCTTGCTGCGTGCATACACGATCGCCACCGACCCAGGAGACCGCCAGACATCCCCGTTCGCCGCCCCATGCCTCACAGCCACCGCTCACCATCGAAGACGCTGCCTTTGCCGCGCAGAGCGTCGCGTGTTCCAGACCGTTTGCCACCGCCCCTACATGCGCATTAAAGCCGTAGAGCATCATAAGGAGACCACCAAACGATCGCCACCGCCAGCCATGACTCTAGCAGCTCGTAGCCATGTCGCCACTGTCGCCTGCCCATCCCGTTTGGTCTCGTCGTCGCGACTATAAATAGAGGCCACCCCTAGCCAAATTGAGCACACCATCTCACTCCCCTCTCCTCACTGATCGTTCCACCCCGTTCCCGGAGCAAGGCGAGCAGCACTTCGCCGGAATTTCACCGGAGTCCGCCGCCTCTGGAGAAGAAGGAAGCCAGCGATTGGATCCGCCCCAAGAGAAGCTGTCGGTACCAGGAGGTTCGCCGTCATCGACTTCGTCGTTCGCCCGCCTTGCCGACCCTCGCCTGAGCCCTGGTGAGCCCCCGACGACCCCCACCTGCCGCGTTAGGTTTCTGTCTCGCCGGCGTTGCCCAACGTCGACTATGACCCTCAGCCGTTGGATTAGAACTAGATCGAACGCACCACATCGCCCCATACCGCTTCGCACCCCCTCGTCTCACTGACGCGTGGGGATAGCAACTTTACCAGCCCGCGTAAGCGCTGTGCTTAGCAGGCCGGCCCAGTATCATTTCCCGCGCAGCCCAGTCATTTGAAATTAACCTTTTCCATTTTATTTTAAACACACTTCTACACCTAGATTCAAAAATCAACCTAGATCGATTCTGTGAACCAAATTGAATGAAACCAATTTTGTTAGAAAGGTCTAGAAATGCTAAATCCAAGCCCGTTGGATTCAAGTCATTTGGATCTGTAGATCACCCTTGGTAAAAATAACAAGGCAGAACCTTTTCTGCATTCAAACATTTTTCAAATTTAAACCATAATAGCTTTTGTGTTGATCCCAACTCTCAAAAATCACAATTGATCATACCTTTCAGAATATATAAAAATATATCGGTTTACTTACAGAAATAATGTTCAAGTAATAAAAGGATGCCACATAGGCATTTATATTTACTTTATTTAATTAAAATAAAAGGGTAAAACCTTATTAAATTGTGACACCACTTTAAATCATATTCCCATGGACTAAAATATGTGGTGATGACATGTGTCAACATGATCCCATGTTTGGTTTGGAGAATATTAAATCTTAAGTAGTTTTTCAACGAGTAGAAATTACTTTTCTAAAAATAAAAGGAATTAAACCAAGCTTTAATCTTGTAATGTTTGTGATGATGCTAGATCATCTATAGGACCCTTTTGTGTGCTGATTGCAAGTAGTTAAGAATTGTTTGGTGATTGTGTACCTCGTATTTATTTATAGACGCTAGTACCGACCAAGGATACGAGGAAGAAGGAGGATACTACGAAGAAGAAGCCGAGGAGAACTTCAACCACTGCTCTGCGCAAGGCAAGCCTTACTAATCAAGTTGACCTATGTAAGACAATACTTGCTTGTCACCATGCCAACTATATGCCTTAAGCATAGATGATCCTACCCACTTGATAAACCAATCCTAGTTTTTACTTACAAGCTTTATACTTTATTTCTTTATCAAATCTATTACTTAGAGTTTACTTAAGTGAATTGTAGATACTAGAAAGATATTTGAAGGTTGCATAAAGAGCATAAAATTTGGCCTAAGCTAGATAATCTTGATATCATCCCAAGGCATAAGATTGAACTTAGTTGAAACTCTACTAGTTTACCACCCCTCATTAGTACTTACCCCCACTTGTAGATGTTAGTGCTAAGCATAAAACTTGATCAACTTTAGATGGGAATACTTGGTGGAAAAATGGTTATGAAAACCTTGGAATGATGGATCATTCTATTGAAATGTTTTGGACATGTGTTTCCGAACACCAGATGATTTTGGTGATGAAAATGTTAAGGCATGAGCCTTAGCCCTTTATAAAACTGATGGTTGTCTGGATGCGATACCATTCCAATTTTATCGTACAACCACAATACCCACAGATTGGGTAGGGCTTAACTGGAAACTTATATACCCTAGTATTAGTTCCCTCATGGCCAAGGTCTGAGATGAGGCTACCTTGTGAAGATTGTCCACCTGTGCAGTACCCAAGATGACAGTTGGTCATGGTTGGGAGGCCAAAATCATAGGAGAGGTGCTTATACTAGGGCGTGTAATTGAAAGGTTAGGATTGATTATCTGCATACTGAGTATGGTGAATTCAGGATTTGTTCCTGACGGATGTATCGAATGTTGTGGTGAAAGTGTACAATCTCTGCAGAGTGTCAAACTATTCGAATAGCCGCGTCCGCGATTATGGACAGTTGGAGTGGCCATACTGTTCCCCCGTCAGATGTTTTCAAAATGACTTGTGAAATAAATGGAGACTTTAACTTGACCACAACAGAGTTGTGATATGAAATACAAGTTCCCACTTAGGAGTTATAACATTGTGACTAAGCTTCTCTTGCTTCTGAACTTAGTAGACATAAATCTGGCTTCTTACAAAACAACCCTAGAGCTTAGTGTCCTATTACAAAAACCCCCTTCACTTGTTAGTATTAGTTAGCGAGTACTTAAAGAGTACTCATGGCTTTGTCCCTGGCTATTCCCGTGGCCATACTTTGAATAAGAGTACCTGGAGGATGGACCCCAGGAAGGTTACGACAACTAGGATCATCTCCCATCGTCAGCATTGCCTGTGACCCCGAAGATGGAGCTTCGCCTACGCTACCGTTATTATTACGTATTCCGCTGCTTGTGTTGTATTAAGAACTGGATCATGAGATCCTTATTTATGTAAAACCTTATGTATGGTTTGTAATGGATGATGTACTGTGGTATCCAATTCTGTTATGTCTCGCAAAAATGGTATTCCTGGGATTGCGATGTATGGCATAACAGGCACCTAGGATTAAAAATCCGAGTGTTGACAATACAACTAACCCGGACTGACGCTGTTTTTAGCAGAATTACCTTGGTGTCTTGTTTTTGTGCAGAAAATCAACTATCAGGAAAAATCCAGGAAAATATGCCAAAAAATATATTTCACCAGAAGATCCATGGAGCTAGAAGACGAGACGGAGAGGAGGCCTAGGGGGCCCACACCCACCCCAGGCGCGGGCCCACCACTAGCTACGGCTGGAGGGGTGCAGCCACCCCAAGCACCCCCTCGGCCTCCCTCTGTGCCTATAAGTTGACTTTCGACCTAAAAATCGAGGAGGGTCAGAGAGTTTTCCAGAAAGAGTTCCGCTCCGCCGCAGCCACCAGAAACCAAGATTCGGATCCAGAAACTCCGTTCTAGCACCCTGCCGGGACAGGGATTTTGGAGAGGATCATCGCCATCGTCATCACCAACGCATCTCCATCAACCACCGATGTTCCCCTCATCCATGAGTGAGTAATCCCCCGCAGTAGGCTTGGGGATGGTAGGGATTGGATGAGTTCTATGATGTAATCGAATAAGATCTGTTAGGGCATAGTGCCTAGTATCTCTATTAGGGCTATTTAACTTTGTTGCAACTTGTTGTGCTTAATGCTTGTCACTAGGGCCCGAGTGCCATGATCTCAGATCTGAAATTATTATTGAATCATTATGATAGTATTGTTTGTGATCTTATCTGCAAGTTGTGTACACATATCATTGTCTGGATCCAAAGGCCCCAAAGTGAAAATAATTGGGACAACCGAAGGGGATGACTGTGGTGTGAGGATCACATGTGTTCACGGAGTATTAATGGTTTGCTCCAGTACTCTATTAAAAGGAGCACCTTAATTGCCAGTAGTTCCCTAGAGGCCCCGCTGCCACGGGCTGGCCGGACAGAAGATGTTATGCAAGTTCTCATTGCGAGCACGTATGACTATATTTGGAGCACATGCCTAGGATTGTTTAGTACTTGGATGCTTGTTATTATTTATCTGCAATGCCCTAGATCTTGAAGTTACATGTTTAGACTCACTTCCCTATGCCTACCGCACTTGAATCCCACTGTTATCATTACTTTTACTATTGCTATTATTTCACTGTTGTTGTTGCTTTACTGTTGCTACTGATAAACTTCTGTGAGCAAGAACTATTTCCATGTGCAGCTGAACTGACAACTCAGTTGTTAAGGCTTGCAAGTATTCTTTGGCTCCCCTTGTATCAAATCAATAAATTGGGTAATACTACCCGCGAAGACTGTTACGATCCCCTATACTTGTGGGTCATCAGGTAACGACTATATGATTAATGCCCACATTCAACATGTGTTCTATCTGTACAAGCATACTATGCATAGATTGGATTTGATACCGCTAAAGGGGTTCATAGCAGAAAACAAAAAAAATCTTGACTAGCGCAACACCATAAGTCCAAGATCTATTTAGGAGTAATGTTGTAACAGAGAGAGACTTCGGTAACATACCCTTATAGACCAAAAGCGCTTAATGCTCACACAGAAACATGGATGATGTAGTCGTACTCGAACTAGCCTCAAGGTCGTGAACATCCTTGCACGTCACCTTCTGGTTCTAGCATGGCAACTCCTGGTGCCACAAGTGGCAGCACCCCCGAGGTCTCACACACGTCTGCTTCTTGATGAAGACTCACGGTCTCCCTGATCTATCTGAGATGTGGAAGTAGATCTTCTGGTCGAAATCACCGGAGCACAATGACGTACCGCAGTGAGGCAGTCCATTACACGCATAGTCCTTACTTAAAACTACAGTTGTAAGAGAGAAGAGAGAGAGAGAGAGAGAGATTCCCTAAGAAAAATGCCTTAGAGAATATTTGGTGTGTTTTTCCCACCCATATAGACATCTATATATAGGGGAAAATAGGCCACCACCTTCTTAAAGGTCCCGGGTTGAGACTAGACCCAAGGAGAGGTGGGAGGCACGCGCCATAGGGAGGAAGGTCCGGGCAGCCTCGGTGGGTGCCGCGTGCATCCCATGGAGGCCAGTGGTGGGGTGGCCCCACCCGCGCCTAGCCCATGCAGCGGCGGCTGCCGCAAGTGTCGCCTTCCCTCTTGGGGATTTTTCCCTCTAGGATTTGGCCCATTAGGGAAAGTTGCCCCATTAAAATGTAATTTAATATTAACTACAATAATTAATACAAAATACGTATTATTAAATTCTCCTTGACCCGAAACACCTTTCGGTTCAATCTGAACTCTTTCGGAACCTCCCAGAACAATTCCGGTTCTCTCTTGAAACGCTTCTGATTTTCTTATCTCTTTCTTTCCATGATTCCGATAAATCCAAAACGATCTCCAAGCATCGTCAAACCCTTAAGCGTGTTACCCTATGGTTCAAGAATATCATAGACACGATCGAGACACCTCTCATATCAATGATCAATAGCAGGACCAGGATGCCCATAATGACCCCTGTGCATTCCATGATTTCAATGTTGTTTGAACCATAAACGCCGAGTTCAATTCCCTTTGTTACTTTGATACCTAACTTGTACGAGATTTGATCATTGATATCCGATACGTTGTTCAATATTGTTACCGATAAGTGTAGCTTTTACTCATTCCCGTGATATTCTATCTGCATGATCTAGCCACATGCTACGCAGCTTATGGATATAATTTCACTGAGTGGACCTAGTGTATCTCCCCGTAACGTGGGAGAACAAATCCCTATCTTGATGCATGCGCCTTTACATGTCCCTTTGGAATACCCAATATACACCTTTATGATCACCCTGTTACGGTGTTACGATTGATGTAGTCTAAGCAGCTGCAGGTTACAATGATTAAACATGATCTCATGGTCAAAGGAAAATGATACTTCATTTCTAACTATTGCAACGATGAACTATGTGACTTGATCGTGTTGTAATAATTATATGGGGTAATATCCATCACGATATTCATCAATGTGATGATCTCATTGTCAACTGGCATAAATTATCCATGATTAGGAAACCTTGATCATTGGTTGCCCAACGAACTAGCATACATAGAGGATACTAGGGATTTGGTGTTTTTACATACCACACCTGTATCAATATTCTGCTTGATACAGTTATAACATAGTATAAAACTATCATAAACTAATTGAGATATGATAAAAAACACATTTATTATTTGCCTCTAGGGCATATCTCCTTCAAACCCCACCTGGGATTTTGGGAGAGGTGGAAGTGCCCCTAGTAATTGGCGCGGCAGGATGCTGCATTGGCTTGGTGCGTTGTCGTGGTAGCTCGGCGGGCTACCATAACACCTTAGCAAGCTATCGTGGACCCTAGGCAGGCTATCGCGGGGAGCCGGCAGCGAGTTTGGCAGAACATGGTAGTTGTGGTGCTGTAAGTGAAGCAATCACCTCGTCCTCGTCCAAGACCTGCTTGTCATTCATCGACGCTATATACGACGATGAAAATAAGAACCTTGATGATTATCATATGATAATAATGAAGTTGATGAAATGAAAATGTGTGAGCGTTATTTTTTCAATGATACCTTTAGGCAAAAAAACAGTGGCCTTATAATTTTGCATAAGCATACCAGGGGAAGATCTCACACTCCAATCATCCTCATGTACAGAGTACGCCATTGTTAATGAGCCAAAGGTAAGAATATGTTGTTGCTCAATGTTAGCTCGGCAATGTCACTACTAGAGAAAACCTTATGCGAGGCGCACCTAAAAGCATATGCGAGGCGCATATCGTATGCGCCTCTAACTTTGAGCCTCGCCTATTTTTTATGCGAGGCGCATATGCGCATATGATATGCGCCTCCTATACTTCACATATGCGAGGCGCATATCGATATGCGCCTCCTATATTCTGCATATGCGAGGCGCATATTGATATGCGCCTCCTATATTGTGCATATGCGAGGCACATATTGATTCGAATGTGCCTCGTATATTATTTTTGAATTTCAAAAAAAGGCGGCCAGATCTAGATCTAGATCTAGATCTGGCTAGAATTTTGTCGGAGCTCGTGGGAGACCATGCTCGTGGCCACAACCTACCACCGCAAGCATGTGCGGGAGGCCATGTCGATGGGGATTACCGGAGATGGTGCAGGAGGATGAGGCCAAGAGGTGGAGGAGGAGATGGTCGATGTGGTTGTGGAGTCCATGGCCGGAGTGGTTACCGAAGGAGGAGAAGGTCGCCGGAGGAAGAGGAGGAGGAGGAGAGTGGAGGAGGAGGAGAGTGGAGAAGGAGGAGGAGAAGGGGAGAAGAAGGAGAGATGGAGGAGAAGGAGAGATGGAGGAGGATAAGGAGGAGAAGGAGGAGAAGGACAAGTAGAAGAGGGAGAGGTGGTAGGTGTTATATAGGTGTGGTAGGTGGCTGTTTTGAATTTGAATCTGGCCAGGTTATAGGAGGCGCATATTGCTCCATATGTGCCTCCTATACTTCAAACTATAGGAGACACATATTGCTCCATATGTGCCTCCTATACTTCGAACTATAGGAGGCGCATATGCGGCCACCTACCTCCACCCGGGCTTGCATGAGTTACTTGAGGCGCACTCTAGAGGAGCAAGAGACTTCACTTACATATGAGTGTCAACCAATGGAGGTTGAGCGAGCTTCTATGGTGAATCAATGGGGGAAATGAGGTGGGGAGGAGGAGGGGGGCGACCAGATTTGTCTTGGTGGGGGAGGAAGAAGTGAGACAAGTGAGTGGGGTGGTAGTTGGCTCCATGTGCAAAAAGCTGGAAAAAGGTGGTGCCAGGTTATAGGAGGCGCATATTGCATAATATGTGCCTCGTATAATTCAAACTATAGGAGGCGCATATAGCAATATGCGCCTCGCCTATGCGGCCACCTACCTTCACCCGGGCCCGCAGGAGTTACTTGAGGCACATATGACCATATGTGCCTTGCATATTATCAAATATAGGAGGCGCATATGACCATATGTGCCTCGCATATTCAAGCACCTACCAACACACGGGCCCACACAGATTATGCGAGGCGCATTCTGCCCATATGCACCTCGCCTATCCGATATATAGGAGGCGCATATGCTAGAATGCGCCTCGCATAATCTGGGGCTGCTTGATTTCGCCCGTACAGGGATTATAGGAGGCGCATTTTTATCATATGCGCCTCGCCTATTTTTATACTAGAGGCGCATGGAGAAGGAGTGTGCCTCGCCTATTTTATAGGAGGCACATATGGTCTAAATGTGCCTCCTATAAACATGTCTCCTATAGTCTTTTCTCTAGTAGTGTGTGATGGTGCACCCCTATCCTCAAGAATCGCATCACCATTCTCCTCCATATTGGCATCATTAGAAATCCTAGTAGCCCCTTCATTTCTTAGGTTATGTCTCTCCATGTTTACATTATCAGCGCCATGATCATTGTCATCTCCATCTTTTTCAATGTCATTCATGTTGACATCCTGAATTTGGGGAGGTAGAGGCGTCCCTCCACCTGAAAACGGATCTTAAAGAAATCTCCCTTAAGCAAAATATCCATATTATCGGGGATAAGGCTAGGATCAAGGCACACAACATTGATACACAACACATTATTCTGTCTAGTGTAAGACATATCAATATCCAGATTTTGCCAAAAAATATACCAATTTCTCATAAAGCTAGGTAGTTATCCAAAGCATCTATGGCAAATCATGTACTAAGACCCAAACCTTCTCAAGAAACCATGCAGGCTGCACCATGAACCTCCTTACCTTGAAAATTCGCTAGGTAGGCATTTTTCTCTTGATTTGACGAACATTCCGTTGATAATGCTCATTAGACACTACCCATTAAAGCTGTGAGACAATCTCAGGATGGTCATTGTACCACCTTGAATTGTCACCCACTCCATCCAGGTGTTCTCAACTCTCGTCCTAATATCCCCGGTCATCGGTGCCTCAAAGAACATCAACTGCCCATGTGCAAATCCATACATCACCATAGTTGTCCATGGTAAAGTGATGTCAATGTACGCTTCTATTCTTGTAGACAGTGTTGGGCCTCCAAGTGCAGAGGTTTGTAGAATAGCAGCAAGTTTCCCTTAAGTGGATCACCCAAGGTTTATCGAACTCAGGGAGGAAGAGGTCAAAGGTTTTCACATCCCAAGATTTTCCAAATCTTGTAATGTGAAAAATAAATGAATAAAATAAAACTTTGTTGATTTTCAGGGTGAGAATAAACTTTTTGAATCCAATTGGGAACTTTCAAAACCTATTTGGATCAAATAAAATCCTAAAGGAATTTAAAAAGATAAATAAACAATAAAACTTAAAAATATTTAAAATTACTATTTTGGATCTTTTAACAAAAGATTTGGTTTTCAAAAGAAAAGGTAGATTTATAAATAAGGATTATTTTATAAAGCCAAATTAAACCTTGGCCAAGATTTTGAAACAAAAGGTTTTGCTTTGATTAAAAGAGTAAAGGTTTATTTAAACAAAATAATGAGGATTTATTAATATCCAGTTTTATTAAAAATAAAGGCTTTTCCCATTTTAAATAAACACTAAAACTTATTAAATTATTTTAAATAAGTTTTCCAAGTATTTTATATTCTCAATTAAAACCTACTGAAGTGTTTTTGGTTTTATTTTAGATTTCAAAATAAAGATTTTAATAAAACAAATCCTATTTGAATTATTAACTAAGGTCCATCTTATTTAATTATTAATGGACCCTAAAATAAAAATGTTATCTTATTTTAAACAAGTTTTCCAAGTATCTTGTATTTTCAAATAAAACCTACTGATTTTGGTTTTGATAATAATTAGTTTTCAAATAGAGATTTTATTAAATAAATCAAAACCTATTTGAATTAATAATCAAGGTCTATTTTATTTAATTATTAAATAGATCCTAAAAAGAATAAAATTATTTTATTTGGTTTTGGACTTTGGTTTATGTTGTTAAACAGAACTAAAACTCATTATAAAGTGTGGTAGAAGTTTGATTGAATTGAATGTTTGAATTTTTGTTTGAAATTCAAAACAGAAAATAGAAATAGAAAAAGGAAAAGCATTTGAAAGAAAAAAATAGAGTCAGACTCGACCCAACTAAATCCAGCCCAACTAAGCCCAACTAAGCCCAACCTAGCCCACCTCTCCCTCTCAGCGAGCGAATCGTTTTTCACCGTGAAAGAAACCCGCTTAGTCACTGACTCGTGGACCCCTCCCCCTCACTCCCTTTCTCGCTGACAAGCATGCCCCACCCCTCCAGCTCATCTTCTTCCTTCCCGCGACGACCACGCCGGCCGTTTCCTGCCGTTGATGCCGCGGTTAAATTCGCCTTAACGCCTTCGACATTACTCGCTGCGACCACACACGTTAAAGCACCCACTCCTCCTCTCCATTTCCCCTCACGCGCCTCCCTCTCTCTGCCCCAAGGCTGGACGAATTTCGCCACACACCCTCACTGCTCCGACCACCGTCCCCAGCCAATTCCGGCGACCTCACGCCGCCCCTTGCCTCCCCGAGCATCTGGCGCACCGCTCTGTGGCCTCAGCTCGCCCGCGAGTGACCTGCAACCTTGCCTCCGTCTTCGTCTGAGCGCCACCGAAGAACCCCACAACTCCGGCGAGTCTTCCTGGTAAGCTCGGACCGCCCCGATGCCATTCAGTGATGCTCACATGCTCCTTAGTACCATGCGCGTCTGACGCAGCCTCTACTTTGCTTCGGCATGCCCTGTAGCCTCGCCCACAACGATGACCAGAGCACACCCGACGCCGTGTGGACTCCGGTGAGCAATCCACGTCGGACCAGAGCGCCCCTTGACTCCTCGAGAACACCTTGAGCTTCCCCAGGCTTCTGCGAACGCGGTGAGCATCTCCCCAGCCACTCTAGCTTCCTGTATCGTCGGCACCGCCACCATCTGGCCGCTCCGCCGCCAGCCACCGCCGCAGCGCCGCTCGTTTTAGGTCAAGCTCGCAGCAGCCGTCCGATCTCGATCTAGTGGATAGGATAGAACCACTTAAAGCGAAGGAGTAAGCAATCTGATCCGTGCGATTTAATTAGATCCAACGCGCCAGAGCAGTCGATCCAACCGAAACGGTATGAACGAATCAGAAACAACCACGTGGCTCAGGCTTCGATTTAAAACAGATTTGAATCTATTTGATTTGTGATTTTGTAAATTGCATAACTTTAGTTCCACACATCCAAAATTTACAAACTTTATATCAATGGAATCAGTGGAACAAGCCCTAGCCAACCATGCCATTTGTTTAGTAAAAAGTTTCTGTTAAATTGTTTGTTTTTGCAGAAACATTTGTATGCTTGTTAAGGATGTGAAAATTGTTCAAAAATGATTTTGGGGATAAAATCTTTTGCAAATGGTGTGTTTTGAACCTACTGACCATAGGAAACACTTTGTGGATTCAAAAATGTATTTGGAGAAACAAAAGAATGATTCCTTGATTTAAAACCATTTCTAGACAAATAAAAATATAGTTTATTTATTAAAAAAGGGTTTTGGAAGAAAAATTTTGGGAAATGTTTTGTTTTAAACTCTCTGACCCTAAACACAAAGTTTTGTGGTTTGAAAACATATTTTGTGAGCCCTATAGATTAATGCCTTAGTAAAAACATTTCTACACCACATAAAATGATACTTTGTTTTGAAAATGGTTTATGAAGTGAAACCTTTTGCAAATGACTTTGCCACTTAAAAAAATGACCAATAGGTGTTTTCAAATGTTTATGACCCATTAGGAACCACTTTTTCAATTAAAACAAAGCTTGGCATGCTTGCATGCATTATCTTAGTTCTATGATTTTATGTGATGTTTTGCTTGGTTGGTAGATTGAGTTTGTGCCTTGCTTGATTGAATTGTAGTGACTTGAAGAGTGTGATTGTTGCAAGGACAAGGAGTGAACTTATACCCTCTACCAAAAAGGCAAGTGATGCTTCATACTTTTGTCCCATTACTTTCACTATGCATTAGTAAATTTTCTAAGTAAAACTTGCATGGAATTTTTGCTAAGTATAAACCTTGCTTTGGGAAAACCTAGTAGATGAAACCTTAGTAGAAATTTCCTAAGTTAAGATTCCTACTACTATCAAGCTTAGCTTAGCTAATAGAAAACAAGGGTGGAAATATATTCACACTATGGAAAATTTCTAAGTCTGAGGACTTGTGTTTTTGTTTAATAAAACAACTAAGTTAATGAATCACCTGGGTGGAATGGTAATTGCTTGGTGGTTTTTTGGTTGAGTGGTTACACAAGGCCAGGGGACTGGTGAACCTTGTGTATCTCACTTGTGGATGGCCACCCAGGAACAAAGAGATTTGAGATGTCAAATGTTGAGAAGCTTCAAGTGCAGCCACTTGGCATTATGGGCTCTGCCTGGATCATATAGGTTGCAAGAACTTAGCCATATGGACAGTTGGTGGTAGAGTTTGATAGGTTGGAGCGCGTCCATTTTGGTCTAAGGGAAGGCTTCTGAAAGATCTTGTCTTGGGAAACCAAGTCTTGTGGGGAAAGTGCACAACCTCTGCAGAGTGTAAAATCTAAGTACTTAGCCATGTCCCTGGTAAAGGACAATTTGAGCATCAAGACATGGAAGCAATCAAGAATCTCATCATCCAAATTTCTAAGTTAAAAACTTGTGGTTGAACAAGGGTTAAAGGATCTTCAATCTTTGATTTGGAGAAATGATTTTGTCAAGCAAAAACTTAGTGTTTTCAAATGTTAAGGAAAAATCTATTTTTTTTAGCAATGCAATCCTCAACTCCACTTAGCCAAAAGCATATAGATGACAAACTCCACTATACTACCATAGTATCACTTGCCAATACAATTCAAATGTATTGACCCTTGTGGCTGTAACTTGTTATGTTGCAGGTTTGTTTGATATAGTGAAGTTGATTGATTAGGATTACAAAGTCTACAACCAACATGTCTGGCTGTGGCACTTTGAAGATGAAGGACCCCATGCTTATAGATATTCTGCTGCAATGTAATGTAATAGCCAAATGAGCTATGTAAGATGTAATAAAATTATGTTATTCCTGGTTATAAAGCTGTATTATGACCTTTGTTTCTTGATATTACATCTTAACTGTGGATGCTAGCTATTGATCCAGGGACTAGCATTGTAAACACAGGGGACTCTACCTTATTAAAGGTAGGGAACCTTACAAAGGTATCCCTCTCAAGCAACCCTGCAATTAAGATACAAGAAGTCTCTTGTGTCCCCAACACACCGAATACACTTGTCAGGTGTATAGGTGCACTAGTTCGGCGAAGAGATAGTGAAATACAAGTAATATGGATGATTATATGTGGTAATTGCAATCTGAAATAAAAATAGCAGCAAGCAAACATGTAGCGAGACTGGTTATAAACGGTGGTTCAATGCTTAGAAACAAGGCCTATGGATCATACTTTCACTAGTGGACACTCTCAATAAGGATAACATTATTGAACACATAAATATCTTCTCTTCACTATGCTACCCTAAACTACTCTTCAGTTTGATAATGAACACCAATTCACCGCGTAGGGCTATAAAAGCGCACCTTAAAGTTCGCATTCCCAACTAGGTAACCCCACATTGTTACCTTGAGCGCTAGATGGTTCCAGACAAACACCACAATTTCATAGAGACATCCAACTCAAAATATAACTCATGATAAGTATTTCTGTAATCTTTATCCTAAGAGCCACACACGGTGCGCACACTGTCACCTTCACACACGTGGGACAAGGTGTCTCCGGAGATCACATTAATAAAAGCACTTGACTAGCATAATAGACAAAGATTAACATCAACTTATTCAACTATATTACAAAGCTCATGATCACAATAAGATCACACCATGGAGAGAGAGAGATGAACACATAGCTACCGGTAGAGCCCTTAGCCTGGGGGAGAACTACTCCCTCCTCATCATGGGAGTCAGCAACGGCGATGGAGATGGTGGTGGAATTGATGGAGATGGCTCTGGGGGCAATTCCCTGTCCCGGCAGGGTGCCGGGATAGAAACTTCTATCCCCCGAATCTCGTCTTCGGTTGCAGCGGCGCTGTGGAACTTTTCATGGATTTCTGATCTAATGATTAGGGTTTTTGTCTCAGGGGGTTTATATAGGCGAAGGGGCGAGGTCGGTGGATGCCCGAGGGGCCTACACCAGGCACAGCCAGGGGGACCCGTGCCACCCTATGGTGTGGCCACCTCGGTGCCCTCCTCCGTCTCTGCTTTGGACTCCGTCTTCGTGTCAGAAAAAATAGGAGGAACTGGCACTATGGAATCTTGTTAATAGGTTAGTTCCTAAAAATGCATAAAAATGCCACGAAGTGCAAGCAAAACATAAAACAATTGGTGTAAAACAAGCATGGAGCATCAAAAATTATAGATACGTTTGCAACGTATCATAAAGCAAGCCTCAGACAAGCATTTGTAAGATGTACAGGAGATTGGCACACATCACAAAATGCAATATCTAGCAAGACAATCCATCCAGACAAATTAAAAATATCTAGAACTAGATTCAGTGGAACACAATAAGATATATCTAGCTAACACATAGATCCGGACAAACACAATAAGATATTGGAGCAAACTCATCGATCTAGTGGAAGACACTGAAGCAAATATGAGTATTATAAAACTAGAATAGGTACATCTATGGCTTAATGTCTCAATGTTCTAACGAATCTAATCTTGCTAAGCGTGTTTGGTCCGTAGATCCAAAATATAAATATTAGTAAAACATTCACGGCAATCACATACACACCTTTGGGAGCAGACGTGTAGAGGCTATAATCGAGGGAGAGTAGTAGCCGGCTTGACCAGTATTATTGGCTGCACCACCAAACTTCGATCGTGCGCATTGGCACTGTGCAATTGCAAAGAAATCAATAGGCAGATCATCGGCATTACATCGTAGATGGCAATTCGAAATTTATATAGTTTCTTCCTCACCAACCAGGTGAGTTTTCTAGGAACCAGGGTTTCTAAAGAGGGGTGACGATTGTCGAGTGTAGTGAGGCAGGACGAGATCCTATTGTCCCTTATATATACAATAAAGTTGGTAAGGCTGAGTATTATGGGCCCTAATGGGCCCATCTATCACACCAATTTTGTACAAAAAAAGCATGTGCGGTATATTTATTGAGATTTCCAAAAATGCAAATGTGTGCGCCATAGCTGGTTTCCGTTCATATGTAATTTGAAGAATATTGTGGATGCCGCTCGAGCCCTTAATGGGCCCATCTAACGCACATGGATTTATTCCCCAAAACCGTGTGCGATAATTACTTTTAGGAAGAACTCAGATAATTGTACATTCTTTATTAAATAATTAATGGTTTCAATTTCAAGCTTATCATTATTATATGGCAATAATAGAAGGCAATAAAAGGTTTATGTGGCAATAAAAGCCTAGGTTCCAGGGCAATAAAAGGCCATGCGCGCTCAGCCATCAACGAGTACATTTCATTCCCATTGTCGTCGCCTACCTCTCTCCCTGCAATTCAACAACACCGCTATCTCGTTCCCTTCCTCCGCCTAGCCATGTGTTCCCCTGATTGGAGAGAGTATCTTGACTCTGATGACGAGAACTCTAGCCAGGACCCCGAACAAACCAATGACTACCATTGGATTATCTATGACCATGGGGACTCCGACGACAACTCCTCCTCTGACCCCGATTCCATGTACTACAACGACGAGGATGGCAACCTGGTATCGAACTCGGAGGAAGAGCAACACCGAGAGGAAGATGACTCAGACAACTCCGACGCTGCTAAAGACGATGATGGCCATGATGATGACTCGGACGACACCACTGACAGCGGCGACGAGATCATGTGCATCTCCTCTGACGATGAGGGGGAGGAGAATCCGAAGATTGTCGGCAAGAAGAGGAGCCATGATGATGATGAAGCGGAAGGGCCATCAACATCGAAGAAGAAGAACTAGCGCATGCAAATTGCAACTGTATGCAAGATTATGAGTTATTATAGTTTGTTCAGTTATGTTTCCTTGCAATGGCAGGCACATTGTCGTTGCTTTCAATGACTCGTTTGTGTTCAATTATGTTTTCTCGCAATGGCAGGCATATCGTCATTGCAATAATTTGACTCATTTGTGCACACGATAGTATAGTATCTCAATACTACCCACGTCAATGTGAGTAAAATCGTGTGAGATCTTTATTGAAAAGTACCAAAGCACAAAGTGACTATCTAGTAATAGCAAAAGGGTCTGGACAAAGATTTACCAAACTTTTTCAGTACCATTGCTTGATACCAAAGAGTTCTAGATTAACAATACATACTAATACATCTTAACTATAATTTACTAACTAAACTAAAAACATCTTCCTCCTTAGAGGATATGACATTGACTACTTGGTTATTAGCCGTGGGGACTT
The DNA here is from genome assembly GCA_916181665.1 of Avena sativa. Lineage (NCBI taxonomy): Eukaryota > Viridiplantae > Streptophyta > Magnoliopsida > Poales > Poaceae > Avena > Avena sativa. The sequence continues at coordinate 366,522,146 of OV702295.1, forward strand.
GGCCTCGCTATCGTCATCATCGACATCTCCGCTCGCCCTAGAGCCTGATGCTCGACATCGTTGACGACAACACTTGAGATTCTTCGGGTCTTTGCGCAGAGACTTGAAGGACGCCTCCACCACGTGATGATCTGTGGCTTCCTCACCACATCACGCCGAGATGGAGACCTCCACCAAGATTTTCTCCTCCAGCTGATCCTCATGCCTCTGACCGAGCTCCGCAAAATCACTTAGATCCACTAACGACTCCAAACAAGCTGAATTCGTGTCATCATCCACCATCTCTACGGATGGGATGGACTCAAACGACGGTCTAGGGTGAGCGGGAAGAGCGGGGGGCGAGCAAGGTCTATCGCTATCGGGCATCGGGTGGAAGGGGATCCCATGGGCCCTTACTCGACCAGGAGGCGCTGGGGAGTGTTGCTGCTCCGACATCGTCTATGGGACGGATGCGACAGGGGGTATACAACCCTAGGTGCTCCCGCTGCCTTCTTTTCGCTCGCAGCTGTCAATTCTGTCGAGAGTATGGACTCCAATCAGGTACTTCTCCACAACATTGGTAAGGCATATTGTAACTAGCAATTTGCGGCTACCGTAGCCGCTGCTCATAGTATTTATAGATGTATCAGGGAGAGCAGGAAAGCGGGAAACCGACAGAAATAGGGGTAGTAAAACGCAAAAGCACATCAAGATGTTCCAGCGTAGGAAACACGTGGGACATGAGAGAGCAAAACGAGCAATTATCCTACACACGTTGAACGGATGGTGGCCACACCATTTTAATTTCCCCCTCGTAAAGCAAATACAATTTTCACCAAGATCATTTAGAGCCCTATCTGTCGTGGTATTGCCGACGAGTACGCCATGGAGGGGTCCTTATAGTGCGTGTTTATAGACGTGGGGGAAGGCGGACGGTTGACGGGTACGAGGTAACACAGCTTACCCAGGTTCATATCCCACAACGGTGGCGGAATCCTACTCCTACTATAAATCACAATAATGGCAATACGCCGAGTTACAGAGATAGGTTCGTTGTGCGAGGTGTATGCTAATCGCTACTTGGTCGTGCCATAAGGGCTCCCATAGGCCCGACTTATATAGTCGTCACGTCCTAGGGTTATAGGGAAAAGTCCTAGCCGGACAGGTTACAGAGTCCTACACCGTCTATTACTAGTCTTATGTGTCTTGCACTCCAAGGCTCCGGGTACGTCGGTGACTCCACCGTAGCCTTCCTTTATCCGGCATGGGTCTCCCTTCTGGATCCATCTAACTGGCCGCCCAGCAGGCCATGGGCCATGCTACCAACTGTGGGTCACCCGGGTTATCCGGATAGGAGACATGCTATGAGGATACCCATATAGCATATCCCCAACAGTAGCCCCCGGAGAACTCCGAGATCTTGCGCCGTCTTGCCACTTCATGTTGAATGCTCCGTCTAGATGGATGTCGGCAAATCGTCAAGTAATATCTTGTAGTCGTCCCAAAGAACCCTGCAAGGTTTTCTCCGTCTTAAACCAGTAAGCCGGAGAATTGCTGAATCTTCCATCGTACTCTTCTGTAGCCGGACTAGATCCATCCATGCCGGAATCTTCTGATGTGATGGTTCATCTGCCTATGTCAGCTAGGGCGACGTAGACGTAGGTCAGCAATGCCTCGTAACTCACACATGTAGAGAACGCAATCATGTCCACTTTTCCCGCGCGGGCGATACGAACCATTGGCGATGACGGTTGGGATGTGGAGAAATTTCCGCGCACGTCCGCACACACGTCGTCTACGCGGCAACCGTCCGATCAAGGTGCACGAATCTCGATGCTGGAGATCATAAATAGTAACTGCGGTGGAAAATTTAATTTTCACCTCACTCTCTCCTTGCATCATCTTCTTACTCCAACGAGCGCCCCCTCGAGCTCTCCTCGCAACTTGTGAAAAACCGTAACTCCAATCTCGCCAGTCACCTCCAAACATTCGTAATGGCCAGTAGCAGTTCTACTCCCTCGATGGCGGCGTCGGGGAAGCCGCGGCAAAGACGGTGAGCTCCATCATCGTGCCCCCAGAGGGTCTGGTCATCCCCGTCTCTGCGTTGGTCGAGACCACCGGCGGCGACCATAATCCAGCGGCGCTGGAGCTGCTGGAGGAGGACAATGACTCCCACAAAGGCGATTGGTGTGGTTCGGACATCACGGACGGCGACATCAAGGAGCTGGTCGTCGAGGGCTACCTTCCCGTGACGGAGGGGTTCGCCTGGCGGGCGGCGCCGGCCGGCGAGGTCACACCTTCTCCCCAAGCCGGAGAAAAGGTGTATCTTAAAGCACAATTGGTACGCGACGTCTCTCTGCCCATCTCTAACTTCTTCCTTGCCGTCTTGAACCACTACCGAGTACAGCCCCAAAACCTTTCTCCCAACAGCATCCTAGCGCTTAGCAATTACGCGGCGCTTTGCGAGGGTTACCTAGGGATTAGGCCTAGGCTAGATCTCTTTGTGTATTTTTTCGCCGTCAAGCACGAAGCCGGGGCCAGCAAGGATGAACTTAGAAATTGTGGCACCATTAGCTTCAAGATCCGTCCTGGCCGGCGATTCCCCGACATTGTCGGCCACGAATCCTGCAAGAACTGGCAGCGTACTTACTTCTACGGTCCAGATATCCCTCTGACCGACCGAGAAGTAACGTACCCAGACTTCGTTGATGGAGCCGCCACCAAAACTTCGACATGGAGATCCCAGGCCTCCCTTCCCTCTAACATCGATGCTTCCCGCGCTATTAGGCGGATAAAGTGGTTCGTAGAGACGGGTTTGACCGGCTTGGACCTGGCCATGTGCTGGTTCATTAGGCGAATCCAGCCTCTGCAGCACCGCTCGAAGCTGATGCACGAGTATACCAGCGATAGAAGGGATAGCCTTCGCATCTCCATGGACAATTTCTCGAGCGACTCCGTCAAGCTCTATCTCAAGGACATCTTCAAGGTGAAGGACAAGAAGCATGGCTTCACCATCACCTATGACATGTTCGTAGAGAGCAAGTGCCCAAAGGTAACTATTTATTTTCCGTGTGTGACATATACTCTAGTTCTTTCGTCTAGCCATTACCATCTCATCTAACACGGTGGTTCTTCACCTTACAACTTAGCGACATAGATGAGGACACCATGGCTCCTTAAATCTATGATCCAAAGATGAAGGAAGTCACCGTCGTGTCCGACGACGAGGCTCCGTTGGCGCGAAAGCGGAAGAGCTCCACCTCTGACGCTACTGACGGAGGAAAGAAGAAGAAGACGGAGGGTGGAGCCTCCAAAAAGACTACCGCCGCCCTGGAGGCAGAGAAAAGAAAGATTACCGGCATCCCTTTTGCCAAAGCACCCCCACTTGTGTAAACTTCTTTCTCTCCGACATTTTCCATTTATCTGTCTTGTTCCTGTACTTATGCATTTTGCATGTTTCAGGAAGAAAGCCATGACCAGCTTGAAGAAGACCTCCAAAACATCGGGGGCTTCTAGAAGTATTAAGGACATGTTGCATCGCGACACATCTCCCGCCATCGCCCCTGTCACTCCCATCGTCAAGCCTTCCTCCGCTCCGACAAGCTCACAAGCTAAGGAAGCATCTAGCCCTTCCGCCATGGAAGCGGACTCAGGTGCCTCTACCGAGATTGCTGTTGTCGGAGAGCAGGCGACGCAGGAGAGTGCCACACACCAAATGGCCGAAGCTCCGGCTAAGGATGCCATCGGTTGCGGTAAGGCGGTGGTGGAAGCTGGTACTTCTGCCGAAGGCGGCACCTCCGCACCCAAGAAACCCATAGAGTATTAGAAGATAGTTTATCCGGTACTTACACCGGGTAGCACTGCTCTGGTTCCTGGTGCGGCGCCGACATCTCCGACGTGCGGTCTAGAGGAGCTTCTCCGTCAAGCAGAGATCTTGCAAGGAAATAGTGCATCCTTCGGCAAGCTGCTGGCTGAGAGCGCTACTAACCTCAAGATCATTGCACTTGTAAGTTTTATTTGCCTTTTGCTTTTCATATGAGTATCCCCCGAGGATTTAGACGGAAAATCATAGGTCTTTGCGTCTGAATGCTCTAAGAGTGACAAAAATAGAAAACTTCTCACTGTAGCCCCCAAGCATATAGGTGGAATGAATTATTTCGACTAGATGCTTTAAGAGTAGCATACACAGTGTTTATAAATTTCAATACTGTAGCCCCCAAGCTTCTAGTTGTAACTGAATTAGTTCCGACTAGATGCTTAACAGAAACTAAGCATACATCTGAGTTAAAAACTTTATACTATATCCCCCAAGCTTCTAATTGAGAATTGAATTAGTTCTGACTAGATGCTTAAAGATTGACCAAGCATATTGCTAAGTTAAAAACTCTCGTTGTAGCCCCCGAGCGTCTAGGTGGAAAATTTCCGGCTAGATGCTCCAAGTAGACCAAACAACGTTTAACTTTCTTTTTTCCACAGAATGAGAATGCTCGGAGGGGCATGGCCAACGACAAGTACCATAAGATGCGTGCGGACTTAGAAACCGAAAAGGGTAAAACTGCCTTCTTGAAGAAACAGATCATCAAGAGCAAGCGTCTGTTTTTCCTTTATTTTTCGTATTCCTACTTAAACTTGTGTATTCTCCAAGTACTCACTGTGTACTTTGCTTTCTCCGACTTGCAGAAACCATTGCCAAGGCGAAGGACATTGTCGATCAATCCAAGCACATTCAAGAGCTGGATAGCGAGAACAAGATCCTTAAGCAGGAGAGGAAGGACATGCTGAAAATGCATGAGGAATCAATGAAAGCCTTGCAGGACTCCGCCACCGAGGATATGAACCGCTTGAAGGAGGAGATCTCGATCTTAAGAGATCAGAAGAAAGATGCCGACGAGAAGAATCAACGCCATCATGAGGCATACAAGCTCCTCCAACAAGAACGGGACTCTTTGGCGGATACCCTCTGGCAAGCTGAGGCTAGCATTTTCAGTAAGTGATTCTCCGTCTTGGATTTCTATAAGCTGGATACTTAGAATTTTTGAACTCATGTGCTCCTTGTCGGAATTTGCAGCTCCTATGGGTTTAAACCGGTCGCCTCCTCCAGCCAAGGAATGCATGGTTCTTGCCGGCAATTTCATCAACACCGCCATCGCGCAAGCCAAAGAGATTGCCAAGCCCCTTCAGATCAATATTAAGGCATCAGACTCTATGGAGAAGTTCTCGGAGATCCTGCTCCGAGCCCCCGAGCGTATCACAAGCTAGAAAGCTTCATGTGCATGGGCCGGTGCAAGGATGGCGCTGTCCATGGTTAAGGCACATTACGAGGATGCCGACATCGACACGGTAACCTCTGGCATTCCCGACGTAGATAACGATGGCAAGGAGATAAACCATGAGTCCATCTTGTCGTCACTCGCGGGTTATGACACCAAAGTTGCCGAGTTGGTCGATGTCAATGTCTTCGTGCCAAGGAATACCATTGATGGCGGCGACCAAAGCTCCTCCGAGTCCCTCAACACTGCCGACTTCGAGGGTGACTCTCCTGCTGCCGATGATGCTGCTTCCAAGTCGCCTGCACCAAAGAAATGAAAAACAACTTGTAATATTTGTTTCATCTTTGATGCATATGCGGAAAAAACTATGTATTAACTTTAAGGCGGAAAACAATGATGTATGTCCTGCTACTTAAGAACTAGTTCCAGCATGTATATATTTTTTGTAAGCAAGTGCTGGCTTATCCATTACTTTGGTTCTTATGCTTGACTTTTCATGAATCGGAAGACTCGTTGTCGAAACCATACGCTCAGGTGATGATGCCCAATGGCACCATCAATAACCTAAGCACAAAATCGCCGACAATAAGTGTCGAAAGTCACTACTCCAGAATCCACATAAAAACGACAAAGAACGTGTAGACCAGAAAACTTAAGCTAACACCCACAGGCGGAATTTTCACAAGTGCAATCGCAAAAAAGGTTTTATATGATCCAAAAATGAGCACTAAAGGAGGTAAAAGACTCAAAAATATGAGTGAAGCAGAGAGCTTTATTTCATTGATCATATAAGAGGTACACAATTAGATAAAAATGCTAAGTGTAAAAAGGACGTAGTTGTGCTATGTTCCATGGCCGATCAAGCTCCGGGTAGTCATCATCCGGGTCACGTCGCTTATGCTTATGATCCTTGTTGGGTCTATCCTTCAGTTCATGATTGTCAACGAGGTAGTAAGACCCATTGAGTAGCGCCTTGCTTATGATGAACGGTCCTTCCCATGGCGGGGATAATTTGTGTGACTTATTCTGCTTAAGTCGGAGCACCAAATCCCCTCTTTAAACGAGTGATGCCGAACGTGGCGACTATGGTGGATGCGTAGCTTTTGCTGGTAGATGGCGGATCTTTGGCATGCCAAAACGTGCTCCTCCTCGAGAAGGTCCACATCTAGGCGTCTGGATTCTTTAGCGTCATCTTCGTCGTAGACGGCGAATCTTGGTGCATCGTGAAGTATGTCGGAAGGTAGGATGGCTTCTGCTCCATATACCATGAAGTAAGGGGTGTAGCCGGTGGATCTGTTGGGTGTAGTTCGTAAACTCCACAGCACAGATGGCAATTCTTCCGCCCAGGCTCCAGCTGCTCTATGTAGCGGTGCCTAAAGACGTGGCTTGATTCCCTGCAGAATTAATCCATTGGCTCGCTCAACCTGACAATTGGATTGTGGATGTGCCACACATGCAAGGTCAAGTCGGATGCCCTTCTCCCAACAATAAGCCTCCACTTCTCCGAGTGACAAGTTGTTGTCGTTGTCGGTGATAATGCTATGTGGGAGACCAAATCTCAGCACTAGATCCCGGACAAACCTGAGGGTAGTTGCCCCATCAAGCTTTCTAATGGGTTTAGCTTCTATCCATTTAGTGAATTTATTAACTGCTACAAGCAGATGCGTAAACTCACATGGTGCCGTCTGTAACGGTCCCACCATGTCTAGCCCCCAGACTGCAAACTGTCAGGTTATTGGTATTGTTCGCAATTCTTCAGCAGGAACATGTGGTTGTCGGGCATAATACTGGCATCCCATGCATGTCTCAATAAGCTTGTCGGTGTCCGCCTTTGCGGTTAGCCAGTAGAATCCTTGCTGGAAGGCTTTCGCGACCAACGATCGAGGAGCGGCATGATGCCCGCAATCTCCGAGATGGATTTCATGTAGGATTTCAATACCTTCTAGCTGGGAAACACACTTTAGGTATATACCAGTAGTGCTCCTTTTGTAGAGTTGTCCATTGATTATGGTACAACCCTTTGCTCGTCATACTATTTGTCGTCTTTCGACTTTGTCGTCGGGCAAAGTTCCGTGTTCGAGATAATCCATGAACGGTTTTGTCCAAGCCGGAGGGACCTTTGCCACCATGTGGACGAAAGAGTTAACTCTATCAGAGTTGTCGATGTCGGCTCCCTTCACGGATGGTGTTCGTAGATGCTCTAGAAAAATTCCTGGCGGAATTCGTTTACGCCCTGATCCAAGCTTAGATAGCAGATCAGTCGCCTCGTTTTGCTCCCACGGTACATACTTGACTTCGTAGCCAAGAAGCTCTTGGCTATCTCGTCCACTTCGTCTCGATATGCCGCCATCATAGGGTTCTGCGCATTCCAGGTGCCGGCCACCTGTTGGGCAACTAAGTCGGAATCTCCACAACAAACTACGCGCTTGATGCCAATATCCTTGGCTATGCGTAACCCGTGAATGAGTGCTTGATACTCCGCCATGTTGTTCGTAGCCTCGAAGTGGATCTGCAGAACGTAGTGTAGCTTGTCTCCTGTTGGTGACTGTAGTAATACAATATCCCCCGAGCCGTTGAGCATCTTTGATCCGTCAAAGTGCATCACCCAATTGTAGGGTTTGCAGCATAGAAAACAAAAAAAATCCTACGATGTGAACTATGTACCAAGATCTATCTATTAGATACAAACAACGGGCGGATGTATATTTGTAGAGAACATACCCTTGAAGACCGACAAAGCTTAACGATTTCAACTCGTGGTTGATGTAGACGATCTCTTGTCGATCTCAAGATCGAGAGGAAGTCCTAGCGCCGCAAATCAGCAGCGCATCCGTGCTCGCACACACGTTCGAGGCACCGAGCAACCTCCGCCTCCTCGCTTCAGCGATGCAGTGGAAGCACAACTATTTCTTGCTGAATAGCCACCGGGAACATATATCTCGCTAGTCCGAGACCATGGGGGATAAATTCTAGAGGGGGAGAGAGATCCTTCACGAGGAGGTGTGAGTGAGAAGTGAGGAGAGGGGTGCCTTTTATAGGAGGAGGGGGAACCCCAAGGGGGTGGCCGACGCATGGGGTCGGCCCCTTGCCCTCCCCTCTTCATGTGGGTGGACACTCCACTCACAAAATTCCTTTAAATTCCCTCCACTCAAAATCCCACTCAAACATGCCATTAAATTTCCACCAAATTTAATGCAAACTCTCATTAAATAAAACTCTTTTATTTTATTCAGAATTTTGTCAATTACTTTAATGACAAACATTCACAAATAACCCCTTGCTAGAATTCTATTTCACATGCATAACCACTTTATGCAATTTCACCCGAAAACCTGTTTCGGTATCTAGTGAAATAAATTCCTGCACTAACTTTTGCTCCAAATGGATGTCGGTGTCTCTTAAGTGTGTCACCCTACGGTTCGTGAATAATGCGGACATGATCGAGACCCCTCTTGGATCAATAATCAGAAGCGGGATCTGGAGACCCATAATGACTCCCACACATTCAACGATGACTTTCTTGTGATCGTCGGAACCTTTTACGCTAGTATCTTAATCCCTTTGTTTCACGATATATTACATGTCCGAGATTCGATCATCGGTATCTCCATACCTAGTTTGATCTCGTTACTGACATGCACTCTTTTCTCGTTCCCGTGATATAACATTCTAGTGATCAAATCACTTGCTTGCAAGCTAATCAATGTGATATCACCGAGAGGGCCCAAAGTATATCTATCCGTCATCGGGATGAACAAATTCCACTCTCGATCCATGAGCCTCAAAATAACACTTTATTAGTTCTGAATCCATCTTTATAATCACCCTGTTACGGTGTGACATTTGATGTTATCAAGAAACTCTTTCGGTGTTAGTGATTGACATGATCTCATGGTCTAAGGATTAGGATCACTTCGTAAGTTGTTATAGCAATATAAACTCAATGACTTTGATCGTAATGCTATACTTAGGATGAATGTTCATCACACCATTACACTAATGTTGTGATTCCGTTATTAACAACATCCAATGTCCATGATCAGGAAACCTTGATCATCTTGTTAATCAACGAGCTAGTTTATGAGAGAGGCATAACTAGGAACTTTCTGTTTGTTTATTAAACACACATGTATTAATGTTTCCGTATTAATACAATTATAGCATGCAAAATAAACATCTATCATATACTTGGAATACACATAATAAACACTTTATTATTTCCTCTCAGGGCATATTCCCTCCAGTCTCTCACTTGCACTAGAGACAATAATCTAGTTACATAGTGATAAATCTAACAACCATCAAGTTCTGGTGTTGATCATGTTTTGCTCTAGGGAGAGTTTTAGTCAACGGATCTGCTACATTGAGATCCGTATGTACTTTACAAATCTTTATATCTCCATCCTTGACATGCTCGCGGATGGAGTGAAACCGGCGCTTAATATGCTTGTAATGCTTATGAGACCTTGGCTCTTTGGCATTGGCAATGGTGAAGGGAATATGCCCGAGAGGCAATAATAAAGTGGTTATTATTGTATTCCTTGTTTATGATAAATGTTTATTTTGCATGCTATAATTGTATTAATACGGAAACGTTAATACATGTGTGTTTAATAAACAAACAGAAAGTTCCTAGTTATGCCTCTCTCATAAACTAGCTCGTTGATTAACAAGATGATCAAGGTTTCCTGATCATGGACATTGGATGTTGTTAATAACGGGGTCACAACATTAGTGTAATGGTGTGATGAACATTCATCCGAAGTATAGCATTACGATCAAAGTCATTGAGTTTATATTGCTATAACAACTTACGAAGTGATCCTAATCCTTAGACCATGAGATCATGTCAATCACTAACACCGGAAGAGTTTCTTGATAACATCAAACGTCACACCATAACAGGGTGATTATAAAGATGGATTCAGAACTAATAAAGTGTTATGTTGAGGCCCATGGATCGAGAGTGGAATTTGTTCATCCCGATGACGGATAGATATACTTTGGGCCCTCTCGGTGATATCACATTGATTAGCTTGCAAGCAAGTGATTTGATCACTAGAATGTTATATCACGGGAACAAGAAAAGAGTGCATGTCAGTAACGAGATCAAACTAGGTATGGAGATACCGATGATCGAATCTCGGACATGTAATATATCGTGAAACAAAGGGATTAAGATACTAGCGTAAAAGGTTCCGACGATCACAAGAAAGTCATCGTTGAATGTGTGGGAGTCATTATGGGTCTCCAGATCCCGCTTCTAATTACTGATCCGAGAGGGGTCTCGATCATGTCCGCATTATTCACGAACCGTAGGGTGACACACTTAAGAGATACCGACATCCATTTGGAGCAAAAGTTTCATGCTGAAAAGAATAACAAGTGCAGGAATTTATTTCACTAGATACCGAAACAGGTTTTCGGGTGAAATTGCATAAAGTGGTTATGCATGTGAAATAGAATTCTAGCAAGGGGTTATTTGTGAATGTTTGTCATTAAAGTAATTGACAAAATTCTGAATAAATAAAAGGAGTTTTATTTAATGAGAGTTTGCATTAAATTTGGTGGAAATTTAATGGGAATTTGAGTGGGTTTTTGAGTGGAGGGAATTGAAAGGCATTTGAGTGAGTGGAGTGTCCACCCACATGAATGTGGAAGAGGTGGGGGCAGCCCCATGGCTGGGCGCATGGCCCCTTTGGTGCCCCCCCTCTCCGTATAAAAGGAGCCCCCCTCCCTCTCTCTCACTCACACCTCCTCGTGAAGGATCTCTCTCCCCCTCTAGAATTTATCCCTCATGGTCTCGGACTAGCGAGATACATGTTCCCGGTGGCTATTCGGCAAGAAAGAATTGTGCTTCCGCTGCATCGCTGGAGAGAGGAGGCGGAGGTTGCTCGGTGCCTCGAACGTGTGTGCGAGCACGGATGCGCTGCTGTTTTGCGGCGCTAGGACTTCCTCTCGATCTTGAGATCGGCAAGAGATCGTCTACACCAACCACGAGTTTGGACTCGTTAAGCTTTGTCGGTCTTCAAGGGTATGTTCTCTACGGATATACATCCGCCCATTGTTTGTATCTAGTAGATAGATCTTGGTACTTAGTTGTTCCCATCGTAGGAAAAATTTTGTTTTCTATGCTGCAAACCCTACAGTGGTATCAGAGCCGGATCTATGCGTAGATACTTTGCACGGGTAGTACACATATGAGTATGTGGGCGATGATGATCATTTTATTGCTTCTTAGTTGTACTTTGGATATTGGTGGCATAGTGAGATGAAGCGGCCCGGACAAACTTTACATGTCCTCGCACATGAGACCTGTTCCACGCTTGACATGCAACTAGTTTTGCATAAGTAGCTAGCGGGTGTCTGTCTCTCCTACTATAGTCAATATCTAATTTGCAACGAGTTGTCAATAATTTGGTTATCCTCGTTGTGGTTCATGTTCGTAGATGAGAACGGTTCTATCTTCGAAAGCCCTAAGCCACGTAAAACTTGCAACGGATAAATTAGAGGCGTCTAGTTTAGATTGTTGCTGGGCTAGTGTTATGATATGGTGATGTTGTAAGTAGAAGTATGAGATGATACTCTTACAACACACATAGTGTGTAAGTTCCATAGACCTTGGCCTTACACATAAAGGTATCATAGTGATCATACCACGATGCACATGATGGAGATCATATGCGGGAACCATATCATTTCACTTACAAACATGTGATGTTTGATTGCATCTTATATTGCTTGTTTGGCATTTTATTAGCATAATAAGATGATCCCTCATTTAGATATCAAGATCAGAATGTGTTCTTCCTTAAGTATGCACCGACAATGTTTCGTCGCTTCAAGACATCACGTGATGATCGGGTGTACTTGAATCCACGAGCATATCTCGGGTGTAAGACAGTTACACACGCGAATACTAAGGTTCTAACTTGGCGAGACTAGCATGTACAGACATGGCCTCGGAACACGGACCGAAAGGTTAAGCATGAGTCATATGTTTTGATATGATGACCATTTGATGCTCGCCTTTGAAGCTACACCAACTCACGTGATGATCGGACTTGGTGTAGTGGATTTGGTTCATGTAATCACCAAAAAGACACGAGGGATGTCGTTTTTGAGTGGGAGTTCATTTCTAATTTGGATTAGTAGAACTCAATTTATCATAAATTAAATCAAAGTGAATTTGCATAATTTGTTGTAGTCATTGGCATTCGTTCACCACCTTATGCGTAGTTGTAATTGAGATAATAGAACTATAGAATTCTGGATATATACTTGACGAACTGGTATCGTATTGTGTTGAGTGTCAATCTAAAGTTTAAAGTCCTATTGCAAACTTTCAGCAAACTCTATTTACTCCATGAAATTTAATAGTTGGTATTAAATCGAGAGTAACAATTCCAGTGTTAGTATCTTAAGTATCATGTTTGTCTCCATGATTCTTGATTTAAACATCAAGTTTATCTAGGAGCTAAAAGAATTTTTTCAGAAACCATCATGTGTGGCAGATATAACGATATCTGAAACAATGTTTTGGTTGCAATATGATAGAGTATAATATATGTTCTCAAATTGGATGAGAATTTACGAAGGTTGGAGATGCTAGACATCCTAATCATCCAAAAGGGTTTTGGAAAGTAATGTTATACTCACAATTCGCCTTTATAAGCTATAGTAGCTTGATCATGAAAGTCGTCATGATAAGGATGAATAGAAGATGTATGTAAAATGTTTACTACACTAAAAGATTACTAAAGAATGGATTTTGAAAGAATGCCGATCATTTTGATGATGGTGATCTACTTCAAAGTGCAAGTCCAAAGGTATTATTATTTGAATATACATGCTTTGGACTATGTGTCATGTATATGGCACCACTTTTGATATTGATAGATTCTTTTAAAAGGAAAAGGAAATGCTGAAAGAGAATCTATAAAATATATTTGGCAGAAAATAAAAGATTGGAAATATCCAATTTAGGTATATAAATGATATACATGTTATGGTTGTATTCTTTGCTTGTTAAACAATGTGGTTCTTGGGTATTGGATACCAAATTGGTTGGTATGAAATTTCATATGGAACGACACAATTCATGAACCACAATGGCCTAAGTAACTAGCAAGAGAATATGTGATGATGCTCGTAAAAAACAAACAAACCGTTGTTTGTATTTCTCATTGACATCAAAGCTTGACTTCAAGATTTGTTTTAATAATTGTTATTTGAATCAGGTATTATGAGAACAAAGGTTGTTCAAATAATTACCGTATTCCATATAAGATGGATGATTTACAAATCTAGTTAGAGATCACATCCATAAAGCCTAATGCTAAAATGTCGCAAGACAAATGATTGGAAGATCACTTACGAAGTGACATCGCCGTTTAAATTATATTGGAAAGAAAACATGAAGAAACCCCATATGCATGGATTTTTGGAGTCTTTGATTTGATCAAGTGACGCTTGTGAGACTTTCCTCGGGATAATTAAAACTTCGTTCAAAGGCCAAAGAAGAACGAACGACTAAAATATTGGAATTTATACATATCGATGTATGTAGTCCATTATGTGTAGTCGTAAGCGATGGGTTTCAACTTCATATACTTTCTCCGGAAATTTGAGTGAATATTCAGTTAATGAGAAAGAAGTATGAAATATTTGAAAAACGTTTCAAAGACTTTCAAGATGAAGTGGAAAATCATTGTAACAAGAAAATAAATGGTTTATGATTTTATCATAAGGGATTGTTTGAGTTACAAGTGTAACAAGAAAATAAATGAATTATGATTTTATCATAAAGGGATTTATTTGAGTTGCAAGTTTAGCAAAACACCTAGATTTACATATTCCGAAACACCATAGGAATATGGAGTGTTTGAGATTTGTAATGAAACCTTGTTTGACATGGTTGGATCAAAGGTGTTATTTATAAAACTGCTATTATGTTTTAAAAGATTAAAAGCTTTAGAGACTACCGCTTTTACACTGAAAAGAGCTCCATCTTGATCCGTTGAAATGACACCATGGAAGTTATGGTTTAGGGTAAAACCCAAGTTGTCATTTCTTAAATTTTGGTATGCTAAACATAAGTAAGATGTTTACAACCGAAGTCGGATGAGCATGTCTTTGTAGGTTATTTCGAATAACAATTGGTTATTCCTCCATAACACCAAGGACAAAAGGGTTTGTCGCTTGAAACATGAAGTTTCTTGAAGAAGGAATTTTTCATAAATGTTAAGTGGGAGGACAATAGAACTTTGATAAGGTTAACGAACCTTAGCTAAATGTGCTGAGTTGCGCAGCACCGGAAATCGTTCTGACGGCTGCCATAATGCTCATAGCTTATGTGCCTCAAAGGTTGTGGTCACGGAGATCTAAGTTCTTATTGAACCAAGTTGGTCGGATAAACAAATAAAATGTTGATATTTGAGAGTAAATCATTATTGTTTGACAATGATGAACCGACTATATGCAAAGAAGCGATGATGGGCCCTGACTCCGTCAAATGGCTTGAAGCCATAAAATCCGTGATAGTTCCATACACGAGAAATCAAGTTTTGAACTTGGAAGACCCTCCGGAAAGGAGTAAAAAACTATATGTCGTATTTGGATCTATAAGGAAACAGACATGGATGTTTCACATCTATGAAATAGTCGACATGTCGTAAAGTATTTTACGACAATGTTCAAGGAGTTGACTATGATAAGATTTGATCTTTCATAGCGATATTTAGTCTGGACGGATTAAAGTAGCAACCACTACATATAATTTGGTATATGGTAGATGAATAAACAAAACAAAATTCTTCTAATAGAATGGTTACCTAGGACGTGTACAAGACACAGTCCAAAGGGTTTTGTTAAATTCAAAGGATGCTAAAAGGGCATGCAAACTTCAATGGTTGAAGTGAGCATCGCGGAGTTGGAATCTTCACCGTGATGAAAAAGGAGTTTTCATCTGGAGACGATGAAGATGCTTGCATTTGCAAGAAATTAAGTGGGAGCGCTGAGACATATTTCTAATACATTATGTGGACATCTTGTTGATTAGAAATGATGTATATTTTATTGACCAAAGGTTAAGAATTTCATTTCGATGAAATACTTAGGCAAAACCCGAATATTTAGCGTGAATGTCTATAGTGGATAGACTGTGACGCCAATATGGTTGTGCCAAACGTACATATATGAGATATTGAAGGAGTTCAATATAGAAACGACAAGAAAAGGTTCTTGTCGCATGGAAAGGAATTGAATCAAGATTCAAGTGTATTGAAACTTGATAAGTGAAACAAGATTCAAGTGCTTTGACACTTGATGAGTGAAATCACAAGGATGTTTTGATCAATCATACCATGATATGTACACATCCAGATATGTCTTATGCTCTAAGTGTTATGAGAATATACCAGAATGAATCATAAAATGATCATTGGACGATAGTGAGGATATTCTTATGATCTTTTGGAAGAACTAAGAATATATTTGTGTAGAGGTGACAAACAATTACAAATAGTTCATTGTAAAGCGTTATATTGATAATAGTTTTGTCACAAGATACAAATTAAGTTTATCTCAATTTAAACTATGGGTGGCACAATGTAATGGAAAGGAGATTCCATGATGGATTTGGATGAAATCCATAGTTAAGACATTGTGACGAATACTACAACAAAAAGGATAAGTATATGACTACTATAGTAGCAGCAAAGGAGGGAATTTGTGTCAAGTAGTTTGTTATCAAAGTAAGGTGTGGTTCGCAACGGGCTAACACTAAAGATATATTGTATGACAATAGTATCGATGTGGTTTAACCCCAAGGAACTAAAGGTCTCAGCGAAAGACCAAATTTATACAATGCCATCTCATTGGAGAATGAGTGATGCGTGAAGACGCAAAGACATGCAAATACACACGGACCTGAAGCGTCAGATCCGTAGATTATGTTAACCACTTGCAATTGCGTATATGGAACACCAGAAAGCCATAGGTGTTCAATACGCAAAGTTTTCAAACTATATTATTGTCTCTAGTGCAAGTGGGAGACTGAAGGGAATATGCCCGAGAGGCAATAATAAAGTGGTTATTATCGTATTCCTTGTTTATGATAAATGTTTATTTTGCATGCTATAATTTTATTAATACGGAAACGTTAATACATGTGTGTTTAATAAACAAACAGAAAGTTCCTAGTTATGCCTCTCTCATAAACTAGCTCGTTGATTAATAAGATGATCAAGGTTTCCTGATCATGGACATTGGATGTTGTTAATAACGGGGTCACAACATTAGTGTAATGGTGTGATGAACATTCATCCGAAGTATAGCATTACGATCAAAGTCATTGAGTTTATATTGCTATAACAACTTACGAAGTGATCCTAATCCTTAGACCATGAGATCATGTCAATCACTAACACCGGAAGAGTTTCTTGATAACATCAAACGTCACACCGTAACAGGGTGATTATAAAGATGGATTCAGAACTAATAAAGTGTTATGTTGAGGCCCATGGATCGAGAGTGGAATTTGTTCATCCCGATGACGGATAGATATACTTTGGGCCCTCTCGGTGATATCACATTGATTAGCTTGCAAGCAAGTGATTTGATCACTAGAATGTTATATCACGGGAACGAGAAAAGAGTGCATGTTAGTAACGAGATCAAACTAGGTATGGAGATACCGATGATCGAATCTCGGACATGTAATATATCGTGAAACAAAGGGATTAAGATACTAGCGTAAAAGGTTCCGACGATCACAAGAAAGTCATCGTTGAATGTGTGGGAGTCATTATGGGTCTCCAGATCCCGCTTCTGATTATTGATCCGAGAGGGGTCTCGATCATGTCCGCATTATTCACGAACCGTAGGGTGACGCACTTAAGAGACACCGACATCCATTTGGAGCAAAAGTTTCATGATGAAAAGAATAACAAGCGCAGGAATTTATTTCACTAGATACCGAAACAGGTTTTCGGGTGAAATTGCATAAAGTGGTTATGCATGTGAAATAGAATTATAGCAAGGGGTTATTTGTGAATGTTTGTCATTAAAGTAATTGACAAAATTCTGAATAAATAAAAGGAGTTTTATTTAATGAGAGTTTGCATTAAATTTGGTAGAAATTTAATGGGAATTTGAGTGGGTTTTTGAGTGGAGGGAATTGAAAGGCATTTGAGTGAGTGGAGTGTCCACCCACATGAATGTGGAAGAGGTGGGGGCAGACCCATGGCTGGGCGCATGGCCCCTTTGGTGCCCCCTCTCCCTATAAAAGGAGCCCCCTCCCTCTCTCTCACTCACACCTCCTCGTGAAGGATCTCTCTCCCCCTCTAGAATTTATCCCCATGGTCTCGGACTAGCGAGATACATGTTCCCGGTGGCTATTCGGCAAGAAATAGTTGTGCTTCCGCTGTATCACTGGAGCAAGGAGGCGGAGGTTGCTCGGTGCCTCGAACGTGTGTGCGAGCACGGATGCGCTGCTGTTTTGCGGCGCTAGGACTTCCTCTCGATCTTGAGATCGGCAAGAGATCGTCTACATCAACCACGAGTTTGGACTCGTTAAGCTTTGTCGGTCTTCAAGGGTATGTTCTCTACGGATATACATCCGCCCGTTGTTTGTATCTAGTAGATAGATCTTGGTACATAGTTGTTCCCATCGTAGGAAATTTTTTGTTTTCTATGCTGCGAACCCTACAAATGGCACCATTGTTGTCACAATAGATCACCATTGGGTCCAACGCGTTTGCAACCACTCCTAGTTTTGATATGAACTCCTTCATCCAAACTGCTTCCTGAGCCGCTTCTGAAGCAGCAACATATTCGGCCTCCATTGTTGATCCCGCCACCACAGGTTGTTTGGAGCTCCTCCAACTAACCGCCCCGCCATTCATGAGAAATACATATCTGGATTGAGACTTAGAGTCATCCGGATCGGTGTCAAAGCTAGCGTCAACATAACACTTAGCGACGAGCTCCTCTTCACCTCCGTATACAAGAAACATATCCTTAGTTCTTCGTAAGTACTTAAGGATATTCTTGACCGCTATCCAGTGTTCTGAACCTGGATCCGATTGGTACCTACTAGTCAAACTAATAGCATGTGCCACATCTTGTCTTGTACATAGCATGGCGTACATTATAGAGCCTATGGCTGAAGCATAGGGGACCTTGTCCATTATCTCTCTTTCTTCCGCCGAAGCCGAACTTTGAGTCTTACTCAATGTCTTGCCTTGCAACATAGGTAAGAACCCCTTCTTACTTCCGTCCATTTTAAACTTCTTTAAAATCTTATCAAGGTATGTACTTTGTGATAGCCCTATTAGGCGTCTAGATCTATCTCTATAGATCTTTATGCCTAATATGTATGACACTTCACCTAGGTCCTTCATTGAAAATTTGCTGTTTAGGTAACTTTTAACATTGTTTAAAAGATCTATATCATTTCCGATCAATAATATGCCATCCACATATAATATCAGAAATGCCACATTGCTCCCACTCACTTTCTTGTAAATACAAGCTTCTCCATAAGTTTGGACAAATCCAAACTCTTTGATCACCTCATCAAAGCGGAGATTCCAACTTCGTGATGCTTGCTTCAATCCATAGATGGATCGCTGAAGCTTGCACACCTTGTTAGCATCCTTAGGATCGACAAAACCCTTTGGTTGTATCATATACAACTCTTCTTCAATATTACCATTGAGAAATGCGGTTTTGACATCCATCTGCCATATCTCATAATCGAAATATGCAGCAATTGCTAACATAATCCTAACTGACTTTAGCATCGCTACGGGAGAGAATGTCTCATCGTAGTCAACTCCTTGAATTTGATCTCTGTGCCTGGCAGACAAACACGGTTTCTTGAGACTTGCTTCAGCTGCTAGCCGCGGATGAATTTTTCTCACGATGCCGAAGCTGATGAACTAGCCAGATGCAATCTGGCGGCCGTTGATGGTCAGAGATCCATTCCGGACGATGACACATGTGAGTTGAAGTAGATATGTTTCCCAATAGCCGTCGAGTTGTAGATTGCTTCGGATGAGACCGTCACGATCGCACAATCAGCGTCCCCGTTTCCCACAGACGGCGCCAATTGACGAGGTACGATCTCATCAATGCCCATTGTTATGGACTTGGGTTTTGGAGAAGATGGGGATGCTTGAAATCGTGGAACGGTTAGCAAACAAGCAACACGGGGACACAAGGTTTACCCAGGTTCAGGGCCCCGGAGGGAAAACCCTACTCCTGCTTGTCTGCTCTTGATTACGGCGGAACCGAAGGTTATAGGGGTGCGCAAATGCAATCTGGCGTGGAGGTGTGTATGCGAAAGTATGAGTCGAGAGCTAGATCTGTAGATCTATTGTGGTCTAGTCTATCGGGGGTGCCCTCCTCGTTGGACCCTCCTAGCCTTTATATATGGGGAGGCTAGGTCTCAGGTACCGATACGAGTAGGTTACAAGTTAGATTCGAACTCTAGTCTTGAGGTTTCCTTGTCTTGTGTGCTTGGGACTCCGTGTCCATATGGGCTTCGTTCCAGCCGAACCATCATAGGCGTCATGGACCCGGGCAGGTCGTCGAGTGGGCCTTCCATCAGGCTGGACCAAGTAGGCTAACATCGGGTACCCGTAGGGTATAACCATGTCAGTAGCCCCCGAGTGTTTAGTCGAATCGTAGATTCGACTGAGGACTCTTCAATCTTTCGGGTGCAGATGTTTAGTAGTAGAATCCCAGTAGTTTTAGAATGATATACCCAACGTGTCCGTCAGGATTTTCCTCGCGCCTGTTAGCACGGATTTTCACTATTAGAGCGCAGTCGTGTGCGTTGCCAGGACATCAGATGGTATCTGTAGGTCTTATCTTTGCGTCGCAGACGTAGCATCCGAAATTTTATCACCGCGGAGGTGTTTCGTGTGGCCAAGGAGAATGTTACTCACTTAGCTTTGGTTGGGGCAAAGTTGCCGAAAAGTTTTTACATTCTGATCCGAAGGATCGTAGTCGAAGAATTCATAGGGTGCGCGACCAGCTCTCCCTATGGGAGTACCCCCGAGTGTTTGTTCGAGTCGTAGACTCGAGCAGAGACTTTAATTTGGCCGTTGTTTGGCTTTAGGTCCGTAGGACACAAATTTTCCGGATGCTTGAATCCATCCTCCCTATGGGAGTAGCCCCCGAGTCCTTAGTGGAGTCGTAGACTCGACGTAGGACTCGAAGAATAAGTCATTGGCGTAGTACGCTATTCATGCTTCAGGTGCGCGGCCAGCGCTCTTGATAGGAGTAGCCCCCGAGTGTCTGGCGGAGTCGTAGACTCGGGCAGAGACTCGAGTCTTGTATCATGTAGTTGTAGCCGAAAATCTCGTGGGCATACCGCTGACCCGGAAGTACATCGGATGCGCAACCAGTGCTCCTGATAGGAGTAGCCCCCGAGTGTCTAGTTGAGTCGCAGACTCGAGTGGAGACTCATGCGAGGAGAAACCACTGACCCGGAAGTGCATCGAGTCAGTATCTCATGCATAAGGAGCCAAGAATCGATGATGCAGTCGGAGTTGACATGGCGGAGTCGTGCAGCGTTTAGCCGGAAGGACTCGACTTGCGGATGAAATCGACGCAGTTGCTTCTGTCGGGTGAGCGGCCAGCGCCGCTTTTTCGTAGTATCAAGCGATGCAACCATCCGAGGAGGGACTCGACTCGGGTCTTGAGTGTATGGCGTAGCCAGTTGCTTTGTCGACTCCTGTTAGAGGACCCGATATAATAGCTCGACACAGTCGACATCCTTGTAAGCTACAGAAAACATAAAAAGTTGTGAAGTACTTGTATCTTGCAAGAAATATCTGCATGTCGGCTTGTATAGTAAAATTCTAGTGCCGATCGAGTCGACACTTTTTCACTGTATGCTAGGCCTTTTCGTTAGCCTGATTACCCTTAGTCTCAGTACCTTGCCGAGGCACTCGGAGTTCAAGGATTCGACGATCAGGCAGAATCAGCTACTCGGGCTGTCGCTTTCGAGGTGCTCGAGTGCGTGGAGCCGATGGCACATTAGGTTACTCGAAGAGGGCGCAACCCCCGAGTGTTTCGAGTGAGAGTTAAAAAAGAAATCAGCTCTAAGTAGAGGGAAACTTAGCTTTGTTGGTTGTCGTGGCGAAGTTTACGCGGTAGCGGGTCGGACGTAGTCAACGCGGCGGACCACAGTCATAGCAGCAACGAGTTTCTGGGATCGATGGCGACAGCAAGCTCCGCATCCGAAGATTGTCGCAGTCGAAAACCGCACCGGGTCGCCGCAACCGAAGGATGTATTGGGTTGCCGCAGCCGAAAGCCGCATCGGGTCGCCGTAGCCGAAGGCCACACAGTTCGTCGGAGCCAAAGACCACAACATGTTATCGCAATCGATGGTGGTTGTGAATCATGTGGCGGAGTGGGCGTAGCCAACAGATGTATAATTAGTTCGGCTGTACGGATCGACACGGGAGTCGTCGGATATTTACTTGGAGGAAATCGGCGGTAGATTTTTAGATGAGAGCAGAGCTAGATGTACTACTTTAGCCACGATCGCTTCAGGCCTCGATAACCCCGGTTGTCTCCTTGTGGCTCACACCCAAGTATTGATCTTCCACTTTCCACACAGTGAATTTTCTTGGAACTTGATCCCACGTATGTGTCGCTTCTTCTGTGTCACTTTTTTTTATCTAAAGAGTTTGGATAGGCCACGAGCATGCATCTGGAGTCCGTGTTGATCTCTGTGCCTGGCAGACAAACACGGTTTCTTGAGACTTGCTTCAGCTGCTAGCCGCGGATGAATTTTTCCTCACAACGCCGAAGCTGATGAACTAGCCAGATGCAATCTGGCGGCCGTTGATGGTCAGAGATCCAGTCCGGACGATGACACATGGGAGTTGAAGTAGATATGTTTCCCAATAGCCGTCGAGTTGTAGATTGCTTCGGATGAGACCGTCACGATCGCACAATCAGCGTCCCCGTTTCCCATAGACGGCGCCAATTGACGAGGTACGATCTCATCAATGCCCATTGTTATGGACTTGGGTTTTGGAGAAGATGGGGATGCTGGAAATCGTGGAACGGTTAGCAAACAAGCAACACGGGGACACAAGGTTTACCCAGGTTCAGGCCCCCGGAGGGAAAACCCTACTCCTGCTTGTCTGCTCTTGATTACGGCGGAACCGAAGGTTACAGGGGTGCGCAGATGCAATCTGGCGTGGAGGTGTGTATGCGAAAGTATGAGTCGAGAGCTAGATCTGTAGATCTATTGTGGTCTAGTCTATCGGGGGGTGCCCTCCTCGTTGGACCCTCCTAGCCTTTATATATGGGGAGGCTAGATCTCAGGTACCGATACGAGTAGGTTACAAGTTAGATTCGAACTCTAGTCTTGAGGTTCCCTTGTCTTGTGCGCTTGGGACTCCATGTCCATATGGGCTTCGTTCCAGCCGAACCGTCATAGGCGTCATGGACCCGGGCAGGTCGTCGAGTGGGCCTTCCGTCAGGATGGACCAGGTAGGCTAACATCAGGTACCCGTAGGGTATAACCATGTCAGATTCCATCTCGGATTTCATGGCTTCTAACCATTTGTTGGAAAAAGGGCTCATCATTGCTTCTTCATACGTCGCAGGGTCATCATTTTCATCAACCATGAAATTCATGACAGGATTTCCGTACAGCTCGGGAGCTGCACGCGTCCTGCTAGACCTGCGAGGTTTGGTAGTACTCTCTTTCGGAGTTTCATGATCATTATCATTAGTTCCCTCTTCAACGGGTGAAGCCAACTCCGGAACAACTTCCGGTGCTGCGCTACTCGCCATACTTTGAAGAGAAGGTTCAATAACCTCTTCGATTTCTACCTTCCGACTACTCACACCTTTCGCGAGAAACTCTTTCTCTAGAAAGGATCCATTCTTGGCAACAAAAACCTTGCCCTCGGATCTGTGATAGAAGGAATACCCAATAGTTTCCTTAGGGTATCCTATGAAGACGCATTTTTCCGCTTTGGGTTCGAGTTTAACCGGTTGAAGTTTCTTCAAATAAACATCGCATCCCCAAACTTTAAGAAATGACAGCTTAGGTTTGATTCCAATCCACAATTCATACGGTGTCTTTTCAACAGATTTAGGTGGTGCCCGATTTAAAGTGAATGCAGTAGTTTCTAGTGCATAACCCCAAAATGACAACGTCAAGTCCGTCAGAAACATCATAGATCGAACCATATCTAATAAAGTACGATTACGATGTTCCGACACACCATTTCGCTGTGGTGTTCCGGCAGGTGTGAGTTGTGAAACAATTCCACACTCTTTCATGTGAGTGCTAAACTCGTAACTTAGATACTCACCTCCACGGTCGGACCGTAGAAATTTGATCTTTCTATTACGATGATTTTCCACTTGATTCTGAAATTCCTTGAACTTTTCAAAGGTTTCAGACTTGTGTTTCATCAAGTAGATATAACCGTATCTACTCAAATCATCCGTGAAAGTAACAAAATAACGATATCCACCTCGCGCCGACACACTCATTGGACCACATACATCAGAATGTATGATTTCCAATAAATCTGTCGCCCGTTCCATTGAACCGGAAAACGGCGTTCTAGTCATCTTGCCCATAAGGCATGGCTCACATGTATCAAATGATTCAAAATCAAGTGATTCCAAAAGTCCATCTGAATGGAGATTCTTCATGCGTTTAACGCCAATATGACCTAGACGGCAGTGCCACATATATGCAGATATATCATCATTAAGTTTAATCCTTTTAGCATCAACATTATGAATATGTGTAACATTATCATCGAGATCTAATAGAAATAAACCATTCATCATCGGTGCATGACCATAAAAGATTTCATTCATATAAATAGAACAACCATTGTTCTCGGATTTAAATGAATAACCACTTCGCATCAAACACGATCCAGATACAATGTTCATGCTCAGTGCAGGCACCAGATAACAATTATTTAAGTTTATAACTAATCCCGACGGCAAATGGAGAGGCAGTGTTCCGACGGCGATCACATCAACGCTTGATCCATTGCCGACACGCATCTTGACCTCACCCCTTGCTAGCGGTCGCTTGTTCCGCAGCCCCTGATTCGAGTTACAAATATTAGCAACTGAACCGGTATCAAATACCCAGGTGCTACTGCGAGCACTAGTCAAGTACACATCAATAACATGTATATCATATATACCTTTGTTTGCCTTGCCGGCCTTCTTGTCTGCCAAATACTTGGGGCAGTTGCGCTTCCAGTGGCCAGTCCCCTTACAATAGTAGCACTCGGTATCAGACTTAGGTCCAACTCGGGGTTTCTTTCCAGGCACGACAACTGGCTTGCCGCCCTTACTTCCCTTCCGTTTTCCCTTCTTGTCTTTCTTGAAACCAGTGTTCCTATTGATCATCAACACTTGATGTTCCTTTTTTATCTCCACTTCTGCAGTTTTAAGCATTTACAGAAGCTCGGGGAGAGACTTATTCATGCCTTGCATATTATAGTTCATCACAAAGCTCTTATAGCTAGCTGGCAGAGACTGCAGAACACAATGGATGCCTAAGTCAATGGGAATCGTTATTCCCAAGGACACAAGCTTATCGGCGTAACCCGACATCTTGAGTACATGCTCACTAACGGAGCTGTGCTCTTCCATCATGCAGCTAAAGAACTTTTCTGAAGCGTTGTAGATCTCTACAGCAGCATGTGTGTTAAAAATCATTTTCAACTCACCCATTGTATCAAAAGCATTGCCGTTTTCGAAACGCTTTCGAAGTTCCGGCTCTAGCCCATACAATATGCCGCAATGAACTAAGTTGTGGTCCTCCTGACGAGTCTGATAGACATTCTTCTCCTCGTCAGGGGCATCCTCAAAAGGTGGGGGGCCTAGTGGCGCTTCTAGCACGTATTGCTTTTGTGCAGCGGAGAGGAGAATCCTCAAATTCATGGCCCATTCGGTAAAGTTGCTACCGTTCGTTGCAAGTTTCTCTTTCTCCATGAACACATTGAAATTAAAAGCAGGTGGTGCCATCTACAACAGAATTTGTAAAGTTTAGACTAAGTGTATGATAGATTGAGTTCAACTAATCCATATTACGAATGAACTCCCACTCAAAAACGACATCCCTCGTGCCTTTTTGGTGATTACATGAACCAAATCCACTACACCAAGTCCGATCATCACGTGAGTCGGTATAGCTTCAAAGGCGAGCATCAAATGGGCATCATATCTACTATATGACTCATGCTTAACCTTTCGGTCCGTGTTCCGAGGCCATGTCTGTACATGCTAGGCTCGCCAAGTTAGAACCTTAGTATTCGCGTGTGTAACTGTTTTACACCCGAAATATGGTCGTGGATCCAAGAACACCCGATCATCACGTGATGTCTTGGAGCGACGAAAACATAATCGGTGCATACTAAAGGAAGAACACATTCTTATCTTGATATTTAAATGAGGGATCATCTTATTATGCTAACAAAGCGCTAAACAAGCAATATAAGATGCTATCAAACATCACATGTTTATTAGTGAAATGATATGGTTCCCGCATATGATCTCTATCATGTGCATCGTGGTATGATCACTATCATACCTATATGTGCAAGTCCAAGGTCTATGGAGATTACACGTTATGTATGTTGTAAGAGTATCATCTCATACTTCTACTTACAACATCACCATATCATAACACTAGCCCAGCAACAATCTAAACTAGACGCCTCTAATTTATCCATTGCAAGTTTTACGTGGCTTAGGGCTTTCGAGATAAAACTGTTCTTACCTATGAACATGAACCACAACGAGGATAACCAAATTGTTGACAACTCGTTGCAAAATAGATATTGACTATAGTAGGAGAGACAGACACCCGCTAGCCACTTATGCAAACTAGTTGCATGTCAAGCGTGGAACAGGTCTCATGTGCGAGGACATGTAAAGTTTGTTCGGGCCTCTTCATCCCACTATGCCACCAATATCCAAAATTACAACTAAGGAGCAACAACATGATCATCATCGCCCACATACTCATTTGTGTACTACCCGTGTAAAGCATCTACGCATAAACCTGGCTCTGATACCACTGTAGGGTTCGCAGCATAGAAAACAAAAAAAATTCCTACGATGTGAACTATGTACCAAGATCTATCTATTAGATACAAACAATGGGCAGATGTATATCCGTAGAGAACATACCCTTGAATACTGACAAAGCTTAACAAGTTCAACTCGTGGTTAATGTAGACAATCTCTTGTCGATCTCAAGATCAAGAGGAAGTCCTAGCGCCGCAAATCAGCAGCGCATCCGTGCTCGCACACACGTTCGAGGCACCGAGAAACCTCCGCCTCCTCGCTCCAGCGATGCAGCGGAAGCACAACTCTTTCTTGCCGAATAGCCACCAGGAACATGTATCTCGCTAGTCCGAGACCATGGGGGATAAATTCTAGAGGGGGAGAGAGATCCTTCACGAGGAGGTGTGAGTGAGAAGTAAGGAGAGGGGTGCCTTTTATAGGAGGAGGGGGGAACCCCAAGGGGGTGGCCGGTGCATGGGGTCGGCCCCCTTGCCCTCCCCTCTTCATGTGGGTGGACACTCCACTCACAAAATTCCTTTAAATTCCCTCCACTCAAAATCCCACTCAAACATGCCATTAAATTTCCACCAAATTTAATGCAAACTCTCATTAAATAAAACTCTTTTATTTTATTCAGAATTTTGTCAATTACTTTAATGACAAACATTCACAAATAACCCCTTGCTATAATTCTATTTCACATGCATAACCACTTTATGCAATTTCACCCGAAAACCTGTTTCGGTATCTAGTGAAATAAATTCCTGCGCTTGTTCATTCTTTCGGCATGAAACTTTTGCTGCAATTGGATGTCGGTGTCTCTTAAGAGTGTCACCCTACGGTTCGTGAATAATGCGGACATGATCGAGACCCCTCTCGGATCAATAATTAGAAGCGGGATTTGGAGACCCATACTGACTCCCACACATTCAACGATGACTTTCTTGTGATCGTCGGAACCTTTTACGCTAGTATCTTAATCCCTTTGTTTCACTATATATTACATGTCCGAGATTCGATCATCGGTATCTCCATACCTAGTTTGATCTCGTTACTGACATGCACTCTTTTCTCGTTCCCGTGATATAACATTCTAGTGATCAAATCACTTGCTTGCAAGCTAATCAATGTGATATCACCGAGAGGGCCCAGAGTATATCTATCCGTCATCGGGATGAACAAATTCCACTCTCGATCCATGAGCCTCAACATAACACTTTATTAGTTCTGAATCCATTTTTATAATCACCCTGTTACAGTGTGACGTTTGATGTTATCAAGAAACTCTTCCGGTGTTAGTGATTGACATGATCTCATGGTCTAAGGATTAGGATCACTTCGTAAGTTGTTATAGCAATATAAACTCAATGACTTTGATCGTAATGCTATACTTCGGATGAATGTTCATCACACCATTACACTAATGTTGTGATCCCGTTATTAACAACATCCAATGTCCATGATCAGGAAACCTTGATCATCTTGTTAATCAACGAGCTAGTTTATGAGAGAGGCATAACTAGGAACTTTCTGTTTGTTTATTAAACACACATGTATTAACTTTTCCGTATTAATACAATTATAGCATGCAAAATAAACATCTATCATATACTTGGAATACACATAATAAACACTTTATTATTGCCTCTTAGGGCATATTCTCTTCACCAATACTCTGGTTCCGGCAACGGAGTAGCATCCGGCATCTCCGTCCAATTTGCGATAAAATCTGCTAAGGCTTGTGACTTGATAGCGTTGCGTCTCTTGTAGGTGATCTCGAAGGCGGCAAGTTCAATGCCCCACTTCGCGACCCTTCCCGTAGCGTCACTGTTGTTGATAATGTCGGACAGTGGAGTTTTGCTCACCACTGTGATTGGGTGCTCCTAAAAGTAATGCCTCAACTTCCGAGAAGCAAGGAATACTCCATAACCTATATTTTAGTAGTGCGGGTAACGCTGCTTGGACTCCGTCAAGACCTCGCTCACATAGTAAACTGGTCGTTGAACTCCGTGCTCATAGCCTGGTTCCTTCCGCTCTACCACGACGACGATGTTGATTACCCGGTTGGTTGCCGCCATGTAGATTAACAGGGGCTCTCCAGGCTCGGGTGCTGCAAGGATGGGCGCTGAGGAAAGAATCTCCTTGAGCTGCTTCAATGCTGCATCTGCCTCGTCCGTCCACGTGAATTTGTCCGCCTTCTTCAGCAACTTGTACAGCGGGAGAGCCTTCTCTCCAAGTCGACTGACGAACCGACTTACTGCTGCAACACAACCTGTTAGTCATTGAATGTCCTTTAGGCATGTCGGACGGTTTATGTTTAAGATGGCCTTGATTTTCTCCGGGTTGACCTTGATTCCACGCTGGAAAACAATGAAGCCCAACAATTTGCCGGCTGGAACCCCGAAGACGCACTTCTTAGGGTTAAGCATCATGTTGTATTTCCGGAGATTATCAAAGGTTTCTTTTAATTCAGAGATTAAGTCATTTGACTTTTTAGACATCACCGCGATATCATCCATATAGGCATGAACGTTCCGACCAATTTGGTCGTAAAGGCAACGTTGCATTGTCCGCTGGTACGTAGCACCTGCGTTTTTAGCCCAAAGGGCATCGTAACATAGCAAAATGTGCCGTATGGGGTAGTGAACGAAGTGTCCAATTGGTCTGACTTCCTCATCGTGATCTGGTGGTATCCCGAGTATGCATCGAGAAAACACAAAAGTTCCAAGCCAGCCGGCCGTCGAGTCAAATGACTTGGTCAATGTGAGGCAAAGCAAACGGATCTTTGGGGAAAGCCTTGTTCAAGCCGGTGTAATCAACGCACATTCTTAATTCTTTGGTTTCCTTTTTGGGGACAAGTACAGGATTGGCCACCCATCGGGTGTGAAGGACTTATCGGATAAATCTAGCCTTAAGTAACCTAGCTATCTCTTTGCCAATGGCGTGTCTCTTCTCGTCTCCGAAGCGTCGTAGAGGTTGTTTCACTGGTTTGCATTTTGGATCAATGTTTAAGTGTGCTCGGCAAGTTCCCTAGGTACACCTTTCATGTAGGCAGGTTGCCAGGCAAAGATGTCATTGTTCTCATGGAGGAACTCGACGAGCGCGCTTTCCTATTTGGGATCCAGGTTCGTCCCAATGGCGGTGGTCTTGGAGGCATCGCCTACCACAAGTTCCACCGGCTTGGTATCGATGGTGGCCTTGAATGCAGGAGCGGAGTCAGAGATCTGCTTCTTCGACGCGGGAATCTCTGAGTCATCGACCTTGCTCTAGATCTCTTTGAATTCTTTGCTATAGAGGACAGCTTCCGCGAAGGCTGCTTCATTAATCTCGTAGTCCCTTGTCTTGGTAAAGCTTCCGGATACGGTGATGACACCGTTTGGTCCGGGTATCTTGAGTTTGTTATGGACGAAGCATGGCTTGGCCATGAAGGTGTGGAATAGGTCGCGGCCGAATATGACACGGTACACGCTCTTGAAGGGGACCACCACAAAGGTCATGCGCTCTTGGCGGTAATTATTAACATCGCCAAAGGCAACCTGAAGTGTGATGCACCCAAGGGACCGAACCTCCCGACCAGGAACTACACCGTGGAAGATGGTGTTGGTCCGCCTTAGGTTTACCTCCGTCAAGTTCATCTTTTGCAGTGTATCTAGGTACATGATGTTGATGCTGCTTCCACTATCCACCATACATTTGGTGAACTCCACGCCGTCAATCAAGGGGTTGATGACCATGGTGTATTGGTTCTCCGTAGGGATGAGGTCTGGGTGATCCTTCCTGTACCAAGTAATTGGAACCTCCGACCAGCGCAGGTACTGGGGAACTGGGGGGCAGAGTGGCCATCAGTATCCTCGTAGAGGTCTTCTGTTGTCGGACGGTGGGGGTGCCAAGGAAAGTGTGGTAGACTGGTGCCTTCTTCACGAAGGGGTTCTTGCCCTTGTCGTCACTCTTGGCGGCGTGCTTGGGGTCAACATCCTCATCCATGTCACTTGAATCCTTGAACTCCTCCTCCTTCTTCTTCCCCTTGCCCTTGCCTTGCGATCTGTTCTTCCGACTTCGCTTGTAACCGAACTCCGGGTCTTCCTTGAGGTCATTGATGAACTTGCAGTGTCGATTGGTATAGGTGGCTTTGCCATTGGCATCGAGGTGTACGAGGCACGGCATATCGCGGTACTCTTTGTAGGTTTGGGAACGCGGAGTGGTGCCGAGGTAGTTTCACTTCCTCGCTGCTGCCCACGACCAGCTCCCCGTCCTCGGCCACGTTGTCCGTCATCACCTCGTCCTGCAAAGGTCATGGCGACCATGTCGGGAGATTGCTTTTCTTCTGGAGCGGTTTTCTGCTTTGTACTGCTGTTCCTCCGAGCTTGAGTTGGAACGGCCGTTGCAATCAAGGAGCCGCGAGCATCATCGTCGGCAGCTGCGAACTCACTAGCCAACTGAATCATCTGGTTCAAGTCAAGCTGGTGATTGTCCTGCAAGCGCTTCAGCTTACGTCGGAGCAACGTGCCCCTTTCCAACCCATCGATGAAGGCGGCCATGGCGGTCTGAGCATGCACTCCTGCACACGAATTCTTCATATCCAGACAGCAGGAGAGGTAGGCGCGAGATGTCTCGTCTTTCTCTTCCACGCACCGTTGTAGATCGCCAATAGTGCAGGGACGTTTGTACGTACCCTCGAAGTTCTTGGTGAATGCTTCTTGCATGTCCAACCAATTACAGATGGATTTATCTGGCAAGTCATCAATCCATAGACGGACCGTGCCCGCCAACATCAAAGGGAGGTACTTGACAGCAACGTTAGGGTTTCCTTCAGCAATCTCCACTGCGTTGCCGTAGTCCTGCAACCATGTGGCTGGCTTGGCGGTGTCGTCGTAGGGTTTGATGGTCTTGTCAATCCAGAAACCTTTGGGGTAAGTTGCGGACCGTATCGCAGGTCCAAAGCAACGTGGTCCTAGGTATGGTCCTTCCCGGGCCTCGTGGATCTTATCGATCTGCGAACATGCATCATATGGCTCTAGGTTTTTCTTCTTCTTGTCAACAGGGGATGGGTTGCGTGAACGACGCGGGCCTCCTCCGCCATGGTGACTGCTAGGTGGTGATGGAGGCGGAGGTGGCAGTGGGTTAGCCTTCTTGCTATTACCCTCCTGCGACGCCTCACGCTTGTCGCGATTGCTTGTCGGACGCGAAGGGTCATGGCATGACCTTCTCTTGTGTCCTTAGATGCGCTCTCCGTCATGACGGGTCTGCTCCGTGTTGTCGCGGATGACGATGCCGCACGGCCTTGGCGTGGGCATATCCGTACGATGGTGAGCCTTGGGTTCTTCCCGATGTCAGGGGGATCGGGGCGGTGGCGATGGGCGACGAGGTCGGGCCTTTTCTCCGTGGTTGGAGGATATGGGGATAGCATCCTTCCTGTTGCGTACATCCCTCCGTCTTCATTCTGATGAACCCGTCTGGGACCCGACATCAAGAGGAGATCTGTCCCTTGGCGGCTTATGCTGGCTAGACTGGCAAAACGCTGGTTCAGACTCAAGCCTCTGAGAGGTGGCCTTTTCCTGCTGCTTCACTGCCTTTGCCACTAGGTCATAGACCTGGTCCACTGCCTCGGGCGATCTATCCTGCTCCAGAAGGGTCTTAGCAACGGCGAGGTTGAGGAGTGGAGTGGGCATCACCTTTCTGCCTTCACTGTCAATGTATGGCTTGGCTTGTGCCGGCTTCGGGGGAGCCCATCCTAGGTTTCGCCGTACACCAGGATCGTTGATGACGTGAGCTGGAGCTTTCTTGGCCTTCTGCTGCTGCAGCAGAGTCTTGTACTCGGTCTCCATTGCTCTAGCTTTTTCTATGGATTTCTGCGTGTTGACCAGATCTCGATCTAGCCTAGCGCCTTGCTCCACGATGGCATGTGCTTCCTCCAGCAGCTGCTGGCGCTTCTCGTCAAGCTGAGTCACGTTCCGGATATGAGCTACGGTCAGTGGTTCAACAAGGATATTGTCGTACATCACTCTATCAGCTGGAGTAACTTGGGCAGTAGCAGACGTAGATGCCGGAGGCGGCAAGTTTGCGGTGTTGTTGTTGCTCGGGTCGGTGCTGGGTTCCTGCGGCTGTTGCACTGGGTTAGGCGGAGGAGGCATGACCTTTGCGCGATCATCGTCAGCAGCAATAAGTGGCCCCTTCCCCTTTTCTAGCGCTGTAGGCGGATCTCGTCCGGGTTGATCTTCATCCATCGTCGTCCCAATGGTGACGAACACCTCTCGAGACGTGATGGCTTAGTTGGCTTGCTCGTCGCGCGTGTACTCCTCCTCCATCTCCTACAAGGAGGAGTCTAGTTCCTCTGGACTGAAATCTATCTCCTCTGAGTCTGCATTGAAGTCGGCGTAGAGCGCGTCAATCACAGAGTCGGAAGGTGCCAGGACTTCCTCGATGATGGAGGGTGGAGGTGCAACAGCAGGGATGACGACTGGAGGTGGTGGCGCAGCTGCGGTGATGGCGGCTGGAGGTGGTGGAGGCGGCTGCTGAGGCGACGGCGCTCCGCCAATGAACGCGAGATCTGCCTGAGCTGCCCCTTCGGCCTCCGCATAGTTGTTGACGGTGTTCACCATGCTTTCGAAGGTGAGACGTCCTGAAGCCTGCTGCCGCCTTAGAGAATGTCGGAGGAGCATTCCCTGGTCCAGTCCTTCCACAAAGTGATACATAGCATCATCATTGGGGTAGTGGGCCAGATCGGCTCGTATAGGAGCCACCTGGCCAGGTAATCACGGGGGTTTTCGACCTCTCTCTGAATGCAACGCGCCAGATCGAAGATGGTGACCACGCCGACGAACTTGGATCTCTGTTGTCCAGACGCACGGGCGAAGCCGGCGGACTTGCAGTGATCTTCCACCGTTATATCTTGCATAGGGGCGGTTTGGGTGGGCCTTGAATTTTTCCGATCTTTGCCGGCAAACTACGAAGAGAGATCCGACATTGATCCTTCCGCGAACGTATCCTGCCCGTAGGCGTACGTGCGGGCCTTGATGCTCCTTCGACTCCCAGGGAATTAGTGCCTAAGTCGGTTTCGCCAATGAAGAGGTGGATATCTCCGATAGGAACGATCGAACACCGCGTAGGGTTCGTCTTCGCTGGGATCTAGAATTCATCGGGAGGTACGATCGAAACGTTGCCGGAAAAAAGAACACGAACGATGGCTACGGTTTCGCCGATTCTTGCGAAGATCTTGGTCCTCGCCCGCTGAAGAGCCTGAAGCGCCTCTTGCCCCATGGTGGGCGCCAACTGTCGTGGTATTGCCGAGGAGTACGCCATGGAGGGGTACTCACAGTGCGTGTTTAGAGACGTGGGGGAATGCGGACGGTCGACGGGTACAAGGTAACACAGCTTACCTAGGTTCAGATCCCACAACGGTGGCGGAATCCTACTCCTGCTATAAATCACTATAATAGCAATACGCCGAGTTACAAAGAGAGGATCGCTGTGCGAGGTGTATGCTAATCGCTACTTGGTCGTGCTCTAAAGGCTCCCATAGGCCCGACTTATATAGTCGCCAGGTCCTAGGGTTACAGGGAAAAGTCCTAGCCGGACAGGTTATAGAGTCCTACACCGTCTATTACTAGTCTTATGTGTCTTGCACTCCAAGGCTCCAGGTACGTCGGTGACTCCACCGTAGCCTTCCTTTATCTGGCATGGGCCTCCCTTCTGGATCCATCTAACTAGGCCGCTCAGCAGGCCATGGGCCATGCTACCAACTGTGGGCCACCCGGGTTATCCGGATAGGAGACATGCTATGAGGATACCCATATAGCATATCCCCAACACTATCCCATGTTCTAGTTTTTTATTCCTATTGTGGATACAAAATTCTTCTTTGATTTGATTCTTTTCACAAGTAATATGGATGATTATAAGTGGTAATTGCAATCTGATATAAAAATGGCAGCAAGCAAACATGTAGCAGGACTGGTTGTAGATGGTGTTTCAATGCTTAGAAACAAGGCCTAGGGATCATACTTTCACTAGTGGACACTCTCAATAAGGATAACATTATTGAACACATAAATATCTTCTCTTCACTATGCTACCCTGAACTACTCTCCGGTTTGATAACAAACACCAATTCACCGCGTAGGGCTATAAAAGCACATCTTAAAGTTTGCATTCCCATTTAGGTAACCCCACATTGTCACCTTGAGCGCTAGATGGTTCCAGACAAACACCACAATTTCATAGAGATATCTAACTCAAATTATAACTCATGATAAGTATTTATGTAATCTTTAGCCTAAGAGCCACACACGGTGCGCACACTGTCACCTTCACACACATGGGATAAGGTGTCTCCGGGGATCACATTAATAAAAGCACTTGAGTAGCATAATAGACAAAGAGTAGCATCTACTTATTCAACTATATTACAAAGCTCATGATCACAATAAGATCACACCATGGAGAGAGATGAACACATAGCTACCGATACAACCCTTAGCCTCGAGGGAGAACTACTCCCTCCTCATCATGGGAGTCATAAATGGCGATGGAGATGGCGGTGGAGTCGATGGAGATGGCTCCAAGGGAAATTCCCTGTCCCAGTAGGGTGCTGGAACAGAAACTTCTGTCCCCCGAATCTCATCTTTGGTGGCAGCGGTGTTGTGGAACTTTTCGTGGATTTCTGATTTGATGATTAGGGTTTTCGTCTTAGGGGTTTATATAGGCGAAGGGGCGAGGTCGGTGGACGCCCGAGGGGCCCACACCATGGCCAGGCACGGACAGGGGGGCCAGCGCCACCCTATGGTGTGGCCACCTCGGTGCCCTCCTCCCTCTCTACTTTGGACTCCGTCTTCGTGTCGAAAAAATAGGAGGAACTAGCACTGTGGCATCTTCTTAATAGGTTAGTTCCATAAAATGTATAAAAATACCACGAAGTGCAGGCAAAACATAAAGCAATTGGTGTAAAATAAGCATGGAGCATCAAAAATTATCGATACGTTTGCAACGTATCATAAAGCAAACCTCGAACAAGCATTAATGAGATGTGCAGGAGATTGGCACACATCACAAAATGCAATATCTAGCAAGACAATCCATCCAGACACATTACAAATATCTATCACTAGATTCGGTGGAACACAATAAGATATATCTAGCTAACACATAGATCTGGACAAACACAATAAGATATTGGAGCAAACTCATCGATCTGGTCGAAGACACTGAAGCAAATATGAGTATTATAAAACTAGAATAGGTACATCTACGGCTTAATGTCTCAATGTTCTAACGAATCTAATCTTGCTAAGTGTGTTTGGTCCGTAGATCCAAAATATAAATATTAGTAAAACATTCACGACAATAACATACACACCTTTGGGAGCAGACGTGTAGAGGCTACAATGGAGGGCGAGTAATAGCCGGCTTGACCGGTATTATCGGCTGCATCACCGAACTTCGATCGTGCGCATTGGCACTACGCAATAGCAAAGAAATCAACGGGGAGATCATCGGCATTACATCGTAGATGGCAATTCGAAATCTAGATAGTTTCTTCC
Source organism: Avena sativa (assembly GCA_916181665.1). Lineage (NCBI taxonomy): Eukaryota > Viridiplantae > Streptophyta > Magnoliopsida > Poales > Poaceae > Avena > Avena sativa. Next base: position 366,558,019 of record OV702295.1, read on the forward strand.
TCACCAACGAGGTGAGATTTCTAGGAACTACGGTTTCTAAAGAGGGGTGACGATTATCGAGTGTAGTGAGGCAGGACGAGATCCTGTTTGGCCCTAATGTATACAATAAAGTTGGTAAGGCTGAGTATTATGGGCCCTAAGGGGCCCATCTATCACACCGATTTTGTACAAAAAATCATGTACGGTATATTTATTGAGATTTCCAAAAATGCAAATGTGTGCGACATATCTGGTTTCTGTTCATATGCATTTTGAATAATATTGTGGATGCTGCTCGAGCCCTTAACGGGCCCATCTAACGCACACGGATTTATTCCCCAAAACCGTGTGCGATAATTACTTTTAGAAAGAACTCAGATAATTGTACATTATTTATTAAATAATTAATGGTTTCAATTTCAAGCTTATCATTATTATATGGCAATAATAGAAGGCAATAAAAGGTTTATGTGGCAATAAAAGCCTAGGTTTCAGGACAATAAAAGGCCCCACGCGCTCAGCCATCAACGAGTACATTTCATTCCCATTGTCGTCGCCTACCTCTCTCCCTTCAATTCAACAACACTGCTATCCCGTTCTCTTCCTCCGTCTAGCCATGTGTTCCCCTGATTGGAGAGAGTATCTTGACTCTGACGACGAGAACTCTAGCCAGGACCCCGAACAGACCAACGACTACCGTTGGATTATCTATGACCATGGGGACTCCGATGACAACTCCTCCTCTGACCCCGATTCCATGTACTACTACAACGGTGATGCCAACCTGGTATCGAACTCGGAGGAAGAGCAACACCAAGAGGAAGATGACTCAGACAACTCCGACGCTGCTAAAGACGATGATGGCCATGATGATGACTCGGACGACACCACTGACAGCAGCGACGAGATCATGTGCATCTCCTCTGACGATGAGGATGAGGAGAATCCGAATATTGTCGGCAAGAAGAGGAGCCACGATGACGATGAAGCGGAAGAGACATCGACATCGAAGAAGAAGAAGTAGCGCGCGCAAATTGCAACTGTATGCAAGATTATTAGTTATTATAGTTTGTTCAGTTATGTTTCCTTGCAATGGCAGACACATTGTCGTTGCTATCAATAACTCGTTTGTGTTCAATTATGTTTTCTCGCAATTGCAGGCACATCGTCATTGCAATAATTTGACTCGTTTGTGCACACGATAGTATACTATCTCAATACTGCCCACGGCAATGTGAGTAAAATCTTGAGAGATCTTTTTTGAAAAGTACCAAAGCACAAAGTGACTATCTAGTAATAGCAAAAGGGTCTGGACAAAGATTGACCAAACTTTTTTGGTACCATTGCTTGATACCAAAGAGTTCTAGATTAACAATACGTACTAAAACATCTTAACTATAATTTACTAACTAAACTAAAAACATCTTCCTCCTTAGAGGATATGACATTGACTACTTGGTTATTAGCCGTGGGGCCTTGGCCTCGCTGTCGTCATCATCGACGTCTCCACTCGCCCTAGAGCCTGATGCTCGACATCGTTGACGGCAACACTTGATATTCTTCGGGTCTTCGCGCAGAGACTGGATGGAGGCCTCAACCACGTGATGAACTGTGGCTTCCTCACCACACCACGCCGAGATGGAGACCTCCACCAAGATTTTCTCCTCCAGCGGATCCTCGTGCCTCCGACCGAGCTCCGCAAAATCACTTAGATCCACTGACGACTCTGAACACTCTGAATTCGTGTCATCATCCACCATCTCTGTGGATGGGATGGACTCAAACGACGGTCTAGGGTGAGCGGGAAGAGCGGGGGGCGAGCAAGGCCTGCCGCTACCGGGCATCGGGTGGAAGGGGATCCCATGGGCCCTTACTCGATTAGGAGGCGCTGGGGAGTGTTTCCGCTCCGGCATCGTCTACAGGACGGACACGATAGGGGGTACACAACCCTAGGTGCTCCCGCCGCCTTCCTTCCGCTCGCAGCTATCAATTTTGTCGAGAGTATGGACTCCAATCAGGCACTTCTTCACAGCATTGGGAAGCCATATTGTAACTACCGATTTGCGGCTACCGTAGCCGCTGCTCATAGTATTTATAGATGTGTCGAGGAGAGCAGGAAATCGGAAAAACAACAGAAATAGGGGTAGTAAAACGCAAAATCACGTGAGACATGAGAGAGCAAAACGAGCAATTAGCCTACACACGTTGAACGGATGGTGGCCACACCATTTTAGTTTCATCCCCGTAAAATATCGTAGCAAATACAGTTCACACGGAGTTCATATCCTACTCCATGTGTAATATGTTTCACCATTGCCCACGTATTGTAATGCGGGAACGTGTACATTATCTTGTTTACAGTTTATTTTTCTTGGACATGTGTCATGTGCGCATGAATGGGCATGCCTGTACCATGGATAAACGATAGATTTTTTTTGGCTCGAAGTGAATCTTTCGAACCCACATTAAAGACCTCTTCCGTATAGCATGCACAATCTTGTACTACTGACGTTTTCTTCACTTCTACAAAACAAAAGGTGCCTCGATTATTCATCTATGCTCCTATATGTTTGGCAAAATGAAGTTCTGTACAAAACAGTGGGTTTCTTTTACAAAATGCTATATCTACGGTATCTGTAGAGGAAACTTGCAAAGTAAAATGAAAGGTGAAAATGAAGCGGCATTTGTAAAGTAAACGATCAAAGTATAGTGCTCTGTTTTGGAGTAATTTTCAGCTATCAATTGCAAGAAAACCGCCGCCAATGACTGAAAAAGAAAGGCTATAGAAGATAAGAATACATTTTTGCTTGGTAAAGTTGAGTCTTTTTACTTTTCTTATTTTGTGTATTGGGGACGAGTTTATACTGACAACTTCAGAGGGCTAAGGGCATCTCCACCAGGCCGACGTTGTTGGGAATATGCTCTAGAGGTAATCATGTTTGATGTGATTTCCACTGTATTCATAAGTTATTAAGTTGTCTTTATATGAGCATCTGTTGTATATCATTGAATATGTGATTCGATTGTGGAACTGTACACTCATGTTGTTCATACTGAATATCCTTGGTCATTGAGATTGTGCTGGACACAAAACTTAGACCAATGTGAAAGTCAACAGATGACTCGGTTCCACTTGTCATGGGCATGGTAATGCTACTCCGACTTACACATATTCGGCTAAAGAGTTTAGTGAGTCCGATTGACCCATATTGAGGTATAACGAACAAGTCGTTATTTGTATATCTCAATCAATGTAATCCTTAGACTTGAGGTTGTTGCACAGTCCGAGTTGAGAATCACCGACTTAGGTTCTATCAAACGCTGATCCGTAACTAGGCAGTTATAAAGGCAGAGTTCGGGTCGACTGAGAATCAAGCTGCGTGATGTGAATAACCAAGATGGGATTTTGCCCCTCCACTTTGAGAGATATTCCATTGGCCCTCTCGTGGGATATGATTCAGAAAGCATGGCCATGCACGACCCCAATTAAGTGTTAACTGGGGCGATCGACTAAAGAGTTAGTCGGATAAATCACTTATCTCGGATCGAGAAGAGAGTCGGACTATTTAGGGGATGACAATTACTCTCCTACAGTCCGGCAAGGTATATCGTGAGGCAAAAGAGACTCGGACGTAAGTCGCATTGAAATGGCATGTCGTCATGACTCTTTGGTACTTGGGAGTCGGCACATCTTGCTAGGAGCCGCTACCGACTGATCGATTGAGAGTCATACTTCAATCGTGTCCAAGTAGCCATGAGCCCGCGGGGTCATATACTTAAGAGCGGGAGCAAGTTTGGATTGGATATGAACCAGAAATCTGGTTGGGTTGGACCAGAGCCAGATTTTGGACTGAGTTGGTGAGTCGAAATCATGGTGACTAATGTGGGCTTTAGTGAATGGACCACAAGTGAGTGGAGACCACTTTCACTCCCTATATATAGTGGGGCACAGAAACCCAGGAGGGTTGACAGTTAGGTCATTTCATGCGTTGGAAACCCTAGCTCCATAGCAGTCCTGCCGCCGTAACAAACCTAGCAGTTCACCGCCGGCGCTCCTCCTCGTATGTGTGGATACCAGCAGAGGTGTTGTACGATCAGCACCACGATGACCGGGATCAGATCAGATCGTGAGGACTGCACTGCATCAACTAACGTGCTTCATCAGTAATCCGCAATCGCGCGTCTAGTGCTAATCCACGTGGTCTTCTACCTCAGCTAGATCTTAGGATCATCATGTTAGTGGATAAAGTTTTGTTTTATCTCTGTGTGACCCAATATTGGTATCAGAGCAATAGCTTTTGTTTTTAGGCTCGAGATCTCGCATATGTGATATGTGGTTGGCTGTAGATTGGATCTATGTGTTGTTTGGGTGGTCGATATATGAGATGGATCGGTTTTGTATGAGGTTGATTGGATCAACTGTACTCGGGGAATGGTAGATCTAATTTCCATGATCATACTGCTGAGGTCGTGAAACAACATACCCCTACCGGTCGGTTTCTGCCATCGGGGTAGACTGTGACACGTAAATCCAGATTCGGTGATCGAAGATCAAAGGAGTTTGATCGAGTCGGAACAATGATCGAAAATCCATGATCGAAATGTTGATGAGATCTACATTTTCGAAAATATCCATGTTCAGGACCGCCGGCTTCGCCCTATCGTAGCGCCTTAGATTTTCGTTGCGAGTTTCACAACACCGGTAGATAGCGTATCTATGCATAACTTTTTTTTGAGCGAAGTTGTGAATGGTACGGTTCATGTGCATGTGATGTATGTGTGTAATCCATATGTGATCTGTGAATCACGGTTTTGTCAGCTAGCTGGAGCCTAGGTGATGTCATTTTATTGTATAACGACTTGCATGTCTGATTCTCTATGTAATTTACATTACTAAGATAGTGTAGCTATTTGGAGAACCCGGATGGCATGTAAGTCGATGTACAAGTCAGCAACATGGAGTAAGACGACAAGTGACAAGAGTTGGCACGAGTCGGATTACAGGCTTTGTGGAGATGGAGATCACCATGAAGAGAGCCATACCATTTCACATTATAATTGCTTTATTTTGTATTATTGATATGTCTCTGTTTTACCTCTATTAGATAGTTGGTAAAATTAAATCTCTCAAATAAGGTCTAGTCAGTTTTCCCGCTAGTGTTTGCACCATCACAAGTCGGACATTTTTGGTAGTGGGCTCATAAAATTGAGGTGATGCCAATTGTTTTCGACTAGGTGGGTTTGAGTCAGAATCTTATAGCAAAAACACTCGGTAAGTTGGATGGGTCTATCACAATGGTTGTGGGACTCGGATAAAAGTCGTATGGGAGCCAGGGCATGAGATGCCACCCGACCAACAGGAGTCATATGAGATACGATTGACAGGGAGTTGTCTACCTTGATCACTTGGCGGATAGCGGTGATGCTAAAGCTCACTAGCCAACTTGCTTATCTAGGATCCTGAATCACTAAGTAGCCATCGGAGGGAAGTTGGTTCTAGTGGGAGCATAAATATTAAATTGTTTAATGTGCTTGCTCTTTTATGAATACATGTCTTAAGTATTTTGCATATTTTCTGTTGTATATCATGGCACCAAGTAACAGTCACCCTTAGATATCCGGTTTTGCTTTGATAACCATTCTTGGGAAAGATAAACTGAATGACACGAATTTTACCAACTGGTATTGAAATCTGAGAATTGTTCTCAAACAAGAAAAGAATGACCATGGCATAGACAACCCACTTCCATATGAGCCGGATGAGAATGTGGCTATCAATGCCACCAATGCCTACCGTCGGACTAAGGATGAGTCCATGGATATTCGCTGTCTTATGCTTGCTCACATGGAATCAGACTTGCAGAAGCAGTTCGAGAATGTTGAGACCTACGATATGATCGAAAGCCTCAAAAGTATGTTCCAGGCTCATGCTAAGACTGAGAGGTATCAAGTCTCTCAGGCATTGCTGAGTTGCAAGCTGAAGGATGGTGATCCACTGAGTCCGCATGTGATCAAAATAGTTGGTTACGTGCAGTCTCTGGAGAGTTTTGGCTACCCCATTAGCGAAGAGTTCACCACGGACATAATTCGGAACTCTCTTCCTAGTGTGTATGGTCAGTTCATTTCGAACTACCATATGCATGGTATGGATAAGAATCTCACTGAATTACATGGGATGCTCAAGCAAGCAGAGGCGGATCTCAAGAAGGGCGCCAGTCAAGTGTTGATGGTGCAGAATAAGGCTAAATTCAAGAAAAGTTCTTGGACTAATAAGAAGGCTAAGTCAGGAGGCAAGGCTCAGGACCCGGTCCCAAGCGCTTCCTCAGGGACTAATCCATCTCCTTCAGCTGGATCCACTTGCTTCTACTGCAAGGCGGATGGCCACTGGAAGAGGAACTGCGGCAAGTATTTGGCCGACAAAGCCAAGAGTGGAGGAATGACTTCCGACTCAGGTACACTTGTTTGCAATATTATAGACATTTATCTTAATGATGCACCTAATAGTTCTTGGGTATATGATGCCGGACCAGTTATTCACATCTGCAACTCATTGTAGGGACTGGGAAGAACTAGGAGCGTAGCTCAAGGCGACGTTGATATCCGAGTCGACAACAAAGCAAGAGTTGCTGTGTTGGAAGTCGGCACGATGCAACTTTATTTACCTTCCGGATTCATTATGGAACTGGATAATTGTTATTATGTTTCAGTGCCCAGTCGAAACATTATTTCTGCTTCATGTTTAATAAGGCAAGGCTATGAGTAGAATATTAATAATAATGGTTGTTCTTTATATTTGAATGATATGTTTCACGGCTTTGCACGAGTCCAGTACGGGTTATTTATTTTGAAATCTGATGGTGAGTCGGTTTATAACATAAATGTTAAAAGGTTGAAACCAAATGACCTGAATATGACTTACTTTTGGCATTGTCGGCTTGGTCATATAAGTTGGAAATGCATAAAGAAGTGATGACCCACAAGTATAGGGGGTGTATCGTAGTACTTTAGATAAATAGGAGTGTCGATCCCAACGAGGAGCAGAAGGTGTTGACTAGTGGTTTGGATCAGGAATTCTCTGTAAATACTTAGCAAATGGATTTTTAGGTTTTTTTTGATAAAGCAAGGAAATAAAGTGCAAGTAAATAAAAGGCAACAATGATAATTGCAGCGAGTGGACCAATCCTTTCTTCAGCAAAGGACAAGCCGGTTGTATTACTTATGAGGACTAAATGTTCTCGAGGACACATGGGAATACTATCAAGTGTTTTCGCTTCATATAGTTGATTAATCTTCTTTGGTTGGGTAAGTGTTGTGTGGGTGAACCTATGCTAATGTACCGACCTTACTTGGACTAATACATACTTGTGATTATACCCCTTGCAAGCATCCGCAACTACAAGAAAGTAATTAAGATAAAAACCTAACCACATCATTAAACTCTGAGATCCTACACTCTCTTGTGCAAAGGTTTCCTAACGGGGGTTCGGGTTTCTGTCACTCCGGCAACCCCATAATTAGTAGCCAAATACACAATGCATTCCCGTAGGTCCATAAATGGTGAAGTATCATGTAGTCGACGTTCACATGATACCACTAGAAGAATAACACCACAACTTAAATATCAAACAATTGAATATTTCTCAACACAATTCCACTACTAACAACATAACTTCTCCCATGTCCTCAAGAACTAAACGAACTCCTCACGAGACATCATATGGATCAAGATCAGAGATGATATAATGATGAATAACAATCTGAACATAAACAATAATTCAATGGTTCCACTCAATAGCATCAACTACAAAAGTAATCAACACCGGGAAAGTTTCCCCTAAGAACTATGCAAGATTCAACCCAATTGTTATAGCGGCATGAAGTGGTGATGATGGTGCTGGTGGAGATGATGGTGAGGATGATGATGATACCGATGAAGTCTAGCTTGATGACGATGTTGATGGCGACGATCTCCCCTCTGCGGGAAGGAATTTCCTCGGTAGAATTCTGCCTACCGGAGAGCTGTTTCTCTCTTTGTAGTTTCCGCCCCGCAGAGGCGGCGGAATCTTTCCGTGGTCGCTCCCCAAGTCTTAGGGTTTTGGGTGGAAGTTATAGGCAAAAGGGTGAAGCCAGAGGTGGGCCAGGGTGGCCACACCACCTAGTGGAGCGGCCCAGGGGGGCACGCCAGGGGGTGGTATGGCCCTCCTGTGGCCCATCTCCACTTCCCCTTTTGGATTTCTTCATCTTCTGTAAAAATAGGGATTTCCATATATTTTTTGGAATTTTGTGATCTTCGTGAATATTGCATCTGGACACCGCTTTTTTCATCAGAATCCCGACTCTCGCAGTTCATCCTCCAAAGTTATCCAACCATGCAAAAATAGATGAAATAACATAAGTATCACCTCTTAATAAGAAATATATCAATGAATATCAGTAAATTATGATATAAAGTAGTGATGCAAAATGGACGTATCAAGAAGCTCCATGATGATGGACTCCTAACTTCGTTCGACTTGGAGTCATTCGAGACATGCGAATCTTGCCTACTCGGCAAAATGACCAAGACACCTTTTGCAAAGAGTTGCGAAAGGGTGTCCGACTTGTTGGGACTAGTACATAGTGATGTATGTGGACCAATGAGCACGACAGCCAGGTGTGGTTATGAGTACTTCATTACCTTCACTGATGATTTGAGTCGGTATGGATATATCTACTTGATGAAACATAAGTCAGAAGCCTTTGAAAAGTTCAAAGAATTCCAGAATGAAGTACATAATCAACTTGGCAAGAAAATAAAGTTTCTTAGGTCGGACCGAGGAGGCGAGTACATGATCCATGAGTTTTATGACCATCTGAAAGGTTGTGGAATAGTTTCACAACTTACTCCGCCGGGAACACCACAGAGGAACGGTGTGTCAGAAAGGCGGAATCAGACCTTGTTGGACATAGTACGATCAATAATGAGTCGGACATATTTGCCTTTATCATTTTGGGGTTATTTTCTAGAGACTGCAACATTCATACTAAACAGAGTACCATCAAAATCGGTAGAGAAGACACCGCATGAGATGTGGACAGGCAAAAAGCCGAGTTTGTCTTTTCTTAAGTTTTGGGGTTGTGAAGCATTTGTCAAGCGACTTCAGTCGGACAAGCTCACAGCTAAGTCGAATAAGTGTATTTTCGTGGGGTATCCGAGGGAAACCTTGGGATACTACTTCTACAATCGAGAACAGGGCAAAGTGTTTGTTGCTCGGAATGATGTCTTCCTTGAGAAAGAGTTTCTCAGTCGGAGAGTCAGTGGGAGCACAGTGCAGCAGAAATTCAAGAGGAACCGGCTAGTAGAGAGTCGGCAAAAGTCTTAGAGGCTGAGCCAGTCATGGTAGCTAAGCCGATAGAAGCACCCGTACTGCGAAGATCGGCAAGATTACAAAGTGTTCGTGATGTGTTTTTTTAGACAGTGATGAGCGGTGGTGGGATCTGATTCCGAGTCATGGCTTGGATCAATGAGATCCAAGTTAAAGTCCATGATTGAAAATAAAGTTTGGAACTTGGTTGATCTGCCAGACAGTGCAAGACCCGTCGAGTGCAAATGGATCTTTAAGAAGAAAACTGATATGGATGGAAATGTTTCTATCTATAAAGCACGGCTTGTCGCAAAGGGGTTCCGACAAGTTCAAGGAGTTGACTACTATGAGACTTTCTCACCCGTAGCAATGCTTAAATCAGTCCAGAGCATGTTAGCTATAGCAGCCTATTTCGACTATGAGATATGGCAGATGGATGTCAAAATGGTTTTCCTTAACAAAAATTTAACCGAGGACGTGTATATGATATAGCCCAAGGGTTTTGTCAATTCGGATAATGCTGACAAGGTTTGCAAACTTCAGAAATCCATTTATGGATTGAAGCAAGCATCTCGGAGTTGGAACATTCGCTTTGATGAGGTTGTCAAATCATTTGGCTTCATCAAAAATGATCATGATTCTTGTTTATACAAGAAGTTTAGTGGGAGCAAAGTGAACTTTCTAATCTTATATGTGTATGACATATTATTGATTAGAAATGATGTCTAGATGTTGCAAGAAACCAAGGAATCGTTGGAAAGGAGTTTCTCAATGAAATACTTGGGTGAGGCAACATACATTCTAGGAATCTGGATCTATAGAGATAGATCAAAGAGGATCATTGGATTGAGTCAGAGTACATATTTGGACAAAGTGTTGAAAAGTTCAACATGGAATCATCTAAGAAGGGGTTCTTACCAATGTCCCATGGTGTAATAATTAGCAAGACTCAGTGTCCTTCGATGACTGATGAGCAAAATCGGATGAGTGTGATTCTGTATGCTTCTGCAGTCGGATCCATCATGTATGCCATGATTTGTACCAGGTAGGATGTTTCCTATGCTCTCTAAGTGTTGTGAGCAGATACCAGACTAACCCTAGAGAAATCCACTAGACAATGGCTAAAAATATCCTAAAGTACTTGAGAAGGACTAAGGATATGTTTTTGGTTTATGGAGGTGAAGATGAACTCAGTGTAAAGGGTTACACGGATGCGAGTTATCTTACCGACTCTAATGATTCTCGTTCACAATCTGGATATGTGTTTATGTTAAACGGAGGGGCTGTGAGCTGGAAGAGTTCTAAGCAAGAGTCTGTGTTTGCATCTACAACACAGGCTGAGTATATTGTCGCCTCGGAGGCAGCAAAGGAAGCTATTTGGATGAGGAATTTCCTCATGGATCTTGGTGTGGTTCAGGTCTCATCCAATCCGTTAGACGTGTATTGTGACAACAATGGTTCTATTACACAAGCCAAGGAACCTAGAAAATACTAGAAGAACAAGCACATACTCATGCGGTACCACCTGATTCGCCAGTTCGTGGATCAAGGTGATATCAAGTTATGCAAGGTACACACAGATGCAAATATTGTAGATCCGTTGACAAATCCGCTTCCACAACCGAAGCATGAGGCGCACCTGAGAGCTACGGGCATTAGATGCCTAGACATGTGATGTCGGAATATTGACTCTAGTGCAAGTGGGAGACTGTTTGGAATATTCCCTAGAGGCAATGATGTTTGATGTGATTCCCAGTGTATTCGTAAAGTTATTAAGTTGTCCTTGTATGAGCATATATGTATATCATTGAATATGTGATTCGATTGTGGAACTATACACTAATGTTGTTCATACTGAATATCCTTGGTCATTGAGGTTGTGCTGGACACACAACTTAGACCAATGTGAAAGTCGGCAAATGACTCGGTTCCACTTGTCATGGGCATGGTGATGCTATTCCGACTAACACAGATTCGACTAAAGAGTTTAGTGAGTCGGATTGACCCATATTGAGGTACAACGAACAAGTCATTATTTGTATATCTCAATCAATGTAATTCTTAGACCAGAGGTTGTTGCACAGTCCAAGTTGAGGATCACCGACTTAGGTTCTATCAAATGCTGATCTGTAACTAGGCAGTTATAAAGGCAGAGTTCGCATCGACTGAGAATCAAGTTGAGTGATGTGAATAACTAAGATGGAATTTTGCCCCTTCACTTGGAGAGATATTCTCTAGACCCTCCCGTGGCATATGATTCAGAAAGCATATCCATGCACGACTCGGTAAAGTGTTAACCGAGGTGATCAACTAAAGATTTAGCCGGATGAATCACTTATCTCGGATCGAGAAGAGAGTCAGACTATTTAAGGGATGAAAATTATTCGCCTATAGTCCGGCAAGGTATATTGCGAGGCAAAAGGGACTCATACGTAAGTCGCATTGGAAAGGCATGTCTTCATGACTCTTTGGTACTTGGAAGTCGGCACATTCTGCTAGGAGCCTCTAACGACCGATCGATTGAGAGTCGGACTCCAATCATGTCCAAGTAGCCATGAGCATGCGGGGTCACACACTTAAAAGCGGGAGAAGGTTCGGGTTGGATCTGAACCGGAAATCTGGTTGGGTTGGACCCCAGCCGGATTTTGGACTGAGTTAGTGAGTCAGACTCACGGTGACTAATATGTGCTTTAGTGAATGGGACACAAGTGAGTGTTGCCCACTTTCACTCCCTATATATAGTGGGACACAGAAACCTAGGAGGGTTGACGGTTAGGTCATTCCATGCATTGGAAACCCTAGCTCCACAACAGTCATGTCGCCGTAACAAACCTAGCAGTTCACCACCGGCGCTCCTCCTCGTACGTGTGGATACCAGCAGAGGTGTTGTACGATCAGCACCACGACGACTGGGATTAGATCATATCATGAGTACTGCACTGCATCAACTGACGCACTTCATCAGTAATCCGCAACTGCACGTCTAGTGGTAATCCTCCTGGCCTTCTACCTCAGCAAGATCTTGGGATCACCATGTTAGTGGAAAAAGTTTTGTTTTATCTCTACGTGGCCCAATAGACGCATCCCGTCCGAGTGTGTCCGAACTCGTCTGCATGGACGCGCGGGACGTGCGTCGCGCCCCAGCGGCCCGACCCATCCGGACAAACGCGCCCGGCTCGACCCATCCATGCATCTAATCTGGGCAACGGTTGCGTCGGCCTGGACGCGCACGGAGAGAGGTTGTGTACTGACCGTGCCTACCACCGGTCCACCCGTCAGCCACCACGGCGTTGATTTAGACACGCGCAACGACACTGATTCAGACACAACCGTGATAGCGATTTAGAGGCGCTGCGGAAGGCTGACTGGCGGCAGCCTGCTCCATCAATGGCAATGAGATGGCACACTGACTGACTGGATGACATGCTCTCCACCGCCGCTGTAGCACCGCCCGATGCATGGCCTCCTCGCTAGACACTTCAATGTCGTCTCTTTGGCCTTCACGCCGGCATCTGATGCTGGTCCTTTTTAACTGGCCGCCCGCGACCATCTTCTCCCCCACAGAACACCAACCTCTCCTCCTTCTCCTTTTCATTCTCCACTACCTGTAGCTAGCCCTGGCCGGTGGCACTGGATCGAGGGGAGGGCATGGCTGTCGTGGATGTCGAGGGAGGCGTGGAGGACGCGGCCAAATCAGCACGCCACCATGCTCTCCTTCAACTTCGTCTTCGTCGGAAGATTTCAACCCAGGCACCTAGTTTGTCGTGTCCATCCACCTCGGCATGTCACATGACAGGCTGCTCCTTCCCCGCATGTTCGTGACACTGATAGACGACGCGCCGCCACTGCTTGTCATGCGGCGGGGCGAATGGCTTCAGGACTACTAGGTACCCGGTCGATCTGCAGTTCGACCACCTTGGCCAGATGTACCTCGGGAATGGCTGGGAGTGCTTCGCCCGCTCGCACCAGATTGAGGCGGGCAACATCATCGTCTTTAAGTATGACGGTGAAGGAAAGTTTGACGTCAGCGTCTTCGACGACACCATGTGTCACCGCTGCTACCACTCTGACTCCTCATCTGACTCCGACGAGTAGGCTAGGCTGTGCGTGCGCTATGTATGATCTATCAATGTAGGCATTAGCCATTTGCAATGAAAAACTTTATTCAGTCCCTAAAACATTTGTTACAAGCACACCACACACCCTAAAACTACGCGCGGCCGCCAGCGCTGGAGGCGGCGGATGCGACGCGTCAGATACACCATTCGTCGTAGAGAGATCGAATGATCGCCTCCTGCACCTGTGTGTCCTTGTCAGCTCAATCAAGGCGGGCACACAGGGAAGCATCGTCGGGATTGGCCCGCACCCCTTCCCGGAGGTCGCCGTAGACCAATGCAAGCCGGTCCCATCGCTGGTACAACGGTAGAAAGACATGTTCCACCACTGCCATCATGAAAGGCTCGCCGGTGGTCACGTGACAGTTGTAGAAAGGGCGACGCGGCGGGGGTCCATCCTGTAAATCCGCGTGCGCCCCAGAATCGGAGGAGGCAGCACGTCTGATAACTCCAGCGGGTTCCACGAGGGCTCGGGCACCTCTTCTCGATGTCGGGGTTGCCACGGATGCCGGGGGCCAGGCATGGTGTTTTTTGTGCTATGGGTGGCTCGGGTCGATGCCAGCGACCAGGCATGGTGCTTTTGTGCTATGGGTGGCTCGGGTCTGGTCCAAAATATCTCGGCAACATCCCCTTTTTATGGCTATCCCTGGACGTGGCGGGAAACACTCAGAACTCGCGGGAAGCGACGGGAAAGAAAGGCGGGAGACAACGTGGTGGTGGGAAGACACTAGAAATACATCGACGTTGGCGATGACCAAGCACGGATAGATGGGTCGCAATACTGGGCGCGGGCGGCCGGACAAGCCAGACCATGGCCCTAAATCGACCGTGGCCTAACCAAAATGGACAGAAACGCGCCGTTTGGGGTGACCGGATGGGTGAGCCCGGTGGATATGCCTTAAGAGAACTGGTTGAGTCTTTTTCACTTCAGATGGATGAACAATGTAGAGGTCCCAACCTTTAATAAGGTAGAGATCCCTGTGTTTACAATGCTAGTGCCTGGATCAATAGCTAGCATCCACAGTTAAGATGTAATATCAAGAAAGAAAGGTCATAATACAACTTTATAACTAGGAATAAAATAATTCATCACATCTTACATAGCTCATTTGGCTATATCATTACAATGCAGCAGAAATAACTATATAGCATGGAGTCCTTCATTTTCAAAGTGCCACAGGCAATCATGTTGGTTGTAGACTTCTAATCCTAATCAACACACTTCACTAACATCAAACAAACCTGCAACATAATAAGTTATAGCCACAAGGGTTAATACATTTGAATTGTATTGGCAAGTGATACTATGGTAGTATAGTGGGGTCTGTCATCTATATGCATTTGGCTAAGTGGAGTTTAGGCTTGCTTTTCTCAAAATAAGGTTTTCCTTATAAGTTGAAAACACTAAGTTTTGTTTGTCAAAATAACCCAAGACATCTACCAATAGAAATTGGTGATCCTTTACCCTTGTTCAACCACAAGTTTTTAACTTAGAAATTGGGATGAGGAGATCCTTGATAGCTTCCATGTCTTGATGCTCAAATTGTCCATTGTCGGGGACACGGCTAAGTACTTAGATTTTACTCTCTCGAGAGGTGGTGCACTTTCCCCACAAGACTCGACATGCATCGAGACAAGATCTTTCAGAAGCCTTCCCTTAGACCATAATGGACGCGTTCCCAAACCTATCACCCCCTACCACCAACTGTCCATCTGGCTAAGTTATTGCAACCTATATGATCCAGGCAGAGCCCATATTGCCAAGTGCATGTACTTGAAGCTTCTCAACATTTGACATCTCAAATCTCTTTGTTCCTGGGTGGCTTTCCACAAGTGAGATACACTAGGGTAGGCCATAAATATGGGGCCCTGTGTAACCACTCAACACAAACCATTCTTTCCATTCCACCCAGGTGATTCATTCACATAGTTGTTTTATTAAACAAAACAAAAGTCATAGACTTAGAAATATCTCATAGCAGGAATATAATCCACACTTGTTTTCTACTAGCTAAGCTAAGCATTATAGTAGTAGGGATCTTAACTTAGGAAAATTTTACTGAGGCATCATCTACTAGGATTTCCCATGGCATAGCATACTTAGTAAAAAATCCATGCAAGTCCTACTCAAAATATCACTAATGCATAGTGAAAATAATAGGATAAAAGTATGAAGCATGACTTTCCTTTTTGGTAGAGAATATAAGTTCGCTCCTTGATCTAGAAATAGTGAGACTCTTCAAATTTCACTACAATTCAATTAAGGCACAAATTCAATCTAGCATTCGAACAATTCACCACATAAAATAAAGAAAACAAAACAATGCATGCAAGCATGCAAAAGATTGTTTTATTTGTAAAGGTGGTTTCTAATAGGCTATAAACATTTTAAAACACCTATTGGTCATTTATAAAAGTGGCAATAACCATTTAAAATCAAGTTAGTGAGAATGGCCATCTAAATCATTTTTGTTTTGCTAGAAATGATTTAAATCAAAGTAATAATTTCTAGTGTTTGACGAATATATTTTTAAACACAAATGTTAGTGTTTTAAGGTCAAGTGTTTAATATTAAACCATTTGCAAAAGGTTTCATCCAAAAAACATTTTTAAACAAAGCAATATTTTATTTTGTTGGAAATGCCTTTAAACAAAGTAATAATTTTCTAGGGTTCACCAAATATATTTTTAAATCCAAAAACTTGGTGTTTAGGGTCAGAGAGTTTAAATCAACCCATTTCCAAAAGGTTTTACTCAAAAAGCATTTTTAAACCATAATCAACATTTTTATTTAACTAGAAATGCTTTTATTCAAAGATTTATTCTTTAGCATCACAAAATATACTTTTAAATCTACAAGTTGGTTTTTATGGTCCGTGGGTTCAAAAAAAATCATTTTCAAAAGATTTTACCCAAAAATCTTGTCCAGAATAAATTTTATACTCAAAATAGGCCTAAACATGGTTCTGCAAAAACAACCAATTTTATAGAATCAATTCACTAAACAAAGAGCATGGTTGCAAAATATTCTTTTTCCTGATTCTAATGATATAAAGTTTTCAAAATTTGGACGTGTGGATTTAAAGTTATGAATTTTTCAAATCTAAACATCTAATAGAAATGTTTCTGTCTATTTAAAACAAAATTGTGCCACGCGTCGCTTTCTTACTGGCGCGTACCGGTTCGCCTGGATCGAGTGTTGTGGTTTGTTGGATTTAAAGTTAATCGTGCGGCACAAAGCGACGTATACCTCTTTGGTTTAAGATTCTATCGCGTACACATGATCAAGATCTAACGGCTTCTAGCAGCTTGACCAAGGATGGGCGGCGCTGCGACGGTGGTGAGTGGCGGAGCGCTCTGGTGGTGGCGTTACCGATGATTTAGGAAGCGCGGGAGAGGGAGTATAGCATTACCGAACTTCTCGTGACGTGCCGGAGCTCGAGCTGGTCGTTGCAGGGGTAGGGCACACAGTGGTGTCAGGGATTGCTCGCCCGAGTAGCTTCTGCCGACGGTGCGCTCGGGTTGTCGTTGTTGGTGACGTTACGAACCACGCTAATACAGACAGAGGGTTGCGTTAGATGCGTATGATGCCGAAGATCACACACGTATCAATGAGAGGAAGAGGGGAAGCCGAGGCTTATGGGGAAAGGTCACCGGAGTAGACGCGGTCGTCGGTGGCGCTCTGACATTGAAGTTGTGATGTTTTGGGGCATGCGTGAGCAAGAAGATAGCACCGGAAGATGCGCACGAGGTTGGGGATCAAGCTCGTGTGGTCGAGGGGGCAAAGGGGTAGCTGGGCTCGCCGGAATTGGTGGAGACGCTCGTCGGGGCAGAGGGAGTTTGAGGTCGCAATTCGGGCAGCCTAGGGGCAGAGGGAGGATGGTGAGCGAGGGGAAATGGAGAGGGGGACTGGGCGATTAGGTGAGCATGGTCGCGGGCGATATTTACTCACGCATTGAAGTGAATTAACGCGAGGCATTCATGTCTGAGAATGGCAGCGAGGTGAGGGGCGAGGTCGTCGAGGTGGGGAAGATGATGATGGAGCAGTGGGGTGGAATCGTCAGCGAGTGAGAGGGGGTTACGGTGGGGTCCATGCGTCAGCGACTGCGCGGGTCGTTTCGCGGGTAGAAGAAAATGGTTTGGGGAAGAGGGAGTAGGCTGCGAGTTGGGCCAGATTGGGTTAGCTGGGTTGGGCTGCTTTTTTCTTCTTCTATTTCCTTTTTCTTTTTCTGTTTTCATTTTATGTTTTGAATTTATTCAATTGATTCAAATACTTGTTAGAATTCAAACTTTTCCCAAACTTTCAATAAGTTTCTATACTGTTTAAACATGTATTTTAAAGACCATTTTTGGAATATTTCTTTTATTCATTTATGGTTTATTATTTATTTATAATAGGGACTTGCCTTTATTCAAATAAGATTTTAATTATATTTTCAAACTCTTATTTGAATTCCATTTTTTGTCAAACCTTTTTCAGTAGGTTTTATTTATTCATTAATGCAAATAATTCACTTTGAATTATTTAAGTATTTAAACTAATTTAATGTTCATTTAAATTGGTCATTTGTCTTTATTCAAATAAAATCCAATATGGTTTTAAATCCATATAAATTTTATTCAAATAATTATTTTTAAGTTAATTAGATAACTTTTTAATCTACTTTGGCAAATTCCAATTTATTATTTTCTCATGATATAATTAATCATTTTCATTAGGGATTTTGTCTCTATTTAAATAGAATTGAATTTGGTTAATGCCATATAATTTTATTTGAATATTCTTTATCCCTTTATTTCATTTGGATTTGGATTATCTTTGTTCCATTTGCTTATGGATTTAACTCAAGATTTAAATTGTCTTCTAAATAATTTTCTTGGGATATATTATTTGGTTTAGGCATATTATCTTTATTTAAATAAAATTGGATATTGTTCAATCCTTATGATTTTATTTAAATAACCTTTTACTCCTTTTATTATTCAATAAATTTTCATTCCATTTTCTTGGCCAAGATTTAATTTGGCTTTTAAATATTCCTTATTTATTTATTTCTTTATCTCATAAAATCCATATCTTTTTATTTATAGATCCTAAATTGGTGATTCCAATTTGTATAATTTTATTTAATATTTGTTGATCCTTTTAAATCCTTTTAGGATTAATTTGCTCACAATTTGGTATGGATTTTAGATAGGAGCTTTATTAGCTTTGAAATTTATTTCATTTTAACTTATTAAATTCATAAGTTGTTATCCATGGTTCCAAATTGAATGAAACCAATTTCTATGGTTTTATAATATTTTTATTTATCATTCTTGATCATTTATAAAAAAAATTGACAAATTTTTATATGGATCAAATCCATAGTCTTAGAGAGATCTTGGAAATGATTTTCTTCCATTAGGGTTTTGGGGTTTTGGTTTACTTTTTCAAATGTTTAAATTTGAAGATACATTCATCGATGAATGCATTTCACTTGATTGAAATTTTGTTGGATTCCCTTTTATTCAAATTTTGTTCAAGATGGGTTTTGATGTTTCCATTTAGAAACAAAAGTTTCTTTTCACCCTAAATTTCAACAATTATCTATTTGTTTATTTATTTTTCACATTTCAAAATTTGGAAAATTTTGGGATGTGACAGGCTACCACCCTTAAAAGAAATCTCGTCCCGAGATTTGGGAAGGCTAGAGGTTACAAGTTGGCTTCAAAACAACTAGGGTACTACCACCCTTAAAAAGTTTTCAACTAAATTACATCTTGGCTTACTTGGGATCTTGATGTATCTTCTCTGGACACTTGTTTGCATAATGGCCTAGCTCTTTGCATTTGAAACACATCACTTGGCTAATATCCTTCTTTTCCTTTGGTATCATTGTTTGTTGTTTGTTTCCTTGGTTCTTCTTCTTTTCTAGGCAATCACTAGCATATTGTCCCATCTCTTTGCAATTGTAACATTTCTCTTGGGTAATGTCCTTCTTGCTAGGGTTAGGGCATTTCTTCTTCTTCTTCTTGGGTTTCTCCAAAGCTAGGAGTTCCTCTAGTTCATGTTCTTCATACCTCACCTCAAATGTGGGAAAGCTTCCTCGGTTCCTTGAACGATTCCTTGGATAATACCTATGTTTCCTCTTTTATCCATCAAGGCGATTCCCAATGTATGGAGGTGCAATCTGAGGTTTGCCTTTGTCTTCATCCTTCTTGATAGAAGTTATTTCCTCATGGGGGTTTCCAAACTTTTGATGCATTCCACCTTGTTTCATTTGTTGAACTATAGGATAGATGGGGCATTGGATAGGGACATGATCATTTCCTTCACATAGGAAACAAGTAACTTGAGATGTGGGGCATTGTTTAGTTGGATGTTTCTCTTCACAATTAGGGAATTGATCCTCATTCTCTTTAGAAGTGTGTTACATGTCTCCACAAATATTGCAAGCTTGAGTTCCTTCTATAATATCATCCTTGACATCATTGTTGTCACAAACTCCTTGGGAAAGGTTGTCTCTCATGTTGATCATTTGATTGGTCATCCCTTGCAACAATTGGGATTGGATTTCCAAAATCTTTTGCAAGGTTGGGTCTAACTTTTTGTTGTTGGCTAAAAACTGAGTTGTCACTTGACTCAACTGGGTTTGGTTTGCTAGTAGTTGTTCTCTCATGTGCATCTCTTGGTTGTTGTTGTTGGTACCATTCTTGATGTTGGAGTCTCTTGGAGAAGTCATTTGTTTGGGTTGGATTGGGATTAGATAGGAAAAAGATTCTAGAGGAAGAATTATAATCACACACAACAATTCACACAAAGCAATGTGCAAGCAATCACAATCAAACATTCCACTCAAACAACAAGATTCAAGCACATTTTTAGGCGACAAAATATTTTTGCTACACCACATAAGTTGGTGTGTTTGATCTAAACACTAGTATGGTGGTCTAACTATATGGTTTTCTTGAGATCATTCCATTATTCTTGGTTGTTTGTTCATGAATAAGATCATTGTTTCCTTGGAAAAATTCTTGTATCTTGGTCAGAAAACTTCAAAGGTGATGATGGTTCCTTCTAGGTTGTGTTTCTTTAGTATTCAAGTCTTGAGTAATATTTCTTGTCTCACTTGTAGTCCTTAGTGATGTCCAAGTTGAAGTCCTTGATGAAACTAAAGTTGAAGTCATTTGAGTTGGTGAAGTCCATTGCTCAAGTTGAAGTCTTTGCTTCTGTTGACGTTTTGTCCATCAAGTTGAAATGAGGGGAGATGTAGAATCAAAACAAAAATGGTTGAGGAAAGAGTTTACAAGATTGTTTATAAATAAGTTTTGGAACAAATACAACTCCTATTTTTCTAAGGGGTTTTGTCCAATCCTAGGGTTACAATCCTACAGGCAACACAGTGCTCTGATACCATCTGTAGATGTCCCAACCTTTAATAAGGTAGAGATCCCTGTGTTTACAATGCTAGTCCCTGGATCAATAGCTAGCATCAGCAGTTAAGATGTAATATAAAGAAACAAAGGTCATAATACAAATTTATAACCAGGAATAAAATAATTCATTACATCTTACATAGCTCATTTGGCTATCTCATTACAATGCAGCAGAAATAACTATATAGCATAGAGTCCTTCATCTTCAAAGTGCCACAGGCAATCATGTTGGTTGTAGACTTATAATCCTAATCAACACACTTCACTAACATCAAACAAACCTGCAACATAATAAGTTATAGCCACAAGGGTCAATATATTTGAATTGTATTGGCAAGTGATACTATGGTAGTATAGTGGGGTCTATCATCTATATGCATTTGGCTAAGTGGAGTTTAGGCTTGCTTTGCTCAAAATAAGGTTTTCCTTATAAGTTGAAAACACTAAGTTTTGTTTGTCAAAATCACCCAAGGCATCTACCAATAGAAATTGGTGATCCTTTACCATTGTTCAACCACAAGTTTTTAACTTAGAAATTGGGATGAGGAGATCCTTGATAGCTTCCATGTCTTGATGCTCAAATTTTCCATTGTCGGGGACACGGCTAAGTACTTAGATTTTACTCTCTCGAGAGGTGGTGCACTTTCCCCACAAGACTCGACATGCATCGAGACAAGATCTTTTAGAATCCTTCCCTTAGACCATAATGGACGCGTTCCCAAACCTATCACCCCCTACCACCAACTGTCCATCTGGCTAAGTTATTGCAACCTATATGATCCAGGCAGAGCCCATATTGCCAAGTGCCTGCACTTGAAGCTTCTCAACATTTGACATCTCAAATCTCTTTGTTCCTGGGTGGCTTTCCACAAGTGAGATACACTAGGGTAGGCCATAAATATGGGGCCCTGTGTAACCACTCAACACAAACCATTCTTTCCATTCCACCCAGGTGATTCATTCACATAGTTGTTTTATTAAACAAAACACAAGTCATAGACTTAGAAATATCTCATAGCATGAATATAATCCACCCTTGTTTTCTACTAGCTAAGATAAGCATGATAATAGTAGGGATCTTCACTTAGGAAAATTTTACTAAGGCATCATCTACTAGGATTTCCCATGGCATAGCATACTTAGTAAAAATTCCATGCAAGTCCTACTCAAAATATCACTAATGCATAGTGAAAATAATAGGATAAAAGTATGAAGCACCACTTGCCTTTTTGGTAGAGAATATAAGTTCACTGCTTGATCTTGCAATAGTCACACTCTTCAAATATCACTACAATTCAATCAAGGAACAAATTCAATCTAGCATTCAAACAATTCACCACATAAAATAAAGAAAACAATGCATACAAGCATGCAAAAGATTGTTTTATTTGGAAAGGTGGTTTCTAATAGGGTATAAACATTTTAAAACACCTATTGGTCATTTATAAAAGTGGCAATAACCATTTAAAATCAAGTTAGTGAGAATGGCCATTTAAGTCATTTTTCTTTTGCTAGAAATGATTTAAATAAAATTAATAATTTCTAGTGTTTGACAAATATATTTTTAAACACAAATGTTAGTGTTTAAAGGTCAAGTGTTTAATATTAGGCCATTTGTAAAAGGTTTCATCTAAAAACCATTTTTAAATCAAAGCAATATTTTATTTTGTTGGAAATGCATTTAAACAAAGTAATAATTTTCTAGGGTTCACCAAATATATTTTTAAATCCAAAAACTTGGTGTTTAGGGTTAGAGAGTTTAAATCAACCCATTTCCAAAAGGTTTTACTCAAAAACCATTTTTAAACCATAATCAACATTTTTATTTAACTAGAAATGCTTTTATTCAAATATTTATTATTTAGCATCACAAAATATACTTTTAAATCTACAAGTTGGTTTCTATGGTCAGTGGGTTCAAAAAAATTATTTTCAAAAGATTTTACCCAAAAATCATTTCTAGAATAAATTTTATACTCAAAATAGGCTTAAACATGGTTCTGCAAAAACAACCAATTTTACAGAATCAATTCACTAAACAAAAGGCATGGTTGCAAATTATTCTTTTTCCTGATTCCAATGATATAAAGTTTGCAAAATTTGGACATGTGGATTTAAAGTTATGAATTTTTCAAATCTAAACATCTAATAGAAATGTTTCTGTCTATTTAAAACAAAATTGTGCCACGCGTCGCTTTCTTACTGGCGCCTACCGATTCGGCTGGATCGAGTGCTGTGGTTCATTGTATTTAAAGTTAATCATGCGGCACAAAGCGACGCATACCTCTTCGGTTTAAGATTCTATCGTGTACACAGGATCAAGATCTAACGGCTTCTAGCAGCTTGAACAAGGATGGGCGCGGCTGCGACGGTGGCGAGCGGCGGAGCGCTCTGGCAGTGGCATTGCCGATGATTTAGGAAGCGCGGGAGAGGAGGAGAGCATTACCGAAATTGTCATGACGTGCTGGAGCTCGAGGTGGTCGTTGCAGGGAAAGGGGCACATGGTGGCGTCGGGGATTGCTCGCCAGAGTAGCTTCTGTCGACGGTGGGCTCGGGCTGTCGTCATTTGCAACGTTATGGACCGCGATAAGACAAATATAGGGTTACGTTAGATGGGTACGATTCCAGGGATCACACACGTATCAACGAGAGGAAGAGGGGAAGACGGGGCTTACGGGAAAAGGTCATCGGAGTAGACGCGATCGTCGGTGGCGCTCTGGCGTTGAAGTTGTCGATGTTCTGGGGCATGCGCGAGCAAGAGGAGACCACCGGCAGATGCGCACTAGGTTGGGGATCAAGATCATGTGGTCGAGGGGGCAAAGGGGTAGTTGGGCTCGCCGGAATTGGTGGAGACGCTCGTCGGAGCAGAGGGAGTTTGAGGTTGCAATTCGGGCAGCCTAGGGGCAGAGGGAGGATGGCGAGCGAGGGGAGATGGAGAGGGGGACTGGGCGATTAAGTGAGCATGGTCACGGGTGAGATTTACTCACGCATTGAGGCGAATTAACGCGGGGCATTCATGTCCGAGAACGGCAGCGAGGTGAGGGGTGAGGTCGTCGTGGTGGGGAAGATGATGACGAGGCAGTGGGGTTGCATCGTCATCAAGAGAGAGGGGTTATGGTGGGGTCCAAGCGTCAGCGACTACGCGGGTGTTTCGCGAGTAGAAGAAAACGGTTTGGGGGAAGAGGGAGTGGGCTACGAGTTGAGCCAGATTGGGTTAGCTGGGTTGGGCTGCTTTTTTTTCTTCTTCTATTTCCTTTTTCTTTTTCTGTTTTCATTTTCTGTTTTGAATTTATTCAATTGATTCAAATACTTGTTTGAATTCAAACTTTTCCCAAACTTTCAATAAGTTTCTATAATGTTTAAACATGTATTTTAAAGACCATTTCTGGAATATTTCTTTGATTCATATATGGTTTATTATTTATTTATAATAGGCACTTAGCTTTATTCAAATAAGATTTTAATTATATTTTCAAACTATTATTTGAATTCCAATTATTGTCAAACCTTTTTCACTAGGTTTTATTTATTCATTAATGCAAATAATTCACTTTGAATTATTTAAGTATTTAATATGATTTAATGTTCATTTAAATTGGGCATTTGTCTTTATTCAAATAAAATCCAATATGGTTTTAAATCCATATAAATTTTATTCAAATAATTCTTTTTAATCTACTTTGGCAAATTCCAATTTATTATTTTCTAATGATTTAATTAATCATTTTCATTAGGGATTTTGTCTCTATTTAAATAGAATTGAATTTGGTTAATGCCATATAATTTTATTTGAATATTCTTTATCCCTTTATTTCATTTGGATTTGGATTATATTTGTTCCATTTGCTTATGGATTTAACTCAAGATTTAAATTGTCTTCTAAATAATTTTCTTGGGATTTATTATTTGGTTTAGGCATATTATCTTTATTTAAATAAAATTGGATATTGTTCAATCCTTAAGATTTTATTTAAATAACCTTTTACTCCTTTTATTATTCAATAACTTTTCATTCCATTTACTTGGCCAAGATTTAATTTGGCTTTTAAATATTCCTTATTTATTTATTTCTTTATCTCATAAAATCCATATCTTTTTATTTATAGATCCTAAATTGGTGATTCCAATTTTGTATAATTTTATTTAATATTTGTTTATCCTTTTAAATCCTTTTAGGACTAATTTGCTCACAATTTGGAATGGATTTTAGATAGGAGCTTTATTAGCTTTGAAATTTATTTCCTTTTAACTTATTAAATACATAAGTTTTTATCAATGGTTCCAAATTGAATGAAACCAATTTCTATGGTTTTATAATATTTTTATTTATCATTCTTGATCATTTATAAATGTTTGTTGACAAATTTTTATATGGATCAAATCCATAGTCTTAGAGAGATCTTGGAAATGATTTTCTTCCATTAGGGTTTTGGGGTTTTGGTTACTTTTTCAAATGTTTAAATTTCAAGATACATTCATTGATGAATGCATTTCACTTGATTGATATTTTGTTGGATTCCCTTTTATTCAAATTTTGTTCAAGATGGGTTTTGATGTTTCCATTTAGAAACAAAAGTTTCTTTTCACCCTAAATTTCAACAATTATCTATTTGATTATTTTTTTTTCACATTTCAAAATTTGGAAAATTTTGGGATGTGACAAACAAGTAGGAGTACGCGAAGTTAGAGGAAGCTAGAGCATCTCCACCGGTGTCTCCAAAGGGTGGACGACAAACACGCTGGCAGTTGGGACCGCCAACAATCAATCCTCCAAAAAAACAAAATTATAAAAGAATTTTATTCAAATTTAGGAAAATTTATAAGGTTTGAATGAAATTTGCATGAATTTAAACCTAAACCTAGACTAGTACTACTAGGCTGCGACGCTAAGGTTTGTGCCGCCTTGTCCAATGTAACATCCCAATTTCAGCAACCCTGATCTTTTGTAAAAACGAAAAAATTAGGGGGAACTAATCTTTTTCTTATTAAGTGTTGCAATGTTTGCTTACTTGTTTGCTTGTGTTCATGCAACTGATTGGGTATTAGGTGATATACTTCTTATCTCAACACTATTTGACAACAGCTATTTTACAAACGAGGTGTCCTGTCTCATCTTTAATATTCTCAAATGATCTGGCATTCCAAACCTGAGCCAGGATGATTTTGATACAACAAACTATTTGCCTAGTTTCTATGTACAAAAACTATGGAGAACTATGTATAATCGCCTTATGTTTTCACAGAACTTCAACTACTCTTCTCTCTAGGTTTTTCCAAAACCTTTTCATTCTAACCTTGGTAGAAATACCCATGCCCCTTACCTCAAATCTCAACCCCTTCAAATTACCCATGCTTACCTCAAGTTAGACTTGATGGTAACTTCAGTAGTATCTGAATTGTTTAGTAAGATGAATTGCCTTAATCTATTGATTTCCTTGTTTGCTTAGGAACTAGAGTGAGCTAATCTAGTAGATCATTGTCACGACCCGGGATTAGGACTATACAAATACTAGATCTTCGTCTGACATCAGCCTAATCTAAATTCCAAAATGCTCAGGGGATGATCGGTAACATTACAGAACATACAAACCATACATTATTGAGGTAAACTCTTAACGGAGTTACAAACTAGTCATACAACCCATGTGTCATAGACCAACATTACAACAAAACAATGGAAGCAAACAAGTTGTTCTAAACAACAAACTTAGCAAAGGGCCTAAGAGGCCTTAAACAGAAGTAACGAGCCTTCCATAGATCATAGGCTGCTGCCTGGGAACCCCAACGACTCGTATCAATGTAGAAACCACCTTCAGTTGGCACCGCTTCATCTGTAGAAAACATCAACGAGGCAAGGCTGAGTATAGGGTGTACTCCACAAGACTTATGGCTGTGGAGTTATTTTGCATAAAGCCATCTTTTGTTTTCAAAACAAGAAGGAAAATAAGCTCGTCTAGTCAGATCATTTTCAAAGGGGATAAGACGACTACAACTCTAGCTCTTAGAACCATCTTCAATATCCACCAAGTACCATCATCAACTAAACCTCTCTTTCCGCACTAACCCCTCAAACAACCCCGAGGAGGTACTCCAGATCTCATATTAGTTAGCCAAGTTTTATCATTCGGTTATAGTTCTCTATGATCACAGAATCCATTCCCAAGTCGTCCATAACCATGGACATAGCTTTTTGAAAAAATTATAGCCTTGTAGGGGTGCACAACTTTAACCACACGTACCTACCGATTCTTAATGCCAAATTATTAGCCCTCTCCCTTGAAAGGCGGCAGAGAGTGGTTGACCACGACCTTTACCTTGCTTTCTCCGAGACCATGAGTCACGCACTAAGGAGATGCCGCCGTATCGGGTCGAGTCCCAAAGCCGGTCCCTAGCATTATGCGCAGGGTTCAAGATTACGGAGGCCGTGCCTCTCTTATTCCCGGCCACGCTTACCTACCTCCTATAAATGCACCTCATTTACCTCCATTCAAGAACAACCAAGATGCGTATGTGGAATGGAAATCCCGAACTATGTGACTCATGGAATCTACTAGGCAAGTTAGTGAGTCGAGGAGGTTTCCAGGCCCCCGTGTGGTTGTACGCTCGTCTTGGTTCAAGAGGCGAGAACTCAGTTCCTAAGGGTGGCTAGCATGGGCCTATAAAACCCACACCCAACATGGCCTCCCATGCCTGCCTTGGCAGTTTATTATCCACCTCTGATCATATCACGACATCCTACCATATTAGGTTCATTCGCATCTCTAGTGCATCATCTGGATGATCGGTCTTGGACCACTAAGCATGGCTAAGCTCGACTGAATTATGGCACTAGCAATGCTTATAATCCAAACCCTAGTTATGTTAGGATCAGTGGATCAGGTATTATAGTTCACAAGGGGAAACATGCATCAGATAGGATTACTCTATCTTCCGATAAAAGACTGTTGAACCGCATGCATATGGTGAGAATGAAATACTTTGTAAACATAGGCTTCACTTGCCTTGTCCGTTATTGGACTGGTACTGCTCTTCGGTGGCGTTGACTTTAGCCTCGGATTCGGTTCCTATTCGCGAAGAACCAATCACCGGAAAAGAAAAGCAACATTCAACACATGGCATGTGCAATGCACATACAATATGGAAGATATGGAGGATTACATGCAGTAGAGTAGCCCTAGATGCATCATCAATTTAAATGGATTCCACAATGCCCTGAATAGGCAAACCATCGAACCCATGGTACTTAGGGGGTGTCGGTATTCTTCTAAATAAGTTAGGGTTCAAAGTTGTATGAATGTGAATGCTTACATTTTTTAAATGATAGAGCTCATCTTTTGAACATTTTAATATATTATTTGTATTTTTTTGATATAAAATGAATTAGTTATGAATTTCTCCATTTTTAATCCATTTTAAATAATTTTTGGAATATTTAAATTACTTTCCAACTTGGGCCCACATGTCATGAGTTTAATAATTTTAGAAAACATTTATGAAAAATATTAAATATCTTATAGGTAGGGCCCATAGGGATTAATAATATTTCCAGAAAATAACTACAAAACAATTTAAATAAATGAAAAAGATTATTGCATCAGGCTAACACCAACATGACATCATCAATGGCAGAGCTCTCAGGTCGAGCACGGATCTGTCGATCCCATGCGCGCTTGGACGCACGAGTGGGGGCGTTGGACAGAGGAGACTACTGGGAGGTGAACGGTGGTGGTGCCACCCTTAGATGGTCACCGGAGAGTCATCTCCGACGAGCTCCGGCGGCGGTGGCAGGCGCGTGTGGGGAGGACGATATAGGGGAGAGGGAGGAAACGGAGGGCACCACATGGACGAGAAGCTCACCGTGAGCGCGATAGGCTTGATGGCGAGGCGAGCTCCGAAGTGGCGGGGATCGACGACGACAAGCGATGGCCGGATATCTCGTCTCCTCCAATTTTACCATATTTCTTCAAAACTCAAGTTCACAATGATGTATAAATCAAGTTCACATCATCTACCTTGGTTATGATAATCCCCAAAATAATTCCCATAATTATTTGGATCCTCAAGCTATTTAAATTCCACTTTTGGCAAAACCCTAAAATCTTTGTCTATAAAGGCAAATTTGTTTTTATCCAAATCACTTTGCCAACTCAATGCACATTTGAGTACTATACATCATACCCTACCTTCCCATCTATAAAATAAATATTTTTGAGATTCTTTATTATTTATTTTTACCCTTTTTCTTAAATGGCAAAACCAATAAATAATTACTTAAAAATACTTTTCTATCCAAATAAATTCCACTAAAATTCTCCAATGTGTGGTACGGTATTCAGGACCATATCACCTCAAAAACCAACCTTGTCCAATGTAAAAATATCAGTTCAGCTTCTAGAAACCATTTCTGCACTTTTTGAATAATTGATATAAAGTGGACCAAAAGGCATCCAATAAATCCCAACTAAATCTTGGAGGTGTACAATGACCATACCTATCTACGAGCATCTTCATACCACCTTGCCAAATGGATATTTTTTTCAACTACCCTCACAACCACCCATTTGATCAAATTTGGCAAACTTAGCAAGTATTAAGTTAAACCAAGATCAAACCATCAACAAGGTTCACCATCACTTCCCACCATCACCACCACACTCTCTAGTCGACAACCCCTATAGTTGATACTGTATAAAACCCTAGCCTTGTCCATTAATGCTTGGAGAAGAGTGAGAGAGAGAGATGCCTCTTGATGAAAATATCTTTCTTATTTAAGAGGCAGCAGCCACACCACCCCTTCCACCACTCACTGCTCGACCCCAGTACCCCACACTCCCCTCTCCACCACCCCTACTGCCCAATAGATGGCATCCTTCCTCTCCACAAGCTCCCCCTACACTAGGTCCATCATGGACATCTCCCTTTAGTTTATAAGGCCACATGCCAGTACAACGCCTCTCCTCTGGCTCATTTTCCCCTTATCCCCCTCATTAACCTCCCCCAGCAACCCCTCTTCCTCCCTTGCTCTGCTATGCCCGGGAGAAAGAGAGAGAGCCTCGGCCTCCTTCCCAAAAATCGAGCAAGGCTCTATATCCCGAGCTCCTTCCTCCATGCATGTCCCTCCATGATGTTCTCCTACCCTCTCTTACTCTCACCTGTTGTTTTCCTTGCTCAGGGGCGAGTCCAGCAGCAGCACCGGCGAGCCCCTGAAGGCTCCTCTCAGCCGACAACGCGTGAGGTCCCTCTCGGCGGCGAAACCACCCATGCCGCCCCTTGTTCGGGTACCCACGATGAACCGCCGCTCCTATGCCACCTCTCCATCGCCGGCACGCCCCGCAGGTGAGATCCCCGCACTCCCCCATCGCCAGCTAGGGTTCGGCCATCGCATGTCCATCACTGCGAGGACGATGAGCCCCCACCGTTCATATCCCTTTAGATATACGGCTCAGGAAGCCCCATACCCCTTCGGCGCCAGTGCTCGCCGATAGGCGGGCCTTTCCCCGCGGCTTCGAACGCGGGCTCCCGCGCACGCCGACGCGATCTGGGCCAGTTGTAACCCCGTGCGGCCCATTCGCCCTCTAGATCCAGCCCGCACCCTCCCTCTCTGTTTTTATTTTCTTTTAAACCATTTTATAGATCTGGAAACTAGCTACTCAGTTCAAATCTAAATAAAACTGAAAAATAGTAGGTTCTCAAAGAGATAATTTTTTATAGAAACCATGTTGTTTCCTTAAACATGCAGTACAAGACGTGGACCCAAGTAATGTCTACTATTAATTGTAGTAAACCAAGAACAAACTTGTGTCCTTTTCAAACATAAATTTCCCCAGGGAGTTTGGTAAACCCAAATGGTTTAAATCCACTTTATTCTGTTAGGTATATGTGATATCTTGTTTTACACCTTGGCCCCATGCCCCTTTTGCTTCCTGGTTTGCCCACAACAAAAATAACAAAATCAGGCCATTTCTGTCTTTCAAAATTCCCTAGGCAAAAACAAAAATGGTTTTGACCCAATTCCAACTCTTTGTACACCTACATACCCATATATATCAAACCCCAAGATCCCAAAATTTATTAAGCATCTACTGAATTTTGGTGATATAAACTATTTTGTGAATGGTTTATTAACTAGAAAAAACACTATAGTAGTTCTGTAAATCCAAAAAGGGTGATTCAAATTTCTACAGAAATATATTTCAAATACCTAACATGTGTACTTGGAATCACATCAAAAGACCTTATATATTTAATCTGGTGAAAAATACAAATAACGTCCAATACTACCTTTGGGATTTTCCTGAGGATATTTTGGTAATTATTTTAAGTTGATTCCAACTCATCTTCAATCAGTCCACCAAATACTACCTAATCACCCAAGGAAATAATTTTGTAGCTCCAGAACTTTTTTGGTGAATTATCTCCTAAAACTAGAGTTTAATTCACTAGAAAATCCTTTATAAATCAATGGAAATTGATAAAATAGTGAAACCACTTTTGTTGGTTTCATTTTATCAATACCTATCTGATGGTATCATTTTTATACAATGGTATCATACAGAACCTAGCCTCGGCCTTAAACCCCCTAATTAAGTGATATATGCCTTATAGATCTTAAATAAAACCCCACGAAGGCAAACCTAGTAACTTCACTCGCCAAGAACTAAATCTACCAAAACCTACAGTATTAGACATCATGTGGTATAATTGCTTGATGTATGTATTGATGTTTGTATATCTTGTATTGAATGTGGCGTTGTTTGTTTGCATGTATGCTCGATAACAGCGTTAGTTGCGATTGTGGGACGCCGAGAAGAAGGAAGCATTGGGTTATTCTTATTATTATTGCTATCGGTATTATGGTTTTCTAAGGAAGTCACATAACATCTCACTGGTCACAGGCAAGCCACCTTCTTGCTCATAAACTCTTGTCCTACTATTTTATTTATGCATGTTTTATCTACTGTTTATGAAAATTGCATTGTTTTACTATATGTGGAGTTATATATGGTAGTGGCTTCGCTCCTCCAAGATATTACGCATTTGTACTATTAAGTACAACCCCCTTGGACGACACCTACTTTCCCCTAGTATGGTGGATGTTGTATAACATCATGCCCCTTTGGAAACCCTGTTTTAGCCGAAGAAAAACTATGGGATGGGAAGACCCTGAAAAAGCTTACAAGAATATTTTATGAGAAAATCTTGGCGAGGTTTGGCCTGAAGTGAGTTTGAAAAGTAAAAAAGGTTTTGGTTTTACAAAAAGGTTGGTCAAAATATGGAGGAAAAAGGTTTACAAAAACGCACCCGGTTCTTTGCAATTTTGCCAAAATAATTAACCTGTGCAACCAGATTACTCTAGAATGGGACAGGGCTGGACTAGAAGTTTTTCTATTCTAGTATAGGTTCCTCATGATTACTACAAGGGACCTCGGTCCCCGGAGGCTGGGCCTTCTCCTGTAAAGGCCCATGTGGGACATCGGCCTAGAGAAGGAACGAATTGTCTAAGGGCGGCCAGACGTTACTATGAGCCCCTCATTGAAAGCGCCCACTTTGTGGAGTGTAAAATGCACTCTGGTTGGCTTGTGAACTATATAGGGCGTCCCGGTTTTGAGGGGAACAACACTCATAGGGTAGGCACTTATACTAGAGTGGGCATTCCGAAGGTCTTGATCAGTTATTCAACCCACGATTGGTGTAGATCAGGGCAGTGTAATTGGATGATATGGGTAAAGTGTACAACCTCTACAGAGTGTAAATATATTCGAATAGCCGATTCCTCGATCATGGATGGTTGGGAAGGTTGTTGTAGAGCGGTGTTGGTTTTGGTTTCAAAAAGGATTTTGGAAAAGCAATCGCTTTGGAAATGTTTTGACCATGGGATGGTCGGAAAGGATATATGTTTTGACCATGGGATGGTCGAAAAGGAAGAAAATAAGTTTGGTCATGGGATGACCGGGAGAAAGAAACAAATGGGTGACCCAATCCTAGTGTTTTCTAAAAACTTTTCAAAAAGGTTTCCAAATGTTGTACAAAAGTTTTTCAACAAAGATATAGATATATGCTATATCTACAAGAGAAACTAAATTATAAAAGAACCTCTTATGGAGCCATCCTACCACAGTCATATTACATACCCTTTATTATTGTTTTCTTAAGGCGGTTTGCGACTACATTAAAAGTACTCACCGGCTTTGTCCCTGGCTATTTACTTGGCTAGACTTTCAGAGGATCGAGAGAAACGATGAAGATGTTGACGTCTATGCGAGCTATGTTGGATATATGCCCAAGAGGCAATAATAAAGTGGTTATTATCATATATTCATGCTTATGATAAATGTTTACATACCATGCTATAATTGTATTAACCAGAAACATTAATACTTGTGTGATTTGTAAACATAAAAGAGTCCCTAGTAAAGACTCTTGTTAAACTAGCTTGTTGGTTAATATATGGTCATGGTTTCCTGATCATGAACATAGAGATGTTATTAACAACAGGGTCATATCATTAGGAGAATGATGTGATGGACATACTCCTATAGTTAAGCGTAGCATAAAGATCAAGTCATTTAATATAGTTCATTTGCTATAAGCTTTCTGATACATAGTAACCTAATTCCTTCGACCATGAGATCATGCTTATCACCATCACTGGAAGGATGCTTTGATGACATCAAACACCACACCGTAACGGGGTGGCTATAAAGGTGGCATTGAGTGTTCGGAAAATATGGGTTGAAACACATGGATCAAGAGTGGGATTTGTCCATCCATATGACGGATAGATATACTCTGGTCCCTCT
Source organism: Avena sativa (assembly GCA_916181665.1). Classification (NCBI taxonomy): domain Eukaryota; kingdom Viridiplantae; phylum Streptophyta; class Magnoliopsida; order Poales; family Poaceae; genus Avena; species Avena sativa. The sequence goes on from OV702295.1 coordinate 366,591,676, forward strand.
CGGTGGAATGTCATCCAATTAGCTTGCAAGCATGTGACTGGCTCACAAGGGATCACATATCACGGGAACGAGAAAAGAGTACTTATCAGTAACGAGGTTGAACTAGGTATGCAGAGATACCGACGATCAAAACCTCGGATAAGCAAACTATCGTGAGACAAAGGGAAATTGGTATCATATGTAAATGGTTCATTCGATCGCAAAGTAATCGTACAAATATGTGGGAGCCATATGAATTTCCAGATTCCTCTATTGGTTATTGATCGGAGAAGTGTCTCAATCATGTCCGCATAATTCACGAACCGTAGGGAGACACGCTTAAGGATTCGATGTTGTTGAGTATTTATGGAATGATGAGAAAGAGACCGAATGTTGTTTGGAGTCTCGGATGGGATCCGGGATATCACGAGGAGATCCGAAATGGTCCGGAGAATAAGATTCATATAAGGAAAGTCCTGTTTCGGAGTTGGGGAATGATTCCGGTGTTTTCATAGGGAATGTTCTAGAAGGTTCCGAAAGGTCCGGCACTCCGGAGGGGAAGGGTACATGAATGTGTCATGACAACGTGGAATGGTTGCATCATGTACTAGGTCACTTGGGTGGGCAAAAATAAAGGGAGAAATCAAATCCTAGTTTGAAAGTCAAACGCCAATTTGAAAAAGTCAAACGGCAAGTTTGCTTGGTGGAGGGAGAGTAGGAAACCTACTTAGGGAGGAAGTCCCACTCCCTCCACCCGCCGGCCAAGGAGGAGGAGTTGTAGGAGGACTCCCTCCTCCTAGCCGCCTCCCTCCCACCTATAAAAGAAGGGGCAGGGGTGCCCCCTCTTCCCTACACCTCAAACCCTAGCTCTAGGCGCCACCACCCCTCCAAGTGCTGCCGCCGCCTAGGGCTTCTCAAGTCGCCGAGTTAGGGTTTATCTAAACCCTAGCCGTCGGCCAAGCCAACTCCCCTTGGTGCCTCTAATCCATAGATCCCCAAGGCTCTCTCATACTCCACCATACTCGCTCTGGCTTAAGGCGAAGCCCTGCGAGATCTTCCCTCTACTTCCGACACCACGCCGTCGTGCTGCCGGAATCATGAGGAGAGTTCTACAACCTCCGTTGCCTGCTGGAACAAGGGAGAGGAAGGTCTTCATCGAGTACCGAACGTGTGACCGACTACGGAAGCGCTGCCGGAACGCAGCGCCGGAAGGATCGTCTACGCGATCTTGAGATCGGAAGTGTACGACTACATCATCCACGAGAATCTGCTCTCGTTAACCGCTTTGGATCTTCGAGGGTTAGTATTCTATCGACTCGTTGCAACAATCTAGTAGATAGATCTTGGCATGTGTGTGTTCATGCGATAGAATTTTTTTGTTTTCCATGCTACGAACCCCTACAGTGGTATCAGAGCCAGGTTTATATGTAGATCTGTTGCACGAGTAGAACACAATGGTCATTGTGGGCGTTGATGATTTTGTTGTCGATTGCTTCTTGTGTACTTTGCATCTTGCGGGATGGTGGGATGAAGCGGCCCGGGCTAACCTTACATGACATCGTTCATGAGACTTGCTCCACGCTTGACATGCAAGTTGTATTGCATAAGTGGCTTTGCAGGTGCCTGTTTCTCCCAACATAGTTAAGATTCAATTTACAACGGGTGATTGACAATACTAGTATCAATGTTGTGGTTCTTGTTCATAAGTTAGAACGACACTTATTGAAAGCCCCAAACCACGTAAAATATGCAAAATTAGAGGCGTCTAACTTTGTTTTGCAGGGGTGTGCTGTGATGTGATATGGCCATGATTGTGATTATATATGATGTATGCAATGTTCCTTATTATAAGTTGGCAACTGGCAGGAGCCATATGGTTGTTTCCGTTTAGTCCTGCGTGTCTATTATTCAAAGCAGTTGTAATAGTTGATGCTGGTGGAAGACAACCATGAAGCGGTGCCATTGACCTTGACGCCACACCGGTGATGATGGAGATCATGTTCGTGCTTGAAGATGGAGACCGGAAGCACAAGAAGAAAGGCCATATCATATCACATATTATGAATTGCATGTGATGTTAATCCTTTTATGCATCTTGTACTGCTTAGTTCACAACGGTAGCATTATAAGATGATCCCTCAAGCACACAATTTCAAGTTTTAAAGTGTTCATCCTTAGTAAGCACCGTTGCTAAAGCTCGTTGTTTCGAAGCACCACGTGATGATCGGGTGTGTTAGATTCTGCGAGTGTATAAAACGTGAGCAAGCCAGATTTGCTCATGCGTAAGCTAAGGTTTGATCTTGACGAGCCTAGCATGTACAGACATGGTCTCGGAACATGGATCACCGAAAGGTAAAGCATGAGTCATATAGTAGATATCATGAACATGTTGATTGTTCGCCATTGAAGCTACATCAACTCTCGTGATGATCGGTTTGGATGTGGTGGATTTGGTGCGTGTGATCACTAAAACAATGTGAGGGATATTGTTTTGAGTGGGAGTTCAACGGCAATATGATTAAAAGTTGAACACTATTTATCATAAATTAAATAAAAGTGAATTTGCATAATTGTTGTAGTCATTGGCATCCGTTTACCACCTTGCGCTTAGTTATAATTGAGATGATAGAACTATAGAATTCTGGTTAGTTACTTTACGAACTGGTATCGTATTATTTTGAAGTGTTAATCTAAAGTTTAAAAGTCCTATTGCAAACTTTCAGTAAGTTCTGGTTACTCCATGAAGTTTAATAATTGGTATTAAATCAAGAGTGACAATTCCAAGTGTTAGTGTATGAGTATCATGTTTGTCTCCATGATTCTTGATATTCAAAGGATTGTCTTAATATCAAGGTTATCTAGGATCTGAAAGAGTTGTTTCAGAAACCATGATGTGTGGAAGATATTGTGATATCTGAAACGAAGTTTTGGTTACAACGTGATAGAGTATAATATGACAAAGTTAATGTTCTCATATTTGATGAGAATTTACAAAAGGTTGGAGACACTAGTTGTCCTAATCCTCCAAAAGGTTTTGGAGAGCAACATTATACTCGCGATTCATTGTTATAAGCTAAAAGTAGCTTGATCATGGATAATTCCATGATAAGGGTGAATATTTGATGTAGGTAAAGTGTTTACTACACCAAGAGATTACTAAAGAAAGGAATTTTAAAGAACACCAAACATTTGATGATGGTGATCTACTTCAAAGTGCAAGTCCAAAGACAGTGGTATTTAACTATACACGCTTTGGACTATGTGTCATATGTATGGCTTCACTATTGATGATAGATTATTTCAAACACAAAAGGAAATACTGAAAGAGAATCTCATAAATATATGGCAGAAAAGAAAATACTAGAATTGTTCAGCTTAAGTATATAGATGATATACATGTTATGGCTATATTCTTTGCTTGTTAAATAATGTGGTTCTTAAGTATTGGATACTGAATTTGTTGGTATGAATCGTCATACGAAACAACAGAATTCATGAACTACAATGGCCTAAGTAACTAGCAAAATAATATGTGATCATGTTCATCGAGAACAAATAAAGGGTTATTGTGTTGCTCGTTAAACATCAAAGCTTGCCTTCAAGATTTGTTTTATCAGGTATTATGAGAACAAAAGGGTTGTTAAAATAATTGTCGTAATCCATAAAAGATGGATGATTTACAAATCTCGTTGTAGAAATCACATCCATAAAACTAGTGCTAAAAATGTCGAAAGACAAATTGATTGAAAGATCACTTAGGAAGTGACATCGCCGTTTAAATTATATTGGAAAGAAAACATGAATAAACTCCATGTGGATGGAATTTTGGAGTTTTTTTTATTTTTGATCAAATGACGCTTGTGAAACTTTCCTAGAGATAATTAAAACTTCGTTCATAGGCTGAATGGGAACGAATGACTAGCTTATTGGAACTTGTACATATTGTTGTATAAAGTCCATTATGTGTAGTCAAGAGCAATGGATTTCAACTTCATATGCTTTATCCGAAAATTTGAGTGAATATATGAATATTTACTTAATAAGGATGAAGTATGAAACATTTGAAAAGTTCAAAGACTTTCAAGATGAAGTGCAAAATCATTGTAACAAGAATATAAATAGTTTATGATAAGATCATAAAGGAAGATATTTAAGTTACAAGTTTAGCATAATACCTAAGATTTAAGGAATCGTTCCGTGGATTTGCATTTCCCGAAACACCATAAGAGTATGGAGCGTTCGAGATATGTAATTAAACCTTGTTTGACATGGTAAGATCAAAGGTGTAATTCATAAAACTGCCATTATATTTTAAAGGTTAAAAGCTTTAGAGACTACCATTTTTCCACTGAAAAGAGCTTCATCATAATCCGTTGAAATGACACCATATAAAGTTATGGTTTGGGATAAAACCCAAGTTGTCCTTTCTTAAAACATTGGTATGCTATGCATAAGAAAGATGTTTGCAACCAAAGTCGGATGAACCTGTCTTTGTATGTTATTTCGAATAACTGTTAAGTATTCCTCCATAACATCGGAGACAAAAGTTTTTGTCACTTAGAACGTCAAGTTTCTTTGAGAAGGAATTTTTCGTGAAAAGATAAGTGGGAGGACAATAGAACTTTGATAAGGTTAAAAGAACCTTAGCTATATGTGCAAAGTTGCGCAGCGCCGAAAAGTGTTCCGGAGGCAGCAACAATGCTCATGGCTCACGTACCTCAAAGGTTGTGGTGGTCAAAGTTTCTATTGAACCAAGTAGGTCGAGTAAACAATCAAATACCAAGATTTGAGGGTTGAATCATTATTTGAGAATAATAAACGGACTACATGCAAAGAAGCGATGATGGGTCCTGACTCCGTAAAATGGCTTGAAGCCATAAAATCCGTGATAGTTCCATACACGAGAAATCAAGTTTTGAACTTGAAGGACCCTCGAGAAAGGTGTAAGACCTTACAGTTGTGTTTGGATCTATAAAGAAATAGACATGGATGTTTCACATCTACGAACTAGTCAACATGTTGGGAAAGAGTTCACAACAATGTTCAAAGGTTGACTATGACAAGATTTGATCTTTCATAGCGATATTTAGTCTAGACGGATTAATGTAGCAACCACTACATATAATTTTATTATGTGGTAGTTGAATAAGCAAAACAAGTTCTTCTAATAGAATTGTTGCCTAGGACATGTGCATAACACGGTCCATAGGGTTTTGTTAATTCAAAGGATGCTAAAAGCATATGCAAACCTCAATAGTTGAAGTAAGCATTACAGAGTTGGAATCTTCACTATGATGAAACTATTAAAGGAGTTTAAATTCGTCGGAGACGATGAAGATGCTTGCATTTGCAAGAAATTAAGTGGGAGCGCTAAGACATGTTTCTAATACATTATGTCGAAGACATATTGTTGATTGGAAATGATGTATCTTTTATTAACACATGTTAAGAATTTCATCCCGATGAAAGACTTAGGCAAAACCCAAATGTTTGGCATCAATAGACGCCAATATGGTTGTGCCAGAAGTACATAAACGAGATATTGAATGAGTTCAATATAGAAACTACAAGAAAGGTTCTTGTCGCACAGAAAGGATTGAATGAGTTCAATATTGATGATATATTCAAGTGTATTGACACTTGGTAAGTGAGACAAAGATTCAAGTATACATTGATACTTGATGTATGAAATCACAAAGAGTATTTATATCAATCATATTGTGATATGTACAAATCCAGATATGTCATATGCTCTAAATGTTATGAGCATATACCAGAATGATTCATAAGATAATCATTGGATGATAGTAAAGATATTCTTATGATCTTGTAAAAGAACTAAGAAGATATTATTTTGTAGAAGTGACAAATAGATGTTTAGTTCATTGTAAATGAATTACATTGATACTAGTTTTGTCACAAAGTACAAATTAAGTTTATCTCAATCTAAACTAAGGGTGGCACAATATAATGGAAAGTAAGTTCCATAATGAATTTGGATGAGTTCCAAAGTTAAGACATTGTGACAGATACTACAACAAAAGGTTAAGTATATAACTGCTATTATAGCAGCAAAAGAGGGCATTTGTGTCAAGTAGTTTGTTATCAAACTAGGTGTAGTTCACAGCGGGATAATACTATAAGGATATATTGTACGACAATATTATCAACATGTTTTAACCCCAAAGAACTAAAGGTCTCACCAAAGGACCAAAGTTATACAAAGCCATCTCATTAGAGAATGAGTGATGCGTAGAGACGCAAAGACATGCAATTACACACATACCTGGAAGTGTCAGATCCGGAGATCAGTTGACCACTAGCAATCGTGTACATACAACACCGGAAAGCCATAGGTGTTGAATACACAAAGGTTTGAAACTAGATTATTGACTCCAATGCAAGTGGGAGACTGTTGGAGATGTGCCCAAGAGGCAATAATAAAGTGGTTATTATCATATCTTCATGCTTATGATAAATGTTTACATACCATGCTATAATTGTATTAACCAGAAACATTAATACTTGTGTGATTTGTAAACATAAAAGAGTCCCTAGTAAAGCCTCTTATTAAACTAGCTTGTTGGTTAATATATCATCATGGTTTCCTGATCATGAACATAGAGATGTTATTAACAACAGGGTCATATCATTAGGAGAATGATGTGATGGACATACTCATATAGTTAAGCGTAGCATAAAGATCAAGTCATTTAATATAGTTCATTTGCTATAAGATTTCTGATACATAGTAACCTAATTCCTTTGACCATGAGATCATGCTTATCACCATCACCGGAAGGATGCTTTGATGACATCAAACACCACACCGTAACTGGGTGGCTATAAAGTTGGCATTGAGTGTTCGGAAAGTATGGGTTGAAACACATGGATCAAGAGTGGGATTTGTCCATCCATATGACGGATAGATATACTCTGGGCCCTCTCGGTGGAATGTCATCCAATTAGCTTGCAATCATGTTAGTGGCTCACAAGGGATCACATATCACGGGAACAAGAAAAGAGTACTTATCAGTAACGAGGTTGAACTAGGTATGTAGAGATACCGACGATCAAAACCTCAGATAAGTAGACTATCGTGAGACAAAGGGAAATTGGTATCATATGTAAATGGTTCATTCGATCGCAAAGTAATCGTAGAAATATGTGGGAGCCATATGAATTTCCAGATTCCTCTATTGGTTATTGATCGGAGAAGTGTCTCAATCATGTCCGCATAATTCACGAACCGTAGGGAGACACACTTAAGGATTCGATGTTGTTGAGTAGTTATGGAATGATGAGAAAGAGACGAATGTTGTTTGGAGTCTCGGATGGGATCCGAGATATCACGAGGAGATCCGGAATGGTCCGGAGAATAAGATTCATATAAGGAAAGTCCTGTTTTGGAGTTGGGGAATGATTCCGGTGTTTTCATCGGGAATGTTCTAGAAGGTTCCGGAAGGTCCGGCACTCCGGAGGGGAAGGGTACATGAATGTGTCATGACAATGTGGAATGGTTGCATCATGTACTAGGTCACTTGACTGGGCAAAAATAAAGGGAGAAATCAAATCCTAGTTTAAAAGTCAAACGCCAATTTGAAAAAGTCAAACGGCAAGTTTGCTTGGTGGAGGGAGAGTAGGAAACCTACTTAGGGAGGAAGTCCCACTCCCTCCACCCTCCGGCCAAGGAGGAGGAGTTGGAGGAGGACTCCCTCCTCCTATCCGCCTCCCTCCCACCTATAAAAGAAGGGGCAGGGGTGCCCCCTCTTCCCTACACCTCAAACCCTAGCTCTAGGCGCCACCACCCCTCCAAGTGCTGCCGCCGCCTAGGGCTTCTCAGGTCGCCGAGTTAGGGTTTCTCTAAACCCTAGCCGCCGGCCAAGCCAACTCCCCTTGGTGCCTCTCATCCGTAGATCCCCAAGGCTCTCTCATACTCCACCATACTCGCTTCGGCTTAAGGCGAAGCCCTGCGAGATCTTCCCTCTACTTCCGACACCACGCCGTAGTGCTACCGGAATCGTGAGGAGAGTGCTACAACCTCCACTGCCTGCTGGAACAAGGGAGAGGAAGGTCTTCATCGAGTACCGAATGTGTGACCGACTGCGGAAGCGCTGCCGGAACGCAGCGCCGGAAGGATCGTCTACGCGATCTTGAGATCGGAAGTGTACGACTACATCATCCACGAGAATCTGCTCTCGTTAACCGCTTTGGATCTTCGAGGGTTAGTATTCTATCGACTCGTTGCTACAATCTAGTAGATAGATCTTGGCTTGTGTGTGTTCATGCGATAGAAAATTTTTGTTTTCCATGCTACTAACCCCTACAAGCTAGGCCGTCTTCCTAGTCATTTGCCTATAGGTTAAGGCTTGACATGACTCTGCGAATGAAGACTTCCGCTATAGATGATTATAATTGCCATAATGGCAATGATGTAAGTTGTTGTACTTGTTACTTTCTGGATGTTGTAATGATACTTGTCGGTTATGCTCACGGCTCACTAATCATGGGAACGTGAATTGCAGGCATAACAGGGATTCTTGGACCGTAAATTCAGGGTCCCACATCCAATTCCTCGTCGTTGGAGGCGAGGTTCACCTAGTCCAGCGCACGCCAGGGGGAAGCCCCCTACTGATGTTTCCACTAGACGCGCGGCCGCGGTGGCAGAGGCTGGTGTATGGGCAGTGGAGGTGGAGGTGCCGACGCGGCAACGGAGGCTTGCAACGCCTAGAAGGTGCCGGCCCAGCGCGCCTCCTCGTCCAGACCCCGTTGTGCCTCCAACTCGCGCATGGAAAGCTAGAACATCTCCTCCTCGGTGTGGCCCGGCGGCATGAGATCGCCGACATCCTCCTCCTCCTTCACCTCCTAGCCTCTTTCGCCCAGGCAATGAGGCCCTCCTGGTACATGCGCTCGTTGGGCAATTTTGGTGACCATGGCCGTGGCGCCACATAGGGGAAGAACACGCTGCGGCTATGTCCGTATCGCGACATGATGCTAGTGCTAGCGTTGGCCCGATCAGCCGTGTCCTGCCAAATAAGGTGTGGCAGCTTGGACGGCCTCGTGTTCGTTGCGTGGCGGTTGGTCGGCTGAGGAGATTGGATGAGGAGATGGGCGACTGGTAGGTGTACTGTGAGGAGAGGGCATTTTATTGGCGTTGAGGGGTGTGGTAGGCCGAACGGCCACCGCGCCGTTAACTCCGGCTTGTCGGGAGGTGAGCCATCACACGGGCGCTGGCGAAGACCCACGCGAAGTGCATAAAAAAGGCGCAAGGTCATTAACTACGTTGACCGTCTGCGTTGGATGGTTGTCAACTTGGCCCAGCGCCAAAGCGCCTCATCCGACATGTCTTGTGTTGTCGGCATTCCTAGCCCGGCCACTGGCTAAGGGGTGCCATACAGATTGAAAGGGGGCCCAATCTTTTGGCACCAGTTGGCCTCCGATGTGTGCCATTTTTTTGGCTTCCACTCTCAAACTCGGTTAGGATCGGGTTGGGGTGCCGTGGAGATGCTCTTAGCGCATATACACCGACGCAACCCAAAGGGTGTCCGGCAACGGCGTCTAGCAAGACCGAAATGGGTTAAAATTTTAAAAATAGTTCATTTAAGGATAAATTGTCATAAAAAGTTAGATATGTGAAAATTGCCCCTTCGCTCGAGTAAGGGCTTGTTTACTTCTCAGGTATTTTTATCCCGAAAAGACGTGAGGATATGCATGGATTTGGTGTTCACCCAATACTCTTTAATCCTCTAAAATACTTTTCTCAAAAATACTCTACCATGATGAAGAGTTTTTTAATCTAACCAAAATATACTAGTGTAAATGAGATTCATGGGAATATTCCAGAATTATCCCCTCCAAACTCAATGTAGTAAACGACCTATTGAGAAAATTGTGTGATACGAAATAATCCCTTGAATCCCTTGTATACCATAGAACTAAACGAAGGCCTAACTGGGAATCAAACCAAAGAAGAGCTACCCTTCAGTGCTCTCCTCCCCTTCTCTGAGCGTCCCCCACCTCCCCTCCTTGAGAGTCGCCCCGCCCATCCTGGGCCAATCCGAGGCTTCTCTCCACGGCGATGCCGGCTGTAGGAAGCTAAGGAGCGGTGCCGGATTCAGTAGTCTAGGATTTAGGCTTAGATCTAGTGGATGCTGTCCCCCATGGCGTTTTGGAGTAGGTCGCCGGATCTCATCGGCCAGATCTGGCGCGCCCATAGCTCTCTCTCCCTCGAGGCACTGCTCCGGTGGCAAGAGCGGTGGCAAGATCGGAGCTGGAAGCTTGGCATCTCCAGGAATAAGGCCGTCTTCCCCCTTCCCTGGAGGTATTCCGCTCTGTCGCTTCTCCACGGCGACAGACGGTCGCCGGTGACGCCGCCTGTCAAGGTTCCGAGGTGGAACCTGGACGTTGACGACGAAGCCGGTGAAGCCTTCTTCAATAAGTGGATCGAGGTCGCTCCTGCTCGCCAGCACCGCCATCTTCTACGCCCACCTCACCGAGTCCGTGGCAGGTTCTCCGGTTTTGATGGTGAGTCGCTTCTCACTGGGTGGTATTGGTGTGCTTCCTCTGCTCTGGTGTGGGTCTCCCATCTGTCTTTCCTCTTCTCCTTGAGCTCCATGGTGGAGACGAGGGAAGTGGCTCACGGAGAAGAAGCTCATCTGGAGCGGATTTGGGGTCCAAGAACCTTTTTTCCTGGGAGCTTACTCTCTGCGTCTGTTTGGAAGACGTTGAAATCTTTGGCCAAGAAGGCCCTATCCAAGTCGGTATGCTCCGACAACACCTCAACCTCCATTGGGAGGTCCTCTTCGAGCTCTGATGTTGAGTGCTTCGCCGGGTCAGTGGCAAGTGGTGTCGTCCCCGTCGCTGGCCATGGCTGCAGCATCCTGGGCTCTCTGCTCCACAATGGGGAAGAGAAAGGGCTAAAGTGTAACTTCCAATCTTTTAGCAAGGACCTTTCTACAAATGAAAGGATCTATGTGTTATTTTCCTATTGTATGAATCCTTTGTAATATTTTTGTACCCCCTCTGCAATATCAATGAAAGGTTCTAGCCCCTTGTGGGGCGCTCCCCGTTTCAAAAAAAAAGAAGAGCTACCCTTCTTTCCCAAGTGTGATACTTGTACCAGCTTGTCTGAAAGTGTCCATGCAGCACGAGCATGGCAGAAACATCGCGGTGGCGCACCGGTTGCCGAGGCGGGACTGAAACGCGACACAGCCGGACAGGTCACATCGGCGTGCCCATTCCACGCAGACACGCCGTGGGAGTCCCACCGTGGGACCTTCAGCGGTAAAGCACAGCTAGCGCCGAGGTTCTCTTTCTTGGCTTTGGCATGGCGCTACTTTTCAGCGTTGGCGTTTTGGGAAGCGGAGATGTGGAGCTGCGTGCTCCTGGGTAATCACGGGTTCCACTTCTGCGTAAGGTAGCTAGGTACAGGTGAGAGCATGACAGGGTACTTGAATGCGATTAATTTCCGGGCTGTGGAGATGAGCTTTGGGTTCTCCTACTGTTGTTTATCCGAACCAAAGGCGATGTGCATGGATGCATGGACAAGTGTAGTACTCCGTCTTGAATTAGATGTCAGTGGTTTTGTTAGATTCACGGTATATATACTAGTAAAACATGTTACAGACACGTGTGAATCTAGACAAATATCTAACATCTGATTCAGCTGGAGAGAGCGGTACAACGGTACCAATACGGGCTAACGGCATGACCATGACCAAGCCTTCGTGATTGACCGTATCAATGCGCGTTAACGCGTGTACCAGACATGTAACTTGAGTGTAGTGACTTACAGGGCTGGCGAGAGTGCTGCGTTGAGACTTATTTCAAATCAAAAGCCGTGGAGTAAAACTACAAGTGGTTAATGTTTAGTCGTCGTCCTCCTTTGATTAGGCGCGAGTGATCTTCTTGTTGTGAGAGTACTGTCTTGGTTTTCTTGGTTGGGTATGAAGTGTTTCCGATGGTCCTGACTCCTGAGACACTTGTATCTGGACCAGACAATGTCCCCTAAATTCTGGTCGGCGCGTGTGGTTTTTGTCGGTTTTCCTTATTCCCTCCGGTCTAAATTAATTGATTTTGACTTATTTAGATTCAGATGTATCTAGATATCCTTTAGTGCTAGATTCATCTAAATCTAGACAAATCCAAGTCAATTAATTTGGATTGAAGGGAATAATTAAACATGTTTTGTAAGGTTTTCAGGTCCTATTTTTCTTATTAAATGGATCAATTTCCTTTTTTCTATAATGCATTGCGCCATTGCGGGAGCTCTCCGCCCTGTGACGAGGTTTCGTAAAAAAAAACTACAAGTGGTTCACTCCCATCACCATACTATTGCTCGGAATGCGGCCGAGAAATTTTGGCTACGACAAAAGCTCTCGGTACCTCGTTCCATTTCCACCTGAGGATTTTACTGCCTGAGGCCCAGTACAAGAGAAAGACTCCCCCACAAGAGAACAAGAAGTGAGAAATGGGCCTCATCTTGTTTCAGTAAAACGAACCCAAGAATATTTAAACAGGCCCAAATAATATGATGCTGGACCAAAACAGCACACTTCAAGCTCCGCGGCGTTACCTTTCACACATAGCCCACTCTTACGTCCCTAAAAAAAAAAGAACATAGCCCACTATGAAAGATCTGCTCAAATCTTACTTGCTTCTACCTTTTTTTTTGTAAAGGTCACCTACTCTGCTACGTGCTTCCATTTATCTTTGGAAAACATTCAGGTTAAACTGTCGTCCTTTGACTCGACTGCAAAAACAAAAAAAACTACTCCCTCAGACCCATATTAGTTGACTCGGATTTGTCAAATTTGGATGAACCTATATACTAAATAGTGTCTAGATTTATCCAAATTTAAACAAACTTGAGTCAACTAATATGGGTCGAAGGGAGTATAAGAAAGTGAGGAAGAAGACCCATCTAGTATAGTACCTTATTGTTGACACTTGTACGTACAAAAACTCTAAATCCCGTGTATCTACCGACCTAAGAACCCATGTGGGAAGTGACATAATCATATCCCAAAACAATACTATAGGTCTATCTATCCAGAGCCGAGCCGACAACTAGAAAATCATAAAGAAAGGCCAATCCGGCGTGCCGCGTTCCAGGTTCCAACTCCCGCCATTCGGTCGGTCACCACCTTCCCCTTCCCGCGCCAAAAAATCCAACCGGTGCGGATTGCCAGATCTCGATTCGTTCTTCGATCCCACCCACCACACCACATCATTGGCTGCAGAGCAGAACGACCGGTAAGACGAGACGACTTCTCTCGCTCGTGGCAAAAAAAGTAGACGAGGAAGATGACGGTGACGTATGCCTCTCCCTCCGTTAGTTCAAATGGCCACGTAACTGAACTGAACCTTCCGTCGAGTCGTCAGAGCGGCTGCCTGCCCATGACGCGAGTGCGTGCTAACCGGCTGCCGGCCGCTCTCGCAATATATCTTCCGTGCAGGACTGCAGAAGCCAGGGGAAGGGACAGGGAGTGCATGCGCACCTTCCTTCTCCTTCCGATGTAACGGGATCATTACACCGGTCATCGAGTTTTATACGTCCCTGACGCTCCGATTACATTGTCCGTTCCACTACGAGTTATTACGTGCCCAGCTGAGCTGATCAAGCCTTTCTCTGTGTTCTGGCAAGCCGAGCAAATCCCCAATGGATCACACAGGTTCACTATTGTTGACTCGGATTCTACGTGAAGCAGAGAAGCGAAACTGGACGTCTGCCCAACCTTGGCCACACACAACTGCTCAACAAGTGCGATCCACTGCAACACTGGTTTGCGCGACTCGCAGCCGCACAGTAACACGATCGGATGACGCCGGCGATCGGTGATCTCACATGTTAGAGAGAGATAAGGCCACGTTCACGTCTCCATAGACGGCCAGATCCGCGCCGCGCGAGCGAGCGACAGGCAAGGCTGGGGCCGAGAAATCCCGGCCGAACAGCGACCCGTATCTCATCATCTCATCTGCTCCTGCCCGACCTCGACGACGGTAGATTTTCACGTGCTCTCGCTCGTCGCCGTCCGCGCAGACCACGTTACCCTCCCTCCTCGTCTGCCGGGACAGGTAGGCAGTCCAGCCAGCCACCCGTGGTCCACCCAAAACTTGGAATACCCCGGTTCGGTTCGCGGCACATGATTTCCCGGTCGCTTTCGTCGGATTTTCGCACGATCCGGCGCAGCGGGCCGGCGAGGGGATCGCGAGATCATGCGCGCGAATATGCCCTCGGCGGCTCGGCTCGCCCTTATCGCTTCTTCTTGGATAGTATTTTTATAAGACGACGGCACGGCGCGGCTCGGCACGCCGGACCAGACGTGTCTTTTGGGCGATGGCTCCGTGCCGCGATGCATTTGGTTCCGAGCGACCTGCCTGCCGTGTGTGTGGATAAAATTCAGTGGATCGGGAGCGGCCCATCTTCCACGCACGAGCCAGCCAGCCGCCCGGTCAGAGCAGCCGTGGACGCGTTCCAGATGGGATGGAGGCACCAGACCAGCGAAATTTATTTGACTTCCCACGGCGGAAAGAGGCAGCGGGGTGGAAGGGTCGTGTGCAGTCGACCTCGGCGTGGAACGTGTCCGAGAGTTTCCCAACAAACATACTAGTACGACCCATAAATTTCGTTCGCCCCTAGAGCCAGACAAGATCGGCTAATGTCACTGCTACAGAGCTTTATCCGAAGAACTGTGGAAATTTATGGAGCTACTAGTCCAGTCCAGCACGTTAGGCTTGAACAAGTCCGCCCATGGATAAGGTAGGATCAGGGAGCATCACGATGTCGGGTGCACAAATTCCAAGCAGCCACACCACACCTTGTCTAAGCTCAGAGGCTAGTGCTGCGGATTAACTAGTATGACACGCAATTAAGTGTCTGTACTAGACAAAAGGGAAACGAAAAGAGGCCGAGGGGCTAAAGTAAAGTAAAACGCATTTGTCTGTGCGTCGGTGGAGCTCGAAAACCACGAGCCATGGGAACACGGAGACACCGTTTTTATCAGCCTTCGTGCCGAGCAACGCGCGGGGCACGAGAAAGGAGCCTGTCGCCGGTTCTTTGCTTGTTGGTCCAGCAAACCGGCTGCCGTGTCCCCGGCAGCGGTGCCCGTGCCACAGCGGACGTGTGTGCGAGCCGTTGTTTTTACCCACCGGGTGAACACGCGCTTGGCGCCTGTCCTGGTCACGGGGACGATTGATAACTTACCGCAGTAACTCGTCTAGCTTTTACTTAGGAAAATCCATTTTCAACTCTGAGCTAGTAGTAGAGATTCGGCTGTTTGGACCCGACGTCAAAATCCCTGTCATATGCACATTGAACTATCTAATCCTGGTTTAAATTAAACCATGGAACTGTTTGACCTAGTTGACCGGCACCATCATGGACAAGTTTTACAAAAAATATCATCCATAATTATCTACTAGGAAATGTGGCGCGGCAACACGCCGCGTCCATGATGGGACAATGGGGTCGAATAATCGGCTGAAAGTATAGTCGGAGATTACATCTTATGTAGTGTACTATTGTTGTCTGCAGTTACCATCGAAACCGTTGGTACTATTGTTTTGGGAAAAAAAAAGAGGCGACGGATGTGAAATTAGTGTCAAAAAATTCAAATAGTAAATAATTCAATTACTACCGGCGAGTTACGGCCGAAAAATGACTCATCATCAGAAATTTACCAAGGATAGTTACTTTATGGAAATTACGATTGGGAAAGTGCGGCTTAAAATATGGTTATAAAACTATTCACCGTTGAGGAGTTGTCTGGCAATTATCTACTGGAAGGACAACGGCCGGAAAGTTGCATTGGAAAAATTACCGCCAAATGGTTAAAATAGGAGTTAAAAAGTGATTTCATAAACTTTGGATAATGACCGTTGGAAAATTATGGACAGGAAGATGCGTCAAATAATTAGCATGGCGTAGTTAAAAAGGATGTAAAATACCGTTGTAAACATAGTTAATTACTATCATAAAATTACGGCCAAAAGGTTGTGTCAAAAAGTTACCATCAAATATTTTAAAAACTGAGAGAAGAAAATACGGTTGTAAACTATTGATGGAAGAATTACTATATACACCTAAAGAATTACCCAAGGATAACTATCAGCGGGAAAATACGGCGAAAAGTTATCTCGAAACTATTGCCAAAAAATTACAGCAGAAAAGTATCCCAAAGAAATTACAGTTGAAAAGTGTAAAAGAGAAAATATAAAAGAAAAATTGCACGATAGCGAGTCGACATGGTGGCTGCTGATTGGTAGAAATTGATGTGTCTACGGAGCTGAGAAACGACCAGGCTGAGCACTCTGTTCTCTTTTTTCTCAAACCCTTAAGCGGTAGTCTATTCGTGAACGGCTTTGACTAAAAGAACCCAAAGAAGAGACATGTCGCTAGGTGATGGGTAGAAAATAGGTCGCGGCACTCGATCGCTGAGGCCGTGAGAATGTCGCGCCTTAATATATGTAGGTATTCCAACTCTGGTTGTCTCAAACTCTCTCAGGTTGTCTCGACGAGCACCACATGCGCCATCACCATCAAGCAGCTCGGCCACCTCGGGGTCACTACGAAGCCCAACGCGACGAGGACGATGAGGAGCACAAGCGCGCCAGTGACCGAGTCCAAGCCGCACCCCCACTCACAGTAACCCCCTCAGTGAGGGATGGGGTGTTCGCCAAGGCTGCCTGCACAGCGTTACTGCTCGGCGCGTTCAAAAGAAGGAAGGAAGGGGAACCTTGGTGGCGGCGCCTCTATTTATTGGCCACCAGAGCCGTACTGGTGGCATGGCCGAGTTAGGGGATGGCCGAAACATCGATGATTCGAGGAGCCCATAGCTAGGGTTTCTGGTGTGCAGTGATGGAGCGAGAGAGAGAGAGAGAGAGAGAGAGAGAGAGAGAGAGAGAGAGAGAGAGAGAGAGAGAGAGAAGGAAAAGGAGGGCTAGGGCTTATCCGGGACAACTATAGGGGTCCACGCAGGGACCACGATGCGAATTTTCCTCTTTGGATTCTCATTTCGGACACAACAGAATGATGAGTGGGAACTTTTCCTTTTTGGATATGCCCATGAATTCGTCATCGTCTTCATCTGACGATGATGGACTCATTCTTGCAGCATTTGCAGAGCGCGAGGAGGAAGAGCAGATGAATGCTCGACGCCATGGCGGTTCCAAGCATGGACGTCAGACAATCAATCGAGCAAGAGATGCCGGATTTGTTCTTCTCTAGGATGACTACTTCAGAGAAATTCCGCGCTATCCCGAAAACTTGTTTTGGCAAAGGTTCATAATTAGTACATTACTTTATTTGCCTTATTTTTAGCTCTCTGTCTCATTTCCTTTCTTACACAGGTTTAGGATGTCCCGTAATTTGATTAATCGCACAGCTAAAACTATTCTTCAACATGATTATGATGGTTATTTTAAGCAAACAAGAAGTGCTTGTGGACATCTTGGGTTGCATCCACTGCAAAAGATGACTGTCGCAATGTAAATGTTAACTTATGGAATAGCAACCGATGGTGCCAATGAGTACATCCGGTCGGCAAAAGCTACAAATATAGAGGCATGCGGGAAGTTTGTGATCAGAGTTTGTGAAGTATTCGGGGAGAAATACTTGAGATCATCAAATAAAGAAGATACGGCCAGATTACTTGCAATAGGAGAGGAAAGAGGATTCCCTAGTATGTTAGGGAGTATAGACTATATGCACTGAGGTTGGAAAAATAGTTCTAAAAATGGCATGGCATGTTTAAAGGTCATGTGGAAGAGCCCACAATGATTTGGCATGCTTTTTTTTGGTTTACCAGGGTCCAACAATGATCTAAATGTTCTTCAACGTTCACATGTGTTTGCAAAGCTAGCTGCAGGTGAAGCTCTGGTAGTGAATTATACTATCAATGGCCATCAGTATACAATGAGATATTATCTTGCAGATGACATATATCCACTGTGGGCAACATTTGTGAAGACCATACCATCTCCACAAACAAGAGAGAAGAAACATTTTGCTCAAAGGCAAGAGGCGGTTAGAAAGGGTGTAGAACGAGCCTTTGGAGTTCTGCAATCCCGTTTTGCCATTGTTCGAGGACCTGCGATAGCAAGACGGGAGCGCTCCTCCCGTCCTGTTTCTCCACCTCCTCCGGACGAGCGCAGGAGCAGGGGTGTGTCCATGCCGAAAGCCACCAGGGACGTGAGCTGGAAGTTTCACGAGCGGCAGTTAAGCTAGGACGTCGTGGCTCCATCGTCCAAATCAGACGGTCGTCTAAATTTACACGACCCTTTAGACGAGCCTCTGGAGAGCTTTTTTTGCCTCACGTCGTCTATATTTGCTTGAGACGGTCGTTTGGACGTTCCACTAGAGATGCTCTAAGGGACTATTTTCATATCAAGTGGACATAACCGACCCAACCTACCAAACAACAAAAGATGAAATAAAGTGAGATTTTTTTATTTGTCCCGGGATACCAAACACGTCCATAGTTCAAGGTGCAAACATAGGTATTTTGACGTGAGGTTTTAAACAGCAGAACCTCTGGAATTCAGGGTTGAAAATAATTTTTTTTTCTTTTTTTTAGAATCATATTTTTTTTCCTTTTACTTGCTTCGAATTTATCTGTAGGAATAAATTCCTGGTTATATCTTCAGGTACGGCTAAGGACCAAAAAAATCATGCCGTGTGGGCTGGCGAGATTGATCGACGCCACACACTCCTTTCGCAACAATAATTGCACACCGGTGACGTCGAGACGCACCATTTTTCTCGTGCGTCTTTTAAACCATAAATGGTTTTTTGTTAAGCACGAAAAGATAATGTGACGATGGAGCACCACTTTTGGTTCGAGAGCTACGCCACACGGAACGGACGTTGCTTCTCCCTCCCTCTTTTATCCCGTGCAACGGAAGCCAAGTAACGAGAAAACTAGTGCGATGCGACGCGGAAAACCAACACACGTGTGATCGATCGCCTACTTCTCGTCCTGTCCATGGAATCGCGTTTTACACATTTTGTCCGGCCGAGACGTGAAAACTGAAACCGATCGTGTGGGTGTGCGGTGATCCAGCGCCCAAAGAGACGCAAATTAAAGGGCCTTTTTGTGGTAAGGATGATCGTAATCCGAGCAGCAAAAGAAAAGGATGGGTGTACCGTATATATGTTTTAGAAGTAAATCCGAAGGAGGAACAACCACACGTGTCACTTCGACGGAGGAAGGGGTGCCCCTTCAGCCAAGGAAACGGTTCTCTTGGTGGAACTCCTTTGTGTAGCTCACTCTAATCCACATGTATTTCTTGAGGTTAAGACCTGTTTGTCGAAATTTGTCTACCACTCTTTCCAAAAGCTCCTAATCAGTTTTATACACGCCAAGATGTTTGAAATCTAGCTGGACTAGAAACACTAGATGTCGAGGTTGGGTCTCGGCCTCTATCGCGTCATCACCGTTCTAACTACTTTCTGTGTTTTAAAATATAAAATGTTTAGTTTTGTTAAATAAAATATATCTAGCTATTTTTAGTATGTACGTTCACTCAAATTTACCCCAATTTAAAATAAATCTACGCACTAAAAAAGTTTAGATAATTTTTTTTATAAACTTAAAATATCTTATATTTTAAAACAGTGGGAGTAGGAGTCAAAATTAGAGGCTCCAAAGTCTGGCGGTATAAATTTCTCGAAATGGTACGGTACGGTTTTTTGAGAGAGTATCGTGAGCCGTAAATTGCCTTGACACGTATCATCAATTTAGCGGTACTAGCAGTACAGTCTGGTTTAGCAAGGACCACCGACTGAGATCCCGATTAGAAATCGCAACCCAGCAGCATGCCGCCGCGTGTCGTGGCTCCGCTCCGTTCATACGCGATCGACATGGTGACTTGCAAGGCATGGTCTCCACCATAACATGCCATCCACGGCCTAGCTGTCAGCCTCAGAGACCCAGCTCGCCTCCAGCGGAAGGGATAAAATGAGCCGACGGGCCCCACCGAACAAACTAAGGAGATAAGACCAGCCACACCATGGTATCGATTCAAAGGAAAACATGTCAGAAATTGGAATCGCTCTAATTTTGCCGTAGTGTTGCAAGAGATTTTGATGCGGTTCCATGCTAGGTACATCTGCCATGCAAATATACTTTATTTATTATCTTCTCTCCTCAAAGCTAGGATATTCCCTTTTTTTTCTCCCTTACAGGTGGGGTTACCTTGCATGCTTCTGACACACTATTCCCTTGAACCGCTTCAAATGTTTAGTTCGCTTCTATCTCTGACACAAACTGGAATCGTTTTTTAGGTGAGCTGCACTGTATAGAACCGATTCAAACTGTCCTTTGAACCGCTTTTTCTACACAGTGTGGTTGGTCTAAGATCAGATCAGGGCAGCAGAATCCGCCCAAGGCAGGCATGCATGTGGAAGTGGCCAACAGACTTTAATACTACGCGGCCAAACAAACAAATAAATAAATAAACGCATCCTATGGGTTCCATGTCAGTGTCCCGTAGAGGAGAAACCTAACTCGCGCAAAACAGAAGAGAAGCCAGAAGAAGGGGTGGTGATGATGTCACCGGATGGTGGATGCAAATTGCGTTGAGTATATGGATTAGTCAAAGCGCACTACGCGGCCGGGGCACGCACCCAGCCAGCGTTATCCCGTCTCCGGCTGGGGCCTCTATATATACCCGCCCTCCTCCCACAATGTAAAGGTCGTGAAACAGAGGAAGCAACCCACTACCATCTCCCAAGAAGAACTGAAGAAGAAGAAGAAGAATATATCCATCCATCCAATACATACATACCTTTTCTCGCGAGGTCCATCTGTTCGAGTTCTAGAAAACCATCCGGAAGGAAGAAGATCGCAGCCATGGGCAGATTCGACGGAGCTCCGGTCCTCCCGGCGCACCAGGAAGACGACGAAGATCTGTTCGAGACCTCGTCCTCCATCTCCGGCGACTCCGACGACGAGGCCCGGCTCTCAGACCTCGAAGTGCAGGAACACGGCCAGTTCGGTGGGCTGCAGGTGGCGCCGAAGACGGCGCGGAGGATGAACTCCGATAGCGTCTACGACATGTCATCCGTCAAAGCAGAGCTCCCTGCCAAGTAAGTTTCTGAACGAAAAACACTTCTAGTACATACCAACATATGCAACAGAAGGATAGTTTTCTCATCGTGCCTTTCTCTGCAGGAAAGGGCTGTCGAGATACTACGACGGCAAGTCCCAGTCGTTCCAGTGCATGTCCGATGTAACATGCCTGGAGGATCTGCGCAAGAAGCGGCCGCACAAGAAGATCAGGAGCTACGTGGATCTGGACGAGGAGGCCTGCTGCCCCGCGCCCGGCCCCAACGGCGGCAAGGGG
The DNA here is from genome assembly GCA_916181665.1 of Avena sativa. Classification (NCBI taxonomy): domain Eukaryota; kingdom Viridiplantae; phylum Streptophyta; class Magnoliopsida; order Poales; family Poaceae; genus Avena; species Avena sativa. Next base: position 366,613,000 of record OV702295.1, read on the forward strand.
GCAGGCAAGCCCGCCGGGAGCTCCTGCGCGAATCTGATGGCTCGGAACGGCGCCATGCTCTACAGGCCTCCCCCGATCCCTGTCAACAAGAGCGCCTACCGTCAGTAGTAGGTCAGAGTCGAGATCGAATTGTTTCTGTCACACCCAGCGGCGGCGGCTTGGCCTCCCTCCTTTCTTCACCCAGAGTCGAGACTGAATTTTTCAATTTTTCCTGGCAAGCATATTAGCCTGCCAGATGCGAGAGCTTTTTTTTTCTGTTTCTCTGCTGCCCTGCCGACGACAGAGGCATATTGTTCAGAGAGACATTGATTCGAATGTGTAAATACATAGACCACCGGTTGTATACCCACCATTTTCTTATGACTGAAACTGCTGCAATCGCAGATTTGACAACATTCCCTGTAAATAGTCATTCTTCAGAGCACAATAATTCAACACCACTCGGTTCACTTACATAGGGGATAGGACTAAATCTGGCTGCCTTTTAGTATCCATCGAAGATCATTGAACCCTGGGAGGGGAGGTTGCCGGTGTTAGATTCCATAGCATTTCATAGACAAGGGGCTTCCTCTTTATATCAGCCAAACCAGTCTGCTTGGCCAACACAAAGCATCCCTCATTAGTTAAAACTAACTTGGCGCACATTGATCACTTACAACAAGTAGTCCAGTAGCTTCGAACGTGACTACCAGCGAACTTACTGCTTTAAGTGGGTTCAGGAGCTAGTTGCCGTCCAAGTTCCTGGCATAGTAAATACTGAACAATTCTTTTCGCCGCAGCGGCAGATTGACAACATTCCATGTAAATCCGAATTTTGAACCATGGTATATGATCTTCGATTATTCTGGTTATTTCTCAGCATAACAGGAGATATAACAGTGTTTTACAAAGGGAGAAATCAAAGCTTAGCCAGAACAGAAAGCAGTCCTTGGTTATCAGAGATAGAACATTGTTTTACAGATATCCCTGTAACAAAAGGACGGCGGGTCATCACTAGCCAACCAAAAAATAGATCTGCCTAACAATCAAAATGTTCCAACTCTCTCTTAGCGGTTGCTGTGACCACAACTCTTGTTGATAAATGTATGGATAAAAACTTGTTATTTGGTAATACCCAGCACACAATGGGGAACCAAAAAAGAAGATAATCCTATCCCAATATGCTTGTCAGCGGCTGTTAGAAAGCATAGTCATAGATAGCCTGTGCGACTCCATCTTCATCGTTGGTAGCGCCGATTACATTTGCTACTGCTTTGGTCTTCTCGGCCCCGTTCGCCATAGCAACACCCAGTGATGCCAGTTGTAGCATTTCTATGTCATTTTCTCCATCTCCGATTGCCATTACCTTGCAGGAAAAGGTTACAGGTTAGAAATGATGCAAGGGAAATAATAACAAGGTGGTATTGGAAGCTTAAAAACATACAGATTTTTTAAAAGGTGATTTTACTTTTTGTTCATCTTAATAATTTGTTAAAAAAACAGAAATGATCAAGATTAGATGGTGATTTGCAATAAAAGGAATCGAGAGAAGAAAATGCAGTAACATTTGGCTTGAACCATGCAAGGTATAACGGAGAACTAAAGAGCTTATACCTCATCCGGACTAATGCAAAGATGGTCCAACAAGATCTTCACCCCGCTGCCCTTCGAAGTTGCAGGTGGTACAAGCTCAAGCATGTCAGGCTGTCCCTGAACAATACCAGCCCTTTCTTCTATTGCATTTGTCCAGTATGGCCTCAATGTAGAAGAGACTTCCTCAGAAGTTCCAATGAACAGTACTTTCTGGACAGAATATGGTGGCATAGTCAAGTTATAACAGACCTTAACATTCTCAACTGCTAGTTTTTTTCTTCTTCATAAGATTCAGTCATGTTTATAAAACTATCTCTAAATATAAATGCCAAATGCAATCAAAATAGCAGCTTGTTTGTTCCACGCATTAAATTTTTGAATGTGATGAGATTTGTTTGTTCAACATATTATTAATCTTTGGCCAGCCACATGGACATATTTGTATTCTGCAAATAAAATTTATAATGGTTAAGTAAAATGCAAGCTAGGATGCAACAACCTCTGCCCTTAACCTTGTCCAAAGGAAAGATTGTGTTCTTCATAATGACCTATGCGTTTTGAAGAAACGGGCTACTTAAATGTTTATCAGAATGTGATTAAGACAATGCTCTTAGTTTTGAAGTAGAGGAACAATAAAATGATTCGTACAAAAATGATCTCGAAAATGTAATTGATACTAACTACGCACAGTACCTGTATCTCAGCTGTTCCTAAGATCTGATCAACAGATGACACTATTTCAGCCTGCAAGAAGAATCCCATGTACAGTCAAATCAATAGGAATACAAATAGCTGAGATTTGCTACAGAGTGGACTAGTAAACCCCATCATACCTTAGGTTCATGGTATACGTCATGGAGAGAATCAATCAGAGGGTCCTCAAACATAGAAAAACAACGATCCTGGCTAAATGCTACTAGTGGTATCTTGTGCTCCAAAGAATATGAGAATGCCTGCAGCATGCCATATCTTGTCACTAATTTTGCAAATGTAGAAGTATTTGCTGGAGAGATAGAATACCAGATCTAATTGTGGCAAAACAGAAGAAAAGTTGTGGCTTACCTCTCGGCATACTTCTTGGTCCAAAGATTTTTTATAAATTTGTCTCCCTTCCAAACCATAAACCAGCAGGCCCTACAATTGGAAGATATAACCTAACAAGAATAAGGACAATGCTCATGGGAATAATCAAGTATGCTCTTCAAAGCACTATACTGCAATAGAACAACCATAACCCGAGTTAATGCACAGCATGAGGGAACATCAAGTTTAGAATAGCACATTACAGAATTGAATAGATGCACAGAACAACATGGCCTCAAATGACACCATCAGCCTTTATGGTTTCATATATGTCAACATTTTTAAGTGCAAGCTGCTAATAAACATGCTTTGAATAGGCCAGCAAGAGGAAATATCAGAAGCACACTTTTCCAGGAACACATGCAAAGCCAGCTTTGAATGCAGAGAGATAAGAACAGCTAGACTATCTCAGGACCAAATCTGACAACATAACTCGATATACAGATCAAAAAGGTAAAATATACTACTCCCTCCGTCCGGAAATAAGTGACTCGGATATGTCTAGATTCGTATGAATCTACACACTGAAACGCATCTAGATACATGTGAATCTAGACAAATACAAATCACTTATTTCCAGACGGAGGGAGTAATATAATAGAAGATTTTTTTTGCAAAAATATACTGTAAGAAAAGAACTTGAAGTATGCTTTATGCCAAGCAGATTTGATTAGGATATAAACACAGTAATGCGGTAGCATGCATTCTGGAGTCAACAGATGTGAGAGCGTGTTAATATGGATCTCCAGTGACATATCTCTAACCAAGCGAATGCTAGCACAATGAACATGATCAGGATGGATAAAGATGCTACATTTTCACCACCGCATCAAGACAATTTATTTCTGACAAGATTAAGCATTTTCCATGAAAACATACTTTTGACCTACCTGAAGAAATATACCAGGTGAAGATTCTGAAAGAATGCCAGTTCTTCCAGATAAATCCACCATGTTAAGAGCATTAATGGCAGCTGGGCGTGTCTGTTTCCAAAATGAGCATGGAAGCAAAACAATTATCAGCATTTTGAGTTTATCACTACAGATATCACAATGTCAAACAGAAATAATCAGTGAAGTAAGAACGAGCTGCTGAGTTCCATTCACTGTTTTAGTAATATACTGGCTTATTCCATTCAAGACAATAGAAACAAAGCAAATGAGAAGATTCGTCCAAAGGCAGCTTTTGGTAAGTTTCTTAGTTAAGCCTTAGATGGTTTTGGTTTGGTCCAGAAAAAAAGAGGTTTGTATTGGTGACAACAGTGGGTCCTGAGAGCATTAAAAATATTATGCAATTGCATAGTAATTTTCTTGATGGTCTAATAAATAAGGCAGCGGGTCTGTCACGGGAGGAGGCCCTTCTGTACGCAGCAAGTAACCAGTGTTTCTTCCAATAGCTTGTTGTCCGGCAAATCACTTATTCAATGACCTGTCTGCTCCACAAAATTCTTCTCCCACAATTTTTTCTTGCTGAACTGTCAATTCTGGCAATTAACGAATCCAAATCTGATGAGCTTCTTTCCAGCGAGGGTATAAGGCCTATCTTGCATAGGCCAATTTCTCATCTCTCAGAAACCATTTTTTTCTGTGAGATAATTCCTCACTATGTTCAAGTTTTTAAACTAATATTTTAAAATTTTAATCCAATATCATTAATCAGTCCCCATCTATCAAAATATTTAAATAGGATTTGAAAGGAGGGCAAAAGTTTTTGTAGACTTAGTGGGATACTAAGCTTCATCACTGGTACCTTTCCGGTTCAGAAAAAGAATCAGATACCCAAACTGGCGTAGTATCTCCAGTCTCCAGCAAGATAAATCAATTTTAGCATCTTGACGTTCCTTGAGTATATTCTTTTATGTTTTCGCCTAGTCTAAACCCTACCTCCAAGCTCTAGTGTATTTATTTCAACGTTTTTTCTCTGTAATCTCCTGGTTGGAGTCTTTCCAACCATTTAAGGTACTCCCTCCGATCCATAATAAGTGTCGCTGATTTAGTACGTTAATAAATAGCTGCTGCAGCTGTTTCGTCAAAAAAACAGAAAATCTAAGATGTACCAAGGCAAACTAACAGCTTAAATGATCTATAACCCTTCAGGTCTAGGAACAACTAGCAAACAGCAAGGGAAAACTTATAATACCTTTCCTGTGGCAATAACTATGTTTACTCCTCTCGACCTAGCTTCCTTTAGAGCTTCTGCATTCCTTGTTGTAACTTGACTTTTACTGTTGAGCAGTGTACCTAATCCCACAAAAGAACACAATTAATATCCTACTGTAAATATATTATAGAATCTAGAGTGAATGTATCAAATATGTGCAACGAGCAATGTGTTGGTGATGTACCGTCCAAATCACAGAAGATATACTTGAACTTTGGTCTATAAAATCTTAGGCTGCCAGCTCTTTTTAGACTATTTGTCACCTGTCCTGTAAAAATTCTTAGACAGCAAGAGCTAGATTACATCATCATATGAGTGCGATAAGCATTTCAAGACACAGACAATGGCAAGGACAGTGATTACATAAATGACAAAAGAACATACCATCCAAATTTTCGGTGTGAGTCTTGCTCAAATCAACAGCAGTCTTAGCAAGGCCTTTCCCTTTCCACCTTAGACTCTTTAAAATGAGCAGCTCCTCCTTCTCCATTTCCACGGCAGCTTCATCAGTAGTCTGATGGTCGAAACCCAGAAGACGTAACAGGCCACGAACCTAGTACAGAAATAAGGAAAATAATAAATCAATTCGTGCAAAAAATTATATCATCTGCACCAATCTATGCAAGACACCATGTGACTAAGTGGGTTTGGGAAACAATTGCTCTGTTGAACTGTGCATGAATATTCAACTAAACGATGTTCAGAACTCCACCAGGGAAAGTATGCAGGGCAGAGAGGGGATAACAATCAGTAAGCAGGTTTAGAAAAGGGAAGAACATACCACTAGAGCCCGCATTTCATCAAGAAGTGTATGACCTCTCTCCTCAGCTTGCCTTGCAGCTGTTTCAACTGATATTACAATATCACCCAACATAAGCTGCAACAAGAAAAAAGTGTGTGTGTGTGTGTGAGAGAGAGAGAACTTGATTGCATGGTTAATGGTAAAAACTGAAAATACTTCAAATGCTGATTTGTTCTTACAGTAGGATCATCAAGATCTGGACTGTACTGTGACACTGCCAGCATATCAGTAGCGCGGTCCTCGCCTCTCCATTCTTTGTTAAGGTTCTGGATGAAGTTATCATGGCATAGCAGCACAGAAACCTCAACCTTTTCATACTTCCCGACGTCACTTATTGAAGTGTCTCGTGTTTTGTAGTTGTACTCCAGAAGTCCATCTAGTGCAATTTTCATCGCCATGGGAACATTTAATTTCAGAATTTCTATAATGTTCTGCATGCACAAGGGAAGCAAAGATTAAAAAATACTCAGGCACAAATTGAAAAAAATGAACAACTGAACATAATAAACATCACCCTGAAGAAAATGAGACAAATTCCAGAACTCTTACTGTATATAAATAAACCTAGATGACAAGTAGTCCCTGGTCTACGCTGGGCTGTGCCTACTTCCTATCGATAAGAGTAACACTACACCTACGGACAGGTTCTACGGAATTTGTTTACGGACTCACCAACAAGCACCGCATGCAAGGCAGAAAAAAGAAACGTGATCCGATTTTTCAGGAAGGAACAAAATCTCAGCCAACCAACAAACTGCACGTCAGTCCGTAGAGAGTCCGTAGGCTATTCAGTCCGTAAGTCTAGTGTTATTGTATCGATAAATGGCAAACATGACCAGTTTGAAACAATAATGCATGACTCATAATTTACCAATCGCCAGGCATGAACTGTCGTGATACTAATAGTTTAGAGTTTATACATCCTTCAGAAATTTATCAGAATAACGTTTCATGGTACATCATCCAGGTAATGCTGCATTTTTACATGTATTTCCTATGACAACTTTTGTAACAATAGCTTAACCGCAACACAGAGAAGTTTGACTGAGTGAAATGTGTACCAGCACTTCCATATCGTCGGGCAAGTCCTCGTCGACGCTGATGCGGGCGCAGAGTTCGATCTCGCTCTCCTTGGGCGGGGGCGGAGGCGAGGGCGGGGGCGCAGGGTCCTGCGGTTCCTCTCGCTTCGCCGCCGACTGCCCGCGCCGCCCCCTTCGTAAGCCGCGTATGCCAGAGAGGAATCCTGCGAAAGGCGGCACAGCGCGCGGTAGCTCGGGGGTGGGTGTGAACCCTCGCCAGGAGAGCAACGAGGCTGTGGACGACGCCGCGTGGAGGCGCGGGACGAGCGGAGCGGAGCTGAGCAGCGCCGCGCCGCGGAGGGGCGGCGAGAGATGGAAGTGCGAGCGCGAGGCGAACGGAAGGGCGCGCGATACGATGCGCGCCATGGTCGCTCTCGCGCGGCGGCCGGCGGCGGAGAGAGGGAGGAGGGGTCGAATAGGGAGGTTTTGTGGTTTTCCTTCTCTGGTTTTAGTTTTCCTTTGGCTCGTCCATTTTGTAACATTTTCTCGCCGTTGTGAAGCGAGGGCATCTCGAATATTCACTGTTGTAAGGTGAGAGAGAAACAACTAAAAAATATATACTTTCTCTGTTTTAAATTAGTTATATCTCAGATTTATCTATATACGGATTTATAGTATTCTTATAATATATCTCCACTTTGTTGCAAAGGCTATAAACTATTAGAACATGTGTGACCAATGTTGACTGGATTACAACTTTGTGGAAGAAACAAGTGTTGGACAAAGATTTTACTTGTTTTTCAAGGTCATTTACTGTTGGAATTTAAGGCATATTTGATGTTGGGCTTTTGACCCATAACAAATATAAATTTTGAAATTCTTTTTGGCCCATTATCATGGCAGCTCATGTGTGTGCTACTGGTACCAAAGTTTAGTCTCACATTGCTAGTGGAAGGGGGAGTTGGACCACCTTATATAGTAGAGTGTTGCACCACTCACTAAGGTGTGAGAAGAAGAGAAGCCCTCGCGCACTCCTCCTCCGACGCCGCCCGCCACGCCACGCCACGCCTCGTCACGACGCGCGCGCGCCGCGGGTTGCGGGAATCTCGCCGAGTCGAGCTTTATTTTGCTCGTTGGAAAAATTAATTGTGTATTAATTATGAGTCATTAATGCGTCGTGGGCTGGCACTGACTCGGTCGTGGACTGTTGCCCCACGTCCTACCCGACCCGTACTATATAGCAGGCAGACGCAAACCGTAGCAGTTACCAGCAATTAGATTGCAATCTGCCTACCTGCGCATCGCCGTTCGCATCGTCGTTCCATCTCTCTGTCGCGTTCCATCGCCGTTCACATCGTCGTTCCATCGCCGTTCGCATCGCCATTCCATCACCGTTCGCATCGTCGTTCGTGTTGCCCCACGTCCTACCCGACCCGTGCGCATCGCCGTTCCATCTCTCTGTGCTGCCCTCTGCTACTCCATCCCGCCGGCCGGGAGAGCAGGCCTCCGGAATCCCGTCTCTCTGATCCTGCACCGGGAGAGAGGCGATAAGGTTTTTGGGAAGCGTCTAGACGCGACTGCTCAAGCTCTTCCTCGACTTCATCGCCATGTCTGACGGCGCTACTGCTGGTGGTGGCTCCACTTCTGTTGCGCCGTTGGTCATACCATCGATGAACTTGTACGTGTTCTTTGCTCTCCTGCTATTTCCTATGATGATCACTAGTGTTGCAGTATGCGTAGACGTGCTAGATTTTCACTTGCCCGTACGGTGCATATCTACTATGCATATGCTAATTAGTCTTGGAAATTGTTTTGTCATGACTTATACTTGAATTAAATTAATACGAAAACTGCTAATTATTTCAACATTTACTCCCTCTGTTTTAAAATAGATGTCTCAGATTTGTTAAAATTTAAATAAATCTAGACATTATTTAGTATATAGACAAATCTAAAACATCTATTTTTAAGTATTATTAATTAAGAAACAATTTTCTGTTTTCTCTTTCTATTCACTCCTCCAAATCATCAAAGAAGTGCCGTGGCATCTAGTAAGAGGTTGTTGATGAGTACAATATGCCCTAATACGACGGGACATGGCGACAAGGATTTCCAGCTGCCATAGCACTTTCTTTTCGTACTTTTGAGTTAGTTCTGCGCACATGGTGGTTTGCCTCGAATCACATATAGTGCACCTTCTTTCCATACATTTGAGTTGGTTCTTCACACAATGGTTTTCCTCAAATATTATATGGTAATTATTGCTACGGAATGTGGTGCAAACAACTAGACCCCACAGAACAACATCTCCAGACTCCCATCTTTCTGTCATATCTAGTGGCAAGTCATTTGGTTAGTCATTGTGGTTTGTGAGAGATCTATTAATTAAAATAGGTCATCATTTCACCTGAAAACATGTTATGATTGCACATATGTCAGACGTACATGGCTCGTAGTCGTATGCATTGTACAAAAATCTAATTTGATGATACTCTTACTATCCCTGAAAATTTCACGTTAGAACTTGAACATGTCCTCAGATGACTTGAGGGTCCGTTTGGATCGTAGAACTAAAATCAGGGATTGGAATTCAACTATATTTTCCAATTCAATGATATTAGAATTGGAGATCCATTTAAATTTAGGTGTTTCGATGACAACGGAATTGCACATAAGACATAGTCACGTAGTACCGAAGTCAACTATATGTTCCATTCGATACAACACTTTGAAGAATTACCATACGTAGAAACACATCCGTGCATTTTGTATATTTATTGTTACAAACATGCAAGAAACAAAATTAAATGTAAGTGTCATATATGTTTATATGTTGCATGTACAGCTAATTAACTATGATCTACATATATTTAATACAATTACTCATGATGTTAAATTATACATTATATTTTCTACTAAATAATTTACAAAAACACTCATAGGATTTACTCTTATGTATGTACTTCCGTATATAATATTTTTATCGAATAATATATTTTATAATCTAGAGAAACTTTAAATTAGTACATGTTAAAAAATAGATGTTTAACCTCCCAACGGGGTGCTACCAAGAAGAGACGCAATTGCATTCAAGGAGGAGAAAAAACAAAAAGAGTGAAAGGAAAGAAAAGGAAGAGAAGTTTTTCATCAAGCAAAAAGAGCTTACTCTCGAGATTATGAAATTTAGATCCACCTTTTTATATCATTCATGTCCTAGTTCCACCTTCACCGGTATGATTGTTGCTTACCACTTTCTACCCAAAACCTTATAATTGTTTTACAAGACGATAAAGTCGTAATATATGTGAAGCTCTAGTTGCTAGATAGGGAAGAATTTGTTGCATCCCCACCTATGGCATAACAGTGGGACAAAAGTTGCTCAATGGCTTTAACATAAAGTTTCTGTCTAATTTGGGGTTTTCGAGGAAGTTGTTATGATATCTGCTGATATCGCTATTGCTCTTTATACCACATTGTTGCAATAAGTCATAGCATATTATTGTTGCGGTTCACACTCCACATTCGTACTCCACAGACGGACACCTCCAGACCCCTCCTCCACCTCCCGACCCCTCCTCATCCGGCACCCGCACGGCGGCGCCGCGACGCTACGGGCGGCCTCCCCTCCCCGCCGAGCTCTCCCTCCCGTGGTCTCTCCTCCCTGCCGCCGCCACCCGGATCGTTGTCAGGCAAAGACCTGGGGGCGTGGCGGCGGCGGCGTCCCTAATCGCGATCTAGCGGGAAGGCGGCGGCGTCCGTTCTGGCTGGTTTGGCGGCGGTGTTGCGGCGAGCGGCGGCCGGTAATCCTCGGCCCAGATGGCGGCGGGCGGCGGCGGGGATCTGGGCCTAGTCGCGATCTGCCCTGTACGTTGGCCTCGACGTCGGTGCCTGGGTGACCCGGGCCTTGTCCGTGACACTAAGGCGCTTGGGGCATCTGCCCTCGGCATGGTGGTGGCCGCCTCCTTCTCTGTTGAAATGGTCAGCCGGGTGGTCTTGCCGTCTTGCGGCGGATCCTGCTAGTTTTCGGCGGGTGGCGTGGGGGCTGCTGGCTCGGTTTCAATAAAGGAGGTGGTCCTAGATCCCTCTCAAGCCAAGATGATGATCTGTCGGATGTTGGTCTTCATTGATCTGGTTTCTGTGTCGTGTTCCGGAAGGCTCCGCCGGCGAACTCCATAAGTGCTATCATGCCGTGAGTTTGCTGAAAGGATTGAATTCGGTCGTACGCACCCATGTTTTACCCTGACCATTTGGTTTCAGAGGGTGTGCTTCGAAGCTTTGCTGGCTGTTATTATTATGGGGCATGTTCTCGTTCCATGGTGCTGACGGAGAAAGTCATGGAGACCGAGATCTGAGGACATACAATGGTGGTTTGAGTCTGGGTGGTGATGAGGAATTGGCTAGATGACTTGTGAATTGGAGCAGTGGCATGCAAGTGGGGGCGACTGCACATGAGAGGTTCATGGCCCTACCTCTCAGGGTGAAAACCCAGGGTTTGACCTTAATTGGTTGTGCCTGGCAATGGCCTTGTTGAAAGTATTGTTTTGAGTGCGCGGACTTTCTTCAGGGTGAAAACCTAGATCTTTGATCGGACGATGACGGTGTTTATGCACTGTTTCCTTCTTCGAGGCGTCGTTTTTTGGAGAAGCTGGACTTCTGGTGCTGTCTTGGTGGTGGTAGTACTGCTGTTTCAATGAATGAGTCACTGTACCGGAACTTTTTTTTGTAATTCTTCTTTTATTTTTTTAGCTGTGTGCATCCGTGTGGCTACTAGGACAATACGTTGCTGCAGAGACTGAGTGTAATTGATATCATTATATGCTACTTTCCAAAAAAAAGTGGTGCTACAAAAATGTTTGGTCTACACTAGTTTTCTTATCAGCCATCAGTGTAAGAATGTGCTAATTTCCAGCTTGGTGGCCTAGAGATTAGGGATAGATGTGGTCGCGTGCCACAACTATAGTGATAATAGGGACTGAGCTATCATTCAAAAAGTAAGGAATCAAACCATTATACGTTATATAAGCAAATCTCTTTGAAGTATAAAGAATGTGAAACTACACACTAAAAGAAATCTAGATATATTTTTTCACAAACCTAAAACATCTTATATTTTAAAACAGACGGAGTAGATTACTATGTATTTATTGGATTATCGGAGGAGGCCTTGGTTCCTGCCAGTCTCCCATCCCTGCGCCACTGGTAGCTAGAGCAAAGAGCAAATGTAGCAACTAGTAGATGGACATAACAGTCCCTGCCAAGTAGCGCGAAAGATATTTCTAGTCTAGTCCCAAAAAATCCAACTACCAACGAAGATGCCAGAGCATAACTTATTGATTCAGAAAAATGCTGCAATTTAGAAGTAAAACACACAGAGGCATTACTGTTCCAGAAATTAGTGGCTTATGAAAGTAACACACCTAATTGGTGTTCCATCTTCAAGGAAGTGATTATATCACCTTTCTCATCCTTTATAGTCATTAGATTTTTTGGCCTGACAAAAAATCTTGAAGACAACACAAAAATATAGTATTCCAGTTTGAAAAAACACAGGCATACCCCATAAAGTAAAGAATTTAAGTATGAGAGGAGATTTCAAATTCGCCCAAAGAATAGTAGTACTGTAGTAGTACTGTAATATTACTTTTAGGCAAGAAGAGGAGAAAATGAACAAGTTTTTATTCCAACGAAAGAAGTTAGTATAGTAGAAATACTGAGCCGAACACGATCAGCCTTTTATTCCAAAGAAACAATGGTGAAATGAAACCACATGTTTTCGAGTAAAAACAACAGCGAATGACACATTTCACATCTCTACACTCTCAGCTATGCACACAAAGCTTCTTCCCGGTGGCATTTGCCATGGCTATAGAAACCTCCATGTTTGATGTTTCTACGGCGCCAGATTGGCTGACTGCCGATCTACTACTGTATCATGTATCTTGACTCACAACATGGAGAAAATTGCAGAAAGCGAGCAGGCCTACCTAGCAGGCCCGAACCTCGGTAAACCGGCTTGGTGCTGGTTCGCAGTTGCTGGTAAGTTTCAAAGACCCAAAGAGGCAGGATAGTCTCCTCATAATGGGCTTTCGACTGGCTACTACTTCCAATGACATAACATCCTTCCCGGTATCAATGTGCATATCATAGCCCTCCAGATCTGCTTCTGTTATGAACACTGCATCAATGCACCCAGTCGGACTGCTTGGCGTGGGTAACATAACGTGGCAAAGGGGTAGACCGCCGTCTTCGTAATCAAACTCCATAGAATAATCATCCATCTCTCTGTCAGGGATGGAGGGTTTCCTGCCTTCGACATAACAGTTCAGGTCTGTACTCCGCACTGGAAGACGTCCAGTAGTGAGAGTGCTAAATACGATAACAGCCTGCAAAATCATGTCATTGGCATTAAGCAGCTTAGCAGATGTATAATTGAACAATAGTGTCCACTTGTATAGTATTGAATGATAACAATCCTTGTACCTGCCACTGTGATGGTGCCAAAAGCACTCGGGGCCTAATGGATCGGACATGATCCAAAGCTGCTTCAGGAGTCATGCTCCTATATTTAATCTGAAGAGGAGGAAGATAGTAAGCTTTCATCAGCAACTGATGGAGATGTATGATGCTTAGTTTGAAATTTAATTATGTAGCTTATCTTACCAAATAGCACAGAACAATAGTGGTGCTTCGCCCTCTTCCAGCTTTACAGTGAACATAAGTAGTTCCACCCTGTGATCCATTACCTGAAAAGAAGGGAATTATGTATCAAATTCTACCCATTTACGGCTAGGTTATGTTCTGAAAACAAAAAACAGATCTCTTATTTGTTTGATTGTTTCATGACCACACCCCAACAGGATGTCTCCAAAATCTCCCACAGCTCATGCTCTCCCAAATCTAAATCCCAGTTTTACAACAGTAGACATGCTTTGCTAGGGCACTATCCCCATCTTCATAAATGACTTACATATATTAGGTCTCATTTTCTTTTCATTGGCATTTATATTGGCCTTTTCATTGGTCGTCATGCACAATGTCATAAACAACGACAGCAAACAAATCCTACATCATGCTGTTGGGAGGGGGATTGTGCATTAAAGATAGTACTGGAACTTATATGCAGTTATACTTATACCTACTCCATGAAATACTGACGACCTAACAGAATACTTAATTCCTTATACAGTTGACCGCAAGCTATAATCAGCATCGCTTGTGAGCTGACTGCTACATGCTTTGCTTCCCTGCATATGAGTTAATTACTACTAGCTTTGCATCCTAATTCTTACTCAACGTCTATTTGCAGGAGAAATATTCCATAACACCAGCAGACACCACGAAAACTGATGTAGATTTATCACTTGTATCTAAGAAGCAACATGGACTTACTGTGGATAAATTCAATGGCTCGACAGATATCCTCAAGAGAAGGTGCAAAACAGTAGTCTCGTGTGGCAATCACAAGGTGATCAATGCCATGGGCCTAGAAAAGGAAGGCATGTTACTGATCAGTAATTGGAAATGTATAATAGAGTAATGGAGCATGGCTCTGAACCAGGAAATCAAGTAATAAGACAAAATTTACCTGGTACAAGGACATTGGTACCAGAGTCTCATAAGGCTCATTCAATGTTACAACCCCCTGGACTCCGAGTTGCTTCAAACGTGGAACATCACTTGGGAAAGGAACAGCCCCTAGCAAAATACACTGCAGATGGAGGTAGGGCAAATTAGACGATGGTGTCTTTATAGCAGGGACGGTTCATGATATACACATCGAAATACTAAAATGTGCAAGGCAACAATGCAACAACTAACAACAGCAATCAAAGGCACACTGTTTAGGAACGCAATCGTCCTTTCGCTACCCATAAGATAGAATGCTCCTGTGGTCCTAAGCATGTACACATATTCACCCACCAGCGCAAAATGAAAAAGACCGCAAGACAACCGTACACAAGAACAGAGAAAAGGTAGCATAGATGATAGACACTGACGAAAAAGGTGCTCGATATTTCTTGGCACTTTGGACTAAATGGAGCCTGAAATGAACAGACACAGCAACAATCTCTGGTTACAAGGGTCATAGCTTTCCCGACAGGTGAACGCCGCTTATAAGAATACTCTAACGCACCCAAAAAAAACACGAAAAAATCAAAGGAAATTCTTCACAAAACTAACCAAAGGCAAAATCCTTCACAAAACTAACAATAGGGTGTCAGAGCCAAGCATGGAAAGCAGATCCAACCCTTATACAGAGGTTCGTAATTAGAAGGCACGGCAAATCCCAGAGGTAAAAACTGGTGCTCAAACACACCCTTCGCCAGTAAAAAAAAATTGGTCACCCTATAGTGTCAGCTTATGAACGCCGGGTGAACTAATCGAGCATAGAAAAGTCAAATACCCGATAATACTAGGCAAGCTATGAGCGAGCCCATAGTCCTCGACAAACTAACTAATCAGGGAATCCGCTTAAAAGGCAGGGTCACCACCTGGTCGACGCGATCCCACCACCGGAACTCGGCCTCGAATTGGTTGCGGAGCACGTTGTAGAGAAGCGTCGGGTAGAAGAGCACCCTGGCGCCGGCGCCGACGAGCGCGCGCTTCGCCCTCAGCCGCACGACCTCGCCGCCGACCAGGGCCTCCTCCTGCTCGTCTCCATCTGCCGGCCTCCCGTCACAGTCCCCCAGCTCGAGGATCCTCATCCCCTCCTCTCGGACTCGGACCCAACCTAGACGACGGAGACGCCTCAAGGGTCCCTCCCGCCCTCCCCTGAGCCAGCAGATCCGCGGGGGCGCGGGAGGGGAAGAAGAATCGTAGATCGAGAGGCGTACGCCTTTGCTCGACCGTGGCGGCCAGGGGTGGGAGAGGAGAGAGACGCGAGAAATGGAAACAGTGTGGGTTGTGGGCAAAAACCTCAGGAGAAGAATGCGGAGGGGAAAACAGGTGGCGGAGTTTGCTGAATCAGATTGAGGGGAGGGACTGAGGCTGCTGCTGAATGCTGATGGTCCGGTTTTTGGGTGGGTTTGTTTGTTGGTAGGTGCGATTTATTATTGGTGGAGAAAACGTGGGTGCGTTTTTCGCCTCTGGTCCTTTGGCAGTAGAGTAATTACGTGTTTTATTTTTCTGCGAGCTCCTTTCATGGATTGGTAGAATGGTAGGTGCAACAAATCTTCAACGTTTTCTTCACTCCCCTTATATATACACGAAAAGGAAAAAAAATAGAACGTGTTAATAGTGCAGCGACGGGCGGACGAGCGACGACGTTTATATTTGATACATTTGTATGAGTTAGTGAATTAAGTCCCAGCTAGCTAGTCGGACCAACAATGTTGTTGATGTCGTGTTCCTTCTTAAAGGTGTTGCCTTATATATGACGATTCCGAGCGCTAGGACTCTGGTGGAACTGCTCAGAAGAACGCAACGGTTGTAAATCATTTTCGTTTCGTTGATATGTCTAATGTTGGCATTTATTTCTCTTTTCTTTCTCTTTCTTTTATTTTGAACTGGATTGTGCTACTGCGCAACAATGTCGTTGGTTGTATTGTGGTTACTGCAGTAATATACCGGGGCGAAAGCTTATTTTGGGAAGTCTCGGCTGGCTAGTTGATCCCTCTTTGCAAAAGTTATGTTGTTAGTAAACATTAAACAATCGATTTAAGTTATGATAGTTTCGCAAAATTGTTAGACTGAGTTTTCTCAAGAAAAAAAATAAAAGAATTTACGTTTCCTTTCATTGAACAAGAAGACTCCATGGGTACAACCTCCATAAGACGGACACACACGCATATGGGTGGCATCCGCCGGGTTCGGGGCCTGGTCTGGCCCCCATACCCGTCCCATATAGTTAGTCGGGTCTTATTTTTTACCAGACCTGTGATTCTGCCGGGTTCAGGGTCCCAACGGGTACCCGCCTCGTTCCCATGTCCTGCGCGCGAGATGCGGTGACGGCGGCGTAGCAGGTGCGAGGTGATGGCGGCGCAACAGCTCACGAGACCGCGATAGCGTGGCATAGAGAGAGGTGATGGCGGCGCAACAGCTCGCGAGACCGCGATAGCATGGCATAGAGAGAGGTGAGGCTGGTCCGTGGCTACGGGTTTGCAACCCCAAGACCCATACCATTAGACCTGACGGGTCTAACTTTTTTATCAAACCCACCGCATTTAAGGCGGATACCTGTCAGGTTTGCGGGTTTTCGTCCCCATTGTCATCCAGACATACGCACACTCGCGTGCACACACAATCATCCTCCTCAAGCAACAAGTGTTAACCATGCCCCCCAACTTCAGACAACGGCGACAAAAGGCTTCATCCATCCTGACTTCCATCCAAGACCGGCGAGGCGCAGTTGAACTGGTTGCAAAGAATATTTATTTACTACATTGTTAGTTCCAAAGTCTACTACTAGTAGTGTTTTCTAAAATAGTGGCCATAGTCATATGATCGAGCTAGCGTGTAAGCGGGGCATTTCATGACCATTGTGGCACTTTGTTAATTTGGCGTCAATAAAGCATGAGGCGTGGTAGTTGATGACAGGGACTTATATTTGACCTAGTTCATTATTACCCATCAATTTGAACTACGGAGTACTATAAGAATCGTTCACGAGGTTGTAAAGTTCACACCAAACAATACTATTGCACTAGTTGAACAGGTCGGTGACATTACCTTACAACTAACCCGAAGTGTGCATCAAGACTACACCTGCTTACAAACGAACGAACGGGTAAGCAAAGAACTACAGCTCCAGGCGAGCAAAGAACTAAAGCTCGGTTCGAAAGCTACCTTACCAGTTACCAATGGAGGAGTACGTGGAGGTCATTACAGATAACCGAGAGGGTGCGGATGCAAAAGCTGCCTAATCGCGCACCAGTTCCAGGCGAGCAGTCCCGAAACCGCCCCGCTCACCCGAAACGCCTGGGCTCGTCTATTCTCGGCTCATCCCAGCCGCTCGCCAGATTTCCCGCGCCCGTCGACAGAAAACTCGCGAGCCCGCGTGGAACGAGTGGACAGTAGTGGTGGACCGCGGCGAGCTGGCGTCGTCAGTGGTGTCACGCGGCCCGTACGCACGCGACTGACCTGACCTGCCCTGGCCTGGCCCCTCGTCACGGCGTCGGCCGCCCGAGCAGGCGGGCCCCGGCTTCGCTGTGGGATCCACGTGGGCGGTGCCGGTTGGACGCATCCGACTGTTGGATTGGTATCTGTGGGGCCACGGCGGCTGAGGTCCTCGGGAGCGATGATGCGATATGTGGGACCGAGTGGCCGTGGAGGACCCCACTACGCTAGCGCACGCTCTTTGACTCTGGTGTCAGGATATGCTTGTAGCTGGATCCGGTCTGATGGAGCGTAGTATTTTCTCCGGTGTGAAATGTAAAGACATTTATTTTTGCGGACATGTATTTCTCCTTTTGAAAATTCTAAATCGTATTAATATCTCACGCGCACCTTGCGACTTCACATGTTGTCGCAATCAAAACTCTCAGACAAATATGCTTCTATCTCCACGAGAACACATTATTTCGCTCAACCACGTGTTTCTTGTGCATTCACTCTCCAACACTCTCTTCCTCTCTCTCATCTCTCTATTTTCGTATAGTTGAAAGTTGGCATAAACCATGCCTAGACTTGCGTGAAAAAATAAATTTGATTAAAATACGAGGAATGACGTCTAGAACAGAATCCATAGCCAGAGCATGGTAAAAAAAATCTTTTGCTACAGACCATCGAGCAAGTCAGACACGAACTAATATGGCACCACTAATGATGTCGTGCAAGACATACCCAATGGGCATGTTCTTGTCAGGTAAGTTCGACAAAGTCTACAATAGGGACTAGCGACTATGGCGATTGTTTATGACTCGGTGGACCGAGTCCCTTCGTTGTTCGTCGTGAGCTTAATTGTGCCCCCAAGCCCCTTGAAGTCTACCTTCACTTTGTGATACAATCCGACGCACTCAAATACCGACTATGAGGAAGGACCCCTTACTACTTTGCGGACACGTCCAACCTAAGAAAAATGCAATGAGTAGATGTGGAGAAGCGAGACGAGACGAGGGTACTAAATCAGGAGACCCGAATGTATGAATGTATCAAACCCATTATGTGAACACATCCAACAATTAGGGATGAGAAGCTACTTTCTGAAGATCTGAAAAGGAGGGTGAGGTTAAATCTACAACTTAAACACAATCCGCAACCAAAACATGTATCATATATAAAATGGTAATGAATGAGTAAAACACATGTTTTACATCGATTCATAAGGAAAACCACATCATAATTTTTGATGGTAAAAATGTAGTGTAACATTCACCTGAGTATTTGTCTCATGATTTGATTGTTTTGTTTTCGTACTATGGAAACACATATAAACCACGTACAAGAGAAACACTAATAATAACACATATGGACCCTCTTAGTCTCCAATATATTTTAAAACAAAATAACATTTCTAGAGATTTCACTGTAATATGGTTTCTAGTCAATCCTTCTTACCCTCTTCCATCGAGTTTCCACCAATATGGGTGCTTCTTTGTCCTTCTTTCTCTTTACACATGCCTTACCATTGCTACGTAACCTCCACGAAGGATGAATATGGGTTTGACACTACTCCCTACTCCCACATGTATGACCGACATGACACTAGATTCAAACTATTATACGAGTGACCCCACACCCGAATCATTTGAGCGAGAATGGCAAGGTACCTTTTCTTTTGGAATGCAGAATAGATTGTGTGATTTTTGAGTAATAGAACTGTATTAAACTTCAGCAAAAGTTAGAGCTTCAAAATTCTCAATGCCACCCTCCTGGGCAGTGTGACCACATAACTTGTCTTTGAAAAATAGCTCGATGTTCACAATTGTGTCACTAATCATGGAATTATTTCAATTGCATAAATGGTAAATGATATCCAACACGAAGATTGCCGCCAACGTATCCTAGTGTACCGTCAGAGAAGCTGACATTGAGCAACCGAGATAGCTTTGGTTAAACTTTAGGAGATGCATTATTTTTGCTACAGTTTATAAAAAAAATCACTTTTGTTAATTCTTAGATAGAGCATTACATATTGTCATTTTTGTAGCCAATATTGGGGTTCAACATGCCCATAACGTCGCTAACTACCCAATGCCAAGATTGATGTTGACATAGCCAAGTGCGACGCCGGAGAAGCGGGCATTGAGCAAAAGTGTTAGATCTAAGAATTTGGAGTGGTGTTATTTTTCCTACACTTTAGAAAAGGAGTTTATTTACAAGATCACATTATGGAAGAAGAAAGAGTTTGAAAATCTTAATAATGTGCTAGTTTTTTAGACTATATTTTTTAGTTTCTGAAGACAGCTCATGAATCTTTACCATGTATTATTTGCTACATTAAATATATATGGTATTGATTGTAAAAAAAAGCTATTCTTCAGATAGGAATTGCATATTGTTATACTCCCTCCGATCCATATTAATTGACTCACATTTGTCTAGATTTCGATAAATCTAAACACTATTTCATATATAGGTTCATCCAAATTTTGATACATCTAAATCAATTAATATGGGTTCGGAGAGAGTATTTTATTTTTTTAGGGTAGCAAACATTTTGGATCAACAGCCCATAACTGGCGTAGCACAATGGGCTGATCACAGGCAGGCCCAAAATAGCCTGCCCATTCTCGAACCTACGGCCTACGAATAGTTTCATCGGATGGACCACCCGACCAATCTCGCCAGCTGCGCTTCTGGTCGGGCTCAACCGCCGCCCAGCACAACCGCACGGGCTCCCCCCTCCCTCTCGGCGGCTCCCCCTGATCTCCCTCCTGATCGCCACTCCCCGCTTGCCGGGCTCCTAGTCCGCGGCAGCCATGTACCGCATCGCCGGCAGCCACCTCCGCGCTCTCAAGGTACCCCCTCCATACTCTATCCTACCCGCAGCAAACCTTCAGCGTTCGTCAGATGAACATGCTGATTCGTCTAGATACTGATGGCGCTTGTGGAGTTGCTGCTGATCCATGTGTCATTGCTTATATGTCCGATTGGTCTACTTTTCATCATTTTAAAATGGGCGCTAGAGTGCGGATGCATGGTGTTTGCTGTGGGTGTTGTGTTTGGTTGTTCCTCCATTATATACTACTGTAGATAAGAAGAGATACTGATTAGCTTCTACTACCAGGTGATTCGACCTAGACAACTTCCTGAGATGATGTAAATACCGGTTTATCCAATCCACAACTGTACCAGAACCACAATATGCAGCATGTGATCTTGGTGCTGGAGCTACGATTTGTGTAGGGCTTAGGTTGCACTGATATGTGTTAAGGGTTCAGTCAAAATGCAAAAACGTGAATTGGTCTCGGTACTGTAAATCTGTGATACACAAACACTTAAAACTGTGGTGCATTGGTTTCATGAATCTGTCATACTGTATAAAATGCCTTTGACAATGATATAACCTCGTATAATCTTAATCATTACAGTTGGGCCATTGTTTTGGTAATCGGATTTGGTCCATTTACTTCCTCATTAATAGCATAAGGTTAGCCTGCTCCATCTGACCAGGTATCCCTATTAAACAAACCTCTGACTAGTTTGGTCCTCCCATGGCCAATCGTGTCCAATAGACTGGCACTATCGACGCCTCCATCTGTCTGCCACAGACTTGTTCATGTGGCTAACCGTCTCACATGACCATGTGTCGTAAGTCCTAACCACAAATGAATGACATAGACACTGACAAAGAATTGCCACTCAGAAACACCATGATCAGAATGACTGTCAAGAAGGCAGTTGTTACCCGTGACCCAACATGCGTCTCTACATACAAGGATTTGTGCCCCCTTCAATGACTTATATATAATTAGTACCATGAGATGACAGACAATTCCCATCTCATCGCATTTTGTCTTCCGAAATTACTTTTTTCACATTGTTTGCTTTAACCAGTGAACATCACTGTTTTGTAACACACCCAGTATAAGAACACACAAATAGGTTCGCTATCCTTTCATAAGGAGGCCTTAACCTGTGTAAACATCATGTTCCTGTGTCTATTCTTTTTAGTTTATTTACTTCCCCACATATCATACTGTAAGATCGATACTTAGAACATTGGCAACTATATTTTAGTTGAGACTCAAGGGAGATATATTTGTTACTGGCCACATTTGGTTCTTGTAAATCTATATCTGCTGGATTTTGGTTTATAATTTGATCTTGTTAGTTCTGATTTTCAGTGCTGCCTGCCTTCAACTTCTAATGTATTTTGCCCACAAGTTTGTTTCATGTTACCCTATATTCTCGTGGCCACACAATTTATTTAGTTTTTGTGCTTGCAGCAACATGGTTCTAGCAGGTTTGCTAGTACAAGTGTTGTGAAGCAGTCTTCTGGTGGTCTATTTGGTTCGCTTCTTGGGGGGAAGCCAACCCAGCGTCCAACTCTTGATGTCCCTCTCCCAGGCATCACCCTTCCTCCATCACTACCAGACTTTGTGGAGCCAGCTAAGACAAAAGTTACCACTCTCCCTAACGGCATCACAATTGCTTCAGAAACATCAATGGTATCACCATTTGCCTGCTGAGGTTTCACCGTGTTCCCCTTTTTTACGTTTGCATGAGAGTAATCTGTAGGTACTTAACTGCAGAGCCCAGCTGCAACAGTCGGGTTGTATATTGATTGTGGTTCTATCTATGAGACACCTGATTCATCTGGAGCATCACATTTACTTGAGAGAATGTCATTCAAGAGCACCACAAACAGGAGTCATTTGCGGCTAGTACGTGAGATAGAATCCATTGGAGGGAATGTCTCTGCGTCAGCTTGTCGCGAACAAATGAGTTATACCTATGATGCATTCAAGGCCTATGCACCCGAAATGGTTGAAGTGCTTATTGATAGTGTGAGGAATCCAGCATTTTTTGACTGGGAGATTAAAGAGCAGGTATGCCGTCATCTAAAGCTAAGCGCTTCAGGTTTACGTTTCATGGTATTAATGTCTTGTTCTCTTACAGCTGCAGAAGATCAAAGCTGAAATATCTGAAGTTTCTAATAATCCTCAAGGTTTAGTTTTAGAGGCACTCCATTCTGCTGGTTATTCTGGGGCACTGGCAAAGCCTCTGATGGCACCAGAGTCGGCTATACATAGATTGGACAGTAGCATTCTTAAGGAATTCATTGTCGTAAGATTTATCAACCTGTCATCTATATTATTATTTAGTTAGAAAGGCAATCCTTGACATTTGCATGCATTGAGCCATTTAGGAAAACTACACAGCTCCCAGGATGATCCTTGCAGCATCAGGAGTTGAGCATGATGTGCTAGTCTCAATTGCTGAGCCGCTTCTGTCCGATCTTCCTGGTGTGAAGCGTCCAGAAGAGCCAAAATCAATTTATGTGGGAGGAGACTATCGGTGTCAAGCGGACTCTCAGGTGAGATATTGCTGTTTTTCTTTGTTCTGCGCCATTTGATCACGGGGATGTATATATGATTTACTTCTATAGATTTAACTTCTTTTCTCTTGTGCATAGAGCACACATGTTGCTCTTGCTTTTGAAGTGCCAGGTGGATGGTATGAAGAGAAAACAGCTATAATTGTTACTGTCCTTCAGGTATAGTTGCCGTTGGCAAACATTTAAGTGATTTGTTATTTACGGACAAAACTCTAGAGTAGAGCAGTTTCCTTTGGTTCTCTGGTTTACTGATTAGCATGCTTGCATATTATGGACAGTGTGTCCAATTTCCATTAATGACATGTTAATAAATACTTCTGTATGGACAATTTGATGTTTCTCCAGATGCTCATGGGGGGAGGTGGCTCTTTCTCTGCTGGTGGTCCTGGGAAGGGCATGCATTCTCAACTATGTATGTTCTCCCTTTCAATTATGCATCCCTGCCAATGACTCAAATTTGAAATTGATTGTAATCATGCTACTTTACCAACAGATCTTAGGATATTGAACCACTACCATCAGATTGAATCATTCTCCGCGTTCAACAGTATATACAACCATTCTGGTCTGTTTGGAATACTTGCTACAACTGTAAGCTTCTTCAGACATAAATTACCTTTCATTTTCTATTTATGAAATTTAAGATGTAAATAAAACTCCATGTTGTCTTGTATCGCTTGGAAATAGTTAATTTGTGTGCATATCTAAGTGGTCTCTTTTATCTTATCTGCTTACTGGGTTAACTGACATAGTGGTAATTAGTCTTACATGAAACAACACAAGGCAAAGAAACTTATTACTCGTAGAGGAAAAAATTGGTGCCAAGCAGCTAAAGCCCTTCCTAGCTAACATAGAGGAAAAAGTAGCTTGAGTAGGGAAAGAGTTGAAACTTTGATGCTTTAGTAGCAATAACAAAAGCTAACTGGCTAGGGCTTTTCTAGGGTGGGGGGGGGGGGGGGGGGTGGGGGGTTGGGGAGCATCCGGTTAGAATTTTGTTTTTTTGTTTGCATCATCATGACATCATGCATATTTTCTTCGCATATTTTTTACTGCAAATTATTTTTCTAGAAGCTTATTTTTGTTTTTCTAAAATATCTCCATAGTATGATTAAACCTGTATCCCTTTACTTATTTTTAAATTAAAATAAATAATATTTTCCGGTCCGTTAAAAGAACACAGATGTTTTCTTATTTTCTAAAAAATAAAGTAGGCAAAAAGTCACCTAAAGTTTTAGCCCAAAACTAGCCCAAGCTAGCCTACTTTGGACTATATAAATACTCCAATCTACCTCTTCCTCTCAAACCCTAACAACCAAATCTGAGTCAAATCTAGATCTGAAATTTTGCCCTTTTGTTCTCCATCTTTTCTCCTATTTTCTTCCGTCGCCGGCCCTTTCATTTTAACCCCGGTGGTCAGTCCTCGTTCGCGTCCATCCATCTAGTGGAAGCAACATGGTGTAGAACTCCATTGATCGCTACCACTTCCTCCCGATGCACAGTAAGCCAATCTCTTGCCTTTCTCCATGTCCACACAAGCGTGTGCTTTAGCCCGCATGCCACCACGCCGCCGCCAACCATACACTCTCTCGCGCCCATTTCCTTGTCGTTTTGCGTGCACCAGAAGCTGGCTGAACGGGCCATGCTTTTTCTGCTCGCATCGCGTGCCTGCAGCTGGCCCTGCCTCCAGCTCCTTGCTGCAGCACCTGGACAGCCCGCTTTGGGTCCCTGCCCCTTCGAAGCAGCCAGGAGGCCGGCGCCTCGTATTCCCCCAGATCGACCGGAGCAGTTCCACATGCCCCGCAACAACTCTCCATCGCTTCTGGCCCCTCATCGTCTTCCCCCTTTGAGCCGCACGTGCAGCGCCGCGGTCAAAGGCTCCTAGCGCCGCCTTTCTTTTCAGTTCGCCGCTGACGCAGTGGTCTCTATTCCGTGTGTGTGCACCAGACCGGTGTGCCGTCCAGTCCACGAGGACTCCTTCGATAGATTTGTAGCAGGGTACCACAACCTAATAACTACTCAAACATGGCAATAGGATAACCAAGGTATATAAGATGTCGCAGGGTACCACAACCTAACTACTCAAACATGCCAATAGGATAACCAAGGCATATAAGCTGTTGTTTTTGCTGCATATAACCATGCCACCAGACCACCGACGGAAGAAAAGATGGAGAAGAAAAGGGCAAAATTTCAGATCTAGATTTGAGGGTTAGGCTTTGGGAGGAAGAAGAGGTAGATTGGAGTATTTATATAGTCCAAAGTAGGCTAGCTTGGCTAGTTTTGGGTTAAAATTTTATGTAGTCTTTTTGCCTACTTTAATTTTTAGAAAATAAGAAAACATATTATGTTCTTTTAACTGACAGGAAAATGTTACTTATTCTAATTTGAAAATAAGAAAAGGGAGGGGGTTTAATTAAACCACTGGGATATTTTAGCAAAACAAAAAATAAGCTTTTAGCAAAATAATGTGGTAAAAAATATGCGAAGAAAATATGCATGATGTCATGATGATGCAAAAAAAAATGCAAATCTATATGGAATATATTTTGCAGGGCGTTACAGCAACCTGCCCAAATTTCAGCTGTCTGGCATCTCTCTTCACCATATCACTATTTCATCAAACACTTTGTACCATTATTTTCACTTTCTACTTCCCCTGAGACAGAAACCACGTAAAGAGTGTGTACATATTCAGTAAAGACTTGCCTAGATTCCATTTTACGTCCCTTATTTATTTTCTGTTTGTTGTTTGCCTTTTCTCATAGTACTGTGAAATGGACAAACGATTGCATGAATGCTATCTAGTTCCACACTTATGCACGGATTCCAACATTGTGGTACTTATATTTCCTGTTACATAGTTGTATCTAACATGCTTTTATGTCCTGCAATTTCAGAGCCCAGATTTTGCCTCAAAGGCTGTGGATTTGGCAGCAGGAGAACTTCTTGAAATTGCTACTCATGGAAATGGTTTGCATCTTATTTGGCATCACGAGCCTTAAGGAATCATTCGTCTAGAACTATTGATTCACCACTCGTTGATTTTCGCACTTGGTTTTGTTTTTTACTTAGTTACACAAGAAGAGCTTGATCGAGCTAAACAGGCGACCAAGTCTGCAGTTTTGATGAACTTGGAGTCAAGAGTATGCATTCCCGACTCCTAACTGAATCTTTCAGGCTTACTTTTAATTCGGTATCCACCTTTGTTCTTGAAGAGGCCTTCAACTCCAGTACACCTGTTTGACCACTACTTCTTTTCTAATTATATGTTTATGGAAATTATATAAAATGGCATGTTAAGGGAATTTTGTTGATGATCTGCTAATATCATTTTCATGTGACAAATCTTAAAAGTTTTGTGTCTATTAGCGATCGAAATCTAAAACTTTGACTTCACATTCTACAATATGTCTATTTAGGGTCAGAAAAGTATTATATTCTTGATAACTAGTCTTATTCATCTCAGGCTGTAGCATGTGAAGACATTGCGAGGCAGATTTTGACTTATGGTGAAAGGTATGCCTACACAAGCATTGGCAATTTAGCTGTTGATCTTCCCCATGTTGATCTTCTCCACTGTTTATCTTCCCATGCACTAGTCATGTATTCAGTATCATTTTATCATTTGGGAAATCAGTACTATAGCTTCTCTCTACCAAACTAGGTAGTTACTACTTATTACTGTCTGACTTGAACATTGTTTATGTTGTGTTACCTTGTCTTTGGTTTTGGCTTTTAATAGTATTTCACAACACCTGTGTGCTTGTGTAAAAATTGCAGTCTCGTTTCAGGGGAAAGAGTTTTCCAAATTATATGTTTTTTTCTGAGAAGAATAAACATTGCTTACTAATTTTTGGAACTCAAACATATGTGCTTACTTTGATGCATGAATTATATGTGAATTTTGATAGTTGAATTATAATTTCTTATAGAGTAAAATGCATGGCTAGTCCTTGAACTTGTCATCGAGGTTCACTTTGGTCACTCTACTTTGAAAATATCAATTTACGGTCACCGAATACGGTTCACGGTTCATCTAGGTCACTGGTTCAAGGTATTGCTTTGTATTTGATGACATGGCAGTGTGTTGACTAGTCTTAGCTGAGCATCATTTTACCAAATGGCCCCTCAATTATAGAACAGCGGCAACCCACCATTAGTCCACACCCATTAACATGAGTAAAGTGCAAAATGGCCCCTTTCTTTCTCTCCCCACTAAATTGTCTTCTGCGCACACGGCAGGCCGGCGCCACTGCCGTGCCACTCCCCTGCCCGCCCAATATCCCGCCGACCAGGACGAAGCCAGGGGCCATGGCCCACGTCGCGCTCGGGGGAGGCGGTCCAGGGCATCAGGGGGATTCTGGGATGACCACTGCCGAACGGCCATCGCGGGCGCGTCGGGTGGATGTCACCGCCGTTGCTCGCAACACGGAGGAGCAGGCCGTGCAAAGGCAACACCAAGAGCTTCCTCTAACGCGGCGTGGCCCCTCTTCCATCTACGGCAACCGCACCCACACCAACCTGCTGCGCATCAAGCATTTTTTTTTCAAGAATACGTCTTGGGAGACATATCTTTTTCATAGGAGGGCCAAGCGGCCAAGATTTACAACACGCCGCGACACAGACGCCCCGAGCGCAAAAACCATGCTGCCCCTAGGGCAGCCCACAACTCCTAACCGACTACTCGCGACATCTCCACCTATCTACCCGGCTCAAGCAGTCTCGTAAGAGATGCGCAACTCTCCATAGGTCTGCTTCCTCGGAGATCTTCTGGACGACTACTGCCGCTGAGGGGGAGGCACCTTCGAAGACGACGTCATTCCGGTGGTGCCAAAGTTTCCAACACACCAAGGAGATTCCTGTATAGAGATCACACTCTTGGCCTTTCCCACCGCGTCTCCCTTGCAGCCAAGCGACCAACTTCGTGTCTTGATCGGGCAACCACTGGCTCTTGCCCCACCAACCAAGGCAGGTGCTCCACACCTCACGAGCAAGGACACAACCCATGAGGAGGTGATCAATGGATTCTCTGCACTGGTCGCAGAATGGACATGTCGCTGGGTGCTACAGCCCGCGCCGGCTCAACCTATCAGCGGTCTAGCATCTATTCCTCACAGCCATCCAAAGAGAAACCTTGCAACTGGCAGGGGCTCGAGAGCGCCAGATCTGCAGCGCACCTGCCATCGAAGTCCGACCGGCAAACAGGGCCTGGTAGCAAGACTTAGCTGTGTAGCAGCCAGACGGATCCCAGGTCCACTTGAGGACATCTCGCGTCCCCTCTACCAGGGTGACTCCCTCAAGACGATCCGCGACTTCGAGCAGCTCTCGGATAGCCGCAGCATTCAGGTCAGGGGGACATCATGCAGCCAGGCTTCGGCAAGGCCCTCGCGAACCCTGCGAGTTGCGATTGCGGCCACCGGAACCATCACGAAAAGGTGCGGCGCAACGTCCCGGAGTCTTCCACACGGTAGCCATATGTCTGTCCAGAAGAGGGTGTCGGCCCCGTCTCCGAGCACCGAGGTCGTAGCCGCGTCGAAAATCTGCTCAGCAAGAGCTGGTACTCGGATACTAAGATCATGCCAGGGCCTATCCAACTCCACCCGCCGCAACCATAGCCATCTTGCCCTGAGTGCAACATTTAGGAGGCGCAGGTTGGGGATGCCCAGTCCCCCCAGCTCTCTGGCATGCACACCCTGTCCCATGCCACCAGACGGTGGCCCCCATGGACGTCCTTTCTTCACTTCCAGAGGAATCCACGAATGATCTTCTCCATCGCCATGATGGTCTCAATCGGAATATCCAGGGACATCATGGCGAAAACAGGAATGGCGGAGAGTGTGGTCTTCACGAGCTCCAGCCGCCCTCCTCTGTTGAGCATAGAGGCCTTCCATGATGGCAATCTGGCGGCCACCTGATCCACGAGCGACTGGAGTTGCGTTGCGGATGGTTTCCGCAAGGACAGTGGCAGTCCCAGGTAGCGCAGAGGGAACTGTGTGATAGGGCAGCCCAGCTCCCGAGAGACCAAGTCCCTATCCACGGTCGAACATCGGATCAGATTTGCCGAGCACTTGTCGAAGTTGGTCCGTAGCCCCGATGCAATCCCAAAGTCTTCGATGATCCCAGAGATCACCTGGATATCCACCACGACGGCCTCATGAAAGTGACCACATCATCTGCGTAGATAGAGGTGCGGTGTTGGAGTCCCGTTGCCGCGAGCCTAGTGAGGAGGCCCAAACTCTCCGCTTTGACGACCATGAGATGAAACACCTCCATGATCAGGATGAACAACTGAGGGGAGAGAGGGTCCCCTTGCCGGAGGCCTCGCCTGTTCTCCACTTTAGAGCCAGGACAGCCATTCATCAGGATGCGCGTGGTGGACGTAGACAGAAGGGCGCAGATACAAGAGAGCAACCGCTCCCCGAAGCCCAACTTTCTCAGGACCTCCAAAAGGAAAGCCCAATCCACCGTGTCGAACGCCTTAGTGATGCCAAGCTTTAGGAGCATTGCTGGGGTCTTACTGGTGTGAAGCTTGTGAGCCGTCCCTTGTACCATCATGAAATTGTCATGAAGGCATCTTCCACGCACGAATGCACTCTGGTGAACTCCCACCATTTGAGGGAGGACGGGCGCCACTCTGTTCGCTATCACTTTGGCCACCCATTTGGCGATCCCGTGGATAAGGCTAATCGGCCTATAGTCCCGAACCTCCTCCGTACCCGGCTTCTTGGGCAAGAGCGTGACAAGGGCACCGTTCACCGCTCCAAAACCACGACAGTCGCGCCTAGAGAGTGAGTTGAAAGCGTCCATAATGTCATCATTGATGATGGTCCAGCAGGTCACGAAGAAACGGGCGGAGAACCCATCCAGTCCCAGGCACTTGTCCAATGGCATGCCCCTGATGGCTGCCAGTACCTCCTGCTCCATGAATTCGCCGTCAATGTGCTGAAGGTCCCTTGACTGCAACCCTAGGAAATCTAGGTCAAGCGAGAAAGGGCGGTCCTCGGACTCTCCCAGCAGGCGTGTGAAGAAGCTATCCACGGCCTCAGCCTTATCAACATGGTCTGAAACCCGGACATTATCCACGAGAAGGTGACTAATTAAGTTCTTCCGCCGTCGATGACTCGCATGCATCCGTGTGGAAAAACCGTGTGCATGCATCGCCCTCATGGAGCCAAAGGATCCGCGACCTCTGTCGTGCCAACGTCCTTTCTAGGGAGGCGAGTCCTAGGAGTTTTTTTTCCAGCAACCTACGAAGTCCGCGTTCCGCTGGCGAGAGCTGCCTACTTTCCATAGCCGATCAGGCATCTCACTGAGAAGAGATAGCGTTCCGCATCAAGCATTCACGCCTCCAGGTCGCAAGGCACAGCATAACGCGTGATCGAGCTGCTTGCTTGGCTCACCGCGCCTGAACGCCAAGCTAGCTAGCTAGCAGCTCACGCCTCCACATCGATCGAGCTGCTTGCTTGGCTCACGTTACATATGCATGCATGTGGCTCGTGTGTGCGTGCTGGGTGAGCTGCCGTCTAGCTCAACCGCTCCGCGCCGCCAGCTCTCGTCCCGACGGTCCTTTCTTCCCAAATCGTTGGTACGAAGGTCGTCTTTGAATCGTTCCGGCAGTCCACCGGCGGTGAGCTGCCTGATCTTCTGCCTCATCAGCTCAGCTATCTGGTCCTTGCGCTCAGTGAGATGCTCTGTACTGTAGTCGTCGTTATTCCAGTCAGAGGTCGACGCCGCCGGTATCTCTTCTCCGTGCTTCCTGGTCCTTGCGCTCGGTGAGATGCTCTGGACGCGGCACGCCTTCCTGGTGCTTCCTCTATCCCCGTCCTTCTCCTCCGCGCTATGAGTGACGGCGGCGACGTCCACCCCGACGCGCCTGCCATGGCCTTATGACATAGGTTAGAGCGTTGGGCTCGAGCCTCCTCTAGCGCGGTGTTGCCCTGTCGTCGTCCTGGTCGGCGGCGAGACTGGCCGGGCAACGGAGCGGCGTTGGCGACAGGCTACCCACATGACGCGTTCTGGAGAGAAAAGGAAGTGTTTCTACCGAGAGTCCTTTTTACGCGATCGGATGCCATTGTTTTTTGTTGGGGGCCTTTTTGCAAAACAATGCACTAATGAGATCAGTCAACACACTGCTAGGTCATCAAATGCAACAAATACAATGTAAGACATGCAACCAGTGATTTAGATGAACCATGACGCGTATTTGGTGACCGTAAATTGGTATTTTCAAAGTACGGTGACCAAAGTGAACCTCGACGACAAGTTCAAGGACCAGCCATGCATTTTACTCTTTCTTATATATAGGCTCGATCATTGATTGATTAGGCTCCCGGCTGAAATGAAACTGAAAAGTCATGTAGTGCATAATTTGAATATAGCTACATTAAACCATGAATTGACAACAACAATTTTAGTCCCCATTTGTTTGAAAATAGTCCTGAATTAGGTAAATTGGCTTGGTGTACCAAGTCTGAGGTGGCCGTAGAGGCTGAATGAGCGGAAACATTTTGCAGTTTTCTTCTGCAGAGTTGGTGCAAGTCTTGTTAGGCCATCTGGAACATTTTTTATTTTTTCATGGTGTTATTTCCATTATAAGATAGTACTTAGGTATCCGATTAAGTATCACTGTTTTGCTATGGTAATCTTGATGCATAAAAGATTGCATGCGATCATTGTCCACAATTTTATACTCCTATTATCTAGTCAACACTTGATCACTACCGCACGGTAATAGAGTACAGTTTCACCTTTCCCCCCTTGGGTTCCCCCTTGGTTTTGAATCCCGGTTATTTTGTTCATGACATTTACAGGAAACCCATTGAGCACTTCTTGAAGGATCTTGAAGCAATCACTTTGGATGACATTTCTTCAACCGCCAAGAACATTATTTCTTCACCCCTGACAATGGCATCATGGGGCGATGGTATGTTGGTACTAAGCATAATGGGCTTTTTAGATTTTTTTTCTCGATAAGATTGTGCAATGTTGGTTCAATTGTAGTCCATGGCTTACTAAAATGTTCGTTTTGCAGTTATTCATGTCCCAAGCTACGAGTCCGTTAGTCGGAAATTTCATTCACAGTGAGCAAAATTCGGTTGTGTAGTTTCTGCTGGACTTCCGGCTGTATTAGATGGTATAGAACTGTATATGTGTAATTCTTGTGGCAATGGCCCTAACTAGTAGCTACATAATCTACTGAACAAATCTCCTCTCATTTGAATTTTCTTAGATATTTATGTTGATAACATTTGAGAGAATTGCCAATATACCACGGTTCCACTACTTGCATCGCTTCAACTTTAGTACCCACCGTATACAAATCCGTGACATCTAATTAAAGAAAGAGGTACTCCCTCCATTTAAAAATATAAGACGTTTTAGCTTTGTGAATTAAATGTATTTAGACGTCTTTTAATATATAGATTCGTAGATATTTAGAATAAACTTATACACTAAAAGACGTCTAGATATATTTATTCTACGGAGCTAAAATGTTTTATATTTCTAGGCGGAGTGAGGAGTAGATAGCGAATGAGAGGCTCATTCACGGGAGACAATGTTCAGCATCTACCGTTGCCGGATGCATGTAGTTGGACGCAAATGAAGCTGAAAGTACCTCCATCCAACAAAGGATGTCGGAAACACAGTTCAAATTTGTTTTTCCCAAAGAAAAAAGTCCCTAATACAATGAAAACATGTCAAAATTATTTTCTGCAAAAAAGTCCCTAATACAATGAAAACATGCCAAATTTAGCCTTTGATTTGAATTTCAAACTACAATTTTGTCTTGTGTTTGTCTCCAGCGTCCTCGATGTTCATTGGGGGGTCGCCGTACACCGTTGAGGGGGAGAAAGGCCGTGAAGCGCTTCCTTCACCCCGGCCTCCAGCTCCTTCGTCAGCCGAGCCTAGCGACCGCCCCTCTCGCGGACGTTGCTGGCCCTAGCCCCGTGGAGCAACCCCCGGCCGCCTCCTCCGCTCGACCAGGAGCTCCGCCATGCCGAGAGATACCTCCTCCTCGAGCCATGCTTGCCGGGAAGCCGTGGATCAATGAATCGATTCTGTCTCCTCCTACTCCGGTCGCCGCTTCCCCACACAAGCTCAATGCCGTCGTGCCTCCTCCGGTGATCGAAAATCAGCGGCGCCGCCACCCAAGTGCCGCCCACGCTCGCGCTGGTTCTCCCTTGTTTATCCCCTGCCGCCAGTGGACCTCGTGTTGCTGCTCCACTAGTATTTTTTTTTTAGAAGAAGGAGGTACATGCTACAGGAAAATTTTAGATGTGCAAACAGTAATTGCTTTGCCATGATTCAATCTCACTATGCGGCGTAAAAATCTAATAATGCAATATCCTTTCTTAGATGTCTGCAAACATTTGTATACACAAACAAATGAGAAATTTAATTATAGATCTTAGCAAGAACCGGGTGATTGACGGAAAAAAACTCCTGGCTCCTCTCGCCCCCCCGAGGGCGACGGGAGCTTGCCCTGGAAACCCTAGCCCCACGCCCACTCCCTCCCCCTCCCCTCCGCCGCCGCCGGCGTGGGCCGCCAGGCAAAGCTCGTGCGGCGCCGGCGGCGGCGGATTCTCCCTGCCGCGCGCGTCTGGATCGGAGATCGGGGGCTCCCGACCTGGCGGCGGCGCGCAGTGGTGGCGGCGGTGCTCTGGCGGTGGCGGGGGATCCCGGCCTGGTGGCGGCGCGCAGTGGTGGCAGCGGTTCTCTGGCGACGCCGGATTCGTCGGGCTTGGGGAGGGCTGGTGCGCTGCCGCTGCCACTGGCCCTTGTGGCCGCGGTGGCGGCCGACCTGGGATGGCCCCGTGCTGGCGGCTGCGGGCTGGGGTCCCGGGGCGTCGCTGCGGAGCGGGGGGCTCGGCCGGCGGTGGAGAGGTGGCGCTTTCCTCTCTCTGTCTCTGGTTGCCGCGGGGGGCTCTTCCCCTTTGCCCTTGGGCTGGCTCGGGGAGCTCCTGCAGCGGCGTTGTCCCTGCCGGCGGCGGCGGAGCACAATGGAGACGGTCCGGTGGGGATGGTGCTGGGAGGACGTGCTTCGGGGCTGGGTCGGCGGCGACCGAGGCGTAGCAGCGCGACAACGAGGCTGATCTTGGCCAGATCTAGGCCTGATCTGGGCCTGCGGGCCTGTGGGGCCTGCGGGCTGATCTGGGCCTGATCCCGGTTGATCGACCCTGCAGCCGCGTCCAGACAGCGGCCTCCTCGGGTGGTGGTGGGTAGTACCCCGCACTTCGGTGGCTGCGCGGACTTACAGCCTTTGGAGTTAGCGCCTGTTCGCCCTACCCTCTCCGGCGGCTTCTAGCGTGTGAGGCTGGCGGAGGTAAGGACTCCAGCTCGTGGACGCCGAGGCGGCGGCCTCGGAAGGTGGACGGTTTCGACGTTCCTCTGGTGGAGGTGGATCCGGGAGGTGACGTGAGATTCCCTGACCGGTGGCGGTTCGGCAGGCCCGGGGGAGCTCGGTGGCGTCGGTGCTGCTGCTTGGCGGCCGGGATTTGCCGTGGTGGTGGATCCCCTAGTGGAAGGAGGAGTAGGGATGGGGTGGAGGCTGGCGTGTTCGGTGGCACCCTTGCTGCAGTGCGGCGGCGGGACTTCACGAGCCTCCACGGGCTCGGCCGGGCCCGAGGGCTTGGTTTGTCTTGCTGCTGCATCTGGTCGGCTACCACCTGATGGTGGTGGAGGTCGTTCCCTCCCGCGTGTTGTTGGCATGCCGGCCATCACCGAAGTCTCCGCTCTCTCGGTCTACCGGCTGCGCTCCGTGGTTCTCGGTGTGACGGCGGTGGCGACTTCAAGACCAGGGTGGCGCGTGTTCGTGGGTGGCCTGATGGGTGGCGCTTTACAAAGTGCTCAGGCGGGTGGGTCTGGAGGGGTCGGGAGAAATCCTTGTCTGTTGACACTGACACGGTGACGCCCACGGGTATCACCTTCCTTCTTGAAGGGTGTCGGGGGCCTCCCTTCCCCACCCCCCGCTGCGTACCGGGGGAAACCCTAGGCCTTCGGCCGGACAACAGTGTCGTCGTCGTCACTCCCCTTCTTGGAGGTGTTGTCTTGGTTCGCAGGCGCTTTGGACTGCGAGATGTGTGGTGGTACTTCTCCGGGGGGCACTCTGGTCGCGAGTTGTTTCCGTTTTCGGCACACCGCCGTCCTCGGCTTTCTTTTTTCTTTTATTTCTTCTTGCGTTTCGTGTTGGTCTTGGGTTCGCCCCTGCGCCTTGTATCTTGTGGTGTTTGTTCCTTTGGGCGATGTGCTGTCTGGCCCAGCAGCGGTCTCACCTATGTGCTTTATTTATAAAGCGGGGCGAAAGCCTATTTCGAGAAGAACCGGTGATTGCAGTGCTAACACATTCCTCCTGTATGAACACCGTACTAGATGGAAAATGATTGTCGATATTAACAAGAATAGGAGTAACCGATAGTGCTTATGAATATGAAAATTGAACTCGGAAAGGTAATTATGGTAATTACTCCCTTTGGGTTGGGCAACTTGAACATTAGGTATGTATAGTTGGTGATAGCCATGAATTGAGAGATCCACGGTCTTTCGGTCATGGTGTTGTACACCATGGGAAAGTCCACGACCTCGAAGAGGCATTGCTTCGTGCAGAAGTTATCTCTATTCTTAAAGGTCGCTAGTAAGGTGATCTATCTAACTGGCTCATGTTCTACCTCCGGCATTACTCTAAAGAATTGGTTCGAGACCGACCAGATGTATGAGCTCGGGAGTTGCATCCTTTTGAGAGTATCCATGGTAATGATCCCATCGGAACTTCCCCATCCATAAGGACCTTATGCACGGTTGTATTCGGAATCATGGGAGAAACGACCAACAACAAACTGCCTGGACACATGAGGTTGTCAGGCCGTCGTTGAATCCAAAAGTGATCTATACACTGGCCTAGGCTGGTTTTTAGGAGCTGCCATGATCGGCGTCGAGGATGGCGTTGTAGACCTCCACGTGCGACGAGTAGCCGGTGGATCCTCCCTAGAGGTGGCCTACAACTGATCTGACCTTTTATTTTGTGTCATATGTTATGACTCCCATGCTCTGATATGTCCAATTTGCATCACTATTCTATATCATAATTTGCTGTTATTCATTGATATCTTTCATATTAAGAGGTGATATTTATGTTATTTTATCTGTTTTTGCATGTTGGATGATTCTTGGAGGATGAACTGCCGGAGTCAGGATTCTGATAGAAAAAGTGGTGTCTAGATGCAATTTTCGCGAAGATCAGAAAAATACCAGAAAATATATGGAAAATTATATTTTTCCAGAAGACGAAGGAAGGAAGAAGGGGAGTCGGAGTTGGGCCATAGGGGCCCACACCCCCTAGGAGCGGGCCACCCTGGGCCGCGCCACCAGGGGGTGTGGCCACCTTGGCCCACCTCTGTCTCCGCCCCTTTGCCTATATCTTCCTCCCAAAACCGTAAAGTTCGGGGAGCGACCACAGAAAGATTCGACCGCCTCTGCGGGGCGGAAACCACATAGAGATAAATAGCTCTCCGACAGACAGATTTCTGTCAGGGAAATTCCTTTCCGGAGAGGGGAGATCGTAACCATCAACACTGTCATCAAGCTAGAATTCATCGGGATCATCACCATCATCTCCACCAGCACCATCATCACCACTCCATCCCGTTGTAACAATTATGTTGAATCTTGCATAGTTTTTAGGGAAAACTTTCCCTGTGTTGATTACTTTTCTAGTTGATGCTTGTGAGTGGAACCATTGAATTATATTCAGATTGTTATTCATCATCATATCATCTCTGATCTTGATCCATATGATGTCTCGTGAGTAGTTCGTTTAGTTCTTGAGGACATGGGAGAAGTCATATTGTTAGTAGTGGAATTGTGTTGAGGTATTATTCAACGGTTTAATATTTAAGTTGTGGTGCTATTCTTTTAGTGGTGTTATGTGAATGTCGAATATATGATACTTCACCATTTATGGGCCTAGGGGAATGCATTTTGTATTTGGCTACTAATTGTGAGGTTGCCGGAGTGACAGAAACCTGAACCCCTTTAGGAAACCTTTGCACAAGAGAGTGTAGGATCTGAGAGTTTAAGGCCGTGGTTAGGCTTTTATCTTAATTACTTTCCTGTAGTTGCGGATGCTTGCAAGGGATTTAATCACAAGTATGTATTATTCCAAGTAAGTTCGGTATATTAGCACAGGTTCACCCACACAACACTTATCAAACTAAAGAATATTAATCAACTATATGAAACGAAAGCACTTGACAATATTCCCATGTGTCCTCGAGAACGTTTGGTCCTCATAAGTATTATAACCGGCTTGTACTTTGCTAAGAAAGGATTGGGCCACTTGCTGCAATTATTTACTGTCTTTATTTACTTGCACTTTATTTCCTTGCTTTATCAAAAAAACTAAAAATCTGTTTGCTAAGTATTTACAGAGATTTGCTGATCCAAACCACTAGTCAACACCTTCTACTCCTTGTTGGGATCGACACTCCTATTTATCGAAAGTACTACGATACACCCCCTATACTTGTGGGTCATCAAGACTATTTTCTGGCGCCATTGCTGGGGAATGAAGCGCTATTGAAGAGAAGAACTGGTAAAGGAAACTTCTACTGTGAGTATTGCTTTTTATTTCTGTTTGTTACTTTGTTTCCAATATGGATAACCCACTTGGTTTACTGTTTGGGAAAGCTACTACCACTGCTAGGGTAGTAGATGAACCACCACTTGTTGAGATAGATTGTAACATCCCAGCATTAGAGCCTAGAAATAGCTGAACCCAGATGTGTACATTGCATTCATGCATAGAAAATCCGAATAAATTTCGCGCTTTTAAACAAAACTTGTCAAAGTGATTGAATCTTCTCTTAACTTGATGGAATAAGAAATAGATCATCAAGTTGACTGCGATAAGTTTCAATATGACCTTTGTTAAAACCTTAATTTTTAGGTAAGGGAGATTTGATCTAAGGGTAGATCAAAGGAAATCAAAGTTAAAACCTAATGCATTATGATTTATAGTTGATCCTTAGGTGATCATATTGTAGTATCCATTATAATCACTCATGAGTACCAATTTAAGGATATAACACAAATAACAAGAATGTAACAAATATACCTTAATCTCATTTGCATATACCATGAGTATCATGGTAATACCTAACCCTACTTCTTAAGTAAGATTGAGTAGGAAAGGAACTAAGCTTAGATCATTCACCATATATCTTTCTTTCCATATCAATCCTTATCATCTTTGTTGAGTTATATTCCCATATCTATTGTTCATCAATGTTGAGAAATCAACTATTGATTCATCCATTCTCAACCTATCAAGCACTTGATCATAATACAACTTACAAATAAGTGTTTACAGAGAAACAATTAAGAAGAGATGAATAGTGATGCTAGTTTCAGATATCATTTATTTGATAAGAATGATTGAAAAGAATCCAATCAATAGGGTAGTTGATGGAGTTAAATCCCTCCTTGATAAAAAAGAAGATTACAAGGATGAAGACTAAAGATAGTTACCAGGAGTAGTCCTATTGGATCAAGTAGGTATAGTTAATGCATTATATCTCTTAATCCAATAGAGCTAAACATAAGATAATTATAATACCACTATAATGTTGTATTGATGGAGCCTTGATTGGCCAGTTGGAAACCAAACCATAAAGGATCAAAGGATTATAATGATCCTACCTTATTCCCCAAGATTGAATGCTTATATCAGGTATAAGTAACATTGGTGAATAGAACATTAATGAACCCTAGTCTAAATATATTGTCCTAGGTTAACTGTTACAAGCCACAATAATATAATGTAAGATTGATGTATAAGTACTAGAGTAAATAGAAGACAATATGATTCAATTAAAACAATTATAGTATGAAGTTATGGAAGTAGTCTTATTATTTTGAAGAATAATAAACCTTAGAGAAAGGTAGTTGGATACATACATCTGATGGAGGAATATTAGTGATGGATGTTTAAGGAAGACTATGGGTGGAGTTTGAAGGAATACTTGTTGGATGGAAGGTTATCAACAGTAGAGTAGTGGATATAATTCAGAATGAATAAAAGGAAACTATAAAAGTTGCAATGACAAGCTCATTAGGTTTATCAATGAATTTAGAAGAATAAAAGGTGAATGAGAAAGTAAAGCTCATCATACTAACTATGATGATGGATAGGAAGAAGTATTATATGTAGGAAAGGAATTCCTTAATAAGAAGTCTAGAATTATGAATGATAGAAGATAGTAGTTATTGGTAAAAAACCAATTTTAAATTTTAAGCCAAACATAATATCCAATTCATGTGCTTGATCTATCATCTTATATTCATATCACTTTACAGAAATAATTTTCAAGAGCAAATCACATAAGCACATCTCTGTTAATTCCAACCATTATAACTATATGTGCTTAAGTATATCCTTATCAATTCCTTTCCATAAAACATTCAAGCACCAATGGTAAATAATCATAATTTAAAATCCTAAACTTCCTTGTTTATCATAAAAGAATAGATGCAATTACCATTTCCCAAATCAATGGAAGTAGTAATGAACATATTAATCTCTTTCATATTTCATGCAACCAATAATGCTATAGGATCTGTATTTATATATAAGTTTCTATTCAAACTATGAGCCAACTAGAGATAAGTTTATAAACAAATAAAAATATATCATTCAAGCATACCCTAATTAAAATAAGAGAGAAAAATAATAAGAGAAGTTTCTATAAACTATTAACAAGGGGGGGTTCATATTGAGTAAATAAAAGAACTACAAGAATATGATATAATAAAAATTCACAAATGATACAAAATATATTTTAGTATTGTTGCAAATATCCAGCAAATAAATCATACAAAGA
The DNA here is from genome assembly GCA_916181665.1 of Avena sativa. Classification (NCBI taxonomy): domain Eukaryota; kingdom Viridiplantae; phylum Streptophyta; class Magnoliopsida; order Poales; family Poaceae; genus Avena; species Avena sativa. Next base: position 366,652,951 of record OV702295.1, read on the forward strand.
AAGGTTCAAAATATAAATCAAATTCAAATCTGAATAAGAAAACAGAAAATAGAAAAGGGATAAAACAAAGAAAAAAACCAAACCTGGCCGCAGCCCAACCCTATCTGCTTACCTGACACCCAGGTGCAGCCCACTTCGGCCCGCGACCAGCCCACCAGCAGTCCGTACCGATTCGGCCTTCTATTTCTCATCGTCTTCCTCGCCGGCGGAAGCAGCTGCGTGGCGTCGCGGCGGTCGTCGATCTCCGACGCGTTACGATGCGCGCCGCCGTCAGTGAGGAGGGGGATAAGAACGCCCGCGAGCTCCTCTATCCATTCGTACCCAAATCACTCTCTCGTGCTCTCTCTAAAATTTCCCCAACTATGCTGAAACCCTAACTCGCCGGAGTTGCTCGTTGTCGTTGTTCAAGACCACCCCAAGGCCAACTGAAGGTTCCACTAGCATCGCCATGGTGGACTTTGTCTGCTAGGAGGAGGAATCGAGCCGGGAAGCCTGAAACCATGTGCATCGAGCTCGTCTGTCCGCCGTTCGCCCTCGACCATGGCGACGTCGTCTGAGCTCGCCTCCCCTTGTCGTTGCCACTACAAGCTTCCTGGTGAGCTTCTGCTCGTTCTCTCCGATTTGATCCTAGTCATCTGTAGCGCCTTGTACGCATGCACCCGAGTAGGTCACCGTCGGAGCTCGTCGGAGCTAGTGCTCTAGTGACCATTCCGGGGTGGCGCAACCATAGTTCGACTCGTTGTTGCACCCTCTCTCCAACGCACCATACCACGCGTGCTAAATCGCCGTAGATCATCGCCGACGACCTTGATCTGGTGGTGGTTGTCACGCTGACGTCAGCGTGACGACGTGCTGGGGTCAGCCTGGACCCAGTTCCCGGTTTGACCAGTCTTTGCTCACGTGGCTGATGACATGGCCTAGGGCCCATATGTCATTGACTGGGGGGTAAAGACTGGGTCGGTAACTAATGCATTTCTTTCATCTGAGAGATGAGGTGGACCATGGCCCACTAGTCAATGACTGGGACTAGCTCTGAGTACGGTGTAAAAAGTATTTTCTGTTAAGAAATAGATAAAATATTATAATTCAATTAATAATATTCTAGAAATCTAATAAATAATTAAATCTTATTTAATTAATAACTTTTGATTTACAATTCAGAAAATATGTATAATGTATGAAAATTTGTAGAAAAAATAAATTTTACAACTTAAACTTATTAGCAAAAATTATTATGATAATTATTTAAATAAATTTTATTTAATAAAGGTTTAATAAATAATAAAAATTTAATAATTCAAATTTTAATAATGGAAAATGTGAAAAGTATAAATAGACTACCAAAAATCTTTGAAAAATAAGAATTACAATTTAAAATTATAATCATACATTATAATCCAACTTAATCAAGTATTTGTTATTTATTAAGTATTTATAAAGAAATAAATCTTATAAAAATCATATCTTATTATTTATAAATCACAAAAATAAATGTAATATACCAAAATGATCAAAAAAAAAATCTACATGTTAAAAATCTAAAATTCCACTTTTGAGTTAAATAAAAACTGAATTATTTTAATAACTCAAATTTGAACTTATTAACTTCATTAATAATTTATATAAGGATAAATAAAATTTATTAATATTTCTAAAATAAATTAGATAAATCTAATAAATAGCATTAGTCTTAAATATTAATAATATAAGACCATAATGGTGTAACACTTTATAAACACCTTTTTATTACATTACTTTCAACTTTAAATGGAAATCATATTCTAAAAAGATATTCATTCATAATAAAAACCTTAAAGAACAATTTAAAGATACATCAAATCCTTTCTATTTACTTTAACCACCAGATTACAAAACCACCATCACACTATAATTAATCCATAAATATTTAAGGAATATTAACTATAACCATTCATTTATAAAAGGTAAATGGTACTACTCCATTATAAAATCAAGAAACCACTACACTAAGTAAAAGAATCACCACTATTAATTAACCTTAAAGTAACATTACCAAGTACACCAAGTACAAAGGTTATAAATATTATACTTTCAAATTGTCTTTGTTTTAAAGTTAACTTTAGTCTACAAGGATCTAATTACAACATTATGATATGTTTTATAGTTAACTTTGGTCTGAAGTAGTTAAGTTATAAAGCAACTCAAGTCAAACCATTTAAGCAAAACAATGACATCAACCACCACTAACTAACCACAAAGCTTGTTTAAACCTTAGAAGTGAAACCTTTTCTTCAAATGTTATTATTTTTGCCACTTCAAACAAAAACTATTGCATAAGCAATATTGACTAGTACTTCATAGGCATATATGTTTTATTACTACATATGTGTTGCTCATAACCACTTATAAGTTCTAATATAAACACAAATGTGAAACCTATCTAAAAGGACCACGCATTCCAAAGTAATCATTTCCGGAATCCAAACCCTAAAGCAACGTTACCTCCGGTATTCGCGTTTATCACGTGCACCACATTACTTATGCATAAAGGCATATTGCTTCTTTAAACATTAGTCCTTACCGGACCAATGATGCTGATTTCAGATTTTGGATCTTATACTGACTCGAAGACAGTGAGTGCATAATCTTGCAATCACAAAAGGCAAGTTCACACTTGCTCATGTCCTTTGTTTATTTTCTGTAAAGTATTTTACAAATCCAGTGTTGTCCTCACCTGCATTTGAAAAAGGTCAGAAAACACTATTTTCAATAATAACGTGAACTATTGATTACTGATCCAGGGTGATCAGTTAATCTATTAAATCTGACAGTTGAAATAACACTGTTCAGAACTATATCACCTAGGTTGACCGTGGCGACCTCTGTGTCCAGTTTTTCGGGTCCTTCATGACCTTCGGGTAGCGTAGCCCCCGAGTGTTCTGCTTCTTCGGGTGATCCCTTGGGGAATTTCCGCTTGATGGATGGCACGCAGATCTGTTCGAGGAACACACCTGGTGGCACCCTTGCGCAGGTGGAGCCGATGTTGGTGAGTCTGTCGGCTTCCTCGTTGCTTTCTCTTCCAATGTGCCGAAGCTCGCAGCCGTCGAATTCTCCCTCGAGTGAGTTGTAAAGTGGGCGGTACGCGATCATGTTTTCGGCGTGTGTGTCGCACTCATTCATCATCTGTTGGACGACGAGGTTGGAGTCACCGTAGATGACCAGGCGCGTTGCGCCGCAGATCTTTGCCATCCTCATACCGTGGATGAGGGCTTCGTATTCGGCCTTGTTGTTGGAAGCTCGGAATTTCATCTCAAGGACGTACTTCATCTTGTCGCCCTGCGGGGAGGTCAGTATGACCTCGGCTCCTGCTCCAGCTTCACGCTTGGAGCCGTTGAAATGCATCGTCCATGACTACGACATGTCTGGGGTGTCTGGCAGCTGCAGCTCCATCCAGTGTACAAGGAAGTCCGAGAGGACCTGAGACTTGACTGCGAGTCGCTTTTCGTAGACGATGTCTAGGGGTGACAGCTCGATGCCCCACAGGTCCACGCGTCCTGTGGCCTCCGGATTGTTTAAGATGCTGTTCAGGGATGCTTCGTTGATGACCATCACCTAGAAGTAATGGCTCAACCGTCGAGCCGTCATGAACACGCCGTAGGCGAGTTTCTAGTAGTGAGGGTACCTCTGCTTTGTTGGCGTCAATACCTCTCTGAGGTAGTAGATTGGGCGTTGGACCCCATGGGTCTTGCCTTCTTCGGGTCGCTCAACCACCAGTACGGTGCTTACCACCTGGTGTGTGGCTGCTATGTACAGCAGTAGGAGCTCGCGCTCCTTTGGCGTAACCAAGACGGGCGAGGTGGAGAGCAGTCGCTTCAGATCTTCGAATGCGCCGTCCGCTTCAGGTGTCCACTCGAATTTATCTTCCTTGCGTAGCAGTTGGTAAAATGGCAGGGCTTGCTCGCCCATGCGGCTGATGAACCTGCTCAATGCCGCTATTCGTCCTATGAGCTGCTGGACCCCCTTGAGGTTCTTCGGCTTCTCCATGGCCATGATGGCCTGGATTTTCTTCGGGTTCGCCTAGATCCCTCGCTGGGAGATGAAGTACCCAAGCAGCTGACTCGATGGGACGCCGAAGGCGCACTTTTCGGGATTGAGCTTGATCCTGTAGCGGTCGAGATTATCGAACGTCTCGCGGAGATCGTCAATGAGCGTTCTTGCCTCCCTGGTTTTGATGACTATGTCGTCGACATAGACTTGGACGTTGCGACCGATCTGGTCCTTGAGGCATGCCTGCATGCATCGCTGGTACGTGGCACATGCGTTCTTTAGCCCGAAGGGCATTGTGTTGTAGCAGAACACTCCGAACGGTGTAATAAACGCCGTTTTCTCTTGATCTTCGACCTTGAGTCGAATCTGGTTGTAGCCGGAGTAGGCGTCGAGGAAGGAGAGTTTCTCGCATCCTGCAGTCGAATCGATGATTTGATTGATCCGAGGAAGAGGGAAGTGGTCATTTGGGCAGTGCTTGTTCAGTGACGTGAAGTCTATGCACATCCGCAGGATGTCCGTGTCCTTCTTGGGGACCATCACTGTATTTGCTAGCCACTCGCTTTCTTTGATCTCCCTGATGAAGTCTGCAGCGAGTAGTCTGTTGATTTCCATTCCGATGGCTTCGGCCCGTGGCTCGGACAGTCTCCGGATGGACTGCTTGACGGGCTTGGTGTCTGGAAAGACGTTGTGTGTTTGCTCGGCGAATTCCCTGGAAACTCCTGGCATGTCCGCTGGACACCAGGCGAAGATTTCCCAGCGCTCACGGAGGAATTCGACAAGCGCGCTTTCCTATGCGGGGCTGAGGTCGTTGGCGATCAGCGCCGTCTTGGAGGCATCCGTCGGGTGAACCTGCACTTTCTTTGTGTTGACGGTGGAGTCGAAAGACATGTCGGGTGCGTTTTGTCGTGCGACTGGGGGTGCCCCGTTGTCCGTCACCTCGCGGAGCTTTACGAGCTCATCTTGCATGCCGAATGACTAGGAGATTCTGTTGAAGTCCCTGTCGCAGTGGTCTGATCGGGTGAAACTCCCGTGGACCGTGATGACGCCCCTGGGTCCTGGCATCTTGAGTAGCAGGTATGCGTAATGTGGGACAACCAAGAACCTTGCGAATGCTACACGCCCGAGGATGGCGTGGTATTGTGATGGCCAGTCTACCACTTCGAATTCGAGCCGCTCGCATCGGAAGTTGTCCGGCTTGCCGAAGATGACGTCGAGCCATATTTTGCCCAGGGGGAATATGCCCTTTCCTGGGACGATGCCGTGGAACATTGTGTCTGACTGTTCCAGGCTGCACAGCGGGATCCGCATTGCTGCTAGAGTGCTTGCAAACATCAGGTTGATGCCGCTGCCGCCGTCCATGAAGACGCGGCTCATCTCGAAACCTCCGATCTGCGCCTCCAGCACCAAGGCAGCATGACCTGGGCGAGGGATCTGGCAAGGATGATCCGAACGACTAAACGTGATGCAGGACTCCGATCCGCTGAGGTACTCAGGGATGGCGGGTGGAGTTGTCACGGCTAGGTTGATCTGACGGGTGATTTTCTTCTGCACCCTATTCGTCGGGCGCCCCTTATGGATCATCAGTGCTCCTTTCGGTGGGGGATACCCATGCCCAGCGTTGTTCTGTGCTGGTGCGACTGGTTGGTTCGAGCCTCCTACATGTGGCGGTGGAGGAGCTCCATGCACTATTTCACCTGGTGCGGGTGCGTTTCCCAACCTAGGGGGGTGGAGCTTGCTGCCTCATCTGAGCCATGCTTTCGCTGAGCTTCTGGAACTCGCGGCAGTCCTTGAGCATGTGGCTTGCCTTCTTCTTACCATCCTGCTTGTCGATGTAGAAGTGGATGGTGGATGGACCCGAAAAATTTTCGTATGCTGAGGGTTCGTTATCGTGATCGCGACGCTGCCACGACTGTGCTGGGCGTCCTCCATCGTGGAAGTTGCCTCCGCGGTATCCGCCACTATTGCGGTTGGCATCGTTGCGGCGATCGGCGTAGCCGGCCGCGGCCATGTCGGGTCCATCGCGATCTTCGTAGACGCGTGGTCTCCTCTTGTTACGGCGTTCCCGTCGTCGGCCGTAATCGTCCTCTTCCTCCGATTGTGCCCGGTGGACGGAATATTCACCGTCGGCCCACCTGTTGGCGATGTCCATGAGGTGGTCAAGTGTCTTGGGCTTGACGCGCCCGAGTTCCTCCTTGAAGTCCTGGCGCTTGACGCTGTCCTTGAAGGCGTCGATGGCCCTTTCTTCGGAGATGTGCGTCGTGGAGTTTTTGGTGTTGGACCAGCGCGGTATGTATGAGCGAATGGATTCGCCCGTTCGTTGACTGCAGGCTCGCAACTCCTCGATCGAGGCGGGCCTCTTACTGGTGCCTTTGAAGTTTCAGATGAAACTGTAAGCCAGCTCCTCCCAGCTTTGGATGGATCTTGAGGATAGGCTGCTAAGCCAGATCCGAGCTGCGCCTGTCAGCTGCAGTTGAAGGCATTGCATGGCGGTTTCCTTGTTTCCACCGTGCAGTTTGACGGATGACAGGTGGTCGTTGAGCCATGCCTTGGGGTCTTGTGTGCCGTCGAACTTCGGAGTATCCGAAGGAAGCTTGAAATTTCGCGACATCCGTGTCCGTCGGACAGATCTGCTGAAGCACCGGGCTCCGCATAGTTCTCCTTCGTCTTCGTCCATCTTGGATTCAGACAAGCATGCGCGCTTGGCTCGCGCTTTGTCGATTTTGCGCTGTGTTAGCGCGTCTCTGGCGTCGTAATCGCGGCTGCGATGACGCGAGCTCTTGTGCCTTCGAGGAAGGTCATGGTCTTCTTCTTCGGATGAAGGAGTGGGGCTGCGGTCGAACCTGACCGTAGCTTTCTTTTTCGGCTCCGTAGGAGTTTCTTGATGGAGCGCAACTCCGACGAGTCCGAGTCTGGTGAGTGCGGACTTGTGCATGGCTCTTTTCGGGTCCCCCTCCGGAGGTGGGTGGGCTGCGAGGTACGCAGTGGCTGCTATGATCGCAGCTTGCGGTGTCTTCGGGATGATGTTGCCGTCGGCATCCATCTCCATGAAGGATGCGTGGAGGGTTCGGGTCACCTCACGGCGCTCCTTGGGGTCCATGTTCTCCGTTCGGGAGCGGTGCTTGTTGCCGTGGTTTCCGTTCGAGCTGGAGCCGATGCCCATGGTGGAGAGCGCAGCTCGTCGCGCGCTGGACTCCGAGGCTGCTTGCTTGCGTTTGTCGAGAACCTCTTGCATCTTGACCTGCTTCGGGTGCTCCTCGATCAGGAGCAGATGGTAGGCCATCAGCAGGTCCCGTGTGGCGTCTGCAGGCAGGATCGTGCTGCCCGCCACGGCGGCGCGTGCTTGGGCCCATCCTTCTTTGCTAAGGTGGATGACATGGCCGGTGTTGTCCCCTTCGGGAGAGGGGGACTGGCTTCTTCTATTCTCGTCGTTTTGGTCTTGCGGGTTAGGTGTCGGGTTGGGCAGCGGGTTGGGTGTTTGCTGCTCCACGTCGCCCTGGATGACTACGGCGCATTGGTAGCACTCGTAGATTGGTCCGCTGCTGCCGCAGCTTTTGGATCCGGAACCGTAGGTCCCTTCATCCGATGGCGGATCGCATAGATCGGAGTTGAAGTTGCTGCTATCGTATGACTCATCTGTTGATGATGATGTGCGTAGCACAGGGTGTGGGGCCCATGAAGCGGGCCTAATTGAGGGTAAGGGCACCCGCTCTGGGAGGCGGAGGGTGCCGGTTTGCCCCACCTGGAAGCAGAAGCTCCCGAACAGGATCTCGAGTCCGTCGCCTACGGGCTCGAAGTCCTTCATGGTGGCCGGTGAGTGGGTGGTGAAGTCGAAAGCGCCGAAGAGGAGGTGACTCTCCGTCGCCGTAGAATTGTAGATCGCTTGGGTTGGGACCGTCACGATCGCACAATCAGCGTCCCCAGTTCCCACAGACGTCGCCAATTGACGAGGTTTGATCTCGTCAATGCCCATTGTTATGGACTTGGGTTTTGGAGAAGATGGGGATGCTGGAGATCACGGAACGGTTATCAAACAAGCAACACGGGGACACGAGGTTTAGCCAGGTTCAGGCCCCCGGAGGGAAAACCCTACTCCTGCTTTTCTACTCTTGATTACGGCGGAACCGGTGATTACAAGGGTGCGCAGATGCAATCTGGCATGGAGGTGTGTATGCGGAAGTATGAGAGAGATCTAGGTCGTGCCCTCCTGGCCTTTATATAGACTTAGGCAGGTCCCAGGCACATATCTAGTCGGTTACAGGTTCTAGGGTTTACCCCTTTGAATTTCCTATCTACTCTAGTCTTGCTCTCCAAGGATCTGAAGGCGTCATGGGCCTTGGCCACCCGAAAATCTTCATGGGCTAGCGTATATTTGTCGTGGGCCTTCCTTGGGCTGGACCAGATATGCTGAGATCGTGTACCCGCGGGGTATAACCATGTCATCTTGCACCGTATATTACGCGTTGACCATGAGATTTGGAATGGGATGGAGAAGTCAGTTGTATCTTCTTCCTCTCGCATGAAGCCGGATGTGCAGGTCGTGGCTGTTATCCTCGAAGCGTGCATATTAATTGGTAATTCGTAGAGGATATGCAGCATATGGGTGGGAACCCTCATCGTCCCACGATAGTTCTGGCATCTAATGGTTTGTACAAACCATTACCGTAATTCGTTATGTGGGCATGGTGTACACCAAGGAGGCATGCGGGGTCGCGAAGGGGGCAGTGATTGGCTTGGATCATCTTCTGGGCCCCACATCATGGAATTGTGGACGGGAATAAGCTGCCCGGTTGTGCAACAAAGAGTTGATCTCTCATGGGTAAAGTGACGCACCTCTGCAGAGTGTAAGAACTATAACTTGTTACTCCCTGTTCCGGGAAGGAGCTGCGAACGCGGCAGGAAAGGAACTCCATGAAAGTTCTGGTAAACCTGTGAAGGCTGACGGACATAGTTTTTCAGAATAAAAGCAACCTTTGAAGAAATGTTTATGAAAACTTGCATTGCCTACGACCTACGGTCTGTGGCTGTAGCTATAGTGCATCAAACACTTATTTTCTAGTGAATTTGCTGAGTACGCTCGTACTCAAAGTATCTTCTTAACCCTTGATTCGGAAGCCGGAGTAAACAGCAACCACATCAAGATATGCTCCAGGACTTATTATGCAAAGATAAAGCTCTTCAATGAAGACAAGGAAGTCAACTTATACCTCAACTCAAGTGAAGACAAAGCTACTGATTAGATAGGAATATAATCTCTAGCCAAAGAACCTAACTCTGTAGAGTATTGCAATAGAAGCAATGTCAATTCCTTGGTTAAAATACTAGTTCTAGTAGTATAATAGTTCTTGTGTTGTTTACATTTGATTCTTCTCCGTAAGAAGTTCTTTCTCTCTCTTTAACCTAGAGTGTTCTATGGATCTTGTGTAAAAAGTGAGTTGTAACCTTTAGCCATGTATTGGACCTGCTATGTTTCTTTTGTGCCATTCTGAGGGATGTAATACTAGTGAACGGTGTTTCATTGGTGTTATGTCAATGACTATAGTATACTACATCATGCAGTGGTATGTTGGGTCACCGCATAGATCCTTTTAAGATATCTACAAGAATTGTTGATCTTGTTATGGATAATTATTACTTTGGGGATGGAACTGTCCATCCTGGTGATCACTTGCTTTTTATCCATGAATTATGCGGGTTGTTTAAGTGTGCAAGTATCACAACTGAACAAGTTAAGAACAAGTTACTCTCTATATAATTGAAAGGAAGAGATGAAGAATGGTATAAGCTGCTGAAGAATGGACAATTTATGGAATGGGAGGAAATAGTACCTCTCTTTTATTCTAAATTCTATCCTCCCAGTGAGATTCATAAGGATAGGAATCAAATATATAAATTTTGGCCTCGTGATGGAGAGAGTACATCACAAGCTTGGGGAGATTGAAGTTACTAATGCTTAAATATCCTATTCATGAACTCCCTAATAATATTATTATTAATAACTTTTATGCAAGGCTTTCTCTTCATGATAAAGATTTATTAGATGCTTCTTGTGCTTGATCATTCACACGTATGAAGGAAGAAGCTAAATGGGATCTCCTAGACCGTATTCAAGAAAACACTAAAGCATGGGAGAATGACAAAGGAAGAAAGTCAGGTATAAATTATGATTATGAATGTATTAAATCTTTTATGAGAACTGATGACTTTCATGATATTAGTACTGAGTATGGTCTTGATTCTCAAAGTATTGCCAATTGTTTTAAGGCCTCTGCCTCTTATATAGAAATTCCCAAAAAGAAGTGGGACAAGTACCATGCACCTTATAAAGATATTGTTAATCATGTTCCTGTTAGAAACACTGAAGTTTGTACTATTGATCCTATTTTGCCTGAACCTTATATTGAGAAAATCCCTTTCCCTGATAAGGTAAAGGAACATTCTATTATGGCTAATGTGGTTCGCAAAAGTACAAAGAAAGTTGTGGAACCCGATGAACAAATAAATATTGAATCTGTAGTAGCACTTGTTAAAGACCTTGTCACTAAAAATGTAGAAGATGGGCACATTATCTTTTGTGAAGATGCTTCTAATATTGTCTCTCATCCTAGTAAAACTAGAAAAGGTAGTGTCCCTGTGATTTCTGTTAGAATTGGTGATCATTGCTATTATGGTTTATGTGACATTGGTGCTAGTTCTAGTGCTATTCCTTATGAGCTTTACAAGGAAATTATGCATGAGATTGGTCCTTGTGAATTGGAGGACATTGATGTAGTTATTCACCTTGCTAATAGAGAGACAGTCTGTCCAATTGGCATTGTAAGAGACGTGGAAGTTCTTTGTGGTAAGATTAAATATCCTGCTGATTTTCTATTGCTTGGTTCAGGAGCTAATAAAACTTGTCCTATCATTTTTGGCAGACCTTTATTGAACACTTGTGGATCTATTATAGATTGTAGGAAGGAGAAAGTTTTAACTAATTTTGATGGAGAATCTTATGAGTTTAATTTTTCCAAATTTTCTAAAACTCATGAAAATGAATTGCCTAATGAGGATTTCAGGGTTGAACAACTTGCTTCTATTGATCCAGTTTATGACCTTAGACCTCTTTTTGATGATTGTAAGTATTCTCATTCTGATGATAAAGTTGTTTCTTGTGACAGTTATATTGTCAACTTTATTCAAAGTGCTACTGAAAGTTATTATGAGAGAGGGAAACATGGTTTTATGCATCTCAATAATATTAAGTTTCCCCGCTTTATGTTGAGAGCTTTGAAGTTGCATTTGTTTTTTCTTCCTATGCTAGTGGCCTTTTGTTTCAATAATTTGTTTTCTCATGGAACTCCCTTGCATAGGAAGTGAGTTAGACTCAAATGTGTTGGATATTTGCTTCTTGATGCTATCTTTCACTTCAAATCTATATCTCCTATGTGAGCATCATTGAAATTATTATGCCCATCTTAATGGCTATAAAGAAAGAGGTTTTGGGAGACAGCCCATTTTAGTTTGCTTTTGGTTTTTGTTTCTTTGAGTCTTGGAAGTTATTACCTCTGTAATAACCGCTCCTTATACTTTTTGTTTCGTTTTTGTGTCAAGATCAACCTCTTTTGAGAAGTAGGTGAGTTGTGAAAAGTTACTCTCCTGGGACAGATTTTTGTGCTGCATTATAAAAATTCATGAAAGATCTCAGTACGTCGGATGGAGCTATATTTTCTGTGCTTGTGCCCCAAGTTGTTATCCAAATTTCGTTAGTTTTGCACTTTTTGATTTGAGCAACAGAAGATTTTCGAAAAAAATCAATCTTTACCTACTGGTCTGTTTTGACAGATTTCTGCCATCATTTGCATTTGCCTCTTAAATCAATTTCCTTTTAGATTCTTTTGGGATTTTGAAAGGAGTTGCTACAGTAGCTTTTGTTTTGTTGGATTTCCATTGAAAATTGAACCCAAAGGTTTATTTTTTTGCATACACTAATGTTGCTAATAAAGTTTGTGTAAGGCTTTGCATGAAAGAAACTTTCAAGTGTTGGAGAGAAGGAATCTGCAGAGTCTGTGTCCGAATAGGTAAAACTGCTAGAAATCAAAGGTCCGCGGAAACTTATCTCTTTATATTTTTGCTGTTTTTATTATATACGGAAGGTAATGAGTCGAAGCAGAGGAGGAAACGGAGCCCGGGTGGGCCACACCCACCAGTGGCGCGGGCCCCACCTGGCCACGCCACCAGGGGGTGAGACCACCCCCAGAGCCCGTATCCATCCTGTTTTCGCACAGTACCTTCCTTATGTCGTAAAACTTCGTAATATAAAACACCCCAGATCCCCCGAGGTTCGTATATCGTGTTCTCGTCGTGTTTTCATTTCGATCTGTTTTTGTCAGGAATTTTTCTCAAGTTTAGAGGCACCATGGTCCCCGCCAACGACAAGGGCAAGGATCCCGTGGAAGAAGAAAGGATTGCTGCTGGGCGAGAAGACATGGATTGGAGCGTCGAGGAGGAAGTGAAGAACATGTCAGCGGGCATGAAGGGACAAGCTTCCACAGGATCAAGGGCAAGAAAACCTACTTTTGTAGGGGAAATTAACACTGGACGTGCTTTTTCTCATAATATGCATGGGATGATGACCTCTGTTCCAGACCTCAGTTCATGCCCTAAAGGCAGTGGAAGCCCTTCGAACCACTGATGAGTTTTGTGATAATTGCCGAGATCTAAGGAGGAAAGTGGATATACTTCAAGAGGAGAACAACAGGCTTTATAAGATGCTGGAGGGTTTTCTCACCCTAAACAAGGGAACACCACCACCGCCGAAGGAGTAATTCGTCATCAGGTTTTGGCATCCCCCTGGTTTGTTCCAAGCTTGGGGGAGTGTCGCGGTATCACATCATTATCTTTCATCTTTTTACCTTTTTAGTAGAGTCATGTCTTGAATAGAGAAGTTATCATACGGGATGGTTTGCAGTGTGTAAGTATCTCGCCTTTAGTTGGTTATCTATGTATCCCTTGGTGTGAGTGCCTTTATGGAATATTAATGAGAAGTTTCATCCTTTTCTTTTTGCACTTCTTATTTTAGTTTGCAATCTCTATTATATGATTTATCTTGTTGATTAGTATTGGTATCACTTTAGGAGCATCGAGTAAATCTAAATTGGTTTTGGAAAACCGAGCTCTAGTCAGTAGCAACACTTTTTGAGGTTTGAAAGGAAAAGAAAAAAAACTTACAGGTATTTTATATTATTTTCCTTCTTTCTTGATTGGCTCATCAGCTTAGTATTCTTTAGTTAAGATCTTTTTTGTTTTTTAAGGAAGATTGCATGTTTGACTTTATCACTTGTGTGTTTGCTTGTTTCTTTCAAATCTTTTTCTTGCTACCCAGCCTTGCTAGCCAAAAACCTGTACTGAGAGGGAATACTTCTCGTGCATCCAATCCTTTAAACCAGATCCTATGCCATCTGTGTCCACCATATCCACCTATTAGCATTATTGCTATTCCAAGTAAATTCTCAAGCTTCATCTATCTTTCGAATTAAAAATTCTTTTGTTATGTGAAAACTGGTTACTAAAGCTGTCACAAACTTGATGGCACACCTTATTTTCTTGCCCTTAATAAACTTGAACCATCGTGTCATCGATGTTGTATATGCTTGCACCTATAAGTTGGGATTAGCAGAACCGTGCTGTCACGGGGAACGCTTTCAACACCTGTAAATATCTACCCAGTTGATATCATGATCTTTTGTTTGCGGATGTCGTCGGTGTGAAATAAAAGGGGAGCTTGTAAGTCCATGGAGTTATGTATTGATGACCCACAAGTATAGGGGATCGCAACAGTCTTCGAGGGTAGTATTACCCAATTTATTGATTCGACACAAGGGGAGCCAAAGAATACTTGCAAGCCTTAACAACTGAGTTGTCAATTCAGCTGCACCTGGAAATAGTTCTTGCTCACATAAGTTTATCAGTAGCAACAGTTTCGTAGTAGCAACATTAAAGCAACAGCAACAGCAAAACAAAACAAAAGCAATAGTAATAGTAGTAGCAAACATTAGGATATGAGCGCGTTAGGCATATGGATGGATGGACGGGCGTTGCATGGACAAGTCTAAACATGTAACTTCAAGATCTAGGGAAATTGCAGATAAATAAGATAAATCATCCAAGTACTAAACAATCATAGGCATGTGCTCCATATATAGTCATGCGTGCTCGTAATGAGAACTTGCACAACATCTTTTGTCTTGCCAGCCCGTTGCAGCGGGGCCTCAAGGGAACTATTGGAAATTAAGGTACTCCTTTTAAGAGAGCACCAGAGCAAATCATTAACACTCCGTGAACACACGTGATCCTCACATCGCAGCCATCCCCTCCGGTTGTCCCAATTTTTGTCACTTCGGGGCCTTTGGATCCGGACAATGATATGTGTACACGACTTGCAGATAAGATCACAAACAATACTATCATAATGAATCAATAATAAGTTCAGATCTAAGTGTTGGAGATATGCCCTAGAGGCAATAATAAATATAGTTATTATTATATCTTTGTGTTTATGATAAATGTTTATATTCATGCTATAATAGTATTAACAAGGAAACATTAATACTTGTGTGAATTGTAAACTTAAATTGAAGTCCCTAGTATAGCCTCTATACTTCACTAGCTTGTTGGTTAATAGATGATTGTGGTTTCCCTATCATGAACATTGAGATGTTATTAACAACAAGATCATATCGTTAGGAGAATGATATGGTGGACATACTCCTATAGATAAGCGTAGCATAAAGATCAAGTCATTTCAATAGTTCAATTGCTATATGCTTTCTGATACATAGTAACCTAATTCCTTCGACCATGAGATCATGCATATCACCTTTACTGGATGGATGCTTTGATGTCATCAAACACCACACCGTAACAGGGTGGCTATAAAGGTGGTATTGAGTGTTCGGAAAGTATTGGTTGAAACACATGGATCAAGAGTGGGATTTGTCCATCCATATGACGGATAGATATTCTCTGGGCCCTCTCGGTGAAATGTCATCCAATTAGCTTGCAAGCATGTGACTGGGTCACAAGGGATCACATATCACGGGAACGAGAAAAGAGTACTTATCAGTAACGAGGTTGAACTAGGTATGCAGAGATACCGAAGATCATAACCTCGGATAAGTAACATATCGTGAGACAAAGGGAAATTGGTATCGTATGTAAGTGGTTCATTCGATCGCAAAGTAATCGTAGAAATATGTGGGAGCCATATGAATTTCCAGATTCCTCTATTGGTTATTGTTCGGAGAAGTGTCTCGATCATGTCCGCATAATTCACGAACCGTAGGGAGACACACTTAAGGATTCGACGTTGTTTGAGTAGTTATGGTATTATGAGAAAGAGACCGAATGTTGTTCGGAGTCTCGGATGGGATCCGGGATATCACGAGGTGATCCGGAATGGTCCGGAGAATAAGATTCATATAAGGAAAGTCCCGTTTCGGAGTTGGGGAATGGTTCCGGTGTTTTCATCGGGAACATTCTAGAAGGTCCCGGAATGTCCGGCACTCCGGGGGGGAAGGGGTACATGAATGTGTCATTGCATGTTGGAATGATTGCATCATGTACTAAGTGTTCTCGCTGTCCGAAATAAAGGGTTAATTCAAATCCTAATTGGAAAAGTCAAACTGCCAGTTTTCGGTCAAACTGCCAGTTTCGGAAAGTGGAGAAAGAGGAGGAGAGGTGGAGGCCGAGTTGGAGGAGGGTTCCTCCCCTAGGCCGGCGCACCTCCCTAGGCCGAGTTGGGGAGGAACTCCTCCCCATGGCGCCGGCCCTCCCACCTATAAAAGGAGGGGCAGGGCCTCCTCCTCTAGACACAACACAAGTTTCCTATCCTCTAAACTAAACCCTAGATCTAGACCCCGGTTTAGAGCTATTTGGTTTAGAGCCTTCTAATTGGTTTAGAGCCCTCTAATTGGTGTGTCTAATTACTAGACCACTAATAGCCTCTCTCATAAGCTCCACCATACTCGCACCGGCTTAAGGCGAAGCCCTGCGGGATCTCCCCTCTACCTCCGGTACCACGCCGTTGTGCTGCCGGAATCGCGAGGAGAGTGCTACAACCTCCGCTGCCTGCTGGAACAAGGGAGAGGAAGGTCTTCGTCGAGTACCGAACGTGTGACCGACTGCGGGGGCGCTGCTGGAACGTGGCGCCGGAAGGATCGTCTACGCGATCTTGAGATCGGAAAGAGTACGACTACATCACCCACGAGAATCTGCTCTCGTTAAACACTTTGGAATCTTCGAGGGTGAGTTATTCCATCGACTCGTTGCTACAATCTAGTAGATAGATCTTGGCTTGTTTGTTTGTATGCGATAGAAAATTTTTGTTTTCCATGCTACGAACCCCTACAGTGGTATCAGAGCCGTGTCTATATGTAGATCTGTTGCACGAGTAGAACACAATGGTCATTGTGGGCGTTGATGCTTTTATTGTAGATTGCTTTGCGTGTACTTTGCATCTTGCGGTATGTTGGGATGAAGCGGCCCGGGCTAACCTTACATGACATCGTTCATGAGACTTGCTCCACGCTTAACATGCAACTTGTATTGCATAAGTGGCTTTGCGGGTGCCTGTTTCTCCTAGCATAGTAAAGATCCAATTTACAACGGGTAATCAACAATGCTAGTATCAATGTTGTGGTTCTTGTTCGTAGGTTAGAACGACACTTATGGAAAGCCCCAAACCACGTAAAATATGCAAAGAAAGTAGAAGCGTCTAACTTTGTTTTGCAGGGGTGTGCAGTGATGTGATATGGCCATGATTGTGATTATATTTGATGTATGCAATGTTCCTTATTGTAAGTTGGCAACCGGCAGGAGCCATATGGTTGTCTTTAATTTCTGTTAAGACCTGCGTGTCTATTCAAAATAGTTGTAATAGTTGAAGCTGGTGGACGACAACCATGAAGAAGCGTCATTGACCTTGATGCTATGCCGGTGATGATGGAGATCATATTCGTGCTTGAAGATGGAGATCGGAAGCACAAAGAAGAAAGGCCATATCATATCACATATTATGAATTGCATGTGATGTTAATCCTTTATGCATCTTGTATTGCTTAGTAGACGACGGTAGCATTATAAGATGATCCCTCATGCACATAAATTTCAAGTTCTAAAGTGTTCACCCTTAGTATGCACCGTTGCCAAAGCTTGTTGCTTCGAAGCACCACGTGATGATCGGGTGTCTTTGATTCCGCGGGTGAATACAACGTAAGCAAGCCAGATTTGCTTATGCGGTAGCTAAGGTTTGATCTTGACGAGCCTAGCATGTACAGACATGGCCTCAGGAACACGGATCGCCGAAAGGCAAAGCATGAATCATATAGTAGATATGATGAACATGATGATTGTTCGCCATTAAAACTATATCGGCTCTCGTGATGATCGGTGTTGATATAGTAGATTTGGTTCGTGTGATCACTAAAACAATGTGAGGGATGTTGTTTTGAGTGGGAGTTCACCTAGTTTAATTTCATTAATTAATTTGAACTCAATTTGTCATAAACTTAGTCTAAACTATTGCAAATATGTTGTAGATCAATGGCAGCCCCTACCATCAATTTTAATGCGTTCCTAGAGAAAGAAAAGTTGAAAAACAATGGAAGCAACTTCGCGGATTGGTTCCGCAATTTGAGGATTGTCCTCACAGCTGGTAATTTGACCTATGTGCTGGATGCACCGCTAGGTGACCCACCTGCAGCTGATGCTACCGATGAAGTAAAGAATGTTTACCTCGCTCGGAAGAATCAGTACTCCATAGTTCAGTGTGCTATCTTGTATGGTTTAGAATCGGAGCTTCAGAAAAGGTTTGAAGAGTCAGATCCATATGATATTGTCGAGGATCTCAAATTAATTTTTGAGACTCATGCGGCAATTGAAAGTTATGAAGCTTCTGAAAAGTTCTTTAACTGCAAGATGGAAGAGGGTAGCTCCGTCAGTGAGCATGTGCTTAAAATGTCTGGGCACGCGAATAAACTTCAAAGCTTGGGTATAGTGATTCCTAATACTTTGGGGGTTTACCGCATCCTCCAATCACTACCACCAAGTTACAAGAACTTTGTGATAAACTACAACATGCAGAACTTGAACAAAGAGTTGCCAGAACTATTTGCTATGTTAAAATCTGCAGAAGTGGAGATCAAGAAAGAGCACCAAGTGTTGATGGTCAATAAGACCACCAAATTCAAGAAAGGCAAGTCTAAGCAAAAGGGACACTTCAAGAAGGGTGGTAAGAAAGTTACCATGCCAACGAAGAAGACCAAGGCTGGACCTAAGCCTGAAACTGAGTGCTTTTACTGCAAGGGAGAAGGTCACTGGAAGCGGAATTGCCCAAAGTACTTGGCGGATTTGAAGAACGGCAACATCAAGAAGAAAGGTATATTTGATATACATGTTATTGATGTGTATCTCACTAGTATTCGTAGTAGTGCCTGGGTATTTGATACTGGTTCGGTTGCTCATATTTGTAACTCGAAACAGGAGCTGCAGAATAAACGGAAGCTAGCGAAGAACGAGGTGTCGATGCGTGTGGGAAACGGATCAAAGGTTGATGTGATCGCGGTCGGCACGCTACCTCTTCATCTACCATCGGGATTAGTTTTATACTTAAATAATTGTTATTTGGTGCCTGCATTAAGCATGAACATTATATCAGGATCTTGTTTATTGCGAGACAGTTACTTGTTTAAATCCGAGAATAATGGTTGTTCGATTTATATGAGTAATGTGTTTTATGCACATGCACCTTTGATAGATGGTCTATTCATATTGAATCTCGATAGTAGAAATACACATATTAATAACATTGAGGCTAAACGTTTGAAATCAAGCGATAATTTGACCTATATGTGGCACTGTCGTCTTGGTCGCATTGGAGTGAAACGTATGAAGAAACTCCATTCCGATGGACTTCTTGAATCACTTGATTTTGAATCACTTGAAAGATGCGAAGCATGTCTGATGGGTAAAATGACTAAGACTCCATTTTCTGGTATGATGGAGCGAGCTACAGACTTATTGGAAATCATACATACCGATGTGTGTGGTCCAATGAGTGTAGCATCGCGCAGTGGTTATCGTTATGTTCTTACCTTCACGGATGACTTGAGTAGATATGGGTATATCTATTTCATGAAACATAAGTCCGAAACTTTCGAGAAGTTTAAGGAGTTTCAAAGTGAGGTAGAGAATCAACGTAACAAGAAGATTAAATTTCTACGTTCTGATCGTGGAGGTGAATATCTAAGTTACGAGTTTGGCGAGCATTTAAAGAAGTGCGGAATACTTTCACAATTGACACCGCCGGGAACACCACAGCGTAATGGTGTGTCCGAACGTCGTAATCGAACTCTCTTAGATATGGTTCGTTCTATGATGTCACTTACAGATTTACCGCTAACATTTTGGGGTTATGCATTAGAAACAGCCGCATTCACTTTAAATAGGGCACCATCTAAATCCGTTGAAACGACACCGTATGAATTATGGTTTGGGAAGAAACCTAAATTGTCGTTCCTTAAAGTTTGGGGATGCGAAGCCTATGTAAAGAAGTTACAGCCGGACAAGCTTGAACCCAAAGCGGAAAAATGCGTCTTCATAGGATACCCGAAGGAAACTATTGGGTATACCTTCTATCATAGATCCGAAGGCAAAATCTTTGTTGCCAAGAATGGATCCTTTCTAGAGAAGGAATTTCTCTCGAAAGAAGTGACTGGAAGGAAAGTAGAACTCGACGAGGTTGTCGAACCTTCTCTCGAAATTGCGAGTAGCGCAGCACCGGAAGAAGTTCCTGTGGTGCCTGCACCAATAAGAGAGGAAGCTAATGATAGTGATCATGAAACTTCGGTTGAAGTTGCTACAGAGCCTCGGAGGTCAACGAGAACTCGTACCACTCCAGATTGGTATGATTCCGTTATGAATGTCATGTTGGTGGACAACACCGATGACCCCGAGACATATGAGGAAGCGATGATGAGCCCAGATTCCAATAAATGGCAAGAAGCCATGAAATCCGAGATTGGATCCATGTACGAAAACCAAGTATGGACTTTGGTGGACTTACCGGATGGCCGGAAGGCTGTCGAGAACAAATGGATTTTCAAGAAGAAAACAGATGCTGATGGTAATGTTACTGTCTATAAAGCTCGACTTGTCGCAAAAGGGTTTCGACAAATTCAAGGAGTTGACTACGATGAGACTTTCTCACCGGTAGCGAAGCTAAAGTCTGTGAGGATTATGTTAGCAATCGCTGCATATTATGATTATGAGATATGGCAGATGGATGTCAAAACAGCATTCCTCAATGGAGACATTGATGAAGAGTTGTATATGATGCAACCCAAAGGTTTTGTCGATCCTAAAGATGCTAACAAGGTATGCAAGCTTCAACGGTCCATCTATGGATTGAAGCAGGCATCCCGAAGTTGGAATCAACGTTTTGATAAGGTAATCAAAAGTTTTGGTTTTATACAAACTTATGGAGAAGCTTGTATTTACAAGAAAGTGAGTGGGAGCTCTGTAGCATTCTTAATACTATATGTGGATGACATATTGTTGATTGGGAATGATGTAGACCTTCTTAATAGTGTCAAAGAGTATTTGAATAATAGTTTTTCAATGAAGGATCTTGGCGAAGCAGCTTACATATTAGGCATAAAGATTTATAGAGATAGATCGAAACGCCAAATATCATTGTCGCAAAGTACATATTTGGACAAAGTTCTAAAGAGGTTTGGAATGGAAGATAGCAAGAAAGGGTTCTTGCCCATGTTGCCCAATACGACCTTGAGTAAAACTCAAAGTCCGACATCGGCAGAAGATAGAGAAAGGATGAGTAAGACTCCCTATGCCTCAGCCATAGGATCTCTAATGTATGCCATGCTATGTACTAGACCCGACATTGCATATGCTGTTAGTTTAACTAGCAGATATCAAAGTGATCCAGGAGTGGATCATTGGACAGCGGTCAAAAACATCCTTAAGTACTTGAGAAGAACTAAGGATATGGTTCTTTCTTATAGAGGTGATGAACAGCTCGTTGTTAATGGTTACACCGATGCTAGTTGGAACACTGATCCGGATGATTCTAAATCACAATCTGGATACGTATTTATTTTGAATGGTGCAGCAATTAGCTGGAGGAGTGCAAAGCAAAGCGTTGTGGCGAGATCTTCAACTGAATCGGAATACATGGCTGCTTCGGAGGCTTCACAAGAAGCGATATGGATGAAAGAGTTCATTACAGAGCTGGGTGTGGTTCCTAGTGCGCTGGACCCAATGTCTATCTACTGTGATAACATGGGCGCCATAGCCAATGCGCAAGAACCAAGGTCACACAAGAAGCTGAAGCATATCAAGCTACGTTTTCACGCTATTCGAGAACATATCCAGGATGGGGATATAAAGATTTGCAAAGTACACACAGATCTGAATGTGGCGGATCCGTTGACTAAACCTCTCCCGAGGGCAAAACATGACCAACACCAAACTGCCATGGGTGTTCGGTATATTACCATGTAATCTAGATTAGATGACTCTAGTGCAAGTGGGAGACTGTTGGAGATATGCCCTAGAGGCAATAATAAATATAGTTATTATTATATCTTTGTGTTTATGATAAATGTTTATATTCATGCTATAATAGTATTAACAAGGAAACATTAATACTTGTGTGAATTGTAAACTTAAATTGAAGTCCCTAGTATAGCCTCTATACTTCACTAGCTTGTTGGTTAATAGATGATTGTGGTTTCCCTATCATGAACATTGAGATGTTATTAACAACAAGATCATATCGTTAGGAGAATGATATGGTGGACATACTCCTATAGATAAGCGTAGCATAAAGATCAAGTCATTTCAATAGTTCAATTGCTATATGCTTTCTGATACATAGTAACCTAATTCCTTCGACCATGAGATCATGCATATCACCTTTACTGGATGGATGCTTTGATGTCATCAAACACCACACCGTAACAGGGTGGCTATAAAGGTGGTATTGAGTGTTCGGAAAGTATTGGTTGAAACACATGGATCAAGAGTGGGATTTGTCCATCCATATGACGGATAGATATTCTCTGGGCCCTCTCGGTGAAATGTCATCCAATTAGCTTGCAAGCATGTGACTGGGTCACAAGGGATCACATATCACGGGAACGAGAAAAGAGTACTTATCAGTAACGAGGTTGAACTAGGTATGCAGAGATACCGAAGATCATAACCTCGGATAAGTAACATATCGTGAGACAAAGGGAAATTGGTATCGTATGTAAGTGGTTCATTCGATCGCAAAGTAATCGTAGAAATATGTGGGAGCCATATGAATTTCCAGATTCCTCTATTGGTTATTGTTCGGAGAAGTGTCTCGATCATGTCCGCATAATTCACGAACCGTAGGGAGACACACTTAAGGATTCGACGTTGTTTGAGTAGTTATGGTATTATGAGAAAGAGACCGAATGTTGTTCGGAGTCTCGGATGGGATCCGGGATATCACGAGGTGATCTGGAATGGTCCGGAGAATAAGATTCATATAAGGAAAGTCCCGTTTCGGAGTTGGGGAATGGTTCCGGTGTTTTCATCGGGAACATTCTAGAAGGTCCCGGAATGTCCGGCACTCCGGGGGGGAAGGGGTACATGAATGTGTCATTGCATGTTGGAATGATTGCATCATGTACTAAGTGTTCTCGCTGTCCGAAATAAAGGGTTAATTCAAATCCTAATTGGAAAAGTCAAACTGCCAGTTTTCGGTCAAACTGCCAGTTTCGGAAAGTGGAGAAAGAGGAGGAGAGGTGGAGGCCGAGTTGGAGGAGGGTTCCTCCCCTAGGCCGGCGCACCTCCCTAGGCCGAGTTGGGGAGGAACTCCTCCCCATGGCGCCGGCCCTCCCACCTATAAAAGGAGGGGCAGGGCCTCCTCCTCTAGACACAACACAAGTTTCCTATCCTCTAAACTAAACCCTAGATCTAGACCCCGGTTTAGAGCTATTTGGTTTAGAGCCTTCTAATTGGTTTAGAGCCCTCTAATTGGTGTGTCTAATTACTAGACCACTAATAGCCTCTCTCATAAGCTCCACCATACTCGCACCGGCTTAAGGCGAAGCCCTGCGGGATCTCCCCTCTACCTCCGGTACCACGCCGTTGTGCTGCCGGAATCGCGAGGAGAGTGCTACAACCTCCGCTGCCTGCTGGAACAAGGGAGAGGAAGGTCTTCGTCGAGTACCGAACGTGTGACCGACTGCGGGGGCGCTGCTGGAACGTGGCGCCGGAAGGATCGTCTACGCGATCTTGAGATCGGAAAGAGTACGACTACATCACCCACGAGAATCTGCTCTCGTTAAACACTTTGGAATCTTCGAGGGTGAGTTATTCCATCGACTCGTTGCTACAATCTAGTAGATAGATCTTGGCTTGTTTGTTTGTATGCGATAGAAAATTTTTGTTTTCCATGCTACGAACCCCTACACTAAGATCATGGCACTTGGGCCCTAGTGACAAGCATTAAACACAACAAGTTGCAACAAAGTCAAATAGCATTAATAGAGATACTAGGCACCATGCCCTAACAATATTATTCGATTACATGATAGAACCCATCCAATCCCTACCATCCCCATAGCCTACAGCGGGGGATTACTCGCTCATGGATGAGGGAAACATGGATGGTTGATGGAGAGGCGTTGTTGATGACGATGGCGATGATCCTCTCCAAATTCCCCGTCCTGGCAGGGTGCAAGAACAGAGTTTCTGGTTCCGAATCGCGGTTTCTGGTGGTGGCAGCGCAACTGAAATTTTTCTGGAAAAATGTCGAACCCCCCCTCGGTTTTTAGGTCAAGAGGCAACTTATAGGCGAAGAGAGAGGCCGAGGGGGTGTCTGGGGTGTCCACACCCCTCCAGGCGCGGCCAGGCCTGGCCTGGGCGGCTGGGGGGTGTGGGCCCCCCAAGGCTCCACTCCGTCTCGTCTTCTGGCTCCGTGAGTCTTCTGGTGAAATATAATTTTTGGCATATTTTCCGGGATTTTTCCTGATAGTTGATTTTCTGCACGAAAACTAGACACCAAGGAAATTTTGCTGAAAACAACATCAGTCCATGTTAGTTGTATCCAAATCACACAAGTTTAGAGGAGAAACAGTAGCAAAAGTGTTCAGGAAAGTATATACGTTTTGGACGTATCAACTCCCCCAAGCTTAGCTTATTGCTTGTCCTCAAGCAATTCAGTTGAAAACTGTGTGCGATAAAAGACTTTCACTAACACATTTGCTTCATATGATGTATGTATTCTCTGCACAGGAGTAGATACTTAGACAATTCATAATAAGGAGTATGCAACTAAGTCTACTCAATAGTCATTGCAAGCTATGAAGAGATTCCAACTCAATAATAATAAGTAGCATGAAACATAAACATAAGCAACATTGCAATGCTCATAATAAGGTATGATAGAGTGGTATCTCGCTTGCCTTTGTTTGTAGAGCACAACATAAATGACAAGGCACCTCTGAAGTTCAAGTGAAGACTAGAAGTAAAGATATCAGAGATACAAGCATCAAAGTCATGACATAATTAACCAAGTTTTGAGACAAGGACATTACACTAAGAATGACAACTATGCTCTCAAGAAGGTGCTCATATAATAATTGGTGACTCAACAAGGAAGTGAAAAAGGTTTTGAAAAGTTTGAAAGGCTCCCAAATGCTGAAAGTATGGTACTCATTAGCTTTGAGATCTCATTACCCATATCATAGGCATCTTTAGTTAAGGTGAAAGTGAGGTCCAATATGAGTTATATGCTTGACAAACCATAAACTGGAAATCTCATGTCCCTTGAGTACGAGGGCCTCTCCTCATGCTACTCAACTTTAGTTACCTGTAAGTTCTTGTCATCGTAAATACATGCATATCATAGAGAACCGCCAATGGGGTACCCCTTGCACATGATACATGAGCTATCCCATGATCAAAATGAAAAGGCAGCAATCAATGAGCATCTCAGCGATCTTTTTATTTGCTATTTGCATAGGTTTTTATTGAGGTTGCTTCACATATTGCTCATTATGGTTATGCTGCAAGTTTCCACCATGATTAGGCATGGCTTAGGCTAGCAGCCCAGGCGTTTCTCTAACACATATATATAACTCCATGAACTCACAAGCTCCCCTTTTATTTCACACCGACGACATCCGCAAACAAAAGAGCATGATATCAACTGGATATGTATCCATAGGTGTTGAAAGCGTTCCCCGTGACAACACGGTTCTGCTAACTCCTAGCCTATAATTTGCAAGCATATAACTTTCATGGACAGTCACAATGGTTCAGGTTTATTAAGTGCAAGAAATAAAGTGTGCCATCAAGTTCGTGAGAGCTTTACTAACTAACTTTCTCAAAACAGTCAAACATTTTATTTGGAAGAAAACAAAGCATAATGAATATGCACCGAATAGCAAACGATGCTAATAGGTAGGTATGGTGGACACTGTTGGCAATATTGGTTTTGGGGAGTTGGATGCACAAGTAGAGCTCATACTCAGTGCAAGTGAAAGCTAGCAATAGAGAGGGAGCGACAAACGAGAGAGCAATAACTGTCATAATCATGCTTGCAACAAAACAAGACTAATTATGGCATGAAAGTGATATAAGAACTCTGAGGAAAAATAAATCATCGAGGCTTACTGACTATTGTTTAGTCATATGCATGCATGAGCATGTGCCAAGTCGATTCATATGAAACATTCAGAGGAGGATACCACAATATCATACCAAAATATGAATAGAACAATGCAAGCAAACATTCATATGACATGCTACAAACTATTAGCAAGCTGGAACTAATCATAAGGAAGCAAGAACTACTAAGCATCCATAAATAACATACACCTTACATGAACAGACTAAGCATGCTCACAATGATGAGTATATGTACAAAAATGAAAACAAATAGAGTTCGTTACCAGCCTCTTACCACACCTCAAGTTGTCTTAATCTTCATTATTGCTCTTCACTTGTGTGGCTTGAACAATAACATGAAACCAAACTCCAGTGAGTACTGCTGAACCCTGCAAAGAACTTCACAAAACCAAAGAAGAACAACAAATATTTTTGGTGTTTTCAATTTTTTAAAGCAAGCACACAAAGCAAAACCAAACAAAGCAAAATCTTTTTGGATTTTCTTTTAAGGCAAACCAAAGGTAAAAAGCAAAGAAACGAACCAAGAGAAACAACGAAAATATTTTTGGTATTTTTGTGTTTTGGGAAAAACAGAAGCAAAAACCAAAAAGAAAGCGAAACATGGATATACAAAGAACCGACGGGATATGATATATAGATGAGTGTGATGTCGGTATACCTCCCCCCAAACTTAGGCTTTTGGCCTAAGTGGGGCTCAACTCCATGGTGACCAAGGAGGTGCACCTACGTAATACGACGAAGAGGCCCCTTCGTCTTGGTATGAGCTCGAGGACGCCCCTATGTAGTGCACAGAGGGGCCGTATGAGGGCGCGTACCCCTGGTAGTGTACGTTGAAACCACGAATGCATAGATGCTCGTCAATATCCTCCTTGGAGCGTGACCAAGGTCCCTGGGAAATACAGAACAAAGTGGTTTGGGGCAAAGGAATCTCTCTCACTCTTCCCCATCAGTAAACATCATTCTATAAACCAAACTCTCGAGGGTAGAGCCAACAGTGACAAAGTCATGCACTTTCATGTCACATCCCAAGATTTTCCAAATCTTGTTATGTGAAAAATAAATGAATAAAATAAAACTTTGTTGATTTTCAGGGTGAAAAGAAACTTTTTGATTCCAATTGGAAACCTTCAAACCTATTTGATCAAACAAATCCTAAAGGGATTTGAAAAGATAAACAATTAATAAAGAAAATATTAAATATGTGAAATTACTATTTTTGGATCTTTTAATAAAAAAAATTGGTTTTCAAATGAAAAGGTAGAAATATAAATAAGGATTATTTTATAGAGCCAAATTAAAACTTGGACAAGATTTTGAAATAAAATGTTTTGCTTTGATTAAAAGAGTAAAGGTTTATTTAAATAAAATAATGAGAGTTTATTAATAAACCAATTCTATTGAAGTAAAGGTTTTCCCATTTTAATTAAACACTAAAACTTGTTATTTTATTTTAAACAAGTTTTCCAAGTATTTTATATTTCAAATAAAACCTACTGATTTGGTTTTGATAATATTTAGATTTCAAATGGAGATTTTGAATAAATCAAAACCCATTTGATTTAATAACTAAGGTCCATTTTATTTAATTATTAATGGGTCCTAAAAAGAATAAAAAATATTATTTTATTTTGGGACTTGGAATTATGTTTTTAAACAGAATGAAACTCAATACAAAGTTTGGTGGAAGTTTGATTTGAATTAGTGTTTGAATTGTTTGATTGAATTTCAAAACAGAAAATCGAAATAGAAAAAGATAAAGCAATCAGAAAGAAAAAAATAGAATCAGACCTGACCCAGCCCAACTAGCCCACCTGGCCCAATCCAGCCCACCTATCCCCATCGCCCCCGAAGCGTTTTTATTACCGCAGAAAGAACCCGCGCAGTCACTGAACACTGGCCCCCACCTCCACTCTCTTTCTTTCGCTGACGAACAGGCCCCACAGCCACGTCACTGTCTTTAACCGCGTGACCGGTTCTTCCTTCCTCTCTCTCCTGTTTCTGCCAATTGATTCGCAAGTTAAATTCGTGTCAATGCCGCTGTTAATCCGACCAGTAAACATGCCCTACTAATCGCCCCTCTCCGCTCTCTCTTTCCCCCAAAACAGCACATCCCCTCTGCCCCTAGGCTGCTCTAATTCGAGCTTGCATTCCACTGTCTCCGGCGAGACCACCCACCTCCACTGCCCCTGGTTGCCACTAGGGTACTCGCCAGCACCAGACGCATCCTCCAGTACCTCCATCTCGGCCACGCTCGTTCCAGAACGTCGGCAACTTCTCCAAGTCATGCGCCGCCGCGTGTGTTCTTTCTCCGGCGATCTCCCCAGGTAACCTCCGTTCGCCCAAGCACCTCCCGATGATACTCACTTACTCACGACCCTCGTGCGCACCTAACCATGCCTCCACTTTGTCTTAGCACGGTCCTAAACGACACCAGCGACGACGCCTGAGCACAACCGACGCCGCTGCACACTCCGGCAAGGGATTGCCGCCGTCCCTGAGCGCCCCTTGCCAAGCCGACCATGCGTTGAGCATCACCTCGACCTCGCGAGCATGGTGAGCCACCCCACTCCTCCTCTAGCTTCCTGTATCACCGGAACCATCGCGAGCAGAGCCGCGCCGCCAGTTTTTGGTCGAGGCACTGGGAGCCGTCAGATCCAGATCGGAGCGATAGGATAGTTTCACTTAACGAAGGGGTATGCGATGATCAGAGCCGCACAGATCTCTTTTAATCCAACGGCCTGTATCTGTTGATCCTCGCGAACCATTTTCGGCCAATCAAAACATTCCACGTGGCCTCTGTTTGATTTAAAAACCAGAAAACTTTCTATTAGATGTCCATTTTGTAAAATCTATAACTTTCAAACCACACGTCCAAATTTTGCAAACTTTATATCAATGGAATCAGTGGAACAAGCCCTAGCCAACCATGTACTTTGTTTATTAAAAAGCTTCTGGTAAAATGTTTGTTTTTGCAGAAACTTGTGTATGCTTGTTTAGGTTATAAAAATTATTCCAAAATGATTTTGAGGATAAAATCTTTTGCAAATGGTGTGTTTTGAACCTACTGACCATAGGAAACACTTTGTGGATTCAAAATTGTATTTGGAGAAACAAAAGAATGAATCTTTGATTTAAAATCATTTCTAGTCAAATAAAAATATGGTTTATTTATTAAAAATGGTTTTGGAAGAAAACCTTTGAGAAATGTTTTGGAAATAAACTATCTGACCCTGGACACAAAGTTTTGTGGTTTGAAAACATATTTTGTGAACCCTATATATTAATGCCTTACTAAAAACATTTCTACACCACATAAAATGATACCTTGTTTTAAAAATGGTTTATAAAGTGAAACCTTTTGCAAATGACTTTGCCACTTTATAAAATGACCATTAGGTGTTTTCAAATGTTTATGACCCATTAGGAACCACTTTTTCAAATAAAACAAAGCTTGGCATGCTTGCATGCATTACCTTGACTTTATCATTTTATGTGATGTTTTGCTTGATTGTTAGATTGAGATTGTGCCTTGCTTGATTGAATTGTAGTGACTTGAAGAGTGTGATTGTTGCAAGGACAAGGAGTGAACTTATACCCTCTACCAAAAAGGCAAGTGATGCTTCATACTTTGTCCCATTACTTTCACTATGCATTAGTGATTTTTCTAAGTAAAACTTACATGGAATTTTGCTAAGTATAAACCATGCTATGGGAAATCCTAGTAGATGAAACCTTAGTAGAAATTTCCTAAGTTAAGATCCCTACTACTATCATGCTTAGCTTAGCTAATAGAAAACAAGGGTGGAATATATATTCATGCTATGGAAAAATTTCTAAGTCTGAGGACTTGAGTTTTGTTTAATAAAACAACTAAGTCAATGAATCACCTGGGTGGAAAGGGACTTGATTGGTGGTTTTGGTTGAGTGGTTACACAAGGCCCATGGCTATGGTTTACCTTGTGTATCTCACTTGTGGTAAGCCACCCAGGAATAAAGAGATTTTAGAGGCCAAGTGTTAAGAAGCTTCTAGTGCAGCCACTTGGCAATATGGGCTCTGCCTGGATCACATAAGTTGCTAGAACTTAGCCATTTGGACAGTTGGTGGTAGTGGGAATGATAGGTTGGAGCGCGTCCATTTGGTCTAAGGGAAGGCTTCTGAAAGGTCCTGTCTTGGTGAAACCAAGTCTGGTGGGGAAAGTGCACAACCTCTGCAGATGGAAAAATCTAAGTACTTAGCCAAGTCCATGGCAATGGACAACTTGAGCATCAAGGCATGGAAGCTATCAAAAATCTCATCATCCAAATTTCTAAGTTAAAAACTTGTGGTTGAACAAGGGTTAAAGGATCTTCAATCTTGGATTGGTAGATGCCTTGGGTGATTTTGCCAAACAAATCTTAGTGTTTTCAAATGATAAGGAAAAATCTATTTTTGAGCAATGCAAGCCTCAACTCCACTTTGCCAAATGCATATAGATGATAGACTCCACTATACTACCATAGTATCACTTGCCAATACAATTCAAATGTATTGACCCTTGTGGCTGTAACTTGTTATGTTGCAGGTTTGTTTGATATCAGTGAAGTTGATTGATTAGGATTACAAGTCTACAACCAACATGTCTGCCTGTGGCACTTTGAAGATGAAGGACCCCATGCTTATAGATATTCTGCTGCAATGTAATGTAATAGCCAAATGAGCTATGTAAGATGTAATAACTTATTTTATTCCTGGTTATAAAGTTGTATTATGACCTTTGTTTCTTGATATTACATCTTAACTGTGGATGATAGCTATTGATCCAGGGACTAGCATTGCAATCACAGGGATCCTTTTCCTTTATAAAGGAGGGATCTTACAGATGGTATCAGAGCATTGTGTTGCCTGTAGGATTTGTAAACCTAGGATTGGACAAAAAACCCCTTAGAAAAATAGGAGTTGTATTTGTTCCAAAACTTATTTACAAACAATCTTGTAAACTCTTTCCTCAACCATTTTGGTTTTGACTCTACATCTCTTCTATTTCAAACTTGTTGGACAAACCTACCCCATGGCCAAAGACTTCACCATGTGCAAAGGACTTCATCAACTCTAATGACTTCAACATCTTCAACTCTAATGACTTCAACATCTTCAGCATTTTCACCAAGGACTCCAAACTTGGATATCACTAAGGACAAGTGAGACAAGAAATCTTGCTCAAGATTTGAAGACTAAAGAAACACAACTTAGAAGGAACCATGATCACCTTTGAAGATTTGTGACCAAGAATTTTCTCAAGAATAAAAGATCTCATTCAAGGAGAATCAACCAAGAAGGATGGAAAGAATGCAAGTGAACCATATAGATGGACCACCATATTTAGTTTAAGACAAACCCACAAACTTATGTGGTGTAACAAAAATATTTTTGGATGCCTAAAAATATGCTTGAAACTTGTTGTTTGAGTGGAATGTTTGTTTGTGATTGCTTGCACAATGCTTGTGTGAATTGTGATGTGTGTGATTAGAATTATTTCCTTAGAGATATTTTGCCTATTCTAATCTCAATTCAACCCAAACAGATGACTTCTCCAAGAGACTCCAACATCAAGGATGGTGACAACAACAACAACCAAGAGGACAACATGAGAGAACTTATAGCAACCCAAAACCAGTTGAGCCAAGTGACAACTCAGCTTTTAGCCAACAACAATGGACTAGACCCAGCCATACAAAGGATTTTGAAACTTCAATCCCAATTGTTGCAAGGATTGGTTACTCAAATGATCAACATGGGAGGAAACTTTTCCCAAAGAGCTAATGACAACAGGGATGAAAAAGATGTTATTTTAGAAGGAACCAAAGCTTGCAATATTTATGGAGACAAGGATCATACATCCAAGGAGCATGAAGATCAATGCCCTAATTGTGAAGAGAGACATCCAACTAATCAATGCCCCAAGAAGAGAGAAAGATTTCCCACCTTTGAGGTGAGATATGAAGAGCATGAACTAGAAGAACTCCTAGCTTTGGAGAGACCCAAAAAGAAGAAAAAGGACAAAAGCCAGTTGCAATGTTACAATTGCAAAGAGATGGGACACTATGCCAGTGAATGCCCAGAAAAGAAGAAGAGCCAAGAGGACAAACAAAAGCTAGTGAAACCCAAGATGAGGAAGGATATTAGCCAAGTGATGTGCAACCACTGCAAAGAGTTAGGACATTATGCATCATATTGCCCAGAAAAGCCACCTCAAGACCTCAACCTTATCACATGTTTCAAATGCAAGCAGCTAGGCCACTATGCAAACCTCTGTCCAGAAAAGTTACATCGAGATCCCAAGCAATCCAAAATGTAATCTAGTTGGAAAATATTTTAAGGGTGGTAGTACCCTAGTTGTTTTGAGCCTACTTGTAAACCCTAACCTCCCCAAATCTCGGGACGAGATTTATTTTAAGGGTGGTAGCCTGTCACATCCCAAGATTTTCCAAATCTTGTTATGTGAAAAATAAATGAATAAAATAAAACTTTGTTGATTTTCAGGGTGAAAGAAACTTTTTGATTCCAATTGGAAACCTTCAAACCTATTTGATCAAACAAATCCTAAAGGGATTTGAAAAGATAAACAATTAATAAAGAAAATATTAAATATGTGAAATTACTATTTTTGGATCTTTTAATAAAAAAAAATTGGTTTTCAAATGAAAAGGTAGAAATATAAATAAGGATTATTTTATAGAGCCAAATTAAACCTTGGCCAAGATTTTGAAATAAAATGTTTTGCTTTGATTAAAAGAGTAAAGGTTTATTTAAATAAAATAATGAGAGTTTATTAATAAACCAATTCTATTGAAGTAAAGGTTTTCCCATTTTAATTAAACACTAAAACTTGTTATTTTATTTTAAACAAGTTTTCCAAGTATTTTATATTTTCAAATAAAACCTACTGATTTGGTTTTGATAATATTTAGATTTCAAATGGAGATTTTGAATAAATCAAAACCCATTTGATTTAATAACTAAGGTCCATTTTATTTAATTATTAATGGGTCCTAAAAAGAATAAAAAATATTATTTTATTTTGGGACTTGGAATTATGTTGTTAAACAGAACTAAACTCAATACAAAGTTTGGTGGAAGTTTGATTTGAATTAGTGTTTGAATTGTTTGATTGAATTTCAAAACAGAAAATCGAAATAGAAAAAGATAAAGCAATCAGAAAGAAAAAATAGAATCAGACCTGACCCAGCCCAACTAGCCCACCTGGCCCAGTCCAGCCCACCTATCCCCCTCGCCCCCGAAGCGTTTTTCTTACCGCAGAAAGAACCCGCGCAGTCACTGAACACTGGCCCCCACCTCCACTCTCTTTCTTTCGCTGACGAACAGGCCCCACAGCCACGTCACTGTCTTCAACCGCGCGACCGGTTCTTCCTTCCTCTCTCTCCCGTTTCTGCCAATTGATTCGCGAGTTAAATTCGTGTCAATGCCGCTGTTAATCCGCCCAGTAAACATGCCCTACTAATCGCCCCTCTCCGCTCTCTCTTTCCCCCCAAAACAACGCATCCCCTCTGCCCCTAGGCTGCTCTAATTCGAGCTCGCATTCCACTATCTCCGGCGAGGTTCTAATGTCGATTCCGGCGAGACCACCCACCTCCACTGCCCCTGGTTGCCACTAGGGTACTCGCCAGCACCAGACGCATCCTCCAGTACCTCCATCTCGGCCACGCTCATTCCAGAACGTCGGCAACTTCTCCAAGTCGTGTGCCGCCGCATCTGTTCTTTCTCCGGCGACCTCCCCAGGTAACCTCCGTTCGCCCCAGCACCTCCCGATGATACTCCCTTACTCACGACCCTCGTGAGCACCTAACCATGCCTCCACTTTGTCTTAGCGCGGTCCTAAACGACGCCAGCGACGACGCCTGAGCACAACCGACGCCGCTGCACACTCCGGCAAGGGATTGCCGCCGTCCCTGAGCGCCCCTTGCCAAGCCGACCATGCTTTGAGCATCACCTCGACCTCGCGAGCACGGTGAGCCACCCCACTCCTCCTCTAGCTTCCTATATCACCGGAACCATCGCGAGCAGAGCCGCGTCGCCAGTCGCCGCCGCGCAGGGCCGCCAGTTTCTGGTCGAGGCACTGGGAGCCGTCAGATCCAGATCGGAGCGATAGGATAGTTTCACTTAACGAAGGGGTATGCGATGATCAGAGCCGCACAGATCTCTTTTAATCCAACGGCCTGTATCTGTTGATCCTCGCAAACCGTTTTCGGCCAATCAAAACATTCCACGTGGCCTCTGTTTGATTTAAAAACCAGAAAACTTTCTATTAGATGTCCATTTTGTAAAATCTATAACTTTCAAACCACACGTCCAAATTTTGCAAACTTTATATCAATGGAATCAGTGGAACAAGCCCTAGCCAACCATGTACTTTGTTTATTAAAAAGCTTCTGGTAAAATGTTTGTTTTTGCAGAAACTTGTGTATGCTTGTTTAGGTTATAAAAATTATTCCAAAATGATTTTGAGGATAAAATCTTTTGCAAATGGTGTGTTTTGAACCTACTGACCATAGGAAACACTTTGTGGATTCAAAATTGTATTTGGAGAAACAAAAGAATGAATCTTTGATTTAAAACCATTTCTAGTCAAATAAAAATATGGTTTATTTATTTAAAATGTTTTTGGAAGAAAACCTTTGAGAAATGTTTTGGAAATAAACTCTCTGACCCTGAACACAAAGTTTTGTGGTTTGAAAACATATTTTGTGAACCCTATATATTAATGCCTTACTAAAAACATTTCTACACCACATAAAATGATACCTTGTTTTAAAAATGGTTTATAAAGTGAAACCTTTTGCAAATGACTTTGCCACTTTATAAAATGACCATTAGGTGTTTTCAAATGTTTATGACCCATTAGGAACCACTTTTTCAAATAAAACAAAGCTTGGCATGCTTGCATGCATTACCTTGACTTTATCATTTTATGTGATGTTTTGCTTGATTGTTAGATTGAGATTGTGCCTTGCTTGATTGAATTGTAGTGACTTGAAGAGTGTGATTGTTGCAAGGACAAGGAGTGAACTTATACCCTCTACCAAAAAGGCAAGTGATGCTTCATACTTTGTCCCATTACTTTCACTATGCATTAGTGATTTTTCTAAGTAAAACTTACATGGAATTTTGCTAAGTATAAACCATGCTATGGGAAATCCTAGTAGATGAAACCTTAGTAGAAATTTCCTAAGTTAAGATCCCTACTACTATCATGCTTAGCTTAGCTAATAGAAAACAAGGGTGGAATATATATTCATGCTATGGAAAAATTTCTAAGTCTGAGGACTTGAGTTTTGTTTAATAAAACAACTAAGTCAATGAATCACCTGGGTGGAAAGGGACTTGATTGGTGGTTTTGGTTGAGTGGTTACACAAGGCCCATGGCTATGGTTTACCTTGTGTATCTCACTTGTGGTAAGCCACCCAGGAATAAAGAGATTTTAGAGGCCAAGTGTTAAGAAGCTTCTAGTGCAGCCACTTGGCAATATGGGCTCTGCCTGGATCACATAAGTTGCTAGAACTTAGCCATTTGGACAGTTGGTGGTAGTGGGAATGATAGGTTGGAGCGCGTCCATTTGGTCTAAGGGAAGGCTTCTGAAAGGTCCTGTCTTGGTGAAACCAAGTCTGGTGGGGAAAGTGCACAACCTCTGCAGATGGAAAAATCTAAGTACTTAGCCAAGTCCATGGCAATGGACAACTTGAGCATCAAGGCATGGAAGCTATCAAGAATCTCATCATCCAAATTTCTAAGTTAAAAACTTGTGGTTGAACAAGGGTTAAAGGATCTTCAATCTTGGATTGGTAGATGCCTTGGGTGATTTTGCCAAACAAATCTTAGTGTTTTCAAATGATAAGGAAAAATCTATTTTTGAGCAATGCAAGCCTCAACTCCACTTTGCCAAATGCATATAGATGATAGACTCCACTATACTACCATAGTATCACTTGCCAATACAATTCAAATGTATTGACCCTTGTGGCTGTAACTTGTTATGTTGCAGGTTTGTTTGATATCAGTGAAGTTGATTGATTAGGATTACAAGTCTACAACCAACATGTCTGCCTGTGGCACTTTGAAGATGAAGGACCCCATGCTTATAGATATTCTGCTCCAATGTAATGTAATAGCCAAATGAGCTATGTAAGATGTAATAACTTATTTTATTCCTGGTTATAAAGTTGTATTATGACCTTTGTTTCTTGATATTACATCTTAACTATGGATGCTAGCTATTGATCCAGGGACTAGCATTGCAATCACAGGGATCCTTTTCCTTTATAAAGGAGGGATCTTACATTTCATGGCAGCTAAATCAAGCCTCTGAGGAGCCAAAACTGTATCATTTGGATCAACAGAAAGGTATAGGGTAGCAATAACACATGCAACAATAATTCCCCCATAAATGGGTCCCTTAGCAGCTAAGCCACGAGCAATGAGAGAACCAATATTGTACCTAGTTTCATTATTGAGTGCAGCAGCTAGGAAGGCCAAATTATAGTTGGAAATATTGCTAGTGTTCTCCCTACCAAGAACACCAGTGGCAAGATAATAATGAAAATACCTGATAGCTGGGAGTTGAATATTTCTTATCTTCCCGCGCTGGGCTCTACGGTCATCATCATTAGTTATCCCGCAGTAGAGCTCTAACAAATCAGCGGGTTAAGCTGGAATCTTCTTCACCGTCCCAGCCATGCCAATACCCAAGATTTAAGAAAATTTCTTCAATATCATGGAGAAAGGCTTGTTATAGATTTTGAAAGAGACATCTGGTTTGAAAGGGCTGTTAGAAAAAGAGAAACTCTCCACAAAGGTTTTAGTAAGCGTAGCATACTGCACACTCTCATCCTGCATATAACTCGTTAATCCAACCCTTCGAACCAAGGTTAGGAAATCATTGAGAATCCCTGCAGCCCACAAAAAGGTAGGATAAGGAAAGGTAGAAGGGTGCGCATCCCCCTCATCTCCCTCGTCGCCAAATCGTGGTGTAATGAGATCCTCATTGTATGAGGGCCTAGCTCGGGAGGATGATCTTGAAGGCCTTGTCCTCCTAGGTGCATCACTCTCAAATACTTCTCCAAAGGTGTGGTTGTCCATGACCCCTTTTTCTGAAATTTTTAGACAAACATTAAACCAAGTAATTTCCAAGTTGATAAATGATGAGAAACTACTATAGGAACTTGCTAGAGGGCTACACATGCATCAAAATGAAATATCTAAGCATAGAACAAGCATGCAAGCTCACACAACCTGTCACCTACAGCAGCAAAATACTCAAAATACAATCTACCAATCACAAATCTAATTGGACAAGCAGAGAAGGCACATACCAAGGAGCAATCCCTCCAAAAATCAGCAGCAAAGATGGGTGAGCAAGGAGATTGATAATCGGGAGCAAGAACAACAGGAACTCGAGCTTGAGAAATTCTTTCGTTGTTTTTAGGAGAGAGAAAGAAGTGGCTAGAAGGAGACAACTTGGAGGGCCACAGGTGGGCCCCACCCAGGCCAGGCGTGCCATGGGGGATGGCCACGCCACCAGGGGTGTGCTGGCCTGATGGGTCCCCTGGGCCACTCTAGGTGTCCCTCTGCCCCTTTTTTCGAGGAAAAATTTAATATGAATTTTCTAGGATTTTTCGGGAAACTTTATTTTTGGTCAATTTTCAGGGTATAAAAATTGATTTTCTCGCAGAAACGGATTTTTAGAAGAAGCAAAAGCAGACAAAAACCAAAACTATAGAAATTCGAAGACACTCTAACAAGCAAACAAATAGCAAAACTAAAGCTAACAAGAGAAAGAGCAAAGACTAGGAAGGAGAAAAGTAAAAGCGAGCAAGTATAACCACTGTGAAAGCATTGTTTTGTTCATTAAAATCCCTTTGTTAACAAGGTTGATCAAGTCCTGTTACCAAAACAATCTTATATGAAACAAAACTTTGCATTCCACAAAGTAATTATGTTACCTCAAACTTGATAGCAATGGTCCCAATCATAATAGTTTCAAAACTTTCTTGTGGAATGGGACAATATATTTCTCCAACTTTGATGCTCTCAATATTTCAATGGGATTCAGGCAATAGATCTTATCAATATTATTGGGGAAATAGACAGTATCCTCTTTGTCATTAATAATAAAAGTTACTTTTCCTTGATTACAATTGATGACAGCACCTGCAGTATTAAGAAAAGGCATCCCAAGAATAATAGACATATTATCATCTTCAGGCATCTCAAGCACAACAAAATCAGTTAATACCAAGAAATTATGAGCCACTTGAACAGGAACATCCTCACATATACCAACAGGAACTATAGTAGACTTATCAACCATTTGCAAAGATATATCAGTTGGTATCAACTTTTCTAGCTGGAGTCTCTTGTAGAGAGAAAAATGCATAACACTAACTCCAGCTCCCAAATCACATAAAGCAGTTCTAACATAATTATTCTTAATAGAGCAAGGAATAGTTGGTATACCTGGATCACCAAGTTTCTTTGGAACCTTACCATTGAAGGAATAATTAGCAAGGAAAGTAGAAATTTCCTCATTAGGAATCTTCCTTTTATTAGAGACAATATCCTTCATATACTTTGAATAAGGAGGCAACTTAATAGCATCAGTCAAAGGAATTTTCAAAAATAAAGGTTTCATCCACTCACAAAAAAAATTATAGTGTTTTTCTTCCTTTGACTTGTGTTTATTATTGGGAAAAGGCATAGGTTTCTGCATCCAAGGTTCTCTCTCACTACAATGTTATTTAGCAATAAAATCTTCCTTAGTGTACCTAGTGTTCTTACTGTGCTTCTCAGTTTCTTCCTCAACTTCCTCCTTATCAGGAGCATCATTTTTATCATTACCACTCTCAGTTTCAGCATAAGAGACAGATATACTATTAGGATCTATAGCAGGTTCAAAGGGTTCCTCAACTATTTTGTGTTTCTTTTTCTTTCTCTTACAAGGACTACCACTACTTTCACCTTGTTGAGAATCCCGCTCAGTTCTTTTTGGGTGTCCTTCAGGATATAAAGGATCTTGAGTAGCTATACCACTCCTAGTTCTAATTCCATAAGCATGTTTATCTCCTGAGGCATTAACTAGCATATCCTTTTGTACCTTAGCAAGTTGATCAATTTGAGTTTGAACCATTTGAAAGTGTTTACAAAGCATTTTAATATCATTAGCAGTTCTTTCCACAATATATTTCAACTCATTTATAGGTCTAGAATTTTCCAACAAATGATTCTGAACTTGTTTATTAAAATTACCTTGTTTAACAATAAAAGTGTCAAGTTCATCTAAGCATTGACCAGGAGGCTTACCATAGGGAATATCACCTTCATCAAAGTGGAGAGAGTGTACCTCAATAGTATATGAGTGGGGAATTGGCTTACATAATTCTTCTATAGGAGGTAGATTCTTCACATCTTCAGCTCTAATACCTTTATCCTTAAGACATTTCTTAGCTTCTTTCATCACTTCATCATCTAATGCAATAACTCCCCTCTTCTTTGGTGTCGGTGTTGGAACTGTAACAGGCACAACTGGTTCAGGAGTAATAGGCTTAGGTGTATTTAGCTCAGTTGAAGTCCAATCATCATAATTCTTGCTTATTTTAGCCATTAATTCTTCAGCATCTGTAGGAGTTCTTTTCCTGAAAACACAATCGGCAAAACTATCTAGGTATGTCCTAGAATCATCAGTTAGTCCATTATAATAAATATCAAGAAGCTCATTTTTAGGTAATGGACATCCAGGATGTGCATGAATCAAGGCACAGAACCTTGTCCATGACTCAGGAAATTTCTCTTATTCTCCCTGTTTAAAATCAAAAAGTTTCTGCAAAGCAGCATGTCTAGCACTAGGAGGAAAATATTTCTAGATTAAAGAAGCAATCAAACAATCAGGGCTATCAATGGATCTAGGAGGTAATCTATTAAACCAAGCTTTAGCTTCTCCTTTTAGTGAAAAATGGAAGATCTTTGCAACCAAGTACTTGCGCATCTTAAAATCATCAGAGAATAAAGCACTCATAGTAGAAAGCTCATTCATATGTGCCACAATACTCTCACTCTTAGTCCCACAAAAAGGTTCTTTCTCAACAATGTCTAAATAGGATAAATCAAGAGAAAAATCATAATCTTCACCTTTAATATCTATGGGAGAAGTGGCAAACTTAGGATCAGAAGATAGTTTAGGAATAATGGTACGTCTCTCAAGGATACTCCTAATAGAACTAGCACCATGTGTGTTTTGGTACTCTTCAATAAATTCATAAGTCATTTCAATATAACCATCACTAATATCATATCTCTCTCTAGACCCAGGAGATCTAACAGGTGTAATAGTGTCTTCACTAGGAGTTTTAGTATTTCCTAGACTAGCCATAGTAGCATCTAGGAAAGGACCTAATGAACCACTCGCATCAAGCATAGTAGAAGTAACATCATGAGTATTAGAAGCAATTTCAGATTCAGCAGTAGTAGCAGTGTGTGTGTAGCATGTGTATGTGGTGGTGGTGTAACAAGCTTACTTATAGCAGACGGTGAATCAAGAGCAGCATAGGTGTTTAGGACTGTACCTCTTCTTGTAGTCGATGGTAAAATAGGAAACTTTCCATCACGAGACTTCCCCATGATGAAAGGAGTAGCAGTCAACAATAATAGATCCAAGTGAACTTACAAATAAAGCTATGCTCCCCGGCAACGGCGCCAGAAAATAGTCTTGATGACCCACAAGTATAGGGGATTGCAACAGTCTTCGAGGGTAGTATTACCCAATTTATTGATTCGACACAAGGGGAGCCAAAGAATACTTGCAAGCCTTAACACTGAGTTGTCAATTCAGCTGCACCTGGAAATAGTTCTTGCTCATAGAAGTTTATCAGTAGCAACAGTTTCGTAGTAGCAACAGCAACAGCAAAACAAAAGCAATAGTAATAGTAGTAGCAAACAGTAGGATATGAGCGCGGTAGGAATAGGGATGGATGGACGGACGTTGCATGGACAAGACTAAACATGTAACTTCAAGATCTAGGGTAATTGCAGATAAATAAGATAAAGCATCCAAGTACTAAACAATCATAGGCATGTACTCCATATATAGTCATGCGTGCTCGTAATGAGAACTCGCACAACATCTTCTGTCCTGCCAGCCCGTTGCAGCAGGACCTCAAG
The DNA here is from genome assembly GCA_916181665.1 of Avena sativa. Classification (NCBI taxonomy): domain Eukaryota; kingdom Viridiplantae; phylum Streptophyta; class Magnoliopsida; order Poales; family Poaceae; genus Avena; species Avena sativa. The sequence continues at coordinate 366,693,906 of OV702295.1, forward strand.
GGAACTATTGGCAATTAAGGTACTCCTTTTAATGATATGTGTACACAACTTGCAGATAAGATCACAAACAATACTATCATAATGAATCAATAATAAGTTCAGACCTGAGATCATGGCACTCGGGCCCTAGTGACAAGCATTAAACACAACAAGTTGCAACAAAGTCAAATAGCACTAATAGATATACTAGGCACCATGCCCTAACAATATTATTCGATTACATGATAGAACTCATCCAATCCCTACCATCCCCATAGCCTATAGCGGGGGATTACTCACTCATGGATGAGGGAAACATGGATGGTTGATGGAGAGGCATTGTTGATGATGATGGTGATGATCCTCTCCAAATTCCCCATCCCGGCAGGGTGCCAGAACGGAGTTTCTGGTTCCGAATCGCGGTTTCTGGTGGTGGCGGCGCAGCGGAACTCTTTCTGGAAAAACGTCGAACCCCCCTCGGTTTTTTAGGTCAAGAGGCAACTTATAGGCGAAGAGGGAGGCCGAGGGGGTGCCTAGGGTGGCCACACCCCCTCCAGGCGCGGACAAGCCTGGCCCGACCGGTTGGGGGTGTGGGCCCCCTAGGGCCCCACTCCGTCTTGTCTTCTGGCTCCGTGAGTCTTCTGGTGAAATAGAATTTTTGGCATATTTTCCGGGATTTTTCCTGATAGTTGATTTTCTGCACAAAAACTAGACACCAAGGTAATTCTGCTGAAAACAGCGTCAGTCCATGTTAGTTGTATCGAAATCACACAAATTTAAAGGAGAAACAGTAGAAAAAGTGTTTGGGAAAGTAGATACGTTTTGGACGTATCATGTATATGTGTTAGAGAAACACTTGGGCCGCTAGCCTAAGCCATGCCTAATCATGGTTGAAACTTGCAGCATAACCATAGTGAGCAATCTATGAAGAATTCTTCTTATATAAAAAGAGAGAGAGATAGAAAAGAGGAAACAAGAGAAAAAAGCACCATTTTCCCATGGTAAATAAGAAGATTGCTGAGATGCTCATTGTCTGCTTGCCTTGTCATTTTGATATAGGATATCTCATATATCATGTGCAAGGGGTACCCCGTTGGCGGTTCTCTATGATACACATATACTTACTATGACAAGAACTTACCGGTAACTAAAGTTGAGTAGCATTAGGAGCGGCCCTCGTACTTAAGGGACATGAGATTGCCAACTTATATTTCGTCAAGCATATACTCCATCTTTGTTTCACTTTAACCTTAATCACCTCAAGATGCTTATGATAGGGGCAATGAGAGCTCAAAGCTAGTAAGTACCATAATCTTTTGGAAGCTCTTTATGAACTTGAAACCTCTGCGAAGGGCCTTTCTTTTACTTCTAAGTTGAGTCAGTAAACCTATTTTCTCTCTATCTCCAGCAAGCATTTGAGTTGTTGTGTTTCAATCATTCATATGATGATTTATTCAATCATGTTTCTCATCTTCCTTGTTTTGCACAAGACTCTTATCTGAATGAGTATTACTTTGAAAGACATCATTGTGAAAAGCCTTTTATGTTTGAGCAAAGAGTACTCCTGTTATAAACTTGTTTACAAAAGCTTTGCTTGAAAACTGTTTGTCAACTGTTCTCTGACCAAGAACAAAGTTTTCGATTCCCAATTATGATTTATCTTTATGCATCTTTATTGTGACTCCCATACTCATTGCAAGTTAAGTTATATAATGGTGAGTTTCTTTCTACTATGAGTTGTGTATTGGTAAGTGTGATGCTTCTTGTCCGTATTCTTTTTATCGACACTTCACTCCATAAACCTGTGGACTTGTTTACTGAGCTCAGTTTTCGTTTGGGTACAAGCGAGGTCTATGTTTGGGGGGAGTTGATACGTCCAATTTGCATCACTATTCTATATCATAATTTGATGTTATTCATTGATATCTTTCATATTAAGAGGTGATATTTATGTTATTTCATCTATTTTTGCATGTTGGATGATTCTTGGAGGATGAACTGCCGGAGTTAGGATTTTGATGGAAAAAAGCGGTGTTTAGATGCAATTTTTGTGAAGATCAGAAAAATACCAGAAAATATATGGAAAATTATATTTTTCTAGAAGAAGAATGAAGGAAGAAGGGGAGGCGGAGTTGGGCCAAAGGGGGCCCACACCCCCCAGGTGCGGGCCACCCTAGGTCGCGCCACCAGGGGGTGTGGCCACCCTAGCCCACCTTTGGCTCCGCCCCTTCGCCTATATATTCCTCCCTAAACCCTAAAGTTTGGTGAGAGACCACAGAAAGATTCCACCGCCTCTGCGGGGAAGAAACCACAGAGAGAGAAAGAGCTCTGCGGCAGACAGATTCCTGCCAGGGAAATTCCTTCTAGGAGAGGGGAGATCATCGGCATCAACACCGTCATTGATACGTCCAATTGCATCACCATTCTATATCATAATTTGCCTCTATTCATTGATATATTTCTTATTAAGAGGTGTTACTTATGTCTTTTCATCTTTTGTTGCATGTTGGATGATTCCTGGAGGATGAACTGCCGGAGTCAGGATTCTAATGGAAAAAGAGGTGTTTTGATGCAATTTCGTGAAGATCAAAAAAATATCAGAAAAACTATAGAAAATCCTATTTTACCAGAAGACGAAGAATGCTAGAAGGGGAGGCGGAGATGGGCCACAGGGGGCCCACCCCCCTGGCGCGGTCCACCCCTAGGTCGCGCCTACAGGGGTGTGGCCCACTTGGCCCACCTCTGGCTCCACCCTCTCGCCTATATCTTCTCCTCTAAACTCTAATACACGGGGAGCGACCACAGAAAGATTCTGCCGCCTCTGTGGGGCGGAAAACACCGAGAGAGAAAGAGCTCAACGGCAGACAGATTTCTGTCGGGGAAATTCCTCCCCGAAGAGGGGAGATCATCGCCATCAACACCATCATCAAGATAGACTTCATCGGGATCATCATCATCATCATCCACACCATCATCTCCACCAGCACCATCATCACCACTCCATCCTGCTGTAACAATCATGTTGAATCTTGCATAGTTCTTAGGGGAAACTTTCATGGTGTTTATTACTATTATAGCTGATGCTTGTGAGTGGAACCATTGGATTATTGTTTATGTTCAGATTGTTATCCATCACAATATCATCTTTGATCTTGATCCATATGATGTCTCATGAGTAGTTCGTTTAGTTCTTGAGGACATGGGAGAAGTCATGTTGTTAGTAGTGGATTTGTGTTGAGATATTATTCAATGGTTTAGTATTTAATTTGTGGTATATTCTTCTAGTGATGTCATGTGAACGTCGACTACATGAGACTTCACCATTTATGGGCCTAGGGGAATGTATTGTGTATTTGGCTACTAATTGTGGGGTTGCCAGAGTGACAGAAACCTGAACCCCCATTAGGACACCATTGCACAAGGGAGTGTAGGATCTCGGAGTTTAAGGTTGTGGTTAGGTTTATACCTTAATTACTTTCTTGTAGTTGCGGATGCTTTCAAGGGGTTTAATCACAAGTATGTATTAGTCCAAGTAAGGTCGGTACATTAGCATAGGTTCACCCACACAACACTTACAAAACCAAAGAAGACTACTCAGCTATATGAAGCGAAAGCACTTGACAGAATTCCCATGTGTCCTCGAGAACGTTTGGTACTCATAAGTATTTCCACCGGCTTGTCCTTTGTAACATCCCAAAAATGCTAAACTTGGATCATCAAACTTTAATAATCAAATTTAGGATTAACAAAAACTTTTCTAAATAAAAATATGAAAGCATGCATATGTGTAAGCATGACAATTTGGATTCTTTTGAATTACCTTGCTTGTGTGTTTCCTTGCTTGTAAAAGGATGCTTAGGTGAAATAAACATCATATAAACTATCCCCACACTTTTCCCAAAGACAAATAAATCAAAACAAACAAAATAAGGGAATGGTCACTTTGGCCAAATTAACTCCCATGCCTACTTTGGCTATCTCTAACTTTCAGAACTTAACAGAAACTTGTTTGGATCTTTGCACCCCTTGATAGTACTCATAACAAAGTATCAAGGCCCACCTTGTGATTATCCATAAACATTCAAATGCATAGTTTAAATGACAGTTTAAAATTGAATCTATATCATATGGGAAGATCCCAGTTTTTCAAAAACCACTCAAACAAGCTCAACTTTCAAAACCCAAGCATCTAAAGACTCACCAGCACATGCCTAGCACACCCACCAAAAATATTTTAAAAATTCAAAACTTGAATTCATGCGGCCATTTCATCAAATACCTTGCAGATGCAAATCAAACAAAATCAAAACACTATAGTGTGCAGTGATTCTGGCCAAACTTGTTCCCTCTCTGGGCACCACTAGCCTTAGTAGATCATCTAACAAACTTAACTAAGCTCTAGCACCACTGTGAGCTCGCCAATGTCATCAATGGTGAACAGGCCAAGAGCACCCATGTCACCCCAGTGTGGACAGCAGGCTAGAGGAAGAACTAGACGTGCCAACCTTGTCTGGGAGGTAGCCCATGCTTCACCGCTCCCTCTCGACCAGCCATGCCTCGCAGACAGCAGCCAGAACCGCCAGGAACGCCGCGCCCATGCCGCTGTCGACCATGCCGACCCTCGCCGTAGAGCACGCGCCGTTCTCATTTAACCAGACCACCTCGAGCCCTCGCCGCCCGCCAACATGCTCCCCATCATCCCAGGAGACCGCCAGACATGCCCATTTCACCACCCGCCAACATGCTCCCCACCGTCCCAGGAGACCGCCAGACATGCCCATTTCACCGCCCGTACCCCGTAGCCACCGCTCGCCGTCGAAGACGCCGCCTCTGCCTCGCAGAGCATCGAGTGTTCCCGACCGTTTGCCACCGCCCCTACACGTGAATTAAAGCCATAGAGCATCGCCAGGAGACCACCGATCGATCGCCACCCTCGACCATGCCTCTAGCCGCCCGTAGTCGTGTCGCCACCGCCGTCTGCCCATTTCGTTCGGTCTCACCGTCGAACCTATAAAAGGAGGACTCCCCCCGCTCAAATTCTTCACACCATTCCACTCCCCTCTCACCTAGAACCACCCCGCCTCAGTCCCGGAGCAAGGCGAGTAGCGCATCACCGGAATTTGGCCGAAGCCTGCCGCTGCTGGAGAAGAAGGAAGCCAGCGATTGGAGCCGCCCCAGGAGAAGCTGTCGGTACCAGGAGGTTCTTCGTCGTTGAATTCATCGTTTGCCCGCCTCGCCGACCCTCGCCTAAGCCCCGACGAGCCCCCAACGACCCCCACCTGCCGCGTTAGGTTTCTTTCTCGCCGGGGCTACCCGACGTGGACGATGAACCAGAGTCGTTGGACTAGAACTGAATCCAACGCACCACGTTGCCCCATACCGCTTCGCACCCCCCGTCTCACTGACGCGTGGGGACAACAACTTAACCAGCCCGCGTAAGCGCTGTGCGTAGCATGCCGGCCCATTAGCAGTTCCCGCGCAGCCCAATCGTTTGAATTTGGCTTTTTCCATTTTTATTCAAACACAGTTTTGTACCTAGTTTCAAAAATCAACCCAGCTCGATTCAGCGAACCAAATTGAATGAAACCAATTTTGTTATAAAGGTCTGGAAATGCTGAATCCAAGCCCGTTGGATTCAAATCATTTGAATCTGTAGATCACCCTTGGTAAAAATAACAAGGCGGAAGCTTTTCTGCATTCAACCATTTTTCAAATTTAAACCATAATAGATTTTGAGTTGATTCCAACTCTCAAAAATCACCTTTGATCATACCCTTCAGAATATATAAAAATATATGGGTTTACTTACAGAAATAATGTCCAGGTAATAAAAGGATGCCACATAGGCATTTCTAGTCACTTTATTTAATTAAAATAAAAGGTTAAACCTTATTAAATTGTGACACCACTTTAAATCACATTCCTCTGTACTAAAATGTGTGGATATGACATGTGTTAACATGATCCCATGTTTGGTTTGGAGAATATTAAATCTTAAGTAGTTTTTCAATGAGTAGAAATTACTTTTCTAAAGATAAAAGAAATTAAACCAAGCTTTAATCTTGTAATGTTAGCGATGATGCTAGATCATCTATGGAACCCCTTTTGTGTGATGATTGAAAATAGTTAAGTATTGTTTAGTGATTGTGTACCTCGTATTTATTCATAGACGCTAGTACCGACCAAGGATACGAGGAGGAAGGAGGATACTATGAAGAAGAAGCCGAGGAGAACTTCAACCACCGCACTGCATAAGGCAAGCTAACACTTGCAAGATACTATACTTTAGCAAGCCTTACTAAGCAAGTTGACCTATGCAATCTATTAACCTTGCAAGCCTAATACTACTAGTTAAATAACCTATGCAATGCACTAAGCATGCTTGGTTAGATACATTTGAGGGTACCCAATCCTAGTTTTACTTGCAAGCTTTATACTTTATTTCTTTATCAAAGCTCTTACTTAGAGTTTACTGGAATAAATTGTAGATATTAGAAAGATAATTGAAGGTTGCATAAAGAGCATAAAACTTGGCCTAAGCTAGATAATATTTATGTCATCCTAAGGCATGAGATTGAACTTAGTAAAACTCCACTAGTTTATCACCCCTAATTAGTACTTACCCCCACTTGTAGATGCTAGTGCTAAGCATAAAACTTGATCAACTTTAGATGGGAATACTTGGTGAAAATGGTTATGAAAACCTTGGAATGATGGATCATTCTATTGAAATGTTTTGGACATGTGTTTCCGAACACCAGATGATTTTTGGTGATGAAAATGTTGAGGCATGAGCCTTAGCCCTTTATAAAACTGATGGTTGTCTGGATGCGATACCATTCCAATTTTACCGTACAACCACAATACCCGAAAATTGGGTAGGGCTTGACTGGAAACTTATATACCTTAGTATTAGTTCACTCACGGCCAAGGTCTGAGCTGAGGCTACCTTGTGAAGATTGTCCACCTGTGCAGTACCCAAGATGACAGTTGGTCATGGTTGGGAGGCCAAACTCATAGGAGAGGTGCTTATACTAGGGCGTGTAATTGAAAAGTTAGGATTGATTATTCGCATACTGAGTATGGTGAATTCAGGATTTGTTCCTAACGGATGTATCGAATGTTGTGGTGAAAGTGTACAATCTCTGCAGAGTGTCAAACTATTCGAATAGCCACGTCCGCGGTTATGGACAGTTGGAGTGGCCATATTGTTCCCCCGTCAGATGTTTTCAAAATGACTTGTGAAATGAATTGAGAATTTGATTTGACCACAACAGAGTTGTGGCATGAGATACAAGTTCCCACTTAGGTGTTATAAAACTTCAACTAGCTTTCTTCATTTCTAAACTTAGTAGAGGTAAATCTGGCTTTTTGCAAAACAACCCTAGAGCTTAGTGTCCTACTACAAAAAACCCCTTCACTTGTTAGTATTAGTTTGCGAGTACTTAAAGAGTACTCATGGCTGTGTCCCTGGCTATTCCCGTGGCCAGACTATGAAGAGGAGTACCAGGATGATGGACCCCAGGAAGGTTACGACAACTAGGATCATCTCCCATCGTCAGCATTGCCTGTGACCCCGAAGGTGGAGCTTCGCCTACGCTACCGTTATTATTACGTATTTCCGCTGCTTGAGTTGTATTAAGAACTGGATCATGAGATCCTTATTTGTGTAAGACCTTATGTATGGTTTGTAATGGATGATGTACTATGGTATCCAAATATGTTATGTCTCACAAAAATGGTAATCCTGGGATTGCGATGTATGACATAACAGGCATCTGGGATTAAAATTCCGGGTGTTGACAAGTTGGTATCAGAGCCATCCTGACCATAGGGGACCCTAGTTAGACTGGATGTTTGAATCAAAAACTTAGTTTCAAAACCAAAGGAAACAAATATTAAAAAAACTTATTCCCATTCTTATCACCTTGATTCTTTCATAAAAATTCATGTTCCTCAAAAACTCTTGCAAAATACATAAAATTTGACACACTTTACTCATCTTATATTTTTATAGATGGATACGAAGTACAGCAAGTTTTATCAGTTGGGGAATGGAGGAGACCTTATCTTTGAGCGGGATTTGGACCAGCTTTTGGAACTTTTGGAGCGTCCGCACCCCGAGTTCTTCGGAGCTCAGCTCAATGATCAAGGAGGAGAAGATCTGCAGTGGCTAATTGTTGCAAGTATCCGAGGAAAGATTGAACCTCCCACTGCCGAGGGAATTCAATTCACCTTAAGAGAGAACAACTGGCTCGATGGGCTTGCCAGGGCCATGCAGGAAGCTCTTGCCCGTCTGTGTGGGCAGAGTATCAACCAGATCAAGGGTACCCGCTTTGAGTTTTGCCCAAGGCGTGATGCTAATGGACAGCCACTGGAAGCCCCATACCACCACGAGGTGAAAACTCAGTTGGACCACCTTAGCTTCATGATGTACGATCATCAGCAGGAGTTGGATAATTGTCGTGACTACTCCAACCACAAGTCTGCCATCATCAAGACAAAGGATCAGACCATCGCCATGCTCGCAAAGGATCGCAAGTCTCGTCGCCGTCAGCTCGATAAGAAGGAGCGCATCATTGCCCGTCTTCACCACCGTATCTCGGATTTGGAGGAGACCATCCACGAGAGAGACATGTAGTTGGAGGAAAGGGAGAATGCTGGAGAGGATCTTCGTGGAGACCCCTACTCCTATCTCAGTGATGATGATGATTTTATGGAGGATCAGGCTATGGACTTCTTCACCGATGAGGAGGATTTCGCCTTCATCAATGACGATGAGTATGATGAGGATGACGACTACACCGAATCCGAGGAGTAGTAGCACTTGAGCACTAGCGTAGTGAGTAGTATTCGGTCCCACTATATCGTAGTTTCCAGAATGGTTCCTAAAACCATCTGTGTACCTTTGTTGTGGTGTGTGTTGTATCGTGTGAATGAATGAATGAAAAGCAAGTTGCTAGAAAATCTGAGTCAAATTTTAAAAAACTTTTCAAAGTCCCAAAACCTTAGAAATTTCCCTCTTTTCTCATGATCTATCTCAATCTTCAGATGCCACGCGGAGGAAGTGGTTCATCCCCGGACCCGATGTTGCAGATCCTGCAAATGTTGGTTTCTGACCGCGAAGCTGAAAGAGCCGAACGTTAAACCAACTTAGCCACCCTTCAACAGATAGCCCAGCTAGCCCACAATAATCAAGGCCACGGAAATCAGGACAACCATGGATCTAAGCTCAAGAATTTCCAGAACACCAACCCACCTGTTTTCACTAAGTCAGAAGAGCCCCTAGATGCCGATGATTGGCTGCAGACCATGGAAAACAACCTAGAAGTCGCCGGAGTGGAAGCTAACAAGAAAGTTCTGTTCGCCACCCACTATCTAGCCGGAGATGCCAGAGCATGGTGGAACAGCGTTTGTGCGATGACCGGAGGACAGATGATGACCTGGGAGGAATTCAAGGTCAAGTTCAGCAGAACCCATGTGCCACCAGGTTTGATCAAGAGGATGAGAGATGAGTTCAGAGAACTGAAGCAAGGACGGATAACCGTAGTGGAATACCGTGACAAATTCTTATCATTAGCTAGGTATGCCCCGGATGAGATTGACACCGAAGCCAAGAAGAAGGAGAGATTCTTGAATGGTCTGCATGATGAGATGCAGACTGTGTTAGTCAATATCCCATTTGCGGATATTGAAGCCCTGGTCGACTCTGCCATCCATATGGAAGGAAAGATCAACCAAGCCAATGAGAACCGCAAGCATCGCATGATGCATCAACCAGGAACCCATCAGACCTTAAAGTATCGCCCTAACCCATCTCCAGGACTTGCCCCGAGAACCAACAGACCCCCAATGAACCGTTCGACCTATCCCAACCGTGGAAAGCCAAGGCCCGGAGGAAATCACACCAACCCCGGCAACTCTAACAATTTCAACCATACCCCACCCAAGTTCAACAACAACAATGCTACCGCCAACACCAACACCGCCCCGAGGATTGGAAGCAATGTTGTGCCTGTTGCAGCAAAGGACAAGTCGCAAGTGACTTGTTATGACTATGGAAATAAGGGTCACTACTCCAACGAGTGCCTCAACAAGAATAATGTCGCAGCCCCCAATGCAAATGCCCCAGCTCAGCAGCAGCGTCGTGTTCAGCCAGGAAGAAGGTTTGCCCCAGGGAATTCTCTCAACCGCAACGACCGTCTTTTTCTCATGCATGCTGAAGAAGCTAAGGAAGCGCCAGACGTCGTGCTGGGTATGTTTTCTGTTAATTCAGTACTTGCAAGAGTGTTGTTTGATTCGGGTGCATCACATTCATTTGTCACCGAAGAATTTGCCTGCACTAGTAAGATTCAACCAACAAAACTGAAGCATGTTATGATCGTCCAAATTCCCGGTTCAACCACCAAGGCTAGGAAAATTTGCAAAGCCGTCCCTATCCGAATCCATGGCATAGATTTTTATGCTAACCTGATAGTACTCAGAACTAAAGGTTTGGAAGTAGTACTAGGAATGGATTGGATGTAACATAATGGATTGATTGACTGTGCCAAGAAAGCCATCACCATGACCAGTACAGCCGGAATATTAGTCGAGCATATATCTGAAACCTTACCTTGCCAATTCAAGTGCAACAAGAGTATAGCCCAACCTACCATTGACCAAGTCCGGATAGTCTGTCAATACCCCGATGTATTTCCAGATGTTTTGCCCGGTATGACCCCAGATCGGGATATCGAGTTTATCATTGAACTAATCCCCGGAACAGGACCCATATCCCAGATACCCTATAGTGTGAATCCGTCTGAACTAGCAGAACTGAAGAAGCAACTGGATTCCATGTTGGAAATTGGATTAATTCAACCAAGTGCGTCACCATGGAGATCACATGTCTTATTTGTGGACAAGAAGGACGGAGGTAACCGTTTGTGTACGGATTATCGGAAGTTAAATGATGTCACCATCAAGAACAAGTATCCCTTGCCCAAGATAGAAGATTTGTTTGATCAGTTGACCGGTGCCAAAGTGTTTCCTAAGATTGATCTTAGAACTGGCTATCATCAAGTCAAGATTCGCGTAGAGGATATTCCCAAGACTGCCTTTACCACCAGATATGGACTATACGAGTATACTGTCATGTCTTTTGGATTAACCAATGCCCCCGCTTATTTCATGAATCTCATGAATAAGATTTTTATGGACTTCCTGGATAAGTTTGTCGTTGTTTTCATTGATGACATTCTGATTTATTCCAAATCGGAAGAAGAACATGAGCTACACCTAAGGACCATTCTTGGAACCCTTAGAGAGCATCAATTGTATGCCAAGTTTAGCAAATGTGAATTCTGGTTACAGGAGGTAGGATTCCTCGGTCACATTGTCTCAGCCGGAGGAATTGCCATTGACCCTGCAAAGGTGAAGATGTCGAAGATTGGCAAGCCCCAACCACTCAAACCCAAGTTCGTGCATTTCTTGGATTGGCGGGATATTACCGCAAGTTCGTAGAAGGATTCTCGAGTATCGCCAGACCCATGACACAATTATTGAAGAAGGACGAGAAGTTTGAATGGACAGACAAATGTGAAGCGAGTTTTCAAGAACTCAAGAGGAGATTGATTTCAGCCCCAATCTTAATCATGTCGGATATCACAAAGCCCTTCGACATGTATTGTGATGCATCCAAGATCGGTCTCGGATGTGTGCTAATGCAAGAAGGCAAAGTTATCTCTTATCTATCCTGACAATTGAAACAACACGAGCAAAATTACCCAACCCATGACCTCGAACTCGCAGCCGTAGTTCTAGCCCTGAAGACATGGAGGCACTATCTGATGGGAAACCGTTGTGAGATTTATTCGGATCACAAGAGTCTGAAGTATATATTCACTCAGAAGGAGCTGAATATGAGACAGAGAAGATGGATTGAGTTAATCAAGGATTACGATCTGGACATTCACTATCACCCCGGTAAAGCCAATGTGGTAGCAGATGCCCTTAGCAGATTGCTGTGCCGCTTGAACTCCATGATTTTGAAGGAGCAACCTAGTTTTCACAAAGATATGGAAGATTTCCGAATGGAATTAGTGAGTGAAGGATTTTTGGCTAGCATAGAACTTCAACCCACTTTGATCAGCCAGATCAAAGAGGCGTAGAAAGGAAATGCTAGTATTGATGGAATCAAGCGTTGTATCGGTACAGGCAAAGTACCTGGATTCACCAAAGACGAAGGAGTTATGTGGTACAAAGGACGCCTTTGTGTACCAACAGATTCTGAGTTGAAAGAAGTTATTTTGAAGGAAGCTCATGATACTCTTTATTCTATCCACCCCGGAGGAACTAAGATGTATCAAGATTTGAAAGAGCAATTTTGGTGGCATAAGATGAAGAGAGAAATCGGAAGCTATATCGCCAAGTGTGATATATGTCAGCGAGTCAAGGCCGGACATCAAATACCCGCTGGATTGTTGCAAAGATTGCAGATTCCGGAATGGAAATGGGATTCCGTTGGAATGGACTTTATCACCGGATTGCCTACTTCTAGTAGGGGAAATGACTCTATCTAGGTCATAGTGGACAGATTGTCCAAAGTCGCCCATTTCTTACCCGTCAAGACCACATATCAGAGTTCGAAGCTAGCGGAGTTATACATCGCTAGAATCGTCAGTTTGCATGGAGTCCCCAAGAACATCGTATCAGATCGAGGAACTCAGTTTACCTCGAGATTCTGGAAGAAATTCCAAGAAGGTTTAGGAACCCGACTAGATTTCAGTACCGCTTATCACCCCTAGACCGATGGACAAACGGAGCGAGTAAATCAAATACTCGAAGATATGATGAGAGCATGTGTGTTAGAATATGGATCTAAGTGGGAAGACTGTCTGCCGTTCATAGAATTTTCATACAACAACAGTTATCAAGCTAGTTTGCAAATGGCCCCATTTGAATTCATGTATGGAAGGAAGTGCCGCACCCCTTTGAATTGGTCGGAAGTAGGAGAGAGTCAGATTTTCAGACCCGATATCCTACGAGAAGCAGAAGAGAAGGTTCACAAGATTCGTGAGTACCTCAAGACAGCCCAGTCAAGACAGAAGAGTTACGCTGACAAGAGACGTCGAGACCTTGCCTTCAACATAGGAGATTTTGTATATCTGAAAGTGTCACCATTGAAGGGAATGCAGCGTTTCCAACTCAAAGGAAAGTTAGCCCCCGGATATATCGGACCCTTCAAGATTCTGAACCATCGAGGAGAAGTGTCGTATCAATTGGAACTACCCGAACAGATGTCAGTCGTGCACAATGTGTTCCATATCTCATTACTTCGCAAGTGTCTCGAAGTCCCAGAGAAGACTGAAGTATTCAAGAATATTGATCACCGGACTATAGAGATCAATGATGACCTGACCTATCCTGAAGTACCCATCCGTATTTTGGAAGAAGCTTTTAGAACTACTAGAACCCGAAGCATCAAGTTTCTCAAAATTCAGTGGAGCAACCACACAGAAGAGGAAGCTACCTGGGAGCGCGAAGATCACATCAGGGCGGAGTTTCCCGATCTCTTCAAATCCTAGGTAATCTTTTTGTCCTTTTTCAAATCTCGGGACGAGATTTTTTTTAAGGGGGGAAGGTTTGTAACATCCCAAAAATACTAAACTTGGCTCATCAAACTTTAGTCATCAAATTTAGGATTAACAAATTTTTTCTAAATAAAAATATGAAAGCATGCATATGTGTAAGCATGACAATTTGGATTCTTTTGAATTACCTTGCTTGTGTGTTTCCTTGCTTGTAAAAGTATGCTTAGGTGAAATAAACATCATCTAAACAATCCCCACACTTTTCCTAAAGACAAATAAATCAAAACAAACAAAATAAGGGAATGGTCACTTTGGCCAAATTAACTCCCATGCCTACTTTGGCTATCTCTAACTTTCAGAACTTAACATAAACTTGTTTGGATCTTTGCACCCCTTGATAGTACTCATAACAAAGTATCAAGGCCCACCTTGTGATCATCCAGAAACATTCAAATGCATAGTTTAAATGACAGTTTAAAATTGAATCTATATCATATGGGAAGATCCCACTTTTTCAAAAACCACTCAAACAAGCTCAAATTTCAAAACCCAAGCATCTACAGACTCACCAGCACATGCCTAGCACACCCACCAAAAATCTTTTCAAAATTCAAAACACGAATTCATGCGGCCATTTCATCAAACACCTTGCAGATGCAAATCAAACAAAATCAAAACACTATAGTGTGCAGTGATTCTGGCCAAACTTGTTCCCTCTCTGGGCACCACTAGCCTTAGTAGATCATCTAACAAACTTAACTAAGCTCTAGCACCACTGTGAGCTCTCCAATGTCATCAATGGTGAACAGGCCGAGACCACCCATGTCACCCCAGTGTGGACAGCAGGATAGAGGAAGAACTAGCCGTGCCAACCTTGTCTAGGAGGTAGCCCATGCTTCACCGCCCCCTCTCGACCAGCCATGCCTCGCAGACAGCAGCCAGAACCGCCAGGAACGCCGCGCCCGTGCCGCTGTCGACCATGCCGACCCTCGCCGTAGAGCACACGCCGTTCCCATTTAACCAGACCACCTCGAGCCCTCGCCGCCCGCCAACATGCTCCCCACCATCCCAGGAGACCGCCAGACATGCCCATTTCACCGCCCGTACCCCGTACCCTCCGCTCATCGTCGAAGACGCCGCCTCTGCCTCGGAGAGCATCGAGTGTTCCCGACCGTTTGCCACCGCCCCTACACACGCATTAAAGCCATAGAGCATCGCCAGGAGACCACCGATCGATCTCCACCCTCGGCCATGCCTCTAGCCGCCCGTAGCCGTGTCGCCACTGTTGTCTGCCCATTCTGTTCGGTCTCACCGTCGAGCCTATAAAAGGAGGACTCCCCCGCTCGAATTCTTCACACCATTCCACTCCCCTATCACCCAGAACCACCCCGCCTCAGTCCCGGAGCAAGGCGAGCAGCGCATCGCTGGAATTTGGCCAGAGCCCGCCGCTGCTGGAGAAGAAGGAAGCCAGCGATTGGAGCTGCCCCAGGAGAAGCTGCCGGTACCAGGAGGTTCGCCGTCGTCGACTTCTTCATTCGCCCGCCTCGTCGACCCTCGCCTAAGCCCCGGTGAGCCCCTGACGACCCTCACCTTCCGCGTTAGATTTCTGTCTCGCTGGTGCTGCCCGACGTGGACGATGAACCTGAGCCGTTGGATTAGAACTGAATCCAACGCACCACGTTGGCCCATACCACTTCGCACCCCCCGTCTCACTGACGCGTGGGGACATCAACTTAACCAGCTCGCGTAAGCGCTGTGCGTAGCAGGCCGGCCCATTAGCAGTTCCCGCATAGCCCAGTCGTTTGAATTTGGATTTTTCCATTTTCATTCAAACACAGTTCTGTACCTAGTTTCAAAAATCAACCCAGCTCGATTCAGTGAACCAAATTGAATGAAACCAATTTTGTTAGAAAGGTCTGGAAATGCTGAATCCAAGCTCGTTGGATTCAAATCATTTGAATCTGTAGATCACCCTTGGTAAAAATAACAAGGCAGAAGCTTTTCTGCATTCAACCATTTTTCAAATTTAAACCATAATAGCTTTTGAGTTGATTCCAACTCTCAAAAATCACCTTTGATCATACCTTTCAGAATATATAAAAATATATGGGTTTACTTACAGAAATAATGTCCAAGTAATAAAAGGATGCCACATAGGCATTTCTAGTCACTTTATGTAATTAAAATAAAAGGTTAAACCTTATTAAATTGTGACACCACTTTAAATCACATTCCACTGTACTGAAATGTGTGGTGATGACATGTGTCAACATGATCCCATGTTTGGTTTGGAGAATATTAAATCTTAAGTAGTTTTTCAATGAGTAGAAATTACTTTTCTAAAAATAAAATAAATTAAACCAAGCTTTAATCTTGTAATGTTAGCGATGATGCTAGATCATCTATAGAACCCCTTTTGTGTGATGATTGAAAATAGTTAAGTATTGTTTGGTGATTGTGTACCTCGTATTTATTCATAGACGCTAGTACCGACCAAGGATACGAGGAGGAAGGAGGATACTACGAAGAAGAAGCCGAGGAGAACTTCAACCATCGCTCTGCACAAGGCAAGCTAACACTTGCAAGATACTATACTTTAGCAAGCCTTACTAAGCAAGTTGACCTATGCAAGCTATTAACCTTGCAAGCCTAATACTACTAGTTGATTGAGCAAGCTAACACTTGCAATTATGAGAGTTAAATAACCTATGCAATGCACTAAGCATGCTTGGTTAGATACATT
This sequence comes from Avena sativa, assembly GCA_916181665.1. Classification (NCBI taxonomy): domain Eukaryota; kingdom Viridiplantae; phylum Streptophyta; class Magnoliopsida; order Poales; family Poaceae; genus Avena; species Avena sativa. The sequence continues at coordinate 366,710,202 of OV702295.1, forward strand.
TGAGGATACCCAATCCTAGTTTTACTTGCAAGCTTTATACTTTATTTCTTTATCAAAGCTCTTACTTAGAGTTTACTGGAATAAATTGTAGATATTAGAAAGATAATTGAAGGTTGCATAAAGAGCATAAAACTTGGCCTAAGCTAGATAATATTTATGTCATCCTAAGGCATGAGATTGAACTTAGTAAAACTCCACTAGTTTACCACCCCTCATTAGTACGTACCCCCACTTGTAGATGCTAGTGCTAAGCATAAAACTTGATCAACTTTAGATGGGAATACTTGGTGAAAATGGTTATGAAAACCTTGGAATGATGGATCATTCTATTGAAATGTTTTGGACATGTGTTTCCGAACACCAGATGATTTTTGGTGATGAAAATGTTGAGGCATGAGCCTTAGCCCTTTATAAAACTGATGGTTGTCTGGATGCGATACCATTCCAATTTTACCGTACAACCACAATACCCGAAAATTGGGTAGGGATTGACTGGAAACTTATATACCTTAGTATTAGTTCCCTCACGGCCAAGGTCTGAGCTGAGGCTACCTTGTGAAGATTGTCCACCTGTGCAGTACCCAAGATGACAGTTGGTCATGGTTGGGAGGCCAAACTCACAGGAGAGGTGCTTATACTAGGGTGTGTAATTGAAAGGTTAGGATTGATTATCCGCATACTGAGTATGGATGTATCGAATGTTGTGGTGAAAGTGTACAATCTCTACAGAGTGTCAAACTATTCGAATAGTCGCGTCCGCGGTTATGGACAGTTGGAGTAGCCATATTGTTCCCCCGTCAGATGTTTTCAAAATGACTTGTGAAATGAATTGAGAATTTGACTTGACCACAACAGAGTTGTGGCATGAGATACAAGTTCCCACTTAGGTGTTATAAAACTTCAACTAGCTTTCTTCATTTCTAAACTTAGTAGAGGTAAATCTTGCTTTTTGCAAAACAACCCTAGAGCTTAGTGTCCTACTACAAAAAACCCCTTCACTTGTTAGTATTAGTTTGCGAGTACTTAAAGAGTACTCATGGCTGTGTCCCTGGCTATTCCCGTGGCCAGACTATGAAGAGGAGTACCAGGATGATGGACCTCAGGAAGGTTACGACAACTAGGATCATCTCCCATCGTCAGCATTGCCTGTGACCCCGAAGATGGAGCTTCGCCTACGCTACCGTTATTATTACGTATTTCCACTGCTTGAGTTTTATTAATAACTGGATCATGAGATCCTTATTTGTGTAAGACCTTATGTATGGTTTGTAATGGATGATGTACTATGGTATCCAAATCTGTTATGTCTCGCAAAAATGGTAATCCTGGGATTGTGATGTATGACATAACAGGCATCTGGGATTAAGAATCCGGGTGTTGACATCCTTTGCTAAGAAAGGATTGGGACACTTGCTGCAATTGTTTGTTGTCTTTATTACTTGCACTTTATCTCCTTGCTTTATCAGAAAAACCCTAAAAATCCGTTTGCTAAGTATTTACAGAGATTTCCGGCTCCATACCGCTAGTCAACACCTTCTGCTCCTCATTGGGATCAACACTCCTATTTATCGAAAGTACCACGATACACCCCCTATACTTGTGGGTCATCAAGACTATTTTCTGACGCCGTTGCCAGGGAGTGAAGCGCTATCGAAGTGTGGAACTGGTAAAGGAAACTTCTACTATGAGTATTGTTTTTATTTCTGTTTGTTACTTTGTTTCCAATATGGATAACCCACTTGATTTTCTGTTTGAGAAAACTACTACCACTGTTAGGGTAGTAGATGAACCACCACCTGCTGAGATAGATCCTTTTAAGATACCTACAAGTATTGTTGATCTTGTTATGGATAATTATTATTTAGGGGATGAAACTGTCCACCCTGGTGATCATTTGCTTTTTATCCATGAATTATGCGGATTGTTTAAGTGTGCAGGTATCACAACTGAATAGGTGAAGAAGAAGTTACTCTCTATATCATTGAAAGGAAGAGCTGAAGAATGGTATAAGCTCCTAAAGAATGGACAATCTATGTAATGGGAGGAAATAGTACCTCTCTTTTATTATAAATTATATCCTCCCAGTGAGGTTCATAAGGATAGGAATCTGATATATAACTTTTGGCCTCGTGATGGAGAGAGTACAACTCAAGCTTGGGGGAGATTGAAGTTACTAATGCTTAAATGTCCTATTCGTGAACTCCCTAACAATATTATTATCCATAACTTTTATGCTAGGCTTTCTCTTCATGATAAAGATTTACTAGATGCTTCTTGTGCTGGATCATTCACACGTATGAAGGAAGAAGCTAAATGGGATCTCCTAGACTGTATTCAAGAGAACACTGAAGCATGGGAGAATGACAAAGGAAGAAAGTCAGGTATAACTATGATTATGAATGCATTAAATCTTTTATGGGAACTGATGACTTCCGTGATATTAGTACTGAGTATGGTCTTGATTCTCAAGTTCTTGCAAAGTGTTTTAAGGCCTTTGCCTCTTATATTGAAATTTCCAAAAAGGAGCGGGACAAGTACCATGCTCCTTATAAAGACATTGTTACCCATGTTCCTGCTATCATTGAAGTTTGTATTGTTTATCCTATTTTACCTGAACCTTATGTTGAGAAAATCCCTTTTCGTGCTATGGTAAAGGAACATTCTATCATAGCTAATGTGGTTAGAAAAAGTGCAAAGAAAAACCGTGGACCCTGATGAGCAAATAAATATTGAACCTGTGGTAGCTATTGTGAAAGATCTTGTCACTAAAAATATAGAGGATAAGGACATTGTCTTCAGTGAAGACGCTTCTAATATTATTTCTCATCCTAGTAAAGCTAGAAAAGCTAGTGTCCCAATGATTTTTGTTAAAATTGGCGATCATTGCTATGATGGTTTATGTGATATTGGTGCTAGTTCTAGTGCTATTCCTTATGAGCTTTATAGGGAAATTATGCATGAAATTGGGCCTTTTGAGCTTGAGGACATTGATGTGATTATTCACCTTGCTAATAGAGAGACAGTCTGTCCCATTGGCATTGTAAGAGATGTGGAGGTTCTTTGTGGTAAGATTAAATATCCTGCTGATTTTCTAGTACTTGGTTCTGAAGCTAGTAAAACCTGTCCTATTATCTTTGGTAGACCTTTCTTGAATACTTGTGGGGCTAACATAGATTGTAGGAAGGAAAAAGTTTTGACTAAGTTTGATGGAGAGTCTTATGAGTTTAATTTTTCCAAATTTGCTAAAACTCCTTATGAAAATGAGTTGCCTAATGAGGATTTCAGGGTTGAACAACTTTCTACTATTTCTCTTGCTCCTAACAATGCCCTGCGGTAGTTTATGGAAGATCTTGAAAGCGAGGTCTTCATGAAGGAAAGAAATAAGATTGACGAGGTTTTCCTTCGTCAACCTGAGTTACTTAAGCATAATCTACATGTGTAAGATTCGGGTACCACACTATTGATGATGGAATTGTATCAACGTGAAGTGCTTCGTCCGAAAACCCAAGAGCAAGGTGTGATGCAGTACAGTAGAAAGTTTTCCCTTAGTAAGAAACCAAGGTTATCGAACCAGTAGGAGGAAGGAAACGTCTCAAAGGTGTTGCAAGCAACTTGGGAGACCTGCACAACACAAACTCAAGACTTTGCCCCAACGAACAGTGAGGTTGTCAATCTCACCGGTTTACTGTAACAAAGGATTAACTGTATGGTGTGGAAGGTAACAATGGTTTGCAGCAAGTAAACAGTAACAGTGGAAGATGTATCAATGGTAAAGATTGGACCGGGGTCCATAGTTCACTAGAGGTGTTATCCTTAGATAAACAAACATGGCATGCTAGGTAAACAAATTACAGCAGGGTAATTGACAGGACTGAGCAAGGCATAACAATGCAATACTAGACATCAAGATCCTATGAGATTCGATTGGGCAATACAACAATATACATAGACTGCCATCCAACTGCATCTATGACTAGAAGTCCACCTTTGGGTTATCATCAGAACCCCCTCCAGTATTAAGTTGCAAGCAATAGACAACTGCTTTAAGCAAAGTGTGTAAGGTAAACAATCCACTTGTTCCATGAACAAGAGACCGTTGTTTTCACTCTAGTGGCAACAACACATCTACAACCTTAGAGATTTATGTCACTTCCCTTAGATTAAATAGAGGCATGAACCCACTATTGAGCATAAATACCCCCTCTTGGAGTCAGTAGCAACTACTTGGCCAAGATAGCTACTAACAACGGAGAGAATGCAAGATCACAAACAACACAGACATGATACAATCAATAAGACAAAACCATTAATCAATCTGACATATTTATCTCAATATCCATCGGATTCCCACAAACACAACATGCATGATTACAAATAGATGAGATCTTGATCATGAACTGAGCTCACAAGATCTAGACATGAAAGCACAAAGGATGATATACAACTATATAGATACTACATGGACCCGTAGTCCAAGGTGGAACTACTCACGCTTCATACCAGAGGCTGGCATGATGAAGAAGAAGGCCTCCGGGGTGATCTCTCCTCTGGCAGGGTGCTGGGAAGAGCTTCAGATCCCCCCGATCTAGGGATGATGGTGGCGGCGGCTACAGATGGTTTCGTGGAATATTGATCGGTGCTTAGGGTTTAGGCATCGGGGGCTTCTTATAGACAAAGAGGCGAGGTAGGAGGGCGGCCAGGGGGCCCACACCCTGCCCAGGCGCGACCTAGGGTGGTCCCACGCCTAGGGGTGCGGCCGCCCCGTGGCTCCCCTCCGTCTCTCCTCTGGACTCTGTGTTCTTCTTGGTGAAATATTGACTTTGGCTTTTGTCCCGTCCAATTCCGAGAATATTTAATAACTAGATCTTGTGGAACCAAAAATAGAAGAAAACAGGCAACTGGCATTGTGGCATCTTGTTAATAGGTCAGTACCAGAAAACATATAAAAACACCTCAAAGTGTGGATAAAGCAAAGTAAAGTAGATACTAAACAAGCATGGAACATAAAAAATTATAGATACGTTTCCAACGTATCAACCATCCCCAAGCTTAACTCCTGCTCGTCCTCGAGTAGGTAAGTGATAAAAAATAATATTTTTTGAGGTGACATGCACCATCAAAACCAAGATCAAACCATTTGCAAACAAAAATCTGGGATCAAAGAACTCTAAACATGAGAATGAAAGATGGAGTTCTAACAGTAAGACAAAGTAACTATGCATGCAACATGAAAGGCTACAAACAAAGATCATGAATAACATGCATTGAAAAACGTTTGTTTGTTTCACATATAGAAAATATGGCATAGTGGCATTCAGCTTCTCCCTCATAGAGTAGCAAATAGATGCATAGGACACCTTCAAAGTTCATAAGAGTAACTAGATATAAATAGCACACGAACAAGCAATATCAACAATATGCATCAATCAATAAGTTTTGGGACAATGCACATAGAACTAAAAATGGAAACTATGCTCTCTTAACTGGTGCCTAAGGGTATAAGGTGGAGACTCAATATAATAGTGGAAGAGAGGCCCTTCATAAAGGGAAGCAGGGATTTCAAGTTTTAAAAAGAGCTTCCAAAAATTATGGTACTTGTTAGCTTTCAGCTCTCATTGCCCCTATCATAAGCATATTGAAGTGATTAAGGTTAAAGTGAACAAACTATGGAGTATATGCTTGACAAAGTATAAGTTGGCAATCTCATATCCCTTGAATATGAGGGCTGCTCCTCATGCTACTCAACTTTAGTCACCTGTAAGTTCTTATCATAGTAAGTACATGTGTATCATAAAGAACCGCCAACGGGGTACCCCTTGCACATGGTACAGGAGCTATCCCATAACCAAAATGACAAGGCAAGCAGACAATGAGCATCTCAGCGATCTTTTTATTTTCTATTTGCATAGGTTTTTATTGAGGATGCTTCATAGATTGCTCATTATGGTGATGCTGCAAGTTTCCACCATGATTAGGCATGGCTTATGCTAGCGGCGCAGGCGTTTCTCTAACACACATACATAACTCCATGGACTTACAAGCTCCCCTTTTATTTCACACCGAGGACATCCATAGACAAAAGAGCATGATATCAACTATGTACAAAGTACAAGTGCAATGTTGAAAGCGTTCCTCGTGACAACACGGTTCTGCTAATTCCAACGTATAAGTGGAAGCATATACAACATAGATGACACAATGGTTCAATTTTATTAGGGGCAAGAAATATAAGGTGTGCCATCAAGTTCGTGAGAGATTTTATCACTAAGTTTTTACATAACAAAATACTTTTTAATTGGAAGATAGATGAAAACAAGAATATACTTGGAATTGTGTAACACACCATTCATAGGAATTTATAGTGGAGACTTTGGAATAACTTGGTTTCTTGGGAGTTGTATGCATGAGTAGAACTTACTCATACAAGTGGAGGCTAGCAAAAGACTGGGAGCGACCAACTAAGAGAGCAATAATGGACATAATCATGCAGAGCGACAAAACATTACTAATCAAAGCATAGAGTGGGACTACAAGTCAAGGAATAGATGATCATAGAGGCTATGGTGACTTGTTCATATTCATAACATGGTGTGAGAATGTGCCAAGTCAACCCAAACAAAGCATCAAAGGAGAATACCACAATACTATGCTTTTGCATGCTAAAACAACGCATGATTCCTTCAAGGAACACTAAGCAATCCCAATTGTTTGGAACAATTCATGCTACAGAAATAATCACTAAGCATAAGGTCAAAACAACACCTAGCATGACATTGCTAAAGTCTAAGTCACAGTCAAAGCAAGCTCCTCTTACACTATTCAAGCAAGAACTTTCTACTCCTTTCCAACACCAATCAACTTATTTGCAACAACACAACGAGAACGGGGTCCAAACTACTTTATTCAAGCAAACTAAGCAAATCAAATGAAAACTAAGACGCTCCAAAAACAACACAACAGTGCATGAAATAGTAAAAACGAAGTGTCTAGAAAGACCTGGGCTTTTTATTGATGAAGAAGGGGATGCCTTGGGCATCCCCAACCCCAAGCTTAAGCTTTTGTCTATTATTCATCTCATTACATCATTATCTCTCTACACCTAAATTTTTTCCTTCATACAATCTTCATTAGCAACTTTAGTGTATTCAAAAGATAATAGACCCTTAGGTTTAGCTTTAGAACAGAAAAATTTCACTAGAAACACAATATACTGTAGCAAGTCTCTCAAAAAGCTCAATTTTCCAAAAAGAACCTAAAAAAGGAATCAATAAGAATCAAAATGCAAATAATGGCAGAAATCTGTCAAAACAGACCATCAGGTAGAAACTGATTTTTTTGAAGACCTTATGTTGCTCAAATAAAAAAGTGTTGAACTAACGAAAGTTAGCTAACATACTGGGGGATTTATTCGTAAATTTTCAGCTCAATCCAACTTACATATATTCCTCAAAAAAATTTATGGTGGAGCACAAAAATCTGTTTCGGGACAACAACTCCCCAAATCTTACTTCCCTCACACTAGAGGTCATTCTTGGCACAAAAAGAAAACAAAAAGGATAAGTAGAGGTCATTACTGAAGTAATAACTTCTAAGACTCAAGAAAACTTTTGGGTTATCTCCCAAGAAGTATTTTTCTTTAACGCCTTTAAGTTAGGCTTGATAGTTTGAGAAGATGCTCACGTGAGAAATATGAATTGAAGCAAAAGAGAGCATCAAGAAGCAAATTCAAAACACATTTAAGTATAACCCACTTCCTATGAAAAGGAATCTTGTAAAGAAACAGGTCATTAAAGCACAAAGCAACAAGCATGGGAAAGAAAAACAAGTGTAACTTCAAAACTTTCAACATAAAGAGCGGAAACTTAATATTATTGAGATGCATAAAACCATGTCTCCCTCTCTCATAATAACTTTCAGTAGCATCATGAATAAACTCAACAATATAACTATCACATAAAGTATGCTTTTCATGATCTACAAAGACATAATTTCTATCAAGCTCAAAAATAGTGGGATTAAAACTTTCAAACCCACTTTTAACAATTTTATAACAAGGTGACTGATCATTCAATATAGGACCATCATCTAGAGCTTTATCGTAAACATTTTCTAAGCAAAACTCTTTAGTACCATGCATTTCGAAGCCAGGCACAAATAAAGGATTATCATAGATAACAGGAGCATAATTATTATCCCAAGTTTACCCATAGCAGATATTTCAAAAGAATCCACAGGAACATAACATTCATCCTACTTTGGTAAGCATGGGGGACAATCAAATAATGTAAGAGGTAAAGAGTTACTCTCATTAGAAGGTAGGCATGGGTAGATCCATTCTTCCTCCTCTTGACCATCACTCTCCTCCTACTTTTCATCTAATGAGCTTTCAGGTTCAGCAATTTCGTATTCCATAGGCTCCTGTAAGGCATTAGTCTCTTCCGTTTGTGGAAAACACCTATTAAAATATTCAAGAATATAGCCATTTTCTTCCTTGTAATTATCAAAGCAAAATTTAAGTAACTCATAAACCTCATATTCATAAGGTGCATCATCGGTATTTTCAAGCAAACTAGCAAGTTCAAACGCACCCTTGGAAGCAATAAATTCTTAAATTTGTTCCACATCATAAAAGTCATAATTTCCTTTAACATAAGAAGATATGGTAACATTATCATTATACTCACATTGAAAAGGTAGGTGTTTGTACCTCCTACAACAACAAGATTTATCAAAGCAATAAGTAACATTATAAGTAGAGCACGCCTCTCTAGCAATAGTATTCAATTTATCAATTTGTTCCCATAAGTGTTTCCCTTTTTGTGACAAACGGTGTTCCTTATAATAATACTTTTCTTCTTCTGTGAACTCACCTTGCCAATAAGAACTAGTTTCAAAGAAACCATCCATTGATAGAAAGCATGACAAATCAAGGCAATAACAGACCAGCAACTAGAGTAGGAACTAATTTTTTTGTGTTTTTGATAGGAGAAAGCAAACTAAACTAAAATATTTTTTGGAGTTTTTGATAAAAAGAGGCAAACAAAACCAAGCAAAAGAAACTAAGCAAAACAAAAACAAAGTAAAGAGAAAGGATGTGAAGGACTCCCCTTGTGAATACGTCCTTAGCCTCCCGGCAACGGTGCCAGAAAAGCTTGATGACGGCGCTATATCAACGTGAAGCGCTTCGTCAGGAAACCCCAAGAGCAAGGTGTGATGCAGCACAACAACAAGTTTTCCCTCAATAAGAAACCAAGGTTATCGAACCAGTAGGAGGAAGGAACCGTCTCAAAGGTGTTGCAAGCAACTTGGGAGACCTGCACAACACAAACTCAAGAATTTGCCCCAATGAACAGTTAGGTTGTCAATCTCACCGGTTTGCTGTAACAAAGGATTAACTGTATGGTGTGGAAGGTAATAGTGGTTTGTAGCAAGTAAACAATAACAGTGTAAGATGTATCACTGGTAAAGATTGGACCGGGGTCCATAGTTCACTAGAGGTGTTCTCCTTAGATAAACAAACATGGCATGCTGGGTAAACAAATTATAGTAGGGCAATTGACAGGACTGAGCAAGGCATAACAATGCAATACTAGACATCAAGATCCTATGAGATTCGATTAGGCAATACAACAAGATACATAGACCGCCATCCAACTACATCTATGACTAGAAGTCCACCTTTGGGTTATCATATGAACCCCCTCCAGTATTAAGTTGCAAGCAACAGACAACTGCTTTAAGCAAAGTGTGTAAGGTAAACAATCTACTTGTTCCATGAACAAGAGACCGTTGTTTTCTCCCTAGTGGCAATAACACATCTACAACCTTAGAGATTTTGTCACTCCCCTTAGATTAAATAGAGGCATGAACCCGCTATCGAGCATAAATACCCCCCCCCCCTGGAGTCACTAGCAACTACTTGGCGAAGATAGTAGTTGGAACTTATGTGGCACATTTTTTCTATATGCGCCACAGAAGTGTGAAGATTTCTATGGCCCATTGTCTGAAATGCGCCACTGGACAACTTTTGTGGCGCATGGTCAGAACCATGCGCCACAGAAGGTTTGTCTATTTATAGCTAGTTTCCTAGTAGTGCTACTAACAACGGAGAGCATGCAAGATCACAAACAACATAGACATGATAGAATCAATAAGACAAAACCATTAATCAATCTGACATAGTAATCTCAATATCCATCGGATCCCCACAAACACAACATGCATGATTACAAATAGATGAGATCTTGATCATGAATTGAGCTCATAAGATCTAGACATGAAAGCACAAAGGAGGAGATACAACCATCTAGCTACTACATGGACCCGTATTCCAAGGTGGAACTACTCACGCTTCATACCGGAGGCTGGCATGATGAAGAAGAAGGCCTCCGAGATGATCTCCCCTCTGGTAGGATATGGGGAAGAGCTTCAGATCCCCCCGATCTAGGGACGATGTGGCAGCGGCTACAAATGGTTTTGTGGAATATTGATCGGGTGCTTAGGGTTTAGGCATAGGGGGATTCTTATAGGTGAAGAGGCGAGGCAGGAGGGCGGCCAGGGGGCCCACACCCTGCCCAGGCACGGCCTAGGGTGGGCCCACGCCTGGGGGGTGCGGCCGCCCTGTGGCTCCCCTCCGTCTCTCCTCTGGACTCCGTATTCTTCTCGGTGAAATATTGACTTTGGCTTTTGTCCCGTCCAATTCCGAGAATATTTCCTTACTAGCTTTTTTGGAACCAAAAACAGAAGAAAACAGGCAAATGGCATTGTGGCATCTTGTTAAAAGGTTAGTACCAGAAAACATATAAAAACACCTCAAAGTGTGGACAAAGCAAAGCAAAGTAGATACTAAACAAGCATGGAACATCAAAAATTATAGATACGTTTCTGACGTATAAACTATCACCTAAAGGGGACCTCGCTTTTGAATTAAAACCTCTACCTGATGATCTTAAATATGCCTATCTAGATGATAAGAAAATATATCCTGTTATTATTAGTTCTAAACTTTCACGAAAGCAAGAGGAAAGGTTATTGGAAATATTGAAAAAACACCGAGGAGCTATGGGATATACTCTTGATGATTTAAAAGGGATTTCTCCTACTATATGTCAGCATGCTATTAATATAGAACCTGATGCAAAACCAGTTGTTGAGCACCAACGTCGTCTAAATCCTAAGATGAAGGATGTGGTAACAAATGAGGTATTAAAACTCCTTGATGCTGGTATTATTTACCCTATTGCTGATAGTCAATGGGTTATCCCTGTTCATTGTGTCCCAAAGAAGGGGGAATCACTTCTGTGCCTAATGAAAATAATGAGCTTATACCCCAAAGAGTAGTGGTTGGTTATAGGATGTGCATTGATTTTAGAAAGGTTAATAAAGTTACTAAGAAATATCATTATCCTTTGCCCTTTATTGATCAAATGCTAGAAAGGTTGTCTAAAAAGACCCACTTTTGTTTTCTTGATGGTTATTATGGGTTCTCTCAAATTGCGGTGAAAGCGCAAGACCAAGAGAAAACCACCTTTACTTGTCCCTATGGAACTTATGCTTATAGGCGTATGCCTTTTGGTTTATGTAATGCTCCTGCTACTTTTCAGAGATGTATGGCTGCTATCTTTCATGGTTTTTGTGAAGAAATTGTGGAGGTTTTCATGGACGATTTCTCCGTCTATGGAACTTCTTTTGATAATTGTTTGCATAACCTTGATAAGTTTTGCAGAGATGTGAAGAAACCAACCTTGTTCTTAATTGGGAGAAATGCCATTTCATGGTTAATGAAGGGATTGTTCTTGGACACAAAATTTCTGAAAGAGGTATAGAAGTAGACAGAGCCAAAATTGAAGCAATTGAGAAGATGCCTTGCCCTAGGGATATAAAAGGTATTCGTAGTATCCTTGGTCATGATGGTTTCTATAGGAGGTTTATTAAAGATTTCTCCAAAATTTCAAAGCCCCTTACTAATCTTCTTCAAAAAGATGTACCTTTTGTTTTTGATGATGATTGTAAGGAAGCTTTTGAAACTTTGAAGAAAGCTTTGACTACTTCTCCTATTGTTCAACCACCTAATTGGAGTTTACCTTTTGAAATTATGTGTGATGCTAGTGATTTTGTTGTGGGTGCTGTTCTTGGGCAACATGTTGATAAGAAGTTGAATGTTATTCATTATGCTATCAAGACTCTAGATGCTGCTCAAAAGAATTATGCTACTACTGAAAAAGAGTTCTTAGCTGTAATCTTTGCCTGTGATAAGTTTAGACCCTATATTGTTGATTCAAAGGTTACTATTCATATTGATCATGCTGCTATTAATTACCTTATGATAAAGAAAGACGCTAAGCCTAGGCTTATTAGATGGGTGTTGCTTTTACAAGAGTTTGATCTGCATATTGTAGATAGGAAAGGTGCTGAAAATCCTGTTGCCGACAATTTATCTCGTTTGGAAAACATTTCTTTTGACCTTTTGCCTATTAATGATAGTTTTCCAAATAAACAGTTGGCTGCAATAAGGGTAAGCCCACATGAGAGTCCTTGGTATGCTGATTACGCTAACTTTATTGTTTCCAAGTATTTGCCTCCAACCTTTACAGCCTAGCAAAGAAGAAAATTCCTTTATGATCTGAGGCATTACATTTGGGATGAACCACATTTATATAAAGAAGGGGTAGATGGTATTATGCGAAGATGTGTTCCAGAGTATGAACAACAAGAGATATTGAGAAAATGTCATGGCAGTGCTTATGGAGGACATCATGCTGGGGATAGAACTGCACAAAAAGATTTACAACCTGGATTTTATTGGCCTACACTTTTTAAGGATGCAAGGAAGTTTGTTTTATCTTGTGACGAATGTCAAAGAGTTGGTAACATTTCTAGACATAATGAAATGCCTATGAATTATTCTCTTGTTATTGAACCTTTTGATTGTTGGGGATTTGACTTTATGGGTCCTTTTCCTCCTTCAAAAGGGTATACTCATATTCTTATTGTTGTTGACTATGTTACAAAGTGGGTAGAAGCCATATCTACAAACAATGCTGATAGTAAGACCTCTTTAAAAATGCTTAAAGATGTTATTTTTCCTAGGTTTGGTGTGCCTAGATATCTCATGACTGATGGAGGCTCTCATTTTATTCATGGTTGTTTTAGGAAAACTCTTGCTAAATATGATGTTAACCATAGAATTGCTCTAGCTTATCACCCCCGAACCAGTGGGCACGTAGAACTTTCCAATAGGGAAATTAAATCTATCTTGCAGAAGACTGTCAATAGATCCAGGAAGAATTTGGCTAAAAAGTTGAATGACGCTTTATGGTCTTACAGAACTGCTTATAAAAATCCTATGGGTATGTCTCCTGACAAAATGGTTTATGGGAAAGCTTGTCACTTGCCTCTAGAATTAGAACACAAAGCTTATTGGGCAGTTAAAGAATTGAATAGAGATTTTAAACTTGCTAGTGAGAAAAGATTGCTTGACTTGAGTACCTTAGATTAGTGGAGAAGTGAAGCTTATGAAAATGCTAGACTCTTTAAGGAAAAAGTAAAAGATGGCATGATAGGATAATTCTAAAAAGGGAGTTCCATGTTGGTGAGAAAGTTCTTTTGTATAGGTCTCGTCTCAGATTTTTTGCAGGGAAACTACTATCAAAATGGGAAGGACCTTTTGTTATTGAGGAAGTGTATCGTTCAGGGGCTATCAAAATATCTTCTTTGAAGGACACCACTAAACATGTGGTGAATGGTCAAAGTATAAAACATTATATTTCTGGAGATTCTTATAATGAAGATGTTGATATTATTCAAATGGTGACTCCGGAAGAATTTATTAGAAACCAAACACCAGAATCTGCAGAGTCCGTCTTTGAATAGGTAAAAATGGTGAAAACAGAAGGTTATGAGATGAAACAGAGGAGGAAACGGAGGCCAGGGTGGCCACACCCACCCTAGGCGTGGGCCCCAACTGGCCACGCCTGGAGGGGGTGTGAGCCCCCTGAACTCCGTCTCCGCTTCGTTTTCGCACAATACCTTCCTAATGCATTGAAACTTCATAATATATACCCCCCCGGATCCCCCGAGGTTCATGTATAGTGTTCTGGTCGTGTTTCTGTTTCAATCTATTTCTGTCAGGCAGATTCTCAGTTTTCGAGCTATAATGTCTTCCTCTAGATCACCCATAGAGGATTCCTCTACGGATGTCATCAACCCGTATATGTATGGGTTGAAGATTCATCCTAAGGAGTTGATTCTCAAGGATGGGAAGGTGCAGATGAAAGAAGTTCAAGGACCTAAAGGAGAAGGCAGTCTGGAAGACAGGATGTAAGCATTGGAGCAGGAAGTTTTCAGGTACAAGAAGATAGCGGAACACGAAGTGGATGTCATCCATAAGATAAGTTTAGAACTCATCACCAAGTACAAGGAGGAGGTTGCTGAGCTCTGATACGAAATCCTCTCACTCCATCAAGCCACCAACCAATTACAAGCACAGCTCTACGACATACAAAATCAACACTGTGAGTATGAGGCTAGATTTAATCGCATAAGCTCTGCTGCTGGTTTCAGGATTGTGGAAACCAAGACATCCTTTGTGGATGGGGAGCCTTTACCTTGGAAGTCTGATGATGACAAGAGACCACCACCGAAGGAGTAATTCATCATCAGGTTTCACATCATTATCTTTCATCTTTTTACCTTTTTAGTAGATTCATATCTTTGGTAGAGAATTTATCTTATAGGTTGGTATGCATTGTGGAAGTATTATCTCCTTTAGTTGGTTATCTATGTATCCCTTGGTGTGAGTGCCTTTATAGAATATCAATGAGAAGCTTCATCTTCTCTATTATATGATTGATCTTGTTGATCAGTATTGGTATCACTTTGGGAGCATCAAGTAGATCTAAATTGGTTTTGGCAAAACGAGCTCTGGTCAGGAGGTAAGAATAGAAGTGCATAGACATCAAGCTCTTTCCTGGCGCCGTTGCCAGGGAGGTAAGGTAAAAGGCACTCACACACTCTCTCCCACGTCAACAGCAAGCCAGAAAGCTCTTTTCTGGCGCCGTTGTCGGGGAGGTAAGGTAAAAGGTACTCACATCCTCCAGTGTGAGTGCTCGAAGTTATTTCCTTTAGATTCTGCAATATTTTCTTTTTGTTTCTTGTCTTCACTAGTTAGGCTTAATGGAAAACAACAACAAAAAATTAGAGAGCTTTATAGTATTTATCTTGAGTTAGGACATGAAGTGTTTGAAGAGAAAATTTAAAAACCTATGGAACTTTATTTGCATGCTAATAGGAATGTTATTAGTATGAATTTTTTGAACACCATTGTTGCTAATGCTATGGAGACGTCTAAGCTTGGGGAAGCTAGTTATTAGCAATGTTATATTGCTTATGATGATACCAAACCTCCAATATATGATGATTACAATGATGAATATGATATTTTCAGTCCACCTACTATTGAGGAGAAAATTAATTGTGATTACAATATGCCTCCTATATTTGATGATTATGGTGATGATAATAATAGTGATAGCTATTTTGTTGAATTTTCTCCCATTACGACGAATAAGAATGACTATGCTTATGTGGAGAGTAATAATTATTTTATGCATGTGGCTCATGATAAGAATGTTTTAAGTGATATTTATATTGTTATTTTTATTCATGATGCTACTGAAAGTAATTATGAGAGAGGGAAACATGGTTTTATGTATCTCAAAAATATTAAGTTTCCCATCTTTATGTTGAAATTTTTGAAGTTGCACTTGTTTTGCTTTCCTATGCTTGTTGCTTTGTGCTTTAATGACTTGTTTCTTTACAAAATTCCTATGCATAGGAAGTGGGTTATACTTAAATGTGTTTTTAATTTGCTTCTTGATGCTCTCTTTTACTTCAATTCATATTTCTTATGTGAGCATCTTCTCAAACTGTCATGCCTAACTTAAAGGCGTTAAAGAAAAGTACTTCTTGGGAGATAATCCAATAGTTTTATTGAGACTTGGAAGTTATTACTTCTGTAATGACCTCTCCTTATCTTTTTATTTGCCTTTTGTGCCAATAATAACCTCTAATGAGAGGGAAGTAAGATTTGGGGAGTTGCTGTCCCAAAACAGATTTTTGTGCTCCACTATAAACATTCGTGTAAAATCTCTGTAAGTCGGATTGATCTGTAATTTTCTGAATAAATTCCCCAGGTTGTCAGCTAACTTTCGTTAGTTCAACACTTTTTGATTTGAGCAACAGAAGGTCTTCGAAAAAATCAATTTTCACCTGCTGGTCTATTTTGACAGATTTCTGCCATTATTTACATTTGCCTCTTTATTGATTTATTTTTGGGTTCTCTTTGGTAAATTGAACTTTTTGAGGGAATTAATACAGTATCTTGTGTTTTAATGAAAGTTTTACTATTTTAAAACTAAACCCAAAGACCTATTATCTTGAATGCACTAATGTTGCCGATGAAGAATTGTGTGAAGTTTTGTATGAACGAATTTTTTAGGTGTAAGGGAAGAATGATGTAATAAGATGAAGAATGGACAAAATCTCAAGATTGGGGATGCCACCCCGTGCCATCCCAAGAAATATTCAAGAGTTACAAGCGTCAAATCTTGGGGATGCCCAAGGCATCCCCTTCTTCATCAATAAAAATCTCAGGTCTTTCTAGACACTTCGTTTTTATTGTTTCATGCACTATTGTGTTGTTCTTGGAGCATCTTTGTTTTTTTAGTTTTTATTTGCTTAGTTTGCTTCAATAATTTGTTTGTATCCCAGCACACTTCTTATGGAGAGAGACGCACTCTGTTTTCATTGCCTAGAACACTCTAGTTTTTATTCTTATTGTCTTGTGAGTGTTCTCTTTTGCTAGCACTGTGTTTAGCCTTAGTTTTCTTGTGCTTTCAGCTTAGAAATTTTTAGTTCTTCTTTGTGGATTTGTGAGATAATCTCACTGATCTTTGTTAATTATTATCTTTGTGAGTTGTTTCAAATAAGTTGATTGGTGTTGGAAAAGAGTAGGAAGCTTCATGCTTAAGTGGTACAAAAGGGAGCTTGTTTTGACTATGGCCTAGACTTTATCATGTCATGCTAGATGTTGCTTTGACCATATGCTTAGTGATTATTGTTGTAGCATGACTTGTTCCAAACAATTGAGATTGCTTAATATGCCTTGAAAGAATCATGCATTGTTTTAGCATACAAAAGCTTAGTATTGTGGTATTATCCTTTGATGCTTGCTCACACCATGTTATGACTATGAGCCAGTCACCTTAGCCTCTATGATCATTTAGTTTTTGACTTGTGATACCACTTTATGCTTTGATTGATGATGTTTTGTCGCTCTGCATAATTATGACCATTATTGCTCTCTTAGTTGGCCGCTCCCAGTCTTTTGCTAGCCTCCACTTGTATTGAGTAAGATCTACTCATGCATCCAACTCACAAAAACCAAGTTATTTCAAAGTGTCCACTATAAATTCCTATGCATGGTGTGTTACACCATTCCAAGTATATTCTTGTTTTATCTATCTTTCAAATTAAACTTGTTATGTGACTTAGTGATTAAAGCTCTCACAAACTTGATGGCACACTTTATTTTCTTGCCCCTAAATAACTTGAACCATTGTGTCATTTATGTTGTATATGCTTGCACTTATACATTGGAATTAGCAGAACCGTGCTGTCACGAGGAACGCTTTTAACATTGCACTTGTTAATTGTACCCAGTTGATATCTTGCTCTTTTGTTTGCGGATGTCATCGGTGTGAAATAAAAGGGGAGATTGTAAGTCCATGGAGTTATGTATGTGTGTTAGAGAAACGCCTGAGCCGCTAGCCTAAGCCATGCCTAATCATGGTGGAAACTTGCAGCACCACCATAGTGAGCAATCTATGAAGCTTTTTTCTTATAAAAAAGAGACATATTGAAAAGAGGAAAGAGAGAAAAAACACCATTTTCCCATGGTAAATAAGAAGATTGCTGAGATGCTCATTGTCTGCTTGCCTTATCATTTTTATTATGAGATAGCTCCTCTATCATGTGCAAGGGGTACCCCGTTGGCGGTTCTCTATGATACACATGTACTTACTATGACAAGAACTTACCGGTGACTAAAGTTGAGTAGCATGAGGAGCGGCCCTCGTACTCAAGGGATATGAGATTGCCAACTTATACTTTGTCAAGCATATACTCCTTAGTTTGTTCATTTTAACCTTAATCACTTCAAGATGCTTATGATAGGGGCGATGAGATCTGAAAGCTAACAAGTACCATAATTTTTGGAAGCTCTTTTTGAGACTTGAAATCCCTGCTTCCCTTTGAAGGGCCTTTCTTCCACCATTATATTGAGTCTCCACCTTCTATCCTTAGGCACCAATTAAGAGAGCATAGTTGCCATTCTTAGTTCTATGTGCATTATACCAAAACTTATTGATTGTGTTGACACTGATTTTCTCCTAACTTGTAAAGCCTAAATTATGATTATAAAATATGAAAAGATAATTAAATGATTAAATAAATTCTAGAAAAAGAGGAAGTTTGACTAATACAAATTTATTCACACATGTGTTGCTACTGACGGTGTTAATGCACTATTGACATAAATTCATAATGCCGCAAGTGACGCTAACTTTCGAAAATATTTGATCGTACTATAAAATCGGGTTTTGTTCCGGCAACCTTATAAAATATGGTCGCTACTAGATAAAAATAATTAGCGAGCCAAGACGGCTCGTGTGCCATAGCCGAAAAAAGGCTACATACATACGCAATCACTAATTATACATGCATGGATTATTGTTCAAAAAAATACACATGCATGGATTAAGCGGCATCATTACTTAATTAACAGCCCATTGAACGATTGGACAATGTATTAAGCCCATGTGCGGAAAGTGCTGCGGTCTGCAGCGTGCTTAGCCTATCTTTACTAATTAAAATTGTTAAATCCCAACAACTAGTATCATGCCTTGGCCTTCTTCCGTAGGTCAACAAATCAGACATGCGCTTACCAAGTCCACGAGGAAACTTAACGCTCCAGTCTGCGGCTAACCACGACGCCTACGATTGTGCCCATGAAACCACGATCTCAGTCCGTGTGTGCGTTTCGCGACTCTCTTCCTATATAAAGATCAGCAGCCGAACGAGCTAGCCCGGGTAATCATCAGAAATCAGTCGCAAGAAAACCACCCATCGCTCCTCGACCGTGAGCTCGCCCACATACACGAGCTAGCGCCACCGCCGGTAGCCGCTCGACGTCGCCGGCCGTTCGTCATAGCTGGCCGCTCGCCGTCGTCCGCTCGCCATCTGTGTTGCTCGTCTCCGGCCGCCCGACATACATGCCATATACGCGTTGTTGTTTGGTTGCCGTGGACCAAGTGCCAGTTTAGGCGTCGCTACTTCGCACGCAGTTTTCATTCGTCGCTCTGCCAAGGTGAGAAAACGAGCCAAAATCATCCTCTATTTCCTCCCTTGATCATTGGTACTCGGTTCTTCCTCTGCTCGTTCATCCGCTGCTGCTAGTGCTAGTAGTCATCTCTGCTTAGTTGCTGTACTCCGGCCGCGCGTCATCCTACGATCGTACACACCGGTTGTCTGGCCACACGCACCGGTTGTTCCGCCATACGCCATACACCATACACAAATCGCTGCTGATTGCTGCTAATCATTTGAGGAAATCAGTAAGAGGTTAAGAGCATCAGATATTTCGTTCTCGTTAATCATGGAATTCCTCTTTTTCATCTGCTAGTTTGGTCACATTGACACAAACTAGGGGATTTTTTCTTCTAAATTGATACATGTATCTTTTGCCCTTTTTTTATCTCATGATCATAATAAACTTTGGCTCTTGACTTAGTCATATTGACATAAGACAAGTTGCTTTTAAAATTACACATCACAAAAGTAATTGGCCCTTGTTTTGGTCACATTGACACAAAATGAGTGGCTATAAAATTACATATTAGTAAAATTATGCTTTTGGTTTGGTCACATTGACACAAACCAAGGTGTTATAAAATCATATATATTACTAAAATTCGGCTCTTGGCTTGGTCACATTGACACAAATCAAGATGCTCTAAATTTATATATATCACTAAAATCATGCTCTTGGTTTGGTCACATCGACACAAGCCAAGTTGCTCTAAATTTATATGCCACTAAACTCATGCCGTTGGTTTGGTCACATTGACACAAATCAAGGTGCTCTAAATTTATATGTATCACTAAAATCATGCTCTTGGTTGGTCACATCGACACAAGCCAAGTTGCCAAGTTGCTCTAAATTCATATGTCACTAAACACAAACTAAGGTGCTCTGAATTTCAATATATCACTAAAATCATTTTCTTGATTTGGTCATAGCGACACAAGTCAAGTTGCTCTAAATTCATGTCACTAAACTCATGCCGTTGGTTTAGTCACATTGACACAAACTAACGTGCTCTAAATTTATATATATCACTAAAATCATGCTCTTGGTTTGGTCACATCGACACAAGCCAAGTTTCTCTAAATTCATATGTCACTAAACTCATACCGTTGGTTTGGTCACATTGACATAAACTAAGGTGCTTTAAATTTCTATATATCACTAAAATCATGTTCTTGATTTGGTCACATCGACACAAGTCAAGTTGCTCTAAGTTCATATGTTAGTTAACTTACGCCTTTGGTCACATCGACACAAGTCAAGTTGCTCTAAGTTTATATGTCAGTTAATTTACGCCTTTGGTTTGGTCACATTGACACAATCCAAAGAGCTCTAAAATCATGCCTAACCGAAATCAACTCATATTTGATAAGTTAAGTGGAAACGCGTCGCAGCGCATGTACGTATATAATGTGCGTTATATAATGCCCAAATTATTAAATTACCACATATTATATCATGGTACAATTAAAATATACAAGAAGGTCTAACTAGTCGAATCTCTGAAATAGATGAACCTAGTCTAGCAAAGAAATTAAAAAAATTGTTATATGATCCGCCATGTTTTAAAAGGAACAAAATCTTCTAAACGGTTGTCATAAAACCTCATAAAAAATGGATTAGCAGCAATATCTCCTTGTTGCTTTATCATGCACGCAAGACCAAAAGTAAAAAATGCAATATGTTGTAAGACAAACTAGTGCCACATGCCCTAGTATTATACTAAATACAAAAGCGTAGAAAAATACTATGCATGTCCCATGTTCAAAACTGCATGCACCATTTTGAATACTCCTTAGTCGGCTAATGATACGACTTCACAAATAATCAAACTATATACCGATTAAACAAATGATATATATCTCATGTACGCGTTCTGCTTGTACTTACAAAACTAGTGCAAGTAGCAAATATTCTGCTTGCACTACCCGTACTAGTACAAGCGCCAAATATCATATACCTGATAAAATAAATGATAACAAATACTCTCCCGGGTGCGACGACGATGATGGCATCAAGGAGGACTTCAGTTTCCTACATTTTGTAGTCTTGTTTTATTTCTACATTTTGTAGTATTCATATGTTGTGATGCTATATAATAGATATTGTCGGAATTCTTAATCAGGGGTTTTCTCTACGGAGATGTAATTAACGGAATTTCTATATAAATGTATGAGTTCCGAAAGTATGAACTGCAATATTTGATATTCATCATTTATATTTGCGCAATTTAAAATTTATATTCTATCTATATCTATGACGCGGACGCGAGTACTTTAGTCGCCCCATTTTCCCGACATCAGGTTCTGGCACGCCCGGTGGGACATATTTCTCCCCTCATCTTTGAATTCCAACATAGGATTGCATCATATGACTTCATGAAATGCATATATCATACTTGGCATAATAAATTGGTAAAAAAAGAGAGAAAACTAAGATGTGGTTTTCTTGATTTTATATGATGGTATGGAGGGACAAGTTCATCAGTTCGTGACTCTCCGTTTCGGTGACCTGTGGCTGGATGTGCCATACGGTCATCTTGTGACTGCGGAAAGTGAGAGCCGGAAGACTACAGCTGCATCACGAGCTGAATCAAAGAAAGAAAAAGAAGTATCATCGGCACCTAAAGATGGATTTGTGCCTGTGATGTCCAAGTCTGCCAAGAGAAGGATGCGTGCTGCAGCAAGAGCATCAAGAGCTGCCGCACGTGAGCCAAACCTAAGTGTGCACAAGGACACTTCATCCAACTTGGTTCCTCCTTGCTTTGAAAAGGCAGCATATGCCAAGCTTGCAAGCCAAGAGGCACCGATGTGGTTCCAAGACACACGTGAGTGGCCTGTTCTTGCAAAAGAGAAGCTCCGCTAAAGATAGCTTCACCGGCGCGGCCTGCTTCGGCGCCGGCCACTCCAACAAGACGTGAACCACCTTCATCGACCACGTCGACCAAGATCGCCGTGCCGCTCACTCCTTCCAAACTGAAGGTAGGCACACCGAGCAAGATTCTTCATGAAGCATCTGAAGAACGCTCATACAAACCTACTTCAAACCTACCGGGAGCAGCTCGTAAAGCTTCCGCGGCAGAGAAAGGGAAAGCGGTGATGGTGGAAGAGGCTAAATCCCCTCGACCACTTGGTCAACTTCGTATTGATGCACCTGAGTTCTTCCCCACGTACACTGAGCCGAGAACAAACACTCGCTCATGTGGCGGGGAGTTTGTCTCAGTCCAGATGATATTAGAACGGGTCATGTTGATCCAACAGCCACAATTTCAGACCCTTTGTCATCATCAGTACCAATGCCACGGACATCACATGAGGGTTCATTTGACCCGGTCCATCACCATCGCTGCCGACAGAGGGCTCGTCAAGCATGGGTCGATCTTCCGGCACCGATCGAGTCCAATCAAGCAAGGCGTCAGCGAAAGGAACTTGCCTACCCCATCCGAAAAAGGGATGGGAATGCAAATGCAAGAATCCGCGGAAGGCCTCATACTGACTTTTACACAATGATGACACGAAATATATGTCAAACCTTGAAGGATATGTTACCCGGCCACTCCATGTCCGCCGATGATGTTGGTGGCGACATCATGCGCCGAGCACATGCTCTTACCAAATGGTCGGAGTATGAAGAGTTTGTAAATGAAGAACCCAAGAGAAGAGAGTATGTCACCCAAGCTGGACGTGCAAGTGCAAGACGTGCTGCTCTTAAGAGAAGAGAGATGGCCATACCTATTGACTCTGGATACAGCAGGGTAGAGGGTAGAAATCGTCCATCGGCAAATCAAGAAGGTGGAATCCGTATGAGCAAGGAATTAGAAAATACACTAAAAAAGGCTCCCACGGTTCTTACTCCATGGCCATCTCGCAAGAGAACTTCCAAGAACTCATTTGAAGTCTTCAACTCATTACCGATCGGCATCATGGAGGCCGCAGAAAGCAATAGTGAAACGTCATCGACGTCTATTCACTTCAAGAGGAAAAAGGCCAAGAAAAATGTTGTACCTGGTCATCGTCCCGTGACTCGCAGTCAAATAGATTCGAGTAATGAGGAGAATGATTCAAACCATGCAGAGTCTCATAATCCTTTGTGTGAAGGTTCACAACCCAAGTCTGGAAATGAGCTAAAATCTCATGAAGGACAACAATATGATGTCGATACGGCCCGTGTGGAGTAGGTCCTCACGGCAAATACGGGTCGTTCTGTTGAAGAACAGCTAGCACAACTCACAACCACACTCCAACAGAAAGAAGATGAGTTGGTTGCTTTGCGCAATCGTGTGGCAAGTAATACAAATGTTGAAGCTGAGAGGAATGCTTCGAGTAGCCGAAACAATGATCAAGGAGGCTCGGGAATTAACCTCGAAGCTATTCAAAAGATGATCGCTGAAGGAGTCAAGTCCCAATACATGCAGACTCATTACTCCATGCGGCCAGGGTATGTCAAGTTGTACCCGCCGGATGTTGACCTTGTTCCATTCCCGGCAAATTACCGGCAGCCGCAGTTCAGCAAATTCAGTGGGGGCGGATCTCCACATGAACACATAGCTCACTTTTTGGCGGCTTGTCAAGATACTGCTCAAAATGGTGCACTTCTTCTCCGTAAATTCATGCAAACTTTATCGGGTACGGCTTTCACTTGGTACAGCAAGTTGCCACCAAGTTCAATGAAGACATGGGAACAAATGCAAGATGCTTTTCTCGAGCGCTTTTACAGCACTCAGAGGATTGTCGGCATCACCGAGCTAACTCAAACCGAGTCAAGAAGCACCTTCGGATAAGACCAGCTCAAACATAAGACCAACAAGATGCTTTTCTCGAGCGCTTTTCTCGAGTGGTGAGTTGTGCCTCTTCAAACATAAGACCAGCTCATAATAAAAATATCTTGATATCAGATGGCCAATTTAATCCTATGATAATGTCAGGAGCTGAACCGCACTTCGGATATGGAGGGCGCTGCAAATGTCAGCTCGAAAGAGGCAATCTCCAAAGAGGAGAAGGATTACACGTCGCCGAGCCCCGAGGACTATACTCCGTCGAGCACCGAGGACTATACTCCAATGAGCCCCGAGGATCTAAAGATAGAGGGCGAGGGCGAGAGCGACGTGGGATCGTCGTCCACCACCAAGTGAAGAAAGAAACCAATATTCCACGCTCCAGGCCAGGAATATCGGAGAGCTTGGCGAAACTTCTAAAAAGACTCCCCCAAGAATTTGATGTTTTGGTCATTGGTGTTTTTGAGGATGATATCGAGTCTCTTCACTTCCCTGGAGATGAAGAGGCGCCTGAAGTGGATCAAGTCCATCTTAGATCAGGTCGCCAGCTAGCTGACCCACATCCTCCACCTAGAAAGGAGCCTAGGAACAAAGATGTAGTTGCGAATGAAACGACTGACCCTTCTGTTAAGGCGACGGTCAAATATGATGTAATCTCGCACTTGAAGAAAATACCAGCTATGCTTTCTGTGTATGATGCTTTGTCTCTTTCTTCTGATTTGCGCAAAGCCTTGGTCACTGCATTATCATTTCCAGAAGATTATCGAGTGGAAGTTTCACATACCGAAATTGAACCAAATGATGTATTAAATATTACATTTAGTGATGAGGACAGACTGTTAGGCTCAAAAAAACACAACAGGCCTCTTCTTATGTTTGGTGAGATTGATGAATCGCCAACAAATCGCATAATGATAGACGGAGGATCTGCTATAAACTTGTTACCACTGCATACTCTAAAAAGAATAGGATACACTACTAGGGATTTGAGTCAATCTAATGTAGTGATTCATGGTTTTAATCAATCAGGTCAAGAAGCCATGGGTACCATATACTTGGTTCTGAAATTGGAGACATTACACACACGAGTAATGTTCCATGTAATCGATGCAGCTACATCATACAATGCTTTGCTAGGTCGACCATGGTTACATGATAATCAGGTTGTGCCATCTACACTCCATCAGTGCGTCAAGTATATGGATCAATCTGGGAGACTGTAAGAATATTTGCAGATAAGAGACCATTTACAGTGGCCGAATCTTTCTATGCCGATGCCAAATTTTACTTTGAGCCTGTTGAGAAAGTGTACAAGCCAAAGTCAATCGTAGTGCCTGAAATAAATACCACGAAGGATGATATTGCTGAATCTTCATCAGGACAAAAAGTCTATCAATATATACCAAGTGATCAAAGAAAAAAGGGCGACCCAATATTCTGCATTGTGAATAAGTCGTCCAAGAAAAGAGGTACAAAATTTCCTACACCTCTACCTCCTTTGGTTCAACGCAAAATTGAATTAGCTAAGGAGTCACACCGGTATAAAAAGAATAAAAATAATCATGTGGCACAAATTACCTTGTCAAATAAAGATGATGAGTCGTTGCCTATTTCCTTATATGATAATAGAGTTTTGTATATGATGCAGAAAATGGGATATGATATTTTCACCGGCCCGTCTTTGTGCGACGGCCGGGGGCAACTTGCGCCATTTCAAAAGGCATTGTCTCTAGAGCAACTTGAAGCTCTACATGAAGACCAAGTTTTAAAAGAAAAGAAGTATGGACTAGGGTATGAAGTTTGTATGGCATCGACTGAATATATGGACATGGCTGAAGCATCTCCACAAATGGAAGATGGCAACCAGCCCACAGTCGATGACTTAGAAGAAATAAATGTTGGTACGGCCGACGATCCTCGTCCAATTTTTATTAGTAAACATTTGTCTAAAGAAAATAAAGTAAAATATCATGATTTTCTTTGTGCAAACAGAGATGTATTCGCGTGGACTTATGAAGAAATGCCCAGATTAAACCCGGAGGTAGCCGTCCATCGGCTCGTCGTACAAAAAGATGTCGTGCCGGTGAAACAAGGACAAAGAAAGTATCGGCCTGAAGTACTT
This sequence comes from Avena sativa, assembly GCA_916181665.1. Classification (NCBI taxonomy): domain Eukaryota; kingdom Viridiplantae; phylum Streptophyta; class Magnoliopsida; order Poales; family Poaceae; genus Avena; species Avena sativa. The sequence continues at coordinate 366,736,524 of OV702295.1, forward strand.
CCAAAAATAGAAGCTGAGGTGGATAAACTCATAGCTGCAGGTTTTATTAGAGAAGTCAAATTCCCTAGATGGATCTCTAGCATTGTACCTGTTAAAAAGAAAAATGGTCAGACTCGAGTATGTGTGGATTTCAGGGATTTGAATAAAGCATGTCCCAAAGATGATTTCCCGATACCTATTTCAGAAATATTAGTTGATGCCACAATGGGGCATGAAATATTTTCCTTCATGAATGGTTATTCCGGTTACAATCAAATAAAAATGGCACCGGAAGATGAAGAGTTAACAGCTTTCCGCACACCTAAAGGTATATTTTGTTACAAAGTTATGCCTTTCGGGTTAAAAAATGCCGGGGCAACTTATCAGCGAGCCATGGCAATTATCTTGGACGGGTTGTTATATGATATCGTTGAATGCTATATAGACGACATAATTGTGAAATCAAAGCGAGAACGAGATCACTTAAAGCACCTTGAAGTGGTTTTTGAGCGTCTAAGGCAACATAATTTGAAGATGAACCCCATGAAGTGTGCATTCGGAGTTTCTTCCGGGAAATTTCTCGGGTTCGTAGTCACAAAAAATGGTATTCAAGTCGATCCAAGTAAAATACAAGCGATCGTCAAAATGCCACCACCCACAAATTTACATAAATTAAAAAGCTTCCAAGGCCATTTAGCATATATTAGAAGGTTCATCTCTAATTTATCTGGGAGATGCAATCCTTTCTCATGCCTTATGAAAAAGGGTGTCCCCTTTGAATGGGATCAAGCATGCCAAAATGCATTCTTAGAAATTAAAAAATATTTAATAAATCCTCCTGTTTTAGGTGCGCCAGTCAAAGATCGACCATTAATCCTATATACGGCGGCCATGCCAACATCGTTAGGTGCTCTCTTGGCACAAAATAATGATGTAGGGAAATAAATCTCTTTGTATTACCTTAGTCGCACCCTTGTAGGGGCCGAATGTAATTATCCTGATATGGAAAAAATATGTTTAGCATTAGTATTTGCGACACAAAAATTACGCCACTACATGTTAGAACACACTGTACACCTTGTGTCGAGAGCAGATCCTCTACGATACATTCTCAACAAGATGGTGCTTTCAGGAAGATTGGCAAAATGGGCAATGTTATTGTCACAATTTGATATTAAATATGTGCCGCAAAAAGCCATAAAGGGCCAGGCCTTGGATAATTTTTTAGCCGCGCATCCGATCCCTGATGATTTTCTAGTCAACGATGACTTGCCAGATCAAGAAGTGTTCACTACATCGGTCTCAAGTTCAACATGGCAAATGTATTTTGATGGCGCTTGTCGAAAATCAGGGGCAGGTGCCGGGGTCGTCTTTGTTACACCAAGGGAAGATATAATTTCGTACTCGTTTACCTTAACTTCGACGGTGTCAAATAATTCTGCTGAGTATGAGGCTTTGATAATCGGGCTCGAACTCGCTTTGAATATGGGATTAGATTCACTCACCGTGTATGGTGATTCACAATTGGTGATTAACCAATTGCTAGGAATCTACATGGTCAAGAAAGAAGAATTAAAGCCATACTTTAGACAAGCCAAAATGCTCATGTCTAGGTTTGCCGACTTAAACATTCAACACATTGTTAGAAGCCAAAATGACAAGGCTGATGCTTTAGCAAGTTTAGCTGCTAGCATTTCACTAACTTCTCATCAATCGATGGATGTCCATGTCGAGGAAAGAAGAATCTTGGCAATACTTGCTGAGGAAGAAGAAATGATAATAGCTTCGACAATGACAGCCGACATATGCGAAATTGAGGTAGGGGATTGGCGAGAGCCATTCTTAGAATATTTACTTCACGGGTATTTACCTTTGGATTCTAGCGAAAAATATCGAATCCGCAAGAGATCAATTAATTATACATGCATCAATGACACGCTCTATAGGCGTTCACATGATGGTATTCTACTGCGTCGCCTAGCTGGAAATGAAATTATGGAGGCATTGAATGAGGTTTATGCTGGAGTATGCGGCTCGCACCAATCCGGCACTAAACTACATTATCAACTTAGGCGCTTAGGTTATTATTGGCCAACAATGTTTGGCGATGCCACTAAATTCGCAAAGAAATGTCATGAGTGTCAAATACATGCTGACTTTATACATCAGCCACATGAACCACTCCATGCAACAAATATAGCATGGCCATTCGAAATGTGGGGAATGGATATAGTGGGGCCAATTCATCCACCATCGTCCAAAGGTCACAAGTTTATTTTGGCTGCGACCGATTATTTCTCTAAATGGGCCGAACTTATACCACTAAAAGAGGACAAAGCGGAGAATGTGGAGCACTTTATAAGAACACATCTCATATATCGCTTTGGTGTTCCTTCTCGGATCATGTCTGATAATGAAACCCCTTTCAAAAATAAACATGTAGACAAATTATGTTCAAAGTTTAAGATAAATCATTTCTACTCTACGGCCTATAATCCAACCGCAAATGGACAATCGGAGGTTTTTAATAAAACTCTTTGTAAATTATTAAAGAAAGTGGTATCACAAAATAAATGAGAGTGGCATGAAAAACTCCTTGAAGCCTTGTGGGCTTACAGAACCATAACACGAACGCCGACAGGAATGACGCCTTATGCCTTGGTATTCGGGGGAGAAGCCGTTCTACCTTTGGAAGTACAAATAGCTTCATTGAGAGTTGCTACGCACGAAAGACTATCTTAAGAAAAATCAACGCAATTACGCCTTGACAAGTTAGAAAGACTCGAAGGCAAACGACTGCAAGCTTTACAAAACCTAGAGGCATATCAAGTTAGGATGTCTCGAGCCTTCGACAAACGTGTTAAAAAAAGGTCATTTAAACAAGGAGATTTAGTGCTCGCTGTCATCCGTCCCATGAATATCACGCGGCGAATGAAAGGAAAATTTGAGCCTAAATGGGAGGGTCCCTTCATTATCAAAGAAGTTTATTCTAGCGGCACGTACCGGATTATCTCACCGAATGGAAAATACTCGCCGTCGCCAGTAAATGGAAAATTCCTTAAGCGTTACTATGCTTGAGTAAAAAAAAAGAAACTCCATACCCTCATGAGTATAAACTGGGGCAACCAAATAAAAAACATCAACTCCATACCCTCATGAGTATAAACTGGGGCAACTAAATAAAAAAAACGGCTCCATACCCTCAAGAGTATAAACTGGGACAAACAAAAAACACTCTATCGCTTCATGAGTATAAACTGGAGCGTAAATAAAAATATAGATTCCATCGCTTTATGAGTATAAACTAGAGCGCAGGAAACAAAAAAAAATTCTATACCCTCATATATAAACTGAGCTATCGCCAAAAAATATGCCAACCCTCAAGAGTATAAAGTAGGGCACATAAAAAAATATAACTTTATGCCCTCATAGATATGAGCGTAGAAAATAAATAAAGTGCTCTGTATCCCATGAGTGTAAAACTAAAAAGAAAACTAATAAGAGACGAAATCATGGATATGTAAATAAGTTGTAACCACGTCCAGAATAGTGGCATAAGGGCTCACCAATACATAAAAATACGGTGCAGCTATGAATAAATAAAGAAATGTCAGGATATAGTACTACTGTCGTACACAAATAAACTGAGATTACAAATTCAACAGTCCAGCGATACATAACAATAAATAAAAGTGCTTATTAAATAAGCAAACAAAATGATTGAGACGTGATTGACCACGTAGAAACAAAGCTAGACCAAATTATTTAAAATATCTGTAAAAAAATCAGCTAGAAGGAGGGCGTAACTTCATCATGCTCTCAAGAATAGATCCAACTTCATCACTCATGGTGGATATCTCCCGTCGGAGGACCGTGATAAACGCTGCAAGATATAGACGACCATCACAAAGGCTATCGAAAGTCAGAGGCTCTGGACGATTGTTGTGAAAATAATCACACAAATTCTGGAACGATACCAATCCGTCTTCATGTTTAGATGAAGCTCTTCCCATATTTTCAGGAGGGTGAAATAAAAGTTTGGAAATAGTAGTGAAGAAGCATTTAGCTCTTTGAGTGGAGGAATATATTCTTCATAAGGATCACCGTCGATAGGAAGCCCTGCCATAAGGAGCATGTCGAGTAAAGTGATCGTGTGCTCGCCATGTGAGAATAGGAAGGTGTTTGTTTGAGGACTTCATTTTTCTAGCAGAGATTGCAATAAAGGAGGGGAAGCAGTATAGTCACAAAGAGAGCAGTATATTGCTCCACAGATATAATCTGTATGTTCTTCACCTCCTCTCAAGTTAAAAGAATGATGGGCAAGAATTTCAGTACCCCATTGAGTATAACCAGTGGGGCGTTCGACATATGGGATTTTATGATTCTTCCAACTTAAATGTTTTGAGACTATCCTACTCCCTAAGGTGCAACGTAACTCAGCATGAGGCCCTAGCACGAGTGGATGATAACTTAGAGCATCGAAATTACGTTCAGAATGCCACCCACGTTTCCCAGGAACCAATCGTCCCCCTATTTTTGTGGACAACACAAGGATAGAATTGGCTAAAGCACTCGTCTCAGGTTCATACAATTGCTCCTTGGCAAGTTCTGACAACTTCAAATGATAAGAGGAACGGATTGGTTGACCAAACGCCATCTATGCACAAAAAGAAAATTAAATTGTAACGTAATAAAAAAAAGGGAAATATAAAATATACAAGAGGTATCTGAAGTATATTACCTAAGACTTGAGAAACTATCGTCAAAGAAAAGGGTGAAACTCCTGTCAAATACACATGGATAAATGTCTGAGATCTTATTTCAAAAAAAATGTCTAAGATCTAAAAAAAAAAGATCTTTATAACAACTTTATTTAGTTTCTCTGTAGTTGTGCGACAGACCAAACTCGTATATGAGTTTGCTGGAACGCCAACAGCAAAGTAGATTAAAATTACGCTATGCTAAAAGAAAATGGTATATGCTGACACATTTCCGGCCGATCGACCAACTAATCTATTATAAGAACTCGACAAACACCTTCTGTGAAAAGACTTATAACATCTTTCTATGATTAAAATATTATAATACAAATTCTGGTTGTATATACGCAAAAGAAAAATTAAGAAAATCTCTAGCGCGAGACTGCAGCGTATATCTATCCCCATGATTGTACGACGAACCAAGTTATACTTGCCGGCACGCCAACCATAAAGTCAAAAGATTGAAAGAGAACATGCTGCTTAACTTGTACTACCTTAGCAAAAGATACTGCCCTCGCGCTTAAATAGGAAATTGTCTAAGATAATGATGTACGGAAAATAGAAGAGATGAAGCTATACCTTGGCAAAGAACAGACGTACGTACTAGGGTCAAGATCATATGATACAACAGATCTTGATTCGACATCCCTGCGTATAAAAAAAATCAATCATCTAATCAGAGTACAAGCGATGCATATGATTGGCAAAGAACAGACGTACGTACTAAGGTCAAGATAGTATGATACAACAGATCTTGATTCGGTCTCCATGCGCATTAAAAAAATCAATCATCTAATCAGAGTACAGGCGATGCGCATGATGCATATAAACACAGTCGCAACCATGCGAGCTCACCTGCATAGAATATTGAGACCCGATCTCTACTAATGGAGACTACGCCTGATAAAAGAAAGAGGACAAATATTTGCCGGGGGCCAGACCAACGCCGAGGGTATCTTGCTGTGTCGAGGACCACCTAAGCCGAGGGCTTAATGCCGAGGGTCCCCCTCAGCGTTGATCATGCCCGAGGGTTATCTGGGCTACGCCGAGCGTTTTCCCCCTCAGCGTTGATGTTCCTTCCTATAGTGAATCAGAAAGACGCCCCTCCAAAGATCGGGAATACCTCTAAATAAAAGGAGTCACCAACCTGCTAAGTGAGAGAAAGTACCTGATTAGCAGCCGGACATGCTAGATGGTCATCGGCGACCGCCCGGAAATGGATCAGAACGCGTTTGCAGATTGTCTCATCCAAAAGTAAAACTAGAGAAATAAAGAAAAGAAGGCGATAAAATATATTAGGTTGATACGCCGTGAGGGTACTACTAACAACAATATCAGCTAGCTGAACGAGTTTTCAGGACTCGGTTGCTATACAATCCAATACCTCAACAAACTTTCAAATATGATAGCTAGAAAATATTCGGTCATTTAACATATGCAATTATATTTTTCGAGCTCTGGATCTGAAATAAGTAAATAATTCATTCACATTCAGACCTCGAGGGGCATCTGTTGACACTGATTTTCTCCTAACTTGTAAAGCCTAAATTATGATTATAAAATATGAAAAGATAATTAAATGATCAAATAAATTCTAGAAAAAGGGGAAGTTGACTAATACAAATTTATTCATACATGTGCTGCTACTGATGGTGTTAATGCACTATTGACATAAATTCATAATGCCACAAGTGACGCTAAATTTCGAAAATATTTAATCGTATTATTGTTTCGGCCACCTTATAAAATATGGTCGCTTTTAGATAAAAATAATTAGCGAGCCAAGACGGCTCGTGTGCCATAGCCGAAAAAAGGCTACATACATACGCAGTCACTAATTATACATGCATAGATTATTGTTCAAAAAAATACACATGCATGAATTAAATGGCATCATTACTTAATTAACAGCCTATTAAATGATTGGACAATGTATTAAGCCCATGTGCGGAAAGTGCTGCGGCCTGCACGTGCTTAGCCTATCTTTACTAATTAAAATTGTTAAATCCCAACAACTAGTATCATGCCTTGGCCTTCTTCGGTAGCTCAACAAATCGGACGTGCGCTTACCAAGTCCACGAGGAAACTTGACGCTTCAGTCTACTGCTAACCACGACGCCTACGATCGTGCCCATGAAACCACGATCTCAGTTCGTGTGTGTGCGTTTCGCGACTCTCTTCCTATATAAAGATCAGCAGCCGAACAAGCTAGCCCGGGTAATCATCAGAAATCACCCATCGCTCCTCGACCGTGAGCTCGCCCACATACACGAGCTAGCGCCACCGCCGGCAGCCGCTCGACGTCGCCGGCCGTTCGCCATAGTTGGCCGCTCGCCGTCGTCCGCTCGCCATCTGTGTTGCTCGTCTCCGGCCGCCCGACATACACGCCATATACGCGTTGTTGTTTGGTTGCCGTGGACTAAGTGCCAGTTTAGGCGTCGCTACTTCGCAGGCAGTTTTCATTCGTCGCTCTGCCAAGGTGAGAAAACGAGCCAAAATCATCCTCTATTTCCTCCCTTGATCATTGGTACTCGGTTCTTCCTCTGCTCGTTCATCCGCTGCTGCTAGTGCTAGTAGTCATCTCTGCTTAGTTGCTGTACTCCGGTCGCGCGTCATCCTACGATCGTACACACCGGTTGTCTGGCCACACGCACCGGCCGTTCCGCCGTACGCCATACACCATACACAAATCGCTGCTGATTGTTGCTAATCGTTTGAGGAAATCAGTAAGAGGTTAAGAGCATCAGATATTTCGTTCTCGTTAATCATGGAATTTCTTTTTTCATCTGCTAGTTTGGTCACATTGACACAAACTAGGGGATTTTCTCTTCTAAATTGATACATGTATCTTTTGCCCTTTTTTATCTCATGATCATAATAAACTTTGGCTCTTGACTTGATCATATTGACATAAGACAAGTTGCTCTAAAATTACACATCACAAAAGTAATTGGCCCTTGTTTTGGTCACATTGACACAAAATGAGTGGCTATAAAATCACATATTAGTAAAATTATGCTTTTGGTTTGGTCACATTGACACAAACCAAGGTGTTATAAAATCATATATATTACTAAAATTCGGCTCTTGGCTTGGTCACATTGACACAAATCAAGATGCTCTAAATTTATATATATCACTAAAATCATGCTCTTGGTTTGGTCACATCGACACAAGCCAAGTTGCTCTAAATTTATGTCACTAAACTCATGCCGTTGGTTTGGTCACATTGACACAAATCAAGGTGCTCTAAATTTATATGTATCACTAAAATCATGCTCTTGGTTGGTCACATCGACACAAGCCAAGTTGCCAAGTTGCTCTAAATTCATATGTCACTAAACACAAACTAAGGTGCTCTGAATTTCTATATATCACTAAAATCATTTTCTTGATTTGGTCACAGCGACACAAGTCAAGTTGCTCTAAATTCATGTCACTAAACTCATGCCGTTGGTTTAGTCACATTGACACAAACCAACGTGCTCTAAATTTATATATATCACTAAAATCATGCTCTTGGTTTGGTCACATCGACACAAGCCAAGTTGCTCTAAATTCATATGTCACTAAACTCATACCGTTGGTTTGGTCACATTGACACAAACTAAGGTGCTCTAAATTTCTATATATCACTAAAATGATGTTCTTGATTTGGTCACATCGACACAAGTCAAGTTGCTCTAAGTTCATATGTCAGTTAACTTACGCCTTTGGTCACATCGACACAAGTCAAGTTGCTCTAAGTTCATATGTCAGTTAACTTATGCCATTGGTTTGGACACATTGACACAATCCAAAGAGCTCTAAAATCATGCCTAACCGAAATCAACTCATATTTGATAAGTTAGGTGGAAACGCGTCGCAGCGCATGTACGTATATAATGTGCGTTATATAATGCCCAAATTATTAAATTACCACATATTATATCATGGTACAATTAAAATATACAAGAAGGTCTAACTAGTCGAATCTCTGAAATAGATGAACCTAGTCTAGCAAGTAAATTAAAGAAATTGTGATATGATCCGCCATGTTTTAAAAGGAACAAAATCCTCTAAACGGTTGTCATAAAACCTCATAAAAAATGGATTAACAACCGTTCTGATAATATCTCCTTGCTGCTTTATCATGCACGCAAGACCAAAAGTAAAAAATGCAATATGTTGTAAGACAAACTAGTGCCACATGCCCTAGTATTATACTAAATACAAAAGCGTAGAAAAATACTATGCATGTCCCATATTCAAAACTGCATGCACCATTTTGGATACTCCTTAGTCGGCTAATGAAACAACTTCACAAATAATCAAACTATATGCCGATTAAACAAATGATATATATCTCATGTATGCATTCTGCTTGTACTTACAAAACTAGTGCAAGTAGCAAATATTCTGCTTGCACTACCCGTACTAGTACAAGCGCCAAATATCATATACCTGGTAAAATAAATGATAACAAATACTCTCCCGAGTGCGACGACGATGATGGCATCAAGGAGGACTTTAGTTTCCTACATTTTGTAGTCTTGTTTTATTTCTACATTTTGTAGTATTCATATGTTGTGATGCTATGTAATAGATATTGTTGGAATTCTTAATCAGGGGTTTTCTCTACGGAGATGTAATTAACGGAATTTCTATATAAATATATGAGTTCCGGAAGTATGAACTGCAATATTTGATATTCGTCATTTATATTTGCGAAATTTAAAATTTATATTCTGTCTGTCTCTATGACGCGGACGCGAGTACTTTAGTTGCCCCATTTTTCCGTCATCAGATTGATTCATAATGTTGATATTGCTTGCTCTTAACCTATTTGTATCTAGTCACCCTTATGAACTTTGAAGGTGTCCTATGCATTTATGTTTTGCTACTCCATAAGGGACAAGCTGAATGCCACTATGCTATGTTTTCTATATGTAAAACAAACAAATGTGTTTCAATGCATGTTATTGATGATCTTTGTTTGTAACCTTTCATGTTGCATGCATAGTTACTTTGTCTTATTGCTAGAACTTCTTCTTACATGCTCATGTTTAGAGTTTTTTGATCCTATCTTTCAATGCTTGCAAGTGGTTTGATCTTGATTTTGATGGTGCATGTCACCTAAAAAATTATTCTTTTTATCACTTACCTACTCGAGGACGAGAAGGAGTTAAGCTTAAGGATGCTTGATACGTCGTAAACGTATCTATAATTTTTGATGTTCCATGCTTGTTTAGTATCTACTTTGATTTGCTTTTCTACACTTCGAGATGTTTTTATATGTTTTCTGGTATTAGTAATAATAAGATGTCATAGTGTCAGTTGCCTGTTTTCTTCTGTTTTTGGTTCCAGAAAAGACAGAAAATGAATATTCTCGGAATTGGACGGGACAAAATCCAAAGTCATTATTTTACCCGAACGACACGAAACCACGAAGCAGCGATGGAGGAGGACACCAGGGTGGCCACACCCAGGTGAGCACGGGCCAGCCCTGGCGGCGCCCACAGGGTGTGTGGGTCCCCTAGCCCTCCATCGACCTTGCCTTCTTCGCCTATAAGAAGCTCCCGACTCAGAATCCTAAAGAATCGACCAGAAAGCCATGAAAAGTTCCGCAGCGCTGCCGCCATCGAAGGGAAGATTCGGGGGACAGAAGTCTTTGTTCCGGCACCCTGCCGGGATGGGAAAGTGACCACGGAGACATCTCCATCGATCTCCACCACCATCTCCATCGCCGTTGCTGACTCCCATAATGAGGAGGGAGTAGTTCTTCCTCGAGGCTAAGGGCTCTACCGGTAGCTATGTGTTCATCTCTCTCTCTATGCGTGATCATATTGTGATCATGGGCTTTGTAATCAAGTAGATCTACTCTGTTACGCAAGTGCTTCAATAGATCTTTGCTCTCCCCATGTGTGTGAAAGCAATGGCGGATCCAGGGGGCGAGCAGGAGCCAGCCCCCTATGCTTCGCCCCCCCTAACGATATGTAGCTGCAACTTTTATCAGTTGAATTTTTAAGGCTATTCTTAATTCTCTATCCATTAGCGATATTGGACTAATGCTAAGTGCACAGCGTGCTGGGTCAATGGGACAAGCCCCCAAAACAATCAGGCTTTATGGGCCAAGGGCACAACAGCAACCATCGGCAAAACGGTGATTAATTGATCAGCGTAACTTTCCACTCAATTTTTTTATCAGCGCAATTCATGTACAATCACCGTCGATCTATTTCCTCCGCATGTGGTACCCGTCTAGCCGCCGCCGTTCGCTATGCTTCATTGAGCGTTGCTGTCGCCCACCGGGATCGTACCAGGCGTTGGTAAACAAGGATTTAGCAAGGGCGCACCTCCCACGTCTCTGTCAATTGTGGATTAAAACCTGCCGCCCTGCTACACCCTTGCTGGCCTAATCTTCCCAAGGTATTACCGGTAGATATTGGGATCTTAGTTGCTACTTCTAGTTTGAATGTTTGATTAGCAAATCTAATACGGAGTAGTTGTTACTTGCTACGATTTCTTAGTTATACAAATTATATATTTTCTCTGTTTTACTAATGTAAGGCATTCTACTCACTCTGGTCCATATTAATAGATTCAACTTTATCTATATACGAATGCATCTAGTCTAGACATACAAATTTAGATAAAGTTGATTCCATTGATATGGACCAAAGGAGTAGTTTTTGTTAAACACATTTATCCAGATCTGTTTTAGTGTTTTAGTGTATAGATTCACTTATTTTAGAGTGTGTTTAGTCCACTTTAAAATATCTAGAAGGTCTTACAAACAGAGGGGCAGTTTGTTTTATACTATCATAGGAAAAAGTTACCTACAAAGTTTAAATTGGTAAAATTATTCACTTGCTTGATAGGACCAGGTGTAAATTTGCAATCAAACTAGTAAAAATGTAGCTTTTTTCTTAGTTGTCAAGCATAAATTGTTACAATTAGACTTCCTATTTTTTGGGGTTGTGTCACTTTTATGGTCCATGTGTTTTTTGGCCCCCCCATGCTCAAATCCTGGATCCGTCCTGTGTGAAAGTGACAACATGCACGCCATGGCGGCACTTAGGCTAGAGTCTACATAAATACTCATCGTGTTTTAATAGATCTATGATTTTCCCCACGTGTGTGAAAGTGACAGCGTGCACACCGTGTGTGGCACTTAAGCTAGGTTTCATATATATATATATATATATATATATATATATATATATATTTCATGAGTATATTTTGAGTTGATTGTCTCTATGAAATTGTGGTGTTTGTTGGAACTATCTAGCGCTCAAGGTGACAGTACGGGGTTATCTAGATGGAAAAGACAAACTTTGAGGAGTGTTGTTATAGCCATACCATGGATTAGAGTGTCTAACCGGAGAGTAGTTAAAAGTAACATCATAAAGAGAAGATATTTATATAAGAGAGTATTCACTAGTGAAAGTATGATCCCTAGGCCTTGTTTCTAAACATTGAAACACCGTTTACAACTAGATCTGTTGCATGTTTGCTTCCTTCTAGTCTCTTGTGCGCCATCAAGCTCTTTTCTGGCACCGTTACCACTTATAATCATCCATACCACTTGTATTTTACTATCTCTTCGCCAAACTAGTGCACCTATACACCTAACAAGTGTATTGGGTGTGTTGGGGACACAGGAAACTTCTTGTATATTGATTGCAGGGTTGCTTGAGAGGGATATCTTTGACCACTTCCTCCCTGAGTTCGATAAACCTTGGGCAATCCACTTAAGGGAAACTTGCTGCTGTTATACAAACCTCTGCACTTGGAGGCCCAACAACTGTCTACAAGAATAGAAGTACGTAGACATCACCTCGCCGGAGACCTCGTCGGTGACCGTGTAGCAAAAAAGTTGTGCTAATGTAGCAAAAGCAGACCTCACCAAAGACCTCGCTGGAGACGTTCGGCGGAGACCTTGTAGTAGAAGTTTTTGCTAGTGTAGCAAAACTAGAAAAGAGATGTAGCAAAAAAGTTCAACATCTTTACCAAAAAAGAGACTTTGCCGGAGACATCGCCGGAGACTTTCACCGGGTAACAAACCCAACGCCAACTTGTAGCACTGTTGCAGACCTTGTAGCAAAACTCGACGCCGCTTGTAGCACCGTCGCCGACCACATGTAGCACCGTCGTCGACTGCATGTAGCAAATCTCGACGATTTACGTAGCAGCGTCGGTGGCCTTACCACTAGTAGAAAAACTCGACGCCTCTTGTAGCACCGTCACCGATCACATGTAGCATTGTCGTCGATTGAATGTAGCAAATCTCAACGAGGCTGGAGGATGAGGAGCCGGAGCTCATGTAGGCGCAGAGGAGGGCGATGGCCTGCTGGACAAGGACATCGTCATCCTCGACGGTGCTGGAGAGCCGACGGGGGTTGTTGCGGCGAGAACTGAGGGCACTGGCGGCGTGGAGAGGGCGGCACGCAAGCAGCGCGTGGCGGCGCGACCTGCCGGGCGTGGCGGCGCAGCCTGCTGGCAGCGCGCGACATGGCGGCGCGACTTGCTGGGCGGCGGCGCGGAGGCGTGACCTGCTAGGCGGCGACGCGACCTGCTGGTAGCGCGTGGCATGGCGGCACGACCTGCTAGGCGGCGACACGGAGGTGCGGCACGACCTGCTGGGCGGCGGCGCAACGCGGTAGCACGACCTGCAGCGACGAGAGAGCGGGCGACGCAGGTTATAGTTCACACGAACAGAAGTAACGCGAAACAAAAAAGTACCGGTGGGTCAACACGGAACACACAAGCGAAACCACCGGGGTAGCAAAGATATGGTATCATTTTCCGGCAGAATGAACGAAAATAACCCAAAAAAATAACAATTTCACGAAATGAACTCTGGCCTACTATACCTATAGGGTATCATCTAGTTCTACCCTACTATACCTATAATTCTAACACGAACAAAAATTTTCTCCTACTCTACCTATAATTTTAGGGTTTCACTATCCCAAAATAACTAGGGTTTTACATGCATTCCTAATATTGCAATCTAGGGTTTCAAGATCCTAACTTACAAGCATTCCTAAACCTAAAGATCAAGTAAACATGGCAATGGTTCATACAATCTATGGTTTCACCATACAATCTAGGGTTAGACCAAAAATTGCAAATAAGGGAGAAAAAAGGAGAAATTTGTGGATGCAATTGAGAGGGATTAGAGAGAATACCTGGGGGAGGGGATTGAGAGCACGATTCTTGGAAGAAATTCACCAATCTGGCCTGGTTGGGGGGGGGAGATTAGGTGGAGAGCGCCGCCGCCGCCATGTCTGTTCGGGCCTGGGAGAGAAATGGGATGGGGCTGGGAGGGCTGGCTCACGCGCAGATAGAAGACCTAAAGTGCGGCGCCAGGCGCAACGGCGCCGCACTACACAGTGCGGCGCCACGCTATAAGGCGCCGCACTAGCGGGACCGGGCCCGCGGGGCTCCACGCTGGCAGGTGCGCGACGCCAGGCGTGATGGCGCCGCTCTTCAAGGTGCGGCGCCACGCTGTATGGCGTTGCAAAGAGGGTTAATTCCGTGAATTTCTTCTGGTCAGAGTTTATTTCGTGAAATTGTTATTTTTTTAGGTTATTTTCGTCCATTCTGCCTCATTTTCCTATAAAAAACTATTATAACTAATAATCTGAACATAGGTAGTATTTAACTCTGTTTTTTTTGGGCGCTGGTGGAAAAAAAAGGTGCCTCCAGACCGAAAAGACTCGCTCGCACAGATTTGTGCATTCTTCGCCCTCTTCGTCTTCGGCGCCGAGTTGTCCCCGCTGACATTCGAGCCCGGCTCCGAAGGTCAGGTCTTCTCCAGAGTAGCAGCATAGAGCTCACCTCCCTCCCGCCGTCCTCCTCCTCGGCATGAGCGGTTTCCTGGTAAGCACTATTGCTTCAGCTTCATTTCCCCAAATCTCCAACGAAATGAAACCAGCTATTGTTCTTGGAAGCTGAGCTTTCTTTGATTTGTTCTTGTTCGTCGGAGCTAATTAAGCTTCGATTTATTTTTTCTCATTGATTGACCTTGCCATCCTGTCTGCCGCCGTCACAATTTCCTGTGAATTGCTAGGCTGTGGTCGGCAAGATTGGCACCTTCCTGCTATGGGTGCTGTTCCTCATCCTGCAGACGGCCACCAAGGTCGTTGGCAGCCTCCTGGTCGCACCGTCAGCCGAGCCCCAAGAAGAGCCGCGACAAGAAGTGGCACCTCGGCACAGATCACCGCCGGCAGGGACGCATCCCGGCGGCGGCCCGGCAGACCCACACGAGCCGCAGCCGCAGCTGTGGGACCCTCCGCCGCCGCCGTACTCCGCTCCGGTGACGGATGGGTATTCCTCGTCCTTGAACTACAGGCGGCGGGCGAGCGCCCCGCCGGCCTCTGAGGATTTAGTTGTTTCCTCCAGTGGCTACTCTCGTTCGGGCGTGGCAGCGGTACCGGCAGCTCCGGTTCATGCCGTCTCAATGCCTCCAATCCGGCGGACAATCAAGACGCCGGTGTCGATTGCCGGTAACCTGCCCAAGCTGGAGAGGAAGTACTCCAAGATCGTGGACCAGTACCGCTCCTTGGATGAGGTATGTATACATAGGATCTGGGGATGCCCAAATGTTCAACATAGCACGGTGACCCGCACATCAACGCAGCTAGAATTACTCCCCCCATTCCATAATATAAATGACTAGAAGCCTTTTAATGCGTAAGTTCAGTCGGAACCTACACACTAAAAGATCTACTGAATCTAAATTCGCAGATTTGTGAAGTATTATTAAACTAGGATGTCGCAGATTTTTCTAAATTTGAAGTAAGCTAAATTTTGATAAATTTGTGACATCGGAGTACTAGGTACTATTTTCTGTCCCACTATTTTGAACTGCGGCCAGTTGTTATCTTACTTCTTGTCCGCTACACTGGCAGCAAAAAATACGGAGAAACGCTATAGCCAAAATGTTTATCTTGAGAAAACATGATTTAACTTCAATATAAATCTTTCCAGGAAGTGTACACATCAGATTATTTGTAAAAATATAATTGGCGTGTGAGAATGCAAGATCAGTGGCATTAAGTTCTGTGACCCTCCTTACAAAACATGGCTCTGTGTACTAATCTTATGTTTTCTCCTCTTGGTTCACTACTCATATTTTGTTTTATCTTTCCACCAACATTGACCTTGCTAAATCATGTTTTTACATTTATTCCTAAAAAGAATTGGCATGTGAAAGCAAGAGCAATTTTGCTATGACCAAGCATCCCCCGCCACCCGGGTCCCTCACGCGGACGACTCTAAAGGCGACCCAAACCCTAGAAAAAGCCACCGCTCCTTTGCCTCCCTAGCCGCCGCCGGCGCTGGTGGCGGCGCTCGGCCATCGAAGGCAGTAGGGCTATGTGCGTGTGCACCCTGGCGAAGCCCCTTCGCACGGAGAGGCGACGTCGCTGGGCCGCATTGGTCGCGAGGCGACGAGGAGTCTGAGGGTTGATGGCGGCGTGGTGGCGTAGCGGCGCGATGCGGGAAGCTGCGCAACGCCAGAGGCTGTGCGGCGTGGTGCATATGCAGCCATGGCGCGTCTGGGTGACGACGCTGGTAACAGGTAGGCCCAGATCATCAAAAGGGGCCCACCTGGAACCGTCGTGGCCTAGCATGAAGAATCGGGCCTAGGGCAGATGCCCAAATGAGGATACCTTGGCGGTCAAACCAGGGCGTATCGTCAAACGAATTCTGCGGGATATTGAGATTATGCCGTCACGATTAGATCTGATATTCTTGTTACGATCTCACGTAGGCGCCGCCACTTGTAAATCATCTCGGCAATCCTGTAACCTAGCCCCGACCGTGTATATAAGGGCCCGGGGGCAAGGATGCCGAATGATGGGAGGAGAAAAAAGACCTAGAATCTAGGACCTAGAACCTAGAACGTAGAACCTAGAATACCTGGCTGATCCCTCTGATCGGATGACATCTTTCCGAGAATCTCTCAGATCGTCTTCTAGCACCAACCACCATAGGTGATAACGAGCCATATCTCGATTTCACCCGAGCACACTATGATAATTCCATCCACCATAAACAGGAAGTAGGGTTGTTACCGGACACTGTTCATTCGAGACCTGAACCTGTATAAATCTACCGTCAGTAAAATACCTTGACACTTAGGAAAAGAGAGACTCGTCTGTCTGACTAGACTTCCAGCTGGTCACCAAACAACGTAGGGTTTTTACCGGGTAAACTCCCGGGGCCTGAACCTGTATAAATCTTGTGTGTCTTGAGGTTGTTAGCCCATTGGATCGTGACCCCCAAACCTCTATAACCTACAAATCTACTGCCGGGAATCAAAACCGTGATAGCGAGTCTGGTCATGTCTCTCATCAAGACCCTGCTGCGCCATGCTGCTGAGACATGTCGCCGTGCCGTTGACGTGGTACATGCAACATTGCTCCACCACTTCCCTCTTCCATCCAATACCTGGTTCAAAAATGATATCCCATAAGGGAGACATCCGAAGCGCCATCGTTCAATCCGGGAGACCTAGATCTAGGGTTTCCCTCGGAGCAACATGAGTGAGTAGATGATGGCTGCAACGATGATGCCTTCAACAAGGTAACGACGCATAGACGCCTCCATTGTCCGCCATGACCGGAGTTAGAGCACGGTTTTCACCAGCAGTCGTGCCTCCCCAACTCGCACCTAGGACTAGATGTGGGATCTCGAGATCACCACAACTGGCCACAAACTGGCTGACCACCACCAGCAGAGGAGGCTGCCACAGCCATGCTCTGGGCTGCTATTGGGATCATGTGCCCTAGAGGTGATCATATATCCATGCAAGCATAAGTTATGTCTAGTAATGAACAGTAGCAAGTGTCACTGTATACATGATTCAGTTGTGGAACCATTTGCTTACAATTGTTTTTTACTGTTTGTCCTTAGTGGCAAGCTAAGCTGGACACTTAACCTAGACCAATGTGGGAGTCGGCATATGACTAAGTTTCACTTGTCATGGCTATGGACTATGGAGATGTCAGTCCGCTTACCACAGACTCGGCTAAAGAGCTAGGCGAGTCGGACTAACCCAAGGTCGAGTCGGCACGAGTTAATTGTCATGTGCATCGGCTCGAACAATGGAATCCTTAGACCCAAGGTAGTCGCATGATCCGAGTTATGGACTAGCCGGCTTTGATCCCGCCAAACACTGACCGTAACTGGCTGTTATAAAAGCGGTGGTCGGGTCGACTTGGAAGCAAGCTGCGTGACATAGATTACCAAGACAGGATTTGCTCCTCCGCCATAGAGAGACTCTCTGGGCCATCTCGAGGTAATATGGTTCGAAAGCATGGCCATGCGCTACTCGGTTAAGTGTTAACCAACTTGGTACGACTAAGTGTTAGTCGCAGGAACATGCGAGCTGGAAGAAGCAGAGCTGCACATGCTCAGTGCAGAGGCCAATCAGGAGGAAATGTGGCGCGAGAGGTTATTGGTATGTAGGTTTGCCAACCGACTCACCCCGTACTCACTATATAAATCCATGCAGTGTATGAGCTGCAGTTAATCACAGCATACAATAAGTATGAAGCGACTACCTGTCTGTGCGAGCAAGAGAGATTTCCATCAGATTGGTGTGCATACAATATCGCCTAACACTTTGAACATATTATCCTCTTTTGCATTTTGCATGCCTTCATGTAGAGTCATGTTAGCCTCAAGGTTGAGAGACATGAATACTAATATATTTAACAAGCTGTGACACTTTTTCTCAATAATAAACTATGTATGTAGGTTATTGACGCGTTAGCGCAAGCTGGCCTCGAGTCTTCCAATTTAATCATTGGGATTGATTTCACAAAGAGTAATGAATGGACAGGTTGTTAAATGAAAATATATATGCGTTGAACAAAGCATTCATTCTTGACTCTTGACTTATTCTGCAATTCGGCGCGCAGGAAAGAGTTCATTCAATGGCATGAGCCTGCATCATATTGGTAATGTCCAAAATCCTTATGAGCAGGCAATCTCCATCATTGGACAAACATTGTCAGCTTTTGACGAGGATAACTTAATTCCTTGCTATGGTTTTGGAGATGGTAAACCTTACTTTTTTGTTCATGTATCAATATATCATGGAAATGCAACTACTGATAGTTCAGTTATATTTGGAAAATGCAGCATCTACACATGACCAAGATGTATTTGCCTTCTATCCCGACGAGAGGCCCTGCAATGGTTTTCAAGAGGTTTTGGCTCGATATAGAGAAATTGTTCCTCATCTGCGTCTTTCTGGTAGGAGAGCTCAATTTTATTGTTGTTGTTTAAAGCGTACACTCATGGTCAATATATGCATATATATTATGATATATTTGAAGGTCCTACATCATTTTCTCCAATAATTGAAATGGCCACAACCATTGTTGAGCAAAGCGGTGGCCAATACCATGTTTTAGTAATAATCGCTGATGGACAGGTACACCATCTTCTATCACCCTTCATATTTTTATTTATTAGGTCATGTTTTTCTTATATTATTGTATTATTTGGCCTGTATCTGAAGCTATAATTATACAGGTTACACGGAGTGTGAATACTGAATCTGGCCAATTAAGTACCCAAGAGCAGATGACTGTTGACGCTATTGTGCAAGCCAGGTAATGCGGGTTTGTTTATGGTGGAGTATGGAAATGGTGTACGATAAAAAAGTTGGTGGAAATAATTAGCAGAATCAAAGATGCTATTGTGTTGTATGTTTAATATTACACGAGCTCTGGAAATAGAAGACACGGGTATATATTATATAATGGAGTATTTCATTAGGTTTCCTCAGTTTTCTGCCTACCAGCTATATGTAGTTATTTTTTTCCAGTATGTCACTAATGCACCTTATATTTTGAATTTTGTGTTCCTGCAATACCATAGAACATCTTGCTCCTGCAATATTTGAGTCCAGCTTGCAAGAAGTATTGTCTAATTTTTACTAATAACTATACAGTAAGACACTCAAAAGCTCTTGTTGCTTGTCTTGATTTTTAAATAGCTATATTAATTTCTATCAGCGTTTAATTATCTTTATGTTGCTCAATGTTTGTCACTCGTCAGAGTTACTAGTAGAATAGAGCAATAAAATAAGCCAGAATGCAAATTATTAAGATTGAAACAATAGAAGCAGCTTAAAAAAAAGAAGCCAAGGCAAATCAGGCGCACTTTTATATGCACAAATCTTATGGTGAAAATAGAGCAGCCCGACCTTTTTGTGCTATGAGGTTAACAAAGTTGATGCTACAGGCATAGTGCGGAAAGAGGAGAGGTTTACACAAAGGCTGGTGCTTTGACGTGATATTTGATAGGATCTCTAGATTTACTCTCATTGAAGAGAGGGGATGACACTAGGAGTTGGGGCAATTTTCTGGTTTTATTTCTCGCACAAACTCACACACAAATGCCATGCCAACCACAGGGGTTGGGGATACATATTTATAGGCTGCTAGCCAGCCAAGAATATGCTAAATGCTAGTCCAAGATGCTAGTCTAAGATGCTGCCTAAAAGCAGTCAAGGATGCTTGGTCCTTGCTGTCCCTAACTACCCGTCCTTGCTACAAGGACCATGTGTGTTACAGCCCCACAAAGACCAACAGTACAGAGACTTATTCATCATTCTCCCCCTAAGTCTTGTGCGTTGTCTTGTGGGAAGGCTGGACCATCCCAATCCTGGAGCAGAGTCCAAGGAACGTGATCCGCCCAAGAGGCTTGGTGAGCAGGTCTGCAAGCTGATCCTTGGTGTTGATGTAGCTTGCCGTGATGCTCCCTTCATCCAAACAGCGTCGGATGAAGTGGTACCTCACTCGGATGTGCTTGCTCCGTTCGTGGAACACGGGGTTCTTCGCCAGGGCCAGAGCGAACTTGCTGTCCACCATGAGTTTCACTGCGCTGGTGTCTCGACCGAGGAGATCACCAAGCAGTCGAGCAAGCCAGAGGGCCTGAGTGCAGGCAGTGGAGGCCGCTATGTACTCGGCCTCGCAGCTGGACATGGCCACCACCTGCTGCTTGACTGACTGCCAGCTCACGAGGCACTTGCCGAGGAAGAAGAGGATCCCGCTTGTGCTCTTGCTGGTGTCGATGTCGCCGGCGTGGTCGCTGTCGCTGTACCCGACGAAGTGTGCCGTCCCAGGGCACCTAGGGTAGTAGAGGCCGTGGTCGAGAGTCCCCGCAACGTAGCGGACGATCCTCTTCACAGCCTGCTGGTGTTCCGTCGTCGGTCGCTGCATGAACCGACTAACGTAGCCGACGGAGAATGCCAAGTCCGGCCGTGTGTGGGCGAGGTAGCGAAGGCTCCCCACAAGACGCCGGTACTGTGTAGCGTCCACCTCCTCCGCCGTGCTGTCGCGGCTCAGCTTCAGCCTCTCCTCCATCGGGGTGAGAGCTGGGTTGCAATCGGTGAGCCCGGCGAGCTCAACGACGCGCTTGGCGTAGGCGGTCTGTCGAAGCGTGATCCCGGAGTGATCCTGGTGCACCTCGATCCCCAGGTAGAAGGAGAGGAGCCCCAGATCACTCATCTGGAAGGCGGCCTTCATTTCTTCCTTGAACGCCGCCACCTCTGCATCCTTGGTGCCGGTGATGACCAAGTCGTCGACGTAGACACCTACCAACAGGGCATTTCCTCCATTGCCCCGTCGGTAGACGGCCGCCTCGTGCGGGCTTTGCCCGAAGCCCATCGTCTTGAGCGTGGAGTCCAGTTTGGCGTTCCATGCCCTTGGTGCCTGCCGCAAACCATAGAGAGCCTTGCGTAGACGAAGTACCTTGCCCTCCTGGCCAGGAATCGTAAATCCCGGCGGCTGTTGCACGTAGACCTCCTCCTTCAAGTCGCCGTTGAGGAAGGCAGACTTGACATCCATGTGATGGACACGCCAGCCCTCCTGAGCGGCTAGCGCAAGGAGGAGTCGCACGGACTCCATCCGTGCCACAGGAGCGAAGGCGTCGTCGAAGTCGACCCCCTCCTGCTGCAAGAAACCTCGGGCCACCAAGCGAGCCTTGTGCTTGATGATGGCGCCGGATTCATCCCTCTTCAGCTTGAACACCCACTTAAGGGTGATCGCCCGGTGACCTCGAGGGAGGTCAGCGAGCTCCCAGGTGCGGTTCTTCTCGACCGCATCCATCTCCAACTGCATCGCGGCTCGCCATGCCGCGTCTTGCTCCGCTTCTGCAAAAGACCGAGGCTCACCGTCGTCACATGCAAGTTGCAGTTGCGCCTCCAGGTTGCGTGGCACCAGTCCCGGCACCGGCTGGTCACCGAGAAGACCCTCCATCGTACGGTACCGCAACGGCTCGCCGTTGTAATACGCGTCGATGCGCTCCTCATCGTGAGCGAGCGGGGAAGCGAACTCCACCGGGCTGCGCTCGACGCGAGCTGGTGCTGGTGTAGACGCGCCCGGAGGTGTGACTGCTGGTGCCGGAGTGGACGTGCCCGGAGGCGTGACTGCTGGTGCCGGAGTAGACGTGCCCGGAGGTGTGACTGCTGGTGCTGGAGCATGTGGCGTCGGTGGCGTCGGCAGCTGTGGTGCCGTCGGTGTGACAGCCACCGGGACAGATGGAGACTTGGGAACTGAGGTAGACGCGCTCGGCGAGGAGGAGCTGCCTGCTCCCCCGATTCCCTCGAAGTGGACGTACTCGACAATGAAGTCGTCATACGTCGGAGTCGAGCCGTCGTCCACCGCCTTGTCCCACGTCCACCCTCGCCCTTCGTTGAACACAACATCTCGCGCCGTGCGCACACGCTGTGTCTTCGGGTCGAGGATGCGGTAGGCCTTCGAGCCCTCCGCGTAGCCAATGAACACTCCCGGAGTGCTCCTGTCGTCGAGCTTGCCGATGTGGCCGAGCTCCTTGGCGAACGTGAGGCAGCCGAAGACCCGCAAGTGGGAGACCGCCGGCTTGCGCCCATGCCAAGCCTCGTACGGCGTCTTGCCGTCAAGTGCCTTCGTAGGTGAGCGGTTGAGGATGTAGACGGCTGTCAGCACCGCCTCCCCCCAGAAGACAGCCGGCATCCCTCTCTGCTTGAGGAGGGCCCGGGCCATCCCCACAACCGTCTGGTTGCGCCGCTCGACGACGCCGTTCTGCTGCGGGCTGTAAGGGGCGGAGTAGTGGCGCTGAATGCCCTCATCAGCGCAGTACGACGCGAATTCAGTTGCTGTGAATTCGCCGCCGTTGTCGGTGCGCAGCACGCGCAGCTTGCAGCCGCACTCCGCCTCTGCAGCAACCTGCGTACGCCTGATGGCGTCCGCTGCTTCTCCCTTGCTGCTGAGAAGCACCACCCGCATGTAGCGGGAGAAGTCATCGACGAGCAGCAGGAAGTAGCGTCGTCCTCCCGGTGTGGCCGGAGTCACCGGTCCACACAAGTCCCCGTGCACGAGCTCGAGCTTCTCCTTAGCTCTGAAGCTTGCCTGCTGGGGGAAGGGGAGTCGCCTCTGCTTCGTCATCACGCAGACGTCGCAGAACTGCTCCACGTGTTCGAGGCACAGCATGCCTCGCACCATCTCCTTGCTGCTGAGCCGCTTCAGAGCCTCGAAGTGAAGGTGCCCGAAGCGCTCGTGCCACTGCCACGCCTCGTCGTCCCGACGGGCGGCGAGGCAGAGGGGCTGTGCTACCTGCACATCAAGGACATAGAGCCGATTTGCGCCTCTAGTTACCTTGGCAAGAAGGCGACGATGGCGATCCCAGATGCGCAGGATCCCGTGCTCGATCAGCACGCGCGAGTCGTTCTCATCCAGCTGTCCCAAGCTGATGATGGAGTTTCTCAGCGCAGGGATGTAGTAGACACCGGTGAGCATCCGGTGCTCTCCGGTCTTGGCGGCGAAGATGACGGAGCCGACGCCCTGAATCTCCACGGCGGAGGCATCTCCAAACTTGACGGAGCCTCGCACGTCGGAGTCGAGCTCGGCGAAGAACTCCCGTCGACCAGTCATGTGGTGGGTGGCGCCGGTGTCAAGGCACCACCCGCCATTCTTGTTGGTGCCGGAGCCATCGCCGAGAAGGGCGTGTGCCTTTGGCTCGTCGAGGTGGAGGGGAGCCGATGCAGTCGGTGCCGCAGGGCGTAGCTCGATGCTCGCATGAGCCATGAACAAAGCCGGCTCCTCCTCTCCTGCCTGTGCGACGTGGGCCTGGCCGCGTCGTGGCTGTCGACACTCCTTGGCCCAATGGCCAAGCCGGCCACAGTTGTGGCAGGCGTCATCTTGGGCCAACTTGGGCCTGCCGGCGGCGCCTCCCCGGGCACCTCCGCGGGCGCCATCTTGCACCCTGACCTGGCCGTCTTTGCGCCCCTTGCGCGGTTTGCCGCGCCTGCGGCCACCTGATGCGGAAGAGGACTCCCCCTTCTTCCTGTCACCGTGGCCGGCGTCCCACCGCTCCCGAGTGAGGAGCAGCTTCCCAGCAGTGGTGGTGGACCCCGAGGGAAGCTCTGGCTCGTCGAAGTCGACGACCTTGAGGCGACCGATTGCCTCCTCGATCGACATCGTGCTGAGGTCCAGCAGGGATTCGATCGAGCGAGCTATCTGCCTGTACTTCGTGGGGACGCAGCGAAAGAGCTTCTCGACAGCTTTTTCCTCGTTGTAGGTGGCGTCGCCGAACCGCTCCATCTTCTGCAGCAAAGTGTTGAGACGGAGAGCAAAGTCGTCGATGTCCTCACCTGGCTTGAAAGCCAGGTCGTCCCACTCCTTGCGGAGTGCCTGCAGAGCGGCCTTGCGAGCACGGTCGCTGCCGATGCGCGACGCAGCGATGGCCTCCCAGGCCTCCTTGGCAGTCCGCTTGTTGGAAAGCGAGAACTGCATCTCGGGCGGGACAGCGGCGAGGAGGGCGTCCAGCGCCCGTCGATCGTCATGGTGGTCGACGTTGGCATCCTGGACTGCCTCCCACATGTGTCGCACCTGGAGCCGGACCTTCATGACCGCGGCCCACTCGACGTAGTTGGTTTTGGTGAGGGTAGGCCACCCAGCACCGGGACCAACGTCCCTGACCACAGCCCGGACCTCGTAGAGGCCACGGTCATGGTCGTTTCGGCCGCCGCCGCCGTGCGCGCCTCCTCCTGGAGCGCCACCGCCGTGCGCGCCTCCTCCTGGAGCGTCACCGCCGTGCGCGCCGCCTCCTGGAGCGCCACCGCAGTGCGCGCCTCCTCCTGGAGCGCCACCGCCGTGCGCGCCTCCTCCGGGAGCGTCACCGCAGTGCTCACCTCCTCCTGGAGCGACACCGCCGTGTGCTTGGGCATGCTCGGCTGCCCACCGCGCCGTCCGCTCGTGGGCTGTGTCGACGCTGCTTCCGCCTGAAATGGAGCCGCTGATGCTGCCGCGCAGAGCCTGGGCCTCTGCCGCTGCTGTACGTGATGCCTCCACCGCTGCTGCTGCTTCTGCCTCCGCTCTGGCTGCTGCCAGTTCCGCCGCTGCCAGCCTTGACGCCCTGGCTGTCGCCACAACGGCTGCTGCTGCCGCCCGCTCACGCTCCTCTGCCGCGGCGAGCTCGGCCTCCTGCCGACGCCGCACGCTCGAGGTAGCCGAGTGCTGAGAGCGACCTTGGGACATGGCTGGCCGCTGGGGGGCTGTTGCGTGGAGGGAGAGCTGCTGCTAACGAGCTGCTGCTCGACTGCGCGGAAGGGGAGAGGCCACCAGGGACAGCTTGAGCTGCTGCACTTGCTCGCTGGGGCTGCTGCACACCCGGTGAAGGGGATGAGCAGGAAACACTCAGCCTACAAGACAACCTCGCTCTGATACCACTTGATAGGATCTCTAGATTTACTCTCATTGAAGAGAGGGGATGACACTAGGAGTTGGGGCAATTTTCTGGTTTTATTTCTCGCACAAACTCACACACAAATGCCATGCCAACCACAGGGGTTGGGGATACATATTTATAGGCTGCTAGCCAGCCAAGAATATGCTAAATGCTAGTCCAAGATGCTAGTCTAAGATGCTGCCTAAAAGCAGTCAAGGATGCTTGGTCCTTGCTGCTCCTAACTACCCGTCCTTGCTACAAGGACCATGTGTGTTACAGCCCCACAAAGACCAACAGTACAGAGACTTATTCATCAATATTATGTATTATGCTACTGGTATCTGAAAAAGAGGAGTATGCGGCATTTTACTAGCTATATAGATGTCAGTGATTAATTAACTGAACTGTTTATCATTTTTCTTACTATTTTGGCCAAGTTCATAGAGTTGCGCAAGGCTGGTTTTAGTGATATTTATGAGATGGTTGATACATGAAGCCAGTTTTAAAAAAACTGGCACAGTTGATGCATAGAGCTAGCTAAAAAGCCCCCACACCTTTTCATGACCAATGCCAAAAAAGTAACATGATAATAATATGGAATTACAGGTACATCATATCACAACACTTTTGAAATAATACTGTACTCTACCTATCTTGTTGCAGTGAATTTCCCTTGTCTATAGTTTTGGTCGGAGTTGGAGATGGTCCTTGGGATATGATGAAAGAATTTGATGACAACATTCCTGCTAGATCTTTTGACAATTTCCAGGTGAACTCCAAAACTATATGATTACTGGTATTCGCGTACTAAAAAAAATAACCTTTTCATTTGCTATCCTAGTTTGTCAACTTCACTAGGATCTTGTCAAAAAAGATCAGTCAAGGCAACAAGGAGACGGAGTTTGCCCTTTCAGCACTCATGGAAATTCCATTGCAGTACAAGGCAACATTACAGCTTGGAATACTAGGGTATGCAGAAACAAGGAGCAAGTGTAGTTACATATAGTTTTTTATTTATCATTCCTAGTTGGCTTGATTGTCTGCTTTATCATTCTAATTCTTACAAACCAGGCGACATATCGCGAAGTCTCCTGAGCGGGTTCCACTTCCTCCTCCTTTTGCAAGTTATAATACCGTCTCAAGGGCGGCACCATCTCGGGCAAATAGCTTCCAAAGTGTGCCTTCTCATCCTGGAGAAGAGGCAACTGTTGATTCAACAATCAGATCATCAGTTACATCCCCACCAGCTGCAGAGACTAGAGCATCAGAACTTCAAGTAAGCCAAAAACTGTCCTGCTGCTTTGTAGGATCTTTACTTATTGATTCGGATAAGAAAAAAGAAAAAGCGAGATAATCTCGTAGATCTTGTTTTTCGAAAAAGGGAACAAAGCCCTGGCCAATGCATCAAAATGATGCACACAGCCTCATTTATTGCATAGTTTAAAAGTCAAAGTTTACAAATCATGGGTCACTCAAAGTAGCAACATGAACCAACCAGCGGAATAGAGAGTACAAAAAACGTCTATGCATCTTGTATTCTCTTAGAATGTGGCCAGCCTTCCTGCTTGAAGATAGCCCGAACGACCGCCATCAATCGAGTACTTCCAGTATCCATATGTTCTCATTGCCCCGCAGGAAGAATGAAAGACCACATGTGAATCCAGTAGCAAGCCCTGTGTATAACATGCAAAAAAATTGGAGTACTAGTTTTGTTAAACACAACATCGTTTTGACTATTCCAAATTGCCCAAACTAAAGCACAAACTCCTATTCGGATTCGAGCCTTAATATTTTTCTCAATGCCATTCAGCCAATTTTCAAACATATTGGTGGAGTGATGTTGAAAGTAAAGTGAACAACTCTCCAAAGTAACTGTGCAAAAGGACAAGAAATAAACAGGTGCTCAATGGACTCCTGTGCATCACAGAACACACATTTTTTACATCCAGTCCTTCTTTTTGCTAGATTATCCTTAGTGAGCAACACTTTTCTATGAAGAAACCACATAAAAATCTTGATCTTTAAGGGCACCTTTAACTTCCATAAGTATTTCAGTAGAAACCTAGTGTGACCATTCATAAAGTCTGCATACATAGATTTAAGAGAAAACAGCCCTGTAGAGGTTAATCGTCAAGAAAACCTACCAGGTTCATCTACCAAGTTGACCCCCATTAATCGCTCCACTAAGTTCAGCCATGCTGTCCACTTATCTCCAGTTAACACACATCTGAATCCAATATTCAACGGTGAGTGCGATAACGCATCCGAAACAGTAACATTTTTAAGTCGCACGATGTCACATAGAGATGGATATTGAGATGACAAAGGGGTATCACCAAACCAAAGATCTTCCCAAAATCGAGTACTTCCCATCACTGATGACGAATGATCCTCGATCAATAAACTCTTTTTTTAACTCCCATGAGCCCTTTCCAAAAGGTAAGAGTCTGTTGGTTTAGCTTGTACTTGAGATTAAGTTTTTTGGTTGCCAGCCACACGAAGAACTTGACCTGGGGAGGCGCCCATGCACGCCAGTTCAGCCTCCAAGATCTCGAAGCTATGGATCCCTAGAAGAGAAACTCATAACATGACTTGGAAGAGTATTGTGCGTTCGTCGTACATCTCCAGCGAATGGTGCTGGGACCCGCCAAAAGCTCGAAATCTTGCACCCAAATCGAAAGCTGAACATACTGCCAGAGGGCCAGTGAGCTAAGCGCTCCCTGGATGTTCACGATCCAACGACACTCCACTTGCACCTCTCTCATTGTGCGGCTCTTCCAAGCACGCTTCAGGATTAGCTTGAGGAGTTCCGGCGCTATCTCCCTGATGGCTTTCCCTTCTAGCCATTAGTCCATCCAAAAAAGAGTTGTCGCTCCATCCCCTACCACCATCTTGGAGGCATCAAACACATCCAACTTGGATTTGGAGAATTGCATATCGAGGCTGCACTAAGGTCACAGCAGGTCGGTAAGCATCCTCCAGATCCAGCCAGTGCGAAGGCTGATCGTCGTGCGAGCTAAGTCGGGGACCCCTAGGCCGCCATACCTGAGTGGCCGCCATACTTTCGCCCAGTTCACATGATAGTGCCCTCCATCCGCCTCACTCTTCCAGTACAGAGGAAGCTCTTCACTATCTTCTGGATATGCTTTAGGGTTTTCTTTTTGGGCCCAAGCACGATGACCTGATGGAGTGGGATCGCCATGAGCACGGACTTAACGAGTGCAATGCTGTCCACTAGGGGTTGGATCGCCGCTGCGGACAACCTTCAGATCGATAGGAGGATCCCAAGGTATTTGACAGGAAAGGGTGCCAACTGGCACTCCGTAACTCTCGCCGCCTCTTGGGTCACCTCCTCCGAACAGCAATCCAATCTATGACCGACGAACCTAAAGGAAATCACTGGTCAAGTGATTGACGGAAAAAAAAAACGATCTAGAGATCCGAAGAAGTCTCACCAGGGCAGTCGATCAATTGATCGGCAGACGAACCCTGCTAGGATTTGCGCGGCCCCCGACGGAGATCATGGAGATCGATCTCCCTGGGGGCGGCGTGGCGGAAGCGTGTTTAGGGCCAGGGTTTGTATCGAGGTTTGGTTGATACCATGGAAGCATATGATTCAGTGAATATTGTATTGAGCCTCTCAGGCGAGTATATAAGCACGTAAAAGACTTGGAGGGCAAGCAGCCTCCTAGGGATAATATGGAAACTATTCCAATCAATCCAATAATTATCTCTAACTACCAAATATATTTCTAACAACAGTGAGTCTACACAGAGGAAAATTTTGATGTGGTATCTAAAGAACACCCATGTGATCTTTTTCGAAATGGGAGGCCCTGGCCGATGCATATGGCCTTTTATTAAAAAGATTATTCGAAGTCTTAGAAGTTGTAAAAAAGTTGGAACATGCAGCATTATTACAAATCCATCATGGATCAGAGAGTGTGGAGACATATGGATAAGCCATCTGAAGAGCTGAAATAACACGCCGCGCCTTGCCATCAACATGTTAATCTTCTATCATACCGCCAATCGTATTGGCTGTACAAAACTACAAATCCCGTACAACCATTGCCAACCAACTGCACCCAATATCCATGTCTTGGCACTCCTCCGGCGGCTGGAGATAGGACCACATGAGGATCCAATGGATAGCCAAAGGTATGACCTGTACAAAAGATGGGAAGCTCGTTTTACAAGATAAATTCATTCCGAACATGCCATATGGCCATAACAAAGCACAAACACCAACTCTAATGAGTGCCTTTTATTTCTTTTTTACTCCATATAACCAATTACCAAACAAATTTGTGATATTTGTTGGAGGGCATATATTAATGTTAGATTATATTTACTTGCATATCAAGTTAGGGTTTAGGCCGGGGCGCTGCACCTCCTCTCCCCCCTCTCCTATATAAACCATTGTATTCTCTCATTGTAAAATTATCAATTATTATTATTATTATCACAAATTTACATGGTATCAGATTAAGGTTAGATTCTAGGTCATGGCTCCCACGCCTCCCACCCCGCCGCCGCCGCCCCCTCCGGGGTCTTCGAGTGGCGCGCCGCCATGGCCGCCGTCGCGGCTGCCAAACCATCCACCTCTATCGCCCCCACCATCAACTTCGCCGATACAATCTCCGACGTTACTCCATTGATTCCCATCACTTTAGATCTCCCCAAACACAACTACTACCATTGGAGGCATCTTTTTGAGGTGCACTTGGGCCGCTGCAACCTCCTAGCGCACGTCGACCCCAACATCCCGCCGTCTCCCTTGGATCCCCGCTGGGTCAAGGATGATCTCGCTGTGATACAGTGGATCTACCAGCGGGTGAGCACCGAGATTTTCAATCTCGTTTTCAGGGCTGCCACCAGCGCCGCCGCCCTTTGGGCAGCCCTCCGTCAGCTTTTTCAGGACAACGCCGACGCCCGTGTCAACACGCTCAACACGGAGCTTCGGAACACCGCCCAGGGCGACTTGCCCGTGGGGGTATACTGCCAGCGCCTCCAGACCATCGCCGATGAACTCCGTGAACTCGGTGATCCCGTTGAGGACAAACAGCTCATCAAGATCCTCCTCGTCGGCCTCAATCAGCGCTTCGACAAGCAGCAGTCCTTCATCCCCATGATACGGCCGTCTCCTTCCTTTGCAGAAGTCCGCTCCATGCTCTCCTGGGCGGACCGTGCCATGACCACTCAAGAGTCTCGCCCTCAGGCCTATGCTGCTGCTCCACGGCCTCCTGCACCGCCACCGCCTCCGGCGCCGCTTGCGCCTGTTCCACCGCCAGGTTGGCGCCCTAGCCCCAACTATAGGGGCACCCGGCCTATCTATCGGCCGCCTGCACCACGGCCTCCTCCAACAGCACCGGCTCCTCCACCTGCCCCGGCACCACCACCGGCTCCACCTGCAGCACCAGCTTGGCGATCTTCTCAGGACCCTTGGACTGGCATGGTTCAGGCTTGGCCAATGCCCTGGACCGCGCCCTCTTCTGTTGGTGTGCCACCTGCCTCCACTGGTTCGTGGCAGCCCGGCATGCATCCTCATACAGGCTCCCCTGGCCTCCTTGCACCACGGGTCCCTGCACAAGCTCATTACGCCGCTCCTTCACCGCCCATGTATGCTGCACCATCGCCGGCTCCCTATGCCTCGCCGATGCACTCGCCGATGCCCTTTGCTATGGGTCCTTATGGCCCTTCGGCACCGGTCACTTCTAATCCTGGAGGCTACTACTCGCCATACACCATGTACTCGATTCCTGCTACACCGCCACCACCTGCGCCAGTCCCTGCTCCGTCAACTGCACCGACTCCCTCTACTCCGAGCTGGGACCAAGCTGCGTTTCTACAGGCCATGAATAATTTTGCTGCTCAAGGTAACTCAGGTACTGATTGGATTTTTGATTCTGGTGCTTCCAGTCACATGTCTTCATCGAATACTATGCTGTCAACTTGCATACCATCTCATTTTTCATCCATTACATTAGGCGATGGTTCCTCCATACCAATTTCATGTGTCGGTCATACAAACCTTGCATCTTCCACTTCCAAACCACTCCTACTTAAAGATGTCTTAGTTGCACCAGCCCTCATTAAAAATTTAATCTCTGTTCGTCGTTTCACCAAAGACAACTATGTTTCCGTCGAATTTGACCCTTTTGGCTTGTCTGTGAAGGATTTCATGACCAAGGCGGAGATCGCTCGCTTCGATAGCTCTGGCGACCTCTACTCTGTTCATGGCACTCCTGCGGTCTCGTCTCCATCATCCATGCTCGCCTCCGTAGATCTATGGCATAAACGCTTAGGCCATCCGAATAAAGCCACTTTATCCTCTCTACTTAGTGATTTTTCGATCCCTTGTAATAAAGAGGTTCATAATTCCTCCGTTTGTGAGTTTTGTCAACAAGGAAAACATGTTCGTTTACCATTTGCGCATTCTACTTCTCATAGTACTTATCCCTTTGAACTTTTGCACTGTGATCTATGGACCTCTCCAACTGTGAGTCTCTCCGGTTTCAAATACTACTTAGTTATTTTAGATGATTTTACACACTTTGTTTGGACTTCTCCACTTCGCAACAAATCTGATGTCCACTCACTTTTTATCAGCTTTAAAACCTATGTCAACACACACTTCTTTTTACCCATAAAATTTATCCAATGTGACAATGGAAAAGAATTTAACAACTTTGCAAACCGTAATTTCTTTCTGCAACATGGCATTCTCCTTCGTTTCTCTTGCCCTTACACTTCCCCACAAAATGGCAAGGCTGAGCGATCACTCCGCACCATCAATGACATAGTTCGCACACTCCTCATTCAATCATCTATGCCCTCCACGTTTTGGGCTGAAGCTCTTAGAACCACAACCTATCTCCTCAATATTCGACCATCTAGCACTAACCCAAACACCACATCTTTCTACTTCCTTTTTCTCTCTCACCCAAACTACACTGAGCTTCACGTTTTTGGTTGCCTTTGCTTTCCCAATGTCTATGCAACTTCCCCAAACAAACTCTCTCCATGTTCCCTTCCTTGTGTCTTCCTAGGTTATTCAGATGAACACAAAGGCTACCGGTGTTTTGATCTTGTGACCGGTCACATTCACATCTCTAGGCATGTCACTTTCGATGAAAACACCTTTCCTTTCGCCACTAGAACCCCTACATCTCCCACCACATCCACCCCTCGCCCAGCCAATTTCATAAAACCTCACTTTTTCGTTCCTAACCTGCCCTACAACCCTGCCACGGCTGCCTCCTATCCTGCCTCGACCAATACCGCTCCCGATTCTCCTGCCACGGTAGTCCCTAACCCTGCCCCGGCCGACTCGGCTGCCCCGACAGCCCCATCAGCACCCGTGTCTCGACCACCCATAACCCAGGTTTACGCTCGCCGCCCCAAAACTCCTGCCCCCGACAATCAAACTACCCAATCCTCTGCCCCTCATGCTACCGCGTCCTCCTCCGCTGCGCCGGATGCAGCAGCTCCTCCTTCACATGCCGTTCCCATTATCGCACCTAACAACGACCATTCCATGCGCACACGTGCCAAGTCTGGTTTTCGACTTCCTAAAACACGCCTCAATCTTCATGCTTCTCCAACTCTCTCACCTCTTCCCAAAACATACAAATCTGCTCTTCTTGATCCGAACTGGTCCGCTGCCATGCGTGATGAGTTTCAAGCACTCCAATCCAATAACACATGGCAACTTGTTCCTCGACCTCCTAATGCAAATGTTGTTTCTGGAAAGTGGGTGTTCCGTCAAAAATTTCATTCTGATGGCACTCTCTCTCGGTATAAAGCGCGTTGGGTTTGTCGTGGGTTCTCTCAACAACACGGTGTCGATTACGACGAAACTTTCTCTCCCGTAGTTAAACCTAGCACCATCCGAACCATTCGTAGTCTTGTTGTTTCCTCTTCCTGGCCCATCCATCAACTCGATGTAAAAAATGCTTTCCTCCATGGTTCCTTAAACGAAGTCGTCTATTCTCAACAACCTTCCGGTTTCGAAGGTTCTTCTTTTCCTGATCACGTTTGCCTTCTCCAAAAATCTCTCTATGGCCTCAAACAAGCACCCCGAGCCTGGTTTCAACGTTTTTCTACCTTTATTCAAACTATAGGATTCATTCCCTCTCGTTCTGACTACTCTCTTTTTGTTTACCACTCTAACACCCAGGTTGCATATCTCCTACTTTATGTTGATGATATAGTTCTCACTGCCTCCTCCACAACTTTTCTCACTCATATTATTTCTCTCCTACAAACTGAATTCTCTATGACTGATCTAGGTTCCCTTCATCACTTCTTAGGTATAGCTGTCACTCGTGATTCTTCTGGTCTTTTACTTCTTCTAAATTTTCCTCGGATGGTGATATTTTTTCTGATCCGACTCTATACCGTAGCTTAACTGGAGCCCTTCAGTATCTCACCATTACACGTCCAGAAATATCATATGCTGTCCAACAAGCTTGTCTTTACATGCATGATCCAAGAGGCCCGCATTTTAACCATGTCAAACACATACTTAGATATCTCAAAGGTACATTAGATCATAGTTTGCATATCAACCACTCATCACCCACATCATTGACAGCATATTCCGATGCAGAGTGGGCTGGTTGTCCAGACACTCGTCGATCCACTTCAGGATACTGTGTTTTTCTTGGTAATAATTTAATTTCTTGGTCTTCGAAGCGTCAGCTTACGGTTTCTCGCTCGTCCGCAGAGGCTGAGTACCGTGCTGTTGCTCACGCAGTTGCTAAAACAGTTTGGTTGCGTCAGTTACTTGTTGAGTTACATCGACCTCTTGGTCAGGCCACAGTGGTATATTGTGATAACATTTCAGCTGTTTACATGTCTGGAAACCCAGTTCAGCATCGGTGGACAAAGCATATCGAGATTGACATCCATTTTGTTCGAGAGAAGGTCGCTTTGGGAGAAGTGCGTGTTCTTCATGTGCCTTCTACGGTCCAGTTTGCAGATATTTTTACCAAAGGACTTGCTACTACATCATTTACAGAGATTCGTTTCGGTCTCAACGTTGTCGAGCCCACGGTTGAGACTGCGGGGGGATGTTAGATTATATTTACTTGCATATCAAGTTAGGGTTTAGGCCGGGGCGCTGCACCTCCTCTCCCCCCTCTCCTATATAAACCATTGTATTCTCTCATTGTAAAATTATCAATTATTATTATCACAAATTTACAATTAAAAACCATATGCACAATACGCCAAAGAATTCTAGCAAATGGGCAATCAAGAAAACAGATGCTGAATCGTTTCATCTTGATCACAAAAACAACACTTGCTAAAACCATTCCAATTCCATTTAGCCAAATTATCCTTAGTTAGGATCACTTTTTTGGGAAGAAACCACAAAAAAATCCTGATCTTAAGTGGTACCTTAATTTTCCAAATGTATTTGTGAAGGAAACATGTGTGACCATTAATCATATCAAGATACATAGATTTGACCGTAAACTTGTTGTTTGTAGTTATGTTCCATTTAGAAACATCCTCTTGTGTGGATAAATGGACATGCATGAGACGCTCAACGAGATGTAACCATCTTTCTCGTTTATTACGCGTTAGAGCCCTTCTAAATCCTATGTTCAGATGACACATTTGCAACGGTCTCATTTGTAAGGTTTACAATATTATAAAGGGATGGGTATTGCTCAGACAGTGGCGGCTTATCCCCTAGCCAAACATCTTCCCAGAAGCTAGTGTTCATCCCATTTCCAATTTGAAAGGTACCTCTATCGAAAAAATCACTTTTGACATTCATGAGGCCTTTCCAAAACAGTGAGTCGGTTGATTTAGCTAAAACCTAAGCTAAGGTTTTAGAATCGAGGTATTTGTTACATAAAAGTTCTTGCCACACTCCATCCTCGTTTAAAAGATTAAATAGCCACTTGCTAAGTAAACATTTATTATTTAATTCTAAAACATCAACTCCTAACCCACCTTGGTCCTTTGTTTACAAATCATATTCCATTTGGTTAATCTATACTTCTTGTGGTCGTCACTTTGCCAGAAGAAGCGTGATCTAAAAAAGAAATCCTTCCTTACCCCTTTAGGTATCTCTAGGAAGGATAGCATAAACATTGGTAGACTTGTTAGGACTAAATTAATAAGAACTAAGCGATCTCCATAATAAAGTAGTTTTCCTATCCAACTACTCAACTTTTTCTCAAAGCGGTCTTCCACAGGTTTCCATTCGCCATTCTTGAGTCTTTGGATATGAATGGGTATTCCCAAATATCTAAATGGGAGAGACCCGGCCTCACAACCGAACAAGAGTCTATAATCATCTTCCATATCCTTCGCTCTTCTGAAACAAAAGATTTCACTCTTGTGAAAATTAATCTTTAGCCTAGAAAGGTCTTCAAAAATACAAAATATGAGTTTCATATTAAGTGCATTTTCTAGGTCATGCTCCATAAAAATAATAGTGTCATCTGCATACTATAATGTATAAACTCCACCATCTACTAGATGTGGTATAAGACCCTCTACTTGACCATCCTCATTTGCTCTTGCAATTAAGATAGATAGCATATCTGCAATGATATTAAATAAAATAGGAGATAGCAGATCTCCTTGTCGAAGTCCCTTCTTTGTTTGGAAACAATGACCTCGCTGAACATAGTGTTTTATCCATGCACACCATAAAGGATCGGAACCCTTCATTCTCAATGCTTGTTGTAAAAAATACCATTTAACCTTATCATAAGCCTTTTCAAAATCAATTTTAAAAAGAACACCATCCATATTCTTCCTATGAAGTTCATGGATGGTTTCGTGTAAAATCACTACACCCTCAAGGATGTGTCTGCCAGGCATGAAAGCCGTTTGGGTAGGTTTGACAATTGTGTCAGCGATAATGGTTATGTGGTTTGTCCCAACCTTTGTAAATTTTTTGAAACTTATATTAAGCAAACAAATCTGTCTATATAGTTGGATCTGTATTGCATTTTTTTTCTTTGGTAAAAATATAATTGTCCCATAGTATAGAAGAAAGAGGCATTTCTCCCTTATGAAAACTAACAAACATCTCCATCAAGTCTTGTTTTATAATATCCCAAAAAATATTGATAGAACTCGGCTGGGAACCTATCTGGACCAGGTGCCTTATTCTTCTCCATTTGCATAATAGCTGTTGAAGTGTATAAGTGGATTGTCTACCACTTTCCATCAGATCGGTCTTTTGGAATAGTTGATTAGTGCATGGAGCTTGACATGGTATCAGAGCCAAGGTCTCGAGTTCGAGTCATGTGTGGCGCAATTTTTCCTAAAAATTGTTGGTGCCCCGTCCGTCCACGTATTGGCCTCTTGAGCCATACCTCTGAGTTTACACGTGTTGACTTGTCTTTCCATCACACGTGAGTAAGGGTGTTGAAGCTGTCAAGATCTCATTTTCAGCAACTGACAATTGCGGAATATCATGGTTTTCCACCTCAATAAGTATAAAATATTGATAGAACACCCATGCGATGGGTTTTCTTCAATTGCATGACGGTTATTAGATAAATGTATGTGTGTATCATACGTCAGATTGTTTTTACAAACAATTCCTTTCCCACGGAGGGTAGCTGAACCGGTGATGCAAACAATTCCTTTCTCAGCAAATAGTAACAATCAAGAGACCGGAATTTGTTGGAGAAGTAGGTTGCTGGATGGCATCGCTTTTTACATGTTGCCTGCATGTTAATTTGACAATTTCAAAATGTAAATAACCATTTCCCTACAACAAACAAAGTTGACACTGTAATTATGTAACATGGTTTTCTTTATAGCAGTCTCAATGTCTCACTACTTGGTCAAGTGATCATATCTACCTCTATTTGACATAAGGAATTTCACCATGCTTTATCCTTAACAGGTCATATGTATGTAACAAATCCAGGGAGCATAAGACACTTTGGGTGCGTTTTGTTCTTTAGCTAGGATGAGCTATAGCTTAGCCGAGCCATCGTTAGCAGGAATAGATGTTTGCTTGTTTTGCCATTGATATTTGATATAGCAATATTGAATGGTCAAAGGTTCAGCTATTTGAGAAACGGTGGTGCTCGGTGGAAGTTGCAGTCCACATTGTCCCTTGAAGTCTTGAAGCCGAGCCCTGCTGTCGAGAGACTGCCAATTCAGCTATCCTCCCCGAGCAAGTTTTTTCTCTCTCGTTGAGTCTAGTTAGTATGTAGCCTGGAAAAGAAAACATTATTTGCTAGGTTCAGATCGCCAGCTTAGCCAAGCCAGGCTAGATTTTTTTCCCCAAGATCCAAAAGCACCATTTTTGTAATTAGTCAAGTTTCTGGTTTCTTCTTCCACGAGAGCTTTCATAAAATGTCTTCACTGAACTTGAGCCAACAACTGTACATGTCTTTTCCTGGATATCCTGCAGCTTTGCCCAGTTTGCCTTTCCAAACCGCGGGACATGGTATTTGGTTGTGGTCATCAGGTGAGACTTTTTAGCACTACTGGTCATCTGACTGTTTTGCCGGGTTATCCTGCACTTCTCCAATGGCTCATGAAAGTTTTTTCTTTACCTGCAGACCTGTTCAGAGTGCGGACCGCAGGTCGCAGATTGCCCCATCTGTCGAAGGCCAATTGATGCAAGAGTAAAACTATATTAGTAGCTCCCTATGCCTAACTAGGTTTGACTGAAGTACCTGCATGCTGGAAGTAGAATCCATGGAGAAGAGAAGAACTCCGTTGTACTTGGTGTAATGTACATATGTTAAAATAAAACTAAGTGAAGGATGAAAATAACAGTTGTGTACGCTCTCTGTTATGTGTCAGTTCTGTATCCTCGGTTCCTTGTTGAGTCTCCCTTGGTGCTTCTTGCTGGTTTGTGGGAAGCTTTGGTCGGTTTTTGGTGGTGGTCGGCTTCTGGTGGCATTGTCTGTGCGGATAGAGCGGGCTCAGTGGCGTGTGTGTTCGTTGGCTCGCCCTCTGGGTGAGCTCCGGCCTGACACTGTGGTTGTCCAGCTTTGCTCCCCTTGTGAGTTGTCATTGTAATGGCCGCGCCTGTTGTTTGCGCTTCCACTTGTGCTTTCTTGGTAGTCTTCTTTTGTGGGTGTGCAGTTCTTGTAAGCTGGGTTCAGCTTCATGTATCCTTTCGTCGTGTGGTGTTATTAATTTAG
This sequence comes from Avena sativa, assembly GCA_916181665.1. Classification (NCBI taxonomy): domain Eukaryota; kingdom Viridiplantae; phylum Streptophyta; class Magnoliopsida; order Poales; family Poaceae; genus Avena; species Avena sativa. The sequence goes on from OV702295.1 coordinate 366,775,126, forward strand.
CATCGGGCTTTTGGCCTGTTCGCTAAAAAAATCGTGTCATCAGTATTGTGACTTCTGGTTGCCTGATTTTTTTTTGAAAATCTCAATCACAAATTGTGAACTACTAAGCTAGAATTTTTTGGAAAATGGTAGTGCAGTTTTCCTTCTGCAATTAACACTCGCTGTGAGGTTGAAATGATGATAGTTGGATGTTGATCAGGGGCTTAGAAAAGTAGTTGACAATTTTATTTTTATTTTTTAAATCAGGCAACATATTATTAGACAGCCCATTTTTCAATTACCGCTCCGTAGGAAGCTTAGGCGCGGCGGCACACCGCACCATAGGTTATAGGAAGCGCCAATTATAACTGTACTAATATACTTAACCGTAGGGTGATAGGAAGCGCCCGTAGTAATTAAGAATGCTTGAGTCTGTAAGTTGTCTACTTTAGCGATGTAGGAGTAGTCAGGTTAGATCTGTATATTTATGTGTCGGATTCGAAGTAGTATATAGTGTAGCATGAAACTCAAGAGTATATGAAAACACTACTATCTCTGTGTAGTAGCCATGATAGCAAACCAAGAGAGGTAGTACTTCTTACAATTACAGAGCGATTGTAAATTACAGTTAGTCCACTAGTGCTCCATATTAACTACTATTTCCATTTCAAAAGAAGTGACCCGAGTTTGTCTAAATTTGTATATATCTTTTCTGCTAGTTGTCTTCTCGTTGCACCTGTGGTCCGGTTATGAAAAAATGGGGACAGTCCCACCCACATGTATTATTTTATGCCAAAGTATTATATCAAAGCAAAGAAAGTAAGTCAATCCATTCTTCAGCTCAATGAAAAGGCGGCCTTCGCTCAATCCGTGGCGGTGGTGATAAGGCAAATCAAAGGGGTCAAAAAAGAAGATCTAGAATTGTAGCTAACCGGGGGAAGAAAAGAAGGGATTTTCAGGATCTATCTGAGGGAATTGATAAGTTTAAAATCAATAGTCTTGTCTTCGATCGACAACTTGTATTCTGCGATTCTTCAAAAGTCCTACTTAGACCGACAGACTAACATGTGATTTACCTTTTTGAGCTATGAAATGATTTACTTTTTCTTAAGCAGCGTGAAAACGGATTGCACTGGTGGGTTGATTGAGCAGCGAGAGCAACTTCTGTGGTTAATAAGATTGGATTCTGTGCTTGTATTCATAGACAGATTCGGCACAGACTGCCTTCTACTCTACCTGACGAGGGTTCGACTCGTCAATGTCCATTGTTATGGACTTGGGTTTTGGAGAAGACGGGGATGCTAGAAGTCGCGAGACGGTTAACAGGCAAGCAACACGGGGACACGAGGTTTACCCAGGTTCAGGCCCCCGGAGGGAAAAACCTACTCCTGCTTGTCTGTTCTTGATTACGGCGGAACCGGAGGTTACAGAAGTACGCAGATACGATCTGGCATGAGATGTGTGTATGCGGCGGAATTCTTGATGGTAGACCAGCGGAGTATGTACGAGCGAATGGACTCGTTGTTCTGTTGGGTGCAGGCCCGCAACTCCTCGATTGAGGCTGGCCTCTTGCTGGTGCCCTTGAAGTTGCGGATGAAGCTGTACGCCAGTTCTTCCCAGCTTCAGATGGAGCCAAAGGGGAGGCTGCTGAGCCAGGCCCTGGCAGCTGCAGCTGAAGGCACTGTAGGGCGGTGTTCTTGTTCCTGACATAGAGCTTGACTGATGACAAGTGATCGTCAAGACATAGAGCTTGAAGTTTCTCGGCATCCGAGACTGCCGAACGAATCTGCTAAAGCATCTGGCTCCGCACAGTTCTCCGTCGTCCTCCTCAGACTCAGTTGAGCATGCGCGCTTAGCGCGTGATTTGTCAATCTTGCGCCGTGTGAGCTCACTACGAGCATCGTAGTTGCTACTGCGGCGTCGTGGGCTCCGTGAAGGGAATATGCCCTGAGAGGCAATAATAAAGTGTTTATTTGTATTACAAGTATATGATAGATGTTTATTTTGCATGCTATAATTGTATTAATACGAAAACATTAATACATGTGTGTTTAATAAACAAACAGAAAGATCCTAGTTATGCCTCTCTTATAAACTAGCTCGTTGATTAACAAGATGATCAAGGTTTCTTGATCATAGACATTGGATGTTGTTAATAACGGGATTACAACATTAGTGTAATGGTGTGATGAATATTCATCCGAAGTATAGCATTACGGTCAAAGTCATTGAGTTTATATTGCCATAACAACTTACAAGGTGATCCTAATCCTTAGACCATGAGATCATGTCAATCACTAACACCAGAAGAGTTTCTTGATAACATCAAACGTCACACCGTAACAGGGTGATTATAAAGATGGATTCAGGACTAATAAAGTGTTATGTTGAGGCCCATGGATCGAGAGTGGAATTTTTTCATCCCGATGACGGATAGATATACTCTGGACCCTCTTGGTGAAATCACATTGGTTAGCTTGCAAGCAAGTGATTTGATCACTAGAATGTTATATCACGGGAACGAGAAAAGAGTGCATGTCAGTAACGAGATCAAACTAGGTATGGAGATACCGATGATCGAATCTCGGACATGTAATATATCACGAAACAAAGGGATTAAGATACTAGCGTAAAAGGTTCCGACGATCACAAGAAAGTCATCGTTGAATGTGTGGGAGTCAGTATGGGTCTCCAGATCCCGCTTCTGATTATTGATCCGAGAGGGGTCTCGATCATGTCCGCATTATTCACGAACCGTAGGGTGACACACTTAAGAGACACCGACATCCAATTGGAGCAAAAGTTTCATGCCGAAAAGAATAACAAGCGCAGGAATTTATTTCACTAGATACCGAAACAGGTTTTCGGGTGAAATTGCATAAAGTGGTTATGCATGTGAAATAGAATTCTAGCAAGGGGTTATATGTGAATGTTTGTCATAAAAGTAATTTCCAAAATTCTGAATAAATATAAGAGTTTTATTTAATGAGAGTTTGTATTAAATTTGGTGGAAATTTAATTGCAAGTTTGAGTGGGATTTTGAGTGGAGGGAAATGAAAAGGTTTTTGTGAGTGGAGTGTCCACCCACATGAATGAAGGAGGGGAGGGGGCAGCCCCCATGGCTGGCGGCTACCCCCTTGGGTGCCCCCATCCTCCTATAAAAGTCACCCTTCTCCCTCTCTCTGACTTACACCTCGCTCCTCGTGAAGGATCTCTCTCCCCCTCTAGAATTTATTCCCCATGGTCTCGGACTAGCTAGATACATGTTCCCGGTGGCTATTCGGCAAGAAAGAGTTGTGCTTCCGCTGCATCGCTGGAGCGAGGAGGCGGAGGTTGCTCGGTGCCTCGGACGTGTGTGCGAGCAAGGATGCGCTGCTGATTTGCGGCGCTAGGACTTCCTCTCGATCTTGAGATCGGCAAGAGATCGTCTACATCAACCACGAGTCGAACTCGTTAAGCTTTGTCGGTCTTCAAGGGTATGTTCTCTACGGATATACATCCGCCCGTTGTTTGTATCTAGTAGATAGATCTTGGTACATAGTTTCCATCGTAGGAAATTTCTTGTTTTCTATGTTGCGAACCTACAGTGGTATGAGAGCCGGATCTATGCGTAGATGCTTTACACGGGTAGTACACATATGAGTATGTGGGCGATGATGATCATGTTGTTGCTCCTTAGTTGTAATTTTGGATATTGGTGGCATAGTGGGATGAAGCGGCCCGGACAAACTTTACATGTCCTCGCACATGAGACCTATTCCATGCTTGACATGCAACTAGTTTGCATAAGTGGCTAGCGGGTGTCTGTCTCCCCTACTATAATCAATATCTATTTTGCAACGAGTTGTCAACAATTTGGTTATCCTCGTTGTGGTTCATGTTCGTAGGTATGAACGGTTCTATCTCGAAAGCCCTAAGCCACGTAAAACTTTGATGCTCGCCTTTGAAGCTATACCGACTCACGTGATGATCGGACTTGGTATAGTGGATTTGGTTCATGTAATCACCAAAAATACACGAGGGATGTTGTTTTTGAGTGGGAGTTCATTCGTAATATGGATTAGTTGAACTCAATCTATCATAAACTTAGTCTAAACTTTACAAATTCTGTTGTAGATGGCACCACCTGCTTTTAATTTCAATGTGTTCATGGAGAAAGAGAAACTTGCAACGAACAGTAGCAACTTTACCGAATGGGCCATGAATTTGAGGATTCTCCTCTCTACTGCACAAAAGCAATATGTGCTAGAAGCGCCGCTAGGCCCCCCACCTTTTGAGGATGCCCCTGACGAGGAGAAGAATGTCTATCAGACTCGTCAGGAGGACCACAACTTAGTTCATTGCGGCATATTGTATGGGCTAGAGCCAGAACTTCGAAAGCCTTTCGAAAATGGCAATGCATTTGTGTCAACACCCGGATTTTTAATCCCAGATGCCTGTTATGCCATACATCGCAATCCCAGGATTACCATTTTTGCGAGACATAACAAAATTGGATACCACAATACATCATCCATTTCAAACCATACATAAGGTCTTACACAAATAAGGATCTCATGATCCAGTTCTTAATACAACTCAAGCAGCGGAATAACGTAGTAATAAAGGTAGCGTAGGCGAAGCTCCATCTTCGGGGTCACGGGCAATGCTGACAATGGAAGATGATCCTAGTTGTCGTAACCTTCCTAGGGTCCTTCCTCCTGGTACTCCTCTTCATAGTCTGGACACGGGAATAGCCAGGGACAAAGCCATGAGTACTCTTTAAGTACTTGCAAACTAATACTAACAAGTGAAGGTTTTTTTGTAATAGGACACTAAGCTCTATGGTTGTTTTGCAAAAAAGCCAGATTTACCTCTACTAAGTTCAGAAGCAAAGAATGCTAGTTGAAGTTTTATAACACCTAAGTGGGAACTTGTATTTCATATCACAACTCTGTTGTGGTCAAGTCAAACTCTCAATCCATTTCACAAGTAATTTTGAAAACATCTGACGGGGGAACAGTATGGCCACTCCAACTGTCCATAACCGCGGACGCGGCTATTCGAATAGTTTGACACTCTGTAGAGATTGTACACTTTCACCACAACATTCGATACATCCGTGAGGAAAAAATCCTGAATTCACCATACTCAGTATGCGGATAATCAATCCTAACCTTTCAATTACACGCCCTAGTATAAGCACCTCTCCTGTGAGTTTGGCCTCCCAACCATGACCAATTGTCATCTTTGGTACTGCATAGGTGGACAATCTTCACAAGGTAGCCTCAGCTCAAACCTTGGCCGTGAGGGAACCCATACTAAAGTATATAAGTTTCTAGTCAAGCCCTACTCAATTCTCGAGTATTATGGTTATACGGTAAAATTGGAATGGTATCGCATCCAGACAACCATCCGTTTTATAAAGGGCTAAGACTCATGCCTCAACATTTTCATCACCAAAAATCATCTGGTGTTCGGAAACACATGTCAAAACATCTCAATAGAATGATCCATCATTCCAAGGTTTTCATAACCATTTTCCACCAAGTATTCCCATCTAAGTTGATCAAGTTTTATGCTTAGCACTAGCATCTACAAGTGGGGGTAAGTAATAATGAGGGGTGGTAAACTAGTGGAGTTTAACTAAGTTCAATCTCATGCCTTAGGATGACATCAATATTATCTAGCTTAGGCCAAATTTAATGCTCTTTATGCAACCTTCAATTATCTTTCTAGTATCTACAATTTACTCAAGTAACTCTAAGTAAGAGCTTTGAAAATAAATAAGGTAGAAAGCTTGCAAGTAAAACTAGGATTGGGTTATCAAGTGAGTATGATCACATATGCTTAAGGCATATGGTTGGCATGGTAACAAGCAAGTAGTAGCTTGCATAAGTAGGGTATCTTGCAAGTGTTAGCTTGCACATTCAACAAATAGTATTAGGCTTGCATCAGTATCAGTATAAGCTTGCAAGTGTTAGCTTGCATAGCTCAACTTGATTAGTAAGGCCTGCATAAGTAGAGTATCTTGCAAGTGTTAGCTTGCCTTGTGCAGAGCAGTGGTTGAAGTTCTCCTCGGCTTCTTCTTCGTAGTATCCTCCTTCCTCCTCGTATCCTTGGTCGGTACTAGCGTCTATGAATAAATACGAGGTACACAATCACCAAACAATACTTATCTATTTTCAATCATCACGCAAAAGGGTTCTATAGATGATCTAGCATCATCACTAACATTCAAGATTAAAGCACTTGCATTATTTATTTATTTTTAGAAAAGTAATTTCTACTCATTGAAAAACTACTTAAGATTTAATATTCTCCAAACCAAACATGGGCTCATGTTGACACATGTCATCACCACATATTTCAGTACATGGGAATGTGATTTAAAGTGGTGTCACAATTTAATAAGGTTTAACCTTTTATTTCAATTAAATAAAGTGACTAGAAATGCCTATGTGGCATTCTTTTATTACTTGAGAATTATTTCTGTAAGTAAACCCATATGTTTTAATATATTCTGAAAGGTATGATCAATTGTGATTTTTGAGAGTTGGAATCAACTCAAAAGCTATTATGGTTGAAATTTGAAAAATGTTTGAATGCAGAAAAGCTTCTGACTTGTTATTTTTACCAAGGTTGATCTATAGATCCAAATGATTTGAATCCAACGGGCTTGGATTAAGCATTTCAAAACCTTTCTAACAAAATTGGTTTCATTCAATTTGGTTCACTGAATCGAGCTGGGTTGATTTTTTAAACTAGGTATAGAAATGAGTTTGAATATAAATATAAAAAGCTAAATTCAAACGAGTGGGCTGCGCGGGAAGGGTTATTGGGCCGGCCCAGTGTCACTCCGCGGCGCGGGGCACAACTGACAGGTGGGTCTACTGGTCAGTGACTCTTTAAACGCGAAGCGGTACGGGGCGATGTGGTGCGTTGGATTAGAATGAAGATCGATGGCTGAGGGTCGTCGTGGACGATGAACAAGTCACCGGCGAGCTCGAACCCTAGCGGCTCCGTGGGGGTCATGGGAGGCTCACCGGGGCTCAGGCGAAGGTCGACGATGCGGGCGAACGACGATGGCGATTCTCCTGGCACCGGCAGCTTCTCCTGGGACGGCTCCAATCGATGGCTTCCTTCTTCTCCAGCAGGGGCGGGCTCCGGTGAAATTCCAGCGAAGCGCTGCTCGCCTTGCTCCGGGAATGAGGTGGGGTGGTTCTGGGTGAGAGGGGAGTAGGATGGTGTGAAGAATTTGAGCGAGGGAGGCCTCTATTTATAGTGGCGAGAGGGGACCGATGGGCGCAAGCTGAGCTCGTCATGGTCGATGGTACAGAGGGATATCGGCGTGGGCGACGGTAGGGGGCGGTGCTGTGCTCCCTGGCGAAGCTCAATGGCGTGGTTGAGAGGCGTGGGGCGGTGCTGATCGGTCGGAACGCTGCGGTGCTCTGAGCTGGTCCGACGGAAGTTTTGATGGCGCACAGCGCGCGTGGTCCGCGCGGCGGCGAACGGGCGTGTGTGCGGGGTTGTTGGGGTGTTAGTGATCACGCGTGCACGCGGCGAGGGCGGCGCGCGGTCTGTGGGCGTGTGTCGAGCGTGGCGCACGGGGCATGCTCTCGGCATGGTTGCAGGGAAGGTTGGCATGGCCTGGGCGTGTGGTCCAGTGGATGGCATTTCTCGCGGCTGGGACAGGGAGTGGCGGTGGGGTGCTAGCTAGCTTCCAGACAAGGTTGGCGAGGCTAGTGTTGCTCGTAGCCTGCTGTCGACCATGAGGTGGCAATGGTGCTCTCGGCCTGCTCACCATTGATGACAATGGCCAGCTTACAGTGGTGCTAGTGATTAGTTAAGGCTGTTAGATGATATACTAAGGCTAGTGGTGTCTAGAGAGGGAATAAGTTAGGCCCAAAACACTGCTCAACATAGTGTTTTGATTTTGTTTGATTTGCATCTGCAACCTGTTTGATGAAATGGCCGCATGAACTTAAGTTTTGAATTTTGAAAAGATTTTTGGTGGGTGTGCTAGGCATGTACTGGTGATACTGTGGATGCTTGGGTTTTGAAAATTGAGCTTGTTTGAGTGGTTTTTGAAATAGTGGGATCTTCCCATATGAAATAGATTCAATTTTAAACTATCATTTAAACTATGCATTTGAATGTTTCTGGATGATCACAAAGTGGACCTTGGTACCTTATTATGAGTACTATCAAGGGGTGCAAAGATCTATACATATTTCTGTTAAGTTCTGGAAGTTAGAGATAGCCAAAGTAGGCATGGGAGTTAAATTGGCCAAAGTGACCATTCACTTAATTTGTTTGTTTTGATTTGTTTGTCTTTGGGAAAAGTTTGGGGATTGTTTATATGATGTTTATTTTACCTAAGAATCATTTTACAAGCAAAGAAACACATAATCATGGCAATTCAAAAGAATCCAAATTTTAATGCACACACATATGAATGCTTTCATATTTTAATTGGAAAAGTTTTTGTTAACCCTAATTTTGATGATTAGAGTTTGATGATCCACGTTTAGTATTTTTGGGATGTTACAAACCTTCCCCCCTTAAACAAAATCCCGTCCCGAGATTTGAAAAAGGACAAAAAAGATTACCTAGGATTTGAAGAGATCGGGAAACTCCGTCGTGATGTGATCTTCGCGCTCCCAGGTAGCTTCCTCCTCGGTGTGGTTGCTCCACTAAATCTTGAGAAACTTGATGCTTCGGGTTCTGGTAGTTCTGAAAGCTTCTTACAAAATACGGATGGGTACTTCGGGGTAGGTCAGGTCATCGTTGATTTCTGTGGTCCGGTGATCAATATTCTTGAACACTTCAGTCTTCTCCGGGACTTCGAGGCACTTGCGAAGTAATGAGATATGGAACACACTGTGCACGACTGACATCTCTTTGGGTAGTTCCAATTGATACGACACTTCTCCTCGACAGTTCAGAATCTTGAAGGGGCCGATTAATCTGGGGGCTAACTTTCCTTTCAGCTGGAAACACTGCATTCCTTTCAGTGGCGACACTTTCAGATACACAAAATCTCCTATGTTGAAGGCGAGGTATCGACGTCTCTTGTCGGCGTAACTCTTTTGCCGGGACTGGGCGGTCTTGAGGTGCTCACGAATCTTGTTAACCTTCTCTTCTGCTTCTCGTAGGATGTCGGGTCCGAAAATCTGACTATCTCCTACTTCCGACCAGTTCAAAGGGGTGCGACACTTTCTTCCATACATGAATTCAAATGGGGCCATTTGCAAACTAGCTTGATAACTGTTGTTATATGAAAATTCTGCGAACGGCAGACACTCTTCCCACTTAGATCCATATTCTAACACACATGCCCTCAACATATCTTCGAGTATTAGGTTTACTCTCTCAGTTTGTCCATCGGTCTGAGGGTGATACGAGGTGCTGAAATCTAGGCGGGTTCCTAAACCTTCTTGGACTTTCTTCCAGAATCTCGAGGTAAACTGAGTTCCTCGATCCGATACGATGTTCTTGGGGACTCCATGCAAACTGACGATTCTAGCGATGTATAACTCCGCTAGCTTCGAACTCTGATATGTGGTCTTGACGGGTAAGAAATGGGCGACTTTGGACAATCTGTCCACTATGACCCAGATAGAGTCATTTCCCCTACTAGAAGTAGGCAATCCGGTGATAAAGTCCATTCCAACGGAATCCCATTTCCATTCCGGAATCTGCAATGGTTGCAACAATCCAGCGGGTCTTTGATGTCCTGCCTTGACTCGCTGACATATATCACATTTGGCGATATAGCTTCCGATTTCTCTCTTCATATTATAACACCAAAATTGCTCTTTCAAATCTTGATACATCTTCGTTCCTCCGGGGTGGATAGAATAAAGAGTATCATGAGCTTCCTTCAGAATAACTTCTTTCAACTCAGAATCTGCTGGACACAAAGGCGCCCTTTGTACCACAGAACTCCTTCTTCGTCTTCGGTGAATCCGGGTACTTTGCCTGTACCAATGCGACGCTTGATTTCGTCGATACTAGCATTTCCTTTCTGTGCCTCCTTGATCTGGCTGATCAAAGTGGGTTGAAGTTCTATGCTAGCCAAAAATCCTTCACTTACTAATTCCATTCGAAAATCTTCCATCTCCTTGTGCAAGCTCGGTTGCTCCTTCAAAATCATGGAGTTCAAGCGGCACGACAATCTGCTAAGGGCATCTGCTACCACGTTGGCTTTACCAGGGTGATAGTGAATGTCCAGATCGTAATCCTTGATTAGCTCAATCCATCTTCTCTGTCTCATATTCAGCTCCTTCTGAGTGAATATATACTTTAGACTCTTGTGATCCGAATAGATCTCACAACGATTTCCCATCAGGTAGTGCCTCCATGTCTTTAGGGCTAGAACTACGGCTGCGAGTTCGAGGTCATGGGTTGGGTAATTCTGCTCATGTTGTTTCAGTTGTCGAGATAGATAAGATATAACTTTGCCTTCTTGCATTAGCACACATCCGAGACCGATCTTGGATGCGTCACAATACACGTCAAAGGGCTTTGTGATATCCAGCATGATTAAGATTGGGGCTGAAATCAATCTCCTCTTGAGTTCTTGAAAACTCGCTTCACATTTGTCGGTCCATTCAAACTTCTTGTCCTTCTTCAGCAATTGGGTCATGGGTCTAGCGATACTCGAGAATCCTTCTACGAACTTGCGGTAGTATCCCGCCAATCCGAGAAATGCATGAACTTGGGTTTGAGTGGTTGGGGCTTGCCAATCTTCGACATCTTTCACCTTTGCAGGGTCAACGGCAATTCCTCCGGCTGATACAATGTGGCCGAGGAATCCTACCTCCTGTAACCAGAATTCACATTTGCTAAACTTGGCATACAACTGATGCTCTCGAAGGGTTCCAAGAATGGTCCTTAGGTGTAGCTCATGTTCTTCTTCTGATTTGGAATAAATCAGAATGTCATTGATGAAAACAACGACAAACTTACCCAGGAAGTCCATAAAAATCTTATTCATGAGATTCATGAAATAAGCGGGGGCATTGGTTAATCCAAAAGACATGACATTATACTCGTATAATCCATATCTGGTGGTAAAGGCAGTCTTTGGAATATCCTCTGCGCGAATCTTGAGTTGATGATAGCCTGTTCTAAGATCAATCTTAGAAAACACTTTGGCACCAGTCAACTGATCAAACAAATCTTCTATCTTGGGCAATGGGTATTTGTTCTTGATAGTGACATCATTCAACTTCCGATAATCCGTACATAAACGGTTACCTCCATCCTTCTTGTCCACAAATAAGACAGGTGATCTCCATGTTGACGCACTTGGTTGAATCAATCCAATTTCCAACATGGAATCCAGTTGCTTATTTAGTTCTGCTAGTTCAGACGGGTTCATACTATATGGTCTCTGGGCTATGGGTCCTGTTCCGGGGATTAGTTCAATGATAAACTCGATATCCCGATCTGGGGGCATACCGGGCAAAACATCTGGAAATACATCGGGGTATTCACAGACTATCCGGACTTGGTCAATGGTAGGTTGGGCTATACTCTTGTTGCACTTGAATTGACGAGATAAGGTTTCAGATATATGCTCGACTGATATTCCGGCTGTACTGGTCATGGTTATGGCTTTCTTGGCATAGTCAATTAATCCTTTATGTTTGGACATCCAATCCATTCTTAGTACTACTTCCAAACCTTTAGTTCCGAGTACTATCAGATTAGCATAAAAATCTATGCCATGGATTCGGATAGGGACGGCTTTGCAAATTTGCCTAGCTTTGGTGGTTGAACCGGGGATTTGAACAATCATAACATGCTTCAGTTTGGTTGGTTGAATCTTACTAGTGCAGGCAAATTCTTCGGTGACAAATGAATGCGATGCACCAGAATCAAACAACACTCGAGCAAGTACTGAATTAACAGAAAACATACCCAACACGACGTATGGCGCTTCCTGAGCTTCTTCAGCATGCATGAGAAAAAGACGGCCGTTTGCGGTTGAGTGAATTTCGTGGGGCAAACCTTCTTCCAGGCTGAACACGACGCTGCTGCTGAGCTGGGGCATTTGCATTGGGGGCTGGAGCTATGGCTGGGCACAAAAAACCGAAACCAAAGACCGAACCCGAAAAAACCGAGACCGACCCAAATTATGAGGTAATTCGGTCTTCGGGTAGTTCCTCGGTCCTGGAAACCACAAGACCGAAATAATTATGGTCTATTCGGTTCCTGGCAGCTGAAGACCGATCCGACCGAATAGACCGTAAGTTCCTATACCGTGTGGTCAATATGTGTCCAAATGTAGAGCACAGAGGCCCGGCCATCTCGTTTTTCTTGCTCCTTTATCTCAAATTCTCAATCGTCACTCCCTGTTCTCCTTTACCTAGCTACCGCCCGCCGCCACACATCAGGCCTAGCCCTGCTGCTCGTCGCCTGACCGCGTGCGAGCTCCCTACGCAAGCGCGCCTCCGCCATCCTCACTTCCCGCCACATCTCCGACGACCTTGGGGCGCTTTGCCGTGGCCACATATCCAGCACCCGACAAGGCGAGTGGCGGCCATGTCTCTAGCACCTGGCGAGGCGAGCGACGGCAGCAGATTCAGTCTCTTCCCGGGCGTATCCAACCTTGGGGCACCGTCCGCCGCCGCGTCTCCAACCCCGGGGCGCCATCCGCCACAACTCCGACCCCCAAAAGGCCAACACCAAGGTAAGAAACCTTCCCGCTGCATTTGTAGACTGTTATACATCTGCAAAGTTATACACGCACTCAATTGATATAATTTGTTAGAGACTAGTAGAACACTAGTAGATTGTTATACATGCATTTGTTCTGTGCCTGCTATTTCTGATTCGTATATATACGTTCTTCTAGTCACCCTGCTATGACAGTCACCGTTGCTGCAAGAAAGCAGTCTGCTGCAAGAACAGCCTACCTGCTATGACAGTCACCAAAGTTTTTGATAGTAATGTTATACTCCCTCCGACCCATATTAGTTGACTCAATTTGTCTAGATTTTAATGAATCTAGACACTATTTAGTATATAGGTTTATCCAAATTTTGACAAATTCAAATCAAGTAATATGGGTCGGAGAGAGTACTTTTTTTCTGAATGTAATGACAGTCACCCTGCTCTTCTTAATATACCTTTTTTCTGAATGCTGAAGCGTTGGAAATGTTCGTATTATGTTACTTTGTTTCTAAAGTATTATGTTTCGGTTCTAAAGCATTCACATATCAATAAGCAGGAAGTGGACCACTTCAAGTGGTAAGGTGCGGAATGTTTGATACTCTGAATGATCTTCTTGTAGATTGGGGTGATGGTGATGACAAGGGCTTAGTGCTACCACCAAGGGTGGCACCTATCCAGGTCATCGTCATTCATGTTCCATTCAGGGATGCGGACTCGGTCGCTATTAAAGGAGCATGCGACTCGACTGTATACACTTTAAACCAAGCTGGGATTCAAGCAGAACTGGATGCCCGTGAATCAGTCGACCATGTATTCATGTATCTGTACTATATTGTGCTTGTTATTTATAAGTTGTAATTTGCTTTGACCTATCGACTATGAAAATACTGCCATATTTTCTCTATTTGGGTAATATGGTCATGACCGAAGACCGGACTGAAAAGACCGAAGACCGAATACAAAGAGACCGAAAAGACCGAATTCAATTCGGGTAGCATTTTTGGATGACCGAAATTTTCACTAACCGAAAAGACCGGACCGAATGGACCGAACAGACCGAACGCCTGACTAGAGCTGCAGCATTCTTCTTGTTGGGGCACTCGTTGGAGTAGTGACCCTTATTTCCATAGTCATAACAAGTCACTTGCGACTTGTCCTTTGCTGCAACAGGCACATCATTGCTTCCAGTCCTCGGGGTAGTGTTGGTGTTGGCGGTAGCATTGTTGTTGTTGAACTTGGGTGGTGCACGGTTGAAATTGTTAGAGTTGTCGGGGTTGTTGTGATTTCCTCCGGGCCTCGGGTTTCCATGTTTGGGATAGGTCGAACGGTTCATCGAGGGTCTGTTGGTTCTTGGGGCAAATCCTGGAGATGGGTTAGGGCGATACTTTGGGGTCTGATGGGTTCCTGGCTGATGCATCATGCGACGCTTGCGGTTCTCATTGGCTTGGTTGATCTTTCCTTCCATCTGGATGGCAGAGTCGACAAGGGCTTCAATATCAGCAAAGGGGATATTGACCAACACAGTCTGCATCTCATCATGCAGACCATTCAAGAATCTCTCCTTTTTCTTGGCTTCGGTGTCGATCTCATCAGGGGCATACCTAGCTAATGACAGGAATTTGTCATGGTATTCCACTACGTTCATCCTTCCTTGCTTCAGTTCTCTAAACTCATCTCTCATTCTCTTGATCAAACCAGGTGGCACATGGGTTCTGCTGAACTTGACCTTAAATTCCTCCCAGGTCATCATCTGTCCTCCGGTCATTGCACGAACAATGTTCCACCATGCTCTGGAATCTCCGGCTAGATAGTGGGTGGCGAACAGAACTTTCTCGTTGGCTTCGACTCCGGCGACTTCTAGGTTATTTTCCATGGTTTACAGCCAATCGTCTACATCTAGGGGCTGTTCTGACTTAGTGAAAACAGGTAGGTTGGTGTTCTGGAAATTCTTGAGCTTAGATCCATGGTTGTCCTGATTTCCTTGGCCTTGATTGTGGTGGACTAGCTGAGCTATCTGCTGAAGGGTGGCTAGGTTGGCTTGACGTTCGGCTCTTTCGGCTTCGCGGTCAGAAACCAACATTTGCAGGATCTGCAACATCGGGTCCGGGGATGAACCACTTCCTCCGCGTGGCATCTGAAGATTGAGATAGATCATGAGAAAAGAGGGAAATTTCTAAGGTTCAGGTACTTTGAAAAGTTTTTAAATTTTGACTCAGATTTTCTAGCAACTTGCTTTTCATTCATTCATTCATAGCACATGATACAAACACACACCACAACAAAGGTAAACATATGGTTTTAAGAACCATTCTAGAAACTACGATACAGTGGGACCGAATACAACTCACTACGCTAGTGCTCAAGTGCTACTACTCCTCGGAGTCGGTATAATCGTCATCCTCATCATCATCGTCGTCATTGATGAAGGCGAAATCATCCTCATCGGTGAAGAAATCCATAGCCTGATCCTCCAGAAAATCATCATCATCGTTGAGATAGGAGTAGGGGTCTCCACGAAGATCCTCTCTGATATTCTCCCTTTCCTCCAACTGCATGTCTCTCTCATGGATGGTCTCCTCCAAATCCGAGATACGGTGGCGAAGACGGGCAATGAGGCGCTCCTTCTTGTCGAGCTGACGGCGGCGAGACTTGCGATCCTTTGCTAGCATGGCGATGGTCTGATCCTTCGTCTTGACGATGGCGGACTTGTGATTGGAGTAATCACGACAATTATCCAATTCCTGCTGATGATCGTACATCATGAAGCTAAGGTGTTCCAACTGAGTCTTCAGCTCGTGGTGGTATGGGGCTTCCAGTGGCTGTACCATAGCATCACGCCTTGGACAAAACTCAAAGCGGGTACCCTTGATCTGGTTGATACTCTGCCCACACAGACGGGCAAGAGCTTCCTGCATGGCCTTGGCAAGTCCATCTAGCCAGTTGTCTCTCTTAAGGTGAACTGAATTCCCTCGGCAGTGGGAGGTTCAATCTTTCCGATTTGCAACAATTAGCCACTCTAGATCTTCTCCTCCTTGATCATTGATCTGAGCTCCGAAGAACTCGGGGTGCGGACGCTCCAGAAGTTCCGAAAGCTGGTCCAAATCCCGCTCAAAGATAAGGTCTCCTCCATTCCCCAACTGATAAAAATTGCTGTACTTCACGTCCATATATAAGAATATAGGATGAGTAAGTTAGTAGAATGATCAAGTGTGTCAAATTTTATGTATTTTGCAAGAGTTTTTGAGGAACATGATTTTTTATGAAAGAATCAAGGTGATAAGAATGGGAATAAGTTTTTGTAAATATTTGCTTCCTTTGGTTTTGAAACTAAGTTTTTGATTCAAACGTCCAGTCTAACTCTCCTATGGTCAGGATGGCTCTGATACCAACTTGTCAACACCCGGATTTTTAATCCCAGATGCATGTTATGCCATACATCGCAATCCCAGGATTACCATTTTTGCGAGACATAACAGAATTGGATACCACAGTACATCATCCATTTCAAACCATACATAAGGTCTTACACAAATAAGGATCTCATGATCCAGTTCTTAATACAACTCAAGCACCGGAATAATGTAGTAATAAAGGTAGCGTAGGCGAAGCTCCATCTTCGGGGTCACAGGCAATGCTGACGATGGGAGATGATCCTAGTTGTGGTAACCTTCCTGGGGTCCTTCCTCCTGGTACTCCTCTTCATAGTCTGGCCACGGGAATAGCAAGGTACAAATCCATGAGTACTCTTTAAGTACTCGCAAACTAATACTAACAAGTGAAGGGGTTTTTTGTAATAGGACACTAAGCTCTATGGTTGTTTTTCAAAAAATCCAGATTTACCTCTACTAAGTTTAGAAGCAAAGAATGCTAGTTGAAGTTTTATAACACCTAAGTGGGAACTTGTATTTCATATCATAACTCTGTTGTGGTCAAGTCAAACTCTCAATCCATTTCACAAGTCATTTTGAAAACATCTGACGGGGGAACAGTATGGCCACTCCAACTGTCCATAACCACGGACGCGGCTATTCGAATAGTTTGACACTCTGTAGAGATTGTACACTTTCACCACAACATTCGATACATCCATCAGGAACAAATCCTGAATTCACCATACTCAGTATGCGGATAATCAATCCTAACCTTTCAATTATACGCCCTAGTATAAGCACCTCTCCTGTGAGTTTGCCTCCCAACCATGACCAACTGTCATCTTTGGTACTGCACAGGTGGACAATCTTCACAAGGTAGCCTCAGCTCAAACCTTGGCCGTGAGGGAACCCATACTAAAGTATATAAGTTTCCAGTCAAGCCCTACCCAATTCTCGGGTATTATGGTTGTACGGTAAAATTGGAATGGTATCGCATTCAGACAACCATCAGTTTTATAAAGGGCTAAGGCTCATGCCTCAACATTTTCATCACCAAAAATCATCTGGTGTTCGGAAACACATTTCAAAACATCTCAATAGAATGATCCATCATTCCAAGGTTTTCATAACCATTTTCCACCAAGTATTCCCATCTAAGTTGATCAAGTTTTATGCTTAGCACTAGCATCTACAAGTGGGGGTAAGTACTAATGAGGGGTGGCAAACTAGTGGAGTTTAACTAAGTTCAATCTCATGCCTTAGGATGACATCAAGATTATCTAGCTTAGGCCAAATTTAATGCTCTTTATGCAACCTTCAATTATCTTTCTAGTATCTACAATTTACTCAAGTAACTCTAAGTAAGAGCTTTGATAAAGAAATAAGGTAGAAAGCTTGCAAGTAAAACTAGGATTGGGTTATCAAGTGAGTATGATCACATATGCTTAAGGCATATGGTTGGCATGGTAACAAGCAAGTAGTAGCTTGCATAAGTAGGGTATCTTGCAAGTGTTATCTTGCACATTCAACCAATAGTATTAGGCTTGCATCAGTATCAGTATAAGCTTGCAAGTGTTAGCTTGCATAGGTCAACTTGATTAGTAAGGCTTGCATAAGTAGAGTATCTTGCAAGTGTTAGCTTTCCTTGTGCAGAGCAGTGGTTGAAGTTCTCCTTGGCTTCTTCTTCGTAGTATCCTCCTTCCTCCTCGTATCCTTGGTCGGTACTAGCGTCTATGAATAAATACGAGGTACACAATCACCAAACAATACTTAACTATTTTCAATCATCACACAAAAGGGTTCTATAGATGATCCAGCATCATCACTAACATTCAAGATTAAAGCACTTGCATTATTTATTTATTTTTAGAAAAGTAATTTCTACTCATTGAAAAACTACTTAAGATTTAATATTCTCCAAACCAAACATGGGCTCATGTTGACACATGTCATCACAACATATTTTAGTACATGGGAATGTGATTTAAAGTGGTGTCACAATTTAATAAGGTTTAACCTTTTATTTCAATTAAATAAAGTGACTAGAAATGCCTATGTGGCATTCTTTTATTACTTGAACATTATTTCTATAAGTAAACCCATATGTTTTTATATATTCTGAAAGGTATGATCAAATGTGATTTTTGAGAGTTGGAATCAACTCAAAAGCTATTATGGTTGAAATTTGAAAAATGTTTGAATGCAGAAAAGCTTCTGACTTATTATTTTTACCAAGGTTGATCTATAGATCCAAATGATTTGAATACAACGGGCTTGGATTAAGCATTTTAAAACCTTTCTAAAAAAATTGTTTTCATTCAATTTGGTTCACTGAATCGAGCTGGGTTGATTTTTGAAACTAGGTACAAAAATGAGTTTGAATATAAATAGAAAAGGCTAAATTCAAACGAGTGGGCTACGCGGGAAGGGTTATTGGGCCGACCCAGTGTCACTCGGGGCACAACTGACGGGGGGGTCTACTGGTCAGTGACTCTTTAAACGCGAAGCGATACTGGGCGATGTGGTGCGTTGGATTAGAATGAAGATCGACGACTGAGGGTCGTCGTTGATGATGAACAAGTCACCGGCGAGCTCGAACCCTAGCGGCTCAGTGGGGGTCGTGGGAGGCTCACCGGGGCTCAGGCGAAGGTCGGCGATGCGGGCGAACGACGAAGTCGACGACGGCGATTCTCCTGGCACCGGCAGCTTCTCCTGGGGCGGCTCCAATCGATGGCTTCCTTCTTATCCAGTAGCGGCGGGCTCCGGTGAAATTCCGGCGAAGCGCTGCTCGCCTTGCTCCGGGAATGAGGTGGGGTTGTTCTCGGTGAGAGGAGAGTAGGATGGTGTGAAGAATTCGAGCGGGGGATGCCTCTATTTATAGTGGCGAGAGGGGACCGACAGGCGCAAGCTGAGCTCGTCGTGGTCGACGGTACAGAGGGCTATCGGCATGGGAGACGGTAGGGGGCGGTGATGTGCTCCCTAGCGAAGCTCAACGGCATGGTGGGGAGGCATGGGGCGGTTCTGATCGGTTGGAACGTGCGGTGCTCTGAGCTGGTCCGATGGAAGTTTTGATGGCGCACAACGCGCGTGGTCCGTGCGGCGGCGAACGGGCGTGTCTGCGGGGTTGCTGGGGTGTTGGTGATCATGCGTGCACGCGACGAGGGTGGCACGCGGTCTGTGGGCGTGTGTCGAGCGTGGCGCACAGGGCACGCTCTCGGCATGGTTGCAGGGAAGGTTGGCATGGCCTGGGCATGTGGTCCAGTGGCTGGCATTGCTCGCGGCTGGGACAGGGAGTGGCGGTGGGGTGCTAGATAGCTCCCAGACAAGGTTGGCGAGGCTAGTGTTGCTCGTAGCCTGCTGTCGACCATGGGGCGGCAATGGTGCTCTCGGCCTGCTCACCATTGATGACAATGGCCAGCTTACAGTGGTGCTAGTGATTAGTTAAGGTTGTTAGATGATCTACTAAGGCTAGTGGTGTCCAGAGAGGGAACAAGTTAGGCCCAAAACACTGCTCAACATAGTGTTTTGATTTTGTTTGATTTGCATCTGCAACCTGTTTGATGAAATGGCCACATGAACTTAAGTTTTGAATTTTGAAAAGATTTTTGGTGGGTGTGCTAGGCATGTACTAGTGATACTGTGGATGCTTGGATTTTGAAAATTGAGCTTGTTTGAGTGGTTTTTGAAATAGTGAGATCTTCCCATATGAAATAGATTCAATTTTAAACTGTCATTTAAACTATGCATTTGAATGTTTCTGGATGATCACAAAGTGGGCCTTGGTACCTTATTATGAGTACTATCAAGGGGTGCAAAGATCTATACATGTTTCTGTTAAGTTCTGAAAGTTAGAGATAGCCAAAGTAGGCATGGGAGTTAAATTGGCCAAAGTGACCATTCACTTAATTTGTTTGTTTTGATTTGTTTGTCTTTGGGAAAAGTTTGGGGATTGTTTAGATGATGTTTATTTCACCTAAGAATCATTTTACAAGCAAAGTAACACATAATCATGGCAATTCAAAAGAATCCAAATTTTAATGCACACACATATGAATGCTTTCATATTTTAATTGGAAAAGTTTTTGTTAACCCTAATTTTGATGATTAGAGTTTGATGATCCAAGTTTAGTATTTTTGGGATGTTACAATTTGATACAATGGGTGAGTTTAAAATGATTTTTGACACACATGCTGTTGTAGAGAGCTACAACGCTTCAGAAAAGTTCTTTAGCTGCATGATGGAAGAGCACGGCTCCGTTAGTGAGCATGTACTCAAGATGTCGGGTTACGCCGATAAGCTTGTGTCCTTGCGAATATCGATTCCCATTGACTTAGGCATCCATCGTGTTCTGCAGTCTCTGCCACCTAGCTATAAGAGCTTTGTGATGAACTATAATATGCAAGGCATGGAGAAGTCTCTCCCCGAGCTTGTGTCAATGCTTAAAACTGCAAAAGTGGAGATCAAAAAGGAACATCAAGTGTTGATGATCAATAAGAACACTGGTTTCAAGAAAGACAAGAAGGGAAAACGGAAGGGAAGTAAGGGCGGCAAGCCGGTTGCCGTGCCTGAAAAGAAACCCCGAGTTGGACCTAAGTCTGATACCGAGTGTTACTATTGTAAGGGGACTGACCACTGGAAGCGCAACTGCCCCAAGTATTTGGCAGACAAGAAGGCCGGCAAGGCAAACAAAGGTATATATGATATACATGTTATTGATGTGTACTTGACTAGTGCTCGCAGTAGCACCTGGGTATTTGATACCGGTTCAGTTGCTAATATTAGTAACTCGAATCAGGGGCTACGGAACAAGCGACCGCTAGCAAGGGGTGAGGTTAAGATGCATGTCGGCAATGGATCAAGCATTGATGTGATCGTCGTCGGAACGCTACCTCTCCATTTGCCGCCGGGATTAGTTATAAACTTGAATAATTATTATCTGGTGCCTGCACTGAGCATGAACATTGTATCTGGATCATGTTTGATGCGAAGTGGTTATTCATTTAAATCCGAGAACAATGGTTGTTCTATTTATATGAATGAAATCTTTTATGGTCATGCACCGATGATGAATGGTTTATTTCAATTATATCTCGATGATAATGTTACACATATTCATAATGTTGATGCTAAAAGGATTAAGCTTAATGATGATATATCCGCATATATGTGGCACTGCCGTCTAGGTCATATTGGCGTTAAACGCATGAAGAAGCTCCATTCGGATGGACTTTTAGAATCACTTGATTTTGAATCATTTGATACATGTGAGCCATGCCTTATGGGCAAGATGACTAGAACGCCGTTTTCCGGTTCAATGGAACGGGCGACAGATTTATTGGAAATCATACATTCTGATGTATGTGGTCCAATGAGTGTGTCGGCGCGAGGTGGATATCGTTATTTTGTTACTTTCACGGATGATTTGAGTAGATACGGTTATATCTACTTGATGAAACATAAGTCTGAAATCTTTGAAAAGTTCAAAGAATTTCAGAATGAAGTGGAAAATCATCGTAATAGAAAGATCAAATTTCTACAGTCCGACCGTGGAGGTGAGTATATAAGTTACGAGTTTAACACTCACATGAAAGAGTGTGGAATTGTTTCACAACTCACACCTGCCGGAACACCATAGAGAAATGGTGTGTCAGAACGTCGTAATCATACTTTATTGGATATGGTTTGATCTATGATGTCTCTGACGGACCTGCCGTTGTCATTTTGGGGTTATGCACTAGAAACTGTTGCATTCACTTTAAATCGGGCACCATCTAAATCCGTTGAAAAGACACCGTATGAATTTTGGTTTGAAAACAAACCTAAGCTATCATTTCTTAAAGTTTGGGGATGCGATGTTTATGTGAACTAAGGATATGTTTCTTGTATACGGAGGTGAAGAAGAGCTCGTCGCTAAGTGTTATGTTGACGCAAGCTTTGACACCGATCCGGATGACTCTAAGTCTCAATCCGGATACGTATTTCTCATGAATGGCAGAGCGGTTAGTTGGAGGAGCTCCAAACAACCTGTGGTGGCCGGATCAACAACGGAGGCCGAATATGTTGCTACTTCGGAAGCGGCTCAAAAAGCGGTTTGGATGAAGGAGTTCATATCCGAAATAGGAGTGGTTGCAAACGCGTTGGACCCAATGGTGATCTATTGTGACAACAATGGTTCCATTGCCAATGCCAAAGAGCCAAGGTCTCACAAGCATTCCAAGCATATTAAACGCCAGTTTCACTCCATCCGCGAGCATGTCAAGGATGGAGATATAAAGATTTGTAAAGTACACACGGATCTCAATGTAGCAGATCCGTTGACTAAAACTCTCCCTAGAGCAAAACATGATCAACACCAGAACTCAATGGGTGTTAGATTCATCACTATGTAACTAGATTATTGTCTCTAGTGCAAGTGGGAGACTGAAGGGAATATGCCCTGAGAGGCAATAATAAAGTGTTTAGTATGTGTATTCCAAGTATATGATAGATGTTTATTTTGCATGCTATAATTGTATTAATACAGAAACATTATACATGTGTGTTTAATAAACAAACAGAAAGTTCCTAGTTATGCCTCTCTCATAAACTAGCTCGTTGATTAACAAGACGATCAAGGTTTCCTGATCATAGACATTGGATGTTGTTAATAAAGGGATCACAACATTAGTGTAATGGTGTGATGAACATTCATCTGAAGTATAGCATTACGATCAAAGTCATTGAGTTTATATTGCTATAACAACTTACGAAGTGATCCTAATCCTTAGACCATGAGATCATGTCAATCACTAACACTGGAAGAGTTTCTTGATAACATCAAACGTCACACCGTAACAGGGTGATTATAAAGATGGGTTTAGGACTAATAAAGTGTTATGTTGAGGCCCATGGATCGAGAGTGGAATTTGTTCATCCCGGTGACGGATAGATATACTCTGGGCCCTCTCGGTGATATCACATTGGTTAGCTTGCAAGCAAGTGATTTGATCACTAGAATGTTATATCACGGGAACGAGAAAAGAGTGCATGTCAGTAACAAGATCAAACTAGGTATGGAGATACCGATGATCGAATCTAGGACATATAATATATCGCGAAACAAAGGGATTAAGATACGAGCGTAAAAGGTTCCGACGATCACAAGAAAGTCATCGTTGAATGTGTGGGAGTCAGTATGGGTCTCCAGATCCCGCTTCTGATTATTGATCCGAGAGGGGTCTCGATCATGTCCGCATTATTCACGAACCATAGGGTGACACACTTAAGAGATACCGACATCCAATTGGAGCAAAAATTTCATGCCGAAAAGAATAACAAGCGCGGGAATTTATTTCACTAGATATCGAAACAGGTTTTCGGGTGAAATTGCATAAAGTGGTTATGCATGTGAAATAGAATTCTAGCAAGGGGTTATATGTGAATGTTTGTCATTAAAGTAATTGACAAAATTCTGAATAAATAAAAGAGTTTTATTTAATGAGAGTTTGCATTAAATTTGGTGGAAATTTAATTGCAAGTGAGTGGGATTTTGAGTGGAGGGAAATGAAGAGGTTTTTGTTAGTGGAGTGTCCACCCACATGAATGAAGGAGGGGAGGGGGCATCCCCCATGGCCGACGGCCACCCCCTTGGGTGCCCCCCTCCTCCTATAAAAGGCACCCCTCTCCCTCTCTCTCACTCACACCTCCTCGTGAAGGATCTCTCTCCCCCTCTAGAATTTATTTCCCATGGTCTCGGACTAGCGATATACATGTTTCCGGTGGCTATTCAGCAAGAAAGAGTTGTGCTTCCGCTACATCGCTGGAGCGAGGAGGCGGAGGTTGCTCGGTGCCTCGGACGTGTGTACGAGCATGGATGCGCTGCTGATTTGCGGCGCTAGGACTCCCTCTCGATCTTGAGATCGGCAAGAGATCGTCTACATCAACCACGAGTCAAACTCGTTAAGCTTTGTCGGTCTTCAAGGGTATGTTCTCTACGGATATACATCCACCCGTTGTTTGTATCTAGTAGATAGATCTTGGTACATAGTTCCCATCATAGGAATTTTTTTGTTTTGTATGCTGCGAACCCTACACTCCGACGACGTCGAGGCAGGTCGTGCTCCTCCTCCTCGGATGAGGGCGTGCGGCTTCGAGTGAACTTGACCGCGACCTTTTTCTTCGGCTCCGCGGGAGTCTCTTCGTGGAGCGCAGCTCCAACGAATCCAAGGCCTGCTAGAGCAGACTTGTGGATCGCGTTCTTTGGGTCTCTCGCCGGTGGCGGGTTAGACGCGAGATAGGTGGTGGCCACCATGATTGCAGCCTGCAGCGCTTTCTACATGATGTTGCCTTGCGAGTCCATCGTCATGAAGGACGTGTCGAATGCCTTGGTGACCTCGCGCCGTGCGGCAGGGTCTATGCGCTCCAGGCGAGAGCGGTATTTGTTAGCATTGTTCCCATGTGAAGAGGAGCCGCCAGCAGAGAGCGCAGCTCGCTGCATGCTTGACTCGTCGGCTGCCCGCTTGCGCTTTTCGAGCTCATCCTGTAGCTTGACCTATCGATTGTGCTCATCGATCAGGAGCCAGTGATACGCCATCCGTAAGTCACGGGAGGCATCCACATGTAGGATGTGATTGCCCCGCATGGCTTCGCGTGCGATCTCTCAGCCCTCCTCATTAAGGTTGATCTGGTTGTGGGCACGATTGACGCCCTCAGTGGCTCTAGCTGTCCTGTTAGGCGGGTTCACCCTGTTTCCCATGTTCTCAACCTGATGGTTGGGAGGGGGATTGGGAGGGCGGTTGGGATTTTCACCCGGTGGTGGATCGACTCCGTTGTTGATGACGCCACCATGGATGACGGCGCACAGGTAGCGCTCATAGATCCAAAACAGTAGGTTCCTTCATCTGAAGGGGGATCGCATAGATCGGAGTTGCAGTTGCTGCTGTCATCTGAATCGTCCGTCAGTGTCAACGTACGTAGGACGTTAATGGGTGGGATCCATGAAGCGGGCCTGATTGATGGAAGTGGCACCTACTCTGGGAGGCGGAGGGTGCCGGTCTGCCCTACCTGGAAGCAGAAGCTCCCAAACAGCATCTCGATTCCGTCGCCTACGGATTCGAAATCCTTACGGGTGGATGGTGAGTGGGCGGTGAAGTCGAAAGCGCCGAGGAGGAGGTGATTCTCCGCCGCTGAGGAATCGTAGATCGCTCCGGATGAGACCTTCACGATCGCACGATCAACGTCCCCGTTTCCCACAGACGGTGCCAATTGATGAGGGTTCGACTCGTCAATGTCCATTGTTATAGACTTGGGTTTTGGAGAAGATGGGGATGCTGGAAGTCGCGAGACGGTTAACAGGCAAGCAACGCAGGGACACAAGGTTTACCCAGGTTCAGGCCCCCGGAGAGAAAACCCTACTCCTGCTTGTCTGTTCTTGATTATGGTGGAACCGAAGGTTACAGCGGTGCGTAGATGCGATCTAGCATGAGGTGTGTGTATGAGGTGAGTTTGTCCTTCTCGTTATTCCCTCCTGGCCTTTATATAGATATGCCAGGTCCCGGGGATAGGTCGAGTCAGTTACAGATTAGGGTTGAACCCTTTGAAATTCTATCTACAACTAGACTTGTCCTCCAAGGAGTCAAACTCGCCATGGGCTTGGGCCACCCGAAATCTTCCTGGGCTGCAGGTCTTCACATGGGCCTTCCTTGGGCTGGACCGGGTATACCAACATTATGTACCCGTAGGATATATCCATGTCACTACCGTCCTATGCCGGTGGGGTTTTGGCGGCCTGCCTTGTTGAGAGTTGGTGGGCGGCAGCGTGGAGGCTGCCGATCTACCTCGGAATAAAGGTGGAGATGGTCTTTGGGTTCCTCTCATGCTAAGAGAAATATCTACCTGATGCATGCCCTCGTTGATCATGCGGAAGTGTCGAGTTTCAGAAGGCTCCACCGACAAACTCACATAGGCGTCTCATGGCTGGAGATTGCTGGATCAGATGGGATTCAGTCGTATGCACCCGTGTTTTGTTCTTTTATTGACCGTTTAGTTTCAAAGGGGGGGTTGTGAAGCTCTGCTCTGTGTTACCATCATGCATGTCTTTCGGTCCATGGTAAAGTCAGAAGCAGGAATGCCATGAAAGCCGAGATCCGAGGACTAGTACTGGTGGTTTGAGTATTTGTGGTGATGAGTAACTGACTTGGTTTCGTGACTCGTAACAATGGCATACAAAGTGGGAGCAACATCATAGGAAAAGTTCACATTGTTACCTTTCATGGTAAAAATTCAAGGTCTGAATTTAATTGGTTGTGCCTGACAATGACATTGTTGAATACATTGTATTAAGAGTGATGAGGACCTGTCTCCAGGGTGAAAACCTGTGAACTATGATCGGACGACGACGCCGCTTGTGCACTGTTTTATTTTAAATATGTCGTTTTGGAGAAGCTGGACTTCTGTTGCTGTGTAGTTGGTGTTAGTACTACTGCTACAAGGAATAGATCATTGTAGCGGGATTTTTTTGAGTAATTGTTCTTTTTTTGCTTGTGTGTATCTGTAATGCCATTAGAGTATTGTGTTGTTGTATAGCCTGAGTGTAATTGTTATCTTCACGATATTAATATATTCATGTTGTCAAAAAATTAAAATCCTTCTAGATACATGCAAATTTAGACAAATTCGTATCACTTATTTTTTTGATATAACCATATATTTCATAGACAATACGTTTATAAAGATTACACATATGATCAGCAAAAGAGACAAACTTGCATGTCACGAAACTTTGCACAAAGACACAAAGTATTCCGCAAGTAGAAAAATTACAATTCCACCATTGGAGAAATTTGTGCCTTGACGGAACATCATCCACCATCGTCCTCCGCCGCCACCATGGCAGCGCCGGAAAAATAGGCGAACAACCGCCATACCGAGATCTGGGAGAGCACCTTCACATGCAACGATGCTTTTCGAGTCTATGAATCATGCCATCACAAGAGTCGGTACCGAGACTTTGTAACACGTCGACCGAGGATCTGGTGACTACGGCGATGACGTTTCTCTTCTTCGACTTTGTGGCACGTCTACCGAGAAGAAGTTGACTGCATTGGATGAAATTGCTTCAGTCGAAGAAGAGATACGTCATCGCCTGCCATCATCCACACGCCCAACTGCAAAACAACAAACACAACTTCAACATCCAATAGATGTTACCCGCGAGAGTGCCGATCACCGACTGTAAGACACAAATCTTGCCGGATCCAGAGATCGACGAGATGACCAGACCACCTGCCCCTCGACTCCACCGGTTTGAGTGATGCAGATATGGAGGAATAGCAGAGGCATATTATTCCTATGCGACGCCGTCTCCTCCATAGAAACAACTCCCCAAGAAAGTACGAGGCTAACCCTAACTACAAGAGAGAGCCAAAACACCGAGGTCCCCACCTCCTCCTGTCGCCGGAGCGGCCGACGGAGGAGGCAGGACCGACGGGCTTGGCGATATGGTTGAGGGCAGATGCGTTGGGAGTGCGTGTTTTTCCTTGGAGGTAACATAGACACTTGTGGCAGTGGTAGATAGGTGGCTTATATTTTACATTGGTGCATCTTCATTTCAAAGGACTTTTCAATGAGTCATAATGTTTTGTTTCGTGTTGCAAATCACATAAAAACACAAGTCATGAATAATCCACCGTTTTTCAGAAAAGAAACGAAGAACTAGTGTATAAAGGAGCTGAAGGTCACATACTCATGGGCCCGGATGCTCGGGAAGATAGAGCCAAATCAGCCAACAACTACCGACGGACGCGCCTGTTCGTGAGATCCGGCACCGCACCGCCCTGTAACGGTCGGCATATGCCACCTTGCCGACGCTGCGCCAGCTAGCCAAGTGACAGGGAATATAATCGCCCAACACCAACAGTGGCGTTTGCCCATAGAAAAGGAAGATAGACGACAATGCGCATGAAAAAAAGCGGTCGGTGGCAGTAGCACTAGGCACTAGGCAGTAGCCACTACAACTTTGGTTCCTAGCGCACCGATGTTCGTTCTGGTCATTTAAGTATTTAACGTGACATATTTATTGACTCTTTTTTCCGAGAACCCAGTACAATGAATATGTTCATAAATACCAACAGCAGTACGATCCAACGCTTTGTTTGAATATTTGCATTGGAGGCTTGACATTATATTGGGTTGAATATCCAATGTCTGATATTGAGCTTGAATGCTAATAATTCTGTTTGGATGTGTTAGATATTCAGAAGAGAACAAGATATTGAGGTTGAATACCAAATGTTGTTTGGACGGTCAAACCGATGAAGTGTCGTTCTACGAGACTTTGATCAATATATTGTTATATATATATATTTAAAAATTGTGCAACAACCACAAAATTCTAGTGCTCATGACAAGCAAATAATTTTTTGAGAACTACATAATATCAAGTTCCATGCATAATCCATCATAAACCATGTCAAAATATTATCAAGTCGAAGCATACATAGAAAAAGTGAAACAACCCAAAGCATGCATATCGGCGGCGCTGGAGCAGTCATGTACTCCTGTTCCTATACGTAGTAGCAGTTATGATCGATCGTGATTCATGAACGGCATTGCAGATGTGCAAAAGAGAAGTTAGTCATCATCGTTAGAAGTAGATGCAGTCCAGAGAGTACCTCGCCAGCATGTCGCGTACTGCGGAAGGACGAACGGCACACGCCTAACTAGGATAATGGAGATCGAGAGAGAAGGCAGGGGACAGTAGAGATTGGAGAAAGGTTGGATGCAGAGGACAGTGGAGAATCTCAGCCTCTCAGTGGAGAGGGGAGGGCCGCGGTGAACCTGCGCCGGATGCCGTAGCTCGGGATGCAGGCGCGCCGGCCGGCTGGCGAAGCTCAGCCGAGTCGTCCAGCTCGTGCACAGAGAAGACGCAGTGAGATTGGGGGAAGAGAGCGGACCGCTGGGAGAGGGGGGCGCCGGGGGAGGACGGTGGAGCGGGAGGCCGCCCGCGCTAGGCCCAGCGGGATGAGGAAGGGATGAAGGGGAGACGAAGTTATCGCC
Source organism: Avena sativa (assembly GCA_916181665.1). NCBI lineage: Eukaryota > Viridiplantae > Streptophyta > Magnoliopsida > Poales > Poaceae > Avena > Avena sativa. The sequence goes on from OV702295.1 coordinate 366,804,178, forward strand.
GCCGTCGCTTACCTATCGCGTGTCGCGCTGTTTCTGGTAGGCGTCTTCTGTCTCGCGTCTAGAAGGGGTAGGGAGCCAATACACAACGATATCGAGCCTAAGAGCATCTCCACGCCCAAATCCGAATCAAAATTTGGTCGGACGGCACAAGTTTTCGGTCTGGTTACACTGAGTTTCTCACTCGCGTAACTAGACCGAGTTTTTGGGACGTCCGCACACGTTGAAATTTGGCTCAAATTTGGCTCAATTTCGTCGAGATTTCGGCATAGTTCGTCGTACAATGAATACAGAACATTTTAAGACCAAAGTTCAGTAAAATTTTGAACATAATTCAGCCAGAAGTGAAAATACAACATATTTCGGCCAAGTTCGGTCTAGTTCACGCTGGGCATCTACGACGTGTTGCCCCTGCGTATTCATAGGTGCTCAACAAGATCATCCTGCAGCTGTTGATGCATCGCCGGATCTCGGATCTCCTGATGCATTGCGATGAATGCATCCCAGGTTGGAGGTACCTGATGAGTGTCTCGTCCTCGTCGGAGTCAACGGCGAGTATCTCGTCGTCATCGGAGTCCATGGCCGAATCCGGCCAAATGCCGAACACTTGGCGGGCGTGGTGGTGGGAGCACGCAGCGAAACAGAGCTACGGCGAAGCTCATGCGGCGAAAGCGGCGACCGAGAAGGCGTGTAGGTGGACGGTAACTACGGCGAGCGTATCTAGAGACGTGTGCATGTGTCGGCGCGGGGGAGCTCCGCCGGCGAAGTCATGGCAACAGAGCTCTTCACGGCAGTCTAGGCGAGTGGAGTGGGTGGGAATGGGACCGTCTCGCCGATAGAGCCGGCCCACGCCCTTTTTTGCGGCGTCCGGCGTCCCAGGGTGTACCCGGGAACCTGGGTTCAGTCTGGGTAGGCCGGACCAAAACACGCCGAAATCCGGACGAAAACAGGTCCCTGGGTACGCGACTGGACCGATTTTTAGCATCCGGACGTAATTTCAGCGCCCGAATCGGCCTCCTGAGTAGGCGAGTGGAGATGCTCTAACCCTTGGAGATTAGGCATGCTCTTTTTTTGCCGTACGCAGATGTGCTTGACATCGAGACCAAATAACGAGTCATAATACCTAGACCGGCCGAACAACTGTCATCTTGGTCCAATACCTAGACCCAAACCAAACATCCGAACAAAGCATAAGAAGACTAATTTCTGATGAGCGGTACGAGGCCCGTAGTTGGAGGCTTGGCCCACGGTACGGATCGTTAAATACCTAAGTTTTATCGCTATATATACCTCTTGTAAGCCGCTAGTGGGATAAATTGTATCCGTGAAATCCTAGCATTGTGTAAACACTTTGTTATAGTGAAGTTTCGCTGGCTGACATTCGTGATTTTTTTCTTTATTGAAGAGGTTTTTCCACGTTAAATATATGTCCCTTTACTATGATTTTATTTCGTTCTTCGTTATCTTCTTGTCGCGCTTATAACACACTAAGCTACACACACCTTACCCATATTAGCACCTCCGAAATAGTGAGTCTTAAAGACAGATTCGAAGGGTGTTGAGATTGAAAAGGTCACCATAGATGTCTCACAATTGACGGAACGTCGTTTCCCACTAAAAATTCTACATTTTAATGAGACTCCATCCCTGCCCCCTAACCATCTCGATGATTTATATATTGATCAACACAAGAGTATTTTTCAAGCTTGCCCTTGATCATCTCAAAATAAAAAATGGTGTACAAACCGAGCGGAGATTTGGTGGACATGGATACTAGTGTTTTTTAAAAGAAATCCAAAATTATAGTTTAGAGCTTCAAAAAATTCTGAAAACAAATCAGGATGTAGTCAATGATGTATGCTATAAACGCGCAAACTATCAATTGAAAATAATGAGTAGCTTAAAGCTACACAAAAGTTGCAAAATTGTATATCTGAGTACCACATTTTCAAATCTCCAAAACTATCAGACTTTATCATTTTCTGTAGCCCATAAAAACCGCATTCCGATTTTGCATGCTTGTAGGATATATCATTTACAAAGTCCAGAATTCTTTTCAATGTTCTTGATATTTTAAATATGATGATTCTTGAATTCTTTATATAGATGATCACTGGATCTCATATGCCAGAAGAACCTTTCGTGCACAACCCATCATACCTTCAAAGTTTAATAATAACAACAACAAGAAGTACCCAACTAATCATTTTTTGAAGGAATAGACCGAGAAAAAAAGATTAATAAGGAATAAAAGAAGTGGTGCTCGCTTTATTCCACGAGCAACGGAGAGGAACTTTTCTACAGATGCCAGCCATTATTTTGGTTAAATTAAACCAAGTGTCAACCAATGGTTGAACACAACCATAAAAAACAAGAAAGGACTCATTGACCGTACATATACTACTCCCTCTGTCTGCAAATAAATATATTTCTAGTCTTGTCTTAAGTCAATTTTACTATGTTTGACTAATTTTTTAGGACAACGTACCAACATTTATGACACTAAATTGATACCATTAGATTTATTTTTAAATCTAGTTTCATAATATATCAATTTGATATAAATATATATTTTTATATTTTTCTATAAAATTGGTTAAATTTGATTATCTTTGACTTAGACAAAAGCTAGACGTACGGCTTATTTGAGAGTACATTTCTAGAGATCTAAACCAAACATAAACAATTGTCGCACAGAGCAAAGCCATATTTCATCACTCATCTCGAATTCACAGCCTCCGGAGTCCGGAGCCGGAGCCTTCTCCTTCTCGTCTTTCCCAGCCCAGTCTCTTTCTTTCCCCTTCTCCACGCTTCCCTTCGCTTCGCTCCTCGCCGAATTTTTTAAACCTCCATCTGACCACCTTCCTCGTCGGCTTCTGCCTTCCGGTCAGAGATTCAGAGGCCTAGTAACGCGCGAGACCCAGACCGGGAGTTCTCTGATGGCGTCTCACATCATTCTGCCCAAGGAGGAGAAGGAGCCGGAGCAGGAGGCGGGGCAGGGCGTGGCGGTGGCGGACCACGGCTCGCCGCAGGAGCCGCGGGGGTACCGGCACATGGAGACGGCGCCGAAGCCGCTCCCGTTCTCGGCCACGTGCGTGCGGATCTCCCGCGACTCCTACCCCAACCTCCGCGCCCTCCGCAACGCCTCCGCGATGAGCCTCCCCGATGACGACGCCGCCTTCGCCAAGCTCGACGAGGGCGACTACGGCTACGTCCTCGACGACGTCCAGCACCTCACCGACTACCTCCCCGAACTCCCCGTGAGCGCCGACACCCACTCCTCCCCTGCTTTCTCGCTCGCTACAGTACCAGATTCCGTGGGAATTTCTGGAACTGCGTCAGGGGTGCTGGGCAGGGGATTGATTCTGGTTTTGGGTGGGAGAATCTCGAATCTCGATTAGTCGATTATGCTTTTGCTTTGGTTCTGCCATTTATGCTGAGCTTCACTAGTTACGCAGCATTTAATGAGTTCCTTTTATTTCCCATTTTTTGGGTGATATTTTGTGGGTTGCTTATGTGTGAGTTGTGACTGCGCGAGATGGATTTTCACATAATATGGATGGGTGTTTCAGTCGGCCGATCTGATCCCAAATGGAGTATGGGTTCACCTGCTCCATTAGTTCATGGAATTCTTTTCTCTGCTCCATCGGGAACATTTAATTGCCTTTTCCCCTGCTCATGCAGAGCAGCTGCATATGCATTCATGGAATTCTGGGTATCCAGCAATACATTTATCTGTTATTGGCTTTAATGACATGTCGAAATGAAGTGTCTGGTTTTTTAAGGTGTCATTATGAGGATTATGCTGACTGTTTCCTTGTTTAATCTTCCTGCCAGACTTTTCCTAACCCATTACAAGACCACCCTGCCTATTCAACCGTCAAGTAAGGATTTTCCATCATTTCTCCGTTGCTCTCACATGTGCCTTTGTCATGCTCATTGCATAATCTGATATGCTGAATAAATTCTCTGTTCACCTATTTATCAGGCAGTATTTTGTCAATGCGGATGATACTGTACCTGAAAAGGTAAAAAATAATTCAAGAGTGATGATTTGGTACGATAATGTAGTTACCATGGTAATTGGTGAAATGACATGCTATTTGTGTCACACCAGGTGGTTGTTCAGAAGGATAGTCTGCGCGGAGTTCATTTCCGTCGTGCTGGGCCTCGGCAGAGGGTATGATGACTTGGCTATGTGCCTATATCATATGAAGAAAATGCATTAATCTACATATATCTGATAGAAATTCGTATATTTTCAGGTCTACTTCGAGCCAGAAGATGTGAAAGCATGCATTGTTACCTGTGGAGGCCTTTGCCCTGGGCTTAATACTGTCATTAGGGAGTTGGTGTGTGGCTTATCGCATATGTACAATGTCAATGATATCTTCGCAATTCAGGTTTGTGCTGTTCTAGATGATGTAAAGTTTTAAACTGCAAATGTGCGTTGACTTTTTTTTACTTCATCTGGTCCATGTCGTGTTTTGTGCGTTATGGTCACTTGTTTCTTGATCCTTGACTCTTTAAACTCTTGCTAGAACTTAATAGACACTTTGATTTGAATTTCATGCCTCGGCAGGAGGAAAGAAATCCCTGTCTTTTTACTTCGCATTTGTTAAGAAATCATTGCCACTGTACTACACTTACAATAACTACATGTTCTGATATTTATGAATTTATCATGTGATATGAGTCCAGATTTTGTACGATTGTACTAATAATTAGTGGGAACTTTGTGAGTTGTTTTGCCATGACTGTAAGTAAGCATTATAGTGCATAGGCGAACCTATTAAACATATGCATGGTTGTATAGATTCAAATTAATTCTATACATGGTTCGTTTCTATTGTTTATAACATGCCATGAACGATCTTTTAGAATGGATACAAAGGCTTCTATTCGAGCAATTATCTTCCCATGACACCAAAAAGTGTTAATGATATCCACAAGAGGGGTGGTACAGTTCTTGGAAGTTCACGTGGTGGTCATGATACCAACAAGATTGTAGACAACATTCAAGATCGTGGAATTAATCAGGTATTAATTGTTTTAAAGTGTTTTTATATGACCCCCCTTATTCTTCGAAGTTAAGCAAAAATATGCATGTGTAAATTATCTAGGTTTACATTATTGGAGGAGATGGAACTCAGAAGGGAGCATACGAGATATTCAAGGTAATCACTGTCACGAGTATGTCCACGGCATCACTCTACATCGGCACATAGTACTTCAGCAATCCCTGTATAGGCGCACTCTAGCAGCAGGGACTCGTGCAATAATGCTTTATTTGCACAATCGGTAGTATATCATTAGAATTTTTTTGGGGGAAAATATCATCAGTTTTGACCGGGATGTTTAATTTTTTCCATCAATTTTGTAACTTCTGGAAATTTTGACAGGAAATTCGGAGGCGTGGTCTAAAAGTCGCCGTTGCTGGTATCCCCAAGACAATCGATAATGATATAGCGGTAATCTGTGATTACTTGCTTTTCTACAGCAAAGATTCTTTTACTGCATATCGATTTACTTGGGAGATGAATTGATACTGATTATTGCCATACATTAATTCTAGGTTATAGACAAGTCCTTTGGTTTTGATACTGCTGTGGAAGAGGCCCAACGTGCCATTGATGCCGCTCATGTGGAAGCATCAAGTGCTGAGAACGGAATAGGTTTGGTGAAGCTGATGGGTCGCTATAGTGGTAAGTTCCTAGCTCAACCAATATGGATACTTTCTGTTACTGACTGCTGAGTTCTTGAGCCCTTGCCCCTTTGTCCTTGGTGTTTGTTCTGTCGGGGGTAAAAGACATGGCAAAAAGGAGTCACCTTGTCTTTCACTGATCTGCTCTGATTAATTGAAATAACTTTTGCGAATAGTCCATTTCTTGTGTACGACTGAAAATCACTTACCCCTGTCTCAAATCATAATAAATTTATCCCATCACAAAAAAAATTATCCTATTCTTTTTTTGCGGGAGATATGTCCTTTTCTTGTTTTCTTCCTATTGTGTTATGCAGTCTTTAGTCCTCACTGTGGTGATTCCTTGCTATGCAGGGTTTATTGCAATGTATGCTACTCTGGCGAGCAGAGATGTGGTAAGTTAGTGCCTTCTATGCATGTCTGAGTTATTTCAATCAGCCTTCTGTAGTTTCTTTAAGCTTTATATTCTTCATTTTTCCTACTACTGAGTTACATGCATCACCAATGTTTGGATTTGTCACTCTTGTCCGTAATTAATGTCATTATTTGTTGGATAATGTGGATGTATTTCTATCTTCTGTAGGACTGCTGCTTAATTCCTGAATCCCCATTTTATTTGGAAGGCAAGGGTGGACTTTTTGAGTATATAGAAAGGAGGCTGAAGGAGAACAACCACATGGTCATTGTTGTGGCTGAGGGAGCAGGACAGGATCTCATTGCCAAAAGTATACCTGTAGCAGATCAGCTAGATGCATCTGGAAATAAGCTGCTTCTTGATGTTGGTCTTTGGTTGACTCACAAGATTAAGGTGCCCATCGATTATTTGCTAACGCGAGTTTACATGAGATTGTTAAACTTCAGTTTCACCTTCCATTGATACGCTACTTTGCATGTACTTTACGCATACATATTTTCTAATGACACTGGAAGTGCTGGAATGTGCAGCAAAGTACGTGCCATTTGGAAAATGGCTACATGAAATATGAAATATTTTGTGAGGTTATGAAACACCTGCATTTTGTAGAAGCCGTGTTGTATGTTTGAACTTCACTAGTTCAGTAACATAAATTAGTGCATCTAAATATGTGCATCTGATTTCAATTTAATATGGTGTTAATATCTCAGCAAACCTTCATGTTTATCATTGTTGTTCCCATTCTAATAGGATGAGGAATTTCCGATAGCAAACCTAGTATCCCAGTGAACCTTCATATTTGTCATTGTTGGTCTCTGACTATACATTAGCTAGGATAGTAATATCAAAATAGACATTTTTTTCAGGATCTCACTTGGCAATTCTGTAATGTATCATTCATTATTTTGTTGTAGGATTATTGCAAAAGCAAAAAGATGGAGATGACTATTAAATACATAGGTAACAATCTTATGTCCTTCTCTTCATTGGATTGTACTCTGGTTTATTGTTTTGTGCAATTTGACAACGGTAGCCTGTTATTTCTACTGACAGATCCAACCTACATGATCCGTGCCATTCCGAGCAATGCTTCGGACAATGTCTACTGCACGCTGCTGGCACACAGTGCTATTCATGGTGCAATGGCAGGATATAGCTTCACCGTGGGAATGGTCAACGGCAGGCATGCTTACATACCATTTCATGTAAGTGTGCCCTTACTTTTGAGAATGGGAGTAGTATGAGACTTCCACTTCACGGTGGAAAGTGGGTGTATTTGCTTCAGGCCACCAGTATTTGCCATGGACGTGAATTTTCTTTTCCACTTTCTTAGCGACTTCGCCGAAGTGGTAGTTTAAGTAATGGTTCATTTGACATACCCAAATTTTGAGGCTGTGTGGCAATTTGAGCCAGCTTTGCCCAGGAGATGTGACCTTGAACCATGCAACCATCACAGGTGGTAGTGTAGTAAAAAGAGGTTCATCAGCATAATTTGATCACAGTGCCTTTTATTCTAGCTGAGGTCTGCAACTCAGAAAACACCACATGGAACTCATGATGCCCTGCTTGCACTTTTCTGCATGAGGTTGGCAGACCTTGGATTAAAGTTTAAATCAGAATTGTTTATCATCTTTGGCCTCCCTAGGATAATCGGGGTGGAGAAGAGATATTCTGTGGGGAACATAATGTTCAGAACATTCTTCATCTCTGATGCATACTGAATATAACCTGAACAACTAGGAATAACTTTTAAGTATTTTTTGGACAACAGAGAGTAACATCAACACGGAACAAGGTTAAGATAACCGACAGGATGTGGGCAAGGCTGCTGTCTTCAACAAACCAGCCGAGCTTCCTGAGCGAGGAGGATATCGACGAGGCCAGAGAGGCCGATAGGCTGGCCAACAGGCCACCTGTGCCCGCGGGCACCAGCGAGCATACAAAGAAGCACTCCACGTCGCTATTGGCCAATGGTGAGAAATAGTACTACGATCTTAATCTGGGCAATTTTACGACGGTTCTTGTTGTGTATAGTGGTAACTGTGGTCTGAGCCCTTCTTTTACTCAGTTTTGTTCCCCCTCAGCGTCTTCGATATGCTGACACGAACACTGTTGTTGTTGTAGAATGAGTAATAAATGTACGCTGCTATGGTATTTGCATCATACTACGTGTGTGGGGTCAAATTACTTGCGGTGGGCATCAATCTGCCCCAGTTGTCTCTTTCTTAAATCAGAGTTTCTACCTGTTCTTCAAATACAGTCATTCTGAGAGATGGTGCAGGCGAAATGTGGTACTGTATGTAGCAGTTGCCCAGAAGCAACACTTGGAGTATGTTACTTTCCTGCATATCTGACCTGTGATGGCGATGTCATGGGAGGGTTGCTCGATCCGTGCTGTTTTTTCTTGTTCCAACTCAGCCGCGGGAGTCCGAGGTCCGTCTGATGGTCTGAGCCTCGAGCTTGAGACAGACGTAACGGCAACTTTCTGAATCATGAACGTTTGGTGTTTACTAGTTGAAACTTCAGTGGCTTCTGGCCTCGGGCTCTTGGCGAGTTCACGCCATTGGGCTGTCAACGGTTTCTACCATCTGACACCTCTACGTTTTGCATGCAAGAAGGTTCCGGGGACGTACCCGTGCCGCAACCGCTACATCAGCCTGCCACCATCTTCGCCGCCGCTACGCTTCCTGCACCATCGACATTTGCTACAAATGTCACGGAGAGCGTGACAACGCTCGACTCTGACGACGATAGCGACGCAACTGGACCCCCGGAAGAAACGCCTGAACGGGAAACCGAAACATGGCACCAGGCCGACGCAACTGGCCGGACACGGGAGGAGGAGGAGAAGCCTGAGCAGCCAGAGACGACGGAGCGTAGCTCACTTGCAGACGAGACGGCGGCGCAGTGCGTCGACGCTTTCAAGCCTGTCGACGGCTGCACCACGCCGCCGCCACCGCGGGCGCACGACTCGGAGGGCTCCGATGACGACGGGAGCAGTCCTCCACACGGGGAGAAGCCGAAGTCGCCGGCGGGCGCGAGCGGCAAGCGGCCGGACGTGGCCGCCGCCAAGTCGAGGCTGCTCGCGTTCCGGTCGTGGTCGTTCTCGCGGGACAAGAAGGGCAACAAGTCTGGAGACGCGGGCGTGCCGTCGCCAGGCGACCACCGGCCGGCGGACGGTAACGGTAAGGCGTGGGCGGAGGTCGGCGGGGAGCACAAGGAGAAGGGCAAGGCGAGGTGGAAAAGGTTATGGAAGTGACTAGGTGAACGTGCCGTGCTGTCTGCCGTGTCGTGCATTGCCACCGATGCGCTTTCGTTGGTTTCTCTCCGATAATGTAAATAATGGTTCGTGGCATTCGTGCTCTACATTGCAAACATTTTCAATTGGCGACGTGGTTGGTGTAATAAGCAATGCTACACTATTTTGCTCTCAGACCTTTGAGCTCATGGATGTCTTCAGTTTTGTCCAAATCTAAAGTTCACCTACTCGGAGTAGAAATGCACAGGTAGACGGCAAAGAAGGAAATTATGAACACTGGACGCGGCTCGATGTGTCTGAATCAACAGGCACAGCCGTTAGAAACGTACAGTTCCAACGTCAGGTCACAGTGTAGTATATGAAGTTCTCAACGAAACGCTCCTCCAGCAAAACCTAAGGCACAACACATAAGCTTTGCACGATCCTTATTATCCCGCCATTTTATCCATTCACTCAGCACAAAATATACGTACTTACTTGATAATACATACATACAAAATTACAGCACATCATGGTGTGACAAACCAATTTCCACCGAGATCATGGCATAGGAAAGTGTTCGCATGTTAGAACATGAGCAGGTGCAATCAGTATCGCAGGAACCATGCATCAGTAGACATGCCCACTCAAGATAAGTGAGAATAAACCCTGGACAAGGATCACCTCAAGTTCCCGAAATGCTGCTGCTGGAAAAGGCTATCTGTTCCTGTTGACGGTGGAAAATTAGGCCTCACAAGGTCGGATCCAGTGCCAGTTGCCGCCTCCATGTACCATGGAACAGCTGGGCCTTTCTCCTCAGAGCTGTCGCTCAGCCGCCCAACGACCCCAGCGCCTGGAAGATCGACCTTCTTCGCTGCAAGTAACAACAGTAGAGTAATCATAAGCTATACTAAGATAGGATCAAGAAAAAATGCACCTTCCTGGTGCACATCTAGAATATTTAGCACGTTACTCCAGTAGGCATCTTTCCTACTCCATGATTCCAGTAGGCAAAAGAAACACACCTCCTTGTATTGAACTATCTTAATATAGACTATAAATGGACAGAAATAAGTGAACAGACACACATGCGATTCAGAAAAATGCCAGAACTTTTTATAATCGGAACAGAGGGTGTACAAATCAAGGTAACTGAAACTACGCCTCATTTTTATGCATGTACTAAACTGCAACCAGGACCCCAAGTTATGGAATTTTTAATAATTTTGCAACAGATGCACACAAATTTGAGGTAGTGGCAACCACGTGGGTATGAAAAAGTCAGAAGGACAAATAAATCAGCATTAGGAAGCGAAGATACTTACAGTCAGCTATATTCAAATCAATTAACCCACGGCTCAAAGAGTCAGCCCATATGCCAGATTTGACCTGAAAAGCCTCTTTCTTCACAGCTGGTTTTGATGCTGACATGGAGGCATGCTTCAGCTCTGCCAGTGACTTGTTCATGGATCCAGTGGCACTTAATGCAGATGATTCCTTGTGTGATGTAAAGGCACCAAAGTTCAAATCCCCTGTAGGAGTGCAACCAGAACTCTTGTTCCTCTGTGCAATCGCAGTGAAAGGATCGAAACCTTCTTTACTTGAATTTTCAGACGCGGGAGGCTTTCCTTGTGAATATTTGCTTGGCGTGTCACGCACTGAAAACTCTGTGTCTGAAGAGAATAATGTCGGAAAGGATGGCTGGAAGGGATCAAAATAAGAGGCAGAATGATGTGCAGGGGAAGAACCTTTTTGCTCTGGATGTTTTTCGGGAGTACCACGTACTGAGAACTCTGTGTCTGATGTAGTGGAGCCACCAAAAGGTGACCTGCCAGCAAACAGATCAACCTTGTCCTGCAATGACATTTGGATAGAGATAATGAAATGACACGACCTGAAAAGTTTGCATCTCTATATACAGTGCTAATCTCTGGATGGGTTCATTAGCACACATAGTATCAATAAATATCAAAATTTAGTAGTGTATCATAAATATAACGCATGATCCCGAATTTGCAATTACTACATCTTCGTATAACATGGAACTACCTCAAATAAAACTTCAGTAGCAATGGAAAAGCTATAAATAAAATTGATCTGCATTCTTAAATTGTGCCACAGGCGGACAAATATCGAGTGGAGTCTCCCAACCTATGCAATCACTGAGAATCAGAATAACCTAAAACATACATAAAACGTTGCAGCCAAAAGTTTTCGGTCGATACTTTGAATATATTGGCAAGTAGAGCTAAAGACGAATTCAGACTTATTTGCGGATATTTAGAAACTACATGCATATTTGACTATGTGGAGTTTAGACTTATTTGCGGATAGCAGTTACTTTTACCCCATCATTTTATCAATTTATTTTTAATCGCACAAGTAAATTAAGATAACCCTCAAATTTTAAGAAATTGAGATAGAGCAAGAAACATGTCATAACTTACAAATCTAGTTGCTCGAATTGTCCATAACCCGGAACACAAGTATTTAGATTGACACTCTGCAGAGGTTTGCACACTTTACCCGTATGACCTGGTCAACCCCTTTTACCACTATACTCATTTTGTGCCATGGTCGGGAGAAGTCCAAGACAAAACTGTTCGGGAAGTACTTTCCCAAACCCGACACACACCGTTCCAAAAATCACTACATCTTTGACTACGTGGGTTCGAGTCACCATAAACTACTAAGCAGAATAGACTTGGCACATGCTACCAAAATTAAAAAACCAATCCTTCCTCTTGATACCTAGGTGGCGGTTAACACCATAAATTCCCATTCATATAACCAACATACAATCACTCAGAAGATTCATTAATTAATGTTGTTTCATTCAATAGCAAAAATATACACTTTAAAATCCACAATATGATCTCATTTCCGTTTAAGTAAGCATAGCTAAGCATATACATACGATAGCTCAAACTAACAAGACATAGTACGACACAACATGGGACATAGCATATCACATAAATAAATAATCCTATACATGTAATTGTACAAAAAATAACTACAATGCATAAAAGAATAATAAGACTTTTATGAACAAGATAGCATCACTTGCTTTGGTTGCAGGAGTCAAAAGTGCAATCCTCTCAACAGCAGGCGTTGCACTCCTCACAATAGACGATTAGATAACATCGAAATAAATAACAACACATAGCAACACAACATATGCCTATGTTGTGTTATTATTTATTTCGATGTTATCATTGTATATTGTGAGGTGTGCAACGCCTGCTACTGTGAGGATTGTGCTTTTGAATTCTGCAAACAAAGCAAACTGTGCTATCTTGTTCATAAAAGTCTTGTTGTTTTTCCTATGCATTTTAGTTGTTTTTGTAGAATTACATGTGTAGGAATATTTATTTATTTAGTTGTTTTTTGTAGAATTACATGTGTTGGTTTCACCTAGTAGGTTGACTCAAACCCACGTAGTCACAGATGTAGTGTTTTTATAGGTTGGAACAAGTGTGTGTCGAGTTTGAGGAACCACTTCCCGAACGGTTTTGTCTTGAACTTTCTCAACCATGAAGCAAAATGAGTGTAGTGGTAAAAGAGTTATCAGGTCACATGGGTAAAGTGTGCAAACCTCTCCAAAGTGTCAATCTAAATACTTAGTCATGTCCCCGGTTATGAACAATTCGAACAACCAGATTTGGAAGCTATGAAATATTTCTCACACATCCCAATTTCTTAATTTTTTACAATTTGAGGATGAAATTAATTGGATTGTGTGATTATAAGTAATTTGATAGGGTAAAAGAAATTACTTTTCGCAAATAAGCCTAAACTCCACCTAGCCAAATATGCATGTACTTGCTAGGTTTGTTATACTCACTTTAGCTCTACTTGTCAATACATTCAAAGTATCGACACAAACCATTTGTGTTGCAGTTTATTCTGATTCTTGGAGTGATCGTATAGGTCGCGAGAGTCTACTCGACATTTGTTCGCCTGTGGCACAACTGAAGAATGGAGATCTACTTTATTTACGGATTTTTCGTTGCTACTTAAGTTTTATTTTAGATAATTTCATGCTATGCGAAGATATAATAATTGCAAATTTTGGATTATGCGTTATATTTATGATACTTTGTTAAACTTTGATATTTATCGATACCATGTGTTCTAATAAACCGACCCAGAGATTAGCACTACATAGAGATGCAAACTTTTCGGATCGTGTCGTTTCAGATAATGAGTTAGAATTTTTTAAATCACTGAACCCATAGATATTTACAAAGTGTTATATCATTAAATATGTGGATGTACATATAGAACAAATGAGTGTCATGAATCTTCAGAATTGTTGCATTCTCTTTTTATGAAATTACTATATCATATTTATGCAGCATCTTATCACAAAACCCGTAAGACTTGAAAATGACTTGTGCTACAAATATATTGCTAGGTAAGGAAAACATACCCGAGCTTGAGAACAACTTGCTGCTGCTCCCTCCAATGGAGCATTGGCTGACTGGAATTTTGCATCAGCAAATAAATCAATTTCTGGTACAGCAGCACTTCCCATTTGCATTTTTGTTGAAGTAGATTTAGTGGTATCAACAAGGTCGTCCATTAAGTTTGGCCCAAAAAGATCCAAATGATTAGAGCTCACATTAGCTTTTCCAGCTGCATTCCAAGGATAAATTTAAGTGAGATAAACAGCGGGCAGCACTATGGTCCGTATGTCATATAAAAGAAAATACACATAAGTACTTTGCGTCCTAGCTAACTAGTTTGGTAGGTACTACTGTGAGTATGCATGACATGTCTAACAAAAACAGCCGACAACACTATTGTGGGTATGCCAAAAAAAGCTCTTAACTATCTTGTCCAATAAGCAGAATGATAGTGATGCCAACATAATAAGTGCATAACATGTTAAACAAAGTGTATAGCAATGGCTACCGAGACAGCAAAACCATGGTAATCATATAATCTAACCAAATTGTTAGATATGCAGTGAGGAAATACTGACCAGATGTGGAAGATCCACGTGGATTGAAGTCGTCTCCCTTATCCTCATTCTTTCCTTTCTCTGAACTTGGAACTCCAGGTGTGACACGTGCACCCGACAATGATTTGGAGCCTCCTTTTTCCGATTTAGAGCGACTTACCCTCTTAGTAGATTCTTTTGACCTGTGCCTAGTGCTTCTGTGACTTGACATTGCATCTTTACTGCTCTTGCTCCTTTCTGTGGCAATGTAGCTATCCCTGAATGAGGCAGTTCCCGTTGAACCACCTGTGCGACTACCAGCGGAGTAGCTGCCATTGCCAAATGATGCTGCACTTGATTTGTATGACATTCCAGTTGATGATACACCCAAGTACCTAAACATATGAGCCATGTAAACAATGGAAAGAGTTTTTGTTCACGGAATGCACGATAAGTGAGGGCATGAATGCCTCACTTGTCCCTGGTAGCAGCAGCCTTATCCCTGACCTCTTGAAGCTTGTCCCTGTCATCCACAACCGCTAGAACAGATTCGGCCTTCTTGCGCACATTGAGACCGACATCTTTTCCATTAGGTTCCACGAATTCGAATTTTGTGAGTGCCTTCCAAAGCAAAATCAGCATCAGGCAACGATAACAATACATCTTACCGACAAGGAAAACATATATACCCACTGAAAAGAGCCACCACAGGAGAGCACATACCGCGATTTGTGCGCTGTTTTCGACAATTCCATCCACTGCACGGTCGGTGCCATTAGCCAGAAGGTACTCGACCACAGCCAATGCCTGTTAAGTGGAAGGAACAACCTTGTCACTAAGGAACAATCCAAACAGACAAACAGTTCCAGATCGAGCTTATTATTATCACCTTATACAGGTGACGCCAGTTCGCATCGGTGCTCCCCATTCGTTGCCATAGCACGTCCATGATAATTTGGGATTCCCCACTGCAAGCAAGGCAAGCAGAACGAGACAGGCAAGGAAACGATGGCGATCAAGATGTGCCCCCAGCTCAGTACCCTGAATTTACAGAGGAAAAAGAGCGAGGAACGGAAAATTGAGGTATTTGTGCACTGACGGTTTGTTGGTGGCCCGCGCGATGTCCGCCATGTCTGAACCGTGAGGCCCCCACGGCTCATCGCTGGTGGCGTCAAGAACCTACAGATTTCAGGGAGCCGGTAAACACGGAATACACCATGGACCTCCACCGTACCCGTAATAAGACACAAAGAAATAAATCCATGGGCGGAAGCAGACAGAGCACGATCAGACCTTCTGCTCGATTTCTGGCACCTTTAGCACCCTGAGATTGACCTCTCTCTTTCTGCGCAAGGAGGGGGTTTTCGAGGTCAGCGCGCACAAACAAGGGGGAAATTAAAGGTCGCTGGGGGAAACAACTAGTAGGAGGACGAGAATAGGGTTCTTACATCCCCCGGACGGTGTGATCGAAGACCTTCATGATTTCGTCCATGGCTGGGCCAGAGGAGGAGGGGTAAGAAACGAAACCGAAGGACGAGAGCGGCTCCCTGCAGAATAATAATGGGGCTGCAGTCTGCGGACTTGTATTCGGGTGGAGCTTTCTTCTCCCGCTAGGGTTTCGTAAGCAGATGATGACGGTAGCCGGAGGAGAGCGGGTGTTGAAAACTTGGCGTGGGCGACTGGCGAGGCGGCACGGACGGGTCTTGGAGAGACGAGGTCGCCATGGAACGGAAGTACGGAACAAGTCTTGTCTCTTTGCCATTTGGGTGTGGGGCCACACCACTGGACTCCTCAACCATGTCTTGGGCTTGTGCGGCATGAAAGCCCAGTATCCGTCGTACGAAACTCCACTTTGGGCGGCCCACTTTCGCAAGAAGATCGCGTCTTCCGTGTCTTGCATTCTGCATTCTCGGCGACGCCGCTCGGCATCCAGGACGCCCGTGCTGGGAGCGCCATCTCATGGACACCCATGGCATCGCCTGCGACGGCCGGGACAACAAAATGTATGGAGCAGAGGCGGAGCTCTACGACTCTACGTACAGGTACAGGGGCCGACCAGATGCAAGCTGGAGCGGGGGTGCTGTTTCTGCCTCTGCGCTGCTCATGCAACTCTGCAGGATGATGGTTCATCAAAACAAGTTCGCACTGCTTGCTGGGCCAAAAAAAAATTAGAGCGAGTACAAAGAAGCAGACATCAGTCACCACAAACTGTTACTCCAACATGCAAGGACCTTAAATTTTTTCCTCTATGCACTAGTTTAATCAGCCTGGGAAGTCGAGGGATATGCAAGCTGCTACATGATGATTAATATTCCCTCCATTTCAAAATATAAGATGTTTTAGATTTGTGAAGCAAATGTATCTAGACTACTTTTAGTATATAGGTTCACTAAGGTTTGGAGTGAATCTAGACACTAAAATAAGTCTAGATATATTTTCTTCACAAACCTAAAACATCTTATATTTTGAAACGGAGGGAGTAGCTAGTAATAAAATCTGGGTGTCGATTGGAATAGACAGTCATGGCATCCGCAACGAATCCGGCTGCCATAACAAACCCAATAACATCAGCAGTAGTAATCACGCTGAACCCCCCCAAAAAAACAGCATCTAGATTCAGACCACTACATACATGACACTGAAGCTGATCAATAGCTCGATGGGGACAGAACCGATGCCATCTGCGATTCTGCCTCATTTGCATACGGACAAACTAAGGGTCGGACGAAGAATCACCATTACAGCTGCTGTTGTTCTCCACATCTGTCTGTTCCACTGTTGCTACGCCTTCACCTTCCAGCTTGACATCGCTGCATGGCTCGGCACCGTGCCTGCCCGAATCCACATTTTCCATTGCCAAGCCACACGTTGCTTCCAGCGCCGGTGATGAAGGTCCAGGAGAGGGCGCTGCGTCAAAACCGTTGTTTTCCTCGCACGTAGACATCAGCGGCACCACCTCTCCACTATGCTCCATTTCGGCGGGAAAACCAGCCTGATCGACATCCTCGTCGTGCTGTGGAAAAACATAATCTGCTGTCTCGCAGTCCTCCATGGCTAATGAGGCTGCACAATCTTCCTCCACTGCCAGAAGCAAACTGTTTTCCCCATCCATACGTTCCAGGGCCAGTGTAGCTTGCTCTGCTGTGTGAAGGTCCCCGTCTTCCTGGTATTGAGCTTCTGGATTCTCAATTATGATGTTCTGTTCAGCTTCACACAAATGCAGAGGGTCGTGATGGGTGGCAGCTGAGTCGACATATGAGCCAGTAGCTGAACCAAAAGGTGGGCCACTCTTTTCCTTCATCTCACCAAGATCGTGGAGGACATCTTCAAAACCGTGCAGAAATTCAAAAACCAAGGCTTGTGTGGCCGTATCAGCAGTGGATGACATGGCTGTCTTGGCCTTCTTCATCATACCATGCAGCTTATCAACCTACAGGACATAAATTCATGTTCGATACTGATTAAGCTTCAACTCAAATTTTATCATTACTACTGGAGATAAATATTAGTTCAGTCAACTGCAGGATGCAATCGTATGAATGTAATGAGCAATTTAGGTTTACCGCTTTGCGGATCATAGGAGACTTGGCTCTGTATTGAAGATCAGAGGAATCATCGGGTGGAGATAAGAGTCCTGCTTCAGCATCATCACTGGTTGATGGCACAAGATACCTCCGTGTAGCTCCGGAATACCACTGCAGATACTCGTCATAAGATGACAAATCATATTGCTCAGCCTCCCGAAATATGCGATGCTGCCGTGCTTCCCATTCCTGAATATACTCATGATGTGTATCTTCCCAATTTTCACGCTCTCTACCGCGTCGACTAATACGATGTAATGTCTGTAGTGTTGGTCGGAAAGGTGGTGGAATGCATTGGCGGAGTCCAAATTGCCGCATCACTCGTTCAGGCAGATACATCTCAACTATAGGAAAATTTATTAATGGTGCTTGAGTAATCCACAGGTCAGCGTCTTTTGTGCAGAGTGGTGGTAAGCTCGATGACTCAATGAGCATGTATGGTTCCCATTTCAACTGATCTGCTCGCTGCAGGTTTAGCTCATCTCTGTATTGCTTAAGACAGCGAGTAGCATTCTCACTTTGAGCGCGAGCACCCACCCAACGAAAGCCAATTGGGGGCAAGTCTTGTGGGATGTCTGTCTCCATGCATAAGGGAGAACGAGCCAATGGTCTGCCAACATGGGAGTGCTCCCAGCTCCAAAGCTGCAAGAGAAGCAACGAACCACCAATGTTCTTGATATTGTGGGAGGATGAAACAGAGCAAAGAGCTCGGTATAGGAAGGCGACGGCCGCAGAGCCCCAGCTGTATGTTCCAACAAGGGAAAGATCAGCAATCAGTGGAAGATATATCAGACTCATCCTTCCTGTCCCGTCTGGAAAGAGCACCCCACATAAGAGGCTGAGGATATATGCTCGAACATGCCTCTGAACTGTCTGCTCATCAGCCCCTTCTGGTAACTCGTAGAAGTGTTTCTTCAGCCATTTGTAATGCAAGAAGGACTTTCCAGGCATTGATGGACCTCTTGGATCATGACCTAGACAATCAACGACCATCTGCCCATAATCATGATCCGTAGTAGAACAAACAGGACGGCCGTCAATAGGAAGAGCAAACAACATTGCAACATCTTGAAGTGTAACTGTCATCTCTCCGGAAGCCAAGTGGAAGCTGTGGGTTTCTGGCCTCCAACGCTCAACAAGAGCAGTAATCAAGGCCTTATCCAACTGAGGCATTTTCTGGCAAATTTGTGAGAGCCCAAGAAGTCCAGCATCTCTTAAATAGGGACGATATCTCTCATGAAATTTTAGTGGTTTGTGGTGACGCAGCTTCAACTGATCCACAGCCTGCAACAATATAGACTTCAGTATTACACTTCTAACGCAGAATTTATTCTCATCCTACTAACTTGTTATGAATGAAACAAGACAGAATTTCTTGTACTTAGACTAACCTGATCACCAAAAATTGCATCTGAACGGTGGTTAATCTTAGGATTGAGTAGTGTACTGGATGCAGGTTCCATGTGACCTATATAACAATCCACAGGGGCTTGTTCCGGGGTGAATTCTACATTGTCCTCTCTATCAGAAGTGGTACACGGCGAAGAAGGTACAGGTGTTTCATGGTGATCCATGTAATTTTCTGCCACAGCAGCGCTCCCACGGCCTTGGCCTCGGCCACGGCGCACACCTCCTCTTGCCCTTGAAGACATGGTCTACTCTTCCCTGTGGTAAAAAAAACTCATGAAATTAATTGAGAAAATGCCATAGAAGATCGCAGCCAAAAATTCGGATACGCGGCATGAAAGCTTCCCATTTTATTAGGAGACCTTCCATAAGAAAGTAACTCTACAAAATGAACCGATGCATTTATATTCTAAAAAAAACATCTTTATGCTTACAAGATAGGACATTCACCATTTTTTAGAAATCTTTGACACAGGATAATGTCAGTTGTGAAATCATTTTCTCCTCCAAATGTTGCTCCACCGAACTAGCTACTTGTGCTTGTAAACTGCTATGCCAAACTGAAACACTGAACTCATTACATATACTTAATTCAATGTATCTACCTTGGAAAGAGTAACTCCTAAACAAGTATCTCGTCTGACTGAGAACGATTGTCCTCATCCTTATACAGGAATCACCAACCATTCCTCATCGGTGAATAGTTTCCCATTGGGTAGCAATTTTCAGAACTAAACCACCGTTCCTTGCTATAATTTTGCACAATAGTCAACAGGGCACACACAATGGCACAAGTGTGTACACCGATATCCAAGGGAGGGGAGATAAATCCACTCATGATCTGCAAGAGATGGCTTACCAAATCGAGCTGGCGCGGAGAGTATGGCGCCGGAGGATTTTTGCTTCCCGTGAGAGGAGAAGCGCCTTGATCCCCCGAAGATTTTTGCTTCCCGTGAGAGGAGAAGGGAACCCTAGAAATTTGCTTTCCAGGGGCGGAGGCGGCGATGAGGAAACCGTGACCGGAAGTGGAGGCACGCACCTATGACCTATCCGGGTTCCACATTGTGCTTTGTCAAATTTACCCTTTACCGGAAGTTGGCAGTGCTATATGCCGCTTCGAGCGCGCAATGCGCGCCGCCTGAAGGCGCGGTAACTGGGTCGGTCCAGTAGATGAGAATCCCTTTTGTTTTTCTTTTTTTCTTCTTAAAAATTCAAAAAACATGAACAAAATTTCAAAAATCATAAACCAACATGAACCAATTTTAGAAAAATGAACCAAATTCAAAAACCATGAACCAAAATTTATAAAACTTGAAAAAATTCAAAAATCAAGAACCCAATTCAAAAAATTATGAACCAGTTTCAAAAACCATGAACCGAAATTCGGGAAAATGTATTTTTTTGAAAAAATAATGAACTTTTTCAAAAACGTAAACAAAAAGAAAATAAAAATAGATAAAAAGAAAAAGAAAAATAGAAGGAGAAAAACTGACACCAACTGGTGCGCCCACCCGTGCTGCCGGCGGGCGGCATATAGCATTCCGCACGAAAAGTGGCGGCGAGTTAGGGTCTGTCTTGGGCCAGCGTCGACGAGAGTGCAACTGGGCGCACGATGTGGTCTTGACTCAGGGCCAGGCCGTGACCGCGTGACGAGGGAGGAACTAGGGCCCAAGATGAGATTGATGAATACTTTGTACTAAAAGCATCTCCACCGGAGACTCTCAACTAGTGGCCGGCAAACACTTCTGAATATCTACATATGTATACCATATAGTAGTTTCTCTACACCCCACGAGATTATCATAAGCATCTAGCTTTTATAACTACCATCACAACTTCATAACACAACTTCATAGTAACAGGTTCGTGCATGATCATTTCCAAAATGAGGTCACAAGTTCATTCTAACACTACATGGTATTAACCTATCACCACAACAAAAGTGAGTGTCATTCTACCTACCATAATTAAGTTGGCTTGTTGTCCCTAATGGCTTGCGCGTCATCCTTGATAGCTTCGGCCATGCTGGTGAAGGCTTGGATCTCATCATCTCCTAGCACGCCTCTCTTCCTCTTCCCATTAGTGGCAATAGTAGCAGTCGTCCTAGCATCAGTAAGCTTGTCGGGGCCATCCAGGATCATGGTGTCAGATTATTGGGTGTTGTCGTCCTCGGCTGCAGGAGTACCAAGGGGCTCCCCTGACCCCATTGCATAACTTCTTGTGGCAAGACCGTAGGAGAAGATGGTATGAATCTGGACATAGTTGTGGATGTGCTTGTTCAGATACTCAGTGTCCATGAGGTACTCCTGCGATTGCAAGAGATAAAGTTAGATGTGCATAGCAGTGATAATGTGATACAATTGTTGGGGAAGGGTGTGATGATGTGTGCTAACCTGAACATGCTCATGGAAGTGCTCACCGTCAAGAAGAATAATGTAGGTGTCCTCACACCACTACGCGTTGTTCAGGTCTCACGGCTTGTTAATCTAGATCCAATGCATCCTCCACTTTCTTAGATGGTTGTACACCTGAGTTTCTGAAAGCTCAGTGTCGCAGTGCTCGAACAAAGCCTTAGCGCATGCATTCAAATGGATATCCCTGAATCCCTTTTCAGTCATGACACCGCTCTTGACGATCTCATACATCTTGTTTAGCACGAAGGTGGACATGTAGGGGAGTCATTTTACAGTTTCCTTCATTTGCGCCTTATTCTACGCATTTGCTAGCTTTGCGGCAACTTTTGCAGCAACAGTGGTGACCAAATTTTATACATGGGGTCAAGAGAAATAATTGCACTACCAGGGACCATCATTCTAGGCTCCACCGCATTCAGGTTTAATGGGCTGACTGTCATCCACATATGAAGGGATCTGGGAGTCCCCAATAGAGATCATCACCTAGAAAAATTCATAGTAGAACAAGTCCTACATTCATCACACAAGACATACCAGTGAAAGGTTAACGTAGCTACGAATCAAGCTATAACTTGCGGCAGACAAACATTATGAAATAATCTACATTCTACAACAGATGAAGGCTACGAAGCAAGAAAAATGAACAACATACCAAGACTACAAATCATGCGACAATGTACAACAGATCGGGGCTACGAATCATGCTAGAATGTACATATGATCAATGCTAGAAATCTAGGTACAATCTATAACACATCAAGGCTACGGATCAAAGCAACAACTGAAGCAACGATCTACGAACCCTAGAGGGATTGCAGATCTAAGAACCCGGTGAGGTGACTTACTGCCATTGCTGGAGGTGGTGAATGTATTAGAACTGCCAAACGAGGAGGAAGTATTCTTCACGCCACTGTCGCCGATGACTGGAGAAGATGGAGGCCCTCACCCGACGCTGTCGAACCGGGAAACAATGCTCGATATGGGGGATAAAATGGCGGGTTCGATTCCGGCAATGAGCGTGTAGGGTAGAAATAGGAGAGGGTTTTAGCGGGAGGTGAGCGAATATCATCGGATTATCGACAAGTATGCCATAGGGGGTCCTAGTAGCATTGAGAGGATGGGGTGTGAGACGTCGGATGTTCCAGGAGCGGTGAGCACAAGTTTACCCAGGTTCAGATCCGAATGCGGTGATCGTATCCTACTCCTGCTAGCAACCCAGTAATATATTGGCGTAAGTCGGATGTTACAGCGGATTACAAGAGAGGTTCGCTTGTGCGAGTTCTGATTGTGGTTGTTGGTATTGTGTTACCCTAAAGGCTCCCATAGGGCTAGTTTATATAGTCACCAGGACCTAGGGTTACAGGAGAGACCTATCCGGCTACGTTACAGAGTCGATAACTAGATACAGCTTGGACTACAAGTAATACTACAAGCCTAAGTCGGTAACTCTTTTGGGCCTTGTCGTAGCCGGAACTGACTCATACTCTTTCTCTGATTAGGATGCCCGTGAAGCAAAGATCTAACCCGTTGGTGGGCCATCCTGGTCAGCAAGTCCTGTGGGTATACCTATAATGTATATCCCCAACAGTAGCCCCCGAAGTATCCAAGATCCAAAGTCGGATAAATCGTCTAGCTTGATGGTTTCTTTGTCTTTAGAATCTTGAAGGGTTCCCGAAAACTTCATTTAATAGTGTAGGATTCCGAGTCTGTTGAGTCAGATATGTTTTGTTCTGACCTTAGTCTTTTCCTTGCTCAGTTTGAAACATGAGCCGGATTTTACAGCGGCGTGCGGGATGACAACTTTTCAGACCAGGTCATGTCACTGACAGGAGTCCCATCGACACGAACGTTGGTGGGACCGCTCCCTACGGAACAGAGCACCATTTTAATGCTCATGCGAGAATCAAGGGGGTGGAGGAGTTGCAAGGAAGCCACCTCCCTCTCTCCTATACACGTGGCGTAAATCGCGCAACTGACGCACTAATCTTGGCGCAGAGGCAAATAAAAGAGAGGAGAAAACCCTTCACCCTCAGATTCATATCTCCACCGCTTCATTCATAGTATCCTCGTACTCCGCAAGCCCTCCGCGTCCACTCTCATCTACACGCCGCAAGAAAAATCTCTTCCCCCCACCAATCCTTAATCTTCCCTAGAGCGATGGCTTTTGCATCTGGCTCTAGAGCGGCGGCGGGTACATCGACGACGGACGAGAATAAGATGTGGGGCCTCTAGGTCCCAAGCGTCATGGACGATGCCGAGCTCTAGGTCATGGAGGATGAGGAATTCATCATCGTCGGCGCGTGGCAGAGCGCCTCAGGACTTGCCATTCCCGTCCCACGCAATGGTGAGAGGGTGCTGTTCGGCACGCACATCAACCGTGGCCTCAGCCTGCCACCGTCGTACTTCTTCTTCGAGGTCCTCAAATATTACGGTGTGCAGCTCCATGATCTTCCTCCCAACTCCCTACTAGAGCTTAGTGTTGAAGATATGCCCAAGAGGCAATAATAAAGTGGTTATTATCATATCTTCATACTTATGATAAATGTTTACATACCATGCTATAATTGTATTAACCGGAAACATTAATACTTGTGTGATTTGTAAACATAAAAGAGTCCCTAGTAAAGCCTCTTGTTAAACTAGCTTGTTGGTTAATATATGATCATGGTTTCCTGATCATGAACATAGAGATGTTATTAACAACAGGGTCATATCGTTAGGAGAATGATGTGATGGACATACTCCTATAGTTAAGCGTAGCATAAAGATCAAGTCATTTAATATAGTTCATTTGCTATAAGCTTTCTGATACATAGTAATGTTGGAGATATGCCCTAGAGGCAATAATAAATATAGTTATTATTATATCTTTGTGTTTATGATAAATGTTTGCATTCATGCTATAATAGTATTAACAAGGAAACCATTAATACTTGTGTGAATTGTAAACTTAATTTGAAGTCCCTAGTATAGCCTCTATACTTCACTAGCTTGTTGGTTGATTGATGATGTGGTTTCTTTGTCATGAACATTGAGATGTTATCAACAACAAGATCATATCGTTAGGAGAATGATATGGTGGACATACTCCTATAGATAAGCGTAGCATAAAGATCAAGTCATTTCAATAGTTCAATTGCTATATGCTTTCTGATACATAGTAACCTAATTCCTTCGACCATGAGATCATGCATATCACCTTTACTGGATGGATGCTTTGATGTCATCAAACACCACACCGTAACAGGGTGGCTATAAAGGTGGTATTGAGTGTTCGGAAAGTATTGGTTGAAACACATGGATCAAGAGTGGGATTTGTCCATCCACATGACGGATAGATATTCTCTGGGCCCTCTCGGTGAAATGTCATCCAATTAGCTTGCAAGCATGTGACTGGGTCACAAGGGATCACATATCACGGGAACGAGAAAAGAGTACTTATCAGTAACGAGGTTGAACTAGGTATGCAGAGATACCGAAGATCATAACCTCGGATAAGTAACATATCGTGAGACAAAGGGAAATTGGTATCGTATGTAAGTGGTTCATTCGATCGCAAAGTAATCGTAGAAATATGTGGGAGCCATATGAATTTCCAGATTCCTCTATTGGTTATTGTTCGGAGAAGTGTCTCGATCATGTCTGCATAATTCACGAACCGTAGGGAGACACACTTAAGGATTCGACGTTGTTTGAGTAGTTATGGTATTATGAGAAAGAGACCGAATGTTGTTCGGAGTCTCGGATGGGATCCGGGATATCACGAGGTGATCCGGAATGGTCCGGAGAATAAGATTCATATAAGGAAAGTCCCGTTTCGGAGTTCGGGAATGATTCCGGTGTTTTCATCGGGAACATTCTAGAAGGTCCCGGAATGTCCGGCACTCCGGGGGGGAAGGGGTACATGAATGTATCATTGCATGTTGGAATGATTGCATCATGTACTAAGTGTTCTCGCTGTCCGAAATAAAGGGTTAATTCAAATCCTAATTGAAAAAGTCAAACTGCCAGTTTTCGGTCAAACTGCCAGTTTTCGGAAAGAGGAGAAAGAGGAGGAGAGGTGGAGGCCGAGTTGGAGGAGGGTTCCTCCCCTTGGCCGGCGCACCTCCCAAGGCCGAGTTGGGGAGGAACTCCTCCCCTTGGCCGCCGGCCCTCCCACCTATAAAGGGAGGGGCAGGGCTCCCCTCTCTACACAACACTACTAGTTCCTACCCTCTAAACTAAACCCTAGATCTAAACCCCGGTTTAGAGCTATTTTGGTTTAGAGCCTTCTAATTGGTTTAGAGCCCTCTAATTGGTGTGTCTAATTACTAGACCACTAATAGCCTCTCTCATAAGCTCCACCATACTCGCACCGGCTTAAGGCGAAGCCCTGCGGGATCTCCCCTCTACTTCCGGTACCACGCCGTTGTGCTGCCGGAATCGCGAGGAGAGTGCTACAACCTCCGCTGCCTGCTGGAACAAGGGAGAGGAAGGTCTTCGTCGAGTACCGAACGTGTGACCGACTGCGGGGGCGCTGCTGGAACGTGGCGCCGGAAGGATCGTCTACACGATCTTGAGATCGGAAAGAGTACGACTACATCACCCACGAGAATCTGCTCTCGTTAAACACTTTGGAATCTTCGAGGGTGAGTTATTCCATCGACTCGTTGCTACAATCTAGTAGATAGATCTTGGCTTGTTTGTTTGTATGCGATAGAAAATTTTTGTTTTCCTTGCTACGAACCCCTACAAGTAACCTAATTCCTTCGACCATGAGATCATGCATATCACCTTTACCGGAAGGATGCTTTGATGACATCAAACACCACACCGTAACAGGGTGGCTATAAAGGTGGCATTGAGTGTTCGGAAAGTATTGGTTGAGACACATGGATCAAGAGTGGGATTTGTCCATCCATATGACGGATAGATATACTCTGGGCCCTCTCGGTGGAATGTCATCCAATTAGCTTGCAAGCATGTGACTGGCTCACAAGGGATCACATACCACGGGAACGAGAAAAGAGTACTTATCAGTAACGAGGTTGAACTAGGTATGCAGAGATACCGACGATCATAACCTCGGATAAGTAAAATATCGTGAGACAAAGGGAAATTGGTATCGTATGTAAGTGGTTCATTCGATCGCAAAGTAATCGTAGAAATATGTGGGAGCCATATGAATTTCCAGATTCCTCTATTGGTTATTGTTCGGAGAAGTGTCTCGATCATGTCCGCATAATTCACGAACCGTAGGGAGACACACTTAAGGATTCGATGTTGTTGAGTAGTTATGGAATGATGAGTAAGAGACCGAATGTTGTTCGGAGTCTCGGATGGGATCCGGGATATCATGAGGAGATCCGGAATGGTCCGGAGAATAAGATTCATATAAGGAAAGTCCCATTTCGGAGTTGGGGAATGATTCCGGTGTTTTCATCGGGAACATTCTAGAAGGTTCCGGAATGTCCGGCACTCTAGGGGGAAGGGTACATGAATGTGTCATTACAAGTTGGAATGATTGCATCATGTACTAAGTGTCATCGCTGTCCAAAATAAAGGGTTTATTCAAATCCTAGTTTGAAAAGTCAAACGACATTTTTTGGAAAGAGGAGGAAGAGGTGAAACCGAGTTGGGGAGGGAGTCCTCCTCCCCAAGCCGGCGCACCACCCAAGCCGAGTTGGGGAGGGACTCCACTCCCTCCCCTTGGCCGGCCAGCCCCTTCACCTATATAAGGAGGGGCAGGGCTCCCTCCTAGTACACAAGTACCTCTCCTCCAAAACCCTAGATTGGCGCCACCACCTCCTGCTGCTGCCGCCACCTCCCAGGGTTGCCCTAGCCGCCGACTTGGGGTGCCCCAAACCCTAGTCGCCGGCTCTAGCACCTCCTCCTTGGTGTGTCTAAAACCTAGATCGCCGAGGAGCTCTCTCATACTCCACCATACTTGCTCCGGCTTAAGGCGAAGGCCTGCGAGATCTCCCCTCTACTTCCGGTACCACGCCGTTGTGCTGCCGGAATCGCGAGGAGAGTGCTACAACCTCCGCTGCCTGCTGGAACAAGGGAGAGGAAGGTCTTCATCGAGTACCGAACGTGTGACCGACTGCGGGAGCGCTGCCGGAACGCAGCGCCGGAAGGATCGTCTACGCGATCTTGAGATCGGAAAGAGTACGACTACATCACCCACGAGAATCTGCTCTCGTTAAACACTTTGGAATCTTCGAGGGTGAGTTATTCCATCGACTCGTTGCTACAATCTAGTAGATAGATCTTGGCTTGTTTGTTTGTATGCGGTAGAAAATTTTTGTTTTACATGCTACGAACCCCTACAGTGGTATCAGAGCCGTGTCTATATGTAGATCTGTTGCACGAGTAGAACACAATGGTCATTGTGGGCGTTGATGCTTTTATTGTCGATTGCTTCTTGTGTACTTTGCATCTTGCGGTATGTTGGGATGAAGCGGCCCGGACTAACCTTACATGACATCGTTCATGAGACTTGCTCCACGCTTGACATGCAACTTGTATTGCATAAGTGGCTTTGCGGGTGCCTGTTTCTCCTAGCATAGTTAAGATCCAATTTACAACGGGTGATTAACAATACTAGTATCAATGTTGTGGTTCATGTTCGTAAGTTAGAACGACGCTTATTAAACAGCCCCAAACCACGTAAAATATGCAAAGAAAGTAGAGGCGTCTAACTTTGTTTTGCAGGGGTGTGCAGTGATGTGATATGGCCATGATTGTGATTATATTTGATGTATGCAATGTTCCTTATTGTAAGTTGGCAACCGGCAGGAGCCATATGGTTGTCTTTAAATTCTGTTAAGACCCGCGTGTCTATTCAAAGTAGTTGTAATAGTTGGAGCTGGTGGACGACAACCATGGAGCGGCGTCATTGACCTTGATGCAATACCGGTGATGATGGAGATCATGTTCGTGCTTGAAGATGGAGATCGGAAGCACAAAGAAGAAAGGCCATATCATATCACATATTATGAATTGCATGTGATGTTAATCCTTTATGCATCTTGTATTGCTTAGTAGACGACGGTAGCATTATAAGATGATCCCTCATGCACATAAATTTCAAGTTCTAAAGTGTTCACCCTTAGTATGCACCGTTGCTAAAGCTTGTTGTTTCGAAGCACCACCTGATGATCGGGTGTGTTAGATTCCGCAAGTGAATACAACGTAAGCAAGCCAGATTTGCTTATGCGGAAGCTAAGGTTTGATCTTGATGAGCCTAGCATGTACAAACATGGTCTCAGGAACACGGATCACCGAAAGGTAAAGCATGAATGATATAGTAGATATGATGAACATGTCGATTGTTCGCCATTGAAACTATATCAACTCTCGTGATGATCGATTTTGATATGGTGGATTTGGTTCGTGTGATCACTAAAACAATGTGAGGGATGTTGTTTTGAGTGGGAGTTCAACGGCAATATGATTAAAAGTTGAACACTATTTATCATAAATTAAATCAAAGTGAATTTGCATAGTTGTTGTAGTCATTGGCTTTCGTTTACCACCTTGCGCTTAGTTTTAATTGAGATGATAGAACTATAGAATTCTGGTTAGTTACTTTACGAACTGGTATCGTATTGTTTTAAAGTGTTAATCTAAAGTTTAAAAGTCCTATTGCAAACTTTCAGCAAGTTCCGGTTACTCCATGAAGTTTAATAATTGGTATTAAAACAAGAGTGACAATTCCAAAAGTTAGTGTATGAGTATCATGTTTGTCTCCATGATTCTTGATATTCAAAGGATTGTCTTAATATCAAGGTTATCTAGGATCTGAAAGAGTTGTTTCAGAAACCATGATGTGTGGAAGATATTGTGATATCTGAAACGAAGTTTTGGTTGCAACATGATAGAGTATAATATGGCAAAAGTTATGTTCTCGTATTTAATGAGAATTTGCAAAAGGTTGAAGACACTAGTTGTCCTAATCCTCCAAAATGTTTTGGAGAGCAACATTATACTCACAGTTCACCGTTATAAGCTAAAAGTAGCTTGATCATGGATAATTCCATGATAAGGGTGAATATTTGATGTAGGTAAAGTGTTTACTACACCAATAGATTACTAAAGAAAGGAATTTGAAAGAACACCAAACATTTGATGATGGTGATCTACTTCAAAGTGCAAGTCCAAAGACATTGGTATTTAATTATACACGCTTTGGACTATGTGTCATATGTATGACTCCACTGTTGATGTTGATAGATTCTTTCAAACAGAAAATAAATACTGAAAGAGAATCTCATAAATATATGGCAGAAAAGAAAAGACTAGAATTGTTTAGTTTAAGTATATAGATGATATACATGTTATGGTTATATTCTTTGCTTATTAAACAATGTGGTTCTTAAGTATTTGATACTGAATTTGTTGGTGTGAATCGTCATACGAAACAACACAATTCATGAACTACAATGGCCTAAGTAACTAGCAAAAGAATATGTGATGATGTTCATCGAGAACAAATAAAGGGTTATTGTGTTGCTCGTTAAACATCAAAGCTTGCCTTCAAGATTTGTTTTTCAGGTATTATGAGAACAAAAGGGTTGTTCAAATAATTGCCGTAATCCATAAAAGATGGATGATTTACAAATCTCGTTGGATAAATCACATCCATAAAACTAGTGCTAAAAATGTCGAAAGACAAATTGATTGAAAGATCACTTAGGAAATGACATCGCCGTTTAAATTATATTGGAAAGAAAACATGAAGAAACTCCATGTGGATGGAATTTTGGAGTCTTTTGATTTTTGATCACATGACGCTTGTGAAACTTTCCTAGAGATAATTAAAACTTCGTTCATAGGCCAAAAGGGAACGAATGGCTAGCTTATTGGAACTTGTACATATTGTTGTATGAAATCCATTATATGTAGTCAAGAGCGATGGATTTCAACTTCATATGCTTTCTCCGAAAATTTGAGTGAATATATGAATATTTACTTAATAAGGATGAAGTATGAAACGTTTGAAAAGTTCAAAATGAAGTGCAAAATCATTGTAATAAGAATATAAATAGTTTATGATAAAGATCATAAAGGAAGATATTTGAGTTACAAGTTTAGCATAATACCTAAGATTTAAGGAATCGTTCTGTGGATTTGCATTTCCCGAAACACCATAAGAGTATGGAGCATTCGAGATATGTAATTAAAACCTTGTTTGACATGGTAAGATCAAAGGTGTAATTCATAGAACTGCCATTATATTTTAAAGATTAAAAGCTTTAGAGACTACCGTTTTCCACTGAAAAGAGCTCCATCATAATCCGCTGAAATGACACCATATAAAGTTATGGTTTGGGATAAAACCCAAGTAGTCCTTTCTTAAACATTGGTATGCTATGCATAAGAAAGATGTTTGCAACCAAAGTCGGATGAAACTGTCTTTGTATTACTGTTAAGTATTCCTCCATAAACACCGGAGACAAAAGTATTTGTCGCTTAGAACTTCAAGTTTCTTTGAGAAGGAATTTTTCGTGAAAAGATAAGTGGGAGGACAATAGAACTTTGATAAGGTTAAAGGAACCTTAGCTATATGTGCAAAGTTGCGCATCGCCGAAAAATGTTTCGGAGGCAGCAACAATGCTCATGGCTCACGTGCCTCAAAGGTTGCGGTCACGGAGGTCTAAGTTTCTATTTGAACCAAGTAGGTCGAGTAAACAATCAAATACCAAGATTTGAGGGTTGAATCATTATTTGAGAATAATGAACGGACTACATACAAAGAAGCGATGATGGGCCCTGACTCCGTCAAATGGCTTGAAGCCATAAAATCCGTGATAGTTCCATACACGAGAAATCAAGTTTTGAACTTGAAGGACCCTCAAGAAAGGTGTAAGACCTTACAGTTGTGTTTGGATCTATAAAGAAATAGACATGGATGTTTTCACATCTATGAAATAGTCGACATGTTGGGAAAGAGTTCACAACAATGTTCAAAGATTGACTATGACAAGATTTGATCTTTCATAGTGATATTTAGTCTTGACGGATTAATGTAGCAACCACTACATATAATTTTGTTGTGTGGTAGTAGAATAAACGAAACAAGTTCTTCTAATAGAATGGTTACCTAGGACGTGTGCATGACACGGTCCAAAGGGTTTTGTTAATTCAAAGGATGCTAAATGCATATGCAAACTTCAATGGTTGAAGTAAGCATAGCGGAGTTGGAATCTTCACTATGATGAAACTGTTAAAAGAGTTTAATTTCATCGGAGACAATGAAGATGCTTGCATTTGCAAGAAATTAAGTGGGAGCGCTAAGACATATTTCTAATACATTATGTGGAGGACATATTGTTGATTAGAAATGATGTATCTTTTATTAACACATATTAAGAATTTCATCCTGATGAAAGACTTAGGCAAAACCCAAATATTTGGCATCAATAGACGCTAATATGGTTGTGCTGAAAGTACATAGATGATGTATTGAATGAGTTCAATATAGAAACTACAAGAAAGGTTCTTGTCACACAGAAAGGATTGAATGAGTTCAATATTGATGATATATTCAAGTGTATTAACACTTGGTAAGTGAAACAAAGATTCAAGTATAGATTGATACTTGATGTATGAAATCACAAAGAGTATTTATATCAATCATACTGTGATATGTACAAATCCAGATATGTCCTATGCT
Organism: Avena sativa; assembly: GCA_916181665.1. Lineage (NCBI taxonomy): Eukaryota > Viridiplantae > Streptophyta > Magnoliopsida > Poales > Poaceae > Avena > Avena sativa. Next base: position 366,836,539 of record OV702295.1, read on the forward strand.
CTAAATATTATGAGCATATACCAGAATGATTCATAAGATGATCATTGGACGATAGTAAGGATATTCTTATGATCTTTTGGAAGAACTAAGAGTATATTATTTTGTAGAAGTGGCAAATAGATGGTTAGTTCATTGTAAAAGTATTACATTGATACTAGTTTTGTCACAAAGTACAAATTAAGTTTATCTCAATCTAAACTAAGGGTGGCACAATATAATGGAAAGTAAGTTCCATAATGGATTTGGATGAGTTCTAAAGTTAAGACATTGTGACAGATACTACAACAAAAGGCTAAGTATATGACTGCTATAATAGCAGCTAAAGAGGGCATTTGTGTCAAGTAGTTTGTTGTCAAACTAGGTGTAGTTCACAGCGGGATAATACTATGAAGATATATTGTACGACAATATTATCAACATGTTTTAATCCCAAAGAACTAAAGGTCTCACCGAAGGACCAAAACTATACAAAGCCATCTCATTAGAGAATGAGTGATACGTAGAGACGCAAAGACATGCAATTACACACGGACCTGGAAGTGTCAGATCCGGAGATCAGTTGACCACTAGCAATCGTGTACATACAACACCATAAAGCCACAGGTGTTGAATACACAAAGGTTTGAAACTAGATTATTGACTCTAGTGCAAGTGGGAGACTGTTGGAGATATGCCCAAGAGGCAATAATAAAGTGGCTATTATCATATCTTCATACTTATGATAAATGTTTACATACCATGCTATAATTGTATTAACCGGAAACATTAATACTTGTGTGATTTGTAAACATAAAAGAGTCCCTAGTAAAGCCTCTCGTTAAACTAGCTTGTTGGTTAATATATGATCATGGTTTCCTGATCATGAACATAGAGATGTTATTAACAACAGGGTCATATCATTAGGAGAATGATGTGATGGACATACTCCTATAGTTAAGCGTAGCATAAAGATCAAGTCATTTAATATAGTTCATTTGCTATAAGCTTTCTGATACATAGTAACCTAATTCCTTCGACCATGAGATCATGCATATCACCTTTACCGGAAGGATGCTTTGATGACATCAAACACCACACCGTAACAGGGTGGCTATAAAGGTGGCATTGAGTGTTCGGAAAGTATTGGTTGAGACACATGGATCAAGAGTGGGATTTGTCCATCCATATGACGGATAGATATACTCTGGGCCCTCTCGGTGGAATGTCATCCAATTAGCTTGCAAGCATGTGACTGGCTCACAAGGGATCACATACCACGGGAACGAGAAAAGAGTACTTATCAGTAACGAGGTTGAACTAGGTATGCAGAGATACCGACGATCATAACCTCGGATAAGTAAAATATCGTGAGACAAAGGGAAATTGGTATCGTATGTAAGTGGTTCATTCGATCGCAAAGTAATCGTAGAAATATGTGGGAGCCATATGAATTTCCAGATTCCTCTATTGGTTATTGTTCGGAGAAGTGTCTCGATCATGTCCGCATAATTCATGAACCGTAGGGAGACACACTTAAGGATTCGATGTTGTTGAGTAGTTATGGAATGATGAGTAAGAGACCGAATGTTGTTCGGAGTCTTGGATGGGATCCGGGATATCACGAGGAGATCCGGAATGGTCCAGAGAATAAGATTCATATAAGGAAAGTCCCATTTCGGAGTTGGGGAATGATTCCGGTGTTTTCATCGGGAACATTCTAGAAGGTTCCGGAATGTCCGGCACTCCGGGGAGAAGGGTACATGAATGTGTCATTACAAGTTGGAATGATTGCATCATGTACTAAGTGTCATCACTGTCCAAAATAAAGGGTTTATTCAAATCCTAGTTTGAAAAGTCAAACGACATTTTTTGGAAAGAGGAGGAAGAGGTGAAACCGAGTTGGGGAGGGAGTCCTCCTCCCCAAGCCGGCGCACCACCCAAGCCGAGTTGGGGAGGGACTCCACTCCCTCCCCTTGGCCGGCCAGCCCCTCCACCTATATAAGGAGGGGCAGGGCTCCCTCCTAGTACACAAGTACCTCTCCTCCAAAACCCTAGATTGGCGCCACCACCTCCTGCTGCTGCCGCCACCTCCCAGGGTTGCCCTAGCCGCCGACTTGGGGTGCCCCAAACCCTAGCCGCCGGCTCTAGCACCTCCTCCTTGGTGTGTCTAAAACCTAGATCGCCGAGGAGCTCTCTCATACTCCACCATACTCGCTCCGGCTTAAGGCGAAGCCCTGCGAGATCTCCCCTCTACTTCCGGTACCACGCCGTTGTGCTGCCGGAATCGCGAGGAGAGTGCTACAACTTCCGCTGCCTGCTGGAACAAGGGAGAGGAAGGTCTTCGTCGAGTACCGAACGTGTGACCGACTGCGGGAGCGCTGCCGGAACGCAGCGCCGAAAGGATCGTCTACGCGATCTTGAGATCAGAAAGAGTACGACTACATCACCCACGAGAATCTGCTCTCGTTAAACACTTTGGAATCTTCGAGGGTGAGTTATTCCATCGACTCGTTGCTACAATCTAGTAGATAGATCTTGGCTTGTTTGTTTGTATGCGGTAGAAATTTTTTGTTTTCCATGCTACGAACCCCTACACTTAGTACTCATGCAACCTTGTGCGAGGGGTTTCTTGGCATTAGGACAAGTCTCACCCTTTTCCGGTACTACTATAGTACCCGGAAGAACTCCATCAGTGCTGGTGTTCCCTACACCACTGGCACTCTTAGCTTAGTCCTTAGGAGAAACCGAGTATATCCTAGGATTAACGCTAGTGAATCCGTCAAACGCTGGGCTAGAACTTTCTTCTATCATATGGATATTCCGGCTCCTGGAAAGGTGGAAGGTCTTCCGGCCTTCGTCGACGGCGCCGCTCCCCACCAAAAGTCACAGGACGCGGAGGCGCCAAAACTGTCGGATATCTTGATCCTCGCCAAGAGGCGGATTGAGTTTCTGATGAAGCACATGGGCCTCCGTGGATCCTACTTGATCCACTATTGGCTGGAGCGGCGGATTGAGCCTCTACAGCACCATGGAGATCGCCTCATGCACACCATCACCGGCGACAAGAAGTACAGCATGCGGCTCAGCCCGAACCAGATTCCGACGAAGGACTACAGGAACCTCATGCAGTATTTGGTCAAGGAGAGAGTGGAACGAAAAGTTCTGGATGTCTCCATGAATATGTTCACGTCCAACCGTCCTCTGACTCCGGTAAATATTTTGACTCTGCTTTTGTGTTTTGTCGTTCTTTTCTGTTTCTTTCTCCGACTCCTTTTTCATAGATGCTTTTTGATTTTGTCAGCTCGAGAAACTCTCTGAGTCTGAGCTAGATCCACTAGAGGGATATCTCTTAGACGATCCAGAGGCGACGGAGGATGATGAGGTGCAGGAAGTTTCCGCCTCCGCCTCCAAGAAGCGTAAGGCGAAGGAAGTTGTTATCACTGCTGGTAGCCAAGTGCTGCCAGTAGTTAAAAAGTAAGCACCCCGTCTCTGTTTTCAGTATTTAGTACATTTCTTTCTTTCCAAAGCACACCTGATATTTGGATTTGCGTGCTTCAGAGCTAAAGCAGTTTTGAAGAGTAAAGCGAAGCCATACAGCAAGCCGGGCAACCAAGTGCATCAGTAGAAGCTTGTCATCTCCCCTGCAATGCCACCGCCGACTCCAACTAGTACTCCATCATCAACACCAGAGGTTTCCGCATCTCCTGATGCCGGCAACATCTCTAAAACAAGGGTGAACCCGTAAAGGGTAATGATCCCATGGTAATATCTACAGGAGTGTTGGATAAAGTGGCCGACTCTGCTGCCTCCGGCCTAAAACGGAAGAATAAAGAGGAGATCCTCAAGCTGGCTCAATCCAGTCTTGAGAAGTAGACCCTCACTCTAGAGGCAGCCGGCCAGGAGATGGAGGACGTGAAGCTGGTCAGCCTCCTGGACCAAATTTTGGTCCGGGACGCAAAGATAGAGTCTGGCAAACTCCCAGCGACGGACGTTCCCTCCCTCTCCCTTGCCGAGAAAGTGTTTCACAACACTAAACTCGGATTTAAGAAGTTGCACCTGGAACACATTTTTTTGCACCTGGAACACATTGTAATTTTTCGATTCTTATTTGCAGTGTTTTATTACCATATCCTCTAGCTCTCAAGCATAAAGTCGGATAAACATCGTTGAATCTGAGTTGATGCTTATAGGATGCAAAAGAACGGTGTAGTGTAGCCCCCAAGGCTCGTGTTGTATTTTTACTTTGCAGCCCGAGTCTTAGTAGCCATTTGACGGTATTCTGTCTTCTAAACTTACAGAAAATTGCATCTTCCAACCAGGAATTGCTCAAGAATATATGCAATAAACGCAAGGAAATCAAAGCCTTGCGCCTTGAGAATTCAAAGTTGAAAGTTGAAAAAGATGAAGCAGAAGGTAAACTTTTCCGACTTCTTCTTTATCAGTTAGCTATTGCCATAGTCAAACTTGTTCTGTCCGACTGATCTTTTTCCCTTTGCAGAATTGTTGTGTGAATCCAGCAAGATGGTGGAGCAATCCGAGAACTTCAAGGTCTTGGAAATGGAGAATGCTGAGCTCCGGGACAAGCTTGATAAGCTTACAATTGAATCGGAGAAATCCATAGCTGCTGTCCTGGAGTCAAGCAACCATGAAACCGTGAGGATCGAGAAGCTTATAGCCCTTAGAGATAAGCAATTGGATGATCTCAAGAAGGACTTCGATAGGTAGAAGGATCTAGCCCAGTCCACAGAGAGTGAGCTGAATAGCCTCCTCGAGGAGCATTCCCAGTGGAATCACTCTGTGCTAGGTAAGATTTCCGGCTTACTTATTCGATTGATTTTTCGACTTTTATTTTTGAGTCAATTTTTTTACTTTTGGTTCTTTCCCAGCCCCCCTGAACCTTTCCGACTCTCCTACCTCCGAACCTCGCCTCGAGTGCATAAAGCTCATCGGAGATATTTTGTTTGACTTTCGCTAGACTCTTGAAGAGGCTGGCGAGTCGGTCAAACTTTCCGACTTGCACAAAATGTCAATGCAAGAGGTGAGGGACAAGGCTAAGGAGATTCCGAAGCTTATTGAAGACTGGAAGATCTCCTACGATCGGACTGTTGCACAAACTGCTCTTACCATGGTGATGATCCACCACATCGAGATGGAAATCTGGCATGTCACCAAGGGTATTGCCGAGGAGGACGATGAGGGTAACCCGCAGAACATCAAGGCTATCCAAGATTCATGTGCAAGTTACGCTTGTCGTGTGGCGTAGATGACCAATTACACGACGCCATTCTTCGAATCCGTCATTGTGCCTCCCTCGCCTCAAGAGCCAGAAGACAGCCTCGCTGAAGCAGCTTCTGAATCTGAGATCCAGGGCAACAACATTGTCGACTCTAGCGCTCGACGCTCTTCATCACCACTAATGAACCACAAGTATAGGGGGTGTATCGTAGTACTTTCAATAAATAGGAGTGTCGATCCCAACGAGGATCAGAAGGTGTTGACTAGTGGTTTGGAGCAGGAAATCTCTGTAAATACTTAGCAGACGGATTTTTAGTTTTTTTTGATAATGCAAGGAAATAAAGTGCAAGTAAATGAAGACAACAAATAATTGCAGCAAGTGGCCCAATCCTTTCTTAGCAAAGGACAAGCAGTTTTAATACTTATGAGGACCAAACGTTCTCGAGGACACATGGGAATACTGTCAAGTGCTTTCATTTCATATAGTTGATTAATCTTCTTTGGTTTGATAAGTGTTGTGTGGGTGAACCTGTGCTAATGTACCGAACTTACTTGGACTAATATATACTTGTGATTAAACCCCTTGCAAGCATCCGCAACTACAATAAAGTAATTAAGATAAAAACCTAACCACAACCTTAAACTCTGAGATCCTACACTCCCTTGTGCAAAGGTTTCCTAACGGGGGGTCAGGTTTCTGTCACTCCGGCAACCCCACAATTAGTAGCCAAATACACAATGCATTCCACTAGGCCATAAATGGTGAAGTATCATGTAGTCGACGTTCACATGACACCACTAGAAGAATAGCACCACAACTTAAATATTAAACCATTGAATAATACCTCAACACAATTGCACTACTAACAACATGACTTCTTTCATGTCCTCAAGAACTAAACAAACTACTCACGAGACATCATATGGATCAAGATAAGAGATGATATGATGATGAATAACAATCTGAACATAAACAATAATTCAATGGTTCCACTCACAAGCATCAACTACAAAAGTAATCAACATCGGGAAAGTTTCCCCTAAGAACTATGCAAGATTCAACACAAATGTTACAGCGGGATGGAGTGGTGATGATGGTAATTTTACCCATGGGTACCGTACCCGTATGGGTAGGGTATGGGCACACTTTTATACCCATGGGTAATACCCATACCCTACCTATTAAGTCACGGGTGCGGGCATGGGTATAGACTTGTACCCATGGGTATACCTATACCCTACCCGTTTAAACTGACATGTCAAACTTACCTATAGAGTTTCAATCTATGCGACTGAGAAGCCTAGGGACGAGTATGAGATTGCAACTTCTAAACTTTAATTTGATACTTTCATATACTTGTCTACTATTATTAAGTAGAGATTATTGTCTTTTTTCAAATATGCTATTGATGAAATTAAAATTTTGAATAACTTGTATACAATTGGATATACCCGTCGGGTACCCAATGGATACTGGTACCCGCCGGGTATGGGTATGGGTAAAGTTTTATACCCATGGGTACGGGTATGGGTAAGCTTTTGTACCCATTTACTATACGGGTGTGGGTATGGTATTGCTCTACCCTGTCCATACCCTGCCCATTGACATCCTTAGATGGTGCCGGTGGAGATGGTGGTGTGGATGATGATGATCCCGATGAAGTCTAGCTTGATGACGGTGTTGATGGCGACGATCTCCCCTCTCCGGGAAGGAATTTCCCAGGCAGAAATCTGTCTGCCGGAGAGCTCTTTCTCTCTTTGTAGTTTCCGCCCTGCAGAGGCGGTGGAATCTTTCTGTGGTCGCCCCTCCTCGTATTAGGGTTTCGAGGACAAGATATAGGCAAAGGGGCGGAGCTAGAGGTGGGCCAGGGTGGCCACACCCCCTGGTGGCGTGGCCCAGGGTGGCCTGCGCATGGGGGTGCGGGCCCCATGTGGCCCATCTGAGCCTCCCCTTCTGGCATTCTTCGTCTTCTAGAAAAATATGATTTTCCATGGTTTTTCTGGTATTTTCTGATCTTTGTGAAAATTGCATCCAAACACCGCCTTTTCCATCAGAATCCTGACTTCGGCAATTCATCCTCCAAGAATCATAAAACATGCAAAAATAGATGAAATAACATAAATATCACCTCTTAATAAGAAATATATCAATGAATATCAACAAATTATGATATAGAATAGTGTTGCAAAATGGACGTATCAACCACCACCTGATTCTGCAGCATAAACATTTTATAATGCATTATTCTGAACTTTGGGCATGTAATGATGGAAACAATATTTTGATTGTGCTAGTCTATAAGAAATAAGGCTTTTACTATCGTAGCACTTTTGTTTGTATATATTTTATGTGTGTGCTTGAAAGTTTTCGAAGCACTATTTTTTATGCTTATACTTGTCATTTTATCTGGCTCTCAGCCTCGTCCCTTTCATGAGCTAGCCAACCTTTAGCACGGAAACTTTGCCGAGCAACGTAGCTCAATTGCTAAACCAGTTTAAACTCGGAAACAAAGCTGGCTTCCAGTACCAGCAATTCATTACTCGGAAAATACCCGCGTCTAAGCAATCAGACAAAAAACCAAAGTACAAACAATAAATTTAATTTTTACCCTAGGGTAATATTTTTTAGATATTCAAAAATCATAACCAGAACGAGCATGAGCATAAAGTACTTTCAAGCATTCTGGGATTTTTGAAAACGACATACTCTTTTGGAAACAAGATGGCAAAAAACTTCTCAAAGATAAGATGTGAGGAAACCAATACTTTATTTCACTTTGAACATGTACATATATGATTACAAGGAAATATAACTAAGAATAGAAGGGAAGTAGTTGTGCAATATTCCATGGACGGTCTATCTCATTTGGGTCTGCACTACTGCCAGCTCTCTTTCTCTTCTGAATATCTGGTCTTTCCTTGACTGGTCTCATATCGGTTAAATAATACGACCCATTATGCAGAACTTTGCTCATCATAAAAGGTACTTCCCAAATCGGGGGAAATTTGTGGTTTCTTTTTTGCACAAGCCGGATAACCAAATCGCCCTTCCTGAAAGAACAATTATGTACTCTCTGACTATGATACTTGTGTAACATCTGCTGATAGGTTGTAGATCTCTACTTAGCAACGACGCGTACTTCTTCGATTATATCGAGATCATCCCGTCGAGAGACTTCTGCATCTTCTTCGATATACGCTTTGACTCGTGGAGACTGATGAATTAGATTGCTTGGAAGAACTTCTTCTGCATCGTAGACCAAGAAGAAAGGATTGTATCAGGTTGATCTGTTAGGAGTTGTACATTGATGAGCTCAGATCACTATAGAGCTTCGTTGGGAAACCCCAAGAGGAAGGTGTGATGAACACAATAGTAAGTTTTCCCTCAGTTATGAAACCAAGGTTATCGAACCAGTAGGAGGAAGGAAACAACTTCCAAGGTGTTGCCAGCAACTTGGAATCCTGCACAACACAAACTCAAGACTTTGCCCCAACTTACAGTGAGGTTGTCAATCTCACTGGTTTGCTAAAAACAAAGGATTAAACGTATGGAGTGGAAGGTAATGGTTGCTTGCAGAAAATAAACAATAACATAAGATGATGTATCAATGGTAAAGATTTGACCAGGGTCCACAGTTCACTAGAGGTGTTCTCCTTAAGAAAGATAACATAACATGCTGGGTGAACAAATTACAGCGGAGCAATTGACAGGACTGAGCAAGGCATAATAATGCAAATACTAGACATTCATGATCCTATGAGATTTGATTGGGCATTACAACAATATACATAGACCGCCATCCAACTTCATCTATGACTAGTAATCCACCTTCAGGTTATCATCCGAACCCCCTCCAGCATTAAGTTGCAAGCAACGGATAACTGCATTAAGCAATGTGTGTAAAGTAAACAATACAATTGTTCCATGAACAAAATATTGTTGTTTTCTCCCTAGTGGCAACATCACATCTACAACCTTAGAGATTTCTGTCACTTCCCCAGATTCAATAGAGACATGAACCCACTATCGAGCATAAATACCCCCTCTTGGAGTCACTAGCATCTACTTGGCCAAGATAGCTACTAGAAACGGAGAGCATGCAAGATATCAAACAACACAAACATGATAGAATCAATAATCAATAAGATATGATAGAATCAATAATCAATCTGACATAGTAATCTCAATATCCATCGGATCCCCGCAAACACAACATGTATGATTACAAATAGATGATATTGATCATGAACGGAGATCACAATAGCACAAAGGAGGAGAAACAACCATCTAGCTACTGTATGGACCCATAGTCCAAGCGTGAACTACTCACGCATCATACCGGAGGCTGGCATGGTGATGAAGAAGGCCTCCGGGATGATCTCTACCCTCTGACAGGGTGCCAGGAAGAGCTTCAGATCCCCCCGATCTAGGGATGATGGTGGCGGCGGCTACGGACTGTTTCATGGAGATCTGATCTGGTACTTAGGGTTTTGGCATCGGGAGGCTTATATAGGCTAAGAGGCGAGGCAGGAGGGCAGCCAGGGGTCCCACACCCTACCTAGGCGCGGCCCAGGGTGGGCCCGCGCGGGGGTGCGGCCACCCTGTGGCTCCCCTTCGGTCGCCCTTCGATCTCTATGTTCTCCTCGGTGAAATATTGACTTTTGCTTTTGTCCCGTCCAATTTCATGAATATTTCCTTACTAGCTTTTCTGAAACCAAAAACAGCAGAAAACAAGCAACTGGCACTGCGGCATCTTGTTAATAGGTTAGTCCTAGAAAATGTATAAAAATACCTTAAAGTGTAGACACAGCATAGCAAAGTTGATACTAAACAACCATGGAACATCAAAAATTATAGATACGTTTACGACGTATCAAGCATCCCCAAGCTTAACTCATGATCGTCCTCGAGTAGGTAAGTGATAAAAGAATAATTTTTAAGGTGACATGCACCATCATAATCTAAATCAAACCATTTGTTGGGGATATGCTATATGGGTATCCTCATAGCATGTCTCTTATCCGACTAACCCGGGTGGCCCATAGTCGGTAGCATGGCCTATGGCCTGCTGGGCGGCCCAGTTAGGTGGATCCAGAAGGGAGGCCCATGCCGGATAAAGGAAGGCTACGGTGGAGTCACCAGCGTACCCGGAGCCTTGGAGTGCAAGATACACAAGACTAGTAGTAGACGGTGTAGAACTTTGTAACCTGTCCGGCTAGGACTTTTCCCTGTAACCCTAGGATCTGACGACTATATAAGTCAGGCCTATGGGAGCCTTTAGGGCACAATCTCAGACGATAACTTAGACTTTCTAGTCACCTCGCACAGCGAACCTATCTCTATAACTCGACGTATTGCCATTATAGTGATTTATAGCAGGAGTAGGATTCCGCCACCGTTGTGGGATCTGAACCTGGGTAGGTGTGTTACCTCGTTCCCGTAAACCGTGCGCCTTACCCCACGTCCATAAACACGCACTGTGAGGACCCCTCCATGGCGTACTCGTCGGCAATACCACGATAGTTGGCGCCCACCGTGGGGCAAGAGGCGCTTCAGGCTCTTCAGCGGGCGAGGACCAAGATCTTCGCGGGAATCGGCGAAACCATAGCCATCGGTCGCGTTCTCTTCTCCGGCAACGTTCCGATCGCCCCTCCCGACGAGTTCTGGATCCCGGCGAAGATGAACCCTACGCGGTGTTCGATCGTTCCTATCGGAGACATCCACCTTTTCATCGGCGAAACCGACTCGGGCACTAGTTCCCTGGGAGTCGGAGGAGCATCAAGACCCGCGCGGACCGCCTACGGGCAGGATACGTTCGCGGAAGGATCGATGTCGGATCTCTCCTCGGAGTTTGCCGACAAAGATCAGAAAAATTCAAGACCTGCATGGACCGCCTACGGGCAGGATACGTTCGCGGAAGGATCGATGTCGGATCTCTCCTCGGAGTTTGCCGGCAAAGATCGGAAAAATTCAAGACCCACCCAAACCGCCCCTATACAGGATATAAAGGTGGAAGATCACTGCAAATCCGCTGGCTTCGCCCATGCGTCTGGACAACAGAGATCCAAGTTCGTCGGCGTGGTTACCATCTTCGATCTGGCGCGCTGTGTTTAGAGAGAGGGCAAAACCCCCCGCGATTACCTGGCCAGGTGGCTCCGTATACGAGTCGATCTAACCAACTACCCCAATGATGATGCCATCTATCACTTTGTGGAAGGACTGGACCATGGCACGCTTCTCTGACATTCTCTAAGACGGCAACAGGCGTCAGGACGCCTCACCTTCGAAGGGATGGTGAACACCATCAACAACTACGCGGAGGCTGAAGCGGCAGCTCAGACAGCGCTTGCGCTCATCGACGGAGCACCTCCGATTCAGCCGCCACCACCGCCTCCGGCCGCCATCATCACAGCAGCGCCACCACCTCCAGTCATTGTCGAGGCCGTTGCACCTCCACCGCCCGTCATCGAGGAAGTCATGGCACCCTCCGACTCTGTCATTGACGCGCTTTATGCTGATTTCAGTGCAGATTCCGAGGAGATAGACTTCAGTCCAGAAGAGCTAGACTCCGCTATGCAGGAGATGGAGGAGGAGTACTCGCACGACGAACAAGCTAATAACACCGTCATGTCACGAGGGGTGTTCGTCACCATTGGTACAGCGATGGATGAAGACCAGCCCGGGCAAGCTCCGCCTACGGCGCTGGATAAGGGGAATGGGCCACTTATTGCTGCTGACAATGATCGCGCAAGAGTCATGCCTCCCCCGCCTAATCCAGTGCAGCAGCCGCAGGAATTCGGCACCGGTCCGAGCAACAACAACACCGCAAACTTGCCGCCTCCAGCATCCACGTCGGCAGCAGCCCATGTTACTCCAGCTGATAGAGTGATGTACGGCAATCTCCTCGTTGAGCCACTAACTGTTGATCATATCCGGAACGTGACTCAGCTTGACGAGAAGCGCCAGCAGCTGCTGGAGGAGGCGCAAGCTATCGCGGAGAAAGGCGCTAAACTAGATCGAGATCTGGTCAACGCGCAGAAGTCCATAGAGAAAGCAAGAGCAATGGAGGCCGAGTAAGAGACTCTGCTGCAGTAGCAGAAGGCTAAGAAAGCTCCGGCTCGCGCCATCAACGATCCTAGTGTACGGCGCAACCTAGGATGGGCTCCCTCGAAGCCGGCATAGGCCAAGCCATACATTGACAGTGAAGGCAAGCAGGTGATGCCCACCCCACTCCTTAACCTCGCCGTCGCCAAGACCCTTCTGGAGCAGGATAGATCGCCTGAGGCAGTAGAGCAGGTCTATGACCTAGTGGCCAAGGCGGTAAAGCAGCAGGAGAAGGCCACCTCTCAGAGGCTTGAGTCTGACCCAGCGCTCTGCCGATCTAGCCAGTACAAACCGCCAAGGGACAGATCTCCTCAGGATGTCGGATCACGGACGGGTTCATCAGAACGAAGACGGAGGGATGCGCGCAACAAGAAGGATGCTATCCCCATATCCTCCAACCACGGAGAAAGAGCCCAACCTTGCCACCCATCGCCACCGCCCCGATCCCCCCGACGTCAGGAAGATTACAAGACTCACCATCGTACGGGTATGCCCCCTCCAAAGCAGTGCGGCATCGTCATCCGCGACAACGCGGCACAGACCCGTCATGATGGAGAGTGCCACCAGGGACATAAGAGCAGGTCACACCATGACCCTCCGCGTCCGGCAAGCAACCGTGACAGGCGTGGGGTGTCGCAGGAAGGTAACAACAAGAAGGCTAACCCACCGCCACCTCCGCCTCTGTCACCACCAAGCAGTCACCATGACGGAAGAGGTCCGTGTCGTTCACGCAGCCCATCCCCTGTTGACAAAAAGAAGAAAACCCCGGAGCCGTACGATGCACGTTCGCGGATCGATAAGATCCACGAGGCCCGGGAAGGACCATACCTAGGACCACGTTGCTTTGGACCTGCAATACGGTCCGCAACTTACCCCAAAGGTTTCCGGATTGACAAGACCATCAAGCCCTATGACGGCACCGCCAAACCTGCCACATGGTTGCAGGACTACGGCAACGCGGTGGAGATTGTTGGAGGCAACCCCAACGTCGCCGTCAAGTACCTCCCGTTAATGTTGGCGGGCACGGCCCGTCAATGGATCGATGACTTGCCGGAGAAATCTATCTACAACTGGCTGGACATGCAAGAAGCGTTCACCAAGAACTTTGAGGGTACATACAAGCGTCCTTACACTGTGGGCGATCTACAGCGGTGCGTGCAAGAGAAAGACGAGACATCTCGCGCCTACCTCTCCCGCTGGCTGGATATGGAGAATTCCTGCGCAGGAGTGCACGCCCGGACCGCCATGGCCGCCTTCATCGATGGATTGGAAAGGGTCACATTGCTCCGACATAAGCTGAAGCGCTTGCAGGACAATGATCAGCTTGACTTGAATCAGATGATTCAGTTAGCTAGTGAGTTCGCAGCTGCCGCCGCCGATGCTCGTGGCTCTTTGCCGGCAACGGCCGTTCCAACCCAAGCTCGGAGGAACAGCAATACAAAGAGGAAAACCGCTCCAGAAGAAAAGCAATCTACCGACATGGTCGCTATGACTTTTGCAGGACGAGGAGAAGGTGGACAACATGGCCGAGGAAGGGGAGCAGGTCATGGGCAGCAGCGAGGAAGTGAAACCAACTCGGCGCCGTTCCGCATCCCCCAAATATACGAAGAGTACCGCGATATGTCGTGCCTCGTACACCTCGATGTCAACGACAAGGCCACCCATACCAATCAACACTGCAAGTTTGTCAACGACCTCAAGGAAGACCCGGAGTCCAGCTACAAGCGAAGTCGGAAGAACAGACCGCAAGGCAAGGGCAAGGGGAAGAAGAAGGAGGAGGAGTCCAAGGATTCAAGTGACATGGACGAGGACGTTGATCCCAAGCACGCTGCTAAGAGCGACGACAAGGGCAAGAACCCCTTCGCAAAGAAGGCCCCAGTCTACCACACTTTCCTTGGCACCCCCACCGTCCGACGACAGAATACCTCTCTAAGGATCCTGATGGCTACTCTCCCCCTGTTCCCCAATACCTGCGCTGGTCGGAGGTTCCAATCACTTGGGACAGGACGGACCACCCAGACCTTGTGCCCACGGAGAACCAGTACGCCATGGTCATCAACCCATTGATTGACGGCGTGGAGTTCACCAAGTGCATGGTGGATAGTGGAAGCAGCATCAACATCATGTACCTGGATACACTGCAGAAAATGAACTTGACGGAGGCAAACCTAAGGCGAACTAACACCGTGTTCCATGGCGTAGTGCCTGGTCGGGAGGCTCGGTCCCTTGGGTGCATCACACTTCAGGTAGCCTTTGGCGACGTTAATAATTACCGCCAAGAGCGCATGACCTTTGAGGTGGTCCCCTTCAAGAGCGTGTACCACGTCATATTCGGCCGCGACATATTCCACACGTTCATGGCCAAGCCATGCTTCGTCTACAACAAACTCAAGATACCTAGACCAAACGGTGTCATTACCGTATCCGGAAGCTTTACCAAGGCAAGGGACTGCGAGATCAATGAAGCAGCCGTTGCAGAAGCTGTCCTCTACAGCGAAGAATTCAAGGAGATCCAGAGCAAGGTCAATGACTCAGAGATGCCCGCGTCGAAGAAGCAGATCTCCGACTCCGCTCCTGCGTTCAAGGCCGACATCGAGACCAAGCCGGTGGAACTTGTGGTAGGCGATGCCTCCAAGACCGTCGCCATTGGGACGAACCTGGATCCCAAATAGGAAAGCGTGCTCGTCGAGTTCCTCCGTGAGAATAGGGACATCTTTGCCTAGCAACCTGCCGACATGAAAGGTGTACCTAGGGAACTTGCCGAGCACAGCTTAAACATAGATCCAAAATGTAAACCACTGAAACAACCTCTACGACGCTTCGGAGATGAGAAGAGACGCGCCATTGGCAAAGAGATAGCTAGGTTACTTAAGGCTGAGTTTATCCGAGAAGTCCTTCACACCCGATGGGTGGCCAATCCTGTACTTGTCCCCAAAAAGGGAACCAATGAATTAAGAATGTGCGTTGATTACACCGGCTTGAACAAAGCATGTCCCAAAGATCTATTTGCTTTGCCTCGCATTGACCAAGTCATTGACTCGACGGCTGGCTCGGAACTTTTGTGTTTTCTCGATGCATACTCAGGATACCACCAGATCAAGATGAGGAAGTAGGACCAATTGGCCACTTCGTTCACTACCCCATATGGCACGTTTTGCTATGTCACGATGCCCTTTGGGCTGAAAAACGCAGGTGCTACCTACCAGCGGACAATGCAACGTTGCCTTCACGACCAAATTGGTCGGAATGTTCACGCCTATGTGGACGATATCGCGGTGATGTCTAAATAGTCAAATGACTTAATCTCCGACTTAAAAGAAACCTTTGACAATCTCCGAAAATACAGCATGATGCTCAACCCTAAGAAGTGCGTCTTCGGGGTTCCACCCGGCAAATTGTTGGGCTTCATCGTTTCCTAGCGAGGAATCGAGGTCAACCCGGAGAAAATCAAGGCCATCTTAAACATAAACCGTCCAACATGTCTAAAGTTACAGAGATCTGAACCTGGGCACAATCTCAGACGATAACTTAGACTTTCTAGTCACCTCGCACAGCGAACCTATCTCTGTAACTCGGCGTATTGCCATTATAGTGATTTATAGCAGGAGTAGAATTCCGCCACCGTTGTGGGATCTGAACCTGGGTAAGCTGTGTTACCTTGTACCCGTCAATCGTCCGCCTTACCCCACGTCTCTAAACACACACTGTGAGGACCCCTCCATGGCGTACTCGTCGGCAATACCACGACACCATTTGCAAGCATTGAAAGCTGGGATCAAAGTACTTTAACCATGAGCATGAAAGCTGAAGTTCTAACAATAAGACATAGTAACTATGTTGCAACCATGAAAGGATACAAACAAAGATCATGAATAACAATGCATTGAAAGACGTTTGTTTTTTTCACATATAGAAAACATAGCACAGTGGCATTCAGCTTGTCCCTCATGGAGTAGCAAAACATAAATGCATAAGACACCTTCAAAGTTCATAAGGGTGACTAGATACAAATAGTTCAAGAACAAGCAATATCAACATTATGAATCAATAAGTTTTGGGACAATGCAGATAGAACTAAGAATGACAACTATGCTCTCCTAGTTGGTGCATAAGGATAGAAGGTGGATACTCAATATAAAAGTAGAAGAAAGGCCCTTCAAAGGGAAGCAAGGATTTCAAGTTTTGTAAACAGCTTCCAAAAATTATGGTACTTGTTAGCTTTCAGCTCTCATTGCCCCTATCATAAGCATCTTGAAGTGATTAATGTTGGAGATATGCCCTAGAGGTAATAATAAATGTAGTTATTATTATATATCTTTGTGTTTATGATAAATGTTTACATTCATGCTATAATAGTATTAACAAGGAAACCATTAATACTTGTGTGATTTGTAAACTTAATTTGAAGTCCCTAGTATGGCCTCTATACTTCACTAGCTTGTTGGTTGATTGATGATGTGGTTTCTTTGTCATGAACATTGAGATGTTATCAACAACAAGATCATATCGTTAGGAGAATGATATGGTGGACATACTCCTATAGACAAGCGTAGCATAAAGATCAAGTCATTTCAATAGTTCAATTGCTATATGCTTTCTGATACATAGTAACCTAATTCCTTCGACCATGAGATCATGCATATTGCCTTTACTGGATGGATGCTTTGATGTCATCAAACACCACACCGTAACAGGGTGGCTATAAAAGTGGCATTGGGTGTTCGGAAAGTATTGGTTGAAACACATGGATCAAGAGTGGGATTTGTCCATCCACATGACGGATAGATATTCTCTGGGCCCTCTCGGTGAAATGTCATCCAATTAGCTTGCAAGCATGTGACTTGGTCACAAGGGATCACATATCACGGGAACGAGAAAAGAGTACTTATCAGTAACGAGGTTGAACTAGGTATGCAGAGATACCGACGATCATGACCTCGGATAAGTAACATATCGTGAGACAAAGGGAAATTGGTATCGTATGTAAGTGGTTCATTCGATCGCAAAGTAATCGTAGAAATATGTGGGAGCCATATGAATTTCCAGATTCCTCTATTGGTTATTGTTCGGAGAAGTGTCTCGATCATGTCCGCATAATTCACGAACCGTAGGGAGACACACTTAAGGATTCGACGTTGTTTGAGTAGTTATGGTATTATGAGAAAGAGACCGAATGTTGTTCGGAGTCTCGGATGGGATCCGGGATATCACGAGGTGATCCGGAATGGTCCGGAGAATAAGATTCATATAAGGAAAGTCCCGTTTCGGAGTTCGGGAATGGTTCCGGTGTTTTCATCGGGAACATTCTAGAAGGTCCCGGAATGTCCGGCACTCCGGGGGGGAAGGGGTACATGAATGTGTCATTGCAAGATGGAATGATTGCATCATGTACTAAGTGTTCTCGCTGTCCAAAATAAAGGGTTTATTTAATTCCTAAATTGGAAAAGTCAAACGGCTAGTTTGAAAGTCAAACTGCCAGTTTTGGAAAGTGGGAAGAGGAGGAGAAGAGGAGACCGACTTGGGGAAGGAGTCCCCAAGCCGGCGGCCAGCCCTAGGCCGAGTTGGGGAGGGACTCCCTCCCTCCCCTAGCGCGCCAGCCCTCCCACCTATAAAGGGAGGGGCAGGGCTCCCCTCCCAACACACACAAGTTCCTATCCTCTAAACTAGAAACTAGACCTAGACCCCGGTTTAGAGCTGTTTCGGTTTAGAGCCTTCTAATTGGTTTAGAGCCCTCTAATTGGTGTGTCTAATTACTAGACCACTAATAGCCTCTCTCATAAGCTCCACCATACTCGCACCGGCTTAAGGCGAAGCCCTGCGGGATCTCCCCTCTACCTCCGGTACCACGCCGTTGTGCTGCCGGAATCGCGAGGAGAGTGCTACAACCTCCGCTGCCTGCTGGAACAAGGGAGAGGAAGGTCTTCGTCGAGTACCGAACGTGTGACCGACTGCGGGAGCGCTGCGGGAACGCGGCGCCGGAAGGATCGTCTACGCGATCTTGAGATCGGAAAGAGTACGACTACATCACCCACGAGAATCTGCTCTCGTTAAACACTTTGGAATCTTCGAGGGTGAGTTATTCCATCGACTCGTTGCTACAATCTAGTAGATAGATCTTGGCTTGTTTGTTTGTATGCGATAGAAAATTTTTGTTTTCCATGCTACGAACCCCTACAGTGGTATCAGAGCCGTGTCTATATGTAGATCTGTTGCACGAGTAGAACACAATGGTCATTGTGGGCGTTGATGCTTTTATTGTAGATTGCTTTTTGTGTACTTTGCATCTTGCGGTATGTTGGGATGAAGCGGCCCGGGCTAACCTTACATGACATCGTTCATGAGACTTGCTCCACGCTTGACATGCAACTCGTTTTGCATAAGTGGCTTTGCGGGTGCCTGTTTCTCCTAGCATAGTAAAGATCCAATTTACAACGGGTGATCAACAATGCTAGTATCAATGTTGTGGTTCTTGTTCGTAAGTTAGAACGACACTTATGGAAAGCCCCAAACCACGTAAAATATGCAAAGAAAGTAGAAGCGTCTAACTTTGTTTTGCAGGGGTGTGCAGTGATGTGATATGGCCATGATTGTGATTATATTTGATGTATGCAATGATCCTTATTGTAAGTTGGCAACCGGCAGGAGCCATATGGTTGTCTTTAATTTCTGTTAAGGCCTGCGTGTCTATTCAAAATAGTTGTAATAGTTGAAGTTGGCGGACGACAACCATGAAGAAGCGTCATTGACCTTGATGCTATGCCGGTGATGATGGAGATCATGTTCGTGCTTGAAGATGGAGATCGGAAGCACAAAGAAGAAAGGCCATATCATATCACATATTATGAATTGCATGTGATGTTAATCCTTTATGCATCTTGTATTGCTTAGTAGACGACGGTAGCATTATAAGATGATCCCTCATGCACATAAATTTCAAGTTCTAAAAGTGTTCACCCTTAGTATGCACCGTTGCCAAAGCTTGCTGCTTCGAAGCACCACGTGATGATCGGGTGTCTTTGATTCCGCGGGTGACTACAACGTAAGCAAGCCAGATTTGCTTATGCGGAAGCTAAGGTTTGATCTTGACGAGCCTAGCATGTACAGACATGGCCTCAGGAACACGGATCGCCGAAAGGCAAAGCATGAATCATATAGTAGATATGATGAACATGATGATTGTTCGCCATTAAAACTATATCAGCTCTCGTGATGATCGGTGTTGATGTAGTGGATTTGGTTCGTGTGATCACTAAAACAATGTGAGGGATGTTGTTTTGAGTGGGAGTTCACCTAGTTTAATTTCATTAATTAATTTGAACTCAATTTGTCATAAACTTAGTCTAAACTATTGCAAATATGTTGTAGATCAATGGCAGCCCCTACCATCAATTTTAATGTGTTCCTAGAGAAAGAAAAGTTGAAAAACAATGGAAGCAACTTCGCGGATTGGTTCCGCAATTTGAGGATTGTCCTCACAGCTGGTAATTTGACCTATGTGCTGGATGCACCGCTAGGTGACCCACCTGCAGCTGATGCTACCGATGAAGTAAAGAATGTTTACCTCGCTCGGAAGAATCAGTACTCCATAGTTCAGTGTGCTATCTTGTATGGTTTAGAATCGGAGCTTCAGAAAAGGTTTGAAGAGTCAGATCCATATGATATTGTCGAGGATCTCAAATTAATCTTTGAGACTCATGCGGCAATTGAAAGTTATGAAGCTTCTGAAAAGTTCTTTAACTGCAAGATGGAAGAGGGTAGCTCCGTCAGTGAGCATGTGCTTAAAATGTCTGGGCACGCAAATAAACTTCAAAGTTTGGGTATAGTGATTCCTAATACTTTGGGAGTTTACCGCATCCTCCAATCACTACCACCAAGTTACAAGAACTTTGTGATGAACTACAACATGCAGAACAT
Organism: Avena sativa; assembly: GCA_916181665.1. Taxonomy (NCBI): domain Eukaryota; kingdom Viridiplantae; phylum Streptophyta; class Magnoliopsida; order Poales; family Poaceae; genus Avena; species Avena sativa. The sequence continues at coordinate 366,856,772 of OV702295.1, forward strand.
GAACAAAGAGTTGCCAGAACTATTTGCTATGTTAAAATCTGCAGAAGTGGAGATCAAGAAAGAGCACCAAGTGTTGATGGTCAATAAGACCACCAAATTCAAGAAAGGCAAGTCTAAGCAGAAGGGACACTTCAAGAAGGGTGGTAAGAAAGTTACCACGCCGACGAAGAGGACCAAGGCTGGACCTAAGCCTGATACTGAGTGCTTTTACTGCAAGGGAGAAGGTCACTGGAAGCGGAATTGCCCAAGGTACTTGGCGGATTTGAAGAACGGCAACATCAAGAAGAAAGGTATATCTGATATACATGTTATTGATGTGTATCTCACTAGTACTCGTAGTAGTGCCTGGGTATTTGATACTGGTTCGGTTGCTCATATTTGTAACTCGAAACAGGAGCTGCAGAATAAACGGAAGCTAGTGAAGAACGAGGTGACGATGCGCGTGGGAAACGGATCAAAGGTTGATGTGATCGCGGTCGGCACACTACCTCTTCATCTACCATCGGGATTAGTTTTATACTTAAATAATTGTTATTTGGTGCCTGCGTTGAGCATGAACATTATATCGGGATCTTGTTTATTGCGAGACGGTTACTTGTTTAAATCCGAGAATAATGGTTGTTCGATTTATATGAGTAATATGTTTTATGCACATGCACCTTTGATAGATGGTCTATTCATATTGAATCTCGATAGTAGAAATACACATATTAATAACATTGAGGCTAAACGTTTGAAATCAAGCGATAATTTGACCTATATGTGGCACTGTCGTCTTGGTCACATTGGAGTGAAGCGTATGAAGAAACTCCATTCCGATGGACTTCTTGAATCACTTGATTTTGAATCACTTGAAAGATGCGAAGCATGTCTGATGGGTAAAATGACTAAGACTCCATTTTCTGGTATGATGGAGCGAGCTACAGACTTATTGGAAATCATACATACCGATGTGTGTGGTCCAATGAGTGTAGCATCGCGCAGTGGTTATCGTTATGTTCTTACCTTCACGGATGACTTGAGTAGATATGGGTATATCTATTTTATGAAACATAAGTCCGAAACTTTCGAGAAGTTTAAGGAGTTTCAAAGTGAGGTAGAGAATCAACGTAACAAGAAGATTAAATTTCTACGATCTGATCGTGGAGGTGAATATCTAAGTTACGAGTTTGGCGAGCATTTGAAGAAATGTGGAATACTTTCGCAGTTGACACCGCCGGGAACACCACAGCGTAATGGTGTGTCTGAACGTCGTAATCGAACTCTCTTAGATATGGTTCGTTCTATGATGTCACTTACAGATTTGCCACTATCATTTTGGGGTTATGCATTAGAAACAGCCGCATTCACTTTAAATAGGGCACCGTCTAAATCCGTTGAAACGACACCGTATGAATTATGGTTTGGGAAGAAACCTAAATTGTCGTTCCTTAAAGTTTGGGGATGCGAAGCCTATGTAAAGAAGTTACAGCCGGACAAGCTTGAACCCAAAGCGGAAAAATGCGTCTTCATAGGATACCCGAAGGAAACTGTTGGGTATACCTTCTATCATAGATCCGAAGGCAAAATCTTCGTTGCTAAGAATGGATCCTTTTTAGAGAAGGAATTTCTCTCGAAAGAAGTGACTGGAAGGAAAGTAGAACTCGACGAGGTTGTCGAACCTTCTCTCGAAATTGCGAGTAGCGCAGCACCGGAAGAAGTTCCTGTGGTGCCTGCACCAATAAGAGAGGAAGCTAATGATGGTGATCATGAAACTTCGGTTGAAGTTACTACAGAGCCTCGGAGGTCAACGAGAACTCGTACCACTCCAGATTGGTATGATTCCGTTATGAATGTCATGTTGGTGGACAACACCGATAACCCCGAGACATATGAGGAAGCGATGATGAGCCCAGATTCCAATAAATGGCAAGAAGCCATGAAATCCGAGATTGGATCCATGTACGAAAACCAAGTATGGACTTTGGTGGACTTACCGGATGGCCGGAAGGCTGTCGAGAACAAATGGATTTTCAAGAAGAAAACAGATGCTGATGGTAATGTTACTGTCTATAAAGCTCGACTTGTCGCAAAAGGGTTTCGACAAATTCAAGGAGTTGACTACGATGAGACTTTCTCACCGGTAGCGAAGCTAAAGTCTGTGAGGATTATGTTAGCAATCGCTGCATATTATGATTATGAGATATGGCAGATGGATGTCAAAACAGCATTCCTCAATGGAGACATTGATGAAGAGTTGTATATGATACAACCCAAAGGTTTTGTCGATCCTAAAGATGCTAACAAGGTATGCAAGCTTCAACGGTCCATCTATGGATTGAAGCAAGCATCCCGAAGTTGGAATCAACGTTTTGATAAGGTAATCAAAAGTTTTGGTTTTATACAAACTTATGGAGAAGCTTGTATTTACAAGAAAGTGAGTGGGAGCTCTGTAGCATTCTTAATACTGTATGTGGATGACATATTGTTGATTGGGAATGATGTAGACCTTCTTAATAGTGTCAAGGAATATTTGAATAATAGTTTTTCAATGAAGGATCTTGGCGAAGCGGCTTACATATTAGGCATAAAGATTTATAGAGATAGATCGAAACGCCAAATATCATTGTCACAAAGTACATATTTGGACAAAGTTCTAAAGAGGTTTGGAATGGAAGATAGCAAGAAAGGGTTCTTGCCCATGTTGCCCAATACGACCTTGAGTAAAACTCAAAGTCCGACATCGGCAGAAGATAGAGAAAAGATGAGTAAGACTCCCTATGCCTCAGCCATAGGATCTCTAATGTATGCCATGCTATGTACTAGACCCGACATCGCATATGCTGTTAGTCTAACTAGCAGATATCAAAGTGATCCAGGAGTGGATCATTGGACAGCGGTCAAAAACATCCTTAAGTACTTGAGAAGAACTAAGGATATGGTTCTTTCTTATGGAGGTGATGAACAGCTCGTTGTTAATGGTTACACCGATGCTAGTTGGAACACCGATCCGGATGATTCTAAATCACAATCTGGATACGTATTTATTTTGAATGGTGCAGCAGTTAGCTGGAGGAGTGCAAAGCAAAGCGTTGTGGCGAGATCTTCAACTGAATCGGAATACATGGCTGCTTCGGAGGCTTCACAAGAAGCGATATGGATGAAAGAGTTCATTACAGAGCTGGGTGTGGTTCCAAGTGCGCTGGACCCAATGTCTATCTACTGTGATAACATGGGCGCCATAGCCAATGCGCAAGAACCAAGGTCACACAAGAAGCTGAAGCATATCAAGCTGCGTTTCCACGCTATTCGAGAACATATCCAGGATGGGGATATAAAGATTTGCAAAGTACACACAGATCTGAATGTGGCGGATCCGTTGACTAAACCTCTCCCGAGGGCAAAACATGACCAACACCAAACTGCCATGGGTGTTCGGTATATTACCATGTAATCTAGATTAGATGACTCTAGTGCAAGTGGGAGACTGTTGGAGATATGCCCTAGAGGTAATAATAAATGTAGTTATTATTATATATCTTTGTGTTTATGATAAATGTTTACATTCATGCTATAATAGTATTAACAAGGAAACCATTAATACTTGTGTGATTTGTAAACTTAATTTGAAGTCCCTAGTATGGCCTCTATACTTCACTAGCTTGTTGGTTGATTGATGATGTGGTTTCTTTGTCATGAACATTGAGATGTTATCAACAACAAGATCATATCGTTAGGAGAATGATATGGTGGACATACTCCTATAGACAAGCGTAGCATAAAGATCAAGTCATTTCAATAGTTCAATTGCTATATGCTTTCTGATACATAGTAACCTAATTCCTTCGACCATGAGATCATGCATATTGCCTTTACTGGATGGATGCTTTGATGTCATCAAACACCACACCGTAACAGGGTGGCTATAAAAGTGGCATTGGGTGTTCGGAAAGTATTGGTTGAAACACATGGATCAAGAGTGGGATTTGTCCATCCACATGACGGATAGATATTCTCTGGGCCCTCTCGGTGAAATGTCATCCAATTAGCTTGCAAGCATGTGACTTGGTCACAAGGGATCACATATCACGGGAACGAGAAAAGAGTACTTATCAGTAACGAGGTTGAACTAGGTATGCAGAGATACCGACGATCATGACCTCGGATAAGTAACATATCGTGAGACAAAGGGAAATTGGTATCGTATGTAAGTGGTTCATTCGATCGCAAAGTAATCGTAGAAATATGTGGGAGCCATATGAATTTCCAGATTCCTCTATTGGTTATTGTTCGGAGAAGTGTCTCGATCATGTCCGCATAATTCACGAACCGTAGGGAGACACACTTAAGGATTCGACGTTGTTTGAGTAGTTATGGTATTATGAGAAAGAGACCGAATGTTGTTCGGAGTCTCGGATGGGATCCGGGATATCACGAGGTGATCCGGAATGGTCCGGAGAATAAGATTCATATAAGGAAAGTCCCGTTTCGGAGTTCGGGAATGGTTCCGGTGTTTTCATCGGGAACATTCTAGAAGGTCCCGGAATGTCCGGCACTCCGGGGGGGAAGGGGTACATGAATGTGTCATTGCAAGATGGAATGATTGCATCATGTACTAAGTGTTCTCGCTGTCCAAAATAAAGGGTTTATTTAATTCCTAAATTGGAAAAGTCAAACGGCTAGTTTGAAAGTCAAACTGCCAGTTTTGGAAAGTGGGAAGAGGAGGAGAAGAGGAGACCGACTTGGGGAAGGAGTCCCCAAGCCGGCGGCCAGCCCTAGGCCGAGTTGGGGAGGGACTCCCTCCCTCCCCTAGCGCGCCAGCCCTCCCACCTATAAAGGGAGGGGCAGGGCTCCCCTCCCAACACACACAAGTTCCTATCCTCTAAACTAGAAACTAGACCTAGACCCCGGTTTAGAGCTGTTTCGGTTTAGAGCCTTCTAATTGGTTTAGAGCCCTCTAATTGGTGTGTCTAATTACTAGACCACTAATAGCCTCTCTCATAAGCTCCACCATACTCGCACCGGCTTAAGGCGAAGCCCTGCGGGATCTCCCCTCTACCTCCGGTACCACGCCGTTGTGCTGCCGGAATCGCGAGGAGAGTGCTACAACCTCCGCTGCCTGCTGGAACAAGGGAGAGGAAGGTCTTCGTCGAGTACCGAACGTGTGACCGACTGCGGGAGCGCTGCGGGAACGCGGCGCCGGAAGGATCGTCTACGCGATCTTGAGATCGGAAAGAGTACGACTACATCACCCACGAGAATCTGCTCTCGTTAAACACTTTGGAATCTTCGAGGGTGAGTTATTCCATCGACTCGTTGCTACAATCTAGTAGATAGATCTTGGCTTGTTTGTTTGTATGCGATAGAAAATTTTTGTTTTCCATGCTACGAACCCCTACAATTAAGGTTAAAGTGAACAAAGTATGGAGTATATGCTTGACAAAGTATAAGTTGGAAATCTCATGTCCCTTGAGTACGAGGGCCGTTCCTCATGCTACTCAACTTTAGTCACCGGTAAGTTCTTGTCATAGTAAGTATATGTGTATCATAAAAAACCGCAACCGGGGTACCCCTTGCCCCATGATACAGGAGCTATCCCATATCAAAATGAAAAGGCAACAGACAATGAGCATCTCAGCGATATTTTTAGTTGCTATTTGCATAGGTTTTTATTGAGGATGCTTCACATATTGCTCACTATGGTTATGCTGCAAGTTTCCACCATGATTAGGCATGGCTTAGGCTAGCGGCCCAAGTGTTTCTCTAACACACATACATAACTCCATGGACTTACAAGCTCCCCTTTTATTTCACACTGCCGACATCCACAAACAAAAGATCATGATATCAACTGGGTAGATATGTACAGGTGTTGAAAGCGTTCTCCGTGACAGCACGGTTCTGCTAATTCCCAACTTATTAGTGCAAGCATATACAACATATATGACACAATGGTTCAAGTTTATTAGGGGCGGGAAAAATAAAGTGTGCCATCAAGTTTGTGAGAGATTTAATCACTAATTTTCACATAATAAGTTTAATTTGGAAGATAGATAAAACAATAATATACTTGGAATGGTGTAAGACACCATGCATAGGAATTTATAGTGGACACTTTGGAATAACTTGGTTTCTTGGGAGTTGGATGCATGAGTAGAGCTTACTCAATACAAGTGGAGGCTAGCAAAAGACTAGGAGCGACCAACTAAGAGAGCAATAATGGTCATAATAATGCAGAGCGACAAAACATTATCAACTAAAACATAAAGTGGTATCACAAGTAAAAAACTAAATTATCATATAGGCTAAGGTGACTGGTCCATAGTCATAACATGGTGTGAGCATGTGCCAAATCAACCCAAACAAAGCATCAAAGGAGAATACCACAATACTATGCTTTTGTATGCTATAACAACGCATGATTCTTGCAAGGCACATTAAGCAATCTCAATTTTTTTGAACAAGTCGTGCTACAGCAATAATCACTAAGCATAAGGTCAAAACAACATCTAGCATGACATGATAAAGTCTAAGCCACAGTCAAAACAAGCTCCCTTTTGTATCACTATAAGCATGAAGCTTTCTACTCTATTCCAACACCAATCAACTTATTTGAAACATCACAGAAGCAAACGAAAACCAAAAACGAAAACTAAGATGCTACAAGAATAACACAACAGTGCATGAAACAATAAAAATGAAGTGTCTAGAAAGAGACCTGAGATTTTTATTGATGAATAAGGGGATGCCTTGGGCATCCCCGAGCTTTGACGCTTGTACCTCTTGAATATTTCTTGGGGTGACATAGGGTGGCATCCCCAAGCTTGAGCTTTTGTCCATTCTTCATCTTATTACATCATTCTTCCCTACATTTGAAAACTTCCTTCATACAAAACTTCACACAATCTTCATTAGCAACATTAGTGCATTCAAAATAATAAACCTTTGGGTTTAGTTTCAAAACAGCAAAACTTTCATTAAAAACACAAGATACTGTAGCAATTCCTTCAAAAAGCTCAATTTACCAAAGAGAACCCAAATAGAAATGGATAAAGAGGCAAATGCAAATAATGGCAGAAATCTGCAAAACAGACCAGCAGGTAAAAAACCGATTTTTTCGAAGACCTTCTGTTGCTCAAATAGAAAAGTGTTGAACTAACGAAAGTTAGATAACAACATGAGGGATTTACTCAGAAATTATAGCTCAATCCGACATACAGAGATTTTTCACGAATTTTTTACAGTGAAGCACAAAAATCTGTTTTTGGACAGCAACTTCCCCAAATCTTACTTCTCTCATTGGAGGTTATTCTTGGCACAAAAATCAAACAAAATGGATAAGGAGAGGTTATTATAGAAGTAATAACTTCCAAGACTCAAGAAAACTATTGGGTTATATCCCAAGAAGTACTTTTCTTTAACGCCTTTAAGTTAGGCATAGAAAGATGCTCACATAAGAAATATGAATTGAAGTAAAAGAGAGCATCAAGAAGCAAATTCAAAACGCATTTATACGTCCAAAACGTATCTACTTTCCCGAACACTTTTGCTATTGTTTCTCCTCTAAACTTCTGTGATTTGGATACAACTAACACAGACTGACGTTGTTTTCAGCAGAATTGCTTTGGTGTCTAGTTTTTGTGCAGAAAATCAACTTTCAAGAAAAATCCCGAACAATATGCCAAAAATCCTATTTTACCAGAAGACTCACGGAGCCATAAGATGAGGCAGAGGAAGGCCACGAGGGCCCACACCCCCTGGTCGCGCGGGCTAGGCCTGGCCACGCCTGGAGGGTGTGTGGCCACCTCGGGCACCCCCTCGGCCTCCCTCTTCGCCTACATAAAGCCTCCTGACCTAAAAACTATGGGGGGTCGACTTTTTCCAGAAAGAGTTTCGCCGCGCCGCCGCCACCAGAAACCGCGATTCGGAACCAGAAACTCCGTTCTGGCACCCTGCCAGGAGGGGGAATTGGAGAAGATCATCGCCATCATCATCACCAACGCCTCTCCATCAACCATCCTTGTTTCCCCCATCCATGAGTGAGTAATCCCCTGCTGTAGGCTATGAGGATGGTAGGGATTGGATGAGATCTATCTTGTAATCGAATAAGATTGTTAGGGCATGGTGCCTAGTATCTTTATTTGTGCTATTTGCTTTGTTGCAACTTATTGTGCTTAATGCTTGTCACTAGGGCCCGACTGACATCATCTCAGATCTGAACTGTAGGGGGGTCGTAGCATGGAAAACAAAAAAATTCTACCGCATGCAAACAAACAAGCCAAGATCTATCTACTAGATTGTAGCAACGAGTCAATAGAGGAACTCACCCTCGAAGATTCCAAAGCGGTTAACGAGAGCAGATTCTCATGGGTGATGTAGTCGTACTCTTGCCGATCTCAGGATCGCGTAGAAGATCCTTCCGGCGCTGCGTTCCGGCAGCGCTTCCGCAGTCGGTCACACATTCAGTACTTGATGAAGACCTTCCTCTCCCTTGTTCCAGCAGGAAAGCGGAGGTTTGTAGCACTCTCCTCGCGATTCCGGCAGCACTACGGCGTGGTATCGGAAGTAGAGGGGAGATCTCGCAGGGCTTCGCCTTAAGCCGGAGTGAGTATGGTGGAGTATGAGAGAGGCCTTGGTGATCTAGGGTTTAGAGGGCACCAAGGGGAGAGTGTAGCCGGCGGCTAGGGTTTGGGGATCACCCCAACTTTCCGAGTTGGAGGTGCCCTAGGCGGCACAAGGTGGTGGTGGCGCCGATGACTTGGAGGAGAGGGCTAGGGTTTTTGGGTGTGAGGGGTAGGGGGCGCCCTACCCCTCCTTATATAGGTGGAGGGTGGCCGGTTGGGAGGAGGGAGTCCTCCCCCAACTCGGCCTCCTTGGCCGGCGGGTGGAGGGAGGAGGACTTCCTCCTCAAGTAGGTTTCCTACTCTCCCTCCACCAAGCAAACTTGCCATTTGACTTTACAAATTGGCGTTTGACTTTCAAACTAGGATTTGATTTCTTCCTTTATTTTGCCCAGCCAAGTGACCTAGCACATGATACAACCATTCCATATTGTTATGACACATTCATGTACCCTTCCCCTCCGGAGTGCCGGACCTTCCGGACCCTTCTAGAACATTCCTGGTGAAAACATCGGAATCATTCCCCAACTTCGAAACAGGACTTTCCTTATATGAATCTTATTCTCCGGACCATTCCGGATCTCCTCGTGATATCCCGAATCCCATCCGAGACTCCGAACAACATTCGGTCTCTTACTCATCATTCCATAACTACTCAACAACATCGAATCCTTAAGTGTGTCTCCCTGCGGTTCATGAATTATGCGGACATGACCGAGACACTTCTCCGATCAATAACCAATAGAGGAATCTGGAAATTCATATGGCTCCCACATATTTCTACGATTACTTTGCGATCGAATGAACCACTTACATACGATACCAATTTCCCTTTGTCTCATGATAGTTTACTTATCCGAGGTTTTGATCGTCGGTATCTCTGCATACCTAGTTCAACCTCGTTACCGATAAGTACTCTTTTCTCGTTCCCGTGGTATGTGATCCCTTGTGAGCCAGTCACATGCTTACAAACCAATTGGATGACATTCCACCGAGAGGGCCCAGAGTATATCTATCTGTCATATGGATGGACAAATCCCACTCTTGATCCATGTGCCTCAACCCATACTTTCCGAACACTCAATGCCACCTTTATAGCCACCCAGTTACGGTGTGGTGTTTGATGTCATTAAAGCATTCTTCCGGTGATGGTGATTAGCATGATCTCATGGTCGAAGGAATTAGGTTACTATGTATCAGAAAGCTTATAGCAATTGAACTATTAAAATGACTTGATCTTTATGCTACGCTTATCTATAGGAGTATGTCCATCATACCATTCTCCTAATGATATGACCTTGTTATTAACAACATCTCAAATGTTCATGATCAAGAAACTATGATCATATATTAATCAACAAGCTAGTATTATAAAGAGGCTTTACTAGGGACTCTAATTTAGTTTACCAATCACACAAGTATTAATGTTTCTGGTTAATACTGTTATAGCATGAATGTAAATATTTATCATAAACACAAAGATATAATAATAACTACATTTATTATTGCCTCTAGGGCATATCTCCAACATGAACTTGTTATTGATTCATGATGATAGTATTGTTTGTGATTTTATCTGCAAGTTGTGTACACATATCATTGTCCGGAACCAAAGGCCCCAAAGTGACAGAAATTGGGACAACCGGAGGGGATGGTTGTGATATGAGGATCACATGTGTTCACAGAGTGTTAATGCTTTGCTCTGGTGCTCTATTAAAAGGAGTACCTTAATTGCCAGTAGATTCCCTTGAGGCTCTGCTACAACGGGCTAGCAGGACAAAAGATGTTGTGCAAGTTCTCATTGCGAGCACGTATGACTATATATGGGACACATGCCTATGATTGTTTAGTATTTGGATGATTTATCTTTTTTATCTGCAAATGTCCTAGATCTTGAAGTTACATGAATAGTCTCGTCCATGAAATGCCCGCCCATCCATCCCTATGCCTACCGCACTCATATCCTGCTGTTTGCTACTATTGTTACTCTGCCTTTGTTTTACTGCTATTGTTACTTTGCTATTGCTACTACAAAATTGTTGCTACTAATAAACTACTATGAGCAAGACTATTTCTAGGTGCAGATGAATTGACAACTCAGTTGTTAAGGCTTATAAGTATTATTTGGCTCCCCTTGTGTCGAATTAATAAATTGGGTTATACTACCCTCGAAGACTGTTATGATCCCTTATACTTGTGGGTCATCACACATTTAAGTCTAATTCACTTTCTATGTATAGGAATCTTGTAAGAAAATAAATCAAAGAAGCACATAGTAACAAGAATGGGTAGATAACACTACACGATGGACCAAGCATGGAGGCACAAAAACTGCCGGCATAAGCAGCTTATGGAGGCAACGGGCCTGCCGGCACAAGTATTTTGCTGGCAGATAAAGCTGCCCGCTATAATCCTGACGGAAAATATCTTTGCTGGCAGGAAATCCTTTAGCGGCAGATTATCTGCCCCAAGATATTTCTTTGTCGGCACATAACCTATGCCGGCAGTTTTTATGCCGGGACGTTTCTACCGGCAGTTTGTTTGCCACAATGTCTCTACCGGCAGTTAGATTGCCCCAATGTCTCTACCGGCAGTTTGTTTGCCACAATGTCTCTACCGGCAGTTAGATTGCCCCAATGTGTCTACCGGCAGTTAGGTTGCCACAATGTCTCTACCGACAGTTTTTCTACCGTCAAATTTTGTAGCGGCAGTAAGACCGCCACAATTTCTACCTGCTGGCCAAAACTGATCCACCAACATGAGTTCCTTTCTAGGCCCACTATCAAAATCAATTCATATACCTAGATCAATTCCAACAGAATAGTCGTATACATAGATCAATTCACATACATAGATCAATTCACATGCATAGATCAATTCAAAAATACTAGTCACATACATAGATCAATTTACATTAATACATGTCGCATACATAGATCAATTCAAAAAGAAATTCAGGTCATTCAAAATAGTCTGATCACATAGATAAATTAATTTTCACATTGTCATAATCCACTCAATTGCAACACTGGTCGAGCGCATACATATGTCTAGCTGATCCAACAGTGCGTACATATGCCAGTTATATAGGTACTGACTAATACAAATCCCAGTAGTGCAACATTCACAAATATTTCAAGACACTTCTGCTGGAAAACAAAAGGAGATCTCCAATTGAACCACGAGTGTCATCACAGCCTTGCATGGTATGAACTAGTCTGCATTCCTGTTCACCTGAAACAAATTTTTGGTGCGTTAGGATCCTAGAAAGAGGAAAGTTGATATGTGTTCTGTCCAAAAAAGAAGGGACTCTGGTTTCCAGCTTTGTTCACCAAATCTGGTGACCTTTGCATTCAAATGCCAAATGTTGTTCCAAATGATCTACAATTCCTAGAGCATTCAGGTTTGTCGCATCACATGATCTGAAATATTGCAATTTAATATTTTACTGGCCTACTGAAGCATGTCAATCCTAAGTAAGGTTTTCACTTTGCATCAAAATAAACCATATGATCATTTGCACCAACATAAACTATGTGATCCATCAAGGGTGGATATTGAGTCGCAATCAACACGACAGTCACAATGAGAACTCTAATCGGCATTACACAAGAACTCTTGATAAGGTTGTAGAAATTAACACTAGTGAGGCTGCTAGCATATTGTCACCTAATAAGCAAATTCAGAACAAACAGGTTGTACCATCAAAGCTCAAGCAACAAACAGGATTAACTAATATCTGACCCAAAAATCATCATGGCATGGCAGCGAAAACATCATGGTATATACATGGCAGCAAGCACTAACTTGTTCACGCAATGGAATACAAAACAAGTGTACCTGCTCTCGATCAGCTGCCACCGAGGTGTATCGGCCTTCATTTGGAGCTGAGGTACGATTATCTGTGGACTTCTTTTGTTTCTCCATCTGCACATACAAGATCAAGGAGCAATACACAAAGTTTAACCTCCATATGCAAATTTAGTACAATATGAAGATGACAAGATACAACTTCTTTCAGAAATATTAGCCTACATGTTTGTAGAGCCAGGCAATAGATCGCCCTTGAGCTTGTCCCATGGTAGTGACATTTCCAATAGGACGAGGTAGCAAAGCATCCCTTTTGATTATGTAGTTGATGACAACCTCACAACATTCAACACCTAGTTCCCTGCCCCCTACCATCTTCTTTCGGTCAGTTGATAGAATGGTGGCTTTTGCCACAGGGGTAGTGTGGTCACGATAAATATTGTACAATATCACTTCTTTCCCCTGCCGCTCGAAATGATGAATAAAATGAGATAAATATTGCATAGTACTACTTCTCAATAAACAAGCACGAAAGAAGAAAAGAGAGAAAGAAATCAAAACATCACCTGTTGATTTCTTTGTGTAATTCCTGCTTCCTTCTGGACTGGTTCATGTTGCCTTTTGCACATCTCAGCGTCCTTCTTCTGCATTGTTTCCTGTTGCTTGCGGTGTCCTTCAGGATCCTTCATTCTCTGAGAAACTGGAGTTTCCTTGTCTTGGTTCAAAGCGGCGCCTTTCATCTGCAAGAGCTCAGCTTCCTTCTTCTTCTGCAAGAGCTCAGCCTCCTTCTTCTTTTGCATGAGCTCTGCTTCTTCTTCTACAAGAGCTGAACTTCTGCTTGCTTCTTCTCAAAATGTTCCTTCGCTTTCCTCATCTCTTGCTGGACTCTTTGTTCCTCATCATCGAGTTCATTGTGATCTTCAATAGCATAGGACTCACCGACACTACCTTCAGGTCCTTCAGGTTCTTTTTCAATACTCTGCAAATATTAAATTAAAGGATCAATGTTTACATCAATAGATCAACCTTTGTCAGAAAACTAGAATAGATGGGACAAATGCAGAGAATCATGCAACCAACCTTTGTCTTATTATTTCCAGCAATTGTTTGGGCTATCATCCACTTGAGTAGGTCAATTTCTTCCATAAGGCCATCAAACTTGGATTTGGTTTCTTCTCGAGTTTCTTCAATGTGCTCCCTTAGAACATCATTCGCCCGCCATGCCTCCTTGGTCTCTTCCTCTGCCATTTGTAGCTTCGTAGATTTCAGCTTCTGATCTCCTAGAATGCCAAGCCTTCTAGGACTCGGGCCCATTCCTACGCACCGAACATACCCATTTTTCTCTTTCCCGAATACATGTGTCAAAATGTCACCTTGCTCAAGTGTTTTCTCCAGCAATTCTGGATTAGTTTCAATTGCTACCTCTATGTCTGACTACAATAAGAAAATAATTATCAAAAGCCAAGCTTTGTCACACGGGGAGAATACATAGCGTAGTTATCAGAGACTAAATAAGAAGAGCAAGAGTACTTACAATTATTTTGGCAGTGTCACTATCAATAGGGGTTCCATCTTTCCTTTTTGTGTGTGTTCTCAAGAACAATTCATCTCTACGAGGGGCGTATCCATTTTCCTTGTGCTATATTCATTTGAGTATACTATTAGGCAACACAATATATATACATTCTGGTAAAGTAAAAAAACAAAAACAAAGATGACATAGTTTATACCATTTCAGATGCAACACGGGCAAAGCTTTTACTTCCAGCTATATGGATTACCTTCTGCCTTCTTCGATTTAGTTTTCCTTGGTCACTACGTTTCTAAGAAAATAGAAGTAGTTACTTAAAGTTGTCTTGTATTTCTAGGTTTATGAGCTAAAGCAAATCAAACTTGAAGAACTAAATTGATCATGCGCAAGAAGTTACTGTAATATGGTTTACCTTAAATTCTTTGCTTCTCCAGCATGTGACGAGCCATTGCCAATCCTCAATTGTTACCATGTCATCCCTACAAGCAAGTAGTTCTTCATCTGTTTTTTCTTCTTTGAAATGCTTCTCTTTCAAACCTGACTTGAAATCTCTCCATTTCTTGTGAGCAGTTCCCCAAACCCAGTCCTTGATCTCATCATCCACAACATAGAATTTCTGGTTAAGAACATGAATGTAAAGATCATTTCATAACAAGCAACCATAGGAATATGTACTGCAGCTACTAGACCATACATACCCTCAAGGTTTTCATGAACTCTAGCTTCCAAGTAATGTCAACTTGTCTCCAGTAATCATGCCCAAGAGGTATATGACTTTTGACAAGTGTTGCGATGAAGTTCGAAAACTCCGAAGCATTGTTGCCATCTGGTTGTCCTTTAGCATTATAGTGCACTTGCCGGGGTGGCTGATTTAATCTATCATAGACATGGTGCATTTTAGTGCGCTTCCGCCCACCCTTTTGCTTTTCCACACCCTCTTGTCCATCAACTGAAACAATTAATGTTCATCGACAACATTAACATGCAGTAATAATGAATACACATAGTAAGTAGCAGTAATCAAAGATGCTTGAACATCAACCATACCTTCATCCTCCACTACTTGATCATCAGCTATTTCTTTGCTATTCTCACCATCATGCATAGCATGAGACCGCAGCACTCTACTTGACCGTGGAATAGTTTCTTCATATGTTCTCTACAATTACAGAAAATGTTTCACTTAATGCAGATTCATTTATCTATAGATAATCACAAAGAAAATATTTAAGTTAGATACACCACCTTTTTCCTTGTGGTTGGTAGGGCCACACGCTTACTAGATGCATCTATCTCGCCCACAAGAGAACGGGTCCCAAGAGAGTGCAGTCTTTCATTGTTTCTCCGGATTTGTTCTCTTTGTAGATCTTCTAGTTGATTGGACATCTCAGTTCCTTGCTCTCTTGACATTCTTTTTCCTGCAAAAACAGTTAAAAATATTTGAACACTGAATTGCATGAAAGAAATCAAGCTGTATAGAAATAAAATGAAAAGAACTATAACACACTTTGCTTTATCCTTGGGAGCAGAGACAAGTATTCCATCGATATCTGCCCTAGTTTTAGGTATATCTCTTAAATCAACTTTGGGAGTTTCAACAGCATGCATATTAGGCATTATAGACGCTTCTGCTTGATCAAAATTCTCATTTCCAGCCTCAAACATATCATAGAAGTCTCGTGGTCTTGGTGGGTGATTAACAACACACCAGTTTGGATCAAGAGGATCCTCAACATAATATACTTGAGTGGCTTGAGATGCAAAAATGAATGGTTCATTAGCCAACTTATCACCTGTTTGTATCACATGCTTAAGGTTCACATCTGTGATACCTAGATTATCAACTTTTACCCATTTATCTTGAACACGGTTGTCAAACCAATCACACTTGAAGAGCACTATATTGCCTTTTTGATTGTAGTCTAGCTCAATGATTTCTCTAATGACGCCATACAATATCCTATTTCCAGTGGAGGATGATGAAACCAGTGACACGCCACTGCATTGGGTAGGCCTACCTTCATCATATGATTTTGTACGAAAATTATAACCATTGATAGTGTAACTACCATAACTCCTTGCAATCAGTGAAGGACCTGCAGCCAAAGTCTTAATCTCTTCGGGAACTTCTTGCCCATTCTCAACTAATTGTGCCACATGCGACCTAAACCACTCATGAAAAGTGCCATGCTGCTTTTTTTCAATTTGTTGCCTAGTAATATGACCAACTGAGGACAAATATTCAGCATGCTCACTGCAGGAGTTGAAATGCATTCAACTATGCTACCATAATTAAATAGGGAGTACATGAAATTCATAAACTAAAGAACTAGCAGTAACATACCTCAAATAGGAATATATGCTGTCATAATTAATAGGACATATCTATGTGCCTGAATCAATGTCTTGTGATCTAAAGTTACTGTAAGCTTTCCTGCCAAATATCGACCGTTGTTGTTGAAGAATGGCATGGTACTAGACTGGGCTCCATTAAGATCAGGTGTGGTTATTCTACTGAATCTGGTTTCACAACCTTCTAAATACCGAGAGCAAAATGTAAGACACTCATCAAAAAGGTACCCCTCAGAAATTGACCCCTCGGGATGACTCCTGGTACGAACATTGCCCTTTAACTTGCCCATATACCTATATAAGATGGACTAAACATATATCAATTTATTTGTTACATATAAGTTATGTGATGTACAAGTTCATGTTGCTAAAATGACCTTTATGTTGCATACATTTTTCTGAATTTCACAGGCCCTCCAAGCCTCACTTGAAGTGGAAGATGAACCATCAAGTGAACCATCATATCAAAAAATGATGGTAGAAATATAGTCTCAAGAATGCTCAACGTCTCGGCTATTTCTTTTCTAGCTCCTCCATATCACTTATGCGGATGACAGGAGAATTTTTTTTTGAAGAATGCACTCACACGGGTAATTGCAGCACTGACTCCCTCTGGCAACATTTTTCTCACAGCTAGCGGTAGGAGGTACTGCAGTACAATGTGATTATCATGGCTCTTTAGACCAACAATCTTATTCTCCTTAACATGTACATTCTTCCTTATATCAGATGCATAACCAGCCGGAAACCTGACTCCTTTCAAAATTAGGCAAAACAGCCTCTTCAACGCAGGGCTCAATGTGTATGGGGTAGAAGGCAAATCAAATAAATCATTGTTGGGGAGGTAACCCCGGATAGGGTAAAGACGGGGAAAGACGAAAGGATGTCCCCCGTCTAGTTTCTGAGTTACAGTCTGAATCGGCCGAATCCTGTAGAAGTCGGCCGAGATAGGAAAGGGCAGGACCCTTATAATGATGGCAAGGCATTACCCGGCCAAGGTACTGCGTAAGTCGGCCGGGTTAGCCCGAGTAATCTTGATGCAGGTGAAGGACAAGCCGAGTTACGTGAGGCAGGGCCGAATGATACGAAGCTTGCAGGAGAAGGAGAAGCCTAAAGTCAAACTCTAGCCGTAGGCTAGGGAGAATCTGAGCGGAGCCAAGCACTAGGGACAAAGGCGCAGAGCGACAGAGAGGCAGAAGGAGGTCACGGAGGTGACAGTCCTGAAGCCCGAGGCGCACAGGAGGGGCCCTTTGGAACCTTGCCGTCATTAGGGGAGCGACAGGGAAAGGGGGGCGCCAAACTACTATATTGGGACAAGCATATTCCTCGAATATGCTTGCCACATCAGCCCTAAAGGAACCCAAGGCTCTCCTTTATAAGGGGAGGCTTGGACCCTGAGGAGGGGATTGGCTCATTTTAGTACCGTTAGGCTGGTAAAGTTCTTCTTTCTTGAACACAGCTCAAGGAGCACTTGTATCCCAAGGAAGGAGAAATAAAGATCTTTGCCTTTGCCTTCTGTGTGTAGAATCAACTGCATCTTCCCTCCCCAGATCCCTCTAGCATCCATTGGCCCCATACTTTAGCCTACCCATGGCATCTGCCGTGCCACCACCACGACAGTTGGCGCCCACCGTGGGGCCAGCAGCGGTGCTAGCTGGAGTCATGATCCGGACGGGGAACTTCATCAACACTAGAGAGCGCGTGGTTTCTGGCCTAGTCCGGAGATTCGATCTCTGTGACTACGTCAGCGACAACGCAGGCAGCTTCAGGGGAAAAACTCCCCCATGGAACGGTGTCTTCATCAGTTTGGGCGAGCACAAGGTCTACGTCGGCGTCGACATCTCCAGCATTTATCCTCACCAAGTTGTTGTTGCAGGAGAGCCACCCCTTAGCGCTGCGAGCCGTCCGTGCGGAGCGCATCCGGTGAGCAGCGTCGAGGTGATGGTCACAGCCGGAGTCCAGGCGGGAGTAGCGGGTGCCGGATCAACCAGAGACCCCGCCGCAGGCGTGCAGATCACGCCCAAGCAGACGGCACCACCCACCGAGGTAATCCCTCCAGTGACCAACCAGGCCGAAGTACAGGACACTACCCCAAAAGCACCAAGAGTAAGAGGGCCACCTCTGGAAAGGCCAGAAAACATTCTCCAGGCAACCATAGAAAACTTGACTACACCTGTAGCGCCGATACTTGATCCGGCTAATGCTCAGGCAGAGTTATAAGAAACCAAGCAAAAGGTGCTGGTAGAGGCAAAAAAGGTGTCGGCCCTGCGAGAGTCTCTAAACAGGACCCTGCGAGAATATGCCAAAGCTAATAAGCTTGACGTCGCTCCCGAACGGGTGGACGAGTTAAGATTGAGAGGGAAGAACCTCATAGATGATATCAACAAGGAGCATGATGCTCATAAGGCAGAATCAGTTGATTTGGTCTTGCCGAGGTACAGTACCCCGACAAAGAACCTAAGAGCGGCAAATGCCGCGACATTAGAGTTAGAGGGGTTGACCGGCGAAGCCCGGCAGAAACAGCAAGAAAGAGTGAATGAGCTGGTGCGCGTCGCGAACCAGCAAAACGAAGAAATGCTTAGGGCAGACCCGGCGAGGCCGGGGGCCTCGCGAATGGTTCACTCGGCTGGAGCAGCACCTGCCTTGTCCGTGGCAGCAGCATCCTCACCCGGAAATAATGCACGAAAGGACAAAGCAGTAACTTCAGGAAAGAGAAACAAGCAAATTGTTCTGTATGATCCGGCAATATCCGGGAAAGCAAACGAGAACAGAGGCAATGGAAGCCGAGGTAACAGTGGTGAGAGGAATCCCGGCCGTATTGAGAAAGATGGCGGAAGCCGAGGCAATGGAGACCTCGGCAGAAGAGAACTCGGAAGAGGCAATCACGAGAACAATACCCCGGTTGAAGTAAGGAGAGAACCGCCACTCGACCCACAGCCAAGACATGAACCTCGGCAAGAAAGAGAAGCGAGACCAGCTCGCCACAATCAAGTGAATGAAAGGTACAATGATGGTTATTCCGAGATGGAATATGCGATCCATGGTGGAAATAACCACTATGGAATGCAAGACAGAGTTCTGTACAGAGATTTGCCATCAAATGATGCAAGAGTAAAGCTAGACCGGCTATACCGGTCCGAGTTGCTGGAAGAACAGGGTCCACCAGGTCCGACGTGCTTTGGACCACGGATCATGGGCGAACCACCTGTGCCGATCTTTCAGCTAGCGAGAGGCACGAAAACATATAATGGGAGTACCAAACCACAAGACTGGTTGATTGATTATGCCACTGCTGTGAAAATAGCGGGTGGGAACTTACGATGGGCAGTACGGTATGTCCCACAAATGTTGGAAGGACCAGCTAGGGTATGGCTGAATAATCTACCAGCAGGCAGTATCAACTGTTGGTTAGATTTTGAAGAAATGTTCGTCAGCAACTTTACCAGCACATACAAAAGGCCAAACAGGCCGCAACAGTTAGCCATGTGCAAGCAGAGGCCGAATGAAACAGATAGAGAGTTTTTAACTCGATGGTGTAACCTGAGAAACTCGTGTGAAGGAGTTATAGAGTCGCAAGCAATAGCTTGGTTCGCTCAAGGATGCCGTTATGCCAGTGTATTGTGGCAACGACTGCAAAGAGATATGCCAACCACATTGGTAGAAACTATCAGAATAGCGGACTCCTATGCATTAGGAGATCCAACGCAACCAGAATTAATGTCGGCAGATCATCGGGAGCAACAAGACCAATATGCAAGAGATTTGGCCGGGTCATCAAGGCGCAATGACTTTAGAGGAAGAAGAAGAGAAGAAAGGCCGGATTATAGATATAATTCGGCCCAAGTGGCAGCGGTAGCGCAGGATCAGCCGAGTCACGGAACGACTCAACGGCAAAAGAATGGTCCTCAGCAGTGGACACCAAGGAATGAAGGAAAAAGATAGTGGACCCCAGAACAAAAGAAGCAATGACAGGAGAGGCCGAAGTACACGTTCGAATCTATGTTAGATCAGCCATGTAAATTTCACACGTCAAACCCATCCAGGCCAGCCAACCATACGACACGCCAATGTGCATGGATGAAAAATGCAATGGGAAACCCCGCAGGCATTCAGGCAGCACCCCTTCAAGTACATCAACAGCATCAGCCACAGTTGACTGGAGCAAATGCACAGCAACTGATGTTACCACCTCCTCCCCCGAGATACGATAACTCGGACCGGAGAGATGCGGTACATCAAGTGATGAACCCAGGCCAGGATGGAAGGACAAATCCAGGAAATACTGGATGCAATGATTACAGAGAACATCATCAGTCTTATTGCGTGTTCACAACGGAACAGCAAGACAAGCAGAGTGTGCAACACCGGCATATGGAAGTAAATGCAGTTATGCCGGCAGTGCCAAGATATGTGCCTTGGTCAGATCAGGAAGTAACTTGGAGCATAAAGGATCACCCCAAGATAATGCCGAATCCGGGGTCGTATGCACTCGTGTTGGATCCGACATTTGTTGGACCAAGCATTAATGTGAAATTTTCAAAGGTTCTCATTGACAATGGGAGCAGTATCAACATCATATACAAAGATACCATGAATAAACTCGGAATATCGCAGAACATGCTGCAATCCACGAGGACCATTTTCCATGGGATAGTGCCAGGGCTTTCATGCGAACCCATTGGTAAGGTCCGAGTGGATGTGTTATTCGGCACAATAGATAACTGCAGAGCAGAAAACTTAGAGTTTGAAGTGGTGGATCTAGAGAGTTGTTATCATGCTTTACTCGGATGGCCCGCGTTGGCCAAATTCATGGGCAGCTGTCATGTAAGTTATCTGAAAATGAAGCTACCCGGACCACAAGGAGTGATAACAGTAGCAGGGGATTACAAGAAGTCAATGGAATGTGCTTCAGCCGGGTCAAATTTGGCCGAATCATTGGTTATAGCAAGAGAAAAAAGAAGGATTCAGGAGGTAGCAGCCCTCGCTCTGTCGGCACAGCTGAATATGCCAGCACTAGCCAATTCACATGGAAGTGTCTCCTTTCAGCCGACTAAAGAAACGAAGAAGTTTCAGATAGATGAGCAATTCCCAGAGCGTACTGTTACTATTGGTGCAGGCCTAGATGCTAAATAGGAAAGCGAGCTCACCAACTTCCTCCGTGAGAATCGGGACATATTTGCATGGTCAACTTAGGATCTGCAAGGTGTTCCGAGGGAGTTGGCTAAGCACTCTCTGAATGTAAGGCCAGGAGCAAGGCCGGTGAAGCAACCTCTCCGCCGCTTCGCCGAAGACAGGAGAAAAATAATAGGGGATGAAATAGCTCGGCTCCTCGCGGCCGGGTTCATCATGGAGGTGTTGTATCTGGATTGGTCGTCAAATCCGGTGCTAGTAGAAAAGAAGAAAGATGATCCGAATGTAGCCATTGTATGGCGAATGTGTATCGATTACACGAACCTGAACAAGACGTGTCCAAAAGATCCTTTTCCATTACCTAGAATAGACCAAGTCATTGATTCGACCGCTAGTTGTGAGTTATTGTCATTTGTAGACGCGTATTCTGGTTTTCACCAGATACCGTTAAATCCGGCTGATCAAATAAAGACTGCGTTTATTACCCCGTACGGGGCTTATTGCTATCGCACAATGCCATTCGGCCTGCGAAACGCAGGAGCAACATATCAGAGATGCATGCAAAAATGTCTACAAGACCAGATAGGAAAAAATGTACAAGTATATGTGGATGACGTGTTCATCAAAACCAAGGAAAGAAAAACGCTACTGGATGATATACGGCAGACTTTCGCGAACCTGAGAAGGTTCCGAATGAAGCTTAACCCGGAAAAATGCACATTTGGCGTGCCAGCAGGAAAATTACTCGGTTTTCTTGTATCTAGCCGAGGTATAGAGGCCAACCCAACGAAGATAAAGGCAGTAGAAAGAATGGAGTTGCCAAGGTGTCTAAATGACGTACAAAAGTTCACGGGATGTTTAGCCTCGCTCAGCCGGTTTGTATGTCGGCTGGGAGAGAAGGCACTACCACTCTATCAATTGATGAAGAAATCAGATAAGTTCATTTGGACTCCACAAGCAGACAGTGCATTTGATGAGTTGAAAAGGATGTTGGTCACAACACCCATTTTGGCTTCTCCATTATCAAAAGAGCCTATGTTACTCTATATAGCGGCTACCAACAGAGTAGTGAGTGCTGTAGTCATCGTAGAACGACTCGAAGATGATAAGTCGGTACAAAGGCCGGTGTATTATTTGAGAGAGGTGTTATCCGCTTCAAAGCAAAATTACCCACATTATCAGAAGATGGCTTATGGAGTGTACATGTCGGCAAAGAAACTTAAACATTACTTCGAAGAGCACCCCATCAAAGTGATCTGTGAAGCACCCATAGCCGACATATTGAGCAACAAAGATGCAAGTGGCCGAATAGCAAAATGGGCAATTGAGTTGTCACCGTATGCTCCACAATTCGATAGGAGAGATGCAATCAAATCTCAGGCGGTCGCCGACTTCTTCGTAGATTGGGCCGAGGTGCAGTATGAGCCACCATTACCAGACCCAAATTATTGGACGATGCATTTCGACGGTTCCAAACTAAGAAATGGTTTGGGGGCAGGAATAGTGTTAACCTCGCCCAAAAGAGATCAGCTGAAATATGTGCTGCAAATACATTTTGCCGCGTCAAACAACGTAGCCGAATATGAAGCACTGGTCCATGGATTGAAAGTAGCAAAAGAGATTGGCATACACAGAATCTTATGCTATGGGGACTCGGATCTAGTAGTACAGCAAGTCTCAGGCAATTGGGACGCATTAGATGATAATATGGCTTTGTATAGATTTCATGTGCAAAAGATCAGTGGATACTTTGAAGGGTGTGAATTTCACCACATACCTCGGGCAGAAAATGATGCCGCAGACACGTTGTCAAAGCTAGGATCAACCAAGCAGTCAATTCCCCCAGGTATTGCCCTAGAGCACCTCAGGAAACCATCAATAACTCCATCACCAGAGTCCGAATCCATCTTTATTCTGGCAAATTCAACAGAAGATAATGTGCCGATGGAAATAGACCAGCAATATAACCCGGAACTCCCCAAGAGGAGGACAGCAGAGGTAAGCATAACTATGGAAAAAGCCAAGGTAGTTATGTCAGCGGAAAACATGGAAATAGACAGTGAGACCACACCAGAGAAAATCAAACCGGTATGGGCGCAACCCATATTCTCTTTCCTTAAAGATGCGATTTTGCCGAATAATGAAGTATTAGCAAGACAGATAGCAAGGAGAGCTAAAGCTTATACAATCATAAATAATGAGCTATATAAAAGAAGCGTCACAAGTGTATTGCAAAGGTGTGTGAGTTCGGCAGAAGGCCAGGAGATCCTCCTAGATATACATCAAGGAGAATGTGGACACCATGCCTCATCTCGTGCCTTAGTGGCCAAAGCATTCAGGCATGGGTTTTATTGGCCAATGGCGTTGAAGGAAGCCAAAGAGCTGGTTGAAAAATGCAATGGTTGTCAGAGATATGCAACCAAGATACACGTGCCATCGTCCGAGTTAAAAACGATACCCATTACTTGGCCGTTTTCTGCGTGGTTCTTAGATATGGTGGGACCATTTAAGCCGGCCCGAGGGGGGATGACCCACATATTGGTTATGGTGGACAAGTTCACAAAATGGATTGAAGTGAAACCAATAAAAAATGCGATGGGCCCACAGCAGTGAAATTCCTCAAAGATATTATCTTAAGATATGGGTACCCGCACAGTGTTATTACAGATAACGGCACAAACTTTGGAGAAGGAGCTTTCGCTAGGTCTTGCCAAGAGAAACACATAAGATTAGATGTTGCCTCTGTGGCTCACCCAGCATCTAATGGGCAAGTGAAAAGGTCTAATGGACTAGTATTGTCCGGAATAAAACCACGACTCGTCGAACCATTGCAAAGGTCGGCAGGATGTTGGATTGAGGAATTACCAGCAGTATTATGGAGCCTCAGGACTACTCCGAACAGATCAACAAGTTATACACCATTCTTTCTGGTATACGGGGCAGAGGTCGTGCTCCCAGCCGACATAATACATGACTCGCCAAGAGTTACTCAATATACAACTTCAGAGGTAAATGAAGTAGCTTGGAAAGATACTGTTGATCTGCTAGAAGAAGCCAGAGAGCTGGCGCTATCACGATCAACTATTTATCAGCAGAACTTGCGACGATATCACAGCAAGAAGGTGAATCCAAGAGTGTTCAAACAAGGGGATTTAGTTCTCCGACTGGTGCAACGCACGGCCGGCATGCACAAGCTGTCACCTCCATGGGAAGGACCATTCGTCGTGAGCAAAGCATTGCACAATGATGCCTATTACCTAATCGATGCTCAATCCGCTGGAAAGAACAGGGCAGACAAAGCCGACGAAGAAATGAAAAGGCCATGGAACGTAGCTTTACTTCGTACATTTTACTGGTAGCATAGTATCTCAAGATCAAGCACCAATTATGTATTAAACCTCGGCATCCAGAGCAGTGACTCGGGGACTGCCATATGTTATTTCAATTTCATCTTATGTATTAAACCTCGGCATCCAGAGCAGTGACTCGGGGACTGCCATGTGTTATTTCAATTTTGGGTTATGTATTAAACCTCGGCATCCAGAGCAGTGACTCGAGGACTGCCATATGTTATTTCAAATTTCATCTTATGTATTAAACCTCGGCATCCAGAGCAGTGACTCGGGGACTGCCATGTGTTATTTCAATTTTGGCTTATGTATTAAACCTCGGCATCCAGAGCAGTGACTCGAGGACTGCCATATGTTATTTCAATTTTATGTTGTGTTAAACCTCGACATCCAGAGCAATGACTCGGTGACTGCCATATGTTATTTCAATTTTATGTTATGTACTAAACCTCGGCACCTTGAGCAGCGACTCGGCAACCGTCTTATAGTATTTCTGAATTTTGGTTTACACACTAGACTTCGGCGCTATAGGAAGTGACTCGGGGACTGCCATATATTGTTCCGAAGTAGTGGTTAGCCTTTGATACAAGGAAGGTATCAAACTTCGACACTCAAAGTAAGAACAGCTCAATCTCGTATGATATTCGAAGCCAACACCCAGATTAATTGGCTAAACCACGGGAATACAAAGGCAAAGATATATCCCAAAATCAAGAAATCACAGGCCACCAAAGCAAGGATTCGGACGAACAAGACCACTTAAACAAAGTGATAACAATTACAAACATATATGTCTCAGCAGCACACGGCAAAAGAAATTCATGCCATACAGAAGACGGACAAATGTTCCACGTACATCATACGCTCGGCATACCAGGGATAAGAAATGACTTAAAGGTTTTTAGCTGGAGAGGCAATAACTTGGTCAGGGGCTGGGCACTCCGAGGTAGGCGGATCTTCGTCCGAGGTTGCCTCGCCCTCCACAGACCCAGGTGCGACTTCGGCGGAAGCCCGAGGCTGCTGAGGAGCATCAGTTTGTGCAGTTGAATGCCCAGTACCTTTGGAGGAGGATCGCGCATCGCCGTTGCCATCCGATCTCGAACTGGAATCACCAGAAGTAGCCGAGTCATCCTCATCTTCCCCTTGTTCAGCTGAATTGTTATCCGATGCATCCTCGACTACGACCTTGTCGTCCGGGTTCGGAAGGAAACTCGGACCTTCATTCCAGGTATGCACGTCGGCATACTCAACAAGCTGTAAGGCGCGAGCTTGCCGAAGAGCGACGAAGGTGGGGTCCTCAACCCAACGGGAACCAGTGCGCAAATTTCTCAAGATATCAAGATAAATATCTTCATACCATGACATGATAACAGTGAGAGCCATATCAGCGCCAGCTCGTCTGGCTGATTCCCTCCAAAGACTTAGTTGCCTCTCGGACGCCATTAATATTTTCACCAGCAATTGGACCTCATTGATATCAGGAGTCCCAGAAGTATTCGGCCAGAGAACATGGTAGGCTCGGATAGCTGCTTGCACCAAATCCCTGCCCATAATCTTCATCGGACCAACTGCAGCGCCGACAGCAACCAGGAAATCTTCCATCGAGTACTCCGAGTCCGCGTCAACAGGGACACCTCGGCGCACACGAGCAGCAAGAACCGCTTTAGAGCTCACGGGCTTAGCTTCTGGAAAATGATCTGTGCAAAACACGAATGCGTTAGGGGCAGCAGGAAAAAAGAAAAAGATAATCCGGCCGTGCTAAGAAGATTACGATGAATATAACTCATCATTATCTGAAGGTCTTTAGCCCAGTCAATCTTGCTCTTCTCAAAGCGAGCGATCTCCTCGCTCATTCCTCGAGTTTTCAGTTCGGCAGCCTCGAGGAGCTCTTTATTTTTCTGCAGTTGCAGAGCTAGCCGATTTTTCTCCTCGGAGAACTCCTGGTCGACCTTTTCTAGTTCGGACTTCTGAGAGAGCTTAAGGGCCTCCACCTCGGCGCGCAGGCGAGCTATTTCATCGTCCTTTTCTTTTAGCTGCGCCGAATGAGTAGTGCTTTGTTCTAAAAAATGCAGCATCACATCAGGCATGGGCGTGCAATCTTGGTGAGATGCTGCAAAGGTTTGTAACTCGGCTTTACCAAAGCCAAACGAGATAAAAGAAACTTAGCGCACATTTTAAAGAGGGAAAGGTATAAGGTAAAAGGGAAACTAACCTTCCAGGTTCTTGACTTTCTTCTCAAGACGGATGTTGAGATTATTGATGTTGCTTGTTCACCAACAAAGTGAGCCGACATCTCGCATACAAAACAATAAGAATGTCGGAGATGACGAAAAGAATTGTCGACTTACCAGCTTTTTTCACCACAGGAATAACTTTCTCATATTTTTCTTCCAATTTTCTGTGCGAAAAAAGCAATCTTTGAAATTCAGCAGTCCGCCGGTCATGTGCAACCTGAGCAATAGAGCAAACGATGAGTGGATATTCAAAGCCAAAACAGATCCGAGTCAAGCAAAACTTAACCCGGATCTAGGTGGCTGGATATTCAAAGTCAAAACAGATCCGAGTCAAGCAAAACTTAACCCGGACCTAGGTGGCTGGATATTCAAAGCCAAAACAGATCCGAGTCAAGCAAAACTTAACCCGGATCTAGGTGGCTGGATATTCAAAGCCAGAACTGATCCGAGTCAAGCAAAACTTAACCAGGACCTAGGTGGCTGGATATTCAAAGCCAAAACAGATTCGAGTCAAGCAAAACTTAAGCCGGATCTAGGTGGCTGGATATTCAAAGCCAAAACAGATCCAAGTCAAGCAAAACTTAACCCGGATCTAGGTGGCTGGATATTCAAAGATCAGCTAGACAAAAATCAAGCAAAGTTTAAGGCAGATCTAGTCGGATATAGGTTCGAACCCTAAAGTTAAATCGAATTAAGTAGAGCATCATAAAACTTCCAAGCGAATAACAAGTTATTCGCTTGCAAGTTTCGGGGACTAGAGTATATATAGTAGCATCTGGAGAATTAATCAAAACTCCGTAAAACAACAATTACCTCATTCATCCTGTTACTATCAAGGACGATCTTGGCGGCTTGATCCAAGTGGCTGCTAATGTCGGAAAGCTGGAACGGTTGACTGCTGGGATTACCCTCAAACTGATCAGAAGCATTCCAGTTATTGGCATATTCCACCAGTGAGCCGAGGCTGTTCCCACTTGCCGTCCGAGTTAGGACTTTACCCCGGACGTGTTGTGTAACCACCGCGGCCACAGGGCTTTTATGAAGAGCAAGCTGGGTACCGACGGCCGGAGTAACAGAGGTTTTGGTGGAGGCAGTTCCTTTGCGCAGCACATCGGCGATACTCGGCTGAGAAGAGCCGACAAGACCTTTCTGGGAAGTGGAAGCCTTGGCGGTGACAACTTTTCTTGCTTTAGAAGAGGCATCGGCAGGAGCTGATACCTCGGCAATGGGAACGGTGTCTTTAGGAGCCGGAGGGGTCACGGTCGCAGAGGGCGCCGAGATATTGACGTCCTCGGCCGGGGCTGGAGTTACTATAGAAACCGCGGGGGTACAAAGAGGCTCGGTAGAGACGCACGGATTCACAGAGGAGGCAACTGGTTCGGTGGAAATCTCGGAGGGCCGAGTGGAATCAACGTCAACAAGAGGAGTCTCAGGCACATCATGGCGAGAAGGCGATCGATTCGGAACTGGAGGAGATGCAACACGAGCAGGACTGGGAATCCTGGTATCTTCGGCAGGCGGAGGAGATGGCTGCCAAGTCACACGGCTAGTCATGCTAGGACCGCCGGGCTTAACAGAAAGTGGAGCACTACGAAAATAAAAAATAAAGAAGGGCGTCAGGTTGAAAAGCAGAAAGAGAGAAACAATAAATACGAGCAAAAGGAACTTACCCTGCGACTCCAGGCATGGTCTTGCGCCTGGGAGGATTCGGAGCGGATTTCTTCATTCGTTTCTTGGGGGGCCGCCTCTGAGGCACCAGCAGGAGCCCCACGTTTCCCCGAGGTAACAGGGGGCCGGGAAGCAATAGGCTCGGTGTCATGAACCTGACCGGCCGGATTAGCTGGGAAAGTAGAAGCCGGAAATGCATAAGAAATGGGCATTGCGGCAACTACCTCTAGAACTTGGACCTCGTCCGAATCACCTTCCTCCTCGTGGGCCGAGGTCTTGCCACGAGCACGAGCCGGGGCGAGATACGACTTGGGGACGAACTCTTCCGAGTCCGGCTCCCCAATGTCCGGGGTATTCCGGTCCGCAGGCCACGGAAGCGACAAAACCTCGGCATCCTCGTCCTTCTGCTCTGCGAACCTCTGTAAGACAAGAAAGAGGAAAATTAGCGAAAACAGTTACGAAAACAATTGGAAAACAAAGCGTTAGTGGTTAAGCTTACTTCGGGAGGGGGACGCTCGCGGGTGAACGGCTTCAATCCCCAAGCCCAGTCCTCAGGCATCTCCGTCTTGAAGATAGCTCGGACACGCTTAAAGATGAGATAGTTGTCCAGCTCCACGGTCGAGACTCGGTTGGGGTCAAGAGGACCGCTCATGTAGTAGAGTTTGTGCGTCCGTTTCTGGAATGGGCAGATTCGGCTACTGATAAAGGTAGTCATCAAATCCTCGCCGCATAACCCGGCGCGGATCAGCTCCTTAAGACGAATCTCAAAAGCCTCGGCCAAGGCGTGACTCTTCCCCGGATTATAAGTCCAATTCACCTTGGAGGGCGTACCAATGGAGAATGCAGGGAGCCGAATCTTGTCCTCCGTTCCCGTGTTCTTGACATAGAAGAAGGACTTGTGCCACTTCTTGCACGACTCTAGCCCCGTAACACGAGGAAATACAGACTTCCTCCGAGGTGTAATGGACGCTGCTCGACATTGAGTAAGCAGTTTCTCGGAAGGGTGCAGAGACTTGTCAGGGACAACGTTAGAACGAATCTGGAAGAACTTCGACCAGACATGCACGGACGGCCATAGGCCGAAGTATCCCTCCGAGGCAGAGATAAAAGCAGAGAGAGAGGCGATGGCATTTGCAGGAAGGTGATGCGGCTGAAGGCCGAAGTAGTCGAGAAATTCCCTAGCAAAGTCGCTAAGAGGGAGACCAAAACCGCGCGAGAAATGCGACATGAAAACTACATACTCGCCCTTCCTAAGATCCAGAGAGGACTCGCTGCCGGGTAAGCGACAGGAGACCTCGGCGGGAATCCTCCGAGTCCGGATAAGCCACTCGATATCGCGGCGAGTAACGGAGGAGCCCTGCCACGAGCCTCGCTCGGGCCCAGAGCCAGCATCGTCATCCTCTATCAGGGCACCGCTGAAGGAGCTAGACATGGGCTCGCCGGAGAAATCAGCGGAGGAAGAACTAGCGGCGGAGGAAAGTTTAGAACTACAGGGCCCCGTCGTGATTCTACACAGAAACGACGGCGGAGCAGCAAAGGAACCACCGCACGAAAATGAAACTGAAACAGAGGAATCTAGAGGAAAGCCTAGGTGACGGGACCGGAAAGAACTCACCGGCGACGACGTCAGAGCTAGCGAACAAGGACGAGGCAGACGGAGCAACGCGGCGGAGTCCTCGCCGTCGGAGGTTCAGATGAACGCGCGGCGGCGGAGCCGCGAACGGGCGCAGAAGCGAGAGGAAGAAGAAGGGCGCGGGCGAGCGAAAAGGGGAAAGTGAATTCCCCAGCGCCGCGCCCCTCTTTATAATCGAGCTGCAAGCGAGGTAGTGGGATCGTGGGTGTGGCGGTTGACCGTGTAGATCGTGTGCGCCGCACGACCGCACGTCGTTGAGCGGAACCGCACCAAGGGCCACACGGTAGCAAAGAAGATCACGATCCCCAACGGAAACGGCACACGAGGCGTCGCAGCGCCGGCGCGACAGGCGCAGTAGTAACTGTAGTCTGTCAGTAAATACTGTAGAGGAACAAAAAACTAGAGAAACAATGATGGGGATGACATGTAGGACAAGGCGTACGCGAGAAGATACTGTTGGAATTATGCCCTAGAGGCAATAATAAAGATGTTATTATTATAATTCTTGTTCATGATAAAGTTTATATTCCATGCTAGAATTGTATTAAGCGGAAACATTAATACTTGTGTGGTTTGTGAACAACACCGTGTCCCTAGTACGCCTTTATGGACTAGCTCATTGATCAATGATGGTTAAGGTTTCCTAACCATAGACATGAGTTGTCAATTGATAATGAGATCATATCATTGGGAGAATGATATGGTGGATAGACCCAAACTAAGTGAAGCAATTAGATCGTATCATTGTGTTCATCTTTGCGAAGCTTTTCTTATGTCAAATATTGTATTCCTTAGACCATGAGATAATACAACTCCCTGGTATCGGAAGAAAGCTTTGAGGTCATCAAACGTCATCCTATGAGAGGGTGATCATAAAGGTGTCTCTCAGGTGATTGGAAAGTATCTGTTGGGTTGTATGTATCGAGATGGGATTTGTCCCTCCCAAGTCGGAGAGATATACTTCGGGCCCACTCGGTAATCGATATCAACACCGCTTGCAAGCATGTGGTTAAGGAGTTAATCACAAAGTGATATCGGATTACGGAACGAGTAAAGTACTTGCTGTGAACGAGATTGAACTAGGTATGACGGTACCGACGATCGAATCTCGGGCAAGTAAAATATCGCGAGACGAAGGGAATATATATATGGGATTGATTGAATCCTGGCATCGTGGTTCATCCGATATGATCATCGATGAATGTGTGGGAGTCAATATGGGTGCCCAGACCCCGCTGTTGATTATTGATAGAAGATCATGTCTGCATATTCTCGAACCCGCAGGGTCACACACTTAACGTGTCTCGACGCTAGGATAGATTGGATAATTGGTTTATGAATTTTTGTTCGGAGTCTCGGATGGGATCCGGGATATCACGAGAGGTTCCGGAATGGTCCGGAGAATAAGATTCATATAAGGCAGTGCAGTTTTTGGAGTTCGGAATTGTTCCGGGTTAATCGGTATTGTACCGGAAGCTTCTAGAACCTTCCGGAAGGGGGCCAACGTGGTCCCACCTTCCGGGAGGGGGCATGGGCCTATGAGGGAGTGTTCTGGCCGCATTGGGCCAGGGGCACAAGGCCCCATAGGGCCCAGCCGATTCTAGAGAGATTTGACTCGTTTAAATCTCGGGATAGAATTTCTAGATAAGGGAGAGTTTAAATCGTTTAAACTAGAGATAGGCTTGGAGGAGGGGCTAGGGCTGGCCGCCCCCTCCCCCTCTATATATATAGGTCTGGTGCACCCCCCCTCCTACACACCTTCCTCCAAACCCTAGTAGCCCTGCTGCCTTCCTTTCTCCCTCCCGACTGTTTGTAGGCGAAGCCCTGCAGCAGAAATTCTCCGTCATATACACCACGCCGTCGTGTTGTAGATCCAATCCATCTCTCCACCATACTTGCTGGTCCGAGGAAGGAGGAGACGTCGAGGTGCTGCACGTGTGCATCTCACGGAGGCACCGCCACTTGTGGTGCTAGATCGGATCGGATCGCAAGGAGGAGAAGCGAGTACGACTACATCACCCACGTTCCGACGAACGTTCCGCTGTGCGAATCTTCAAGGGTATGAAGATCTAATCCAATCTCTCTCGTTGTTTGCATCTCCTAGATTAGATCTTGGCTTTCCCTCTGTTCGCTTCCGTAGAAAATTTTGATTTACTATGCTGCAAAACCCTTCAGTGGTATCAGAGCTAGATCTATGCGTAGATGTGTTTCACGAGTAGAACGCAACATGGTTGTTACGGGCGTTGATGTTTTCTGTTGCAAGCCTCTTGTTTGTGTTCTTCTTATGACGCGGGATAGTGAGATTGAAGCGGTCCAGGCCAACCTTACGCGACGTCGTTCGCGAGACCGGCTCCGCACTTGACGTGTGGCTTGTACCACACATGCGGCTGGTGGATGTCAGTTTCTCTCACTATAGTTGTCATGGGATTAACACCGGAGTTTGGCAACCATAATATCACCGTTGTGGCTTTCCGTAGGTAAGAATCGTTCTTAGCATCTACTCCCATAAGCCACGTAAAACATGCAACAACAAAGTAGAGGCGTCTAACTTGTTTTTGCAGGGAGTGTTTTCTGTGATATGGTATGGCCCAAGATGTGATGTGTATATTGTATGCGATGATCATGTTTTGTAATGTTTCACGACTTGCATGTTGATGAGTACACAACCGGCAAGAGCCATATGGTTGTCTTTATAATTGTGTATGACCTGCGAGTCAACTTCTTATACGCCATGTAATAGCTTTACTTTATCGCTAAGTAGTTAGCAATAGTTGTAGTTGCTATTTGTGGTGGAGGCAATCATGGTGAAGTGATGGAGATCATGCCGGAACGCACAAGATGGAGATCATTGCGCGAAGATTGGCTATACCATGTCACATAAAGTTATATGCATGTGATGTTTATCCTTTTATGTATCTTATTATGCTTAGATCGCGACGGTAACATTATAAGATGATTCCTCACTTAAAGATCAAGATAAAAACTGTGTTCTCCCCAAGTATGCACCGTTGCGAAAGTTCGTCGTGTCCAAGCATCACGTGATGATCGGGTGCTATAGACTCTACGCTCATATACAACGGGTGCAAGCCAGTTTTGCACACGCGGAAATACTTGGGTCTAACTTGACGAGCCTAGCATGTACAGACATGGCCTCGGAACACAAGAACCGAAAGGTTAAGCATGAGTCATATGAATGATATGATCGACACTTCGTTGTCCACCATTGAAACCACATCTCTTCTCGTGATGATCGGATTAGGTGTGGTGAATTTGGATCGTGTTCACTAAATAACTTGAGGGATGTTGAATTTAGTGGGAGTTCATCTAGTAATTTGATTAAGTTGAACTATTTATCATGAACATAGTCTAAATTGTACTTGCAAATACTGTAGATCACATGGCCAAGTCCAACTTCAACTTCAACGTATTTGCTGAGATAGAAAAGCTTAGAAACAATGGGTCTAACTTCACCAAATGGTTCCGCATTCTGAGAATCATTCTCGCTGGCGGACAAAAGGACTATGTCCTTGAGAAAGCGCTAGGTGACGCCCCTGCTATAGATGCGCCGGCTGATGAATAAGCTGTTTATCAGTCGCGCAAGGATGATTATGATTTGATTAAGATCGCCATGTTGTATGCTATGGAATCGGATCTTCAAAATCGTTTTGAGGAGTTCGCCGGGCCCTTTGAGATTCTCGAGGAGCTCAAAAACATGTTTCAAACTCAAGCCCGTTCTGAGAGATATGAGATCTCTAAGAAATTCTTTAACTACAAGATGGAGGAAGGGAGGTCCGTTAGTGAGCACGCCATTAAGATGTCGGGCTACACTCAACGCCTTGAGCAACTGGACTGCAAGATTCCAGAGGAGCTCAAGATTGACACTCCTAGCTACAAAAGTTTTGTAGTTGATCACAATCAGATTGGTTCCACTGATATGATCACTGAGCTCTTTGCTAAGATGAAAGTAGCGGAGGTGAACATCAAAAAGAATAATCATGTGTTGATGGTCAACAATCCCCCCACCTTTAAGAAAGGTAAGGGAGCAAGGAAGCCCTTCAAGAAAGGCGGCGGCAAGCGCGTTGCCCCTGCTGAGAAGAAGCTCAAGTCTGGTCCTAAGCCGGACACTGAGTGCTTCTATTGCAAGGACAAGGGTCACTGGAAGCGCAACTGTCCGAAGTACTTAGCGGACAAGGCTGGCACCATCAAAGGTATATTTGATATACATGTTATTGATGTTTTCCTTACTAGCCCTCGTTGTAGTGCCTGGGTATTTGATACCGGTTCAGTTGCTAATATTTGTAACTCGAAACAGGAGCTACGGAATAGACGGCGGCTTGCGAGGGATGAGGTGACGATGCGCGTTGGCAACGGATCAAGGGTTGATGTGATGGCCGTCGGCACGCTCTCCTTAGTTTTACCTTCGGGATTAGTTTTAAACCTTAATAAATGTTATTATGTGCCTGCGTTGAGCATGAACATTATTTCTGGATCGTGTTTATTGCAAGACGGTTATTCATTTAAATCAGAGAATAATGGTTGTTCTATTTATATGAGTAACATCTTTTATGGTCATGCACCTACTGTGAATGGTTTATTTCTTCTAAATCTCGAAAGGGATGAAACACACATCCATAACATTGAGGCTAAGAGATGCAAAGTAGATAGTGATAATACTACTTATTTGTGGCACTGTCGTCTAGGTCATATTGGTGTAAAGCGCATGAAGAAACTCCATTCTGATGGACTTTTGGAGTCTCTTGATTTTGAATCATTTGACACATGCGAACCATGCCTCATGGGCAAGATGATCAAAACCCCGTTCTCCTGTATGATGGAGCGAGCAACGGACTTGTTGGAAATCATACATACCGATGTATGCGGACCGATGAGTGTTTCGACGCGCGGTGGATATCGCTATTTTCTCACTTTTACCGATGACTTAAGTAGATATGGGTATATCTATTTAATGAAACATAAATCTGAAACATTTGAAAAGTTCAAGGAATTTCAGAATGAAGTAGAGAACCATCGTAACAGAAATATTAAGTTTCTACGATCCAATCATGGGGGCGAATATTTGAGTTATGATTTTCTCACGCATCTCAAAGCAAGTGGAATCGTTTCACAACTCACGCCACCCGGAACACCACAGCGCAATGGTGTGTCTGAACGCCGGAATCAAACCCTATTAGATATGGTCCGATCGATGATGTCTCTTACTGATTTGCCGTTATCTTTTTGGGGTTATGCATTAGAAACCGCAGCATTCACTTTAAATAGGGCTCCATCTAAATCCGTTGAGACGACACCGTATGAACTGTGGTTTGGTGCTAAACCTAAGTTGTCGTTTCTTAAAGTTTGGGGATGCGAAGCTTACGTCAAGAAGTTGATGCCGGACAAGCTCGAACCCAAAGCGGAGAAATGCGTCTTCATAGGATACCCTAAGAAAACTATTGGGTATACCTTCTATCACAGAACCGAAGGCAAAGTGTTTGTCGCAAAGAACGGTTCCTTTCTTGAGAAGGAGTTTCTCTCAAAAGAAGTGAGTGGGAGGAAAGTAGAGCTTGACGAGGTTATTGAACCTTCACTTGAATTGGAGAGTAGCGCAGCACCTGAAATTGTTCCAGTGCCGCCTGCACCAACAATAGAGGAAGCTAATGATAAGGATCATGAAGCTTTGGACGATGCTGCTGCTGAACGTCGCAGGTCGACAAGGTCGCGTGCCCCTCCTGAGTGGTACGGCAACCCTGTCTTGACTGTCTTGTTAGTAGAAGACAGTGAACCTACGAACTATGAGGAAGCGATGATGAGCCCAGACTCTGAGAAATGGCTAGAAGCCATGAAATCCGAATTGGGATCCATGAGCGAAAACCAAGTATGGACTTTGGTGGACCCTCCTAGCGACCGAAAGGCCGTTGAGTGCAAATGGATCTTCAAGAAGAAAACGGACGCGGATGGTAATGTTACCGTCTATAAAGCACGGCTTATCACGAAAGGTTTTCGACAAGTTCAAGGTGTTGACTACGATGAGACTTTCTCTCACGTAGCGATGTTTAAGTCCATTCGGATTTTATTAGCAATTGCTGCGTTTCATGATTATGAAATATGGCAGATGGATGTCAAGACTGCGTTCCTCAATGGCAACATTGATGAAGAGTTGTATATGATGCAACCCGAAGGTTTTGTCGATCCTAAGGATGCTGATAAAGTATGCAAACTTCAGCGTTCCATTTATGGACTGAAGCAAGCATCTCGGAGTTGGAACCTTCGTTTTGATCAAGTGATCAAGAGCTTTGGATTTGTTCCAAACTGCTACGAAGCTTGCATCTACAAGAAAGTGAGTAGGAGCTCGGTGACGTTTCTGGTACTATATGTGGATGACATATTGATTATTGGAAATGACATCAACATGCTTAACGATGTGAAGAGTTATTTGAACAAGTGTTTTTCAATGAAAGACCTAGGTGAAGCTGCTTATATATTGGGCATCAAAATCTATAGAGATAGACAAAGACGCCTGATAGCTTTAAGCCAGAGTACATACCTAGACAAAGTTCTGAAAAGGTTCAGAATGGATAAGGCATTGAAAGGTTCAGTGCCTATGTTGTCAAGTAAGATATTGAGCAAGGCTCAGTGTCCAGCTATGGTAAATGATAGGGAAGCTATGAGCAAAGTGCCTTATGCCTCAGCCATAGGTTCCATCATGTATGCCATGATGTGTACTAGACCGGATGTGTCCAATGCTCTTAGTTTGACGAGCAGATATCAAAGTGATCCAGGAGTGGAACACTGGATAGCCGTGAAGAACATCCTAAGGTACCTAGATAGGACTAAAGAAATGTTCTTAGTCTATGGGGGTGATGAACAGCTCGTCGTAAAAGGTTACGTCGATGCTAGTTTCGACACCGACAAGGATGATTCTAAATCTCAGACAGGATACGTGTATATTTTGAATGGAGGAGTTGTGAGCTGGAGAAGCTGCAAGCAAAGCGTGATCGCGGGATCTACAGTAGAAGCGGAATACATGGCTGCTGCAGAAGCATCAAGTGAAGGAGTTTGGATCAGAAACTTCATCACTGAGCTTGGCGTGGTTCCAAGTGCATTGGACCCACTGGAGATATTGTGTGACAACACTGGCGCCATAGCACTCGCTAAGGAACCAAGATATCATCCAAAGACCAAGCATATCAACCGCAAGTTTCATATAATCCGAGATTATATAGCAGATGGAGATCTGAAGATCAGCAAAGTACATACAGATCTGAATGCCGCAGATCCATTGACTAAACCTCTTCCACGTGTAAAACATGATCAGCACCTCAGTGCCATGGGTGTGAGATTGTTGCCAAATGTAAACTAGATTATTGACTCTAGTGCAAGTGGGAGACTGTTGGAATTATGCCCTAGAGGCAATAATAAAGATGTTATTATTATAATTCTTGTTCATGATAAAGTTTATTTCCATGCTAGAATTGTATTAAGCGGAAACATTAATACTTGTGTGGTTTGTGAACAACACCGTGTCCCTAGTACGCCTCTATGGACTAGCTCATTGATCAATGATGGTTAAGGTTTCCTAACCATAGACATGAGTTGTCAATTGATAATGAGATCATATCATTGGGAGAATGATATGGTGGACAGACCCAAACTAAGCGAAGCAATTAGATCGTATCATTGTGTTTATCTTTGCGAAGCTTTTCTTATGTCAAATATTGTATTCCTTAGACCATGAGATAATACAACTCCCTGGTATCGAAAGAAAGCTTTGAGGTCATCAAACGTCATCCTACGAGAGGGTGATCATAAAGGTGTCTCTCAGGTGATCGAAAAGTATCTGTTGGGTTGTATGTATCGAGATGGGATTTGTCCCTCCCAAGTCGGAGAGATATACTTCGGGCCCACTCGGTAATCGATATCAACACCGCTTGCAAGCATGTGGTTAAGGAGTTAATCACAAAGTGATATCGGATTACGGAACGAGTAAAGTACTTGCTGTGAACGAGATTGAACTAGGTATGACGGTACCGACGATCGAATCTTGGGCAAGTAAAATATCGCGAGACGAAGGGAATATATATATGGGATTGATTGAATCCTGGCATCGTGGTTCATCCGATATGATCATCGATGAATGTGTGGGAGTCAATATGGGTGCCCAGACCCCGCTGTTGATTATTGATAGAAGATCATGTCTGCATATTCTCGAACCCGCAGGGTCACACACTTAACGTGTCTCGACGCTAGGATAGATTGGATAATTGGTTTATGAATTTTTGTTCGGAGTCTCGGATGGGATCCGGGATATCACGAGAGGTTCCGGAATGGTCCGGAGAATAAGATTCATATAAGGCAGTGCAGTTTTTGGAGTTCGGAATTGTTCCGGGTTAATCGGTATTATACCGAAAGCTTCTAGAACCTTCCGGAAGGGGGCCAACGTGGTCCCACCTTCCGGGAGGGGGCATGGGCCTATGAGGGAGTGTCCTGGCCGCATTGGGCCAGGGGAACAAGGCCCCATAGGGCCCAGCCGATTCTAGAGAGATTTGACTCGTTTAAATTTCGGGATAGAATTTCTAGATAAGGGAGAGTTTAAATCGTTTAAACTAGAGATAGGCTTGGAGGAGGGGCTAGGGCTGGCCGCCCCCTCCCCCTCTATATATAGAGGGCTGGTGCGCCCCCCCTCCTACACACCTTCCTCCAAACCCTAGTAGCCCTGCTGCCTTCCTCTCTCCCTCCCGACTGTTTGTAGGCGAAGCCCTGCAGCAGAAATTCTCCGCCATATACACCACGCCGTCGTGTTGTAGATCCAATCCATATCTCCACCATACTTTCTGGTCCGAGGAAGGAGGAGACGTCGAGGTGCTGCACGTGTGCATCTCACGGAGGCACCGCCACTTGTGGTGCTAGATCGGATCGGATCGCGAGGAGGAGAAGCGAGTACGACTACATCACCCACGTTCCGATGAACGTTCCGCTGTGCGAATCTTCAAGGGTATGAAGATCTAATCCAATCTCTCTCGTTGTTTGCATCTCCTAGATTAGATCTTGGCTTTCCCTCTGTTCGCTTCCGTAGAAAATTTTGATTTACTATGCTGCGAAACCCTTCAGATACGATGATACCTCGAACGAGAAAGAAATAACTCGGAAACAATGCGGAACGAGTGTCATGAAACTGATACGGCCCGGCCGAGGTTATCGGCGGGGCCATACCAGCTTCGGGGACTAATGTTGGGGAGGTAACCCCGGATAGGGTAAAGACGGGGAAAGACGAAAGGATGTCCCCCGTCTAGTTTCCGAGTTACAGTCTGAATTGGCCGAATCCTGTAGAAGTCGGCCGAGATAGGAAAGGGCAGGACCCTTATAATGATGGCAAGGCATTACCCGGCCAAGATACTGCATAAGTCGGTCGGGTTAGCCCGAGTAATCTTGATGCAGGTGAAGGACAAGCCGAGTTACGCGAGGCAGGGACGAATGATACGAAGCTTGCAGGAGAAGGAGAAGCCTAAAGTAAAACTCTAGCCGCAGGCTAGGGAGAATCTGAGCGGAGCCAAGCACTAGGGACAAAGGCGCAGAGCGACAGAGAGGCAGAAGGAGGTCACGGAGGTGACAGTCCTGAAGCCCGAGGCGCACAGCAGGGGCCCTCTGGAACCTTGCCGTCATTAGGGGAGCGACAGGGAAAGGGGGGGCGCCGAACTACTATATTGGGACAAGCATATTCCTCGAATATGCTTGCCACATCAG
Organism: Avena sativa; assembly: GCA_916181665.1. NCBI lineage: Eukaryota > Viridiplantae > Streptophyta > Magnoliopsida > Poales > Poaceae > Avena > Avena sativa. The sequence continues at coordinate 366,896,821 of OV702295.1, forward strand.
CCCTAAAGGAACCTAAGGCTCTCCTTTATAAGGGGAGGCTTGGACCCTGAGGAGGGGATCGGCTCATTTTAGTACCGTTAGGCTGGTAAAGTTCTTCTTTCTTGAACACAGCTCAAGGAGCACTTGTAACCCAAGGAAGGAGAAATAAAGATCTTTGCCTTTGCCTTCTGTGTGTAGAATCAACTGCATCTTCCCTCCCCAGATCCCTCTAGCATCCATTGGCCCCATACTTTAGCCTACCCATGGCATCTGCCGTGCCACCACCACGACAATCATCTCCTATAAGAACAGGATGGATATCCCCTCTAAGTCCAAGCTCCTCAAGATCTCGACGAGAGTTGTAGTTGTCTTTAGTTTTTTCGTCAATGCCTAAAAGTGTGTGAACTAAGTTGTCACACACATTCTTTTCAATGTGCATGGCATCAAGGTTGTGAGGCTGTAATAAATCTTTCCAATATTGTAGCCTAAACCATATGGATCTCCTTTTATGGATTATTGGAGGATCCCCACGCTTATGTTTGTTTGTTCTTGGTTTCTTAGAAGGGTGCTTTCCAAACACTGTCTCCATGTTTTGTGTAAGGGCATCCACTTCAGCTCATGTAAGTGCTACAGGTGCTGCCCTAGATTCCACCTTACCATCAAAAAAATCCTTTTGTGTTGTTCTAAATGTATGGTCTTCATCTAGGAACCTACGGTGATCCATGTAGCATGTCTTATTGCCTTTGGTCAGCCGAATAGAGCAAGTGAGAGACTGACACTTAGGACAACCAAGTTCACCTGAGGTGGCACATCCGGCAAGAGTAGCCATACCAGGGAGATCGGTGATTGTTGAATGTACAACAGCACGCAAATGGAAGAAATTTTTCTTGGAGGCATCATAGGTTCTGACTCCCTCCTCAAAAAGTAATTCTAGGTCATTGATAAGTGGTTCAAGGAAAACATCCATGTCTGCCCCAGGTGACTTTGGGCCAGGAATTAGCAAAGAGAGCATGAAGTTTGGTTGCTTCATGCACAACCAAGGAGGAAGATTCACTGGAATTGCAATAACAGGCCATATGCTATAGGAACAGTTCATTGATCTAAAAGGATTAAACCCGTCAGTTGCTATAATCAACCTAATGTTGCGACTATCAGCAGCAAATTTTGGATGTTCTGAATCAAAATGCTTCCAAGCCGGTGAATCTGCTGGATGTCGTAGAAGCTCATCTTTAATGCGTCCTTCGTCATGCCACCTACAGTCTATTGCACTCTTGGGTGTTATGAACAGCCGCTGCAGCCTCTTGCCTATTGGGAAATAACGAAGAACCTTTCTTGGGACTTTATGTACATGTCTCCCATCAGGCTTCTTCTTTACAGATTTCCAGCGAGAGGTTTCACATACAGGACAAACCTCAGCATCTTTATAATCCTTCCAGAATAAAATACAATCATGCTCACATGCATGGATGCTAACATAATCAAGTCTAAAGAATTTTACCAATTTCTTAGCTTCATGGAAGTTTTTAGGCAGTTTTGAGCCTTTAGGGAAGGCCTCTCTTAGAAATTCTAGCAACATGTCAAAACTTTTATCACTCCAACCACCCATGGATTTGGTGTGAAGTAATCTAACCATAAAGCGTAACTTTGAAAAACCAGTGCTGCCTGGATAAAGCTCTTCACTATTATATTCTGCTAACAGTTTAAGAGCTTCACTTTCATCACCATTGTCACTAAGACCCTCATCATCATCAACTCTATCACTAAAATTCCCTTCAGCGTGTCTCAGGTCTCTAATCATGCCAGCCATCTCATCATATTCTTCAAAGTCATCCTCCTCCTCCTCTACCGGTTCTTCTTCGTCGACATCAATATGATCCACATTAGGTGGAAGAGTGGCCTCCCCATGAAATTCCCATTTTGTATATCCATTGACAAACCCGTCACATACCAAATGCTCACGGACAACATCAGCTTCATGCCAAAAACAATTATAACAATTCCTAAAGGGCATAATATTGTGTTCCCTCTAGCGGAATGTGTAAAAGTAAACTGAATAAATCGAGCTACGCCATCAGTATAAGGTGTTGTGTGTCTAGCCTCACTCATCCATCTTTTGTCCATTTTTATCAGTTATACTAAGATGGACCTAAAACAAATGAAATGCAAATGGAACATAAGCAGAATATCACTACTCATCATAGTATTCAGAAAACAAATGCAATTTAAATGAAACATAAGCAAAAATATCAGCACTCGTCATAGTTAGCAAGAGTTCAATATACCTATGTGTAGCAGAAACTAGGTGCAGCAGTCTTGGTATATCTCCAGCAGCCTTGGTATACCTCCAGGAGCCTCGGCTTAAGAAAATTCTTGATCTGCTACAAGAAATACAAACATGTAACTAATCAATATACATAAGCATGGAAGCAAACTCCTTGAAACTAACCATCCATGGTTGATGTAACAAACATGCAAAACAAGTGCAATTTAGCTCTTGGGATCTGTAACCAATGAAGTATGTTCATTGCTATTCTAGCATATGATTCACCAGCACATGAACTCTATACTCCTAAACATAAAGAACTAGAAAAGAAAGCAAGCATAAACACTAGCATCACATGAAGATCTACAAATAAAAACATAGAATTCAGACTAAATGCTGCAAGTTCACGCTTATAAACGCAGCACCTCCAACATGACGATAAACCGCATCACCTCTAAATTTCTTGTCATTGAAAGTTAGATAGATAAAGAAATAATATTACAACTATATCACACATTCATCAGTGGCACAACAATTCTCATCCTTTTTGAGTCTCATTAGGAAGTAGCACCACGTTCAGGACATTAAGACAACTACACAAGGGAAACATGCATGAAAAATAACCACATAACATCTAGGCATGTTCACTTAAGATTACAGTACGAGCATGTGAGACAAAGTGTATAAGGAACCAAAAGTTACACACGTCCAGAAAATAAACCTTCAACCAACAAAAACATTTACGCCTTGATTACATGTGCTAAGCATCTCAAGAATAAACAAAATCAAACTGGAACAACATGTGCTAAGCATCTCAAGAAACTCATGTTCAGAGGCAGAGCAAATTTGAACAATGGAGACATGCTTACTCTGATCAACTATCAAGAGCTCGAGACTGGGTTGGACCGCAGCAGATGGTCAGGGACGACAAGAACTGGACTGCCTTGCACTCCTTGACGAGAACTAGACTCCTGCGAACCGAATCCAAATAAAAATGTCAGGGCGAAAGAAGTAAAATGGAGGAAACTAGGAGGAAGGAGGGGACAGGGAGCAACTGCGTACCTGGACGGCTAATCAGCAATAGCTGGTCGTGCTTTGCTCTCCTTGGACGGCAACCGATGGATGGGGAGTCGTGACCTTGCATCGAATCGAAAAAAAATCTAAGGTGACGGGGAGAAAGAAGGAGGGGTACAGGGAGAAGGAGGGGACGGTGAGGAAGCTAGGGCGGGGAGGATTACCTGTCGTGGTTGAACCCAGGAGTAAGAAGGAGGGGCGGGGAGGATGCTCTTGTGCTGGGAGTGCGAGCGGCGACGGGCGGGAGTACTGCGAGCGGTGGCGACGGGCGGGAGTGAGTCGATGGGGGTGGGAGTGCGAGCGGCGATGGGACGGAGTGCGAGCGTCGACAGACCGGAGTGCGAGCAGCGACGGACCGGAGTGCGAGCGGCGCTGGGGGTGGGACTGCGGCGGTGACGGTGGTTTGGGGATTTCTGAGTTAGGGATATGGGGATTTCACACTTAGGGATCTAGGGATTGCGTGCCACTATAACTCTTCCAGGCGCCAACTTTTTTGGGTCACGCCAATATTTCCCTCCAAGGGCTAATATTTTGGTCCACCGCGCCAAATTTCTGTACCGACAGATGAGGTGCCACGTAGTGCATTTGTTCCGGCAGTTTACGTGCCTGGGTAGGTCTACCCTCTTTCCGGCAGATAAATTGCCTTTGATCCAAAACCTTTAGCGGCAGTTTGCTTGCCACCCTATTTCTATCCCGACAGTAAAATTGTACCGACAGTCAAATTGCCGTTGTATGTCAACTTTTTCCGGCAGTTGTTTGCCTCCATGTTTGGTCCATCGTGTAGTGTAAAACAAGAGCAACTTCAAAACTTTCAGCACATAGAGAGGTGTTTTAGTACCATGAAAACTTCTACAACCATATTTTCCTCTCTCATAATAATTTTCAGTAGCCTCATGAATAAACTCAACAATATAACTATCACATAAAGTATGCTTTTCATGATTTACAAACACATAATTTTTATCAAGCTCAAAAATAGTGGGATTAAAACCTTCAAACCCACTTTTAACAATTTTATAACAAGATGAATGATTATTTTCAAGAGGTATGGGGTTCCAAGATAAAGTCAAGACCCCTCCAGCCTCATTTTAAATAGTAGTACAATTAATATTATCAACCAATATAGGACCATCATCTAGATATTTATCATAAATATTTTCTAAGCAAAACTCTTTAGTACCATGCATTTCGAAGTTAGGCACAAATAAAGGATTATCATAGAGAATAGGAGCATTATTGTTATCACAAGTTTTACCCATAGTAGATATTTCAAAAGAATCCACAGGAACATAACATTCATCCTCATTTAGTAAGCATGGGGGACAATCAAATAATGTAAGGGATAAAGAGTTACTCTTATTAGAAGGTAGGCATGGATAGCTAATCCATTCTTCCTCCTCTTTATCATCACTCTCCTCCTCTTTTTCATCTAATGAGCTTTTATGTTCAGCAATATTGTCTTCCATAGGCTCCTGCAAGGCATTAGTCTCTTCCATTGGTGGAAAGCATCTATTAATATATTCAAGAATATAGCCATTTTCTTCCTTGTAATTATCAAAGCAAAATTTAAGTTTATCATAAACCTCATATTTATAAGGTGCATCATCAGTATTTTCAAGCAAACTAGCAAGTTCAAATGCACCCTTCCAAGAAATAAATTCTTCAATTTGTTCCACATCATAAAAGTCATAATTTCCCTTAACATAAAAAGATATGGTAACATTATAATTATACTCACATTAAAAAGGGAGGTGTTTATACCTCCTACATCAACAAGATTTATCACAACAATAAGTAACATTATAAGTAGAGCACACATCCCTAGCAATGGTATTCAATTTATCAATTTGTTCCCATAAGCGTTTCCCTTTTTGTGACAAGCGGTGTTCCTTATAATAATATGTTTGTTCGTCCTTGAACCCACCTTGCCAATAAGAACTAGTTTCAAAGAAACCAACCATTGATAGAACGCATGACAAAGCAAGGCAATAACATACCAACAACTATAGTAGGAACTAATTTTTGTGTGTTTTTGATAAGAAAAGGCAAACCAAATGAAACTAATTTTTTTGTAATTTTTGATAAAAAGAAGCAATCAAAACAAAGCAAAAGGAACTAAGCAAAACAAAAACAAAGTAAAGAAAATGCTTGTGAAGGACTCCCCTTGTGAATCCGTCCTTAATTCCCCGACAACGACACTAGAAAAAGTCTTGATGAGATCAGATCACTGTAGAGCTTCGTTGGGAAACCCCAAGAGGAAGGTGTGATGAGCAAAGCAGTAAGTTTTCCCTCAGTTATGAAACCAAGGTTATCAAACTACTAGGAGGAAGGAAACAACTTCCAAGGTGTTGCCAGCAACTTGGAATCCTGCACAACACAAACTCAAGACTTTGCCCCCAAGTTACAATGATATTGTTAATCTCACTGGTTTGCTGAAAACAAAGGATTAAACGTATGGTGTGGAAGGTAATGGTTGCTTTCAGAAAGTAAACAGTAACAGTAGATGATGTATCAATGGTAAATATTGGACCGAGGTCCATAGTTCACTAGATGTGTTCTCCTTAAGAAAGATAACATAACATGATGGTGAACAAATTACTAGCGGCGCAATTGACAGGACTGAGCAAGGCATAACAATGCAAATACTAGACATTCATGATCCTATGAGATTTGATTGGGCATTATAACAATATACATAGACTGCCATCCAACTGCATCTATGACTAGTAATCCACCTTTAGGTTATCATCTGAACCCCCTCCAGTATTAAGTTGCAAGCAACGGATAACTGCATTAAGCAATTTGTGTAAAGTAAACAATACAATTGTTCCATGAACAAAATATTTTTGTTTTGTCCCTAGTGGAAACAACACATCTACAACCTTAGATATTTCTGTCACTTCCCCAGATTCAATAGAGACATGAACCCACTATCGAGCATAAATACTCCCTCTTGGAGTCACTAGCATCTACTTGGCCAAGATAGCTACTAGAAACGGAGAGCATGCAAGATCTCAAACAACATAAACATGATAGAATCAATAATCAATAAGACATGATAGAATCAATAATCAGTCTGACATAGTAATCTCAATATCCATCTGATCCCCGCAAACACAACATGTATGATTACAAATAGATGATATTGATCATGGACGGAGCTCACAAGATCTAAACATGATAGCACAAAGGAGGAGAAACAACCATCTAGCTACTGTATGGACCCATAGTCCAAGATTGAACTACTCACGCATCATACCGGAGGCTGGCATGGCGATTAAGAAGGCCTCCGGGATGATCTCTCCCCTCCGACAGAGTGCCAGGAAGAGCCTTAGATCCTCTCGATCTAGGGACGATGGTGGCGGCGGCTACATACTGTTTCATGGAGATCTGATCGGGTACTTAGGGTTTTGGCTTCGGGGGGCTTATATAGGCGAAGAGGCAAGGCAGGAGGGCGGCCAGGGTGGGGGTGTGCGGCCACCCTGTGGCTCCCCTCCGGTCGCCCTTCGGTCTCTGTGTTCTCCTCGGTGAAATATTGACTTTGGCTTTTGTCCCGTCCAATTCCGAGAATATTTCCTTACTAGCTTTTCTAAAACCAAAAACATAGGTTAGGCCCAGAAAATGTATAAAAATAACTCAATGTGTATACAAAGCATATCAAAGTTGATACTAAACAAGCATGGAACATAAAAAATTATAGATACGTTTACGACGTATCATACGTCAGCTCCATATCATAGACGGTAATTCTTCTGCCCAAACCCCCGCGACATGATAAAGTGGTGCCTCGAGACGAGGTCAGAATCCTTGTAAAATAAGACCATTAGTTCTTTCGACTTGTCCATTAGCTTGTGGATGCGCGTCTGATGCAATATCGAGTCGGATCCCTTGTTCTTCGCAGAATTAGGCAAGTTCCCCCATAAAAAATTGCTCCCGTTGTCAATAATCATACTGTGCGGATATCCAAATCGGATGATCACGTCCTCGATGAACTTTCTGGTTGTGGCTCCATCGCAACTTTGAAAGAACATGTGGGTCCCCATGTGTGGTTTTGGTAATTAATGACAATCTCTATGGACTAATGCTTGTATCAAGTTGTACTTGTAGGAATTGTGCATATGCAATGCTTGAACCATATGTTGGCTTCAAGGTTTGGATAAGTGAAGAGGATCAAGTGGTGACCAAGGTGTTCAAAGAGTGATCCACAAATTGGTCATGTGAGAGTTAAACCTATGGCAAGTATGTCTTGAAGAATAAGATGGAGTAATATCTCTGGTGCACCTTCAAGGCATCAAACATAATGAAGAAAAGAAGAAATGATGTGCAAGCTAAAGATGTGCAATATCTATAATATCTCATGGTTGAAGCTTTCCATCCTCGGTGATCATGGACCGATGAAGACAAGGTCAAAGTAAAGGTTTCCCCATGTTGTATGGGGGAGTAACTTGCAAGTCTTCATCAAGCAAGTGCGTACAAGAGCAATCAAGAAAGGTGTTCCATCTTGAGAAGGACAAGACCGTCTACATCATAATCAAGTGTAATATATGCAAGGCAAAGGTATGATATTGATAGGGTTTCTTTCTTACCGGTCTCGGGATGTTATTTGGGGAGACCAGTTTATAGGATAGACAACCGTACTATCAAGAGGGGCTCTCAAGTGAGTAACTCGATCATATCTTTCAGAGAGATCTCAAACCTTTGCATACTTTGCATCATCCTTTCTTGGTTGTTATTTGGATCTTATCCATGTGAGGTTCTATAGCTTGTGGTAATATTCATAACAAGCCCTAGTTCATCAAAAACGGATTTCCCCTTTATATCTTATTGCGTTTTTTATCTTGGAGGCTTTACCGGTTTGTATTTTAGAGATAGGTAAAACCTTACATTATTTGGATCTTATCCATATGAGGTTCTAGATCTTGTGGTAATATTCATAACAAGCTCTAGTTCATCAAAAACGGATTTCCCTTTTATATCATATTGCGTTTTTGATCTTTGAGGTTTTCCGGTTTCTCACCAAGAGAGGTATCTCACTTTATAATACTCCAATATTTTCATGAAATGTTCTCTCTTGGTGGTATCCAATATTTTGTTGGGTACCTCTTGTTGTCCTATTTCCAACAAAATTGGTTTCGGGTCAATCGGAGTTTCCAAACTCTAGATATCGCCATTTGAAGTTTTCCTCTTAGTTGGTCCAGACCGGAGTCTCCGGTCTGCATGGACCGGAGTCTCCGGTGTGGTCCAGAGTTTCCGGAACTGTCTCCGGTGGTGACTTCAGAATCAGGGCTAGGACATACTGTATGGGGGTCTGGAGCCAGGTCCGGAGGTTACCCCGGAGTCTCCGGTGTTGGCTCAGTCCGGAGTCTCCGGTGTTGGAAGACCGGAGTCTCCAGTCTTGTTGGGTCATGGATGGCCCAGGTCATTCAGATGGGTGGTCCGGAGGCTAGCCCAGAGGTTGGGCCGGAGTCTCCGGTGTAGGCCGGAGTCTCCGGTGTAGACCGGAGTCTCCGGTCTAACTTTTCCCCAACGGGCCGAAAACGGTCAGAAATATGTGGGCCTATAAAAAGGGGCACTTCTTCCCCAATGTAACGGCTCGAGTTTGACAGGCTTTCTCCTCCATTCTTGACCCTCTTGAGCTTTCTCCCCCTTCAATCCCTCCATTGATTCTTGCATATACTTTAGGGATTTGAAAGAGGATATCTAGATCTACAATCCCACCAATCCATCTCTCCTCTAAGTGAGGGGAACATCTTGGGATCTAGATCTCGGAGTCTTTTGTGGATTTCCTCCATTGTTCTTCCTCTCTTATTCCCCCACAAGCTTTTGTAGCTTTGGTGGAACTTGGGAGAGAAGGATTTGAGCACTACTTGTGTTCTTGCCATTGCATTTGGTGCGTCGGTTTGAGTTCTCCCCGGAGGATTTGGTGAGTGAAATTTGAGAAGCTTTTTACTCTTGGGTTCTTGGAACCTAGAAGGTTTGTTGGTGTTGCAGGTTGTGGCCTTGGTGGCATTGTGGCCTTGGTGGCGTTTGTTGGGAGCCTCCAATTAAGTTGTGGAGAAGTGCCCCAACCTTGTGAGAGGTTCCGGTTGCCACCGACAAGTGCACCGATAGTGGAAGCATGGATCGATCCCATTGGGGTGAGATTCACCGGAGAATAAGGGAGGCCTTTTGTGGCGTTGGTGGTTTGATACCACCCCCTCTCCAAATGAGACGTACTCCATGTTGGGAGGAACTCGGTAAAATATCGTTGTCCCCGCGTGCCTCGGTTATCTCTATACCCGAGCTCTTTAATTATGCACTTTACATTGTGATAGCCTTCGTGCTTGAAGTAATACATATCTTGCTATCACTTTGTTGCTTGTATTGCTTAGCATAAGTTGTTGGTGCACATAGGTGAACCTTAGTTGTTCTAGGTTGTGCTTATCAAAGTAAACACTAGTTTTATTCCGCCTTTGTTGAGCCACTCTAGAAAAAAAAATCGCCTATTCACCCCCCTCTAGGCGACATCTGTATCCTTTCAAACTTGTTACGGGTTTAGCCTCAATCCATTTTGTAAATTTATCCACCATCACTAGTAGGTGAGTAAATCCACATTTTGACGTGCGAAACGACCCTACCATATCAAGCCCGGACCGCAAATGGCCATGTAATAGGGATTGTTCGCAACTGATCAGTCGGAACATGTGCGTGACGGGCGTAATTTTGGCAGCCTTTGCACGCTTTGACCAGTTTACCAGCATCCGCCTTAGCTGTAAGCCAAAAGATTCCGTGTCTAAAAGCTTTTACCACTAAGGATCTAATTGCAGCATGGTGACTACACTCGCCTTCGTGGATTTCTCGTAAGATTTCCACTCCTTCTTTCGGAGAAATACATTGCTGAAAAACCCCAGAAACACTCCGCTTATAGAGCTCACCTTTTATTATTGTGTAGGCTTTCGCTCGTCGGACGATCTGCCGGCTCAGGACTTCGTCTTCAGGTAATTTTCCGTCTATCAAGAAATCCAGATAGGGTTTTGTCCAGCTGGGAATTACAGCCAGAACTACTATTAAAGGTGAGTCGGATTTCGTCGGATAGTCCTCATCAACTCCGGTTATGGAAGAGACTTTTAAATGCTCTAGAAAAGCGCCATCCGGTACTTGTTTCCGCGCAGAGCCTATCCTTGATAGAGCATCCGCTTCCTCATTTTCTGCTCGAGGGATGTGTTGAACCTCAAAACCCTCGAATGATATAGATAGTTCATTCACGACAGCTTTGTAGGCTACCATGTGTTTGTTTGCATCGTATATGTCGGATACTTGCTGAGCAACTAAATCTGAGTCTCCGTAACACATGAGTCTTGTGACGCCAATATTCTTGGCCATGCGTATTCCATGTAACAATGCTTCATACTCGGCAATATTATTAGTCGTCGTGAAGTGTATTTGTAACACATAGAACAAATTATCTCCTTGGGGTGATTTGAGAACCACGCTAGCCCCCGAGGCTCCTCGAGATTTTGATCCGTCAAAGTGAAGGGTCCAAAATTCCGAGTCTGGAGGACTTGTGTTTTCTACCGTCTCTGTCCAATCGACAACGAAATCGGCAAGTATTTGGGACTTGATTGCTGTACACGGCTTGTACTCAATGTCGAAAGTTGCAAGCTCCATTCCCCACTTTGCAACACGTCATGTGGCATAGCGACTATTGATTATATCTCGTAGGGGAGCAGTACTCACCACTATGATCTTGTGCTCTTGAAAGTAGTGGCGTAGCTTTCTGGATGCGAAGAACACTCCATAGGCTAGCTTTTGATGGTGTGGTACCATTGTTTCGACTCTGTCAGAACCTCACTCAGGTAATAAGTTGGACGCTGCACCTTATGCTCGTGGACTTTTTCCTCACGCTCTTTTACCACACTTATGACCTTGTTGGTCGCTGCAATGTAGAGTAACATAGGCTCATGAGGTTCTGGCGCTGCGAGAACTGGTGGGTTTGAAAGTAGGTCTTTCAAACTTTGTAGGACAGTCTCAGCTTCCTGGGTCCAGACAAATTTTCCAGTTTTCTTCAAGAACTTGTATAAAGGTGCGGCTCTTTCTCCGAGCCGGCTGACGAACCGACTCACTGCTATGATAGAACCAGTGAGACGTTGCACGTTCTTCAGGCGAGTCGGCCTGGTAATGTTAAGTATAGCCTTAATTTTGTCCTGATTCACCTCTATGCCTCGCTCAGAGACGATGAAACCTAACAATTTTCCGTTTGGAATTCCAAAGAAACACTTCTTCGGATTTAGCATCATATTGAATTTTTGTAGGCTAGCAAATGTTTCCTCCAAGTCAGAAATTAAGGTTTCCTTATTTTTGGACATAACTGCTATGTCGACTATGTATACATGGAAGTTGCGTCTGATTTGATCGTTGAGACAACGTTGCATAGTATGTTGATATGTTGCTCCTGCATTCTTTAAGCCAAAAGGCATAGTTTTGTAGCAGAAGGTTCCGAAAGAAGTGACAAAAGACGTCTTAATTTGATTCGATTCTTTCATCGGTATTTGGTGATATCCGGATATGCATCGATAAAACAGAATAATTCCGACCCTGCCGTTGAGTCGATAACTTGATCGATTCTTGGCAAAGGGAACGGGTCTTTTGGGCATGCCTTGTTCAAAGCGGTATAATCAACACCCATCCTTAAATCAATAGTGTCCTTTTTAGGGACGAGTATAGGATTTGCCACCCAATCTGTATGGATGACCTCTATTATGAATCCGGCTAATTCTAGTCGGGCCAATTCCTTGGTTGTTGCTTTGCGCTTTTCATCACCAAACCGTCGTAAGGACTGTTTGACAGGTTTAGCGTCAGGGTACAAACTAAGAGAGTGCTCGGCAAGTTCCCTTGGTACTCCGGTCATGTCAGTGGGATGTCATGCGAAGATATCTCTATTAGCTTTGAGGAACTCAACGAGCGCGCTTTCTTATGCGAGGTCTAAGCCTACCCCTATGTTCGTCGTCTTGGAGGGATCATCTTCCTTCAGCAACGTTTTCTTCGTCTCTTCTGACGCCTTGAACATCATGCTTGGCTTCAGCACCTCGTTCTTCGTAGAGGGCATCTCGAACTTGATGGTCTTCTTGATCTCCTGGTACTCCTAGGCGTTTAGCACGGCTTAGGCAAAGGCAGCAGATCCTTCGTCGCACTCTCGCGCTTTCCTCGAATTTCCCCGGATGGTGATGACGCTGTTTGGACCTGGAAGTTTTATCATATTGTAAATGTAATAGGGACGAGCCATGAACGCCCAGTAAGTCGGGCACCCGAAGATGGCGTGGTAAGCACTTTTGAACGACACCACCTCAAAAGAGAGTGGCTCGGTTCGGTAATTATCTTGGGTTCCGAATGTCACGTCCAGAGTAATCTCACCCTGAGAATTCGCCTGTCTCCCTGGTATAATGCCATGGAAAGTTACACTGCTATAACTCAACTGGCTCTCGTGTAGTTTCATGTGGTGGATCGTTTCAATGTAGAGGATGTTAATGCTGCTTCCACCGTCCATGAGAGTTTTAGAGAACTCATAGCCATCAATAAGAGGATTTACGACCAGAGGGTATTTACCCCGACGATGTGTTTTCTTCGGGTGATCTGAGCGATCAAAGGTGATGGTTACATCCGACCAATCCAGAAATTGTGGAACAGCTAGAACCGTGGCATTAAGCTCACGGAGAACTGCCTTCTTGGCCTTAGCTGGTTGAGATACAAGGAAGCAGACGTATGCATCTTTCTTAGTCGGAAAATTCTTTTTTCCATCCGACTTGGGCTCTGCGGCATCCGCTTCTTCCATGTTGGAATCTTCCTTGGGCTCCTTGCCTTTCTCGCAATTTTTCTTTCTTTTTTGTTGCTTGGCTCTATAGCTAGCGGATTCATCTTTTTTGAGGTCATCATTAAAACAACACTCGGCATTTGTGTGGGTAGATCCTCTATTACTATCCAAGTGGTGGACATAGGGATTGTTTTGCCGACGATGGCGGCGCACTTCCGGGTCTTATCCGATCTTGCTCTTGCTGGCGGCGCACTTCTGGGTCTTCTCTATAGCCGTTGGTTTGCCGATGATGGCCCTAATGGGGGACCATTGCCCTGATGGCATCTTCGGACGCAGCCGGAATAACAATTGCCCAGTCGCGTGCCGGCCTGCGAGAGTGGCTGTTTAAGCTGGTCCTTGAATTCTCTTCTTCTCCACGGAGACGATAGCGTTGATCCGTATCCCTGCGGGGTATTTTGTTAGTGCTTTGGTCAGCGCCAGTGTGGCAAAATTCCGACTTTGAGGCCAGCTTCCCACTGAATGACGGGACCGTTTTCTGCTATTTTAATCCTTTGTCTAGCAACGCAACACATTGTCGGACCTGCTCTGGAGACGGATTGTTGGCGAGGATGGCTCGAGCTGCTGCAGCGTTTTCCAATGGCGTGTTGTAGACTCAAATCTTCTCTCCAGTTTTTCCATCGAATAGATCTCTGTGGATATCCGGGTTTTTGTTAGCAAAAATCGGACCTCCTCTTGTCTTGTTTGGGTGTCGCTTGAAATCTAACTGATATTTGGCAGGATCACTGTCTAACTGCTGCTTAAGCTCGACGATGCGCGCGGCCTCTTCGAGTAAAGACATACGATGCTTTTCCAGGTCCTCAGCTCTTTTCTCCAGCGCCTCCGGAGTTAGATCCGAAGCTATTGGGATTGGAATTGTGAGAGGCTGAGAGCATCTCCGTAAATTTCACGTGCACCCTTGGTGACAATGTGTCCATCCACGGGAGGGTCGATCGGCGTGGTATTAATCGGATATCCGTCCTGATTCTCCATCTTGATCTCTTCATCAACTTCTTCTTCGTTGGTTTCCTCGACGTCTGGCTCTGCGGGTGTCGGATTCTTTTTCTTCTTCTTGTTGTTCTTCTTCTTCTTCTTTGACTGTCCAGTAGCCTTAACGTGTGTACTGGTGGCAAAGACGGCTTTTGGTCCGGTACCGGGGGATAAACTTCCGTTGGTACTTTTCGTAGTGGTTGGCTTGTGGACCTCGGAGGAATCTTCGGTGTCCATGTCATCCTGCAAGGTGTAGCTTTCATCCATGCTATCATATGGACTAGGGGGATTTTCCGGCCCACCTTGCGTTGGCTTGGAGGCGTGTTCTTCTTCGTACTCCTCCATCTCCTTCTCGAAGTCCCGAAGTTCCTGCGATGTTATTGACTCCTGAGGGGAGCTAGGTAAGTTGGTGTTTCCTTCGATTGCATCGATAACTGAATCGCTGCCGACTCCAGCTTCGACAGAGTCAGATCCAGAGCTTATCTGGTACGCGAAATAGTGCTTCTTCTTGTTTATGTTCTTGAGGTAATGGTATAGCTGGGTTTCTACCTCTTCCATCTCAAAGATTTCCTTGATGTCAGCGATTGCTTCGTAATCGATGTAAGGGTGTCTCGTCATCTTTTTTATCTTGTTCCTCAAGAGTGCTTTTTCTGTTACGACATCGGCATGGCCAGATTCGTAGCGGATATATTCCTCGTCCGTGTATCCGATTAAATCAGGGAGATCAGATCCCGATTTTTCCTCCACCGCTTCTTCCAATACAGGAGTGGGCTGGGTGGGTTCGATTTTTTCCGGGATCTTGAACTCTTCCGCCTCTGCGGACAAAGTAAATCCGGATTTTTCTTCCGTCATGGTCATCACCTCAAGGGTGGGTTGGGCGGGTTCAGCGAAACCGAGATAAATATCAATCTCGCCGATAGACATGATCGTGTAGGTCGTCACGGGTTTGCTAGCCGGAATCTAGGTCTCATCGAGAAGGACGAGAGGGACATCACTAGCGTAGACCACGCGACCCATGGCGATTGTTTTGCCGATACCTGTACGCGCAGATTCCGCCTAGAACGAAGCTCCAAAGGTCACGAGCCCCACGGTGGGCACCAACTGTCGTCGGATTGTCGACAAGTATGCCATAGGGGGTCCTAGTGGCGTTGAGAAGATGGGGTGTGAGACGTCAGATGTTTCAGGAGTGGTGAGCATAAGTTTACCCAGGTTCAGATCCAACTGCGGTGATCGGATCCTACTCCTGCTGGCAACCCGGTAATATATTGGCGTAAGCCGAATGTTACATCGAATTACAAGAGAGGTTCGTCTGTGCGAGTTGTGATTGTGGTTGTTGGTATTGTGTTGCCCTAAAGGCTCCCATTGGGCTGGTTTATATAGTCATCAGGACCCAGGGTTACAGAAGAGACCTATCCGGCTACGTTACAGAGTCGGTAACTAAATATAACTTGGACTACAAGTAATACTATATGCCTAAGTCGGTAACTCTTATGGGTCTTGTCATAGCCAGAAATGGCTCCTCCTCTTTCTCTGACTGGGCCACCTGTGAAGCAAAGCTTTAAATCGTTGGTGGGCCACCCTGGTCAGCGAATCCTGTGATCATATCCGGAAAATATATCCACACCAGCGAATTTCTCTCACCCCACTTTTAGCTAGAACTGAAAAGCTTTGGCCATCGCCATCATCGGCCGCGCTCATGCATGAATAGCTGCTTCTGCACCAGGTGGGCACAGGACGAGTCTGGCTCCACGGAAATATTCGAATGTAGCGTTTCCGTTGGGTATACCTGTAGGCTGCTTTAATATTCGCGCTGAAGCATCCCAAAATTGCATGCCGGCAACCAAACGGCACGGGCTGACCAGGCCTACTACCAAACGCGTCCTAAACTGCGGGGAAGCGCGGCCTTGATGGCGGCGGGACAGCGCCGTGGAGTGGAGTGGAGCGGCGCCATTTCCAGACGCAAGGCCTTGGAGTGGAGCGAGGCCTTGGTGGTCGGAAATCCGGTTGCTTGAATCTGCTGAATTCTCGTTTGACCTCTGCTATACACACGACGGTTTTAGGTACGGATTCTTGTCCGATGTTTCCATCGACCCTTCTGTATTTCGCTGGACAATCCTAAGGCACAGAGGCTGCGTCGTGCATGGATCGGACCAGAAGCATAGTGCGCACAGCAATTCCCTTCTCGTTTAGCGCCGCTATCCATCCCATCCTACCCGGCCGTCAAATCCAACAAACGTTGAAGATCAAAAAAGAACAACGGAATGCGACGCCAACCGACAGTCCCAGTGCCAACGCCCGCCGCATCCGTGCGCTCATTTTTCTTGGTGCCGCATTGCCATCCGCCACCGGTTTCCCTTTCCCGTCGTGCGGGCAGCCGCTCCAAATCATCACGCGGTTTAATCATCGACCGACCGATGGCCGCGGGAGAAATGAGATCCACGAGAACAAAATCACGACGATCTTAATAATAGATCATCAGGCTCAAGATGTTTTTTCCAGGCAAGTGATGACAGACACGGCAACAACCACCGCAAGTGGCAGCGGCGACAGGGAAGTTTCCACCGGCTTTTGACAAAAACGGAGGGCGCGAATGATTGAGTTGAGCATAACATCCACTGGATTACATTCAGGGATACCACTAACATGTACGCTAATGATTGTAGTACTTGTGCTTAATACAGGGCCTCTCTGAGAGTCAAACCACTGAGCTTTACAGCCTAAAATTTTTGCAGTGCAATGGCAGCAATCTGGCCTGACCAAAGGGCAGAGAACACATTACAGTTATTTTTTCATCCATCCGGGAATGCCAACTTTCTGTATATTTTCCATTCGATCAAAAAGAGAAAAAAGAAAGGTGAAAGAAGGCAAAATTTACTTCGTGGGGGGAACAAGAATCGCGTCAGGGAGTAAAAAAATCATGTAAAAGAGATAATTACATGTAAAGAATGACCAAAAAAATGTTAATGGACGTGTACCGACGCTCTTTACAGATCTCTCCGACTTCTCCAGCTAGCTTGGCTCAAGTCGTCGCTACAATCCCGGCTGCCGAATTCTCTCAGCTGGAACAATCTAATCTCCTCCGTCCGTGGTTCTAAGAATACCTCGCTGCGGCCAGGTTGAAGGCCATTGTTTAGGTTAGAGTCCGCTAAACTATCCAGTGCTCTAACCACCTGAGAGATGCAAACAATATGGTGGCTCAGTCCTTTCCATTGGTGCCATTTTATTCAGAAAACGAGGTAAAGAATATGGAATGAAATGTTTTGTTACCTGCCCCATCCGAGGTCTCATCACCGCAGAATGCCGAATGCATGCAGCTGCAGCTCCGATCATATGGAACATCTCGTTTTCTTCAAACTTGTTTTCCATCCTTGGATCAGGAAGGTCCCC
This sequence comes from Avena sativa, assembly GCA_916181665.1. Lineage (NCBI taxonomy): Eukaryota > Viridiplantae > Streptophyta > Magnoliopsida > Poales > Poaceae > Avena > Avena sativa. The sequence continues at coordinate 366,914,337 of OV702295.1, forward strand.
AAATTCTCGATGTTCAATTGCATCCGTCAGAAAGGGCCGGGCCTGAAAATTTTAAGCAAGAGAAGTTTGAGTAAGATCATGCCCTGGAAAGCTGGTCCTAGTCTCATGATGAAGATGGAAATTTCTATTTCCATGCAGCTTTGCTCAAAACTGAGAACAAAAGTTGCATCAAACCAAATAGGCCCCAATCCTTTGTTCTGACCGATTGTGGTCTTCAACTGACAGTGGAAAATGGTAGTATTCATATTGCTGTTCAAAATAGTCATAGGAACTCCCCTATTTTCCCCAAAAAATATCGGCACAGCAACTTCCCAGCTATTTACAGCACCGACATGCCATTTGTACGATGTATTGATTCCTTTTATAATTGCTTCACAGGCTCGGAACACATATCGAAAGGTATTAGGATTATTGGTGTCTTTTCCTTGGTCCCTGTTCAAGCTGCTTGAGCCCTTGACAAGTCCTCATCTAGCTTCTTTCATGACTCATCACAGCTTCAAGACTGCATTAAATAGCATTCTATCCACTTTCTGTTTGCCACTCTGGAAGAATAATCTGCTTGCCTACTTTTACAAAAGCTCCGATCCCTGAAACTTTTCAGCTAACCTGGTGGTTCTCTCCAGATCACTTTCTCGGTCGACATGCTATGTAAACGGTTCCAATGAAAGGACTAACATATTACAACAACCAGCAGCACCAAACTTGTAATAAAAGAACCCAAGGGTTCTACTTTGGAGGAAAGAGGTGATCTAGGGAAGTCACCATCAGGGCTTTAGATGCTGCATGATATCATGCCCTAGAATCTGGAAAGTTTTACCTCAAACAAGTATATTGATCAACAGCAACTATCTAGTACCATGGACAGGGAATCAACCAAATTTAGAAGCAACTTTATAAGGGTCTAAGTACCATAGGTGGAAAACACGACAATTGTCATTTCTTACTTGTTAGAACTAAAAGATATCAATCAAATAAATAATTTACGAATGTGAAAAAAAAAACATGCATAATTTAGTACCTAAAATGAGGGGCATACAACAAGTACAGAATATATAAGAAGCTCACCCATTCGACAAGACTCTCATCTCCCAACGGCTGAGAAGAGTCAACAGGTTTTCTTCCAGTAATAAGTTCCAGAAGAACCACTCCAAAAGAATATAAATCAGATTTTGCTGTCAACTTGCCTGACAATGCATACTCTGGAGCCAAATACCTGCAGAGGATATACTACATTGTAAGTAGATATAGATCACAGATTAACGACGACAAATTTGATCGAAGATTGCAACATCATAGCTATGTTTGAACGATTACTTACCCAAATGTTCCCATGACACGCGTACTGACATGTGTGTTGGTGTCACCCGCTAACCTTGCAAGTCCAAAATCAGAAACCTGGATTTTGTTGGAGGTAGATACAAATTTTAGAAAACAAATGGAGGCACAAAATAAAAAAAAAACTTTGGCATCTGGAATTAATAAACCTAGTAAAAGCATACCTGAGCTTCGAAGTTGTTATCCAATAAAATATTAGATGATTTAATATCTCTATGTATAATCCGAGGATGACCTAATGAACAAAAAAGAGAGCAAAACTAAGGAAACCACACTAGTTCAAGGGATTAATGAAGAGAAACAATTTGGCCTGAAAATATTACAATCTTCATGCAGGTACGCGATTCCTCGAGCTGCTCCAGCCGCAATCTTAACCCTGGTACGCCAATCAAGTGCTACTTCATTTACTGAAATTTCAAGAGCATGGTTAATGATCAGGTAAGCGCAATGAACAATCCCATTGCCGAAGCTAAAATTAATGCAAGGGAGTTCTCACCATGGAGATGGTAATAGAGGGTGTTATTGGGAACAAAATCATAAACAAGCATCCTCTGGCCCTCCGATACACAGTAGCCTACTAGCGAGACCAAATGTCTATGATGTACTCTGCTGATAGTATCAACTTCGGCCCTGAACTCACGCTCTCCCTGCCCATTCCCAAGCTTAAGCTTCTTGATAGCCACAGGACGACCATCTGGCAAGATTCCCTTGTACACACACCCAAATCCACCTTCTCCCAAAAGGTTCTCCTCCGCATAGTCGTTTGAGATTGCTGACAAATTCTCTGGCGTGAATAGCATCCTGGAGTACCCTATCCCGGAGTCAGCCGGCGAGTACGGGAAGCCATGGCTCCCGGTACTGGACCTCATGAAGGGATAACCGGGTGATCGTAAGTAGAATCCGTCTGAGAAAAACAAGTAATGAACATCGTCTATGATGAGGACTAAATTCAAGAAACGCAAATATAGCTAGTTCAGTTGCTTATGTTTTGTACCTGATGCTAGCGAGGATCCAGCAGACGAGGGAATGTAATTGGGTGGCGGCGGGGGAGCTGGTTGCTGTGTCGGCAGTACTGCCGCAGGAGGCTCTGTCCGCCGTCGCTTCTTCTTGACGAGCCAAATGGTGGCGCCGATAAAGCTGAGCATCGCGAGACTGGCAATCGCCACAATGGTGGTGGCCGTTCCCCTGGATATTTCGATGTTCTTGGCAACGCCGCTTGATGAGCGGGTCGTGTTTGAGTGCGGCCTCACAGGCGAGCGCGAGGTGACATAATGCGGCCTGGCATGATGGCGCGGCGGCGGGGGAGAGGCGATTCGTGGCGGGGGAGGCGAGTAGGCTGCGACCGGCGCGGGCGCTGGAGCTTGCGGGGCCGGAGCAGGCGAGGGCGATGGTGGGAGGGATGGAGGCGGAGACGGCGGCGAGACGACTACGGGTGGCGGCGGTGGAGGGAGGGACGGGGGCGGCGGTGATGGGTACACTCGGGGCTGCACGCGTGGCTGGTCAGTCGCCATCGGCGGCGGTGGCGCCTGTGCCTCGACGTAGGGCGGCGGCGGCGGGAGCGATGGAGGTGGGGCGTCAGGCGGCGGAGGCGACAATGCCGGTGGCGGCGGCAATGTCGGCACGGGCGGAGGAGGTGACGGCGGTGTCTCGGGTGGCGGGGACGCCGGCGGGGGGCTACTTACCGGCGGAGGGGACGTCGCCGGGGGCAGGGAGTGGTAGGAGGTGGAGACTGGCGGGGCCGAGGCGGAGGAGGAGTAGGGGCAGCCTGGCGGGCGCGGGGCCGGCTGTGACTGCGGCTGGCCATGCGGCACAGCGTAGGCCGACGAGGCCGGCTGCGGAGGCATGAATGGATCCGCGCCACCGCCGCCCATCCCGAGCACACTCCACAGCAGCGAAGCGTGTTCGCAGGCAGGGGATCTGCAGGTGGTGGACGCCGACGGCCAGATCTCCCACGCGCGCGGCTGTCCCCAATCAGGAGGTGCGAGCGAACCACCGCTTGAATGGGAGGGGAGCTGCCACCCACCCTACCCGGCCAGGAGAGGAGAGGAGAGGAGAGGGTCGCGACAGACAGCGACGCCTTCCTTAAGATCCGAATCCTCCCACCCACGCAAGTGGCGGCGCGCGCGCGCGGTGGCGCACACCAGATCACGCGCGGCGCTGGACGGCGGCCCAGGCCAATGGCCAGCAGCAGCAGCAGCTTGCCGAGCTCAGCTCGTCCGGCAGGGCCGAGATCCGAGGCCCCGCGCGCGCAGGCAGACGATCCTTGTCGCTTGAAGCAATGCAGCACCGCACCGCACACCTAGCTCAGCTCAGCTCTAGGCACGCCGAGCTCATCCCTTTCTCGCTCCTCCTCCTGCCTCGCGTCCCTGCCCTCTCTCTGCCTTGGTGTCCGTGGCTGCCTGGCTGGACAGTAGAGAGAGCAGTAGTGGTGGTGTATAATTTTCTCGGTCTCTCTCTTTCCTTCTTTTTTCCAACAAAAAAATAGTCGGGTTTTTTTTTCTCTCTTTGGTGTGCGCGTCGAGGGAGAGGGAGGGGTTGGTGCCGAGTCCATATGGGAAATAGCTGGACCGTGAAGAGCAAGCAGGACTACAGTAGTAGAGCATAGGGAGTTGGGTTGGGCGAAAAAAAGAGGACTAGAAAATTGGGTATTTCTCGTGCGGATTGTCGCTATTGGCTCCACCCCCACGGGCCTCGATCCGCCCTGACCTCATCTCTCTCTCTCTCACCCCAGCGCCGCGGCGGCAGGGCGGTGGAAACGGGAAAAGGAACCGCGGAGGAACGCTACGCTCACGCCCAGTCACCCCCCGCTCTCTCGCTCCTTGTCCGTCCGTACGCAAAACGAGCCAAGTTGCGCGGTTTGTTTTTCTTCGTTCCTCCTGCAGCGCACCGGCGGAGTAGTTTACTGCGTACGATGCTCTGCCTAGCTGCGAGCAACGCTGACGGCTGGCTGGACGCATGCCTGCCTGGGCGGAGGATGGAGAGCTTTTGGTGGTAGTAGTGTGGTTTGAGGTGAGGTGGGGCTTTCAAGGTTTCGGATTTCGGGTGTGGCCTCTTTGCTTTGGTGTGTACGTTCTGCTTAATAATTAGTGGAAAACCACTGTTGACCTTGGCAGGAACGCAGTTTTCATTATGCGAGGCCGTACAATAACTAGATGATGTGACGCCGGTACTGAGTTTTCAAGGTTTCACCAATTTTCCGATCGTGGCCGTATCTTGTGTGTCGATGACACTACTCCTACCATTGGCATGGGCATTAGGTTAATAAAAACTAGGGATTATTAGTTGTATTTAGTTTTATTTAGCCGTTTAACTTTTTCTCATTTTTTGCCATCTTCTACTATAAAACTCTCACACGGTCCGAAACTAGTTGTCCATCATCCTTGACGTTGCATGCTGACAAGTGAGGCCACATTCAATCGGGTCCCGTAGTGGACCTTACATACTGACAAGTGAGGTCGCGGTCTGTCGGGTCCCGTAGTGGGCCTTTGCTGTTACTTGCTGACAAGTGGGATCGCGTTAAGTTGGTTCCCGTAGTGGACACCTCTCTTCACTTATCCAGATCAGCATGGGACCCAAAACTTATCCACGTGAGCGTCGAACTCACGGCTTATCCACGTGAGCCAGCCCCGCGCCTGCGTTCGTGTCGTTGCCTCCCTTTTCTTCTTCTCCGGCAACGACGGCCCTTCTCTGTCGACGGCGGCCCTTTGTCGAGCTTCACTTTAGCCTCTCGTTCGTCCCGGCCACAGTATGGTGGCGTCCCATTGACCTGTATGAGGGATGACAATGGCAAACGTGCGCACAGAAGGTTAGATCTCACACCAAAATGTTTCGATTAGACGAGGGCGCTTGTTGTGGATAATGCAGCCAACGAGCCGTTCCAATGATTAATTGGCTTATCAAGTTAATTTCTTGGTTGCAATTAAGTGAATCTATGAGGTGGAAGTCAAACTTTGAGATTTAGAAAGATGTATGTATAAGAAATAAAAAAAAATAACACAACTCTTGTACACTTTCAAATTAAAAAAATTATACAACTCTTAATGTAAATGAATATTTATAATTGACACAACTCTTGAACACTTTCAAATTTAAAAAATATATAACTCTTAATATAAAAGAGTTTTTATAATTGACACAACTCTTGAACACTTTCAAATAAAAAAATTATACAACTTTTAATGTAAATGTGTGTTTATAATTGACACAACTCTTGAACACTTTCAAATTGAAAAAATTATACAACTCTTAATGTAAAAGAGTGTTTATAATTGACACAACTCTTAAACACTTTCAAATTGAAAATATTATACAACTTTTAATGTAAAAGAATGTTTATAATTGACACACCTCTTAAACACTTTCAAATTATAAAAAATATAACTCTTAATGTAAATGAGTGTTTATAATTGACACAACTCTTGAACACTTTCAAATTACAATTTGGACATAATAATGTTGTGCTAAGAAAATCTTAAGAGATTACCATTTTTAGAGCGTGAAAAGTGATCCCTAAACTAAAATCTTTATGCCTCGTGCATATACGAAAATTATACACCTTTCAACTCTTTGAAATCGCACTTAGGATGTGATAATATTGTGCTAATAAAAACCTGATTATTTGTCATTTTCATGGAGTAAAATATAATGTATAAACTTGCATATACGAAAATTATAAACCTTTAAACACTATGAAATCGCACTTAATACGTGATAATGATGTGCTAATTTTTTTGAGAGATGATCGTTCTGTCCCCATTTTCATAGAGTGGAATGTAATGTATAAACTTGCATATACGATCATTTATCATTTTCATGGAGTGAAATATAATGCATAAACTTCCATATACGAAAATTAAACATCTTTGAATACTTTCCCTTCAAATTATATTCAAAATCATTTGTTTATGAAGTTAAAGTACCGATGGCAAACTCGTTATTTTGCATGGATAGAGGGGTGCCCCTAGACAGATATAGGGGTTATCATGTCTACTAGATCATAAAGGATCAACGGTTGGTGTGCACGATCCACATGATAACTGTCTCGACCAATCAGAGCATAGCAGCCGAGATGGACATAGGTGTGAGAGTTTGTGACTAAGAGAGAGAGGAAAACTAGGTAAAACTTAAAAACCAAGGGCAAAACTGAGTATAACTTAAAAACCAAGAGCAAAATTGACAAAGGGATTCAAATAGAAAACAGAAAGAGATTTAAAAATGGAAAATGCTTCTTTTATACAATAAAATTCATCTTGGCATACATCAAACCATTTGCAATTCAAATATACATTAGTTTGATAATTATTGCCTCATTCAGACAAACTATATTTTGGAAAGGAATGTTTTGGAAAGAGGCTTGAGTAGAAAGCCAGGACCCTTCATAGATAGTAGGTGATTTGAGAAGTGGTGATTTAGGTTAAAACTTGATTATATGCATTTTTCATGGTGGCAGGTCACATAATATGAGTCCATTGGTAGATGCCACCATGTTTTGATCTTTTTTATTTTGTTATGCATAAAATGACTCAATTAGCTAGCTAAAACCCATTTGTTGACTCTTTGTTGACCAGCCACCACAGGGTAAAAGTGAGTATATTGCACACGACAGTGTTAGTATTGGAGGACAAAACTAAGTACAAACAAACTGTCAATGTTACACTCGAGGGTATAATTGAGCACAACTAAGTGGCCAAGGTTAGACACGAGGGGAAAAACGTGACGCGCAATACGCGTGTCATGGTGCACGGGGCAGTAGCATACGTGGTGCACGGTGGTGCAATGAAACGTCTCCTCCCTTCACTTTTATAGGGACCTCCTCACTTTCACTCATCACTCACTCGCTCACTCACTCACGCAACCATCTGCGTTGTCCCATCACCTTCTGCAAACCCCCAAGAAAACCCCAACCACGCCGGCGATGGAGAAGAACAGTGCGGTGTCCATCATTGCCTCCAAGGACGTCGACGAGGAGGCCCTCGTCCCCATACAGGCCCCTGTCAAGGCATCGAAGGAAGTTGCCGTTCCCGTCTAGGCCATCGTCCCCGCTTTCGCCGTAGCCACCGGCGAGGAGGCCCTCACCCGTCTCGGGCAGATCCTGCACGACTGGGACCCCTACGAGGAGGAGGATTACATCATGTCGGAGATCCCCTACGACACCAGCTGATACATCGGAAACGTATCTATTATTCTTGATGTCCCATGCTTGTTTAGTATCTACTTTGCTTTGCTTTGTCTACACTTTGAGGTGATTTTTACATGTTTTCTGGTACTAACATATTAACAAGTTGTCGCAGTGTCAGTTGCCTGTTTTCTGTTGTTTTTTGTTCCAAAAAAGCTAGTAAGGAAATGTTCTCGGAATTGGACGGGACAAAAGCCAAAGTCAATATTTCCCCGAGGAGAACACGGAGTCTAGAGGAGAGACGAAGGGGCGCCACAGGGTGGCCACACCCCCTAGGCGCGGCCTAGGGTGGGCCCGCGTCTGGGCAGGGTGTGGCCCCCCTGGCCGCCTCCCAGCCTCGCCTATTCGCCTATAAGAAGCCCCCGATGCCTAAACCCTAAGTACCCAATCAATATTCCACGAAACCGTCTGTAGCCGCTGCCACCATCGTCCCTAGATCGGGGGGATTTGAAGCTCTTCTCGGCACCCTGTCGGAGGGGAGATCATCCCGAAGGCCTTCTTCTTCATCATGCCAGCCTCTGGTATGAAGCGTGAGTAGTTCCACGTTGGACTACGGGTCCATGTAGTAGCTAGATGGTTGTATCTCCTCCTTTGTGCTTTCATGTCTAGATCTTGTGAGCTCCGTTCATGATCAAGATCTCATATATTTGTAATCATGCATGTTGTGTTTGCGGGGATCCAATGGATATTGAGATTACTATGTCAGATTGATTAACGGTTTTGTCTTATTGATTCTATCATGTCTATGTTGTTTGTGATCTTGCATGCTCTCCGTTGTTAGTAGCTATCTTGTCCAAGTTGTTGCTAGTGACTCTAATACGGGGTATTTATGCTCGATAGTGGATTCATGCCTCTACTTAATCAAGGGAAGTGACAAAAATCTCTACGGTTGTAGATTTGATGTTGCCACTAGGGAGAAAACAACGGTCTCTTGTTCATGGAACAAGTGGATTGTTTACCTTACACACTTTGCTTAAAGCAGTTGTTTGTTGCTTGCAACTTAATACTAGAGGGGGTTCGGATGATAACCTCAAGGTGTACTTATAGTCGTAGATGCAGTTGGATGGAGGTCTATGTATATTGTTGTATTGCTCAATCGAATCTCATAGGATCTTTATGTCTAGTATTGCATTGTTATGCCTTGCTCAGTCCTATCAATTGCCCTGCTGTAATTTTTTTACCCTGCATGCCATGTTTGTTTATCTAAGGAGGACACCTCTAGTGAACTATGGACCCCAGTCCAATCTTTACCATTGATACATCTTCCACTGTTACTGTTTACTTGATGCAAACCATTATCACCTTCCACACCATATAGTTAATCCTTTGGTACAGCAACCGGGGAGATTGACAACCTCACTGTTAGTTGGGGCAAAGTCTTGAGTTTGTGTTGTGTAGGTTTCCACGTTGCTTGCAACACCTTTGAGACATTTCCTTCCTCCTACTGGTTCGATAACCTCGGTTTCTTACTGAGGAAAGACTTGCTATTGTGCTGCATCACACCTTGCTCTTGGGGTTTCCCGACAAAGCGCTCCCACGTTGATGCAGTGCCAACACCAGCATGGCCGACCCATGGTCGGGGGGTAAGTAGGGTTTTCTCCCCTTCCTTTGTTCTTCCCCCATTCCCATCGTTGGATGCTAGATCGTGTGTTATTAGGGTTCGGCTATTCGTACTTTTAATCGTTGGATGCTAGGTATTTTTATAGTAGCTAATCCTCTTGTGTTAGATCTCGTATTTCGATGAATTCCCCTGTTCGTATTTCAATCCTATTTTATTTGTCCTCCGAGTTGCACTTTAGGGATTCCCTAGTTAGTACTAGTGTCGATCTATAGTTGGGATCAGTATTCGATTTGATTAGAGATTCGGGGATTGGGGAATAATTAGGGGATCTCAATCGGTTAATTTATGCAAGTCATCAATCCCGATAATCAAGGTATCTCAATCATGTCCTTATTGCACTCTACTGTTTTTTCCAACAGGTGGATAGCAGCGACGTCTGCAGCAACGACGAGTCCAAGGACACCAAGGTTCGTGAGGTGCTGAGGAGGCTAAATTCCGGCAAGTATGACAACTTCTTCGCCGGCGATGTCTATAGGTGTCCCTTCTGCACTAGGAGGCTATACGCCACTGACTTCAACTCCCTCGTGAAGCATGTCGAGGACATGAAGACCTGCGGCCCGTTCGTGAATGTCAGACACTTCAGAGCCAAGAACCAGGCACTCGGTTTTCACCTACGCAACCTCCAGAAGTTAGCCATCGAGGAGGGCAGCATGCCACCAATCAAGCCCAAGGCGCCCAATGTCAAGGGATAGGGCATCAAGAAGTGGAGGAAGCGCCAGAGGGAGGAGGCGGAGGCCCTCCTGATGGAGTCCATGAGGGGCCACTGATCTTGTGTTGTTGTTGTTGTTGTTGTTGTAAAGAAGCTTCTTTTGTTTTGTCTGTGTTAAACTTGTCCGCTGTTGTGCTATTGAGCAGCCTAATTGTTAAACCTCGTTTAAGTACCGTACTATATATATCCTATATTATCTACTTTATATACATCTGCTCTGTTTACTAAATGTATTTATGGTGCTGGTTAGATTTGCTATCAGATTGGAAAAAAGCGAGGGCCAAAAGGAACCATGAATAAAGAGAGAAGCTACTCTAGATTCGCTATCTTTTTGATAAAAAACACAACAGTTAACGAGATAAAGGTGAAGAGTTGCTCTTAAAAAGGTCAATCATAAAAATAACAAAAAAGAAAGCTTCCAATTTAGGCGACAGGAAGCACATAACCATCAAACACACCTCACATGGTCCCCCACCACATCCCCATAACGCGTTCCCAACAAGCCAGCCCCTCGCGGTCCAACTTGACATGGCCCCACACGTCAGCATAACGCGTACCTGACCAAACGGTCCCACTTGTCAGCATGTAACAGCGAGGGTCCACTACGGGACCCGACTAAACGCGGACCCACTTGTCAGCACGTAATGGCAAGGCTGACGGACAGTGATTTTCAGATCATATGAGAGTTTCGTATTAGGAGATGGGCAAAAGTGAGGAAAAGTTAAGCTGCTAGGGAGAAGTGAGTACAACTAACAAACCAGGGGCACAAAAATAGAAATCCCTAAAAACTATGGTGTATCCATGCAAGGCAAAGAGGAGGAGGAGAGCTAACTTTAGAGTGACAAAGAGGGACGACATGATCAACATTTCTGCATCAACATCAAAGTATACCGGCTCCAATGGAATAGTTAGAATGCCGCCACATTTCAAGCTAGATTTCGATTTTGTATCAGCGGATAAAAATCTACTTCTAGAATTACCTAAAAAACACCAAGGCCTCTTTTGATTCGTAGGGTAGTAAATTTAAAGGAACGAGAAATACAAAGGATTGAAATGCCCTGCCCAATTGAATCCTTTGGACACAGAAAACCTCACACATGGTTGTTTGATTGCATCAAAGAATATTTACCATGAGGTCTGGTGAAAGGATACAGATGTCACCTAGAGGGGGGTGAATTGGCGATTTAAACTTTTCTGAGAGTGGCTCAACAAAGGCGGAATTAAACTAGCGTTTACTTTGTTAAGCACAAAACCTAGAACTATCTAGGGATCACCTATGTGCACCAACAACTTATGCTAAGCAAGACAAACAACTATGTGATAGCAAGATATATACTTCAAGCACGAAGGCTATCACAAAGTAAAGTGCATAAGTAAGAGCTCGGGTATAGAGATAACCGAGGCACGCGGGGACGACGATATTTTACCGAGTTCCTACCAACATGGAGTACGTCTCGTTTGGAGAGGGGGGGTATCTAACCACTTACGCCACAAAAGGCCTCCCTTATTCTCCGGTGAATCTCACCCCAATGTGATCGGTCCACACTTCCACTATCGGTGCACTTGTCGGTGGCAAACCAGAACCTCTCACAAGGTTGGGACACTTCTCCACAACTTAATTGGAGGCTCCCAACAAACGCCACCAAGGGCACAACCTTCAACACCAACAAACCGTCTAGGGTTCCAAGAACCCAAGAGTAAAAGGCTTCTCAACTTTCACTTACCAAATCCTCCGGGGAGAACTCAAACCGATGCACCAAATGCAAATGGCAAGAACACAAGTAGTGCTCTAATCCTTCTCTCCCAAATTCCACCAAAGCTGCAAAAGCTTGTGGGGGAATAAGAGAGGAAGAACAATGGAGGAAATCCACAAAAGACTCCAAGATCTAGATCCCAAGATGTTCCCCTCACTTAGAGGAGAGATGGATTGGTGGGATTGTAGATCTAGATATCCTCTTTCAAAACCCTAATGTATATGCAAGAATCAAGGGAGGGATTGAAGGGGGAGGAAGCTCAAGAGGGTCAAGAATGGAGGAGAAAGCTTGTACAACTCGAGCAGGGACATTGGGGAAGAAGGGCCCCTTTTTATAGGCCCATAGGTTTCTGACCGTTTTCTGCCCGTTGGGGAAAAGTCAGACCGGAGACTCCGGTCTACACCGGAGATTCCGGCCCAACCTCCGGATTATCCTCCAGACCACCTATCAGACTGTCCCAGGCTGAATTCTGGAGCCCCCTCCGGGGACTTAAGGGTACACTCGGGACCACACCGGAGACTCCGGTCCATGCAGACCGGAGACTCCGTTCTAGAGCAAAATAAGAGGCAAACTTCAAATGGTGATATCTAGAGTTTGGAAACTCTGATTGACCCGAAACCAATTTTGTTGGAAAGAGGACAACAAGAGCTACAACCAAGGGACATAAAAGGTTTAAGAAGTTTTCTTGGTCATGTGGGTTTTAATAGAAGGTTCATTCGGAATTTCTCTAGAATTTCTAAACCTTTAACTAATTTGTTGCAAAAGGGAGTAATATTTAATTTTGATGATAAATGCCTTATTGCCTTTGATAAACTAAAATATGCTTTATCTCATGCCCCTAAACCACCTATTTGGGATATGACTTTTGATTTAATATGTGAATATAGTGATGATGCTGTAGGAGTAACTCTGGGACAACACATATGTCGCAGATTTAATATTATACATCATGCTAGTAGAAGTCTCAATAGTGCTCAAAAGAATTATCCTAAGGAAGAAAGATAACTCTTTGTTGTATTTTTCTCTTGTGATAAATTTTGTTCTTACGTAGTTAATGCAAAAGTAAGAGTTCATACGGATCATGATGGTTTAAATGAACTCCTCGAGAGGAAGATTCATAAGCCAAGACTGATCCGTTGGATCCTTTTACTTTAAGAATTTGAGTTGAAGATTATGCAGAGACAAGAAGCAAAGGTAATGGATGCAACATCTATATTTGACGAGCAAGACACCAATCTTATCGAGAGGAGCTCTAGTCCTGGTTATTTTTGTTTTCATGAATTATTAGATGAACTAAGGTCAATTCCTCAGAATCCCTTGTTAGAAGAGCTTGTCACTCCCAACTAAATAAACGGTAAGTAAAAGGTAAGTATCTTTGTTTTCACATTTTTACTTCTACAAATTTTTACCTTTGAATTCTTCTTGTTTTTCTGAAGTTTTTGAGGGTTTTTTGTAACTATACGGGCGCAACTATACGACCAGAGAAATATCTCCCACCATATAGTTGGTCGTTGAAGGTACTGTACCCCCTTGCGAAATATTTTTCGTTGTCCAGTATCTATACGGGCGCAACTATACGCCCAGATAAAAATCTCCCGCCGTATAGTTGGTCATTAAAGGTATTGTATCATCTTTTTTGTTCTTATTCATTACTTATTCGTCTAAAAAAGGGGGATTTTTGTCGGTTTCTAGTCGGTAATCTAACCGACCTGGACTCGAGATTTTTGGAAGTACCTGCCCGGAACCAACTATACGGCCGGAGCTATACGTGCCGCGACCGTATAGCTGGTCGTTACGCGACAGGACTCCTCCAAAATCGTGATTACTTTTCCTATTCTGTTCGGATTCTTTTCTAGGGCGTGAATTTGGTGTTTCTCGCAATTTTTACCGACCTCTGACCCCTCTTATATACTGCTATTGTACCTCTATCTAATCATTATCGCTAGGAACCGATCCACCTCTTGTTCTCACGTGAGGCAAGGGTCAGGAAGTTGAGGAGATAAGTCCCTATGAAGGCTAGGAGCAACCGAGCAATAGCAAGCATAACAAGGAGATCAAGGGCGTCCCTATGGAGATTTTTGACGCCGACCATGAATGCCAGAAGAGGGAGTTGAAAGCTCTAGAGTTGAAGATTGCAATAATGGATAAGGAGGCGCCAGGGACACCTAGACATCTTTGGTGGCTGTGATTTTATCTTGATAAACTCGATGAAGATATCAAGCAGACCTCTAAAGCAGGATTTTCTATGAGTCTTATGGCAATACAAACCCTCCAAAGCAACAATGAGCTCATTAAAGAACAAGTGAAAGTGCTGGAGCAAAATAATCTTTCCTACAAGATGCACATTAAAGAACTAGATGCTGTCAATCAATCCCTCCATGTCAAGCTAGCCCATGCAGAAAAGATACCACATGCCATGGTGCCACAATGATCTACGAATAAATCACGGTATCAAATAATCGCGAGGGATTATTTGATCCCTCCTGGCTTGACTCCAAGCTTGGGGAGATCTTTAAGAACATGTAATATCTTATAAGTTTTTATTACTATTCTAGTTTTGCATTAGTTCGATATCATAAATAAAGTTTGCATCATTAGAATTCCCTTCAGGAATAGTCGATCCCTTTTATGAAATTCTGAGTTTATTATAATATATGAAGCATTATTGAGTTTGATATTGTCTTATTGGATATATGAATTGCTTGAGTATAATTTTACTTGCACTCAATGATAGCAATAAGAGTCTTCCACGCCATTGGTATTAACGGAACAAACAAAGATAATTTGATCAATATGTTGTAGGTCAATGGTTTGATTTACAAAAAGGAGAAATTATCTACTTAGTTAAGTTGAAAAAGAAAAACTTGAAAAAAGGAGAAATCAAAAGTGCTACCAAATAGAGTGAGAACAAGTTGAGGTAGAATATTCAAGTTATAAAGATGCTTCATATATATTTGAAATTTGGTAATTGAGATCGTTAAACTTTGGACTCCTACATGAAGTGGAATGTATGACTAGCTCCTTTGCAGATCACTTAAACAAAAGTTTGAGCACAAATATATATAAAGAAAGAAGAAAAGAAAGAGAAAGAAAAGGAGTGAATGTGCAAAAGAAAATAGGCATATACCACTATATTATAGTAAGACAAAGAGACGTTTGAGATTTTGAATCCCAAGTAAATATGTTAATCATAAAACACTTGGGACTACCTAACTAACTCATTCGGTTGAACCGAATACTTTTACATCATGTTAAGAGTAATCTTTTGTGAACTGCTAATTGCTAAGGTGTGAAAGTCTGCTAATATTATTCGGATGGTTTGAGTAAGGTACTATTCATGAACTTATTTCTATGTACCCTAAATGATAAGCACATGCTGCAACTGCCTCATTTATTTTATTGACTCGGCTTCATGAATATGAGGATCACATCCATTAAGCTTAAACTTGCTCGGAACGAGCAAGAGTCTAAGCTTGGGGAAGTTGATGAGTGCATATTTGCATCATGTTTTATATTATCATTTTGCATTGTAGTGGTAGGATCTTGGTATTTTACGGTATTCGTGCACACCTTTTATGTTTATTTTCCACCAGGATCAGATCAGATGATGGATATGATGGACAAACTTTTTGGACCAGTTATATTGGAGTGAAAAGGAGCCAAAAACAACGTAAATTGATTATTTGGGAAATATTAATAACACCAGAAGAAAACCCGAAGGAATTGGAGGATACAGTAGGTTTAACAACCAACTATACGACGGGAATAAATATTATGGCCGTATAGTTGGCGCCAACACCGCCTCCTCAAATAGTTTCACCCCGTCCAACTAGATCGGGAAGACGACATATAGAACACCTAGAAATCATCGAAACCTCACCTTCGGAAGGCATCTGGAGAGGGAACTCATCCACCAGGGATCCATCTTCGCCCTACGCGGATCCAGGATGCTAAGGCATCGGTATTCATCATCAACCGCTGCATCACCACCATCTCCATCCATCCCTTCTACATATTGTCTAGATCTTGTTATAATTTCCATACTCGTTGTGGATTTATACAAGTACTATTCATCTATGATATATTCCATTACTTTTTCCATGATGTTGATTGCCTTCATGTCCGAGTAGATCATTAATTCTTGGGGAGATGGAGAAACCCTAGCATGAGATTGAAATAAGATAAAGTTTATTATGATATTCATCACTGTGACCATGTGTTAGATTGTCTTCATCTTGATGTTGGGAGAAGTTGACCTCTCAATATTTGCCTCTTGTGGGGACTTGATGGAGGGAACTACTTGTTGGTAGACGGAGGTGTGTTAGCACTTACAGTGACTATAAAGCTGTTGGCACTCCTTACGTATCAACTTAGGAATCAAGGAAACTCACGAAATACTATCCATGCCATGGGATACTGAAGGGTTTCGCAGCATAGTAAATCAAAATTTTCTACGGAAGCAAACAGAGGGAAAGCCAATATCTAATCTAGGAGATGCAAACAACGAGAGAGATTGGATTAGATCTTCATACCCTTGAAGATTCGCACAGCGGAACGTTCGTCGGAACGTGGGTGATGTAGTCGAACTCGCTTCTCCTCGCGATCCGATCCGATCTAGCACCACAAGTGGCGGTGCCTCCGTGAGATGCACACGTGCAGCACCTCGACATCTCCTCCTTCCTCGGACCAGCAAGTATGGTGGAGAGATGGATTGGATCTACAACACGACGGCGTGGTGTATATGGTGGAGAATTTCTGCTGCAGGGCTTCGCCTACAAACAGTCGGGAGGGAGAGAGGAAGGCAACAGGGCTACTAGGGTTTGGAGGAAGGTGTGTACTGGGTGGAGGGGGCGCACCAGCCCTCTATATATAGAGGGGGGGTGCGGCCAGCCCTTGCCCATCCTCCAAGCCTATCTCTAGTTTAAACGATTTAAACTAGAAACCCTATCTAGAAACCCTATCTTATCTTATCTCTAGTTTAAACGATTTAAACTCTCTAGGATCGGCTGGGCCCTATGGGTCCTTGTGCCCCTGGCCCAATGCGGCCAGGACACTCCCTCATAGGCCCATGCCCCCTCCCGGAAGGTGGGACCACGTTGGCCCCCTTCCGGAAGGTTCTAGAAGCTTCCGTACAATACCGATTAACCCGGAACAATTCCGAACTCCAAAAACTGCACTGCCTTATATGAATCTTATTCTCCGGACCATTCCGGAACCTCTCGTGATATCCCGGATCCCATCCGAGACTCCGAACAAAAATTCATAAACCAATTATCCAATCTATCCTAGCGTCGAGACACGTTAAGTGTGTGACCCTGCGGGTTCGAGAATATGCAGACATGATCTTCTATCAATAATCAACAGCGGGGTCTGGGCACCCATATTGACTCCCACACATTCATCGATGATCATATCGGATGAACCACGATGCCAGGATTCAATCAATCCCATATATATATTCCCTTCGTCTCGCGATATTTTACTTGCCCGAGATTCGATCGTCGGTACCGTCATACCTAGTTCAATCTCGTTCACAGCAAGTACTTTACTCGTTCCGTAATCCGATATCACTTTGTGATTAACTCCTTAACCACATGCTTGCAAGCGGTGTTGATATCGATTACCGAGTGGGCCCGAAGTATATCTCTCCGACTTGGGAGGGACAAATCCCATCTCGATACATACAACCCAACAGATACTTTCCGATCACCTGAGAGACACCTTTATGATCACCCTCTCATAGGATGACGTTTGATGACCTCAAAGCTTTCTTCCGATACCAGGGAGTTGTATTATCTCATGGTCTAAGGAATACAATATTTGACATAAGAAAAGCTTCGCAAAGATGAACACAATGATACGATCTAATTGCTTCGCTTAGTTTGGGTCTGTCCACCACATCATTCTCCCAATGATATGATCTCATTATCAATTGACAACTCATGTCTATGGTTAGGAAACCTTAACCATCATTGATCAATGAGCTAGTCCATAGAGGCGTACTAGGGACACGGTGTTGTTCACAAACCACACAAGTATTAATGTTTCCGCTTAATACAATTCTAGCATGGAATATAAACATTATCATGAACAAGAATTATAATAATAACATCTTTATTATTGCCTCTAGGGCATAATTCCAACAGTCTCCCACTTGTACTAGAGTCAATAATCTAGTTTACATTTGGCAACAATCTCACACCCATGGCACTGAGGTGCTGATCATGTTTTACACGTGGAAGAGGTTTAGTCAATGGATCTGCGACATTCAGATCTGTATGTACTTTGCTGATCTTCAGATCTCCATCTGCTATATAATCTCGGATTATATGAAACTTGCAGTTGATATGCTTGGTCTTTGGATGATATCTTGGTTCCTTAGCGAGTGCTATGGCGCCAGTGTTGTCACACAATATCTCCAGTGGGTCCAATGCACTTGGAACCACGCCAAGCTCAGTGATGAAGTTTCTGATCCAAACTCCTTCACTTGACGCTTCGGCAGCAGCCATGTATTCCGCTTCTACTATAGATCCCGTGATCACGCTTGGCTTGCAGCTTCTCCAGCTCACAGCTCCTCCATTCAAAATATACACGTATCCTGTCTGAGATTTAGAATCATCCTTGTTGGTGTCGAAACTAGCATCGACGTAACCTTTTACGACGAGCTGTTCATCACCCCCATAGACTAAGAACATTTCTTTAGTCCTATTCAGGTACCTTAGGATGTTCTTCACGGCTGTCCAGTGTTCCACTCCTGGATCACTTTGATATCTGCTCGTCAAACTAAGAGCATTGGACACATCCTGTCTAGTACACAACATGGCATACATGATGGAACCTATGGCCGAGGCATAAGGCACTTTGCTCATAGCTTCCCTATCATTTACCGTAGCTGGACACTGAGCCTTGCTCAATATCTTACCTGACAACATAGGCACTGAACCTTTCAATGCCTTATCCATTCTGAACCTTTTCAGAACTTTGTCTAGGTATGTACTCTGGCTTAAAGCTATCAGGCGTCTTTGTCTATCTCTATAGATTTTGATGCCCAATATATAAGCAGCTTCACCTAGGTCTTTCATTGAAAAACACTTGTTCAAATAACTCTTCACATCGTTAAGCATGTTGATGTCATTTCCAATAATCAATATGTCATCCACATATAGTACCAGAAACGTCACCGAGCTCCCACTCACTTTCTTGTAGATGCAAGCTTCGTAGCAGTTTGGAACAAATCCAAAGCTCTTGATCACTTGATCAAAATGAAGGTTCCAACTCCGAGATGCTTTCTTCAGTCCATAAATGGAACGCTGAAGTTTGCATACTTTATCAGCATCCTTAGGATCGACAAAACCTTCGGGTTGCATCATATAAAACTCTTCATCAATGTTGCCATTGAGGAACGCAGTCTTGACATCCATCTGCCATATTTCATAATCATGAAACGCAACAATTGCTAATAAAATCCGAATGGACTTAAACATCGCTACGGGAGAGAAAGTCTCATCGTAGTCAACACCTTGAACTTGTCAAAAACCTTTCGTGACAAGCCATGCTTTATAGACGGTAACATTACCATCCGCGTCCGTTTTCTTCTTGAAGATCCATTTGCACTCAACGGCCTTTCGGTCGCTAGGAGGGTCCACCAAAGTCCATACTTGGTTTTCGCTCATGGATCCCAATTCGGATTTCATGGCTTCTAGCCATTTCTCAGAGTCTGGGCTCATCATCGCTTCCTCATAGTTCGTAGGTTCACTGTCTTCTACTAACAAGACAGTCAAGACAGGGTTGCCGTACCACTCAGGAGGGGCACGCGACCTTGTCGACCTGCGACGTTCAGCAGCAGCATCGTCCAAAGTTTCATGATCCTTATCATTAGCTTCCTCTATTGTTGGTGCAGGCGGCACTGGAACAATTTCAGGTGCTGCGCTACTCTCCAATTCAAGAGAAGGTTCAATAACCTCGTTTAGCTCTACTTTCCTCCCACTCACTTCTTTCGAGAGAAACTCCTTCTCAAGAAAGGAACCGTTCTTTGCGACAAACACTTTGCCTTCGGTTCTGTGATAGAAGGTATACCCAATAGTTTCCTTAGGGTATCCTATGAAGACGCATTTCTCCGCTTTGGGTTCGAGCTTGTCCGGCATCAACTTCTTGACGTAAGCTTCGCATCCCCAAACTTTAAGAAACGACAACTTAGGTTTAGCACCAAACCACAGTTCATACGGTGTCGTCTCAACGGATTTAGATGGAGCCCTATTTAAAGTGAATGCAGCGGTTTCTAATGCATAACCCCAAAATGATAACGGCAAATCAGTAAGAGACATCATCGATCGGACCATATCTAATAGGGTTCGATTCCGGCGTTCAG
This sequence comes from Avena sativa, assembly GCA_916181665.1. NCBI lineage: Eukaryota > Viridiplantae > Streptophyta > Magnoliopsida > Poales > Poaceae > Avena > Avena sativa. The sequence continues at coordinate 366,934,299 of OV702295.1, forward strand.
ACACACCATTGTGCTGTGGTGTTCCGGGTGGCGTGAGTTGTGAAACGATTCCACTTGCTTTGAGATGCGTGAGAAAATCATAACTCAAATATTCGCCCCCACGATCGGATCGTAGAAACTTAATCTTTCTGTTACGATGGTTCTCTACTTCATTCTGAAATTCCTTGAACTTTTCAAATGTTTCAGATTTATGTTTCATTAAATAGATATACCCATATCTACTTAAGTCATCTGTAAAAGTGAGAAAATAGCGATATCCACCGCGCGTCGAAACACTCATCGGTCCGCATACATCGGTATGTATGATTTCCAACAAGTCCGTTGCTCGCTCCATCATACCGGAGAACGGGGTTTTGATCATCTTGCCCATGAGGCATGGTTCGCATGTGTCAAATGATTCAAAATCAAGAGACTCCAAAAGTCCATCAGAATGGAGTTTCTTCATGCGCTTTACACCAATATGACCTAGACGACAGTGCCACAAATAAGTAGTATTATCACTATCTACTTTGCATCTCTTAGCCTCAATGTTATGGATGTGTGTTTCATCCCTTTCGAGATTTAGAATAAATAAACCATTCACAATAGGTGCATGACCATAAAAGATGTTACTCATATAAATAGAACAACCATTATTCTCCGATTTAAATGAATAACCGTCTTGCAATAAACACGATCCAGAAATAATGTTCATGCTCAACGCAGGCACATAATAACATTTATTAAGGTTTAAAACTAATCCCGAAGGTAAAACTAAGGAGAGCATGCCGACGGCCATCACATCAACTCTTGATCCGTTGCCAACGCGCATCGTCACCTCATCCCTCGCAAGCCGCCGTCTATTCCGTAGCTCCTGTTTCGAGTTACAAATATTAGCAACTGAACCGGTATCAAATACCCAGGCACTACAACGAGGGCTAGTAAGGAAAACATCAATAACATGTATATCAAATATACCTTTTATGGTGCCAGCCTTCTTGTCCGCTAAGTACTTCGGACAGTTGCGCTTCCAGTGACCCTTGTCCTTGCAATAGAAGCACTCAGTGTCCGGCTTGGGACCAGACCTGAGCTTCTTCTCAGCAGGGGCATTGCGCTTGCCGCCGCCCTTCTTGAAGGGCTTCTTTGTACCCTTACCTTTCTTAAAGAAGGGCTTGTTGACCATCAACACATGATTATCTTTCTTGATGTCCACCTCCGCAGCCTTCAGCTTTGCGAAGAGCTCGGTGATCGTATCAGTGGAACCAATCTGATTATGAGTCACTACAAAACTTTTGTAGCTGGGAGGGAGTGATTGCAGAACCCTGTCAATCTTGAGCTCCTCTGGAATCTTGCAGTCCAGTTGCTCAAGGCGTTGAGTGTAGCCCGACATCTTAATGGCGTGCTCACTAACGGAACTCCCTTCCTCCATCTTGCAGTTAAAGAACTTCTCAGAGATCTCATATCTCTCAGAACGGGCCTGAGTCTGAAACATGGTTTTCAGCTCCTCGAGAATTTCAAAGGGCCCGGGATAGTTTTCAAAACGATTTTGAAGTTCCGGTTCCATAGCAAACAACATGGTGCTCTTAATCACACCATAATCATCTTTGCGCGACTGATAGACAGCTTTCTCATCAGCCGGCGCAGTTGCAGCAGGGGGGTTACCTAACGCTTTGTCAAGGACATAGTCCTTTTGTCCGCCAGACAGAATGATTCTTAGATTGCGGAACCAGTTGGTGAAATTAGACCCATTGTTTCTAAGCTTTTCTTTCTCAGCAAAAACGTTGAATTTGAAGTTGGACTTGGCCATGTGATCTACAGTATTTGCAAGTACAATTTAGACTATGTTCATGATAAATAGTTCAACTTAATCAAATTACTAGACAAACTCCCACTAAATTCAACATCCCTCAAGTTGTTTAGTGAACACGATCCAAATTCACCACACCTAATCCGATCATCACGAGAAGAGATGTGGTTTCAATGGTGGACAACGAAGTGTCGATCATATCATTCATATGACTCATGCTTAACCTTTCGGTTCTTATGTTCCGAGGCCATGTCTGTACATGCTAGGCTCGTCAAGTTAGACCCAAGTATTTCCGCGTGTGCAAAACTGGCTTGCACCCGTTGTATGTGAGCGTAGAGTCTATAGCACCCGATCATCACGTGATGCTTGGACACGACGAACTTTCGCAACGGTGCATACTTGGGGAGAACACAGTTTTTTTATCTTGATCTTTAAGTGAGGAATCATCTTATAATGCTACCGTCGCGATCTAAGCATAATAAGATACATAAAAGGATAAACATCACATGCATATAACTTTATGTGACATGGTATAGCCAATATTCGCACAATGATCTCCATCTTGTGCGTTCCGGCATGATCTCCATCACTCCACCATGATTGCCTCCACCACGAATAGCAACTACAACTATTGCTAACTACTTAGCGATAAAGTAAAGCTATTACATGGCGTATAAGAAGTTGACTCGCAGGTCATACACAATTATAAAGACAACCATATGGCTCCTGCCGGTTGTGTACTCAACGACATGCAAGTCGTGAAACATTACAAAACATGATCATCGCATACATTATACACATCACATCTTGGGCCATACCATATCACAGAAAACACTCCCTGCAAAAACAAGTTAGACGCCTCTACTTTGTTATTGCATGTTTTACGTGGCTTATGGGAGTAGATGCTAAGAACGATTCTTACCTACGGAAAGCCACAACGGTGATATTATGGTTGCCAAACTCCGGTGTTAATCCCATGACAACTATAGTGATAGAAACTGACATCCACCAGCTGCATGTGTGGAACAAGCCACACGTCAAGTGCGGAGCCGGTCTCGCGAACGACGTCGCGTAAGGTTGGCCTGGACCGCTTCAATCTCACTATCCCGCGTCATAAGAAGAACACAAACAAGAGGCTTGCAACAGAAAACATCAACGCCCGCAACGACCATGTTGCGTTCTACTCGTGAATCACATCTATGCATAGATCTAGCTCTGATACCACTGAAGGGTTTCGCAGCATAGTAAATCAAAATTTTCTACGGAAGCGAACAAAGGGAAAGCCAAGATCTAATCTAGGAGATGCAAACAACGAGAGAGATTGGATTAGATCTTCATACCCTTGAAGATTCGCACAGCGGAACGTTCGTCGGAACGTGGGTGATGTAGTCGAACTCGCTTCTCCTCCTCGCGATCCGATCCGATCTAGCACCACAAGTGGCGGTGCCTCCGTGAGATGCACACGTGCAGCACCTCGACGTATCCTCCTTCCTCGGACCAGCAAGTATGGTGGAGAGATGGATTGGATCTACAACACGACCGCGTGGTGTATATGGTGGAGAATTTCTGCTGCAGGGCTTCGCCTACAAACAGTCGGGAGGGAGAGAGGAAGGCAGCAGGGCTACTAGGGTTTGGAGGAAGGTGTGTACTGGGTGGAGGGGGCGCACCAGCCCTCTATATATAGAGGGGGGGTGCGGCCAGCCCTTGCCCATCCTCCAAGCCTATCTCTAGTTTAAACGATTTAAACTAGAAACCCTATCTAGAAACCCTATCTTATCTTATCTCTAGTTTAAACGATTTAAACTCTCTAGGATCGGCTGGGCCCTATGGGGCCTTGTGCCCCTGGCCCAATGCGACCAGGACACTCCCTCATAGGCCCATGCCCCCTCCCGGAAGGTGGGACCACGTTGGCCCCCTTCCGGAAGGTTCTAGAAGCTTCCGGTACAATACCGATTAACCCGGAACAATTCCGAACTCCAAAAACTGCACTGCCTTATATGAATCTTATTCTCCGGACCATTCCGGAACCTCTCGTGATATCCCGGATCCCATCCGAGACTCCGAACAAAAATTCATAAACCAATTATCCAATCTATCCTAGCGTCGAGACACGTTAAGTGTGTGACCCTGCGGGTTCGAGAATATGCAGACATGATCTTCTATCAATAATCAACAGCGGGGTCTGGGCACCCATATTGACTCCCACACATTCATCGATGATCATATCGGATGAACCACGATGCCAGGATTCAATCAATCCCATATATATTCCCTTCGTCTCGCGATATTTTACTTGCCCGAGATTCGATCGTCGGTACCGTCATACCTAGTTCAATCTCGTTCACAGCAAGTACTTTACTCGTTCCGTAATCCGATATCACTTTGTGATTAACTCCTTAACCACATGCTTGCAAGCGGTGTTGATATCGATTACCGAGTGGGCCCGAAGTATATCTCTCCGACTTGGGAGGGACAAATCCCATCTCGATACATACAACCCAACAGATACTTTCCGATCACCTGAGAGACACCTTTATGATCACCCTCTCATAGGATGACGTTTGATGACCTCAAAGCTTTCTTCCGATACCAGGGAGTTGTATTATCTCATGGTCTAAGGAATACAATATTTGACATAAGAAAAGCTTCGCAAAGATGAACACAATGATACGATCTAATTGCTTCGCTTAGTTTGGGTCTGTCCACCACATCATTCTCCCAATGATATGATCTCATTATCAATTGACAACTCATGTCTATGGTTAGGAAACCTTAACCATCATTGATCAATGAGCTAGTCCATAGAGGCGTACTAGGGACACGGTGTTGTTCACAAACCACACAAGTATTAATGTTTCCGCTTAATACAATTCTAGCATGGAATATAAACATTATCATGAACAAGAATTATAATAATAACATCTTTATTATTGCCTCTAGGGCATAATTCCAACAGATACATCCTGTGAGATTAAGTCCCTTAATAGCGCAGTAATTCAATTGATGTTGATTGCTGATTGATGTGGTTATGAGGATGATGTGAGCAGTGGTTGGTGCCTATTTGTCCAAATACGGAGTTCCTCAGACAAATAAATAGTTTAGAATGGTTATGATAATAATCTTTATCTTAGCCCTTTATAATGCAAGTGGTGTATCTGCTAATCCCTGAGAATGCTTTTTTCCACTGAAGTTTCAAATCTCTTTTACATACGCGATACTTACTTTCTATATTCAGTTTTTTTACTTTAATCATTGTTCTATTTTACCAAATACCCCAAAACACCTTTTTACACAACACTCGCATTTTATCTTGTTACTTAGAACTTCATTTCAGCATTTCTATTTTAGTATTTAATTCAAGAATTCTTAGACTTTAGACTTCTGCTCCCTATGGGATCGATATCTTTATTTCGAAACTAGCTACAAACGATCCGTGCACTTGCAATCGTCACCAATTCTCTGCCACTCGACGCCTCTCGCGACATGCTGATGGGCTATCACTGGCTCCTCATAAATGAGCACAATCGGCAAGTTGAGTAGCACAAGGAACTCGAGCAACGCAGGCGAGCAGCTTATGAGTCAAGCACTCGACGAGTTGCGCTCTTCTCCACCGGCGGATCCTCCTCCAAAGGCTACGACGACCACAAACACCACTCCCGGCTGGAACGCGTGGACCCCCCTCTTGACGCGAGGCCACCAAGGCACTCTCCTTGTCCTTCATGTCGATGGACTCGCAGGGCAACATAATGCCCAAAACACTACAGGCCACGGTTATGGCGGCCACCACATACCTGGCAAGAAATCCTCCACTTGCTGGAGATCCCAGGCACGCAATCCATAAATCCGCGATTGTGGGCCTCGGGCTCGTGGGAGCTGCATTACTCGGAGAAATGACCCCGAATCCGAAAAAAAGGTTGCCGTGAAATTCACAAGGAGCCGCACACCCTCATCCGACGAGGATGAGCATGACCTGTTGCGGCGACGCTGTAGCCCGCAACAAAGGATCCACAACTATGACGCCCGTGATGAGCTCACGCAGCGCAAGATTGAAAGATCACGCACAAAACGTGCGTGTTCCACGGAGTCAGAGGACCAAGACATGGAGCTATGCAGCGCCAGATGCTTCAGCAGAGCCATACGTCAATCTCGGATGCCCAAGGGCTTCAAGATCCCGTCGGAGAATCCCAAATTCAATAGCCTGCAGGAGCCGAAGATTTGGCTAGATGACCACATCTCGTTGGTCAAGTTGCATGGCGGAAGCAAGAACACAACCATGCAATGTATTCAGCTGCAGCTGAATGGCGCGGCCAGGGCCTGGCTCAATAACCTTCCCTCCGGATCAATCCATAGTTGGGAGGAGCTGGTCTACAGTTTTATCCACAACTTCAAGGGCAAATGTAAGAGGTCTACCTCAATCGAATAGTTGTGCGCTTGCTGCCAATGACGGTCTAATGAATTGATCCACTCCTACGTATAGCGTTGGTCCGTAATCAAGGACTCTGCCGAGACTATCTCGGAAGAGAGGGCAATCGATGCCTTCAATGGCGGCATGAAGCACTGCCAACTTAGAGAGGAACTGGGCCGGATAAATCCCAAAACCATCAACCATCTGATGGACATCGCCAACCATTGGGCAGATGGCGAGGATGCCGTCAACCGAACCCATTCGGATGACAAAGATGATCTCGGCCGCATACATGACCTGTAAGGTTCCCAACCTTTAATAAGGTAGAGATCCCTGTGTTTACAATGCTAGTCCCTGGATCAATAGCTAGCATCCACAGTTAAGATGTAATATCAAGAAACAAAGGTCATAATACAACTTTATAACCAGGAATAAAATAATTTATTACATCTTACATAGCTCATTTGGCCATCTCATTACAATGCAGCAGAATATAACAATAGCATGGGGTCCTTCATCTTCAAAGTGCCACAGGCAGACATGTTGGTTGTAGACTTGTAATCCTAATCATTAAACTTCACTAATATCAAACAAACCTGCAACATAATAAGTTGCAGCCACAAGGGTCAATACTTTTGAATTGTATTGGCAAGTTTCACTACTATGTAGAAATAAGTGGATCCTATCATTACATGCATATTTGGCTAAGTAGGGTTTAGGCTCATTTGCAGAAAGCAATATAGTTTTATCCTATATTTTCAAAATAGTTTTGATCTTTCAAAAATCTTTTTGAACTCCTTGGAAAACTCCAAGTGCTTCAAATCCCTTGTTGTCACCCTCAAGTTTTTAACTTTGAGAAATTGGAATGTTGAGATCTTCCATAGCTTCAGGCCTTAGTTGCTCAGTATTGTCCATAACCGGGGACACGGCTAAGTACTTAGAATTTGATCTTCTGCAGAAGTTGTACACTTTACCCACATGACACAATCTCATCTTGATGCCACCAGTGGCCGCTGGATAAGTACTCACCAAGATGGAGTACTGGCAGATTGAGAATGTGACAAAGTCTTTCCATAGGAGTCCTCCCAATACACAATGCTAGATTGTCATACAGGCACCAATGTAGGGTTTCAAGTTCCCTTACACAATCCTAGTTAACCTGAAGATGCCAATGCATGGGTCTTCCACTATGTAGTTGACTAAGCCAGAGCCCATTTAGCATGTGGCTGTACACGGAAGCCACTGTACGAGAAACATGTTCAATCTCTAAGTCCCTGGGTGGTTTTCTTCTAGTGCACATACAAAAGGAGATAGCCATATAAACATGGTTCCTTTTGTTGCCACCTTGTCCAAAACTTGAGTATCCTTGTCCACCCAGGTGGTTCATTGAGTACTTGTTTTATTACATAAAACATAAGTCTTTTCAATACTTCATATAATCTTAACATGTATCCCATCCCAATATATAGCAGGGCTAAGCATACTACAACTACATTGTTTCCACTAAGGAATATATAAGGGTATCCTATTAGGATTTAGCATAGCATAAAAATATAGTAATCCTTATCATGCATGTTTCAAAAATCCACTAAGTGTAACGAAAATAGTAGGACTTGGATGATAGTGTCACTTGCCTTTTTAGTAGAGAATGTTGGTTCACTTATTGATCTTGTAAATATCACACTCTTCTAACTTCACTACAATTCAATCAAGCAAACACATATTCAACACAACATTCAAACAATTTGTCACACATAAAATAACAAAAACAAGGTCATGCATGCAAGCATGCAAAAAGATAGTTTTATTTGCAAAGATTGGTTTCTACTAAGCTCTAAACATTATAAAGTTCAAAGTGGTAATTTTCTAAAGTGGTAGAACCATTTGCAAAAGGTTTTATCTATAAAACATTTTTAAGTCAATTCATTATTTTATGTGGTTGAAAATGCTTTTAGCAAAGCAATATTCTTCAAATAGTTCACCAAATATATTTTAATTCTCAAAACTTGGTTTTTAGGGTCAGAAGGTTTGAATCAAATCATTCTCCAAAGGTTTTACTCAAAAATCATTTCCATATCAAAATCAATATTTTTTTATTTGACTAGAAATTAGCTAACTCAAGTATTTATTCCTAAACTTCACAAAATGCATTTTTAATTCCATAAATTGTTTCCTAGGGTTAGTAGGTTCATAACAAACCATTTTGCAAAGATTTCACATTAAAATTATATCTAGAACAATTTTTATATTCATAATAAGCCTACACATGTTTCTGCAAATTCAACCAATTTTCCAGAGGCAAATCATTAAACAAATTGCATGGTTGCAAAGTACTTGTTCTACTAATTCTATTGATATAAAATTTGCAAAATTTGGACGTGTAGAATTGAAGTTATGATTTTTACAAGTTTGCATATCAATCAGATTCAAAATTCTGTTTTAAACATAACCAGTGCCACGCGGCGCAATCTTATTGGCCGGTACCGTTTCATGCGGATCGGCCTCTGTGAACCGTAGAATTTAAGTTAGATCTAGTGGCTCAGATGGGCTCATACCCCTTCGTCTAAGTTCTAATCTTAGCCGCAGGATCAGGATCCAACGGGCTCAGCTGCTTCGACCAAGGACTGGCAGCGTTGCGCGGCGGCGAGCGGCGGTGCATGTTCAGATGGTGGCGTCGTGGCGATTCGAGGAAGCAAAGGAAGAAGGAAAACAGCTCACCGTGTTCGCGTGGTCGAGGTGAAGCTCGAGGTGGTCGCAGCTGTCCCAGGGGCGCACAGGAACGACGGCAATTCCTCGCCGGAGTTGGTGGCGGTGTCGGGCACGCTCAGCTGTCATCGGGGATGGGGCTGCAGATCGTGCCGAGGCAAAACAAGGACACGGTCAGATGCGTACAGTCCTGGGGATCTTAGGAGTATCAATAGGAAGGCTCGGGGCGGTCTGCTCTTACCAGGAAAGTTCACCGGAGCAATGGTAGACGGCGGTGGCGAGTTGAGGTCGACGAGGCCGAGCTTCCAGAGCGTGCGGGAGCGAACTGGTGCTATGGGCAGGTGCGCCTGGCGATGGGTAATGTTCTAGCGTGCAGAGGGAGGCGAGGGGTGGCCGTGGTTCGCTGGATTTTGCTGGAGAAGGTCGCCGGAGCAGAGAAGCTTGAGCTCGAAATTCCGGCAGCCTAGTGGCAGAGGGGAGGCGATGTTTGGGAGGAAAGATAGAGGAGGGCGAGGCGATTTAACGAGCGTGGTCACTGCGAGGAATTACTCAGGCATTGGCGCATATTCATCGCTGCATTCAATCGGCAGCAACGGCAGGGGCGTGGTCGTGGGGTTGAAGACGACGGTGAGGTGGCGGTGGGACCTGTCTATCAGCGAGGTGGAGAGGGAAAGAGTGGGGTCTGCCTGTCTGCGTCTGTGTGGGTGCGTGTGACGAGGTTTAATCTCATCAATGCCCATTGTTATGGACTTTGGGTTTTGGAGAAGATGGGGATGCTGGAGATCGTGGAACGGTTAACAGACAAGCAACCAGGGGACACGAGATTTACCCAGGTTCAGGCCCCCGGAGGGAAAACCCTACTCCTGCTTGTCTGCTCTTGATTACGGCGGAACCGAAGGTTACAGGGTGCGCAGATGCGATCTGGCATGGAGGTGCGTGTGCGAAAGTATGAGTCGATAGATCTAGGACGTGCCCTCCTGGACTTTATATAGACTTAGGCAGGTCCCGGGCATAGTCCTAGTCGGTTACAGGTTCTAGGGTTTTACCCCTTTGAATTTCCTATCTACTCTAGTCTTGCTCTCCAAGGATCCGAAGGCGTTATGGGCCTGGGCCACCCGAAAGTCTTCATGGGCCGGCGTACTTCCGCCGTGGGCCTTCCTTGGGCTGGACTAGGTATGCTGAGGTCACGCACCCGTAGGGTACAACCATGTCAGTAGCCCCCGAGTGATTAGTCGAATCGTAGATTCGGCGGAGGACTCTTTAATCCTTCGGGTGCAACTATGTATTAACAGTATGTGTGTAGGGATCGTTGATGCGTGTGCCTGACTCACCCAATGGATCAGGGTCAGTTAACTGTCTTAGGACGAAACAACACGATCTTCCTCAATTTCGAGCCCCTCAACTCGAAACTGGAACATGTGCTGGCGTAATTCGACTCAGGCCGCGGAGGACTTATAGAAGTAGAATTCCAGTGAATTTAATTGATGTACCCAACGCGTCCGTCGGGATTTTTCGTCGCACCTGTTGGCACGGATTCATACTAGCAGAGCGCAGTCAGGTGCGTTGCCAGGCCACCAGATTATATCTGTAGGTCTTATCTTTGCGTCACGGACGCAGCATCCGAACATTTGTCACCGCGGAGGTGCTTCGGGTGGCCAAGGAGATCGTTGCTCACTCAGCATTTTGTTGGGGCAGAGTTGCCAAAAAGTTTTTGCATGCTGATCCGAAAGATTGCAGTCGAAGATTTCATAGGGTGCGCGACCAACGCTCCCTATGGGAGTAGCCCCCGAGTGTCTGTTCGAGTCGTAGACTCGAGCAGAGACTTTAGTTCAAACATTTCTCAGTTGTTAAGTCCGTAGGACACAAAAAAAATCGGATGCTTAAATCCATCCTCCCTATGGGAGTAGCCCCCGAGTCCATAGTGGAGACGTAGACTCGACGTAGGACTCGAAGATATATTTTGTCTTTATTTGTCTTTCGAGTGCGCGGCCAGCGCTCCTAATAGGAGTAGCCCCCGAGTATTTAGTCGAATCGTAGATTCGAGTGAGTACTCTTAGCTGTGGAGCCGAAGAATTGTAGTTGGTGCTAGTATAGCTTTTGATGACATCATTGCTGACGATCAATGACCTCAAGCGTCTGCTATGCCAGAGATGACTTGACTAGACGAAACGTGGGTCCCACTTGCTGACCTTGAATTGACCGGTCACACGCGGCGTGGAGATAATTACGGCGTCTCCTCGATTTCCGCGCATAGTGGATGGCGTGGTGACGACGGTTCGTTGTGATGCTGACACGTGTACGGTCAGATCTGGTGTTGGCGTTAGGTCTTCTGGATGGACGGCTGCCGTGCGTCGTCTTCGTTGTTATAATCATTGGGGAAAGCCACGGTTTGTTTTCACCGCATCAGTTCTTGTTTTCACTGCCTCCTTGTGCTCTAGCGATTCTTGCTGCGCGCTGGGATTTCCTTCCACATTTCCATCTTCCTTTTTGCGCTTTCACCGCCGGCGCCGCCGTAGCGCAATGGGGAAACCGAAGAAATCGTCATCTGCGGTTGGGACCAGCGCCGGTGGAGGAAAGAAAGGCGCCACCACTACCCGTGTCACCGATGGTGGCTGGCGGTGATCCGAGACACGAGAGAGCGATCTCCGCAAGCTTCACGAGCGGGGTCTGATCCCACAAGATAGGGAGGCCGTCAAACTCCCCGGCAATGAGGTAATCCCCCGTCCCCCATCTGGGTATCGGGTTATGTTTCTCGCCTTCGTTATGCGTGGGTTTTCTTTTCCAGTCCACAACTTCCTCCGTGGATTGCTCTTTTTCTATGGCATTCAGCTTCACCATCTGTCGCCCAACTCTCTTCTCCACATTGCTTGCTTCATCACTTTTTGCGAGTGCTGGCTTGGCATTGAGCCACACTTTGGCCTCTTCCGGAAGCTTTATTCCGTGAAGAGGCAGTCTGGTTCGGATGGTGTTTATCCCATTGGGGGTTGCATCATCTCTCTTAGTCCCAATCTTCTTTTCTTGTCTTTTTCCATGTCCGAATCTGTCCAGTACTGGCAGAGGCGATGGTTTTATATCCGCGACTCCGTAGTGCCCGGGCAAGATTTTGGTCTTGTTCCCTTTGACCCTTCCCAAATGATTGAGCCGAAAAGGTCTTGGAAAAACCAAATCTTGGATGGTGAGGTGGCGGAGATAGAGGCCCTTTACCATCGGGTGGAGGATCTCCAACTGATTCCGGAGAAGGAGGTGAACGGCGTGGACATCATCCGGACGTTTCTCGAACGTCGGGTGCAGCCTCTCCAAGCGAGGGCGCACCCGATGTTTCTTTATTCTGGGCGCCGTGATCCGACGAGGGTTTCGGCTGAGAAAATCTCTGAGGGGGATCTTGACAGGGCCCTTCGTTCGCTGCTGAAGTTCAAGGCCGGAGAGGAAATACCTGGGAAGTCGCTGACTCCACCGTTTTCTTCGGCGTTGTCTGTTCCACATGTGTAGATTTGTGCACGTAGTGCTTTTTGTCGGCTGCGTATTTATTTCCTTTGTTTGCTAACAAAGTTCCTTCTGATTTTGCAGAGCTTCAAAGTGACGGGCATGGTACCGCCATTGCCCGAAAAGTATCCGAATGCCCCGGATAATGAAGTGGTTGAGTCCGTGTCCGAGCTGCCGTCGGCGCGATCTCCGGCGGAGGATGCCGACGAGTCGAGTGAGGACCATACGCACAAACGATCTCGGAGCTCCAGCGAGTCTTCGGATGCCTCGACTCCTCCGACTCCCAGAAATCCTCTGGGCCTTGTGCGTCATAGTGACGGGCATGGAGGCTCTTCCTCTCCCATTCCTGCCATTCCTGTGCGGGCTGTAGCACCGCAGGGTGTGCGAAGCGGAAGAAGGAAGAGAAGAAGGAAGAGAAAAAGGAGGAGAAGAAGGAGGAGAAGAGAGCCCGAAGGACTCCTCCTGTCTTCGACCTGAGCTCACTGGGCTCGTAAGTTTCTTGTTGTACTATTGTCCTTTTTCCTTCATGATTTTTGCACTTGTGCTGATTGCTTCGTATGCAGGCATTCCTCCCACAATTCCTCCAGTGATGGTGCACGGGAGATGATGGGGGAGTTGAAAATTGCGTCTCCTCCTCCTCAGACGGTGGCGACTTCGGGTTGCGCGGCTCCGGATCCTCCGTTGCAGGAGGTGCAGGTGGTTGCGCCTCAGAATTTCGCCAGCGAGCCTTCGGAGTCGCCATCAGAGCATGTAAGTACCTTTTCTTCGTACCACGGGGGGATCCCCCGGGTGTCTAAAAAATTACTTGTCTTATTCTTTTTGTGAATCTTCGGGGTGAAGCCCCCGAGTGTCTTCGCGTTCGAGTGTTGCCTTTATTCCTTAATGCTGGGCGCAGCCCCCAAGTCCTTTTTCTTACTGGTGTTTCTTTTTCTGCAGCCTTTTGTACAGGAGGCCAAGCGACTGGTGCAGGAGCGCCTAGTGCTGGAGGCTAACCTTCGGCAGCTTCAAGGTACCTGTTTGCCTTTTGGTGCTTTTTTCGTTTATTCCGGTCCTGCTTTCTGGCGGTTGCTTGTTTTGAATGCAGAGGAGCATAATACTTCTCTCCGTGAGGTCGACGCTCTCAAGAAGAGCCTTGGTCAATCGGAGCAGAAGGTCGAGGCCGCCGTTGGCGCGAAGGAACGTCTCGAGCTAGAGCTGACTAAGGCAGCCGAAGCGAAGGAGCGTCTGCAGCAGGAGGCCGCGGATCGTGAGGAGCAGCTGGCCACTGTTGCGGCTGCTCGTGAAAGAGAGGTGGCGGCGAAGTTCATGGCTGCTGCCAAGGATATTTCGGGTAAGTGTTGTATTTATGCTTGTTTCTTCGTGTTTCCTATCTTCTTCTGTGCTGCTTTTCTTCATGTCTTCTCTTTTATTTTTGTCTCAGATGCCGCAGGCATCGAGTTTGACCGCGGTGCTCTAGAGCACGGGAGTGCTCTAGATGATGCTACTGTGGCGGTCGAAGATCGCTGCAGCACCGTCGTCAGCTCCCTTGCCAAGGCGAAGGAGGTCCTTGGCCGCTTCTACAAGGAGCTTGTTCCTAAGGGCGTGGCCCTTGATGATGTGGATGCCCTGGCGGAGGCGTTATCAGCCGAAGTGCATGCGGCGTATAAGCGCAAGCAGAAGGGCATCGGCGCGTCCGTCGGGCTGGCGATGGCCTTGGCGGCTGGAGCAGAGCTGGATCTGCCCTAGATCACCTCCCGGATGCCGACGACTGCAGATGGATTCGAGGTAGCCTTTGCTGCCTACTCTGCTCGCTGCAAGCGATATGGGCCCAAGATCATTGATTTGTTGTCTGAGTATGCACTGCGGCAGCAGGGCGGGGCCAAAGCTAGGCAGTCTGGCTCCAAGGCGACTCAGGGTGCCGCGTCTTAGGCGTTGTAGACGTAGGATAGTTTGTAATCTGCTTTTGCTGTAAATATTTTGGAGAACACAATCCTTGTGCCACGTAGTGGCCTTATATGTTTGATGAATGCTTCTGAGTTGTGCTCTACCATTGTCTGAATGTTTGTGTCCCTTTCTTTTCTGCTTCTCTAGGTTCCTTCGGGTGCTGACCCTGTTGACACCTCGTCTGCAATGCTGCTACGACCATCTTTGGATGATTCCTCGCAACTCGCTTTTCTTCGGGATCGTGTGCGTAGTCTTGAGAGGGAGTTGCTTGGGTTGCGCGGTCACGCTGATGTGTGGAAGTCCAAGGCGGATCGTGGTGCAGCCAAAGAGGAGTACTTTATGGCGGAACTGGTTCGGCTGTCCGAACAGCTTCAATGTAAGTTTTTCTTTGGTTCGAGCTGTAGCTCAGTTCTTCGGATGAGCCTGCTGACCTTGTTCTTATTTTGTGCAATTGTCGCAGGTGCGAACCTTGCTCCGAGGGAAGAGAAGGAGCGTGTCGCTGTTCGGGTCAATTGTTTGACTCAACAGGACATGGAGGCCGGTGGCTTCTTCTGGATGGATCGTGACCGTGCCATGGCTCTGGCGACGGTGCAGGATCGTGTGCACCAAGTTTCGCGGGTGCTTCGCCAAGTGCAGACGTTGCTTTCCTCGGTGTTGCACGTCATGTTTCCTTTGGATGCCGTACCGACGAGCCTTGCAGGTCTTCTATCGAAGTTTCGAAGCATGAGCAATGTCAAGGAGTTGGTGCGGCAACAGCTCGTCGCCGGAGTCAAGGCTGCGTTGGATCTTGTGAGGCTGCACCGGCCTGATGTAGATTTGGCTGTTGTGGCAGCTGGACCACCTCTTCGGCCGGATGGTGGTGAGTGGGACATGCGGCCACATTACGCAGCTGTAAGGCAGTATGCCGAACAGGTCGTAGATTTGTTTGAGCAGCGTGCTCGGATTATTCTTCAGAATAGGTAGTACCTAAAAAAAGAGATAGATGTAAATTTTGTATATTTCGGCTGGGTGTGTTGTGCCCTTTGTTGTAAAGGTTTGTTTGTTGTGAGCACGCAGTGCTTTGATTGAGTACGTGTCCTTTTTGTTTGCCTGACGTTGTCAGCTACTCAGGTGTACACGTTTGATCCTCAGTCGATGAAATCGTGAGGTGGGGGGAGCCCCCGAGTGCGTTTGTAGCATGAAGTAAAGTTGCAAAATAACGAACTGAAGTTTGGGGCGAGACACTTAGCTTTATTTATATCGTAATGGAGGAAGTACATTGTTCGGCTGAATAGCCTTGGCTGAAAGCCTTATTGAAAGTAAAGGGGGTAGGTTGCTAGGGATAGAATCGTCGCAGGTGCGAGATGTTCCATGGGTTGGAGTATGCGACTCCAGACTCCACGTGCTTGAGGCGGTAGGCGCCACCTGGGATGACTTCGGTGATGACATAGGGTCCTTCCCATGGTGACTCGAATTTCGCCGGTCGCTCTTGCTTGAGTCGCAAGACGAGGTCTCCTTCGACGAAGGACCTTGGGCGCAGCCGGCGGCTGTGGTAGTTGCGGAGACTCTGCTGGTACACCGCTGATCGAGCTGCTGCTATGTCTCTTGCTTCGTCGAGTGTGTCGACGGCATCTTCGAGTGCAGCCGTGGATTCGGCTTCGGTGTAAGCGACGACCCGAGGGGCCTCGTGGCGTACTTCGGCTGGCAACACGGCTTCGGCTCCGTGTACCATGAAGAACGGTGTGTAGCCTGTAGAGCTGTTTGGCGTGGTCCGTAAGCTCCATAGGACGGATGGTAGCTCTTTCATCCAGGCTTCTGCTTTCCGTTCGAGTGGACTCATGAGGCGCTTCTTGATGCCCGCGCCGATTAGGCCGTTGGCCTTTTCCACTTGCCCGTTCGTTTGCGGGTGTGCCACTGAGGCGTACGTGATGTTGATCTCGAGGCCTTCGCAGAAGTCCTGGAACTCCTTGGAGATAAAGTTCGATCCATTGTCGGTGATGATGCTGTGCGGTACGCCGAATTTGTAGACAATGGACTCGAAGAACTTGACGGCAGTTTTGCCTTTCTGGTTGGTAACCGACATGGCCTCGATCCACTTGGTGAACTTGTCGACTGCGACCAGGAGGTAAACGTGTCCCCCTTTCGAGGACTTTGGTAGTTTGCCGATCATGTCGAGGCCCCATTGAGCAAAGGGCCAAGCTATAGGTATGGGTCTGAGCTCTGACCCGGGTGCGTGCGGTTTGTCGGCGAACCACTGGCATCCATTGCATCTTCGGACGATGTCCTTTGCGTCGCTCATGGCCGTTGGCCAGTAGAATCCGGCCCGCAGAGCTTTGGCGACTAGGGAGCGGCTGCCTGCGTGATGGCCGTAGATGCCCTCGTGGATGTCTTGGAGGATGGCCTTCCCTTCACCGATGGTGACGCACCTTTGCAGTACACCCGTAATACTACGCTTGTACAGCTCGCCATTGATGGTGGTGAAGGCTTTCGACCGACGAGATATGCGCCGGGCATCTGTCGGGTTGTCAGGTAGTTCTCCGATTATTAAGAACTGTAGGTATGGTCGCGTCCAAGTTTCTTCGATTGCCATGACCTGCATTAGGTTGATCATGGCTACCTCTGTGTCCAGTTTTTCGGGTCCTTCATGTCCTTCAGGCAGCGTAGCCCCCGAGTGTTCTGCTTCTTCGGGTGATCCTTTAGGGATTTTCCGCTTGATGGATGGCACGCAGATCTGTTCGAGGAACACACCTGGTGGCACCTTCGCGCAAGTGGAACCGATGTTGGCGAGTCTGTCGGCCTCCTCGTTGCTTTCTCTTCCGACGTGCCGAAGCTCGCAACCGTCGAATTCTCCTTTGAGTGCGTTGTAGAGCGCGCGGTACGCGATCATGTTTTCGGCGTGTGCGTCGCACTCATTCATCGTCTGCTGGACGACGAGGTTGGAGTCATCGTAGATGACCAGGCGCGTTGCGTCGCATATCTTTGCCATCCTCATGCCGTGGATGAGGGCTTCGTATTCGGCCTTGTTATTAGAAGCTCGGAATTTCATCCGAAGGACGTACTTCATCGTGTCGCCTTGCGGGGAGGTCAGTATGACTCCTGCCCCTGCTCCAGCTTCTCGCTTAGAGCCGTCGAAGTGCATCATCCATGACTGCGACATATCTAGGGTGTCTGGCCGCTGCAGCTCCATCCAATGTACTAGGAAGTCCGGAAGGACTTGAGATTTGATTGCGAGTCGCTTCTCGTAGACGATGTCCAAGGGTGACAGCTCGATGCCCCACAGGGCCACGTGTCCTGTGGCCTCTGGATTATTCAGGATGCTGTTTAGGGGTGCCTCGTTGACGACCATCACCTGGTGCTCCTGGAAGTAATGGCTCAGCCGTCGAGCCGTCATGAACACGCCGTAGGCGAGCTTCTGGTAGTGAGGGTACCTCTGCTTTGTGGTGTCAGTACCTCGCTGAGGTAGTAAATTGGGCGCTGGACCCCGTGGGTCTTGCCTTCTTCGGGTCGCTCGACCACGAGTACGGTGCTGACCACTTGGTGTGTGGCTGCTATGTACAGCAGCAGAGGCTCACGCTCCTTTGGCGTGACCAAGATGGGCGAGGTGGAGAGGAGCCGCTTGAGGCTTTCGAAGGCATTGTTGGCTTCTGGTGTCCACTCGAACTTGTCTGCCTTGTACAGCAGTTGGTAGAATGGCAGGGCCTTCTCGCCCATGCGGCTGATGAATCTGCTTAGCGCCGCTATTCGCCCTGCGAGCTGCTGGACGCCTTTGAGGTTTTTCGGCTTCTCCATTGCCATGATGGCTCTGATTTTCTTCGGGTTCGCCTCGATCCCTCGCTGAGAGATGAAGTACCCAAGCAGTTAACCCTATGGGACGCCGAAGGCGCACTTTTCCGGGTTGAGCTTGATCCTGTAGCGATCAAGGTTGTCGAACGTCTCGCGGAGATCGTCGATAAGTGTTCTTCCTTCTTTGGTTTTTATCACTATGTCGTCAACATAGACTTGGACGTTGCGACCGATCTGGTCCTTGAGGCAGGCCTGCATGCATCGCTGGTACGTAGCACCTGCGTTCTTTAGCACGAAGGGCATTGTGTTGTAGCAGAATACTCCGAACGGTGTGATAAACGCCATCTTCTCCTGATCTTCGACCTTGAGTCGAATCTGGTTATAGCCTGAGTAGGCGTTGAGGAAGGAGAGTTTCTCACAACCTGCTGTCGAATCGATGATCTGATCAATCCGAGGAAGAGGGAAGTGGTCCTTTGGGCAATGCTTATTTAGTGACGTGAAATCCACGCACATCCGCAGGATGTCCGTGTCCTTCTTTGGGACCATGACTGTGTTTGCCAGCCACTCGCTTTCCTTGATTTCCCTGATGAAGTCTGCAGCGAGTAATCTGTTGATTTCCTTGCCGATGGCTTCGGCTCGTGGTTCGGACAGTCTCCGGATGGACTGCTTGACCGGCTTGGTGTCTGGAAAGACGTTGAGTGCGTGCTCGGCAAATTCCCTGGGAACTCCTGGCATGTCCGCAGGACACCAGGCGAAGATTTCCCAGCGCTCACGGAGGAATTCGACGAGCGTGCCTTCCTATGCGGGGTTGAGGTCGTTGGCGATCAGCGCCGTCTTGGAGGCGTCAGTCGGATGGACCTGCACCTTCTTTGTGTTGACGGTGGAGTCGAAAGACATGTCGGGTGCGTTTTGCCTTGTGACTGGGGGTGCCCCATTATCCGTCACCTCACGGAGCCTTACGAGTTCGTCTTGCATGCCGAAAGACTGGGAGATTTTGTTTAAATCCCTGTCGCATTGGTCCGATCGGGTGAAGCTCCCGTGGACTGTGATGATGCCCCTTGGTCCTGGCATCTTGAGTAGTAGGTATGCGTAGTGTGGGACAGCCAGGAACCTTGCGAATGCTACACGCCCCAGGATGGCGTGGTATTGTGACGGCCAGTCCACCACTTCGAATTCGAGTCGCTCCTGCCGGAAGTTGTCCGACTTTCCAGAGATGACGTCGAGCCCTATTTTGCCCAGGGGGAATATGCCTTTCCCTGGAACGATGCCGTGGAACGTTGTGTCTGACTGTTCCAGGCTGCATTGCGGGATCCGCATTGCCGCTAGAGTGCTTGCGAACATTAGGTTGATGCCGTTGCCGCCGTCCATGAAGACGCGACTCATCTCGAAGCCTTCGATCTGCGCCTCCAGCACCAGGGCAGCATGACCTGGGCGAGGGATCTGGCAAGGGTGATCCGCGTGAGTGAATGTGATGCAGGACTCCGATCCACTAAGGTACTCAGGGATTGCAGGCGGAGTTGCCACGGCCAAATTGATTTGTCGGGTGATTTTCTTCTGCACCCTATTCGTGGGGCGTCCCTTCTGGATCATGTTTAGTGCTCCTTTCGGTGGGGGGTACCCGTTCCCAGCGTTGTTTTGTGCTGGTGCGACTGGTTGGTTTGGGCCTCCAATAGGCGGCGGTGGAGGAGCTCTGAGCGCTATTTCGCCTGGCGCAGGTGGGTTTCCGAACACAGGTATTGGGGCTTGTTGCCTCATCTGCACCATGCTTTCGCTGGGTTTCTGGAACTCGCGGCAGTCTTTGAGCATATGGCTGGCTTTCTTTTTGCCATCCTGCTTGTCGATGTAGAAGTGGATGGTGCATGGACCCGAAAGTTTGTCGTATGCTGAGGGTCCATTGTCGCGGTCGCGGCGTTGCCACGACTGCATTGGGCGTCCGCTGTCGCGGAAGTTTCCTCCGCGGTATCCTCCGTCGTTGCGGCTGTTGTCGTTGTGGCGGTCGGCGTAGCCGGCCACGACCATGTCGGGTCCGTCGCGGTCCTCGTAGACGCGCGATCTCCTCTTGCTGCGGCGTTCCCGTCTTCGGCCGTAGTCGTCCTCCTCGTCCGATTGTGCTCGGTGAATGCAATCTTCGCCGTCCGCCCACCTGTTGGCGATGTCCATGAGGTGGTCGAGTGTCTTGGGCTTGATGCGCCCAAGTTCCTCCTTGAAATCTTGGCGTTTAACGCCGTCCCTGAAGGCGTCGATGGCCCTCTCTTCGGAGATGTGTCCTGCGGAGTTCTTGGTGGCAGACCAGCGTAGTATGTACGAGCGAATAGATTCACCCGTTCTCTGAGTGCAGGCTCGCAACTCTTCGATTGAGGCGCGCCTCTTGCTGGAATGCTGGTGCCCTTGAAATTTCGGATGAAGCTGTAAGCTAGCTCCTCCCAACTTCGGATGGATCCTGATGATAGGCTGCTGAGCCAGACCCGCGTCGCGCCTGTCAGCTGCAGCTGAAGGCATTGCATGGCGGTTTCTTTGTTGCCGCCATGCAGCTTGACGGATGACAGATGTTCACTGAGCCGGGATTTTGGATCTTGCGTGCCGTTGAACTTCGGAGTGTCCGAAGGAAGCTTGAAATTGCGTGGCATCTGCGTTCGCCGAACAGATCTGCTGAAGCATCGAGCTCCGCAGAGTTCTCCTTCGTCTTCGTCCATCTCGGATTCAGACGAGCATGCACGTTTGGCTCGTGCTTTGTCGATTTTGCGCTGTGTAAGCGCATCTCTGGCGTCTTAGTCACGTTTATGGCGATGCGAGATCTTCTTCCTTCGAGGAAGGTCGTGTTCCTCTTCCTCTTCGGATGAAGGGGTGGGGCTCCGGTCGCGCCTGGCCGGAGCTTTCTTCTTCGGCTCTGCAGGAGCGTCTTCGTGGAGCGTAGCTCGGACGAGTCCGAGTCTGGTGAGTGCGGACTTATGCATGGCTCTTTTCGGGTCCCCCTCCGGAGGTGGGTGGGCCGCGAGATACGCAGCGGCTGCCATGATCACAGCTTGCGGTGTCTTCGGGATGATGTTGCCGTCGGCATCCATATCCATGAACGATGTGTGGAGAGTTCGGGTCACATCACGGCGTTCCCTGGGATCCATGTTCTCCACCCGAGAGCGGTGTTTGTTTCCCTGGTTTCCGTTTGTGCTAGAGCCGGGTGCCATGGCGGAGAGCGCAGCTCGTCGCGCGCTGGACTCAGAGGCTGCTTGCTTGCGTTTGTCGAGCGTCTCCTGCATCTTGACTTGCTTCTTGTGCTCCTCGATGAGGAGGTAGTGGTATGCCATCAATAGTTCACGTGGGGAGTCTACAGGCAGGACTATATCGCCTGCTACTGCACGGCGTGCCTGGACCCATTCTTCTTTGCTAAGTTGGATGAGGTGGCCATTGTTTTCCCCGTTGGGTGGGGGGGGACTGGCTTCTTCTGTTCCCGCCGTTTTCGCCGTTTCTGTCCTACGGGTTGGGGTTTGTGTTGGGCGGCGGGTTAGGCGTTTGCTGTTCCTAGATGACTGCGACGTATTGGTAGCGCTCGTAGATTGGTCCGCTGCTGCCGCAGCTTTCGGATCCGGAACCGTAGGTCGCTTCATCCAAAGATGGATCGCATAGATCGGAGTTGCAGCTTTTGTTGTCGTAGGACTCATCTGTCGATGGTGATGTGCGTAGCACAGGGTGTGGAGCCCATGAGGCGGGCCTGATTGATGTTAAGGGCACCCGCTCAGGAAGGCGGAGGGTGCCAGTTTGCCCTACCTGGAAGCAGAAGCTCCCGAACAAGATTTCGAGTCCGTTGCCTACGGGCTCGAAGTCCTTCATGGTGGCCGACGAGTGGGCGGTGAAGTCGAAAGCGCCGAAGAGGAGATGATTCTCCGTCGCTGCAGAGTTGTAGATCGATCGGGTCGGGACCATCACGATCGCACAATCAGCAGCCCCGATTCCACAGACGGCGCCAATTGACGAGGTTTAATCTCATCAATGCCCATTGTTATGGACTTTGGGTTTTGGAGAAGATGGGGATGTTGGAGATCATGGAACGGTTAACAGACAAGCAACCAGGGGACACGAGATTTACCCAGGTTCAGGCCCCCGGAGGGAAAACCCTACTCCTGCTTGTCTGCTCTTTATTACGGCGGAACCGAAGGTTACAGGGTGCGTAGATTCGATTTGGCGTGGAGGTGCGTGTGCGAAAGTATGAGTCGATAGATCTAGGGCGTGCCCTCCTGGACTTTATATAGACTTAGGCAGGTCTCAGGCATAGTCCTAGTCGGTTATAGGTTCTAGGGTTTTACCCCTTTAAATTTCCTATCTACTCTAGTCTTGCTCTCCAAGGATCCGAAGGCGTTATGAGCCTGGGCCACCCGAAAGTCTTCATGGGCCGGCGTACTTCCGCCGTGGGCCTTCCTTGGGCTGGACTAGGTATGCTGAGGTCACGCACCCGTAGGGTACAACCATGTCAGCGTGTGTGGATGAAAAACGTTTCGCGCGTGGGGGGGGGGGAAAGATGGGCTGCGAGTGGGCTGTTGGGCCTGTTGGGTTGGGTTGAGTTCGATTCACTTTTTTTATAGAGTAAGCCTTTTCTTTTTCCATTTGATTTTCTGTTTTGATTTTCAAACAAACAATTCAAACAACAAATAAATTCAAACTTTTGCCAAACTTTGTATTTATTCTAATTCTGATTAACCACATAATCTAAAGACCAAAATAGATTAATTTTATTCTTTTTAGGATCCATTTAATAGTTAAATAAAATAGACCTTAGTCATTAATTCAAATAGGACTTGATTTATTTTAAAACTCCATTTGAAATCTAAATAATACCAAAATCAATTCAGTAGGTTTTATTTGAAATATAAAACACTTGGAAAACTTATTTAAAATAAATTAATAAGTTTTAGTGTTTATTTAAAATGGAAAGCCTTTACTTCAATAAAATAAATCCTCATTATTTTATTTAAATAAACCTTTACTCTTTTTATCAAATAGGAATATTTTATTTCAAAAGCTTGGCCAAGATTTAATTTGGCTTTATAAAATAATCTTTATTTCTAATTCTACCTTTCCTTTTGAAAACTAAATCTTTTTGTTAAAAGATCCAAAAATAGTGATTCCAAATATTTTAACTTTATTGTTTATTTATCTTTTTAAATCCCTTTAGGATTTTATTTAATCAAAATAGGTTTTGATATTTCCCATTGGAATCAAAAAGTTTCTTTTCACCCTGAATTTCAACAAAGTTTTATTTTGTTTATTTAATTTTCACATTTCAAAATTTGGAAAATTTTGGGATGTGACAGGCTACCACCCTTAAAATAAATCTCGTCCCGAGATTTGGGAAGGCTAAAGGTTACAAGTTGGCTTCAAGGTAACTAGGGTACTACCACCCTTAGAATAAAGTCTCATAGGGTTACATTGATGGTTCACTTGACTATGGGTTCAACACTTGTTATTAGACAAGGAATCCTTATTTGACTCTTCTGAGTTTACTAGTTTCTGACATCCACTTCTTCTATCTCTTCAAAGTTTCCATCCATGTCAATGTGGTTCACATGTCCTTTCTGGGTCACATTGGAGTCATTTCCATTGGCTCTTCTAGCATCCTTTTTCTTTTTCTTCTCAGGACAGTCTGATGCATTGTGTCCAAGTTCCTTGCAGTTATAGCACTGCAACTGGCTAATGTCTTTCTTCCTGAAAGTGTCTTGTTGATTCTGACCAAGGTCATCTCCATTGTTAGTATCATTTCCATTATTCTCACTTCCATTGTTGTGGTGGTGATACTGATGTGATTCAGAATCTTCATTGCTCTTTTTGAATGAATGATTCCTCTTTGATGATCCTGAGTGATTCTTGAGTTTATGTTTCCTCTTTCTGTTCTCAACTTGATTCATCTTGTTTTCCAATATAGTGGCTTTGTCACAGAGTGATTGATAAGTTGGGACATAGGCAACAGCTAGCTGCAAGTTCAACTCATCATTAAGTCCTTCAAGAAATTTTTCTTTTATCTTAGCATCTGTATCAACTTCATCCGGTGCATAGCGTGCCAGATTGTTGAATTCTTCAATATACTCAGCCACACTGAGGTGACGCTGTTTCAGATTGTGAACTCCTTTTTCTTCAAGTACATCACTCCAGGTAAGATGTGAGTTGTTCTGAATCCATCCTCAAAAATAGCCCAAGTTACATCTTCAAGGGGAGTGGTGATTTGAAAGTTGTCCCACCATGTTGTTGCTGGTCCTTCAAGCAGAAATGCTGCAAACCTTACTTTTTCTTCATCGGTGCAGCCAACAGTCACTAAGTCTTTGTTCACTAAACGTAACCAATCATCAGCTTCCATTGGATCAGTTGTTCCAGAGAATCTTGCAGGCCTAAGTTTTAGAAACTTGGTGAGCATGTCAAGTGCTGGAGGATTATTCTGATTGTTGTTGTTGTTGTTGTTGTTGTTGTTGTTGTTGTTGTTCTGATTCTGTATGAGTGTGGTCATCATCTGCATCAGTTGAGTTTGGCCTGTCATCAACTGCTGCATCTCAGGGGTGATGTTGTTGTTTTGGTTGGGGTTGGCACGACGAGGAGGCATCTTTTGGTTTGATAGGGATGAGTATTGGTGGATAGGTTTTTAAGAAATTCTAACACACAACTCAAAACCAACCAAGTTCAATCAACCAATCAACAAGCAACTATTCACTTAACAACTTATGAGATTAACTCATGAGTTGAAGGAAACAACAAGTTTTCTTGAAAATAATAACTTAGTATAGTCATACCTCATAGGTCAATATGATCCATACTCTAACTTGATATCAATGTCTTTGGTAGGCAATCTAATGTCCCTTGGTTTTTCACTTGTAGTCTTTAGTGATGTCTAAGTTGAAGTCCTTGGTGAAAATAAGGTTGAAATTTCTTGAAGATGTTGAAGTCATTAGAGTTGATGAAGTCCTTGGTGAAACTAAAGTTAAAGTCATTGGTCATGGTGAAGGCTTTAACCATCAAGTTGAAAATACGAGAGATGTAGAGTCAAAACCAAAAAGGTTGAGGAAAGAGTTTACAAGATTGTTTGTAAATAAGTTTTTTTTGGAACAAATTCAACTCCTATTTTTCTAAGGGGTTTTGTCCAATCCTAGGTTTACAATCCTACAGGCAACACAGTGCTCTGATACCATCTGTAAGGTTCCCAACCTTTAATAAGGTAGAGATCCCTGTGTTTACAATGCTAGTCCCTGGATCAATAGCTAGCATCCACAGTTAAGATGTAATATCAAGAAACAAAGGTCATAATACAACTTTATAACCAGGAATAAAATAATTTATTAC
Source organism: Avena sativa (assembly GCA_916181665.1). Lineage (NCBI taxonomy): Eukaryota > Viridiplantae > Streptophyta > Magnoliopsida > Poales > Poaceae > Avena > Avena sativa. Next base: position 366,959,678 of record OV702295.1, read on the forward strand.
ATCTTACATAGCTCATTTGGCTATCTCATTACAATGCAGCAGAGTATAACAATAGCATGGGGTCCTTCATCTTCAAAGTGCCACAGGCAGACATGTTGGTTGTAGACTTGTAATCCTAATCATTAAACTTCACTAATATCAAACAAACCTGCAACATAATAAGTTGCAGCCACAAGGGTCAATACATTTGAATTGTATTGGCAAGTTTCACTACTATGTAGAAATAAGTGGATCCTATCATTACATGCATATTTGGCTAAGTAGGGGTTAGGCTCATTTGCAGAAAGCAACATAGTTTTATCCTATCTTTTCAAAATAGTTTTGATCTTTCGAAAATCTTTTTGAACTCCTTGGAAAACTCCAAGTGCTTCAAATCCCTTGTTGTCACCCTCAAGTTTTTAACTTTGAGAAATTGGAATGTCGAGATCTTCCATAGCTTCAGGCCTTAGTTGCTCAGTATTGTCCATAACCGGGGACACGGCTAAGTACTTAGAATTTGATCTTCTGCAGAAGTTGTACACTTTACCCACATGACACAATCTCATCTTGATGCCACCAGTGGCCGCTGGATAAGTACTCACCAAGGTGGAGTACTGGCAGATTCAGAATGTGACAAAGTCTTTCCATAGGAGTCCTCCCAATACACAATGCTAGCTTGTCATCCAGGCACCAATGTAGGGTTTCAAGTTCCCTTACACAATCCTAGTTAACCTAAAGATGCCAATGCATGGGTCTTCCACTATGTAGTTGACTAAGCCAGAGCCCATTTAGCATGTGGCTGTACACGGAAGCCACTGTACGAGAAACATGTTCAATCTCTAAGTCCCTGGGTGGTTTTCTTCTAGTGCACATACAAAAGGAGATAGACATATAAACATGGTTCCTTTTGTTGCCACCTTGTCCAAAACTTGAGTATCCTTGTCCACCCAGGTGGTTCATTGAGTACTTGTTTTATTTTATAAAACATAAGTCTTTTCAATACTTCATATAATCTTAACATGTATCCCATCCCAATATATAGCAGGGCTAAGCATACTACAACTACATTGTTTCCACTAAGGAATATATAAGGGTATCCTATTAGGATTTAGCATAGCATAAAAATATAGTAAACCTTATCATGCATGTTTCAAAAATCCACTAAGTGTAATGAAAATAGTAGGACTTGGATGATAGTGTCACTTGCCTTTTTAGTAGAGAATGTTGGTTCACTTCTTGATCTTGTAAATATCACACTCTTCTAACTTCACTACAATTCAATCAAGCAAACACATATTCAACACAACATTCAAACAATTTGTCACACATAAAATAACAAAAACAAGGTCATGCATGCAAGCATGCAAAAAGATAGTTTTATTTGCAAAGATTGGTTTCTACTAAGCTCTAAACATTATAAAGTTCAAAGTGGTCATTTTCTAAAGTGGTAGAACCATTTGCAAAAGGTTTTATCTATAAACCATTTTTAAGTCAATTCATTATTTTATGTGGTTGAAAATGCTTTTAGCAAAGCAATATTCTTCAAAGAGTTCACCAAATATATTTTAATTCTCAAAACTTGGTTTTTAGGGTCAGAAGGTTTGAATCAAATCATTTTCCAAAGGTTTTACTCAAAAATCATTTCCATATCAAAATCAATATTTTTTTATTTGACTAGAAATGAGCTAACTCAAGTATTTATTCCTAAACTTCACAAAATGCATTTTTAATTCCATAAATTGTTTCCTAGGGTCAGTAGGTTCACAACAAACCATTTTGCAAAGATTTCACATTAAAATTATATCTAGAACAATTTTTATATTCATAATAAGCCTACACATGTTTCTGCAAATTCAACCAATTTTCCAGAGGCAAATCATTAAACAAATTGCATGGTTGCAAAGTACTTGTTCTACTGATTCTATTGATATAAAATTTGCAAAATTTGGACGTGTAGAATTAAAGTTATGATTTTTACAAGTTTGCATATCAATCAGATTCAAAATTTTGTTTTAAACATAACCAGTGCCACGCGGCGCAATCTTATTGGCCGGTACCGTTTCGTGCGGATCGGCCTCTGCGAACCGTAGGATTTAAGTTAGATCTAGTGGCTCATATGGGCTCATACCCCTTCGTCTAAGTTCTAATCTTAGCCGCAGGATCAGGATCCAACGGGTTCAGCTGCTTCGACCAAGGACTGGCGGCGTTGCGCGGCGGCGAGCGGAGGTGCACGCTCAGATGGTGGCGTCGCGGCGATTCCAGGAAGCAAAGGAAGAAGGAAAACAGCTCACCGTGTTCGCGTGGTCGAGGTGAAGCTTGAGGTGGTCGCAGCTGTCCCAGGGGCGCACAGGAACGGCGGCAATTCCTCGCCAGAGTTGGTGGCGGTGTCGGGCACGCTCAGGTGTCGTCGGGGATGGGGCTGCAGATCGTGCCGAGGCAAAACAAGGACTCGGTCAGATGCGTACAGTCCTGGGGATCTTAGGAGTATCAATAGGAAGGCTCGGGGCGGTCTACTCTTACCAGGAAAGTTCACCGGAGCAATGGCAGACGGCGGTGGCGAGTTGAGGTCGACGAAGCCGAGCTTCCAGAGCGCGCGGGAGCAAACTGGTGCTATGGGCAAGTGCGCCTGGCGATGGGGAATGTGCTAGCGTGCAGAGGGAGGCGAGGGGTGGCCGTGGTTCGCCGGATTTTGCTGGAGAAGGTCGCCGAAGCAGAGAAGCTTGAGCTCGAAATTCCGGCAGCCTAGTGGCAGAGGGGAGGCGATGTTTGGGGGGAAAGATAGAGGAGGGCGAGGCGATTTAACGAGCATGGTCACTGAGAGGAATTACTCAGGCATTGACGCGTATTCATCGCCGCATTCAATCGGCAGCAACGGCAGGGGCGTGGTCGTGGGGTTGAATACGACGGTGAGGTGGCGGTGGGACCTGTCTGTCAGCGAGGTGGAGGGGGAAAGAGTGGGGCCTGCCTGTCTGCGTTTGTGTGGGTGAAAAACATTTCACGTGTGGGGGGAAAGATGGGCTGCGAGTGGGCTGTTGGGCCTGTTGGGTTGGGTTGAGTTCGATTCACTTTTTTTTATACAGTAAGCCTTTTCTTTTTCCATTTGATTTTCTGTTTTGATTTTCAAACAAACAATTCAAACAACAAATAAATTCAAACTTTTGCCAAACTTTGTATTTATTCTAATTCTGATTAACCACATAATCTAAAGACCAAAATAGATTAATTTTATTCTTTTTAGGATCCATTTAATAGTTAAATAAAATAGACCTTAGTCATTAATTCAAATAGGATTTGATTTATTTTAAAACTCCATTTGAAATCTAAATAATACCAAAATCAATTCAGTAGGTTTTATTTGAAATATAAAACACTTGGAAAACTTATTTAAAATAAATTAATAAGTTTTAGTGTTTATTTAAAATGGAAAGCCTTTACTTCAATAAAATAAATCCTCATTATTTTATTTAAATAAACCTTTACTCTTTTTATCAAATAGGAATATTTTATTTCAAAAGCTTGGCCAAGATTTAATTTGGCTTTATAAAATAATCTTTATTTCTAATTCTACCTTTCCTTTTGAAAACTAAATCTTTTTGTTAAAAGATCCAAAAATAGTGATTCCAAATATTTTAACTTTATTGTTTATTTATCTTTTTAAATCCCTTTAGGATTTTATTTAATCAAAATAGGTTTTGATATTTCCCATTGGAATCAAAAAGTTTCTTCCCACCCTGAATTTCAACAAAGTTTTATTTTGTTTATTTAATTTTCACATTTCAAAATTTGGAAAATTTTGGGATGTGACATGACCGCCAAGGAAAAATAAGAGCGCGCGTCTTGATGGCTTGCACAGCTTATATGAGCCTGTTGGGAACCCCAAGAGCAAGGTGTGAAGCAGCACATCAGCAAGTTTTCCCTCAGTAAGAAACCAAGGTTATTGAACCAGTTGGAGGAAGGAAACGTCCCACAGGTGTTGCTAGCAACGCGGAGACCCGCACAACATAAACTCAAGACTTTGCCCCAACGAATCAGTGAAGTTGTCAAGCTCACCGGTTTGCTGTAACAAAGGATTAATCGTATGGTGTGGAAGGTAATGGTTTGCAGCAAGTAAACAAGTAAGAGTGGAAGATGTATCAATGGTAAAGATTGGACCGGGGTCCATAGTTCACTAGAGGTGCTCTCCTTAGATAAACAACATGGCATGAAGGGTAAAAAAATTATAGCAGGGCAATTTACAGGAACTGAGCAAGGCATAACAATGCAATTACTAGTCAAAAATATCCTATGAGATTCGATTGGGCAATACAACAAGATACATAGACCGCCATCCAACTGCATCTATGACTACAAGTCCACCTTCAGGTTATCATCCGAACCCCCTCCAGTATTAAGTTGCAAGCAACAGACAACTGCTTTAAGCAAAGTGTGTAAGGTAAACAGTCCACATGTTCCATGAAATAGAGACCGTTGTTTTCTCCCTAGTAGCAACAACACATCTACAACCGAAGAGATTATTGTCACTTCCCTTGGAAACTAGAGGCATGAACCCACTATCGAGCATAAATACCCCCTCTTGGAATCACTAGCAACTACTTGGCCAAGATAGCTACTAACAACGGAGCATGCAAGATCACAAACAACATAGACATGATAGAATCATAAAGACAAAACCATTAATCAAACCAACATAATAATCTCAATATCCATCGGATCCCCACAAACACAACATGCATGATTACAAATAGACTAGATCTTGATCATGAACGGATCTCACAAGATCTATATATGAAAGCACAAAGGAGGAGATACAACCATCTAGATACTACATGGACCAATAGTCCAAGGTGGAACTACTCACGCATCATACCGGAGAGAAGGCCTCCAGGATGATCTCCCCTCCGGCGGGTGCCAGGAAGAACTTCAGAGCCCCCCGATCTAGGGACGATGGTGGCGGCGGCTACAGATGGTTTCGTGGATATTTGATCGGGTACTCAGGGTTTCTACATCGGGGGCTTCTTATAGGCGAAGGGGGAGGCTGAGGCGGCGACCAGGGTGGCCAAACCCTAGCTAGGCGCGGGCCCACCTGCAGCCTCGCCTAGGGGGGCTCTGGCTCGCCTCCCCGGCTCCCCTCTGGACTTCTTGTTCCCCACGGAAAGTAATTGACTTTGATGTTTATCCTGTCCAATTCCGAGAATATTTCTTTACTAACTTTTTTGAAACCAAAAAATAGCAAAAAACAGGCATCTGGCACTGTTGCAATTTGTTAGTAGGTTAGTACCAGAAAACATGTAAAAAGCACCTCAAAGTGTAGACAAGTAAAGCAAAGTAGATACTAAACAATCATGGAGCATCAAAAATTATAGATACATTTCCGACGTATCAACATCCCCAAGCTTAACTCCTGCTCGTTCGCGAGTAGGTAAGTGATAAACAGAACAATTTTTGAGGTGACATGCACCCTCACAATAAAGATCCAACCATTTGCAAGCACTGAAAGCTAGGATCAAAGAACTCTAAACATGTGCATGAAAGATGGAGTTCTAACAATAGGACATAGTAACTATGCATGCAACATGAAAGGCTACAAACAAAGATCATGAATAACATGCATTGAAAAACATTTGTTTGTTTCACATACAGAAAAGATAGCATAGTGGCAATCAGCTTGTCCCTCATAGAGTAGCAATATAGATGCATAGGACACCTTCAAAGTTCACAAGGGTGACTAGAAACACGTATCACAAGAACAAGTAATAACATAATATGCATCAATTAATAAGCTTTGGAACACTGCACACAGAATGACAACTATGCTCTCTTAATGGTGCCTAAAGGTAGAAGGTGGGGACTCAATAATGGTGGAAGAAAGGCCTTTTTGCAAAGGAAGCTGTGATTACAAGTTTCAAAAAGAGCTTCCAAAAATTATGGTACTTGTTAGCTTTCAACCCTCATTGCCCCTATCATAAGCATTCTAGTGGTTAAGGTTAAAGTGGCAAAGATGGAGTATATGCTTGATGAAGTATAAGTTGGCAATCTCAAGTCCCTTGAATACGAGGGCCACACCTCATGCATACTCAACTTTGGGTCCAGGTAAGTTCTTGTCACTGTAAGTATTTGCATATCATTGAGAACCGCCAACGGGGTACCCCTTGCACATGGTACAGGAGCTTTCCCATAACCAAAATGACAAGGCAAGCAGACAATGAGCATCTCAACAATCTTTTTATTTACCATATGCATAGCTTTTTATTGAGGATGCTTCATAGATAGCTCATTATGGTGATGCTGCAAGTTTCCACCATGATTAGGCATGGCTTAGGCTAGCGGCCCAGGCGTTTCTCTAACACAGAATACAAACTCCATGGACTTACAAGTTCCCTCTTTATTTCACACCGGAGACATCCATAGACAAAAGAGCATGATATCAACTGAGTACAAAGTACAAGTGCAATGTTGAAAACGTTCCCCGTGACAACATGGTTCTGCTAATTCCAACTTATAAATGCAAGCATATACAACAAAGTTTTCACAACGGTTTGAGTTTATTAGGGGCAAAGAATAAAGTGTGCCATAAAGTTCGTGAGAGCTTTAATCACTAAGTTTTCACATAACAAAATAGTTTTTAATTGGAAGATAGATGAAAACAAGAATATACTTGGAATGGTGTAATACACCATGCTTAGGAGTTTATAGTGGACACTTTGTAATAACTTGGTTTCTTGGGAGTTGGAAGCATGAGTAGAACTTACTCATACAAGTGGCGGCTAGCAAAAGACTGGAAGCAAGCAACTAAGAGAGCGATAATGGCCATAAACATGTAGTGCAACAAAGCATACTAATCAAAGCAAAGAGTGGTACTATAAGTCAAGGACTAAATTATCATAGAGGCTAATGGTGACTTTGTGAGAGTCATAACATGGTGTAAGCATGTGCCAAGTCAACCCAAGCAAAGCATTAAAGGAGAATACCACAATACTATGCTTTTGCATGCTAAAACAACGCATAATTTCTTCAAGGCACACTAATAAATTCCAATTTTTTGGAACAAGACATGATACAACAATAATCACTAAGCATTATGCTAAAACAACACCTAGCATGTCATGCTAAAGTCTAAGTCACAGTCAATGCAAGCTCCTCTTGCACTTCAAGCAAGAACTTACTACTCCTTTCCAACACCAAGCAACTTATTTGTAAAACAACACAGCGAGAACGGGGGTCCAAACTACTTTATTCAAGCAAACTAAACAACCTAAGCAAAAAGCAAACGAAAACTCCTATTCAACACCTCCTGCTCTTCGTTGGGATCGACACTCCTATTTATCGAAAGTACTACGATACACCCCTTATGTAGGGTTCGCAGCATAGAAAACAAAAATTTTCCTACGATGGGAACATCTAAGTACCAAGATCTATCTACTGGATACAAGCAACGGGTGGATATACATCCATAGAATACATACCCTCGAAGACCGAATAGCGTTAACGAGGTTGTACTCGTGGATGATGTAGACGAACGCTTGCCGATCTCAAGATCGTGATGAAGTCCATCTGGTCCAGCTGGTCCAGCACGATCAAGTCCAGCACCTCAAAGCAGTGGTGCATCCGTGATCGCACACATGTACGGGTACCCCGAAAACCTCCACGCCCTTGCTCCAGCGAAGCAGCGGAAGCAACAAATCCTTCCAGAAAAAGCCACCGGGAACATGTATCTCGCTGATCCGAGACCATGGGGAAATTCTAAAAGGGGGAGAGAGATCCTTCGCGAGGAGGTGTGAGAGACAAGTGAGAGGAGGGGGTCCTTTTATAGGGGAGGGGGGCAGCCCAAGGGGGCATGGCCGCCGGCCATGGAGGGTGCCCCCACCTCTCCCTCATTCATGTGGTGGAAGCTCCACTCACATAAAAACCTCTCCACTCACAATTCCACTCACATGCATTAATTTTCCACCAAAATTAATGCAAGCTCTCATTTAAATAAAATTCTTTTATTTATTTATTCAGAATTTTGTTAATTACTTTAATTAACAAACATTCACATAAAACCCCTTACAACATTTCAATTTCACATGCAGAACCAGTTTCAGCAATTTCAACCGAAACAGTTTCGGTGTCTAGTGAAATAAATTCCTGCGCTTTCCTTTTTCTTTCTCTGGCATATCATTTGCTCCGAATGGTGTCGGTATCCCTTAAGTGTGTCACCCTACGGTTCGCGAATAATGCAGACATGATCAAGACCCCTCTCCGACCAATAATCAGCAGCGGGACCTGGAGATCCATACTGACTCCCACATATTCAACGATGACTTCTGTGATCGTGTGAACCTTTTACGCTAGTATCTTAATCCCTTTGTTTCACGATATATTACATGTCCGAGATTCGATCATAGGTATCTCCATACCTAGTTTGATCTCGTTACCGACATGCACTCTTTTCTCGTTCCCGTGATATAACATTCTAGTGATCAAATCACTTGCTTGCAAGCTAATCAATGTGATATCACCGAGAGGGCCCAGAGTATATCTATCCGTCATCGGGATGAACAAATTCCACTCTTGATCCATGGGTCTCAACATAACACTTTAGTAGTTCTGAAGCCATCTTTATAATCACCCAGTTACGGTGTGATGTTTGATGTCATCGAGAAACTCTTCCGGTGTTAGTGATTGACATGATCTCATGGTCTAAGGATTAGGATCACTTCGTAAGTTGTTATAGCAATATAAACTCAATGACTTTGATCGTAATGCTATACTTCGGATGAATGTTCATCACATCATTACACTAATGTTGTGACCTCGTTATTAACAACATCCAATGTCCATGATCAGGAAACTTTGATCATCTTGTTAATCAACGAGCTAGTTTATAAGAGAGGCATAACTAGGAACTTCCTTTTTGTTTATTAAACACATATGTATTAACGTTTCCGTATTAATACAATTATAGCATGTAAAATAAAATTTATCATAAATAAGGAATACGATAATAACCACTTTATTATTGCCTCTCGGGCATATTCCCTTCAGTCTCCCACTTGCACTAGAGACAATAATCTTGTTTGAAAACTTTGTGTATTGAACACCTATGGCTTTCTGGTGTTCCAAATACGTGATTGCAAGTGGTTAACATAATCTACGGATCTGACACTTTCAGGTCCGTGTGTATTTGCATGTCTTTGCGTCTTCACGCATCACTCATTCTCCAATGAGATGGCATTGTATAAATTTGGTCTTTCGGTGAGACCTTTAGTTCCTTGGGGTTAAAACACGTCGATACTATTGTCACACAATATATCTTTAGTGTTAGCCCGTTGCGAACCACACCTTAGTTTGATAACAAACTACTTGACACAAATTCCCTCCTTTGCCGCTACTATAGCAGTCATATACTTAGCCTTTTGTTGCAGTATTCGTCACAATGTCTTAACTTTGGAACTCTTCCAAATCCATCATGGAATCTTCTTTCCATTACATTGTGCCACCCATAGTTTAAATTGAGATAAACTTAATTTGTATCTTGTGACAAAACTAGTATCAATGTAACGCTTTACAATGAACTATTTGTAATTGTTTGTCATCTCTACACAAATATATTCTTAGTTCTTCCAAAAGATCATAAGAATATCCTTACTATCGTCCAATGATCATTTTATGATTCATTCTGGTATATGCTCATAACACTTAGAGCATAGTACATATCTGGATGTGTACATATCATGGTATGATTGATCAAAACATTCTCGTGATTTCACTCATCAAGTGTCAAAGCACTTGAATCTTGTTTCACTTATCAAGTGTCGATACACTTTATTCTTGATTCAATTCCTTTCCATGCGACAAGAACCGTTTCTTGTTGTTTATATATTGAACTCCTTCAATATCTCATATATGTACGTTTGGCATAACCATATTAGCATCACAGTCTATCCACTATAGACTTTCATGATAAATATTCGGGTTTTGCCTAAGTCTTTCATCGAAATGAAATTCTTAACCTTTGTCAATAAAAGATACATCATTTCTAATCAACAAGATGTCCTCCACATAATGTATTAGAAATATGTCTTAGCGCTCCCACTTAATTTCTTGCAAATGCAAGCATCTTCATCGTCTCCTGATGAAAACTCTTTTTCATCACGGTGAAGATTCCAACTCCGCGATGCTTACTTCAACCATTGAAGTTTGCATGCCCTTTTTAGCATCCTTTGAATTAACAAAACCCTTTGGATCATGTCATGTACACGTCCTAGGTAACCATTCTATTAAAAGAACTTTGTTTTGTTTATTCATCTACCTTATAACAAATTATATGTAGTGGTTGCTACTTTAATCCGTCCAGACTAAATATCGCTATGAAAGATCAAATCTTGTCATAGTCAACTCCTTGAACATTGTCATAAAATACTTTACGACATGTCGAATATTTCATAGATGTTAGACATCCATGTCTGTTTCTTTATAGATCCAAATATGACCGATAGGTTTTTACACCTTTCCGGAGGGTCTTCCAAGTTCAAAACTTGATTTCTCATGTATGGAACTATCACGGATTTTATGGCTTCAAGCCATTTGACGGAGTCAGGGCCCATCATCGCTTCTTTGCATATAGTCGGTTCATCATTGTTAAACAATAATGATTTACTCTCAAATCTTAGTATTTGATTGTTTATCCGACCTATTTGGTTCAACAGGAACTTAGATCTCCGTGACCACAACCTTTGAGGCACATAAACCATGAGCATTATGGCTGCCTCCGGAACGATTTCCGGCTCTGCGCAACTCAGCACATATAGCTAAGGTTCGTTAACCTTATCAAAGTTCTATTGTCCTCCCACTTAACTTTTACGAAAAATTCCTTCTTCAAGAAACTTCACGTTTCAAGCGACAAACCCTTTTGTCCTTGGTGTTATGGAGGAATAACCAATTGTTACTCGAAATAACCTACAAAGACATGCTCATCCGACTTCGGTTGTAAACATCTTACTTATTTTTAGCATACCAAAATTTAAGAAATGACAACTTGGGTTTTACCCCAAACCATAACTTCCATGGTGTCATTTCAACGGATCAAGATGGAGCTCTTTTTAGTGTAAAAGCGGTAGTCTCTAAAGCTTTTAATCTTTTAAAAACATAATGGCAGTTTTATAAATAACACCTTTGATCCAACCATGTCAAACAAGGTTTCATTACAAATCTCAAACACTCCATACTCCTGTGGTGTTTCGGGAGATGTAAATCTAGGTGTTTTGCTAAACTTGCAACTCAAATAAATCCCTTTATGATAAAATCATAATTCATTTATTTTCTTGTTACACTTGTAACTCAAAAAAATCCCTTATGATAAAATCATAAACCATTTATTTTCTTGTTACAATGATTTTCACTTCATCTTGAAAGTCTTTGAAACATTTTCAAATATTTCATACTTCATTCTCATTAAGTGAACATTCACTCAAATTTCCGGAGAAAGTATATGAAGTTGAAACCCATCGCTTACGACTATAAATAATGGACTACATACATCGATATGTATAAATTCCAATATTTTAGTCGTTCATTCTTCTTTGGCCTTTGAACGAAGTTTTTAATTATCCCGAGGAAAGTCTCACAAGCGTCACTTGATCAAATCAAAGACTCCAAAAATCCATGAATATGGAGATTCTTCATGTTTTCTTTCCAATATAATTTAAACGGCGATGTCACTTTGTAAGTGATCTTTCAATCATTTGTCTTGCGACATTTTAGCATTAGGTTTTATGGATGTGATCTCTCCAACTAGATTTGTAAATCATCCATCTAATATGGAATATGGTAATTATTTAAACAACCTTTGTTCTCATAATACCTGATTTAAATAACAATTATTAAAGCAAATCTTGAAGTCAAGCTTTGATGTCCACGAGAAATACAAACAACGGTTTGTTTGTTTTCGATGAACATCATCACATATTGTCTTGCTAGTTAATTAGGCCATTGTGGTTCATGAATTGCGTCGTTTCGTATGAAATTTCATACCAACCAATTCGGTATCCAATACCCAAGAACCACATTGTTTAACAAGCGAAGAATACAACCATAACCTGTATATCATCTATATACCTAAATTGGATATTTCCAATCTTTTCTTTTCTGCCAAATATATTTTATAGATTCTCTTTCAGCATTTCCTTTTCCTTTTTAAAAGAATCTATCAACATCAAAAGTGGCGCCATATACATGACACATAGTCCAAAGCGTGTATATTCAAATAATAATACCTTTGGACTTGCACTTTGAAGTAGATCACCATCATCAAAATGATCGGTATTCTTTCAAAATCCATTCTTTAGTAATCTTTTAGTGTAGTAAACACTTTACATACATCTTCTATTCATCCTTATCATGACGACTTTCATGATCAAGCTACTGTAGCTTATAAAGGCGAATCGTGAGTGTAACATTACTTTCCAAAACCCTTCTGGATGATTAGGATGTCTAGCATCTCCAACCTTCCTAAATTCTCATCCAATATGAGAACATATATTATACTCTATCATATTGCAACCAAAACATTGTTTCAGATATCGTTATATCTGCCACACATGATGGTTTCTGAAACAATTCTTTCAGCTCCTAGATAAACTTGATATTAAAACAATCAAGAATCATGGAGGAAAACATGATACTTAAGATACTAACACTAGAATTGTTACTCTCGATTTAATACCAATTATTAAATTTCACGGAGTAAATACAATTTTGCTGAAAGTTTGCAATAGGACTTTAAACTTTAGATTGACACTCAACACAATACGATACCAGTTCGTAAAGTATATATCCAGAATTCTATAGTTCTATTATCTCAATTACATCTATGCATAAGGTGGTGAACGAATGCCAATGACTACAACAAATTATGCAAATTCACTTTGATTTAATTTATGATAAATTGAGTTCTACTAATCCAAATTAGAAATGAACTTCCACTCAAAAACGACATCCCTCGTGTCTTTTTGGTGATTACATGAACCAAATCCACTATACCAAGTCCGATCATCACGTGAGTCGGTGTAGCTTCAAAGGCGAGCATCAAATGGGCATCATATCTACTATATGACTCATGCTTAACCTTTCGGTCCGTGTTCCGAGGCCATGTCTGTACATGCTAGGCTCGCCAAGTAAGAACCTTAGTATTCGCGTGTGTAACTGTCTTACACCCGAGATATGCTCGTTGACATGGTTATACCCTACGGGTACGTAACTTCAGCATACCTGGTCCAGCCCAAGGAAGGCCCACAGCAGATATACGCTGGACCATGAAGATTTTCGGGTGGCCAAGGCCCATAACGCCTTCGGATCCTTGGAGAGCAAGACTAGCATAGATAGGAAATTCAAAGGGGTAAAACCCTAGAACCTGTAACCGACTAGGACTATGCCCAGGACCTGCCTAAGTCTATATAAAGGCCAGGAGGGCACGTCCTAGAGCGGTCGACTCATACTTTGGTACACACCTCCACGCCAAATCGAATTTGTGCACCTTGTAACCTTCGGTTCCGCCGTAATCAAGAGCAGACAAGCAGGAGTAGGGTTTTCCCTTCGGGGGCCTGAACCTGGGTAAATCTCGTGTCCCCTGGTTGCTTGTCTGTTAACCGTTCCGCGATCTCCAGCATCCCCATCTTCTCCAAAACCCAAGTCCATAACAATGGGCATTGACGAGATTAAACCTTGTCAATTGGCGCCGTCTGTGGGAATCGGGGCTGCTGATTGTGCGATCGTGACGGTTCCGACCCGACCGATCTACAACTCCGCGGCGACGGAGAATCACCTCCTCTTTGGCACTTTCGACTTCACCGCCCACTCGCCGGCCACCATGAAGGATTTCGAGCCCGTAGGCGACGGACTCGAAATTTTGTTCGGGAGCTTCTGCTTCCAGGTGGGACAAACTGGCACCCTCCGCCTTCCTGAGCGGGTGCCCGTGCCATCGATCAGGCCCGCCTCGTGGGCTCCACACCCCGTGCTACGCACGTCACCATCGACAGATGAGTTCTATAACAGCAGCAGCTGCAACTCCGATCTGTATGATCCACCTTCGGATGAAGGGACCTACGGTTCTGGATCTGAAAGCTGCGGCAGCAGCGAACCGATCTATGAGCGCTACCTATGCGCCGCAGTCATCCAGGAGCAAAAAACGCCTAACCCGCCGCCCAACACGAACCCCAACCCGCAGGACGGAAACGGTGGAAACGGCGGGAACAGAAGAAGCCAGTCTCCCCCACCCGAAGGGGAAAACAACGACCACGTCATCCAACTTAGCAAAGAAGAATGGGTCCAGGCACGCCGTGCCGTCGCAGGCGACATAGTCCTGCCTGTGGATGCACCACGTGACCTACTGATGGCGTACCACTACCTCCTCATCGAGGAGCACAAGAAGCAAGTCAAGATGCAGGAGACGCTCGATAAACGCAAGCAATCAGCCTCTGAGTCCAGCGTGCGACGAGCTGCGCTTTCCGTCATGGCGCCCGGCTCTAGCACGAATGGAAATCAGGGAAACAAGCATCGCTCGCGGGTGGAGAACATGGATCCCAAGGAACGCCGTGATGTGACCCGAACTCTCCACACGTCGTTCATGGATATGGATGCCGACGACAACATCATCCCAAAGACACCGCAAGCTGCGATCCTGGCAGCCACTGCGTATCTCGCGGCCCACCAACCTCCGGAAGGGGACCCGAAAAGAGCCATGCATAAGTCCGCACTCACCGAACTCGGACTCGTCGGAGCTGCGCTCCACGAAGACGCTCCTGCGCGGCCAAAGAAGAAAGCTCCGGTCAGGCGTGACCGGAGCCCCACCCCTTCATCCGAAGAGGAGGAGGAGCACGACCTTCCTCGAAGGAAGAAGAGCTCGCATCGCCATAAACGCGACTACGACGCCAGAGACGCGCTCACACAGCGCAAAATCGACAAAGCGCGAGCCAAACGCGCATGCTCGTCCGAGTCCGAGATGGATGAAGATGAAGGAGAACTCTGTGGAGCTCGATGCTTCAGCAGATCTGTTCGGCGAACACAGATGCCACGCAATTTCAAGCTTCCTGCGGATACTCCGAAGTTCAACGGCACGCAAGATCCAAAATCTTGGCTCAACGATCATCTGTCATCCGTCAAGCTACACGGCGGTAACAAAGAAACCGCCATGCAATGCCTCCAGCTACAGCTGACAGGCACGGCGCGGGTCTGGCTCAGCAGCCTATCATCAGGATCCATACGAAGTTGGGAGGAGCTAGCTTACAGCTTCATCCGAAATTTCAAGGGCACCAGCAAGAGGCCCGCCTCAATCGAAGAGTTGCGAGCCTGCACTCAGAGAACGGGGGAATCTATTCGTTCGTACATATTACGTTGGTCTACCACCAAGAACTCCACAGCGCATATCTCCGAGGAGAGGGCCATCGACGCCTTCAGAGACGACGTCAAACACCAAGATTTCAAGGAAGAACTCGGGCCTGTCAAGCCCAAGACACTCGACCACCTCATGGAAATTGCCAACAGTTGGGCAGACGGCGAAGATTGCATCCAGCGAGCGCAATCAGATGAAGAGGACGACTACGGCCGAAGGCGAGAATGCCGCAGCAAGAGGAGATCGCGTGTCTACGAAGATCGCAACGGACCCGACATGGTCACGGCTGGCTACGCCGACCGCCGCAATGACAACAGCCGCAATAGCGGAGGATACCGCGGAGGAAATCTCCGTGACAACGGATGACCAGCACAGTCGTGGCAACGCCACGACCGCGACAATGGACCC
Source organism: Avena sativa (assembly GCA_916181665.1). Classification (NCBI taxonomy): domain Eukaryota; kingdom Viridiplantae; phylum Streptophyta; class Magnoliopsida; order Poales; family Poaceae; genus Avena; species Avena sativa. The sequence continues at coordinate 366,975,435 of OV702295.1, forward strand.
TCAGCATTCGACAAACTTTTGGGTCCATGCACCATCCACTTCTACATCGACAAACAAGATGGCAAAAAGAAAGCCAGTCACATGCTCAAGGACTGCCACGAGTTCCAGAAACTCAGCGAAAGCATGGTGCAGATGAGGCAACAAGCCCCAATCCCTGCGTTCGGAAACGCACCCGCGCCAGGAGAAATAGCACACGGAGCTCCTCCACCGCCACCTATTGGAGGCCCAAACCAACCGGTCGCACCAACGCAACACAACGCCGGGGTCGGATACCCCCCACCAAAGGGAGCACTAAATATGATCCAGAAGGGACGCCCCACAAACAGGGTGCAGAAGAAAATCACCCGACAAATCAACTTGGCCGTGGCAACTCCGCCTGCAATCCCTGAGTACCTTAGCGGATCGGAGTCCTGCATCACGTTCACTCGCGCGGATCACCCTTGCCAAATCCCTCGCCCAGGTCATGCTGCCCTGGTGCTGGAGGCGCAGATCGGAGGCTTCGAGATGAGTCGCGTCTTCATGGACGGCGGCAACGGCATCAACTTAATGTTCGCAAGCACCCTAGCAGCTATGCGGATCCCGCAATGCAGCCTGGAACAATCAGACACAACGTTCCACGGAATTGTCCCAGGAAAGAGCATATTCCCCCTGGGCAAAATAGGGCTCGACGTCATCTTCGGAAAGCTGGACAACTTTCGGCAGGAGCGACTCGAATTCGAAGTGGTGGACTAGCCGTCACAATACCACGCCATCCTGGGGCGTGTAGCATTCGCAAGGTTCCTGGCTGTCCCACACTACGCATACCTACTACTCAAGATGCCAGGACCAAGGGGCATCATCACAGTCCACGGGAGCTTCACCTGATCGGACCAATGCGACAGGGATTTAAACAAAATCTCCCAGTCTTTCGGCATGCAAGACGAACTCGTAAGGCTCCGTGAGGTGACGGATAATGGGGCACCCCCAGTCACAAGGCAAAACGCACCCGACATGTCTTTCGACTCCACCGTCAACACAAAGAAGGTGCAGGTCCATCCGACTGACGCCTCCAAGACGGCGCTGATCGCCAACGACCTCAACCCCGCATAGGAAGGCACGCTCGTCGAATTCCTCCGTGAGCGCTGGGAAATCTTCGCCTGGTGTCCTGCGGACATGCCAGGAGTTCCCAGGGAATTTGCCGAGCACGCACTCAACGTCTTTCCAGACACCAAGCCGGTCAAGCAGTCCATCCGGAGACTGTCCGAACCACGAGCCGAAGCCATCGGCAAGGAAATCAACAGATTACTCGCTGCAGACTTCATCAGGGAAATCAAGGAAAGCGAGTGGCTGGCAAACACAGTCATGGTCCCAAAGAAGGACACGGACATCCTGCGGATGTGCGTGGATTTCACGTCACTAAATAAGCATTGCCCAAAGGACCACTTCCCTCTTCCTCGGATTGATCAGATCATCGATTCGACAGCAGGTTGTGAGAAACTCTCCTTCCTCAACGCCTACTCAGGCTATAACCAGATTCGACTCAAGGTCGAAGATCAGGAGAAGATGGCGTTTATCACACCGTTCGGAGTATTCTGCTACAACACAATGCCCTTCGTGCTAAAGAACGCAGGTGCTACGTACCAGCGATGCATGCAGGCCTGCCTCAAGGACCAGATCGGTCGCAACGTCCAAGTCTATGTTGACGACATAGTGATAAAAACCAAAGAAGGAAGAACACTTATCGACGATCTCCGCGAGACGTTCGACAACCTTGATCGCTACAGGATCAAGCTCAACCCGGAAAAGTGCGCCTTCGGCGTCCCATAGGGTTAACTGCTTGGGTACTTCATCTCTCAGCGAGGGATCGAGGCGAACCCGAAGAAAATCAGAGCCATCATGGCAATGGAGAAGCCGAAAAACCTCAAAGGCGTCCAGCAGCTCGCAGGGCGAATAGCGGCGCTAAGCAGATTCATCAGCCGCATGGGCGAGAAGGCCCTGCCATTCTACCAACTGCTGTACAAGGCAGACAAGTTCGAGTGGACACCAGAAGCCAACAATGCATTCGAAAGCCTCAAGCGGCTCCTCTCCACCTCGCCCATCTTGGTCACGCCAAAGGAGCGTGAGCCTCTGCTGCTGTACATAGCAGCCACACACCAAGTGGTCAGCACCGTACTCGTGGTCGAGCGACCCGAAGAAGGCAAGACCCACGGGGTCCAGCGCCCAATTTACTACCTCAGCGAGGTACTGACACCACAAAGCAGAGGTACCCTCACTACCAGAAGCTCGCCTACGGCGTGTTCATGACGGCTCGACGGCTGAGCCATTACTTCCAGGAGCACCAAGTGATGGTCATCAACGAAGCACCCCTGAACAGCATCCTGAATAATCCAGAGGCCACAGGACGGGTGGCCCTGTGGGGCATCGAACTATCACCTTTGGACATCGTCTACGAGAAGCGACACGCAATCAAATCTCAAGTCCTTCCGGACTTCCTGGTACACTGGATGGAGCTGCAGCTGCCAGACACCCCAGACATGTCGCAGTCCTGGACAATGCATTTCGACGGCTCCAAGCGCGAAGCCGGAGCAGGGGCAGGGGTCATACCGACCTCCCCGCAAGGTGACAAGATGAAGTACGTTCTTCGGGTGAAATTCAGAGCCTCCAACAACGAAGCCGAATACGAAGCCCTCATCCATGGCATGAGGATGGCAAAGATATGCGGCGCAACGTGCCTGGTCATCTACGGTGACTCCAACCTCGTCGTCCAGCAGACGATGAATGAGTGCGACGCACACGCCGAAAACATGATCGCGTACCGCGCGCTCTACAACGCACTCGAAGGAGAATTTGACGACTGCGAACTTCGGCACGTTGGAAGAGAGAGCAACGAGGAAGCCGATAGACTCACCAACATCGGCTCCACTTGCGCAAAGGTGCCACCAGGTGTGTTCCTCGAACAAATCTGCGTGCCATCCATCAAGCGGAAATTCCCCAAGGGATCACCCGAAGAAGCAGAGCACCCGGGAGCTACGCTACCCGAAGGACACGAAGGACCCGAAAAGCTGGACACATAGGTAGCCATGGTCAACCTAATGCAGGTCATGGCAGTCGAAGAAGCTTGGACACGACCATACCTCCAATTCCTGATAACCGGAGAATTGCCTGACAGCCCAACAGACGCCCGACGCATATCTCGCCGGTCAAAAGCCTTCACCATCATCAACGGCGAGCTGTACAAGCGCAGCATCACGGGTGTGCTTCAACGGAGCGTCAACATCAACGACGGCAAAGCCATACTCCAAGACATCCACGAAGGCATCTGCGGCCACCACGCAGGCAGCCGCTCCCTTGTCGCTAAAGCTCTACGAGCAGGATTCTACTGGCCAACGGCCATGAGCGACGCAAAGGAAATCGTCCGAAGATGCAACGGATGCCAACGGTTCGCCGACAAACCGCACAGACCTGGGTCCGAGCTTAGGCCCATACCTATAGCTTGGCCTTTCGCTCAATGGGGCCTCGACATGATCGGCAAACTGCCAAAATCCTTGAAAGGAGGACACGTCTTCCTCCTGGTTGCAGTCGACAAATTCACCAAGTGGATCAAGGCCATGCCGGTCACCAACCAGAAAGGCAAAACTGCCGTCAAGTTCTTCGAGTCCATTGTTTACAGGTTCGGCGTACCACACAACATCATCACCGATAACGGATCGAACTTCATCTCCGAAGAATTCCAGGACTTCTGCGAAGGCCTTGGGATCAACATCACATATGCCTCAGTGGCACACCCGCAAACGAACGAGCAAGTGGAAAAGGCCAACGGCCTAATCGGCGCCGGAATCAAGAAGCGCCTCATGAGCTCACTCAAACAAAAAGCTGGAAATTGGACAAAGGAGCTACCCTCCGTCCTGTGGGGCTTACGAACTACGCCAAACAGCTCCACCGGCTACACACCGTTCTTCATGGTACACGGAGCCGAAGCCGTGCTACCAGCCGAAGTACGCCACCAGGCCGCACGGGTTGTCGCCTACAGTGAAGCCGAATCCACGGCTGCACTCGAAGACGCTGTCGATACACTCGACGAAGCACGGGACATAGCAGCAGCTCGATCAGCGCTTTACCAGCAGAGTCTCCGCAACTACCACAGCCGCCGGCTGCGCCCAAGGTCCTTCGTCGAAGGAGACCTCGTCTTGCGACTCAAGCAAAAGCGACCGAATAAATTCGAGTCGCCATGGGAAGGACCCTACGTCATCACCGAACTCATCCCAGGTGGCGCCTATCACCTCAAGCACGTGGAGTCTGGAGTCGCATACTCCAACCCATGGAATATCTCACACCTGCGACGATTCTATCCATAGCAACCTACCCCCTTTTTTACTTTCAATAAGGCTTCCAGCCAAGGCTACTCAGCCGAACAATATACCTCCTCCATTACGATATAATAAAGCTAAGTGTCTCGCCCCAAAACTCCGGTTCACTACTTTCTGCAACTGTACTACATGCTACAAACACGCTCGAGGGCTCCCCCCACCTCATGATTTCATCGACTGAGGACCAAACGTGTACACCTGAGTAGCTGACAACGTCAGGCAAACGAAAAGGACACGTATCCAATTAAAGCACTACGTGCTCACAAACAAACAAACCTTTACAACAAAGGGCACAACACGCCCAGCCGAAATATACAAATGTTACATCTCTCTCTTTTTACAGGTACTACCTACGTTGAAGAATAACCTGGGCACGCTGCTCAAACAAATGTACAATCTGTTCGGCATACTGCCTTATAGCCGCGTAATGCGGACGCATGTCCCACTCGCCACCATCAGGGCGAAGAGGTGGCCCAGCAGCCACATCAGCCAAATCCACGTCAGGCCGGTGCAGCCTCACAAGAGACAACGCAGCCTTCACTCCTGCGACAAGCTGCTGCCGCACCAACTCCTTGACATTGCTCACGTTCCGAAACTTCGACAGAAGACCCGCAAGGCTTGTCGGTACAGCATCCAAAGGAAACATGACGTGTAGCACCGAGGCAAGCGATGTCTGCACTTGGCGGAGCACCCGTGAAACTTGATGAACCTGATCCTGCACCGTCGCCAGAGCTATGGCGCGATCGCGATCCATCCAGAAGAAGCCGCCGGCCTCCATGTCCTGTTGAGTCAAGCAATTGACCCGAACAGCGACACGCTCCTTTTCTTCCCTCGGAGCAAGATTCGCACCTGCGGCAATCGCACAAAACAAGAGTAAGGCCACCAGGCTCATCCGAAGAAATGAGCTACAGCTCGAACCAAAGAACAACTTACATTGCAGCTGCTCGGACAGCCGAACCAGCTCCGCCATCAAGTACTCCTCTCTGGCTGCACCACGATCCGCCTTGGACTTCCAAACGTCGGCATGGCCGCGTAACCCGAGCAACTCCCTCTCCAGACTACGCACACGATCCCGAAGGAAAGTGAGCTGCGAGGAATCATCCAAGGATGGACGCAATGGGATTGCGGATGGGGCGTCAACAGGGTCAGCACCCGAAGGAACCTAGAGCAGCACCAAAAGAAAGGAACACGGACATTCAGCCAAAGAATAGAACACAACTCAGAGGAATTCATTAAATATATAAGGCCACTACGTGGCACAAGGATGATGTTCTTCAAAATATTTACAACAAAAACAGACTACAAACTATCCTACGTCTACTACGCCTAAGATGTAGGGCCCTGAGTCGCCTCGGAGCCAGACTGCCTAGCTTTGGCCCCGCCCTGCTGCCGTAGTGCGTACTCGGACAACAAATCAATGAGCTTGGGCCCATATCGCTTGCAGCGAGCAGAATAGGCAGCAAAGGCTACCTCGGATCCATCCGCAGCCGTCGGTATCCGAGAAGTGATCTGGGGCAGATCCAGCTCCGCTCCAGCCGCCATGGCCATCGCCAGCCCGACGGACGCGTCGATGCCCTTCTGCTTGCGTTTGTACGCCGCAGGCGCTTCGGCTGACAGAGCCTCTGCCAGAGCATCCACATCGTCAAGGGCTGCGCCCTTCGGGACAAGCTCCTTGTAGAAACGACTAAGGACCTCTTTCGCCTTGGCGAGGGAGTTGACGACGGTGCTGCAGCGGTCTTCGACCGCCACAGTGGCATCATCTAGAGCACTCCCGTGCTCCAGAGCACCGCGGTCGAACTCGATGCCTGCGGCATCTGAGATAAAAGAAGAAAAGCATGAAGAAAAGCCGCATAGAAGAAGACCCGAAGAAAAAGAAACAAGTACAAAACTAGCACTCTCCCGAAATAGCCTTGGCAGCAGCCATGAGCTTCGCCGCCACCTCTTTTTCACGAGCAGACGCAACCGTGGCCAGCTGCTCCTCACGATCTGCGGCTTCCTGCTGCAGACGCTCCTTAGCTTCGGCTGCCTTAGTCAGCTCTAGCTCGAGGCGTTCTTTCGCGCCAACGGCGGCTTCGACCTTCTGCTCCGATTGACCAAGGCTCTTCTTGAGAGCGTCAACCGCACGGAGAGACTTGTTATGCTCCTCTGCATTCAAAACAAGCAAATGTCAAAGAGCAGAACCAGGATAAATAAAATAAATGCTAACAGGCAGACAGATACCTTGAAGCTGCCGAAGTTTTGCCTCCAGCGCCAGGCGCTCCTGCACCAGCCGCTTGGCCTCCTGCACAAAAGGCTGAAGAAAAAGATAGCAGTAAGAAAAGGACTTGGGGGCTGCGCCCAACACAAAGGAGTAAAAACCAAATTCGTACACGAAGATACTCGGGGGCTCCCCCCGTGACATGAAGCAGAAAAACTTACATGCTCTGATGGCGACTCCGAAGGACCGCCTGCGAAATTCTGAGGCGCAACCACCTGCACCTCCTATAACGGAGGATCCGGAGGCACGCCACCCGAAGTCGCCACAGTTTGAGGAGGAGGAGACGCAATTTTCGACTCCCCCATCATCTCCCGCGCACCACCACTGGAGGAATCATGGGAGGAATGCCTGCACACGAACCAATCAGCACAAAACACAATAATCATGAAGGAAAAAGGACAGTAGTACAGCAAAGAAACTTACGAGCCCAGTGAGCTCAGGTCAAAGACAGGAGGAGACCTTCGGGCTCTCTTCTTCTCTTTCTTTTCTTCCTTCTTCTCCTCCTTTTTCTCTTCCTTCTTCCGCTTCGCTGGCGGGTGCGGCGCTACAGCCCGCACAGGAATGGTAGGAATAGAAGAAGTAGAACCTCCATGACCGCCACTATGACGCTCAAGGCCCAGAGGATTTCTGGGAGTCAGAGGAGTCGAGGCATCCGAAGACTCGCTGGAGCTCCGTGACCGTTTCCGTGTATGGTCCTCACTCGACTCGTCGGCATCCTCCGCTGGAGATCGCGCCGACGGTAGTTCGGACACGGAATCAACCACTTCATTATCCGGGGCATTCAGATACCTTTCGGGCAACGGAGGTACCATGCCCGGCACTTTGAAGCTCTGCAAAATCAAAAGGGACTTTGTTAGCAAACAAAGGAAATACAAACACAGCCGACAAAAGCACTACGTGCACAAATCTACACCTGCGGTACGACCAACGTCGAAGAAAAGGGAGGAGTTAGCGACTTCCCCGGGATTTCTTCTCCGGCCTTGAACTTCAGCAGCGCGCGAAGGGCCCTGTCAAGATCCCCCTCGGAGATTTTCTCACTCGAAACTCTCGTCGGATCACGGCGACCAGCGTAAAGAAACATCGGGTGCGCCCTCGCTTGGAGAGGCTGCACCCAACGCTCAAGAAACGTCCGGATGATGTCCACGCCGTTCACCTCCTTCTCCAGAATCAGTTGGAGATCCTCCACCCGACGGTAAAGGGCCTCTATCTCCGCCACCTCACCGTCCAAGATTTGGTTCTTCCAAGACCTTTTCTTCTCAATCATTTGGGAGGGGTCAAAGGGAACAAGACCAAAATCTTGCCCGGGCACTACGGAGTCGCGGATATAAAACCATCGCCTCCGCCAGTACTGGACAGATTCGGACATGGAAAAAGAAAAGAAGAGAAGATTGGGACTAAGGGAGATGATGCAACCCCCAATGGGATACACACCATCCGAACCAGACTGCCTCTTCACGGAATAGAGCTTTCGGAAGAGGCCAAAGTGCGGCTCAATGCCAAGCCAGCACTCGCAAAAAGTGATAAAACACGCAATGTGGAGAAGAGAATTGGGAGACAGATGATGAAGCTGAATCCCATAGAAGAAGAGGAGTCCACGAAGGAAGTCATGGACTGGAAACGAAAACCCACGCAAAACGAAGGCCAGAAACATAACCCGGTACCCAGATGGGGGACAGGGGATTACCTCATTGCCAGGGAGTTTGACGGCCTCCCTATCTTGCGGGATCAAACCCCGCTCGCGCAGCTTGCGGAGATCGCTCTCCCGCGTCTCTGATCGCCGCCAGCCACCATCGGTGACGCGAGTAGCGGCGGTGCTCTTTTTTCCTCCGGCGGCGCTGGTCCCAACCGTAGATGAAGATTTCTTTGGTTTCTCCATCACGCTATGGTGGCGCCGGTGGTGAAAACGTAGAAAGAACGACGGAAATGTGGAAGGAAATCCCAGCGCAAAGCAAGAATCGCTCGAGCGCAAGGAGGCAGTGAACACAAGAACTGGTGCGGTGAAAACAAACCACGGTTCCCTCAATGATTATAACAGCGAAGACGACGCACGGCAGCCGTTCATCCAGAAGACCTAACGCCAATGGCAGATCTGGCCGTACACGTGTCAACATCACAACGAACCGTCGTCACCACGCCGTCCACTACGCGCGGAAATCGAGGAGACGCCGTAATTATCTCCACGACGCGCGTGACCGGTCAATTCAAAGTCAGCAAGTGGGACCCACGTTCGTCCAGTCAAGTCATCTCTGGCGCAGCAGACGCTTGAGGTCATCGATCGTCAGCACTGATGTCATCAAAAGCTATACTAGCACCAACTACAATTCTTCGGCTCCACAGCTAAGAGTACTCACTCGAATCTTCGATTCGACTAAATACTCGGGGGCTACTCCTATCAGGAGCGCTGGCCGCGCACCCGGAAGATGAATAACGACAAAGTATTTCTTCGAGTCCTACGTCGAGTCTACGACTCCACTACGGACTCGGGGGCTACTCCCATAGGGAGGATGGATTTAAGCATCCGAAAATTTTTGAGTCCTACGGACTTAACAACTGAACAATGCTTGAACTAAAGTCTCTGCTCGAGTCTACGACTCAAACAGACACTCGGGGGCTACTCCCATAGGGAGCGCTGGTCGCGCACCCTTTGAATTCTTCGACTATGATCTTTCGGATCAACACGCAAAAACTTTTTGGCATCTCTGCCCCAACAAACGCTGAGTGAGCGACAATCTCCTTGACCACCCGAAACACCTCCGCGGTGACAAATATTCGGATGCTGCATCTGCGACGCAAAGATAAGAGCTGCAGATATCATCTGATGGCCTGGCAACGGACATGACTGCGCTCTGCTAGTATAAATCCATGCCAACATGCGTGATGAAAAATCCCGACGGACGCGTTGGGTACATTAATTAAAATCACTGGAATTCCACTCCTGTAAGTCCTCCGCGGCCTGAGTCGAATTACCCCAGCATATGTTCCAGGTTTGAGTTAAGGGACTCGAACTTGAAGAAGATCGTGTTGTTTCGTCCTAAGACAGTTAACTGACCCTGATCCGTTGGGTGAGTCAGGCACACGCGTCAACAATCCCTACACACATATAATACATAGTTGCACCCGAAAAATGGAAGAGTCCTCAGCCGAATCTACGATTCGACTGATCACTCAGGGGCTACTGACATGGTTATACTCTACGGGTACGTAACTTCAGCATACCTGGTCCAGCCCAAGGAAGGCCCACAGCAGATATACGCTGGCCCATGAAGATTTTCGGGTGGCCAAGGCCCATAACGCCTTCGGATCCTTGGAGAGCAAGACTAGCATAGATAGAAAATTCAAAGGGGTAAAACCCTAGAACCTGTAACCGACTAGGACTATGCCCAGGACCTGCCTAAGTCTATATAAAGGCCAGGAGGGCACGTCCTAGAGCGGTCGACTCATACTTTGGTACACACCTCCACGCCAGATCGAATCTGCGCACCTTGTAACCTTCGGTTCTGCCGTAATCAAGAGCAAACAAGCAGGAGTATGGTTTTCCCTCCGGGGGCCTGAACCTGGGTAAATCTCGTGTCCCCTGGTTGCCTGTCTGTTAACCGTTCCGCGATCTCCAGCATCCCCATCTTCTCCAAAACCCAAGTCCATAACAATGGGCATTGACGAGATTAAACCTCGTCACTCGTGGATTCAAGTACACCCGATCATCACGTGATGCCTTGAAGCGACGAAACATTGTCGGTGCATACTTAAGGAAGAACACATTTTTATCTTGATATCTAAATGAGGGATCATCTTATTATGCTAATAAAACGCCAAACAAGCAATATAAGATGCAATCAAACATCACATGTTTATTAGTGAAATGATATGGTTCCCGCATATGATCTCTATCATGTGCACCGTGGTATGATCACTATCATACCTTTATGTGTAAGGCCAAGGTCCATGGAACTTACACGTTATGTGTGTTGTAAGAGTATCATCTCATACTTCTACTTATAACATCACCATATCATAACACTAGCCCAGCAACAATCTAAACTAGACGCCTCTAATTTATCCATTGCAAGTTTTACGTGGCTTAGGGCTTTCGAGATAGAACCGTTCTTACCTACGAACATGAACCACAACGAGGATAACCAAATTGTTGACAACTCATTGCAAATTAGATATTGACTATAGTAGGAGAGACAGACACCCGCTAGCCACTTATGCAAACTAGTTGCATGTCAAGCGTGGAACAGGTCTCATGTGCGAGGACATGTAAAGTTTGTCCGGGCCGCTTCATCCCACTATGCCACCAATATCCAAAGTACAACTAAGAAGCAATAAAATGATCATCATCGCCCACATACTCATATGTGTACTACCCGTGCAAAGTATCTACGCATAGATCCGGCTCTGATACCACTGTAGGGTTCGCAGCATAGAAAACAAAAATTTCCTACGATGGGAACATCTAAGTATCAAGATATATCTACTTGATACAAGCAACGGGTGGATATACATCCATAGAATACATACCCTCTAAGACCGAATAGCATTAACGAGGTTGTACTCATGGATGATGTAGACGAACGCTTGCCGATCTCAAGATCGTGATGAAGTCCATCTGGTCCAGCCGGTCGAGCACGATCAAGTCTAGCACCTCAAAGCAGTGGTGCATCTGTGATCGCACACACGTACGGGTACCCCGACAACCTCCGCGTCCTCGCTCCAGCAAAGCAGCGGAAGCAACAAATCCTTTCAGAAAAAGCCACCGGGAACATGTATCTCGCTGATCCGAGACCATGGGGAAATTCTAAAAGGGGGAGAGATCCTTCGCGAGGAGGTGTGAGAGACAAGTGAGAGGAGGGGGTCCTTTTATAGGGGAGGGGGCAGCCCAAGGGGGCATGGCCACCGGCCATGGAGGGTGCCCCCACCTCTCCCTCATTCATGTGGTGGAAGCTCCACTCACATAAAAACCTCTCCACTCACAATTCCACTCACATGCATTAATTTTCCACCAAAATTAATGCAAGCTCTCATTTAAATAAAACTCTTTTATTTATTTATTCAGAATTTTGTTAATTACTTTAATTAACAAACATTCACATAAAACCCCTTACAACATTTCAATTTCACATGTAGAACCAGTTTCAGCAATTTCAACCGAGACAGTTTCGGTGTCTAGTGAAATAAATTCCTGCGCTTTCCTTTTTCTTTCTCTGGCATATCATTTGCTCCGAATGGTGTCGGTATCCCTTAAGTGTGTCACCCTATGGTTCGCGAATAATGCAGACATGATCGAGACCCCTCTCCGGCCAATAATCAGCAGCGGGACCTGGAGATCCATACTGACTCCCACACATTCAACGGTGACTTCTGTGATCGTGTGAACCTTTTACGCTAGTATCTTAATCCCTTTGTTTCACGATATATTACATGTCCGAGATTCGATCATCGGTATCTCCATACCTAGTTTGATCTCGTTACCGACATGCACTCTTTTCTTGTTCCCGTGATATAACATTCTAGTGATCAAATCACTTGCTTGCAAGCTAATCAATGTGATATCACCGAGAGGGCCCAGAGTATATCTATCCGTCATTGGGATGAACAAATTCCACTCTTGATCCATGGGTCTCAACATAACACTTTATTAGTTCTGAAGCCATCTTTATAATCACCCAGTTACGGTATGACGTTTGATGTCATCGAGAAACTCTTCCGGTGTTAGTGATTGACATGATCTCATGGTCTAAGGATTAGGATCACTTCGTAAGTTGTTATAGCAATATAAACTCAATGACTTTGATCGTAATGCTATACTTCGGATGAATGTTCATCACATCAATACACTAATGTTGTGACCTCGTTATTAACAACATCCAATATCCATGATCAGGAAACTTTGATCATCTTGTTAATCAACGAGCTAGTTTATAAGAGAGGCATAACTAGGAACTTCCTTTTTTGTTTATTAAACACACATGTATTAACTTTTCCGTATTAATACAATTATAGCATGTAAAATAAACATTTATCATAAATAAGGAATACGATAATAACCACTTTATTATTGCATCTCGGTCATATTCCCTTCACCTTATACTTGTGGGTCATCACAATGCCGCAATCGGGACGACGAGCCCTCCGCATTCTACAAACTGTCGGGTCCTTGCACCATCCACTTCTACATCGACAAGTAGGATGGCAATAGGAAGGCCATGCACCTTCTTAAGGAATGTAGGGAGTTCCAGAAGCTCCACGAGGGATATGCCCAACTACGGCATGACGTAGCAAACGAGGGGTTCGGATCCACCCCTGGAAACGTCGCATGCGGTGCACCACCACCACCGCCTAGAGGACCCGCGCAGTCTGCGGCTGCACCGGCCCAAAATAATGGAGCAAAGCCATACCCACGGACGTTGGGGGTCATGATTATACAAAAGGGACGTCCATCCAACAGGATACAAAATATGATTACCCACCACGTAAACCTGGCTGTTACCTCTCCACCCGCCATACCTGAGTAACTCAATGTCTCGGAGTCGTGCATCACCTTTGACCATTCGGATCACCCCCGACAAATACCTCGCCCAGTACACTCTGCCCTGGTTCTTGAGGCTCAGATTGGTGGATTCGAAATGAGTCACGTCTTCATGGACGGCAGTAGCGGCATCAATCTGATATTCGCCTGGAAGCAGCAGACATGACCTTCCGTGGCATCGTCCTTGGGAAAGGAGTGTACCCCTTGGGCAAAATATGACTCGACGTCATCTTTGGCACCCCTAAGAATTTCAGGCGTGAGCGGCTCAAGTTCGAGGTGGTGGGTTGTCGCTCACAATACCACGCCATCCTCGGGCACGTGACATTCACAAGATTCTAGGCAGTGTTGCACTACGCGTACCTTCTGCTAAAAATGCCAGGACCCAACAATACCATCACCGTCCCAGGAAGCTTCACAAAGTCCGATAGCTGTGATAGAGACTTCAACAGAATCTCCCAGTCTTTCGGCATGCTGGAGGAGCATGCAAGGTTGAAGGAGTCGACAGAAAACAGTCTAACCCCCGTCACCAAGAAAAATATGTCCGATTAGTCATTCAACTCCACATTCAACACCAAGGTGGTGCAGATCCACCCAACGGACCCCACCAAGATGGCTCTAATCGCCAACAACCTAAGTTCCGAATTGGAACTCGCGCTCGTCGAATTCTTCCGTGAGCGCTGGGAAATCTTCGCCTGGTGTCTTGTGGGCATGCGAGGAGTTCCCAGGGAATTCGCCAAGCATGCACTCAACATATATCTGAATTCAAGACCGGTCAAGCAGACGATGCGTCGACTGTTCGAGGGCAGAGTTGAAGCAATTGGCACCAAAGTCAACAGACTCCTCAATGCTAACTTCATAAGGGAGATCAAACAAAGCACCTGGGTAGCTAACCCCGTGTTGGTCCCTAAGAAGGGCACGGACATCGTGCGGATGTGTGTGGACTTCATGGCGCTTAACAAGCATTGCCCAAAGGATCACTTCCCCTACCACGGATCGATTAAATCATCGACTCCACCGCGGGATGTGAGGGGCTCTTGTTTCTTGATGCCTACTCAGTCTACCACCAGATCCGGCTAAAGGTCGAGGATGAGGAAAAGACGTCCTTCATCACGCCGTTTGGGGTCTTCTGCTACAACACAATGTCCCTCGGGCTCAAGAACACAGGCACGACCTATCAACAGTGCATGCAAGCATGCCTGAAGAACCAAATTGGTCGCAACATCCAAGTCTATGTCGAAGACATCGTAGTCAAGACCAAGGAAAGGTGAACACTTGTCGATGATCTCCGTGAGACGTTCGATAACCTTGATCGCTACAGGATCAAGCTGAACCCGGAAAAGTGCGCCTTTGGTGTCCCATCCAGGAAATTGCTCGGATACTTCATCTCCGAAAGAGGCATCGAGGCCAACCCGAAGAAAATCAAGGCTATACTATCCATGGAGAGGCCGAAGAACGTCAAAGGAGTCAAGCAACTGGCTGGGCAGATCACGACACTTAGCAGGTTCATCGGCCGCATGGGTGAAAAGGCTCTCCCCTTCTACCAATTCTCCGCAAGGCCGACAAATTCGAGTGGACGGCTGAAGCTGATGAGGCATTCGAAGACCTCAAGTGCTTAATCTCTAGATCTCTCGTAATGGTTACACCAACAGGGAGAGAGCCCTTGCTGCAATGCATCAAGTAGTAAGCACAACCCTTGTGGTCGAACGACCCAAAGACGGCAAAACCCACGGGGTATAGCGCCCAGTATATTACCTCAACGAGGTACTGACGCCTACAAAGCAAATGTATCCCCATTACCAAAAGCTCGCCTACAGCGTATTCATGACTGTGCGTTGACTATGCCATTACTTGCAAGAACATCAGATCATGGTCGTCAACGATGCGCCACTATCACACATCCTCAACAACGCCGAAGCTACGGGACGAGCAACCCTATGGGGCATCGAGCTGTCCCCACGGAACATTATCTACGAGCATCGCACCGCCATCAAGTCACAGGTGTTTCCTGACTTCTTCGTCCACTGGATGGAGCTCTAGCTCCCGGATACTCCGGACATGTTCCAGCTCTGGACGATGCACTTCGACGGCTCCAAACGCGATGCCGGAGCCAGAGCCGGTGTAATCTTGACATCCCCACAAGGGGACAATATGAGGTATGTGTTGCGGATGAAATTCTGCGCATCCAACAACAAGGCCGAAGATGAGGCACTGCTCCACAACATGCGGATGGCCAAAGTCTGCGGTGCCACACGATTGGTCATCTATGGTGACTCCAATCTCGTCGTCCAACAGACGATGAATCAATGCGACGCCGTCAGCAATAACATAATTGCCTATCGCGACCTCTATAACACACTCGAAGGAGATTTTGACGGTTGCGAGCTCCGGCATGCTAGCCGGGAAAGCAATGAAGACGCCAAAAAACTCGCCAACATCGGCTCCACTTGCGCCCTAGTACCGCCAGGTGTGTTCCGCAAATAGATATGCGAGTGTTCCATAAACCGCAAAGCTCCGAAAGGCACGGTCGATGCTGCGTGACACTCGGGGGCTGCGCCACCCGAAAAAATGGAGGCATATGAAGAGCCATAGAAGAATGTCGAACTGGTGAGCCTCATGCAGGTCCTGGCAATCGAGCAAACATGGACCCAACCATACTTTAGGTACCTGCTAAGCAAGTAGCTACCTGAAGACCCAACGGAGTCTAGGCATATCACTCACCGATCAAAAGCCTTCACTATCATCAACTACGAGTTTTACAAGCACAACATCACCGGGGGACTCCAGTGATGCGTCACCAACAATGACGGGAAGAGCATCCCCCTCGACATCCATGAAGGCATCTGCGGCCACCACGCTCGCAACCTCACCCTAGTCGCCAAGGCTCTACGAGCTGGCTTCTACTAGCCAACCGCGATGCGTGATGCCAAGGACATCGTCGAGAAGTGCAATGATTGCCAAAGGTTTGTAGACAAACCACATGCACCAGCCTCAGAGCTACTGCCCAAACCATTGGCCTGGCCCTTCGCCCAATGGGGACTCGACATGGTCGACAAACTGCACAAATCCTCACCTGGAGGACACGTCTTCCTCCTGGTGGCAGTCGACAAGTTCACAAAGTGGATCGAAGCCATGCCAGTCACTAACCAAACTGGCACCACAGCCGTCAAGTTCTTCGAGTCCATTGTCTACAGGTTCGGGGTGCCTCTCAGCATCATAACCGATAATGGCACGAACTTCACTTCGAAGGAATTCTGGGACTTATGCGAAGGACCCGGCATCAACGTCACATACGCCTCTGTGGCGCATTCGTAGACCAACGGGAAGGTCGAAAAGGCCAACGGCCTCGTTTGCAATGAAATCAAGAAGCGGCTACTACGCCCACTCGAACGATTGGCGGGATCCTGGGCAGATGAGCCACCCTCCGTCCTCTTGAGCTTCCGCACATTGCCAAACAGTACCACCAGCTACACGCCCTTCTTCATGGTGCACGGAACCAAAGCAATGCTACCCACTGAAGTACGCCACAAGGCCCCATGGGTCATCGCTTACAGCGAGGCCGAATCAATGGCCACACTCGAAGATTCCATCGATTTGCTGGATGAGGCCCGTGACATCGCCGCAGACTGTTCGACGGTGTACCAGCAAAGTCTCCGCAACTACCACAATAGACGGCTATGCCCAAGGTCCTTCGTCGAAGGATACCTCGTCTTGTGACTAAAGCAGAAAGGGCACCTAAAGCTAGAGTCACCTTGGGAAGGCCCATCCATGGTCACCGAAGTAATCCCAGGTGGCGTCTACCGTCTCAAGGACGTCGAGTCCGGAGTAACATACTTCAACCCTTGGAACATTGTGCAAATGCGATGCTTCTACCCCTAGTTGTTTTTACTTTCAATAGGGCTATTTAGCCAGGCTACTCAGATGAAACTTGTATCCCCTACTATGCGATGAATAAATCTAAGTTCCTTATCCAACATACTTTTATCTCTTATGCATATTTACATTCCAAAATACGCTCGGGGGCTTCGCCTCACCCTACGACTTCGTCGACTATTACAATAATGCATCACCCTGAATAGCTTACCACGTCAGGCTAACAAAAAGGACATGTAAAAATCAACAACAACAACAATCACTACGCGCAAATACATCTTTACAAACTTTACAAGGGCACAATAAGCCCAATCGAAACTATACTGATTTTACATCACCTTGTACAAAACCTCTAGGACTCAACTACGTTGAAGAAGAATGCTTGTCCGCTCGTCAAAGAAGTTAATGATATCATCGGCATAGCGAGCCACTACAACATAATGTGGGTGCATATTCCAAGCCATACCATCTGGGGGAACGGGCGACGCGCCGCTATTTCCGCCAAATCCACATCTCAACGATGTAGTCGAACAAGCGCCAACACCGTATTCGCACCCGTAACAAGTTGTTGGTGCACAAGATCCTTAACGACGTCTACCCTTCAGAACTTCCCTAGCATCCCCAAGAAGCTGGATGGAGCCGCATCTAGGGGGAACATGGCAACCCATATAGACGCGAGTGATAACCTTGCATGCTTCAAAACCTGAAGCAACTGGTGGACACGATTCTAAACCATTGTGACCATAGTCGCTCGGTCATGGTCCATCCAGAAGAAACCTCCAGCCTCCAACTCCTGTTGGGTGAGGAATTGAGCCGAATAGCAACGCGCTCCTTCTCTTCCTGCGGAAGAAGATTGACAACTACAAAAGAGAGGCATCTCAGAAGCCGCATACATTAGACCAAGCCGAAAACAAGCTAAAGACATCTAGTGCGTCTTACATTGAAGCTAATCTCTGATCTGCCAAAATTCTTCAAGAAGATACTCCTCTCTTGCAATGGCCCGCTCCGTCTTGGACTTCCAAACATCCGCATGGCCATGGATGATGAGGACATCTTTCTCTAGGCTTCGGATGTGGTCACGTAGTAAAGGCAACTGCGATTCCTCACTTGTCGGTTGACGGACAAGATTCAAAGCAGATGACGTAGTCATGGGGTCAACATTTGAAGGGCCCTAAGAGGCGCACAAGTGACAAAGTATAAGGACAAGAGCAAACAACAATAGTAGAAGGAACTTCATATATTTACATCAACATAACCACTATGTGGTAGCGTCAGAGTCATCAAGTACAGGGCATTACATGCACAAATGGCAAAAGCAAACTTAAAACTACAA